>CM077646.1:74672714-79472714 GCA_039707465.1 Rhabdophis nuchalis | reverse complement strand
CCAATCGGGCTTTTGAGTACATGTGATAAAATAATCCTTCCCCCTGAAAACAAGCCCTCCCTGAAAATATAGCAACACAGCAGCAGCCATGAGATGACCACACTCGCTGCCTGCTGCACCTCAAAAATAATAAGACATGCCCAAAAATAAGGCCAAGTGCTTATTTCGGGTGTCAAAGGTAAATAATACCCTGTCTTATTTTTAGGGAAGCACAGTAGATCGGTCGGTAGGTAGGTAGGTAGGTAGGTAGGTAGGTAGGTAGGTAGGTTGATGGATGGATGGATGGATGGATGGATGGATGGATGGATGGATGGATAGCCCACGTACAACGCAGATAGATCTAAGTTACAGTCTCTCCTTGAAACTATCCCTTCTAGACCTAATGACTGTAATTTGATGGTATATTGCCTAGGAGATGGCTCCTCATTCATCACCTTTCAGGTTTCAAAATTCTTCTTAAGAGCTGTAACCATTAGAGGAGAACACTGTAACTTCCCTTAGTTAAGCTTTTGGTGACCGAGTGTTCTGATGCTATGATCAATTTTCTTATGTTTCCTTTTGTAGTACTTGTGTTTTGGTCTGTGACCATAAATAAAGTATATATATATAATAGATAGATAGATAGATAGATAGATAGATAGATAGATAGATAGATAGATAGATAGATAGATAGATAGATAGATAGATAGATAGATTGATAGATAGATCGATAGATCGATGATAGATAGATAGATAGATAGATAGATAGATAGATAGATAGATAGATAGATAGATAGATCTTACACATGTAAGTTATATATGTTAATATAAGTTATATTATAAAATGTAGGAAAGTTTTGTACTTGATATTTTTGTATTCCACACCATCCTGTTGCCCTTATTTTGCTGTTACCTTGAGGCATATATGAAGAAATTTTGAATTATTGAATAGACATTGGGTCATATCAGAATGTAAAATATAGAACAATAAGACCATGTGTCACAAAATAGAGGGGGGAAATAAGGCATTTACAAATAGAGAAAAAGGAAATGCAGATCATATTTTTGTTCCACTATTACAATTTAGCCCAATCAGAGCCACATATGCACTTTTCAATTGTAAAGTTCTGTCCAGATAAAGAAGCGTGTAATATTCGGGTTTGGCTGCATACGAAATATATTGTTTTAATGTAAGAATCTCAACTAAACTCATCCGTTAGTTGTCTGGAAAATTTGTGTTTTTAGATCAGCCTTACCCATTGTGTCAACTGCCTTTTTAAAGACATACTAATTGACGATTGTGAAAGTCATAGCCAAATATATCTGGAAAAGGCTGTTCTAGTCAAGGAAGGATATATATTTTATCATGTTTGCTCCTACTTTAAATGCTTTTCCACTGCTGAGATGCTTGATTTACAATTAAACCCAAAATGACAAGTAATATCCCTTGCAGCAATAACAGAGCTTAATAGGCACAAGTGTACTATTTCCACAGCATGCTTTCCATTAATGTGCTAGGCTGACAATGAACTACAGACAGAATGTGAAAGCCAGCTATGTTCAGATAAACTTCTTAGTAACTCATCTGTTGACAGGAGCTGTCACCTTAATTGGCCCAGCCAAACTAAAATGAAACTGTTGACAGTCATGTACTTAACGATCATGGAAAGAACAATGGGCCTCCTCCTCCTCCTGTACCTCTTCTGTTGAAGAAAGCATCACTTACCTGTTTTTCCAGCTTTTCTGTGTTCACTTAACTACTTTCTTCCATATTTCAATAGGGCATACAGGAAAAGGGAACTGATTAATCAGTGATTATGTCTTCTGAGAAATACTATTGAGACTTCCCTAAATATTCTTAGGGTGCTCTGAAAACCTTTAATATTTTTGTTCTGAAAAGGTTCCATTTCTTATGGCTTCTCCATTCAAAGGCATCTCTATGGATTTCAGGCTGAAAAGTGGGAGAGGGTTTTAAGTGTTGGCCCCAGAACAGGAACACCAGGATTCAGGCCCCAAGAGCAAGTATTTCCCCAAAGTACCTGGAGACTTTCTAGCAGTTCAGAATCAGCTTCAGACTTGTTTGATTTTACAATCAGGAGATAAGCTGATGGTATGGAAATTTAGGAAAAGTGGTTGAAGCTCTGCAGAATTTATAGATGAGCTATTTTCTCATTAGGAAGCATTCCTGCCTCCTTCTGGATCCTGTTCCATTGAGTCTTTTCAATGCAATAGAAGAATTATAGCTTCTGTTCATTGGAATTGCTCAAGCACACACTCACTATCTCTTGTTGGGAAGTGACAAAACCATTGCCCATAATAACTCCCAAATGTACAACAATCCTTTATACTTTTGTATCCTTTATGGATACACACAAGGGGCTTTTGTTTTTATTTTTTACTGCAAAACAGGCAGCAGCTTAGAAGAGGAAACTGATCAAATATCATTCTGTGTGCTCTTTTATTGACCAGCTTTGTGGCACATTGAAATGCCCCTGGATGCTGTTGGCATTATGAGGCTAACAAAGTGAAGATGGATGCAGAGAGGGTTTAAAAAGAACCAGGGAGCAGAAATAGCGTTAATACAAAAGTGCCTACACTTAATCTACATACATGATTCTGAACTTTCAGAATAAGGATGAGACAAAATTTAACTAAAGTATCTTTTTGAAACTAAAACAAGTGGCATCTTAAAAACTCCCCCCCCCCAAATAGCCCAATTATTACACATGTTTTACTGTTTCATAATATATCTCATCAAACCTATGGAGTTCTAGTCTGGAAAATGAGTGTCGTATATACCTAACCATAATTACAGAAATGGGGGACAGTAAAAGGAAAGATCGGGAACAGTGAGAATTATATCCATGTAGTTCCATCAACAAAATTGTTGGGCATCCAAGATGTTCTTGCTTTGTTCTTGCTTTGTTGACCTAATATGTGTAGTATGAAAAGAAACCATTTGATTCAACATTGTATTAGTGAGGCAATGTAGAGATCTGTGGATATCAATATTTTGAATCTGCTGTGTATAATTTCTCCAAGAAATACATTTTCTCCCAAAGTACAAGATACAGATCTATTTATCTTGCAGAATTTTTTTTTAATGGAAGTAGAAAAATGGGCTATGCTTATTTACATTGGATTTATAAAATGCATTTTAAAAAGTTTTTCTCACAAAGACTTTCAACAAGGCAGTGCCTAAGTATTTAATGCTGCTGTCATGAAGATGGTTTGCTAAAGTGAGATGGGTATTAAGTTGAATAGAGTGCACTATTGCTAAATCTATGACTAAAGCAACTTTTATAGAATTGTATAAAGGCATACATTCAGCCAACAATGTTGTTGAAAGTAAGCAGCAGAATTCAGGATTAAAGGCAACATTCCTTTAGATCCCTTTTCCCAAACACAGATTAAGGTGGAAATTATCCCAAACTAAACAATTATTCCTAGGCAATTTCAAGCAACTCTTCATATAATTTCAGTTGTCTCTCAATATTTAAGGTATGACATTTCTACAGTGTAGTCTATTTTTGCACATGTTTAAAACATCATTTCTTACAGTTCTGTCTGTAGGAAGTACAAAGGTTTGTAAGGGCAACAGTACCGTATGTCTAGATGTTCTCATACCATCATTATCCCAAATAAACACTGTCTTGAGTTCCCATCTCCCAAAGGAAGGTGACTCTCCTTTAATTTCTTTTTCTTTTTTGCTGTTGCTGTTGTTGTTGAATTTAATCAAAAGTGAATGTAAATAACACTTTGCAATTATGAGTGTTTAAATTCCAAATTTTTCGGACTAATCACTTTCAGAAACAAACAAGAGATTGAATTTATATCGCCTGCAGTTGTTATTGGAAAGGTATGGCCCAAGATTGCTAAATGAAGTCAGTCCCCCTGCAATTACGCCCACTCAAGCGTGCTTTCAGCGTATCGTGCCAAATTAGATAGATTTGAGCAATTTGACTTCCTGTAACAAATCTCCAGGGCACCTTTGAGAAAGTACAGACTGTTTACTAACACTCTCGGATTTCATGAGTAACTCTGGGCAAGAGCTGTTTCAGCAGCACCCGAGCACACACCTGTCAAACTGTGACAGCATGTGCTTTTTATGCCACATATGGTACAGAGAGCACACTCCCCCCCACCACTTTTTCCAATGTTAGTTGGATTTAATTCTATTGGACCAAAGCAAAACAAAACAAAAATACAAATAGGAACCTCGAAGAACTGCAATCAACAAAGTATAAATTGCGGAAACTTATAGCATTATGCTTTTTAATCATTACATTAATTCTCACTGTTCTGCAATTCCACCCACTTTTGAAGTTACCCTAAATGAAAGTTTATCCTTTTGGAAAATCCATTGTCATTTAGAATCAAATATATCCCTACACATATACATTTTTAATGGAAAGAGAAGCACAATTTAAGCTACGATTCATAAACATCTTTAAGTCTCATTGACGGGATTTAATTTCAGTGGAAGAAAAAAAAGCACATATTTTTACCTTTAAATTAATGTTCCATTAATTCTGGCGGGGTCACAGCACAGCAGAAACCTGCAGCTTAGATTTTTAGACAGAAGTACTGCTACGATAAAAGTTCTCAGGATTTGATTCTTGGAAGGCAGAAGAAATGCCTGAAAATGTCCAACAAACCTTGCATTGGATTTAGATGTAGAAATTGAAGGAAATTTGCAAATAGGGCCACATTAATTGAATTGCATACAAATAATTTGCCCAAGGAAGGGCTTGATAGCATCCAATATTGTAATTCAAAATAAATATAGTATTCTGCATAAAAGAATATGGGAACTTCTGACACAACTTAGGGAAAAAAACAGTAAAGAATACAATAAGACCTATACAACTCTTCTAGTTTGAAGGCCAAAAGTGCCCTGGGTTGCAAGGGTTGCTCAGACAGCATCCTGAAAATAGCTGCATCTTTCCCAGAGTTTAGTGGAAGTCACTCTATTTAAGGGAAGACTCTGAAGACAAGGAAAACTCGTGAGAATGCCAAGATTTGTGGAAATGCAAAACATTATGATAGAAAAAGTCACTGAGATGTAACACAGGTGATATTTGCAAAATATCATTCCAAAGATGTTAGGGTTGAATGTTTGGGCATGCAGGGAACAGAAGCAGGGACATACAAAAAGGACAATAACACGATATGAGACACTGCTAGCTAGTTGCAGTCTGAAAAACATCACTTGATATTGCAGCATTTGTATATTTTAAGTTAAGTTGGCCACTTGTCATTGAACAAAATTGCATGTTACAGAAACAATGTTTTCATCTCAACGCATTCAAAACAATTACTTAGTTTTTAGATTTTAGATTACAGTTAGGATTATGGAAATTGTCATAATTGAACTTTATCTGATTTTCCTTCTTCCTCTGCACATAGGAATAGAGTCTACCTGCAAGCAAATCAGTTATCCAGATGAAATATCTCAACCAGCCTATATAAACAGAGAATGTGAACTCTCTACATTCTACTCTACCAAGAAAAATAACTAAATAAAAGGAAATCATTGATTTCCTAAGAAACAGCTATAAGAACTTTAAAAGCGTTAAAAGATTTTCGTGGCTTACCATGGTGTGGTATGGAAAAACCAAATTACTCTGAAATACAGAAGGAGCAGGTTGCAGAGCCTTTCATAATATTTCTGGCTGGGGAGTTCTGGAGTTGAAGTCCAAACATGTTAAAGTTGCTAAGGTTGAGAAACAAAGCATAACGAGGGTGTAAATTTGATCCTCCCCTGAATCTTCCATCTAAAATAAGATCTACAACTTTTTAGTATTCTTCAAATAGTCTATCAGGCCACAAAATGGAATACAGAATACCTTATTATAGACTTGGTCTCCTAACTGAATGAAATGTGGACCAAGAAATGTTGAGTTCTTCATTAGTTCCTTCTTATGGCATGTCTCAGTTGTGAGTGTGGAAAAAGATCTCAAGAAAATTCGCATACTATTTGTATAGAAGTCATTTATAATAATAATAATAATAATTTTAATATTTCTAAACCGCACCCTCTCCCCACAGGGACTCGGGGTGGTGCACAGGCACAGTAAAACAATAAATACATACAAACATTTCATTAAAAATAAATTAAATCTAAACCTGCGCTAAAATTCCCCATTAAAACTGAGCTATATTATAAAACTTCCCAATAAAACCCCAAAGACAGAGAGACTATCCTAGGCCTGCCAGACAGAAAAAATGAGTTTTTAATTTGAGACGGAAGGAGCGGAGGTCCGTGGTCGTCCTAATGTCGGGGGGAAGGTCATTCCAGAGGGCCGGGCCCGCCACAGAGAGAGCCCTTCCCCTGGGCGTCGCCCGCTGACAAAGTCTAGTGGACGGCACCCGGAGAAGTCCCTCTCTGTGGGAGCGAATCGGCCGTGAGGATGTATGAGGCAGGATCCGATCCCGCAGATAGCTAGGTCCCGAGCCATGGAGTGCTTTAAAGATGATAATCAACACCTTGAAGTGCACCCGGAAGACGACAGGTTTGTATTGAGGGAGTTCGTGCAAGGCAAGGTTTGTATTGAGGGAGTTCATGCAAGGCAAGGCTTTCCTTCACAGCTACTCTGACATGACAAAGGGGGGGAAACTTAATTTCTTTCTTGAAATGCACATACCTATGTGCAAGTGGACTATAGGTAATCTAGAGCAATTGCTCTTCAACTCAAAAACAGCTGCCAAAAGGCGAATGAGTACTGAAAAACAGCCTAGAGGAGTTTTGGATATACATATATATATGGCCACTCAACTAGCAAAGAGTGACTCTGAGTGGTTTACATGTATAGTAGTTATGCGTATAAAACCATATAAAACCAGAAACACCAAACAAAACATCCAAAACAGGATAACCAAGGCCAAACCACAACATTTCAATTCCAAGTCATTTCAGGACAGGCTCATCCAACGCTCTGACCCAGTGCCTGGGTAGAAAACCAGGGTTTCAATGCCTTCCAGATGGCTAGTAGAATTGAGTCATCTGAATCTTCTGGGGAAGGCAGTTCCTAAGGGCACTCACTCCAACAGAGAAGATGTGCTTTCTGGGTTGCACTGGATGATATTGTTTCATGGAAGAGACTTAAAACATGCCACTCCAAAGAATCTTGTAGGACCAGCAGAGACCATCAAAGACAGCTAGTCCTGCAAAGAAATCATCTGTGTGCCATGAAGATCTTTACATGTCATCATTTGCACCACAAATTGCCCCCAGAAAACCATAGGGAGACATTTTTACATGGGTTTCCATGGTGTGCCCATAACTAGTCATGCTACTATAGTCTGGACCAATTGTCTTCTTTTATATGGTCTTCCTTTACCACATCTGGAACACTCTAAATTGTAAGTGATCAAGGCATGAATCATCATAAGCAGTTCCTCCAGTGGTGGGTTTCAAAAATTTTTACAACCTCTTCTGTAGGTGTAGCCTGCTTTGTGGGAGTGGCTTGTTGGCCATGTGACCAGGTGGGAGTGGCTTGCCAGCCATGTGACTGGGTGGGATTGGCTTGTGAGCCATGTGACTGGGTGGGAGTGACTTGACAGTCATGCGACTGGGTGGGCATGGCCAACTTGTAAAATGTGGTGAAACTCACTTAACAACACTCTTGCTTAGCAACCAAAATGTTGGCTCAGAAACTCTGGCATTTGAAGCATGCAAGTCTTAAAGCTGTCAAGTTACAAGACCTAACCTTTTAGAAAAAAAAACCCCAGGGGTGTTCAAACTTGATAGCTTTAAGGCCTGTGGACTTCAACTCCTAGAATTCCTCCTCCAGTCATGTTGGCTCAGGAACTCTGGCATTGAAATGTGCAAGTCTTAAAGCTGTCAAGTTAAAAGAACCTTGTACCTCTAACCCTTTAGAAAAAAACCCAGGGGTGTTCAAACTTGACAGCTTTAAGACTTGTGGACTTCAACTCCTAGAATTCCTCCTTTCACTCTTCATCTTGATGATGTGCGGACAGCCAGAGGGAGGGACCTGGAACCAGTTCTAAATGGCACTGTAGATTTGTGGAACCTCTTCTATAGAAGAGGTTAGAACCGGCAGGAACCCAGCCCTGAGTTCCTCCCAATCCTGGAAGGGGCACAATTGGTGCACAGGGTAGATTTCAGCAAAGTCCCTCTCAATCATGGCTATACCTGCACTTCTACTACAAGCCACAAGAACCCAAATGAAGAAAATGTTCTCTCACCTAAAACTAAAGATTGCAAGTCCCCCAAACAGGAACCCCTGAAACCTACAGCCTCTTCGTCTTGGTAAGCTGAAATCATTTTTCCCCATTCAGATTCATACAGAATCCAGATGCTAGGAAAGAACATGACATATTGATGACACCCAACTCTATACTGATAAGTAACCTCACAACCAGTCAGGATACACAAGGATCTAATATATAGGTGACCATATTCATCACCATGAAGACTCTTTCCAATTTCTCAGGTCCAGCAGGCCTGAACTCTCCCCAGAAAACCAGGGACTTCAAGACTTCAAGGGACGTGTACCTCCAGAATCCAACTCTAAGAGGATCCAAATGAATTCATCTGAAGTTGTCTATAGTAAATGGAACCAGAAGGTGGTAGTTTTGGTTTCAGTCATAGAGAATTACTTTGTTTCCTCTTTGTATCTAAACTATTTCTAGGCGTGGCTACCAACACCAGCTTATTACAATTCTTCCTCTGCATATGAAATTGCAATTGAATTTATACACTATACTTTGGGAGTATAGAGTGTTTTGTACGTCTGCACCAGAGGTCCATAATTAAGAAAGAACAAAAGACTGCCATTCACTAATGGTCATTTCCCAGAATGCCCACATTATATTTACGGTATGCCAAATTATTTTATCCCCCTAATTCTCTTACCTGCTACATAACGCAATTACATCCCAGCAATCACATATGTACAAATAAATTATTTTGTGGTAGTAGCAGCAAATAGCATTACCAAGCAGAGCACCTAGAAGAATGGCTCCACCTAGTTGCCATATCCATAATAATATCTGAAGCTTTAATCCATCTAGGTAAGTAGCTCTCTTGTGTTTTAAGCAGCTTCATGAGAAAGAACTGTAGGACATCTCATTACATTCTTCTTACCACAGAATGCAGCCCAATAACTATCATTAGGCAAGTATTAGCATACTGAAAAGACTAATTTTAAACTATTTTAAAAATTACACACATACAGTCAAATCATGGTTTTGTTCAAATTAAATTCACACTCTTTCATGCACCCCTACCAAAAATAGCACTAACCATAAATGCATGGTGAAGATGAGTCACAACAGAGCTCAATCATCTGCCACTTCAATGATCATAATGATTAGTTGGTAGAAAGTAATTAAAAGTGAAGAAAATGCATTGTTATTATCTGTTCACAACAATGTGAAGTCATAGCCGGCAGTCCTTTAGCTGATGTTGGCCTTCGTACACATCGAGTTCTTACCAAAAAGAATAACAGCACTTAGACTTATATACCGCTTTGTAGTGCTTTACAGCGGTCTTTAAGTGGTTTAGAGAGTCAGCGTATGGACAATCATCAATATGACAATCAATTCCCAACAATCTGGGTCCTCATTTTACCTACCTCAGAAGAATGGAAGGATGAGTCAACCTTGAAGCCAGTGAGAATTGAACTCCTGGCAATGGACAGAGTTAGCCTGCAATACTGCATTCTACCCACTGCACCATCAAGGCTAAGGATATACAAGACCCTAGGATAATGTATTGGCATAATATACCATATTTTTCAGAGTATAAGATGCACCTGAGTATAAGACGCACCCAGGTTTTGAAGAGGCAAATTTAAAAAAAAAGTTTTTTGCCCTCCTTGGCCCCCAAGAGCACTCTGCAGGCATCCCAAACCATCTTCACACCCCATTTTTTGTGAAAAATGGGGCATGCTGAGAGTTTGCAAGGCCTGCAAAGTGCTCCTGGGGACCAAGGAGGGCAAAAATGTGACGTGTGGCGGCTTGATCTTCTTAAAGAGTAAGGCTGTTATCGATCTCAAATCCACTTTTCTCTTCAGCGAGGAAGGAAAGACATGCGGGGGCTGCTGAATGGCTGCTGCTGTGCTTGGCTGGGAATGGCTTATTGGATGAGGAGAGGTGGGGACCCCTTCGATTTGGATTAATGGTTCCTCGCGGTGCCACCTGAGCAGCAAAAGGGAAGTATAAAGGAAACGAGGCTGCTTTGTCTCTCTCTCTCTCTCACACGCACACACACCAAATCTTCCTGGATCTGTCATGCAGCAAAGAGATATGGTAGCTGGACTGAATAGCAACAGTAGCAATAAGCACTGCATGACAGATCCGGAGAGATTGGGGGGGGGGGGGCGGGAGCAAGGGAAGAGGACAAATCTCTGCATGAAGACTTTTCTCAGGACTCTAGATCTCCACTTTCGGAAAAAGCTATTGGCATCATTGGGATTTTGGCTAGTGAAAGAAGCACGGGATGGAAAGGAAACTTCAAAATGCGGCGGTCCTGTATTCTGAAGTTCCCTTTCCATCCTGTGCTTGTTCTATTAGCCAAAATCCTGATGATGCAAATAGCATGTTTCCGGAGAGAAAGTGGAGATCTAGGGTCCTGAGAAAAGCCTTTGTGGATATTGTTTCTCTTCCCTTCCTCCCCCCCCTCCCCCAAGCCGCCTGGAACTGTCATGCAGCGAAGAGATACGATAGCTGAGCGCAATAGCAATAAGCAGATCTGGAGAGATTGGGGGTAAGGCGGGGGAGGAAGGGAAGGGAAGAGGAACAATCTCTCTACAAAGGCTTTTATCAGAACACTAGATAGGCTTTGGCTCCTCAGACTGCAGCGCTGCCACCCAGAAATTCTATTACTGTGATCTTTGCCGCCTGGAACCGCCTGAGAAGGGGCAGGTAAAGCGGGCGCTGCAGAGATCATGGTACCAGCATTTTGGTTGGTAACACAGTAATCTCAGGAGCCAAAGCCTTTGAATCAAGTTTGACTGTACCCCATTTCAGGTTTTTAACTTCCCAAACTAGCATTCTGAAAAGCTTTCATAAAAAGGAGATTGTTCCTCTTCCCTTCCCTTCTCCCCTCCACCCCAATTTCTCCAGATTCTCAGGAGCCAAAGCCTTTGAATCAAGCTTGATTGTCCCCATTTCAGGTTTTTTAACTTCCCAAACTAGCGTTCTGAGAAATCTACCTCTCTGGGGCACCTTTCATTTGCAGGAGGAGGAGAATGGCAACTTAAAGCAGCACCTCCTTAAAACAAAGTCTCTGAGTAACTGGGAAAGAAAGGCGTGCTTTTCGGGCGGCAGTTTCTGGCAGATTCGAAGCGCGGCTTTCTTTCCCAATTATTCAAAGTCTTTGGTATACTCTGCCCTCGCCCTCCTCATCCTACAAGCGAAAGGTGCCTTAGAGATTCGGTGGGCAGCTCAGGGGAGATAAGGGCCACTATGACCACTCCCCAGCAATGTGAAGAGCCACTGACACCCCCCCTCTAAGCCATCCTGGGAGTTGAGTGGGAGTCCAGAAAGTGAAACCTCTCTCCTTTCCAGCCAACACAATCTCTGCAGTGCCAGATTCACCTGCCCCTTTTTCAGATGACCTGGGCAACTACATTCGGAGTATAAGACGCACCCAGATTTTCACCCTCTTGTTTGGAGTAAAAAGGTGCGTCTTAAAAGGTGTGACTCGACTGAGGACCTAGTGGCTGCCTGGAATAATGCGGCCACTGGGGCCCTGGACCGGGTCGCGCCCTTGTGACCTCTCATGCGGCGCCGAACCACCTTGGGCCCTTGGTTTTCTGAGGAGCTGAGGGTGATGAAGCGCCACAAGAGATGCCTAGAGAGCATCTGGAGATCCACTCGCGCCGAATCTGACTGAACACGAGTTAGGTCCCATTTGAGGATTTATCTCGTGGCGATTAGAGCAGCGAAACGTAATTATCTCGCCGCTCTTATCACATGTGCAGATAACCACCCTGCCGCCCTGTTTAGAGTGACCTGCTCCCTTCTTCAGCAGAGGCCGCGGGAAGCTCCCCTACAGGGTCATGCAGAGGAATTTGGACATTATCTGCAGGGTAAAATCGCTCAGATCCGGAGCCAACTGGCCTTCAATGTGCTTAGTCCCGGTGGGCATACGGAGGCAGGCCTTGAGACCATTTTATGGGAAGAGTTTGATCTTGTGACTACAGATGAGATGGACAGGCTGATGGGGCGGCTGAATGCTACCACATGTTTATTGGACCCATATCCCTCCTGGCTTGTACTGGCCTCCCAGGAGGTCACACGAGGCTGGCTTCAGGAAATAGTGAATGCCTCTTTGAATGAGGGGTTTCTACCGGCCGTCTTGAAAGAGGCGGTGGTGAGACCCCTCCTCAAGAAGCCTTCCCTGGACCCAGCATTGTTGGTTAATTACCGTCCGGTCTCCAACCTTAGTTTTCTTTCTAAGGTTGTAGAGAGTGTGGTTGCACAACAGTTCCCCAGACACCTGGAGGAAACCATCTATCTAGACCCGCGCCAGTCCGGCTTCCGACCTGGGCACAGCACAGAGACGGCATTGGTTGCGTTGGTAGATGATCTCTGGAGGGCGAGAAATAGGGACTGTTCCTCTATCCTGGTCCTATTAGACCTCTCAGTGGCTTTCGATACCATCGACCATGGTATCTTATTGCACTGGCTGGAGGGGTTGGGAGTGAGAGGCACCGTATTGTGGTGGTTCTCTTCCTACCTCTCTGACCAGTCACAATTTGTGTTGACGGGGGCAGAGGTCGACCTCGAGGCCCCTCACATGTGGGGTGCCTCAGGGGTCGGTTCTCTCGCCCCTCCTGTTCAACACCTATATGAAGCCGCTGGGTGAGATTATCCGTGGTTTAGGGGTAGAGTACCATCAGTACGCTGATGATACTCAGTTGTACATCTCTACCCCTAACCATCCCAACGATGCCGTTGAAGTGATGTTCCGGTGTTTGGAGGCCATACGGGTCTGGATGGGGAGGAACAAATGTCAACTCAACCCATCCAAGGCTGAGTGGCTGTGGTTTCCGGCATCCCGATATAGCCAGTTAGTTCCATCTCTGGCTATCGGGGGCGAGTCATTAGCCCCCACAGAAAGGGCCCGCAACTTGGGCGTCCTCCTGGATTCTCGGTTGTCCCTGGATGACCATGTGACAGCCGTGGCCAGGGGGGCTTTTTATCAGGTTTACCTGATACGCCAGTTGCGCCCCTTTCTAGATTGGGAATCCTTATGCACAGTCACTCAAGCCCTCGTTATTTCCTGCCTGGACTACTGTAATGCTCTCTACATGGGGCTCCCCTTGAGATGCACCCAGAAACTGCAGCTGGTACAGAATGTGGCTGCCTCTCCTACGCGAGCTGCACTGGCTGCCTGTGGTCTTCCGGGTGCGCATCAAGGTGTTAGTTACCATCTTCAAAGCGTTCCATGGCACGGGTCCTGGCTATTTGCGAGACCGCCTCCTATCACACTCCTCTCTTCGACCAGCCGCTCCCACAGGCTGGGCCTCCTCAGGGTGCCGTCTGCTGGTCAATGCCAGCTGGCGGCTCCCAGGGGAGGGCCTTCTCTGTAGCGGGTCCGGCTCTCTGGAATGACCTGCCCCCTGACCTCCACACCATTACTGACCTCCGCCTCTTCCGTCGGACGCTCAAAACCCATTTTTTCCATCTGGCTGGCCTGGCATAGATTAAGGGTCTAATTTTAAAGTTAATATTTTAATTGGTCTTAACTACTTTAGCACAGGTTTACTATTTAATCCCATTTTATATTATATGTATGTGTTGTGGTTTTTACTTTTCTGTGCACCGCCCTGAGTCCTACCATGGAGAATAGGGCGGTATATAATTTTAATAAAATCAAAATCAAATTATACTCCGAAAAATATAGTATGTATGAATCCAAGCAATGTGGTTATCTGTCAATGCACAGATATTCTAGTGCCATCTATTGTTATTATTTTAAAGTAGATGATGTAAATTCTCTACAGAGATGTTCTATATTTTGTTGCCAATCTTGTGATTATCTAGATTTTTGCAGTCTAGCCCAAAGGAATATGCATTTTGGCAGACATTGGTGAATACAGGACAGTAAACAAATCACATCCTTTCAAAATTCCAAATCCCTGACTCCCTGTGATTGCCTGCATATTTTGTACCTCCACAGAAAGTGTTACAGTAATCATAGACTCATAATCCTTGAAGTGAGGATTTGAAAATTCATCCAGATGGTACTCATCATATGTTTGCAATACAGCTTTGAATCAATATAAATATATTGATACATTTTCAGAAGGACTCCTAGTTTAAAAGCAGGGGGGGGGGATAGAATGAACCAATATCCTAATAGATCAGGCCAGTACCTACACAATTGGTTAAACTTTCAACCAAGTGTTGGTAATTTTTTAGTGAAGCTATACATTTTGCCAAGCACCCAAAATACTCCTATCTGTGACATAAGAGGCAAGCTGAAAATATTTTACTGTGAATTAATGAACTAACGTATGGATTAAACTCACAGCTGTTACTGGCGATGCTGGTTTAGGTCATTGTAATATATTCTGATAGACCCTGTAGCCAGGGGTAAGGGAACTTCATAAACTACAAAGAGTTCAAAGCTTTTGATTACATGCAGGTCCTTGAAGCTTCCAATCAACTGTTTTCTTGCATGCATGAACTCAATTGTGAAAGAGCACCCAAATGACAGAAGGCTAACTCCAGACTTGCGAGAAAGGCTGCTCCAACAATTCTTTCAAGATGTCTCTAATCAACTAACAGCAGACGTTGACTCAGCCTCAGCCTCGTGCAGCTATTCTGAACAGGTTTCAGATCTGGTATGTGTTTTTTTAAAGGAACCATTATAGTTAATCTCAATACTTTGGAATATGAAACCCTCCAAAAAGGAGATCCAGACTTTGTACACATCTTAGTTCTATTTCAAATAATGACTATTTTATTTCAGTTTCTCAGGGGGTATCTTAAATATCTCCTCGGTTTTGAGGGCCCTGTGATTTGTTGCACGTTAACCCTCAGACCTCATTCAAAGCCCCAATATATTTTCTTACCATTTATCCATAACTGACATTGTGAAGGCCTCAAAATGTCCAAGCTTGCTCTTTCTTATGGAGGATCATCAAGGCAACTTGTATCATGCAAAGGGCTCTATCAGCCTTCTTCATCCTCAGTTCCCCCTTTCCTGGTGGTATAATGTGGAAAAATCTGTTGCCAGGGTTATAACATTTTTGTAGTCATACTTTTGAATTTTATTTGATCATTGTTTCTATCTTGCAATTTATTTATTTATTTATTTATATTTTATTTTATTTAAATTTATATCCCGCCCTTCTCCACAGAGGACCCAGGGCGGCTCATGTATGCTTTGTGTTTAAATGCTCATGTATGATTTGTGTTTACATTTTCTCATTCTTGAGTAGTCTTCAGAGAAGATAAAAATCTAAATCAAAACAACTCTAATAATATATTTATTTAATTAATGTCATCGTATAGGGCAATGATAGGGAATCTTTTCGGTACTAAGTGCTCAAACCGGAACACGTATGCATGTGAGCGTACATGCATGCATGCGTGCCAGAAACCTAAAGACCAGCTGGCTGGCCCATGCATGATTGCTTTTTGGGTAGTTTTTGGCCTATTTTCAAGTCATTTTTCAGGCTGCTTTTGACCTGAAAAATGGCCTGAAAACAGTCCAAAAATGCTCAAAAAATGGCCCAAAATGGCTTGAAAAATGGTCTATTTTTTGGCTGTTTTTGGCTATTTTGAAGCCATTTTCAGACCAACTGGCTGGCACGCATGTACATGCTGGAAACCAGAAGAGCAGCTGGTGACGGTGCATGTGTCCCCAGAAAGGGCTCTGCGTGCCACTTTTGGCACCTGTGCCATAGGTTCGCCATCACAGGTATAAGGGAAAGACCTTGGGGGACACGGGCAAGGGATGCTGTGTAGAGTCAGTGGGAGAAAAGTATTTTCAAACTTGCAAGATTGGTATCAGCCTTACAGGGTAGAACAGACAGGAAACACGATCAGATAAGCTCATTATATTTTACAACTGGAGAAACTAGGTAGAGTCTTTTATGAAACTCTTGTTATGCCCATTCTCCAGCTATGGGCTATGCTGTCTCTTATCTGGCTGTTCCCCAGTCAGTATCTTTTCACCCCATCTCCCAAAGTTTCCCCCCCACCCACCCATACCTTTTTAATGATATGCGCGATTAATCAGCAATTCTAAACAGCATACAAATATGATAAGAGATAGTAGAAAGAGTTCAAAGAATAGAAAGTATTAAAAAAATAAAACCCCACCCTCATCTTGTAAGAATCAATTTTCTACCCATTAATATTTCAAAGAAAATATTATTAGCAGCCACAGTTGCTTAATGTAAGAGGTGACCCGCCACATAATAAGAGCCACGTTGGCGCAGTGGTTAGAATGAAGTGCTGCAGGCTATTTCTGCTGACTGCCAGCTGACTGCAATTTGGCAGTTCAAATCTCACCAGCTCAAGGTTGACTCAGCCTTCCATTCTTCTGAGGTGGGAAAAATGAGGACCCAGATTGTTGAGGGCAATAGGCTGACTCTATAAACCACTCAGAGAGGACTGTAGAGCACTATGAAGCATTATATAAGACTACGTGCTAAGTGCTATTGCTAATCCTGAGAAATTTTTCAGATTATTATCTGACCTTGAAAGGAGTGTTTCCAAAGAGATGGGCAACTATAGAAATGGCATGAAAAACACTGTAAAAATGAATGGACTGTTTGAAATATACTTGTTAATACACATTTCAGAATTGGATATATAATTTCATATACAATAAGAATGGATCCAATCTGAAGTTTTGATTGAAGTATCTGGTTGCAGCTAGTAATGTTACCTCTACCTTCAATTATGCTTATGGGTTTTATGTAAGCATTATTGTAGTTTGTTAATTATATTTTTGATTTAATTTTGATATTTTTCACTGATACATGTTGCTCAGGGTCATAAATTATAAGCTTTGGGTATTCATATAAATTTCTTAAAAATAAAACAAAATGTTTGCTAGATGGCAATAAAAGCAAAATGCCATCCCAGGAATCCTGGATAGTTTTGATTTAAATGTTTATAAGATATACTTCAGAGAAAAAAGAACCCAGATGGAACTGATCTTTAAAAAAAAAAACTGATTGAAAAGTCCTACTACTGTTTCCACAGATGAAGTCCAGAAGAACCTATTGATTCTATTGTCTGGTACATAAATTTAGTCACTCAGAATCATGGGCAGACATAAAAGCTGAATTTATGAATGAAGACATATTCTAGTGATCTTAGCTGTTGAAAATCCAAGTAAGGCCTCTATAAAAATGCAGTTTTCCACCTCTGTACAATATTCATTGCTCATAACACTTTACAAAGATTGGTAAGGCTGGCTTCACAATGCTGCTGACACCAGCATTGTGAACAAGAAACTTTCCAAACAGAAATATTTTACAGACTAATTGAAAATAGTGAACTCTAACCTGATTTTTAGCAGCTTACTGGACAAGATTATTTGCAAAGCATTTTGAAGCAAAATGAAGCCACCTGAACTACATTTTTGCACATATGTGTTAAATCACACATGTGCAGGAGCCACAACAATTAGAAGAAACCCTTGCAGTTTTGAGAATAAAGATGGATCCAAGCAGCCTAGCTCTGATCTAAAACAGACACCCAGGGCATTCAAGTGTAGTGTTTGATTCAAGCTCAGATCTGTTTCATATGCTACCACAGCCTATCGACTTTGGTACTAATTACTGTATGCATTAGAGTTTGTGACTAAATCTTAAGATTTGTCTGCCTTTGATGGTGACTTTCTATTTGCTCTTTTGTTGAAAGCAACATTAATTTTCCCAGTTCTGAAGGATTCTCCTTTCAATCAAAGGTTTTTCGCAAGAAGTTATTTATATCCAATTGGTTCCTTAAATGGAAAACAATGCTGTTGCATTTGGATAATACATTTATAATTCCTGTCAGCTTGTATGCACTGTGTGTGCAACATAAATAGCTGACCATAAGGCTGAAATTTGTGGGCCTTTCCCAATATACTCTAATAGATAATGGTAATGGTATGGTTTGCATGGTTTTTTTGAAAATTTGGGGCCACATATAAACTCCAAGGTTTCAGCATGCTCCAGCTCTGTGTTTTACTTCATGACAAACAGGCTCAGATAATAGAACCCAGGTAAGTTAAGGTCCACATGCTAATATTTAAACTTAAGATTCATTCATTATAATCATTATTGGGTAGTTAGACATTGGTATGTAATTAAAACAACCACTCTAAATTTTTTGAGAAAAAGTCAGCATCAATTTCCAACCCAGAGACAGCAAGTCCATCTAATACTTTTCTTATGTATTGTTCTCTTTTTAAAATCAGCCTCCGCTGATTTTAAATCTGGGGAAATGTTAGAGAGGGAACAGATTAACAGTCCCACTATTACCAACACCCACCTTTCACTTCTGATGCCCAAATTCTTTCTTTCCTGTAATTTTTTTTTTTAAAGCTATACATATTTTGGAAAAAAAATATGTCTAATGATAATAGCTAGCTAGCTTTATTTATTTATTTATCATATTTATATACCGCCCTATCTCCCCGAAGGGACTCAGGGTGGTGCACAGAAACAATAAAAACAGTACATACAAAAAACAATTTAAAATAGATTAAATTTAAAGGTCTGTGCTAAAATTTTAGTTAAAACCTTATTAAGATCGATTAAAACTATACCATTAAAACTATGCCAGGCCGGCCACATAAAATAGGTGTGTTTTTAGTGCCCGGCGGAAGAGGCGTAGGTCCGTGATGGTACGAAGGTCGGGGGGCAGGTCGTTCCAGAGGCCAGGGCCTGCCACAGAGAAGGCTCTCCCCCTGGGGGCTGCCAGCCGGCATTGTCCGGCAGACGGCACCCTGAGGAGGCCCACTCTGTGGGAGCGGACAGGTCGAAGGGAGGTATGTGGTTGGAGGCGGTCCCGCAAGTAACCAGGTCCCATGCCATGGAGCGCTTTGAAGATGGTTACTAACACCTTGTTTCCATTTGTTGTTTGCCTTTAACTAGTTAGAAAGATGGACTGAGAAATTGAGAGATCTACCAACTTCCTTTTTTCATTTTCTTATTTTCCCAATTTTAAATTTGTTTTTTTTCTGTTTTCACATCAATCTGAGAAAATTATTTAAAAGAGGGGAGGACTGCACTGACTGCATTGTAGAATTAGAGTTCTGTGATTTTCTGTGCAGTTCTCCTACAATGCCCATTTTGTAGACAAGTTTCAATTAATATGCTCTGTTTTAGAAGCAGCCTTACCTAACACAATGTAGTGCATTATTGTTACAAAGAAAAGTAGTTTAATCTCCAATTTCCATTATGCTGCTTTCATTGGAGAATTGAACTGCAAAATGAGAAGAAATGCAAATTTCAAAGGATAATGAGGTTAAGAGGGTGTCCTTTGTAAAAACAACATTTCACAACTGTGGCATAATTATTTAAAATCCCGTTTTATTGGTATGGAATTAGAAGTTCCTTTTCATTCCAGTGACTACCAAAGTTTTTTTCTACCTTTTCTAATTCCATGCCAAGAAAACTGGACTTAAAACAATTATGTCACTGTTGTGTTACTAAACATGCTTGTACAATTCTACTTTATAACATTCCTTTTAATACAAGTTTAAATCAGAAAAAAGATCAGCAGGTGGACTTGATGTTCTAGCATAGGTATGCAGATTTACACCTTTAATTGTCTTTCTGTGTCTTTCTTCCCTACTAGCAGTTAAATACAATCATGCTTCTTTCTCAAATCAACACATTCAGGCATTGCTCTATATCTGCAACCAATTAGCCCAAAATGGTACCAATTTAAGCTATAATTGTCTTAATCTTCCTATGCTAGTAAATTCCTAAATCTCAGTTCAATATTTTGACAGTTCATTTATTTTATTTGAGAACACTGGCATTCTGTAGAACAGCACAGTGGAGGAGAAAGATAAGCAATGCCTTTTAATAGACTACAGAATAAGTTTGGTATTTTTTGTAAAGCAGCTGTGGATGGGAGATGGATGCAGCTTTACATGTAATCAGTTTCAAAAAGGATGTTATTTTTCCCTGTTTTCTATGGCAGCATTTAACGTCCATATTTTTTTTGTATTTCACCAGATGTTGTTGGACTATAGCTAGTGCTCATCAGCACAAGGCAGCATGGCCAAGGGTGAGGCATTAAAGGAACTGAAGTTCATCAACATCTAGAAGTCATCTAGAGCATGGGTGTCAAACTTGCATCATCACGGTGACGTCTCATGATGTATCACGACTTTTCTCCTCATTGCTAAACTGGACGTGGGCGTGGCCCGTGCTTGACACATCCGGCCCGCGGGCAGTGAGTTTGACAGCCCTGACCTAGACGGTCTCTGGTGATCTGCCATTGCCAAAAGTGTGGAATCCTCATGTTCATCTGGGGAGGGTCAGCCTGTATTTGCTCTCATTGTCATTACCTCCAATTTCCTAGCTGTTTATTTATTCTCTCTTTTTTTATTCTGTACCCTTTGCATCAATATACCTTGATCAAAGAGAGGAGAGATGCTGTGCTGTATATTTTTAAAGGAGTCATATTATTAATACTTTGCCTAATCTAGATTGCTGTCAATCCCACTAGATAGACAGACCAGAAAATCCAGAGCAATGTAAAGCTACTTTTTTGATATAAAAAACCCTCTGATTATACCATGTTCTCCCCTTCTTATATTCTTGTGAATCAGAAAGTGTTTAATTTAAGGGTGCGCTTCAAGGTGCTTGTTACCATCTTCAAATCGCTCCATGGCTCGGGGCCTAGCTACTTGCGGGACCATCTCCTGCCACATACCTCCCTGCGTCCGATACGCTCCCACAGAGAGGGCCTACTGAGGGTACCAACCGCCGGTCAATGCCGGCTAGCGGTGCCCAGGAGTAGGGCCTTCTCTGTGGCAGGGCCGGCCCTCTGGAACAACCTACCCCCCGAACTACGCACTATCACGGACCTTCCCCTCTTTCGCCGCTCACTTAAAACATTTTTTTTTCAGCAAGCTGGTCTTGCGTAATAGTTTAGACTTTCATAATATAACATCTGCCAAATACGTAAATGGATGTTAGATTTTAGGGGAAGGGATAGGCTGGGTTGTAATTTTAATGTTCTTAAATTTTAGTACAGGTTAATTTAATTCGTTTTTAACTTTGGATATATTGTATGTTTTTATATGGTTTTTAATTTTTCCTGTACACCGCCCCGAGTCCCTTCGGGGAGAGGGGGCGGTTTATAAATCTAATAAATTATTATTATTATTATTATTATTATTATTATTATTATTATTATTATTATTATTATTATTATTATTATTATTATTTAATGACAACAACCAGGAGTGCTAGAATTGCAATTGATAAGCAATACACACATCCTTTATAACTATGCTACTTATGATGGCAATTCCAGTCCCAATTGCCATAGTACGCTGTTCTACATTGCTAATTATCCTCTCTAAACCACAGTCCTCAATGTGTCTGAGATGGTAGACATTAAATTCCACTTGGAATGTAAAAGCTGTCTCACAAAATGGTTGTCCAGCACCAAACTTCAATTACTACAAGGCAAACTCCTCCCATCATTCTCTTCCTTCTTTCCTTTCTCTCTTTTTCATATGAAGATGGGACACTCCTAACCAGAGGCTTACCCACCTGTATCATTTCTAAGTTATACACAGAGCCAGAGGCTTCCTTAGACATTCTGAGGCTTCTTTATATTCTTGATGGGACTCGTGGGATTATTATTGTTGTTGCTGCTGTTTTGGTATAAGGGATAAATGACACACTACACAGATCTGTGACTAATTGGAACATCTAACCAAATAATCTGTTCATGCCTATTCCTGCAGCCTTTTTAAAACATTATTTCATGAGTTACAATTTGCCATCCAATGTTGGTCCATTCATTCATGAGCCATAGTGTTGCAGTGGTTAGAGTGCAGTACTGCAGGCTACTTCTGCTGACTGCTGGCTACCTGCAATTTGGCAGTTCAAATCTCACCAGACTCAAGGTTGACTTCCATCCTTCCGAGGTGGGTAAAATAAGGACCGGATTGCTGGGAGCAATATTATGCTGACTGTAAACCGCTTAGAAAGGACTGTAAAGAACTGTAAAGTGGTATATAAGTCTTAAGTGTTATTGCTATTGCTATTAATAAATCTATATTTCCACTTATATACCTTTATTTATCAATTCCACAAAGTAGACCACATTCATGCAAATTTATCATATCTTGACCCTCTCTCTTTGTTTCACAGATGCACAATATATTAGTATTTCTTTTCTTTCATTAGTTAATTCATGTGACATCATTTATTCTTCATTCCAATTCACAGTCTGCAATATGTCTTTGTTTCACTTGGGCCCATAAATATTGATTTCTGCCACCCATCATCATTTTGGCCAATAAGAAACTTTCATGTAACACTTTTTAGATAAGTGAAAATGGTGTATTATAGCAGATTACCAGTTTTAGCCACATCGTGCCTCAAATAGTGTTTCTTGCTAAAGGACAGTACTGGGCCATTCAGAGCACATTGTGGTCAGTGTGAACAGAGCAGCAAAAGTTACTTTCATTCCCAACTTATTGTTCTATACAAGCTAGGATTTCTATTTAGAGATTGCTTGGGAAACGAACATATGCTTGCCTGTATTCCATTAACTAGGAGGTATAAGGAGTGCACTGATACATTCAGAATCACTTTGGTGGAATGTAATTGTAAACAGTCATAGCCAAGCATCCTGTCTTAGAGAAGAACAACAAGCTCTCCATCCATTATAAGGATTGCTAAAATGTAACAGAAGGCCAGTGTCATTTCTGATTCTGAGACTTATTTCTATGATCCTTGATCAATTAATAATATTTATGTCCCAGTAGATCTCGCTGGAGGTTATCTGATGGTGGAGCAACTTTTAGAGAATCTCTTAGGCTCCACATAAAGTATTCATGGTGAGTTTCAAGTCATTTGAAAATTTTTCACTTTCTTTTCTGCAAGTATTGCATGATTCATTTGGACGTATGTTTCAGATAATTGTCTTTCCAAAATACCAAACCTTTCTCAAGCTTCCATTTTTTCTCTATTTGCGGGACCTTATGTTGACCAAGAAAAGTATCTGACAGAACTGTCAGAAAGTTGACCAGAGCTTCAAAACAGTTCAGCTGCCAGACAACACTGGATTCCAAAGAACAGAGATTTACATGAATGAAGGCAAATATATGTCCGAGGATAATTTTTTAGTATCCAATCTGGGTTGGTCACCACTAAACCTCTGGTCCTAGTGACTGACCAAGACTGGATCCTGCAGAGATTTGATCCTGAAGCCAACTAAGAAATCTTGTGTACAATACATTATTATTATTATTATTATTATTATTATTATTATTATTATTATTATTATTATTATTATTATTATTATTTATTGGACTTCTAGACCGCCCCCTCTCCCCGAAGGGACTCGGGGCGGTGTACAGGTACAAATTAAAACCATTACAATCAATAATACATATAACTAAAATCGAATTAAATAAACCCCTGTACAAATTTATAAAAATTAAAAACTTAACCTTAAAACCAAATCGCAAAATTTAAAAATACAAACTGAGGTGGGATAGCTGGAATTAGGCCAGGCCGGCTAGATGAAACAAGTGGGTTTTGAGTTTCTGGAGGAAGGAGCGGAGGTCCGTGGTCGTTCTAATGTCAGGGGGAAGGTCATTCCAGAGGGTCGGGCCCGCCACAGAAAAGACCCTTCCCCTGGGCATCGCCCGCTGGCACAGCCTGGTGGACGGCACCCGGAGAAAGTCCCTCTCTGTGTGAGCGAATCGGCCGAAGGGATGTATGGGGCAGAATACGATCCCGCAAATAACTAGGTCCTGTGCCATGGAGCACTTTGAAGATAATAATCAACACCTTGAAACGCACCCGAAAAGCCACAGGCAGCCAGTGCAGCCCGCGCAGGAGAGGTGTTACGTGGGAGTATCTAGAGACTCCCGAAACTGCCTGCGCGGCCGCATATATATATATATATATATATATATATATATATATATATATATATATATATACATATATATATATATATATGTTTTCGTAGATTTTCACGGATGTAGGTATGCTGGCATTGCTGGCTTCGGGGATTTTCCCGTGTATATAGCATGGATTTTTTTTGCAACGTTTCGACAAGATCTCACTTGTCATCCTCAGGCTTCGGTCTATGACTGTTGGATGACAAGTGAGATCTTGTCGAAATGTTGCAAAAAAGATTCCATGCTATATACACGGGAAAACACCCGAGGATGGCAACACCAGCATACCTACACCCGTGAAAATCTACGAAAGCATATATGTGTGTGTGTGTGTGTGTGTGTGTGTGTGTGTGTGTTAGTTTTATGAGCTGATCAATAAATCAGGGAGACTAGTATAGATCTATTTCGAGATTTTTAGCTCTCATCAGCTAGCCAAAACCTTACTGGGATTCGAACCGGGGCTGTATTGCATATCAGGCAATACAATAAATACAATACAATAATACAATAAATAATACAATATTAAAAAATAAAAATCAATATAAATATATATAAATATTTTTAAGGGCTGAAAATAAAGAGACCAGGATGGATCCATTTCAGGCTTATTAGCCTTCTTCAGCTGGCCATACTCCTTCTACTGGGATTTGAACCGGTGCCCTCCAGCATATGAGGCAAGCCTCTCTATGCCTTGAGCTATCCGGTATCCCTGATACATCAGCCAATTTACAGGACATGTATCAGGGATACCGGATAGCTCAAGGCATAGAGAGGCTTGCCTCATATGCTGGAGGGCACCGGTTCAAATCCCAGTAGAAGGAGTATGGCCAGCTGAAGAAGGCTAATAAGCCTGAAATGGATCCATCCTGGTCTCTTTATTTTCAGCCCTTAAAAATCTAACACACACACACACACACACACACACACGTATATATATATATACACACTGTCACAGACAGAAGCCTGCCTGATGATGACAAGTGAGATCGTGTCAAAACGTTGCAATAACATCTCCATGCTATATACATGTGTGTGTGTGTGTTAGTTTTATGAGCTGATCAATAAATAAATTAGACCAGGATAGATCTATTTCGAGTTTATTAGCTGTCATCAGCTGGCCATACCCTCTACTGGGACTCGAACCGGGGCTGTATTGCATATCAGGCAATACAATAAATACAATACAATCATACAATAAATAATACAATATTAAAAAATAAAAATCAATATAAATATATATAAATATAAAAAACAATACAATAAAACTAACACACATATTTAAAAAAATCACACAATGGAACTCATGGCCTTCTGTCTGGATGGTCTCTGGTGATGAGCCGAAAGGGAGAAGGGGAAAGCAGTATGCTTCCTCCCTTAAATGCTTTAGACAAAACATCAGTCCTGCCAGACAAAACAGTGGGTGAAAACTTAACATTTCACTTGCACAATATCTTTTTTCACCATTGATTCTGACCTGACAACTCTTTCAGTTTGTTGTCTGCAAAGCAAAGATTATTTCTCTCACCACTGCAGCCACAATATGGCACTTCAGTAAATCAGATCGGTTACAACACGCACAGCTCTGCTTCATAGTGCGATAACATCGAGCAAGTCAATCTTTAAAATACCTGCTAATAAGTCACTAACAGGAAGTTGTTGAACCCCGGATTGAAAGATGGATAGAATCACAGTATGCTGTTCATAAAAGGAACAGTAAATTATTCCCTTTTTTAATCTGTCTTTCTCAATGATATTTCACTCACTAAAGAAGGTTTCAAACTTGGAACAAAGGGTTTAAATCATTTTTAAATTATAGCCTCAACTGGAAAAGTTTAATTCATAGTATCATATAGGTTTCCAACAATAAGGAATCTCTTAATTTGCAGGCTGGTGAAACAATCTTTTAAACCATTAATAACGACAGGACACAATACTGTTGTAAAGATTCTTCTGAACTTTTAACCACTTGGTGCTGGGTATCTTCTGAGTTATTACCAGTCTTTCTGCAACCATTTAAGTATCTGTTATTTATTGTGCTATGCCTAATACTGAAAGGGAATTTCGTTTAGACTCACAATAGATTAAATAATGCTTTCAGTATGCCCTATTTAAAATGTTTAGATAATGATGGTGCTTATGAGGAAATGCTTGGTTGTTATTCTTCTAGAATTGTTTCTGAACTCACCAGGAAAGCAATAAAATGATAGAATGACTTCAGTGGGGCTGGTCTCCAAGATCCAGTAATTCTAACTCTGAAAACTGGGGGGTGGGGGATAATGATTTTTAAAGTGTTGTAGTGTTCCAAAACATTTGTTCAATATACATTCCTATTTAAACATGACTGTATCTATTGAAACTACTTTCATTCTCAATGAATACAGTTTTCCTAGATTTTACTTCATTAGATACTATTCACTTATTAAAAGACTCTGTAAGCATATGGGTTTTTTCTTTGCAAAAGAGAGTTTTCTGTTTAGGAAGAAGATCAGAAACTAAACTTAAATGCATAACACTGGTTTATAAAGAAGAATAGATGTTCTGCTTTTGCAAAACTTCATTTAGAATTTTCTCATAGCTATTTTAATTTGTGGCATTATTCTTTTTTTTAAAGATTCAGAAATCACTGATGATTTATAGTAAACCCCAGTGTATTTTCTGTTCTACTGATCCCTGTTCTATTTAATCTCTATCAGAAGAGAATTTAGATATATGTCTGATAGGAATTGGCACAACTTTACAGACATGCACATTACCTTTATGCCGGGCTGGCATAAAGTATGATTTTTAAATTTATAAATTTAAATTTATAAATTTAAATTTCTATTATTTTAATTAGGGTTAGTTTGGTTTTTTTTACACATTTCGGCCAATATTTTAATTATGTTTTTTTTAAGCTTTTTAAAATATATAACTTTTATATATGTGTTTTTATATATTTTTATATTTGTTTTTATTTTGGCTGCACACCGCCCTGAGTCCCTCGGGAGTAGGGCGGTATAAAAAAACCAATAAACTCAAACTCAAACTCAAACCTAGACATGGACTTCCCTACTCTGTAAGATCTTCAATATTTAATAAACATGCTACTTTATGCAAATATTTTGCCCCCTCCCTTTATTTACCATAATGTATTTTCTCCGATTTTACACTTCTATAACATTAAAGAGGAAATTTAAGGTAGCTTTTGATAAAAGCATAAAAACTTAATTGTTTTTCTACACCAAAACTGTTGTGAGACTAAGGCAGTGGTGAATTAAGACTATAGAAGCTTCATCTTCAGATCATGGTCCAATAATGAAGTTCACCTCCAGTCAATTAATCTGCACTGGTACATGACTGGAATAAACTGAATTGAGTCAAGTCAACCTCTACTACTTTATAGGAAGTTAAATAGGGTGAGGAAGAGTCAGAATAAGCACAATCATGCTGAGAGCATGATAAACGATGATTAAATGAAAATAAGAAGGTGCCTCTCATAACTATTTCTTATGCATGTCCCACAATCAATAATAATGTATTTATTTATCTGTTTATTTATCTATCAAATCCATCCCATCTCAGTCTGAAAAGTGCTGTTGTTAATCAATCTTAATTCACCCTAAGTCAATCCAATGCAGTACAATGTCTTTTTCATTGAATGATGAGGACCTTTATTTACCATATTAGTTCAGTACAAATGGTTTTTTTAACTTCCCAGTCTAGGGCTCAGAAAGTTGAATACCAACCCTTCAAGGTGTTAGTGACCATCTTCAAAGTGCTCCATGGCACGAGTCCTGGCTATTTGCGAGACTGCCTCCTGCCACACACCTCCCTTCAACCTGTCCGCTCCCACAGAGAGGGTCTCCTCAGGGTGCCGTCTGCAGGTCAATGCCGGCTGGCGACCCCAAGGGGAAGGGCCTTCTCTGTGGTGGGTCCGGCCCCCTGGAACGACCTGCCCCCTGACATTCGTACCATCACGGACCTACGCCTCTTCCGCCGGGTGCTTAAAACACACTTTTTCCATCTGGCTGGCCTGGCATAGATTAACGACTAATTTTAAATTTAATTTTAATAATTTTAACTATTTTAGCACAGATTTAATTATTTAATTCCATTTTATATTGTGTTGACTTGTTGTGGGTTTTTATGTCTTCTGTGCACCGCCCTGAGTCCCACCCCGGAGAATAGGGCGGTATATAAATTTGAAAAATAAAATAAAATAAATAACCCAAAAATACCTAGCTGGGTCCCATCACTCCTAATCAAGCACTTTAATCACTATATAAATATAAATATATGAATGAACACAAAATCTTGAAGTTGTTACTTTAACTAAAGAAGAGAAAGTTGTATTTAGAGTAAATATTCAAAAACAGGGTATTGTAGCATTTGTGTACAGAGAAATGTGGTATATAAAAAGGGATAGTCTTGGGAAGAATCTGATTCTCCTTTTTTCAGTAATTTTAATTACTAGATTTAGAGAAAGATTCAGAGTGGATTTCATGGCTGTCTCCTCATTTCTGAGAATTAGGGAACGACAATAGATGGAATGATGCAAGAAGACCAGTGTGCAAAGTGCTGCATGACACTGACATTATTCTACAGACAGTCTCTGGCAGGAAGTCTTCTATTGCAGGGATCTCCAACCTTTGCAACTTTAAGTGTGAAGGACTTCAGCTCCCAGAATTCTCCAGCCAGCAAAGATGGCTGGAGAAGTCTGGGAGCTGAAGTCCTTCAGACTTAAAGTTGCAAAGGTTGGAGACCCCTGTTGGATGAACTTAGAGATAATGCTGTCTCCAAGAGAAAGAATGATGGGTCCTTGAGAAACAGCCCAAGCTGCATCTGGATGGCGTACGAATAGTCCTTGATGTATGACTACAATTGGGACCAGAATGTCCATCATAAATTAAGGCAGTCAGAATTTGAGTGATCACATTACTGGACCTGATTGTATTACTGTTTTTACATGGTCGTAAAATTAATCACTATGGCCCCATCCAGTTCATGTCGGAGTCACCCAGAGGCGTAGCGTGGGGGGTGCAGGGGGTGCCGGCCGCACCGGGCGCAACATCTGGGGGGGCGCGCTCGCCCGCGGCGGAGGTCTTCTAGTCCAGCCCTCTGCTCAGGCAGGACCCCTCAGCACTGCCTTCCCCGCGGACGGACAGCAAACGCGTCGATCGCACGAAGCCTCTCTGCAAGCAGAGCCAAAGACCCGCCCGCCCCCGCTCCTCCCTCCCCACCTCGGGCAAAGGAAGCGCTGGAAGGGGGGGAAGGGCCCTAAAGAGACGCGGATACAAAGCGCCTCGCCCTTTTCCTGCGGGTGGGGGTCATTTGGGGCTCTTCCCTTCAATCACGTGGTTTCCAAGCAGCGCTGCCGCCCGCAGACTTTCACTTTCGCTTTCCTGCTTTCCCTGCCCTTTGGAAGGGGGGGGGCTCCTAGCCTGCTCCTGCCTGTTAATGAATGGAGGGCTCCCCCTAGTGATTACTTAACTCCCCAGCGAAGGGCGCCCCTCCTCCACCTCTCCCCTCTGGGTCGCCGGGTTAGGGGGCGCAAATTACTTGCCTTGCCCCGGGTGCTGACAACCCACGCTATGCCACTGCAGTCACCAGTTAAGGGGCTTCCAGGTTGAAAGGATTAGCCAGTGACATGTTACTTGGGAAGATACCTGTGAGGACTTTTTTCATGTTCTCATCAAAGAGCTAAAGCAAATGACCTCTCCACACGGCAGCGCTCAGGTCTCGAAGGCAGGCTCGCTAATCTCCAATCCAGCATCCTAACATGCGAGCCACCACACTCCCTGATTAACACTGTGGTCATTCATTAAGTCACATGGTTGTTAAGGAAATCCAACATTTTTTGCAAGAAACTGGCAAAAAATGTTGCCAGATTATGATTTGTGAAACTAGTCACAAATCATAATCACATGACTGTAAGACACTGCAACTGATTGTAAATGCAAACCTGGTTGCCAAGCACTCAAATTGCAATGGCGCAACTGAGGGAAGTGGTGCAAGGATCATGAATGTGAGTACAGGCCATGGCCACTGTAGCCTGAACATTAAACAGCCATAAATCCAGGACCACCTGTATGTACCATCTTCCCATCTCTTAGCGGCCATTCACACATTCGTATATGATAGGCGGTTATTTTTAGTTAGTAACATTATTATTCTTACAACTGTTCCCGAATGCCATTCTGGAGATTTCAGTCAACCCTTTGTTGAAAAATATAAGATGGTGAACATGCTGGCTCTTTTCTTTCTTTCTTTCTTTCTTTCTTTCTTTCTTTCTTTCTTTCTTTCTTTCTTTCTTTCTTTCTTTCTTTCTCCCTCCCTCCCTCCCTCCCTCCCTCCTTCCCCACCTCTCTCTTTCTGCAAGATGTATGGAATTAGAATATATCTCCATTGGGAACCATGTGACAGCTTCTTAACAACAGGTTTCTTTCATTGCCTGGCATGTCAGTGATTATTCTAACAGTGAAGTTTGATGTGCAGAACTGAATGCTGATAGCAGGTTCTTGCTGAAGGCAATTATTTTCTCTAAACTGGTCCCAATTAATTATGCTCAGTGAGTTCAAAGGTCAAAAGCCTGGCTCCTCTGATTGAGGCACCTTGCAAAGAGGGCATGATCCTCAGAGGAGCAGTTGACTCCCCCCCCCCCCCACACACACACACAAATTGTTGGTGCAAGATGCAGTCAAGAATATCACCTAGACAGGGCTTGGTGATCAGCTAGCTCCTCCCTGAGGTTTAGGTCTGATAAAATGATCACAATGTTCCAATGTTCGTTTTCCTAGGTCCTTGGACTGGAGGGGTGTCAGGCTACAAAGAGGCCCATTTAGCAATGAACAGGACTAAGCCACCTTAACTGTAAATATATCTCTGCAATATAGATAATGCAGTGTCATAGGGGCAGAGGGGAGACACGAAAGGAATGGAATTAGTATCAATCTGTTCCAATCATGAAAAAATGAATAAAATCAATCAAAGAGCGATCTCCTTTCAATGCTGAAGCCACAGAACAGTGGACATAAGAAGCCACAGTTTGCACAGAGTTCAGCTGAACCTTTCAGTTTCTGTCTCCAACTACATTACTTCCAGGTAATGCATATTGATACTCTGCATGGATCAGGCCTGGAACTGGATAGTCAGCTTCACCTGTACAGCAATTCCTAGGTCTCTTACTCCATGTCTACTGCCTACACACTTCCTTATGTTTCTTTCTTCTTCAAAATCTTTAGAAGTGTAGCCAAACGTATTAGAAAGCAAAGAAAACATTTTCATCTTAAAACAGCCAATGCAAATCATCCTGGGTTAAAAGAGCCGTGTGACTTAGGGCTTAAAATAATTGTATAATATATACTCCCAATTCACCATTGTCTATCCACTGCAGAGTGAAGGCCTCTTCCGCAAGTTTCCAACCATTATGGTCTTGAGCTTTCCTTTGCCAGTTGGACCCACAATACTTGCCGATCTTGTCATTCATCTTGTTTTAGGTCTCTCTTGTGGATGCTTTTTATCAAGTGGGATCCATTCTATGACTGCATTAATCCATCTGGCATCAGTTCTTCAGCATGTGGCCAGCTCATTTCCATTTCCATTCTTTTACTCTTTTGATGGCATCATATATTTTGGCTTGTTCTTTTATCCACATACAGGTTTTTCTATCTTGTCTTGTGGTGCTGAGCATGTATCTTTTCATGCCTCTTTACACCACTCATAGCTTTTATATGGATTGTGAGGTTAATGCCCATGTTTTGCTGGTAGCACTCGCTATATATATTTACACAAAAATGTAGCACAAATATAACAATGAAAAAATTGCTTTCTGCCTGGATGGCTCCTAGGGTGAGCCGATAAACGGAAAAGGGAAGCAGTTCTGCTCCCTCCCATATTTGGGGCATACCAGGGTGCTGTGACACAATATATACTTATTCCCCTGGCTCAGCTGATCAAGGAGGAGAACCTGTGGCCTAGTGGCAATTACAACTGCCTCACATGGAATACTTCCTAGGTTCGAATATGTATGTATGTATGTATGTATGTATGTATGCTGGTCTTATTGTATTCGGGTGTTTTCCTAATACAACAAGACCAGCATACCTACACCCGTGAAAATCTACGAAAACAAATGTGTGTGTGTATTCATTCTTTTGGTGAATTTATTAAACATAACCTGGCTCTTTATCAGGTTTATTTTTAAGCTAAATGGTTCTCCTGCTTTGTGCAGCTCTTGTATTTGTCTTTGTAGTTCTTTTGGGTCTTTTGAGAAGAGAATAACATCATCTACAAATCTTAAGTGGTTTAACCAGGTGCCATTCCCCCCCCCTCCCCATCTTCTACACAATGTAGTTTGACAAATGCTTTTTCAAGGCAGGCTGAGAAAAGGATAGGTGATATTATATCATCTTGTTGTACACCTCGTTCTATGTATATTGCCAGTTATGCTATATTTAATAAAAGCATTGTTCAATAAATGGCCTGTTCCTTCATGTTATTTATTTATAAATATTATGTTCACAAACTTTAGATCCTTTAAAGTTATTTCTGCTGTCAGATATAAATAACTGACATATAAAATATAGTCCAAAGTCTGTGCAAATTGTGAGCAGCAGAACATACATATGCTCTATGGATGAATTGTAGTGGGCCACATAGAATTATGTCACTATGCAAGAAATCGTTCTAAATCAGGCTGTAATTTTATCTGTTACTAGATGACTGAGTACCTCATGCATGGCAGTGATTGCCCTACTAAACAAAATCCATCTGTCAGTTTGTTGGACCTTTGTTGCCTTTTGGATCTGGGGAGCCTTTTATTTCCAGACAAACACAGCTAGATGGTTGTTTCCCATATGTCCCAAGAAAAAAGCAGTTGCAAATTGCCCGCTATTAGTAATCCATGAATGTTTTCCCAGAACACCATTTTTAGGGAACAGGTGGGACCCAGGCTTTCCCAAGAAGGTCCCTGAGGGGATAAGATTTCTGGGCAGCGTCTATTAAGATAAGACACACTGCCATGCTAAAGAATTCCATGTGTTCTTACTTCCCCTTCCTTTAAAGCTTGCATGAAGAGTGAAGTAAGCTTATTGGGGCCTTTCTCTGGACTGTTAAGTATTAACCATAGCTGGAAAACATAAATGAACCATTCATCTTGCAGGTAAATGTTGTTGTTTGTTGCAACCAGTATATAATGGTTTTCTAATGTTATGCAGGCTTCCAGATGTGGTTGACTACAACTCCCAGAATACCCAACCATCATAGACATTCCCCGTGCTAGTTGGCTTCTGATAGCTGCAAATCCAACACATCTGGACAATATCAGATAGGGAAAGTTGTTCCATTATTTTAACCAATCCTGGTAATTATTATTGTTTTATATTTAGTTATATAATTGCAGGGTCCTGGCTTCCTTTTTCTAGCTTCCGTTATCTTCTTCTTTTTAAATAGTGAACTTTTATTTACGCTGCCAGATCAAGAAGCTGAAACCATGATAGCAAGTTGGAAAGGTTTCCTGAGCCTGAGTGTCTGAGGAGATTTTTCATCCACAGGACACATGGCAGCAAATTGTCTAATAAATACATGGAGATCAAAAGGCTATAAATCTGGTGCACAGGTGCTATCCATTTAAACCTCAGGAAAAACTACCTAAAACTTGTGAGTGCAAAGAAATAGCTGAAGAGGAATATGTGGGTCTGCCTAGAGAGAAATTGTGATGGAAATATAAGGGCTTGGCTTAATATATATCAGAAACTGACAAAAATATGAATATAAACTTTTCTGGCATAAAAGTGATGATGAAATTTGGTCCAGGTTCAATTCTCTCTTTTATTTTGAGCCTAGGGTTAACAGGGTTGCATATCAAGGGGTTTTTGAAAGAGTAGACTCCAGATGTCATCTTTAAAAAACAACAACAATCCAGGTTAATCCCAACTGAGAATGTTCTTAATCAATAACCTACGTATTCCAGGGCCATATGAGCCGTACTTCAACCTTTCAGATCCATTTAACCATCTAATCTCTGTGCCAGGAGCTGGGACGCTGGTTTTCCTGACTGTATTTGTATTACAGCTTTATTCATATTCAGAGGAAGTGCCCCAGGTCAGAGAGTGTTCAGCTAGGTAACCCCCAAGGTCAGGTTTAATTGCCCTAAAAGGTGACACATGTTAGTGAATGATCTCTAATGATTTAGAGCATGTATCTTTTTCACATCAAGACGCTTGGACTCTGAGGAGACCTCATTGAAGGTAATCTGAAAATTAGTGAAAATAAAAACCATGCCCACAGTTACCTAAAATGCCTATTTCCTTTCGTTTTATGCCCTGAATGACCTTGGGGCGGGGTGGGGAGGGGGAGGGAATGGGACATTACATCTTTTTGTTTGTTTGTTTGTTTCCACTAATATGTAATTACCTGAAAGAAATGAGAGAACTCATTATCAGGCTGTGACACGACAAATATTATTGTTGCAATTAAATGTCACCTAAAAGGGAAAGGGAGAGAGGTTCTCCCAAGATAAACAAAAAAAAAAAGTTCAACAATTCTGCATTGGATTCTTATGGGAAGTCTTCTCCTGCAGTAGAACGTTGCCTTCTGTGTGATATGGATTTTTTTGATCTATTTAAAAAGGGTGCTGTAAGAATAGATGCCAAAAAGAAATACAGCCAATTGGGAAATGATGAAATATATATAAGGTGACCATATTATCTTTTTTTGCAAATAGGACTGGAACTTATTCTTCTGGTAAAAATGCAAAATAAAAAAGTCCTATATCCAACTTACTCTCATTAAATCGGTTTGCCACCCATCTTGTTGCAACAAGATTCCTCTACATTAAAGGTATGAGTGTTTTAATGTCTTTATTACAAAACTGAAAGAATTGCAACGCGTTCTGCATGGAACTTCCTTGGAAGACTAATGGAACCTAGTCATCTTGAAAAGGTAAAATTAAATCAGGTACATCCTACTAGTATACATCGGTGAGTTTTGTTTGCCCACAAAAGTCACTTGAAGAGGGAAGAGGAGGGGCAAATAAAAAAGAAGTAAATTTCAAAATGTGTAATATGTTTGAAAAAAAGGACCTTGTTCCTTGAGTGTTTAGAATAGGCTTGAGGTAATAACTTGGGGATTCCTTGAAGATATTCCAAGAAATATTGAACATAAGAAAGCAAAAATGCCACACAGTCTCTTTGAAAGAAGAAAAGTAAAGTAAAATGGAATTTGTCATATTTACACAAAAATGGACAGTTCTGTATATACAAATTTGGAAGACTAAATTTGGAGTCTTGTTACATTGTTCTAGTAATGCTGAATTGAATTCAGCAGTATTTTTAGTCTCCTCCATATTGGTAATATTATTAGATTTCCTTTACAAAGTAATTGTCACGATGACAAAAATAATATGCAGCTGTCCTTAAAAATGTAATAAGATGATAGAATTTGTTATCTATCTGCTAATGACTTGGAGAAGGAAGAAGATAAATTATTGTGTAATGGCAATAATAGCAATATACTCTTTCTTTCAGGATGGTTGGAATCTCCACCATACATCTCTTATAAGCAACTGCTGCATTTAACACATTTTTATTCTGATGTAGCCTTCCTTTCTTCCTTTCTTCCTTCTTCCATCTCTCCCTCCCTCCCTTCTGTAAAAGATATCCCCAATAAAATCTCTGTGATATGTCCAAGGTATTTTAGTCCATCTGTATGTATTTGGGCATACACATGTCAGCATGTATAAGTAAGTATAATCTTTATTGTCATTGTACTTAAATACAATGAAATTGATTGTTTTCACACACAAGTTGTTTTTTCATTATAGAATACTGATGTTTATTTTTAGCAGAGATATAACTGAGGAAAAGGTAAATATCCTCTTGCTATCAATTGATCAGCTGCTGCAAATCACTGCCTTCATGTCTACTTTCTCTCTGTGTGTGTCTAACTCTCCCTCTCCCTGGGGCAAAATATGTGATCAGTATGAATCTGATTTTGGTCCAGGTCAGTGGTACACAGCTGCATTTCCCAGTGACTAAAATCTATGCCATGTTAATGAGAAAAGGAATTAGTTGAACTGTAATATAACACATGCTTTGTATCCCCAAAAAAGCAAATTCAAACTCCAGCAATTCCAGGCAGAGGTGACCGATGTCAAAATGAAATTCTGATTTGCTCATTGAAAGGAGTACAGGGGTAAAACCCACAAATGTTTTAGCATACAGCTCCTATGAGCCCAACAAATGTGGGTTTGTAAGAATTACATTCAAAAACAACCGGACGGCAGCAGATTGTTCAGCGCCCCCCACCCCCTTGCAAGTAATGCCCAGACCGAAAGCTTCAGAAGGATGGAATAACCAAATTGGGGAACTGAATCGTTATCCAGATTAATTTCTTCTGCTTGATGAAATGTACCTGTTATTTTTTTCTGTTCCTTTTATGAGGCAGGTATTTTGCTCCAGAGCAAGGACGCTGTAAAATATAATTTGCATTTGTTAAGATATTGATCCCAGTTGCACCACTTAAAGCCCACAAGTTTCCCCAAATTCAATAACTATGTTTACATGCAGTAGTCAAAGAGGAAATTGCATGTGAAAGCACTTTCTAAGGAGATGGTATTTTGTTGCAATTATCCATAAGCTGTATGTTTACATGGGGTTTTTAAGGAGAATTCAAAGCATATCTCCTTTTCGTGATGCATCAACAAGCATATCAAATGAGTGTTCAAATGCTTGTTCATTTCATAAAATAAGAACCAAATGGCTGAGTAATTTCCAACCCCTAAAATTGCTAGACTAATTCTATGGTCTATTTAGAACATATTTATAAAACCTTTTAAATAATAAAAGTCTAAGCACAGACTTTTAAAAACCTACCAGATCAGTTGGACTCACATTTCCAAACATTGTGCATTGCAGGACCATTTTCCTAAATGCATTTTTTCCACCATGGATATGCCAGACGTTTTCTCCATTACAGCCATAACCTGTCTTGAAAGTAGGATTTATTTATTTATTTACGGCCCGTGTGGCTGAAATAAGTTGCTTTAGGGTAGCTGATCTACAAATACAAATAATTCGTTAGGGGCACCGGGAACAATAACTGCACCTTCCCTTTTGTGTGAATTATATATTTGGACACCAAGAGGCAGTCATTTGCTGTCATTGAGTAAAGAACTTTCTCTTAATAGTAGAGCCCCTTCAGGTTCAGCCATTACTATTTTCTGGCAAAGTGAGACATTCCCAGACAAGGTAGCAAATATGAATTAGGCCAATCCTCTTAACTTGTTCAAATGTAGGCTACTTCCTATGTTCCTAGGAAAGGCAGCTTCATAGATTTACATGCAAGATTTCCAAGTTAGTTTTTTTTATTCCAAATTTGATCTGTTTAAGGTTTCAGACAAACCTGCACCCCAAACAAAGCAGAATTACAATTTTCTAGACCAGAGGTCCCCAACCTTTTTGGCACCAGGGACCGGTTTCATGTAAAAAAAATTCCACGGACCAGTGGGAGCCTCCAGCGGGTGAGTCGAGACATTTGGTCCACACACATATTCGGTGGTCATGTGGAACCCGAGGCGGGAAGCCGCGTCTCATGGGAACGCAACCCAGGGAGGGCGCCTTGTGCGCAGCTGAGGATCCTCGGCTGGGGCAGGGAAGGATGGCTGCATTCCGGGCAGGAGGGCTTGGCAGCCCCTTCCCCCCGCGCAAGGCCAGGTGGTGCCCCCGTCCTGCCCCAGGGGAGCACCCCAGCCAGCCGCCAGGATAGCTGAACATTTGCTACACTTTCCTAAGAGTTGTGCTACTCCCTCTGCCGCTCACTCCGGCCCGGTTACTATCAAGCCATGGACTGGCACCGGTCCAGGGCCCGGGGGTTGGGGACCCCTGTTCTAGACCACAGTAAATTTGATTTCATTCCACATCCATAGCCCAAATTGTTTGCATCTATCCCAGTTGAAGCTCGTATAGAAATAAGAGAAACGTGAATTCTCTCATGACTGTATCAATTGGCAAAAGGGTTTGTAAATAATCCCAATTACATTTAGTTTGGAATGTCTCAAATTCAATCCAATAAAGGAGGTTTTTTTAATGCTAGAAGAAGACTTTTCTTATCTTTTCCTCATAAATGAATTGATCTTCCCAAACCATTGGTCAGGCTATTAGGGAGCCAGTGTGAAAATTGCTTGCTTGCTTGCTAATATCTTCCTTTTAGACCATTATTTCTATTAACATATAGAAAAAGTGGTCTCTCTTCCTAACATGTAGAATAGTTCTGTGCAATCTTTCTATCCATTTCAACACAAATGGCAAAGAATTAAAGATGGTGGTGATTATCCAGAATTGGAGCCTGCTCCCAAAATAATAAGTGGTTACAATTATATTCTGCTGAATTCCTCTGGAAGAAAAGATGATACAATCCTATGGCAACAGGATAAGTTCCATCCATATGTTCTCTCATATAGAATTGATTTTCTGATGAGGATTGATCTTTTCTAAAATCTTCTACTGACAAGAATGATGGGAGGAGGAGGAGGAGGAGATGAGAGGAAGAGGAAGAGGAGGAAGAGGAGGAAGAGGAGGAGGAGAAGGAGGAGGAGGAGGAAGAAGAAGAAGAAGAAGAAGAAGAAGAAGAAGAAGAAGAAGAAGAAGAAGAAGAAGAAGAAGAAGAAGAAGAAGAAGAAGAAGATACAGATGTGATTACTCTTAGTATCTCTTTCTATAACTGGAATTTCTTTTTCTTTCAAATGCAGAGCATTTTTTAAATCAATCGGAGAATTGCAAATAAAGTGGTTAAAGTTACAGATTTCCATTTGCTCCCTACTGAACAGATTGCAATGACTTCCTCACAATTACACACACACACACACACACACACACCACCTTTTCAAAAACTAAATCCCACGTATTTTAACTCAATGGAGAAGAATGGAATTATCTCAATTTGATATTAAATATTTATATCAATTAATTTAAGAAAATGCTGATATCGTTTGTAATATCAGCTTAGAAACTACAATTAACAGCCACAAAACAGCAACAGGAAGTACAAAAGAACCCACCAAAAATTTAAAACATATATTAAAACGTAGTTAAAATATTGCACATATCTGGATATCTGGAAAAATGAAATGGGCTAATTCAAAACTAAAGTCTCAGGAGGTCCCAATTATTTTTAGTTACATGTGTATAAAATTCTCTTTTATAAATATTATAAGAATTTTGTATTTTAAGTCTTCTAATTTTGGTTCACTTAAGAAAAATTCTTAGGAGTAGATTCAGGACTGACAAAATAAAGTACAGTACTAATTTATGTGTGATTTGCTGTACAGGTTGTTAGCTTTAACTAGTTTTAGACAGATTGATATAATTCTTGGAACAGCTTTAAGCCAGACTAATGAAGTATCCATTTAGAAAGGCAGTAAATTAGGGAAGATCCACATATTGCTTTAAAAACTCTGAGTTGCTTTATATTAAGATAACAAATTATCCATGGTAGTTCAGCTAGAGGACTTGTAACACCAACTCCAATTGGGACACCAAAGTGTATTTGCTAGATATAGCACATCTGTTGTCATATAAATTGTGATAGAAAATATATCACAATCTGCATATTTAGAAATTTTGCTACAGCATTTTTATTTGAATACATCACCTCAAATCCTTAATATCTACATTGACATGGACTTAGAGAAGCTGAGGTAAAGATTCTGAGTCTTTAATGTTTTAGAGCAGGGGTGTCAAACTCAAGGCCTGACGACTGGATCCAACCCATGGGATGCTTAGACCTGGCTCATGGGGCTGGCCTGGAAACAACAAAGAACTGGCTCCGGTGCCTCTGCCAGTGAAAAATGGAGGTTGGGAGAGCTGTGTGTGGCCCTTCTGAGCTCCATTTTCATTGGCAGAGGGTTTCAGGAGGCTATTGCAGCCAAAAATGGAGCTTATGCGGGCTGCAGATGTCCCTTCCAAGCTCCATTTTTGCTGGCAGAAAAATGCAGGAGGCCATCGCAGGAGGCAGCCTCTGAAAACAGAGCTCCTGAGAGCTTTGGGCAGCAGTTCCAAACTCCATTTTTGCTAGCAGAGGGTTGCAGAAGTCCATTGCAGCTGAAAACAGAGCTCAGGAGCCCATTGGTAGAGTGCTCGGGTCACCACAGGCACCCCTGACATGAGTGATGTCAAGATGGCCTCGCCCACTTTGGCCACACCCACCCCAGTCCCCCAAGGTCAAACACAACCCTGATGCGGCTCTCAATGAAATTGAGTTTGACACCCCTATTTTAGAGCATGGTTTTTTGGTTTTTTTTGCAAACTGGGAAAAAGGGAAGTTCTGTGGCAGAAACCTAATATTTTTTCATATTTCCTAGAAAAAGAAAAGAAAAATAGGTGAGTTAAACTCACATTAGACTTAAAAACTAATGTTATTTTGTGTGTTTGCTTTTTATAAAAAATCAACTCTCCAAAATTGCAACAAAGAATTGGAAGTAAAAGAATTTTTGAAACGTGACAATTTTTTAAAAGTTATACTCTAACAGAGAAAGTCTTCGACCAGCAATGAAGTCTGCGTACCTTTTTGCCCCAAACAGCTATTGATCTACTCCAGGTTTCAATGTTGATTTGTGTGGCAACCTGCATCATATGCAAACCACATCCCTCACACTACCCCAGCTTTGCTATGTGGGTTTCATTTAAAACCTAGCCATTGGCAGCCATGTCAGGGATGCTTCAATTTGGATCTTTGAACCAAAGAGTAGAGTCCAGTCCTCTTTGAGTAGAGGACTGGACTCAGGGCAATCCCTAAGGTCTATGAACTCAGCAACAGCCCTTTGGTAGTCTCACAGTTCATTCCCACAGAGTGGATATCTTTTTAAAGGGAATCTTTTTAGCACTGGGAGATTGTAAGGAAAACCACTGTCTTAAGCAGCCATAAACAGATGCCAAAGGCACTCATTTCACTGCTTCAAGTTCTGGATTCCACCTCCCAAAAATATTCTATCCATGTCCATTTTTCTACTACTTGGCATGGTAAACTTACTACAACACTCAACCTATAGAAGGTCACTCTATGGTGCTGTTATTCTAGAGCAGGGGTGTCAAACTCAATTTCATTGAGGGCTTCATCAGAGTTGTGTTTGACCGCATGGGGGAAGAGGGGTTTGGCCAGCTCAAAATTGCTACTGTTGGGGCCACCTGTGGCGGCCCGAGTCCTCTGCCAGCAAAAATGGGCTCCCAAGCTCCGTTTCCAGCTGTGAAAGCCTCCTGCAACCCTCGGGAGGGCTGTCCACAACCCTCCTGAGCTCCAGTCTCGCTGGCAGAGGCACCACTGTTGCCAGGACACCCTGTGGGTCAGATCTAAGCACCACTACCCTGGGATGGATCTGGCTTTCGGGCCTTTAGTTTGATACCCTTGTTCTAGAGCAGGGGTCTCAAACTCAATTTAACTGGGGGCCGCTGGAGGCAGAGGCTGGGTGAGGCTGGGCCACATAAGGGATTCCTTATATTAATATTAATACTAATATTAATACTAATATTATACTTTCATATCACGGTGGGGGCCACAAGATACCGTCCTGCAGGCCGCAATTGGCCTGCGGGCTGCGAGAATGAGACCTCTGTTCTAGAGAATAGCTAGTGAGACTCTTCCTTCTTCTCACAAATAAATTACTATAAGAATATCCTATTGCCAAGTCTGAATGATTCACTATAGTCGGTTGAATATTTTTCTTTGTTTCCTACAGTGGGATTGGGGGCACAGGGAGAAAGAAAGATAATGAATTACAATGAACTCAGGATATTTCATTATTATGATAAATGTTGTGAACAAGACAAACAGGAAACTTTTAAGAGCTTATGAATTGTCTTGCTTTTAAATGAGAAATAATTGTTTATAATATAGTAAGGGAGGGAAAAACAGTCAGGATTTAATATCTGACAAGAGGCTTATCTTTCACCCAAGATTTAAATTTCAGCTCAAAATAGAAATGTTTCCCTGGATGCATCTGTTGGTAACACATCAGCATTTAAGTCTAATAAATTGATGTTTTCAGAATGAGGGCCGGGAATGGTCTACTGGTGCCTTGTTTGCTAGAACTTCTAGGAATGTGCCAAAGCCAACATTTTGCATGGTCTGTTGAGCCGAGGTGTGTACTTGTAGGTGTTTTCTAAATCACATTACGGCTGTGTGTTTAATCGTGAAGTTCCTCAAACAGGGTGCAGAGAGGGCTGGGCCCTTGGACTAAATTGCTTGTCGTTTCCTCCAACTGTATTTCCACTCTCAGGTAAGGTGAAAAGGTAAAAGCTTTATTATCATCCTTTCTTTTCATTTCAGGCATAATAAGCCTTCCCATAAACAGTTTTCAAGCGAACGATTTTGGCTTCCAGTCAGAGGTGACATGCCTGAGGATATCCATTTGAACAAACAGGAAAAAAGAAAGAAAAGAACTGCCATTCCCGCAGTAATACAGTCCATAAGCTCTTTTTCATTGCTAGTTAACCATGACTTTTAAACAAAAAAATTTTTTTTGCTTTGCATGCTTTTTTATGACAGATTTATTACTGCTCTCATCATTGTCATTCAGCAGGTCGAGATGTTTTTAAAAACCATGGGGGGGGGGGGGAGAAACCCTTTCATGCCTAACTTTGCTTAAGGAATAAAGACCTTGTTGTTACAATAACATTAAAAAAATCATCAGCCAAGGTAGAAAATGCTTTAGTCGGAAGACAGCAGAATGCCAAATGTTTCTTTGGAGTCAAAAGTTTACAGAGAACTAGTTGATAAAAGTCTGTTGTATTCAAACATTTTTATTATCATGACACCATGCTAATTTATTATGGCAAAATAATATGTGTTTATAGTTTCAGTGGCAAATATTTATTTATTATAGTTGTGTGCAGACTCTCGTCAGCTTAAAACATAAAAGAGAGAGACATTGAGAGATTACCAATATAAAAAAAAAGTCTCTAGTCCACAGGGGTCAAATTCACCATGTCACATTACTGTCACTTGACATTTCACGATGTTTCTCCCATTTGGGGTGGGCGTGGCCTGCTGGTCAAAAATACAAGAACATCTATCCCAGATATCTGGCATAGCCTTCAAACATCCTCTGGACAAGCTCTGTTTTCTGCTGATATTATTGTTAAGATTTCTCCATTCTTAAATCATGTAGTGTTAAAAGAGTTTGCCCCAATTTATGATCTCCTTCACAGATGATATATATTCACTTATGACAATGGATATACTTCAAATATATATATATTTGAAAATCTACAAATATATGTATATATTCGTAGATTTTCACGGATGTAGGTATGCTGGTCTTGTTGTATATGGGTGTTTTCCCATGTAAGAATGAGATTGAACGATTTGGCAGGATCTCACTTGCCTTCTTCAGACTTCGGTCTGTGGCTGCGTAGATGCTGCCCTTACTTAAATCTTGGTGGGCGGGTGGTGGTGGTAGAGTGCTGACTCTGTTGCTGTGAGTGGGTTGATTGGCTGTGCAGCTGCATCAAGATTGGTAGATTGTTGCTGATTGGTCCTATCTGTGGAGAAACACACAGATAGGACCAATCAGCATCAATCTACCATTCATGATGCAGCTGCACAGCCAATCAACCCACTCACAGCAACAGAGTCAGAACTCCACCCCTCCACCCCCCAAGATTTAAGGAAGGGAGGCATCTATGCAGCCACAGACCGAAGCCTGAAGATGGCAAGTGAGATCTTGTCGAAACGTTCAATTGGGGAAAAGATCTAGAAATTTTATTAATTAATTTCTTATTTAGAACTCGCTATAAAGGTGTCTGTTATTGGGTTTGATAAGTGGAAGTTGGATATAAATAGTAAACGATTTCTTTTTAACAAGTAACTATAACAAAAATAATGAAATGATAATGGATATTGTTTAATAATACATATATGCAATGGTTTTTGGTAAAATAAATTTGGATACAAACTCTAAACAGCAAGTTGGTAATGTTATTGGAGAACTTTTGAAATAGCTAATGAATGCCAATATGTGGTTGTGTTTCTATGTATGAATTATTTTAGGCAAAAGGATGTTTAAATAATTGTAGTCAAATTAGAATAGTGGTATATTGATGGCAAAATACATAAAGATTTTTGATTTAAAATATACAATCTAATATGAACTATAAGTAATGGGTGTAATAATGTACGAAAGCTATCTGCAACCAATTGACATGCTTTCTACAAGATGTAATGAAGGATGATTCTTTTTTTGTGTTTATATTTGACTAAAATAAGATAGATAGATAGATAGATAGATAGATAGATAGATAGATAGATAGATAGATAGATAGATAGATAGATAGATAGATAGATAGATAGATAGATAGATAGATCTATCTTGGTCTCTCAAATTTAAATTTATTGATCAGCTCATAAAAACTAACATATATATATATAAAGAATGTACTATTCAGTGGCAACATACAAATCTGATTCTACTTTCTGAAAAAGCTTGAATTGTTTTACCTAGATTGTCTTTCTTCTTTAAGATTACTCAGGAATTAATTCCTGACTAATTAATCTTAAGCAGTTCAAGGAATACGGGAATGATGAAAATAATTGGAACAAAATATTGGTTTAGCCTGCATGGTGTTCAGTGTAATTTGCATGTGAATTTTTGTTTCCAGGACTGCCTAGCACAGGGATGGCTAACCTTTTCCAGACCAAGTGCCCAAAGCGCACCTGAGCCCCCAAAATGCAACATGCTCGCCCCCCTACATGCACCCTGCCCCACTGTGCATGAGTGGCAGTGATCTGAAGATCAGCTGGCCGATGGAAGGCATGCATGCACGTTCCACCTCGCATGCCCACAGAGAGGGTGCTGTGTGCCATCTCTGGCACATGTGCCATAGGTTCGCCATCACGGGCCTAGCATGTCAGAGGAGAGCAGGCAGAGCCTAGAGGTGGAATCAAGAGAGGACTCAGCCTAGAATCATTACATGTCCACAAATGTTCTAAGTTCAGCCCTCCTTGAATTCTGTTGACCCTTATTTAGTGCTAATTTAGTATTGAACTTTAATTGACTATATTCTAACTGGAGCTTTAGTGTGATCTTGATTCTTCACTGCTGACACGGAGTTTGCCAATGGGCTACATCCAGCTTCCATTGAAAAGTATTCACTCCACAGCCTGAATTCAACTCACCCCTTGTAGAGAATCATGGCCTGTTTAGAGTTAGTATTCCTATTAAGCTGATGGGGAGGGGGGAGGAGATGTTCCTGTTGAATTGGGTGAAGAAAAGCATGACAAATAGAGCTGTTTCGGGGCTTCAGAAGGTCAAGTATGATGAAAAGAGCCCAAATTTGGTATAGTCTCAGAAGAGGCCACACAAACAGGCAAAGATTACATTACATTTTGAACTCAATTAATATTTCATTCCATAGTCAGTTTTTTTAAAAAACACCTCTTGAGAAAAGTTTGCAGGCATGAAATAAAAGAAGCTGCCCCGTTAGCTTTGGGGTATTCATATAAATGCTAAAAAATGAAATTATAGCTTTTGCTTTTATGAGGCAAAAAGCTACGCATATAGTATGCAATTCGCACACTATCCCATGTCTTGTTTTATGGCTTAGCTGAAATGTTTATCTGCAACTTTGTTGAGAAAACTCCAGCATTCTCCTTTTTGCTATCCCACCCACAAATTCCCTCCTTTCTTTCCCAGAGTCAGTCATATTTTGTATTCTGCTGAGGTATTAATTTTTCACCCAAAGCCACTGAAAAATATTTTACACTTATATTGTCATAAAACAAACTGAGTAGGTGGTCAAGGAGGTGGATTAAAGCTGAAAATTAAGAAAAGGGTTCTTTAATAAACTTTTATATTTCTTTTACCATAGATGTCAATAGATGACCAGTATCATCACTGTCCAGGTCCAATGTCCATCACACATTTAACATACATAGACACACACACATACACACACACATACACACACTACAAGTTGGGAAAGGTGTTGTTCCCATAGAAAGGTCTCTCTGTCCACTGATTTGTACTTGCATGGTTTTAAGCGGCTCATTTGCACATAGAGTCACAAATTGGTCTGGCAAATTATATTAAGACAAACTGTGACATACAGTTTACCTTGATGTGAGAACCACGTCATTGCCCCAGAAACTCTGATTGAAACAAGCTATGACTTACTACAAAATTATATAGCATGCATGGATTCTCACTATGATTTAATGTTATCTCTCATTATTCATTGATGCCATAATGAAGGAGGATCTCTGCTTCCATAATTCCCATCCATCACTGAAATGTCCAAGTAATTTTCAAATAAGCAAACATTTTGTCACATTAAAAATGCAAATTAATTGAGAATACCATTATTGTCGGTATATTTTTGGGAAACTATTGCTTATACTATAATCTTAAGTTTATTTTATAAATATTCAGTTGATTCTCAATAATATTCATCTGTGATCAGTTCTGACAAATTATTTCTGAAAGTATTAAAAAAAACACCAGCTTGGTGTAGTAGTTAAGACATCAGGCTAAAAGCCAGGAAGCTATATTGGGTGTCCTTGGGCCAATCACTCTGTCTCAGCCCTAGGATGAACGCAATGGCTAACCATTTCCTTGCCAAGAAAACTGCAGGGTCCAGTCCAGGCAGCTGTCAAGACTTATTCAAGGACACCAAAACAAAGTTTAAAGAATAATTTGAAAAAAGGCAAGACATGATTTTGTATTTTTAGTTTCCAAGTAAATTATCTTTCAATTTATAGCAATAGCACTTAGATTTATATACTGTTCCATAGTGCTTTACAGCACTCTCTGGGAGATTTACAATGTACAACGGTGGAAGGATGAATCAACCTTATGTTCATCAGGATCGAACTCCTGGCTGTGAACAGAGTTAGCCTATAAGACTGTATTCTAACCACTTGCGCCACCAGGCTTTATCATGGATAATTCTCTTAATTGTAAAGAAATAACTAAGCAATTCGTGTTCCTGGTTTTTCTGAAAAAAGCAAAGGAACCACACCAGATCAATTGAATTTGGCTGCAGACCTGTAACTGCAACACTGGCACAATGAGAGATCAAGTGGCCAAATGAATTAGGCATATTTTTGATTCATCCATAAAGAGATCATACAAGTATTCATTTTTTTCTCATTTATGTCCAAACACATAATAATACAGAGGAAATACAAGGCCATCTAGCTGTTGCTGTAAATCGAATAGGAATGATGTATTTGAAAATCCTTTCCATTTATTTTACACCTTTATTTTCTAGATTTAAAATTGGTCCAGTCATCAGTAATTCAATAGCAGTGATTCCTTCACTCCCCACAAGAGGAATCAATGATACATTACAATTCAAAACTCTTTATTCATATAATTATATGAATTATGATTCATGTAATAAGTGAAAAAGCCTCAGGGAGTTAGAGAGTAAGAGAGAAAAGGAAAATTATAAGAAACAAAGAATAGGTAATCCATTCATGTACTTTGAATATCTGGTACTTGGACTGCCTTCAATAAAATATCCCCAGTCCATTTTTTAATCTTCCTAGTATTCATAAAGGAACTCAAAAGAAAATCCTAATATGAGCTTGCAAAGGAGATTTCAGCTTTTCACAAACGTTTTTCAAACAATAAGTTATTTCAAGAGTAAAGTCATTTGGGAAGCAAAGACCTCAAAGATGGGGGTTAGTGGAGCCAAGGGAAAGGGAAATGTGCATTTCTTGCTGTTATTTCTTTTGGCTTCACAAATGGCTATTGCCTGAACTTTCAATGTTGCTGAGAATGCCCGTCTGCTCCAACAGTCCTTCTTCATTAAAGCATTTATTTCAGACTAATCTGAATAACAGAGTCAGAAATGACCTTGGAAATCTTCTAGTCCATGGATGTCAAACTCGCCACATCACGTTGCTGTCCTGTGACGTTTCACAACATTTTCCCCCTTCGCACAGCTGGGGTGGACATGGCCTGTGCATGATGCATCCAGCCATGGGCCACTAGTTTGACACCCCTGTTCTAGTCCCCCTGCTCAAGCAGGAGACCCTGTACCTTTTCAGACAAAATGGCTGTCCAGTCTCTTTTTAGCATAGAACACTTGATTTTCTTTCAGTGAGATCCTTAAGCAATGTTTCACCTCTAGAGCTGCATCAAAAGCAGAAATAGGAGTTGCATGCTCACACACAAGCCACAATCCATGTACCTACTTTACACATTTATCCACCAACCACTTTGGCTTCTTTCAGCAACTTTGCCAACAGCAGGGCAAAAGCTAGGCGAGTTCAGTGAAATATGGTTGCCGGGCTGGGAAAGCTTCCTCTCCTGCCCCCTTAGTGATCCCAGTTGAAGCTGCTGATTGCCTCCTGTCACTGGTGTTAGGAATATAATTCTAGTGTTTGGTTGGCAATATATATATAAGCCATGATTGAATTTAGTATCTGTAACTTTAACTAATACAGTGGAATGTGATTGGCTGCTGCTTCCTCAATCAGCCATAAGAGGAAGCCAGAATCATTGTTAGATTGCTGATCTTTTGAATGGAGTCTCTGTATGTCAGGGTTAGATCAGTGAAAAGTGAAGAAGCAAGAAGAATTGTGGATTGAGCAACTGTAAGCCAACTGTTTGAGTTATAGACTGTATTTTGATTCAAGACTATCATTTGTTTGTGAAGAAGTAGTTTACTTTATTTTTCCACCACAAGTAAAAGTCTATTTGTTTCTACCATTGGTGTCTGTGACTAATATTGTAAATATCTAGCAACATATCTCTTGCTGCAATTCTGTTGCACATCTCTCGGTGCAACAGAACCAGCAAAAAAAAACCTGGCTTCCAAACAAGACTCTATGCTGCCAAAGGTCGAGAAAGAACCCTGATGTTTAGATTTCAGCCACAATTTTATCTTCTGTAATTCACCTTTACAGTGTTCTATATTATATAAAGAAAAGGAACAAAAGGGTCCTGTTAACAGGACACAACCAAACAGAAAGCCATAACCTTCGTCCCATCAATTTGCTCAGCTTTATCTGCCAGCACTGCACAATCCGGTCACTGGATTGAAGCTGGTACCACCAGCTGGCTTATTTTGTTACATGGAAACTGGCTCAGTAACAAACTATCAAAATTGAAGGTGCTCTTTGTCATTCTTACTCTAGGCCAGGATTTCTCAACTTCAGCAGCTTTAAAATGGGTGGATTTCAATTCCCAGAATTCCTCAGCCAGCAGGAGCAATTGATGTTGACCCATCTTAAAGATGCCGAGGCTGAGAAACACAGCTCTAGACGAACAGAGATTAGGTATCTCTAGAAATTATTCCTAGTGTTATTTTATAGATACAAAATGTTTTTAAATGGCTTGTTATCCACAAATATGTTGGGGAAAATCAATACCCCAAACATTATATAGTGTGGATATTACCTAGAGCAATGAGGCTAGCTTTTTCGGTGGCGAGTACCGAAAGTGTGTGTGCACACACACCCATAACACACATGCGCCCCCATGCCCCTCCCCCTGCACATGTGCATGTGGCCCCATGTGTGTCCTGCCCCCACACATCCATGCACAACTCTTGCATGTCTCCCCCCTGCCCATGTGTGGCAGAAATCCGAAAACCAGCTGGTTGGTGGAAGGTATGTGTGCACATGCACAGCAGAGCTGAGCTGGGGCGACCGCTCGCATGCCTGCAGAGAGGACTCTGCATGCCAGCTGTGGCATGCATGCCATGGGTTTGCCATCACGGACCTAGAGGTCATAAATGGAATGCATATGAATCATTTGCTGTGATTTAGGTAGTAGATTATGGGTAGCTAGAGACTAGAAAAAAGAGCATTAATGTCTGGGTAGAAATAGTTTTTAGCATTTGAGAACAGGATACATTAAATAAAGCTCAGAATATTATCTTCAGTTGGAGTAAAAACTGCTGTTCAGATATTGAAGGATAACTGTTGCTCACTTGGGGAACCTGAAGTAGGCTTGACAGATATATTGGTTGCTGTGTGTGTGTGTGTGTTTACTTTCAATAAGGTTTGTTTACATTTTAACAGAGTTGGAAGGTACCTTGCAGGTCATCTAGTCCAACCCTCTGCCCAAGCAGGAGACCCTACATCTGCCTCTACCTAGGATTGAACTCACAACCTCCTGATTGGGAGACGAGAGCTCCACCTCTAGGCCACAGCAGCATATTGAATATCTATAAATGAAAAAAAATTAGAAACGTATCCTAAGTCCCTGTGCTATCAGATTCATAAATGCCGAGTACTATATCTGGGCTTAGGGAAGTAGAAACATTTTTCAGCATTTACAATTTATCTAATAATAAACAAAATCTCTGAAAAAGAAATATTTTAAAACTAGCTTCCCTTTCTTTATTCTCAACCATTATTTCTGTGATTATACATAGTGCCGTTTTTTGATTTCTGATTGCAGCTAGTAGGAAGCATTGCTATCTGTATTAAAATTAATGCAACGTCCCACAAATAATACTCTTAGACTGATCAGAGAGAGTTGGATAGTATATCTGTGAAATTTAGTAGGGGAACAGAGTGCCCACAATTCTTCTTAAGAAAATATACAAGCCTCCTTCTTTCTAATGTGTATGTTTATGTCACAAACAGAGTGACATAAAGGAAATTATAGCTAATCTTAAACTGTCTTTATTTTTTTCTGTCTCTAATCAGAAAAAAAACCCCAATTGAGATAAATATTTAGCAAACGCAGGAAAGTAAGGTCAGAATTATTTCAAGTTTGAAATAACATAAGCTGCAATAGGCCCCAAGCCTTCAGATATCTGCAGCATCTGAAAAGCAGAAAAGCCTTCTAATTCATTATCATTATTATACGTCGATGAGCAGAGAAGAAGCAGGATTTCACATCATCTGTGGGGAACAAATTTAAACTGTTTACTGAACTGCTGTGAAATCCACTGTTTCTGGGTCCAAACTGATGTCAGATGCTAATGGAAATCTCATCCTTTTTATGGGGAGATGGCAAGCTGCCATTGTTTAAAATAACACGCATGCTTTTCTCTAATTTAGCTGGACTGCCAAGATGAATGCAACCTTTGCAAGATTGATGTGGGATGGTGCCAAGTGTCAGTTTCAGAAAGACGCTCATTGGTCTGAGCAGAGAAACAGTAGAAACAAAATTTTTATTAGTGATAATTTATCTGCAGCGACGGACAGCTCCATCACATATAATCCGTGCAGAAATTACCTCTTCGCTAATGGCATCCTTTGTTTGGAAAGTAGTAGATTTATGAAGTGTTTCCAGTTGCTGGTCACCATAAAAGTCAATCATAAAGTATACTTACTTCTTCCTCTCACCAAAAAAAAAAAAAATTGTATACTAATAATTCTTACAGGTTTTCTATATTTTCTACATTTAATAAATAATTTTGTCTCTGAAAGTTTAAAACCAAATTCTTTCCCTGATGTGGGTGTAACCCGCTAGTTCAGTTGAACTTTCATGTAAATGAAAGAAAGGATATTTTTTCTGGAAAAAAAAATGTTTAACTATTCTCCTGTTTTTATTTTGCCTTGTTAGTTTTTCACTGCTTAAACTGGGACAATTTAGTCAACAGACAAAAAAACCCCCAACAACCTTTAGCGTTGTCCAACAATTAATCAAACTTATTTGCTTTGTTAATGAAACTCATCTGGAGTTAACTACTACAAACAATGGAAGCAAATGAAAATGTTATGCTATAATAGACAAAGTCCTGATGTAAAATGAAGATAGAATCATGAAAATCAGTCTATTTTCTCTTTAACATTATACCACTGGCTTGGTTTCTCTTGCATACATGAATATATTAGGAACTAGCATCTTTAATCCAAAATTTGGTCTAGAATGCACCATATTTATGGATTCTGTGGCCTCCCCCCGCCCCAGGAAAGGATATTCTCATAGCCTTTGTGAACACATAGCTGCACCCTCAACTGAAGTGACCAAGAAAGCACATCTCTTTAGCAATTCCACACAAGTAGGGAATCCTAAATTTATCAGTCTTTGATAACTTTAGTTGCAATGTAAAATTTAAGATAATGTTTTGAAATAGATAAGCAGAACCAGAAGATGTCTTATATGCAGAAAACCTTTAGGTCAAAAGCTGTCTTTGGTTAAAGTAGATGCCAATGTGTTCCATGCTATAGCAGAGGGTTAAGGTGACTAAATCCTACGTCCTACGTGAAGAAATAGACAAATGAAAGCAAGGCACACAGGCTAAAAGCATACACCTGAAGGGAAACCACTTGCTGGAACAGCCAACTTGAAATAAAAACCAAATACCAAATAAAAAGCTTTTAAAAGGGACCTACATACTTTATTCTTACCCTTGGGTAAAGTAAGATTGAAATAAGGGGATATAAGAAGTGCCCAGGATGAAATGTGCCAAAGCTATTCTCCAGGCTTCTCAGGTAGCTCTACTGTAACTATATTTCCAGTATATTTAATATAATGCAAATGTAAGATTCTATATGGCCTTGCACAAGACATATTTATTATTATTATTAATTTGATTTGTATACTGCCCTCTCTCTCGTAGGGACTCAGGGCGGTACACAGGAATAATAAAGGATAAAATACATATAAATACAGTCAATAGATAAATTTAAAATTAAATAAATTTAACCTGTGTTAAAATAATAAGAAACCCTATTAAAATGATAGTAAAAACACACTATGCCAAGCCGGCCGCATGAAAAAAATAAGTCTTTAATGTTCGCCGGAAGAGGCGAAGGTCCGTGATGGTACAATGGTCAGGGGGCAGGTCGTTCCAGAGGGCTGGGCCCATCACAGATAAGGCCCTTCCCCTGGGAGCCGCCAGCCGGCATTGTCCAGCGGACGGCATCCTGAGGAGGCCCTCCCTCTCGGAGCGGACAGGTCAGATGGAGGTATGTGGCAGGAGGCGGTTCTGCAAATAACCAGGACCCATGCCATGGAGCACTTTGAAGATGGTATTTAAAGCAGAGAAAAAGCCAAATTTCATAAGATCAGTACAGCTTCTCATACTATTATCTCTCACAATCAGTGGTGGGTTCCGGATCCTGTTCCAAGCTGTACGGGCCTGGCGCCCCCCCCCACATGCGTGCGTACACACACACAGCGCATGCATGTGTTATAATTACCTGCGATGCTTCCGCAAGCCTCCTTGACGCTCCAGCTGCTTGGCGGAGTGTCACGCAGGTGCTGTACCTGCCATGCATATGCGCAGAAGCGCCAAAAGCATAAAGCACAGCACCATACTGGAATGGTATCTGGTACTCTGGGCAGGCTCCGGTATGCCCATACCGGGCGTACCGCCTGCAACCCACCACTGCTCACAATATATACAGTTCTGTAAAAAAAAATATTGGGGGTCTGTAATACCATTATCCTTTGTATGAAACAATTGAGATACAATTAAAATTGAATAAAAATGTTTAGTAATTAAATGTACTTCATCTTCTGAATTTTAAGAAAACTGAGGATGCCTACAATTTGAGTTCCAGTCAAGTTCCAAGTCTGAACCCTCAAAAATCCCCAAACTTCTAAACCTTTTCCTGAAAATTAAGATGTCCTTATAGCAGTGATGGTGAACCTTTTTGGCACCGAGTGCCCAAACTGGAATGTGCGTCCATGCATGCGTGCCGTAAAACCGAAGACCAGCTGGCCGGTATGTGCGTGCCTGTTTTTTGGCTGTTCTGGGCTGTTTTTCAATTTTTTTTTAGGCAAGAATGGCCTGAAAATGGCTTGAAAAACAGGGTGGGTTTTTTGGCCATTTTTCAGGCTGTTTTCAGGCTTCTTTCTGATGTCCTGGGACCCATGAAGACCAGCTGAAAACCAGAAGAGCAGCTGACGATGGTGTGTGCACCTACAGAGAGAGCTCTATGTACCACCTCTAGCATATATGCCATAGGTTTGCCATCATGGCCCTATAGCATTCAAAACTCTAAAAACCAGAGTTCTCACCCGCTATATCCCTGTTTAACAGGGTAGCAAAACCCTTTTATACTGTTTATTTCTGGTGGATATATTGCCAGACTCATTAGGTACATAACAACAGCTAAGCCACAACCAAAACACAAGGACCCAGGGCTAAGGGTTTCACTTCTGAAAATAGCTAAGCTTCTTCTCCAGCATTTTCCATTTCTCTCCATGAAAGTCAAATAAATGTTTGCCCCCAGAAGTCTAACACAAGGGAAGACCACTTCCCCCCATGGGACAAAAAAAGAAGAAGGCAAAATCCACTTCAGCTCCCCCTTGGCAGCATATGACCAATTAAAGAATGCAACTGAAAGATGTCAAGACAGTCACCTGAGAATTAAAAGAAAACAAAATATACACGTTTCTACTATTGGATATATTTATCTAAATATATTGGCAACCTTAATCTTTAAAAAAAAAGTTACAGGAAGATTCTCAGCGACCTCATAACGGAAACAGCCATTGGAACTCAAAGCAAATTGATCCAGAGAAGGTATTTCAGAAGGATGGAAGTATCTTCACTTCAAACACCTTGAAGGATCCAGTGAGGCAATTCCCATTCTACCCAGTTTCCGCGACACCTGGAGGAAGTTGATTATCTAGACCCGCGCCAGTCCGGCTTCCGACCCGGTCACAGTACCGAGATGGCATTGGTAACGTTGGTTGATGATCTCTGGAGGGCGCGGGATAGAGGTTATTCCTCTATCCTAGTCCTGTTAGACCTCTCAGCGGCTTTTGATACCATCGACCATGGTATCCTATTGCACCGACTGGGGGGGTTGGGGCTGGGAGGCACCGTTTTGCGGTGGTTCTCGTCCTACCTCTCTGGTCGGTCGCAATATGTGTTGACGGGAGGGCAGAGGTCGACCTCGAGGCCCCTCCTATGTGGGGTTCCTCAGGGGTCGGTCCTCTCGCCCCTCCTTTTCAACACATATATGAAGCCGCTGGGTGAGATCATCCGTGGTTTTGGGGTGGAGTACCATCTATACGCTGATGACACTCAGTTGTACATATCCACCCCAGACCACCCCAACGATGCCGTCGAAGTGCTGTCCCGGTGTTTGGAGGCCGTACGGATCTGGATGGGTGGTAACAAACTCAAGCTCAACCCTGCCAAGACTGAGTGGCTGTGGTTTCCGGCACCCCGGTTCAGCCAGATTACTCCAACTCTGGCCATTGGGGACGAAACACTGGCCCCCGTGGAGAGGGCGCGCAATTTGGGTGTCCTCCTGGATTCCCGGCTGTCCTTGGAGGACCATGTGGCAGCCGTGGCCAGGGGGGCATTTCATCAGGTACGCCTGATGCGCCAATTGCGCCCCTTACTGGACCGGGCTGCCCTTCGCACAGTCACTCAAGCTCTCGTGACGTCCCGTCTCGACTACTGTAATGCTCTCTACATGGGGCTTCCCTTGAGGTGCACTCGAAAGCTACAGCTAGTCCAAAACGCAGCCGCGTGGGTAATTACGGGAGCTACCAGAAGCTCCTATATAACACCAATCCTGTGCGAGCTGCATTGGCTTCCTGTGGTCTTTCGGGTGCGCTTCAAGGTTTTGACGATCATCTTTAAAGCGCTCCATGGCTCGAGGCCTAGTTATATGCGAGACCGTCTCGTGCCCCATACATCCCTTAGACCGATACGCTCCCACAGAGAGGGCCTTCTCAGGGTGCCGTCGGCCAGACAATGCCGACTGGCGACACCCAGGAGAAGAGCCTTCTCTGTGGCGGGCCCTGCCCTTTGGAACGACCTACCCCCTGAACTCCGGACCATCACCGACCTCCGCCTCTTCCGCCAATGTCTAAAGACATACTTTTTTCATCAAGCCGCCCTAGCCTAACCTCCCATGGGGACTTTTAGAAAAGTTTTTAATTGGGTTTTTAATTAATAATTGGTTTTAGCACAGGTTTGGGATTTAATATATATTTTAAATTATTTATCTATGTTCTATTTTGTACGTTTTTTAAATCTCCTGTGCGCCGCCCTGGGTCCTCTGCGGAGAAGGGCTGGATATAAATGTAATTAAATAAATAAATAAATAAATAAATACCTGTCCAGCATGCAGCTGGGCTATAGAAAATCAGCCTGTGATGTGGATTTAGGTAGGCGCTTGTTTGTTTTGGGGATATCTATCACAGCCTTTCTCAACTGGGATTCTGCTAGAGGATTGCTATGAATTTCCTGAGATATAGTGATTTAAAAAAAAAGTTAAACAGTTTCTTGAACTGTTTGTGTGCTGCATTATTTTAGCTCTTGAGCTAATTGGAATCCTGCAGGCCTGTTACTTTACTACTGCAAATATAAAATGTAGATTGCATAGGTTAGAAATAAATTGTATCGTGAAATTTTCAGTGTGTTTGTGTGTGGGGGAGAGGGAGAGATAGGGAGGGAAAGAGATAGAGAGGGTGGGGAGAGAGAGAGGGAGATAGAAGGATGCAAGGATTCCTTGACACCTAAAAATCATTTAAGAACTTTTTCCAAGATGAAAAGGTTGAGAAAAGCTGGTGTAGAAAATATGGTTTATCAAATGGAAAGAAAACTTGACTCTAACATGTCCCACTTCTTTTGAAAACTTAAAGAATGATGAATGTTATCTGTAGGCAGAATATATATTGCCTGGCTGTAACAAAGTGCTTTGAAGAGATGTCATTTTTGCTAAAGGAAAGGACTACAGATGAGCACAGTGAAGCAGTGCAGCTAATCCATTTCAGTCCTTTAAAAAGTGTTGTCACCACTTTGCTTGGGAGAGGTGCTTTGAAGAGATGCTTCACTAAAAAAATTGTTAAAGCACAGTGTTTTTTTCAAGATCTAGAAGAATATTATATTCCTATGTCTATATTTCTGACCATTCTACAAGAGCCATAATTATTTCTCCTTGATACAGTTTAATTACTCAATTTCTTACTCAGACGTGAAAATTAATGGATGAATGATTCATACATTTAATGAAGATAAAAATGCTTTTTGCTTGATCCCACTAAAACTTAAACAAGCAATTTCTTGCAATCCTATGACATGAGTTTCAATCTGGCATATATTCGTCTGTTTTCCAGATGTTGAACACTAAAGGTAGTTAGTGATTAGAGGATGTTGGAAATGTCTTACATCTAAATAAAGATCATAGGGCTGTACATGTAATGTCCACAAATAATTTTGAAGAAGTGATGCATGAGTACACCACCTGCTTATTTTCATTTTCATGAGAATCTGAAGAAAAGGTGCTATTGCTTTAACACATGCAATTACTTGAATTAGCAGTTTCCCTAAAATGTCCCTTAGCTTATGGCAAGAATATTTTACTTGTTTCTTAACGTTGGCACTGAATTACTGGTGATTCAACCTTAGAACATTGCAATTTTGCACCATACAAGTATTAGGCAGTGTGAATGTTGACCCATCTAAAGCAAATAAAAATAACATCAATATTCTTTTTCTCTCTTCTATTCAAGTTGAGTGCTCTTAAAGTACTTTAACATTTTTAAATGTTAAAATATATGCTAAAGATTTTTTATCTGCATTTAATATTTGATCTCCGTATTTAATACCGTATTTAATAGGTGATCTCATTTTCTATGATGTTTTATTGAGGTTTTTCTTTTTAGTATGTGAAGTCTGTTATGCTTTTAAAAGAAAGCTGAAAATTGCACCAGTTTTCAGCAATCAACCCCCGGACATTCTGTGGCATGGCCTGGGAGGGCCCAGTGACTGCCTACCAGCTATTATTCCCTTTGAAAGAATGCTGGGTTTTAGGAGTCTGTAAGTAGAAATCATTAAACTTGAGACTGAAGACAGCTGGATTGAATCACACCTTTGAATCAAATCCTCAGTTTGCTATATCATACTGTGTCGTGTGTCTTTCTTCAATTTTATTTATTTAATTTTTACTCCTCCTTTATTATGTCTACAAATAACTCAAGGTGGTAAATATATTCCACACACCTTTTTCCTCCTATTCTCCCTACAACAGTTTTGTAAGGGAAGTTCGGCTGAGAGAGAGTGTATGACAGGCCCAAAGTCATCTAGCTGGCCTCCATGGCTAATGCAGGACTAGAAATCATGGTCTATTGCTTTCTATTTTGGTGCCTTAACCACTAGACCAGCTATGCTGGCTGGGGAACTCTGGGAGTTGAAGTCCACCAGTCTTAAAAGAGCCGACTTTGCAGACCCCTGCACTAGACCAAACTGGCACTACACTAGCAAGCAACAGCAATAGCACTTAGATTTATATATCACTTCACAGTGTTTTATATCCCTCTCTAAGTGGTTTACAGAGTCATTATATTGCCCCAAACAATTTGAGTCCTCATTTTATCCACCTTGGAAGGATAAAAGTCAAATTTGAACACTAAGCTGAATTTTGCTGAACAATGAACTTCTTCATTAAAAAAAAACTGATTCCATATATCTTTTTCTTTTTTTAAAAAAAATAACACATATGAGAAATGGGGTCATACCTTCCCAGTATAGATTAGATTAATTTTAACTAAACCCTGTTGAAACAAAATAACTCTATATATTTAAGTTCCAAAAATACCAACTTTACAACGACTTCTCCAACTTTACCTAGTTTAGGACCACACACAGAAACAAACATATATGGCAATCCCTACTTCCTAATTGCCCTGTTCAAATGATAGTCCATAAATTGATTGATTTGTATTCTGTTAAATATAGAGTATTCTGCTGCAACTTGGAAAGCATTCACTTCAGTACCTCCAGTGATAAGATGCTTGGTGACATGTTTGCTAGCAGCAGATAAGGTGTCCTTCCGTTGCTCTGTAGAAATCTGGCCAGTGATGCCCTCCTGTCTGACATATGCTGCCCTTTTAGCCTAGTGAATTATTTAAAGGGACATGTGCTATCACGGTATTTCAGATCACTGATTTTAAAGTACAATCTTCAGCTATTTCACACAGTGAGCTGGGATATAGCCAGCAAAAGGATGAAAATGAAGAAACCTCATTTCTAACTTTTTACCTGTGAGCCCTTCTCTTAGATATATTTTTTGGCCAATTTTAGCAAGCATGCACCTTGGCACAATCTTTGAATAGATGCTATCCTCCTGAGAAACTTAGTGAAACAACAGAACAGAAATAAAATAATGTTTTATGTTCTCCGTATTTTAAAATCAGCTTCCTTTGACTTTGTCCACATACAGGTGGGTAAGATGAGAATCAGGATAGCTAGTTTAGGATTGGTTGGTATTGCTGTCACTTCTAGGACAAGATCAGATAAATGCTGAGTAGTTAACGGACACACACACACCTCTTTGTTTTACCTCCTATGTTTTTTTAATTGCAGGCTTAAGTTCTGTTCTGTTGTCTGAACAGAACAACATTTAATCCATGCCAAACATGGAAGTGTGCAGTTTTTAAAGATTTCACTATGCAGAAGAGACCTAGAAGACAGTTGGGTATATTTGAGTTGAGTTTTATGCTGTCTCCTACTGATCAAAGGCAAACAAGCAGGTCAAACTAGAAAAAAAATGTAAATGTGATTATTCCATTTGACTAAATTGCAGACCTTGAATGGTTTAAATCCAGCTAACCCTAAATTCCTTTGGATGTCTATATAAGCCCTTTCCAGTGCAAATAAAGATTAACTGGAATTGGGGGAATGTGTTACACTGAACTGAAGCTTAGAACGAGGGAGGAAAATCATAAAGAAAGAGAAAAACATGCCACAAATAAATGCCATTGCAAAACATCAAATGCCGTTGAAACATCAACATTTATTATTGGGGTCTCCATTTGTTCCCTACCTTGTAGTTTTAGCAAATAAAACGAACAAGGCCTGTCCATTTGCATACATTCTTGAGATATCTACATATTCTTACGTAAATGCTTGTATCTCTCAAATACTTAGTGGACTTGAAAGCTGAATTTTGCTGAACAATGAGCCTGTCCATTAAAAAAGCTGATTCCTATTAATAGACCAGGAAGGGGAGGAGGTTAATCAAATGATTGTCACAAAGGAGACTCCCTGCAGCCACCTTTTCTTTTAGCGAGATAAATAGATCCTTAGAAAGACTGAAAGGTTTTAGATGAAAGATTTATACAAACACCCGTCATTACTTTAACAGACAAAGCAGCTTGCCTACTTTAACCAACCATGTCATTGTGTAATTTACCTGACCAAAAGCTTGTAATGGACATTTGTAATGCCGGTGTTGAAAACATAGTTGAAACAGCAGACAACAAAAGATAAGGACACCTTTGAAGGAGACACTTTAGACTGATCTGCTTTGACGGGCAACCAATTAAGGCTCTCCAGGAAACACTATCTATTTAGCAATTAATGTTTATCTTTAATTTGTCGGTTCTACTATATCCGTTATTATGCAAGAAAAATGAGATGGCAGAGCTATTATGTTGCAAAATTGATCCAGGTGGGTTTTACGATATTGTTAAAGGTATTTTACCTTTAACCTTAAACATTGGTGGTCATCATAATTCAGTATGAGTAAAGACACAGAATTTAAATCATGACATTGTTGCATACCACCCAGATGGGCAGCTATATAAATGTAATATAAAACATAAAACATAAGCATTATATAATATAAAATATTAAAATATAAATTAAAATAAAACATAAATTAAAAGTAAAAGTAAATAAAAATAAAATGTAAATTAAAATAAAATAATAAAAAAATTTGGTTTTAATATTTTATTACAAATTTACCCATGCAAAATATTCTGCTAACTGAATTCAAAAGAATTTAAGGAATTCAGGAAAGAACTAAGAAGGAAGATACATATGTGTTGAGCTTGTCAGTGGAAGGGAGAGATGCTGGCTAAGAAAGCAATATAATTGCTTAGATTAAGATTGACATCATGAGCTGTTAATGAGAAATATTTAATCATTCAGCAATTTTAGAATCACTGATAAAATCCTTTGTCACCTTGGTCATAGTAAATTTGTTATTTTTACTAGCAGTAGTATTAGTTCATAACTATATATCTCTTCGGGTGGTTTTATGCAGGGAAGAGAAAGATAGTATCCCATTTGTCATCATCTTCCTGAGACAATGGGGCTTGAATCATTGTTCTCAACCTAACCTACTTCACAAAATCATTGTAGAAATAAGATGTGGTGAGTATATGTATGCTGCCCTGAACTTCTTGAAAGACAGTTGAGATATCAAGTAAATGCATGTTGTTTTGCATAAAATAATAATGAACTGCTTTGTCTGGGAGTCCAAATATTATACAACATTACAACTAATGATTAGGGGAAGATCAAAAGAAATGAATTGCTACCCTTGGCAGAGCTTGGGCCTTTATTCTGTAACAGTGCCAATTCGTAATAAAGGATATAGTGAGCGATCAAATCACATGCAGCAAAGCTTCACATATTTTATCATTTCATTTCATTTTCCTCCAGATGAGCTTTTGCCACCCAGATAGGGCAAGCTATATAATTAGATTTCCCTGAGGCAATTGTTAATTTACCCATCCCTGCACTTTTGGGGTGAGGGTCTTGCAGAGGAAATGGGATGTATATGGGCATGAAGCTATTTAGGCCCGTCTGTCATCACTTGGAAGAACCTCCGGTAGAAAACGTGTGCCAAACATGTGTGGGTTTTCTACCTCAAAGTGCTGCCTGACCTGTCAATTACAATAAAACGGCTGAAGACCTTGGAAGGCAAATTGCATACTCAGTTAGCTCTTTCTAGGCTCGACAATGGGAGCTCTATGAGCTATATTAAACCCAGGGAGTCAATCTTCCTCACACCAAGAAAAGCAAGGCCCTCAGGAATAGATGCCAAGCAAGTCACTGCCTAACAAATGGTCAGGATCTTTGTAATATACACAGCCTGACTTCAAGTATTTGTGTTTACATCCATATTCCTTCTTTTACCCATGTTCAATATATATACACACAATCAAGAGCTTTGGTTTATTTGCTTTAATCACACTGCAAGGGAACGGAGAGCCCTCGTTTAATGAACAAGATGGCACACTGACAGCCCTCGGCTTCACGCTTGGCGTGCTGACAGGCAGGCTTCAAACAGAGCCGTCCCACCTCGTTGCGCCAAGGGACTAAGCCTTCATTTTGAATTGCCTGGTTTGGCCAACACACAAGTGTATCATGAGTGTATCGCTGACCGCTGCTATGATCTGAGACTTTCTGGCAGGTCCCCTACGCCATTTAGGTTTTTAAGATTTCTGCCTAGATTCAGGATAGCCTTTTTGACACAAGGAGAGTAGTGGTTTAGATGTTAAATTAGGAGCAGAGGATCCAGATTCAAGGCCATATTGCCTCTGGAAGCTACCAGGTGACTGGGAGCCATCTGCGGCTTCTTAGCCAGGCTATCTACCAAGGAGAACTATCAACAACTCCTTGAGCTGCGGAGAAAGTGAAATAGAAATCGAACAGGGAAATATTTCTGAAAGGAAAAAGGCAAAAAGATGACTCTAATCAAGAGATGGCATTAATCACCTCAAAATAGAAGTGGCTCTTTTTAAAAATAGGCACACAAGTGTGATAGCCTGGAATACATATTCAATACATAAATTAAAAAGTGTTAATGTAATCATAGCCAGAATCTGGATTTTTCTTTCCATTCCTGTGGATGAACCTGCTGTTTTCTCCTATCTTCCTGGCTAAGTAACCCACGCTCAGGGCCAATAGATAGCTTAAGACTTCACACTGCCAATAGATTTAGGAAGAATCTGGTCTGTTCTTTCATCCTTATCCTAATCCCTGCAGCTTTTATAGCTTTGAAACAGACGGTTCTGAGGAAAACTCTATCCTGTTCAAGGTGTCTTTCAGTTTCAGGGCATCTGCTAAACAAGTGGGAGTGCTCTTAGGTGCAGACATCTCTACCAAAATGTGAAGATTTGATTTGAATGTTGCATATATATTTTTTTAGTAAAAGAAATATATCCAGGAAAATAATACTTTTGTTCAAAATTCCACTAAAGCGATGTGACTGTGGATGAGCATATGGCTACAAAGCCAGACACCATCTTTAAAGCAATTGCAGAACTCTCAGTCTTTGTGAAACATCTATCTTGAATCTCTTTACAACCCATAATGATAATTTCTTCTTCCCCAACACACTTGCAATATAGGAAAACTAGCAAAGGTCACTGTCCATAATAATGTGGTTTTTATTTATTTATTAAATTTGAATGCCGCCAATCTCTCTGCCACATGATGCTGTGCAGTTTACAATACAATAAAAGCGGTAGTGTAAAACATTAAAACAATAAATATAACATTAAAATTGGGATCTTTCATGGTTTTGCCTTTCTTTGATTTCTGCCATCAAAAGGTTTACTAGGGCAAGCACATCAGTCCATCTGGAGGCTGAGTAGCAGAGGTGGTCTTCAGCAGGAGAATTGGTAGCAGAAATTTTGGGTAGTTCGGAGAACCGTTAAATACCACCTTTGACTGGCCCCGCCCCCATCTATTCTCTGCCTCCTGAGTCCCAGCTGATCGGGAGGAAATGGGGATTTTGCAGTAACCTTCCCCTGGAGTGGTGAGGGAATGGAGATGTATAGGTTTAGATTTTAGATTTTAGATTTTATTAAATTTATATCCCGCACCTATCTCCTACACAGGACCCAGGGCAGCACACAGGAAATTTAAAAACACAATATACAATACAAAATACATAACATCCTAAAACCCTATTAAACCTAATACTCCTGCGCTAAAAATATTGTTTAAAAACCCTCTAATTAAAAATTTGTGCAACTAACAGTCATTTATCGGGTGGATTACCTTAAGCCGGCTTGCTGAAACAGGTGCGTTTTTAAACGCTGGTGGAAAAGGCGGAGGTCCGAGGTGGTACGGAGATCGGGAGGCAGGTCATTCCAGAGGGTAGGGCCCGCCACAGAGAAGGCCTTTCCCCTGGGCGTTGCCAACCGGCATTGACCGGCCGACGGCACCCGGAGAAGACCCTCTCTATGGGAGCGGATCGGTCGAAGGGATGTATGAGGCAGGAGACGGTCTCGCATATAACTAGGCCCCGAGCCATGGAGCGCTTTAAAGATGGTGATCAACACCTTGAAGTGCACCCGAAAGGCCACAGGCAGCCAGTGCAGCTCGCGCAGTACAGGTGTTATATGGGAACGCCTTGAGGCTTCCATAATCACCCGCGCGGCCACGTTCTGAACTAGCTGTAACCTTCGGGGAGCCCCATGGGGAGAGCATTACAGTAGTCCAGACGGGAAGTGACCAGTGCTTGAGTGACTGTGCAAAGGGCGTCCCGGTCTAGTAAGGGGCGCAACTGGCGAACCAGGCGTACCTGGTAAAATGCCTTCCTGGCCACGGCTGTCACATGATCTTCCATGGACAGCCGGGAGTCCAGGAGGACATCCAAATTGCGCGCCCTCTCCTCAAGGGGAGCCCCATGTAGAGAGCATTACAGTAGTCCAGACGGGAAGTGACCAGTGCTTGAGTGACTGTGTGAAGGGCGTCCCGGTCTAGTAAGGGGCGCAACTGGCGAACCAGGCGTACCTGGTAAAACACCCTCCTGGCCACGGCTGTCACATGATCTTCCATGGACAGCCGGGAGTCCAGGAGGACACCCAAATTGCACGCCCTCTCCACGAGGGCCAATAATTCGCCCCCAATGGCCAGTGTTGGACTTACCTGGCTAAACCGGGGTGCCGGAAACCACAGCCACTCGGTCTTGGACAGGTTGAGCTTGAGTTTGTTACTTCCAGACCCGAACAGCCTCCAGACACCGGGACATCACCTCGGCAGCATCGTTGGGGTGGTTTGGGGTAGATATGTACAGCTGAGTGTCATCAGCGTACAGATGGTATTCTCCCCCAAAACCACGGATGATCTCGCCCAGCGGCTTCATATAGGTGTTGAACAGGAGAGGCGAGAGGACCGACCCCTGAGGGACCCCGCATATGAGGGGTCTCGAGGTCGACCTCTGCCCTCCTGCCAACACAAATTGTGACCGACCGGAGAGGTAGGACGAGAACCACCGTAACACAGTGCCTCCCACCCCAACCCCCCCAGTCGGTGCAATAGGATACCATGGTCGATGGTATAAAAAGCCGCTGAGAGGTCTAATAGGACCAGGATAGAGGAGCACCCTCTATCCTGTGCCCTCCAAAGATCATCCACCAACGCAACCAATGCCGTCTCGGTGCTGTGACCGGGTCAGAAGCCGGACTGGCGCGGGTCTAGATAATCAATTTCCTCCAGGTATAGTATCCTTCTCCTGCCATGCCCACCAAGCCACACCCACCAAGTCATGCCATGCCCACCAAGCCACGTCCACAGAACTGGTAGTAAAAACAATTGAATTCCACCACTGCCGAGGAGGTAGGAATACACAAAAAGTTGTGTTGCCTTTTAATCCTTTAAAAATTGTACAGGGCAATACATTTATTTTCTGCTTCTCTTTTTCTTGCTAAACTGCTGACATCTCCAAGTGCTGGGATGAGTTGAAGTGAATGAGATGATTTCATGAGAGGCTGTATGTCAGAAGTTGAACTTTGGTGCCAAGATTTTAATGTTTATGGTCTTAATTTCTATGCATTATGCTGTTTTATTATTGATAATGTTTTAACTGTGTTTGGGAGCTGCCCAGAGTTCAATATAAGATGGGCAGCTATATAAATAAATGTTTTAAATAAATAAATATAATAAAGACAGGCATCTCTTTTTGTCTACATGAACTCCTTTGGCTCAGCAGTTACCCAGTGTCGTTTGAAATGCAAATAGAAGCTATTACATTTTTTTTTATTTAAAGTTTGTCTGCTTGGAATAATTTACATAACTCTTGACAAGCTAAGGATGTTTCTGATTGCATTCTCACACTCGTTGCAGTTTGTGCCATCGGAAGTGGAAAGAGAAGATAAAATTGTTTCTGTGTGTAGCTTCTTTGGCCAACTTGTTGCTACTTTGGCAACTGGCAATCTGGGATTTACTTACTTTCACAATATCAGACAGTTCTGTCTACTTGGAGGTTTGAAACTGACAGTCCAGGAAATGGAGAAGAGCCAGCATATTGATACCAGATTTTTCTTCGCAATTAACTCACCAAGAAGAACTGCTAACTAAAAAGAAATTAAAGGACATGGTCATGGTATAGAGGTAGCATTTCTTGAAAGACAGACCAAGCTATTTCAGTGGATTGGGGTCATTCCATTTCTACATGATTTTCCATTAAGTTGACATTGTTTTATTTGTCACTACTTCTTTAGGCAAATCAAAAGGAAGAAAAATGCAAGTATCTGCTAAGGATGTTTATAAATGTTCCCTTCACATAAAGGATGTTTTCCAGCAGACCAATCTGGAAGATTAGTTAATCCCCTTTTAAACAAGCTTGCAGATGCAAGTTGTTTTGTCAAGATCTGCTGAGACTAATGATGAAGGGATGGGCCTCCAAAAGGTTAGATTATCCCCAAAGGACACTGTGAAACTGACATGTTTTAAAGGAAGGAGAACAGAATGGGAAGGAGTTTAGAAAGCAAGTCCAATGAGGAACAGTAAAAAAGGTTTGTGTGTTTAGACAATGGAAAATATGGGAGAAGATTGGAAGGTGTATGTAAATGAGCAGAATGAGGGACGACAGGATAAAGAAAGGAGGACAGCTTTGTGTTCATACTAAGCACATCCCATACTACTCAAGTCCTTAGTTTTGGATGGCAAGAGGGACTGGAATTTCATTAAGTGACATTTCATTTTCTTTGTAAATGAAATTTCATTTCATTATAAATCATGAGATTGTGAGACTGTACTTCTTAGCATTGGCAGTTCCTAAGGTCCCAGTTGCAGTTGTTAAGTGCGAAATGCACGAGTCATTAAGTGAGGACTTCACATGACCATCACTCCTGACTTCTTACCAGGTTCCTCTTTGATTTTACTTTTGGGAAGTCAGCAGGCAATGTCAGAAATCATGATCACATGATTGTGGGAATGCTGGAACTCGGAAGACTGAGAGTAACTACCACTTGTTCAACACCATTGTAAGTTTGAACATTTCGTGAACAAATATTTGTTAAACAAGTACCACCTGTATGCATCGCCTTAATGTACTAGCACAGTAATCACATCATTTAATTAAGATAGTCCCTTGCATCTAGCAGGATAGCACATTAGAGAAGAACAGTACTTATTTATTTAGATACGCAACCTTCCGCTTATATTCCCAGAGCAGTCTACAATATAGAAATTAGTAGTAAAATGCAAGCAGTTATGCTCATCAGTATATGCACATATTTGTTTCTGCAATCATAGAACAGTAAGATGGCAAGCAATGACCTGTGTATGGAAATGCCACCTAGTTTTACCTCCTTTTCAGGCCATTGGTGTTCTAAATCTGTACAAGATCAAAGTAATGAAGGCCAATGGGTTGAACAACATTACAGATGTAGGGAGGTATTATTTAAGAGCGTGCATATAAGTGGCCTTCAGCCTACTTTGGAAGGTGTTAGGCATTCTTTTGAGGGTACTCATGGGATCCCCACAATCCCTGGAAGAGACTTCTTTTATTATTCTAGATTAATTAATTAATTAACCAATTTCATTGTAATTTTATTACAATATTATTACAATGACAATAAAGATTATTCTTCTAGATTAATACACAAACTGTGACTTTCTGGACTGGGAAAGCTATACTGGTTTGTACTTTGATAACTTCTCGGCTGGATTGTTACAATGAGTTACACGATGAACTACCTTTCAGGACAATACAGAAACTTGAAGTAGTTCAGCTGTAAAATTAGTAATTGGCTCTGACTGATAGGATCATATTGCCAAAGTTTCCATCAGCTGAATTGGAAGCCAGCCCATTTCCAAGCCAAATTCAGGATTTGGGAATTGATTTTTTTATAGCTCCAACTGTTTTAAAGTTGGTATGATACAGAATAATTTTTTGTTCATTGGACTGAGGAGTCCTAAGGTCAAGATAGGCACAACTTCTCTGACAATCATTGCAAAATGGGCATCGGCTTGAGAATATCTACTACTGGAATAATCTGGAGACTGAATATTAAACAAGTTGTGTTCTCATTTTAGAACTATCCTTTTTGTTTATTTTATGAAAAATAACTATAGGGTATGGTATCTCTGATGCAGAAGCAGACCGCCATCTTGTGGACAATAATCATAATTTAAAAAAAAACATTCTGGTTGGCACAGGCAATGAATTTAGAAAATGACTTTCCAGACTGTTATAAGAAATTAAATCGAGGGTGGAGGATGTAAGATGGATTATCATATAATTTTGCATTTTATAAGACACTGCTTTCAGAATTGAAAAAAAAAAGGATACAAATGATTAGATATATACCCTGTGCTTGTAAAATTAAAATAATCCCCATTAGTTTCAATGCATCTCACCTCTGTACTAGTTCTTGTGCTAAACTATGGTTCTCAAATGTTACAGAAAGCTCAAGAATAAACATTTCAATATCCAAGAAAAATATTCTTCCAGGTTTGCAACATGTTCTTTCCTATCTTTCCCACATGTCCCACATGCTCCCTGTACAGGTTTCAGACTAAATCCTTGTGTTTCTGAGTATGCATCCTGCCAGGCTCTTAGATCTAAGCTTTCCTCTACTATTGGGCACATTGATGAGAGTGATGCCAGTCTCTGGTGGCAACAAAATTCATCATATATCTTAACAGAATCGATCAGAATAACAGAGTTGGAAGGCACCTTGGAGGTCTTCTAGTCCAACCTCTTGCTCTGGCAGAAAACCCTATACTATTGCAGACAGATGGTTGTGCAATCTCTTCTTAAAACCTCCAATGATTGAGCACGAACAAATTCTGGAGGGGATGAAATGACCTGCAGCTCTTGAAAGCTGAAGCTTTTTAATAAAACCGGTTAGTTGATAAAGGTGATGAGAGGAGTAGGAATAGGATTGCAACCAAAGTTAACATCAGATCAACAATCAAGTAAACAATATTTCAATCAAGACCACCCCCAAGAACACTGACAGGTAAGCCACCAGAATATAAACTGACAGCAAACAGCATTCCTTATTAGCACCGATGATGTTACCTAGTTAGGGTAATGAAATGTATGCAAGAAAACAAGCAAACTCAGACAGCACCAAGAGCTACAAATATTATCCTTTATTGTAAATCCCATGTTTTGCTTTTACAGCTCTGCTATTTTTATGTTGTCATTTACATTTTCATCTGGTAACACTTTAGATAAATACTGATAATAGAGTAAGATTAAAGATCCAACAGAAATATTTAGGAAAAGTTTGCATGCAACTACTATGTTCAGAGAAGTAGTTTCTCTGAAGGTGGTCGAATGCTGGTATGTTGTATGTAAAATGAGGCAAACTTTAACTACCCACTCTTAATCCACCACCAATCGCAATAAATTATTATGTCTGTCTTTTATTTTTTACTATGTTTTAATATTTTTATTTACTGATCTGTGACCATAATAAAGATTGACTGATTCAGAAACAGCCAACTTCAGGTATTCACATTGATGCTATATTGCAAACCAGAAATCCACTTTTTTTTTCATCACAGGAAATCAATACATTTGTTGTAATAATGGCATACTCAATGAAAATTCTTGATTGTTTGGCCATTCAAGACATACAGTACTTGATAACATTGTGTTACTTGATTACATAATACAAATAGTCCTGTTATGACCACAATTGAGGCCAATATTTCTGTTGTTCAGTGAAATATTTGTCAAGTGAATTTTGCTCCATTTTATCACCTTTTTTGCCACAGTTGTTAAGTGAATCGCTACAGTTTATTTATTTATTATTTTATTAAATTTATACCCCGCCCTTCTCCTACAAAAGGACCCAGGGCGGCGCACAGGTAAATTAAAACACAACGTACATAAATAGATCAATTATTAAAATCCAATTAAATTAAATTACCCCGTGCTAAAACATTTTAAAATTCTCTAATTAAAATTTATAACTATAAAGTCCAGATCGGGTGTTTATCCTAGGCTGGCTTGTTGGAATAAATGCATTTTCAGATGCCAGCGGAAAAGGCGGAGGTCTGTGGTGGTACGGAGTTCAGGGGGCAGGTCATTCCAGAGGATTGGGCCCGCCACAGAGAAGGCCCTTCCCCTGGGTGTCGCCAACCGGCATTGCCCGGCCGACGGCACCCGGAGAAGGCCCTCTGTATGGGAGCGGATCGGTCAGAGGGATGTATGGGGCAGGATACGGTCTCGCATGTAACTAGGCCCACTAGTTAAGTTAGTAGCACCGTTGTTAAATGACTTTGTCAGAAGGTTGCAAAAGGTGATTTACACGAAGCCATGACACTGCAACAGTCATAAATATGAATGGATTAGCAAGTGTCTGAATTATGATCAAGCGACCACGGGGATGTAGCAATGATCCTATGTATGAAAAATGGTCATAAGGGACGTTGGAGGTCTTCTAGTCCAACCCCCTGCCTAGGCAGGAAACCCTACACCACTTCAGACAAATAGTTATCCAACATCTTCTTAAAAACTTCCAGTGTTGGGGCATTCAAAACTTCTGGAAGCAAGTCGTTCCACTGATTAATTGTTCTATCAGGAAATAACTTTGTTTACTGATTTGTGTGTGTGTATAGGGTTTAATAGTCACATTACTCGCACATTGGGCAGCACATTGGGCAGCCATATAAAAGCTGTATAGTAAATAAATCCCCAGCCCCATTTTACAATTCTTTACAAACAGAAAGAACAACTTTGCTTTGATATTGCTAAGGCAAGGAAATGCTCAGGCTAATTGCATGGTTCCTTCTACTCATGGGAGATATAAAGATGTCAGCTCTTAAATATCACTTTTTGTTGTACTATTTACTCTTACAATTTAAATAAAAGTACATACAGTGCATATAGATATCTAGATCCAAACTAATAGATAATTGTTAGGCTTGTTATTGTATAGTTTAAACACCCTACACTCTACAGCAGGGCTGTCAATCTGTCGGCCTGTGGGCCAGATGCGTCACTCTCTGACCATGCCCACAGCTGGTTTAGCGAAGGGGGGGAAGTCCTAATACGTCACATGATGCCACTGTGAAGACGTGAGTTTGACACCCCTGCTCTACAGGCTGATGTGCATCTAGTGATCCCTAAATAAGCTTTACATGAGAGTGAGATGCTTGTTTTTTGACTGGTATATTTATAACACAGCGTCATTAACACTGCATTTCTTTTTGCTACTCCACATTAGAGTTTCCTGGCTGTTAATATAAAGGTTTCCTTACCAGTATTGGTTGGGGTGGAGTTTTTTCCTTGATGGTATCTAGATTAGGATATTGCTTCTTCTTTGAGGTTTACATGGTGCTATTCCTGCTTATCTGGATGTTGGCTGCTAAGGAAGATGGGTTATTTGTTTCCTTCACTGACTTCTGGTTACATCTTTTCTTAAATGGTACATTGTTAGGGTTTGTTTCTATGTGTCTGTTAATGGTCAATCTGTCTGAATGTCAAGCTTCCAGGAATTCCCAGGATTTGTTCTCAACATGCTGGTTCAGGAATTCTGGGCGTTGAAATCCACACATTTTAAAGTTGCCACGGTTGAGAAAAACCGCTCTAGAATTTTGATATTTTCCCAGTTAAAGTTGGCAGGACAAGCTATATATTAACTTGGAAAATATCAAACAGCCAGCAATCCCTCCTCTCCATTGCATTGCTGATGTTACCCAGCATAAGGGCAGACTAACATAAGCACAAAGAGTGCTTGCAGTATGAAATTGAAGTGAATAGGTCACACAAACCAATAAGAACAAAAAGTCACTATGATTATCCTTGTTCAGGAAGAGAAATGGCTTTTAAAATACGTGAATTGAAAAACTTGTATAGATATAGTTCTTTATTGAGGATGTCTAGGACAGGAACATTTTCATTTTCTGGGACCAAGAATTACCATCCATCTTATTAGGATTCCAATACTGAACTCCAACTGATGGAATTATATTGACTTGAAGCTGAAGATGTGTCTTTAAGAACTGGCATACTTTGGCAGGAAACCATTTCTGAAAGCAATAACGCATGAAATGCTCTTCAATCAACGTTGGAGAACAACTTAAATGTAGTATATAAATAAACACACCAACACAAATTCTATACAAAACCTGAAATATTTTACTTTTAAAATTTTGATCTAAGTTTACTTAGATTTCATGGACTTGATACAAGAGCATTTGATATGAATTGGTAAATAAAACACTGTAATAGATAGCCACAATAAACTTTGTTAGAAATGTACATGTTGTGAAAATAATAATCATAAACATAAACATAATAATAATAATAAAACCAGCATGATGTCTGCGTTATAATATATAAATGCTTGACAATAACAGTATACTAGGGAAGCTTTAAAAAACTTGCTTAACTCTGGGGCCCTATTCAACTAACATTTTTGACGCCAAGAATTCAGACCCAGTCCCTCACCATAACTAGAAAGGTCAGTTAATAAGGCCTCAGTTGTTTTCTATAGCTGTTTTATTTTTTCCTCATGGACATCACATCCAGGTAATGTGTATATAAACAAAGCTCATAAGAAATGTACAAATATAAAAAGCTACAAACATTAATAAATTACATCATCACAAAACACAGAAACACTTCACAAGGTGCTAATAAAATAATTGTATCCCCTCATAATACAAGAATTGAGACAAGGAGCTGGTATTATAAAGTCGAAGATTCTTCTTCATATTGTATCTTAAATAGATAATTTTGTACTATTATTTGATTCTGTATAAGGCTGCACAAAGTTTTACTTGTTTTTCAGGCAATGCCAAAATTAAGAAAGGGAGAAAAAGGAATTAAATCGAGGACAAAAACAGAGTATCTCTTTCAGAGTCAAGAACCTAAAATACTCGGCAAAATACTCAGCAAAAAATTTGTATAAAGGTTAATGAACTATTCTATAGAAAGAAATGTCTAAAGATACTTTGATCTTATAAAAAAGAAGGTACTTTAAAAAGCTATTTACAGGCTAGATTCTATGAAAAAATATGCTTTCAGACACGTATCTATAAATGAAAATCTGGAATTGCCTGAGAAACAAATGCAACGCCTTAAGGCTACAATCCTGTACATAGTACTCTACACATGAGAGTAAGTTCCATGGAACACAACAGGTTTGATATCTGAGTAAACATGCATAGGATTGTGCTCTAAGTGTTTATATGCAGACAAGCTAGTTTAATGTAAAATATAATGCATTCTACACCAAACACTAAGAGAGTTCAGAAGCAATAAGTATCCAGTTAAACTGTCCATAAGTTTGGCTCTCATCTGGCCTGACCCTTAGGTGAGCACCACCCTTGTTCCTTCAGGCAAGCACATCTGAAAGGAAGTGCTTGGATGGATATGAATGTCAGAATAGCTCTCTGATAGGGCTGCACATTCTTGCTAATTCATTACAGGTCTTGCAACTGAGGTTTATATATAAACAGCTGATCTGTTATACTACTAAATGGATTCATAAGCTCTAAAAAGTTTCTGTGTATTCCTTTATGGGGAGAAAATAATATTGTTTGGGGCATTTTTTCTCCTGATATGCAGCTCAAGGAAAGGGTTTGGTTGTCAGAAAATCAGAAAATAAGTGCTTGGGGGGTCCCAGGACAAGAGCTTCTTTGCTTGATTTGTTTACACGATCAAGGGATTAATCCATGATCCAGGGAAATGGAGGTGAAAAAAGAACCATTGTCTTCATCTGTTTCATCTCAAGATAACTTAAGTGATTTATGAGGTAAATCATCAGTCATGAACTTAAGTGTGAACTGATAGAGGGAGATTAAAAGTCCCTTCAAAGAAATAAGGAGAGAGAGATTTGACTAAGGATGCCGTTTTATAAGATACTAATAGCACTTAGACTTATATACCACTTCACAGTGCTTTACAGCCCTCTCTCATGATGATGATATGCCTGCTACCCATTCAGGTCACACAAAGAAAACTGACACTTTGTCACTTTGCAGAACAAAAGTCCTGGCCTGGGATGAGCTTGGCATCTCTTTTCCTACATATTGTCCAATGTCATATGTTATCAGTGCATTATGAGCACCCAGCCAGAAGCTACAATGCTATCATCAAGTTAAATGGTGGATTCCACCCTACCATGAAATTAAATTAATGGGGATATAATTTCAAAGCAACCATGCTGAATAAAAAATATATGGGCATGGGGGAAGAAATACTTCCAGTTTCCATGGTCATGTAAACAAATATTTAGCTGGAACAGGTGAGAGAGAGAAAAAATAATAATCAAATTCAAACTGGATGTAAACACATTAATCCATTAACTATGGTTTACAAAAACACGGTGGCCCTATTCACACAACATGAGAAGCCAAAGCAAACAATGACAGTTTAAAATGATGGCCCACGCAACATACTAAGATATAGTACAATTGATTTGATTTTGCTTTAGCCTCTGTAGGTTGTAAACCATGTTACATAAGTACAGTCAGGAGTCATTGTTCTCAGAGTTTGACTTTGAGGTACCACTTGATTTGTAATGTTTTACTCAATTACACATAATTGTGAGAGTTTAGCAGGGAGAGAAGGGTTGTTTCTGTTTGCTGATCTTTAATTCCTATCACTCATTGATATTCAATTGTGAGAACAAAGGCATTCAGCGCGGAAAACATACCATGGGACCAAAGTTAAAACAATATACAGTATATATAAGAAACAGTGGGAGTGGTAAAATTTATCAGTGAAAAGAGATGCAAACCAACACCAACCAAAGTTAATTAAAAACCCTTTTGATGTCCAAAGAACTGCACCAGTTCATTAATTACCTATATCCAAATCATTACCCAATTAAATTGGATTTGTAATCCATAATGTTTTTAGAAAATCATCTTGCATTGCACATAAAATAAATTAAGTCATCCATAGTTCTCCAATGTCTGGTTATAGGGAAAGTTTTAGTAGTGCTGAAGTGCAATTTTAACTTCGGTTCTGAATAAAACATATTTATCATGAGCCAGATAAAGAAACTTAGATTATTTCTTTATGCATATTGTTTCATGCATGTATTCTATCTCAAATAGTCATGGCATAAATTTCTTTCCCTTGTCTATAAGTCAATTTGAGAAACTTTTTTTAAAAAACTCTGCCTTGTAACCAGATACCTCTTTAAAAACGATTCAAATTGATAAAAGAAGCATAACTGAAATGAATGTGCATACTCTTAAAAACAACAGCTTTTTCCTCACTTATAAACAAGTTAAAGGGATACTTTCCTAAAACTGGAATGATCCTCAGTGTCTTGGAGTATTAACTTTTTGCTAACTAGTCACTCTCAGCAATTTGAGAAAGGACGTCTATATTAAAAAATATTTATAGCAGTATCTGTACAGGTTTTAACTGCCGAAAGTTAAAAAGAATTTATTAAAGTGGTGGCAAAAAGTTAACTGGTATTGTCCCTAAGATGTTGCACAACACTACTGGAGTCCTTCAAGAGTTGAAGAGCTAGCGTGACAGCTCAGGATATGCTGAGCTTTGATAGTCCCAATTATGACCGGATTTTAAAGGAGAAGTTTCCCATTCCGATGAATTTTCAAAATCTTCCCAAGCCTTTGTTTAGCTGTAGCCATGCCTTTTTTTGTACGTTTCCCTGGAAGTAACAGAAGACAGATACTGTAAGCCAAAAAACAATAGCAGCAGCAGCAGCCAAAAGAAACTAGAAGTTAAAGACCAAAAAGGATGACACAAATGCAAATGAAAATTGATTTATAAAACATTCAACTGCATTTCTCTTCAACACTAAAGCAGTTAACATCCAGTTAAATCAGTGGTGAAATTCATTTTTTTTTTACTACTGGTTGTGTGGGCGTGGCTTGCTGGGGGTGGCAGGGGAAGGATACTGCAAAATCTCCATTCCTTCCAAACTCTGGGGTCAGCCAGAGGTGGCATTTGCTGGTTCTCCAAACTACTTAAAATTTCTGCTGAAGTTCACCCCTGAGTTAAATGCTTTAAGCATCTCTACCTGCCTCATAAGGCTGAGGATGAAGAGAACAGTTGCTTATAGCCACCTATTCAATTCAAAATTGAAGTGATATTTTAATCTGATAATTCCCGAATCTTCTACATTACTCATGACTCTATGCCTTGGATTAAGAAGCACATATATCATTAATAATAATAATAATAATAATTTTAATTTCTATCCCGCTCTCTCTCCCCAAGGGGACTCGAGGCGGGGCACAGGCAATTAAAAATACAAATAGACCACAAACAAATACAAAATACAAAGTTAAAAATAAATTAAATAAATCCTGCGCTAAAACCCATAACTAAACTAAAAATTACCCCTAAAAAACCCTGACCTAAAAAGAGACTACCCAAGGCCGGCCAGACGAAAAAAGTGCGTCTTTAATTTTAAGCGGAAGGAGCGGAGGTCCGTGGTTGTCCTGATATCGGGGGGAAGGTCATTCCAGAGGGCTGGGCCCGCCACAGAGAAGGCCCTTCCCCTGGGCGTCGCCCGCTGACAAAGTCTAGTGGACGGCACCCGGAGAAGTCCCTCTCTGTGGGAGCGAATCGGCCGTGAGGATGTATGGGGCAGGATCCGATCCCGCAGGTAGCTAGGTCCCGAGCCATGGAGCGCTTTGAAGATGGTAACTAACACCTTGAAGCGCACCCGGAAGACGACAGGTAGCCAGTGCAGCTCGCGCAACAGCGGTGTTACATGGGCAAACCTAGAGGTGCCCATAATTGCTCGCGCGGCTGCATTCTGGACCAACTGAAGCCTCCGGGTACACCTCAAGGGGAGCCCCATGTAGAGAGAGTTGCAATAATCCAGTCGGGATGTCACGAGAGCATGAGTGACTGTGCGAAGGGCGTCCCGATCCAATAGGGGGCGCAACTGGCGTACCAGGCGAACCTGGTAAAACGCCCTCCTGGCCACGGCTGTCACTTGATCTTCCATGGACAGCCGGGTATCCAGGAGGACACCCAAGTTGCGCGCCCCATCCACAGGGGCAAGATGTTCGCCCCCTATGGCCAGCGTTGGAGAGAGCTGGTTGAATCGGGCAGCCGGAAACCACAGCCACTCGGTCTTGGTCGGGTTGAGCCTAAGTCCGTTACTTCCCATCCAGATCCGCACGGCTTCCAGGCACTGGCACATCACCGCTACGGCATCGTTGGGGTGGTTTGGGGTAGATATGTACAGCTGGGTGTCATCAGCGTACAGGTGGTACTCTACCCCAAAACCACGGATGATCTCGCCCAGCGGCTTCATGTATGCGTTAAACAGGAGAGGCGAGAGGACCGACCCCTGAGGCACCCCGCATGTGAGGGGTCTCGGGGTCGACCTCTGCTCCCCTGCCCGCACAAATTGCGATCGGCCAGAGAGGTAGGAGGAGAACCACCGTAAAACGGTGCCTCCCACCCCCAACCCCCCCAGCCGATGCAATAGGATACCATGGTCGATGGTATCGAAAGCCGCCGAGAGGTCTAATAGGACCAGGATGGAGGAACATCCCCCATCTCTGGCCCTCCAGAGATCATCTACCAACGCGACCAATGCCGTCTCGGTGCTATGCCCGGGCCGAAAGCCGGACTGGCGCGGATCTAGATAGTCAACTTCCTCCAGGTGACGGGGAAACTGTTGTGCCACCACACTCTCAACAACCTTCGCCAAGAAGGGAAGGTTGGAGACTGGACGGTAGTTGTTCAAAAGAGCTGGGTCCAAAGAGGGCTTCTTGAGGAGGGGCCTCACCATGGCCTCTTTTAGGGAGGCAGGCAAGGAACCCTCACTCAAGGATGCGTTGACAACCTCTTGGAGCCAGCCTCGTGTCACCTCCCAGGATGCCAGTACAAGCCAGGAGGGGCACGGATCCAATAAACATGTGGTGGCTCGCAGTCGCCCACGTAGCCTGTCCATATCCTCGGAAGTAACGGAGTCAAACTCCTCCCAAACAAGATCTCCCCCGTGGCATCCCACTGGGCCATGAATGGGGGTTAGCTCACTCTGTATCTGGGCGGTTTTCTCCTGCAGAAAAATCACAAATTCCTCTGCTCTACCCTGTAGCGGGGCTTCCCGCTCCCTCTGTTGAAGGAGGGAGCGGGTCACCCTAAACAGGGCGGCAGGGCGGTTTTCTGCGGATGCTATGAGAGTGGCACAATGATGAATTATTGCAGTTCTAATTTTTGAATGTACAAATGATCTATCAGAAGTGACACACCACAGAAGGAACTATTATTGTATCGTCTTCTACATTAAGGTTATAGTACAATTGTCTCCATCTTTTGAGAAAAAGCTGCTTAGTTATTCAGTTTTTTCCTAAATTAGTTTATGAAACTAATTTATGAAACTGGTACTTTCAGATTAGTTCTTAGTTATAAAATTTGTTATAAAATTCAAATTTTATGACAAGTAGTAAATGGTGTCATCTTCAATTCATTTGAGGTTTTAAAAATATTCTCTTTATGACATCTTTTTATGACATCTCCTGTCTCGTCCCTTCATTGCTGCTTCTTGAATTAGGAAAGGCTAAAATTTGATCTATCTTGGGACCCATTTCCTAAGTGTTTCTGTGGATAATTTAATCCGTTATACACTGTTTTGTCCATTCATGCCTCTCTCACAATAAAACAAATACCCCATATGTGGCAATATACTGGATGGTCAATTCAAGTTATAAAAACAATTACTTTCAGATAAAAATGAGCGCAAGTTTTTTATCTGAACAGCTACAACAAAATCTCTGTGGGTTTTGTGAATAAACTCTCAATGACTTGTAAAACCAAAGATTTATTTCACATAGATTTTTCAGGACAAGTAAGAAATACAGAGACTGATTATTCAGGTTTTATGTTAGTCAAAATCCATATGTATACAATCATACTATTGAAAATACACTAAAGTCTTCTCCAAACTAATGCTGTCAAATATATTTGAACAACAGTTCTCAGAATTCCTAGTCGAAGAAAAAAAAATCAGAAAAGGAACATTTGATCATTAAGAATAAATGTGAAAGATGGCTTCAAACTAGGCTTTTTCAGGTACTATTGTGGTATCCGGTTGAACCCAGGACTTTTTCAAAGGCTTCCAGGATAAAGAATTGAATATTAAGAGAAGCCCCATTTCTGAAAAATGTAAAATCCAGTTGTTACTCATCTAGTTCTTCAGAAGTGTTCCACATCTGTTCACCTTCCCAAACATATATGAACAAATGTCGGGAATATTTACAGCACCAGGAAAAACAAAACGGATCTTGTGGAAGCCATCTGTTCACCTTTTTTTCAGCTGAAATATCCACATGATTCCAAAGAACTAGATGCTCCTAGTTTGTACTACCTGTATGGTTTTTTGGTAAATTTCTTTACTGAGAGTACTGCAAGAAGCTGAGATTTGCCAAATACTACAGTATATGTATGGTAAGTTTAGATAGCAGCTAAATGATCGGAAAGCTATATTCAAAGTTTATGTACTTTGATTTTGGTTATACTTTAAAACAGGGGTCCCCAACCCTGGGCCCACGGCCCATTACCAGATCGTGGTCTATTTGGAATTGGGCCACGTGAGTGGCTGGTGCAGCAAGTGCAACTTGCACAAGCAGTGGGCCAGCAAGCATTTGTGCACATGCATGTGCGTGTCGGTCTGCCACCTATGCAAGTTGAGTTGCGTGCTCATGCGCCAAGCCACTGCTCACACAAAGGCTACGTGCATGTGCACCAACTTGCCACTCATGTGATCCAGTTCCCTACTTTCCACCAAGCCGCAAAAGTTGGAGACTGCTGCCTTGAAAGATCCTCACATTTTCTTGATATCCATATTTTTCCCAATTCCATTGGGTGGGATTAAATGAAATTTGCTTTGCCACTTCTAAGAATGAAAAAATTTTCAATTAGAAAAAAGTTACAAATAAAAAAAGCTAAACGTCTCTTCAAATATTATTTAATGAATATCTGAGGATGAACTGTGTAAATAATGCAATTATCTTAGCTCTCTTAGTGGTTTCTCTGGTATTATATGCTCCTTTAATTTCTCTGTCATTGTGTAGAAGAAGCACAGGCTAAACTAGAAGACAGAGTTAAACGTGTCATCAGTTTGGAGTCACTGCATTGGCACAAGAGACTTAAGTCCAGCCTCCTGTGAATTAGGTTGAGCCTCATTTTGACAATTTAGATTTGACTGTTAATTGATTGGATTCTTGTATTAAAGGTATCAATAATAAACTCTTCTGTGCTTTGAACTCAATGAATGCTCCTGATTATTTGTGACTGAGACACAGTCGGCAAGAGAGTTGCCCTCAAGAATGTAGCACTCAGCATGGCATGGAGACATCGCTTAGGGAAGGTGAATCTCAAAATATCTGAAGATAATTACTAATTCCCAGACAAATGTGAAGAACATATCAGATTATTAAGATTCAAATTAGTACTTGGAAGGTATCTGAATTGGAGTAGTAATATTTATAGCAAGTACCAGAGTTTTAATGATTGAGTACATGGGAATTTATTTTTAAAAATACAAAAAGCATCGATTGATGAAATTTTAATCAATTTTATGCACCTAAATTATATAAATTTGATTGAATGAATGTCTAACTAAAGAAAGGTGAAATCTTTCAAGATTCTCCCTTAGACAGAAATGCCTCATTGGTTTTAATATGTTCAGATTAGTAGTGCAATTCAAAACAAATTGCAAAACTAAGGTACAACATTTAGAAAGTTGAATTTGAAGAGCTTGTAAGACAAAATTCAGAACACTTAGTAAATTATTATGGAAATACGACACAAAAATTAAACATGTCATTGTTTGTATAATTAAATGGATTCATAAGCTAAGCATGACAATATGTAACAATGAGAATATTCATGAAAGATAAATATTATTTACTATGAATATTACAAATGTCTATGGAAATTCTCAGTCATCCAGCTCATGGTTGTCTCAAAGCTGCTTTTTCTATATGAAATTTTATAATAGATATCTTGGATAAGATAGAAATGCACTGTTAATTATTTATTCTGGTGACTCTTATTATATTGCTTGCCTCTGTTAATTACTGAATATGGATTTCATATTAACAATGGTTTTAAGTGCTTCATTGATAGAAAAACATATTTATATGCAGCATTAATCCAATGCAACTTTGAAAGTTATACCATTTCATGTTGCTTGTAAATGTCTTCCATTTTTTCTTTTTTCTTGATTGTGCTTTCAAGTTAAAGAAAATAAGTAAAATAAAATAGGAGAATAATGAAAGACATGTTGAGGTACGTCAGCCGCCCAGAGTTACCCTGTGTTAAGATGGGTGGCCAATCAATTTTATAAAAAGGTAAATAATAAACAAACAAACACACAAATGAATAAATAAATAATTTTGAGCCTCACCCCCAAAAAACCCTTTGATTGGCCGACCAAATCTTACACCATTCTTGAGACAAATCTATGGAAAGTACCTTTGGCAGCTGCATTATTCTGTGATGATGATGAGGCTCTCCGTTGTGTAAGGAAAACTCCCGGGGCCATGGGCTGAGGGCCTCTGTTCATTTGGGCCACTCCAAGTGTGCTGGCACCAGCTGTGTACTCATGGTCTGCTAAACTACTGCTATGGCACTCCAGCCGAGGTTCAGGAGAGCTGCCTTCCTGAGGGATTTTATTGGCATTGTTGGGAGATAGTTTCTTTTTGGTATTCTTTTTCTTCTTGCCCTTTTGCTCCTCCTTTCGCATGATGAGAGAAAGGGAGGGGGAGAGAGAAATAACAATCGTTAGCTTTCAAAAGTGATAGTCATTAAGGAAAGTGTCCTGAGGTAGGAGAAGAGCAGCTAGAGCTGAGGATCAGAGTTAAACAAATCATTAGCCTAGAGTCATTACATTCCCAGAAACTATCTAAGTCCAGGCTCTCTTGAATTCTGTTGAACCTTATCTGACACCAATTTAACCCTGAACTTTAATTGGCTTAGATTCTTGGGTAAAGGTTTAAGCAATAAACTGCAAAGTAAAATATGGCCCTGATTCTTTGTACCTGACATCTACGCAAACAATGTATGCAAGTAAATTTAATTTAATTTAATAATTTAATATTTAAATTTCTATAACACCCTTCTCCCTTCCGGAACGCAGGGCGGTGTACAGGCAGCAGTAAAATCACTAATAAAAACATAGAAAGCAATTAAAAGCCTATTAAAAATACATTAAATAATGAATAGTCTGTCTGAAACCTGTTAAAATCCCTACTAAAACTATATAAAACTAAAGCGTTTAAAAGTATGCCAGTTTAGAAACTATGCCAGGCCGGCTGCTCGAAACATATGGGTCTTCAAAGCCAGACGGAAAAGGCGCAGGTCTGTGATCATATGAAGGTCAAGGGGTAGGTCATTCCAGAGGGCAGGGGCTGCCACAGAGAAGGCTCTCCCCTTGGGGGTTGCCAGTCGACATTGCCTGGCCGACGGCACCCTGAGGAGGCCCTCTCTGTGGGAGCGAACTGGACAGTGGGAGGCATTTGGTAGCAGGAGGCGGTCTTGCAGATAGCCAGGTCCCTTGCCATGGAACGCTTTAAAGGTGGTTACTAATACCTTGAAGCGCACCCGGAAAGCCACAGGCAGCCAGTGCAGCTCGCGCAGGAGAGGTGTCACGTGGGAGCATCTAGACGCTCCCAGAATCCCCCACGCAGCCGCATTCTGAACTAGCTGGAGCCTCCGGGTGCATCTCAAGGGAAGCCCCATGTAGAGAGCATTACAATAGTCCAGGCGGGAGATGATGAGGGCTTGAGTGACCGTGCATAAAGCGTCACGATCCAGAAAGGGCATATCAGGCGGACCTGAAAAAAAGCCCCCTTGGCCATGGCCGTCATGTGATCTTCTAGAGACAGCCGAGAATCCAGGACGACACCCAAGTTGCGAGCCCTCTCTGCAGGGGCCAATGACTCGCCCCCAATAGCCAGAGATGGTACCAACTGGCTATATCATGACGCCGGAAGCCACAGCCACTCGGTCTTGGATGGATTGAGTCGGAGCTTGTTTCTCCCCCTCCAGACTCGCACGGCCTCCAGACACCGAGGCATCACTTCAACGGCATTGTTGGGGTGGTCTGGGGTAGAGATGTACAGCTGAGTATCATCAGTGATGAGCATTAGGAAAAATGCAGACCAAGTGGCAAAATTGAGGATTTTTAAATATATATACAAAGAGCTGATCGTTTCTAATCTCACACCAAATTATTTGTCAATAATTTGATTTTCCAGAACCTATCATGGGTGTTGATCCTAAAAATATTCCTCTGATATTTGCCTGTTATGCAAGTTTTTCCATGAATGGTGTGTGTTGTATCTCTGTAAGTATTTTAAGGTTTCTGAAAACATATTAATGATTAGGACTGGTTTATACTTTTTAGAAATCACGAGATTCCATTGTGATACAGGAAAAAATACTGACAAAATATTAAGGAACGAAATGCAGTATTTAGCTTTTAGATGTTATGCATATTATGCTACCGTGCTAGACAGCCCCTACACTTAAAAACAAACAAACAAATCAAAATCAGAAAGCTATGGACTTCATCGAGAAGTGATGTGAAATAATGATATCAGCCCAAAATAAGTGCAGAACTGGTTTCTGAAATGACACCACATTTATTGTCCAAAAATCCTCAGTGCAGATCAATTGATACAACTTCAAAAACTGATAGCAGAAAAAACACCAAGATAATCCAGCTGCCTTTTGGAAAAAAATACCTTTGGGATGAAGGTTTGCAGCAATCTGAAGTTTACTTTGCAGCCCTATGTGTAGTCCTCTAATAGGTGCATTAGATCAACGCGCTGTAGCATGTTTACCTGAACTGGGCTGAAAACAACCCAGAAGGACATTTCTGGGGTAGCCACCTGGAGAGTAAGTGTGTGCAATGAGCTGCCTCATTGGAGAAGCAGTGAGTAGAGGGATTGTGAGGAGAAAAGGAGAACCAAATAGCAACAGAGGCAGAGTGGCAAGGGGAGCAGCAGATCAGGGGCTGCCTTCAGGTATCTGCACTATTCTTTAGAAGGTGAAATCAATATCAATTCCAAAAAGTCCTTCCATTTGAAAGACTAACATGGCACTCCAAGCACAGCTCTCAAAATGAGACAACACTGAGCATTGGCTGGTTTTCCATATAATTCTGAGGACCGTAAAATAGAATAACTATTTAAATCAAAAGCAGGGCCTCCTTTGATAAATCTTCTCATTAGTAATTTGTTCATGGACAACAATGTTCCATGAAATCAACATTTTGGGAAAGCGATGGTTGGCCCCTGTTTGGAGAGCTCACCTGCTGAGATAATTTGGCAGCAGCTGCTGCCAGTCCAGTTTCAATAGAAGCAACTCTTGTGCCTTCTCGGACTGGTCTGTCTTGCCGTGGTACTGATGGACCAACTCTTGCTAAATGCAGAAGAAAAAATAAACAGTACAGCTAACAGGTAATGGAGTGCGTATACAATCCAAATATATTGCTAATGACAGGAATATAACTATTTTGGGCACTACAAAGAAACAAATATAAAAAATAAAGCCCGAATCCTGGCGGCACAGTGGTTATAATGCAGTAGCCAACTCTGTCCACAGTCTGGAGTTTGATCTTGATGGGGCTCAAGGTTGATTCAACCTCCCATCTTTCCAAGGTCAGTAAATGAGGACCCAGATTGTTAGGGGCAATATGCTGACTCTGTAAACCGCTTAGAGAGGGCTGTAAAGCACTGTGAAGTTATATATGTGTGTGTGTGTGTGTGTGTGTGTGTGTGTGTGTGTGTGTTAGTTTTTATGAGCTGATCAATAAATAGAGAGACCAGAGTGAAACAATTATAGATATAGATATAGATATATGTGTGTGTGTGTGTGTGTGTGTTAGTTTTATGAGCTGATCAATAAATAAATCAGAGAGACTAGGATAGATCTATTTCGAGCTTTTTAGCTCTCATCAGCTAGTCATACTCTTACTGGGATTTGAACCAGTAAGAGTATGACTAGCTGATGAGAGCTAAAAAGCTCGAAATAGATCTATCCTAGTCTCTCTGATTTATTTATTGATCAGCTCATAAAACTAACACATATATTAAAAAATTCACACAACGGAATTCATGGCTTTCTGTCTAGATGGTCTTTGGTGATGAGCCAAAAGGCAGAAAAAGAAACAGTATGTCTCCTCTCTTAACTGGGGCCCTAACAGGGTGTTGTGGAACAGTGAGTTTTCGTAGATTTTCACGTGTGTAGGTATGTAGGTTTTGGTTTATTCGGGTCTTTTCCCATGTAAAATTAAAAGTGTTTTGGCAACGTTTCGATGGGATCACACCCGTCATCATCAGACTGGTGCCTTTGGTTTCTTGAGAGTAAAGAAACCAAAGGCACCAGCCTGATGATGGGTGTGATCCCGTCGAAACGTTGCCAAAACACTTTTAATTTTACACGGGAAAAGACCCGAATAAACCAAAACCTACAGATAGATAGATAGGTAGGTAGGTAGGTAGGTAGGTAGGTAGGTAGGTAGGTAGATAGATAGATAGATAGATAGATAGATAGATAGATAGATAGATAGATAGATAGATAGATAGATAGATAGATAGATAGATAGATAGATAGATAGATAGATAGATAGATAGATAGATAGATAGATAGATAGATAGATAGATAGATAGATAGATAGATAGATAGATGTCTAAGTGCTTGTGCTATTCCCCTAAATATATAGGTTGGACTACCACACATTATTAAACCTAGATTAAGTAAACATATTTCTATGATTTTATTATTAACTTCTTCTTATTCAAGCAAACTTTACCATGATTCCCACAATGTTGCCCCCCCCCCCCCAATCCAACCCTCTGTCCCCCTGGGTGAGGGAAGTAGTTGGGTCCCAAGTGTTTCAAAGCATTTTGGAATATTTGTCTCCAAAACATCTCAGAGTAAAAGCAAGTGCCATTGTATGATTTGTGCGCAAGATACAAAATTGGTTTGAGAAGATCTTAATTAGTTCAGAAAACTTTATAGAAGTTCTTCAAGAATATTATGGTTCTGATCTCCAAAGTCCAATCCTTAAAATAATCATGATGTGCAGTTCTCTTCTCTCTATCTTTCTCTTTTGTAATATTAAAAGGTAATCTTAAATGAATTTAATTGTAATATTAAATTGTAATATTACAAGAAAACAAACTGGATACAGACAAGCTACTTGGAGCAAGATATTTTCCATATTAAAATTTATGTAATTGTAATTCAATGTATGCCATGTATTCCATGTACACATGTCACTGAAATCTATCATGAGTTTTTGTCCTGTATGAGTTTGCATTTAATATCACAAATATTACCTGTGGGACTATATGGTGCATCATCGGAACTTTTCCTCTTTTTTGATCGCGATTTGAACACTGGATTATCTTCATCTGATTCAAGGGAGGGATAAACTAAATCACGAAAAAGAAAAAAAAGAGTCTGTTACGGCATTATAAAATTATCATGCTTGTAGAAAATGGACCAATGTCTCAATTCCCATAAAACAATTTGGCTGCATAACAGACTTTGGTTTTTCCATGCTATGAACCTGAAGCAGCCACAGATTTAGCTACTGGCAGAGGGAAGCTTTTTCCTGCCTCTTCTATGCTTTGCTGGCTGGTCTCCTAAACTGGGAAAATAGTGGAATAAGACTACTCACATATTAACCTGGGATGAGGCAAAGTTCAGTAGAAAGAATATAGAGAGCAATGTGATCTTTGTTCCCAAAAATATTTTTTGCTGAATTTTAAAAACTTTAAACTGTTTCTTACAAACCGTTATTCATAGTCACAAATATGTAAGTGGATCACAATACTACATGCTTAAAAAGAAAAACAAACAAAAAGGACCATTTTTCATTACAAGGGCAAAAACATTAATTTTACTGCACATTGCCCCAATACATGAGTGTCTGTGCACATGGAGAGACAGAGAGAGAGAGAGGGAGAGAGGGAGGGAGGGAGGGAGAGACAGAGAGACAGGCTTTCTCATAGGTTTTGCTTGTCAGAAACTGGATGAAAAGATTGTAAATGGTGGTCATTATGACCCTGTGATGCTGCAACCATCATAAATGTGAGCTGGTTGCCAAGCACCCGATCATAAACAAGTGCAAGTACTAGGATTGGTTGTAAGTCACTTTCTTTAGTTCAGTGTTTCTCAACATTGGCGACTTTAAGATGAGTGGACTTCAACTCCCAGAATTCCCCAGACAGCATGGCTGCCTGGGGAATTCTGGGAGTTGAAGTCCACTCATCTTAAACTTCGGCAAGGTTGAGAAACACTGCTTTAGTTGCATTGTAACTTCAAGTGGTCCTTAAATGAATGAAGTTTAAGACTACCTCTATATGTGTAGATGTGTATGTGTGTGTGTTTTATAGGTAGTCTTTGCTTACTGACTGCCTTGTTTAGGAACTATCTAAAGTTACAACAGCGTAAAAGAAACCTTTGCAAACGGTCCTTGATCATGCTCCATTACCATGTGATTTGGGCACTTGTCAACCTATGTCCATTTATGACCATGTTGATCATTTGAGGGTTTTCCAACCACTTGGTGACAAGCAGGATTAATGGACAAGGTGGACGTTAAAAACAAGTCAGAGACATGTGATGTTCCATTTTACAAGTGAGGTAACTCACTTAATGACCGTATGGGAAGTTACTTTGCAAGTCTGTTATGGACATGTGCTGTTTCTACTTTGCAACTGAGGCATTTAGCAACAGAATTGTTGGTTTCAATTGTGGTTGCTAAGTAAGGCATGTGTGTGTGTGTGTGTGTGTGTGTGTGTGTGTGTGTGTGTGTGTACACTGCTTTCTCTATAACAATGATCCCTAATACTTCATTTTTACTTTGTTGGGACACTTCTCTTTTACATTCAGTATTTCCCAGGTTCTAAATTACATTAAAGTTTGAAGGAAATCCAAGTTAACCAAATATCCTATCCAAAATGGAGACTTTGTTTTCATTTCTTCTGTTAGGCCAATAATGTTTATACACCAGAAGTAATTGCATCAGTTTAACCGCTGAATGAAAATGTGCTGACCAGATGTGGCACTAATGGAATCTTGGTGGACTAACCATCTTTACAACAAAGCAAACCTATTAAGTGGTAGCGTAATTAACAAGAATGTTGATCTCCCCAGAACAAACTTCTCTTCTTTCAGGATGTCACATTTAGAGCGTGTCTCTACATTACACTTTTGCTGAGTTTTAAAGTTAATTTAACTTGAGTGATATGTCTTCAGGTAATATAATTTTAACATCTGTTTATGTTTTGTCAAATCTGTATAACAAAGAGTCACGTTTTCATTTAATTTCAGAGAATTTCAATATGTATATATTCATTGCATCAGATGCTGAAAACAGAAATTACATCTTTTTAAGGAGTTGTAACAAGGACAGCTATTTTAATGCAATGTTGTGCATGTTGTGCAATGTCCCTAATATCTATATATTTATTAGAAGCTATAAATATTACTGTCTTTCTGCTTGCTTGCCTGCCTGCCTAGCTAGCTAGCTATTTTATATATATTCAAAGTTTGTCACTTTTTTAGTTTATTTTTTGTTGCCTTTGAGTCGGTCTTGACTCCTGGTGATTGACGAACTCGTCCGTTTTCTTGCCAATATTTTCAGAAATGACTTGCTATGACCTTCTTCCTAAGACTGAGGGAATGATTGGCCCAAAGTCACCCTACTATCTTCCATATCTAAAGGGAGGCTAAAATTCGGTGTCCTATGTTCTAGACTGGTGCCTTAATCATTACATCAAACTGGTTCTCCTTCCATTGTTAAATGTAAAGATAAAGATTTTCCCTGTCCAGTCATTTCTGACTCTGGGGGCGGCACTCATCTCTGTTGGTTAGCTGAGGCAGCCAGCACTGTTTGAAGATGTTACCGTGGTCATATGACCAGCATGACTATAAGCGGAGGCACATATTGGTTACCTTTCTACCAAAGTGCTACCTATTTATCTAATTGTATTTGCATGTTTTTGAACTGATAAGTGGGCAGGAGGTGGGGCAAGTAAGTAATGGGAGCTCACCCTGTTGCATGATGCTTGGTCTTAAACCCAGGCTGTTAGCCTTCCAGTTAACAAGCTCAGTGTCTTTAACCACTGAGCCATCACTCCCCACCTTCTACTATTATCCTCTCTTTGATGAAGCACTAATAAGTGCTTTGAATCACTCAATCATTAATTTTAAAAACACAACTTTCCCCTTTTTTCCCCTTACCCCAGAATTGACCTGGGATGCTTTTAAAATTTGTAGAATTTGATACAGAATGGACTGGAAACAGGAAGACAATGTATTAATTGATAGGATGATAGGATGTCTCTTCCGCCAACGTCTTAAGACGTATTTATTTCAACAAGCCGGCCTAGGATAGCCCCCTGTTCCTGACTTTTTTTAAAAAAAATAAATAAATTATAATTTGGGAAGGTTTTTAACATGGGTTTTAGCACGGGTTAATCTAATTTAATATATTTTAAATTGATATTTATTGTATTTTTGTGGTTTTAATAATGCCTGTGCGCCGCCCTGGGTCCTAACAAGGAGAAGGGCGGGGTATAAATTTAATAAAATAAATAAATAAATAAATGATGAAGAGAAACACTGAGGGATCTGTTTATACATTTCTGGACTGGGATTTTACGATGGATAAGGGCAATAACTTTCTTGAATAAAAACTTTGGGAAACAAAATTTATTTTGCATAGCTAAACTAAAGTGATGGTTCTGAACTTCCAGATGCCCAATTCTTGGAATTTGATTTAATCAACATAAAAGGAAAGTTTTTATGCCAAGGCATCAGAAATTATCTTTGCACATAGGAACATAAGCAAAAATCATTTCAATCTTTATGCAATGTTGTAACAGTGTACAACATATGAAGTCCTGGTCCAACAGCCATCATTACACTATCCAGGGAACAAGCTGTGCAGAATTAGCCTGCTACTTACATAATTCTGCACAATTTTACCACCAAATTAAGGCAGAAGTAAGAATGAGAACTGTCAATCAGATAATATGCAGATCTTACTTACATCTTGGAGTTGATATTCACTTTCCTTCCATCAACTCATGCATTATAAACCTCAACACTCATTCAAACATAAGTTTTTGCTAGTTTTACTTTGAAAATTAGAAATCTCTCAGCTAAAAAATTTGTAGCAGACTCCCCCTATGTCACAGAGAGGACGCATTTGAGGTTCACTTTGTATCAGCTGTGCAGATCAAACCACTGCCCAACATTTCAGCCTCTGCTCCAGGAACTTTGACAAAGAAACTGGGTGCTATTCTTTTCAGCTTCAGAAGAGCTATCTTCAGAAATTTCACTGCCTTTCTATGATTACAATCCAGGGGACAACTTAAGTAGGGTTTTCATACCATAATCAGAATCTTTAAAACAGGCATCTAAGTGGTCCTGGTCTTCATCATAATCTTCAATATCAATGCTATTTTTTGCAGTCTTTTTCAACAATCGTTTGCCTGCATTTTTGCTATTGCTGCTTCCAGATTTTTTGGAGTTAGTGGCAGAAATGGAATTATTCTTAGCTTGATTGGTGCCCCATGAAGGCTGTAGGCAAGAGTCTGAAGACTGGAGATTTGCCATTGATAGCATTCCTTGGATAGCTTCCTGTGTGCTGGGAGATGCAGGTGGTTGACTAAAAGAGAAGGAAGAGGGACAAAAGAAACATTTCAAATTAAAGCAAGTATAGGAGCTATAGAATAAATATATAATGTTATAAATTGCATCTTATGTCATCCATTGTAATATGTGTGGCTTTTTTACACAAACAGGTCAATCCCACATGGATTGGACATTATGGGGAGAAACATAAAGAAACCAGCAGTAGGGAATTTCAGAGGCACATTTGAAACATGAGAGTACTTTCACTTCCCATCTGAAGTTATAATAACTTTCAACATTTCCTTCTTCCAGGACAAGATAGAATTATTCCCTGTTGTTCTGCTGAAAGAAACAGTTTTATCAATTGAATATTTTAATTGGATCCATCCACTTTATTTAAATACAAAAGACCAAGGGACAATTGCCATGAAAATTCTAGAATGGATGTTGTGATGTTACATTCATTGCTAAATTAGGAATTGTGGTTGGTTCTTTTCAACTGATTCAAATGCTATTGTGGTTTTTCTTACAAGGTAAGTTGTTAAAGGGGATAAAATAGGTGACAAACAATCCCAGAAAGAAGCACATATTTCTCCCCTTCTAATCTCTCTTGTTTTGGTTGGCTGTAATTGTTGTTTTGCTTATTTTTCAACAACAATGGGCTCCATCAATTTACTCTAATAAAGCAGGGGAAAGCATAAAAAATTATCTAAATACTTTCAATTAGTTTTTTTTTCAAGTGAGAAACACAGTAAGGAAATGGAAATTTGCATGTAATACTTAAAAGCAAAACAAGGCAATAATAATAATAATAATAATAATAATAATAATAATAATAATAATAATAATAATAATAATAATAATAATAATATATTTATTTATATACCGCCTCCTCTCCCCAAAGGGACTCGGAGTGGTGCACAGGGAAAATTAAAAATACTAATATAAAATACATAAATAGATAAATAAAATACGAATTAAACCAAATTATCCCTGCGCTAAAATCACCCTATCTTAAAATACACTAAAATCCTCTAAAACCCTATTAAAAGACTGGAGACTAATCTAGGCCGGCCAAGCGAAAAAAGTGAAAGTCCAAGAAAAAATATTTTCTGGAACTGCCTTGGACATGATCAAATCTGCAACACAGAATCTATAGATCACTGCAGATGACAGTATAATTCTAGATGCCAGTTGGGTAGCTGTTTACAGTTCCACACCACAATGTTGCTGATTCCACAATGATGTGCATGCATGAAGGAAACACTTTCTCTGACTTCATCATAAGACCCATCAACAAAATAGGCAACAGAAAACTAGGTAAGACTGGAATGTTTCAAAGCAAAGTTACTTGGACTGACAAAACCATAACTGATTTGGCTACAATTGGGCAAGATACACTTGGGGTGGGGGGTGGGGGTGGATGAAAATTGCTCTATTATGCTTTGGTATTGTGTGGTATTGGGACATGGTGGTTCAGAAGATCAGCAGTTCAATGGTTCAAATCCCTAGTGTCGCGTAATGGAGTGAGCTCCTGTTACTTGTCCCAGCTTCTGCAAAGTTCGAAAGTTCGAAAGCATGTAAAAATGCAAGTAGAAACATAGGGACCACCTTTGGTGGGAAGGTAACCGCATTCCATGCGCCTTCGGTGTTTAGTTATGCCGGCCACATGACCACAGAGACATCTTTGGACAGTACGGACTCTTCGGCTTTGAAACAGGGATGAGCACCACTCCCTAGAGTTGGGAATGACTAGCACATATGTGTGAACCTTTACCTTTACCTTATTGTGTGACAGCCATTGCCATAGAAAATGCTGGGAGGAGGATTTAACTAAATATCAACATACCATAGAACCTAATGTCCCACAGTCAGTGAAGAAACTGGTTGATAACAAGCTGGTTATTTCAGCAAGAAGGCAAACCAAACAATGGTATATCTCCAAATTGACCATTAAGTATTGACAGGAAAGAAAAATATTTTTTTCAGACTGGCCTACACAGTCTCAGAATATTATCAAAACTTGGGGATGGGGGAGATTTCAATGCATATAGAAGATCTACTTCTGATCTGGAAGACCTCTGCAGAAAGAAAATTCCAAAATCTCAACTGGCTACAAACAATATTGTGAAGCTACTATTTCTACCTAAGGTGTTGCAAATGACTGACTAGAAGGGAGTTTTGAACCTGCCGTGATAATTGTTTATTTTGAATGCATAAACAGCATGCATTCATATTTGCAGAAAGATGTGTTGTTGAGCTTTGTATCATGCTAATGTATCAGCGGCCACGCAACTGTAATTATAAGTCAATTTTCTTGTTAGGAGCCCTGAAGAAATGAAAACAACAACGGTAGCTCTTTTTAGTAGTACAGGATATGGGTGAGCACTTGCTTCCCCTCATTAAGAAAATGAGTTCAAAAGAGAAACTCTTGAAAAGACAACCAATAACATCAACCTATTCTAAAATATGTTAAGACTCTGGAAAAACACCCTGTGATGTTCAGCAGATTATGTCTGGATCATTTTTGGATGGAGTTGGTGTTTAAATGAATTTGTAGTGCACTTTTGTAGTGCTATGCCAAAAGTTAGCAAACCTGATTTTATTACTATCATCAATTCCAAGAGCATTTAAGACATTTGTTTGTTTTCTCCAAGACCTCTTCTAAAACCTTGAACCCTGAATCAAATATAAATGGACCATCAAAAGTTGCCTGCCAAATGGGAAAATTAGAGAGGAACTGCCTAGAGGAAGGTGAGTGTTAGCAAATAAATTGTGGGATCTGATCAAAACCAGTGGCTGGGCAGGCAGAGGGAAACCAAGTTCTTCACAAACTCTTAAAGTGACAGAGCATTCAAGCACGAACTCAAATGGAAGAGACTCGCAAAGGAGTGTGTTTTTTTTTAACTGAATTGCCTGTCACTTTGCCTTGGGCTTAAAGATTCTGTTGATCCTACTCTTGAACAATTTCTTTAATATCAATAAGATCTGTGCAAGAATTGTTTACATTGGATTGCGCCCAATGTGTTTTTCATTAAGGATATTTGCATGTTAGTAATTCTGGATCTGCTCAAAGTGAAATATAAAACAGGAAACAATTATTAAACCCTGGAAAATCATATCCCCTTTTTGTACTCGTAGTGATTATTAGCATGTATTTTTCTTTAATGAGAGCAAATACTGAAGAAAGTTTTTTTTCATACATAGTGCCGAATTCTACACATAATTAAGATTGGTTCTCTGGCTGAAAATAATAATAGCATACTCATAGATCTCTTTGTTATTTTTAAAACATATATATGATAAGTCTTGACTGTCAGCATTTTTTTTTTCAACAAAAGGTAAGGAGGAATACTTTGGATCAATTTGTTCTATTTATAACATGGTTCCCAGGCCTACCCACCCCCTCTTCCTTTTCCTATTTATTCTTATGTTTATCAAAGTAAGGTTATGTTGATCCTTTAATGCTTTTGTATATAATGCTGTTGTGCTATGTTGTACTAATTAGTTAGTAGGAATTAAATTTTAAAAGGTGTCTAGAGAGGAAAGTATGCATAATACAGGTTGTGCAATAAAAAATACTTATATCTAATTTTATGTTATGTGTCAAAGCTATGATTAGTTCTGTCAGTCTGTCAGTTTTGCTTTGAATAAACAATCTTTGACTGTTCAGTTCATGCCTCATATGCAATTTAAAAAAAAGTTCTATATGTAATTACAAAAAAGATTTCTCTGTGAAGAGAATATAATTGCAATGTAAATTCCATTATTCATAAATTATTTTACGAATAATAATTATTTATTTAAAAGTGAAGTATAAAAGATAATTCCAGTTCTTTTATCCAGGCACAGAATGTTTGTTTTTCCATTTCTGCTATTTCAAGAATCCACTTAATTCAGAATAATTCAGAAAGGCAACATGGTTGTGAAAAAAAGTATTAGAAACCTTAGGGGGGGGGGGGATTGGTAAACCATTACTCTCTACCTTGATGATTTCTACAGCACAGGTCCAGAAATGTGTGCCTGTTTGGAGATTCTCCAAATACAAATACAATTTGCAAAGAACAGCTTGATCTCTCTAGCTAGTATCAATACCTGCATCTTGTGCAGTGAGTACTGGGTAGTCATATCAACTGCTGTATTAGTTTTCTAAATTGATCTACAACAGGACTATTCCCTTACATTGTGAGATACTGTAGCTCAGCAAAGCTCAGCCACCAAACATTTGTGCAATACAAAGGATTCTTCCAACAATTGAAGAGGTATTAGGTCCACAAACTTCTCAAATGTAGATTTAATAACATCTGTCCAGATTTGCTTGACCAACTCCAAATTGATTTAGAAGTGCTTCTCAATGAAGGACAGAATGATTTATACCTTGGGTTTTTCTGGGGTTTCATTTATTCCTAATTCTTTGTTTGAAGCAAACTTATAATTATTCTACTTTGAAATTAATTGTGAGATAAATTCAGTATGCTAGAGTATGCAGCCTCTAGCAAAGTGTCCATTTTTTTAAAAAAAAATAATTAATTGGTCCCAAAAAATCAGAGATCATCAATCCAATGAATTACTTAATGGTTGCATATACATATCTATCCTAGGTAATGCCCTAGGGTAGATAACTTAGACCAGGAAGTAGAGGCAGCTAAGATTTGCATTTCCCATTTGGTGGGATATTGACGGTGGATCTCAAAAGGTAGACAGAATCAGATGAGCCTTTGAAATTTGATTACACTAATACAAAATAAATTGTATCAAATAAGTACATATAATTACTCTTACATATTTAATCATTTCCCCCTACAACTACATTAAATCATATAATATTGTGGCGACCTTTGATTGGGTTCTGAGGACCATGACTTTTAGGCATCATATATGTAAAAATCTTTGTAAAGCATTGTAAAAATCTACCAACATTCGTTAAATCTTTACACCGTGTTTTCCTAAAAATAAGACAGGGTCTTTTTTTTTTTTTAACTTCTGAAATAAGTGCCTAGCCTTATTTTTGGGAAGGTCATTTTATTATTCTAGTGCAGGAGGTGGGGAGTGTGGTCACTGTATGGCTGCTAATGTGTTGCAATATTTTTGGGGAGGGCTTATTCAAAAGCCCAATTGGGCTTATTTTTCACAGAGGTCTTATTTTCGGGGAAACAAGGTAGTTACCCAAAGCTTTCTTCTTTAAAAATAATTTCTCTACAGAGGAATTATTGAGTCTGTCATCTGCACCTCTATAACTATCTGGTTTGGTTCTGCAACCAAACAAGACAGTCATAGACTTCAATGGATAATTAGAACTGCAGAAAAAACAATTGCTACTACCAACCTGCCTTTCACTGAGGACTGTATACTGCATGAGTCAAAAAGAGGGTTGTGAAAATATCTACAGACCCCTCACATCCTGGACATAAATTGTTTCAACTTCTACACCCAGAATGGCGCTATAGGGCATTGCACACCAGAAAACTAAACACAAGGATAGTTTTTCCCTGAATGCCATCACTCTGCTAAACAACTAATTCCCACAACACTGTCAAATTATTTACTAAGACTGTATTACTATCATTCTTCTCATCCTTCTTATTAACTATCTTCTCCCACTTATGACTATAACCTTGTTGCTCTACGATTTATATTGTTTTATTTGTTTCTTAGTATGATTTGATTATTCGTAACCTATGACTATCTCTAAGTGTTGTATCTTTTTATTCTTGATGAATGTATTTTTTTCTTTTATGTATACTGAGATCATTTATGTATACTCCGGCCTGGTGTAGTTTTAATTGTTTTTAGTAGGGGTTATAGTAGGGTTTTAGGACAGGCTAATCATTTAATATATTTTTAACATATTTTATGTTTTATACTACTGATTTTAATCGTTGCCTGTACACCGCCCTGAGTCCCGAAAGGGAGAAGGGCGGTATAAAAATCTTAATAATAATAATAATAATGATGATAATAATAATAATAATAATAATAATAATAATAATAATAATAATAATAATAATAATAATAATAATAATAATAATAATAATAATAATAATAATAATAATAATAATAATAATAATAATAATAATAATATGCGCCAAAGACAAATTCCTTGTATGTCCAGTCATACTTGGCCAATAAAGAATTTTATATTCTAAATTCTATTAATCACTAAACTACATTATGTGAAATATAATAAGAAACAGGTTTTAATTCTTCACTGAAGAATTCAGCTTACTTTGCAAAACCTTAAATGGACTAGTGAAATAGAAAGTATCACAGGAAAGCTTCTGCCTTAATATATTTACTTTAAGATGCCACCATATTCTGCATCATTTTTTGATGTAAAGAGTATACACACAGAGAGAAAATGCAGTTTAAATGTGAAGAAATAGGTCGTACCAGAGGCGTAGCGTGGGGGGTGCAGGGGGGGCCGGCCGCACCGGGCGCAACATCTGGGGGGGCGCCGTCGGATCTTCCTGCACCCCTCCTCTCCCCCCTTCCCGTTTCTCGCTTCCCCGCCGCTCCGCATGCTGCGCCCTCCCCGTCCTCGATGCCGCTGCTTCCCCCCGGGGGAGGGCTAGAAAGGCGCCGAGAAGGATGAGCGAAGGGGTCGCCTCGCCGCCGGGTGCCGCAGCCTCTGCCGAGGAGGGGGCGGCGGCGGGCAGGGGCCCTGCGGCGGGCGATGGAGGGCCCGAGGCAGCGGGGCGGGAGGTGCGCTGCGGCGACTGCCTAGTGTGGAACCGACAGCAGACGTGGCTCTGCATCGTGCCCCTCTTCATCGGCTTCGTGGGCCTGGGGCTCAGCCTGATGCTGCTCAAGTGGATCGTGGTGGGGTCCGTGCAAGAGTACCTGCCCACCGAGCTCATGGATTCCAAAGACATCGAGCAGGACCCCTTCTTCCTTTCCAAGCAGCCCACCACGCCGCCCAAGAGCGGGGAGCTCACCGCCTCGCCCAGCACGGACGCCGTCGCCGCTGCCGCCGCTTCTCGGACGCCCAAGCAGATCAGTACCCGGCTCACCACCATGACCAAGGCGCCTACCCGCTTCCCGGCCACCTGGGGCCCCGTCCTGGTCGTCCCGCCGCGCTCCACCAGGGGGCGCAAATTACTTGCCTTGCCCCAGGTGCTGACAACCTACGCTACGCCACTGCACCCGGGGCCCCGTCCGGGTCGTCCCGCCGTGCTCCACCAGGGGGCGCAAATTACTTGCCTTGCCCCGGGTGCTGATAACCCACACTACGCCACTGGGTCGTACATCTTGATTAGAACAGGAAAAGGAAATTTAGATTACCTGTGGGAACCCACATGCACCTTTTAGCAACTCCTTTAAAAAAAAAAAAGATTTCTCTTATTTTTCTCCTGAGCTTTCAAAGCCAACTTTATCTAGTGCAGTGGTAGTCAATGTGGTCCCTACTACCCACTAGTGGGCATTCCAGCTTTCATGGTGGGTGGTAGGAGTTTTGCCCGATACTGAAGCACTTTCCCTTTTTTAATTTAATTGACTTCCCTACTTTATAAATCATCACTACTGTGGAACTGGTGGACAGTTAGAAAATTTTACTACTAACAGAGATACAAAAGTGGGTGGTAGGTATAAAAAGGTTGACTACCCCTGATCTAGTGCATCCTTTCAATGAACCAATAATTAGGAAAATCAGAAAATGAATAATATATAGCTTGCTACCCAAGTTGATTCTTATATTATTTAAAATATAACAGATTTTGTTACCATGATGTTAGAACAGCACCTCCCCAAAGATTCAATCCCAACCCAGCTAGACTTTCACAATTCACTGTAGACCTGACTGTTTACTAGGCATTTAGATCTGTTGTGATTGATATGTTCTTAACAGTTTATTCTGAGGTGGACTCATCCACATGGGTGGGTTCTCTATGTTTTAACTTTATAAGCTATATAAATCAAATAAATGTTATCAATACATATTATGTAAAGAAAGAGGTTAACCGTCCTTATGCATACCTGTTGCTGTTGTACTCTAAACCGCCAACTTCCTTGCTTGCCTGCAAAAGATCTAGAATGCCAGCTGAACTGGCAGCCTCTTTCTTCGCTTTAGAATTGCGCCCTGGCTTGGCCTCTGTGTCAATGTGAAGAGAATCTTCATCAGAGGTGTCATCACTCTGCAAAAGTCAAAGGACAAGAGTATAACTCACAGTCACTTATGCCCTGATCACCCACAGAGAGGATTACTATAACATGCTTTAGATAGGGCTAATCTTGAAAAGCATCCAGAAGCTTCAGAAACCTTAGAGCAGTGATGGCGAACCTTTTTTGGCTTGCGTGCCAAAAGTGGGGGGAGCGCAGTGGGGTCACGGGCAGATGTGCCACACCCATAATGCTATGTGCATGACCACAGCATGCATGCGCGCACTCCCCCCCCCCCATTTTTAGCTTGCTTTTTTCACCCTACCCAGGCTCCAGAGGCTTTATACGTTCATGAACGGACTTCCAGTTAGCTCGTAGGGCCTGTTTTTTGCGCTCTGGAGGCTTCAGAGAAGCTCCTAAAGCTTCTGGAGGGCAAAAAATGGCCTCAAAACAAGGCCAAAGTCAGCTGGCCAGTGCGCGCATGCTCTTTGGACAGCTCACAGGGCAAAACCTCGCACGCTCTGACAAATGGCTCCGTGTGCCACCTGTGGCACGCGGGCCATAGATTCGCCATCATGGCTTTAGAGTGTGGCTTCATGGTGTAGGGCTTGTCAAATTTTTCAATTTCCAAACATTAGGGGTGCTCAAATGTTGTGACATGCTTTGGCGATTTGTAAATATATTTTGGTTACTTTGATATAATTTAGATGTCCTTGGTAAGTAATTACATAAATACCATAACTTTTAAATATTTTGTTTGTTTCATTTGAGCCTCCCTTATGGTGCAGGGAACTATGTCATTGAGCTATGTGGGCTGCCCTCTGCTTCTGGATGCAATTCAACTTGCTGGTTTTGACCTTTAAAGCCATACGTAGCATTAGACCAGGTTATCTGAAGGACCACTTCCTCCCAATTATATCTTCTGTCCCATTAGATCCAGCAGCTGTGGCCACTATGGCCACTGTGAAGACCCATCCTCTCGATCTCATCAGATGGAACTCCTTACTAGATGTACCCTTACTGTGGTTCCCATCTACTAAGGAATTCCATCTGATGAGATGCAGAAGACATGTGTTCGCCACAGTGGCCTTTGCTATCTGAAGCTTCATCCTACCCTCCCTACCCTGAGATTAGCCCCACAGCTTTTAGCCTTCCAGAAATGCTAAACATGATTTTTTTCCAATGACTTCTGGGAATCCATGGGTGGCCTGGGAGACAGCTGCATTATAAGATGTGATTAGCATTCTCCCGCAGTCTTGGTTTTTCTACATTTTTATTTTTATTTGTACTTTAGTATTTTAATGACTGCTATACTGTTTTGGTTGTCACTATGGTTGTATGTTGCCCAGAATCATGTTCTCTAAGATGGGCAGCTATATAAACCTGCTAAATAAATAAATAAATAAAAATTATACTAATTGGACTCAGCGGTTATTTAATAAATATTATTAGAAAAATGATTTTGCACAATAAACACTACTTTTACCATAGTAATTTAGAAAGACATATTCTAAATGATTCTGTTGGGTTCTGCTGATGTATTAAGAAGACAATTCTTGTTTGCCTCTATATCCTCAAATCCAGTTCCTAAAGAATTCTCCAACTCACAGAATTATTAGTTAATTATTATAAGGGGAGAAAAGGGTTGGTTGCCCCAGAGAGAGGAGAAAAAGAAATCTCCTATGATAGTTGAAGGCCACTAGAGGGGCACTAGATTCCAGAGGGAAGCTGTTTCCATAAACCAGTCAAATCACTTATCCAACTAGCATAACATAATTAACAACTGACTTGCAATAGATACCCAGAGTTTCAGCAGAAAACTTCCTCTACTCTTTTTGGAGAAGTTGTTTTTCTTCTTCTGTGTAACCAAATAATAAATACAGTATTATGTCAAAATGTATTTATTTGTCACTGGAAAAGACACTTGGTGGAATGGATTCTTCCTAGAGCTCTAAATACATTCTGGAGGATTGGACAACCAATTGAAGAAAATTGCACGGAATTAAAGGGAAATGAACAGAACTCTCTGTAGCATATAGACAGATGTTAAGTTCTTCTGGGAAAGAAATGTGCATTACTGCAGGGAGAAAATACTTTTCTTGTCAGTGTATAAAAAGCAATAAATATGCAATGTGTGTCTATGATTTTGGTAAGCAGCACAAATCCTATTAGGCATGCGAGTAATTACGGTATATACCGACAGAATACCTTGTATAATACTGATTCCACTTTTGGCTTCTTCACTGGAGTGTGCTGTGTGGTTTCTTTTTTATCTGATAAAACTAGGAAGAAATTGAAATAGAGTTTTTAGCTTTACTAAATAAAGAACAGCATGTAGGCAATCCACCTCCCTTTTAAAATGTATTTCCAATTACTCTGGTAATATTTCATTTCTGCACATGTCCTCTTAGCTAAAAGGTCTTCATGCACATGTACGGAATCATCCCAAAATATAACAAATCTGCAAATAGGTTAAACAAAGCTGGGGGGAAATAATACTGTCCAAACAATTAGACTCACACCTGCAACCGTCTGTGACTTGACTATTTGCAACTCTAAGGGCCACACAGAGACTTTGCTAGTCATTACTTTGAACAGAAAGTTATCCTCAGCTCAGTTTGTTTTGGTTTTGCTTTGCTGTGATGAATAGCATAATTTATACAAGAGTAGAAACAGTCTTACATGATAAATCTCTCTTTGTGGCGTTTTTCTTCCTTCTAATTGGAAATTCATCTATCTTCAATTCTCCATCATCTGAGACATATTCATATTCATCTTTCACAGGTTTTGCTTTATCTTCTTTGAAATTTTGCGGTGACCCAAATATACCAGGATTCAACTGAGTTTTCATTCCCTTTGATCTATTAAAATAAAAGAAATTAAATCAGGAAGGGCAATACGGAAACAAGTTTTAAATAAGAAATTTCATCATATTAGAGCCATTTTGACCTACAATAAATAACAAACACCAGAAATAGAATCCACAAATGGGTATATGTAGACAAACAGTGCATTACATAAATACATTTTCCAATAATACCGAAAAGTAGCCAGCAAGATATACAGTATGACAATGTAAAATCTCTTCTGGGGATTTTTTAATCAACTAGGTACCTGAACCCACCATCATTACAATCACAATCACCATCATCATCAGCAGTATCCCAGAGCAACCCAGTGCAGAATGAATCCCCACTGAAGATTATAGACAATAATCTACCACCATTGTTCAGTGCTGACTGATAAGAGAGTTTTTTACTTCCCAATCTAAGCAGGAAAGACACTGTGTCAGATCTGGAAGCCATCTTTTACATTTGGGCCTGCCACATTTTCTACTGTGGAAAATTGGGAGAGGGATTATATAGAGTGTTGGTTATATATAGTCAAAATAAAATTATTTCTCAGAAAGCCAAGGTCAACTTGCCCTGAACCTGGAATGGTGTGACTGGGGGGCATATCCACTTGGGATGGTCCCTGATTGGACCATGTGATGGACATGTGGGTGCTGGGCAGGGACTTGAGCTTTCACTTGGGTGGGGAAAACCTGGAAACTTTCAGATTCGGGTTTTCCCAGACGTGCCAATATGACATCTCTAATAAAATGGAACTTTGAGGAACTTCAAGCCTCAGAGTCTTCTTTCATTGGGGGTGTCACTTGGAACCCTGAAACACTAATCAGACCAGCCCGAAGACACCCAGCCAGTTTCTGTGCACAAGGGACAAGTAGAATGATGATCTCATGACTTCTAGTCTAGCACGTTAGCCCCTGCACCACACTACCTTTAAATATATTAAGGGTGTGAATAAAGTTCTACAACAGGGATATCAAACTGGATTTCAGCATTGTAGTTCTCCGGAGGCCAATAGGGGAGAGGGAGGAGAACAGGCTGGATGCCTCCTGCAGCACTCTGCTGACCAAAATGGGATGCCTCCCACCCCCACCCCCACCCCCGCATCCAGTTTTCGGCCTGGATGACCTCCTGCAGCACTTTGGCAGCCAAAACATATTGTATTGGTTGATCATCAACTTTTATGGGGAGGAACAGGCTTCGACTCAATCCATCCAAGACCAAGTGGCTGTGGTTTCCAGCGTCACGACATAGCCAGTTGGTTCCATCTCTGGCTATCGGGGGCGAGTCATTAGCTCCCGCAGAGACGGCTTGCAACCTGGGCATCCTCCTGGATTCTCGGCTGTTGTTGGATGACCATCTGATGGCCGTGGCCAGGGGGGCTTTTTATCAGGTTCACCTGATACGCCAGTTGCGTCCCTTTCTGGATCGTGACGCCTTACGCACAGTCACTCAAGCCCTCGTCATCTCCCGCCTGGACTATTGTAACGCTGTCTACATGGGGCTTCCCTTGAAGGCTCCAGTTCCCTTGAGGCTCCAGTTAGTCCAAAATGCGGCCGCGCGGGGATCTTGGGAGTCTCGAGATACTCCCAAGTAACACCGCTCCTGCGCGAGATGGACTGGCTGCCTGTGGCCTTCTGGGTGCACTTCAAGGTGTTAGTGACCATCTTCAAAGCGCTCCATGGCATGGGACCTGGCTATTTGTGGGACTGCCTCCTACCGCATACCTCCCTTTGACCTGTCCGCTCCCACAGGGAGGGCCTCCTTAAGGTACCGTCGGATGGACAATGACGGCTGGTGACTCCCAGGGGAAGAGCCTTTTCTGTGGCAGGTCCTGCCCTCTGGAATGACCTGCCCCCTGACCTTCGTACAATTATGGACCTGCACCTCTTTCATTGGGCACTAAAAACACACTTTTTCATCTGGCTGGCCTGGCATAGTTCCTTCTCACCGTTGATTTTAGTTGGGGTTCTTAACTATGGATTTTAGCACGGGATGCAAATTTGATTTAATTTAATTTTAACTGTATATGCTTGTATTTATTATCTGTTTTTATTGTTCCTGTGCACCGCCCTGAGTCCCATCTAGGAAGAGAGGGCGGTATAGAAATACAATAAATAAATAAAAATAAATAAATAAATTTATAATCCATAGGTAGCCTAGCCGAGAAATTATAGGCGTTGAAGTCCAAAATACTTGCAGGGGAAGCCAAACTTCAGCTAATTGGAAGGCTGTTAGCACCACATTTCCAGTGGTAGAAAACTGCAAATCCTATCCAGGCACCCTTGTGCCATTGCATAAGTCCATTGCATAATGTTAGTAATACAAGCTTGGGCACAAGAGACCCATTTTGGCTGCCAGAGATACCATGGGCCACTCCTTTGCTATTTCCAGGCCGGCCGCATGGGCTAGATTTAAGCACCTTGTGGGCCGGATCCATCCTGCAGGCCTTGACTTTGACACCCCTGTTCTAGAAGAAAGTCTTTTCAATATTAAGCAAAACTCAAGAACATGAGGCATAACCTCAAACGGACAGGAGGGAAGTTCAAAAGTAATGTTAAAAAGAATTACTTCACAAAAAGAGTAGTAGAAGCTTGGAACCAACTTCCAGCAGAGGTAGTGGGTCAATCCTCAGTAACTGAGTTTAAACATACTTGGGATAAACACATGTCCATCTTCTGACAAAAAAAAATCCCTCACAGAGCATACCTGATGGACCACAAGATCTTTTTCTGCCATCAGTTTATGTTTCCATATTTCTACCCTGGCTTTCTCTCTCAAACATGCACACATACATGTTACATGGTACAGTTCAGAAACATCTAATCTTATATCACTCCAATGACAGGAGAAAAAAACAGTAGAAATATAGAGGGTTCACATTATTAAAAAGATACAATTTCAAGTTTATTAAAAATGAGACATTATTTATTCTGCTTATTTTGTTTTCATTCTTCAATTCGTTTGTTAAACTACAAGATTTATCTGTTCATGGACATGATTGCAATGTGAAATAAATTCATAGATTCCTTTGTATACATGCTATGCCTGGATCAGTGTGACAAATAACGGTCCATTGCCTTCAATATAGAGGCCTTATCCTACAGTGGATTTATTTGAGATAGTGATAACAACAACAGTAACATGCTATGGAAGTGTATGTTCCACAAACCATGACAGTGAATTTGCCTAAAAATAGGTTAAGTTGATAATAATCATTGAAGCTCTCTGGCACTGAGTCATCAGCAGTTTTACTTAGGAAACAATCATTTGAAAAGTTATTCTGCACAACTCCCCTTAGAATGAATGAGAATTTTCTAAGACAGTGATGGCGAACCTTTTCAGGACCAAGTGCCCAAACCAGAATGCCTGTGCGTACACACCCACTGGAGTGCCAGAAATTCAAAGACCAGCTGGCCAGTGCACATGCCTGTTTTTTGGCTATTGTTTTGGCAGTTTTCAGGACATTTTCTGGCTGTTTTTGGGGCCAAAACCAATCTGAAAATGACTCCCAAAAGGACAAAAATGGCTTTTCAGGCTGTTTTCAGTGTTCCAGCATCCATAAAGACTAGCTGGCTGATGCACACTGAAAACCAGAAGAGAAGCTGGTGACAGTGTGCATGCCCACAAAGAGGGCTCTGCATGCCACCTCTGGCACATGTGCCATAGGTTCACCCTTAGACTCTAAAGGCACTTCAAGTGGGCACATATAATGGAGCTTTCTAGGCCAATTTGGTGTAGTGGTTAAGGTGCCGGCCTAGAAACCAGGAGACTGTGAGTTCTAGTCCTGCCCTAAGCATGGAAAGCCATGGTTTATCTTGAGCCAATCACTCTCTGTCAACCCAACCCACCTCACAGGGTTGATGTTGTTGGGAAAATAACAGGAGGAAGGCGTACATTATAAATTAACAAAGGCAGCATAAAGGACTAACAAATAAATACTCAACTTGTGGTACCTATTTTCTCCTTATTTAAAGTTTGGTCAATTTAATAGGTCTATAACAAAAGCAACTATATGTCTTGTTTAAATAGAAGTATCAAAAATAAATTACTAGAGAATCAAACGAATCAACTAGAGAATCAACTTAAATATAATTATCAATTCTTGACCAGCATTGGTAAACTAATATTAAGTGGTTTATTTTAAAACTCATCTGATAGACTAGGTGTTCATTTGCTAGGAACTAATCAACTTCTATTGATCTTGAAAGTTAGAAAAAATGTACTGTATTAAATTAAAATGCAACACCATCTGGTTCACAATATAATCATATATAAAAACTGTGAAATAAATAGTTCATATGCATTCTACAGACGTACCCATTTATGCAGAAAAAATAATATGAAAAATGAAAGATGCTATCAACCAAATGTTCTATTATTAATATCTACTAGTACTATTGAATTCCGTCTTTGCCAACTGAACAGTATCATTAGTATCACTAAAAAGAGATTTTCTTACGTCTGAAGAAAAATCTGAACAAAGGTAGCAAAAATGAGTTCATTTATCTTAGTTGTCAAGACACAGCATGAAATAATTACTTTCAGGTTAGACTGAATGAAATGAAATATTATTAATGATGGTGATAACATTGATTAAAGCAGTTGCAGATGTTTAAGACTGTTAAAAATTGAGAGGGAGGGTGGTGACATGGGATTGTATCAATATGAAAGTACATGTTTATGATTTCAGATAAGTAGCATCCATTATGACTTTCATATTACTCTCTATCCTTTCCCCAAATTATGAATTGAAAAGGTGAAGGCACACTGAAGTCAGGGGGAAAAGGAAAAGGAATTTATAATGGCTGTCCACTCCACTGGAGTCAAATGACAAGGCAAGAAGGACAGATGGAAGGTCTTCTTAATAGCAAGTCCTATAGCATCATGCAATGGCATATTTCCAAATTAAAATATTCTTGAAGCTGTTCTTGATCCAACACTACTTCTCACCAGACATTGCTAGGACCATTCCTTCCCCATGTCCTAATGAAGGACCAGGTTCTTCATTATGTAACAATATCTCTCCTGCAAATGAAAAATCTTTATTCTAACTTTGAATCAGTCATGCCTGACTCAGTATCACGCCAATTTTCTAGTAAAGGCAGGGTATCTGGACCTCCTCATCCTCACCAGTGTGAGAAAAACCATTGGAAACCACCAGGATCTGAAGACTGTACTGTTAAGTCTGATAGTGTAAGCTACCAAGACTATGTCAAAGGTTTATCTTTAAGGGATGGGCCAGTCACCTATCAACTCTTCAGTTTGCCTCCTATGCTTACAATTTATTCCAAAATGAAATATTTATTGACAGATTTCTTTACAGTCAGATTTTAATTACACTATAGCTCTAGCACTTCTATATCTTCACAGAGATGAATAATTTCTGGATACATCACTTTTTTCTAATTAAAATCCAAAGGACTTTGCTTATTTAGTCCTTAATTACACGAGCTTTTATGCTTGCTTTGGTCATTAGGACTCTTATCAGCTCATAGTCAACAAGGAAGTACAATATAAATAATGCATATTCATAACATAATAGAAATAAATCATACCATTAAATATACCTTGCATTATTGGAACAACAATTCAGCTATGATCATCATGAAAGATAGCACCCAATGTCATCAGAATAGTGTCAAAGTGCAGGTGCCTCTCATAAAACCTCAGATCCCTAATGCTTTTTTAAAGGGTCAGTTCTTTCCTCCCTTTCTGATTGAGAGAAAGGAGGCCCTTATCTTTTGTTTGTTCATTATTTCCCATGCTATAGGACCCGGATGGCGAACCTATGGCACATGTGCCACAGGTGGCACATGGAGCAATTTGTCAGGGCATGCAAGGCGTTGCCCTGTCAGCTGTTCAACCTTTTTTAAAGCCATTTTTCACCCTCCCCAGAATCCAGAGGCTTTAGAGGAGCCTGGGGAGGGCAAAAAGAGCTCCCCTGGAGGCCCTCCGGAGGCTTCATGAGCTTCCCTGAAGCCTCTGGAGCGTAAAAAACAGGCCCTATTGGCCAACCGGAAGTTCAGAACAGACTTCCGGTTTGCTCGTAGCATCGGTTTAAGTCCTCCAGAGGCTTCAGGAACCTTCAGGAGGCTTCCCTGAAGCCTCCAGAGCACTCAAAACGACTCTCTGAGCAAACCGCAAGACACTTCCAGTTTGCACATAGGGTCTTTTTTGCCCCCTGGAGACTTCAGGGAAGCCCCTTGAACGTCCCTGAAGCCTCCAGAGGGCCTCCAGGGGAGCGGGGGAGGCTGTTTTCACCCTCCCCAGGCTCCTATAAAGCCTCTGGAGCCTGGGGAGGGTGAAAAAAGCATGAAAAAAATGGGGGGGGGGTCACAGCTGCAGTGCGCACATGCACACTGGGGGGTTGGACATTGCATTATGGGTGTGGCACGCCCATGTATGACCCCCTGCACTCCCCCTATTTATGGCACGCGAGCCAAAAAAGGTTTGCCATCGCTGCTATAGGACTATGGGCAAACAAAGCTTCCTTGCTTCCTTGCTTCCTTCATCTCTCCCTTAATGACCTGACCACTGAATAAACTTGGGCTCCCTCTGAAGTCACTTAGATGGGATCAACTCATTTCTGTAGTTCTAGCTCTAGGCTTCTAATTTGCTGAGAACAATTAGCCCAATGGAATAAAAGTTTGGAAGCCAGGAGAATGTGAGTTCTACTCTTTGTCAGCTGGGTGACTGGTCCAATCTGGGTGACTCTTTCAGCCCAACTACTCCAGATTGTTATTGTGGGGGTGGGGGAAATGGGGGAGAGAGAAAGAGTATTAGGCATGTTTGCCACCTTGAGTTACTAATATGGTAAAGCAGGCAGGATAAAAATCTAACAAATAAATAAAATAAAATGTTAACAGTGATATAAATCTACGCTTAAGTCTGGCTCATCAGGTTTTCATACAAGAGTTCTTCACGGAGTTAAGGGCAGCAAAATCAATACTTTACATCTGTCCTCTTTTTTCTTCCCTTTCATTCTACGACATCAAATACAAATATGTTTAGACATATGTACTTATACCTATGTTTAACTGAGAACAATATAGGACATATCTAGTAAATTATTAAAAGTGGAAGGCTTGCAAAAATCAGAGCAAGTACTGTTTTATTAGTCAGTGTTCACCTACCCCAATATTTTCTTGTTGGAGAAAGAAAACATAAATTTATTGTCTTTATTTCCTGATAATGGTGTCTTCTCCAGTTTGTGCTCCTCTTCCATTTTCAGTAATGAATCAGGTTTACTGTTCTGAAAATTAGAGGGCAACGGTTATTATCTCAGCTGTGAGACTATTTGTTGCTGCACAGAATCAATGACATATAAATAGCACAGTGTACATCCCAGCTTTCCTCCCATAAGAACTGTTCTGAGTCATATAATCTGTTACAAAGTGAAAATACATATGTTGACTTAATTGGTAGTAGGGCCGCTCAGGAAAACCCTAAATAGTTCGGTAACACAGCAACAAGGGTACTGAAATGGTCCTCATGGTTGGCTGCTTAAAACAATAACGTTCTTTGGAGCCTTAAAACTGCCACGAAGTTTTAACTGCAGACTAAAACATTGAGTTCAATTTTATGTGACAAATTGAGGAAAGCAGAAGGAAATTGGGGGGGGGGGAGGGTTGATAGAAAACAATTACCATTCCATTGGTTATGTATGTAAGGGCACAACATATTGGTTAAAAAAAAGTGTTGTATGTTAAATTTCCAGCAACCAAATCCAATGGGCCATGCCATTTCACAGGCATGTGTAACTGGATCATAGGGAATAGCTCACATCTTACTTTATATGGATGTGAAAATGTGAATCAGGATAGGATGGAATTGCACACTAGCTCTGTGCCTCTGAATGCTGTGTTGATGAGAACTATTTCCTAAATTGTGAAATGAATGTGCATCTATAGAATCAATTAAAAGTACAACAGTATGAATGGGACTGTACATTTGTCAAGTGATTGCACAGTAAACTGAATTCTGAGATCTCTTTTCTGAATAGAATTTCAATCTACAAAATGAAATCCAATGCACAATATAGCTTGAAGAAGAGAGTCAGGGTGCATTGTTCAATACAATACAATAGCAGAGTTGGAAGGGACCTTGTAGGTCTTCTAGTCCAACCCCCTGCGTGGGCAGGAACCTTATACCATTTCAGACAAATGGCTATCTAACATCTTCTTAAAGACTTCCAGGGTTGGGGCATTCACAACTTCTGGAGGCAAGCTGTTCCAGAGGTTAATTGTTCTAACTGTCAGGAAATTTCTCCTTAGTTCTAAGTTGCTTCTCTCCTTGATTAGTTTCACCCATTGCTTCTTGTCCTGCCCCCAGGTGCCTTGGAGAATAGTTTGACTCCCTCTTCTTTGTGGCACTCTCTGAGATATCGGAACACTGCTATCATGTCTCCCCTGGTCCTTCTCTTCATCAAACTAGACATACCCGGTTCCTGCAACCGTTCTTCATATGTTTTAGCCTCCAGTCCCCTAATCATCTTGGTTGCTCTTCTCTGCACTCTTTCCAGAGTCTCCACGTCTTTTCTACATCGTGGCGACCAAGACTGTATGCAGTATTCCAAGTGTGGCCTTACCAAGGCACTATACAGTGGCATTAACACTTCACATGATCTAGATTCTATCCCTCTGTTTATGCAGCCTAGAACTGTGTTGGCTTTTTTGGCAGCTGCTGCACACTGCTGGCTCATATTTAAATGGTTGTCCACTAGGATTCCAAGATCCCTCTCACAGTTGCTACTATTGAGCAAGGTACCACCTATACTTGTACCTGTGAATTTTGTTTTTCTTGCCTAAATGTAGATAAATGTAAATAAATGTCACTTATTTGCCTCCCTCATTGCAGAATCCTATTCAAATCTCCTCTTCACTACTATTGTAGTAGTGAAGAATAGTATTTCAAAATTATTTGGAGAAAGAGTATCAGTATTGCTTCTTTTTCCTCACCTTAAGCAGAAATCTCTCATAAGTCTCTCATAATAAATAAATATTCTTGCAAATATTGGCAATAATTAGTGTTTCTCATACATACTCTATGATTCTGAACTCCAAACACTGTAATTACTTAGGCTAATTTATTTCATTGTTAATGATTTAATCAATTATTTTTTTACATACTGTGTTTTATATTCCGTATTAATTGCAAACTGTTTTTTAATATTGTTTGTTAACAAATGGGCAGCATATATGCCAACAATTAAATAAATAGTTGACTTTAGTTGAACTGAATCAATTCAATTGCACTTGTTTTTGGCAATGCAATCTTACCCCAAAATGGACAAAAAGCTATCAGTCAATAAGTGAAATAGTTTTGTAGTACTGAGTTGAACCTGCAAAATACCCTTTTTTTCTGTAACTCTTCCCCCCCAAAAAAACCCCAGAGAAACAAAAAACCAGTTAAATTTCAGGGGTTTTTTCAGAAAGGAAGAGGTCAAAAGTGATAATGATATGCAGGAAATCTTGCCCTCACTCTCAATTAGTTATGTGATTATCATTTCTAAATACTGAAAAAAGCAAAAAAAAAAAAAAAAAAAAGAGCTAGATATTTGAAAATGTTCCATCAAAAAATCTTAAAGAAGCAGTTTGTTGGAGCAAAAAATAAATAAAAAATAGATGAGAGGACAAATTTTAGAGAACATTTATTTAATCAGTATCCCTAATGAGCACTAAACAGAAGTATGAACCTTACTAAAATGTTTATTGACACCCAAGATATGAGAGGCTATACCTTATATTTCCATTTTGCTTCTGTTTTGGATTTATTCTGCTCCCGAACCTCAAACTTTTCCACTTCATTTTGTTTTTCAACAGATTCTTTAGTAGGGGTGTTCAAAGTATTCTTGGCAGCCTAGTTAAAAGTAATAAAGAGATTGGCAGATAATTTCAAATGAAAAGACAACAAAACCTGTCTCTCTCCTACTAATTCCCATATGTCAATTTGGCTAGTATGAATTATCAAAATAATAGGAGCTGAGATTTGTCTAGAAATAAAATGACACCAAAAGTTTAAACATTATAGGTCATTAAAGGAAAAAAAAGTTTTTATTTTAAAAGCACTACAAGGTGCAGATGATAAGGAAAACGGGTTAATCTGCTAATCTAATATTCTATTTGGCATATTATGAACCAATTCTCACAACTTGTGCAATCCATAGCAATCTCCAACATGTCGAAAATAAAATTTCATTACTTCATTAAGTCCTAGAAATTCTTCATGAAGTAATGGAGTTCTGTTTTTGATTAGTCCATGTGCTGGAGATCTCTACGGATTGTACAAATTGTGAGAATCGCTTCCAATTCCTCATATTGCCAGTGACACTGGTAAAGATACTACAACCTTCCATCTTAGGCCCACACTCTAGTGTGGTCATCCACTGATTTATACAATAAAACAAACCAACAAACTAGTAAAAAGTACAGACAGAAAACTATCACTGTCACCATATCTAATTTCATGAAGGGAACACATACAAAACCAGGGTAGCTGGAAGTCAAAGGCATTTACTGGGCAAAGTATACCAATTTTGGAAATTATGTTTATAAATTATGCTTGGATAGCAAGAATTTGGAAGTTCGCCTATTCCCATGTGTTAAAGAGGAGAGCAACTACCAAGAGATCTCTGGCCCCACATTATTACTGAATATTAACTCTTCTCACCTTTCCCTTCTTTGGTGTTTCAATCTTTGTTAGGGCCTCTTTTGTGTGGGCCTCAAGAAGGTCTAAATTTGGAATGGCAGGTGGAGGTGGTTCTTTAACTTTTTTGCCTTTTTTCTTCCCTTCCCCTTTTACTTTTGGGGCTTTGGGGGGCTTCGGTGGCTTGGGAGGTTTAGGTGGCTTGGGAGGTTTAGATAGCTTGGTGGGCTTCGGTGCTTTTATTGCTTTGGGAGTCTTTTTCTTAGGGACTTTTTCAGGTGGTGGTGGAGGAGAAGGTGATGGAGGCGGCGGCGATGGTGGCGGAGGAGGTGGTGGAGGCGTTTGTGGTGGAGGTGACGGTATTTCTTCTTTCTCCACAGGAGTTATTTCCTCAACATTCACATTAACAGCCACTTCCGGTTTGCTGACTTTCAAAGCATTCTTCAGGAAGAAAGAAAATGAGCATATTGTCAGATCAACTTTCAGATTTTTGTTGTTACAAAATAGCTAAACTTCTACATTATTTTCAAAGTTTTCCCAGAGATTTCTAAAGATGGTTCTACCGAAGACTGACAGTATTCAGAGAGAAGGCCAGAGTTGCTTTGTGGTTTTATCATAACTTGCTCCACTTATGACAACTATAGAAAACTGAGAATATAATCCATTCTATAATCTCCTATAGTTTATTCTTAAATTCCATGATGGGACTGAGAATACTGAACCCAAATGGTATGATTCATTGCAAACCAATTTATACCATTTAGTATTTCACTTTGTTATTTGTAAAGTGTTTTTATTTTGTAATATTGCAACAAAACAATGCCATTTTGGTATGTTTTTTCAGAAAAATGTATTTTATACACCAACATAAAATATTACATTCTTTGGTTCTGAGCATTAATGTGGCAGGTTGCCTTTATTTCTTCGTATGTGTTGTATAGTTTTCTATAGACTCTATAGAAAAAGAGTCATTCAACAAATAGATGGGCAGCATATAATTTAATATAAATAAATAAATCTGGAAAAGCCTCATTTAAATATGTCTAGATAGCCTTACACTATAAAAGATTTTGTTTTTATTAAGAAAATGTCACCACAATATTTGATAACAGCAAAATTTTAAATATAGAGATTTCTTAAATTGTTTTTCTATTATTTATTTGGCTTTTTAATCCTAATTTTTCCCATTTTTCTTTTTTATTAAAACAATAGAAATAAAAAGGAAATGAAGACAGCCTCTTATTTAAAATGTTAATCAGTTTTAAAGGAATGTAGCTCAAATTAATTTGAAAGAGATACAATGTGCAGATAAAAGAAGAGAGGTATCTAATAGAAGTTATATATGGGTAGCCTCAAGACTCACGACTGTTATGGAGCCTGCTGTAAGGGTGAACAACTGTGGGATGCTGCAGCAACCATAACTTTGAGACCAGGTTGTAAGTAGCTTTTCGAAGGTCCACTAAAACTATGAACTATCTCTAAGCGATCAGTCATAAATCAAGGTGTATTACGTAAAGCAAACTGTAATGGAGCACAGTTGTTACATTTAAACACATACAGTGGTACCTCGGTTCACGAACTTAATTCGTGAACTGACTCTGTTCGCGAACCGAATTGGTCGTGAAGCGAGGCACAATTTCCCATAGGGTTCAATGTAAATCCGGTTAATCCGTTCTGACCTTGTTTTTTGGTCGTAATTCTTGAACTGACTCTGTTCGCGAACCTAATTGGTCGTGAAAAGAGGCACAGTTTCCCATAGGGTTCAATGTAAATCTGGTTAATCCGTTCTGACCTTGTTTTTAAAATATCCGCGGCTCCGGTTCGTGAAGCGAAACGGAGTTCGTGAACCCGAGCATTTTTACGAACTTTTCTGTTCGTGAAGCGAGGCGGAGTTCGTGAAGCGAGGCGGAGTTCGTGAAGCGAGGCGGAGTTCGTGAAGCGAGGCGGAGTTTGTGAAGCAGAGCATATTTTTACGAACTTTTCCGTTCGTGAACCGAAACGGTGTTCGTGAACCGGAGCACATTTTTTGGAAAATTTCTGTTCGTAAACCGAATTGGTCGTGAACAGAGGCGTTCGTGAACCGAGGTACCACTGTACATCATTGATATGTGATCTAAAATGTATACTCCCACCACCATTAAACTACAAGCCATAGCTGTTGTGATTAAAGGAGAAGGAATTTGACTGGTCATACAGATATGAGAATAACTTTTTCTGGCATTCTATGAGAAAATGCACAAGGTATTTTATTCAACAAAGGATCCTTACTTCGCTTAATCTTATTTCTTTGGCAAGGTCCTTAATCAGTTGTGCTGGCTTAAAATGTTCTGGGAGTTCATCTTCATGGTCCATTAAAGCCTTGGGTTTAATAAAACAAAATGTTAAAAAATCATCAAGAAATCTTATAAGCAGGGGTGAAATGCCAGGAAGTCTGCTACCGGTTCGCTTCCCTACCAGTTTGCTTTGTGGGCACTCCTCAGGCATTACCATGCAGCACTGAAAAAGGAGGATTAAGAAGCCTTTTCTGAGTCTTCAAAGGTAAGTAGAATAGGGTGGGGGGCAGGGATCTGCAAAGTCGGCTCTTTTAAGACTGGTGGACTTCAACTCCCAGAATTCTGGGAGTTGAAGTCCACCAGTCTTAAAAGAGCCGATTTTGCAGACCCCTGGGGGGGGGGGGGGGGACAGCTGTGCTGCATGATTTAGATGCTCTAGAAAGCAGGATTTCCTGTTTTCTAGAGAATATAAATTGCACAGCACAACTGATTGTTGCACAGCTGATTGTCGGAACTACTGCTTTGCCCAAACTGGTAGTAAAAAAATGCAACAAGTTCAGGCAAACCTGTAGTTCCGACAATCAGCTGTGTGACAATCAGCTGTGCCGTATGATTTCCAGTAAATATAAATCACGTGGTACAGCTGATTGTTGGAACCAATGGTTTGGGCAAACCGCTAGCGTTTTTTTAAGTACCTGTTCAGGCAAACCGGTCCAAACCAGTAGCATTACACCCCTGCTTATAAGGTTATGCTATTTAAAATCATGCAGTATTAACTTTATGAAGCATTCAAATTAAACAAAAACTATTAGTTTAGAATTATGAAAGGACATCTATGCATTCACAGAAAGATCCTAAACGTGGAAAGGGTCCAGAGCCACTTATGGAAAGAAAGCGGCATTTTTAAAATCTATTTCTTTCCCAACGCATATCCTTTATGTCACCTCCTTTCTTACACTTCATTCTGCCACGTCCCCCTGTTAGAATTGCAAGTGCATTTTCTAAACATTCATTTCAGTGCTATGACACAAGTACATCTGAATGACAGTACAAGTCTGGATGTAAAACTCTTTTGCTCTTGCAGAAAGAAAATTCTGTTACTGAGAAAGTTGTTCACTTCCTCTTTTTCTGAATTGCCATGCAAACGTATACAACAGATAGATCCCTACCTGCTTTTTAGTCCAAGACCTGAAAGCACCATTTAGAATTTTTGCTCCCTGGACTAAATGGGAAGCAGGCTGCTTTCCAGCTTTGTGCAATCCTTAATAGAGGGAGAAAAAAGGAAATTCCATTCAATGAATGTGACCAGTTGTCTATTGACGTAGCTTTTTAAAATCATATATTTAAGAGATTAAACTGGCTGTCAAAAAGCTTGCGAATTGAGCTTCTAGGAGCATAAATCAGTAGTTCCAAAGCTTGAAGATTAGTTTTGAATCTGAGCCTGAACTTCCTGAACTTTCCATTTGTATTTTGCTGAGCTAATTTCTGACTTGACTACAATTGGAGTCAGTGATTTAGTGGTGATATTCTAACTGATAAAAGCTGTGCTGACCCAAATGGGGATGCTGGTATTCGAAGACATAGAATTGAAGCCAACACTGCCTTAGTGGAGACACCATTCCCACATTCTCTATTCCTTCTTGCCCCCATCTCTAAGTCCCTGGCTATAAATTGGGCAAATGAAATTTGCATGAACAACATCTGACTCATGCAAATTCATCCTCCATCTACTTTATCAGTATGAGATTTAATTTGTCTCCCTTACCCAGCTCACTTTGTTTCCCTGCTAGGAAGTTGTGGATTTTGAGAAACCCATCACTCAAGTAGGCTTTCCATGCTCAATACTGTACTTTCATATTTTTTAAAAGTAAAGCATTTAAGCAAAACATTCATTTCCACTCTTTGAGCCCCTATCTGTTGATTCATTACCCTGTTTCTCTGAAAATAAGACCTCCCCAGATAATAAGCCCAATCGGGCTTTTGAGCGCATGCACTAAAATAAGCCCTCCCCTGAAAATAAGACCTTCCTGAAAATATCACAACACAGCAGCAGCCATGAGGTGACCATGCTCACCACCTCCTGCACCTCAAAAATAATAAGACCGCCCAAAAATAGGGCCAAGCGCTTGTTTTGGGGGGAGGGTCAAAAGAAAATAAGACCCTGTCTTATTTTTGGGGAAACACGGTATTATATGCTCATATGCAAGCATCTCAAAAGTGTATCAACAGACTAGTTAGACAAAAATTGTCATATACGTCCAAATTCAACTTTTCCTATATTCTTTGCCTACTAAAATCCAGTGTTTAGCATTTTGGGCAAATGCAGCCAATATCCAAATTGGCTATTTGTATTGATACAACAGTTAAGAAATTATGAACATTTTAAATATTGTACTTTAAAAAATCATAAGAAGATGAAAACCATGTGGTCAAAGTAAACAATGATTTCAAGAATACAAGAACAGAGAATAAAGGAACAAATAAAATGAATTTATGGAACGGAAGTTAAGAAGCTTTGGAAAGTTGATGTTAAAAAGTTATCTTCAGAAGAATATAGACCAAAACTTTGGATTGAGACCAAGTAACAATTGTCTAGTACAGGAATGGCCACCAAGTATCCTGCAAGCTACTTCAGTACTCCATTTGTAGCTACTGGGTTCTCTGGCAAAATAGGACAACAAAATGTTAATTTGGGTGACACAATATTTTCTTCCAAAATAAAAGTGTGAACAAGATTTTGAAACCTCCCCAAAGCTAATCACTTGCATTTCTTGAGTTCCCTCAAACAATCTTGGTGAAATTTACCCATTGTATCTCCAAATGTTGGAGACACAATTTTTAATTGTGAATGTGGATTGGGGATTGAAGGAGAGAAATGGGGGCAGTTTGCTTCTAAGATGTGTGTCATTATAATCCTTAAGAAAGCCCTAAAAGAAAAAAAAATGTGCAAGAAAAAATGGTATTGTCATTTCTGATTATCTGAGCATCATTCTAATGACAGAGCCACACGCTGTGAGCCCCCCCCCCCCCACACACACTTATTTCCCACTCATGATACAATGGGTGGTGAAATTATGGAATTTGTTACCACAAAATACAGTGATAATGTTAAAAGGCAGTTAGGCAAATATACCGAGGATTCACCTGTTAATCTTTACTTCTAGATTGCTACCATTCCAGTCCTTTCTTCAAACAGGCTCGTATTATATTCAAATCACCTTCAGGATCAAGGGTATTTATTAACATTAAGGTCAGTTTAGAGCTAGTGTATTGTAGTACTGCAATTCAAAGGTTGGCCTTAAGCAAGAGGATATAGATTGAAATTTCTATTCAACCACAAAGATCTACAGGGATATGTGGACCAATGTTGACCTACTTCATATTGTTGCTGAAAGGAAATAAAATTTTGGAACAACTCTATATATGTCACTGAGATCTTAGAGGAAAGTGAGATATGAACACATAAATAAATACATAATTGGGATTGAATCTGAGTGTTTCATTGGTGAAGTTTATCCCCCCCCCCCTCCAAAAAAAGCATGCAGATTATTACAACAAAGAGCTATGGTCGCCATCTTAAATATTAATGGAAATTAACATCATGATATAAAACAGGAGCAGGAATGGTACTTTTATTTACCTTTAAATGATTCCAGCAGATATCTTCCTGTATACCAACATGCTGTTTCATAATTGGGAAACTGGGTTAAGCTGACAATTTTTAATCGTCTTTCAACTTCATATGCTCTAGGAAACACAGCAAAAAAAGTTTCATTTGCAAAGATCACAAAAAATCTTTCCTCCCCATCCAAAACAAAAAACAAAAAACCATTTCTACCATCATTGCCCAGAATACATCTGGTATGGCTTTAATTTCCAGGCACTTATCTGGAATTGTCAGTTGCTACAGAAATACACAAATTCAAAACAAAGAGTGTCTTAAATGATCTTTGCTGATTTTAAATGAACAGCTAGCATTTATATAACTCGGTAATCATCACCAAAGGAATAATAGACTCCAAACAAATGTACAGCAAAATTATACAACACGTACAGTGTTGGACTTATAACACAGGAGGTACTACAATCCTATACATAATTCCTTAAAATTCAATCTGACTTAATGTATCATACTCGTTTAGTTACGTGTAACGTTGCCAAAAATTGCCCAACTCACAATTTACTTGTATTTATTCAGAAGACTTGAATATTAAAAGTGAATAAATAAAAGAAAATATTCAAACAAAGATTAGAACAGTGGAAATGATCAGTTTCATAATATTATATGACTGCAGTTACAGAAATTGAACAATGTTGCAAATAATAGTGTTCCTTTAAAAAAATAGTTCTAATAAACCTGGTGCAACACATGAAATAAAATGCGACACACCTTTCATCTGTGCTTTAGAAAATTGTTAAGTGTGATATGATAGCAGCTTGGAAGAACAAATTGGGAATTTATTTCAATATACATGTTCAGGCATGTGCCTAAAGCTGAAACCAATTTTCATCTTAAAAAAAAAAAACAGGGGGGGGGGTATAGTTAATTATCCACAATTGCCTTACCTCATCTGCATCTCAACACTTAGATTATGTAGAAAATGTCCTGCAAAGGCCAGGCAATCAACAGGTGTTAAAGTTGCATAAATCCATCCTTTGGGGAGGAAAACCAAGGAAACATATAAGATATTTTTGTTAAACATTTATTATAATCACCAATTTAACTACATTGTTCATATTTTCAACTCCTTTCAACTCAAGAGGATTTTGGAAACTAGTTCATCTTTGCTATATAGGAAATACGTCTGCCTTTCGGACAGTCAAAGCAGGCTATACCTCCAAATCTTCCTAGGTAAGAAAGACCTAGTGCTGGAAGCAGGCTTCATTCGCAAAGTTTCCATGATATATCGGATTTTTGGAGCAGAAAGGGGATGGGTGGGAAGAAGGGCAAATTAGCAGGACTGTCCTTTGATACTGATAAAGAACCTAGAGGAAATTAACTGAGCATCCTGGGGCAGATATATACAACTGTGTATCCTCAGTTTATCAATGTTACTTAACAGGTGTTAAAGAGAAGTCAGATAAAGCTGTGATGGCAAACCTATGGCATGCGGGCCCAAAGTGGCATGTGGAGCCATGTTGCCTGGCACATGCGGCATCACCCATTTCTCTTCTCGGTTTCGGGCATGCCACCATGCACAACAATCAGCTGGCCTTTGTGCATGCAGCAGTGCCAGAAACTGGAACGTTTTCTGGTGTGGGCATGTGTCCTGGCCAGCTGATCATCACGCGCGCTTGCATGCCAGTAGCCAGAAGGTGGCCAGCGTGTATGCATGTGCCGGAAATTGGAATTTCAATTCCCGGTGTGCGCATGCATGCACATTCCCCTTTACAACTCCTCTTTCTTTCAGGTTGCAGGCCTGACGTGTGCGTGTGCATGCAGGTGCTCTCTTTTCAACACTTTGTGCCGAAAAGGTTTGCCATCCCTGGTATAGAGTAACACATGGGGACCCCACAATGTAAAGTTGTGTTAAGTGTTAAGATGGATTTCTCTCCTCCATCAACACCAACTAGAATCAGCCTCAAATGAAGGAGAAGAACCTTCATAGAATTATGCCCCCTACACCCAACCCATAAACTAATCTAGAAGGCTATCATGATCCAGCAAGGCTAGGTTGGAAGTATCATCCTATCCTGGGCCTTTCGAAGGTCATAAATAACTGTAATAAATGCCACCTCAACCTCAGTCTAAAATCCTACATATCATGTGGTGTATCATCTCCTAGAGTTCCTCTAAAAATCCGGTAAGCCTACAGGATTTGCATATTGTCCAGATTGGTGCAATCTGATCCAAAGTGCCATTATCTTGTCATTCCAAGCAACAACCAATCAAATCTTGCAACAAGACCGCTCCTTCCAGTAGGGTTCATAATATAACTGGGGCAAACCGTTCAAATAGTCCTTCTGCCCTGTGGCAGGGATCATATTGTACTGCCTAAGACAAAACCCAAAAACTAACATAAGACTTCCCCGATATAGGTTGTGATGCATGGATCAAGTCCATGGCTGCTAAGATAGCCATGAATTCCCAACCTGTTCTCAATTCCAAGACCAAGAAAGGCAACTTCATGCAAAGAAACTGCAATGCAATAGCTATCCCATCTGATCCTTAGTGCGTAACTTCACAAATAAGGCTTCAGATCTGATTATCTGTGAGCAGCACTTCTAGAAGGCACCCAAGAATCTCAAATAATAATTGAAAATAAATGATGTCTGATGGAAAATAGACTAATTTGGGTATATCTAAAGTGTACAGAGTCAAAAAATGGATACTAAACATACAATAAGTACGCTTGCTTCACCTGTTCCTGCTTATATTTGTACAATCTTCTGTGAGAACAGCTTTGTGCTCTGGAAACTGGAGTAACATGGGAGGAACTGACAAGAGACAGCTGCTGGGAGAAAAGGAATATGCCATGCCCTTCCCTTGTAATTTATTCACTCCTATAGACATTATTTGTGAACACCTTATTCTTTGCTAGACTTATCTCTGGCTTTCCAGTTGAAACATTCATGATGAAAAACATTCAGTGAGACATTTACAAGGTGACTCAGCAAGAGATAAATATGGAATTATCCATTCTACTACTCATATATTAGTGTTGTACATATGGATTTCTGACCCTTGTAACATCTAGTCCAAGAGTCTGCACCTCTACAAATATTGCTGAAATAAATACTTAATAGCTGAACAAATATGCCCAATTGTGAAGGATTCTGGGAAACGTTTTGTCTGGAAGGCTATTTCTAATTGAGATTCACCCTTTGAAAATCCAAATCTGACTTACTAAAAGATGACATGGGTGTGCTACTTATTTTTTTTTTCTTTTCCCCATTTATAACCCGCACCCATCTCACCACAAAGGGACTCGGGGCGGCGCACAGGGAATATAAAATATAAATACATATATACAAAAATAATATTCATTAAAACTAAATTAAATTAACCCACCCTGTGCTAAAACCAATTAAAACCCCTGAATTAAAACTTTGATAACTAAAAGCAGTGCAGTGTCGAGTAAAATCATGCCAGGCCGGCTAGGTGGAAGAAGTGCGTTTTTAAACGCTGGCGGAACAGGCGGAGGTCCGAGATGACACGGAGTTTGGGAGGTAGATCGTTCAGGATGGTTGGGCCCACCACAGAGAAGGCCCTTCCCCTGGGCGTTGCCAACCGGCATTGCCCGGTTGACGGCACCCGGAGCAGACCCTCTCTGTGAGAGCGAATTGGTCGTAGGGACGTATGGGGCAGCAGACGGTCTCGTAGGTAGCTAGGGCCCGTGCCATGGAGCACCTTGAAGATGGTCATCAAAAGCTTGTAATGCACCCAGAAGGTCACAGGCAGCCAGTGCAGCTCGCGCAGGAGTGGTGTTATGCAGGATTGCCTAGAAGCACCCGTAATCATTTTCGCTTCCTTGAGTGAGGGGTTCCTGCCTACCGCCTTGAAAGAGGCAGTGGTGAGACCCCTCCTCAAGAAGCCTTCCCTGGACCCAGCATTATTGGTAAATTATCGTCCGGTCTCCAACCTCCACTTTTTAGCGAAGGTTGTAGAGAGTGTGGTGGCACAGCAGTTTCCCCGCCATCTGGAGGAAATTGATTATCTAGACCCGCGCCTGTCCGGCCTCCGACCTGGTCATAGCACCGAGACGGCATTGGTCGCGTTGGTGGATGATCTCTGGAGGGTGCGGGATAGAGGTTTTTCCTCTATCCGGGTCCTGTTAGATCTCTCAGCGGCTTTTGATACCATCAACCATGGTATCCTATTGCACCAACTGGGGGGGTTGGGGATGGGAGGCACCGTTTTTTGTTGGTTCTCCTCCTACCTCTCCGGTCGGTCGCAATTCGTGTTGACAGGAGGGCAGAGGTCGACTTCAAGGCCCCTCACATGTCGGGTGCCGCAGGGATCGATCCTCTCGCCACTCCTGTTCAACACGTATATGAAGCCGCTGGGCGAGATCATCTGTGGTTTTGGGGTAGAGTACCATCTGTACGCTGATGACACTCAGCTGTACATCTCTACCCCAAACCACCCCAACGATGCCGTCGAGGTGATGTCCTGGTGTTTGGAGGCCGTGCGGATCTGGATAGACTCAAACTCAACCCGTCCAAGACCAAGTGGCTGTGGTTTCCGGCACCCCGGTTTGGCCAGGTGATTCCATCGCTGGCCATGGGGGCAAATTATTAGCCCCTGTGGAGAGGGCGTGCAATTTAGGAGTCCTCCTGGATTCCCGGCTGTCCCTGGAGGACCATGTGACGGCCGTGGCCAGGGGGGCGTTTTACCAGGTTCGCTTGGTCCGCCAATTGCGCCCCTTACTTGACCGGGACGCCCTTCGCACAGTCACTCAAGCACTCGTGACTTCCCGCCTGGACTATTGTAACGCTCTCTACATGGGGCTCCCCTTGAGATGCACTCGAAGGTTGCAGTTAGTCCAGAACGCGGCCGTGCAGGTAATCATGGGAGGCTCTCGGCAATCCCATATAACACCTCTCCTGCACAAGCTGCACTGGCTACCTGTGACCTTTCGGGTGCGTTACAAGGTATTGATGACCATCTTCAAGGTGCTCCATGGCATGGGGCCTAGTTACCTGCGAGACCGTCTGCTGCCCCATACGTCCCTATGTCTGATTCGCTCCCACAGAGAGGGTCTTCTCCGGGTGCCGTCGGCCGGGCAATGCCGGTTGGCGACGCCCAGGGGAAGGGCCTTCTCTGTGGCGGGCCCAACCCTCTGGAACGATCTATCTCCCGAACTCCGTGTCATCTCCGACCTCCACCTGTTCCGCCAGTGCCTAAAAACGCACTTTTTTCATCTAGCTGGCCTGGCATGAACTACCCGACACCGAACTGACTTTTAGTTGATCAAAGTTTTAATTTGGGGGTTTTAATTATGTTTTAGTGCAGGGTTGGGTTTAATATAGTTTTAAGAGTCTTTGTATTTTTGTATATTTGTATTTTTGTATTTTTAATTTTCCTGTGTGCCGCCCTAGGTCCCTTTGTGGGAGATGGGCGCGGGATATAAATATGAAAAATAAAATAAATAAAATAAACTCCCAGAATTCCCCAGTCAACTGAAGTTGAAGTCCTCAAGTCTTAAAGTTCCCAAGTTTGCACATCCCTGCTCTAGGGGAATTAACTGGAAATTATATCACTCTCTATCACCTTTCATCATTTCCGATTTGTACTTCCAGGATTCAAACCAACAGACATTTGAAAGCAAGCCTCTCATTTTTTATTTTTAACGCCAACCACTTCCTTACCTGATGGAATGAAGAGTGTTTGTCCTTGTTTAACTGTGCATTTGTAACATTTATCCACTTGATCAGCAAAAAACATCTCGCTGTGATTTGCTGCTGACTGCCAACGCTCATAGAGGGAGATATTTGCAGAGGTTGGTTTGATGAGATAAAATATCTTTTCTCCCTAAAGCAGAAAAATTCTTTTAGATCGATTCAGATTTAGTTTCTTATCTTCAAACCTTCCCTGGCCTGTCAGCCTTTGAAGAATGGAATCATAAATGGCAAACTCTTTGATCACATGAACCCAAACCCTAGAATTTTTTTCTCTCTTAAACAATTTCTCTGTAGTAGAAAAGCAAAGATTACAGTAATCTGGAGTCCTCAACTTTGAAATATCCCCTTCTCTCCTTTTTTTCAAAAACAGATTGAAAGACCAGAAAGCACATTCTTATCAGATATTCATTACACGCACACGCATACACACACACACACACACACACACACACACACACATACAAACACACACACACAGAATATCCACGCTCTGCTACGAAACTATGTGATCGGGCTTCATAAATCAACACTTACTACTTGAAAATAAATGTGTAGTTATGATTGGCCACTCCTATCCCCTTGTCTCCTTCAGGTTTGCCTCACAGAGGCCTCTCCTATCCTATCCCCTTCTCTCCTTCAGGCTAACTCTTTAGCATCAGAGCATTTTTCAGGTGGGGAGGGGGAGTAGAATGTCTAAATTCCCAGCCTGCAGGCTGGATGAGTTATATGCTGGCCACGCCTACACCCAAGTGGCAGTTGGAACAGAGTTCTTGTCAGGTGGGGAGCGGGAGTAGAATGTCTAACACCTTAGCATCAGAGTGTCTTAGTAACACTTTAATAGTAAATTTAAATTCCAAAAAAGTAATCTGTTTTTTATTATTCAACTTCTCTGCCCACAGTCTGGAGTTCGATCCTGACATGATCGACGTTGACTCAGACTTCATCCTTTCAATGTCAGTAAAATGAAGAACCAGATTGTTGGGGGCAATATACTGACACCTGTAAATCACACAGACAGTGCTGTAAAGCACTAAGGAGCAGTATCTAAGACATTTCTAAGTACTATTGGTATTGCTATTTTATTCAAATGTATTTTTGACCCATCACAAAACATGTATACCTGCACATTAAAATTAACCACATTTTAGTTATTTAAACAATGTAGGTTATTTCTCCATCCTTCCCCTTCTTATATTGAATAAATGTTTTGATGATCCTATCAGCAAGATCACTGCCAGCACAGCATGTCAACATATGCTTATCTTAATTTCTCTTATTTCTACCTTCAATACGTTTAGTGTAAATTTGTTACACTGTTCATTGCTCATGATTAACTGGAATAAAGCATCTTACTTTTAAGATGTGATACCAGGCGGAGGCTCCACCAGAGTCAATATGGAAATCTGTGTAGCTGTCCTTCACACAAATCAGACAGTATTTGGTCACTTTTGGTTTTCCCAGCAGAGCATCATCAGGCCAATAATTTTCCACCCATGAGAGCTTTTTCACTATTTCAGGAGACTCTACAAAACTGGACATTCTGTTTTAAAACAGGAAAGAAAAATTAAAGCATCTGAACTCAATCTGAAAGAATTTTCTTGATTCACACTCCTGTTTCTGAGAAAATGGCAAGATCAGAAAGAGGCCTCCCTGCCAAGAATGCATTCTCCATGGAATTGCATTTGTTATTGCTGTTAAGATATATCTCTTCTACCAGGCGTTTAACTGTTTATTACCTTTTTTTAAACTATAAGATGCGCTCTCCCTCCCCCCAAAAAGTGGGTGGAATGTATGTGCGTCTTATAGAGTGAATGTTGCAGCGGGGGGGGGGGGTGTTGGTGCAATGGCGGCAAATGCTACCTCTGGGGAACACTGAAGCCTTTGTTGCTGAGCAGCTGATTGGCTGTTGGATCAGTCTCCCAGAATACTGCTAATCAGCTGTTCTAGGTGGTGAGGATCGCCACAGCTACCACTTATTGTTATTCGCTGCCGCTGGCAGCGATCCGCAGCAGTGATCCCAGCTTATTGGCGGTATTCTGGAAGGCCGATCCAACTACAATCTGCTGTTTGGTAGTGAAAGCTCCGGTGTTCCCTGGCAGCGGTGGCAGCTCAGCTCAGTTGACCGGTGAGGGGGGAGGCGCAATGGAATGGAGCTCTAATAAGCCACATGCTGGGGCTGCGATAATGTGCCGAACCTGACCAGGCTGTTTGCTGCAAGGATGCTAGCCAGATAAATACTGGATGGATGCTGGGAGGCAGAGGCAGATTTTTTTTTCTTGGTTTTCTCTCCAAAAGCTAGGTGTGTCTTAAATTCCAGAGCCTCTTATAGTGCAAAAGATATGGTAATTTTAACTTTAACATTCATATACTGTATATTCATGGAATTCAAAAACACTGTGGATTTGGCATTTGAATTACATTTAGGAATCTTGAGGTGAAAAGCAAGTAAGAAATTTATTGAGTTCAAATAGGGTACCATAACTCTTGAAAGAGCTCATATGATTTACAATAGTCCAGTTATAAGTTTTGATTAAGTATCAAAACCAGTGCCATTGACCTACAAACAGGTCTATTTGAGGAGGTAGAATGGGAAGATGTGAGAGGAAGGGAAAGCCCAGAATTACATTCTATTTTCTGAAGCACAAAGGGAAATTCAGGAAAGTGGGATAAATGAAATGGGGTGGATAGAATCTTATTCATTTCTACACACCAATGAGGAATCTAAATTCTACAAGTGTAGTTATCATGTAGACAAACTAATATCACCTGTGTTAGGATATTCAGCCTTATATTGGGTTGACAATATATATGAGACTATGTTCTTAAGGAGTTATGTAGCTTTAAGAACTGTATTAAATTCTGATTGGCTGATTGGTACAGCTCTACTATAAAGGAAGCTCAGGAACGCAGCTCATTCCCTGTTCGATTCCTTGTGATTCCTGTGTTTGCTGATTGCCGTTTGAGAAGCTGAATATTGAAGAAGGAGAATTTGTTTTGCATCACTGTGAGATAACACTGTTTGGTGAAGGACTGTTATTTGTTTGAGAAGTTAGTCGGAAGAAGCATTTTAGTTGCTACAAAGTAAAGACTATTTATTTTCTTACTATCACTGTTTTTAGAGTTTGTTTGTGATTACAGCAACGTATCTCTTTACTGTTCAGTGAATTACACTATTCCGCATTTATTTGCTAACACTGGTTAAGGGACCAGAGTTGTAACACTGGTTCTGAACCCAGAGTTACTAACAACCTGTATAGAAGAAACGGCTAATTGGAAAGCTTGGGAAATTCATAAAGTTGTAGATGTGTAGAATTTATTTATTTATTTATTTTAGGAAAAAAGTTTAGAAGGGGAGTATGCCTCCATTTCACAGGCATACTTAAGAGCTATTAGCTGTTAGAAATATAGGGCTACAGGGAAATGTAACAAATGGTGACCCATCTGAAAAAGTGCACTATGGTGGAAATTTTCCTTACAGGTCTCATATTACTTAAATTTATTTATTTATTTTATTTATTTACATATCATTCATAAACTGCCCATCTCACTCTCAGAGCAAAACTGTAGGGCATACCATAAAATATAAAAGAATAAAAACTGTGGATAAATATTATATTAGGAAGCAATTAAATATACAGTTTCAATTTGTTTTTATTTTGCATTTTTCTGCTTTGTAAACCTCCTTTGAAGTGTACAATAATGGAAGGCAGTGCAAAAATGTATTGAATATAAATAAATAATTAAATCCGATAGCCTTCTTTTAATATGACAATCTTTCCTAAATAAATCAGAACAGAAATTAAATGAAGACTTTTAGCAAAGGATTTATTATCCCAGATGCATACATAATTGAAAGAGCAAGCAAATAGCACTTTCTGAATGCTTATTTATTCAAAATGGATAGAAAACAATTTAATTAAACTGAGATAGAGATGTGAATTTACTTTTGAAATGCCTCTTTGTGTGTGGTATTAAGTATAAAATGCTCTCATTGTAAACCTATTTTTTTCATTATCCTCCATGTCAAGGCAGAACTTGAGAGCTTATTAAAATGCTACACTCTTTGCTGAAGAATATATTTGCTAACCAGTTATTTAAATCAGTAGTATATGAGGATAGCGTAATATGCACAACTCTGCAATAAAAAATGCCTTTCTTTACAATAGTTTCTGAAGGCTGGGGAGGGGGGGGATTAAACGCCTAAACTGTAATCATGCTGTTTATTTAAAAAAAAATTTATCTGTACAGGAAAGGGGATTACATTATTAAAACAATAAATAAGAGAAAGATGTGGACTTTACAAAATAAACGATTTTGCCATCAACCTTCAGCCTTTTTGTAATCTACATTAATTATCCTTGCAGTCTCTTGACAAATAAAATGGAATTCTTTCCCTAGCAATCTTTTTCTTCAGTTTGTTTGCTTTTCTGAACTCCTACTCCACAAAAATTAAATTATATAGTTTGTTAATTTGTGAATACAAAATTTAAGCAGGTGGAGATGCAGATTATAATAATTTGTCTGGAAAGCATATTCTAATCTATAGAATAAAGTCAAACTCCAGATCCCATCATTCCACAGGATACAGATGTTACTATTCTTAAAAATATTCTAAATATGATGGGGGAAAAGAAGATCTTTAGAATCTGTGGCTTCACATACTATCTCACCTTGTATCTGAAAACTCCAAGTTAATTACATTTAGGACTCTTTTTCGATTTGTGCTATAATAGTAATCAACAAATTCTTTTAGTTTCATCTTGCAGTCCTTCTGTTTAGTGACATCTGTAACATCCACACTCCTTTCTGGTCCTAAAAAAAAAACCAATCCAAGAAAATGGGACTGTAAACATGGATACAGTACAAGTTATAAGGCAAAGTATAATTCACAGAGCTTCATTTCATGCAACCATGAAAATAGACCCATGCAAAAAGTTTGCTCTTCGGCACAAAAAGAACTGGTCTTGCAAAAGGATATTAAGAAACAGGAAAACTATTTTGAAAATTGAGAAAGTGAGATGGTTCACCTGGCAACTCAAGCCTATGGTTATATTTATGGTTGCTCTGTCTGACACTTTCAATTTGACACTCCAGGCTTTCTTGTCATCTACCATCCTCTGGAGTCCATTTAGCTCACACCTACTGATTCGGTGACTCCATCCAGCCACTTCATTCTCTGTGGTCCCCTTCTTCTTTTGCCCTCAATCTTTCCCAGCATTAGGCTCTTCTCCAGTGAGCCTTTCCTTCTCATTAGGTGGCCAAAATATTTGAGTTCATCTTCAGGATCTGGCCTTCTAAAAAGCAGTCAGAGTTGATCTCCTCTAGGACTGACCGGTTTGATCTCCTTGCAGTCTAAGGGACTTGCAGGAGTCTTTTCCAGCACCATAGTTCAAAGGCCTCAATTTTTTGGCATTCAGCCTTCTTTATGGTCCAACTTTCACAGCTATACATTGCAACTGGGAAAACCATACCTTGATTATACACACTTTATATATGCACACTATATGCAGAAATATGTACCTCTCCTTAAGTCAACTGTCAGTTCCCAGGATTGTTTGAGAGCTGCAGAGAGCAACTGAGGAATCCTGGGAAAATGAACAACTTCTCTATTATGCTGGTTCAGAAATATTTTCCTAATTAATAATTATTTTCAGGACAATTTATTTTTTTATTCGTTTTTTAATAAAAATATATATTTTGGGATATTGTGACTGTCATAAATTCCAAGAATCCAAGTTCTAATCACATGACTGTGGGGAGATGCTGTGACAGTCATAAGTGGAAGAACTGGTTGTAAATCACTTTTTTCAGCATTGTGTAACTTCAGGCAGCCAAAAAATCAATAGGGACTACGTGTAACTGGCACGGGATCTAGTTATCTGCGGGATCGGATCCTGCCCCATACATCCCTGCGGCCGATTCGCTCCCACAGAGAGGGACTTCTCCGGGTGCCGTCCACTAGGCTATGCCAGCGGGCGACGCCCAGGGGAAGGGCCTTCTCTGTGGCGGGCCCAGCCCTCTGGAACGACCTTCCCCCCGAAATTAGAACAACTACGGACCTTCGTTCCTTTCGTCAAAAACTTAAAACACACTTTTTCTGCTTGGCCGGCCTAGGTTAGTCTCGTGTCTTTTAATAGGGTTTAGGGGATTTTAGTTAATTTAAAATGGGGGATTTTAGCGCAGGGATAATCTTTGTTTAATTTGCTTTTTATCTAAATTATTTATGTATATTTATTGGTATTTTTAAATTTCCCTGTGCACCGCTCCGAGTCCCTTTGGGGAGAGGAAGCGGTCTATAAATATTTAATAATAATAATAATAATAATAATAATAATAATAATAATAATAATAATAATAATAATAATAATAATAATAATAATAATATCCCTATTATCAAAGAGTCAGAAATATAGTTGGTGTGTTTGTCTTTATTTATAAAGCTGTGTAGTTTCAGATCCATTAAATCAGGACTGCCTTTTTGAGTCGTAAATTAAGTCTGAAAGAGAGGACTGCTGGTAAAAAAAAAAGGAATCCAAGCTGCAATGTACAATTCTTGCAGTAGGGCCTGACTTGGGAAACATGAAGATACATTTTTAATTGGAAATTAGAAACAATGTAAAAATGTAAACCTCCCAATCCAATAGCTTTCAGACTACAGACCCTATGAACCCTGGGAACAGCATGCTACTAACCCTTTGATAGGAATCTACTCAAGTTGAATGCTCCAGGGATTATTCATATTCACAGTAAAACACCAACAACAATACATACCAACATAGTTTTCAACATCACTAACATAAAACGTTGGTGCGGGTACTGATAAGCCCAAGCCATCCTTCTTCGGAATGAGAATAGGTTCTGTGAATCCGTTTTCTTCCAAATATTCAATTGTTAGTTGGCTTCCAGTCACTTTTACTACCACATCTTCAGCACTAAAAATTTAAAACAAAACAAAATTTGCAGTCCAATTATAAAATAAATTCACACCAAAGTCAGTATTTTCTTTTGCTTTAAGACTAAAACTCCTGCTTTCTGTAGTGACCCTACTGGCTTTATTTAATCAGACAACTACATAGTTGTGAAGAACCTCAAAATAATATCTTTCCTTTCTGTTATATGCAAGCTAATCCCTGAATGTATTGTTTCCTGATTTAAAATGCAGGCTCTTTCAGGTCATAAGGTTTGATTGTATTTTAAATAATTCATCATTTTCCGAGAAATTGTTTTCTGGTTCAGGATTGTTAATCGAACTTATGAGCAAATGCAAATCAACAGAGCTTTGGGTCATATAATTTTTCAAAGTGTTAACTGCCCTGAAATTACATGTTTTAGGAATCGTTAAGCTCAGGATGTCCTCATGGTCCCATTATGCTCCCAATAATGTATTTAAGGGTACAACATCCAAAATATTATCCAAAATATCAGCATAAACACAAAGGAAAAGCATACTTTTACATTTTCATAGAAAATTAGTTGTTTTCTTTTTTAAAAAATTGTGCTAGTCAGTTGAAATCTTAGTTTAGTTCCAATGTCGTATAACAGTCAATCTTGTTTGCTCTTCAAAAAGCTAAATAGAGTTAAATCTGCTTAGTGCGTGGAGGAACGAACAGGAGTTCCCAGGGCTATAGAGACAAAATCTAAAAAGCATTTAAACAAAAGCTTAAAGAAATTAAGTCTAGGAAAATATTAGTGGTCATAGATATGCCAGATAGATTATCCATATATAATTTGATCCTATATTCAGATTTAGAACTTTTGAACTAACTGAAATCTGTTAATATCAATGAAGCACAAACTTACTTTCTCTAGATTAGAGCTTGGCAAGCAGTTTGAAAAATGAATTGTGCTACATACAATAGAATACAATATTAATATCCGGATAAGGCTTATCAGTTCTACAATACTTTATTCAGTAAATTCCATATCCATAATATTTTTAATGGCCAAAGTTCATTAGGCTTGTATCACTGCACTAGGAAAACTAATTAACAGAGGGTAGCCCTGTGTGCAACCAGCCCATGACAGAGTTGGCCTATTATTTGAAGCCTTTAACATTAATACTTATTTTTAAATAAAATAAAATAACAGGGTTGGAATGGACCTTGGAGATCTTCTAGTCCAACCCCCTGCTCAGGTAGGAAGCCCTATACCATTTCAGACAAATGGTTGTTCAATATCATCTTAAAAACTTCCAATGTTGGTGAATTCACAACTTCTAGAGGCACATTATCCCACTAATTAATTGTTTTAACTGTCGGGAAATTACTTCTTAGTTCTAGTTTTCCTTGATTAGTTTCCATCCATTGCTGGATATTTCCCCTATGCATTTTTTCTTCCTTGAAAATATCTTGGGAGCTAAACATTGGCTTCCTTTTTATTTCCCCTTTCTTGGGGACCCATGGCAACCCTCAAGAACATCTCCAGAGGAAGAAACAGATGTATTATATTCAGATTCCACCATAAAATCACACAAGCAGTGCGGTCCTTAGAAAGAAAAAGAACAGGGTGATCATTTGCCAAAGAAAAGACGGATGGTAATATACTTTCCCCAAAGCCCATTTTCTGGCTGCATTTCTTGACATACAACATTTTTCAAACTGAATCACATGTTTTACTCTTGATCCATAGCAGGGGTGAAATTTAGCAGATTTGGGTAGTAGATACCACTTTTGGCTGGCGCCAGAGTGGGGAGGGAATGGGGATTTTGCAGTATCCTTCCCCTGCCACACCCACCAAGCCACGTTCACAAAACAGGTAGTAAAAAAAAAATGAATTACGTCACTGATCCATAGGCATCTTAAACATTTAGGGACACAATCTCTAAATCATTAAAACCACTTCCTCAGACCACTTCTATAGCACAGTTTGAGTGAGACCCATTTCTACACTTGTGGTTTTTAATCTCTCCAGTCATTCTGCTGTGCTTAATCCAGAAGCCTTTAAATCAGAGGTCCCTCAACTTTTTGCCATCACACCTCGCTTTAGTGCAGGGGTGTCCAAACTTGGGAACTTTAAGACCTAAGGACTTCAACTCCCAGAATTCCCCAGCCAGCATGCTGGCTGGGGAATTCTGGGAGTTGAAGTCCGTAAGTCTTAAAGTTCCCAAGTTTGGACACCCCTGCTTTAGTGTAATGTTAATGTAACCCAAACACCAAAATGAACACAAGTGAACAATGACAATAATACAATGAAACTTTGGGAAAGATGGATTTATTATAACAAAGTACAACTGAAATGTTCTTCACAGCCCTGGGCTCTGGATACACCTCCCCAAGGAATCTACATATTGCGGTATGGTAAATTCTGCTCTAGATAATGATGGAAAGGCAAATTCTGAAGATTCATTAACCACAGGATTACAACTTGCTGTGACTCTCAGGACTCTATACTATCATTCCTTCAAGTGCCTATACATCTTCCTTGGAGGGTTTAGCTCAAGTGTTATTGTTATTCCATGTCTGTAATTTTCCATCTAGCATTGTACAAAGAGGCTGCTATTGAAAACAACCATCAATTACATCCACATTTGCCCCTATTCATGTTATAGATAGCAAAGTGTTGATTTAGCCTGATGACATTTCTTTAGATAGAAGAGCAAACTAAAATACTTATATTCTTTTCTATTCATAGAGCTAAGATTTCCAAATGGTTCAAAATAGCAATAGCACTTAGACTTGTATACCACTTCACAGTGCTTTACAGCCCCCTCTAGGTGGTTTACAAAGTCAGCCTACTGCCCCCAACAAATTGTCCTCATTTTACCCCCTTGGAAGTCCACTTTGAGCCTGGTGAGATTCGAACTGCCAAACTGAAGGCAGCCAGCAGGCAGCAGAAGTAGCCTGCAGTAATGCACCATTAATCCACTATGGATCATCAAAACCATCCCAATTATTTTTACAGGAATACTGTCTGCTGCTAGAATTATGCAGTTTTACATTAAAGTTATTATGAATTATGCCAGAGCATTGGGTCTACAAGTCATTTTGCTGCATCCTCTTCTTCAGCAAAAATATCATCACCATTTTCCTTAATCGCCCTCTCCCCTTCTAGTGCCATTGATTTAAAAAAAAAGATATTTTCTTGGCATTTTTCTGAAACATTCCAGGGTGATAGCGAGTCTCCTAGTCACGCCCTTACCAATTATTCTTCCTCTTCTACATTTCCAGAATAGAACAATCTTCAGTATTAAAAGTGAACAATAATTGAGCCAAATACTGGCCATTAAATTTTTAGGGAGATGGGACCATGATACCTCCTCATGAAAGAAGTCAGACATCGCTCTTCCTCTACATCTGCCTAAATCACCCTTAAAGATACCCATGTGAGAAACAGATGCAAGATAAAAGACAAATTAAGAGAGTCAAATACACAAAAGTATAAATCTATTAATAGGATCAATATGGGAGATGCTACTGATAAAGCAAAGAAGGCAAACACGTACATATTAACATTCTATAATAATTTTTTATGGAATCAAACGATCAGAAGTGAATCAGTGGCGGGATTCAAATTTTTTTACTATCAGTTCTGTGGGGATGGCTTGATGGGCATGCCATGGCTTGGTGGGTGTGGCTTGGTGGGCGTGGCAAGGGAAGGATATTGTAAAATCTCTACTCCCACCCCACTCCAGGGGAAGGATACTGTAAAATTCCCATTCCCTCCCCACTCCAGGGGAAAGTTACTGCAAAATCCTCATTCCTCCCAATCAGCTGGGACTTGGGAGGCAGAGAATAGATGGGGGCAGGGCCAGTCAGAGGTGGCATGTACCAGTTCTCCGAACTAATCAATATTTCCACTACTGGTTTTCCAGAACTGGTCAGAACCTGCTGAATACAATCTCTGAAGTGAATATAATAATTTAAGGCATGACTGAATGAAGAGGAAGCCTTAATTCAACTAAGAATGAACAATCAAATCAATGTGTTTAACAAAAACTACATCTTTTTAAAAAAAATCAAACTATTATCTTTAAAAACAAAATGAAGACCACAGAAGGAGAAAATGAGTGAGAGGGGAAATAAAAGGATGTGCAGGTAGTTGAGCTAATGAATTTATTTAAGATAAACTGAAGAAGAAACAAGGAAAATGGAATCAAGATGTGATTTGGAAAAATGTTTGAAGTGATCCTTGCAAGAGAAAGAGTCATTTACACAGACTCTGACTACAGCAGGGGTCTCCAACCTTTGCAACTTTAAGTCTGAAGGACTTCAGCTCCCAGACTTCTCCAGCCAGCAAAGCTGGCTGGAGAAGTCTGGGAGCTGAAGTCCTTCAGACTTAAAGTTGCAAAGGTTGGAGACCCCTGGACTACAGCACCAGCAATTATATACTCAACTCTCTTCCTATCTTTTCTACCACGCAGGATCTCGAAATCCATTCAAAAAAGAATGAGATATACAGACTATTGGTCACTCTTATTTGTAAATAGACCTTTCAGTCGTTGAAACTAATCCTTCCTCCTTTGTCTGATGAATGGTTTTTTTTTAAATTTGATTTTTATACCGCACCTATCTCCCCGAAGGGACTCAGGGCGGTGCACAGGAGGTTAAAAAGCGAAAATACAAACAAGTAAAAAACAAACATAATAAATAAGACTACGAACAATAACATCTGATTAAATTAAAGTGTCCTGTGCTAAAAAATTCCCTAAAAATTAATGATAACTCTGCTGTAGGCAAAGATCATATTTCTGGCCAATGACAACATGTAGCCTACGTCTTTCAAGAAAACAACTTTTTTGTCCTGACTCTTCCGTTAATATTTGACTCAAATGACCACCAAACACTGCAATTAAGTGTACTTTAAAATGTCCAGACTTCACATACTAGAATTATAATTTTAAATAACAACGTTGTGAAAACATTCATATACAACAACACATCAAACTTTATATAAAGATGTGTAAGCTAGCATGATCACGACTCATCACAGTTTGGCTACTGCTGTTAAATCCTTCAATGGAACCATTTACCCAATGATTGATGATGTGCTTTTGTCCACCAAATTTGTAACCAAATGCAAACTACCATCTTAGTTTGACAAATGCTACCTTAAATATCTTATTGGGATATTTAGGGAAAGGTGAGATGTTATAATCTAATCAGCTACCAGTTTTTGAAGTGATGCAAAACAAGCTTAATAAATATAGTCTCAGAATAGACAATTTTGTCAACAGCGTCTCAGCATCAAAGGCATTGTGGTCAAAGCTTCTTCTAAGCTGGAATGTTGCTTTACTTTAGCGAACTTTACTTTATTAAGTTACTTTATGTACTTACACCTAAAGCACAGAATTTCATTGGATGATAACATGCATCCAAAAAGTACCAAAACCTTTTTAGGGTAAGGCATGAGCGCCCTCTTCTGTGCCTCTTTGAAACTACACCTCATATTCTAAGTACACAAGTGTCTTTCAAGGGGGATATGAAGGTATACATTAAACTTTAAGAGGTACGGAGTTATTCCATTTTTTAATAAAGTTTTTTATTGAACACAAATTTAAATTTTTTTTGAAAAAATTAGAGTTATTCATTTTCATCTACAACTGGGGGAAAGTAAAAAGAAATTTAAACTAGCTTTTTAATATGTCTTATTACTGATCCTGTTTTATGAAAATGGGTTTGCTTTGACTAATTCTGGCATTTTTCCCACCATACCGTTAACACTGATTTGTAAAGTTCAAAACAGAAATTCCTTTAGTGCAACTCATCTTAATTTCTAAACAGAATCATATAAGACAATATGGCAAAGTTTCATTCTGTCTTCACTTTTGGTAGCTACTTTTCTTCAGTTTAAAAATATATTACGCAAGTGAAGGCAGTCCTAGGATTATGGTAAATGGCCCTGTCCTCAGCATAATATACAAAGAATCCTGCCTTTGATGTTCACTCACTTTGGACATCCAGAATAAGGCAACCTGTATGAATGGATTTCTAAATCCACTTTAGAAAGTCTAGTATGTGGGTGGATGGATGAATCAATAAATTAGTTAATTAAGGATCAGGTATAAGTTCCTATTAGATTGAAGAAAAATACATGGAAAGGTATTATTTCCCTATCTCTCTTTTCCTCCATTCACTAACAAAAGTACAACAGCTTGTAGCTACTTTACTAACAAAGCTATAACAACTTATTTGTTATAGCTAACGAAGATACAACATCTTAGAGCCTTCTCCTTAACTGAAGAACAAACAGTCACGAGAGAAGGGTCTTCTTTGCTGTATAATGCAAGTAGCAGTTGAACATTAACGACCTGAGTCTATAAGGACAGATAAGTCCTGACTGCTGTTGAAAGAAGCAAGGTTTTTTTATTTTAAAAAAAATGCTGACTGTTTTGTTATTCCTGCCAATGCACTCAAACTCCACAGTCCCATTTACAGAAATGCCACAGTTATCCATATTTCTGATTTTAATTCGGGGTCAAAACTGTAAAAACAAAGAGATCAAAACTTTTACAAGAAGTTCCTGTTCATATTGTATTGTGTAAATGTAGTGTATGTCTAAGTTTTGTGTGAGTGTATTTTACATGTTTGTAAATTAAAAAACTTAAAAAAAACTTTTACAGCCAGTGATACTTTTATCAAACACTTAGACTGCATTTGTCACTGTTCACAGCAGGGGTCCCCAACCCCCAGGCTGCAGCTCACTACTAGACCACATCCCATTCCAAGCCAGGCCATGGAAGTGGTGGGTGAACATATGCACAACTCCACTTGCAAGAGCAGTGGGCAAATATGCTTTCCCACTGCTCGTGCATAACCATTCCCTCTCCCTTTCTCCTTCCCTACATCAGTCCCCCAAACTGGAAAGGTTGCAGGCTGTCCAATGAAGACTTTTGGCCTTTAATTGCTTTTGGCCTTTAATTGCTTCTTGTTCAGCTCAACATTTGTAATGAAGAATTTCATGAATAACCTTTAGTTTCTGTTCACTACGTGGTGAGGAATTAATTCATATAACATATATGTATATGTATATGTATATGTATATGTATATGTATATGTATATGTATATGTATATGTATATGTATATGTATATGTATATGTATATGTTAGTTTTATGAGCTGATCAATAAATAAATCAGAGAGACTAGTATAGATCTATTTCGAGCTTTTTAGCTCTCATCAGCTAGTCATACCCTTACTGGGATTCGAACCAGTAAGGGTATGGCTAGCTGATGAGAGCTAAAAAGCTCGAAATAGATCTATACTAGTCTCTCTGATTTATTTATAAATCGAATAAATCGAATAAAATAAATAAAATAAATAAAATAAATAAAATAAATAAAATAAATAAAATAAATAAAATAAATAAAATAAATAAAATAAATAAAATAAATAAAATAAAATAATAAATAAATTGATCAGCTGATAAAACTAACACACATATTTAAAAAAATATCACACAATGGAACTCATGGCTTTCTGTCTAGATGGTCTCTAATGATGAGCCGAAAGGCAGAAAAGGAAACAATATGTCTCCTCCCTTAATTGGGGCCCTAATAGGGTGTTGTGGAACAATTATATATATATACACACACACACACACTATAGAAGTTTGTTTAACATTAGGATGCTCCATACGAACACAAGACTCAAAATAATCTAATTAAGGATGCAAGATATTTTATTGAACAATATTTTTGCAAGTATGGAATATGGAAGGATCTTAGCCAGGGATATTTAATATTACAAGATCATTGTATTTCATTAATCATAGAAGAAACTTGGCAATTGATAGGACACTGTTCCATAATTACAAAAAATGAAATTTCTTTGAAGAACGTATGAATTTTAGATACCTTAATAAAATGACAGAATCATCACCTTAATTTTGTTCCTTACTTACTATGGAGACGCAATGTCTCAGGAGTGATAAATGTCCAATAAGTTGTGAAAACAACTGATGACGCTTATTTCTTTTAGTTGTACTGTATACCATGTGCTGTTTCCACCCACCATTATGGAGCTGTTCCAGGCTTTCTAAGGATCAAATACACCCTAGTGTTTGTCAATAAGCAGAGCGAGGGATTTGTTTGCATCAGGAAATTATGTGGAAATCTATGAGGCCAAGTTCTGTAAGCTTATAAACTACATAGCTATTGGCTACATACACTTTACCAAGGAAAACCTACCTGCCCCCAAAACTTCCTTCTAATATCAATGACACAGGAATAGGGGTAGCAACTTACCTAGGGAATGTACGACTTCGAAGTTCTTTGATAAACACTTGACTACCATTCTGGACAGGCTTGACTTCTGTGGCTTGACCAGTGTCATGTTTGTGCCAATTTCTTTTCTTTTTTACTGAAAGAGAACAAATTTAAGGGCATTAGATATCACAGGAGTGGGAGGATGACAATGAAGAAAATTGATATTTTGGCTTGCTTGTAAGGTTGACAGGACCTCTTGGGTGACATAATGATAATAATGCTAACTCTAACAAAATTGTATAAAGTTAACTTTTGTTCTGAAGAGACATTTGACATTTTTTCCATCTGCTTATAAATGTTAATACTATGACCTATATGAAGTATGCTGAACTGTGATAATTTAGTAACCCTGAGAACAAGCCAGCCATATAATTACGTAGTGAGCTATACAGTTTTTATAAAGCGAAATGTAAATCCTGGCTAGAGTTCAAGTTTACTAAGCTACACTTTTAATCTCCACTGTTAAGAGAAGCACTTCAAATTGCAATGCAAAACATATCATACATGTCAAGGGCTGATACAAGATAAAATTAAATCATGGTACAATATATTATTTACTTAGGCTTTGAATCATGTATGAAGGAAGAAAGTCAGCCCAGGCAGATAACAAAGGCATAATCTGTCTCTTTTCATAATGTTTATTTTATTGATTAAAATGTGCAATTGAAAAATTGATGAATCAAATCCTAATGCCATGGTGAAGGCTCACTGTTTAGCTGTTATTCAATAAGAAACAAAGGATGTGTCAGATCAGATTAAAGGGAAGACATGAAAACTGAACTCTACATTTGTAAGTCCTCCTGATGCAACTCTTTCAGTCATTTATCATTCATGATTATGATGCTTAGATGGTAATGCAAGTTTAATTATATCAGTACTCCTGGCCTATGAAAAATTACAATTTAGATATAATGGTTCTACTGTGTGAACTGGATAGGGGACGACAGTCCCTATCAGAAAAGGGTTTCCGTATATAATTCCTGTTGAGGTATTTTCTCGTCCTCAGTGGATTCGAATTCTCATTTTATCTAATTTACCTAAGGTAAGTCCCAAACTGCTCTGCTTCGGGTCAGCAAAAAAATGAGCTAATAGAATATACAGTAGAGTTAGGCAAAAACTAGTCTATACCTGCAGGGAGTTATTAAGTTATTATTAACCAATTTCATTGTAATTTTTACAATGACAATAAAGATTATTATTATTATTAAAGATTGGATCTTCTAGTCGACTCGATATTACCAGCGACTTCCAGCAGTCTCATAATATACCGAGTGACATAGTAAGACTGCCAGGCTCTCCATGGATCGTTGTTTGGCATAGGAGGCGGCGAAGAGAGCGGAAGCAGAAGCAGGGATGCAGAGCAGGTTTGCTAGTTCGGTTACGGAAGCAGCCTCACAGACCAGCATTACCAAGCATTTCCTAACCAACTCTAGATCCTTTGTCCACAAAACTGATGAACTAGAGCTACGGATGGCAGCAAATAAGCTCATTCGTGACTGCTGTGTGATGATCATCACAGAGACCTGGCTTCATCCACTTGTACCGGATGCGTCTGTGGAGCTAACTAACCGCACCACACACCGCTTTGACAGAAACAACAACTCTGGTAAAAGCAAAGGTGGAAGACTGTGTATTTACACACATAATAACTGGTGTACTAACAGTAGAGTTGCTTATACACACTGTTCTGCAGACGTGGAATTCTCAACTGTCATTTGTCAGCCATTTTATCTGCCTGGAGAGATTTCTGTTATAGTTATCACTGCTGTCTGTATTCCACCTGATCCAAATGTTAGCACAACGCTCAAACCAATTTAATTGTAATTTTTTTATTTTATTACAATAATAAATATTATTATTGTTGTTGTTGTTGTTGTTATTATTATTATTATTAAGATTATTATTATTAAGATTATTATTATATACAGAAGTTTTAAAGCAAGAAGAAAGCATCCCTAATTTTCTATACAGAGAATATTTAGGAGATGCCTTTAATAGTGCAATTCCCAAAGTCCAGTTTCTTATCAACTCATTAAATATACACATTTCTTTCAAGACAAACTCTGATGCAATGGCTTGTGTGTTCCATAGATTACCTAGAACAGCTGATCAGAACTAAAATGGGGACTAATGGTAAAGATTTTAACTTTACAAAAACAGTGAGGAAAGTTTCGCTGAAGGGTAATGAGTGGCCTAAAGTCACAAGTTTTCTTTGTAGCAGAGTGTGGGACTATCTGACACTACATTTTAACCACTTTGTCACATTGATTTTCTCTGCATCTGTATCTGTGCCTGTGTCTACATATGTGCCTATTCATCAAGCTATTTCCTTTTAAGAGAATGAGCATTATACAAAGCAAAGAAAAAAAGTACCGAGTAAAAGGAAAGCCAGGAAATAAGAGAAAAACAAAGTAAATATCATTTACATTAATATCATTTCCTATACATCTTTATACCTTTCTAGACTTTCAAATCATTCTTGTCAACCTCTTGTCCATACATCTTTCACATATTGCATTTTGTTTTTAACACGCTTCTTGACATAATTAAATAAACAAACAAACTACAATTCGATATCAGTGCCTACACTACGAAACAGCCACTTTCCCAAGATCCAGAGGGCTTCTGCTCTCCTGGGCTTATAGAAGGCCATTAAGAACTACCGTGTTTCCCCGAAAATACAACATGTCCTGAAAATAAGGCCATGCCATATTTTTCAAGTGAGCAAAAGTATAAGCCCTCCCCCCAAAATAAGACCCCTGGACAACCCCCTTCTGGCCAGGCAGAGCGCCACTCACCAAACCGTGGGAGCTGGGGCAGCAAAGGTGCTCACATTGCTTGGCACCTTTGGGATACTGCTAGGTTGGTGAGTGGCGCTGTACCAGCTGGAGAGGGGGGGTTGCTGGGTGGCTGCTCTCGTGAGCAGGCTCTCAATGAGCAGGTACAGCCTCAGGGGCGAACAGCTATGTTGCATTGTCGCAGCAGCACAACAGAGCAGCCATGAGGTGACCATGCTCACAAGCAGCCACCCAGAAACTCCCCTTTCCAGCCGGGCAGAGTGGCATTCACTGACCTAGGGCACCAAAGGCACCAAGCCGTGTGGTTCTCTGTCTGCACCCCAGCTCCCACGGCTTGGCACATTCGGGGTACCCCCTAGGTCAGTGCATGGTGCTCTCCCTGGCTGGAGAGACTCTGTCCTACCAGAGTCTTCTAGCAGCTGGCCCACAACCATAGAGTCCACTCCCAGAGCAGCCACTGCCAGAAGCCGCTGCCACCTGATCTCCAGAGTTTGGAAGCTGGAGAAGAAGTTATGCTCGGAGCACGGCGGCAGCAGCAGTGCCCTGGCCCTGCAGGGAGAGCTGGGCCAGGGCATGGTGAGGCTGGGAGGCACCCAAGCTGGGGGCAGAACAGGCGTTCATGCAACTCCCCTCTCCTGCCAGGCAGAGCACCATGCACTGACCTAGGGGGTATCCTGAATGTGCCAAGATGCAGAAGCTGGGTCGGGGGGCAGAGCGCCATGTGGCTTGGCAACTTTGGGATATCCCTAGGTCCGTGAATGGCACGCTGCCCGGCTGGAGAGGAGGGTTGCTGGGCAGCTGCTCATGAGCGTGGTCACCTCATGGCTGCTGTGTTGCACTGGTGCGACAGCACAACACAGCCGTTTGCCCCTGAGGGTATGCTGGCTCTTCGGGAGCCCGCTTGCAAGAGAGCAGCCACCTGGCAACTCCAAAACAATAACCCCCCCCCCCGATAATAAGGCTTAAGCCATATTTTGGGGTTCAAAAGAAAACAAGACCCTGTAGTGTTTCCCCCCAGACATTGGCGCAGGATAGGAACTGAACTCAGAATACATTTGTTTGGGATACAAATGTTATGATGCCTTGGTTGTATGAAATGGTTTTGTGTGTGTTGGATTTAGATGAGGAATGTTGTATGTTGTTGGAAGCCATCCAGTGTTATAATGAATAAGATGGATAAATACATCTTCAAAATAAATAAAGAAACAATACATTTTCATACTCAACTTTTGGGAAGAAATTTCATTGAAATCACCATTTGATGTAATAATTTGCTTAAAATGTTGTCAAATAATTAACTACATAGAAAATTATCTTTTGCATATTTACTAAATCCAATTTGCTTTTCTTTATAAAGCAATTGTCCTGCATAGAAAACATAGAGAGTCAAACAAAAGACCCATGTGGGATACAGTGTTTTTCCTCATTTTCAGCACATGTAGGAATATTAAAATAGAGGAAAACCTTTAAACAAAAAAGAACATATTTTGGAAATGTGGAAGTGTGTTAGCTAGCAAAACATGAAATATTGCATCTGTCAGATTATTTATTAGATTTTAATCCCATTTTTCCTTCCTGAAGCTCAAAGTAGAGCTTCATACACTCAGTTTTTCTGATAATAACTCTGGGAGTGAGAGACTGGCCCAAAGTCAGCCTATGGCTGACAGTAGACCAGTACCTGGATTTCCCTGATAACCACACAATGCCTTAACCATTATTCTAGTGTCCTCGCTATTAAAAAATGTGGAAACGTGTGATAACCATCTGCTATGGCTGCTAACAAAGGTTGCTAAGATGTAGAGCATTATCCCAACATGCTTGTCATGTAGCTGTAGTCCAGTGGTGGGTTCCTCTCCCATTGCTACTGGTACTCTGTGCACGAGGCCGAGTGTCCTGTTTGTGCACCCATGCGCACTCCACCGCCCTTGCAACACCCAGCAGCTTGTCAGAGGTTGCGCAGGCGCCACACACTGTGCGTGCATGCACAATTGGCCAGTTGCTTTAAAAACAGGTATAGAACGTGGGTAGGTGGATGGGCCAAATGAGCCACCATACCAGTACGGTGGCAGCTGCTCCCGGCTTCTACCGGTTTGGTCGTACCAGGCCGTACTAGCCAGAACCCACTACTGCTATAGGCCCTTTTTCTAATGGGTGAACAGTCCCATAATTTTGTTCAAGAGTTAAAGCACTAAGCTGAATCCGATAGGTTAACATATGCCTTAAAAGACAAATCAGAGTCAATTTATGCTCAAACATGGGGAAAATGGTACATATGGTACGACAAGAGAACAAAAGGATACCAAAGTAAACAACCAATTAATATAAATGTGAAATAAATACAAGGAACAAGTGAGATGATATTGAACTTAAGATAATTGTATAGATATATATGCAGATAGTTAAGTTAAAATGTATATAATAATGAATAGAACGGATTGGGACAAACAAAAACGTTTGAATTAGGGGAATAGCTATATCCCCGGTATGTCCATCCTCTTCTTCTCTCTTTTCTATCTTCCCCCTCTTCTCTCCCCCTACCTTCCTTTCTGCCCTAAAAATGTACGTCGATTTCCTTTTATATTTGTTAAATGTTATATTTTATATTTATATTAATAAAGATTATTTTTCAAAAAAAAAAAAAAGAGTTAAAGCACTAACAATCCAGCTCTCAAAATGTTTGCCAGAGGTTTCATGAATTAAGACCTCTTTCAGGAGAATATTTAGATCATGTTTTCTATCACAATAAAATTCAGATGCAATTCTGGCTTCCATGGGGCATTTTGTTTTTCCCAAGTTATCCAAGAAGTACATTTTTAACAAATGTATATTTCTTCTACATAGTAGCCTTCCAAAACACCATTAAATCAAAATTATTGTTAATGTTGTATAAGGAAAACATTTTTCTAAAGTAGCAAGCCAGCAGGCTACAGTGGGAAAGTAGAAAGCACAAGAAATTATTTTTATATTGACATTTGGAACACATCCATCACTGAAAGTGTGTGCCAGACATTCTTTCGTGTGTTTTTTTAAAAAATCCTTTAAGTTGCATAATAAGAACAATCAGCCGTTATCTTTGTACTTAAAATTCTGCAATAAATAACAGTGAGATGACAGATATAAGAAGACAAAATATTTTTCTGACTTGCCCTAAAATAAATTAATTTCCTAATTAATTTATCTCCACATTCTAATAGCAATGCACTTGGACTTAGATACCGCTTCACAGTGCTTTCCAGTCCACTCTAAGGGGTTTACAGAGTCAGCCTATTGCCCCCAACAATCTGGGTCCTCATTTTACCCACTTCAGAAGGATGGGAGGCAGAGGCGGGTTCCTACCGGCACCAACCCAGGCTTGCCACATTCCCAAACCGGTTCTCCTATGGGGCCACAATCTTGATTTTTGGTTCTGCTCATGGGCAGAACAATTGTAATTACATAATTTTTTTAATTTTTTTTTAACATTTTGTGCATGCTCAGACCTATTTTTGTGCAAATTTGCATGTTCGCGGAGTGCATATCTGGCATGCATGTGAGCAAAGTACGCACCGAACCAGCAGTAATGCCAGGAGCAACCCACCCCTGATGAAAGGCTGGGTCAACCTTGAGCCTGGTGAGATTCGAAGTGCCAAATTGCAAGCAGTTGGCAGTCAGCAGAAGTAGCCTGCAGTACTGCATTCTAACCACTGCGCCACCACAGTTCTTGCTTAATGTTAAGCAAATCCATTTAGTTTAGCCGTTATTGTCATTGTACATCATGTATACAATAAAATTGGTTTATATACACCAGCCAAAATGTCATGAAAGAGGGAGCATCATTTGAAGCCCTTCACAGCCTTCTTCAAGCCAATCGAGTACAAAATACACTATATTGCCAAACGTATTCGCTCACCTGCCTTTACTTGCATATGAGCTTACAATAAGTGACATCCAATTCCTAATCCATAGGGTTCAATATGACATCGGTCCACTGAGCACTGTTCTTCAGCTAATCTGAAGGCCACATGAAGCTTGGAGGTCTGTAGCGATTGACTCTGCAGAACGTTGGTGACCTCTTCGCACTGTGTGCCTCAGCATCCGCTGGCCCTGCTCTGTCAGTTTACGTAGCCTACCACTTTGTGACTAAGTTGCTGTCATTCCCAAATGCTTCCACGCTCTTATAATACAGCTGACAGTTGACTGTGGAATATTTAGGAGCGAGGAAATTTCACAACTGGATTTGTTGCACAGGTGGCATCCTATCACAGTTCCATGCTGAGCTCCTGAGAGCGACCCATTCTTTCACAAATGTTTGTAAAAACAGTCTGCATGCCTAGGTACTTTATTTTTATACACCTGTGGCCATGGAAGTGATTGGAACACCTGATTGATTATTTGGATGGATCAGCAAATACTTTTGGCAATATGGTGTATATAAGCATAGATGGACAATCAATCTAATATGCTTTTCTACAGTCTGGGAGGTAGCACAAAAGTAATGTATCATTATCTTTTCTAAGTAGACACGGTCTCCTTTCGGGAATGAAGATGAAGAGTAGTGCTATCCTCACAATTTTCTGTGGAGCATTGAAGGCATAGAAAGAGGTCATTAGCTGTGGGGGGAAACATTCGCCAATTGTTGCCCCTGAGACTGAGATGTGAATCAACTTCTTGGCAGCCCACCTCCATAAAAAGTCAGATCCTTCAGAATTACTTTTCACTTATTCAATGAAAGAGGCTGGGTTGAGATGTAATTACAGAAATCATAGCGACGAGATTGTCCTCCCTGTTTAGAATTCAGTTTATGTTCAAGATTCCTACGGTAGGGATTCTCATCTCTTATTCAGCTCCTGCATCTCTTGAAAGTGCTAAGTTTAGAATGTGAATTGATTTTAAATGTGCCATCACAGGAGTTGTAGCCATTTGTCAGGACTTTTTTTTTTTTTTAATGTAAGTGCTTCTGTAGCAATCTTAGCGCAAAGTGCCTGTCAAACAAAGGAAGTGGAAAAAGTCTTGGCTGGCAGGTTGGCCACTTTAGAGAAATCATGGTTTACAGGACTGTCTAATGATCTTGGAGTATCGTAGTCAACAGAGAGGCTAAAACTATTAACTATTGACAAAGTCGCACAAGATCACTAGAGAAAGAAACTTCCCTCTAATAGGTAAGTCCCTTTAAACAAGTGGGGGGTCTCCTAGTATTTGTAGCAATAATTATGATGACTGATGAGATGATGATGATAACTTTCCAATATCATCCCAATCCATCAGCACTAACCAAAATGCCAGGAAAGGCAATGATTGTACAGAAAGAGGAATGGGTGGCAGCTGAAAAGAAACAGCAAGTCATTATTGCAGCTGCAGGGACACAACCATTTATACAGCATGCTTTGTTAGAAGACAGAAAACACTGCTTCCATATTGGATCAGAAAAAATAATCTTTGGATAAACTAGCTAAGGATTGGGAATGAGAAGAAGGCTGTGACATGCAGATATGTTTTTAAAGAATGACTAGAGCATTGTTGTGCCAAAATTAGATGTGAGAATTTTTTCCTATGTAGATCCTCAGAGCAAATTTGGGTTGGGTTTAGCACTATGACTGTTATAATATTAGGCTCTAGAATAGAATATTCTGTATTGGTCAAGTGCGATTGGACACTCACCGAATTTATCTCCAGTGCATAAATCATTCACAGTGTACATAAAACCATGAGGTAATATAATCATACGATACAAATAGCAGGGGTTACTAGGAAAAAGAGAAGAATAAAAGTAATACAGCCCTATCACAGCCCTATCCTTAAACATACTATTTAAAGTTGTTGTATTTTATAGTATGACAATTTATCTCAAATGTTTTCCGGCCAAATAAAATGGAAATAAAAAGGTTGTGCAAAATTGTAATATGTTAACATTGCTTTCAGCTTTGATATATAACCTTAGAAAACTTATTTTTACTGACATGAAATGCTTCTGCAAACCTGGCACGTTGTTGTCCAATGTTCTTTCAATCTCATCAAAGCAATGTTATAGCCAAATTCAGTTATAATATGGTTCAGATCATGACCCCAAATGGCCTCCAGTCTCCCTGAAAGTAGTCAAAATAATTCTAAATGTCTCAATTCAGGAAGTACCAAGATTGCAGCACACTGTGTCTAGCCAGGAGTCGTTTAGTGCTTGAACTGCATATTTGGCTTCAGTTTACAGAAATTCAATTGCTTTTGCAACCATGAAGAAGTTATATGACAAAGTTATAACAAAGTTATAATTATTGCCCAGTTCTAATTATATTTTTTGCAGTGCAATATCGGAAGATGTGGAGTACTTGGCCCATAGAATAGTCAAAAGTCGGACTGATGATGAATGGATAGTATCATCAGTTATATTTTAGCCATATTTCAAAATATAGTGCTTCTTAGTGCACAATGATTAACCTCTGAGGTGCCAAACAATTAATAGTTCAATAGTTTTAAACAGATGTATATCATATTTAGATGTTCTATATAATGTATTTGTATAAAACAATTTACAAAAAGAAGCCATCTGTTGTGAATCATATACAGTATTCAAATGCTGGAACACTAGCTTGTGTATGTATGCATAAAGTTTATAGACTGTTCCAATCCCCAATATTGGGAGACACAATGGCTCAGAGGCTTAATGATGCTGGTGGTTTGAGCCCTAGTACCTGTCTTTCATCACAGCTTCTGTTCACCTAATAACTTGAAAGCATCTTCTGTGCAAGTAGACTGATAAGTATCATTTATTTATTTTTTATTTATTTTATTAAATTTATACCCCGCCCTTCTCCTTGTTAGGACCCTTATTTAAGCTGGTGCTTTGTGCGGGCAGTCTGATTCCTGAACCTTCCTGATTGTGGCACCAGTTTGCAAGGCAGCTCCGGCAAGGGAGGAGACCCTGAGTGACCACTGTGGGAAGAGCCACTCATCTTTCTCTGTGGTGCAAAGGCCGCTCCCCATTTTGCAATGCACCTTGGGAAGCACGCAAGCATTTCCTGTAACAGGGCTGATACCATGGCAAGCTAAACTACTACTCCGCAATAGCATTGTGATCTGCTGGCTACTGTAAAAATGACATACACTAAGAGTTATAATAATAATCCCCAATATGCTTGTCATGTACTGAAATATAGCTGGTCATCTTTTCAAAAAAGCTTAGGACTAGTTATTTTGAACATCAAAAGTATAAAGGATGTTTTTCAAAAGTAACAAGATAGGTGCAATTTGTTATTTCTGAAAATATGCTACAATCAATAACAGTAAAACATATCTGAGCTTTACAGCTAATAGAATTGTACCAGCAAACCACATACCATTTTGACAAAGAAAAACAGAAAAAGTGCAGCCAAATGTTAACATATTATTCCCTCTATATTTAACATATCACTAGATTTTTTCATAGATATAATCTTCAATTGTACAATAAGTAATCCAAGAAAAGTATTTTATATAATAGTATCTATCTGTTTTTTTTCATTCTTGCTAGCATACTTTTGTTTCAAGTGCTGATTCACATTCATTCATTTATTCATTCATTCATTCATTCATTCATTCATTCAATAACTGAAGTTTATTTTTCAGTCATAATTTTAAAGATCACATGTATTGCTTCGTTATTAGGGAAGAAAAGCATCCAAAGAGCCAAAAAAGAAAATTAGCGTTTTATTCCTTATAAGGAGGTCATTATTGACAAGGGAGATTTTCTGCCACAATGCTTCTTTCCCAGATAACTTATTCAATTTGAAAATTATTCCCTTGACAAGAATCCTTTTAGATGTTCACATTCTGAAAGAGCATTTACAATTTCAATCCTATTTTAAGGAAGATGCAAATGTTGAGAGTGTATAATATATTCTTACTGCTTGTCCAAAACAGTTTGCTACATTATGTCAAACACAAAATTATTATTAATATAATCTTAAGCATATTGAGTCACTTAAAATTCTCTTATGAGCAGCCCAATTATATTCATATTTATTTGGAAGTATATTGCATTGATTGTGGTGGTTCCCAGTTAAGGCAAACAGATAAATAAGATTTTTCATGTCCCAAAGGTATTTTTCCAAAAGGCAACTGGACTTTCTAATTTTTTTTTATTTGAAAATGTTTGGCTTCCAATTCAAGAATTCAGTTCTATTCAAGTTAATTCTCTCCCTTCCTCCCTCCCTCCCTCCCTCCCTCCCTCCCTCCCTCCCTCCTTCCCTCCCTCTTCCTCTCCCACACATCCCTATGAACCAACTCATATCACATTTGCACTGAAATATTGAAATGCCTGATTAGCTCCTCTTTTTTAATATTTGTAAGAAATACCATGAATTCTAATAAATTTATATATTCAGGATAGCAAATACCATAAAGTCAGTTTTTCGAAGAGGAGAATGATCTGACAAAGGAATATACTTACAAGTAGATTTTCCATGGGTTTTCTCACAATTTGGACAGTGGTAAATATCAATATCTGGTGCCTCATCTTCCTCTACACCAACACAACTGAAATTTATAAAAGAACAAGTCATTGTTAAGCAACAATGTTAAACAAGTAAAATAATCAGATATTTCAAGACATAACAACTCTTGTGATCGAGGTCCAATCTTCTTAAGTTCTATAACAGAAACTTGGCTGACTCTTACGACCTTTGCCAGTTTTGTGTGGTACTGAGAAATTAATGTACTTCAGTCTCCCTACTAAGATAATGTGCCAGATTGGAGGTGGATCTGGGTTACATGAACAGAGTGCATTAGCATAGCATAAACTCTATTTCATGGTATAGCTAAATTAAGTGTCAAAAGTCAATACCAAAGACATAGATATTTTTCATCTGAGTGAAGCTAGGCAATGGGGGCCACTAATTCTTAGTCTAAAAGTGTTTTTTTTAATTTCAAGAAGTAAACAACACTCCCCCTCTTCCCAAAAATTATGCAGTGAGTGCCATTGGAAGCGAATTAATTGTAAATGGTCCTATCTTGTATTTTTCACTTCTTTTACAAATGCCATTTTAATTCATGCTGTGCTCCATATGGATTATGCTTATGGGCTATAGGAAGCTGTCATCTATGACATGGCTGCAAATACAAAATTATGATGATGTTCTAAAATTAGGGTGGTTACTCCCATTTTGTTTTCCTTTAATAGATTATAGCTGCAAAGGAAAGCTTGAAAATCAAAAGATGCTTCTGCTGAACAGTTAACAATTGTTAAAGCAACCACATTTACAGCAAATAAACTCTTAGCATATTTCAAGAATTACTATTGCAGTTATTGTTCCAAATGCTTACAAACACACATATACACATATCGTTACACTTTTTCTCTGACTACATCTCTCTCTCTCTCCCTCCCTCCCTCTCACCTTCCCTCCCTCTCTCTCTCTTTCTCACATGCGCGCACACACATACACGCACACACACAAATCTGGCAATACCCAAATAATTTGAGCAACCAATTTTAAGCATGAAACTTCATGCACATGCCCCTATTCTATAAGATTTACCAAAAGTGAAGTTTTATAGAGCAGAATTCTTTCAGAGAAGAGTAGAATTGTATCCTCAATAACTCTGGAAAAACAGCCTGAAGCCATGCGCTGACTTTATCAATTCACCCCTTTTCTGACAACTAATCATATATAATTTGGGATATCTGACTTGTACAAAGTATTTTGCTTCCAAAATCAATTTCTGCTGCACAGAGATGAACATAAATACATTTTGAATGCCAGAAACATATCACACATATTCAGCCACTGAAGTTAGTAGCATGCAGTATGAGACTACACTGTGCTGTCATTTGAATGTAGGCCAGTAAAGAAAGAAGACTGCAAAGGACCCACACATCCAATGCTAAGACCTTTCTCATGTGGTATAGGGTTAAAAATCATCTTGAGGAGTAAGAAAGAGTGCAGCTGTCCAAATATGTGAAGGAACTGGTAGCCTTCCAGATGTTATTGTGCATCCAGCAGCCATGGTCAACATGCCCAGAAGGAGGAAATATTGGAATTTGTGCTTCGGTGATATTTGGAGAGTTCAGCAATACAGGTAGTCCTCAACTTACAACACTTTGTTTAATGACCATTTGGAGTTACAATGGACCATTGCAGAATCCCCAGGGTCACATGATCAAAATTCAGGTGATTGACAACTGATTGTTATTTATGAGTCACAGTGTCCCGGGGGTCATATGATCACCTTTTGTGACCTTCTGACAAGCAACTTTCAATTTCCAAACATGAGGGGTGCTCAACAGTTGTGAAATGACTTGAGAATTGTAAAGATATTTTGGTTACTTTAATATAAGTATAATCATAAATATGCATAAATATGCAAAATCATAAATATTATAACTTTTTAACATTTTGTTTGTTTCATTTGGGAAGCCAAATTCACTTAACAATTCACTTAACTTAATAGTGGTAGTGATTCACTTAACAGCTGTGGCAAGATAGGTTATAAAATGAAGCAAAACGCACTTAACAGTTATATCACTTAGTAACAGAAATGTTGGGCTCGTAAATTGAGGACTATCTATATTTATTTTAACAGTATAAATATACTGCTGCTTCTGATAAAGCAACTAAGCAAAGCATCTAAATCTTCCTTTACAAAAACCTAAAGAATAGCAAGCATCTATCTTCCATTCTTTTAGCTTTGTAAATTGTTGATGCTGCACAAATTGTGGGATTCTGCTGTCTTCTTCCATCATCTCCAAACAGAAACAGAAACAGAGCTGAAACTACTACAGGCTCCATACATTTTAGGGAGTGGTCTCTTATTTCCTATCCACTGCATTGCATTGAAAGCTTAATCTCAACTGATAATGTGTCTTTAAACTAAAAATACTGAGACTAAAATCTTCCACGGAATTAATATTACTTTTAAGAGAGTCTGTCTTCAAAATACTATTAAATTATTTTTATTTGATCACAGCCACAGTACTGCAGGCTCCTTCTGCTGATCACAGGCTGACAGCAGTTTGGCAGTTCAAATCTCATCAGGCTCAAGGTTGACTCAGCCTTCCATCCTTCCAAGATGAGTAAAATGAGCAATATGCTGCTCATTGTTGGAGGCCATTTTTGGGGGACCAATATGCTGACTCTGTAAACCACTTAGAGAGTACTGTAAAGCTTTATGAAGTGATATATAAGCATAGCTATTGCTACAGCTACCAACAGGCATATAATTCTATTAAAAGTTAAAAAAATTTGATGGAAGGAGACATAACACAGGAGGAGATCAGCGAAATAATACAAGAGTTAAAATTAGGGAAGACCCCAGGAGAAGATGGATTACCTGCTGAATTCTATAAAGATTTTAAAGAACTAATAATACCAAAACTGCAAAAACTATTTAATGGAATTTTACATGGTGGAGAAGTCCCGATGTCATGGAATAAGACAGTAATATCTATAATTCCTAAACCTGATAAAGACCTTGAGAGGATCGAGTCCTACCGACCCATTTCTTTAATCAACCAAGATGCCAAAATATTTACAGCTATTATAAGTAATAGATTAAATAGTTTTATAGATAAATATATAAGTTATAATCAAGTAGGGTTTGTTAAAGGTAGATATATGAGTGATATAATTAGAAGAGTATTGAATATTATAGATGTAGCTGAAAATAATGGTGACGAGATAGGTATAATATCGTTAGATATTTTTAAAGCCTTTGATTCTGTACAATGGGATACTATTAAGGTAATTATTGAGGCATTAGGCTTTGGTAATAAATTTATACATGTTATTTCAAAATTGTATCAAAAAAGTAGTGCAAAGGTAAAGGTGAATGGAACAATGACGGGAGAGATTAAATTGGAAGCAGGTACGAGACAAGGATGTCCCTTGTCTCCAACATTATTCTTGTTAGTTATGGAGGTTTTGATTAAATTGATAGAAGCAGATGAAGAGTTGGAAGGCTACAAGGGATATAAGATAAATTTGTATGCGGATGATACCTTGATTATTTTGAAAGATATAGAGAAAGATTTAAAGAGGATAAATAAACATTTGATAGAATTTGAAGAAATGACAGGTTTAAAGGTAAATTGGTCAAAATCTGAATTATTAATGAATAAAGATGGTAAGGAGTGGGAGAGTATGCAAGAACAATTTGGGATAAGAGTTAAGAATACATTGAAATACTTGGGGATAACACTTTCACTTAAAGTTAGAGAATTAAAAAAAATTAATTATGAGGTGATGCTGAAGGAAGTAGAGAAAAAGATAGATAAATATAAAGAGATAAAGTTGTCTTGGTTTGGTAGAATTGCAATGTGTAAAATGATGTTGTTACCAAAGTTCAATTTTTTGTTTGAGATGCTACCACTAAATTTGTTAGAGAAAGATATAGAAGAATATCAGAAGAAATTGGATAAATTTTGTAATGGTGGGAAAAAACCAAGAATAATGAAGAAAATGTGGTATCAAAATCAAAAAGAGGGTGGATTGGAAATTCCCAATCTACTTAATTATTATCGGGCGTATAATATTCGAACCGTGATAAAAATACTTAAAGGTGGAGATGGTCATTGGGGTGATCTGGAGCTAAAAGACATTAAGAGATTTGGGTCTATATGGTTTCTAGATAGAGCAAAAACAAAGGCAATTAATAGTTATTGGTTAAAGGGGCTGAGCAAAATTTGGAATAAATTTGTTAAAAAATTGATCCCGGATATAGCTTTCCTGGGGAAGACAACTGAAAGTTGGCCGATTAAAACTAATATAAGTCGGGATAAAGTAATTGAGGATGAAAATATAGGAAATATAGTAAATTGGTTAAGAGCTCTAGGAATTGAGAGTAGGAAAAAAAAAGTAATCCAAAGATTGGAGTTAAATTGGTTTGAAAAAATACAGGTAGAAAAATGGACCACGAAAGTAAGGGGAATATGTAAAATAGATAGAAGTAAAACTAAATTTGAAAGTTTAGTATCTCAAATTATTAAGGATGAAACTGGGTTAAAAGGACTCGTTAGTAAGATATATAAGATTATAAACTTCGATGGAAATCCACAAATGGTAATGAAAAGGAATTGGGAGGAAGACCTTAAGATTAAAATATTGGATTTGGATTGGAATGAGAATTGGAAGAGTCGGATCATGAGGACTTTGTCTATAAGGATTAAAGAACATAATTTTAAGGTTGTTTGGAAATGGTATTGGACCCCATTAAGATTATCATTGATAGATAAAAAAATGAGTGATAAATGTTGGAGATGTAATACGGAATTGGGAACTTATGAACATATGTGGTATAAATGTGTGAAAATCAAAAAGTTTTGGCAGCAATTAGAAAGAACGATGTGTGAAATGACGAAAAGAATAATAATATTGAGATCAGAAACTATATTGTTATTGATAATTAATGAACCAGAGTTAACAAAACATGAAAAAGAATTGATTAGAATTATGATTATAATGGGTAGAATTGTAATAGCAAGATATTGGAAAATAGAGGTAAATATTAAAATAGAAGAATGGTACTGTGAAATGTGGAAATTAGCCTTAAATGATAAAATGACGTGCGATATTAAATTTAGAGAGGGGGTTTATAAAAAAGATATTTTTTGGAAGACTTGGAAGCCATTTGTGGACTATGCACTTGGAACTTTGGACGTCTCGACGCCTGTACCGAGAGAACGTGGATTTTGGAGATCTTAAAGATAATAGAAGATACTTGAAACCAACTCTTCCTTTTGTTTTGTACAGCACTGGGTGAAATATTGTAAAAGACTATAAAAATTTCAATTAAAAAAAAAAAAAGCACCTATATGCTAGCTAAAAAAAAAAAAAAATTTTCAAAGTGAGTTCTTGACGCTTTGAAGATGACAACTTTTTGTCAGTCTCTAATATAACGTTTGGATGTATTTGTGTATGAATATGGATCTAATCCACAAATGTGTTAATACTTAAGAGAAATCCCAATTTATACAGAAAAATATTTATTCAAATAATTATCCATAAGATTTTCTCCAAATAGTTATCCATGGGATTTTTCCCATGGGAATTAGGTTCTACATGCTCTGTCCTTCCACATGCAACATGAGGACAATGCATATGTTGTTCTCTCACTTTGGATGGAAAATTTTCATCCAATTTCTGGGATAAAAAAAATGAAGATTAATTTAATTCCCTGCTATATAATGTGACACTGCAGTTCCTTCTTTGTCCAGAGTTCCTGAATTAAGTTTGCCATCATAAAACACCATCTTCTTTGGTGATTAGGCAGGATGCAAATAAATAGATAAATATCTTAGTTGTGATATTATTTGGTTATTCAAAAACCTTGAGATGAGATCAAAACCTGTCTAAATTCTTCCCACTATTACTGTTACCTGTGGTCCATAGTATTTGTAACTATAACAGAATAACAGAGTTGGAAGGGACCTTCAAGGTCTTCTTGTCTAACCCCCTGCTCAGGCAAGAAACCTTAAACCATTTCAAACAAATAATTGTCCAATCTCTTCTTAAAAACTTCCAATGTAGGAGCACCCACAACTTTTGAAGGCAAGTCATTTCATTTATTAATTATTCTAACTGCCTGGAAAGTGTTCCATAGTTTTAGGTTGCTTCTTTCTTTGATTAATTTCCACCCATTGCTTCTTGTCCTGACCTCAGGGGCTTTGGAGAATAGCTTGACCCCCTCTTCTTTGCGTCAAGCCCTAAGATATTGGAACATTGCTATCATGTCACCCAATTCTATCTGCTATGAAGTCATACCCTATTCCAACAACCGTCCTTCATATATTTTAGTCTCCAGTCCCCTAATCATAATCATCTTTGTTATACTATAACAAATATCCTTGTTATACTAAAATTCCCACCTCAAAACCAAAAAGATAGTGTCAGCCTAGCAAGGTAATCCAGGCAAGGTAATCCAGACAGAAAGCACAAAGACATGCCCTAATTCTACTTTATTATAAGATTACATTAGCAGAATCTTGCAAGTCTGAAAGTATACTTCTCCCCTGTTGCCTTTAAAGACCAAGAAACTAGAGAATGTCCCTTCAGAGACATTTGCCATGCCCAGATTTCTTTTATGGGCAAAGCTGCCTCCTACCCAGCTTGTCTTCTGTGGCTCTTCTTCCTATCTCCCAAAAATCATTCTCACATTCCATTACTCCTAGTGAATATGATACCCATTACAACAATGAGGGCTTCAAGGGGGAAAAAACATTAATTTTATACTGAATATCATATTTAGAAAAAACTGACATAGGAACTCTTACTGATAGAACATCACTCCATTATTGATTTGATAAAATGGACAGTTCTTTTTTTTTTAAATTGTTGGAAATATAACAATCAGGTTGGATCACTTTTCCTATTTAGTGGCTAAATTGTAAGGCTCAGCAATTTTGGAAAAAAGTTTTATAATAGAAGGAAACAAATTACAAAAGCTGAATTTCCTTTCCAACCTATTTTTAAAACTCCTATTAAATCTTACATGCCCAGAAATTAGCTTTACACACAGTAACTGCTGCAAGGATATTTTATGGGTTGTATTGAAAAACACCAATAATTTCTTAGAAGAATATTTTATGGGATTTTGCTTTGCTATCCAAAATAACTTGGATTTCTGGTGGTTTATAATTCTCTCTTCCCCCCCCCTCCCCCGCTCTCTCTCACACACACACACATCGAAAATTTGTGTTCCCTTAGCATAAATTATCTTACTTCAATGATCTGTTAAATAAGGACAAATCTATTGCTTGTACAGAAATGTGTGATTTCCACCCTTAATGTAGATTTCATACAATTATTCTGTTGATATTTATATACTATTAGGATTTTAACAATGTGTTTTTAAAATATATTCAGTTATGTAAAATTAATTAGTGCAATATTGAACATGCTTATCTAATTCTATTATGCTTATAAAAGTGCAATTTATTAACTTTGTGCTTTCTTTTTTTTAACCTGTTTTTGTCTTCTCTCTCCCCCCCCCCCCCTTTAAAGAATTCTTAATGAAAATATAACAATTTCTTTAAAAGGATGGTGGTGGCATTGATCAAGAGGCTGCCGCTGCTGGGATTATTGCAATTAGCCACCAAATATTTGTGCCAACAATCTGTGAAGGGAGGCAGATTCACTCTAAAAGGAACTCCTGTGTAACTACAAGTCAGCCGATAGGTTCAAGGTCTGCACTGCTGACTAGACAGTAGGTCAAGATTGCAAGACTGTGCTTATTGAGAGAAGGCTGGATGATAAGAAGTCAGCATTATTTTAACATCATTCCTGACAGCACAACAATGCAATCAATGGAGATTTTCTTAGCAAGCTAGTTGTATTGTTTTACATCTATTTTGCAAGTACAGGGCAGAAATATTTCCTACAGAAAATAATACAAGAGGTTTAATCTTCTGAATTTTGTGGAAAACTAATCCAACATATTACATTTTATTTACTACAAGCACAATAAATAAGTAGTATTACTTAATTAATTCCTTAAATTCCTTTTTGTACAGGTGTCAGGAGACACGCTGTTTTCTTCTGTAAGGTCCTCTATTTTCATTTTTCTCTCACACAATAAATTCATTAATACATTAATTGATTAAGTCAGTCAATCAATCAATTTATATAGCTACCCATATCCCATACATGATTCTAAGTTCCGTATTTTTTGGAGTATAAGATGCAGCTTTTTTCCTCTAAAAAGAGGCTGAAAATCTGCATCTTATACATCGAGTACAGCATTTTTTTGCCTCCTGGAACCCCGCCCCTTCATCAAAATGGCTGTGCGCATACCCTTATGGAGGCTTTTAGAGAGCTCCTGGGGGCTGTGGAGGGCAGAAATGAGCAAAAAACAGGGTGTTTCCCCCTCCCAGGCCCCAGCAGCACTCTATAAGCCTCCATAAGGCTATGCATGCTATTGTTTGACCACAAAATGGCCCATTTTCATGAAAAAACGGGCTGTTTTTCCTTGTTTTGCCCCCCCCCCCCCGGAGCACTCTGCAAGCCCCCCCAAGGCTATTCATGCCTTTTATTTGAAAAAAAACAGGCCCATTTTCACTAAAAATGGGCTGTTTAGGGGAGGTTTGCACAGTGGAAAAAGGGTTTCCCCCCCCCCCTTTTGGAAAGCTGTTTAAGTAGAGTGATTGATGAGAATTATGTTGGTCAAGTACTGTGCCTGCAGAAACAAAGATTGTTCCAAAGGTGGTCAGTTATTTCCTTCTCCAGCAGATGGGTAAATACATCTGGAAACATCTACCTACCTACCTACCTACCTACTCTCTCTCTCTCTCTCTCTCTACCTGTCTACTGTATTTCTCTCTCTCTCTCTATTTCTCTATTTTTCTCTCTCTGTCCCTCTACCTACTTATCTATCTACACACTCTCTCTCCCTACTTACCTACCTACTGTATTTCTCTCTCTCTCTCTCTCCCTATCCCTTTATCTACCTACCTACCTAACTACACACTCTGTCTACCTACCTAGCTACTACATTTCTCTCTCTCTTTCTTTCTCCCTTTCTACCTACCTACCTACCTACCTACTCTCTCTCTCTCTCTCTTCCTACCTACCTACTGTATTTCTCTCTCTTTCTCTCCCTCTCTATCCCTCTATCTACCTACCTACTTTTTTTAAAAAAAATTGCCTCTTCAAAACCTGGGTGCATCTTATACTGGGGTGCGTCTTATACTCTGAAAAATACAGTAGTTTACTGTAAAATAAAACAAGACATAAATGTAGAATATAAAATTAAAACTAAAGCACATAGCACCTCAGCCTCAATTATCCACAGAGTCACAAAACAAACTTAATATTTGCCAGTGACCATTTTTTGTCATTTTCACTCTTTTTGCCATGCTATAATAGCAATAGTAATAGCACTTAGACTTTTATACTGCTTCACAGTGCTTTAGAGCCCTCTCTCAGCAGTTTACAGAGTCAGCATATTGCCCCCAACAATCTGGGTCCTCATTTTACCCAACTTGGAAGGTTGAAAGGCTGAGTCAACCTTGAGCTGGCAACCAGCAGTCAGCAGAAGTAGCCTGCAGTACTGCATTCTAACCACTGCGCCACCATAGTTCAATGAGAGTTCAAAAAGAGACAGTTGAGAAAGTGAAACAAACAGAGCTAGAAAGGGAAGTTCATAAACTTGAGCATATATCATGGCAATAAAATTAACTATCTCATGGTTTTCAAAGTTCTATGCTCAAAATCAAGTCTCTTTAAATGAATCTGTTTGCCTCTCTTTCTTCAAATTGCACAAACAGAACCAAAGAAATGGGGACACCTCCCTGTTCTCACTTCCTCATCCCTCAAAAGCTGTATGACACCCATGGTCACCTCTATTGCCATCATTCAAACCACTGAGAATAGCAGTTATTTCCCCCAGTTGTCCAACAAGGGATGCTGTGCCATCCTGTGCATGCTTTTAATTAAACTTTTTGCATTTACCTAGTACCTAAAAGCAGTGACTGCTATGGTGCAGGGGGTGGGAGGGACTGCAAAGCCAACAACACATTCATTTTCTCTTCTGAATACAGTAGATGAACATCTCTAGGGAGGAGGAAATGGATGGCTCAGCCCAGGAGCCCAGAATTGGGTTAGGGTGATTTCTGCCTGGCAACGAATGATCAACCCATAAGATATGCCTAAGACCTACACTGCAAATGGAAAGATTTTTTTCAAATAATTCATGACATGGTACTGTAATGATCAAAAACAGATACTGCAACAAATACTCAAGAAAAAGAGGGCACATGATGAAAGTAAGCAGGGGCACGCGCATTATTACTGGTTTGCCACAATTAGTGAAAGCATTTTCTTGATGCTAATGCTCCATTTTCTTGATGCTAATGCTCCATGGCTAGACATTAAAGGTCATGAGTGTGCCTACCTTCATTTAATAGAATGAAAGAGAAAACCAGTCAATGATTCTTAACCTCAACACAACCTCCTATACTGCAATTCTAAAAGAATTCCTCACCTGGACTTGCTCTGGTGCAGAAATTTGGTTCAAAAGAAGCTCTCCCTTTGGAAGTGTGTTTTGTCCTCCTTATTTACTGGGAAAGGCCTCTGAGACAACAAGAAGGTGGGAATAGATGGATGGAATGTTTGTAAACGAGCAAATAAACGGGATGGTAAAAAGGGATATTTACTTATTCTTGGTTCTTTCCCTTATCTGCTTGCCTGCCTGCCTGCCTGCCTGCCTGCTTGCTTGCTTACTTATCCAATTTATATTTTGCCATAGAAAATATCAGAAGCATTCAATGCAATACAATTGCAGTGCAATGCAGTACAACTGTTGAAATCTCTATAATAGCAGTCCCAGTTGGACTAATGCTATATGCTCTTTGTGAGGCTGCCCTGAAGAACACCAGGAAACTAAAACTGGTCCAGAACTTAGCCTTACGCATAGTGTTGGGTGCCCATGTTCAGTGAAGTTATACCCCTGTTGTGCAACCCGGTCATCACCTTTAAAGCTCTATTTGTCATGAGATCAGATTATTTGTTGGGTTCCCTCTCCCTGAAATTAGGTAGATTAGGCCTGCTTCACCAGGCCCCTTCCCTTAGATCAGTGTTTCTCAACCTTGGCGAGTTTAAGACGAGTGGACTTCAACTCCCAGAATTCCCCAGCCAGCCATGCTTTAGATGCTGCTGTCTTGCAGGAAACAGCAAGGGAGTATGCCTTTTCTGTCACAGTCCCTGCCCTTTGGAACACTCTTCCCCTTGTGATCAAATAGTTCTCCATGCTTTTAATCTTTCAGAAAGCCTTAAAAAGATCTGGCTTACTCCCCAAGGACATCAAAGCTGGAAGAGAGATTTGTGGGGTACATTGGGGAAGTTTGATTGTGGTGCCAGGATTTTCTGGTTTTGGTTTTACTGTTTCCTGTTGTTGCTGTTTATATATCTTGTTTTTAATCCTTTGGTTGTGAGCAACCCAGAGTTAAGAGGGCAGCCATAGAAATATTTTAAATGAGGAAATAAATAATCCATACAAAAATAATTTGAGAGCAAGAGAAGAGCACATAACAATCATCATGGCATCGGCAAAAGGTCTACAGGCTTTAACCTCTTCAAAAAAGTTATTACAGAATGTTAGGATATTCAGCCTTATATTGGGTTGACAATATATATGAGCCTATGTTCTTAAGGAGTTATTTATTTATTTATTTATTTATTTATTTATTGAATTTATACCCCGCCCTTCTCCAAATGGACTCAGGGCGGTGCACAGGAAAATCAAAAACATACAAAACATATTAAACTATTTCTTTTTTTTCTTTTTTTCTTTTTTTTACTTATTCCACTAAGGGCCTGTGCTAAAACTGAATTAAAATCCCCATTTTAAAACTGGCGGTGTTGGAGGCTGCACAAGGCCGGCTAGTTGGAAAAGATGTGTCTTCAGACACTTGCGGAAGAGGCAGAGATCAGAAATGGTACGGAGTTCAGGGGGTAAGTCGTTCCAAAGGGCTGGTCCTGCCACAGAGAAGGCTCTCCCCCTGGGTGTCACCAGTCGGCATTGCCCGGCCGACGGCACCCTGAGGAGGCCCTCCTGTGGGAGTGTATCGGTCCCAGGGATGTATGAGGCAGGAGGCGGTCTCGCATATAACTAGGCCCCGAGCCATGGAGCGCTTTAAAGATGGTCGTTAGGACCTTGAAGCGCACCCGAAAGACCACAGGAAGCCAGTGCAGCTCGCGCAGGATAGGTGTTATATGGGAGTGTTTAGGCGCTCCCGTAATTACCCACGCGGCCGCATTCTGGACTAACTTCGGGTACACCTCAAGGGAAGCCCCATGTAGAGAGCATTACAATAGTCGAGTCGAGACGTGACAAGTGCTTGAGTGACCGTGCGTAAGGCCCCCCGGTCCAGTAAGGGGCACAATTGGCGCATCAGGCGTACCTGATGGAATGCCCCCCTGGCCACAGCTGCCACATGGTCCTCCATAGACAGCCGGGAGTCCAGGAGGACACCCAAATTGCGCGCCCTCTCCACGGGGGCCGGTGTTTCGCCCCCAATGGCCAGAGTTGGAATAATCTGGCTGAAATGGGGTGCCGGAAGCCACAGCCACTCAGTCTTGGACGGGTTGAGCCTGAGTTTGTTACTACCCATCCAGATCCGTACGGCCTCCAAACACCGGGACATAACCTCGACGGCATCGTTGGGGTGGTCTGGGGTGGATATGTACAACTGAGTATCATCAGCGTACAGATGATATCCCACCCCAAAACCACGGATGATCTCACCTAGTGACTTCATATATGTGTTGAACAGTAGGGGCGAGAGGACCGACCCCTGAGGCACCCCACATATGAGGGGCCTCGAAGTCGACCTCTGCCCCCCTGCCAACACATATTGCGACCGACCAGAGAGGTAGGACGAGAACCACAGCAAAACGGTGCCTCCCAGCCCCAACCCCCCCAGTCGGCGCAATAGGATACCACGGTCGATGGTATCAAAAGCCGCTGAGAGGTCTAATAGGACTAGGATAGAGGAAAATCCTCCATCCCGCGCCCTCCAGAGATCATCAACCAACGCGACCAATGCCGTCTCAGTGCTGTGACCGGGTCGGAAGCCGGACTGGCGCGGGTCTAGATAATCAACTTCCTCCAAGTGTCGCGGAAACTGTTGAGCCACCACACTCTCAATAACCTTCACTAAAAAGTGAAGGTTGGAGACAGGACGATAGTTCTCTAATAATGCTGGATCCAGGGACGGCTTCTTGAGGAGGGGCCTCACTACCGCCTCTTTCAAGACGGCAGGCAAGGAACTCTCACTCAAAGATGCATTGACAATGCCCTGGAGCCAGCCTCGTGTTGTCTCCCAGGATTCCAGTACGAGCCAGGAGGGACACGGGTCCAATAAACATGTGGTGGCCCTAAGTCTCTTTGACAACTTGTCCATATCTTTGGTAGTAACAAAATCAAACTCCTCCCATGATGGCGTCAGAAGAACAGCCTCGGCACGCTCGACTGGGCCACTGTCGATGGAGGGTAACTCGCTCTGAATCCGAGTGGTTTTCTCCTGCAGATAAATCCCAAATTCCTCTGCTCGACCCTGTAAAGGGCCTTCCCGCAACCTCTGTTGAAGGAGGGAGCGGGTCACCCCAAACAGGGCGGCAGGGCGGTTATCTGCGGATGCAATAAGAGTGGCACAATACTCACGTTTGGCCACTCTTATCGCCACTAAGTAAGTCCTAATGTGGTCTCTCACTAGTGTTCGGTCAGCTTCGGAGTGAGATGATCTCCATCTGCTCTCTAGGCGTCTCTTGTGGCGCTTCATCTCCCTGAGCCCCTCGGTAAACCAAGGGGCCCAGGTGGTTCGTCGGCGCAAGAGAGGCCGCAAGGGCGCGACTCGGTCCAAGGCCCCCGCGGCCGCACTTAACCATGTGGCCACTAAGTCCTCAGCCGAGTCGCGGGGCAAGTCCACAGGAATTGGCCCAAGCTCCCTTTGGAACCTTAACGGGTCCATCAGGAGCCTGGGGCGGAACCATATAGGAATGTCCGGTTCCGCCTCCCTGCAGTGAGGTGTAGCGATCAGAAAGTCGAGCCGAAGGAGAGCGTGATCTGTCCATGACAGGGGTGTGATGACTAAATCCCCTATTCCCAGATCACTACTCCACTGTCCCGAGACAAAGATGAGATCCAGGGTGTGTCCGCCCTCGTGAGTAGGGCCTAAAACTACCTGAGTCAGGTCCATGGCCGTCATGGAAGCCATGAACTCCCGAGCTGCACCAGAGGTCTCGCCTGCTGACGGCAGGTTAAAGTCCCCCATGACTAAAAGTCTGGGGGTCTCAACCGCCGCCTCGGCTATCACCTCTAGCAGCTCGGGCAGGGCTGTTGTTGCATAGCGAGGAGCCAGGTATACAACTAACACGCCCAACTGCTTCCCTAGGCCCCACTTCACAAGGAGGGGACACTCTCGCAGGCAAAGGAGATCAAATCTAGAATAGGATAGCATTCCAGGGGTCCCTATCCCCCCCCCGAGGCACTCTGATGACATATGATGGTTCTACTGGGTCAGGACTAAAATGGAAGGTACAGTAAAGGTTTTATACATTTGGTGGTAAGTAGCCGGGAAAGATGTCATAAGTATAAATATATAAATATATAAATAGAGATGTCATAAATAAATATATAAATATATAAATATATAATAAATAAGGGAAGGAAGATCTAACCACCAGGGGGAGGGAAGGGAGGGACCGAGGACATAGAGGAAGGACCTAGATTGTAAAATTTATATAGTCCGTAGAGTTCATGGATAGGAATCTGGAATAGTCATGCTTTTCAAATAGAGGGAAATAATTAATTATCCCTCGCCAGTCAGACATTGCCTCTGTCTCTGTCTTTATCTCTATGTTCCCCAGAAGCTACGATGGAGGAAAAACAAGCCCTCCACAACATTGTTCATTCAGTCATCAACTCCCTGGGTCCTTCCGTTCTGGCAAATAGTTTTTTCATACCAGCCAAAGTAGGATAGTGCTAACCATTCATTTAGTGCAGGGGTCCCCAACCTTTTTTGCACCAGGGACCGGTTTCATTTTAAAGAAAATTCTGCGGACCGGCTGGCCTAGAGGAGGAGGGGGGAGGGGGAACAAGCGGCACATGTGCGCACGGGGGGGGGGGGGGAGTCGGCTCACTTGGCCCTCTAGGGCAGTGGTGGGCAAACTTATTAGTCAATAGAGCCAAATATCAACAGTACCACTACTGAAATTTCTTTTGAGAGCCAAAAGGTGTGGCCTGTTTTGTGGGAGTGGCTCTGTGGTCATGTGACCCAGTGGGCGTGGCCAACTTGGAAAATGTGGTGAAACTCACTTAACGATCTTGCTTAGCAACCAAAATGTTGGGCTCAATTGTGGTCATAAGTTCTTTCTTTCTTTCTTTCTTTCTTTCTTTCTTTCTTTCTTCCATTTCTGGCTGGTCTTTGGTCTTCTGAAGATGGTAAAAATGGATTTATGGGCACTCGTTATATATAAAGGCAGCCCATGACTCTTTGGGATGCTGGTTTGAATCCAGGAAATGACTCAGAGGATGTGATTCCTTTGAAATGACCACTGGGAGAAAAATAGATCTTTAACCTGGTTAACCAAACAGGTAGCTTGAGGTGGAAGGAAATAGGAAAATAGATTTCTTCCTTTCCTTTCCCTTCCTTTCCTTCCTTCCATTGCCTCCCTCCCCTTTCCCCCCTTCTTTCCTTCCCTCCCTCCTACCCTCCATCCCTCTTTCTTTTTCTTTCTTTCCTTCCTTTCCTTCCTTCCTTCTTTCACCCCTCCCTTCCTCCTCCCCCCTTCTTTCCTTCACTCCCTCCCTCCCACCCTCCATTCATCTTTCTTTTTCTATTTTTCTTTATTTCTTTCTCTGTTTTTTGTGTGTGTGTCTCTCTCTCTGTTCTGTCTCTCTCCTCCCTCCACCCATCTCTGTCACTGTGTGTGTGTGTGTGTGATTCCCTCTTTCCCTCCCTCTCTCTATTTCTGTCAATCTAAGTCTGTCTCTCTGTGTGTCTGTCATTCTCTCCCTCCCCCCCCCGGGAAGCAGCAGAGGGGCCGGCATGTCAGCTGGGGAGGCTAAGGCTCCCTCATCCCGCAGCGGGCGGGCGGAGGACCCGAGCCTGCGGCTACCTTAAGCACCACCGAGGCGGTCCGGGCGCCACACAGGGCTGGAAGGGAAGTGAGCATGCAGGCTCGGGTCCTCCGCCCGCCCGCCCGCCCACTGCGGGATGAGGCAGCTGCAACCTTCTCAACTGACATGCCGGTCCCTCCGGTAAGCCCTGGAAAGTGCGCCGTGGTGGCCGTCGGAAGGAGCTGGTGGAGGCGCGCTCGGTCATCCTCTGCCCAGGGGGCTGCTCCCTCCTCCTCCTCGCCAGCCCTGCGGCCCGGTTCCTATCCAGCCACGGACCGGCACCGGTCCGCAGACCGGGGGTTGGGGACCCCTGATTTAGTGACCATTTGAAGTTACAACGTCTCAGGGAAAAATGTGCCTTATTACTGGTCCACACATTTATTATAACTGTTGCATTATTTCCATGCTCCTGTGCAAAATGTAGGCATTCAGCATATATTTACAATGGATGCAGCAGCCGGGGGGAGGGGGGGGTCACCTAGTTGCCATTTGCAATCTTCCCAGCCTGCTTCTAATAAGCAGTCTCAATAAGAGAAACTAGATTTACTTAACAACCATGTGATTCCCTTAACAACCATGGCATAAAAGGTTATAAAATTGCATTTGGTTCATTTAACAACTGTCTTGCTTAGCAATGGAAATTCTGGTCCCAATTGTTTTTGTAAGTCAAGGACTACCTTCAAGTCAAACATATCCAGTCAAATCAAGTCAAACAAAACTAAAGACACCATATGAACTTGAAACCAGCATGGCAGCCATCAAAATGTAAGCAATATGGATTAGTATACAATTAGAATACCATGTAAAGGTTTACAGGTGGTGCTGAAAAAGAGGCAAGGCTGCTGGACAAGGTGGGGCAGTCGGCAGCTTCATGCTGCAGAGTACGTTGCCTGCACTACACAAAGCAAAGCTACGAGGCAGAAAGTGCCAACTCTGAACACCCCCAAGGAGTAATGCGAAGCACCGGTGGCCTGATATCCGCGAGAAATCAATGGTAAAAATGCCCTATCCAATGAACTGTTGATTTGTCTTGCTGCTTAATTCATTTCTTGGAAGGAGGAGGAGAAAAAGACATTGCTATGTTTGTATCTAATCTTAATTAATAGAACAGGCACACAAAGTGAATCTGATGAGTGCATTGGAGAAGAGCAACAAAGATGATTAGGGGACTGGAGACTAAAACATATGAGGAACAGTTGCTGGAATTTGGTATGTCTAATTTAATGAAAAGAAGGACCAGGGGTGACATGATAGCAGTGTTCCAATATCTCAGGGGCTGCCACAAAAAAAGAGAAATTGAAGCTATTCTTCAAAGCACTTGAGGAGAGGACAAGAAGCAGTTGAGACTGACTAATCAAGGAGAGAAGCAACTCCCAACTAAGCAGAAATTTCCTGACAGTTATAACAATTAATCAGTCGAAACTTAATTGTTAATTGTTAAAAATTTAGAACATTATTCTAAAAAAAGAAGTAGCAATTCTAAAAAAAGTGAACATGTTATCTTTGAAATTTAAAATCTACTGGGAAATCATGGATAAGCATTTGGATTCAAGGTTTGGATGAATTTTAGACAATCACCATCTCTAATACAAATACAGTTCAAGATGGTTGCTATAAAGAAAAAATATATAGAAAGAAAGGCTATCGTACATTTCTTGATCTCCGGATGAAAGGAAGGATATAATTGCAATGAATAAATAAATAATATCAAGATATGATCTACCAGCTTAATTGGATATTTACTACTCATATTAATCAAGCAGATTTCAAGAAGTTCAGAAAAAATTGGGGTGGATACCATGCTAGAAATTCTGAAGGAAAAGGTTTTTCTGGACAGTATTTTTCTCCCATATTTACTAAGACTCTACCTAAAATAAGGTAGTCCTTTGGGTCCTTTGCGGAGAAGGGCGGGATATAAATGTAATAAAATAAATAAATAAATAAATAAATAAAATAAATAAAATGCCCTGAATAAATCAATGTTTTTCCATTAGTTCATGGTGCTATGTGCAATTACACAAGCATCTGCTCACCTAATTAACTGCTTTGGTCTCAGGAGTCTACCTAGTACTTTCACTAATGTAGGTGTGACCTCTTCTGGACCTTTAAAGCTGAGAGAAGTAGGACATATAACCCAGAACACAACAGTAGCAATTTTACTCCAACCAACAACCACACTGGACATTTATCGCAACTCCTACTCCTTGGTTCTTAACAATGAAACAAAGTCACCAAGTCATCAAGGTATGGTCACAGTTCCAAAAGATCTTTGTGATACAAATTAAATGCCGGTGGAGCAGGGGGATCAAACTCTTCCCATCAAAGTGGGGGCTTCCCGCAGCTGTCCATACAGTGGGGGCTCCCTACAAGAGCCCCCGTACCCCCGAAGGCGCCCACTAAAAGAGCAAGCGGCAGACGTGTCAGAAACACGTCGGTCATGTCCGGAAGCCAGAAACGATCCTCATTAACTACCTGTTTTGTACAGTATCCAAACACAATCATGTGGAAAAGAAAGTCGACTCTCTTTGAGTTTTCTGGTTTTATATGTCAAGCCATAGTAAAAATTGTCTGGTGTTAAGCAGTTCTTAAAAGTAAATAAATACAACCTTGGTTGAACAACAACATGATATTACACCATGTCATCATCTATTTTACAAAAGGAAAGCCAAAATGAGAAAACATGTGTGGAAAAATTACATACATCTTATAATTCAATAGCTTGTAGAATAATTTGAACTAATAGTTTTCTATATGACTGTCTCATATCATGGTAGAGGAATTTTGGCCCACTCTTCTTTACAACATTGCTTCAGTTCATTGAGGCATGTGGCCATTTGTTTATGCACCGCTCTCTTGAGGTGTGCATAAGTCCAGCAATCAATTGGGACTTTGACTGGGCCATTGCAACACCTTGATTCTTTTCTTTTGGAACCATTTTGTTGTAGATTTGCTGGTGTGCTTGTGTCATTTTGCATGATCCAATGTCGGCCAAACTTTAGCTGTAAGATAGATGGCTGTGTCACATTTGACTCTAGAATACTTTGGTCTGCAGAGAAGTTCATGGTCGACTGAATGACTACAAGGTGCCTAAGTCCTGTGGCTGAAAAACAAGCCCAAACGATCACCTCTCTATCACTGTCCTAGATGGTTGGTACGAGATATTTGTGCTGATATGCTGTGTTTGATTTTCACCAAATGTGGCACTGTGCATTACAGCAAGACAGCTTCCCTTTGGTCTCATCTGTCCAAAGGACACTGTTCCAGAAGTCTTGTGATTTGTTCAGATGCAACTTTGCAAACCTAAGCCACAGTAATTTTTTAGAGAGAAAAGGCTTTCTCCTGACAACCTTTCCCACAAACCATACTTATTCAGTCTTTTTCTAATTGTACTGTCATGAACTTTAACATTTAACATGTTAAACTGAGGCCTGTAGAGTCTGAGACGTAATTCTGGGATGTTTTGCAATTTCTCTGAGCATTGCACAGTCTGACCTTGGTATGCTGGGATGTCCATTCCTGGAAAGATTGAAAACTATATTGAATACTCCTAAACGTCAACTTTTATAGAAAAAGTCATATTTGGTGATGGTCAATTAATCAAGGGCACTTGATTAGCAGCACCTGATGCTACTTAGCCTCTTCATAGCTATGGAAACAGCGATGATGTACTTAGTTTTTCATACATGGTTTCTCCATTTTGGCTTTTTGAAAAGAACGTGTCATACATCATGTGTCATACGTCATGTGTAGTTGTTCATCTGAGATTGTATTTACCTATTTTTAAGAATTATTAGTTTTTATTTTTACTGTGTCCTGATATGTAAAACCATAGAATTCAAATAAGGTGCCACATGACTGTAGATTCTTGGGAAGAAAGGGCCTCTTTTTCTTGTATATTGTTGTACATATAACAATGAATTTCTTAGCAAATATGCCTTTAACATCTGGATTGCTCACACTGCCATTCTGTCTCAAATGACTCAATTTGAGGACGTGCTCGATTAACAATTAGAACTTTCGATGGCATTGAAAGAGTGATTATAACCTGTCCTCATATTTATGGCCATTGGAGTATTTCTGTGGTTATATGATCACAATTCGCAATCTTCTCTGATGGCTTCTGACTAGAATTTCTTATTTTTTTATTGAAGTTTTTATAGTCTTTTACAATATTTCACCCAGTGCTGTACAAAACAAAAGGAAGAGTTGGTTTCAAGTATCTTCTATTATCTTTAAGATCTCCAAAATCCACGTTCTCTCGGTACAGGCGTCGAGACGTCCAAAGTTCCAAGTGCATAGTCCACAAATGGCTTCCAAGTCTTCCAAAAAATATCTTTTTTATAAACCCCCTCTCTAAATTTAATATCGCACGTCATTTTATCATTTAAGGCTAATTTCCACATTTCACAGTACCATTCTTCTATTTTAATATTTACCTCTATTTTCCAATATCTTGCTATTACAATTCTACCCATTATAATCATAATTCTAATCAATTCTTTCTCATGTTTTGTTAACTCTGGTTCATTAATTATCAATAACAATATAGTTTCTGATCTCAATATTATTATTCTTTTCATCATTTCACACATCGTTCTTTCTAATTGCTGCCAAAACTTTTTAATTTTCACACATTTATACCACATATGTTCATAAGTTCCCAATTCCGTATTACATCTCCAACATTTATCACTCATTTTTTAATCTATCAATGATAATCTTAATGGGGTCCAATACCATTTCCAAACAACCTTAAAATTATGTTCTTTAATCCTTATAGACAAAGTCCTCATGATCCGACTCTTCCAATTCTCATTCCAATCCAAATCCAATATTTTAATCTTAAGGTCTTCCTCCCAATTCCTTTTCATTACCATTTGTGGATTTCCATCGAAGTTTATAATCTTATATATCTTACTAACGAGTCCTTTTAACCCAGTTTCATCCTTAATAATTTGAGATACTAAACTTTCAAATTTAGTTTTACTTCTATCTATTTTACATATTCCCCTTACTTTCGTGGTCCATTTTTCTACCTGTATTTTTTCAAACCAATTTAACTCCAATTTTTGAATTACTTTTTTTTTCCTACTCTCAATTCCTAGAGCTCTTAACCAATTTACTATATTTCCTATATTTTCATCCTCAATTACTTTATCCCGACTTATATTAGTTTTAATCGGCCAACTTTCAGTTGTCTTCCCCAAGAAGGCTATATCCGGTATCAGTTTTTTAACAAATTTATTCCAGATTTTACTCAGCCCCTTTAACCAATAACTATTAATTGCCTTTTTTGTTTTTGCTCTATCTAAAAACCATATAGACCCAAATCTCTTAATATCTTTTAACTCCAGATCTCCCCAATGACCATCTCCACCTTTAAGTATTTTTATCACGGTTCTGATATTATACGCCCGATAATAATTAAGTAGATTGGGAATTCCCAATCCACCTTCTTTTTGATTTTGATACCACATTTTCTTCATTAGTCTTGGTCTTTTCCCACCATTACAAAATTTATCTAATTTCTTCTGATATTCTTCTATATCTTTCTCTGTCAAATTTAATGGTAGCATCTCAAATAAAAAATTAAACTTTGGTAACAACATCATTTTACACATTGCAATTCTGCCAAACCAAGACAACTTTATCTCTTTATATTTATCTATCTTTTTCTCTACTTCCTTCAGCATCACCTCATAATTAATTTTTTTTAATTCTCTAACTTTAAGTGAAAGTGTTATCCCCAAGTATTTCAATGTATTCTTAACTCTTATCCCAAATTGTTCTTGCATACTCTCCCACTCCTTACCATCTTTATTCATTAATAATTCAGATTTTGACCAATTTACCTTTAAACCTGTCATTTCTTCAAATTCTATCAAATGTTTATTTATCCTCTTTAAATCTTTCTCTATATCTTTCAAAATAATCAAGGTATCATCCGCATACAAATTTATCTTATATCCCTTGTAGCCTTCCAACTCTTCATCTGCTTCTATTAATTTAATCAAAACCTCCATAACTAACAAGAATAATGTTGGAGACAAGGGACATCCTTGTCTCGTACCTGCTTCCAATTTAATCTCTCCCGTCATTGTTCCATTCACCTTTACCTTTGCACTACTTTTTTGATTCAATTTTGAAATAACATGTATAAATTTATTACCAAACCCTAATGCCTCAATAATTACCTTAATAGTATCCCATTGTACAGAATCAAAGGCTTTAAAAATATCTAACGATATTATACCTATTTCGTCACCATTATTTTCAGCTACATCTATAATATTCAATACTCTTCTAATTATATCACTCATATATCTACCTTTAACAAACCCTACTTGATTATAACTTATATATTTATCTATAAAACTATTTAATCTATTACTTATAATAGCTGTAAATATTTTGGCATCTTGGTTGATTAAAGAAATGGGTCGGTAGGACTCGATCCTCTCAAGGTCTTTATCAGGTTTAGGAATTATAGATATTACTGTCTTATTCCATGACATCGGGACTTCTCCACCATGTAAAATTCCATTAAATAGTTTTTGCAGTTTTGGTATTATTAGTTCTTTAAAATCTTTATAGAATTCAGCAGGTAATCCATCTTCTCCTGGGGTCTTCCCTAATTTTAACTCTTGTATTATTTCGCTGATCTCCTCCTGTGTTATGTCTCCTTCCATCAAGTCTTTATATGTTTGATCTATTTTCATAGCATATTTTCCAAGATGATTCTTCAATTTTTCTAAATCAATTGATTTCTTTAAATATAATTTTTGAAAAAAATTCCTAGCTACTTCACATTTCTCCAATCTCTTATAACACCTTGTACCTTTTTCGTCTATCAGAGAACCAATTTCTCTCTTTTGAGTTTTATTTTTCGCCATCTTTGCCAATAACCTAGAATTTTTATTACTAAATTCAAAAAAATCCCTATTCAAATATCTTAAATTTTTTTAACCAATTCAATATCTTCTTCTATCAATTTAGTTTTTAATAAAGTCAATTCCTCCAAACATTTTTTATCTTTCGTAAGTGAGAATTGGTTCTCCAATATCTTAATTTGTCTTGTATCCTGATCAATTTTAGCTTTATATTCTCTATATTTCCTGCTTGACAATTTAATACTTTCTCCTCTAAATATTGCTTTCATCGTGTCCCAAACAATTTCAAATTTAACCTCTTCATTATCATTCAATTCCCAACTTTCCTCCCATTTTTTGAATATCCATATTTTATCCTCCTCCTTTTTATACAATTTTTCATCATATCTCCAACCTCTTTCCTTTTTCTCAAAATTAAAATCTGTTTCCATCGTAACTTCTGCATGATCAGAATCCTTAAAAATTCCCACATCTATTCTATCTACTTTATTCAGCAAATCTTTAGAAACAAAAATATAATCAATCCTTGAATAAGTATTATGTACCTTAGAGCAAAAGGTATACACCCTTTCAGAACCTTTCAACTCCCTCCAAACATCTACCACGTTGTTTCGAAACATCCATTTGTTTAAAATTTCCCCTTTATTTGTTTGTCTAAAGCGGGTGGGATTATTACTATCAATTCTATCCCTAATTAAATTAAAATCCCCCGCCACAATTACTTTCCCTACACTTTCTGTTTCCAAAATCTTAGTAATTTTATCAAGAAATCCCTTTTGTTTTTCATTCGGTAGATATAAATTAACCAATGTCACTTTTTGCTCATTAATATTCCCTATAATTATTAAATATCTTCCTTCCTCATCTCTAATTACTTGTTTTTTCTCAAAGTATACCCTATTTGATATCAATATCGCAACTCCTCTAGCTTTGGAAGTCCCAAAAGATTTTTCATAAATTTGCATACCTTTAATATTCATTCTATTAAAATCCTCAGATTTTTGGTGAGTTTCCTGCAAAAATAATATGTCTGGTGAATCCCTTTTAAATTTAAGCTCCAATCTTTTTCTTTTTATATGATTGCCTGTACCCTTCACGTTCCATGTCATTATTTTTATAAACCGCATTTAAACGGTAACTTTTTTAATCCTGACCCCTCCTCTTCCTTTATGTGCACACCCAACACCAAACAAAAAAGACATACAAAGACATAAAACTTTACAAACAATATATAACAAACAACATAAACATAAAACCCAAATATCAAACACAACAACAACAAATAACAAGTAATCTTCATCCCCCACATCCTCAGTCGGGTATCGCCTCTATATAAAGAGTGTGGGGGAGTGGGACATGCCGATGGTCGGGTCACCTCTTCGGGCTGTTCTTTAGATTCCACTTTCAAAAAAAGACGACAACACTGGCTTCACCCCGGACTCAGCTTCCTGCTTTTTTCTAAGATCCTCCTCCTTATCTGGCGTTCGCTCGGTATCTTCACGAATTTTCTTATGCTCAGAGACTGCCGGAGAGATTTCTTTTCGTTTTAAACTCTTAGGATCCTGACCACCAACTGCGCCTTTTTCTTCCAAGGTTGAGGGTTCCTCTTGTATTCCACCCATCTTAAGCATGTAATCTTTAATTTCTTCAAAATCTTCCTCTTTCTCAATCAGCCCAAGCTCCCGAATTAATCTTATTACGTCTGTTTCTGGGGTAATAGTATGCATCCTTCCTTTGTAAAAAAAATTTCAGCTGCTGTAATGGCCTCCAATTATACTTGATATCATTGTCTCTCAAAACCTTTGTAACTGGTTTTAAATAGAATCTCCAAGATCTTTCTTCTCTGGAAATATCCGAAAAAAAATTGAATCTCTTTCCCCTCAAATTTAGGAACTCCTTCCAGTTCCCTTATTTTTGCCATAACCTCTAGTTTATCTCCAAGGTTTGCAAATCTTACTAAAACATTTCTATTTGCTCCATTTTGTCTCTTATAACCAATTCTAAAAACACTTACTAGGTCTGCTGCCGTGTATTCAGCTGATCCAAAATCATTCAACCATTTTAACACCCTCTGCTTCAGATCATCCGGCCTATTTTCTGGAATATTACGTATAACAATATTATATTTTCTAACGTCCTCCTCCAAAAGACTAATTCTCTTGTCTTGTTGCTGATTTTTATAAAAAATTCCCTCTATCTTACGGTCAATCTGCGCATCATGTGCATGAATTTGTTCAATTTCATCTTTAATGAATTTCACCTCCACGTTTTGCTTTACAAAATTAACATTCAATTCGCTTATCTGTTCTTTAGCTTTTTGAATTTCCAGCGTCATGTTCTCCATATGGTCAGTCAGTGTGGTTAATTTTTCTCCAATTGTATTTAAGGCTCCAAAAATTCGTTCAAGTTCTGAAGGCTGTTGAGTCGTCATTTCAATTCAAAAAGCTCTTTTTTTTTTTTTTAATTATACCTCTTTGCCAAGAGGGTCTTTTTTGAAGAATGAGGGCAGTGTCCCAAATAAAATAAAACTGAGCCGGCTTTTAATGCACCAAAGGAGCCAGAAAAAAAAAAGATAGGAGGGCTTCCCCAATTTATTTAGCTTCTTAAGCATCCATTTTAAGTGTAATCCAAAAAGCTTGCTCGCTACGTTCAGCTAACACAGCCCACTTAAGAAAATTCAGAAGTTCAAAAGGGTTGTAATCCACATGCTATCAACCAACTTTCTACTGTTTACTTAGTCTTCAGCCTGTGTTTAATGCCTTGTAGCGAGACAAAGAGCATGCAAATCGTGGTATTTGCCAAAACAAAGTGTGGCCCCCCTCTTACCTCGGCCGCCTTCGATCAACCCTCTGTCTCCACAGAGAAACGAAACTTTGAAATTCGAGCAGTTCGGGTTGATCAATCGCTTTAGAAAAACAATTTACTAGTCCCACCGTCCTTCCAAAACAACTGTAAACATTTCTAGCTTCTAACGGTGCGTTTTAACCACTTTAATCCACATTTTTGTTGAAAAAAAGCCCTGCGAAGTGGAGGAAACTCCCTCTCTCTACTCGAGCATCGCCACGCCCCCCCTGACTAGAATTTCTTAAGCAAATGGGAATCTGGCAGTAAGTTGCAAGACATGACCATATGAGGTCCTCTCTTTAACAACTTCTTCAACTCCCAATGATGGCATCAGGGACTGACAAAACTATAGTGGCTAAGTGGTGTGGTCACATGGTTTTGCGATTTATGACCACGTCGCTTAACTACAGTTTCCAGTCGTCAGAGTTGTTAAGCAAAGACTTCCTGTATTCATATAGTTTGAAACAATTTAACAACAATAACCAGATTCTGGTGTCCATGGTCAAGGTTTTGGTATATCTATATTTTGTTGTTGTTGCTGCTGCTACTGCTGCTGCTGCTATTTTATACATGCAGAAAAGCTTCCCCTCCCCCACCAAGACCTCAGATTATTGATAGTTTTATCCACTGTGATACCTAGGCTAGAACATAACACCAGCCACCAGTATAATGCCTAAGATGTATCATTAATTATATCAGAAGATACAAACCCAAACAAATTAAAGCGTTCCATGGCTCGGGACCTAGTTACTTGCGAGACTGTCTCCTGCCCCATACATCCCTTAGACCGATACGCTCCCACAGAGAGGGCCTTCTCAGGGTGCCGTCGGCCGGACAATGCCGTCTGGCGACACCCAGGGGAAGGGCCTTCTCTGTGGCGGGCCCTACCCTATGGAACGACCTTCCCCCTGAACTTCGCACCATCTCCGACCTCCGCCTCTTCCGCCAGTGTCTAAAGACACATTTTTTTCATCTAGCCGGCCTAGCGTAACCTCTGCAATTGACTATTCTAGACAGTTTTAAATTTATGGGGATTTTAATTTGGTTTTAGCACAGGACGGTTATTAAATAAGTTTTTTAAATTTGTTATTGAATTTGTATGTATTTTAAAATTCCTGTGCACCGCCCTGGGTCCGTTTGGAGAAGGGCGGGGTATAAATTTAATAAAATAAATAAACAAATAAATAAATAAATAAATATTCTTCACAGATCAGTGGTCTGCTTATTTTGCATGAAATTAATCCTAAATCTGACCATTTGATATGGTTAGAACTGTATCTCTTTCCACTACAGTGCATAATAGGTACTGATATTGCAATTCCAAAAATATTAAGAGGAGTATTTTGGCATGGCTTAGATTATGATGGCAGCTATTTTTATAAAGGCTATACAAAACGGAAAAGTGAAGCAGTTGATTGTATTTCTTCTTCCATCCCAAGGCTCCTGTTAAAAGCTATTATATGAAATACTTTAATACTAATAATAATCCTCTAATTACATGCTTTAATAGCTGGTTCATTATGGAAATATGTTCCTGATCTGTTTATTTTCCTTTATACACTGAAGCTTGATTAAAAGCCTAATAAAGATGATGATAATGCTCTCTTCTATTCCCAGTTCTTGCTGGAGCAAGCAACTCTTACATGTAAACTCTGAAGGAGCAAAGAATGTGGAATTTTCTGTTGCTGAATAGAATGTGTTGCTTCAAACATCTTCAAATTATGTAGCTCAGGGGTGTCAGAGTCAAGGCCCGTGGGCCAGATCTGGCCCGGGGGATACTTAGAACTGGCCCGTGGGCCCAGCCTGGAAACAGCAAAGACCGGCCAACAGTGCCTCTGCCAGCAAAAATGGCAGTCAGGAGGGCTACATGCAACCCTCTTGAGCTTCGTTTTTGCAGCAGATTGCAGGAGCTTGTGTCGCAGTCAAAAATGGAGCTTGAGAGGCTGTTTCAACTGGCAGAGCACTTGGGTGACCACACAGACATGAGTAATATCAAGATGGCCATGCCCACCCTGATCATGCCCACCCACCCCATCCAAGGTCAAACACAACCCTGATGCAGTCCTGAATGAAATTGAGCTTGACACCCCAAATGTAGGAGATTTAAATCTCTCTTATTTCAAACCAAGTTGAAACTGTTACAAGGAAACAAGCTACCAAACTCACCATCTGTTAATTGCCCTGGTTCAAAAAAATACAACTCATTTTATCCTTCTTGAATGCTCTTTGGGTACTAGGCTGTGCTTCTAGAAGGTTTTTTCGGAATATTGCTGATAACTGCTGTTCTCCCTCAAAATATGTGCCCTATTGGATTCTTCACAGTTCTGATGTTAATATCTAACTAAAACCATGCTAAAAGAAGTGACTAAGGATATTTTGTTGATGTTTTTATTCATTCCAGGTGAGAACAGGAGGACTCTGAAGAAGCGGCTGTGATCAGTATGCATCTGAATAAAGGGGGGAAATCTAAATGAAGGGAAATTGACTACACTTCAGTAGGAAAAGAGTTCAGCCGTTTGGGTAGGATGATATTCTCCTCTAAGGACACAATTTACAATATGTGGGTATTAGTGTATCTAATCTTCCTATTGGATTTCCAGGCTGTGTTAGAAACCCAGACTACTCTCTATGACAGGGATGTCCAAACTTGGGAACTTTAAGACTTGTGGACTTCAATTCCCAGAATTCTGGGATTCTGGGAGTTGAAGTCCACAAGTCTTAAAGTTCCCAAGTTTGGACATCCCTGCTCTATGATTTGCAAACTAATTTGTTGGCTGTCTGCTGAGCTTCACACTTCAATTACTTTGAAGTTGAATTATTGTAATGCACTCCACATAGGGCTGCTTCTGAAAACTCTTTGCTGTTTAAATGTGTTTCTTAATGTTGTGTTTTATTTTGCTGCATAAGTTAATTTTAACTAAAAATAATTTTCATGTCAAGTTTTCAAACTTAAAAATATTGCATCATCGAACTCAATTGTAGGACAGTCGGTTTAGAAATGCATGCCATTTAATGTAAAATAAATTAATAACAGTAGCTTATTTATGCATTAAAGGTAGTCCTCAACTTACAGCAGTTCATTTAGTGACCATTCAAAGTTACAACAGCACTGAAAAATGTGACTTATGCCCATTTTTCACACCTTTGCAGCATCCCCATGATCACATGATCAACATTTGGACACTTGGCAACTGGTTCATATTTATGACGGTTGCAGGGATCCTGTGATCAGCCTTTGCGACCTTCTGACAAGCAAAATCAAAGGGGAATCCAGATTCACTTAACAACCATGTGACTAACTTAACAAATGCAATTATTCACTTAACAATTCTGGCGAGAAAAGCCATAAATTGGGGCTTAACAAATGTTTCAGTTAGCAACATAAATTTTGGGCTCAACTGTGGTTGTAACTTGAGGATTACCTGCATATCTTTCCTGCACAGTCAGGTCATCTTATAGAGGAGGTCCTCATCTTACAATAGTTCATAGTGACTGTTCAAAGTCACAACCGCACTGAAAAAAGTGTCTTATGACTGTTTTTCATATTTTCAACCTTTGCAGCATCCCCATGGTCACATGAGAAAAATTCGAAATCTTGGGAACTGAGTCCCATTTATGACAGTTGCAGTATCCCAGAGTCATGTGATCACTTTCTGACAAGCAAAGTCAATGTGAAATCCAGATTCACTTAACAACTGTGTTACTAATTTAACAACTGCATTGATTCATTTAACAACGATGCTAAGAAAGGTCGTAAAATGGGGCCAAACTCATTTAGCAAATGACTCCCTCAGCAACAAAAATAGGGAGCTCAATTGTGGTTGTAAGTCAAGGATTATCTGTATTGGGATTTTCCTACAATATCCCTTTGAAATAGGTCAGGATAAGAAACCATGAGTGGCTCTAAGTTACCAGTTGACGGGATAAGCTACTATAAAAAACTGGATCTTCTGAATTCTAATCCAAAACTCCACATTGGCTTAGTTTAACCATTATAAAAGAGGGAGAAATTAGCAAATTAAGTAACATTTATTATACTATTTGTGCTTTTTATTCTAATGAAATAACACTGTAGTTTGCAATGTTTATCTAGCAGCAATCTTTCCTGAGGACTGAGTTGTATAGATGGAATGTTTGGAACTCTAGTTGATTGTGACAAGGCCATAAAATTGAGAATTCTGTATCCTTTTACATCCAGTATGCCTGTAAAAAGAAGCCTGGAAGCTTCCATTTTTAGATTGATCACAGCAAGTTGTGGCAATTGCATATTTCTAACTAAAGATCAGTATACAATACAGTATAAGATTTAGCAAAGATACTAAACTGAATTAATATAAAGGGAAGTTTTGAAATCTTACTTGAACTATGTTGGAAGAGAGACAGGACAGAATGAATGTAGGCAAAGGGTCACTGACATTTATTCCCAATACTTCAGTTTTGAATCACATTCAAATACAACCTATATAATCTCATAAACAAATGCAGGTCTATTTATATAATAAACAGAACATTATAGAACTATATAGAACAAAAAACAGAACAATATAGAACAATCAACCAATGGAACAAGTTGCCTTGAGAAGTTGTGGGAGCTTCATCACTGCAGGCTTTCAAGAAGAGTTTGGACTGTCATTTGTGGGTAGGTGGACTAGATCAGGGGTCCCCAACCTTTGCAACTTTAAGTCTGAAGGACTTCAGCTCCCAGAATTCTCCAGCCAGCAAAGCTGGCTGGAGAAGTCTGGTAGCTGAAGTCCTTCAGACTTAAAGTTGCAAAGGTTGGGGACCCCTGGACTAGATGACCTAGAAGGTCCCTTCCAACTCTGTTAATCTAATCTTATATACCTATATTGCTATCTAAAAAGCTACAGAGGACATGGATACATTCTTTACATTTCAGTAATACTGTATATCATAATTTCAAAATTCAGAAAAGATTATAGCTTGATAGTCTTTGAACCAGAAATGTCCATCCAGAATTTAAATGTTCTCAAATTAAAAAATACATTCAAACATTCAATCAAATGGTTGTCTTCTGAATTGCTCCTGCTTGATCCTTAATTCTAATCCTTATGTTACTGTTTAAGCTTGTCAACTAGAATAAAAAAGGGTCTTCCTGCTTTAATGCAGATTATAAAATAAAATATGGTCCCTGGAACATTTAATCCATCACAAATGTAGTTATTTCATGGGCAATTTTATAGACTATGAATTCAATAGTGAAAAAGGAAATATGAGTGAATATATGGCTTGCCATGGTAGTTAGCATTCAATTACAGATGTTACTTTTAATCTACCTGTTTTATCCTATTCGTTGCTGTCTCTGCTGGTTTGGAGATTTGTAGTTTTAATGGCAATACATACTTTCTGGCAAGCTTTTCTTAACAAATGAGGATATTCATTAAATTAATGTTCAGTTATGACTGCTATAATTAGGATACTTATTTCAAAGGCAGCACATCTGACTCAAAGATTGTACCCTCAGATGTTCCTTTTCTTATAAAGATGTAATGTGAAGACTTACAGCTTAATATTCATATCTCCATAACATGTACTTCAATGATATAATGAGTGGGCCAAAGACTAGCTCCTGCTAATATTTTATCCATAGATCCAAATATTGTGGGGAATATTTCTTCTCCTTTCTTCCCTCTTCTTCGTTCTCCTTCTCCACCGCTTCCCCTGTTAAACTTATAAGAATTTCCAGGGCTATCAAAGTATAGAAGGTGCATTGTAATTCTTGTTGAAAAGACAAGTTAACATACTACTAATTCCTCAAGAATGACATTAAGAAGACCGAATGAAATATCTGTGTGCAAAATAAGCATGAGAGTTTTACTTGAATCAGATCACAGCATGCATCTACACAGTGTTGACCAAAGTTGCCACTAGCCATATCTGCCACTTCAACTTCTGCTACCCTGTTTTCCCAAAAATAAGACCTCCCCGGATAATAAGCTCATTCGGGCTTTTGAGCATTAAAATAATTCCTCCTCAATAAATAAGCCCTCCCTGAAAATACTGCAATACAGCAGCAGCCATGAGGTTACTGCCTCTTGCATCTCAAAAATATTAAGACCTCCCCGAAAATAAGGTGAAGCGCTTATTTTGGGAGTCAAATGAAAATAAGACCCTGTATTATTTTCAGGAACACACTGTATCTACCTCACTCGTGGAGACATTTCCACTATAGATCTTAATGTCCATGTCAACATTTTGAAAGTAAAAATGGTTATGATCTTATGTATAATTTGATCTTCCAGCAATAGCATATTTGAAAATAGCAATATATTTGTGAAATAAATTCATGTCTGAACACAGTTCTGAGCATGCTGTGGCCCTGTGCAGTTCAGTGATGCGCATGAAATATATGAAATTCCAGCAATTCAACAAAATTGTATCTTTATGGTGTCATGTCTTAGAGTTTAAAGGAGAAAAGTGGACTAAAATTCCTTTCCTAGGAAATTATGGTATTTCTTGGGCTTCAATCACTAATAAACTGCCTGCCTGACAGAATGCCCATTTTAAACTTATCACAATATCTTGTGATGTAAGATTAAGTTTTGCCTGCCCAATAACAAAACAGAAGGATTTATTTCTGTCTTCCATTGAGGATCTGTATACTGCACAAGTCAAAAAAGGGCAAGATGATGCTACAGGGCACAACCAGACACAAGGACAGATTTTTCCCCCCGAATGCCATCACTCTACTTAACAAATAATTCTCACAACAATGTCAATAATTTACTAAGAATGTATTACTATTATTCTTCTCTTCCTTCTTAGTATCTTATCTCTCCCCACTTATGACTATAACCATGTTGCGTGTATCTTTCAATTTATATTGTTTTTATTTGTTTCCTAGTACAATTTGACAGCTTATTAGTAGCCTTGACTATCACTAAGTGTTCCATCTTTTTATTCTTGATGAATGTATTTGGTTCTCCCTATGTACACTGAGAGCATATGTACCAAAGACCAATTCCTTGTGTGTCCAATCACACTTGGCCAATAAAGAGTTATATTCTATTCTATTCAGGGTGGATTTGATTTAAATCAAGTTGATTTAAAGCACGATTTAAATCATGATTTAAATCACTAGTAAAAAAGCTTGATTTAAATCATAGTTTTCTACATAAAGGCTAATTCTTGCTGGTATAACTTATAATATGCAAGTAGATGAAGATTTTTAGAATAACAACTTTTCATATTAGTTTTTTTATCCCCAGTTTAATAAGTTAATCATTCATATTTGGACAACTTTTCTGTTGTACTTAGGAAGGAGAAAAATAATCATTACCTTAATAATAATAATTTAAATAGATTTATTCAACTGAAACAATAACATTACAGCATATGTTATTTGCTTAAACAAACATCCATGTTTGTTAACTAATTTGGCTAAACAATATATATATATATATATTTTAAGAAACTTAGACTTTGATTTTGTAGTACTGCTTGTCTGCTTGCCCCTTCCTCCTCACACTTAGTTTCAATTTTTTCTTGTGCAGATCTATTCCACTCCAAACAATCAGAAAAATATTGTTTCTATTCTATTCACTGAACTTCTTGAAACTTAGCACTGAAGAGGTTGATTCTGTATTCAAAGGTTTGTAGAATTTAGGATTAAGGTCTTTTTTCCAACTCTGTTCATGTTAGAACATTTTTGCTGTGAAGAAGAGGCATGTGATCTCTGCTGAGTCAAATTCAGTTTTGAGAACTGCAAAAGTAAACCAAGCATCTGTGATAATATCTTGTAGGCAGAGAAACTGCCCAATAATCTTACAAAATCCTCTGGAAGAGCATGACATTGTGAATGGATTAATGGAATTTATTTACCCAAAAAATTAAACATATACAGCCTTATTCTACATAATTAAAAAACTTTTTAATCTTTATTTCATGATGGAATAACCTTTGGATGGTAATATATTTTCCTCAAAAAGCATTTTATATAAAAAAATCCGATTTAAATAAAAAAAATCCGATTTTTTTGATTTTTTAAAAAAAATCATTGATTTTTATCCACCCTGATTCTATTCACTATTATCAAAATTTAAAGTTCAATTCCTTTCAGAGTACGATACTTTAAAAAAAAACCCTAAAATATCTTAATAGAATGAAAACCACAATTTAATAAACCTTGATGCAATGAACACTTTAAATAACAATACTCTTCTTGTTTTTATTTTAGATAACTTAGTTTATTTATTTAGTTATTTACATATGCTGTACCTTCATTTTTCAGATTGTGTCATTTGCATCTTACATAATTTGCATAATTATCTTCTTACAGAAATGACACAAATGGAGGCAAACATAATTTGAGAAATAAAGTTGCCACAGACAACAGACTCTGTGAATAATGGACATCCAGGAATAAAAGGCATTTCTTTCCCCCCAATTCATCCATTATGACAAAGTTACAATGCAAGATAGTTTCCAAACTCTGAATTAAAAGTCATTCTCTGTTCCACCTTGGACCTCATTTACACATAACTAATTTATACTAAAGTTATATGTAATAGCCTTGATTAGATAAGATTTTGATTTTATTATTTCAACAACTTTGCTTTGATCATATAATAATTCTTCTGTCCTTCTCCCTAACTAAAATTGTGCCTTAGAGATTTGACAGTTATTTAATAATATCTAATTTTTATCTAGTTTGTTGACTAAGCATGTGATAAATCCTACCTCTTATCCAGGTTGTTAAATAATAATAAAAAACTTTGCACTTCAAGTTATTGTTTATTCTCAACATTAACCACTTTGATACTATCGATTTACAAATGGGTGTACTTAGGCATAGACAACATCTCTAGTTATAGACAACATTCCAAAGATACATTCCTTTAAATTGACTGTACATTCCAGCTATACTTGGCAAACAAGCTCATCGGCCTCGTTTAGTTCTCCATATATTACTTCTCTCTTTGGTATTTCTATCAAACAAATAAATATGTATAGAAAAAACATGTGAAATAAAAATAATTCCAAAGCTAGGTTTAATCTATGTATGATGGGGTCTAGAACCAAACCATTTTTAAAATAAAAAGCCATCTTTTAACTTAACTTATGAGCACCACCTATTACCGTATTTTTAGCTCCATAAAATATACCCCCCCCCAAAAAAAATAGTGGGTGGAAATGTCTGTGCATCATATGGAGCGAATATCGCAGGGGGTCTGCCACCATGGTGCCCTTTTACAGTGCTGAAGAGCTGTCACATGAGAGGGCATCTATCTGTGGACCTCTCAGGCTCCGCCACCTGCCCTTACTACACTGCTACTCCATATTTGGCGTTCCATATTCATATTTTTTCTTGTTTTCCTCCTCTAAACCTAAGTGTGTCTTATGGTCAGGTGCATTATAGTGTGAAAAACACGATAATTATTAGCAATAGGGAAGTATCTTAAAATACATTACTTAAAAGGGAATGAACATCTACTTCTATATTATGTGCTAGTCATAAGAAACAAGGACATGCTTTTTGCCTATCTCAGTTGCCAGACTTAATTCCTGATGGTTTAAAAAATCATATATTATTTCTTCTTAGAATATTCTCAGAAGAAATATTATTGAATTGGAAATGCCAAAAGACTGATTCAAATTAGAAAATGATAAAAAGGATTGAATGAGATTTAAACAACGCTAAATGGAAATACAGTTTTAATCCATTTCCATTCAAGTAAATTACTTGTCAAAAAATAAGTGCACTTACATAGAAACAAAATGAGTTAAAAGAGTGGAAGGTCATTCTCCGAGCTTGTGGATTGGTTTCCAATGTTTCATTACCAGGCTAGATAACATCTATAGCCGAATTTAGGGAATGTCAGTGTTGGTGTTCTTCTGCTTATAAGGGCTTCATGTTGTCAGTAGGTCTTGTGATGATAGGGTCATGTTAGGTAAATGTCCTGTGCTGCATCTTGTGAAGGGTCAGGTGTGGGTCACTTCACGTGAGGGTCACTGGAGGCAAAATGCTGTTTGGAGAGGTTAGGGGCTGGTTGAACATTGGTGCTGTCACTGTTTGGTTGTACAGTTTATTTAAATTTTCAAGGGTTTGTAGGCTAGTTGTAGGTCGATGTGTCTGTTGATGGAATTGTGCCAAGCTTCAATAATCCTGAAACTCCTTCCAATCAGCTTTATGGGGTATAATATTATCAGAACAAAAGTATTTCTATTCTTATTCTATAATCATGTATGTTCATAAACAGTATGGTATTGGAAGTTTTATTTTAGGTCCCTTTCCTAGTGAGTATGAGTTTGGCTTTTCCATGGCTTTTACCACCTGATCTGACAGGTTCAGGAAATGACAGAGACAAAACAGTAAAACCCAATGACATTGGACAGCTCTTGACACCTCCAATAGCAAATAATTCCACTGATTACACTTGGAGTTAGTTTGCACTCATATTGCTCCTATTTCAATAGACAGTCTTATCATTCATGCTTGCCTTTCTAATCCCTGTCATGGCCACTGGATGTTATCTGGAATTATCTTCTGAATGTTTACAAAAGAACTAAGTTCTCTTATCCAAAAAGAAACCATGACAGCAAAAACAAAAAAAAGAAGACAACACTCAGCTTTCTAGGTCAATGATATTTTAGCATTCATGGCCAGAAGCTGGAGGAGAAATAGTTAGAGTGTAAAGCAATCGTAGTACACCAGCTTCCAAAATGTAATCACTCTGACATCGCTATTTTTCAACTTCACTGAAGCACACTTTTCATTCTTATGAATAACAAGGCTATACATAGCACATATATGTCCTTTATAGCTCACTTTTTTTTTAAATCTCTAAAATAAAAGATAACATTTTTTACAACAGAAACAATGGAGCATGTTACGGTCCATATATATATATATTCATACATACATACATACATACATACATACATACATACATACATACATACACACACACACACACACACACACACACACATACATATACACAAACACTACTTAAAATGCCTTAGGTGGAAAAAAATTAACACAGTCCATTGTAGTTGAGTGGCCAATAAATTTAACTAAATAAATATTGATCACGTCAAAAAAAGCCAGATATATCTGTATAATTACACTTTTTAAATTTGTGTCTATTGCTCAAATGAAAGATCATTAATATTTTATAAGGTCATTCTTGTAACTGACATTAGTCTCTCTATTCCTTTCTTTATATTTTTTATTTAATTTCATTATCTTCATTTTCTGGAAATGCTCTTATTTGCTTCTTTGTTATTTATGCATTCTTCTGTATGTTTATAAGGCTTTCCAAATTTCCAGCTCCATTTTTATTTGCAACTGAATAGTAGTTTGCCAAATTCTTGGCCTTACAAAAGTAACACCTATTTAGTGGAAGAGGGGCATAGTTTTTATTTCCATCATTCCATATGTATCCCTACTAATAATTTTGTTCTTTATTGTTCTTGTTCTTTTTCATGTTTTCCCTTTTATGTATGGATATACATTTTGAAGTTTTTTAAAAATCAATTGTTCTGTTGTTTAATAACCTATTTTGTTATTCAATTCAATATTAATTAAGATTTTTATTAGTGCATAACACAGAGTTCTTACTCGTGCGTGAGAGACCATAGACCACTGTGTGTGTTTTGAAAATAGTCCAAAAGACTATACATATGTATACATGCATAGAAGCTAAGTACTGTATATATGATATTACTTCACTTTTTTTGTTATTAATGCACTATGCACATATTTACTTTTATGATTTATCCTCACAAAAAAGCCCCAAATATTAATTTTTACATCTTCAATCTTTTGATAGTTACATTCATACTTTCCCCGGCTTTAGTAGGGCCTGAATATGTTTAATGGGAGAATGATGGCATCTTTTTTTTTTAATTTAAATTTATATCCCGCCCTTCTCCACAGAGGACCCAGGGTGGCGTACAGGAAATTTAAAAAACATACAAATACGAAGATAAATATATAATTTAAAATAAATATTAAATAATCCTATCCTGTACTAAAACCAAATTTAAAATACCCAATTTAAAAACTTCCTAAAAGTCTCCATGGGAGGTTAGGCTAGGCCAGCTTGTTGGAACAAATATGTCTTTAGACATTGGTGGAAGAGGCGGAGGTCGGTGATGGTGCGTAATTCAGGGGTAGGTCATTCCAGAGGGCTGGGCCCGCCACAGAGAAGGCTCTTCCCCTGGGTGTCGCCAGTCGGCATTGTCCGGCTGACGGCACCCTGAGAAGGCCCTCTCTGTGGGAGCGTATCGGTCTAAGGGATGTATGGGGTAGGAGGCGGTCTCGCATGTAACTAGGCCCCGAGCCATGGAGCGCTTTAAAGATGGTCGTCAATGATCTTATGATCTTAAATGATCTTATCTTCACACACCTAAATATTATTTGGCTTTCAAAAAGGCAGTTTTCAAAAGCCCTCTCCTCTACACTATTCTCAGGGAGATACCACAATATTCCTCTAGTTTGCTGCCTCTGCCCATAGGGGGAAACAATAACACACTGTTTCATTTGGATATTGTGTCGAAATTTCATTTTCCCTTTTCTAGCAATAATACCAGAGCAGTCAGGTGATTACTTCGTAACTTTCCTACAAGCTGATAAAAACCTCCAGATCACCTAAAATGAACTAGGTTTTGCTATTTAGCTTCCAGTCAGCTTCAGATTCTTGCTGAATACAAAGTTCCACTCCCATGAACCTTATTTGTTTATTTTCTGTATGTTTGTTTTGTTGCTTCTGGCCATAATAAAGAGGGGCAATGCATAATACATAGGCTGTGTTCCCAAGCCTGGGTCACTGAATGTGTTAAGGACCCCATTTCTTGGTTTTGCTGTTAACTGGTTAACTATCTTGGCTGCTGTGTATATTTATTTTGGAAGTTTTTATTGTTTTCAATGTTTTTTTAATAGTTTTGGAATTGTAAGCCACCCAGAATCATGGACTGAGATGGGGGAAGGGGGTGTCCTATAAAAATTGAGTCAATAAATCAATATACGGTGCAAACAAATCTAAACCAGCAGGAAAACAATGTTCCCATCTAAATGTACTTTTATACGTATTAATAAAATCCAGAACCCCTGCTTTGAGTCCCAGATTGAGACCTGAATACATGAAGAGTAAAGGGAAGTGGGATAGACTGCACCCATAATCCTGTTTTCTTTCCACTTTAAGCCATTTGGTAAATGTCTTCAAGCTAAAATGTAGAATAAAAAAATTGCATGTAGAGAACACAAATAAAGCCGTATACACCTATGCACAGATGTTGTGAATGAATTTACAGCAGACAATGGGGAAGCATCATTAGAACAGTAGAGGTGACAGTAAAACTCTAAAAAATAACAATAGTGAATCCTAATGATTTTTTTTTGTGTCTGTTTAAAAGGCTAAAGGGAGGAAATGGACAGTCAACAAGTATGAAAAACAAACAAGCAAGCATGTGAATACACACATACACACACCCAAATCCAAGCTAATGTTGAAGAATTTGACATAAATGAATGCTGAATTTGATGCACTGTATTGGTACAAAATATCTGGAGAAAATGTGGACTAAAAATATTAAATTATTATGGCCATTAATTTAAGGGAAAAAATAAAATGATACTTTGAAGGCATCGGACACCTGTGAAATCCATAAGAATATTTCAAGGAAAAATTAAAAATATAGCAAACAGGATGGAACTTACATATGGTGGACTTGTGCACTGGCCAAAAAAGTTTGGTCTGTGATTCACAGGACATTCGTGAAGATAACATGAATCCCTTTTCAGATGAAACTAGAACTGGATATTGGGGCTTATGCAACAAGAACCGAGTAAAAACATGCTATCTTAATATTGTATAAGATCACTGCAGAATATTATATGCAGAAAAATGGAAATTTTTCTTCATGTGGTGAAGATTGGATAGTTAAATTTAAAGACATTGGAGATTGAAAAACTGACAAATCTATAGAGGCTTTTATTAAAGACTAGTGTCTATGTGAGGGGTATGTTATAAAAGAAGAGAGAAATAGCTAGATGATAAAGAGTTTTATAGATAACACAGAGATAACAAAAAAATAAATGAATACAACAGAATAAAGCAAAAAGAAATAGCTAATGCATCCATTAGGAAAGTGAAGAGCAGATATAGACTATATGTTTTTTAAATATTTTAGATGATTATTTGAACATTAGCAGGTTCATATTTTTATATATGTTTATGTTTCTATGTTTACTTACTATATGTGTACAATTTTAGTAAATATTTTTAAAAACGTTACATAAGTAGATGCAAGTATGATATGTATATCTATATAAAGACTGGGAAAACATAATGATTAAATTAGAAGCAGTCCAGAGTTCATTGTAAGAAAGGTAACTGTAGAAATGTTTGAAATAATTCTTTTTAAAATTAAACTATTTCTGAAAAACATTTCAGATTTTGGATACAGTATGAAAGGAGGTCTGATGTTGGTCACCATCTCTCTTCATAAGCCAGGGCACCAAAAAAAGTTTCAAATTACTTTGAAACAATATACTTTGATTAAAGTAAACAAAATTTACTTTGAAACAAAGTAAAGTTCCACCAACACCAAGAAGGCGTTAAATTGGGGAAGGCTGTTTTCAAGACCAGGCAAGCTTATACAAAAACACAGAATTGTAGAAACAGTTTGCAAAGCCCATCACAACTTGGTCCTGGTTAACAATCCTTTGAATTGAACATAATAATGTGCAGGAAGCAAAAACAATTGTTTCAAAATGTTTATGCTTTGTTTTGAATGATCTCTGACAGCTTGTAGCCTTCGACAATACTGTTCCACTGTGCTTTGAACCATTTGAAGTTTCCTAATATGTTTAAAGTAGATTAGGCAGTCTTGTGACCCACTGGGTCATGTTTTGACAGAAAGATAACGTAGGCTGATATGACAGAATGAATATTAAATTTTAGATTAACCACATTTTTACCTCAATGTGGATGGTTCCAGGGGTCGCTTCCTGTACCATTTGGTACCACTTCGCTTCGCACATGCACCCATCATGCGTTGCTTGCACTACAAAGTTGATTGTAAATTGTTCTGTGCATGCGCAGAAACATGCTCGCAACAGCAGAAGAGACCGGGGAACCAGTTTGGGGGCGTGGCCAGCCTGGGTTGCTGCCGGTTCTGCAACCCAGGCAAAATCACCACTACTGGTTCGGCTGAACCAGGAGCAACCCTTCTGGATAGTTCCATGATAATCTAAGACAGTGGCCCCCAAACCTTTGGGCACAGGGAACCAATTTTTCCATGGACCAGGGGTGTGTGGTTTTATGCACTACCTGCATCTTGCACATGTGTGGTCGGGGTTTTGCTCATTTGTGCAACCTAGGTCTGGCTGGCAGTGGGCTAGGCTGGTCCATGAACCAAGGGTTGGGGACCCCTGATCTAAGACGTATATATAACATACAGTAAATACAAAAAATAATTGTAGTGGCTTTCTTAAATTGGCAGTTTTTGGTGTCTGGGTTAACAAATTGCATTGCACTATAATGCATTGTTTGTGCTAACTTGAGGGTACTGTCAGATAAATAGATAAACACAGCAAGAGTTTTAGTACTTTATACATTCCCATGATAGCAATTATATTACCAAACCACAGCTAACTATAGGCAACATATCCAAGTTCCTGATCACATTATATAATTGTGTTATACTTGGCTTTTTGCTTTCCATAGATATGTAGTTGGATATTCTGTATGTGTTTATACACATAAATATATATGTATACACACACACACACAGTAAACACGTACACACATATAGTACCATGTTGAGAAACGTTTTCTATGCAAAGCAGCACTAAACTTAATATTAATGTAGCGAGCAATTGCTTTTAAGCTGTCGTCCCAAACTGCACTCTGCGATGATGCGCAGATAATAACATAAAGTCTCTCTTAAGCATCTGAGATCATGAAACTCCCATTTTGACAGAAAAATTGGAGCCATTCATTTTAGTTTCACATTGAACAATGAAGTATGTCAGGTTTTAGCCTGAAAGTGGTATCATGTACAACCACATACAACGTTATTTTCTCTCTCCCTTCAATGAGCTGCAATTTTAATGTGCATTATGCAAGATCATCTTAGCTGCACTATTTGTCAGAATTAGGTAGAAAAATACTGTTTGCTGTATGACCAATAGCATTTATGTCTTTTGAAGACATAAGATGATGCTGTTTTCTAAATGAAATACCTACATAGCTGCTAAATCACAGCAATTTAAATCCTACCATAATTTTATTTTGTGTTGTTATTGGTGGGGTCAGGGTTCTGCTTAGAAGTGGTAAATTCTGGAGACACAAAATAGTTTTCTTGAACATAACTAGAATTCCCAAATCAGCCTTAGTAAAACCTTTCTATTTGTTCAGTGGGCTTAGCTTGGTCTTAGTTATGGTAAGCAGTAATATTACTCGAGGCAGTAACTGAGAAAGATTTTATTTTATTTTATTTAAAATATGCCAAATTCATGAAAACCATTTTCATTCTTGCTACTGATAAAGGAAAACCTATAGGAACTTCACTCACTGATTCCATTTGCAATACTGTTGATCCAAATGGTGCCATTTTAAGAACACAAGCAACGGCAATATAGAAGGCCTTCTGCTTAATTTTCAAAGAAACTACAGAAGCTAACAAGATCACGTGCATATTATGCATATTATAATGATGCCAGGAGCTGATTGATGGTTTCCCAAGAAACTGATCTACTGGCCATCTGTAAACTAGAAGCAAAAGTTTGCAAGGCAAATCGGGCAAAAAGAAGGAGCATGCAACGAGAAAAGGCACACAGCCCTAAACTGTTTGTTTTGTTGAAAACCCATCAAGATCACAGTAAATGCAAACTGATTTGGAACTGGCACAACTCACCATGAGAAACAGAAGAAACATTCAAAGTTTCCAAAACTTGAAGAAAGTGCTTCTTACTCAGTCCAACTCAAATATTAACAGTTTACATTGTTTCATAGCTCATCACTACTTAAAGTTTGCCAGCCCAATGCTAAACCTACCCAAGGCTAGGTTTCATAGTGCCTGAAATTGGAAGGATCAGTACTATATTCTTTATAAAACAGCAGTGGCTTTTGATGGGGTGGGGGTGGGGTGGGGTAACGTCCCCTGAACACATTAATATCATTATAGGTTATTGTAAAAAGCTTTCTCTTGAGTTGAAACCACCATATAGTTTTCACCAGCAATTTACAAGGTTTAAACAGTTTGCCACTTTATTCTTCTGGAATATTTTTGAAAGTTGCATTGTTTTCTCTGGATAATTTATTTAACTTTCAATAGTGGAAGATGCAATTTTCTACTGTTACAAGTTCATAAAAATTAAATTACAGGTACATAAAAATTAAATAAATGAATAAACAATCTCCTCTCTCCCCAGATTTTTGAATATAGCATGTTGATTCCATAGAATATTTTTCAGTCTAGTTGTTGTGTTTTATAAATTTATTTCAGCTTGTTTTAGATGTGTAATGATTTTATTATATTATCTCCCTGACTATAAATCATCTGGGGCCTATCACTGGGATAATAACAAACAAACAAATAATAAAAAAATTATTGTAGTAACTGGCAAAATTAGTGTACTTTTCTCCCTGGAGTATTTCTCCTCATATTTTTTTTTAAATACCTTACCTACCCTCATACCAACTTTCCAAGGAAAATCTGCAGTCTAATTGATAAAACCTATCTTCCTCGACTTACCATCTTCCAAACATGTCAGGGCTGAAATTTCCAGTCAGCTGTCTTCCTGAAAATTCTCAAAGTTGTAATCCCAAAACATGTGGAAGGTGTCAGGTTGGACAGGTTGATATAAAACAAAACCATCGCCCTCATTTTTAATGTATATGACATTTTTTTCAAGAAAAGTTCATAATATAAGAAGAGCAGACAAGAGAATATCACTGGATTATATCACTTTATTTTAGAATATAATACAACAGACTACTCATTTGTTTAAAACTTAGCATCATAGCCTTTTTAAATTCATTCACCTAATAGACAATATCAATCATTACCATACAGAGCAATGGCACTTGTTTATGAATAATAAAGAACCAAAAATCAAATATGCTCAAACGTTCCAGTGCTGTGAGATATTAATAAGTAATTAAAACAACAGTCAGTTCCTCCACAGTGTCAGGTACAGGAACCAACATCCAAGTTTCGTACAGCTCATAACATTGGCCCGTATTCCCTCATTTTATTTTAGTTCTTCAAGTAAAGAAACCAAAGGGAACTAAGCTGGAAGTGTAATCTATTCCCTCTTGGCACTAGTATTCCTGCTTTAATTGTTACTACCACTACGCATAATAATTTCTTTATTTACATGTTTTGGCTCCCCTGTTGCAATAACCTCCAATGTGTAGAATAACATCAGAGAAATTAGGGGACTGGAGGCTAAAACATATGAAGAATGGTTGCAGGAACTGGGTATGTGTAGTTTGATGAAGAGAAGAACCAGGGGAGACATGATAGCAGTGTTCCGATATCTCAGAAGGTGCCACAAAGAAGAGGGAGTCAAACTATTCTCCAAGGCACCTGGGGGCAGGACAAGAAGCAAGGGGTGGAAAGAAGCCCTTGGTGTACTTCCCAATACGTGGACCTTCTTATTGTGGATTTATAGAAAAATTATCCCTCTGGACTTGATAAAACTTAAAAAATTGAAAATTGGACTCTGACTTAATGTGTTCCTGATATCTTGAACCTCATAGACTGCTTACTCCTCAATGCCATTTTTATCCTACGAACTTAAAATCACAAATGCCTCATAAAAAAAATCTCCGACGGGAAAAGCCCTTCCAGCTCAAACTTCATCTAGAGCCACCCCGATTTCACAACAAGCCAAAATTTCTACCATGTTACAGAAAGGTGCAACAGGAGGAGACAAAGAGAAAGAGAAAGGACTAACGCTTGATGACATAATGAGAAAAATACAAGAAATGTGGATAGGCTTGACGAAAGATTTTTCAGATTTAAGAGATGAACTGAGGGAGTCACAAAAAACTATAACAATTAACCAACAGGAAATTGGAGAGTTGAAGAAGGGGGCAGCTGAGATGAGGGACGAGTTAAAAGAATTGCAGAAAGAAACGTCAGAATTTTCTGGGCATATGTCTAAATTTGAATTTGAAAGAATGTCTTTCTTCCTTAGGTTTCAGAATGTTCCTGAAAGGGAAGGTGAAGATTCAAGAGATTTAATGAGTGGAATTTTAGCAGATTATATCAAAAAATCTAAAGAATATCTTTGGGGGGAAATAGATTTAATTTATAGAATTAATTCAGCATATGCTAGAATAAATGTAGTTCCAAGAGAGATTCATATTAAATTTTTAACAAGGTACACACGGGAGGAGATACTAAGGGCACAACAGGAGGGTCCGTTGAAATATGAACAAAAAGATATTGCCATATGAAAGCAGATCCCCAAAAAGATTAGAGAAGCAAGAAGGAAATTTTCCTTCTTGTCTAAAAAATTATTTAAAAACGGGATCTGGTTTAAATGGTTAATGCCTGAAGGAATGTTGGTATTCTGGGAGGGAGGAAGAATTAGAATTAAAACAATTGCAGAGGCTGAGGCCTTTCTTAAAAAACATTCCTCAATTCTGGGCGATGAAGAACAAGGGACAGGAGGAGCCACGGCCCTGCTCTCTGAGGGGAGGGAGAAAGAAGGTGCGATAGCAAAAAGGCTCAGATCTCAAAAATAATTAATTTTGAACTATTGTAATTCTTGAAATGGATGAAAATGTAAAACTAAAGATTGAATGTATGAATCTTAAAAATGTGCCAAATGTATATATCTCCTAACACTACTTGTTTAACATGATATTGTATGAGGACCCGATTGCAGTCACCATCTCTGGTATGGAAGCTCTAAAATGTATAATATAAACCCTAATTACCCTTCCCTAATATTATAAAATTGTAAAATCAATAAAAACTTTTATTCAAAAAAAAGAAGAAGCAATGGGTGGAAACTAATCAAGGACAGAAGCAACTTAGAACTGAGGAGAAATTTCCTGACAGAACAATTAACCTCTGGAACAGCTTGCCTCCAGAAGTTGTGAATGCCCCAACTCTGGAAGTCTTTAAGAAGATGTTAGATAGCCATTTGTCTGAAATGGTATAAGGTTCCTGCCCACGCAGGGGGTTGGACTAGAAGACCTACAAGGTCCCTTCCAACTCTGCTATTGTATTATGTATTATGTATTAAATCCGCTTCCACTAACAAGGAAACAAACAAAACCCCAGGTTAGATAACACTGTAAATTACCCATTTGGCTATGACAAATTTATACGAATGTCTTTGAATCTTCAGGAAGACAATGGGAATAGTATAAATAGCAGCAGCAGCAGCAACAGCTTCAAAAATTTGGTGGGAGGGGAGACCATTAGGATGGGAAATAAGAAATATGCCACTCCAGATGTTTCTAAATCCCAATTTTCAGGATCTGTATCCAACAAGGCTGTGCTGTGAACTGTAGTTTAGCTAATTTTTGACAGTTTGGTCTAGGCATCAGACTAGAAACCAGGAGAATATGAGTTCTAGTCCTTCCTTGATATAAAATCCTGGGTGACTTTGGATCAGTCATTCTCTCTCAGCCCAACCCACCTCACAGGATTGTTGTTGTTGTAAGGAAAATAGGAAGAGGAAGGAATATTGTTTGTCATCTTGAATTACTTATAAAAGGTAATAAAGGCAGAGAGGACAAACTAACAAATGCCTGGAAGCTCATATATGTAATTAATTATTATGGAATAATTGCAAAATAATTATGCAATTAATTTTGCATAATTGATAAATTAAAAATATGAAATTTACAGAATATAACATCTATTCATAATATGGGATTATTATCCACTGGTGTAATTTCTAAAGGCTGGGCAGTGATTTTTCATCTCAGAACTGACACACAAATGGTAACACAACATGGTGTAAGGTTGCTACCCTTATTATGGCATGATGGGACCTACGCATGTGAATAACTCTGTCATGGTCCAACAATATAACGACAGCAAGCATACTGGCCTTTGCACCCTTGAAAACATTGGTTCCACTGATAATCAAGTTACTAACAGTTTCTTGTCTTCCTCAGCAAGCACATTGCTAACACTTCAGGATTCATAAGCTCACAAGTTCCCCAAGGCAAACTATTGCAGTATCTAATGTCTCTTTCCATAGGTTGAAAAGACCCCAGTCTGCCTCATTTGCAGTGTTTGAGGGGTAGACAAGCCAACAACAGATCAGTTTTGCTGAGACTTTAAAAGACTGGAAAGAACTTAAAGAATATACAAGGGAACATTTAGAGTACAAAAGGTATACTTGTTAGGATGTAGTTAATTCCAAACTGATGCAGTTGGGTGTATACACAGGCACACAACATAGCATAATTGGGAAAGCATACTTAAATTATTCATAAGGAATGCTGTTCTTTGCAGGACAATCATATTATTTATTTTTATAATATTTTATTCTCCAGAAAGAATTTCTTATTTGCAAGCAAACCATATTCAGTTCAATGGCAGTGGTAAGCAGGAGAATGTCAGTTGATGAATCAGGGAGGCGTGCCTTTATCTGGTGATTATACATATTGATTAGTTAATTGGTGGAGCTAGAGGTTATTAATTGAATATTTTACCCTATCACTCCCTCACAACAGCTTACAAACAGGTGATTTAAAACCTACTGCTTCTCTCTTTTCTCCAAAGTAATTTCCAAACACAATATGCTATTGAAATAGGTTTTCCATGTCTGGGCTCCAGATATCCAGCTACCCACCACATGGTAGCAAAGAGTTATTTCTTTTTTGCTTTATTTCTGTATTTATTTTTATTTCTTCAATTTCTATAGCCGCCTACTTCAAATAAGTGACTCTGGACTTGCAAGCAATCGTAAAACCTGCCCCATACCTCCTCACGGCCGATTCGCTCCCACAGAGAGGGACTTCTCCGGGTGCCGTCCACTAGACTTCTCTGTGGCGGGCCCAGCCCTCTGGAACGATCTTCCCCCCGATATTAGGACAACTACGGACCTCCGCTCCTTCCGTTTAAAATTAAAGACACATCTTTTTCGCCTGGCCGGCCTTGGGTAGTCTCTTTTAAGGTAAGGGGTTTTAGGGGCTGTTTTAATTTAGTTTATGGGTTTTTAGCGCAGGATCAATTTAATTTATTTTTAACCTTGTATTTTGTTGGGGTCTTATTTGTGTTTTTAATTTGCCTGTGCCCCGCCTCGAGTCCCTTTGGGGAGAGAGAGCGGGATATAAAATTAAATTATTATTATTATTATTATTATTATTATTATTATTATTATTATTATTATTATTATTATTTCCTTTTTTTTAAACAATTTTTATTTTTATTTTTGAACAAACACAAACAAATATAACAAAAAACAAAAAGCATAAACTCCATCTTCCATTACAAATTGTAGAAAATGTGTCAGTTGGTTACAAACTGTGCATCTCTTCCATAGTCATATTCATATCAAATCACATATTTTAGTTCAAATATATTTATATATATTACAATTATTATACCTCAATCTTCATTTGACTATCTTGTTTCCAGCCATTGATAAAATTTATTCCAAATTTCATAGAATTGTTCACTGTCTTGCTCTCTAATTTCAAATGTTAATTTACTCATCAAAGCATTCAACCATGCTTTCCTGCTATCAAGTGATCATTCTAATTTTTGAAATCCTCCAAATGCCTATGTTGTCAAAATAAGAAATGAAAAACTAAATATTTAAGATAGCAGAGAAAAGCTATTACAGATTATAAATGAATTTTTAATATATTGTCCCCCATGAAAAGAAATGAAAAACAGAACAGATAGAGAACTGATGGTGAACTCAACATACGAAGTCTGCTGACACCGGTGCCCTTCTCATGTAAGACTGCCAATTACATTTCAATTTCTATGTCATTCAGTATGTCATTATTATTATCAGTAGATAATACTGATTCAGCATGGTTTAAGTTGAATCAGTAGTTAGACAGTAAAAGATCAGACTATTAATTCAGATAAACCTTACCTTATCAAGAACAGAATTAGCAAAAGCACTTAGACCTATACATTGCTCTACACAGCTCCACAGTGCTTTGCACACTCTCTGAGCAGTGTACAATGTCTGCATATTGCCCCCAACAATCTGGGTTCTTATTTTACCTACCTCAAAAGTATGAAAGGTTGAGTCAACCTTCAGCCAGTCAGAATCTAAGTCCTGGAAGTCAGCAGAATTAGCCTGCAATACTGTATGTATGTATGTATGTATGTATGTATGTATGTATGTATGTATGTATGTATGCATGTATGTATGTATGTATGTATGTACTACGTACGTACGTGCATACATATATGTACAAGACCAGCATATATGTGTGTGTGTGAGTGTGTGAGTGTGTGTGTGTGTGTGTGTGTGTGTGTGTTAGGTTTTTTGAGCTGATCAATAAATGATCAATAAATATAAAAAAAGTACACAACGGAACTCATAGCTTTCTGTCTCTGGTGATGAGCCGAAAGGCAGAAGAGGAAAGCAGTATGCTTCCTCCCTTAATTGGGGCTTAACAGGGTGTTGTGACACACACACACACACATATATATATGTATGTATGTATGTATGTATGTGTGTGTGTGTGTGTGTGTGTGTGTTAGTTTTATGAGCTGATCAATAAATAAATCAGAGAGACTAGTATAGACCTATTTCGAGCTTTTTAGCTCTCATCAGCTAGCCATAACCTTACTGGGATTCGAACCGGGGCTGTATTAAATCACACAACGGAATTCATGGCTTTCTGTCTACATGGTCTCTGGTGATGAGCCGAAAGGCAGAAAAGGAAACAGTATGTCTCCTCCCTTAATTGAGGCGCTAACAGGGTGTTGTGTCCTAGTGGCAATTACAACTGCCTTACATGTAAAACGACCCAGGTTCAAATCCCAGTAAGGGTATGGCTAGCTGATGAGAGCTAAATAGCTTGAAATAGATCTATACTAGTCTCCCTTGCTTATTTATTTATCACCACAAACACAACACAAATATATATTCACATATATATTCACAAATATATATTCACATATATTCACATATATTCACATATATGTGAATATATGTGAATATATGTGAATATATGTGAATATATTTAGTTTTACAGGATATAACAGTTGTTGATATACATATATATTCTTCGTTGGCTTTTCTTTTCTTTTTAAAGGTATTTTCTATGTGTGTGTGTTTTTATTGCACTCTATGCATATTTATACTTATAGGGTTTTTGTCATTATTTAAAAAAATAATAAAATAATGAGTTTTAAGAAATGATCTAGCAGTGAATGTTCTTGACCATAAGATAATCAAAGCAAAGATGAAGTAGCTAAAGAATCTCGTTTTCCTATTTGGGAAAACAAATTTAAAAATTCATCCAAATTCAAGATGAGTCAGTTCCATCCTAATCAAATTCCTCCCTCCTCCCTCTTTCTCTCTTTGCCATGATTTTCTAAAACCACAGATTTATGCAAAATTGGAAAAATATGTCTACACTTTAAGAAAGGGTCTTTTTCCTTAAAACAATTTAATAAATATTCTTCACAGTGGTTTCAAGATTAGGTTTGTGATGAGAACAAGAGCACTGTTTCCTCTCTCTTTGACAGCATTTTTTTTTAAGTGGCTTTAGTTCAGCCTTGATTTCTGGCAACTGCTTGGAGAAGTTCCTGGAAGCAAGTTTTTTCAGAAGTGGTTTACCCTTGCCTCCTTCCTAAGGCTGAGAAGGGTTGGATTATACTAGTGGCTAATCTACTCATTTCTAAGGCTGGTGCCTTAACCACTATACCAAACTTTCACCCCAAATGGTAGCCCGAAGAGCAAGCCAACCAAATTCAAAGCTTCTTGTGAAGTCAGTCCAAATTATTTTAATGTAGCTCCCAGAAGCATTCAATTCAGGGTATGAATTACCTTGTAACACCATACTGTATATTAAAAACATTTGGTGCATTAAAAGCATTTGGGTATACATTTAAACCATTTTTTTAAAAAAACAATTTAAAACCAGAAATATACTCAGTATCTTTTTCTGTTTTTTCATACTCTGTAGGAGAACTACACCATTTCATTGGCAAGTACGGTACACCAACAGCTGAAGCTAACCAAAATACTATCTCTTGGTTAGGCATTTAGCTATGCTCTCTGTAAAGGAAACAGCTGCTTTTCTCAAAACCAAACAACAACATCAGTTGCACTTTTTTTTAAAGGGAGGCAGTTAGAGCAGTGCGACACTTATGTATTTGTTTTTGGCCCTAAGAATTTTCAGTACTTAGACAAGGCTGGAAAATCTATCCCAGAGAGCAAACCAGAATAAAACCATGGACTTTATTTTAATACTAAATTCACGAATCCCAACATGTATACAGTGTTAAGAAGAAGGCAGTAGCTGCTTTGTCTTTCATTTGCAGAATACAAATGAAATACATTTGCAGAATCATTTACCTATAACCATCAGCCCAATCTTGTCACTATACCATTCCTGACATCTCAGTCCAGCTAGGTGTCTGCCGTATATTGAGAATTACGGTAGGCTTTCACATTTCTAGAGGAAATTCAAATTGGATTTTAAAGACTGTTTGCTGTTTTATTTGTTAGTATATTCCTTTTACATAATATCTAGCATTAGACAAATGCTGTTTTATTTTTATTTTTTTATAAGCTTTGGTTTAAATATTACTGTATATTCTATCCTATTCCTTACTTTACATGTAGTGCTTGACTTACGTCCATAATTTCAACTAAACTTTATGTTGTTAAGTGAAACATGTGTTAAGTGAGTTTTTCCCCATTTTATGACCTTTTTTGCCTTAGCTGTTAAGTGAATCACAGTAGTTGATAAGTTAGTAGCATGGTTGCTAAGTGATCTGGCTTTCCCCATTGACTTTGCTTGTCAGAAGTTCATAAAAGAGGATCACATGACCAGAAACAGTGATACGTATGAAACAGTTACCAAGCATCTGAATTTTGATCCAATGATCATGGGAATGCTGCAAAAGTCATAACTGTGAAAAATGGTCATAAGTCACTTTTTCAGTGCCATTGTAACTTTGAAGGTCACTAAATAAACTGTTGTAAGTCTGTATTATTTCAGAATCTGCATGGAATGAAATATTTAAAAATGTAAACGTAAAAGATTTGAGAACTCTAGATCTAGAGCATAAATAGGTTTGCATATTTTCAACATAAGACCATTTCTGCTTATATCTGGATGATACCTTCCAAACCATGTCAATTATACATATAATTTCAATATTCATAAAGGAAGAAATGTTCAGGAAAATTCTTAACAACCATAGGCTCTTCTTCATAGCTACATTAATGTACACATTAATTTTTCTCATCTTTGAGTTAAAGGGAAAGTATATTAATATATATTGCATTGCCACCACATCCTAATCTCAATAATAAACTAGTGGTGCTGCCTTTACACAATTTAGCTTTGTGTAACTTGCACAATGCTGACGATACTACTTGTAGTCAAAACAAAAGATCTGCAAGCTGACTAATAAAAGTCAAGGAGATTAAAATTTTTAAAAAGAACACTATAATGAAAGAAAGTACGACAATCACTCTTACCACTGACAATGAAAAAACAAAGAAAAAACAAAGAAGGATAGCTTTTGCCTTTTAGGAACAGCTGTCAACAGAAGAAATAAGCAATGTTAATAAAATACCGAGTCTCTTAAGCACACCCAAATAATAGTGCAATTCCCAGGAACTGATCAGAAATGGTAGTCCCATAACATATTTGCTGGATTGACTACAGCTAAACAGATTTCATTCCCTGACCAAAACTGATTCAAGGATTTTTCTATAGGTACCCTTTATTGCTGGCCTGGCAAATCTGCATAAAGTTAACAGAGAAAATATACTTTAATATGGAAACCAGCTTCAGGATAAGGAACATCTTCATTTCACAACAAGCAGAATGAGCCCCATTTGTATTTAATGTAAGAATAAATCTAAGACATAATGTTTAGTTCTTTCCTTCCAGTTGCAATCTTCTGAAACCAGATCCTCAAGGTTTTCCATCCTATTTGGAATGATTCCATCTTCTCTACCAACAAAAAGAAGTCTTGAAGACAATAATCTTATCAAGAAATCTGTACATCGTGTAATTTACAAGCAGCACTCAAATATGAGATGTGCTTTCCAATGGATGTGCCTTGTTTTAACATTATCTTTTTGAAGATCGTTGGCTTAAACTTTTTTTGTGAGATACTTTCAGATGAACATTCCTATGCAAATCAATTTAAACAAAGAACCAAAATAAATAAATAAACAAATAAACTTTTCCTGTGCATATCATATAATTTTAGGTATACTATAAATGAGAAAATGAGACTATTAATTATAGTGAAACCAGCATATTTCTCACTAGTTAACATGAGGTTCCCACATGAACTTCAATACATGCTATATCCAAACTGAGATCAGCAACAATTACTTTTAAACATATTTTTCACAGGCCCCTGTCAAATAATTTTTATGGTTTCTCTGACACAAAAGCTTCTCTAAGCTGCTTATTACTAAGGAACAAAAACATTAAAATAGAATAATCGTTTAAATTCCAATAAGTAAAAACTTTATGCAAAGTAAAATAACAGTATATGTTCCTCAGTTGAAGATATTGCCTACAAATCTAAATAATAACTAGAATAGGCCAATAAAAATAAATACTCTGGTTATCTTTCAATATTTCTAATAATCAGATATAAGATTGTTTTATATCTGGAGTTCAGATCCGGTAACTGGGGATACCTGAAAAAATTATCAGAGATCATTATCTGCTAAACAATTATATAATACAAGCACCAAAAAGAACAAAATGTACTAAACTAAAATGTTCAATCATTTCAAAAGTTATTTCTGACAGGGCAAGCCACTAGAATTTGCACTCCTTACTCCTTACTAGCACTGATGATGAGGTTACCTGGTCTGGGTAATGAAATGTATGCAAGAAAACAAGCAAGCTCAGAAAGCACCAATGATCCGCCCATCATGTCAACCCTGAGCTGCAAATATTCTCCTTTAAAGTTTTCGATTTTCAATAACACAAGTAATTACTTTCAAAAGCAATTCATGTGTATATCACAGAAACTCTTGTTTAGAATAAAATTATTTCTGCTTATAAATGTCTATGGAATTTATTAGTCATTGAGGTCCCAAAGGTGCTTTTTCCAAGAGGCAACTGGACTTTATTGTTTTTCTTTGAAGACATTTTGCTTCTCATCCAAGAAGCTTCTTTAAGCTCTGGCAGAATGGCAGGGAATGGAAGGATGTATACTCCTTGCAGACAGCTGGTCATTTGCAACCTATTAGAGAGTCGTTGAGGCCAATTGAAGGTTTATCTACTTATAAAATGAATACCTTCCTGATCATTGCTCATTTTTACCTGGGATGGAAAACATTAATCAAATGGAAGGATAGATGGCCTCCCTGCAGGGTCGAGCACATAATTTAAACTAAGCAAACATAAAAGAGAAAATAGAAGCGACGGATTTTGTAATGGCTGTATAAATTACCAAGAAACAAAGGCCAATTCCAGAAATAATTTTAATACTTAATAAATATATCCATCACATATTTTACTCTTTATTTGGGCTGTTCTAGTCTCCCGATTACAGTTTTGTAATACACTGTTTTATTTACAAATGGAGAGGTGGAGCAGAGTTAATATAAATTACAGAATCACTTTCCCAAAATAAGAGCACACCACTGCAGGCAGGACTAAGTCATTTTAAAAAATCCATAAATTATGCTCAGATGTGCATTTGGACTAGCTCTGGCATAACAAATGTTCTTATTTTTTCATCAAACTCCTCATATCCTGTCACAGACAGGTGGATTAGAATTTACATTTAGAAAAATACATTGTGCCATTTCAAGTAGTGCCACTTAAAAACTAAAACACCACAATGCCACAGACTTCCTGCTACACCATTCAGGGAGAAAGCTTAAACGCCAAACATCTCCCTCCTGTGCTAAATTTCACTTGCAAAGAAATTTTCCCATAATAAAACATAGATATGTGACATTGCAGGTGCACATAGGAAGCCCAGGAAGAATACCAACTGTGGTGGTGAGGCCTTTTTAGAACTGCTCATTCATCTTTGTTCCCCACCTAGTGCTCAGTTCTCACTTGTGGCTCCAAGTAGAGGTAACATGTGCAGTGGCCACAACCCAATATACTATCTCAGCAAGCCCAAATCACCTGAGTGTGGTCTTTGACCCTCAGGGAAGCTGGAGATCATCTATCCCAGGCTGTGAAATCAGGTCCTGGCTCACTAAGCAGAGAAGACTGACAATCCAACAGTCAAGAAGGCAGACCCAAACAACCAGGCACATACAATGGTCCAATCTATTGCACCATGTCAAGATTATGCTACTTCATTTCCATCTCATTTGTATTCCAAGCAGAGAAGGCAGAGATGTTGCACTACACAAGGGTTTGTGTCCAGAATGACTTTGTTAGGACACAATATGCAGGAAGGCTACATCAGGTGAAATAGAAACAAATGCATTTTAAAGACAATAAGCTAAGAAACACAATTTGTGTCTCTTAAGAGTACAAATTGTTACTCTTTTTCTTGAATTGAAAGGAAATGTTGTACCCTATTCTGTACCTGAACTTCTCTTACAAAGAAAATTAAAAATAGACACAAAGACAAAAAAGGAACTAGCTTAATGAAATGTTTATAAGGGACGCGGTGGCTTAGCGGCTAAGATGCTGAGCTTGTTGATCAGATCAGCAGTTGAAATCTCTAGTGCCGCATAAATGAGTGAGCTCCCAGTACTTGTGCCAGCTTCTGCCAACCTAGCAGTTCAAAAACATGTAAAAATGCAAGTAGAAAAATAGAGACCACCTTTGGTGGGAAGGTAACAGTGCTCCGTGTACCTTCAACATTTAGTCATGTTGGCCATATGGTCACAAAGACATCTTCGGACAGCGCTGGCTTTTCGGCTTTTAAATGGAGATGAGCACCATCCCCTAGAGTCAGGAATGACTAGCACATATGTGCGGGGGAACCTTAACGTTTAATGAAATGTTTCATCCTTAATATATTGCCTAATATTTTAAAACACAAAGGTCTTCCTGTTACACTCTAGAATTAAAGTCCATAGAAAAGAGAACAAGGAGCAACCAATTCAAATTCCGTTGAGCATATTATGATCATACCAACACGAAGAGAGGAAAGAAAACACAGTTCTCCTTTCCATGATTGTCTTCTAATCCTCAACTAGCAATCTGCTACCATTTTAAAAGGTATATGGTAACAAAGAACATCTTCTGCAAGTACTGTCTATTGCTAGACATTGTCACTTTTGTTCTGTTCATCAGGCAGAAAAAAATGTGTAAGAAAGACACTCTACTAAGAACAATACAGGATCCAAATTCCTAGCAGCAGGGCTACTGTACATATGGTATTACCACTTGGGTTGGCCCATCTCACCACTTTTCTAAGTTTTGTAGGGTTTGTTTTTAAGAGTCTGTGAAGTAAAAGGGGGAAAAATGCCTTGGATGACTCAATGATAAACCAGAACTGACTGGGATACAGCCATGAAAACATTTTATTATTACCATTATGCCACTGAAGCTAATGGTGTTACAGCTTAGTGTAACACAGAAGTTTAGTCTTCGTAGTCCCGGACTAACACTTTAATCTCAACATGGCATTTAATTTTTCTTTCCTTTTTCCATTCAGGTAATGATGGACTTTATTTCACTTTCTCATGTTATGTTCATGGAATGTTACTAAGAAGGAGTTATATCCTAGGGGGAGAAGAAAGATTTTCAATATGGCTTCATAGATACTACTCCATTTCTTTAGTGCCAGAAACCAAAACAAGGTAGATATGGTCCATTGACCTTCTTTGGAATCATTATATGATATTCTAAGGATTTCACCAAAAGCTCCACAATTTGAACTATTACTGTAGAGTTCAACTTACAATTTACTAAAGATTTCCTTTAATATCTCCCCAAATACCTTGCTCATTATTCTTACTGACTTGCAAACAGCAGTAGGATTCTAAAATCATTGTTAAACGTAGTAGTCTAGGAAATTATAATTTTATTTACAGAATTCAACAGTTAGAACAAGTAGTTATGGAATACGTATGAAAAATAATTCTATATGGTACTTCTATACAATAAACTAATTTATTTAGATAACTACTAGACAAACCTATTTATTTATTTATTTATTTTATTACATTTATATCCCGCCCTTCTCCGTAGAGGACCAAGGGCGGCGCACAGGAGATTTAAAAAACATACAAAAATAGAACATAGATAAATAATTTAAAATATATATTAGATCCCAAACCTGTGCTAAAACCAATTATTAATTAAAACCCAATTTAAAACTTTTCTAAAAGTCCCCATGGGAGGTTAGGCTAGGCCGGCTTGATGAAAAAAGTATGTCTTTAGACATTGGCGGAAGGTCGGTGATGGTCCGGAGTTCAGGGGGTAGGTCGTTCCAAAGGGCAGGGCCCGCCACAGAGAAGGCTCTTCCCCTGGGTGTCGCCAGTCGGCATTGTCCTGCCGACGGCACCCTGAGAAGGCCCTCTCTGTGGGAGCGTATCGGTCTAAGGGATGTATGGGGCATGAGACGGTCTCGCATATAACTAGGCCCCGAGCCATGGAGCGCTTTAAAGATGGTCGTCAAGACCTTGAAGCGCACCCGAAAGACCACAGGAAGCCAATGCAGCTCGCGCAGGATTGGTGTTATATGGGAGCTTCTGGTAGCTCCCGTAATTACCCATGCGGCTGCGTTTTGGACTAGCTGTAGCTTTCGAGTGCACCTCAAGGGAAGCCCCATGTAGAGAGCATTACAGTAGTCGAGACGGGACGTCACAAGAGCTTGAGTGACTGTGCGAAGGGCAGCCCGGTCCAGTAAGGGGCGCAATTGGCGCATCAGGCATACCTGATGAAACGCCCCCCTGGCCACGGCTGCCACATGGTCCTCCAAGGACAGCCGGGAATCCAGGAGGACACCCAAATTGCGCGCCCTCTCCACGGGGGCCAATGTTTCGCCCCCAATGGCCAGAGTTGGAGTAATCTGGCTGAACCGGGGTGCCGGAAACCACAGCCACTCAGTCTTGGCAGGGTTGAGCTTGAGTTTGTTACCACCCATCCAGATCCGTACGGCCTCCAAACACCGGGACAGCACTTCGACGGCATCGTTGGGGTGGTCTGGGGTGGATATGTACAACTGAGTGTCATCAGCGTACAGATGGTACTCCACCCCAAAACCACGCATGATCTCACCCAGTGGCTTCATATATGTGTTGAAAAGGAGGGGCGAGAGGACCGACCCCTGAGGAACCCCACATAGGAGGGGCCTCGAGGTCGACCTCTGCCCTCCCGTCAACACATATTGCGACCGACCAGAGAGGTAGGATGAGAACCACCGCAAAACGGTGCCTCCCAGCCCCAACCCCCCCAGTCGGTGCAATAGGATACCATGGTCGATGGTATCAAAAGCCGCTGAGAGGTCTAACAGGACTAGGATAGAGGAATAACCTCTATCCCGCGCCCTCCAGAGATCATCAACCAACGCGACCAATGCCGTCTCGGTACTGTGACCGGGTCGGAAGCCGGACTGGCGCGGGTCTAGATAATCAACTTCCTCCAGGTGTCGCGGAAACTGTTGGGCTACCACACTCTCAACAACCTTCACCAGAAAGTGAAGGTTGGAGACCAGACGATAGTTCTCTAATAAAGCTGGATCCAGGGACGGCTTCTTGAGGAGGGGCCTCACCACCGCCTCTTTCAAGACGGAAGGTAAGGACCCCTCACTCAAAGATGCGTTGACAATGCCCTGGAGCCAGCCTCGTGTCGTCTCCCAGGATGCCAGTACAAGCCAGGAGGGACACGGGTCCAATAAACATGTGGTCGCCCTAAGTTTCCTTGACAACCTGTCCATATCCTCGGTGGCAACAAAGTCAAACTCCTCCCAAGCTGGAACCTCAAGACTAGTCTCGGACAGTCCCACAGGACCACTGTCGATGGAGGGTAGCTCATTCCGAATCCAAGTGATTTTCTCCTGCAGATAAATCCCAAATTCCTCTGCTCGCCCTTGTAGAGGGGCTTCCCGCGGCCTCTGGTGAAGGAGGGAGCGGGTCACCCCAAACAGGGCGGCAGGGCGGTTATCTGCGGATGCAATTAGGGTGGCACAATACTCACGTTTGGCCACCTTTATCGCCACTAAGTAAGCCCTAATATGGGTTCTCACTAGTGTTCAGTCGGCTTCGGAGCGAGAGGATCTCCATCTGCTCTCTAGGCATCTCTTGTGGCGTTTCATCCCCGGAGCTCCTCAGTAAACCAAGGAGCCTGGGTGATTCGTCGCCGCAAGAGAGGCCGCAAGGGCGTGACTCGGTCCAAGGCCCCCGCGGCCGCACTTAACCATGCGGCCACTAGGTCCTCAGTCGAGTCGCGAGGCAGGGTCACAGGAATTGGCCCAAGCTCCCTCTGGAACCTTTCCGGGTCCATTAGAAGCCTGGGGCGGAACCATATAGGAGTATCCGGTTCTGCCTCCCCGCGGTGAGGTGAAGCGATTGGAAAGTCCAACCGGAGGAGAGTGTGATCTGTCCATGACAAGGGAGTGATGACTAGATCCCCTATTCCAAGATCACGGCTCCACTGTCCCGAGACAAAGATGAGATCCAGTGTGTTCCCCCCCTCGTGAGTGGGGCCTAAAACTACCTGGGTCAGGTCCATGGCCGTCATGGAGGCCATGAACTCCCGAGCTGCTCCAGAGGCTTCGCCCACCGACGGCAAGTTAAAGTCCCCCATGACTACCAGTCTGGGGGTCTCAACTGCCGCCTCGGCTATCACCTCTAGGAGCTCGGGCAGGGCTGTTGTTGTATAGCGAGGAGCCAGGTATACAACTAACACGCCCAACTGCCTCCCTAGGCCCCATCTCACGCAGAGAGATTCACATCCGGTTGTCTGAGGGACTGTGATCTCCTTCGGCTCACAGTCTGAGGGACTGTGGTCTCCTTCGGCTCAAGACTGTGGTCTCCTTCGGCTCAAGACTTATCTAATTAACTATATGATAATAATTCTATATGATAACTTACCTTTACTCAACATAACGTTCAACAATGCTACTTACAAACGAATCATTTACCTATGACTACTACTTCTAGTTCTTCTCATCCTTGCCCTCATTCACTTCTCAGCAGCTTCTTCACATTAGTTGCACCCATCACCTCTCACATTTCCTTGATGTCAGTAATTCCTTCATGCACTTTCTTAACATTTCTCAAAAACATTAAAAACATTTTACTTAATAAAATATTTTACTAATAGGACATGTATAATTCTTCTTCTGGTCTTCTCATACACAGCAACTCATTAATATTTCAGATACACTCTTTTTCAGCTCATATGGAGAAGATGCCAGGTGTGAACTGAGGTTTTTGGGGGCAGAAGAAGGTTGTATATGGTATTGTGCTCTATCATTGAACTATATTATTATTATTTTGAAAATGCAATTAGTGCATTTCTGTAATGAGTAATATCTCTTTGAGATTTTTTAAGCCTAGAGGCATCACCTTTCTCTTGTTAGAAAAATATGTTTGACAAATAAAGATAAAATCAGGGCATGTGGATGTTCTCATCCATGAACACATTGCATTCTTAGTATTTTGTACAGAATGAATTGTAATAAATATAAAAAGAACAGAAACCATTGAAAAGTGGCATGGTTATTATTACTGAAAATTACTGAGTCTGGGATCACTAGTACAAAGAGAAAACAAACACAATAGATTCTGTTTAATGTAGTAGTATATATTAAACCACTATGAAGTGCTAGGGGTGGGAGGAGAACTATTGTTTTGTTCTGAAATCCGGGAAGTGGACATGTCTAAAAGGTATTAAGTTAAAAAGCTATGAAGTTTACACCTTGTTTCTATTATGACTGTTGGCATAATAGAAATACAGGTAGTCTTCAACTTACAACCACAATTGGGTCCAAAAATTTCTGTTGCTAAGAAGGCAGTTGTTAAATGAATAACACACCATTTTATGACTTTATTACCATGATTGTTACGTGAATAACTGCAGTTATGAAGTGAATCACACTGTTGTTAAGCTAATCTGGCTTCCCCCATTGACTTTGCTCATCAGATATCAGCTGGAAAGGTCACCAATGGTGATTGCATGCCCTGAGGACACTGTAACCATCGTAAACACATCTCGGTTGTCAAGTGCCTGAATTTTGATCATATGACATTTTTGTAACATTTCAAGTCACAGGAATACTTTATAGGTAGCATCAAGTGTTAACTTCCGAACCCCTGTACACACCTAGCACAATGTTGTCTTGAAGAAGAAACCTGAGTCATACAATCTTTAAAGGATTAGTTTATAAATCTCTTAATTATCAGTTTGGAGCTTTTTTACTATTTCAAAAAATAGTCAGCATTCATATGTACTATTTTTAGAAATAGAAAAAAGGCTTCACACAGATGGATGTGAGCGAGAGAGAGGGAGGGAGAGGCAAAGGCAGAGCAAAATGGGCCTTGAAAGGGTATCTGGGCTACATGTCATAATGCATTATTTCATTTTACATCTAAACACAACGCACAGTTTCAGAATTTGTGTTTTCAGTTGAGAGTAGTTTTACATTATTGAAGTATACAACACCCAAAAGGGGTTTCTGATATGAGTTTAATCAAAAACTCATTTAACAGAAATAATGAACTTCATACAATTTATAGATTTCACTTTAGCATTAAAAATTTCACCGTACTATTATCACTTTACAGTTTTTTGGAGAGAGAATTTCCCAATCCACTAATTTGCAAATATTAAGTAAGAGATACAGAAACTCTAACCAAGGCTGATCCACAAAAAATTTCCACTCTTTGTGTCATAAAACTTTAACTTAGTAAACACAAAGATCTAAAATTACATACTAATTTTACCTAACCTTGCAATGTTTAAGTATATAAACAAAATCTTATATACTAAATATTGTGCGGATGTAATAAAACTGAATCTTATATCCATTTGAGATTATAATATACAGTGCTGGATAAATTCTGAACAAGATAAATTGAAGAAAAATACCTTTTAAAATACTGTATGTTTTAAAAGAAGTACCCAAGTAATGAAAAAATAGTTTTGATAATGCATACAAAACAAAATCTCCGATAACAAATTAGCTACTTGTAACAGCTAAACAAATGATACTAGGGGAGAAAGACAAACTTTTCAAAAGCTTTTTTAATCACAGTTATGAGCCATTGATATTGGAAAAAAGTTGGACAAAGAAAAATAAGAACACACAGTTTCTTGAAATATAATAATGTGGAATATGATTGCTACAGCTTTACAAGTTATAATGACTCAACTGAACTACCTAACATATTATGGAAAGTGATGTTCCAATGACTTTGCATTTATTTGCAGTGTTTTAACAGACTTTAGTATAGTTTTCAGTTAATATATGAAATTCCAATTAAAATATTAAAATTAAAATTTTCTACTTTAGAAGAATATATTTATATTATTTAATAAAAAGGAAAGTTGTGCAGAAAGGAATTTTATGGTTACCTTGCAACACAGAACTGGAAGTCCAATTATAGCTTTAAAAAAAATCTTTTAAAAACCCTGTAGAGATTTCATAGAAAGCCATAGGTCTTTAGACTGAGAATGAGCAGTCTGATGCATATAGCTAGAGTGCATCAGAATGACCATCATCAGCAAGAGCAGATAGAAAAGTTCTTTCTATGACTTATTTATTATGATCTATAAGACAAGAACTCTGGCTTGTGTCTTCCTAACAAGCCAAAACCAGGTATCACATGCTATTATCCTGCATATCCTGATTAGCCTACTTGGAGGATAATCCCATCCCCAGAACTTCCATGTAAAGAAGCTGGGTCAATGCAAATTAGTTATATTCATCAGGATGTTACATATTTCCATAGAATTATGAAAATTCTGATGAACTGCACTACTTGAAAGCAACCATACCCAATTGTATAAAATTAACAACATTGCTGTTGCAAAGATGCAAATATATATATAGCCCCAGGGTAAGAATGAATTCTGTTCCCAAGGTCTGACTTGGGATACATACTTGAATTTGTATGTAATGAACTTAAACCATTGTGTATTTAACTTGAATTGTTGTCTATGTTACTCAAATTTTGCTAAAATGTGCCCCATTTTTAACTATAAATTGTCTTTAAACCTGGGATCTTGCTGTATTAATTATTCTGATTATCAATGGAAGTGGTGCAAAATATTGTTTCATTTAGAAAAATGATGAGGCAAGTACAGGTACAACCATTCATACTAATCCAGTCCTGAAGTAAAAGTTTCATCTTTTTACAATTGTGAGAATGGAAATTGAGCAGAAATTCTTTAAAGTTGGGAAAAGATGTTATAGTAGTGTATGTGCACAATATAAACAGATCTATAACCACCACCCCCATTTGAGGGCTGTTTTCCTGAAGTAACAATGGATAATCAGACAGGTTTCTTGCTTCTCCAAAAATAAGGTGTTTATTTCCTATGAATAAAAAGATAACAAACTAGTAGTTTCATAGCATTAGTCTGTTTTTGATTATTATGTTAGATTGCTATGCAGGATGTAGATTATAATGCCACCATTAGTAAAATAATTGCATGAAGTCAAGAGCACATAACTAATATAGCTGTAAAGAGAATTGTATGTGTAATGACAACTCTTGTCAATTATAGTGCACACATACCTATTCTAAAAAAATCAATTAGGTCTGACATTTTTTCCTTCTATTATTAAAAGTTAGTAAATGTTCAACAATGTCCACCACAATTCTTGCAATATTCTGGAGCTGGAATTCTAGCTCAAAGGGAAGGCCAAAATGCTACCAGATATGGAAGAATTCTGGAAATTATCCAGTTCAACTTCCTACTCAGCAGGATATTGCTCCATTATCTTTTTTCCCAATAAAGCCAAGCTTATTTCATTCTCTCATTTATCATAGCTTTTATAATGATAAGTTAAAATCTGCTCTTTCCAAGTATGAGTTATTAACATTTTGCTCAGAGAAGTAGTACAGAACTGTTTTGCTGTATCTTTTACATAAAAGCCTTTTGCATATTTAAAAACCACTGTCATGAATCTCTTATTATGTATACTCTCCCATGAAGGCTAAATCCACTTGTAGAAATTATGGAAATTGTGTTGTTATTTGCTGTATATCCTATCTTTCTGCTCAGGGGATGATCTAATAATAAATATACTTTATTAACCAGCTAGGGAGTTTCACTGAGGATGGGGATGGACTAGAACCTGGGTCTCTCCACTCCAAGTCCAAGACCTGAACCCTCATATCACATCAAAATTATGGCTAATTGAACTTTCTCCTTTCTCCAAATGGACCTCAGAAAGTAAGAGCATCTGATGATTTTATGAGAACTGGGTAGGTTGAATTTTGGAGTCTTTCAGGCCTCAAGTCTTTTAGACCTCTGAAGGTCAATGTCCCTACTTTCACTTGTACATAAAAAAACATCTACAGATAGTCTTTGACTTATGACAATTGATCTCAAAATTTCAGCTGCTAAGTGAGGCAGTTGTTAATTGAATCTGGCTTTTGCCATTTTACAACATTTCTTGCCACAATTGTTAGGCAAATCTGGATTCCTCACTGACTGAATTTTATTTAATGTTCATCCTTATCCAGTCCACTATGGACTTAGATACCAGAAAAGGAAATAAACCACTTCTTTAGAATTAGATGACCAACAGAGCTGGGATAGTACCTTATTCCAAGACTCTAGAAATCTTCTCACAGTGGTTTCATATAGATATTGAGCAGCACAGAAAACAAGATAGAATTCTATGTGATATCCCAGGTCAAAAAATTGCTAAATAATGGTCCCCAGTATCACTTAATACCACTTCACCAGACAATCAAAATAATCTGGTTGATAATATTTGAAACCACTAAAGATCCAGAAAAACTAACAAGGCTGCACATTCACTCATTTTGTTCCTCAAGTTCACTAAAGTAGCCTCAATCTGTTATGCCAGAAAATGCTCAAATCAAACAAATCAGCATAATTAATATTATACAGATCTATTTGGAGATGTAAAATATCATTAGTCCTAGGCAAAAATGGGACATCTGAGACCAGTCAATGGATTATTTGGACTAAGGAAAGGCTTTTTGATAAGAACATATCATTCCTAAACTTAATTACTTTTCTTAGTAATGAAACAAGTTCTGAACTAGATGATTTAACAGAGCAAATGTCCAGGGTCCAATGTCTGCACCCTTAAGGTGAACAGGCTGAAAAGATTTTCAAGAACACAACAAATAATTTTTATTGTTACAAAATTGTAATGTGCCCCGACATTACATGCCAAGCATATTATTCATTGAGAATTTTACAAAATGCCCATGGTGAACCACCAACTTTACCAGCTTCCTGGTGTATGAGGCAAATCAGAGATGGAATAAATAATCTTTATTTTCTTAGAAAATAAAATTAAACTTTAAAGAGACATGCATCAAATTTACTACCACAAGGAGAAAAACTGGTTTTTAAAACTATTAGCATATGCAAGTTATTTTGCATTTAAAAATATGAATATAAATATGGATTAATCAGAATCTAGTCCAAAATAACATTCGATTAAAATGAAAACTGCAATTAAGTGTGTTGCACAGCAACTACTATAATCAAAACAGAACCCCAAAACTATATAAATAGAGGCATTCAAACAGCTATTCATATAATTTACTGTACTAAAAACAGATTCCTTGCCCAATTTGTTTATGCTTCAAATTTAAGTAATTGACTTTTGTAAACTATGAAACTCTGTTTATTATATTATGATGATGTTTCTTGTCAAAATGATAAATAAGTTGCATTTATAGCTTCAAACATAAATCCTGAATTGCAATATTTGGTTACTGATGTTACACAGTACAAAGCAAGCAGGAAGATGTCATATCTGTTTTGCTAGATGTTTTAATATTCAAATGATAAAACCTCATATTCTTTGCTGGATTAATCTATTATTTGGTTCATGGTTTGCCTATATTATCTTTGGATCCTATAATTATGGTTAGTTCAGTAAACCATGGCTAAAATAAAGGCAATTGCAACTGAAAACATATTTCATTTTTATCCAGAAATGCTATTATAGTTTATTGGATTGATTTTCACCCAGTGCTAAAAGTAGAAAAATGTGGTTGCCTCAGCTACTGCTGGTGTAATTTACAGATACAGTGCAATTTGACTCAATTGTTGCGTAGCATGCTGAAAGCACAGGAGTAACTGTCACTGATGATGTTACCTAGTTTGGGTAATGAAATGTCTGCTAGAAAACAACTAAGCTCAGAGAGCACCAAGGACTCCTATATTCAACCCTGAGCTACTAATACTCTCCCTTATTGATAGTCTCCAGTATAATGCCTTACCAATCCTTTCTAAAGCGCTAGTCTTGGCATTATATATGCAGATGTCCCTGCAAAAACCAGGGATCCTCGTAGACCAGAGGGAAGGAAACAACAATGCATGTGGAGCTGGACAGATCTCAGGCCCTGGTTGTATTATCAACCATACCATCAAAGGAGCCCCACAGCCTGTAGCCTCAGAAAAAATTGTCTTAGAAAACTTTATTTTTTAGAAATGGAACTATACAGATATAAGCTGCTGCCTCCACAATAATTTAAGTATAATCTTTATTGTCATTGTACTTAAATACAACAAAATTGGTTGAATGAAGACTGGAACAAATGCAACTTCATAAGACTATCCCTTTTAAAACTGGTTGTGGGGCATTGTGGCCTACAATTAAAGGGACCTGTTGGTGAATCCTCAACGATAAACAATAAATTCCAGAGGGTAATCCCTACAGTAGAAATAGCAATAGCCAGGGGTGGACTGCTAGGGATTCGCCCGGGTTCAGAAGAACCTGTAGCTAACGTTATGGCCGGTTCAGAGAATCTCCAAATTCTACCCCTGGCTGACCGCACCCACCCCTCCCCTCCCAGGAGTCTCCACACAGCCCATTTTGGATGCGAGGTAAGTGAAAGGCCCCTGCGGAGACTCGAGGAGGGGAGAAAACAGGCCTTCTGGAAGTTCTGGAAGACTGGAAATGAGCCCATTTCTGGCCTCTAGAGAACCTGTGGAGCCTGGGGGAGGCAGTTTTTGCCCCCCTGGAGGCTCAAGGAAACCCTCGAGATGGTTCAGCCAGGTTCTCTTATTGCATCAGCTGAGACAGGAGGATAAGTATCTATAATTGTTCCACAACACCTGTTAGGGCCCCAATTAAGGGAGGAAGAATACTGTTTCCTTTTCTGCCTTTCGGCTCATCACCAGAGACCATCCAGACAGAAAGCCATGAGTTCCGTTGTGTGATTTTTTTAAAATATGTTTATGAGCTGATCAATAAATAAATCAGGGAGACTAGTATAGAGCTATTTCAAGCTTTTTAGCTCTCATCAGCTAGCCATACCCTTACTGGGATTCCAGCTGAAAGGCAGAAAAGGAAACAGTATGCTTCCTCCCTTAATTGGGGCCCTAACAGGGTGTTGTGGAACAATTATAGATACTTATCCTCCTGTCTCAGCTGATGCAATAAGAGAACCTGGCTGGCTGAATGGCTAAAGGCTCTTGCCTGACATGCAATACAGCCCGGGTTCAAATCCCAGTTCAGCTCAAAAACGTAACGTATGTGTGTGTGCATGTGTGTGTGCATGTGTGTGTGTGTGTTAGTTTTATGAGCTGATCAATAAATAAATAACACACATATCTAAAAAATTTACACAACAGAACTCTTGGCTTTCTGTCCAGATGGTCTCTGGTGATGAGCCGAAAGGCAGAAAAGGAAACAGTATGTCTCCTCCCTTAATGGGGCCCTAACAGGATGTTGTAAAGAAAAAGAAAAAATTACCTATATACATATACATATACACATACACATACACATACACATACACATACACATACACATACACATACACATACACATACATACATACATACATACATACATACATACATATATATATATGATTTAATTTTTCAGTTTATTGTTTTTTATTTAATTCATGCTTGTCTATGCTGACAAGTATTCAAGAAACCTAAACAACCTTTTAAAAGCAGAATATAAAAACTCAAAAATATACATTACATTTAATACTAAAATTAGGGTAATACTAAAATCAATTAGGAGTTCAAAGTTGTACATTTGATATACTGCATTAAATAATAATGCATTGAGATTATACTTTAATAAAAGTATTATGCTATTAGCACATTATAATTGCCATAATTTCACATGAATTCATAAAGAATGTGAACATCATTATCAGTTCTAATGCATTTTTATTTTAAAAACTAGCTATACCCGGCCACACGTTGCTGTGGCCCAGTCTGGTTAAATGGCCAACCAATCTGTGTGTAGATCTACACCTGCACACATAGACACAACCACCATATAACCCCCAACCTACCTACCTACTGTATTTCTCCTTCTCTATCTATCCCTCTACCTACCTACCTACTGTATTTCTTCCTTTCTCCCTCTATATACCTACCTACCTACTGTATTTCCCCCTCTCTATCCCTCTACTTACCTACCTACTTATTTCTTCCTTTCTCCCTCTACCTACCTACCTACTGTATTTCTCCCTATCTATCCTCCTACCTACCTACCTACCTTACTGTATTTCTCCCTTATCCACCTACCTACCTACCTACTATATTTCTTCCTTTCTCCCTCTACCTACCTACCTACCTATTGTATTTCTCCCTATCTATCCTCCTACCTACCTACCTACTGTATTTCTCCCTTATCCACCTACCTACCTACCTACTATATTTCTTCCTTTCTCCCTCTGCCTACCTACCTACTGTATTTCTCCCTCTCTATCACCCTATCTACCTACCTACTGTCTTTCTCCCTATCTATCTATCCACCTACCTACCTAATTTCTCCCTCTCTATCTATCCCTCTACCTACCTACCTACTGTAATACAATAATACAATAGCAGAGTTGGAAGGGACCTTGGAGGTCATCTAGTCCAACTCCCTGCCTAGGCAGGAAGCCCTATACCCATGATGGCGAACCTATGGCACGGGTGCCACAGGTGGCACACGGAACCATTTCTTAGGCTATGCGAGGCACTGCCCTGTCAGCTTCAGTGTGTATGTGTGCCCTGGCCAGCTGATTTAGGCCTTTTTTGAGGCCATTTTTTGCCCTCTGGAGGTGGGGAAAGGCTGTTTTCACCCTCCCCAGGCTCCTATAAAGCCTCTGGAGCCTGGGGAGGACATATAAAGCATGCCAAATGCAGGGGGTCATGCACATAGCATTATGGATGTGGCACACCTGTGCACATCGCCCCTGCACTCCCCCTGCTTTTGGCACGTGAACCAAAAAAGGTTAGCCATCACTGCCCTATACCATTTCAGACAAATGGCTATCCAACATCTTCTTGAAGACTTGCAGTGTTGGGGCATTCACAACTTCTGGAGACAAGCTGTTCCACTGGTTAATTGTTCTAACTGTCAGGAAATTTCTCCTCAGTTCTAAGTTGCTTCTCTCCTTGATTAGTTTCCACCCATTGCTTCTTGTTCTGCCCTCAGGTGCTTTGGAGAATAGTTTGACTCCCTCTTCTTTGTGGCAACCCCTGAAATATTGGAAGGCTGCTATCCTGTCTCCCCTAGTCCCTCTTTTATTAAACTGTATTTCTCCCTCTCTCTCTATTCCCCTATCTACCTACCTACTGTAATACAATAATACAATAGCAGAGTTGGAAGGGACCTTGGAGGTCATCTAGTCCAACTCCCTGCCTAGGCAGGAAATCCTATACCATTTCAGACAAATGGCTATCCAACATCTTCTTGAAGACTTACAGTGTTGGGGCATTCACAACTTCTGGAGGCAAGCGGTTCCACTGATTAATTGTTCTAACTGTCAGGAAATTTCTCCTCAGTTCTAAGTTGCTTCTCTCCTTGATTAGTTTCCACCCATTGCTTTTTGTTCTGCCCTCAGGTGCTTTGGAGAATAGCTTGACTTCCTCTTCTTTGTGGCAACCCCTGAGATATTGGAAGGCTGCTATCCTGTCTCCCCTAGTCCTTCTTTTATTAAACTGTATTTTTCCCTCTCTCTCTCTCTCTATGGGCCACCTGGGAGTTTGCTATCCCAGTGCCTTTTTGGCCCTAAGAGGCCTCCATACGTGGCTGAGAAAATGACTGTTGGTGGGAGGAGTTACAGGGAGGTGAAAACCTGATCAGTGGGTACATTTTACATTTGTGTACCTTGTACATGACACATGTGTGCTAGGCACAAAATGAGTACGTATTCTATTATCGGAAGTCCTTGTGAACATTGTGTGAAAGTTTGGTGTAAATCGGTGCAGTAGTTTTTGAGATTAGTGGATTCGTACAAACTATTTTACATTTTTATTTATATAGATAAGTAGAGTCAATAATTTATTTTAAATTTATAGGCCCATAAATGTTGCAGGGAAACAGATTATAGAAAAATATACTTTAATTATTTTCTTACAAACACTTGAAAGACACCGAAGATATGAGGAATATTCTACATTTGAGACATCCCTAATACCTACACACTGCATGAATTCACATTCTTCTATAATTCATATCCTTGTGTTGAATACTCTGACAGTCATTTTATATGTACTTTGTTATGTTGTAAATAATAATGGATAATGGAACAAGAGAATCACATAATATTTGTCTATTTTAATTGTGTCCAATATTATAAATGCATTATTATTTTAATCAGTGTGTGGAATGCCTAAATGCAGCCGAAAAGTGTTTCCATTATTTTACAATATGTTGTTCTAACATAATTGAGAGTTGAATGTGAACCAGAATTCACCTCTGAAAAGTATTTGTATCAGAAATTAAATAACTTCCTACCACTTGTTATTCTTTATACCTTTTCAATTCTAAGTTTCTAATTATAGTTACACAATTACTTTTACCAGTAACATACTTTATAAAGAGTCACCTGTTTGAGATGGGCAGTTATGGAAATTGAAGAAATAAACAGATTATATAACAGCAATTAGCAACAAGTGAGAAAGAAACAGTATTTATTGCCAGGTCAATTTTTTTTCTACTAAAAGTGGTTAATATATTAGGATTTATTAGGATTTCAGAGATCCTCATTCTTTCTTGACACCAGCCTAATGTCACTCTTGTTAGCAGACAGACCAATAGGTCAAGATTTAAATACCAATACCTTAATCTGTTTCTCTTGTCCACACTATATTTGAAATTTATTCTGGATTTATTATGTCTTTTTGTTTTAATTTGCCAAATGATCCACTTTTATATGAGTCAGTCCTTAAAGTGATAGTGAGTAGTTGGGGGGGGGGGGTCACTTTGTACAGTTTATCAAGTAAGGAAGAAAAGAAGGAATTGGATATATATCTTTTGCTGCTGTTCATTATGGTTCAATTAAACATTTTTTCTTTAACTAAAGTCACAAACATAAAGTATTGGAATTTCTGTAATCTACATCAATAATACAGCTCAGGAAGCATCTCTAACTTGTTATCTTGTTCTCAATTCTATCAATGAGTGTCACGTAACACGATAATTTTGCCCCCTTAGATTACTTTCAAAATGTTTACTTGTTTGAATTTTTTCAAACAAATGTTTACTTGTTTGAATTTATAGGGGTTCCTATACCATAATACACATAGCAGCTTACGGAAGGCCAATTGCACAATTAAAAATATTACATAACTTCAATCAACATTCAATAACCATCCCTGTGAGTAGGCAAAATTTCTGTATCTCCAGATGTCCTTCCAAAACTCATGTCTGATTCTTCCATTATCATGATTTACTGGAGTCCCCACATACCATACCTGTTAATTCCTATTTTCATCAGCACCCACAATAATTTAGATGTCGATAGAGGAGAATATTTGTAGTTCAGGTTTGAAATTAGGGTCATTGATACCCTTCGAGCTTGGTTTTCTTGCAGACTTTCATTACCAAACTAGGTAATATATCAGTTGCACTGATTATGTTACCTAGTTTGAAAAATGAAGTGTCTGCAAGACAACAACCAAGCTCAAGAACACCAACAACCTTTCAATTTAGATGTCACTCATTCAAGTTTGCTGGCACACATTTTAACCTTTGGGGTTATCATAACCTGCTGTACATCTTTACTTCCCTATTTCACAAGACTAGACCACTGAATTACATATTTCCCCTTTTTCTCAGTTTCATGGGCACATTATATATCTATTTTTTCTTTCCTTCATTTTGCCTGTTAATTAATGCTTGTTGTTGTTTACTCGTCTTCCATTACAACCAATCTGAGTGAGCTCAACTGCTTACCACAGCCACGAAGCCAGAAGTCAAACTAAAAATAAAACAAAATAGAGATATTTTAAAACTAAAAAGAAAGAACATTAATAACCATTTGCCAAATCTGAAAAAAAGCAAATGCTATGTATGGAAACACAGAACTGGGCAATACCAAAGCAGTGGTCTTCCAGGAAAAAGGTCAAATGGAAGTCATAATTTTCGCCAGGCAATTTCTTTAAGATGGGGTAAATAAAGGTTCTCCAAGATTTACATCCTAAGTCCCAATTTTCTATGTCCCAGAAGAGTCCAAGGATGAGGACCTTTGCTGCTCATGACAGTTTTGGTCAATCAGACTTTCACATAATGCTTTTTAGTAAGACAGAAAATAGATTAAGTTACTGGCATAATTTAGCCACGCCACAAGCACCATTCCATGTTAACAGTAAGGACAGTTAGCTCACACACATTTTGGCAAGCACATCATAAGCAGAGTCAAAGTCTAATTTTACTCTTACTCTCACACTAAGAGCTTTAATCTAGATCAGTGGTAGTCAACCTGGTCCCTACCGCCACTAGTGGGCGTTCCAGTTTTCATGGTGAGTGGTAGGAGTTTTGTCGATACTGAAGCACTTTCCTTTTTTAAATTTAATTGATTTCCCTACTTTATAAGTCACCATTACTGTGGAAGCGATGGGCAGTTAGAAAATTTTACTACTAACAGCGATACAAAAGTGGGCGGTAGGTATAAAAAGGTTGACTACCCCTGATCTAGATACTACATTTCAAACCATAATACTGTTACCCAAAACCTATAAAGTACAAGGATAATGGAAAAATCATCAGCATTTTTCATTTACCTCTAAGTACGCTTTAATTCTTAACATTTTGGTTTTAATAACATTCATTATTGGACTGATGTTTTCAGAAGTATTATGCTTGGATTTGATTCTTAGACTTAAAAATGGTCCTCCAACTTCCATAGTGCACAGATACTTTTCTGGAGGTGTGATGTTTCCATGCATCTTCTTAGTCTGTCTGTCTGTCTATCTATCTATCTAATCTAATTAATCTAATCTAATCTATTTTATTTGTATCCTGCCTTTATTATTTTTACAAACAGCTCAAGGCAACAAACATAGCCAACAAATCTTCCTCCTCCTATTTTTGCCACAAACACCCTGTTGAAGTAAGTTTGGCTGAGAGAGAGTGACAGGCCCAAGGTTGCCCAGTGGGCCCTCATGCCCAAAGGAGGCCTAGAATTGAACCTCTTGGTTTCTAGGCCAATGTCATAACTGCTACACAGTTATACTAGTCTTAGTACTTTTTTGAATGCTTAAATTCAATTGTTAATTAATTTTCAAGGTTTTTTTTTTACTTTTTAATACTTAAAACAAGATTAAAAGCAGTATGCAGGTAGCCTTAACTTAGGACCACAGTTCAGGTCAAAACTTCCATTGCTAAGCAATGCCATGATTAAATGAGTCATGCCCAATTTTAAGACTATTTTTACTGCAGTCTTTAAGTGAATCAAGGCTTTCCCCTCACCTTGATTTTGCCTGTCAGAAACCCCCTGAGAAGGTAATAAATGGCAATCATGCAATCCCAGGATGCTGCAACTATATAAATACACACTGGTTGCCAGGAATCTGAATTTTGATCACATGATTCTGGGGACATTACATTGATTGTCAATGTGAGGACTTGGTTTCAGGTCACTTTTTTCAATGCCATCTAACTTCAAATGGTCATTAAACTATTGACCATAAGTAAATGACTACCTGTGACAATTACAAGTTTTTAAAGTAATAATACAAAACAAAAGAATTACAATTCAGTGCTTTCCTTTAATGTGTACTCATCTGAGTGAAAAAAGGGTAGAATGAGAAAGTTTTCCCACTTCGTAAGAGTTCAGCAACAGCATTCAGAAGTTTTCAAAACTCCTCTGAAAATATGGAAAATATACCACTTACTCACATTCATTATGTCCTAAATGAATATTGCAATGGGATGATTCTTTATCCCTTCATTTGATTAACAAGGTTTGATTGATAAATTAGCAATGTTTCTATATATTGTATCATGAAATAGTTACTCATTGGTGTATTTTTTTCATTCTTGTCCATGTCCTATAACTTCTCAAAATGTCATTTCTTTTTCAAATTACCATTACAATTCCATAACAAAAATGCTTTTTACACTTCTGTTTGTTTCAGTTATTTAAATCATATTGTATGTTTTGAATTCTGTACAAAATAGAATGTAAAATTATAGAAAACTGGTTCTTTTCTTGTTGAACAAGCTCATTCAACAGGAGGAGAGAATGTTATTATGTTGAACAAAGTATGAGTAAAAACTACATAAATCTTACCAAAATGGCTCACAATATTTTATTTCTTTTGAAAGTCTGAATATTAATTACTCTACAATTATACTGATTAGAATTCGTAAAAGACTTTTGTTCAAAAGAAATACATTGTTGGATTCTTCTCCCATTCTTATTATATGAAATATTTCTCATAAATAATACACAGTTTTCAAGACCGGGGCTTATTCAGTCTAAAATGCTAATAAGTAAACATAAATATAAATATAGTACCAACAAACTAAGAAAAATACAATTGAAATGAAAATAAAAGTATGGCATGCAAAATAAGAAAGTATAAGCACTTTTAAAAATTAAATAATTGTCAAAAGAAAACATCTTTAACAAGCACAAAAAAACCCAACCACCATCAAGCAATTTCTCTGATGTGATCATTTCATAGTGAGGGTACCATAGTCAGGGTACAGTCTTTAGAAGCTGTAGTAAGAGTTAAGGTTTCCCTCACACATATGTGCTAATCATTCCCTGCTAATCATTCTTCAAAGCAGAAGAACCAGCGCTGTCTGAAGATGTCTCCATGGTCATGTGGCCGGTATGACTAAATGTCAAAGGCACATGGAACCCTGTTATCTTTCCACCAAGGTGGTCCCCATTTTTCTACTTGCATTTTTACATGCTTTCGAACTGCTAAATTGGCAGAAGCTGGGACAACGGGAGCTCACTCCGTTATGTGACACTAGGGATTCGAACTGCCGAACTGCCGACCTTTCTGTTCGATAAGCTCAGCATCTTAGCCACTGAGCCACTGCATCTCTCATTTAGATACTATACTGGTGTCAAAATGTCATGGTACAAATGAAGCAGATTATGTAATTCAGAATTAATTCACCGTGAAGCAAGTGACATCACATGTATCATGACACTGAACAAATGATCTGAATTACATAATTCTGTATATAATCTGCATCATTTGTACCATGACATTTTGATACCTGTATAGCTTCTAAAGACGGCTGTGTCGTCAGTGCTTTAGCAGCAATCCATGTCATTTGGCAGAATCTTTAAAGTTGTGCAGGATCATTATGGGGATTTCAGGTGCTTTTTACATAGCACATGAATCACAATTAACAATGACTTCACATTCCTCATGATCTCATTGTATAAATAATACAAATTATTTAAATTGTTTCGATAATGTCGTGATACAACTGATACGAATTATATCATTTGTACCATTTTCACAATGAAGTTATGACACAAATTACATCACTTGATTGTCTTATACTGGGTGACATGTGTTCAGCTCTGGAACATAGGTTCTGCTTGATGTTAACTGCCATCTCAACATGCATTGGAAGCTAAACAACCTCCAAGGGCAACATTTTATCCTCCATAGTTTTAACACTTAAAAGAGTAAGGACTAAAAAAAAATTGTGTAATATAACTGAATAATTCATCTAAGTCTGAAAGCAATAATCTCACTATCCTAACTTGGGCTGAAACACGGGGCCAAAGGCCGCCACATAGTTAATAGATTGCAATAATCTGGACAAAGGATACTTAAATATCAGCAATTATAATTAGGCATATGCCAAAATAAGCTCACACTTGGTGGTGTTAGCTAAAGCTGATAAAAGTGCCCAAACCACAATTTCCAATGACACCTGCAACTTCAAAGTGATTCCTTAATGGGATTACCTATTCCTATTTTGTATAGTTGAACTACCTGCCATCTAGAATATCAAAACAGTAGGTAACAAATAATGTTTTCACACTATATAAAGAATATAATGAATGATTACATCATGATAACTATATTCTCTTATTTTTAAAACCAGATTCACACTTGATGTGATAAGATTGATTTACGTTTAAGAATATAATCCTATACATTTCAACTGAAAAGTATTTTCTATTGGGTATGAATACACAAAGGTAGAATCAAGCTATATGTAAACAATAGCTAAATCAATATACATTCCCAAAATGGCATGATTATTGGTCTAGTATTCTGATTAAATCCATTGAAGCTTAATGGTCTAAACATATATCTGCATTTATTTTAGAACTGAAGGTATCACACTTCAAATCTTTAAAAAAATCATCTTATGCCAGGGTACCAGTCAACAAAACTGAAAAATTAGATACAATGCAAGAAGTAAATCAGTCTCCTCCAACATGTAGCTCACAGAGGAGTGCATATTTCTTGGAAACATCAATCCTCCCCCAAAAGGTTCATAATTACATACAAAAAGCAATACTTTCAGAATTAATATAAACATAATCCTGAATTTACCTGTAGCACATTTTAAAAATGTATCATTAAGAGACCTTCCAAATACGTTTTTCATTTTTCAGTTAAATTGGTCATACATCAAATAGCTACTGTGATTTTGTATATAATGAAATTTCTCTGTAATGAAAATCATCCTATTTTCTGGAAGAAAACTTTATTGTAGTACTTTTTTGTTCTCTCTTTTGAACTTTCCCCTTCCTGTGTATATGGGTATCCTTTTCAGAGACTCCTCTTTTAAATGATAATGGCAACACAATGTTGTCATTACACAATATTATGTATGTGTTTTTGTACATTTGTTCTGAATGCAACCCAGTTTTCAATTACTCAGTAAAATTATTTCACAAAAGTCTTGTTTAGATGCATTCTTCACATCTTTTTGTTTAATAACTGTTTTATTGCAAAAGGTAGCTAATAGGTAGTGAGACTTACAATACAATATAATACTCTCTCTTCTCTACCCTAAAATTTAATATAAGTAATGTAAGTAAATAAGGATGCTTAAAGTTTCTAGGTGAATTATTCAACTTTTAATTCTTTGAACTGAAAAAATATACAGCATTCACATATTACATCATGTACATAGTAAGGAGAGAACATAAGCCTTGTTTCATTGTTTAAGGCTTTCAACTTACAACTGTGTGTGTATTCCTAAATAGCCACTCATCTTTATTATATTTCTCTATAGAGCTCAGTTATAACTAAACAGAAGCAAAAAGTTTGAGTATTAAATACAGCACTATTTTCTTTAAAACGTTGTTGTATTTTTAATAGTCAGTTGTCAATTTGAATACATGGATGGCATAAAGAAAAATTATAGTGAAATCAATTTAATTTTTTAAAAGGAAAAAAATATATGCTAGGCTAACAATATCCTATTTTTAATCACAGCATACACTTTGAATTATAGATAGTTATGCAGATACTTACATATGTGGAACTAAAGATTTCAAGACAAGATCTGCTTGTACTCTCCCCTATGTCTTTCTCTCTCCTTCGTAAACTAATTGTAAGAAGTTTGGTTCAAAGCACAAATAATACCATCTTAGGCTACTGAAATTAATGGACTGAGTTATTACCAATCTTATTTGAAGAAAGTTTCTTCTAGTATACAAAATTATTTACTATTTCAGCATCAAGTACTGAAATGTCCTTTAGTCTTTGGGGAGATTTTTTTAAACTATTATTCCTTAGCAACTCATGATGTGTGTATGAAAAAGATAATACCATTCTCTTCTCCAAAGAGATCCAGACAGTATTGTGGATTGTATACAAGTACTTATTGTCACAACTCTTTAAAGCTGGATGATTTTGAAGGGATTAGTACAACTTTATTCTGTGCACCAGACACAATGAATTATAAACCAATCAAGATTACACCAAATTTTCCCAGTGTTAGGCTGACAGAGACGTACTTATTTGTTATAATGTTTTTTCACAATTCATAATGCCCAGATCAATGGGCAAACCCCAAAGTAAACAAACTACCGAAAAAGCATCCAACATAACCAAAGCGACCCTACCATCCTCATTAGTTAATTAAAGCTACCTTGTCTATTCCTCCGAGGGGAGGCAATCATCCTTGCCCTCGAAATTGAATTTCCCGAAGGTCAACCTGCTTTTGATCCCTTGCCCGCTGCTGCCAAGAAAGGCGAGAGACCCTGTGCAAGTTTCAATGAAGTTTAGCGGCGAATCATACGAAGATTATCCATCGGAGACACCTCATCGTCCATTCGCGGCTAAAGCCCTAAACACACTCAAAACAAAACACCGAAGTCCTTTAAACTCCTGGCGACTGGCATCAGGAGAGAAGCCCTCGAGAGCCGACCAAGAGCCTCAGGCGGAAGCTTAAATTTCGGCAGCCCGGACCTAAAGGCAGCAGATCCGAGTCGTTTCAGTGTCACCAGTTTCCATCAGAGGTGCCTTAGTTTCCACAAGACCTCCTAGGAAATCCAGCTGAATGAAGTCCCTTCCCCTTCTTCCTGCAGATCCATATTTATTTATTTATTTATTTATTTTAAAATGAGCGACGCGTCTGCCTTCCGCATGCAACACAACCCCGCCACCGCGAGGCACAAAGATCAGGTTGATCAGTCAGATCATATCCAGAGAGTCCCTGCAAACAAGGCAGAGACGCGGGCGAGGTGAAGTGATAATTAAAGCACCAAGAAAGCCTGACAAAGACGCGGGCGGAGAGGGGGAGGCGGGGACCCCTCCTGCACAAATCAAACACTAATCAAGAGCAAGGAGACGAGCGGGTGGCCGAGGGAGTTTCCAAGCCCCTGCCGCGTACATTGTCTCAGATTCCACTGCTGACGGTGGACAAGGCGAATTAAAACAGTCTGCCGCCCAGGAGACGGCAGCCCGAGCTTTGACCGGGGATCGTCAGGGAATTAAGCTGCCCAGCTCTCTCCTCGGACTGGGTCAAAAGGATCCACACCATCCCTTGCATCTCATTTCGGGAACAGAAACAAAAAAAAGGGGTGGGGGGACGGAGAAAGTGTCAGAGGCGGACGTGGCAACCGTGGGTGTGTGTGGGGGGAGGCTTCCACAAAACAGCGCTACATCAGGAAGACCAAAAAGGGGTCTCGCCTTTCTTGCGCTCTCCTCTGCCCACCTTTCGGGGGGACTGTGGCCGGGGACTCTGGTTCCGCTCTTTGGAGGAATGAACTGGCTCGCTCCATACCAGAGTCCAGCCGAAGCGAAACGGCGTTAGCGACCGAGCTTCAGCAGCCTGCGAAGCGAGGAATGCCCTCCGTGGCCGCGGATCTAGGGAAAGCCCTGGCTCTCCCCTCCCTCGCTCTCAGCTGCCATGCGGGGCCCGCGCGCTGCTCGGCCAAATCGTGGCGCCCAGCAGGCGAAGAAACACCCCCCACCCACCCACCCTCGCCCCCTTCCCTCAGGAGGCGCGAAGCAAGTGACCGCCCGGAGCGCGGGCTCCCCAAGAGCCGCCTCCGATGCCCAGGTCCTGGCGATTCCCGCTTGCTCCGTAGGGATCCTTCCCGGGACTGGCTCGCTGGCTTTTCTCTCTTAGCCAGACATTGTGGAACCGCTTTCCTCAACCTTCCCCCACTCTCCCCCCCCCCACTCCGCCTCCGGTTCTGCTCTCTCCATGCCTTCTCTGGAGAAAGTGAGGGGGGGGGAAGCATCTAACCTTAAATCCCTAACCCTCCCTCCCCATAGGATCCACCCAATAAGACCCCGATCGGGGGAGGGGCGGAGAGGCAGCGGGCCAGAAACCGGCAGCAAATAAAATAATAATAATTTCCCCCCCAAAAAATTAAAAACGGAGAAACACCCTTTAGCACAAGCAAGTCAGTCAGCCAGTCCACCCGCCCGCCCGCCGTCCCTCCCCGAGTAAAGGACAATAGCTCTCTCCGCCGCCACCGCTACCCGCAGCCCCTTGACACCGGAGCCCCGGGAGGGGGGGGGGGAAGAGTCCATTGTGTATGCCCGGGCTCGACAATTTACGAAACAAAAACAAAACCACACACGCACACACAAAAAATACAAGAGAGGGAAACGAGAGAGTGGCTCCTCCTCCTCTTCTCCAAAAAGGCCTGTTGGAAAACTGCACAGAGCAGAAGCAGCAGCCAGGAGCCCACCATCTCGGTCTCTCTCTCTCTCGCTCTCCCGCTTGCTCTCGCCGCTGCTGCTGCCCTGGCGAGCCAAAGAGACGAAAAGGCCCCGAGCGATAGGAAGGGGGGATCTCTGCCCTAGAGCGGGGGGGGGGGGGAGAGGAAGGCCCGATCGCTTTGTGTTACCTGCCGTGAAACCAGTCCTTGCAGGCGTCGCACTCGATCATGAAGCGGGTTACGTCGTAGGGCAGCCTACAGATGCAATAGACGGGCACCGTCGCCATGTTAGCTCCCTTCAAAACAACACTGGATCCCAAGGCAAGCGAGCCGTACGGGAGAGTCAGTCAGCCAGCCAGCCGCCAGCCAGCCAGCCAGCCAGCGGAGAGAGGCAGGCAGGCAGGCAGGCAAAGGCAGGGCGTTTGGCTGCGGCTTCCTCGCTGTTGGGGAGCTCGCTCGATTCTCTCCTCCTTTGCCGCCACGGGCAAAGCGAATCAACCGGGCCTGGAGACGGCGGGAGAGGTGGAGGGAGGAGGGAGGGAAAAAAAGAAGCAAAACAAAATCCGGAGAATTCAGTAAGCGATCCTCAAGGGCGAGCTGCAATGTCAGAAAAAAATATCCAAGGCTTCCCGAAAGTTTGACTGCATGGCTCCTCTGCCTGGCGCCGGTTCCAAAGCTCGCTCGCTCTTTTTTTTTTCGTTTTCTTGCTTTTCTTTTTGTTTTGGTCGTAGTGCTTTCAAAATGATCATTATCCCAAATGTTGGACGAAATGCATTCTATTGCATGCCCCCTGGTGACAGTACAGTACCGAAGCTTTTCATAAACACTCCGAAATGTAGCCCTTTCCTTGTAATGTCCTTACGTCAGCTTGCAACATTGTAATATTTCCTCTGATGGGGCTGGGGAGGGAGGCTGCAGAAAAGGGGAGGCGAATATGCGAAAACTCCCAAGCTTGGCACCGTGCAAAATATTAAAAAGGGTGGCGGTGGTGGGGAACAGGAAGACAACCACTCTCAAAGCTGGAAAATAAACAGGGAGGCGTGCTAAAGCGAAGCGGCTGAAAGAGGGAGATTTTTAAAAAATTACAAACGATTTAGCCAAGGATTCTTGGGAGAGGAGAAGCGGCGGGGGGAGGGGGGACGAAGGAGGGAAGAAGAAGCTCCTTCTTGAAAGGAAGAGAAATATTGCCGCGACTTCAAAAAGTGGCGTCTGCAGTTGAGAGCCTCGTCCTTAAAACTCTTCTCCGCTAAGAGGGACGAGTGGAAATTATGTAGATGGCAAAGAAATCGATGCATCAGCTGATGTAATAAAGCGGAAGATCGAAAAGTTGGACAACGCGCTCTGCTTCAAAACATTCAAGCTCTTGAGATACCTTTATTTAACAGCCTGCTTCCTCTTCATTCTTCCAGCTTACCCACGTTGGGGGAATAAAGAAATTGAGAGAACAAACCAGAAATATTCCCCATCCTTACTGCTTCTCCCCTCCCTTCTCCTCCCCCCCCCTCGTGATTTTGCAATAGAACTGACTTAAAAAGAGGGAGCGAGTCACTTTTGCTGGGGGGGGGGGGGCTAAACTTCTAGGGCAAAGTTTGGGAGGTTTCTCTCCCTACAAACGAAAGTGCGACTCCGCCTCCTTTCTTTCTAATTGTTAATGAAAGTAGAAGCGAGTCTGAGAGTTGATCCGAGGAAGTAGCAGTTCCGGTCTTAGGCGTTCCGGTATTTGGCGTTCTGCAATTTCTCCTCCACCCATAAAAATAAAAATAAAATTTTTAAACGAAGCCCCCTGTAGCTTTTGTCAAAAACCGCTACTCTCAGCATGGCCCCTCCCCTCCCGCCATCCCTGCTCAAAAGTTTTTGAAAGTACCACGTGTCAATTTGCTGCTTTGCTTTAATTCACAGTTGTGGCCATACGTTAACTCTCGCGGTAGTACAGCCCCCCCTCCGCGCCCCTGTCGTCGTCCCCCCCTCCGCTTCCGATTGTTAGCTTTCCTTATTTTTTCGGGAGGGTAACGTTAGTAATGCAGCCAAGGACTCGTGCAGGGCCAAAGCTGTGAGTTCACCATTCTTGCCTTTCATAGGGACGCTTAAAAAAATTGCCAGCAAGGCGTGGTGGCCACCTCCTGTTGCTCCCCCAGGCACATTATGACTCTTCTATATATAGGTGTACTATATCGGATCAAGGTGGCTTTATTTGTAATTACCACCGTTCATTTTCATTCCTTGTGTGATGGGGTGGTTGCTCTGCTCAGAGTTACTATGCTGTTTTAAAATGCGGATCCTTTGAGTTTATTCCTCCCTTAGACCTGTAAGTAAGTTGCCATATTAATAGATTTTCCAATAACTCTTAACATGGGGGAGGGGTCTGCAGAGGGGAAGGGTCCAAGGACCCCAATGAAAGGTAGTGATGACAACTACATAATGACATCACCCCAAAAATTTATTTATTTATTTATTTATTTATTTATTTATTTATTTATTTATTTATTTATTTATTTATTTATTTATTTATTAAATTTTTATACCACCCTTCTCCCTTCCGGGACTCAGGATGGTGTACAGGCAGCAATAAAAGTCAGTGGTATAAAATATAAAATACATAAAATACATTTAAAAATATATTAAATGGTTGGCCTGTTCTAGAACCTTAATAAAACCCTACTAAAAATCATTTAAAAACTACACCAGGCCGGCCGCACGAAATAAATAGGTCTTCAAGGCCCGACAGAAGAGGCGCAGGTCCGTGATCGTCCGTAGGTCAGGGAGTAGGTCATTCCAGAGGGCAGGAGCCGTTACAGAGAAGGCTCTCCCCCTAGGGGTCGCCAGCCGACATTGCCTGGCCAACGGCACCCTGTGGAGGCCCTCTCTGTGGTCAGTGGGAGGTATTTGGTAGCAGGAGGCGGTCTTGCAGGTAACCAGGTCCCTTGCCATGGAGCGCTTTAAAGGTGGTTACTAGTACCTTGAAGGGCACCCGGAAAGCCACAGGCAGCCAGTGCAGCTCGCGCAGGAGTGGTGTCACATGGGAGCATCTAGGAGTCCGTCAGCCCATCTGAATTAGTCCAATCGGAGGCCAACCCGTCCTGGATCTGATCGATTTTATCATGCAGATAACACCCAAATTCCTCCGCACGACCCTGCAAGGGGGCATCCCGTGCCCTCTGGTGAAGAAGGGAGCGGGTCACCCTAAACAGGGTGGCAGGCCGGTTATCTGCAGATGCAATAAGAGCAGAGAAATAATTACGTTTCGCCACTTTTATCGCCACTAGGTAAGTCTTCAAATGCGACCTTACCAGTGTCCGATCAGACTCAGAGCGGGTGGCCCTCCAACCGCTCTCTAGGCATGTCTTCCGACGCTTCATCACTCTTAGCTCCCCAGAGAACCAGGGAGCCAAGGTGGTTCGGCGCCAGGTAAGAGGCCGCAGAGGCACGACCTGGTCCAGGGCCCCCGTGGCCGCACTATTCCAAATGGCCACTAGGTACTCAGTCGAGTCACGGGTCAGGGTCTCAGGTATTGGCCCAAGCTCCGTCTGGAACCTTGAAATTTATATCCTTGCCTCTGATACAACAATACAAGAACATAATCATGGCATTTGCATGCAGACGTTACTGTTGTTGGTATCATCAAGATTATGGACATTACTGTTTCTTGGTGCTGCTAAATAGAATCTCTGCATGTTATTTGAATAGGAATCCTGTTGTCAAGTTGAATCGCTCACATTAATGTCCTTCTAACTTCAGCACAAACATGTCTCAGTCCAGGGGTGTCAAACTAGCGGCCCATGGGGCGGTTGCATCACATACAGGCCACGGCCGCCCCAGCTCCGAAAAGGGGGAAAATATCACAATACGTCACATGATAGCAACGAGATAGCATGACTTTGACACCTGTGCAGTAGACCTTCCAAAGGATGTAACCTCATTGTTTTGGCTTTAGCACATCCCCAAATCACAGGTATATGAAGTTAAAAATTTTCTTTAGCAGATGCAAGTTTTAAAGTTTGTCCTCACATAATTTCTGCTCTGGATTAGGCCTAGGATGCTTTATCAAAAATGAAGTTAATGACTGAGTGACTAGGATCACCACTCTCTCTTTCTCTCTCTCTCGGTCCAACCCACTTCACAGGGTTAAGGAAAATATGAAGCAGGGATACTGCATGCAGTATGTTTGCAATCTTGAATTATATATTTAAAAGAAGAGATTAAAAATATAGTTCTTCTACTGCTAAGATAGAAGAAATGCCGGGAAAAGAGACATGGAAAGGCAAAATATTACAGTCAGTACATTTTTTAAAAATACCGGCAAAGCAGATAACAACAAAGACCTGGAAATGACTAAGAACAGAAAGTTAAAGGAAGGGACAGGAGGGCTACATGAAACTAAGCCTTAAGAACAAATACATGTAATAACAGATGGAAAATGCTGTCTCTGCAAAGAAGCTAAAGTCAGCCTGGTTACCTGCTGCAGGAAGATTACACAGACTGACAACAAACAATGGCATATCCAATAATAATGGTACAGTGGAGTACCTGCAACAAATACTATTTGCCTGCAAGCAAGAACTGGTGGAACCAAAAAATAGACGAAATAATAGAAAATGAAGACGTTAAGTACTATGGGACTTTAAAATTCAAACAGGCAAGCACCTGCCACATAGCACCCCAGATTTAACAATTGTTTAATAAGAAAAACAAGTCTGATTAATATCTGAAGTGGCAATACCTGGAGACAGCAGAAGAGAGAGAGAGAAAAATCAAAAAATACAGAGACCTGCAAATAGAAGTAGAATGACTGTGGCAAATGAAGGCAAAGATAGTGCTAATGATAATAGATGCCTTGGGTGCATTCCCAAAATATCTGGAACAACCAATTGCACACTACTGGCATTAACAAAATCCCCACCAGTCAGTTGCAAAAGGCAGCTTATTGAAACAGCTTAGATCCTGTGACAATACCTTTAATAGTATTAAACAACAACATTTGCCTATCCTATGTCCTTGGGAAGGACCTGATAGGTGAATAAAATGCCAAATCCAGTCTAAACCTCCAGATGACCGACCATAATGATGATGGTGATGATAATAATACAGGGCCTAAATTTAGGCTGTTGCAGACACATCCCTTCCCCGAATAATATCCCACATAATTATTTTGGCTTGGGCTGAAAGATAGATTGATTATGTAACTTTTATATCTTTAAATTATTAGTGAGTCAATGTGACAGATGGCTAAACCCAACTTTCCAAACATTCACCTCTACCTGCCCGATCCAGCCCACACCAGTTCACATAAGGGAGAGTGATTGTGGATTGTTCTTCCTATGCAGGTTGTGCTCCTTAGAAAGGGAAACTAATCCAAGAAGAACCATGGTTGCTTTCCTTATCTTGTCAGGGACAAGGTCATTTTTTTTTGGCCTTGTTACTTAGGCCAAAAAGAACTCAACAATAAGAGCAATAAAATTTGTGCCAATATATTTTTTTTACCAGTTTAGAGGCAAACCACTTTTCTATTGCTGTCAATGAAACCTACACTGCAGTCCTGAAGTCACCAAGTATCACTTCATGTCAAGCCTGCAAACATCCTTATATAGAGAATGTCATAGTGGTTAGATATTATATGTATATTATATATCTGGTTGGAATGACAAAATGACAAAAAAACATATTGAACTGAGACCAGAGACATTCCTGCTGGGCATTCTACCAAAAAGCATGACAAAAAGACTATATATTTGATTTTATATGTACTGACTGTGGCTAGGATTGTATGTACACAACAGTTGAAGAATGAGGAGATCCTGTCAGATTAGCGGGTGATTCAGAAAATAATGGAATGCGCAGAAATGGACAGATTAACACTTATTATCAAGGACAGAGAAGAAACTGAATCTTTTTTGACGTGGGATGCATTTTATCAATGGTTAGAGAACAGAAACAGAAGTTAGGAAGATGGAGATATAAGAAGAGAAAATGTTACCCTGGAGAGAGGTTTATGATGATATTATGTATTATTGTAATTACCTTGATATATAGTTGTATTATAAATGTTATTGTTATGAATATGACAACAAATATGTGGACTATGAATTGTCAAATAATTATACCCAGTTCACACACTGTTTAATGGAGATGAAAAGTATTATAAATAAAATAAATAAAACATTTAAAAAATTATATGTATATTAATACCTAAGTAAGTAAAAATGGCTCAACTTGAAATCTAAGTTCTAATATGGTTTCACAAGAGTTATGTATTTTTTTTCTAGTTGCGGCAACAAACTGTTTAGATCATATAATAGGAATCATCCTATTTAGATGATTGTTACATACACATGTGTATGTGTGTGATACAGAGAAAATTGTATAGTCCTATTCAGATGATTGGTGTGTGTGTGTGTGTGTGTAAACAATCATCTGAATAGGACTATATGGATCACTAAACAGCTACTTTTAAGGGCTACAGTTTTGCTAAAATATTATCTAAACCAGGGCTGTCAAACTCCCGGATACATCATGCGCTGGCCACGGCCACACCCAGTTTAGTGAAAGGGGAAAAATCCCAATACGTCATGTGACACCGCCGTGACAATGTGAGTTTGACACCCCTGATCTAATCAGTTTGTTGGCACAACTAGAAATGAATCACATAGCTCTTGTTAAACCATATTAGAATTTAGATTTCATGTTGACCCATTTATACTTACTTAGGTATATATATATATAAAATATCTAACCACTGTGGTATTCTCTAAAAAGCATCCAGAAATGCTAGTAAAGAAAAGTTGACTATAAGCTTTAGAATCATTCAGCAAGCAGTAAAGCATCCCATAAATAACCAATCCTGTCTCATGTCACTATAATCTTGTAAATGGTAACAGTGCTGCTAGAAGACAGAACAGGATCAATATAGCCCAATTGCTTCCATCAATTCCTATGAGGAGATAATTGATCAGAGCAACAAATGCAATCTTAGTTGCATACATAACATACCTGGTTGTCAACTATGCTGGCAAAGGTCCAAGAAGCTGAGAGAATCTTAAGCAAGCCCTGAAAGTTTGGGAAGAAAGCTTAGGTGCTAATTGTCATTGAACTGAGAGTTAGTTATAGCAGTTATTCATAGTTGTACACTGGAAGAATTTTTTTTTAAATCAGGGTTTAAGGTATCTCTCTTCTCTGAAGGAATCTCTGTAAGCCAGGAATGTCAAACCTGATTTCTTCAAGGGATGGAACAGTATTGTAGTTCTCCGTGGGCTGGCCGGGGGTTGGGGAGAAAGGACGGATGCCTCTTGCAACACCCGGCTGGCCAAAACATGCACCCTCCCATGGGTAGAGTGCTGCAGGAGGCCATCCAAGCCATCAATGGGGTGAGGGGGCCGTGCATGGACATAGAGGGCACCGTGGGCCATTTCTTTGCTATTTCCATGCCAGATTGAAGCATCCCATGGACTGGATCTGGCCTGCGGGCCTTGAGTTGACACCCCTGCTCTAAGCTATATATTGCAACATATTATTTACAGGTGGGCCTATCTGTAAACCATATGAATGCTCCATCTTTGATCAATGGTCCATCAAGGCTAAGAACATCCAGATGCATTTTAGGAAAAGGGGTTAAGTGCTGGATTTGTAGGAAATATGGAAACTGTGACATAATTATTTCAGTTCTTTCACAATTCCAGAGATACAAATTTATTAGCATCCCAGCAATAATTAAGTGTGGTGAATTCTTTAGCCCTCTAGGATCTGTTCTGAACCCATTTGTGGCTAAATAAGAACACATTTATGTGCACTCATGTCAAAGAAAAAAGATTTCTTTTCTGAAAAGTTGCTTACTTCACCTGAAAAACAAACTAATTCTGTGATCCAAAAGAAAGGAGACAAAAAAACCACTCTAGCAATATTTTTCCCTCCCACAAAAATGGTATGGAAAAGTAATAGATATTTCATAATGATTGATATGTTCATTTTTTTTTTCTGATTTAAAATGTATGTTGAGATATTTTCTCTGTGTGTAAAACGTGGTGCAGTTGAAAAGTTGATCAAGAGGAGGAATAAGTATTCCATAGCATTTCCCCCCTTTTCCTTCAAAGGAAAATCATGGATCCAATAATCTCAGATGGAGTGAAGACAATTTCACATCTAAACTATAATATTCTCCTCCCAGTAACTTTGCAGTCACATCATTACAGAGAAATGTTACTCTGAGCTATAGGACTGCTATAACAACTGACGGAGACCAAGTGTGCGTGGGTGATTTGGGAGAAGGAGGCCTTTGCTGTCAGGTAGGCTCTGATAATGTGGAGGGATGACCTAGAGGGGACCAGGTACCCGCTTGAGATCTGGATGGACCATAAGAACTTCGAGGCCCTGCAGACTCCGTGACACTTGTCCCCCAAGCAAGTCTGGTGGGCACAGTTCTTCCACTGGTTCCAATTTATCATCAAATACATCCCGGTGGGGAGGAACGTCTTGGCGGATACCCTCTCACATAAGTAGAGGCCTACCTATAGTCTTCCCTTCTTCGTACTTTTACAAGTCTGCAGGATCCTTTTTTTCAGTTGCTGTTGCCAGAGCCATGCGCAGTATTCCAAATGCAGTTGCAACAAACTTTATAAGGTCGTTACTACATTGGCAGGTTTATTTTCAATATATTTCCTAGCATTATTTTTTTACAGCAAAGGCACACACTATTGACATTTTCATTCAGCTCTTCACCAGGACTCCAAGATTCTCTTCCTGACCACTCACTGTCAACTGAAAGGTCCATTAACACCTATGTGAGGTTTGGACATTATATGCCAATGTGCATCACTCTGCACCTGAATACATTGGGTTACATTTGGCATTTTGAAGCCCATTCATTCAGCCAATTTGAAAAGATGCTTTTAAAGACTCTTGCTATCTTTTTTCCCCTTCTGCATTACCATCGCCAATCATGTAATATAATGTAATTAGCAATATATTCTTAACTCCAGGTCATTTATAAACAAGAAGTCACAGTGGTCCTTGTGAAACACTGCATTTACCGTATTTTCGGAGTAAAAGACAAACCGGAGTATAAGACACACCCAGGTTTTGAAGAGGCAATTTTTAAAAAAAAGTAGGTAGGTAGATAGAGGGATAGAGAGAGAGAGAAAGAGAGAGAAATACAGTAGGGAGGGAGGGAGGGAGAGAGAGAGAGAGTAGGTAGGTAGGTAGAGGGAGGGAGGGAGAGAGAAATACAGTAGGTATATAGGGAGAGAGAGTGTAGATAGGTAGGTAGGTAAAGGGATAGAGAGAGAGAGAGAAATACAGTAGATAGGTAGGGAGAGAGAGAGAGAGTAGGTAGATAGTTATATAGGTAGATAGAGGGGGGAGATAGAGAAATACAGTAGGTAGGTAGGGAGAGAGATTGTAGGTAGGTAGGTAGAGGGATAGAGAGAGAGAAATAGAGTTAGAGAGAAATACAGTAGCTAGGTAGGGAGGAAGAAAGAGAGTAGGTAGATAGGTAGGTAAATGTTTCCAGGTGTATTTACCCATGTGCTGGAGAAGGAAATCACTGACCACCTTTGGAACAAATCTTTGTTTCTGCAGGCACAGTACTTGACCAACGTAATTCTCATCAATCACTCTAACTAAACAGCTTTCCAAAAGGGGAAAAAAAAACCTTTTTACACTGTGCAAACCTCCCCCAAACGGCCCGTTTTTCATGAAAATGGGCCCTTTTTTTCAAATAAAAGGCATGAATATTGAAAACGGGCCAGTTTGGAGTCAAAAAAATTGCATGCATAGCCTTATGGAGGCTTATAGTGCTGCTGGGGCTGGGAGGGCAAAAACGCCCTGTTTTTTGCTCATTACTGCCCTCCCCAGTCCCCAGGAGCTCTCTGGAAGCATCCATAAGGGTATGCACGTGACCATTTCGGTGAAGGAGCGGAGTTCCAGGAGGCAAAAAAATGCTACATTCGATTTATAAGACGCACCCAGATTTTCAGCCTCTTTTTAGAGGAAAAAAGGTGCGTCTTATACTCCGAAAAATATGGTATGCATTTTTCCTACTGTCTGCTTGCTGTTTCTTAAGTAAGTTGCTAATCCATAACAGTATCTTTTCTTTAATTCCAAGGGGTGTTGAATGTTGACAGTGAAGGTTTATTGAGAGGCATTGCAAAAAAAAAAAAAAAAACTATTTAAAAATTCACATGCCCTCCCTTTTTTTCACCTTTTTGTTAATTATCCCAAAAGAAATCCGGAAGAGTAAGTGAACCACTTCTTTTGAAGAAGCCATTTTAGTTATTCTTCAGTAAAATTCATTCTTTTATATGTTTGATTTCTTATTTTTAATAATATCCTATCTCCATGATGGTGAACCTATGGCATGCAGAGCCCTCTCTGTGGGCACACCAACCATCAACCCAGCCCAGCTCCATCACATAAGTATGTGCAACTCCCGCCAGCCAGCTGTTCTGTAGGTCTCTGCCGTGCATGCGCGGGGTACGGGGTGCATGGGGGGATGCGAGCAGGGGTGGGGCGCATGTGTGTGGGGCACTTGCATTGCATTTTGGGGATTTTCACCCATGCATTCCCCCCCCCGCACCCCGTTTTGGGCCTGGAAGTCCTCCTGCACCAACCTGGTAGCTAAAAATGGGCAAGGGTGGGGGGTTGTGCATGCGCACCAAGCCAGGGTGCATTCACAGGGGGAATGAATGCATGGGGCCTCTCACATGCCATTTTGTGGTTATCAGTTGCACACCAAAAAGGTTAGCCATCACTGGCCTATCTGATGCAAATGCTGACAAATCATATTACAATACAATTGTATTACATGCTATTTTCTGACCTGCTTCCTAACTGGTTGCGAAATATGTCTTTTACTCAACGTTGCAAATTTATGATTTCTAAAATGCATGTACATCAGTTGTCCTCCCACCCATAAGCTAAACATCTTAGCTTGGGTGTTTCTATTGGTAGTAAACATTACACTGCAGGACTGCAGGGGATGTTTTATTTGATAGAGTAAAGCCTAACAGTTATGGTGCTCTTAAAAGTAACTCTCCTGGGAATAAGAGCACATAAATTCCTTCTGGATTCACAGGGATGTGATCGAAGATTTCTGATGGATGGTTTCGTCGTAGCTTTCCAGTAGTATCACTGATTTAGTGCCTAGCAGAATTCTACATTTACTGACATGATGATCAGAATTGACTAACAATGGGAATCTCTCTTTTCTAACCCAATAGGCTGAAGATGTCAACTGGTAATTTATGACTTAAGGGGATGATCATTCTTTGTGCCCTGTCTTATCATTTTAATGACAAAGACCTTGATTGATAAAGTGGATACTCTCTCGCTCTCTCCCCTCCCATTTTCTTTCTTTGGGTTAAGTTTATTAATTCATATGTATTAATCCAATAGATAACCCAGGGGTCTGCAAAGTTGGCTCTTTTAAGACTGGTGGACTTCAACTCCCAGAATTCCCCAGCCAGCCATGCTGGCTGGGGAATTCTGGGAGTTGAAGTCCACCAGTCTTAAAAGAGCCAACTTTGCAGACCCCTGAGATAACCTATAGGATGGTGTCACCCATTTAATGTAATATGATAGGGGTGACAGAATTTCTACTCTACACCTTACTGGACATTGATGGCTATATTATAAAAAAAAAAACCAGTAATGATTTCATTATGACTGGCTGTGAGAAGGAAACTGGTAAATGAATTTTACATAATAAGGCTAAAGGTGAACTTTAGGGTGGAAAGAAAAGATTAAACGTAGCATTTACTTTATTTCTTCTTAGAATCAATGCTGCCAAAGCCGTTCTTTGATTCAAGCACTCAAGTAGTCTTTTCTGACAGGCAACCACATCCTCTCGAAACTGGATGATTTGGACCCAAAGAATGTGTTCAAATTGCAACTTTGCAGGAGGAACAGTAGGGGGTTAAACATTAGATGGGCAATCTTCTGTGTCTGTAGTAGATACCATGAAGTATCATGAACTTTGTGATGGTATAAATTTGATTATTATTTTTAGGATGTGCCATCAAGTTGGCACATATAGGTAGACCTCCAGAATGATCTGTCTCTAATCTGGCACTTCAGGTTTTCCACTATTGCTGTAAGGGCGTCCATCCACTTTGCTGCAGGTCCACCCAGAGGCGTAGCGTGGGGGGTGCAGGGGTGGCCGGGCGCACCGGGCGCAACATCTGGGGGGGGCGCGCTCCAGAGACCCGACTCGGAAGCTCTCCTCCGCGGGTCTCTGGAGTTGGCGGCGGCGGCACCTGGGCGCTCCTGGGCCGGCGAGAGTCAGGGAGCGAACAGCGGCCAGTAGGGGCCAAACCCTCCCGGGCCATCCCCCGGCTGAGGCCAGCGCCGGCTCCTCGCACCCGCCAGCGCCACCCGAGGCGGCCAGGCGAGACTTAAAGGCGCAGGTCTTTCGAAGCAACGGCCGTGCAGAGACCCTGGAAGACTCCTCTGTTCCGAGCCAGCCAGAGGAGCGGCGACCTGTTCCCCGCGGCGGCCCGGGAAGACCCTCTTGCCCCGGCTTTCGGGCCGTCGCCCTCCGTAGAAAGGAGCGTCGGGTGTCCCAGGCCCGCACCACGCAAAGGGCGCCCGCTTCTCCCCAAGGCGAGGCAACGAGTGTCAGACCCGGATGGCCGAGCCCTTTGGGCAGCGGCTGCCCGCCGGATCCTCGCGGGAGGTGCATGGGCTCGACACCACAAGAAGAGCTGCCTCCCCCGAGTGCTAAAATCCACGGGTTAGGGGGCGCACAACCCACGCTACACCACTGGGTCCACCCATTTTTCATTTTCTTTTCCTCCACCTTAATCATCATTATAGATCTCTAAAGAAAGCCAGATCTTTTCTGTTTCAAAGAGTTTTATTGGTTTTTTAATGGTGTACAAAGGAAAAAGGGAAATGGTGCATAAAATTTTTTGGTGGCTTCATGCCAGCAGTGGTGCCCCCCCCCCCTTATATTTTACTATTTTAAAAGAAAGAAAAAACAAACTGCCAGATCTTTTGTATATGATATAGGAGGATGTTGTGAGAGATAGGGCATTTTGGGACTTTCCCAGAAGCAAATGATTGAATTTGTCATCCAGATAATTGTTATTTATTAAAAATTTAAAAATAATATCACTTAATTATCAGGTTGGGCTAGCCTTCAAAGCTTGTATAATTTTATTAGAACATTTATAATATATTTGTATAGTTATTTAGTAGCATTGAAGCAGTAAATAATCTATTCCTGGTATCTCAAACACATGTGCCATAAAGTTTAGTAAAGAAAAATAGTAATTGACTTGCTGTACATGACATTGAAGTCATTTACTGGGGGACAGAAAGATAACAATATATTTATATTTATTAAATTTCTATCCTGCCCTATCTCCCAAAAAGGGACTTAGGGCGGCGCCCAGGAACTTAAAATCCAACAATACAAATAGTACAAATTCTACAAAATTTAAAACTACTATTAAACAATTTAACCCGTGCTAAAAAGGACACAGTTAATTTAAAACCCAGATCTAATAAAACATGTTTGTAGCAGCTATGCCAGGCCGGCCATATGGAAGAAATAGGTTTTTAAAGTCCGGCGGAAAAGGCGAAGGTCGGTGATAGTCCGAAGGTCTGGGGGGAGGTCATTCCAAAGGGTGGGACCTGTCTGGGGGGAGGTCATTCCAAAGGGCGGGACCTGCCACAGGGAAGGCTCTTCCCCTGGGCGTTGCCAGCCGGCATTGTCCAGCGGATGGCACCCTAAGGAGGCCCTCCCTGTGGGAGCGGACAGGTCGAGTGGAGGTTTTTTTTTTTATTTTTTTTTCTTATAAACCGCTCCCTCTCCCCATTAGGGACTCGGGGCGGTGCATAGGTAGAATAAAAACCATAAATGCATACAAACATTCCTTAAAACCAAATTAAACCTAACCTGCGCTAAAATTTCCCATTAAAACTGAACTATACTAAAACTACCCAATAAAACCCCAAAGACAGAGAGACTATCCTAGGCCGGCCAGACAGAAAAGATGAGTTTTTAATTTAAGATGGAAGGAGCGGAGGTCCGTGGTCGTCCTAATATCGGGGGGAAGGTCGTTCCAGAGGGCCGGGCCCGCCACAGAGATAGCCCTTCCCCTGGGTGTCGCCCGCTGACAGTGTCTAGTGGACGGCACCCGGAGGAGTCCCTCTCTGTGGGAGCGAATCGGCCGTGAGGATGTATGAGGCAGGATCCGATCCCGCAGGTAGCTAGGTCCCGAGCCATGGAGCGCTTTAAAGATGATAATTAACACCTTGAAGCGCACCCGAAAGACGACAGGTAGCCAGTGCAGCTCGCGCAAGAGTGGTGTTACATGGGTAAACCTGGCGGTTCCCATAATTGCTCGCGCGGCTGCGTTCTGGACTAGCTGAAGCCTTCGGGTGCACCTCAAGGGGAGCCCCATGTAGAGAGAGTTACAATAGTCCAGTCGGGATGTCACGAGCGCATGAGTGACTGTGCGAAGGGCCTCCCGATCCAATAGGGGGCGCAATTGGCGAACCAGGCGAACCTGGTAGAACGCCCTCCTGGCCACGGCTGTCACTTGATCTTCCATGGACAGCCGGGCATCCAGGAGGACACCCAAATTGCGCGCCTCATCCACAGGGGCAAGATGTTCGCCCCCTATGGCCAGCGATGGAGTGAGCTGGTTGAATCGGGCAGCCGGAAACCACAGCCACTCGGTCTTGGTCGGGTTGAGTCTGAGTCCGTTCCTTCCCATCCAGATCCGCATGGCTTCCAGGCACTGGCACATCACCGCTACGGCATCGTTGGGGTGGTTTGGGGTAGATATATACAACTGAGTGTCATCAGCGTATAGATGGTACTCTACCCAAAAACCACGGATGATCTCACCCAGCGGCTTCATATATGTGTTAAACAGGAGAGGCGAGAGGACCGACCCCTGAGGCACCCCACATGTGAGTGGTCTCGAGGTCGACCTCTGCCCCCCTGCCAACACAAATTGCGATCGGCCAGAGAGGTAGGAGGAGAACCACCGTAAAACGGTGCCTCCCACCCCCAACCCCCCCAGCCGATGCAATAGGATACCATGGTCGATGGTATCGAAAGCCGCCGAGAGGTCTAATAGGACCAGGATGGAGGAACAACCCCCATCTCTGGCCCTCCAGAGATCAACAACCAACGCGACCAATGCCGTCTCGGTGCTATGCCCGGGCCGAAAGCCGGACTGGCGCGGATCTAGATAGTCAACTTCCTCCAGGTGACGGGGAAACTGTTGTGCCACCACACTCTCAACAACCTTCGCCAAAAGGGGAAGGTTGGAGACTGGACGGTAGTTGTTTAAAAGAGCTGGATCCAAGGAGGGCTTCTTAAGGAGGGGCCTCACCATAGCTTCTTTTAGGGAAGCAGGCAAAGAAACCTCACTTAAGGATGCATCGACAACCTCCTGGAGCCAGCCTCGTGTCACCTCCCAGGATGCCAGTACAAGCCAGGAGGGGCACGGGTCCAATAAACATGTGGTGGCTCGCAGTCGCCCACGTAACCTGTCCATATCTTCGGATGTAACGGAGTCAAACTCCTCCCAAACAAGATCTGTCTCGTGGCATCTCACTGGGCCATCAATGGAGGGTAGCCCGTTCTGTATCTGAGCGGTTTTCTCCTGCAGAAAAATCACAAATTCCTCTGCTCTACCCTGTAGCGGGGCTTCCCGCACCCTTTGTTGAAGCAGGGAGCGGGTCATCCTAAACAGGGCGGCAGGGCGGTTTTCTGCGGATGCTATGAGAGTAGCACAATGATGGCGTTTGGCCACTCTCAGCGCCACAATGTAAGTCCGTAAATGGGCTCTTACCTGTGTCCGGTCAGATTCAGATCGGGAAGACCTCCATCTTCTCTCTAGGCATCTCTTGCGGCGTTTCATCACCCGCAGCTCCTCGGTAAACCAAGGAGCCAGGGTGGTTCGCCGCCGCAAGAGAGGCCGCAAGGGCGCGACCCGATCCAAGGCTCCCACGGCCGCACTATTCCATGCGGCCGTGAGGTCCTCCATCGGGGCACGGGTCAGGGGTACAGGAAATGGCCCAAGCGCCGTCTGGAACCCATCCGGGTCCAACAGGCGTCTGGGGCGGTACCAGATTGGAGACTCTGGTTCCGCCTCCCCGCGGAGGGGAGCAGCGGTCGGAAAGTCGAGCCGGAGAAGTGAGTGGTCTGACCATGACAAGGGCGTGATGACTATATCCCCTAGACCCAGATCACTCTTCCATTGGCCTGAGACAAAGATGAGATCCGGCGTATGTCCACCCTCGTGAGTGGGGCCTTGAATTAGTTGGGTCAGGTCCATGGCCGTCATGGAAGCCATGAATTCCCGAGCTACCTCGGATGATTCGCCCAACGATGGCAGATTAAAGTCCCCCATGACTAAAAGTCTGGGGGTCTCCACTGCCACCGTAGCGATCACCTCCAGGAGCTCGGGCAGGGCTGCTGCTACATAGCGGGGAGCCAGGTATACAACCAGCAAGCCCAACTGCCTCCCTAGGCCCCACTTCACGCAGAGGGACTCACAGCCGGTAGTCTGTGGCACAATGGTCTCTCTCGGCTCAAGACCTTCCTTAACAAGGACCGCTACCCCACCGCCCCTACCAAGGGCCCGGGGGTGATGAAAAGCGCGGTAGCCTGGTGGGCACATTTCAACGAGGGGGAGTCCTCCCTCGTGGCCCAACCAGGTCTCCGCGATTCCAGCCAGGTCCGGCTGGAATCCGCCAAGTATGCGGTAGAAGGCGGTCCTGTAAGTAACCAGGCCCACTGTTTGTGTTTGTGTGTGCAGGTGTAGATCTACACACAGATTGGTTGGCCACTTAACCAGACTGGGCCACAGCAACGCATGGCCAGGAACTGCTAGTTTGTAATAAAAATTATGCTTTATGCAATGAAACTAAAAGTCTATGAAGAGTCTCAATATCATGGTTGCTCCAATGGTGATTTTTAAAAGGCAACTGGACTTTGGGGGGGGGGGTTCCCCTTTAAAATGTTTCACTTCTCATCCAGAAAACCTCTTGGATGAGAAGTGAAAGGTTTTTAAGGGGGGGGGAAAGTCCAGTTGCCTTTTGAAAAAGCACTTTGTGCTTTGGGATGCTGAAACTAAAGGTTTCACCTGACATACTTATAAGTATAATCAAATGTTTCCCAGGTGATTTGAAGCAAGTGTTCTTCTAATGATGATGTTATCTTATACTGTCATACATCAGTGACTTTTTTAAGCAGTGCTAGCCAAAACATGTTACTGAGATTAACCCAAACCTTCTCAGTCTCCATTCACAAATGCTTCAAAAAGGTAAAATATTAGTAGTCCAGTCATTTGACAGGAGGACAATTTGGCATCCCTCCTTTTTCTAAGCTCAATTTTCCAAAGAAAGAATGAGAATTTTTTTAGCTAGGACTGGCAGAATACAGGGAATCCATGTAAAAAGAGAGCAGAAGTTTGACCACGTGGTTGGATCCACTCTCTTGATTTTTGGGGGGACACCTCCTGACTCACCTAGTGACTGGGAATCATATTCTAACTTTTTTTTTTGCCTTTAAACAAACAAAGTCACCAAAGAGACACTACTCTTGCTTTGTAGCTTGGCTTTATATGCATATTTTTTTAAGCAATTGAGAAACATCAAAATAATTCTACCTAATTAATGATGGCATAATCCACCCATTAGTTGGTCATGGAGGAGATTCACATGTATTTAAAAGCATAAATAAAAGCACTCTGCCCTTGGAAACTGTTAAGTGGCAAGTATAAAAATGTCACCTTAAAGGCTAAGCTCTTGCAGCTTTTTTTTTTTTTGGCATCGGTTTCTGTCCTTCCTACTTCATAAAGCAGAGACTCTGATAACACTCGGCAGCCCTCTTCAGGTTCCGCATGAGAATTAATGCATTTCTAATTAATGCATTTTCATTATTTCATTTATCCATTCATTTGAGGCCTTTTTTTTTTTTTGCACCACTGTTATATTCCTGACTCCTGAGATGTTGTAGCAAGAGTCATGCTTGGAGCTTAAAAGTTTGAGTCTTTTAAGTTGTTACGAATTCTTCCTTGCCTTTTTCAGCCTTAAGTGCCAGGTTCTACCTTTTACAATAACTGTTCATCTATCTAGTTCCTTTTAACAGCGGTCAGTTTGATGCTGAAAACATCAGCAGAAATTTCCAAAGATACTATATTCTGTTTGAAGTTAAGATGTAAGGTGCCCGGGTGCATGCCATCTTAATGTCCTTAAAAGTAAATAAAATTGAAGTTGCCTTCTGAAAATAGTATGTGGAGTGCAGAAACAGGAATGAGACATTTTCCTTTACTTTTATCGTTTTCCCCATACAGCTTTAATTATCTGTTTTCTGCAGAAAAACTAAAGTCTGTTTTATTTTCTATTCTATCAAACTTTGGCTGGGAGATCAGTAGCTGCTATCCCTGGAAATGAAGGAACTTGCACAAGTAATTCATCCTCTTATCTCCTTGTGGGCAAACTGTAGAGAGCCCTTATTTAGCAACAACTGGGATCAGCAATTCAATCATTAAGTGACACAGTCACTAAGTGAAACTTCCACTGTACTTATGATGTTTCTTCAGTTTTCTTTTGCTTTACAGATCTACAAAGGTCATAAATGTTAGGATCGGCCACAAAGTTACTTTGTCATCACCACTGTAACTGTGAAGAGTCAGTAAACAAACCAGTTGCTAAACGAGGACTACTTATGTAGCAAAAAAAGACCATTGGGAAGCTCCAATTGGTACTGACTGTTCCTGAAGCTCAGTTATTGGCAGGGTTTAACCATTAGGAACACATTACATTGGTGTTCATGACTCCATACTGATTACAATATTAACAGAATAACAGAGTTTGAATGGACCTTGAAGGTCTTCTAATCCAATCCCCTGCCTAGGCCAGGAAACTACACTTCAGACAAATGGCTGTCCAATCTCTTTTTAAAGACTTCCAGTGTTGGGGCATTCACAACTTCTGGAGGCAAGCGGTTCCACTGATTAATTATTTTAACTGTCAGGAAATTTTTCCTTAGTTCTAAGTTGCTTCTCTCCTTGATTAGTTTCCACTTATTGCTTCTTGTTATGCCCTTAGGTGCTTTGAAGAATAGCTTGACTTCCTCTTCTTTGTAGCAGCCCCTGAGATATTGGAAGACTGTTATCATATCACACCTGGGCCTTTGTTTCATTAAACTAGACATACCCAGTTCCTGCAACTGTTCTTCACATGTTTTAGCCTTCAGTCCTCTAATCATCTTTGTTGCTCTTCTCTGCACTCTTTTTAGAGTCTCCACATCTTTTTTACATCATGGTGACCAAACTAGATACAGTATTCCAAGGCATTATAAAGTGGTATTAACACTTCACATGATCTTGATTGAATTCCTCTGTTTATGTAGCCTAGAATATGATTCGGGTGCAATTCAAAACACAGGTCTTGATATATAAATACCACATTATTTGGCTCTAAAATTACTCAAGGCCAGTCTTTTGCCACCTAGACTGTCTTGTGTAGTACATATGATCAGGAAAGAAAATTGTGACAATCCCTGTTTTTAGGGTAGAATTTTCAATATTTAATTAATTTTAATATTTTGAATAAAATAAAATATTACTTAGAAAACTTTCGACCATCTTAGTATTACTGTAGTCTTTTATTTCTGTATTTGTAAATTTTTATTTTTATTTATAACATTTATAACATTTATTTGCCACACATCTCATATCCAATGACTCTGGGTGACTTCTAACATAAAAACATAATCATCTATTCTAAAAAACACAGAAATAAAAACATTAACAGATAAAATCTTGTACACAAGATGGCAGAAAAGGTGGCTAGATACAGAGGGTGGGTGGGAAGGTGGGATTGAATTTTAATTAGTCAACCATTTTCAATATGAAGCTCCCCCATTGGGTCCCAAGTCATCTGGCAGAGCCAGGAGCTAATATATAATAAGATAGATAGATAGATAGATAGATAGATAGATAGATAGATAGATGGATGGATGGATGGATGGATGGATGGATGGATGGATGGATGGATGGATGGATGGATGGATGGATGGATGGATGGATGGATGGATGGATGGATAGACAGACAGACAGACAGACAGACAGACAGACAGACAGACAGACAGACAGACAGACAGACACTAAGACCAAGTAATATATAACAGCAGTGCTAGCACCGTATTAATTATAAAATAAGGTTTTTATGATTATTTTTATATTTATTATTTTTAATCTCCCAATGGAGGTGAGAACTGCTCCAATCCAAACAGAAGTATATTTATTTTATATTGTTACTTATGTAGTTTATAAACCAGGAACTTATTTGACTTCCGAAAATATGTACGTTTAACAAAATTCAACTTTTTATAGGTCTTGTTTACTTCCATTAAATATGGTTGATTGTGAATCACTGTTACCTTTTGTTCTAAGTCAAAAGCTGGCCTGTTTGTGCCTTCATACCAATTGCTTTAGTGTATTCATCAGGGTATTCTTCTAGTTTTCTATCTCTTTCCTTCTAATTTATGTCAGAGAACAACCTTTCCATAAATGCTTTGCTGGGCTCCCACATCATAGATCTGTGATGGCAAACCTATGACACGCGTGCCACAGGTAGCACGCAGAGCCATTTGTCAGGGCACGCGAGACATTGCCCGGTCTTCTTTTGAGGCTGTTTTTCACCTTCCAGATATTTTCCTGAAGCCTCCGGAGTGTGAAAAACTGGCCCTACGGGCAAACTGGACATTTCAGAACAGATTTCCGATTTGCTCGTAGGACTGGTTTTCATCCTCCGGAGCTTTCAGGGAAGCCTCCTGAAGGCCCTTGAAGGCTCCAGAGGGCAAAGAACGAACCTACAGGGCACCCAGAAGTTCAGGAATGGTGACTTCCGGTTTGGCCATAGGTCCATTTTTTGCCCTCCGGAGCCTTCAGGGAAGTGGGGGAGGCTATTTTCACCCTCCCCAGGCTCCTAGAAAGCCTCTGGACCCTGGGGAGGGCGAAAAAAACATGGCAAAAGTGTGTGGGGGTGTTGCTGGTCATGCACATGCGTGTGTGTGGGGGTCACACACATAGCATTATGGGTGCTGCACACCAGCGCACAACCCCCCCCCGTGCTCCCCCCACTTTGGCATGGCAGCCAAAAAAGGTTCACCATCACTGCCATAGATAAAGAAACATCAGAAGTTAAGTTATTTTGAAAGAGTCATTTTCATTCCTCTTGGCAGTTTAGTTTGATGTCTTCCTTTAATGATAGAAGTTTCTTAAGTCTTCACCTTTTGGACCTGGGGTTTCTTCTGTTTCTTCTTGCAATTGTTAGATTATGATTATAACTTTCATATTAATGTGATGCAACTTCCATGCTTATGAAACTGATGAGATAGAAATCCACTACACTTATATACATACATATCTGACTTAAATTTGAAAAATCAAGTCAGCGGCTGCACCGGCACAATGCGCCACATGAAGTCTGGCTGCAAACAGCCGCAGAAGTCAGGCAGTAGCGCAACAGGTGTCAGGGAGCGGGAGGCCTGACTGTGGTGTTCCTAAGGTAAGCGGGTAAGACATCCCCCCAAAATCAGACCTGGTGCTTATTTTGGGGCCCAAAAGAAAACAAGACCAGGTCTTATTTTTGGGAAAACACAGTACTTCTTTTTCTTATTCCTATTATTGCTAGTCAATCATTGTAATTGCTATCAACTCATTGATAAGTCCTCAGCAGAGCTTGCCACAGAAGCCTTGGCAGCATGGATTGACATAACTTGGCTTTGAGGCTCTTGATCTCAACTGGACGCTCAAGACACTGTATGGTTTTGGGTAAGAAGCTTTATTGTCTACTAAAGAGCCACTTGGAATAATTGATTGCCCTGTATCAGTACAAAACTGTATTCCCTTCTTATGCCTATTGGGGTGTTTCTTCCCCCCTCCCCAATGGTTGGGTTCCCAATTTTTTTACTACTGGCTTGGGCACGCTTGCATGCACAGAAGCTTCTGGGCGGAGCCTCCTGCCCCCACTACTACCAGTTTGTCCGATCCGGGCTAAACCAGGAGCAACCCATCTTTGCCCTTCACCCATCCTACCCATGGATTAAAGAATTTTGTCTTGAAAACAAATTGTTTGTTCCCAAAAAACCCCCCTTGGACTAAAAGCGGCACTCGGAAATGCCTCGTTGCGAGGAATCGGAAACTTTTAATCCGGATGGTCTTTAACAAGGGAAAGTACTTTACGGCTTGCTTGCAATTATGTCTCTAGGTCTGGCTGAAACAGTTTCTTTTTTGCTTTTTAACCGCTTTCTTCCTCGGGCTCTGAGTTTGGGTGGAAAATGGCTTCTCTTTGTCCCCGACTGACTATGACCTATGGAAAATTACCAGTGTCTCTTTGTGATTTGGACTTCCTCTAATTATTGATGAAGAATTTTCTTTTTTTGGATTTGTGTTTTCCTTTCTGGATTGCCTTCGTTATTATACCTATGGAGTTGGAAAAGTGTTTCTCTACTGGTTTCTGAATTTTGCAGCTATACAACTTTAAGAACTTTGGACTCCTGATCTGCCTCACCAGCCCCACCCTAAAAACGCCATTTTACTGGCACGGATTTTAACAGCTAAACATGGCACAAGAAGCAACGTTGGCACGCCTTGAACAAAGAATGACTGCCCTTGAATCTGTTATACAAAATTTGGTATTAGAAATTAAGGCCCAGAGGGCAGAAAATGTCAACTTTAAAAAGGAATTATTGGACACTCGAAAACAAGTGCTTGAGAATACACAGAAGAATGAAGAATTGAAAGGGGGGCTGGAGGGGGCTAAGGGAGAGATTAAAAATGTTTCTAATGAGGTTGTGGAAATAAATGGGCATGTGACTAGGATAGATATGGAAAGGATGACATACTTTTTGAGATTTCAGAATGTTTCTGAGATGGATGGTGAATGTCTCCCTGATCTTATGAGTACAATTATTGCAGACTATTTACATAAACCTAAAGATGAGATCAGAGGGGACATTGACCTAGTCTACAGAATAAATTCTGCATATGCCAGGATGAATGAAGTACCCAGAGAGATACATGTAAAATTTGTTAGAAGGTCAACCAGAGAGGAAATCTTGAAGGCGCAAAGAGGGAGTCCTATGATTTACCAACAAAAGGAGGTTACCATCTTGAAGCAGATTCCAAGAAAGATTAGAGAAGCTAGAAGGAAATTTTCCTTCTTGTCTAAAACATTGTTTGATCATGGGATCTGGTTCAAGTGGGTGATACCCGAAGGGATGCTGGTGTTCTGGGAAGGAGGTAGAGTGAAGATTAAAACAGTTGCTGAGGTGGAAGCCTTTCTTAAAAAACATTCCTCTGTCCTGGGAGAAGATCCAGGGGGGGCAGGGGGAGCCATGGCCCCGTCCGCTGGGGGCCCGGGGGAGAAGGGGGAAGATACAATTGCCAAGAGACTTAGATCTAAAAAATAACTTTGCCCGTGTTTTTTTTTTTGAGTAATATTGTATGATATTTGTAATCTGGATTTTTGTAATTGACTGACAGTATATAACTGAAAAATTTAGGAATATGTACTTGCTCCCAGCTTGTAGTGTTATGTGAAATGTTTCTTTTCTTTCTTTTTAATAATGTAACTTGAGGTACCGGAGGAGCCGACGACTTTGACGTGACTACTCTCAAAATTTCTATGTAACCCTTACCCTACCCCACAAAAAATGTAAACTCAATAAAACTTTTTCAATATAAAAAAAAAAAAGAATTTTGTCTTGTGATTTTTAACCCTGAGGCTAGGCAACTGTTGGTTTTTCGAATAATTGATATCACTGCCCAGAAATTGTAAGTTCAAATGGTCACTAAATATATTGTTGTAAGTTGAGGACTACTTGTACAATACTCCAAGTGGGGTCTAATCCTTTTGGTTGGTTTAGGTACCATGCAGGAAGCCATGGCAATGACTTTGGGAAAAAATATACAGAGACTGCTGCACAACATGTGCAAAAAATGCTTTGAAGACAGGAAACAGGGAAAGGAAGAAAAGATTCAGACTGGCCCCTCTCCCATGCTTTGAAATATTAGAGAGGAAAGATAAAATTTAGTCAAGCTTGTAAGGTTGTCTTACAATAGCCTTTCTCAGTGATGGCTAACCTTTTTCAGACCGAGTGCCCAAAGGGCATGCGTGCCCAAAATGTAATGCGCATGCAGCCCCTGCACATACACCCCATGCACGCACATGCACGCACACCCCTGCATGCACCCTGCTCCTGCACTTGCATGTGTGCCCCTGTGCATGTGCGGCAGAGACCCAACCACTAGCTGGCTGGTGGGAGGTACACACATATGCATGGCAGAGCTGAACAGGCACAATGGCTCGTGTGCCCACAGAGAGGGTGCTGCATGCCACCTGTGGCACGTGTGCCATAGGTTTGCCATCACAGGCCTATCTCAATAAAGTGTAATTCTAATTGTCTAATGGAGTCTTTTTCTTCAGAATTTTAGGGTTTGTTTGTTTTGTGAGACAGGCCTTCATTTTTTTGTGATTACCTTGAAGATTCTGATTAGGTGCAACTTTTTCCATTTCCCACATTTGTAAAAATACAAATATGACTGACATTTGAAAAAAAAAATATCACCAAATCTCGAGAACTTTACACAAAATGCAGAAGTCTTATAAAATGCCTAGTAGACAGAAATCTCAGGAGGCATAAGTCTTGTTGGAATGACCAAAGTCTGAGCCAAGTACGTCCAAGATCACTTAAGGACCTCCTGCAGGTTGATTGCTGTCTTGTTAAAGAAAACATTATTCTTCTACCCTGCTAAACATTTCTAACATACACACTTCAGCTGAATGCCCAGCCATGGTGAAGGTTCTTAGGGATTCTTCTTCCAGCATCTTATGTAAGCATGAACAATTCATCAACTTAACATGGAGATTTACTTAAACTTTAACTCTGCCCACGGGGTACTGACATGCTGAAGTACTCTCATCAACCAACTTTATTTAATGTTTCCTGATATGCTCCAAGATCAGAATGCAGTTTTTTAAATAAAAAAAACCCCTCTAAAATTTTAAAATGTAGATTTAAAAAAAAAAGACTAATGGTATCATAACAATTCTTATAAGTGAAATAGATCATGATTTCTCTTCCATAGTTTGTGTTGTTGTCTCAATATTGAACAATAAATCTGGGTCCTTTCTTTAAAAGAGTGCAGAGAAAAGTGCTTGGCAGTGAAATCCCATTTTATTGATTTGATTTCAATCCTGATCCTGCCTTTATTATTTTTATAAATAACTCAAGGTGGTGAACATACATAATCCTTAATCTTTTCATTTTATTTTTGTAATAATCATGATCCATGTCTCTTTTATCAAGGGCCCACATTCTAAATTCAAAGAAAGGAGAGAAAAATAGAAGCTGAAATAAAAAGGGAGAAAAAATGGATATAAGGTCTTCCATCTTTGGTCACTTGGTCTACTGACCATATTATTAGTTGGATTTGAAATGGCTTTCATTATTTCACATGATTGCCAGAGACGGAACTTGAATAGATGTTTTCCCAACTGCATTGTTGTCTTGAAATGACAACATTGCATTTTCATAAAAATATCTGAATCTCCATGGTTAGCAACCTGAAAAGGCTCCTGAAGACTATTCTGAATCCATAGGCATTATTTATTTATTTATTTATTTATTAAATTTATACCCCGCCCTTCTCCAAATGGACCCAGGGCGGCGCACAGGGATGTTAAAATAGATACAAAATATATAAAATATATCAAAATTTAAAATACTTATTCTAATAAATAAACCCTGCGCTAAAAACCGAATTAAAATCCCAAATTTAAAACTATCTAATAATCAGTATGGAGGTTACGCTAGGCCGGCTAGATGGAATAGGTGTGTCTTCAGACACTTGCGGAAGAGGCGGAGGTCGGAGATGGTGCGGAGTTCAGGGGGTAGGTCGTTCCAAAGGGCAGGGCCCGCCACAGAGAAGGCTCTTCCCCTGGGTGTCGCCAGTCGGCATTGTCCAGCCGACGGCACCCTGAGGAGGCCCTCTCTGTGGGAGCGTATCGGTCTGAGGGATGTATGTGGCAGGAGGCGGTCTCGCATATAACTAGGCCCCGAGCCATGGAGTGCTTTAAAGATGGTCATCAAGACCTTGAAGCGCACCCGAAAGACCACAGGAAGCCAGTGCAGCTCGCGCAGGATCGGTGTTATGTGGGAGCATCTGGGGGCCTATTATATAACTATTGTGCCTTTCCTTTCATATTTTTGATAAAAAAAGAAAAACCAATGCAAGGAAGAAACAAGGAAGGCTTATACGTAAAGGACAATCATCCTAACCCTGTGAAATGTATTGTTTGCACAACAATATCACCTGAAGCGTTTTATGTCAATCTGGTTGCTTGTTTTCTTGAGTTTAATTATCGCAGGGTTTGAGGAGAAAGGGACTTTCCTCTTGCTAAGTGCTCTCCACCTATCCTTGAGTTGGAAGCGTGTACACTAGCAGGAACTTTCTGTTTTCCATTGTTGATCCCTCTCTCTTATTTTTCCTCATTTTCCTCAAGTCATGGGAGACAAAGGCAAACAGAAATGATACATCGTCAGGCTACACTCGGCCTCTCATGATGTAAAATATCACTTTCATATCAATTGAGTAGCAACTTAGCAACAACATATGTCCCTCGTGTGTTGGCCGAGGACAAAGTTAAGACTAATGTGTGGCAACATGGCAGGGGGAAAAAGATGCCAGGGCACATCCTCCTTGCTGCAAAACCAATGTTATCCCCCCCTTCAATCTATGAAATTGGTACATGTTGGTACACTAAGGACAGCCTGCACAAACTACTCTTATACCTCAGCAACACCTTGGCAGAGCTGCTCACATGTGAATGAGGAATAGTGTCAAGGCAGTAACAGGTGAATTCCAACTATCTCTTTTTTTCACTTCCTGTGTTTCCACCAGTCATGCTACTGAATGCAAGAGAGGGGTGGTTGGACCTACTCCCAAGTGGGGCTGGTAATCATTGGCTGCTTTTTTTTTTTTAAGGCTCCCATCAGCTAGAATATATTAAAAGGCCGTTCCATGATTTTCAGCCCTGTAGGCCAGTCCTTCAGGATCTTTCTAGACTACAGAGCCTTAGTGAATTTGGCCAATTTCACATTTCCCCTCCCCTTTTTATCTCTGCAAATGAAGATGGAGTGAAATGAATCAGGAAAATGCTTGGATTTATATTACTACTTGGGTAAGCAAGGAGCACGAACCCATTAAATAAATTCTGAAGTGCAAAACTAAGAAAGCAGACAGTCCTTTAAAAGGGGCTGGGTGCAGAGTGAAGTTGGAAGGATCTTTCTTTTCAGGGGAAAAAAAAAGAGAGGACTCTAGTAACAGATTTAAGAGGAGACCAACCTTTTCTCCTTGCAGAAAGTGCATGCTGCTACAATAAGGGATAATGAAATTGACTAGGCAGTACAGAGCACTCATTTTAAGCAAATGTTCCTTTGACTTCTGAGCGGTTTATGATTTCAAACCCTGCCATGAGACCCTTCCAGGACCTGGGACAGCCGGCAGTGGCACTTGTAAGATTGATCTAGTTACAATCTTATACATACGGCTGTGTGAATGCAACATATTTACATACCACATATTTTATATTGGACATTTAATTTAATATCACTTGCAAGTATAATTTTACTTGCAAGTAAACAGCAGCAGCAGCAAAAGAGAGCAGGACTTGCCTCCAAGGACTGAGTTTAAAGGTGGGCTAGAAGTGCTTAGCAATTGCCGGAGCACCTCTATCACTTCAATGTATTTCTCTTTTTTGAACCTTATTGTATTCTGCAGATGCATGAGGGTATTGACTGATTCTATATTTTGGAATACTTTCCATGTATATGTATCAACCCATCATACATAAACGCAATATTCATTGCACTCTCCCAATGATGGGCTAGTCAATTATAAGGCTTTACAGGGTGATAGAATAGAATAGAATAGAATAGAATAACAGAATCGGAAGGGACCTTGGAGGTCTTCTAGTTCAACCGCCTACACCATTTCAGACAAATTGTTATCCATTCTCCTCTTAAAACTTCCAGTGTTGCAGCATTCACAACTTCTGGAGGCAGGCAAGTTGATCCACTGATTGATTGTTCTAACTAAATGTAATATAGGTTTCTCCATTTTCCAGCCGGATAGAAAATCGTTGACCAGTTGAGCAACGCATGTAAAAAAGAAGAAAGTTTTCTTTGCACCTAAACAGCAGTGTGAAATCAGGTGTGAGTCCAACGATTACCAAGGGGATGATTCTACAGTATATACAGCAATATATTAAAAATAATCTCTGTAAATGACTCATAGGTCAAGCAACAGCAAATATTTCCAGCTTTGTCTTTAGTAAAAGGTTAGAATCTGGTATGCTACAGTAATGATTCCTTGAAAGGAAGAGGATACTACCAACACATACGTTTCAGTGGCATAAACCTTCAAGTTAATGAACTCATGAGAAGATGTAGACCATGTCAGAATGGCTTGAAAGATAATGAATGGGTTTTGTCTGTTGCATCCCAAGTCTTACAATGAAAGTCATGTAAATCAATAGTTTACTACTTAACTATGGCATTCTAACAATTGCAGTGCACTCCAACGCCCTTTATTAACATGGATCCACACAAGTTGACGATTTTTTGTAACAGGATCAGATTTAACAAGCATTTAAATGGACTTCCTTTTCCTGATATTGCTCCTGTCAATGAATTCCATATAAGTAACTCTCAAAGTATTCTATACATATGAGAACCAAAATTCACATACAAACTTCTTTTGAAATTTATTATTTTGTCATTTCCCCGTTCCTAAAAGTAGTGGAAGTAGTCTGAGAAATGGATTTCAACTTTTGAAAAGCAAGAGAACAGTAGAATTGTAAACTATGAGGTTCCCAACATAGCTCAGAATATGCCCCAGCTGTTTTATTTATTTTAAATTTTGAATCCAACATTATTTTAATGTTTTATGGGCTGGATAATTCTTTAAATGATTTAATCTGTCACTTTCAGTAGTTAGAGACCAGCCCTTTTTAAAGAAGGATACTTATTCACCCAGAATGAAGACCAAGGTAAGTCAAGAGTAGTGGGAAGTTACAGAGGATGTTTGAGGACTATTTTCACCTCCCATATCTTCTGGTTAAGTACATTTTGTGACTGGCAACACTCACAATGGTAACCAGAAGGTGACTGGACAATTGAAATACTACCATCATAGCATGTTTTTGAAATGCTACAAACATTTGTTAAATTGGGGAACACTAGTAGAATTATTCTCTTTACCTGAGTAGTAAAGCAGTATAGATGAAGGTCTAAAATTATCCTGATATCTGTTGAGAGGCACATTCTGCTACATATGGTTCTTCTAACAAATTATTGACTTGTCTTGCTGACAATGTTCACTTTCAGACTGGAGAAATACAACAAAAACAGATATTCTTCACTGACACTGACCCAAAAAGACTTGTGTTGTTAGTTGTTGTCATGTCTGACCCAGCGCGATCCCATGGACAACGTTCCTCCAGGCATTTTTTGTCTTTTAGTACTTTCCATGGGGCTTTCATGGCAAAGATACTGGAGTGGGTTGCCATTTCCTTCTCCAGTGGATCACATTTTGTCAGAGCTCTCTGCTATGACCTGTCCGTCTTGGGTGGCCCTGCACGGCATTGCTCACAGCTTCATTGAGCTACGCAAGCCCCTTCGTCACGACAAGGCAGTAATCCACGAAGACTTAGTTAAGGATATAAAAGTAACAGAAATATTGGAGAAAAATGACCATGTAATTACTGTATTTTTTGGAGTATAAGACGCACCAAGGTTTTGAAGAGGCAAATTACAAAAAAAAGTAGATAGGTAGGTAGATAGAGGGAGAGAGAGGGAGTGTGTGTAGGTAGGTAGAAGGATAGAGAGAAATAGAAAGAGAAATACAGTAGGTAGGTAGGTAGGGAGAGAGAGTGTAGATAGATAGGTAGGTAGGTAGGATAGAAATAGAGAAATACAGTAGGTAGAGAGGGAGAGAGAAAGAGTGTGTGTAGGTAGAAGGATAGAGAAATAGAGAGAAATACAGTAAGTAGGGAGGGAGAGAGAGTGTGTGTGTAGGTAGGTAGGTAGGTAGAAGGATAGAGAAACAGAGAAAGAGAGAGAAATACAGTAGGTAGGGAGAGAGAGAGTGTGTGTGTGTAGTTAGGTAGGTAGAAGGATAGAGAGAGAAATAGAAAGAGAGAAGTACAGTAGGTAGGTAGGTAGAGAGAGTGATTAGGTAGGTAGGTTGATGTTTCCAGGTGTATTTATCCATGTCCTGCAGAAGCAATTCACTGACAAACCTTAAGACTTTGTTTCTGCTGGCACAGAAACAGTTAAAGAGCCTTCCGAAAGGTGGAGGGGGGAGCCTTTGAACTCAAACCTCTCCAAAACAGCCCATTTCTCCATGAAAATGGGGCCGTTTTTCCCCCAAATAAAAAGCGTAACTAGTTTGGGGGGGAGGGCTTGCAGAGTGCTCCTGTGGAATGGGGGGGGGGGTCAAAAAAGAAACTGCCCCATTTATCGTGAAAATGGGCCATTTTTGTGTCAAATAAATTGCATGCAAAGCCCTATGGAGGCTTATAGAGTGCTGCTGGGGGTTGGGGGAGGGGGAAACAGTCCATTTTAGGCTAATTTCTGTCCTCCCCAGCCCCCAGTTCTCTGGAAGCCTCCATAAGACTAGGCAAAGCCAGTTTGGTGAAGGGGGCGGGGTTCCAGGAGGCAAAAAAATGCTGTATTCGATGTATAAGATGCACCCAGATTTTCAGCCTCTTTTTAGAGGAAAAAAGGTGCATCTTATATTCTGAAAAATATGGTAATGCTGGAATTCTTGACTTTTAAAGGGAACTAAGATGGAGTGTGATTGAAATTTTATTTTTTTATTTTCAAAAGAGCAATGACAGATTCCATGACAGGAGAATGGTAAAAGGAACTTAAGGTAACAGTAAATACTAAAGCAACAATTACAAAGAACTGGGTGCTGGGTTTTTTTTTTAGCAATGTATATCATTGAAACTTCCTTTTCCATTATTCTAGAGTGCAATTCTTTATTTAATTTTTATTTTATTTTATTTTTATTTATAAAAATTTTATTTTATTTTATTTTTATTTAATTTTTATTTTATTTAATTTTTATTTTATTTTATTTTATTTTATTTTTATTTATAAAATTTATTGGCCATCCATCTTACCACAGAGTAACTCTGGATGGTTTGCAATCATATAAAAGATAAATATGCATACTAAAAAAAAATAAAACAAGCCAAATGCTATGATCCTTCTCCTGAACTCCACCAGCTGGGATAATCAGGGGTCTGCAGCATGCCTCTTCTGCTGGCATGGGTGGGACAGGCCTATGCCAGTAGGATGGGATGGTCCCTCAAGTAGCCTGGACACATCATGAACGGCTTTAAAGATTACTACTAACACCTTGAATTGCACCGGAAGCAGACTGGCAGCCAATGCAGTTTGTGGAGCAGTGGTGTTACATGGGCCATTCTTTGGGCCCCAAGAACTGCCTGTGTTGTGGCACATTGCACCAGCTATAACTTCCGAATGCTCTTTAGGGCTAGAGCACATTACAATAGTCTGATTGTGAGATGACTAAGGCCTGAATGGCTTATTTTCAGTTACAGGAGAGCGGATTCCAAGTTAATGTAGTAATAATCTATATAAATAAAGATGTAAAATAGTTTGTACGAATCCACTAATCTCAAAAACTACTGGACCGATTTACACCAAACTTTCACACAATGTTCACAAGGACTTCCGACAATAGAATACGTACTCATTTTATGCCTAGCACACGTGTGTCATATGCAAGGTACACAAATGTAAAATGTACCCACTGATCATGTTTTCACCTCCCTGTAGCCCCGCCATCAGACTGTTTTTCAACTGTCATTGTTGGAAGAGGCCTCATATGGAGGCCTCTTAGGGCCAAAAGAAGGCACTGAGATAGCAAACTCCCAGGTGGCCCATAGAGAGAGAGGGGAGGAGAAATACAGTTTAATAAAAGAGGGACTAGGGGAGACAGGATAGCAGCCTTCCAATATCTCAGGGGTTGCCACAAAGAAGAGGAAGTCAAGCTATTCTCCAAAGCACTTGAGGGCAGAACAAGAAGCAATGGGTGGAAACTAATCAAGGAGAGAAGCAACTTAGAACTGAAGAGAAATTTCCTGACAGTTAGAACAATTAACCAGTGGAACAGCTTGCCTCCAGAATTTGTGAATGCCCCAACACTGCAAGTCTTGAAGAAGATGTTGGATAGCCATTTGTCTGAAATGGTATAGGGTTTCCTGCCTAGGTAGGGAGTTGGACTAGATGACCTCCAAGGTCCCTTCCAACTCTGCTATTGTATTATTGTATTACAGTATGTAGGTAGATAGGGGAATAGGGAGAAATACAGTTTAATAAAAGAGGGACTAGGGGAGACAGGATAGCAGCTTTCCAATATCTCAGGGGTTGTCACAAAGAATAGGGAGTCAAACTATTCTCCAAAGCACCTGAGGGCAAAACAAGAAGCAATGGATGGAAACTAATCAAGGAGAGAAGCAACTTAGAACTGAGGAGAAATTTCCTGACAGTTAGAACAATTAATCAGTGGAACAGCTTGCCTCCAGAAGTTGTGAATGCCCCAACACTGCAAGTCTTCAAGAAGATGTTGGATAGCCATTTGTCTGAAATGATATAGGGCAGTGATGGCTAACCTTTTTTGGCTCACGTGCCAAAAGCAGGGGGAGTGCAGGGGCGATGTGCACAGGTGTGCCACATCCATAATGCTATGTGCCTGACCCCCTGCATTCGGCATGCTTTTTACGTCCTCCCCAGGCTCCAGAGGCTTTATAGGAGTCTGGGGAAGGTGAAAACAGCCTTCCCCCACCTCCAGAGGGCAAAAAATGGCCTCAAAAGGACTAAATCAGCTGGCCAGGCCACACATACACACTGAAGCTGACGGGGCAATGCCTTGCGTGGCCTAATAAATTGTTCCATGTGCCACCTGTGGCACCCGTGCCATAGGTTCGCCATCATGGGTTTAGGGCTTCCTGCCTAGGCAGGGAGTTGGACTAGATAACCTCCAAGGACCCTTCCAACTCTGCTATTGTATTATCCAAACGGACCCGCCGCCCTGGGTCCGTTTGGAGAAGGGCGGGTTATAAATAAAATAAATATAAATATAATATAATATTGTATTAAAGTAGGTAGGTAGATAGAGGGATAGATAGAGAGGGAGAAATAAGGTAGGTAGGTAGGTAGGTAGGTAGGTGGATAGATAGATAGGGAGAAATACCGTAGGTAGGTAGGTAGGTAGGTAGGTGGATAGATAGATAGCGAGAAATACAGTAGGTAGGTAGGTAGAGGAATAGAGAGAGAGGGTACCAAAATAGCAAAAACCTTGCTATTTTGGTACTCAAAATAGCAAGGTTTATTATTTATTAGATTTTCCAGTGTTATGAATTTTAATAGTAGAGGTAATGTGGAATTCATTTTTCTGTTCCAGGGTATTCAAGAATTTTATAAAATTACAACTCCAATCTTTTGCTTTGAAGGATGGCAAAATAAAAGGAGGCAATTATGCTGCAATAGGAACTTTTATTATTTACACAAACACCACAGAGAGGTGGTGTATTGATGACCACCCCCACCATGTCTGCTCTCAAGACAAAAATCCATCAGTTGCAATTGGCATCCTGTAAGCTGAAAAAAATTAACATCTGCTCAACATGGCTCCACCATGTTGTCATTACCATCTTTATTTCTAGAGCTCATCATCAACTACTAAAATGGCTGATGTTTGAAGACTTCAAATTTGTATGGTAAAAAAAGAAAAGAAAATTATTGGGAACACAAGACACCATACAACAAGGTTATACTAAAAGAATAAAGATTTTTATTAAGCATTGTAAGTTGCATTCAATAGCCTTCAAATACACCACACCACAATCCATCTACAACCAATCAAACCCAACAGTAGTTCATTCTTGCACAATCCATGAGTTGGGGCAGAACTCCCTTCAACTTACATTAAGATACCTACTTAGCTCTTGCGGGCAGGGAATAGGGAATTACACCTCATTTCTGATCACTAATGTGTGATGAAGAGCATCAGGAGAATTATATGAAAACGAATATAAAGAAATGATTCTGATTCTGAAGTACATTAAGTTTGGAAACACTAACAAAAACATCAAAATGATACAGGTATATTTGCTTATACTAAATTCTTGATGGGAAAGTTCTCAAGAACAAGCCATTTGTTTCCTGCTACAGAAGGGGGGTATTTCTTGAAGATCAAAGCTTTTTTTGTGTTTTTCCACAGAATTTCATATTTGCTAATATGAAGGCATAAAACAGCAACAGAGAACAATAATGCATACAGCAATGAGTACACCAGGGTAACGTTGATATTCAAAACGGCTAGATAATTTTTTTTTGTTTTAGAATAAATGCAACAGAGGTCAATAATCACAAAATTTTAAGGTTAGAGCAAGATCAGTCAATGACTAAACATAGTTAACATCTTTTATAGGACTATTACTGATTATTAGCTTTTTTTTGTTTTGCAAATGGGCACAGTACTTGTAAGAATGGAAGAAAGAGGACAAGAACATGCATAATATTAACTACACACTTTAAAATTATGAACCATGCAGAAGTTTAGCTCAAATAGTAGTACTAATGGTCTACGTCTGATTCAAAAACCACATAGTTCATTGATCACAGATGCATGGTATTAGTCACAAAAAGTATCAGAACACATTGTGTTTCTTTTGAAAAGGTCATTTGAATCTTCTATGATTTTCAAGTTAAATCCATTTTAACTTGCTTGTAAAGTATTATGATGTATATTTAAAATCAGCAGAACTCCAATATTACTCTATATTTTTTTTATTTTGATAGTTTGCACATTTTAAACATAAAAAGAAACCACATCAACGGTGATGAAATTTAAGAAAAGAAAGAACTGTGGTTGTGCCTTTCCCCCCCATAATCATGAAATCAAAGCCTTAAGGAAAGCTTTGTGACACAGTAATGTAAAATCAAATATAATGGCATACATATGGTGCCAAGTACTAAAAATTATATTTTAAGCTATATATACTGAAAGACTGCCAAAATTTGTTTTTCTTTTCCTTTTTAATATATTTCAAGAAACAAAAACTACAAGCTTTTGTCATAACCAGTTTAAACTTTGTGTATACATCATTTTAAGTGCGGGAGTCAAATGCTCTTCATTCTCTTTCATTTTTATTGTATTGTAGCATTTTGACTACAACTGGTTAAAACTAAAAATGTGTTCTTTAAATCTCTGACATCCAAGAGGGATCCAAATTTCCAAGTCCTCATTTTTCTCTTACGGAAAGGAAAAAATGTACGTAACTGTAGGCTCTCTTTCTTTCCAGATATTCCTAATCCTGACCCTTCCAACATCCTTCACCCTCTATAAAAATAAGTTTACTCTTCTTTTTTTAAGACAGTAGCCTCAAGAGCATCGTCTTTATGGCAAACACTGTCTGCATTTAGTGCATTTAAGTGAGGATTTGTATTGCACATTTTAGAGTCATTACTCAAGGCACTTTCAGACTGGTTGGAAGCCCTGACATCTGCTGTACTCCCATTCATATGGGAAGCTGGTTTCTCCTCATTCATTATGCCATTTTCAGCCAGGGATCCTTCTGAAGACACAATAGAGGACTTGCCTTCCTCTGATTTTGATTTAAGTTCTTTGGCCACTTCCTCTGCTGAAGCAGCATAAGGAGGTTTGCCCTGTTTTTTAAACATAAAAACAAAATAATAATAGAAAGGAAATAATGAAATTAGTTAGGAACATAACTGAAAGAGTTACCACCTTAGAAAAATTACTGAAATTCAGCATTTCTTGGGATTTGTTACAGAGAATATGATGCGATACTAAGATCACTTTTCAGTCTGGGAAATATTGTTAAAAACTGGCATTTGCTAGCTAGCTATTTGTAATCCACATAGTTAGGGGTATTAACTGGTTTAATAGCTGATAATAAAATATAACTATTTATAAAAGTTGTTTAAACAATTATACATTATAGTATATTACTATACTATACAGAGTGGAGAATGTGCTGGTTTATCTAACTGCTTTCTGTGAAATAGAATACTAAGCAGGACATTGATCTCACTCAACAATTTGGCACGATTTTTTATTCTTTAACAAAAACAAGGAAAATGAAGTTGTTAACCCTTTATTTAGCCTAATGCACCTAAAACACAATCCCAATGCAACATTAACCTATGTACATTAACAAAAAGAGTTGATATCTGATTTTGTTTCCATTACCTGAATAACTCCCTGGTTCTTATAAGCTCTTCCATAGTATCTTCCTCCTCGGCCAAATGTTCTTATCACTGGTGTGGAAATAACTCCTCTAGGACGTCTTTATAGAACAGAAAAAGGTAAACACATTTAATTTCATAAATTTATCTGGAAATACAACATATCTGGAAATTTCCCATGCAAAACCGAAAAGCAATTGTTTTTCTTATTTTTCGAAAGCAACTAAAACATTATTTTATTAGACTGAATTTTAGCTTTGCAATATTTCTTCTCCTTACATTATGCATTTCCCACTTATCAGCTAATTAACCTAGCAAGACAATAGTTTATGTTTATTTGAATAGTCATTGGTACTATAATTTATACTGGAATAAAATTATCCTCATTGCTAGAACATGTTCTTAAGCAACCTTACAGAGTTGAAGAAACTTTCTATGAATAGATTCAATTGTACTTCTTTATTGATTCTTAATTGCCATTCTATTTTCACAATTTCACCCTAGTGTTGATATATTTTTCCAATTACAGTAGGGTTAATTTTCTAATTATTGTAGCATTAATTTCCTAATTAAAATACAATATACTTCTAGTTATTAGATTTACATGGCTGCAGATCTCTAATATGTAACTGGCGAATGAATAATACTAAAACTACATACAAGTATCACATTAAAAGCAGGAAAGAATTTTTTTAAAAAGATCATACAATCAACACAACCAGGAAATGGCAGTGTCACCAGTCAGGGCCCCAGACTTGAGATGGAACCGGGTTTCCAAGACCTTGCAGAAACCCAGTAAAAGCAGGACAATCTCTCTCTGGAAGAATGACATTCCAGAGGGCTGGTGATGCAGCAGAAAAGGCTCTCCACCTGAGCTGTGACACACAATGTGCCTTAGCAGAAAGGACTGGGAATCTGCCTCCCCACATGGATCAGATAGGATGGGGAGAAAGAACTGGCTAGAGATGATCCTGCAAATTTCCTGGTTCCAAGCCGTGAAAGGCTTTGAAAGTGAATAGGGCACATGGAATTGCACTGAGAAACATTCCAGTAGCCCTATGTACTTTTTTGGTATCTCGTGTGCAGTAGTCCAATGTAATGAGACATTGCAGGGTGAAAAGCAAGGTGTACCAACCTCCAATCCCAGAGACTCTTCATACCCTAACCCCATTTCCTGTATACTTTCTTTGAGGTAGTGGCTTTTTAGATGCCAACCACTATCTTTTGGGACTACGATACTTGATATCCATATCTAGCCTGGGTAAGCTGTGAGAGACAAAGCTCACCCTACCTGTGCGGCCTTTCTTATAATTAAAAAGTCAAAATCCAAAAGTTACAATAAAGTCGCCTCCTAACCGTGTCACCTAACAGTCATATGTTCTCTAGAGAACCCAAAGTAATGATATGCTATAGATCAATGATGGCTAACTTTTTCAGCACCAAATGCTGAAACTGGAGCAAATGTGCAGGGACCTGGAAGTGCAGCTGGCTGCTGCATGCATGCGCATCAGACCAACTATCCGGCACGCATGTGCATGACAGAACCCGGAAGAGCAGATGGTGACGATGTGCATGCCCATAGAGAGGGCTGTGTGTGCCACCTCTACCATGTGTGCCATGGGTTCGCTATCATGACTTATAGATGAAGAAGTCTCTGCCTAAACATTATGAATCACAATATAATTCTACATAAGTCTAAATAAAAACGTTAAACTAGCTTGAAATATGCATGTTGGATCGTACTGAACATGATAAACTCTTCAGAAACCCCCCCCACCTACCACAAATTCCTGGCCACATACATTAATCTACTTCTATAGAAACAGAAAGATTCCTGAATAGTCCTGTTTCAAGTTTGGACTTGTGCAGCTCTTCGAGATGCCAACATTAATCAGAAGTTCTAAGAATATAGGATGTCCTGTTCTTTGCCCGGCTTCTGTGCTCATTTTTCAAAAAAATATATAAAAAGAATTCTTGCCTATATCCAGAAGGGATTGATCTGCTTTGTATGTGACAAGAAGCCAGCCCTTGCTCACAGGGATATGGACTGAGAATCTGAATTTGCTAGAATGTGTCAGGGTTGGGTTCTACATTCACCATAAATGTATAGATCAGTTTACAACTTCTCATTACTTAGCATGAAATATTAATTTTTAAAATTCTCTCTACGTTAGATTGCCTTTTGTCTTTAAATATATAGCAATACTTTGAAAATTATTAAAAATACAAAAAGCTTGAGAGTTTCCTATAAATTCAGTCAGCAATGTAGCCTTCTATGTTGAGAAATGGTTCACAGATTTATGTCAATTTCATTGTCCCATGAAGGAGGCTCACAAATGAAACCAATAATATTTTATAGCAATCAACGTACCTTGCAAACTACCCAAAGTGATACAAGTGTGATGGACGGTATAAAAATTTGATAAATAAAATTAATCAGTCTTTACATTTACATTCTAACTAAAGAGCTAAGCCAATACACTCTGAACCAAACAATCATCATTGCTGTGTCATAATCAAGTCAAAATCCAGCAGGCATCTCTTAATTAATCCAAACATAATTGCAATGTTGGTATTTGCTTACCCTCTTGGCCCTCCAACAGAAACCACCTGCAGAGGAAATGGCCCCCTGCTTCCTCCTCGACCACGCCTGCTTCCAGCCCAATGGCCCACCACAGTACCAGCTATTTCAAGCTTCCCTCCCTGAGAAGGAATGGGTTGGACACCTAAACCAAGATTTAAAAATGTGTTATTCTGCTATAGGAATTTAAATGGAATATTATTATCTCTGAAAAATTTATTTTTCTTTTTAAGAGTGAAATATGGCACATACCTGTATAGCCTTTGTTTCAAAGTAGGATTTAAAGCTACTGAAATCAGTGGCAGAGCAAACACAAGCAAAATCCAGTTCATTCATTTTTGTGCAATGAAGGGGATACAATGTAAATTTATCATTCCGAAATTACACTTGGGTAAACTACTTCTACGTGACCTGTTCTGAAGACAAAACTTTCCCGTCCAACAGAAATGTTGCTTCCACAACCCTCATCCTCTTTTGTCAATAAAGAGTAGTTCGGGATTTGTTGGCATGTAAGGGGACTGCTAACATAGCCAGAATAGACTTGACATTTCAAAGAAAATATTTGGATGTTTAATCCAGTTGTTTCAAACTTTCCTTTTGAAGAACTTGAAAAAACCCCAATGCTGTGAGAATCTCAAATGTTTAATATTTACCAAAAAAGGAAAGTTGCATTAACTAATATTAAAAATACTGAAACTAGGTATAAATGCATTCTAAAATCTTCAGAAAGCTTTTCTTTCAAAATGCATCTAATTTTAAAATTGATCATTTGTATCTACCAGTATTACTACAATTTATATTTTACTTTCAAACAAGCATTTCCAATGATCTAAGGAAGGAACATTAGCTCTACAACACTAACTTGAGCTAATGGCAAAAAGGTTAAAAGTAGTTAGAATCAGAAGTAATGTTAATGTACTAATGACTGCAATGTTGATATAGGTACAGAATTTAATTCTTTTTTTGTATTTTATTATCTGGTAACAACATACTAGCTGCTACATTAGGCTTCTAAGCAATAAATAGCAAGTACAGCATCTAGCCAACTTAATTTCAAAAGATAAGCAAGGTTAGACTACTGCGTGGCTGTAATCATCAGGGCCTGAGCTCAGTCTGAGGACAACCTTAACTTTAAGGGACATTAAATGGATCTTTGATTTAGAGACCACATAACAATCTGCAAAAAATAATTCAAAAGTAGGAATTTTCTATTCTATCTTTTCACATACATACACTGAAGAAAATGGGAGAACTCTTTCTTTAAAGTATGTGCTTTATTTTAGAAAGACAAACTCATACAATGAATGTTGGAAAGTTCCAGTCAATGCACTGCTGTTGTGAGCAATAAAAAAAGGGGATTGGTGGTATTACCGCCCTGAAACTTGCTAGTCCTGTTGCCATCGTTGCCAGGGAAAGGTCCAGAGTGTCCTCCTGTGGCAGTCATTCGGAAGGTCCGATACGCGCCTGCTGCAACCGTTTCCCCATAAGGGCCCCCAAAGCCATAGACTCCTGTGAAAAGGAAAGGGACAGACCCTCTTTAAGAATTAATTCCCAGACTAATATTGCTTTATGACTATTTGATATATGACTGTAATGGGCAGACTTTATTATGGTTGTATGTCAACAACTATCAGGCTGACGGGGTCTGAAACATACCTTCCTTCCCTGACTAGATGGGGCAGGCTGATAAAATGGGACCAAAACGGTTGCAAAGGTAACCTGACCCCATCCCATTATTTAATATATTTTTAAATATATATTTCATGTATTTTTTATATTTTATATCACTGATTTTACTGCTGCCTGTACACCGCCCTGAGTCCCGGAAGGGAGAAGGGCGGTATAGAAATAATAATAATAATAATGACTTCCGGTTCAGGCTCCAGCGGCGACGGGCGAACTTAGGGTTCGCTCGCCGCTTTGCTCCTTTTCCTGCCCCCCCGCGGGGGCGAGAAGCCCCTTGTTTGGGGCTTCTCCCATAAAGCCGGCTCGACAGGAAAGCCCCCCCCACGGCAGTGGGGAAAGCGACCCTGCTCCTCGGCTTAGGGGGGCTTTCCCTTCGCCAAAGGTTGGCGGCACCATTTAATTCCATGGAGAGAGATGATCGGAAGAGTCGGGAGGCTTTTCGGGACCTCAGCTGCGAGCGGAGAGTGAGCGATTAAAACCTTTTTTCTTGTACTGTCAGCCGGGCTGAAAGGGACTGGAGGGGGGTGTTTGTTTCTAAAAAACCCCCCTCGGACTAAAAGCGGCACTTGGAAATGCCTCGTTGCGAGGAATCGGAAACCTTTAATCTGGACTGTCTTTAACAAGGGAAAGTACTCTGCGGTCTGTTTGCAATTATGTTTCTAGGTCTGGCTGAAACAGTTTTTTTTCTTTTCTTTAACCACTCTCTCCCTCGGGCTCTGAGTTTGGGCGGTGGAAGATGGCTTCTCTTTGTCCCCGACTGACTATGACCTATGGAAAATTACCAGTGTCTCTTTGTGACTTGGACTTCCTCTAATTATTGATGAAGAATTTTTTTCTTTTGGATTTGTGTTTTATTTTCTGGATTACCTTCGTTATTACACCTATGGAGTTGGAAAAGTGTTTCTCTTCTGGTTTCTGAATTCTGCAGCTCTACAACTCTGAGAACTTTGGACTCCTGATCTGCCCCACCCCAAAAACGCCATTTTATTGGCACGGATTTCAATAGCTAATCATGGCACAAGAAGCAACGCTGGCAAGCCTTGAACAAAGAATGACTGCCCTTGAATCTGTTATACAAACTTTGGTACAAGAAATTCAGGCCCAGAGGGCAGAAAATATCAATTTTAAAAAGGAATTACTGGACACTCGAAAACAAGTGCTTGAGAACACACAGAAGAATGAAGAATTGAAAGGGGGGCTGGAGGGGGCCAAGGGAGAGATTAAAAATGTTTCTAATGAGGTTGTGGAAATAAATGGGCATGTGACTAGGATAGATATGGAAAGGATGACATATTTTTTGAGATTTCAGAATGTTTCTGAGATGAATGGTGAATGTCTCCCTGATCTTATGAGTACAATTATTGCAGACTATTTACATAAACCTAAAGATGAGATCAGAGGGGACATTGACCTAGTCTACAGAATAAATTCTGCATATGCCAGGATGAATGAAGTACCCAGAGAGATACATGTTAAATTTGTCAGAAGGTCAACCAGAGAGGAAATCTTGAAGGCGCAAAGAGGGAGTCCTATGATTTACCAACAAAAGGAGGTTACCATCTTGAAGCAGATCCCAAGAAAGATTAGAGAAGCCAGGAGGAAATTTTCCTTCTTGTCTAAAACATTGTTTGATCATGGGATCTGGTTCAAGTGGGTGATACCCGAAGGGATGCTGGTGTTCTGGGAAGGAGGAAGAGTGAAGATTAAAACAGTTGCTGAGGCGGAAGCCTTTCTTAAAAAACATTCCTCTGTCCTGGGAGAAGATCCAGGGGGAGCAGGGGGAGACATGGCCCCGCCCGCTGGGGGCCCGGGGGAGAAGGTGGAAGATACAATTGCCAAAAGACTTAGATCTAAAAAATAACTTTGCCCTGGTTTTTTTTTGAGTAATATTGTATGATATTTGTATCTGCATTTTTGTAATTGACTGACAGTATATAACTGAAAAATTTAGGAATATGTACTTGCTCCCAGCTTGTAGTGTTATGTGAAATGTTTCTTTTCTTTCTTTTTAATAATGTAACTTGAGGTCCCGGAGGAGCCGACGACTTTGACGTGACCACTCTCAAAATTTCTATGTATCCCTTACCCTACCCCACGAAAAAAATGTAAACTCAATAAAACTTTTTAATAATAAAAATAAAAATAAAAATAATAATAATAATAATAATAATATAGGGCTTTATAAGACATAACCAACACCTTGAATTGGATCAGATGGAGACCAGCAACCAACTGTGCAGTAGAGGTGTTACATGCACCACTATTTGGGCACCCAAGATTGCCTGCGTAGCCATATTTTGTAGTATCTGAAGCTTCCAGATTCTTTTCGAAGGTAGCCCCATGTAGAATGCTTGCAATAATCCAAGAGAAATGACTAGGGCATTAGTTGCTGATATTGCTTTCCTGTTAATCAATCTCAATCTCTCTCTCTCTCTCCCTCTGTAGCATTGTTTGGAGAGATACTGTCTTTACTTATATACAAGTGTGAATAATTTTTGTTTCCTCTAGCTTTTTTATCAACTCCTTTGAATGGTGCAAAAATGTTGTTTAGCTCTATGTTGTATTTTCAATATTTTGTACAATTATATATATATAATTAAATATGTAGTTGAATTGCATGTTTAAATTTGGCTATTATCTAGACTTATAAGTCACTTTGTATAAACAGCTTTTCATGGTAAATTTTAGTTGGTAACTATTTTTGCCAGTTCAACTGTCTTAAGCTGCATTGATCTGCTTAACTGATGTTAAACCATTCCATTAGGAGCTGTAGGTGATAGATGTAGGGTTTTTCCTTCCATTTTCACCTCAAAACTATGAACTTGAGTCTCCCTAGTATAGTCCAAAATCTTCGCTGATACATGCTTCCTACACAAAGGTCCTAATGCAATCTCTCATTAATTTATATTGGATTAACTATCTAACAGTGAAGCAGTCTTACCAGCGAAGCCTCTGCCTCTGCCCTGAGGTGGAACTGGCCCAAAGTGCCGAGGATAAACAGAAGCTGGATAGAAAGGCATGGCAGGTGGTGGTGGGAAAGGGAGTGGATGGTTTTGCCTGGAGAAATTTAAACCTTCAAGGATGCTCTGGCGCATCTTTTCTACCTTGGCAGCTTGTTCAGCCTACAACAAACAATATGGCATAACATATTTATATTATGAATACAAATCAAGTATATTCATACATTTCTAAATGACATTATTGAAGACAGCTATCCAGGTAATTGATGGTATTTACAAACATTAAGGGACAGAAAATCAAGACATCAACAAATTATCTCCCTGTAAAACAAAATTGTTTCCCATAGGATGTTTTATTTTCTTAACAAAATATTGAAAATGCTATATCCTCTGTTCATTGTTTGTGTTTTGGAAAATACAGAGTTTGTCAGAATACCCAGAGCAATTGAAAGCTTTAAAAATCTTTCAAAATGATGTACACAAAATTTGGATTATTTGAATTTTAGTTATACAGCAACATCAAAGATAGGCAGCGTCTCTTGGATGTGAAAAATCCACCTGTTTGAAATCTCTCTTTTTAAAAAAAAACACATCCTAGTTAACAAAAAAGAAACCAGATTCTGGATCACTTATGTGGTAAAAAGTAAGCAAAGATAAAATTTGTATGTATCACAGATCACCTATATATATGTCCATACCCTATACCAAATTACTACAAATTAACTCTTGTTAGCATGCAGAGTCATAAATTTGAGATGGGTGGCCATTTAAATGGAAGCATAATAAAAAAACAATATTCCAAATCAACTCAAATTACTGCAGCACAAAATAATTATCATTATTTTAAGGATTTGAACAATCAAGGATTAACCTCTTTACTTGCATACAGACATACTTACAGAAATCTACATTCAAGAAAGCTTTTAGCACGATACAACCTATCAGATAAATAATACATTCTATTATGTTTAATTATACATTTGCCCTTAGGTAAAATCCTCTGCCTGCAAAAGAATTTGAGCTCATTACCAAAAACAATTATACCGACTACCTATTTGTCCATATACATACACATTCAATTAGACATCGCACCGATCGCAGGACCAACATTACCTGACCATCACAGAGGTCAATGAGGGGAGCTTTCTCCCGACTTGCTTTGATGAGCTTCGTCTGGAACAACTTCCCATCAAAGTACATCCATGGACAACAATGCTCCCATGGAATTGGCTGCCCACAAGCATCATTGGCAAACAATGCCATGTCAACACCACTCATGAATAATGCTGAGAGCTGAATTCCTCGAGGATCTAGGTTTTCAATCTTAAAAACAAAAGTGTAGAACTTTATTGGTTAAAGTATATACAAAGATCCAAGATTAAAGAATTAAACTATAGACAAAGTGTTAAAATAGATTTAAACAATACTTTTAAAAAGATATAGTTATGAATTTTTGCAGTCACTGCTGTTAAGTAGTTAGTCTTGTATAGAAGTCTGTGAAACAGCCCATAAATCATAGTTTGCTTAGATATTTTCTGTATATTAGTGAGAAATACCACAGAAACCTGTGAGTGCACATGAATTGGAAACTGCATATTAATACTCACAGCATTTAACCATTTTCACACCTCACCCAAGTTTAGCAGAATCAAATTGTTTAGTACATAGATAATCACTAGGAAAACTATACCAGAGCTATAAGTTATATTGGGAAAAACTATTATGGAAGACATTATGGATTTCAATATGACCAGAAGAAATACATGGATGTATCTGTGGAGTTATGCCTGACTTAACAGAGCCTCTAACTTTCTTCCATCACTAGTCCAAAAGAGACATTTGCACAGATATCTAAAATAGCAATGCTTGTTATTAGGATGTCTCTCCCTCTTCTGCCAATCCTGCACAACACTTGACTTTAAGAAGAAATGCTTGTCCCTCCCCCATCACAGAAACCCTAAGTTATTTAAAGATAGGCGGCCTACAGTATTGGGACTGCAGGAGGCTTCCAAACTCAGTTTTTGTACCCACCCAAGCCCACTTTCACCATTGCAGCTGAAAACCAATGTCTCAAAAATAAACAAATTAGAGTTCAAAAATGAAATCCCCACAAGTTACATCTATATCTACAATGTTGTTATCTGCAGCACTTGATTCTCCCCAAATGATACCTGCAGTTTATAGATATTGAAAAGTCACCCATGCTTGCTTTAGTTATTGAAATATAGCACGTCTCTTGCCTCTTTCAAAAGAATAAAATTTGCCCCAATTACTGACAAACCTGAACATTGAGTGGTGTGATTAGTTTAGCTATAGCACTGCTACCATGATAAAGCTGGAGAAGAAAATATCCCAAAGGCAGGGGAAAATGCAAGAATGCCTTTAGTAGGCAAGAAAAAAATAAATTGATTTCATTGTAGAAAAAGCTTGTACAGACATATTATGGAAATTAATGATGCAAATCACTATCCAACTAACAGAATAGCAAATATCTGCAGTAAAAATTGAATCATATCCTTTTTTTGTTATCTTAAGTACAATATTTAGCAACATTAATAAACATAATGCTGTCTTCACATTTTTTTTACGAGACTGTTATTATAAAAGGAAACTGGGGTAGCTTTCAAGCCTAACACAATTATTTCTCTCCTTTTCTCAGTTAAAAAATCAGAGGAGCTGTCACTTAGTACATCTGATGGATGACCCACTATTGAAACTCCTCAAGGAGCCCAAGATATGACTGGATTTTCTAGATAGAGAAAAAATAGCTTAGATCTATTTTATATGTGAAAGAATTGTAATAGTCTATTGCAGTCCATTATTGCAAGCAAGCTTTTCAGGTGGTCAGGGGATGTTTTGATTTTTGCAACTTTGCTGCATGTATTCTGAAAAACTGGTTGCCATGAGCAGAGGCTTTCTAATTTATAAAATGAGTACCAAAGGTGAAGATTTCCCTAATTATAAAATGGCTGCCACTATAAAACGGTTTGTCTAATCACAAATAGTATGATCAGCAAAATTTCCTTAGCTTTGGGTAGCAGAAAGGTACAAGTGTAAATTTAGCATAGTACTATCTTTACCTTTCATTTTTGTTTTCTAAGAATGTCTGTGGAGTTTACATGGAGGACAAAGACATGATCCTAAATAAAATGAAACTAAAGCTGGAGCTTTCATTTCTTTAAAATGAAAGGAATCATTAAAAAATTAAAGATAGGAAGATATCCATAAAGATTGGTATTTATGAGTACCATAATTATCTCTGATATAATTTATAGAACTGAATCAACAAGTGTATTATCAAGTTTTGCTTTTGAAAAGAGAGGAGGAAATATTGTGTCTGTTTCCTGCCTTGCAGTAGCTCTGGAAACACACGTTGAAGCATTTGTACAGAATGGAAAGTAGCTTTGAGAAGCAGGAGACTAATAACAATTACCGTATTTATTCGAGTATAACGTGCAAAATTTTCTACCAAAAAAAGAACTCAAAGTTTGGGTGCGCGTTATAAACGAGGGTGCGCGTTATAAACGAGGGTGCGTTTTTATCATGGCCGCACGTGTTCAACAACGTTTGTCACTTACAATGCTTGGTCTGAGCCGAGAAAAAGTGAAACAAAATTTTATACCGATTTTTAATCGAAAATTAGGGGGTGCGCGTTATACACGTGTGCGCGTTATACTCGAATAAATACGGTAGGTCCTTTCACTTTCCATTAGCAAATGTTTCCAACAGCCCAAAGACTCTTCCATCCTCGTAGGTGTATATTTGGATTCCACCTGTCAAATGTTAATTTCGTTTACATTGGTACAACAATCCATCAATATCAGTCTATGTTTTGAAACTGGATAGTAACTATATGCTATCAAAAAGTTTTAGACTTCAACATCCACACATCCTAACCAGCATAGCCACTGAACATGCTATCTAGGAAGTATAAGAGTTGAAGTTTAATACATTTGAAGGGAACAACTGATTGGGCCAGAACATTCAAATTCGTAAATGTAGATTTATGTATGTCAGGGATGGGTTTACCGAACAAGAGAAGTTAGATTAGATTTTCAAGGTACTTCCAATGTGTCCTATAGAAACAAACTTATGGTGACAGTGTCATAACTGCAATAAATACAGTAGCATTATGAAAATGAAGTCCTATATGATGTGCACAGCATGCCATAAATCTTATATAGCATGCATTACTGTTGACCGAAAAATGTATTTTATTTCTGCCAAACCTAACTTGCTAATAAAATAGACTGTGTATACAAAATTATTCTACATGCTTGAATTTTGAAAATGAAAGTACAAGTCAACAAGATGAATTCAGCCTTTTATTGTTGGACAAAATTTGAGATTTACTGTCATCCAGTATGGTTCTTTTCCAAGTCACTCACCTGTAATTCTAAGCTCATACTGATTTAACTGGGGTAATTTACATTCAGAATACAAATACTGCCTTACTGGGTCTGGCCAATGATCAATTTAGCCCAGCATCCTGTCTTCAACGCTAGCCTATATCAGACGATAGAGCCATGGTGTGAGGTAGGCCTCCCTAAGGAAGTACAAGTTGTTAGCAGGAAAGCAGTGAGCGGTTGCTGAGAAAAAGACAGAAAAGTGGGGAAGGGGAGGAAAGGGAAGTTCTACAGAAAGAAGCAAGACAAGCAAAAACAAAAATTACCTATATAGATGGGACAAAATCTTCATCAAAAAGTTCAGTTTAACAAAAAAAAAATCACAAACTCTTTCTGCTCAATGATTTGAATGTTATTATTTTCTAAATTTGAGAATCTTTTGAGATTATACATTAATTATGTCTTATATGAGATTTCCCAGAATAACCTTGGGAATGGAAAATGATATCAATGGTTTCCACAACATGCGTATAACCGTATTTGGGTTTCTTGGTAAAAGGGGCCAATTCAAATAAACTTTTAAGAAACTGACTAAAAAATACTGATTTGAATAAATCCACCAAAAACTGGATTAAGTCCAGGGTGGAATTCTCTCCTCTCGGTTGCCTATTTCAGTGGAGGAAATACAGATATTTTCAGCTGAAAGTGTCAAATACTTGTATTTCAACCTTTTACTTGAACTTCTTTTATTTTTTTAGTAAAAGCTGTACACTTTCTCCTGTATAGATCCTTCAGCCTATCACATATTTATTTAAACATTTTAATTATGAATCTCATCTCCATTAAGGAATTGTATATGATTGTTGACAAAGCAAGGAGACAAATTAAAAATTAAATTTATTTAACTTTCATTACAAAATACAGTCATGGCCAAAAGTATTGGCACCCCTGAAATTTTTCCAGAAAATCAAGTATTTCTCACAGAAAAGTATTGCATTAACACGTTTTGCTATACATGTTTATTCCCTTTGTGTGTATTGGAACAAAACAAAAAAAGGAAGGAAAAAAGCAAATTGGACACAATGTCACACAAAACTCCAAAAATGGGCTGGACAAAAGTATTGGCACCCTTAACCTAATATTTGGTTGCACACCCTTTGGAAAAAATAACTGAAATCAGACGCTTCCTATAACCATCAATAATCTTCTTACGCCCCTCTCCCGGAATTTTGGACCACTTTTCCTTTGCAAACTGCTCCAGGTCTTTCTTATTGGAAGGGCTCCTTTTCCCAATAGCAATTTTAAGATCTCTCCACAGGTGTTCAATGGGATTTAGATCTGGACTCATTGCTGGCCACTTCAGAACTCTCCAGCGCTTTGTTGCCATCCATTTCTGGGTTCTTTTTGAAGTATGTTCGGGGTCATTGTCCTGCTGGAAGACCCACGATCTCGGATGCAAACCAGCTTTCTGACACTGGGGTCTACAAATCCTTTGGTAATCCTCAGATTTCATGATGCCTTGCACACAGTCAAGGCGCCCAGTGCCAGAGGCAGCAAAACAACCCCAAAATATCATTGAACCTCCAGCATATTTCACTGTAGGTACTGTGTTCTTTTCTTTGTAGGTCTTATTCCGTGTTCGATAAACAGTAGAATGATGTGCTTTACCAAAAAGCTCTATCTTGGTCTCATCTGTCCACAAGACCTTTTCCCAGAAGGATTTTGGCTTACTCAAGTACATTTTGGCAAACTGTAGTCTTGCTTTTTTATGTCTCTGTGTCAGCAGTGGGGTTCTCCTGGGTCTCCTGCCATAGCGTTTCATTTCATTTAAATGTCGACGGATAGTTAGCACTGACACTGATGCTCTCTGAGCCTGCAGGACAGCTTGAATTTCTTTGGAACTTGTTTGGGGCTGCTTATCCACCATCTGGACTATCCTGAGTTGCAACCTTTCATCAATTTTTCTCTTCTGTTCACCAGGGAGATTGGCTACAGTGCCATGGGTTGCAAACTTCTTGATAATGTTGCGCACTGTGGACAAAGGCACATCTAGATCTCTGGAGATGGACTTGTAACCTTGAGATTCTTGATATTTTTCCACAATTTTGGTTCTCAAGTCCTCAGACAGTTCTCTTCTCCTCTTTCTGTTGTCCATGCTTAGTGTGGCACACACAGATACACAATGCAAAGACTAAGTGAACATCTCTCCTTTTTATCTGCTTTCAGGTGTGATTTTTATATTGCCCACACCTGTTACTTGCCCCAGGTGAGTTCAAAGGGGCATCACATGCTTGGAACAATCTTATTCATCCACAATTTTGAAAGGGTGCCAATACTTTTGTCCAGCCCATTTTTGGAGTTTTGTGTGACATTATGTCAAATTTGCTTTTCCCCCTTCCTTTTTTTGTTTTGTTCTAATACACACAAAGGGAATAAATGTGTATAGCAAAACATGTGTTAATGCAATACTTTTCTGTGAGAAATACTTGATTTTCTGGAAAAATTTCAGGGGTGCCAATACTTTTGGCCATGATTGTATGTAGGGACTTTAAAACAAGGCACATGACTACGTCTAAAGCAAAAATGGGTAAAATAGTGTTTTTCTATGATTGAAAAAGAATGTCTTGGAGATATCATTAAACTTCGGTAATCTACTAATTAAACAACAGTTCTTAAGTGCAACAAAAGGTTCAGTATATATCATGCATCCATTTATAAACACATTACTGAAAATGGATGCTAAACCTATATCAACAAGGCCATGAATGAATTTTAAAATGTGATAGTAAATTATCATATTAATAATATTAATGTAATTGCTTTAAATGGAGAAATTGAAATGAAAATGAAAACTGGTAACAGGATTTAATTGTACCCATCCCATTACTGTATATCTACTGGTAATCATGATCAATATGCCTAAGTAACAATTTCTCTGATATTATTTATTTAGAGGTATATATGTGGAGGTGGAATCTTGTGGAGACATGCAAGTATTCTTTAGGAAAAGATAAAATAAAATGAAAGTGATGATTTAAAGGTTAGAGCTCTGAAAGCCATTGATATAAAACAAAAATGAATACAGTATCAGGTAAAGAAAAGCAAAAAAACCAGCACATTTCCTTTGAAAATTGAAGCAGATTTCATTATCTGCAAGTTATTACTGAGCTGGTGCTGAAGGCAGAAACTCTTCCTGTCCACATACTATTTTGATGAACAAGTGGATGAAAATAGAAAATACTGACAAAAGAAAATAATACTGCTTTGCAAAGCGCTTGAATTAATAAGGATTAAAGACCAACTTCAGAAGTCACCTTTAGTTCCTGCAGTTGGTCAGGTTCATAGAGTTTTGGAGATAAAGCTTGAGCCAAGAAGGCATCAAGTTCTTGGCGACGAAGTATCCGAACTCCAGGCCACTGCACCATATATCTACAAAGACAAAGACCTTTGGGTAAGCCATTTATGAAAAGCTGTGTAATACTTCTGAGGTCTGCATACAATAATGTTTAAACAAGGTTCAGTGTTAATTAAAACACTGTAATTACACCCAAAGTGGATCCAAACTATTGGTGTGGAAAATTAAGCCTATGAGAGCAAGAGGCAGAAAAGTCAGAAACCGCTCCAGAGCCCCTAGCATAATCTAGAACAGAAAAGAGGTACCAGGAAGGAATCAATGGACAGCTTCCCCGCCCCCTTTCTTTTTATGAAATGGAAAGAGGGTCTTAACTTTGTGTGACATGTGCTATGAATTCAACTCATGATTTTTCAAAACTGAAACTTAATTATGTTATTTTGATAGAAAGTACTTCTATAGGATGTATTTAATACAAGATTAGAATTTTTGTTTTTTTAACATTCTGGATCCTATGTAGTCTTCCTATAATAATTTTTTAAAAATCAGTGAATATTTAAGTTAACTAATCTAACTAAAATTATGGCAGAAGAAGCTTAAAGCAATCTAGAACTAAATAAGCACATCATTTCCAGTGCTAGAATCAAACCAAAATTGCTGAAAATCAAGAACTGTTCACCCTAGGAGTTTTAAGATTGCCTTCTGTAAACTGCTTTCTATTTTATTCACCCAACATATTTTCAGCCTACACCCTCATATTATTCTCTTTAAACTAATCAGGTTTTTCCATTGTTCCTAAAACAAGAAATTATGCTTTGCTACTTTCTCCACCCTAGTAGGTATTTCCATGTATTCCTCTTAATTGTTGTGTAAACTGAATAACAAACTTTTAAGTCTTAATCTGCTGTGTGTTTAGTCTTGAGAAAAATGTCAGTTCTACGAATTATTTATGCTGTCACATGAAAATACTATCAATAAAACTGTAACATTCTTACATAATTACATACATACAGCACTATCAAGAGGAATTTTTACCATATGCTAACATTAATCAACAATATACTCACCTTAATACACAACAGAGCACCATTAGATGAGTGGGCACATTAGCTGGATTCAGCATTGCTGGTGTGTCTGACCTCATACAGGCCAAGAATGCCCTCATTCGTCGATTCTTGTCCTCTACTGCTTTCCCCAACCAAAGCTTCTTCAAATTAGGGCAAGTCCATTCCCTAAATGCAAGAGCTTCTACTAACTCGGGAGTCTGGGGAGACTTTCCTTTGTAAGCAGCCCATTCTTTAATTATCACTGGCGAGACTGCAGAATTTTTAAAAAAAGGAAACAAAATAGTTTGTGTACAAATGCCATTTTGCTCATACTTTTTGTCGTTTATAACATTATCTAGGAATCGACCTCAAAATATTTGCTTTCTTACACTGAACCTGAACTCCACTTGTAACTTACAAAATACATTATCATTGATACTGCCTAGCCTCTACTCATATAAGACCTATTTTTTGTTGAATTTTCTGAATTTTAGTCAAGAAGTTATAAAGACATAAAATGCAGCAATTGCATTTTAGAATGTTTAAAATGTACAGTATCTGGGAAGGTCTTTGTAAATAATTGCATCTCTATCATGTGGATTTCAGGCATTCCTCCTTGAGGAAGGTGTTTTCTAAATATGAAACTATGGTAAGGAGGTCCTGAGAAAGTCCTCTGAAGATGAAATTTAAAAACTCTGAGGAGACTTTTCACTAGATAGTTGGCAGTTTAGTTGTTCATGGCTTTAAGTTAGCACTAACATTTTGAATTAGGCCTGGCTGCCAGTACATGGTGATTACAACTGAAGAAACCTCTCTCAATTAAATTGGATTTTGGAGTTACTAAATTCGAAAACCATATGCACAGTACAGTGGTGGGTTTCAAAATTTTTTAGAACCTCTTCTGTAGGTGTGGCCTGCTTTGTGGGAATGGCTTGGTAGTCATGTGACCGGGTGGGCGTGGCCAACTTGTAAAATGTGGTGAAACTCACTTAACGCTCTTGCTTAGCAACCAAAATTTTGGCTCAGAAACTCTGGCATTTGAAGCATGCAAGTCTTAAAGCTGTCAAGTTACAAGACCCTTGCACCCCTTATAAAAAACCCCCAGGGATGTTCAAACTTGACAGCTTTAAGACTTGTGGACTTCAACTCCCAGAATTACTCCTCTTGCTCTTCATCTTGATGATGTGCAGATGGGCGGGGGGAGGGAGCTGGAACCGGTTCTAAATGTCACTGTAGATTTGTGGAACCCACCCCTGGCACAGTAGCTAAATGTTCAAATTTACTAGCCCATGTATAAAGTACTCCAAGTTAACCTGCCCAAGAGGGCTGCAGCTTGTGTATCAAAACTTGCGTAATCAAATTGAGCTGATAAAAGGCAGCTCTAACCACTGAAGCCATTTGTATCTCCATTAACAAAAATTCCTCCATAGCAGAATGAAGAATATGGATGTATGAAAAAAGAAACCCAACCTATCCACCTCCAGAGTGCTTAGACCGAGCTTTAATTTAATTATTAGCCATCATGAAGCCCATTATCCTGCTCAGGGACCAGTTTAAAAAATTCACTATATCTCCTTGATTATATGAAAAATAGTAAGTGGCATTTCATACTAATAAGCAGTTGAGCAGGACAAAACTAAACCCTGAAGTACCTTGTGAATGCCATAGAACAGAATAATAATCACCCAGCTTCACCTTCTGTACAGTGAATCTAAGTAGAAATACAAATACCCAAAGGATCCAATGAGTACTGAGTACTAAAAGCTACTCAGAAGTCCGAATGAAACAATATCCTTGTATCCATTTATTTTTGTTCTGTGTCTTTATGGCAAACTCATCCCATAAACTAATTAAATCAATTTCAGACTCATCACTATTGGAGCCCTAAGTCTGGTAATGCTGTGTATTAGCTCCAACCAAAATCAGTTTCAAGCATTTGAATTCTAGTGGATGATTTAATCTTTACCAACCCAACAATTTTATGAAACTACAATATAAAAGGAAAGATGATATTCTTTGAATTGAGGTCAATACTCTAATGACAACATGAATACAACCCAATAGCTTTCTTGGAAACAGAAGTGGTTCATCATTGTCTCCTTATAGATGATTTCTCAATCTAGCCTACAGCTTTGGTATTCCTTGGTAATCTTCCATCAAAGTACTGATCAGGTCTGATGCTGCTTAGTTTCAAAGTCCAAACAAGGCATTATAGTGCTATTTGATGTGGTGTGCTAAATTGGGATTTTCAAAATGATTATGGTGAGCTCGTCCAAAATGTAATGGGAGTTAAAAGGGGAGATGGCTACTACCTCAAAAGTGCAAATTGTCAGTGGGCAGGATTGCTGGTTTTACAATGGAGCAGTAGTAGTGGTAGTTTTAAAAATGACTCGGCTTCTTCCAATACCAACTGTTCATGATAATCAATGCAAAATCTGATCTATGCCCTAGCTTCTTTTCTGCAAGGAGAGTAAAATTCCCATCCACAGAAGAGGACATTTTCATTGCCATCTCCCACTGGAATCTTCGTGTCCTCTATCTGCTCCTGTTAGGTAATCATAAGGGATGATATAGACCATGGTATAAAAAGGTCTGAAAACCGAGGGATACATTTGCAGAAACTGTCCCATTCTTTTCCATGAATGGAAAAGTGGTTAGGATCCATGCCAGAATACGTATCTTAACTTTCCCCAATGTCAGAAGCACATCTGATTCTGAAATATTTGGGAAATGACCTGGTATATGATAATTTGAACACCTCTTTGTTTTTTGTAATTTCCTTAGGTTTTAATATTAATATAGCAATTAGAACATGCTTTCAATTTCTGCCAAACTAAATTAAATCCTGTATAAATTGCAAACAATAACTGAAATAAAATACAGCAGGCAAAAATTATAAAGCCAAACTATGGCCAGAATTACAGACATCTAATATTTATAAATCCAGTTCAATGAAAGGAAGGTGTTCAACCTTTCTGCCTATTTATTCTATTCAAAAGAATGGCTATTATCACAACCAGTGATATCAATGACATTTTTGTCACTCTTCAAAAAATTACTGTTTTAGTTCAGGACCATTTAAAATCCAATTAAACTTCAACCCATTATTGCTCTAAGGACAAAGCTTGGTTTGATAAGGATTGAGCTGAAGCCAAAACTACTGTGACTTCAGCTTATAGAAATGCCCAGTTCTATAATGATCTACCCTCGACATTTTTCTTTTACTAAAAAAAGGTTACAGAAAATGCCTGAGAGAAGAAGAACAAATGTATTCATTAGTGAATGGGACAAGGGCCCAATGAGCAGTAAAAAAATAAGGGTGATCATCTATTCTGGCATCTTTTTTCTCTCTTTAGATAAACCTAGCTCCATGTTTTAATGATTTAATATCTTCAGAGTCGTGGACAAAATATTTTAGCAAACTATTCAGTGCTCCTTTTGGTATGGATTATCTTGGCACTCCTTTATCTGCTTCTTTACCCTGACTGACCCCTGATCTCACAGCCAGGAATTAAAACAAATGAACACACACCCCGCCAAAATTTTCATTTGAAAAGTGGCAAAAGCTCATGTAAAGATATGACTTTGCCAGATTTGCTTAAAATAAATCTTGATGGGTGGAGCTGTGTTAACCTCCATTTCTCCTGCCATTAATAACTCTATCTTTCCCAAAGAATAGCTTAATTCTATCACTCTTATCAGAATTTATCAGAATTCTTTTTCAGAACAGTTACATTTATTTTAGGATAACCTATACACAAATCTAGTAAATTATATCTATTGGGGGCTATACATACTTTATACACATCAAAGATCTTCATACCAGTTAAAAGTAAAATCAATACAGGTATAAATTTATAAATTTGAATGTAGCATCATGTAAGACTTTTAAAAAAGCAAAACACTTCTCTTGATTGGACTGTTCTACGATTCCATGGTGTACCTACTTGAAACTACTAAGATGTAACTTTCATTATTTTAATTTGAAAGATTTAGAAAAATAATGTTATATCTCCATGGACGGCCTATGCAAAATTGTCCATACTCCTGATGAATATTCAGCAATTGCAACCAATCCAGTGTGATGTTTATTGTGTTTTATTAATTAAAAGTATTGTAGTGATTCTAATTCGTCCAGAACATGACTCAAAATGCTGATTTCCAACCTTGATGTGCTGCTACCTACTGTTTAAACATTGCTTCACATCCCCAAATTCCCCTGCACTACAGGTTCAAAAATGCTGAGTAACTAAAAAATGAATTACCTTGGCAAATTATAGCTTTTTTTATATTTGCAAATTTAAATCACAGTTTATTTTACATAACTGATGCAAAGACTAGATTAGTGACATTTCAAGTGATTTTACCATTATAATAAAAGACAAATACATACATTCAGGAGGAAATCTGTTCTTTCTAAAAGCAAGCCTCTCTGTTTTTTTCCTGCTTTCTGCCAAACTAAACAGGACTCCATAAACATACTGACGAACTGGCCTATAAAGAAGAGCAGCAGGAGGCAGGTCTTTGTTTGCTTCATCTTCAATAGCAACTGCAATTTTAATCTCACCCTGTAGATGAACAAAATGATGAGCAGCTTTTAGGGATCTTATTTATGGCATGGTATCTTACCTGCTGAAAGATCTACAACTTTCAGGAAATAATTGTATGACGTACAAATGTGGTTCCTTTAATATTTACACAATAACTTTAATACCCCAACTTCATTCACCACTGTCCTTCTAATTTAAATTCAATTTATCTAATTTCATGTCTTGTTTGTATGCAGGTGTATATTTATAATTTAGCTATATTTCTAAAATCCAATTCTATAAAGCCACTGTTTTCAAATATATCAAAAATTTAGATCTCATTTGATAGAAATGTGATTCCAAAGAGTATCACTAAGTAACATGGTAGATATAAGGAAGATATGATATGGGCAAAATTTAAAAATATGTGAAATAACACATTTTAGAATAGATAAACTGAAGAGGAGCTTTGAGATTTATTCTGAATGAAAAATGAGGACTTACAAAAAGTAGACGTTCAGGAGAGTTATCATATGGTATCATGGTATCCTATTGCACCGACTGGGGGGGTTGGGGCTGGGAGGCACCGTTTTGCGGTGGTTCTCGTCCTACCTCTCTGGTCGGTCGCAATATGTGTTGACAGGAGGGTAGAGGTCGACCTCGAGACCCCTCTTATGCGGGGTTCCTCAGGGGTCGGTCCTCTCGCCCCTCCTGTTCAACACATATATGAAGCCGCTGGGCGAGATCATCCATGGTTTTGGGGTGGGATATCATCTGTACGCCGATGACACCCAGTTGTACCTATCCACCCCACACCACCCCAACGATGCCGCCGAGGTGCTGTCCCAGTGTTTGGAGGCCGTACGGATCTGGATGGGTAGTAACAAACTCAAGCTCAACCCGTCCAAGACTGAGTGGCTGTGGTTTCTGGCACCCCGGTTCAGCCAGATTACTCCAACTCTGGCCATTGGGGGTGAAACACTGGCCCCCGTGGAGAGGGCGCGCAATTTGGGTGTCCTCCTGGATTCCCGGCTGTCTATGGAGGACCATGTGGCAGCCGTGGCCAGGGGGGCGTTTCATCAGGTACGCCTGATGCGCCAATTGCGCCCCTTACTGGACCGGGCTGCCCTTCGCACAGTCACTCAAGCACTCGTGACATCCCGACTCAACTACTGCAATGCTCTCTACATGGGGCTTCCCTTGAGGTGCACTCGAAAGCTACAGTTAGTCCAGAATGCAGCCACGTGGGTGATTACGGGAGCTCCGATATACTCCCATGTAACACCGATCCTGCGCGAGCTGCACTGGCTTCCTGTGGTCTTTCGGGTGTACTTCAAGGTTTTGACGACCATCTTTAAAGCGCTCCATGGCTCGGGGCCTAGTTATATGCGAGACCATCTCCTGCCCCATACATCTCTCCGGCCGATCCGCTCCCACAGAGAGGGCCTTCTCAGGGTGCCGTCAGCCAGGCAATGCCGACTGGCAACACCTAGGGGAAGAGCCTTCTCTGTGGCAGGCCCTGCCCTTTGGAACGACCTTCCCCCTGAACTTCGCACCATCTCGGACCTCCGCCTCTTCCGCCAGTGTCTAAAGACACACCTTTTTCAGCAAGCCGGCCTAGCCTAACCTCCCATTAGGGCTATTTTAGATAGTTTTAAATTGGGGATTTTAATTTGGATTTTAGCATAGGACTGTTACGTAATTTAATATGTTTTTAAATTCTGTATATTATTGTTTTATATGTTTTTAAATTCCTGTGCGCCGCCCTGGGTCCTTCGTGGAGAAGGGCGGGATATAAATTTAATAAAATAAAAATAAATAAATAAAATTATGTGTGTGTGTGTGTGTGTGTGTGTGTGTGTGTGTGTGTTAGTTTTTATAAGCTGATCAATAAATTTAAATTTGAGAGACCAAGATAGATCTATTTCGAGCTTATTAGCTCTCATCAGTTGGCCACACCCCACTGGGATTCGAACCGGGGCTGTAATGAATCCAAGGCAGAAGCCTAGCACTCCAGCATTACACAACGTAACTAAAAAATGGTTCTCTGTCTAGATGGTCTCTGGTGATGAGCCGACAGGCAGAGAGGGAAACTGCATGTCTCCTCCCTTAATTGGGGCCCTTACAGGAAGTTGGGTTAAAAATGGTGAATGGTTTCCCGGAGGCGACGGTCAAGTCCTGGGACTCGTCCGCCATTTTGCTTCTTTTACGGCCTCCAACGGGGCAGGGAATTCCTTTTAAAGGATTCCGCCGTACGGTCGGCTTGCTGGGATTTCCCTGTCCCGACGGCGGTCGGGGTGTGTGTGTCCTTGTCTTCGACCCAGGAGTAAAGGAACATGCTGCAGGGGGCTTGGTTCCCTTCGCTGAAGGAGGACCGGAACATCTAATACTTCCTGAGAGGGCTGAATCGCTGGAGTCGGAGGCAAAGCTGAGACTCTTCGCTGCAGAGTGGATTGTGAGTGACTTTCTCTTTCTGCTTGCAACTTTTGCTTAACAAAGCGATGGAGGGGGGAGTTTGTGAAACCCCCCCTTGGAACAGAAGAAAAGCGGCGTTTTGAAACTTCTCCTCAGGCTTGAGGAAGCGTAGAAACCTGCATTCAAACTTTTCTGATCGTGAGTGAAAGTCTTTCCGGAATGATCGTGGATACTTAGAATCGAAGTCTGGCAATAAAGAAGCAATTTTCCACTTTGTTAATTCCCGGTGGCTTTCAGCTGGGCGGGGAAAATGGCGTTCCTTTGTTCTCCTGAGATACACTATTCATGGATGATTGCTGACATTCCCTACTGAATGGGACTGCCTCTCTTTTTTTTTTACTTATGATTGTTTGTAATTGATTAATTGGTCCTTTCCCTGAAGTGCCTTTTTCCCCCCTATTTGATTGTAAAAACTTGGTTTCTCTCTGGACTTTAATTAGGTAACAACTAAGACTTTGTTTATTGGAACTTGCTCATTTCCTGCCTCACTAGCTCGTTTCCAGCAGACGCCATCTTACTGACACAGACTTAAATTCTTCACCATGGCTTCAAAAAAGCAGACACATCAGCCTAAAATCACTTCGATGTTACCTGAAAAACCTGATACGGATGCTAGATTAACAACAATGGAAGAAACCCTTCAAACCTTGGTGAAAGAAATTAAAGAGATGAGAAAGGACCAAGTCAGCTCTAAGTTAGAACTTTTGGAGGTACAGAAGAAATTAATGGAAAATACACAAAAGACTGATGAGCTGGAGGTGGGGTTAGTTGGGGCAAAGGGAGAGCTTAAAAGTATTAATAATGAAATTGGAGATTTAACTGGTCATATGTCTAGGATGGATTTTGAAAGGATGTCATATTTTTTAAGATTTCAGAACGTTCCTGAGGCAAGTGATGAAGATTTAACTGATTTAATGTGTACAATTTTAGCAGATTATTTACACAAGCCTAAGGAGGAGGTAAGGGGGGGACATCAATTTGATATATAGAATAAATTCAGCATATGCCAGGATAAATGAAGTACCCAGAGAGATACATATTAAATGTTAGAAGGTCGACAAGAGAAAGGATCTTGAGGGCGCAGAGAGACGGTCCCTTAGTTTATCAACAGAAAGAGGTAGCCATCTTGAAGCAGGTCCCGAAGAAGATTAGAGAGATAAGAAGGAAGTATTCCTTCTTGTCTAAAAGATTATTTAAAAAGGGGGTCTGGTTCAAGTGGGTGATGCCAGAGGGAATGTTGGTATTCTGGGAGGGAGGAAGAGTAAGAATTAAAACAATTGCAAAGGCAGAAGCCTTTCTTGAAAAACATTCCTCAATCCTGGAGGATGAAAATGGGGGAGCAGAGGGTGCCGCGGCCCCGCCCACTGGGGGCCAGGGAAAAGAAGATACAATTGCCAAAAGACTTAGATCTCAAAAATGACTTTATTTTAATATAATATAATACTGTTTGGATGTTTATACATGTTTGCTAGCATAGTTTTTTTACAATGATATATTTGCATTTCTCTCCACTTTGTAGTACAAATGTAAGTTAAATGTATTATTCTATATTCTGTTATGAAGTCTCGGAAGGAGTCAATGACTTCGATGTGAAAGTTCTCAAAATGTCTTTTTACTCCTTACCCTTCACCCTATTTGTAAAAAATTTATAAAACCCAATAAAACTTTTTCAAAATAAAAGTAAAAGATAACGAAATAAGAGGGTTAAAAATGGTGAAACTTAAGTGAAACATATTAGAAGGGGAAATAGCATAAAAAGAATTGTACCGATTTGAAACTGCTATAAGAAGGAACATGAACATTGTGTAAATGTAGTCTATTTCTAAATTTTTTGTATTTGTATGTTTGAAAAGAAAAAAGAAAAAAGAACTTAAAAGTAACCTAACACAAAATTTGTTTTGGACAAATACTTATATATTCATCCATTAAGACAATTGGTATCGAGCTAGGAATAGTATTGATCTTGTAAAGTACACTGTCAAAGGAAACCCAAGTTCTTTTAAAAGGTACTGTGTAAATGTGAACCAAATATATTGTTCATTTTACTAAATCAAATTTTCTCCAACACATGAACTAAAAGCAAAAGATAACACTAATCTCTTTGAAATTCTTGCCAGAAAATTTTACCTTGGTTAGGATATGAAATATGTAGGGATACATTAATCCTTTTTTGTGTCTGTGTTCTGCTACTCTTAATACTTCCGGTGCTACAGGAGGTAATGGAGGAGTGGTAATATCCATATGGTTCCTGGTGGGCATTGACAACAGACATGGGATTTGTGCACTACTGGTTTGGTTCCCTTTAACTTCAGCTGCCTGATTCCCTGAAGAAACAGTAGAGGAACCTTCCACCTACAATATACAATAAAGTCATTTTTGAAACAGAAACATTTTTACAATGAGAATATTGTGAAATCTTAAGAGCCAGAAGGCTGTATGTATATTCAATCACATTTGCAACACATTTACAGAAAATAGAACAAACAACCCAATTCAATTTTACAGTATAGAAGAGGTGAAGCAGAGAATGCAGAGACCATGTCTTCATAATGATTTTATTGTTCTATTAATTGTATAATATTCAGGAATGATATATCTTGAACATAGCTCAAACAGTTTGAATTCCTTTTTTAAATAAACGGCTTGTTTAGAATCTTCAATCCGAAATAAAGTTCCTAAACTTTTAATATTTTATCAAAAATTAATATTTTGCTAGAAATTGCATTGCCATTTGTATATCAAGTGCTACCGTACTTTCCCGAAAATAAGACAGAATCTTATTTTCTTTTGACCACCAAAATAAGCGCTTGGCCTTATTATTTTTGAGGTACCTTTAACCTCAGTCCGTGGCCTACAGATCAGCTGATCCAGAGAGGCAGGATGTTCTGTCTCTGTTTCTGGCACATTCTTGCCAGGCCTAGCGTCACTGGGTCTGCCGCTCTTTTTGTGGCAGCCACTAAAAGAAGGAGGGGGCGGTAGCTAGGGTTTGCGGGAACGGCCTCCATGAGGCTGTTCCGCGTGGATGGCATGTGCATGTTCCCCCCTCCCCCCAGGAAATGGTGGGACCGGCTGTGCATGTGTTTAAATATTTTAGGTGAGGGCTTATTTTTTTGGGGGGGGGGGCTTATTTTAACACATGCGCTCAATAACCCGATTGCACTTATTATCCATGGAGATCTTATTTTCAGGGGAAAAGGGTACTAGTTTTATTCTGCATTCTTTATTTAGTTTTTAAGAAGTGATATATTTTTCTACTGACTGAACCAACTTATGGATTAGAGAAATAGGGATGGCAGCTCCCTTGCCAATGGAGGAAATCTTGATGTTAGACAAATGCTAAAAGCCTTGAAAACCCACTGTGTAAGGAGAGGTCAGCTTTTTTTTTTTTTTTTTTTTTTGCATTAGTGCATGTTTTTGCATTATGCACTGCACATTTTTTAATACTAGATTTAAAGTTATCAGTTCGAACCATTACAATATACACTTGAGGAGGAACAAGGATATGAGAGAAAAGAAAAACCAAATTCGGGTGCCTCCTTTCTGATTTAGGAGAATGTAAATGCCAGGGGTGGTGATGATGCATGCTATACTAAATATTTCTATATGTGAATCATGGTCAAGTTCCCACAAACTTTCTAGATAATAGACTCACGCCTTCCCTTTTTAAAATTTTTTGACTAAGTGATTTTCTTATCCGTACAAACTGATTTTAAAAACTTGTATTAATCATATTCTTTAGCAGGAACAGCTAAAATGGGACACTTAACAAGATTCAATTATATAAAGTAGTATTCTTAGATAAGCCAAATTTTAAAGAAAACTGGTTTATTAGTTTCTGAATGAACTTATTGTACTTTTCCATTTGTACCCATGCACAACAAACATTATTCTCAGCAGGAAAAGAAAAATAAATCTTGTTACCTACTGCAGTTATTTGTTTGATGCCACAAAGAATAAATAAGTATCAGAATCTCAAGTCAATTCTTCACCTCTCCTAAAATTACATTCATTATTATGCACAGCAAAGTATATCACTTAGCTGCAACCCGATTGTTCTCCAGCTCAGGTAATGTAATTCATATTTTTACTGAGAAATAAACACAACAGATTTCAATGAGTTTAAAGTTCTACACCAGTAAGCATAGAACTCTCACATTAATAAAACTACTTCATTGGCAGTTTTGGGTTACAACTTGCCCAGCCTTCTAAGCATTTGTTTACAGTAGAGACTACTTTTCTTCTGCTCTGCACTACTAGTCAAATAGCAGTCAGAGAAGATTATTTTTTTTTTCTTGTACAGAAGAAAGCGAAAATATTGCTTCACTGGTCAATGGATGGATCCCAATTTGTATCATCCAGGAAAAATGGTGAGTTCATCTTCTAGGTGATTCTGTGTCTTCTACCAAATAATCATTAAAACATATGCATAAATTTAATATTGATCAAAACACTACCTTTGATTGGTGTCCTGGATCCCCAGATGCTTGATTTTCTGACTGAGTTCCCATTTTTTCCCAGTTCAATTTGTTTCCACCAACATGACTGAAAGAGAGAGAAAAAAGCCCAGACAAATGAAATATTGTCAGGATTATAATGCAAGACTCTATGGCCTATGACCATTTAATCAGTGACTGATCAAAGTTATGATGGTGTTGAACTAGGGATTTATGAATAGTCTCCAAGTTATGGTTGCTGCAACAACCCCATGGTCATGCTGTGTCAAACATGGACACTGTTTAACTATCCCCACTGCCTACTTTCCTCCATCTGTACCCTGCACCTCAGAGCCCTACAACCCTAAGTTGATATTTGCTGCCTTCTTGCTTGCAGCTGTTAATGAAGCATGCCTGGCCACGCCGTTCGCAGAAAGCTTTCTTCCCTAGGTCTTACACAATTTTGTTGCAGGGCCTGGGAAAGATGGGCTTCATCTGGTCAGCAGCTGCTTCATAAAGGATGAAGCCAGGCACACCTCATCAACAGAGGAAGCAAGAAATGACAAAAAGTCAATTGGGGCAGAGAAGTGCACTAAGGCATTTGGAGTACAAGGTGTTAAAAGATAGCTGGGTCTAGACTGGAAGCGGTAGATTTTCCAGAGTGGTAAGAAGTTCCTTTGGCCACATTGTTCGATCAGGCTGGCACTAGGCTTCATGTTATGCTGCAGTTCGGGGGCTCTTCTGAGAGGTCAAGAGCCACAGTGTGCCAAGAAACCCATGAGTAGCAACATAGTCTCTTTCCAGCCTTTCTGCACTGGAACACACTGGAACATGGATTCAACATCTTCTTTCTCCAGCCTCCCGGAGCTTGCGCCATACTGCAGTATCCCAGCTAGCTTCCCTCACCCCTATGGTGCTCCTGCTCATCTTACCTGGGACTTCCTATTTCCTGCTTAATGATCTGTATGTCTGGAGTTACAACAGCAACTATGACTGCACTAATTGTTGTCACTAAGCAATGCGTTCATGTGAGGACACACATTATGATCGCATTGCTTAGTGACATAAATTCCTGTTCTAATTGTGGTTGTAAATCAAGGATTACCTATACTAGTTTCAGCCAACAGGTGAAATAGCATTTTCAGTTACCATTCTTGATATTTTGCACCCAAGCTGATGTCATGACAACACCAGGTAAGTCCTTTAAAAAAATTTAATTGATTTAAATATGTTTGTTTTACATTGTTCTTTTAGAGTAGTTTTTTGCATATTTGCATGATTTGTTTATGTCATATTAATTTTCAATAGAGCACTTTGAAAATATGGAGAGGGATGGATTTAAATATCAATTAAAGAATTAAAGAAGCAAAAGACAAAAATAGTTTAAGAAGTCACATTTGCACCCAAATTATGGATACAAATAATTAAAAAAACATTAGAATGGATTTCCCACCCTTTGCTGAACCTATATATGTCAACACGTGTACCTGTGGCAATTAATGAACGTTATTTGTTGCTAACTTTATTAGTAAAAGCCTGAAACAATGGATGGAAACTAATCAAGGAGGAGCAAGCTGAAATTAAAGAGAAACTTTTGAACAGTGAGAAAAATTAACCAGTGGAAGAACTTGTCTTCAGATATAGGGGAGGTTCATCACTGTAGGATTTTAAGGAAAGACTGGAAAGCCACCTATCTGAAATGATATGGGGACTTCTGCTTGAGCTAGACTAGGAGACCTCCAACATCTGTTCCAGCTCTATCCTGATTGACTGATTAACTTATTTTGATTAGTACAGAGCAAAACTATGGTTATGTCAACATTACTCTGAAATTTGCTTCCATTCTTCTGAAAGATTTAGTTTAATATTATTTATGTTAAAGTTTAAAGCTTTTGACACTTCAACCAGTTAAGAGCAAAATATTATTTTAAAATATACAAAATATTTCACAAATACTATATAATTTTTCGGTAATAGGACCAGTGTAAAATATTTTACTGAGCCAACTAGGAAAATGTCACTTTTAAAAATCTCCTCCTTTTCTTAATTAAAAACACTCATCTTAAGTAAAACTGTTACCATACATAAGTATTAATATACAAATAAAAGAATAGATCAGAGGGATCCCATAGAAATGGATGGGCACAATGTGATCTTCCTCACTTTATCTCATCTTACCAACCTGAGCATGATCTTTAGTCTCTTTCAAGCAAAAGGCACACATCAAAGACCCCTTAATTAAGGAATTCCCACTCTATCTTCATCAAATTTTACAGCTCATACCATTTCCCCAAGATCCCTCTTCAGCAGGAAAATATTTTTCATGCTGAAGGTCTGCTGAGGAGACAGCTGGGAAAATCTTCTACCAAACAGTTATTTGCCCAGATCTGGATTCACTTTTAAGAAATGTGAGGCCAACAGCAGGTTGTTTTAGCCAATGTTGCTGTCTTTTGTTGTACTTACTTCACAGCACCTCCGCTGCCTTCATCATTATCTGAGGAAGATGATGTAGAAGAGGCAGGAAAGTATGTCGAATCAACATGATTGGGGCTCCCACTCTGAGCTGGATTTATTGGAGAGGATCGTTCATATAATGGAGTATGTTTTCCTTCATGAGGAATGTTGCTGTAATTTTGCTCAGAAAGATTTTTTCCACTTGTGTCCAACGTGATGGCAGGTTCTGACAGACTATAGGGATATGGACCCTGACCCTGGGCGTTACCATGACTAGAGATAGGCTGGGCCTAAAAGAAAGTATAAATTAGGCCATGTTTTCTTAAAGTTGTGCATATTGCCCACACGCATATACATGCATCATGAGTTCCAACAGCAGAAGGATTAGCAGAAAGGGGGGAGGGGATGTACTTGCCGCTTGCTTTGCTTGCAGGGCAGACTGTGGAATGTTAAGCATCTGATGAGACACATATGGTGGCATTATACCCGGCATTCCCAAGTGATTTGGTCTGCCTGTTTAGGGGAGGAAACAAAAAGGTTTTTTCCCTCTTACATGAAGTATAGTCCAATGTAAATCTGGATGATTATTTAGTATTGAAAATAAAAGATCTAGGTCATGGTGTTAGGCTTCCATTTTATGTTTTTAATTCTGACCCTGTTTATTAAAGTGTTATTTATTTTTGTCTACTTCAAATTTCAGAGCTTTTGTCAATTTCTGTTTCATTGCTGTCTCTTTCAGGAGAGATTTTCTATGCTAAGTGCCAGTTTTCTGGCAATCTCATGTTCTTTCCAAAACACTCTCCTTTTCTATTTACATAATAGATACAGTCCCACCATTTTAGTCTCTACTGTTTGCTTTTTTTTTTTAATAGAAAAGAAGTACAGTGTACAGGTACTGCATCTGATTCTGATTTTTAGAACTAGAAGCATAAAAATCTAGGGAGTTTATTATACTAGTAAACAATTCATAATTCTCTGGAGTTGAGTAACATATTCTCTTATGGTGGTCAGAAATCAAGATTTTAAAGAATAAAGTATATGAAGACTACCTTCTTTTACATACTGTGGTCAAGCAGTATTTGTATAGCTACTGGTGTTTTTGCTTTTAACTAGCCCACTAAAACTGGAAAAATAGATCTTATTCTATAGAACATAAACACATTGCTCAGTTTAAGATACAGAAGACAATCCATGCAACAAACCAATATTGCCTCGCTTTGTCAATGTGACTTAACTCAGAATACACTAAATAAACAAATCTCAGAATAATCAGACTATTGTGAAATAGGAAGACAAGGGTCATAATATTTACTACAGACTACAACTTTAATTGTTTACTGAAGTAACATCATCAACCAATGAAAACTGACATTTACTCATTTGCTCCAGTTTTGTGCTTCTGTTTTTTTAAATTCTGCTAATGCAATTAATAGTAAAAGCTCTAGCTTTAGATTGTCATGATTATATGGAATAAAATTTATCTGTCTTGATTACTAAGAGATTTCATTCTGAGTCTATGTAAAATTGGTTGCCTTTCTTTCAAAACAAAGTTTACCTTTGTGTTGAGGTACTACACTGACCAACAAGGTCCATATGGCTACTTTTTCATACATACATTTCAAATAAAATATACTGTATTTCTACACTATTGCTACAATTTAAAATACTAGTAATTGTCAACTTTTTACAGAATTAGTGTCTTTTTTATAATCTTATAATTTATAAATTATAACCTTCTCTATTATTTTATATATCATAAAATAGTATTTCTCAATTTCAGACTGATTACTATAGATTGAGGTTCTAATACATCTGCAAATTGCCAGCTTGAAGAAACAATGGCTTTAACCAAAATCCTTCAATATCTTACAGGAGTATAAGAACTTACCTAGGTAATGTGGTGGATGAAATGGCATAGGTTTATTAGTTGCTGAATAATATGCAACTGCTCTCTTAAATCGTTTAACTTTGTCATCCGTTCTAGACTAAAAGAATGTTAAAATTAACATTTATTAAAATTAAATACACAAATGCACAGTTCTACCAGCATTACTATACAGTTATAAACTTTTTGCAACTGTATAAAGGCAATCAGTCAAACTAAGGGTTTCTTTCACGGACAAGCAATAAACAAAAATTCTTCTAAGTTCTGATCATCTTTAGCAATTCTTACAAAGAGAATTATAAAACACAAGTAAAAATAAAAGCCATATTTATGTAATGCAATTCACAAGTACTGCAACATACTCTAAGAACTATACACCCTTGAACTTTTATTCTTTTTTTTTTACCTGTGAATGTTGAAAAACATCTTTAGCTATGGCATCCAAATCAGAGGTGTCTTGAATATTACGGACATAGTCAGCTACAGCTTTGATCACTACATCACAAGGTGGTAAAACTAACTGGTGTGCTCGTACCTAGAAACACAAACACATATCAGAACTGCCCTACTCACACTCACATTTACAATAAGTAATAGGGTTTGAATTAAATTCCACTGTAAAATATGCTAACAAGGAATTCTATTGACAAGTTTAATAAATAATAAATAAATCATTTGAGATAGTTCTGCAATATTTTTTTAAAACAAGAGCAAATTATATTGTTGCTATTCTTCTGTTTTGGCAGATTTGAATCATGTTTCTGTATTCATAGTAGTAATTTGGCAATTAAGTGGCAGCTACTGGAGTATTTCCATAAGGGATACGTGAGCATAATCAAGTGGACCCACATTTTAAAACTTGATGGCAATGAGCAAGAAGAAAGTTAATGGAAAAAGGAGCAAAATGAAAGTTTGCAAACCAGATAAAAGCAATGCTTTAAAAAAAAATGATTTTAACATTTCAATTATACAGTATCTTGTTTAAAGTTAATTCATTTAAAATGTAGTTAAAAGACACAGAGAGCACATTAATATCTAAATGTTTTAAGCTCAGCCAACTACGAAGAACTATTAAAAGCTACTTTTTTTTTAATAAAGAAGAGACACGAAGAAGGGTGGGATAGGGAGCATCTAATTTCTACAGACAAAAATATAATTGGCATAATAAGCCACATAAAATGTTCAGGTAATCCTTGGCTCATGACCACAATTGTAACTGGTGCTGTCATAAAGCAAAATGTCACATGACTGCACTGACTTCTGAGGACAATTTTGGCTCTTCCCTTTGTAGTCGTTCAGGTAGCTTTCAACACTTTTAGACAGACAATGGGATACATGCACACATGTGTGCAATTTAATAATTTTGATCAAAATGTTATTCTTATTTCAATAATCTATAAATGTAAATCTTATAGCAAATTATTTTTAATAGCGGCAATGAATGAAATTTAGTAAAGAATGACATGGGCAATTGAGTAATTTTCAAAACTGGTTCGTATTTAAGGACATATTGAATAATACATTCCCTACATTTCTGATTTTAATAGTATTAATACAATTTTCAGAACGTTTCCCACAATTACTTACATAACTTCTACAAAATTACCTATATTAGGTAATGCCTCTATTTTCTTTTGTATTTCAACATCCCAACCCTATGCAGAGGGTTTTAAAAGCAAGTTACAGAGATCAGATTTCTTAAGTAACTCTTGGATAGGATTGCAGCCTACAATATGTTTTCCATATTCTAAGTATAATTAAGGTGACCAGATTTCTACTTTCCTAAAGCGGGACACCATCGACCGTGGGGGGGCCTTTCCCAGCTCCTCGCTGCACACTTCCCTCACTGGCCAGGGTGCACGCAAGCCGACCCCCTCCCTCCCCCCCCCCCGAGCAGGGTACTGCAGGTAAGCATCTGCTGGGGCGGCGGTGCCGGGCAGACGGCGGGCGCACTGCACACGCTCAGAAGCACGGGGTGCGGGCAGGCGGAAGGGGAGGGCCGGCAAGGGAGGAGCCAGACAGGCACCAGGCGGTGGAAGAAGAGGAGAGCCAGCCAGAGCCCATGCGGCCCTGAAGTTTCCACTGCGCCGCCATGCGCTTAGAGCGGCCGGCAGGAAGCCCCAGCGCTGCCCGCCCGTCTCGCCATGGGCACCCGGTACGAGCCGGGCGAGGAGGCGGCGGTGGGGCTTCCGGCCGGCCGCTCTCAGCGCATGGTGGCGCAGCAGAAACTTCAGGGCTGTGCGGGCTCCAGCTGGCTCTCCTCTTCTTCCGCCGCCTGGTGCCTGTCTGGCTCCTCCCTCGCCGGCCCTCCCCTTCCGCCTGCCCGCCAGCCCGCTGCTTCCTGCCCGTGCCCCTGTCTGAGCGCGTGCAGAACGCCCGCCACCTGCCCGCCGCCCCAGGCAACAAGTGGGACATTTTGAAGAGGCCGCGGGAGGCGGGACTAATTCTTTGAAAGCGTGATTGTCCCGCCAAAAGCGGGACGTCTGGTCACCTTAAGTATAATGCATCGAGATATTTAAAACACAGTGATGTGACATATGAATAAGGACACACACTGCACATTTTATAAAAAATTATTGATTCCATACTTTTTATTATTCAAAAACAGGAAAAAGTAAAACTGTAAGGTTGCATTCCTATACAGTTACCAGTTAGAGTAAAAGGTTTCACCGAACTTAATGAGCAGACATTTATAGGATTGTATTATTTTTTTAAAGCAAACTCACAGACCACTGTGCCAGAATAAGTAATCACAAACAGAAACACACACACCACACACACACACACACTCATCTGATAATCCCAAACTTGAAATTATTACTGTTTTCTTTCAGCTGTATATTATTTTACCTAACAATAAATCTTATTTGTATGCTAATAATAGTCTTTTATAGTAATGGCTGCAAAAATATGGAAAGGGGGGGGGGAGCCAGCGCTATAATTCACAATTTTAACCTAATAACTCCAATGCTTATATGATAATTTTATTAAACTGTGGGGAATTGATCAGAAAAAGCAACCATTATACTTAGCTTTCGCAAAAGATGTAATTTATATATACAAATATAATTGGTATTTTGAATCCAAACTGTCTTTTAAGTTGTCCCCTTTAAGTTGCTAAATGACCAATAAATTTATAATTAAATAAAAAAGGCAATCCTTCTGGTTTTCCAAGGTACAGCTTTAATAGATTATTCCTATTGCCAATTGTCATTTTTCTTCCTAGAAAACATTTTACCCAATTTCAAAAGAAGCATATTAAATTTAGGAGTGCAATTAAATCTTTTTGTAGACTTCTCAAGCATTATATTTCTGTGCCCTTAAATGCAAGTCTTGCGTGCTTGAAGTATGTCCCAAATCAGATTTTAAGACACAGAAAATTGAAAAGTGAGTGTTTTACCCAGTATGAGATTCACAGCAATATTACTTTTACATTGAAATTTTTTAAATGTAAGTTTAATATAAGTTTTAATAACCCTATTAATGTCTTAGGCCCAGTCACTAGAAGCCAGACCAAATGAAAACATCTTACAATGCTTCCGAAAGGTCCATGTACTTTAGTAAGTCTCCAAGGGAAGAAAATTCTGTAACTAGTTGAGCAGCCAGCCACCAAGAATGACTCTTTCTACAATTCCTGTCATATGGATTCTGCACAGGGATGATACAGTGAGGGGAGAGCTTAAGTTAATAGTATAAATTGTTACATGGCATCGAAATGAGGCAGACTATATGATAGATCCAAAGCAACGGAGAATTCTAAATAACAAGCTTAGACTCTGGAATTAATGTAAGATCTTGACAGCCATTATTCTAATCAGTAAAATAATGTGCTTCAAACAACTTACACCCATTATAACATGGACTGCTGCCTTCTATACCAGATGAACAAGTTCAACAACAGTCTTATATGGTTGCTCATATCCAGTGATTCATTCTTTCAATGGAAAAGGAATGGAAAACGTTCAATTTTCAATTGATTAAGACCTTGAAAAACTATAGCTTAATGGTATGATTTATACAAGGCAAATTAATTTTGTTTAGTATTCAGAGGCATTTAGATTATTTCCTTCTAAAGCCAATGCTTATGTCATGAAAGCCAACTGGGTGATCATGGGCCAGTCAGTCTATCTCAGTCCAGTCACCTCACAGGGTTATTGTTGTGGGGAAAATAGGAGGAAGGTGTGTTGGAAATGTTTGCCATCTTGACTTATTTGGAAAAATTAAAAAGGCATGATACAAATACATCAATAAATATGTTTATTGTGATCAAGTTAACATTCCTAAACTGACCTAGATTAATACAAATGATTCTTTATTAAAGCATTTGTTACTGCTTAAAGTTAGCATGATCTGTAATATATTTATATGCCTCCCTCGAGTACAAATTGTATAGTCTTAGTGCTAATATAGTCTATAACTGCATTTTTGAAAGTCTTTAAGAGAAATTTTATACACAAGGTATCAAAATATTATTGCATGACTACTTCAGCAGCATGCTGGAAATAGCTATCATCTGCATCATGATATAAATTGCAGTGAAAAGGATTATATTTAGAATTAATAAAAACAAATGTACGACACAACAAACTGAACAGTGATAGGGTTTTTTTTAAGCAAAGGAAAGTTAGAGACAAGACATTAATAGCATAGTGTTAGAGAAGACATTACAGGAATACAGAGGTATCCTGTACAACAGTAGAGGCAAGCGTTCAGTACAAAAGAGTCAATATGCCTTCCAAAAATAATAAATCAGCTGTTGCATTATGCAAAAAAGATGCCGGTGTACTGTACAGCCTTCATAGAATGCTATCAGTCAGATAATTTTGAGTATTTAATTAAGAAATATCATTTCTTCCTACGAGATAAGGGAAACTCAACACTACATACAATATACCGTATTTTTCAGAGTATAAGACACAACTTTTTCTTCCAAAAAAGAGGTTAACAATACAGGGGCATAATATACATTGAATACAGCATTTTTGGCCTCCTGAAATCCCACCCCCTTTGCAAAAATGGACATGTAGAGAGTTTAGTGTTCCTGGGGGCTGGGTACGGCAAAAACGAGCGAAAAACGTTTTTTGCTCGTTTCCCCCCAACCCCAATGAGCACTCTACAAGCCTCCCAAAGCCTATGCGTGACCTGTTTTTAGGGGGGGGGAAGGGGGGGCGCTGTTTTTGCAAAAAGCGGCCTGTTTTTTGCTCATTTTTGCCTCCCCCCCCCCCTGAGCACTTTGCAGTTTTTCACATGAACAAGGCATGCAAAGGGTTTGGGAGGCCAGCAGAGTGCAAAAATGTTTTTTTTAATTTACCTCTTCAAAATATTGGTGCGTCTAATACTCTGGTGTGTCTTATAGTCCGAAAAATATGGTAGTTTTACCTCATGAAATATAATATTTCTTGTAGGAGACTTATACTTCCATACATATGGAATTATTGGCATTTCCATTTATTCCTTCTATGTATTTTAATATGTTGTAACAGTCTTCAGATAGTCCTCCCTCAAGGTAACATCTTAAGCAGCTATTATTTCCGCCATTTTCACAGTTAGATAGATAGATAGATTTATTTTTCTATACCGCGTCCTCTCCCCAGGGGGACTCGGAGCGGTGCACAGGGAAAATTAAAACAGCATAAAATATATACATAAATAAATACAATAAAAACAAATTAAATCAACTGTCCCTGTACTAAAATCCCCATTTTAAAATTAACATTCCCTAACCCCTGAGGTAGAGACTAACCTAGGCCGGCCAAGCAGAAAAAGTGAGTTTTTAATTTCTGACGGAAGGAGCGGAGGTCCGTAGTTGTTCTAATGTCGGGGGGAAGGTCGTTCCAGAGGGCTGGGCCCGCCACAGAGAAGGCCCTTCCCCTGGGCGTCGCCCGCTGACAAAGTCTAGTGGACGGCACCCGGAGAAGTCCCTCTCTGTGGGAGCGAATCGGCCGGGAAGATGTATGGGGCAGAATCCGATCCCGCAGATAGCTAGGTCCCGAGCCATGGAGCGCTTTAAAGATGAGAACTAACACCTTGAAGCGCACCCGAAAGACGACAGGTAGCCAGTGCAGCTCGCGCAAGAGTGGTGTTACATGGGTATACCTTGCGGTACCCATTATTGCTCGCGCGGCTGCATTCTGGACCAGCTGAAGTCTTCGGGTGCACCTCAAGGGGAGCCCCATGTAGAGAGAGTTACAATAGTCCAGTCGGGATGTCACGAGAGCATGAGTGACTGTGCGAAGGGCGTCCCGATCCAATAGGGGGCGCAACTGGCGAACCAGGCGAACCTGGTAAAACGCCCTCCTGGCCACGGCTGTCACTTGATCTTCCATGGACAGCCGGGCATCCAGGAGGACACCCAAGTTGCGCGCCCCATCCACAGGGGCAAGATGTTCGCCCCCTATGGCCAGCGATGGAGTCAGCTGGTTGAATCGGGCAGCCGGAAACCACAGCCACTCGGTCTTGGTCGGGTTGAGTCTGAGTCCGTTACTTCCCATCCAGATCCGTACGGCTTCCAGGCACTGGCACATCACCGCTACGGCATCGTTGGGGTGGCTTGGGGTAGATATATACAGCTGAGTATCATCAGCGTAGAGATGGTACTCTACCCCAAAGCCACGGATGATCTCACCCAGCGGCTTCATATATGTGTTGAACAGGAGAGGCGAGAGGACCGACCCCTGAGGAACCCCACATGTGAGGGGTCTCGAGGTCGACCTCTGCTCTCCTGCCAACACAAATTGCGATCGGCCAGAGAGGTAGGAGGAGAACCACCGTAAAACGGTGCCTCCCACCCCCAACCCCTCCAGCCGATGCAATAGGATACCATGGTCGATGGTATCGAAAGCCGCCGAGAGGTCTAATAGGACCAGGATGGAGGAGCAACCCCCATCTCTGGCCCTCCAGAGATCATCGACCAACGCGACCAATGCCGTCTCGGTGCTATGCCCGGGCCGAAAGCCGGACTGGCGCGGGTCTAGATAATCAACTTCCTCCAGGTGATGGGGAAACTGTTGTGCCACCACACTCTCAACAACCTTCGCCAAAAAGGGAAGGTTGGAGACTGGACAATAGTTGGTTAATAAAGCTGGATCCAAAGAGGGCTTCTTAAGGAGGGGCCTCACCATGGCCTCTTTTAGGGAAGCAGGTAAGGCACCCTCACTTAAGGATGCGTTGACAACCTCTTGGAGCCAGCCTCGTGTCACCTCCCAGGATGCCAGTACAAGCCAGGAGGGACACGGGTCCAATAAACATGTGGTGGCTCGCAGTCGCCCACGTAACCTGTCCATATCCTCGGAAGTAACGGAGTCAAACTCCTCCCAAACAAGATCTGTCTCGTGGCATCCCACTGGGCCATCAATGGAGGCTAACTCATTCTGTATCTGAGCGATTTTCTCCTGCAGAAAAATCACAAATTCCTCTGCTCTACCCTGTAGCGGGGCTTCCCGCACCCTCTGTTGAAGGAGGGAGCGGGTCACCCTAAACAGGGCGGCAGGGCGGTTTTCTGCGGATGCTATGAGAGTGGCACAATGATGACGTTTGGCCACTCTCAGCGCCACAATGTAAGTCCGTAAATGGGCTCTTACCTGTGTCCGGTCAGATTCAGAACGGGTAGCCCTCCATCTTCTCTCTAGGCATCTCTTGTGGCGTTTCATCACCCTCAGCTCCTCGGTGAACCAAGGAGCCAGGGTGTTTCGGCGCCGCAAGAGAGGCCGCAAGGGCGCGACCCGATCCAAGGCTCCCGTGGTCGCAATATTCCATGCGGCCACGAGGTCCTCCATCGGGGCGCGGGTCAGGGGTACAGGAAGTGGCCCAAGCGCCGGCTGGAACCCATCAGGGTCCATCAGGCGCCTGGGGCGGAACCAAATAGGTGACTCAGGTTCCGCCTCCCCGCGGTGAGGGGCAGCGGTTGGAAAGTCGAGCCGGAGAAGTGAGTGGTCTGTCCATGACAAGGGCGTGATGACTATACCCAGATCACTCTTCCATTGGCCTGAGACAAAGATGAGATCCGATGTATGTCCACCCTCGTGAGTGGGGCCTTGAATTAGTTGGGTCAGGTCCATGGCCGTCATGGAAGCCATGAACTCCCGAGCTACCCCGGATGATTCGCCCGCCGATGGCAGATTAAAGTCCCCCATGACTAAAAGTCTGGAGGTCTCAACTGCCATCGTAGCGATCACCTCGAGGAGCTCGGGCAGGGCTGCTGTTACATAGCGGGGGGCCAGGTATACAACTAGCAAGCCCAACTGCCTCCCTAGGCCCCACTTCACGCAGAGGGACTCACAACCGGTAGTCTGTGGCACAATGGTCTCTCTCTCGGCTCTAGACCTTCCCTAATAATAACCGCTACCCCACCACCCCTGCCTAGGGCCCGAGGCTGATGAAAAGCGCGGTAACCTGGTGGGCACATTTCAACGAGGGGGAGTCCTCCCTCGTGGCCCAACCAGGTCTCCGCAATTCCTACCAGGTCCGGCTCCCCCTCTGACACAAGGTCATGGATGAGGGGGGCTTTGTTGACCACGGACCTGGCATTGCAGAACATCAGCCGTAGGCCCTGGCTCTGTACTCCCTGACCACCTAGCCTGTTGTGGCACTTGACCGTTTGTAACCATCGGCCTCGTGCCCCCAACCGGGAGGAAAGAACTTGTCTCCCATCGGATCTGCCTCTCCCTGCCACCCTCTCAATGGCAGGGAGAGGCAGAGGCAAACACAGAAATCTATTCCGAACCTACTAAACTCTGTATTGAATTAACACTTTTTCAACATACTTCTATTACTGAAGAAATATATTTATTCTTGGCTTTGTATTCTTTCTACGTTCATTGATTTCTCATCCACCTCCTTTTCTCATGATTTGAAAACATGCAAGTTATATCTATTTGCATATCAGACCCTATTTTAGCTGTCTTGGTATTTATTTCAGTCCTATTTTTTATTTACAGAGGTTGTAGCCATTAACTGAACAGAGTTGTTAGAAAATGTCTTGCACACATGCTACTTTAGTTATATAAAACCACAAGAGGGCACTCTTGAAGCCAAAGGGAATGAATGAATGAACTCGTTTTCAATCTGCTGTTAAAATGCAATACAAATTGTTTTTATAAGTCACTTTGAGAAGTTACCCAAATTTTTTTTACAATATTTGCAAATGATGATTCTCAAATAGATCAGAGATACTAGATTTTATCACAAACCATATCAGTAGCATTTGCTTTACATGACTTCACTTCAACACCTGCAGAAAATTCTGTTTCCAGAATTACTATAATTTTGGAAATATATACATTACCATGTAGGTTTTCTAATAACTGGTCTGAATTGTCAATCTTGATCCTGGCTGCTACATATTCACCTGAAGCAGCCTATTCAGGGACCCCTGTTTTGTGTTAATTTCCATATAAACTAGGATTCTGAAACAAATTCCAGCTAACATATGAACAACCTGATCACAGTTTTGTGAGTGCAAATATCCATGCAATTTTATTAAATTGTAGTTGCATGGTTGCTCTGCTCAAACATTATGTGCTCTCTTCTTCACTAAATTACTGCATGGGCAGTGGCTAAAATAGCACAAATAAGTGAAGGACTTAATGAAATTTTAAAAAGTATTTGGAGAATTCACTCTATCAAGGCACAAAGGGAAAATATCTGCTGCGAACTCCACATAGGTGTCAAGAAGGACATCCGACAAGTAAATGCTCAGCTCCATTTAGTCCACTCTGACTCCACCCTGATAAAAAGGCATTACAGGGATATAAAAAGAAGAAAACGCCATTTATTTATCACTAAAATTCTTAATTTTAGTAATTTGGTCTTAAACAATTGTTATTTGAATTGTCTGTGGGGGCCCCATTAGAACATAGAAATGTGGCATAAGAATAGTTAAAGTTTATTTAAAACACATAATTAATAAACATAATTGTAGATGCTATTTTAAGTTTTGAGAGAAAACTCTGCAACAGTATTCTCCAATTATGTATTAGAAATATATATTTATTGATTGATGGACAAATGAAATATACATCAATGCTACATTTTTTTCTATACCAATGACCTCCAGATATCTTAGATTTATGATTGTTATACCACCCCCATGGTCAGGTGATTGTAATTTTGTAATATGGTCGCCATTCACATTTACAATGGATGGAACATCTTGCATTCATGTGATGATGATTTGCAATCTTCCCAGCTGGTTTCCAACAAGCAAAGTCAATTCAGGAGGCCAGATTTGCTTAATGACTATGTAGTTCACTTAATGTCAGACCTAAAGCTAAAAGGAACACAGCAAAATCCAGTCAAGTTTAACCTTTATTTGCTTATACCTAATGGACAGAATATTGCCAAACTAAAGCTATAACCTTCAAATCTACTAGATATAGCCTGAGAAATTCTAGGGTTGCCTTGAAGTTCTTTATCCCCTTCTTCATCTATTTTGGGACTGCACAGTCTCCTTAAACTGGACCTTTCTCTGGGAAAATCTATATTGCCCAAACTGCCATCCATTGTTGTCCAGGTAGGCATACTATTATACTTAACAACTGACTGATTCATTTAATTACCATGAAAACTTGCTTTGTGACTGCATTGACTTATTACAGAAATTCCAATCCTACTGTGATTATAAATTGAGGAAAACCTGTATTGTGCTTATTTACTTAATACCTGATAAAATATTGGAAAACATATTTAAAGAATAATTTAAATTTATTTCAACTAGTCAGATATGCTTCAGAAACGTAATCTTTTCAATTCTAATCCTTATTCATTGCCTCATGCACATGCCTCAGAAGTGTACAAAACTTATGAAAATAACTCAAATCTTTAAAAAAAGAAATATTAACATTGGACTACCAATTTTATTGTGTTGAAAATCAGAATGTACAATTATTTTAATTAACTAAATTAAAATGATCTTTAGAACATCTATAATTCCAGTGGGGTGTGTGTGTGTGTGTGTGTGTGTGTGTGTGTGTAAGAGGGAGGGAGGGAGGGAGGGAGGGAGGAAGAGGGAGAGAAAACTAAGAGAAAAATCTTACCTGAAAAGCAAAGAGAACATTAGAACCCATTTAGAAAACTGGGTGGCAAGGCAACCGCTATTCACCCTTAAGAAAAGAATTCTCTGTAGAAAATAGCCTACTGTAAGATTGCATTTTAAACAGCTTAGTGTGGCTATGAAACTATTCAGCTGCTCCAGCATAAAGTTTAATGCCCAGAGGGGGAAAAATTCCTGTTAGTAATTATAGTTGCCAACATATGATAATCAGAATCTTGCCTTATGTAAGGAGAAAGGACCCCAAATCACCTACTAGTGGTTATATTCAGCAACAAGCAATGATTACTATTCTACACATTCAAGACTTAAAACCTGTGTTTGAGTAGTCATGCCTTCACATGTTGAAAGTTGCTATATAAGAATGTGATGAGTCACACAGCAATTTTTAAAGAAAACAGCACTTTGCTTCTATGTTCGCCACATTAGATAGATAAACTTTATGATGAAGCATTTCATCCAGGAAGTTACATTAAATAAGAAGTTGGTTTTCCTTAATAAAACAGCTCTACTTCTCATTTTTTGACTGCATGTTACAAAGCTGTTGTATTTATTTATTTGTAAAATGTATTAGCCACCCATCTTACTATAACTTTGGACAGTTTACAATATTAAAATTAAACTGTAGAAAACCTATATAAATACTATAAACATCCTGATAATTAACCTAGTTAAACGCTAGGGAGGGAGGAAGTATGAGATAATAGTGTGGAATGTTGTTAGTCTATAAACTACCCCAATGTACCACTCCATTAGAGCTGTAAATCAACTGGCAGAGCCAGGCCTTCAAGCTCTTGAGGAAAGTTAGAAGGCTTGGAAACTACCCCACTTTGGGTTGGGGGCAGTGGTGGGTTTCGGATCCCATTCCAACTGGTATGGTTGGAACGGGCCTGGCGTCATCCACATGGATGCACGCAGCACACACACATAGCATGTGCATGCGTCTTAGCGCTTCTGTGAGCCCCATGACGCTCAAGCTGCGCAGGCGCATGAGCACCGAAGACTTAAAAGACCGGTAAGGAGCTCGGGTGGGTGGGCCCTCTGGACATCATACCGGAACGGTATCCTGTGCTCCGGGCAGGGTCCAGTACGCCCATACCGAGGCGTACCGCCTGCAACCCACCACTGGTTGGGGGACAAAATGATCCAAAGGATAGGCACGATGGCAGAGAAAGTTCTTCTCCTGAACTACACCAATTGGAATACTCTGGCTCGCAGCATGCCTCTTCTGCTGGCATAGGTGAGATGGGCCAATTCTAGTAGGATGAAATGTCAAGTTCCCTGGACCCATGCATGAAGGGCTTTAAATTTGATTACCAACACCATGAACTGTATTTGGAAGCAAACTAATTTAAATTTAAAATTGTAAATGCAGCCTTTTTAAAGTCCAGATTGCAAGATTTTAGATCTTAGAATCTTCAGTCATAAGCAAACCATGGAAATTATGTGAATTTGTGACCATTTATGAACTATAACAAAAGTTAATATGTTACTGAGGTACTTCCATAAACTGACTGGTTTAGTCACAGGAGGCAAGTAATGACTTAGTTTATTTATTTAAGTAAAAATTCGATAACTGGTATTTTTCGGAGTATAAGACGCACCCAGGTTTTGAAGAGGCAATTTTTTTTTAAAAAAAGTAGGTAGGTAGGTAGAGGGAGAGAAAGAGAGAAATACAGTAGATAGGTAGGGAGAGAGAGGGGGTAGGTAGGTAGGTAGAGGGAGAGAGAGAGAGAGAGAGAGAGAGAGAGAGAGAGAGAGAGAGAGAGAGAGAGAGAGAGAGAGAGAGAGAGAAAGAGAGAGAGGGAGAGAGAGAGAGAAATACAGTAGGTAGGTAGGTAGGGAGACAGAGTGTGTAGTTAGGTAGGTAGGTAGCTAAAGGGATAGGGAGGGAGGGAGGGAGAGAAATACAGTAGGTAGGTAAGTAGGGAGAGTGCTTGCAGAATGCTCCTAGGCGGTGGGGGGGGGGCCCAAAACGAGGAAAAACAGCCCCTTTTTTTCATGAAAACAGGCCATTTCTTGGTCAAAAAATAGCATGCATAGCCTTATGGAGGCTTATAGAGTGCTGCTGGGGGCTGGGGCAAAAACACCCTGTTTTTTGCTCATTTCTGGGGGGCCCAGCCCCCAGGAGCTCTCTGGAAACCTCCATAAGGGTATGTGCGTGGCCAATTTGGTGAAGGGGCGGGGTTTCAGGAGGCAAAGAAATGCTGTATTCGATGTATAAGACACACCCAGATTTTCAGCCCCTTTTTAGAGGAAAAAAGGTGCGTCTTATACTCCGAAAAATACGGTAGATATTAAGAAACTACAATAGAATCACTTTCTATAGGGAAAATTAAATTTATAGATTATAAGATCATGGCTAAATTATAAGAGGAAGCAAGCAATTTTTAGCATTTTTTTACATTTATACTGGTATTTTGTACGAGATTAACTTCCAGCTGCAAATTTTAAATTATTACATTGTTCTGTGGATGAAGTGTACAGCATCTTGATGAACCAGAGAGCACTTGGCCAAAAGACATAAAATTGAAACTAAGAATTGTGTATTACTTGTACAAAGACTGCTTTGTATTGCGATAAGTAACATAAGAGTAACTGTGCATTTAGTTCTACCCTTGCAATTCTACTGTTCTACCGAACTGAACTGTTCAAATTAAATAATGTTTTGCATTTTAAATCACTGCAAATCTTACTCTCAGCTAACCACATGGAAACATTATTAAATTAATCAATTTATATGGCTGCTCCTCTCAAAAATGCTACATTGCATGGCTAAAAAAACCCTTATCAAAACATTTTTTTAAAAAAAGCATAGACTAAAACAAATCACTTAGAAAAAACCTAATAAAACAATAAACAGAAATCTGTCAACAAGCCATCTAACTTTCCAACCCCCAGGAACTTGAACACATTCAGGTCTTCAGCATTTTATGAAGTCTTGGCCAACCTGGCGTGTGTGTGTGTGTAATAGACTTCCAGGCGTTGGCAGGAACTGTGATAGAAAGACATACTTTCAATGTCCCGAAAGATGACATTAATTGAAAAGACCTTCAGGTCTGCCCCTTCTGATGAACTTAGTGGGACAAATGAAAACAATTGGAAAGGGGTGATCTTTATATTTGACAACCAGCACCTTTAATTCCACCCTGAAGTACATTAAGAGGTAGTGCAGCTTATAGAGCTGGGTTTAATATAAGGTGCAATCGAACTGGCTGTGCACTCTGGACCCGATGCAGGTCTCAAATGGTCTTCAAGAGGGGCCCTATGTATGGCATAGAGGTGCATAAAGCATAAGCAATCACAAGATTCTTTAATACTGTAATTCCAGTAATAAGGTTTGGAGAGCAGTAATGGTAACATTGCTAGTTTTTTCAAGGAGTGAACCACAAAATAAACTTATTCTCAATATCTGTCATGTTTAATTCTGCCTTTTTTATTAACTGGAGGCAGACACATTGGTATTAATAGTGATAGACTAGAAAGAAACATCTCAAAATTTGTTTAGGATCTCTATATCTCAACAGATTTAGAACCTGTAAAGATGTTTTAGGGACCAATTCAAGCTATGGGTTTTAATCTTTAAAGTCCTTCATGTCATGAGACCAGATTATTTGTGGGACAATCGCTCCCTAGTTACATCAGATCATCGCATTAGATCTGGCAGAGAAGAAATCTTTCAAATCCCATCTGTTATTGTTACCCTTGGTGGATCCCAAGAGGCGAGCCTTTTTTATTGTGCTCACCATATAACATTCTTAGATGTCTCTAATGTGTTCAATTGTTTTACTCTTTTCAAGATTTTTCAAAATACTTTTTACTATTTTAGTTTTATAGAGCATTTTTTTATTTTTATATTTTAATAGGTGTTTTTTAGATTTGTTGTTTTACTGATTGTTGTACACCACTCAGAATTGCTTGCTATATGATTAATAAATATTTAAAATAAATAAAATGAAGATAATCTGTTTCCAAACAGTCTTTTTTTATAGTCAGAGAAGTAGAACTCAGAAGCATAATTATTAGTTATTACCATATTGTTTGGATTATAAGACGCACCTAAATTTAGAAGAGGAAAACAACAACAACAAAATTTTTGGCCTCTGAGTGCCTCATTTTCAGCCCCTTTCCAGCCTTTTTTCTACCCACTTTCGAGTCTTTTTGGCCCATTTGGGGGGCTTTTTGGCCCATTTTTTAGGCTTCTAGCCCATTTTTGAGGTTTTTCTTGGCCCGTTTTTGAGGGGTTTTGGCCTGCTTTTGAGGCTTTTTTCAGCCCATTTTTTGGGGGGAAGGCCTGAAAAAGTCTTGAAAACAGCCCAAAAAAGCCTCCAAATGGCCCAAGAAAAGCCTCAAAAATGGCTCAAGGAAAGCCTTGAAAACAGGCTGAAAAAAAGCTTCAAAAATGGGCCAAAAAAAAGGCCTGAAAAAGGGCCGTGCAGAGGCCACAAAATGGCTGGTGGGTGGGCATGGCTTCGGCATTATTCAGTCTATAAGATGCACAGACATTTTCTCCCCCTTTTGGGAGACAAAAAAGAGTGTCTTATAGTCTGAAAAATATGGTAACTGACCCAGGTTACAAAGCATTAAGTAGTTTATGGTAGGTTTTAACCAGTTTTTCTCACTATCATCACATCAACAATCCTATTGAGGCAACAAAATCAACAAGGTAACTTTATTTTATATGTTACTCAACCCTTTCCAAAGCCATTAACTTAAAGTTGTAGGGCCGAGAGCCCCTGATACTATCTGCTTGGAGAAGACCTGAGCATGATAGCATAGTAATAGCACTTAGACTTATATACCGCTCTACAGTGCTTTACAGCATTCTCTGGGTGGTTTATAATGTAAGCATTATTTGCATATTGTCCCCAACAATTTTGAGTCTTCATTTTATCGCTCTTGGAAGGATGGAAGGCTTAGTCAACTTTGAGCCCTATCAGGATTGAACTCCAGATTGTGGGCAGAATTTGCCTGAAATACTGCACTTTAACCATTGCACCACCAGGTTTCTTTGCTTGAAATGAATTAAACAAAGATAATTTGTGTCACTAGGAATATTGACAGACTACCTGTCTGCACACACAGTTTTCATACTACTTTTCAAAGAGTGGAACAGGGAAAGGGCAGACCGTCTGAGCAGGTTCTAAGCCCCTGTGCTCCTTCCTCCCATTTCCTTCTTGGCTCTCCCTATCAAGGTGACCTAGCTGCCAATCAAATAGCACAGTTGAGTAGGAAGTCTGAAGGAAGAAAAAATGGTTACCTGGGAACTCTGCCACCCTAGGCTTCAATGCTAATAGCCTGAATAAACAGAGTCCATGGCCAGGAGTCAAAGTAAAGAGGCAAACTAAACGTAGTCACCACTCATTAGAAGAGGCAATAGGCAAGGAGGCAGAAATGGAAGAAACTGAGAAGACAGGCATTTGCTCCTTTCCATCATAGCTGGTCTGAGGTAAAAGTTCTTCAAGCCATTTCCCTCATATGGAGTAAAGATTGGAAAAAACAGGTGGAGAATCAAGAAGCCCAACCAGTAACAAAAGATGAAGAAAAAATAAAGACTTTGACAGCAAAAATAAAAAAGTTTTATTAAGATTCATTTCTACACTTGTCTTTAACTTTTTATTTATTTATAGGCTTCCCTTTTGTAAAATAGGATTCCCCCATCCCCAGCCATTGAAGGGAGATGCAAAACTCTAATCAATTATCCAAATTCCAGTTGTTTATTGAGTAGGTAGGTAGGCAGGCAGGAAACTATCATAGCAACCCCAAGCTCCATGATGTAATACTTTACTAAACTAAATAGCATCTGGCCCACCAGACATATTATTGTAAGAATGTTATCTGCTTACAATTATACTTTTATTACAATTTATTACAATGACAATAGATTATTATTATTAATAATTAGCACCCTCTTTGGGAATGATAGTAGTCAAGTTTTCTTCAAGTCTTTTCTGATGATATTTGAGGGACAGTTTGGCCTAGTTGTTTAAGACATTAGGCTTTCTAGTTCCACCTTAGGCATGGAAGCAACTTGGTGACTTTGGGCCAGTAACTCTCTGTTACTCCAACTCAACTCAGTGTTGTGGGAAAAATAGAAGGAGGAAGGAGTATTAGGTATGTTTACCACCTGTTACACCACACACACACGTATGTGTGTGTGTGTGTATACACAATGTGTACATTGCCCACTCACTAAATACTGAAAGGGGCAGTATGTAAATTTAATAAATAAAACAAATAAGTTGCTCGGATTTGCTTCTAACTAGTCCCATATTTGCACAATCAAATAAAGTACAGGTAGTCCACAACTGAACCCAAAATTTCCACTGCTAAGCAAGACAGTTGTTAAGTGATTCCCCCCTCCATTTTAAGACTTGCCACAATTGTTAGGTGAATCACTACTGTTTAGTAAAATGGTTAAGTTAATCTAGCTTCGCCATTGACTCTGCTTGTCAGAAGGTCACAAAAGATAATCACATGACCCTAGGACACTGCAACTATCATATATACATACCAGTTGCCTGGTGTCTGAATTTTGATCACATGACAACAAGGGAGTCTGCAACGGTCCTAAGTGTGAAAAACAGTCATAGGTACCTTTTTCAGTGCCGTATAAGTGTCACTAAACAAACTGTATAAGGAGAGGGTTACCTGTAGCCAGGACTTTTTTTCAAGATCATCTGGGATTATTTTGAGTTTGTGGATTAAATACCGTTAGTCCTCCACAATTGAGCCCAAGATTTATGTTGTTAAGTGAGACATTTGTTAAGTGAGTTTTACCCTGTTTGCAACCTTTTTTGCCTCAGTTGCTAAGGGAATCACTGCTTCCCCAGATTCACTTAACCCCATTGATTTAGCTTCTCAGAAGCTTGCAAAAGAGGACACAGCAATGATAATATGAACTAAATGCCAAATATCTGAATTTTGATCACATGATCATGGGGATGCTCTAAAGGTCATAACTGTGAAAAACAGTCATAAGTCACTTTTTTCAGTGCCATTGTAAAATCAGAGAGTCACTAAATGAACTGTTGTAAGTTGTAATAGATAGGGTTCCTTTTGGAATAATTTTTGCTATCTGTGGGCTATATTTATCCATTCGTGCCTTTGTTATTTCAAAACTGGATTACTGTAACTATCTATTTAGAAATGTTTTTAAATACTAACGAGAAACTGGTTCAAAATACAATAGATCTCATGTTGTAAAATAAAAGCCACAGTGATTTAATACCAATATTCGGGATGTTATGCCAATTGCCACTGGGAACTTAATTCAGTGGAGTGATTAAGGTGCTGGATTAGAAACAGGGAAAGCCAAATTCTAGTCTTCCCTTAGACATGGAAGCTATCTGTGTGATTTTTGGGACAATCACTTTTCCTCAGCATTAATTAGGATCATAAGCCAGCTAACAAACAAAAGCTCTTGTCCCATAATTCAGTGATAAAATGATTTGCTTTAAGAACTAAGCAAGCATAATGCAAAAACAAGCAGACCCTGAAAAATGCAGAGCGAATACTAGGAAAAACATTGTTGGATTGTTATTGAGTTTCCAAGAACAATTCAAGTTATTGATGAAGGTGGTGACTCAGCAATGACGTTTGGGACAAGGTTCACAAAGGATCGCTGCAAATGCAATCTGTCTGTTAGGTCAATTTCAGGAATGCTGTAGGTCTCCTCTATGAAAGATTAGTGAGTATATTGGAAGCTATCTTTCTTAGTGGCATCCCTGGCAGAAAAACTTCCCAAAGATAGCCAGATGTCATCTAATTTCTAGCACTGAGACAGATAGCACCTGGATTTTTCTACAAGCAGTTGGAACTTGAGTAATATATATGTTAATTCTGTAATGAGTGTCATGTTTATAATGATGGGACTAAGTATTTTTTATTATTCTATTTTATTTATATGGGCTGCTCAGTCAAAAAAAACATACAAATTATGTAAGAAAGACATATTATGAAGTTACTGTTATAGAACAGTGTTATGGTTGAAAAGCACTATACAGTATATTCCAGTCTTCTATGTTAGAGATGTCCCAAGAGTTTAAACAAAAATTGAATAAACTTCAAAGCCCCAAGCCAATTGCAGTTGTCAACCAAAGAAAAATTTAAAACTTTCTGAATACAGAAATTATCTACATTCCTCATACTTGCACACAACATGCCTTTTCCAAATCTTGTGTAATACACTAAATCTATATTTCTTTTACAAGTGACACTTTTTAAGGTTTTAAACCAATGTGGAAGAAAGCTCACAAATATCAAGTAAATAACTATTAACGTAATCCTGAAAAATAATAAAAAGTAACATAGGGACCATGCCTAAAGTATGGCATGAAAAAGACAAATTATTTTGGTTCAAGTCAGATGTTTATTTTTTTAGAAGCAGTGCTCATTTTAAGCAATACCAGATTTCAAATATGTATATGTACACTTTGCCAGCTCCAATTACTGTCTAATAGTTTGGTATCTTAACTGTAACTTTTATTAGAAAAGGGTGCTCACACACAAAAAAATGAATAGACTATGGGCAGTAAATTTGAAAATATATCTCACATTAAGGAGAATTGTGATCACAATGTCTTATCTCAGATATTTATGAAAGTTTTCTTCCAGCAAAAATTAAAAATAATCTGGAGGCTGCAAATGGTGATGATCTTTGTCTAAATTGATGAGCCTGAACCTTGTATTGCCAAGCAGTATTTTTCGGACTACAAGATACACCACGATTTTGAGGAAGTAAGTAAGAAAAAAAAGTGTCCCCAACAGCACTTTGCATGCTTCAGCAGATCTGGGGGAAGGGGAAAATGCCCCCGTTTTTGCCAAGTCAGTGTGCTGCTGGGGGCTTGGGGAAGGCAAAAACGCCTCAATTTTTGCGAAAAACGGCACATTTTTTGCAAAAATGGGAGTGGGGTCGGGGCTTTGAGAGACCAAAAATGGCTGTATTCGGTATATAAGACTCACCAACATTTTCACACTCTTGGGGTGTGTGTGTGTGTCTTATACTCCGAAAAATACGGTAATTAGGTATATTGTTATGAAAACTAAAGATCTTTAGTTTTTCATATTAACAGCTTGAGGTTCAGATTGATAACTTGAAGAGGAAGCAAAAAAGAGGGAAGTACACTGACCTATAAAAATATACCAAAGAGCTATTAAAACATGATTGTAGGGAGGAAAAAGTTGTTCTCCTCAGCAGCAAGCAAAAGGGAACAGAGTTTCCTTTTTAAGACAGGGGCCTAAAATCTTACAAATCCTATGTAGGTGATAGAACTAGGATAATTTCAAACTTGAAATTTTGCACATATATTCAGGGGAACTTTTTAATATAATCTACAAATACTACCATATACTTGATAGCTGCCTAGTAAGGCTATCTTTTCAATTAACTCTTAGAACTTATTCTATAGATACCTATTTGCAAAACTATTTTGCCATACCAACATGGTGTGCTTAGGAAGTAAAATGATTACCATATTTTTCGGAGTATAAGACGCACCAGAGTATAAGACACACCCAGGTTTTGAAGAGGCAATTTTTTTTTAAAAAAAGTAGGTAGGTAGATAGAGGGATAGAGAGGGAGAGAAATACAGTAGGTAGGTAGGTAGGGAGAGAGAGAGAGTAGTTAGGTAGGTAGGTAGATAAAGGGACAGAGAGAGAGAAAGAGAGAGAAATACAGTAGGTAGGTAGGGAGAGAGTGAGTGTAGATAGGTAAGTAGGTAGGTAGAGGGATAGAGAGAGAGAAATCGAGAGAGAGAAATACAGTAGATAGGTAGGGAGAGAGAGAAAGGTAGGTAGGTAGATGTTTCCAGGTATATTTACCCATGTGCTGGAGAAGGAAATCATTGACCACCTTTGGAACAAATCTTTGTTTCTGCAGGCACAGTACTTGACCAACGCAATTCTCATCAATCACTCTAATTGAAGAGCTTTCCAAAGGGGGGGGGGACCCCTTTTTGCACTATGCAACCCCCCCCCAAATGGCCCGTTTTTTGCGAAAATGGTCCCATTTTTTCCCAAATAAAAGGCATGAATAGCCTGGGGGCCTTGCAGAGTACTCCTGGGGGAGGGGCAAAACAAGGAAAAAGCGGCCCTTTTTTTGTGAAAATGGGCCGATTTTTGGTTAAAAAAAATTGCATGCATAGCCTTAAGGAGGCTTAGAGTGCTGCTGGGGGCGGCGGCGGGGGGGGGGGGGCAAAACGCCCCGTTTTTTGCTCATTTCTGCCCTCCCCAACCCCCAGGAGCTCTCTGGAAGTCTCCATAAGGATATGCGCACAGCCATTTTGGTGAAGGGGCGGGGTTTCAGGAGGCAAAAAATGCTGTATTTGATGTATAAGACACATTAAGCCTCTTTTTAGAGGAAAAAAGGTGCGTCTTAATACTCCAAAAAATACGGTATTACCAAGTATTCTGAAAAATTAATGTTGGTTTAAGTACATTTTTGAATTTTAATAACAATTTAGAATGAAGTAAATTCTGTAAGTACAAGAATTCCCCCTTCACATTCTCTTCCAGAGTGCATATTTCATTCAGGATGAAAGAAGATAAATCCATTTCAATTATTGATGCCATTTCACCTAAAAACACACTATTTGAATAGTTCCAACTGCATTTAATATAAACTCTTTTTAAACAGCCTTTTCATTAAAAAAAAATATAGTTTAACAAGTTTTAAATTTTTAATTGCCAAGTCTTTTTCTTTTTTTCTCCTTTTGTAAACCTCCAAAACAAGGTAGCAATGAATGGAAAAGAACTTCCAATAAATATTACTATGATCAGATTAAAGAAAGGGAATAGTCTGGCTTTTAATTTTATTTGGGATATTTTTAATGAAATACCACTTAAAAATGCTCACTGATATAAGGATTTTTTTAAATTTTAATAAGATACCTATACTTTGTCCATTATTAGAGTTATCAGAAATTCAACATCATAGGTAATAATTTTTGTCAATCATCAACTTTAGATTTACTTCATATTGTAATCAATTCTGAAAACACATTTCTGTTGGAATTGAAAGTCAGAATTTATTATGGTACACTTCTTACAGCCACAACATAGAGATGCTGTAACAAAAGCACTTAACAGCATAGCAGTCAGTTACAAAGCATACTTAAATGGGTAGTGATTTATTTTTGAAAAAAGAAATCTAACTGGGTAGCACTATAATTATGGTGGAGGAAGTGACATCACACCTGGACAATGGAAGTTTGAAAGGAGAATTCTGCAATCCTGGAGAAGATTTAATTTTTTTACCCAGTAACTGGAACCGAGAAGTCCACAAAAGAAAGTAGCAGCAGCAGCAGATTAAGTGGCTGAAAAAGACAGGCAGTGAATAGAGTTTTATTCTATAACTACTAGAAGAAACACCTCAAAAAGTTCTGCTAGCATAATGAGGATGCTCTGAAGTTCATAAAGGACATAAACCACAGCCAAAGAGAAGATCATGTAAAAGAAAATGGTTACATATTTTTAAAGGAAAAATAAACAAGTATGCCCATGTGTAAGCTCCATTAGATGATTTTAAAATGAATGTCAAGTTTTTAATGTTACTGAGAAAATAGCCAAAATTGTTAAGTCTAAAATGTAAAACAGGAAAGCAAAGTACAACAAACGTGTTTTAAGAATGAGAAACAAATTTGATTGCACACCGCTCATTTGAATCAAACAACTTCCCAAAGACTGTAGTTTCATAAGGTCTAAGTATCACTGCACCAATACCATATATTATTTTGTCTCTGTTTCAAAAAAATCATTATATCTTCTAGCCTTAACTAGACTATTTGCTAACAGTCTCCTAAACCAATATGCTTGTTTACAAGAGTAAGCAACTCTTCCACTCTGCACAAGCATGGAGAAAGGGAGGAAGTCAACTGGAAAGTTCTTGATCTCAAAAATTTTAATTTAATTAATTAATTAAAATCTTTAATTCAAACATATTATGTTGGCTTCTCCTTTTCATTGTAATTTTTACAATGACAATAAAGATTATTATTATTATTATTATTATTATTATTATTATTATTATTATTATTATTATTATTATTATTATTATTATTATTATTATTATTTCTGCTAAAATAAATGAGAAAGCATGTTCACAGACAAGACTGTCATGTTCACTGTATTATCTCCTAACAGGCATATTTTACACAGAAAGTAGAATCTTTCAGGGCAACTTCTTCATCCTTTTGTTTTTGAATAAGTTTCCCTATTTATTCATCCTTTTTTCCTGTCCTGCTTACAACAAGCAGCACGTTTGACTTCATTTAGTACAACTATGCTATACTTTTTCAAACTCTAGATAGTGGGCTTCATGTTTTGTAAACTTCTTAATATAAATAATTCTCATTCAAAGTTTCAGGTTTGAAAGATTTCTAATTTAGTGTTTCATGTTACATTATTTTATCTTGAATATGGAAGAAGATAGAAAACATAAAATCCCACACCTGCAATGTGGACTGATGAAGCCTTATATATAGATACTTCCTAAGGAATGGAGGCATTTGCATTGCCTTCTAAGTGCAAATCCATTGGGTCATTAATTGGCCAAGCAGGACTCCTCCAAGAGCCATTTCCAGCAATGACATTATGGAGAAAGAAGACTTGCATATATATGTGTATACATATATATGTATATTTCATCACAATGCATATATAGTTCTTTTTTTCTCAAAGTGTCTAAATGAACGGCATTATGTGCCAGTACCTTAAGCATTAAATTTTTTCAAGTGGACATCTAAATAGACACATGAGGAAAAGGCAGAGGTTAAAATGGTAACAATGAAAGATCAGCAGAAGGAATGAGTTTTCATCACTCATTTAAAAATATGGAAGGAATTAGACATGTTATAGTGGTAAAAACTTCTAATGAAGCAGCAAGGCATAAAAACACATAAATAGAATGAATATTTAGTTTACAGAGAATGTAAATATTAGAGGAACAAAAGCAACAACATAAAAATGTGGGTAATAAAGAGGAGCAAAAGAACAAACACATTCTGAAGTTAACATAAGCTTAAAAACAATATAAAAAGAAAAGGGAACCAATAGAGTTTATAGTAAGGTAAACTAATATAGTAAAACCAATGACAAAATGGATTAATTTTAGAACTGAAGATAGAGGATAAAGGTTACATGCTTATATAACTTTTATATGATAATCTACATACAGGTTGCATAATTTCATATACAATGTTCTTACTATACAATAAAAATGGCACTTTGAGGAAGCCATAAGTAATTCAACAATACCAGGAACTGCTGTAATAAGTCAAACAGGAGTAGCACTCCAATCTTATGATCTTATCATGATGGCATGAAAATCAATGCATGCTATTTCATGCTTTTCCAAATCAGACAAGGGCTAGACTGAGTACTTTAGGAGAAAGTTGCTAAAAATAGAACGTCCATTTGTCCATTACAAAGAACTTTATAGTAATGTTAGAGGATAGACAAGTTGCAGCACCAGTTCTATTCATTAATATGTTTTGTTTTAAAAATATTTATAGGTTTTAGTGTGGAGAAGGTATGTGACAACAGACTGCTGCTCAATTTATAGTAGCCCATGAAGTACTGGGAGTCTGGTATAGTATACCAAACTCGTAGGCACTAAGAGTGCTCAGATCCAATAAGACCCTTTACAAATAAAAAAATATATTCATAAATACTCCATGCTGTTGCTAAATTCAAGTATGTGTTTTCTTTTGTAAATGCAGAAACACATTATATGTGGAAAATGTAGAAAAATATGTCATGAAGTAAAAGTAACAAGACTGAAATTACCCAGGTTTGAAAAACACTAAAATATCTTATTGATCCTGAATGGAAAAAATCTGAAGTAATCAGATACCAGACAATGGCTGTATTCATGCTTCCTTCTGAGCTAGTCCATTCAAACAGGTCTTAGTGATCTAGTTAACACAATTTAACTTATAAATCATGGTTTAGAAATAACAATGGCTGTATATATGATTTAATAAATGTGAATCAAGCCATTGTTTTGATGCTAACACTGCTATAGCATAAAAGAGTGAAAAAATGCTATGCTTTTGAGGTATATTAAAAGAGGGAAATCTAAAGCTACAATTTAAAAAATCATTTTAATAGCTATGTTATATTTTATATAGCTCTCTGCTGTATTGAGCGGAGGACAGAACAGATGGATGGTTGAGTAAACTTGCTGCTTGAATAAACTAAATGTACCATTTATTATTTCTATCATATGCTGCTTTTATGTTATTGCTTTTCTTTTAAATTTTGGTTCCATTCTTATTTATGATTTTAACTTTTGTTGTTGAACAAACCAAATAAGTTCCATTCTTGGGTAGTACAAAAGACAGTAAGATAAATGAAATGAATACATATAGCACAATCAAATCCATCAAATATCCCAATCTCAAACTACATTCAGCCTATAACTGGGCCAAAATAATCTAATAAACTATGTGTCAAAACATAAATAAAATAGTTATTGATTCATATATATATAACAATATTCTGATTAACTAAATATAAGCATAGTAAACTTAAAGAATAGGTATTTTCAATTTTAATATAATTTATACATAATGCATTTTATCTTCTTTGAGTGACAAAATCCAGATTGCATTGAGTTTCCACTTTTCTTCCTTAAGAACCAATATATAAAAACTCAACTCCCCATGGTTTCTAGTTTCTTAAAAATTTATATTTCTATATTCTCTGTCTACATGATCTGAAATTTTAAAAAATAATGGAGTAAAATGAGTGCTATAAATTCCTTATGGCATTTTCCTTCTTTGTTAATTTTATAATGGAAAAAAAGAATTTGCTGCAATATTAATACCTTTGTATCAGGCCTTCTCTATAACCTAATATGCTTTTTGCTAGGAAAGTTTCATCTTTCAAAAATACAGCCATTCATAAATGTAAATCTCCAAATACATATCTAATCATAAATTTAGAACCCCTGTGGTATAAAATTCTAATATGATAATACAGGATATGTGCAGTTACTTTGTTTATTTGACTTGCTCACATCTATGGGCACAGATTTAACTCATGAAATCGGAGCTGATCCCAAAGTAAAATTGCACACAGCAAAATAACTGCAGGAGGTAATACAAGGAAGGATACCACTCCCTTTAAACAAACATCTCTCTTTGCTGCGAGTAGATTTGCTCTACTCCATTTTGTACATCAGAGGAGACATATGAACATATATACATATTTCCACTAATTGAATCTCTAAATTAATAAACTACTTAGAAATCAAAACACGCCTTTATTGCTCAAGTTCTTTAACAAAGAGTTAAAAGCTTTGTTGCAAGAGGTTTGGCCCACCTTCTTGAGACATGTGAATTGGTATTCTTTTCTGTTCAGATTTACAAAAGAAGAAAAGGCAATCGACTGCTGGATAGTGTCTAAAACTTGCTGATTTAATAAGGTATACAAGACAAATACATTAAATCCTGCATGCATTGGATCCCCTTTTCAGTAAGCTACAATGCATTGTGTGGAATTTTCAATAAAAGTATTTCTTATGATCATAAAGTAAATGCCTGAATCAATATATAGTAAAATCAAGTGAAGCAACCTGCATGCAGATTTGAAATAGCCTATGTACATGTGATGCCATGGCTTATCATGCTTGTGATCTTGTGATGCTGGAGAATTGGTCTAAGAGTACTTCTATTCCTTCCAAGATTTTTGTGCGAAAGAGAATGTAAATTAAATAAATAAAATAAAATAAAATTAGTATCTTTTTCAACTTAGGTTGCTGTATTAGTCTTATATTGCTTAGGCAACTATTACAAGCACAACTATTTGAAATCAAGTTCCACTATCATCAGTAGTACCGTATTTGCCGGCGCATAAGACGACTTTTTGGCCCCGAAAAACATGCCTCCAAGTGGGGGGGTCGTCTTATACGCCGGGTCATCCGCGAGGTCCTGTTGTGTGTCTGTTAGACTCTGATTCCCTCCCCCCCGTCTTTCTCTCGCTCTCTGCCCAGAGCGAGAGAAAGACGGGGGGGGGGGGGGGAGGGAATCAGAGTCTAACAGACACACAGAGGGAGAAGAGAGAGGGGGAAGGAGGAAACCCTCCACAGCCGCGCGGAGACTCCACGCCGTCTCCGCGCGGCTGTGGAGGGTTTCCTCCTTCCCCCTCTCTCTTCTCCCTCTGTGTGTCTGTAGAAAGACGGGGAGGAGGGGAGGGAATCAGAGTCTAACAGACACACAGAGGGAGAAGAGAGAGGGGGGAGGAAACCCTCCACAGCCGCGCGGAGACTCCACGCCGTCTCCGCGCGGCTGTGGAGGGTTTCCTCCTTCCCCCTCTCTCTTCTCCCTCTGTGTGTCTGTAGAAAGACGGGGGGGGGGGAGGGAATCAGAGTCTAACAGACACACAGAGGGAGAAGAGAGAGGGGGAAGGAGGAAACCCTCCACAGCCGCGCAGAGACTCCACGCCGTCTCCACGTGGCTGTGGAGGGTTTCCTCCTTCCCCCTCTCTCTTCCCCCTCTGTGTGTCTGTTAGACCAGGGGTCCCCAACCCCCAGTCCGCGGACCGGTGCCGGTCCGCGGCTTCATAGGAACCGGGCCGCAGGGCCGGCGAGGAGGGAGCAGCGCCCTGGGCAGAGGATGGGCGAGCGCGCCTCCATGCCTCCTTCCGACGGCCACCTCAGCGCCCTGCACTTTCCGGGGCTTCCTGGAGGGGCCAGCATCTCGACTGGGGAGGTTATCCCGCAGCGGGCGGGCGAAGGACCCAAGCTGCGTGCCGCCAAAGCCATCCGGGCGCCGCACGCCCAGCCCCGGACGGCTTCGGCAGCACGCAGCTTGGGTCCTTCGCCCGCCCGCCCGCCGCGGGATAACCTTCCCAGTCGACATGCTGGCCCCTCCTCCTTGCCTGCACTAGCCGCAGCTTGGGTCTTCTGTCCGCTCGCTGCGGGATAACCTCCGCAACCGACATACTGCTTCCCCGGGTGGAGGGAGGGAGAGAATGGCAGACGCACAGAGAGGCAGACTTAGAGAGACAGAAAGAGAGAGAGGGGGAAACAGACACACACCCAGAGACACACACACACACACACAGAGACAGATGGGGGGGGGAGGAGAGAGAGAGAGAGAAACAGAGAAGGAGAAAGAAAGAAAAATAGGGAAAAAGATGAATGGAGGGTGGGAGGGAGGGAGTGAAGGAAAGAAGGGGGAGGGAGGAGGAAGGGAGCAGTGAAAGAAGGAAGGAAGGAAAGAAAGAAAGAAAAAGAAAGAGGGATGGAGGGGAAGAGGGAAGGAAGGAAAGAAGGGAGGGAGGGGGAGGGAGGGAGGCAATGGAAGGAAGGAAAGGAAAGGAATGGAGAGGAATGGAAAGGAAAGGAAGGGAATCGAAAGGAATGGAAAGGAATGGAGAGGAAAGGAATGGAAAGGAATGGAGAGGAAAGGAAAGGAAAGGAAGGGAATCGAAAGGAATGGAATGGAAAGGAATGGAGAGGAATGGAAAGGAAGGGAATCGAAAGGAATGGAAAGGAAAGGAATGGAAAGGAATGGAGAGGAATGGAAAGGAATGGAGAGGAATGGAAAGGAAAGGAAAGGAAGGGAATCAAAAGGAATGGAAAGGAAAGGAATGGAATGGAATGGAAAGGAATGGAGAGGAATGGAAAGGAAAGGAAGGGAATGGAAAGGAATGGAAAGGAATGGAAAGGAATGGAGAGGAATGGAAAGGAAAGGAAAGGAATGGAGAGGAATGGAAAGGAAAGGAATGGAGAGGAATGGAGAGGAAAGGAATGGAGAGGAATGGAGAGGAATGGAAAGGAAAGGAATGGAGAGGAATGGAAAGGAAAGGAAGGGAATCGAAAGGAATGGAAAGGAAAGGAATGGAGAGGAATGGAATCGAAAGGAATGGAGAGGAATGGAAAGGAATGGAAAGGAAAGGAATGGAAAGGAATGGAGAGGAATGGAAAGGAAAGGAAGGGAATCGAAAGGAATGGAATGGAAAGGAATGGAGAGAAATGGAGAGGAATGGAAAGGAAAGGAAGGGAATCGAAAGGAATGGAAAGGAAAGGAATGGAAAGGAAAGGAGAGGAATGGAAAGGAAGGGAATCGAAAGGAATGGAATGGAAAGGAATGGAAAGGAATGGAAGGGAATCCAGAAGTGGAGGGCCTGGTTGCCAAGGGGAACGGGGAAGCATCCCTCCTCCCCCGGCACCAGCAGCGTGGGAGCTGGACGGTAAGCAGGCAAGCGATCTTGTCGCTGTCGTGCCCAAGCATGTGCCTCTGCTGCTGCTGCTCCCCTCTCCGCCTCACCCCTTGCCAAACCCTGGTAATATGGTGGAAGAGGGGGGGGAGGGAAAGAAGGAAGGGTGGGTGAGTTGCTTTCCCGGGAAGCTGGTGGCAGGGGCTTTTCCTATGTGGCCTTGGATCGCTCCTTTCCACCCACCCCCCTCCTCACCGTTTCTCTGCCTGCTCTGCACCTTTTCCCCAAGAAATCGGTAGAATCAGGGTGATGTGGCCTGTGGAGAGATTAATTTGCCGGGAGTTTGAAGTATTGGGTGATGAGGGACGGATTGAAACAAATTTCAGTCATTGTATTGTTGATATTTGTCCAGCAGTCAAACGTTTTATTTGGTGTGTGGAAGGTGTGTGGAAGAGGAGGTAGTCTTATACGGGGAGTATATAACAAACTCTATATTTTGAGTGGAAATGATGGGGGGTCGTCTTATACGCCCAGTCGTCTTATACGCCGGCAAATACGGTACTTATTTTCAAGTAATTGTTAACACACAATTATTAATAATTAAGTGGTATTTTCCATATATCCTATTTAAAAGCCATTCTTGAAATGGAAGTTTTCCACAGTGCACTAATGATCATTACTCAACATAAGAGTATTTTAAAAATTTAAATAAGGAATGAGAGAATCTGAAAGCCATACATGGATCTACAGTTCCTGCTATACTTTCTTTTATTATAAAAAATATGTTCAGTTGAGAAGATGGTAAAATTCTATAAATCTGAATTAAACAACTAGCCATATTAGGAATATTTTGAAAACTAATTCAGAAAAAATGTTTGTGCACTTTACTGCTACTCATTAAAATAACAATTTCTCAAATTACTTAATGAGGATATGGGGGGAAAGCTGCAGCTGCTTTAAAAAAAATCATTTAATCCGAATGACTCCTACACAGCTGCAATTTCTTCAAATTTACTTAGAAGTCTAGAAAGCAATAGGCTTCTTTAATGAGCAGAAGATAGGTGCCAGTCTTCATACAGGGCTCAAATAACTTTTCCCAAATTATTTGTGAAACATGCCTAACCCCAATTTACTGGTGTGGTTTTTTTAATGTTGCTTATAGATAACAGGAGAAATTCTTTAAATGTTTTAATTTAATTTATCTTTGAGCCGCCAAACCAGATTAAAAAGGAGGCATAATCAGTCAAATCCAATAAACATAGTTCTTCCCATTCCAGTTGTTCTTTCAAATTTCCACTTTATGAACTCTGGTTCATCAACCTACAATCACTCTCTCTCTCTTTTTTTAAAGAGTTTGGATTTTCATAAAAGTTTATAGTTCGACAAATATTTCAAATTTTGTATTTTATAAATATATATACTGCAGTATACTTGAAAACATTTTTTAAGACTCCCTGAAAAGAGAGTAAAAGTGAAAACCAAAAGGTCCAAACGTACTGCTGGTTCTAGAATGAAGGAATGAGAACTGAAATGAGAAGAAACAGGATTTAAAACACCCTATTAGTGTATGTGTGCCAAAAAATCCTTAAAAGCAAGCAACTGCAGTTTTTATTATTATTATTATTATTTATTCAAATTTCTAAACCGCCCCCTCTCCCCGAAGGGACTCGGGGCAGTGTACAGGAAACTTAAGAACATATAAAACATTACAATAAATACATAATTAAAACCGAATTAAACGAATAACCCTGTACTAAAAATTTGTAGAACATTAAAACTGTATCCCAATTAAAACCTAATTAAAACAATTTAAGCTACAGACTGGGACGAGGAACAGAGATTAGGCCAGGCCGGCCTGATGGAACAGATATGTCTTTACTTTTTGGCGGAAGGAGCGGAGGTCCGTGGTGGTTCTAATATCGGGGGGCAGGTCGTTCCAAAGGGTCGGGTCCATCACAGAGAAGGCCCTTCCCATGGGCATCGCCCGCTGGCATTGCCTAGCGGACGGCACCCGGAGAAGTCCCTCTCTGTGGGAGCGAATCGGCCGAACGGATGCATGGGGCAGGATACTCAGTTTAATCTGTTATCTCGACATTAGTACTCTATCAGTCTTTGTCACTTCTAATTAAATAGACTATTTATCAGGAAACATCCAAAAATAATAAAAGATGCTTCACATTATAGATTATTTGTATCCTGTTATTTATTTTTCAAAATGAAACAAATTGTATTGAAGTTCTACCTTAAGAGAGGCCAGTGGATGTTCTGGACCAAGTAAACTCCAATGAAATGAAGCCAAATCTTCATCAGGTAGAATGTGATTACCTAAAATATACAATACAATACATGCCCATGTGAATTACATCAGTATCCGGAAAATTAAAATATCCTATTTTACAGTACTAAAACCAGGATCAATGTAACTTTTAAAACTGTAAGAATGTGAATGCAATTTATTTTAAATAGTATGTTTATATAGATAGATGAATCTCCACATATGCATTAACTTAAATAAGTGTTTGGAATTAATGAAGCCGGATAGGGTTTTTAAAAAAGATTAGCTTCAAATTCTACTCCCAAATCATGGAATTCCATTTTATTAATAGACATAATTAATCTATATTTTTCTATTACCACTTCTAATTCTTATATATACTGTATTTATCTGAAAGTAAAATCCCTGTAACAGAAACCTATTTCCAAATAATCTTGTTTAGGTGTTAAGATCTTCAGACATTACTTGGTACAAGGACCACTTCAACCAAATTAAACAATTCCTAAGCTAGAGAATGTAAAATCAGGGCTCTGCTTCTGTTACAACGAAAGTAACAACCATAAAACAAAAATTGAATGTGAAGATATTCTATAATTCACCAAGACAAAAAAAATGAACCATTCTAAGATGTGTAAACATTTTAACAGGAAAGAAGCAGGAAACGAGAAACACAAACCTCCCTTTTCCCTTTTACTTCTGTGTGGTGATATACCAAAATTTAAATTATGGGTAGAACAGGCAGCATAGCATAGAACCATTCCAATATCTGATCTACCCATACTTCTGGAATTAATGGATAAATTTCCAACACTGTCAATAAACAAAGATGAAATGCTGATGTTCAACATTTATGTTGACATCCCAAAACTCTATCTGATTAAAACATGTGATGATATTCATAGTTTCATTATGGTACTGTTGTTCTACCATGCGAACAGGTTAAGATGCAACAGTGTAGGTTCAGATGGTAAAATACTGATATCAACTGCAATCTTGCTTTCCTCTCTTGTAAGAACTTTTCTGTCAGAGTTTTGGGTCACACTAAAAGGCAGAAAGCAAAATAAAGACAGACCTATCTCAGAAAATGTAAATATCAGCTAAATGGCTAGCCAGGCAATCACTCATCTGTAATTATGAGGTTGATGATTATGATAATGAATACAATACACAACACACTTAAGTTCACTGACAAAGATGTTCCAGTTTTGGGGGGAAAAACAAATATAAAAGTTGCTGAATCAGTACTTTCAGTCATATCAAAACATACTGAAATATTACCAACTACTTCCATCAAAGTTCTTGGCAATTGTTGGAAAAACACAGAGTTAAGTGATCAAGATTGAAATAAGATGGAATGCTACATTTTTGATGCAAGCATTCCTAAAAGTGAAAGAAATTGTGCACTGGGTGGTAAACCTTATCAATTGAACAAAAAATCCACTTTTGTTTAAACAATACAGTATATTTGATAGGGATACCGGAGCCAATGATATCTTCAAATCCAGTCTTTTTAGTCAGGAAATCCTGTATTGAAACATTTCTTGATCCTCATTTTCTTGTGGAAAACAGCTAAATAAAAATACATTACTGACTAATGCTAAATTCAGTAACCCAGATGGCGTCGCTATGCCAGGAAAAAGTATATACAGTATCACTGCTGCTATGGGCAACTTCTAAAGACAAGAGCTTTCGATCCTTATACTAACTATAGTCACAAAGTAAGCTACATTGTACAACATATCTTTTCTAGAGGTTCCATATTCTCTTTGCTGATAGCATCAACCAGTTATCATTCTTGTCTTCATCTTTTAAAATAGAAAATTGAAGGACTGATTGATTTGAGAAAAATCTTTGGATATATCCAGTTTTGTGGTGGATGCTTGCCTACATTCAAGCGCTAAACAACATTGATTTAAATTGATTTAAGATGTTTCCCTGTATCTTTTTTGCCAATACTAATTGGTTACTCAAACAATATGAACCAGAGTCTGTTAGAGGGTGTATTTGTAGGATGACTCTCTTAGTATGGAGCAGAAAGGGCTGTCTTTGTGTTTAGGATGCATGAGTGCCTTTTTCTTATTTTGTACAGAATATATTTATGTATGCGTTTGAACCATATTTTTATAAATAAAAAGTTTTTCTAAGCATCACTGATTTATTTTCTGTGAATTGGCTAATTGTTTTGTAATTTGTGTGAGCCTTGTCCAAATAGAATTAGTCTGTGGTAAGAACATTTAGAACGTGTTCTTTCTCCTCATAAGGAACAGAATATGCAAATCTGACAGTAGGCCTTTTCAATGATGCTCTCTACTTAAATGAGATATCCTTCTCCAAGAAGTATATCAGTCCCAACTCTCCTTATATTCCATAAGCAAGTTAAAGCAATTTGGGATGCTTTCAATCTTTCATTGAATCTAGCACTCTATCATCACTTAAAGACTTTCACTGTTGCATAATTTGAATTTTGAAGTTTATGATATGCTACTGTTGCCCAGAATTATTATTGATTAGGGTGGGCTACAATATTAACAAATACTGTCAATAAATAAGTCCATCAATGAAGTATAATGGTATGTGAGAATAACCTTTTGGACACAGGGCAACTAAGGGAACAGTCAGATAAAAGGTAGCTGGTCACAGCAGGGATGTGAGTAGGGCATAAGACTCAATGAGCTCCTGCCTAGTTTTAGGGCTATAAAGAGACGAGGGTGTACTCTCAGACAAACAAGATTCTGCTGTGACCTTACAATAAAGTAGAATTATCTCATTTGGTTGTGTGGTGGCACTGTGAAGCGGTATATAAGTGCTATTGCTATTCCTATCAGGTCCTCATAAGGCTGACAAATAACTTGAAACCATGATTTAAAATTAGGATTTATTGGTAACAATAAACTACCATTTGAAATCTTCAAATAAATTATATGCAAACAAATACATCTTGATTAACATTATGTGCAAGCTAAATCATTGTCTCAATTTCCTAGGTACTCTATGTGTATACAAATTTGCTGCTGTGTATACTAGAATAAGCTTAGTAATTACCTTAGCATTTACATATAGTTGGAATCCCCATTCTATTTCTGATCCTACTCAGTTAGGTTTTTATTAAAATTAAGCTATTCATAAGTAGGACTGTAATATGTAGGACATTTTACTAAGTGTCAACCAGAATATACTGTAGTGAATAAAATGCTTTAATTTCTAGCTAAATAAGTAACATTTGGGCAGTTACACCCAACTCCAAATCAAACAGTAATTTGGGCTGCATGCAAAGCAGCATTCTCCTGTCTTTTTCACTGCTCAATCAGGACAAAATCCCACACATCTGTAGCCACTAACTCTTCTAAGAATTTCTATTTTAATAGAGTTCTTATTTTGTTGATTCCGTTTCTCTTATTTTATTCTAAAATTATTTTATAGGACATTAAAATTTTCTAAACATACAGGAGAGGGAGGAGCCTGCATTGCGTCGGCACAACGCGGGGTCTCAGCGCTCTGAGACCTCCGTTGACATTTTGCTGCCCCTTGGTCCATTCAGACCTAAACTGTCCTGGAGGGACGGCGACAAGGAAGACAAAGCCTTGCTGGTCACAGGGGTAATATTTGAGAGCGATACTGGACAATAAAGTGCAAAAAGAAGTCTATAAGAAACCTGGAAAGAATAAAAAGAGACTGGAGCCACAAATGGCAAAAGAAATAAGTTCACCTCGCTACTGGAAAGACACTGGCTGACAATACATGTTGATAATTAAAGATTAGCCATCCTTTGATGACTAATAAATAGAAATTTAGTATGTCATAGATTGTTTTAGATTGTCATTGAAGGATTATTAGTTAGTAAATAATTATCTACAATAAGAGTAACTAATGATAATGGTATAGTTTAATGATATGTATCTATGTATGTATGTGTATGTATGCATGAGTAGGAGGTTGGACATAAACAATAAGACTTTTAGTTAACCACGTAGGAATGTTGATGGATGTTGTTTTAACAAAATAGGGGAGAATTTTAGCAAACTCTAGACTGTTTTAGATTGCTATTGGAGAACTACCAGTTAATAAAAAATGAGTCATAATAAGAGCAATGGAATAATAATAGATAACATATACATATATGTGTAAGTATGCATTCATTTATGTATGTACGTAGGTATGTACCTATGGGAATGAGTGTATGTTTATCAGGTTGGATATAAATGCTAAAAGATTTTTAGTTAACTATTAAGGAATATTAATGGATATTGTTTAATAAAAAGGGGGCTAGAAGCAACATGATTTCTATGCAGAATACGTTTCCAGGATGAAATACCAGGGGAGATTTTTTTTTTTTGGAATAGACAATGAATGCCATTATGTGGTTATGTTTAAGTAAGATTTGTCTGAAGAAGACGACAGGCTAAATATGGAATATTAGAGGAGAATTCTGGTATAATGATATTAAGATATATAATGAATTTTTTTATTTAAAATCTATAAGTTGAGATTATTTATGAGCAATGATGGTTCTAGAAACGCACAAGAGTTATGCGTAACCAGTCGACATACTTTCCAAAGGATACAATGTAGAATGATGGTTTTTTCTTTTTGTATTCTTGTTTTATTTTTTTTTTAAAAAATTTTTTTTTAAATTTAAACATACATGCTATCCATTTTAAAAGTATCTAGAACTAAAATTTTCTCTCTAGTAAGCTTTATTCATTCATAATAATTATTGTACCTGTCAATATCATCCAATTAAGTTCAGAAAATTTAAATTCCATGTACATTTCATATAACATTCAATTAAGTGATATGAAAATTTTGGCGTGACAATTTCCCAATTAAATTGGGCTGATTTCCAAATAGCTAAAACATGGATTTAATAGAATTTTTCAGGATATTTTCAGGGCTTTTATGATTACAAACATAGAAGTCTCCCTTTAACAAATTTTCAGAATACATACACACACATGTACATACAGATTACCATATGTTATTTTACCTACCTAAAAGAGCAGCAAAAATAGGAAACCGATTTGGATTCAGGTCCAGTTGCTTGGCAACTTCATGCATCAGGTATTGGCTTGTTGTGAGGCTTTTTCCATTACGGCTCAGTTTTAGGGCATGGGCACTGAAATAGTAAGGGATGTTGCACAATGCATAATCTGAATCATATGCAACCAAGCCATGAAAGCCTTTTTCTCGGCAAAAACCAATTACTTCTTGATGGTGATCTTCAATACTTTGTGCAACCTATGCAAAAGAAAGTATATTGAAAGTTGGTTCCCATTTGTATATTTATCCAAAGTCTGCATTAATATCACATTTTTAAAAGTTCATATATAGAATATAAAGTCATAGCTTGCTAAACTTTATACAATTAAACAAAAATAATACTCTTAACACCACACTGCTTTATATTCAGCATTCCTTTGGATGAAACTAGTAAGCTTGTTCAGAAAGAACTTCTAAGGAAATCATTGTACAGTGACACTTCATCTAATGCTTTAAGACTTCTTCCCCACTGGCAAGCCACAGCCTGCATTTTGAGAAAACCTGCCTTAATAGGTTTATCATATTCCATCCTACTCTTCTGGTGGTAGATCAATCAAATAACTTTTTCTATGCTTGACAGTTTGACCAACTTTCCCTGAAATTCACCTACAATTCTATTTCTACTCCTTACAGAATGACCCTGGAACTTGAAGTAGGTCAATTTCTATGGAATAATAACAGCTTGAAAGAGATCTATTTTAGACCATTCAAAGCGGAAAAAATTGAAAGGCATTATGAAGCATTTCCTACTATTTTTTAAAAACGTAATACAATTTTTATACTATACAAAATAATTTAAAACTCGAAAGGATAGGGGGGTCTTTCTCAAGAAAGGCAAAACCTCAGTTCTCAAAAGGTATTTAAAAATAAAGGTGAAAGTACTTCAGATTCAGAAATACTGATTACATGATATTTTATGTAGCAAACAAATATTGTCAACTTGGGTGGGGGGGGGGGTGTTCCCCTTCATTACTCTCAGGGTCTTTTTTCCAGAAAATATGTGCTTTCGGTATTTGTTGCATATATTAGAATTTAAAACTTTCTTCACTTTACTACAGTGGTGGTGATTTTTTTTCTTTTTAAAACCTGCTGGTTTCTCTTTACCCAGAAAAAGTGGGTAGATGCCACCATTTCTAGGAATTCAACTATCTGTAATTATATTTATTTAGAATTTAACAAAATTTAAATTATTTTAAACTAGCTATAAAACTAACATTACCTTTCTAATAAAAATACATGCCCGTTTCTTACAGAATACACTTTAAATTAGTATATTCCATTCATTTATAAATTAATACAACTTATCTTAAACTCTTTACATTTCAAAATCATGCATTTGATACATTTCCATTTTCCTCAAAATGTTGGTCTACTCTCAAAAGTAATAGTAATTGTTTTTTCTAATTACATCAATATTTCTGGGAAATGGTATACACCAAGGAAGCTAGTTAGGATAAGATTATGAACATGGATTCATTTAATGATTCTGAGACCCTCTTTATCATTTTGTCAATTTCCATTTCCATTTCATGCCATAGGAATTTCAGAATAACCTGACTAGGCATTTAGCAAGAGAAGTTTCCATAAAAATGCACAATGTCAGATGTCCAGCTTTGTGGCAAGCAGAGAGGGGCCTTCTCTTGCATTTGCTTCAAATTTATGAACTATTTTCCACATTTAGATACTACAATTTCATAGTGGCAATTGAACCAACCTTTTTCCACCAATTCTTTTAAGAAGCTGAATTAATAATATGTGTAATTTACTGTATTTAACTGTTAATTGTTAAATTTGCTGCTAGATGTCTTAAATTATGTATAGGTACACTGAGTTTGTGGACCTTTTTCTAGGAAGAATATTATGATGTTTCTTGTATTGATTAAATATTAATAATCTATTTTTTCTAATACAATATAATTCATATACATCTGAACAACTATTTTGAATATAGAGAACAGAACTGAGATTTTTTCTTTAGAACATTCTCTCTCCCACTCTCTTAAACACATACTCATTCAACATAACTATAAACACAACTTCCCTTTCCTTTTATAAATCCATATTTTCTATTAATCTTCTATTTGGTCCATTAAAAACTAAAAAATAAGACTATAAATTTCAATTTCCACAATAACTATTCTGACCAATTCTTGCTCAATTGCCCAGAAAAAAGCACGCCAATTTGGTGGTGAGCATCAGTCTAGATGCCCACACATACAACTAATTTGGGGGGCGGGGGAGGGGGGGAAGGATTGACAAATCAAGTCTTATGAGCAAATGCTAATTAAAATATAAAAGGAGTGGAAAGACTCCAGTATTACAATTCTCCTCCTCCTCAAGAATATCAAAATCATGAAAAATAAAGTAGATAAATTATGCATGATATCCTAAATGTTTGCTTCAAAATAGTTTTATTACAGATTAGGTCTCCCAGATTTGAGTTCCTTCAAATGTAATGGATTATGTAGGGTCTTTGGTGTTCACTGTGCTTGGTTTCATTATCAAACAAGGTAACATAATCAATTCTAAAAAAATGTTTGCCCTTGTTTTATATACTAGTGGCTTGCCTAGTCAGTATAAGTGGGAGTGGTCTTGTGATTCCTTGATTGGGTTGTTGTTTACTGTTAGCTTGTTTGCCTGAATTGGTGGTTCCTTGATTGAGGTATTGTTTACTTCTTGATTGTAGGTCTAGTGCTAATCTTGCTTTTAATCTCTGCTCATCTGGGTGTTGATTGCTGATGAGGAAGTATTTTGATTTTTTTGTTTCCTTTTTGGCTTTTTGATTGTCTCTTGAACAGCATGTAGATGTTGTTTACCTTTATGGATGTGGATGACGGATTTGTCCAGGCTTCCAGTAATTCATTAGCACTTTTGAGAGTGGGATTTAGCTTGGTCTAGGATGCGGAGTATCAAGAAACTATGATCTGTCCATGAATTGTAAAATTAAGGAGTTTTCATCATGTCTTCTAACTGCTAGTTCCAAGTTCAAGAGAGCACCAGAGATCCCACAGTTCAATCCTGAACTACAAGCATTCTTTTCTATCAGTAATGGAACATGACTCCTATAACCCTTATTAAGTACAAACTTTGGCCAGGTAGATGGGTGACAGAATGTACAATCTGACACATTTGGATAAATTGGAGAAAAAGTCAAATAGGTATTGCTGACTGTCAAATCACAGAACCACACATTTCACTGAAAGTTATTTAAAATTGCATTATATATCTATAATGTGAAAGGCAGTTAGGTGTTCTGAATATAACTTCCCATGATCCTCTTACTGTTTAGTCTCACAGATATTCCCTATTGCTAATGCAACTTATTAAAATTATGCACTTTATATATGTCACCAATATAATGTGAATTATGTTCATTCATCAGATAACAATCATAGTACATGTTATAACAAACTGTCATCATGATAGAATTTATTTTATATATTTTATATTATCTTTAATATAGTTCACTAGAACTTTATTCCACTAGATGTAATAGCATTAAGTCAGTTCACTTTTGAAGGATTACTGCATAGAAATATCTTATTGCAACTTTCTGTAAATTTAGAGTAAGAAGAGCTATTGCTAGCAATTTTAAAGTTGCATTATAATATAACATTTGCTTTTATTTCTATTTTACAAGACAATTCTGATTAAGTGTTGGAATTAAAAATGTTTAACTAAAAACTTCAGAACATCAATACTCTTTGAAATCACTGATCCTTTTTCGTCAGAGATTACTGTAAAGATGGGTTTCTAGCTTCAAATCATGTATTGTTAAGACACATCTGATTTAAAGAAATATGATTGCACTTAACAGCTTTCCACTTCTGATAAATAAGTAACAAGAACAGAGCAATCTAACTTGTTCACTATGATGTTACCCTTAATGTCTGTCACTTATGTAAGCCAATCATTACACCAGATTTGTGGACTTGTAGACTTACTAAATTTCTTACCAGTTACAACTGAAATAAGGGGAGGGACTTCCACTAGCAACTTAGTCTGAAGTATCACAGCTATTCTACAACACAGAATGAATTCTAGGCCTTAAACTGTTAAGTTTCTGTCAGAAAACAATTAACCCACACTTCCAGAAAAAGTATTATGTTTTCAGTTTCACTGAACTTATTAAAAACTAACTTTTAATATCCATGTCTAAAAATATTCTGGGGCTGTGGGTGGAGAGTATCCTTTGTCTCTCTACAGCTAAGGCTTTATCTGCCACAAGGTAGAGCCTAATAACATCAAGCTCCAATTACAAAAATGTACATTATCTGTAAAGGTCACATATTTACATAACTATGCAACATAATTGTCAAAACGCTCTACTTAAAAGAACTAAGAGTTCAAGCAGGATACCTCACCAGTAGCTTTATTTTAAGGGCAAAATGAAATAAAATGAAATGCTATTACAATTGCTATTGTGAGAACAATACTACATAATTATCCAGAGGGAAAAAACCTAAGAAAAAAATGGAGGAATGACTCTATGGTCATTGATCTACATGTAATAAAATCTGTAAATCAAAGCATATCATAAATTTATTCAATCACATACACAATTGTGTTGTTTCATTGCAGTACAGTAACAATTTAAAACTTAGTATCTTCTACAAAACTGTAATTAAATGATTTACAATGGTGATATTAGTCTAAAACTTTTGTGAAGTTCAAGCCACAAGTCCCCCTTGCTCTCTAAATCATAGATTTAAAAAAACATGTTGCTTGCATGCATTTTGTGGACAACTGCCTAATTTCTCATTTATGATTTAAACAAATTATAGAAATTTCTAAGTATTCTTAAAAGAAACAACAGGACCAAAAAATAATTCTGATTCAAAGAGTGGTTATTAGGTTGAAGGGTTATTTTACTAATCTGAGGGATCAAAACAATGTAATTAAAGCATCTGAACCTGATGTTTTAAAAAAGGAACACAAAAGACAGTTAAAAAAATTAGAGTGAACCCAGAACATAAATATAACAAGATGGATTTTGTTCCCAACTGGTAATGCAACGCTCACTCCTGGATCAAGTACAATGATCACCAATTATCTTCCTTTATAATTTAAGCTACAGGTTATAGCTATTTGTACAGGAAAAGAATGGACATAAGAATTATGGCAGGCCTGAGGGGAGATGGCAAAAAAAGTGTATTATTAACAAACCAGAAATCCAAGTTTAGGAACAATGGAAAAAGAAAATGAGGATTCCTTGAAACGTTTAATCCGTCTCTGGCTGCAATAAATTGAATTGAAATGTTTAATCTTAGCAACTCATTAGGACTTCTTACATTGTGGATGGGAGTCTTTGGATGTTCCCTGTTCCTCTCATCTGATTTTCAAAGCTCTATATATAAATAGAAAAATCCCTGTACAGATTGAGGACATCAGTTTGCTTACTAAGTCCTCTCCTATGCCAGCCAGCTCGGCCACCCTGTACCTATCTTAGTGAGGACGTAGGGAGACTTATTTCTACTCTGTTCCTGGGAGGGAAAGAGTTGAAGCCAAGACAAACGCAATACTGTACAAACTTTCGAGGCAACCTTGGATGATTATTAACGACCAGCGGGAAGCACGCTGGATCCCAGGAAATCTCGTCTCCCCGCCCAAGGTTCTAACTCAGCTAGTTTTCGACGACATTTTGCGGATATGGGAAAACAGAACTTCCCTCCCTTCCTCCCTCTGGAATTAGTCAAACCATAACCGGGAGGGAAAAGTCTGCTGCCATCTTTATTAATGCTGCCCCTCTGTTCACCGCACGGAAGGGAGGAAGACTGGGGGGGTTCAACCCAGGAAGGTGCTGAGGCGCTTCCATGAATAGAAGGATGGCAGGCGCAGGAGTTGGTCTCCGATGGGCGTCAGGCCCCTGCTAAAGGGCCCCCCTCCTCCCCATGAGACGGGTGGGGAACCGGAGAGCGCGAAGCGAGTAGAAAAAGAGCGAAAAGCACAGTCAGAGAAGGGCTGGAGGGCAGATCGAGGCTGCAAAAGGGCCCCGGTGTCACGGGCCGGGGAGACGCATGCAAGGGGGCACTGGGGCAGCGAAGACGGCATTGGGCAACCCTCCGAGCAGGCCGTCGCTTGCCTTCGCTCGCTTACCTTGATGTGGAAGCGGATGAGGGCCAAGCGGATGCAGTGCGCCATGCAGACAGGCGGGAGAAACCAGACCTTGGGCGGCGGGGTGCCCTTGTTTTGGACGTGGCTGACAATCTGTTGGGCGGTCTGGCGCTCGTTGCCTTGCCGCTTCACCCACTCGTGGAGCCGGGCCTTTTCCAGGGCGCCGTTGAAGAAGACGAAGAGCTCGATGTTGCCGTTGAAGCAGGCCTTGGCCAGCGCCGCCAAGTAGCCCAGCATGTGGTTCCATTGCCCGCCGCTCACCCAGTCCGTGTAAAAGCCGCCGTAGAGTCGGTGCAGGCAGTTGTCGGCGTCGATGAGGAGTCGCAGCGGGGTCTGAGGAGGCCTTTGGCGACCACCACCCACCAGGCTGCCCCGGGCCAGCTTCTGCAATTCCACCGGCACTACGGCACTCGGGCAGTGTTTCTCGATGTAGTCCTGGAAGCCCTGCACTCCCATGGCGACGGTGGGACCGGGCTGGCTGTTAGCGGGGGCTTAGGTGGCGGCGGAGGCGGCGCAGGGAAGGAGCTGGCTGAGAAGAGCGTCTTCGGTCCGGGCGTGGAGGCGGCAGGAGCAGTTGCGATGGGTAGTGCTGGGCAGAGCTGGTGCTGGTGATCTAATATTATTCAACTAAGGCGGACTGGTTGGTTGGTTGGTGGGTGAGCGGGCGGGCGGGCGGCGGCGGCTGCAGTTACACGGTGGCTCTTCAGGGGGGAGTTGTATGGATTAGTGGGGGGTTCATGGCTGCTGCGCCCGCCATGTGCTGCTCTCACAGCGCCATGGCTCAGGGGATCCGGGCTACTGCTGCTGTGGCTGCTGCTGCCGCTGCGGCTCCTACTGCCGGGGAAAGGAAGGGAGGGAGGGAAAATCAAGAGAGCAGGAGGGGAGGGAGGAGGAGGAGGAGGAAGGGAAAGGAGGAGAAGAAGCGGGGGGAGCGGCACAACGCGCAGGAAGCCAGCCCACTCGCCGCCGGGGAACAGGCGGGACTTGGCCCAGAGTGCCGAGGCCGCCACTGCCGCCCGCCAGCTCGCTCAGGCAAGCGGAAGGCAGCTGGCCCAGGGCCGAGGGCCCGCTCTCCACTCTTTCCACTTCCACCTGAATGACAGAGCGGGAGGGCAGGCTGGCCAGGCCACGCCAGCTCCCCCTTCCGTCCCCTCCTCCTCCTACCACCACCACCACCCTCGACTAAGCCTCCTCTAGCAAACAGATCTGCCCCAGTGCCGCCGCCCTGCAGCTGGGACGCTAGGGCGCATGGCCTGTTGCATAACCCAAGCATGCGCACGGCGAGACAGGCGGGAAGAAAGCGGAGAGGAGGATTGGACCAGCCGGGGCCGCGCAAGCGGAAATGAGGGAGGGGTAGGCGCGTGAATGGCGGGTGGCTGCAGGGAATGGGAGGGAAGACGGGGGGCTGAGAGCGGCGAGGAGGAGGGGGGATGGGTTGAGAGGATTCCCTGGGGTTTGAGGAGGAGCGGCCGTTCGGTGGCTGGAAATGTAGAAACCACCTGCGGCCGACCTGAACTCTATAAGGCTTGCTCGGGAGGCTTCCTTCCGGGTAACTGAGCCACGAGTGCTAATGTTTATTGTACGTGCAAAATTCTCCCACTTCGAACTACTCCCGCGACTGCATTTGCGCCTGACAACATGAATCCCGCTCCGTGAAAGTGCACGCCTCGGTTCATGCACAATAACGCGACACACATTAGGCAGGTCCATTCAGGGCTGTGTGTGAGTAAATTCATCACTTATATATAAAGTGAACTCAAAACACTTTTATAACAAGGCGAAACTTAAAGCACAAGATTAATCTTTATAAGATTAAAGAATAATGTGTGTGTGTGCACATAGAGAGGTCTCTTAAAGAATCAAGAAATTGTAATGTTGGAATTGACCTCAAAGATCATGTAATCCAACCCCGTTTGGCGCAAGGTTTGCAAAACATTTCAGATAGATGTTACGCGGTTTAGGTGAAGACCAATGAAGGAGACCATGGCAGTTCAAGGGGCAGCCTATTCCGTTAAGTAACAAAATTTACCATCGGGAATATCTAATAATATTAACTTCACTTATTATTTTTGATTCTACCCTCTGGTTCTGCTCTTCCATCCTGAAAGTGCTTTGCATATGTTTTGTTCTAAGACTATTGAAAGAAATTAGGAATAGAACTGCATATTAAAACAAATCTCTGACTTCCAAGAATGTTCCATGTAGTCGCTATTAAACGGAATAATTTGGCATTTCCTGGGAGTAATGGAGCAATTTGTAATTCTTTTTTGTGAGTTGAGGATCCAATTTGGGACTCCTGCTGCTGAGATGTTTGTGATTTTTTAAAAAAAATTACAATATCCAAGATTGGGAAATGGGTTTTGGCTCAAACAGCTGAAGGACCATTTATGGAGGAGATAGTTCTAGGTCTCCCTTAGGCATGAAAGCAGGCTGGGTGATTTGGGAGGCCTCTCTTCGCCCACACTACCTCACAGGGTTGTTGTGGGAAAATAGGAGGCAGTATTGTTCACTACTTTGAGTTATATGTAAATATGCAGGATAAAAATAAAATAACATTCCAAAACAACTGGAACACTATTCCTCCACGGCACCTGACGGGGCTGCTAAACATGCAACTAGACCCAAAATGGGACCTAAGGTGTCCTCAATGTCCAGGCCACCTCCCATCTTGTTGCCTGAAGGGCCTTATCCCTCACGTTTAGATGGGATCCAGGATTGGTCCCCAGACTTCCCTATTCCCCAGGGATTGGCCACTGAGGTGCCTGAGTCAGGCCCTCATGGATCATCTGAACCTGAGGCCAGCCCAGGTCCAGGGCCTACTTGATCAAGGGCCTCTGCCACCTTTACACACACGGCTGCAGGCCTTAGGTTTGAAGACAATTCTGACTTTGAATTTCCCCTGGGCTCAGGGACATGATTGCAACTGCCATTTCTAAGGGTGTAGATGCAGAGCTGCAGCGTAGGAGTCAACGATCCAGGGGTTTACTCCTTATAGGGAGTTGTCTGCCTCTCAGGCCGACCTCCCTTCCCCCTTGCCTTCTGTTTACAGTGAAAGCTCTGCACTGGGTGAGGAAGGGGAAATATTGGAACTAGACTTATCAGATGATGAGGGCCTAGCCCAGGATGCAGCTCCCTCATCCATCCTATTCAAACTGACCTTGTTTAAATTGTTGCTCTATAAGGCAAAGGCTGCTACCAATATGGGGGAAGCGACCACTCAGGCTAGCACCGCAATAGGGTTCGATTTCACGGTTTGCTTGTTCGCTGAGCAGGTACAGGAGCAGGAGGTTATTCCTTCACCCAAATTATTTTTAGACATTGTCCAAAAGCAGTGGATCCAACCAACAGCAGTTGCTCCTCCTAGCAACGGTGACAAGAAGCTGTATGCTTCCACACCAGATCTTGAGGGCATTTTACAGTTTCCCACTGTTGATCCCCCAATAGCGGCCCTGGCTTCCTAGCTCTCATCCCAACCGAAATGTCGAAGGCCTGAAAACCGAGGATCACAAGGCCGAGCTGGTCATATGTAAAATGCACCAGGTGGCCACCTGGGCTTTACGAGCCGCCACAGCGGCCTCGTTTTTCAATAGAACCTCTCTAATCTGGCTCAAACAGCTACAGGATAGGTTGTCCCCAGATGATTTTTGCCTCCACCAGGATGTCAACAAACTGATGGCGGCATTGGAATTTTCATCGGATGCCACACTCAATGCGGCCAAGTTTGCATCCAGAGCAGTTGCATCCAATGTACCTTCTCGCTGCCTGTTATGACTCCACCATTGGCAGGCGGACTTACATTCTAAATGGTGCCTTGCAGTTGTTTCGTGCAGGGGATTCTGGGTACAGCCCAGTATAACAGGTATTTTCATCAATTGCAAGACAGGCTGCAGGACCGATCCAATACCAGAGACGGGAAGACAACAGAACCAGCAGCAGGCCCAGAACCGACAGCCATTTCGTGGCACCAACAACATGTCCTTTCTGAGATACCGGTGACTCATGAGGTAGGCCCTATTGGCGGGCGTTTAACAGCCTTTGCCCAACCTCGGACGCCTGGGCCCTCCAAACCATGAGGCTGGGCCTCACTCTAGAATTCATCGCCATTCCCCCGAGGCGGTTCATCTGATACCCTGTACCCAGGTGTCATATAAAGCAGCGCCTAATGGACACAGAAATACAACATCTCATTTCAATCAGCGGCATAAAACAGATGCCTCACGGACAGGAGGGACTAGGTTTTATTCCATACTTTTCCTAGTTCCCAAAAACGCGAGAGGATTTCCTAGACTTGAAACTGCTCAATTTCTACCTGAAATATCAAAAATTCAAAATGCAATCACTCAAAAGCATTCTAGCATGCATTTGCCGGAGCGACTTGCTTACCTCAATCAATAGTAAGGAGCTGTATCTGCACGTGCCAATATATCCGGCCACCGAAGTTTCCTGCACTTTCACTTTGCAGGGCGCCATTTCCAATACTGCTCTCTGCCCTTCAGCCTTTCCTCAGCCCCGCGGACCTTCACCAAGTTGCTGGAGGTGATTGCAGCCTCGCTGAGGTCAATATCTGTAAGGGTCAACTGTTATCTAAATGACATTTTGGTCTTGTCATCCTCCCGAGACCAAGCTCGTTGCAACCTGCAGTTGATGATCAACGCCTTGCAAGACTATGGCTTTGTACTGAACTTCCCAAAAAGCCACCTGCACCCGACCATGTCCCTTCTACATCTCGGGACCATCATTGACTCAGAAAGGTGCATTGTGTCCCTCTCTCCGGAGAGGCAACAGACTCTCCAGTCCCTGGTGAGTCAAGTGCTCAGCCAGAGATCACCTTCTCTTGCAGTACTGTCCCAACTACTAGGGAAGAGGATATCTTGCATAGACATTGTTCCTTGAGCGAAATTCCACGTGCGACCACTCCAGTGGTGCCTCCTTCCATTCCAGAGAGCTCACACCAGACACTCTCAGACCAAGACTCACTTATCAGCCAAAGTGTTGCTGTCGCTCCATTGGTGGATGTTGTCCTGCATCCTCAAGGGTTGCCTCTTCAAGGAATCAGAGCGAACCATAGTCACAACAGACGCAAGCCAATTCGTGTGGGGATTCCGTGGATTCGCCTTGGATCGAGTGGCAAGGGTCGTTGGAGGGAGCTGCGGAACAGCATCAATTAGCTAGAGCTATGAACCATCCGACTAGCCCTACGTGAGTTTCGGGACCTGTTGACGTTCACCTATGTGTTGGTACTCACAGACAATGTGGCGTCCAAGCCACATGACAACTGCCAAGGGGCACACACTCCAAATTCCTGATGCTGGAAGCACAACGTCTCCACCACTGGGCGGAGAACCACCTGTTGTCGATCTGGGCGAAACATATATCAGGCACTGCAAATGTTCTGGCGGATTGGCTGAGCAGGGCCACGGTGTACCAGACGCAGTGGTGGTTATACCCGGCCCTGTTTCAGGAACTCTCTCGCCCATTCGGACAAATGCAGGTGGATCTGTTTGTTCAGCCCGACAACACACACCTGCCACGCCTCTACACCAGGTTCCAGGTACTGGGGGCGGAAGGCACCGACGCCCTTCACAGCCCTTGGCCAGAGTGCCTCCTTTATGCTTTCCCGCCTCTACCAATTGTACCGCTGGTCATACAGAAAGTTCTAGCAGAACGGCCAGAAGTACTACTAGTTGCACTGATGTGGCCGAGGCGCCCCAGTACGCTGACCTCATCCATTTGTCAATCTCTCGCCCATGGAGAATTGCGGACGACCAGATATTCTTTTCGCAAACGACTGTCATCCATCCGAACCCCCAACTGCTACAATTAGCCATGTGGAACCTGAGCGGGCTATCTTGAGCTGACAACACTTTTCTGATAGAGTCATCACAATGATCCAGGCAGCTCGCCACCCATTAACAACCCATATCTACGAGGCTACTTGGTGTGCTTTCTGCAGGTGGTGCCGAACTATTGAGGCTGACCCAGCCAAGGCCACCATACCGCAGATATTGGACTTTCTACAGATGGGGTTGGATAAAGGGCTAACACCCAATAGTCTCCATCGCCAAAGTTCAGCTTTATCTACAGTGGTTGGTGGCGGGCAGGGCCACTCTCTGTCATATCACCCAGGAGTGCAGGCCTTCCTGAAGGGTGCATCGAACCTTAGTCCACCAATGGTCCATCACTACCCCACATGGCACCTTTCACTGGTACTTAAGGCCCTCATGGCCGCGCCATTTGAACCTATTCAGACTATTACTGACTCTTAAGACGGACGGAGGCACATTCATGTCATTTCAGCCAGCCACCATGGGGCAAGAGGCAACACTATTGGCTGCTGGTTGAAGGCATGTATTGCCCCCTACAACCAGTCCTGACCAGTCCCCAGACGCATCATTCCCCATTCCACCAAGAGTGCTGCCACGATGGCAGCCTGGGCGACACAGGCATCTGTAGAGGACATCTGCAAGGCAGCGACCTGGTTATCACTATCGCCTTTCATTTGTCATTACAAAGTGGACGTATATGCCTTGGCAGAAGCGTCCTTTGGACATCGCGTGCTGCAAAGGGTGGTTGCTTCATCTGCGAGCCCAGACCAGCCTCACTCCTGCCCCTGAGGTTTATTGCTTTGGCATGTCCCATGCTTGGATTCCCCGAGCAGCGCACTGGAGAACAACCGTTGACTTCTATGTGCACTGCGAGGGGAATCCAAACCCGCTCATGGCTTCGGTCTCAAGAATCTTTTAACAGTTTGAGGAGAAAGAAAGGCCAAAATCAGCCTTTAGCCCTCACCATCAGGCATGGAAAACATTCACTTTGCATATTTTTGATGTTACTATATCCAGAAAACGGCAGATAACTTCCTGTTCTGGACAAACCATATTTGGAAATCCTGAATATCCTATTGGAGTGCTTCAGTTGGCTTATTCTGGGGGAGGAGAAAACAAAATATTTGGAGGGCAAACAGGAATGTAAATGATATTTGCATTGCATTTTATATAGACTGGCCATTAGAGTATTAATTAAATCCACGAATATTTAAAAGAGTAGTATACAATGATTTTTTTTAAAGTAATGACTAAACATTTTAAAACAACAGCAACGTTTATGCAATAATAGTAACCCCTTCCCTTTTTCCTTTCCATTTTTTTTCCAAAACCAATTTGACAAGGCCAAATCTGGTTGTTGTAGATACAAAAATCAATCAAACCAAAAACATGTACACCTTTGTGTTTTGTGCCTTGAAGAGTAAGCTGCATGACTTCATTTCACTTCTGATCGAAAATCAACCCATTTCAGTTCATTGACATGTAGGAAATCAAGGAGTAGTGGATTAATTTCCTATTTTACTGCATTAAATTTCCCATATTCTTGCTTCATGTGGTCCATGTTGTGACTGTAACTTTGGATTTTCTTTTCTTACAACATCAACATTTACACATCATGAAAACATTAACCTAGCCATCTCATAAATACCATAAACTCCAATAGATCCTCAGATCTTCCTCAGTAGCTGCGCAATATATGTTTTAGCTAGGATGCCTTGGATGAACCTGCTAGGAATATAGTCTACCAGCATATGCTTAGGGCATTCATCACTCATATCTGCCAGAAACATATATACACACACACACATTCTGCTATGATGAGGCACTGAAATAGGATTTGAAGATATTTTTTTTAAATACAATCATTTAATGCTTCTATTAAAACAATTTATTGCACTGCCAGTTTATTTACTGTATACAGTATATTACCTGCATTATAAAGAATATTAATATTTAGTTATTTAAATAACTAAACTGCATGCATCCATTGATAGACAAAATCAATTTATGAAATAAAAAGAAGGAACAAGATGATGTAAGAAAAAAGTAATTCTAGGTCCTATCTTAATTTTCCTTTCATCTGAATCATTGATATTCATTTTTTAAAACAAACTCATACTTTTCTTAACTTGTATTTTTGAAGGTAATATTACATTGGATTTTGAACCCTCATGCCAGGAGCCATACTGCAAAAAACTGATATGGTGAGGATAAAGAAATAGAAGTATATATTCAATTATATGTATTTACTGCTATTCTAGACATCTGTTTTTAACAGTAATTAATTACTATGGGGTGGCAACTTAGAAAAAGGTGTAGGGTTGTACTCCTGGCATTATTATATATAGAATCTTGGCCTCAGGTTGTGGATCATGATTGTAGAGTATTTTTTTCATAAATATCTGAAATCAGCAATGACACATTTTATTTTATTGTACGTGTTGATTTCAAATGAGTGAAGTGTAAAAATGATTTGCTTCAATAAGTATTGAAATTCATTGTAGGAACACTTGGTTTTAGGGCATCTGGGAAATCAATTACATCTTCCATAATTTGGCTTTCACAGTCCTTTGTAGTACAATCATTCTCATGCATAAACTAGTACAATCATCCATCTTTCTCTTGCTGAACTTTCAGTTCCTTTTAAAATGCAGCAGTTAACATTATCCTTCTTGCTAATCAAACCAAGACTATCATGTAATTATCTTGTGAAATGTTTCTGTCCATTGATGTCCAACACAGTTTCATTATATTTTACAACTCACTTTAGTGTAATTTCTGCCATTTTGTTTCTTATTAAAACTTCTCATGAACTTCATTTTAAAAGACATACATTTTAAAAGTCTGTTACTGCTCCATCTGTGCTGATGCTTTTTGCCTGGGTATGTTTTATCAGTTTTCATGATTTGAAAAGCCCTATTTCCACTAAGATGTTTTCTCCTGGCTCGATAATCCTTAAAATAGCCATAAAATATCATGAATCTATGGCTCTCTCCATTATGTTGTTCTTTTTGTGTCTTATATTTATCTAATTTCATATTTTAAATTCTGAATAGGGCTATGGCTGAATGGATGTGTATTCAATTAATTTCTACAATTGTCATTTTATAAATAATAAAAATGACACCTGTGAAATTCCCAGATAAAAAACTGCTTTAGGCCTTTAAAAAAAAACCCCTCACAACAGGCTCATTTCCTTCTGGCATAATGGTTCTTTAGCATAGTCAGTGATGGATGCTAACAGCCAGAGCTATCAGCCTTTCCTGTAACTGTTTCCAATATCATGGCTGATAACTTTCAGCCACAAGGCCCAGATAAAGCTTCAGATGGCACCTGGCATTGTGGTTGCACACCGTTTATCACTGTAATATCAGTGTAGTGTAATATCTTACTACTCCCGAATGCTGTCTCCTGATATCCCGTACTAATATTTTATTCTAAAGAAATAAGCATCTTGATAATTTTCATATAAAAATTGAAAATGCCTTCCTTTCTACTCCCCTACACACATTAAATTAAGGCTCACAAATTTTAAGAACTATTTCTTAGAAGATTAGTCATTTTGTAATGTATGCCCGCAATTACTTTTTAGGATAATTAGAAAGACTTTTATATCAAGGTGAAACCAGAATACAGAAAAACCCTTTCAAAATTACATAGCATAAACATTAATATAAGTTGCATTTCAAAGTGTTTCAAAACTATTATGTTCTAATTATCTAAAATAGGACTACTGTGCTAACAAATCAAGAAATCATGAGGATTACATATAATCACTATAGATTGGATTAGAAACTGTTAGAAACTTAAAATCAACCCTCTTGCTGAGATGAATTCAGCATGGGAATATTGTTTAACATTTCTAGCTTGCATTTTTCACTACTCTTATTGTAGATATTATTTTGACTCTTGCTTCTAACAACCAGACGTTACCTAGATATTGGGAACCTGTGGTTTTTTTCCTGTGTTTTGAGCCAGAATGATAAATAAATCAGTTCTGTTGCAATAGTGTTTGCCGTAATCACCCTCAGCTTTGTTTGCATTGATCTTGTTTTGTTGTCCTACTTTGATATTGATCTTTTTTAAAATTTTGATTGTTTTGTATTTTCATTGATGTACTCTCTGATTGGGGGTTGCCCTATAAATTCTATAAATAAAAAACCATATTCATTTATAACTTTTCTGGTTTCAAATTATTTCAAATTATTTCTGATTTTCTAAAGCAAGATGTCTAGGGGGCTCAAAGACCATTTTATGTCACCTTTTAAGGAAAGAACATTTGTCTGCCTTCCCCTTTTATACTAAAAACTGATTTGATTTCCTATATTAAAATGTGGAGTTTGTATGTTTATTACTGCATTTCATGTCAGCAGACTACAATTAGGCAAAGAATGTTCAAAATAGCACCGTTCAAAGAAATATTAACTTTTATCAAAGTTAGAGTCTGTTGTTTGCACTGGGAACTTTCTTTTAACTCTAGACAGATTTGCATCTTATTACTATGGCTTAAGAACCTATTAAAACATCTGTTATGGGAAAAATGCTTTGTGGTCCACAAAAGACTAACATTGTGTTTGTTCATTATCCACTGAAAGGGTCTCTAGTTCAATAACTTGAAGCCACCTTAGCATATCCCTAAAATGCAACAGTATTATTTTGACTATTCTGCAATAATTACTTGGCTATCAGCCTGGGAGTTAAACGTTATGAAATCCACAGTTGGAAAATCCCGGGGCCGTAAACTACTCTCTACTATAGGAAACATATTTTTTAAAAAGGCAGAACAAGGCAGTGTTCTGAATTCAGAAATAAGAAATCTCTTTCTTATCATTGCCACAAAAGCAACATGAACATTTCCATCAGCTCACCAGGAATCAGCTCACCAGGCATAACTGAAATGAGACTTTACTTTAAAATTATGCCAATTTGGAAACTGCAGGAAAAAATAAAACTAACAAACGCCAAGTTAATTTTTGGAGGCATTTCAGTTTTGTTAATCAACTTGTAGAATTTGGGGGGGGGGGGGGGGGGAATAGACTTTATGATCTAACTGTAACTACCCAATTATTGTATCATAGAGATAGCAAGCTCATTTTGGGAACATATTTCACCTTGGCATCTAGAATGAATGTTTACTCATTAATCTTTAAGTTTGTCTCAGAGCAATAAGTTTTGATTTGCAAAAGCTATAAATAAAAGCTATTTTTTCCATTTGCAAGGTCTGCTTATTTCAGCCAAACCAGTTCTGTTGCCTTCTTTCACTCTGAATCATTGATATGGAAGTTAACTGCCAGTGCAAAGAAAACTTTTGTCTCACATAGTCATTTTAATAGGAATGTGTAAAATGTTTCTAATTCAAAATATTTTTGCCTCTAAACAGTTTTTTATGTTCAAAAAGGGTTGTTACAGGTACTCCATCACTGCTCTAACTGTTTGAGGCAACTATTTATTTCATCCTTTGGTCTTTGAAAAAAAATAAAGTTAGGACAGTTGTTCTGAACTTGGAATAAAGCCTTTTGAATAGGAATGGAGAGAGAACAAAGGCTGGCTAGCCACTTGAATTAACTATGTGAGAAAGATTGAAATCGCAGTTGCAAGAGGTGCTTGCTGAGCTGCTTTTTAAAAAATCGGAACTTTTGCTCTTCTTCCTGCGAAAGGGTGGAGTTAAGATGGCTCCTCTTTGTTCTCATTTTTGTACTTATAAATGAAGTCTGTCCTTTGAAACCACCTTTGGGAAATCTCTGGTATTTTTTTTTAATTCCCTCCCTGAGGGTGCTCTGGATCTCTTCTGTTATGTGGACTTTCTGGACTTTGATTATTTGACTTTTTACTTTTTGGAGTACCTCTATATCTTGGAACAGTGAAGGAGAATTAACTTTCTACTCTCAGACTTGCCTGTCACCTTGGACCTGTCCGGCCGCTTGCTCCACTGACACCATTTTTCTCTGCAAAAGATTTATCATCTCTGAACTTAGACAATGGGACCTAAGAAACCACCAAAGGGAAAGTCATTATCGGCTCCTGCTTCAGCAACTTCCAGTCCAAATATGCAACAACAGAAAATTACTTCATTGTTAAAAAAAGAAGTGGCTGGAGAGAGTTCAAAAGAATTATCTGTTAACCAAATGTTTCAGGAAATTATGAGTCGTCAAAACGAACTGAGGAGAGAGCTGGCAGATCTCAAAGACAAAATCAGAGGTGTACAACATAACATAACAGAAAATAAACAGAGAATTGCGGTACTGGAGGAGGGAGCGGCTGGGATGGGGGAAGAGATTAAGGGGGTCCGAAAGGGAAATTTAGAATTGGAAAACCTTATGGCTAAAATAGAATTTGAAAGAATGTCTTTTTTCCTCAGGTTCCAGAACTTACCAGAGACAGAAAATGAAGATCTTAAAGATATTATGAGCACAATTTTAGCAGAATACCTTAAGAGAGACAAAAACAGCTGTGGTGGGATATGGACCTGGTTTATAGCATTAACTCAGCATATGCTAGAATCCATAATGTTCCAAGAGAGGTACATGTTAAATTTCTCAGGAGGACCACGAGGAATGAGGTGCTGGGGGCCCAAAGGGAGGGATCTCTAAAATATCAAGATAAAGAAATTATCATTCTAAAGCAAATCCCGAAAAAAATAAGAGAAAGAAGGAGGAAGTATTCTTCCTTATCAAAGAAACTATACAATAGAGGAATTTGGTTTAGATGGTTATTACCAGAGGAAATGTTGATTTTCTGGGAGGGAAGCAGAATTAGAATTAAAACAGTGGAAGAGGCTGAAGCCTTTATTAAAAAACATTCTTCTCTCCTAGAGGACGAAGGTAGTGGAGGCGGGGGGAAAGGCAGCAGTGTACAAGACATGGGAAAGGGGGAGGCTATGACTCCATCTGGGGGCAGAGAGGAGGAAGCAATAGCCAAAAGGCTCAGATCACAAAAATAATTGTATTTGAAATATTATTGTAATTGTTGATATAGTAGAAAGTGGCAAAGAAAGACCCTTCGCACAGTCACTCACGCACTCGTGACATCCCGGCTCAACTACTGCAACACTCTCTACATGGGGCTTCCCTTGAGGTGCACTCGAAAGCTACAGCTAGTCCAGAATGCGGCCGCGCGGGTAATAACGGGAGCTCCGAGATACTCCCATATAACACCTATCCTGCGCGAGCTGCACTGTGGTCTTTCAGGTGTGCTTCAAGGTTCTGACGACCATCTTTAAATCGCTCCATGACTCGGGCCTAGTTACATGCGTGACCGTCTCCTGCCCCATACATCCCTACGGCCGATCTGCTCCCACAGAGAGGGCCTTCTCAGGGTGCCGTCGGCCGGGCAATGCCGTCTGGCGACACCCAGGGGAAGAGCCTTCTCTGTGGCAGGCCCTGCCCTTTGGAACGACCTCCCTCCTGAACTTCGTACTATCTCGGACCTCCGCCTCTTCCGCCAGTGTCTAAAGACACATCTTTTTCAGCAAGCCAGCCTAGCCTAACCTCCCGCTGGGGCTATTTTAGATAGTTTTAAATTGGGGTTTTAATTTGGTTTTAGCATAGGATTGTTTAATTTAATATGCTTTTAACTTTTGTATATTTTGTTTTATATGTTTTTAAATTCCTGTGCGCCGCCCTGGGTCCCTCGTGGAGAAGGGCGGGATATAAATCGAATTAAAATAAAATAAAATAAATAAAATAAGAGATGATTGAAGATACGGTTGATATAAAGTAAGAACTCTGTACATGCTTATCTTTTATATGTTATTTTTAAAATTGTAAAACTGTGAGATCTGGAGGGATTTCTACTACTAACATGGGAGCTACCAAAATTTTCTATGTACCCATTTACCTTTTCCCCATAAATGTTTTAAAACCAATAAAACTCTTTTAAAATGAAGAAATTGAGTAAAATAAAATGAATAAAATGGCTAATACAGAAGGCACACCTCACAGTGACAAACAGTTGTTAATATGAAGCTAACTTTTTCAAATATTTGCATATTGGAGAAAAGACGTGTGTGTGTGTGTGTGTGTTGGCATTGCTATAATTTGTATCTACTCCAGTGGTGGGTTTCAAAATTTTTTACAACCTACTCTGTAGGTGTGGCCTATTTTGTGGGCGTGGCTTGGCAGTCATCAGTCATGTGACAGGGTGGGAGTGGCCACCTTTTAAAATGTGGTGAAACTCATTTAACAACGCTCTTGCTTAGCAACCAAAATTTTGGACTCAATTGTGATGATAAATTCTTTCTTTATTTCTTTCTTTCTTTCTTTCTTTCTTTCTTTCTTTCTTTCTTTCCTTCCTTCCTTCCTTCCTTCCTTCCTTTCCTTTCCTTTCCTTTCTTTTCTTCCTTCCTTTCCTTTCCTTCCCGTTGGGTCACTGGCAGCGGTGGGCCAGATTTACTTCCAGGTACGCCGGTGGAACCCCCTCTCACCGGTTCTCTAAATTTCACCAACCGGCTCTCGCGAGTAGGTGCGAGCCTGCAGAAACCCACCATTGATCTACTCTTTAAAGGCTTTCCATTCATCCCTTGAGGCTTCTGACAATAGGAGATAACAGATGTATTATATAGCAAGTCACCAGTGAGCTTTCTCTTACTATGAGAATTCACATTTTAAAAGGGGAAAGCTTGTGATGATAGGATGCTTCCCATTTGCATGAGTAAAATTGTATTTACCAATGGTCAGTGAAAAGAAGTGGCCACATGCTTGTATGCATAAGTGCTGTCTACTTCAAAAAGATGCAACTGATTTCCTCATTTAGTCAGTTTAAGTCCAACAGCTATTGTGTCTTTTAAGTAACTTCTTTTTTCCTATCTGTATCTTATTGTAGAAATGTGCAATAATATCAGAATAAAGTTGAGCGAGAGCTGATATCTAAAAATGTTATCATGCTTTCGGACTTCATGCAAAGTAGCCTTATTTTCCAACATAGTGTCCAAGTATTAGGAGGAAAATAACATTTTCCTGTAAACACATACAGTGGGTGCAAGAACTATGCTTATATAAAGGTTAATATCTAAGTCAATTCTGAATCGTATACATAATTTAGAATTGTATTCTAGAATGATTTGAGTGGGGTGGGAATTGAGATTTTGCAGTATCCTTCCCCTGTCATGCCCACAGAACCGGTAGTAAAAATTTTTGAATTTCACACCACCTACATGCTAAAGCAGTGATGGCGAAACTTTTTTGACTCACGTGCCATAAGTGGGGGAAGCCCAAGCGGGTCGTGCGTGGGTGTGCCGCACCCATAATACAATGCGCGATACCCCCCCCCCAGTGCACATGCGTACACTACAGGCTTTCCCTCCATTTTTGCATGCTCTTTTCGCCCTCCCCAGGCTCCAGAGGCTTTTTGCCCTCCCCAGGCTCCAGAGGCTTTATAGGAGCCTGGGGAGGGTGAAAACAGGCTCCCCGGAGCGTCGTTTTGAGCGGTCCGGAGGCTTCAGGGAAGCCTCCTGAAGGTCGCTGAAGCCTCCGGACCACTCAAAACGATGCTCCAAGCAAATCGGACGTCACTTCCGGTTTGGTCGTAGCGTCGTTTTGAGCGCTCCAGAGGTTTCAGGGAAGCTCATGAAGCCTCTGGAGGCCTCCGGGCGGGGGGGAGGATCTTTTCGCCCTCCCCAGGCTCCTATAAAGCCTCTGGAGCCTGGGAGGGTGAAAAATGGCTTCAAAAAAGGGCAAATTCAGCTGGCTAGTGCGCACATGCGCTCTGGCCAGCTGACAGGGCAGCGCCTTGCGTGCCCTGACAAATGGCTCTGCGTGCCACCTGTGGCATACATGCCATAGGTTCGCCATCACAGTGCTAAAGTATGCAGGGTTTTAAAAGTTAAAAATAGCTCCTTTGGTTACACACAAAAATCTATTGGCATTCAAAGCTGCGCCACAACACCAATTTTGTATAGCTACAGTAGCTTTCACCTGCCAGCATGCTGGCTGTTGCCTTTTGCCACTAACTATAGTATATCTTCTGAATTGTCTTCAGGCAGGCCTCATTCTTCTGGATGGTGATAAAAGCATTGGGCACTATCATGGCCTTCCATCACAACTTTAACCTTAGACTGTCTACTATGAACCTCATCCCATTCCTAAGAGGTCTGTAAGGGGCGTGCATAAGCGCACCAATGTGCCTACCATCCCTGTCTTAATGTTTCTTTTTATTCATATCCATTTCATGTATCCAAAATCATGTTTATACTTATATATGTTGTCTAATACATGCTTGATTAAGTAAGTAAGTAAGTAAGTAAGTAAGTAAGTAAGTAAGTAAGTAAGTAAGTAAGTAAGTAAGTAAGTAAGTAAATAAATAAATAAATAAATAAATAAATAAATAAATAAATAAATAAATAAATAAATAAGACTGCAACTGGTGCATTATGCAAAACTAGGCAACGTTTCCCTTCCATCTATGCATCCTAGAGCTAAAGTTCTGAACAACCAAATACAACCTGTAGGTAGACCTGAGTTATAGATGTTACACAAGTGTTTGAAATAGATTATATTTAAGAGTTTAGTATTATGCAAGGGATCCCGGTAGCATGGTGGTTAGAATGCAGTACTGCAGACTACTTCTGCTGACTCTTAGCTGACTGTAGTTCAGCAGTTTGAATCTCACTGGCTCAAGATTGACTCAGCCTTCCATCCTTCCGAGGTGGGTAAAATGAGGATTCAGATTGTTGAGGGCAATATGCTGATTCTGTAAACTGCTTAGAGAGGGCTAAGCACTGTGAAGAGGTATATAAGTCTAAGTGCTATCTCTAAGGGAAAAAAATACACATATTTTGACTGAGATTCGACTATTTCCCTGCCAATGTAACAAGAATGAACCATATGTCCCAAGATAAAGAAGACTATAAAATAGCAGACCAGTTTCCTGACAGCCACAGTCACCCTTATTGAGCAAGTGCACTGGATGGTAGTGAACTTCGACTTTTGATAGGCAACACCTCCTTTGCCTTTAGAAACTTACCTGCTGATATGCTTCTGGTGCCTGTAAATAACTACATGCTGCCACTGAGTGTCTTTTGTCTCACATATAAGAATCAATCTTCTTTTCTGAATGCTCATTTATTACTTGCTGTATGGTTTCATTAGAGGGGTTATTTGTTTTCCCCTATAGGGAAAGGTTATTTTATGTTCTGGATTTGAAGGAAATTACTCAGGTTTGGTTGTGTAAATATATATGAGGCTCTCATCTGTCTTCTGCCTATGAAAATAAGGTTAAACAACAGGAAACTAGCATCATCTCCTGGGTGTCTTTTCTCCTCTGGGTTTGAAATATGAAATGGTAGATTAAAATAATAATAGTATAATTGATGCTGAGCACTGTCTGCATATATAACCAGATTATTTCAAAGGAGTTTGGATTGGACAAATTAACAGGGGGAAAATAGTTAAAACTGAAAGAATCAAGATGCCTATGGAAATAATATCAAAAGTCTGGATGAAGAAGGTCACTACATATACCTGTGGATTCTTGAACCTCAAGCACCCTGAAGGCAAGAAGAAAGTTAATAGTGAGTACATCAGAAGAGTGAGGAAGATCTTAAAATCCAAGCTCTATGACAGAAATACCATCAAGGCTATTAGCACCTGAGTAATTCCAGTCAAAAGGTAGCTTTATGTGGAATAGCTTACATCCTGGGAACACCATCAAACATCAACCATATGCCTATCCCAGGTCCTTGGAAAGGTAGAGAGGTGGATAAAAATCAGAAATCCAGTTTAAACATCTAAGTGATTACAATGAGCTATAATAATAATAATACCCAAGCAGTTCTTTAAAAATCTCCAATGAAATAAAGTATCGAATTGTAGTAAGGATGTTTTAATTATGAACTCATCAAATGTACTTTTTATTTGATCACATTTATTAAACACATTTTTATTTTCTAGTTTTATAGGACCATGATGCTCTTCTGTTTCTACCTAATAATGGTGAATGCCAGAAATATTCACTCCCTTGATTGATTCAATTGATCTTGGTTTAGGAATTTTTAAGTGCAGATTTAAACCATCAATTTGTGTTTTAAAATAATTAATTACCAATTAGATTAGGTAGTTCAATGTTTCAAATGGTTCAAGAAAATCCTGTAATAATAACAGAAATAACAATTACACACTTTTACCAAGAAGTGGTATGAAACAACAACATTCCCCCAATAAATATAAATAAAATTATCACCTCGCCCAGTAAATAACAGTAAACACTAAAACAACCAGTGCAATAATATGTTAAAAATTAAGAATAATAATTTTTAAAAGATATTACCAGTATATTATAAAGATTATGGTGGAGAAAGCAGACCTTACATTAATTTGCTATTTAAATAAAATATTTTTAAAATCCTTTTAGCCTGGTCAAATTTTCACAAAGAGTGAAAGGGGGATAATTCCAGAATCTCAAAGTTAAGGCAATGTTTCTCAAATTTGGCCACTAAGGTCTGTGGACCTTTGATTGGAAATTCTGGGAGTTGACATCTTAAAAGTGGCTGAGGTTGAAAAATACTGGCCTAGAGACTGAACCCTGGAAATTTTGACCCTGGGGCAAGGAATCCAAGGAAGGCACTGCTCAGAGTAATATTAAAAGTGGATTGTAGGGGAAAATAAATGAAAGTTGTAACAGCACTGCAAACCTTGTGATCAGAGGCCTTTAAACAAGCAGCTATGATTTGAACAAAGCCCTGGATTGAATGGGGAGTCAGTGATAAATCCAGGCCACATGAGAATAACATGCAAATAGAACTATTTTGAACTAACTGAAACACCCACTGGAAGACTTAAGCGGTAATCTAGACATAAGAGAACCATGATAAGGACCAATAATACTCCATCAGGAAGTTAACATTTGACGAACCTAAAAATCAATAAATAGGCAGTGAAAATGAGCAGTCTGAGAGACTGCAGACAAATGGCAGGAATCTCAGCTGAGGATAGGAAAGATGAGCAGACTGAATATAGTTCAGTCTGGATAATTCTTGTCTACTTCTAATTTAAAGCAATGGTCCAAGAAGAAGGCATTCAATCACACAATTGACCATGAAGAGCCACAGAAGATCAATGGACGTGAGTATCATCAGTTTAATAATAATATTGAAAGCCCTGATAGTGGATCAGGGCACCATATAAAGGGAAATATATCAAGAATAAACAAATAAATGAACCAGATCCAAGACTAACATCTGGCAGACACCACTGTAAGAAATTCCTGTGACTGAGATCCACCACAGGAAATTCCTGTGACTGAGATCCATCATGCAATACTGCAAAAGAACAAGAAGACAAAAATTCACAGCAAACAAGGATATGATGCCCAAAGACTATATCTAGACAATATTGAATAGTCCAGTGTGTCATATCGCTACCTCAGAATTACAGGGTTCTATGTGTGTCGCGAGCATTTTGTGGGAAATGAGCCTTTTAAACATTTGAAAAAATTGTACTGATTACCCCATTGTACGCAGAAGGAAACATTTTGGTATGTGAGCCTACCAACAAATAGTGCATGCAAGAAAAAAATGAGGCAGATGGTGACTTATCTTGGGTCATGCTGGGGACTCCGAATATCAGATAGAACCTAGCTATCTGCGGGATCGCATCCTGCCCCATACATCCCTGCGGCCAATTCGTTCCCACAGAGAGGGACTTCTCCAGGTGCCGTCCACTAGGCTATGCCAGCGGGCGACGCCCAGGGGAAGGGCCTTCTCTGTGGCAGGCCCGACCCTCTGGAACGACCTTCCCCCCAAAATTAGAACAACCACGGACCTCCGCTCCTTCCGTCAAAAATTAAAAACTCATTTTTTCTGCCTGACCGGCTTGGGGTAACTGAATTGCTCTGTTAGGGTTTTTTAGGGGTCTAATTTTAGTTGGTCTGGGATTTTAGCGCAGGGTTAAGTTTAATTCGTTTTTAAATTGTATTTATGCTTGTGTTTTTATATATGTATTTTTAAATCCCCTGTGCACCGTCTCGAGTCCCTTCGGGGGGAGAGAGCGGTCCATAAATAATAATAATAATAATAATAATAATAATAATAATAATAATAATAATAATAATAATAATAATAATAATAATAATAAAAATAAAAATAAAAATAAAAATAAAAATAAAAATAAAAATAAAAATAATAATAAAAAATAATAATAATAATAAAAATAATAAAAATAATAATAATAATAATAATAATAATAATAATAATAATAATTATTATTATTATTATTATTATTATTATTATTATTAACCTTGTTACACTAAATTACACCATAAAAATGAGAATTTAGTGTTTGGTGTTTTTTTAAAGGCATGTTGCTTTCAGATTCAAAAAGGGCAACACCATTGCCAGCATATCTTGGCATCTTATTTAAGTGTCCAAAATCCTGATTGATTCAGATTTACCAGGCTTTCAGAAGACTCACCAAAAGAGGGCAACTCTCTTAAGAATTTTAGACAAAAAGGGAAGCAGAGTCACAGGCCAGTAACAAAGCCAAAAACAGATCCTGAACAGGTTTCTTCTAAAAAGGGCACAGAACAGGGTATTTTAAAAATCTGGAAAACTATACTGGATAATATAGAAAGAGAAAGAGGGTAGAAGACTAGGATCAAGGAAGGAAGGAAAGGGATCAGCTGAGGAAGTAATATAAGGAAAGGTCTCCACAATTTGTCAAATGTGATAATCTAAAATGGGGCAGATTCAAAACAAGAAGTAAAAAAAGAGCAATGTTCACCACTTTGACTACAGAGAAGCTGCAAGAGAGAAGCAGACAATATATTCTCCATTTCAATGGCGGATGGTGTTTGTAGAGTGAAAAACATAGGAAGACAGGTAAAGAATCCTGGATTGGGACTGATCGATATCCTGAAAAAAACTTATTTTCCTCTTGCAGATGGTGAAAGTTATTAGCCAGAGATGTCCACCGCATGAGAGTAAGAATCTTCCCCAGGAATCTTTCTAGCTATCCAAACAGGGCCCACTCTGTCCTCAGGGTTGCAGGCATCCAAGATTGCAAAGATTTGGCTCTCAGCACACATCTGCAGCCCGGAGCAACCCAATCCAAAGCAATCTCTGTAGAATGAATAACCATTTCCTTTTGAATTTTGGAAGAATGAAAGCACTTTGGCTCTTAGACAGAATGAGAAATTGTTAGCTATGCACTTCCAGGGAAAAAAAGCTGAGATGAAGAATTAAGAGTAGTCTGAATTCTTGTATGTGGCCTTTGGCACACAACTGAACAAATAAAACCAAGTTCTGATCGCAAGTCGGTATCAAAAATAGAATATGAAACAAAAATAAGATGTTTTCATGGAAACAGTTAGATGAACTGGGGGCAAATCACTTACTCTTTTCAATCTTATTTTGGGAGAAAGATATATCTCTAAAATCAAGGAAAAGGAAAGGATAATGAAGATAGAATTTTGAATTCCAGCCATGGATGCCACAGTGAGGAGTAACTCATTCTTTAAATAACAAACCACACTTATATGCCCAAGAGGTAATAATCTACATTAACAGAATCTGTAAGTCTGAAGCTACAGTTCTCTTGCCTTCTCCTTTACACCCTGAGAAACTAGGGAGGGTCCCTTCTGTGCCTCTTGTCCCATCTAGGGCTATGCTGTCACTTATCTGACCATTCCCTAGGCAGCATCTCTTCACCCTGTCTCCCAAGGTTTTTCTCACATACCATTACACAATTACATGTGTAATTTCTACTGGGTGGTTTAACATTGTATGTGGGCTACTGGATTATAGATTAGATTGAGATCTAATCATTCACTGGAAGCTCACTTTATAAAAAGGTAAGCAATAACTCCGCATTAAAAATACATATTAGAAACAAAGATTCAAAATATGTTCTGCAAAGCATTTTACTTAATAGCAATGATGATGATTGAGAGAATATTCAGAAATGCAGTACCCTACCTCTAATATAAACATGTCTCCTTTTCTGTTATCTCCTTTTTTGAATGAAAGCAATAATTAAAATGACTTCTAGCCTATACTCAGTCTTCTGTTGAATGCAAGCAGAGGTCAACCATCTATGAATATGCTAAGAACATTACATCCATTCTTAAAGTGTTCTTGAAAGTCTACAGCAGCTATTACTTCAGTAAACCTTAATGTTTTTAAACTTTGTAGAAGTGTTTGAAAACATAATCCAATGATAATAACTAAAGCAGTTTTGGATAAGGAGGAATCTTACTTTTTCCAAAATTTTAGCTTGGGGGTGAAACACTCCCCCCCCCCCTTTTCCTCATGCAAGCCCCATAGACATTTGGAAGATATCTCTTCAAGTTCATTTATAAAATAAGTAAAAACTGTGGGTGTCTTTGATCTATTTCTCTTAAGTAAACTACAGAAGAGAGAAACATGTTGCTAAGCAACCGTGTACAGTAGAATAAAACTTGTGGAAATCGGGAAGGTGGGGGAACTGAGGTGAAGAGAGAATGAATGAGCCAAAAGAATGAAACAGCAACAAGGGAAATGAAAAACGTCATTAAGAAAACAGTAAGCGAGGAATGCAGATGTAGAAATTTATTACTGATGCAGCTTCAGTCTTTGCTCAAACAGCTCCAGTAAAACACTCAGATTGCAGTTTGTATAACTTCGTATTTTAAAGGGAACTCAAAAAATTTTTGGGACATTTTGCAATAGGCTAAGTTATTTTTAATGGTCCATATTTAGCAGGTTGAACTGACAGGAGTTAGCAGATGAAGAATCACCTGACCCCACACTCAATATATCAATGTACATCAAGGTTGACTCAACCTTCCATTCTTCTGGGGTCAGTAAAATGAGGACCCAGATTGTTGGGGGCAACAGGCTGACACTGTAAACCACCTAGAGTGGGCTACAAAAGCACTATGAAGTGGTATATAAGTCTAAGTGCTATTGCTATTTGGTGACTTAGGATCAGGAGCATTTGTTTGTTTACTGATTTATTCACTGCACATAAAATGCTACAATCAGTTGTCAGTTCTTTGGATAAGAACTCCACAGTTTCCTAAAAGAAGCACAATTCTACATACCTTTATCATCAGAGAAGAGGAAAGTTTATTTAGCCTCAGTAGTCATCAATATCATCAGTAATAGTCTGATAGCACAGACCTTTATATATCTATGGAGCTATTATGGCACTTTCTAAGAAAAATATGAGTGCAAAACATTTAGTTAGCAGTCTTATTTCTTACTGAATTTGAAAGGTTTTAACCTTGAGAAAACAGGAAGCAATCCACAACAAGCTTCCGAGATCTGCTTTTCCCAAAGTAAATAGTATCGATCTTGCAAAATAAGTCCATCATCGTGCCCAACTAATGAGATTTATACATTTTTCTTGTAAAAGTCCTTGGTCTCTCAGCCACTTCCCTCCTTTCACAATTTTCTCTGCAGTAGACATGAATGTGAAGGGAAATAATACGGGAAATTGTTGTTTGATAAAACAGACAATACCACTGCAGATATGCAAGCAGGGGCAAGGAAATACATTTTTAATGACCTGCTTGATCATACTTTCCCTGGGAAACACAAAATCATAACAACTTTGTCCTAGTTGACAAAAGGCAACCAGGAACCCTATGTTAACCTGCCAGCTTTCTTTTTGCAAAGAGAGTAATGGTATATCTACCAAGATATATCAACCACTGTTGAAAAAAATGTCTACCACTTTCACTTGTGAAGCAAGTGAAGAAAAGTGGATGGATGATGTTCCTAGAAAAAGTGTCACCATCACACAATATCCTTAACTTTACATGTTAATAAAATAATGCTTAGAATAGTAATTGCAATGTAAGATATCATATGAAGCAGCTGCAATTAATGAAGGCTCGAGGGATATAACAAGCATGAATAAAAAAATAGGAAAACAGAAGGCAACAATGACTTATGACTGTTTTTCACAGTTATGATCTTTGCAGCATTCCCATGGTCATGTGATCAAAATTCATACACTTGCCAACTGACTCATATTTATGACTTGGGGTCATGTAATCATCTTTTGTGACCTTCTGAGAAGCAAAGTCAATAGGGAAGCCAGATTCACTTAACTGTTACTAACTTAACTGCAACTATTCATTTAACAACTGTGGCAAGAAAGGTTGCAAACTGGGGTGAAATTCACTTAACAAATGCCTCACTTAAGAACAAAATTTTTTTGCTCAATTGTGGTCATAAATTGTGGCTATATTTCTTGGTTAAGTCTATTTCCTGATATGATTTACCATGAAGGTAGATCCTTTAATCTAAATGATTTTAATTTGCAAATGAAGAAGAAAATAGAACAAGAAAAGGTATACTGTAAATGGAAGGATTGACCCTATAGAATATATTGAATTTATATTCAATGTTACTGGTCAACTGAAAAGAGATTACTAAAGCTATGCCATGTCTAAAAGAGATATTATGCAATATGCCGAAACACAAACAAAACACTTTTCAAATAGTTATAGTCAATTGTGAAAAAAGTAAGGTTCTACATTTAGGCAAGAAAAACAAAATGCACAGGTACAGTATAGGTGGTACCTTGCTCAATAGTAGCAACTGTGAAAGGGATCTTGGAATCCTAGTGGACAACCATTTAAATATGAGCTAGCAGTGTGCAGCAGCTGCCAAAAAAGCCAACACAGTTCTAGGCTGCATAAACAGAGGGATAGAATCAAGATCATGTGAAGTGTTAATACCACTGTATAATGCCTTGATAAGGCCACACTTGAAATACTCCATCCAGTTTTGGTCACCACAACGTAAAAAAGATGCTGAGACTCCAGAAAGAGTGCAGAGAAGAGAAACAAACATGATTAGGGGACTGGAGGCTAAAACATGAAGAACGGTTGCAGGAACTGGGTATGTCTGGTTCAGTGATGGCGAACCTATGGCACGGGTGCCACAGGTGGCACACGGAACCATTTCTTAAGGCATGTGAGGCATTATCCTGTCAGCTCCAGCATGCATATGTGTGCTGGCCAGCTGATTTAGGCTTTCTTTTGAGGCTGTTTTTTGCTCCCTGGAGGCTTCAGGGAAGCTCCTGAAGCCTTTGGAGGTGGGGGGAGGCTGTTTTCACCCTCCCCAGGCTCCTAGAAAACCTCTGGAGCCTGGAGAAGGTGAAAAAAGTGTGCCAAAAGCAGGGGGCCACGCACATAGTATTATGGGTGTGGCACGCCCACGCACGACCCCCCCGCGCTCCCCCCGCTTTTGGCACACGAGCCAAAAAAGCTTAGCCATCTCTGGTCTAGTTTAATGAAAAGAAGGACTATGGGAGACATGATAGCAGTGTTCCAATATCTCAGGGGTTGCCACAAAGAAGGGGGAGTCAAGCTATTCTCCAAAGTACCTGAGGATAGGACAAAAAGCAATGGGTAGAAACTAATCAAGGGGAGAAGCAACCTAAAACTAAGGAGAAATTTCCTGACAGAACAATTAATCAGTGGAACAACTTGCCTCCAGAAGTTGTGAATGCCCCAACACTGGACGTTTTAAAGAAGAGATTGGACAACTATTTGTCCAAAGTGGTTTAGGGTTTCCTGCCTGAGCAGGGTATTGGACTAAAAGACATCCAAGGTCACTTCCAATTCTGTTATTCTGTTATTCTGTTTTTTTTCTAAAGCAACCAACAGGACTTTTAGACGTGATGCTTAACAAATAGAATGGCAAATGGAGACCAGGGAAACAGCACCATGATCACTCATCTCAAGAAACTTAAGAATCCAATAAATTGGATAAGAAAGCCAGGACTGCAAACTTTTTATTAAAAATATAAAATAAGGACTATTTTTACATTGGCAATGAGAAAAAAATATTATGATCATAGAGCAGAATTAAGATCAAGCATATAGGAGAAAAGTAAAACTGTCAATATATCATTGCCAATAAGAACTCCAAGGTATTCTTGTATCCATTATTGTGCACGATATAATAGCTCCTTATTCTCACATGTCCATTTCTATAAAATGAAGGTACTGGACATGCCTAGACAGCCAGATAATATGATAGAACATGAAACATTCTTCTCAATCTAAGGGCAATAATTTCCTTGCTTCCAAGAAAAAGGAAGGCTTAGAAAAGAAGGATATCATTTTGACAATATAGAAGAACCAATCCTTGAATGGTAGACCAATATAATCTTATATGGAAGATACTTCTGCAAGACACAGAGAGCTTTTGTAAGCAGGTGATTAGTATTAGAAACACAGATTGGTTGGGAGATGCATGCAAAAAATGCATAGAAACTTCCTAGATAAACTGCTAGATCAGGGGTCCCCAAACATGGCAACTCAAAAACCTTAACATTTTGGTGCTGTGTCTGCAGCCTTGTATGTTCAGAGCTCTTCCCTTGAATGCTGTGCATGTCCCTAGAGATCACACATGTAATGTCATTAAATTGTACCTGCCCTTGTCTGTAGGTACTTTCCTTAATGCCTGCCAGTTTCCTTATCCAAATGAATGTTTTACATTTTTGAAAAGTATCCAAAAGCTTCCTTAGAAAGCAAAAAGCAATTTTAGCTGCTTTCCAGTCTCATTTTTGACGTTTATCAGCCTTCTTAAAAACAAAAGCCAGTATTATTAGTCCTAAAGAGAAGGGGTTGATAGCATTCGGCTGATTTATTCACACCACGATAGCCACTTCGTGGATGAGTAATATTCTCTGTAGCCATTTTGTAAGAATGTCTGCCATGAATTTTTGCAATCTCAAATGATCTCATTAGCCAGAAAAATTGAGGAGAGCCCTTACCAATAGATCACACATGAGCATTTGGAGTCAATTGTTTTTCCATCACGGATGCCAAAACATTTCCTTAGTAGATTTATTTGAAAAAAGCAGGTAAGATTTTCCTTTTGGACTGTGGAAACACTTTTGCACAAAATATCTTCATATCCTTTTTCCAATCCATTTACCTAATTATTAAAGTTCCTCCTTTTGACAGAAAGTAACTGGTAAGATTTATCTTTGTTTAGAAGTATTCCAAAATCATAAAATATCTTTGAAACTTTTTTTTAATCAGTATCTATTTTCAAGGTAGATTAATAAAAGTAAAAGCATGCTGTATTTATGTATGTATTTATGTAAATTCTGTATTTCTTTCCAGAGCTATTATCTAAAAAAACATACAATTAATTTATGACTTATCATGACAACTTCCATTTCACAGGCCTTTTAACTCCAGGTTTTTTTTGGGGGGGGGGGACTACCAGAAAAAAGAATTTGAGTGGCTCTCTCAAGATCACATTCAATCTCAGGACACAATTACTTTTTGATTCTTACTTAGCCTTATAAAAGCCATTTTTGATACATCCCAGAAGACTATAAATTTGATTCAGTAACTTTTCTTTCCAGATCAGTTGGCGGTATGATTGAGGAGTCACAGGATGATTCTCTCAGAAAAAATTTGTTCTAGAATCTAAGAATGTTGTAGAATTATAATTAGTTTACACATCAAATGGAACGCAAATAGAGTTTAGCTCCCACAGCAGGACTCCCTCCTCCCTTTTGTTTTTTCTGTATATGCAGCCCAGCATATCAAAATCTGTTCCAAAGGACTGTTCATTCATCCAGAGCAGATTGGAGGATCATGCAGGGGGAGCATAGGAGAGAGAAGGGAATCCAGTCTCTGGCAGGAACCAATGAATCCCGCATGACACAACCCTAGGAATGCAAACATTCATGTGCTTTGAAAGGGGAGAAGAAGTGGGAACTTTTCCAACCTGGTAAATATTGTTTTCTATTTGAAAAAGATAATTTTTTTTCAGGTTTTGTATACAAATGCCAGGATTGGGCTTTCTTCTTCTTCTGTAGCTACACCTAGCTGCAACGTCGGCAGTTAATTTGAGCCCCTAATGTTATGCCATCTGCCACAAAAAACAAACTTCCAACATTTTGTTGTTGTTGTGCTCAGATATCACAAAAATTTAACACTAATAGCCTTTTAAGCAGAAGTACAATAAAAGAGTTATAATAAACAAGACTTGCTAACTTTAACTAATAGGGCCTTCCACAAAACAACAACAACAATAAAAATGCATTCCAATCTATTGCTTTAAAGTGATGACCATTTCATGGTCACGGCAAATCTAATTGATCAGTTCTAAATATTTTTTACCTTTACAATTATGTCTTTTTGTAGTCCTGTGCATTGGTTTGATGACAAGCCCCAATGACACTGCTTCCCATAACTGTAAATAACCATTGAGCTAAATTGAGCTAAAATAATACAGAAAGGGGATAATACAGATAATACAGAAAGGAATAATAAAATAATACAGAAAGGGGACATGGTGGCTCAGTGGCTAAGATACTGAGCTTGTCGATCAGAAAGGTCGACAGTTTGGCAGTTTGAATACCTAGTGCCGCATAATAGAGTAAGCTCCTGTTACCTGTCCCAACTTCTGCCAACCTAGCAGGTCAAAAATATGTAAAAATGCAAGTAGAAAAATAGGAATCGCCTTTGGTGGGAAGGTAACAGCATTCCGTGTGCCTTCAGCATTTAGTCATGGCGGCCACATAACCACAGAGACATCTCCGGACAGTGCTGGCTCTTTGGATTTAAAACGGAGATGAACACCTAGAGTCGGGAACAACTAGCACTTATGTGCGACGGGAACTTTTACCTTTAATACAGGAAGGGATAACTGAAGGCATAACAAGCAACCGGAGTAAAAGTTGCAATACTTAAATATTAGCAGTAAAACAGATGGTACATGAACATGAAGAAAGCACTGATTGTGTGGGAGTGAAGGTGTTCCATATAATTTTACAATTTAGGATCATCCAGTGAGACTATTTACTGGGAAATTCAGGAGACATAGTACTTTTTCACACAAGATATAGTAAAACAATTGAATTCTCCTAGAATCCTAGCCCAAGACCATACCTTGTAGAACTATGGGATTAGGATTCCCCCTTCCCCAATGTAAACAATACCAACTTCCTGCATATGACATGACCACAAAAAAGGGTTGTTCAGAAATTTAGTTTAAATGTTCTATTTAATGTGTAAATGTGAATTACATTATATGCTGCGTGTTTTATTCATTCATTACATCTGACAACACTTTAAATATCTGAAATCCCAGAAGAGAAAAAGGCACAGCTCTCTCAGTCTGACACATTCTAAAATTCAGTTATTAAAGTATTTTTATTACTGCAGCATTCCTATGACGCCATACTAACATTTCCAGAGGTGCTGCCGCATGCCATTGGGCTTGAATCTAAGCACCTTGGTAATAAAATAAATATCCAAGAGTTTATTAAAATAAAAATGCAGGGAATAGGACACAGTTCCAAGTGAATGAGTTTGAAGTTGTAGACCTAGATGCGAAGAGAGAGTTTAAATATTAATATCCTCATGAATAAATATATGTCTAGCTTCCTTTGTCAATAATTCTGCAGTTGATTGTTTTGGCTTCCACATAATTAAAACCAGTGAAGGCCTGATGCTACATTTACTGTATAATAATCGCAAAAAAGAACGAGTGGGACCATAAAATAGAAAAGTAACACAAAACAAAGAAGCTAAAGTGCTCTAAGCCTTTAGAATTCAAACAGAAATATACTGGACATATAACACCCCAAATTTAACAATTGTCAATAAGAAAGACAAAGAAGTCTGGATAGTGGACAATGCTTGGAGAGAGCAGAGTAGAAAGAAAGAACGGAAAAAGATAACAAAATACAAAAGCCCGCCAATAGAAGCACTGCAGACTGATTGTAGCAAAAGAAAGTACAGTGGTACCTCGGTTCACGAACGCCTCGACCAATGTTCACGACCAATTCGGATTACGACCAAAAATTTCCCAAAAAATGTGCCCCGGTTCACGAACACCGTTTCGGTTCACAAACGGAAAAGTTCGTAAAAATACGCTCCGCTTCACGAACTCCGCCTCGCTTCACGAACTCCGCCTCGCTTCACGAACTCCGCCCTCGCATCACGAACAGAAAAGTTCGTAAAAATGCTCGGATTCCCAAACCCCGCCTCGCTTCACGAACCGGAGCCGCGGACATTTTAAAAACAAGGTCAGAACGGATTAACCGGATTTACATTGAACCCTATGGGAAACTGTGCCTCTGTTCACGACCAATTCTGTTCGCGAACAGAGTCAGTTCAAGAATCACGACCAAAAAACAAGGTCGGAACGGATTAACCGGATTTACATTGAACCCTATGGGAAATTGTGCCTCGCTTCATGACCAATTCGGATCGCGAACAGAGTCAGTTCACGAATTAAGTTCGTGAACCGAGGTACCACTGTATAGATAGCAATAATAATAGGCATCCTGAGTGCAATCCCAAAAAAAATGCAACACTACTTGAATGCCATCTGCATTGACAAAATCAACATCAGTCAATAGCAAAAGGCAACTTTTCTTACAACTGTTTACATCCTGCGATGGTGCTTCAACATCATCAAAGATTAACCATTTGCTTACCCCAGGTCCTTGGGAAGGCCTCGATAGGTGGATATAACACCCAAATCCAGTCTCCAAATCCATGGGCTTCACCATGAGTCTGAAAGCTCAGAAGACTGAGCCAGATTCGATCTTGCAAACCCAGTCTAAGCATCTGTCTGTCTGTGTGAATAATCATAATTATTTGTTTCAATGAAAGTATGTTTTACTCAATATTTTATGCATTTAGTGCAGTAACATATATTCATATTTTCTTTCTTTTTTAGTTTGCTTTTTGAATGGTTAGTTATGTATTTATTACAATTTATCCCATGTCTATTATTTTATAAGTAACTCAAAGTGGTAAACATATCCAATTCTTCCTCCTATTTTCCCCACAACAACCCTTTGAGGCAGGTTGGACTAAAAGAGAGTGACTGGTCTCAAATCACTCAGCAGGTGATTTCATGTGTAAGGGGGATCTAGAATTCACAGTCTCCTGGTTTCAAAGTCAGCATCTTAACTACTGTACCAAACTGCCTTTTCATTTATAATTTATTATATAATATTATACATTAATGTTAATAATATAACATATAATGTATATATTCAGTTATTTTTGTAATTTTTACAATGACAATAAAGATTATTATTATTATAACAGAGAGGTAAGTTCAGAGAAAACTTAGAACTACCTCTTAAATCATCTTTCTTAAATCATATATATGTGGAGGTAGATGAGAGAAAGAGAGAGATTTGTGCGTGTGAATGTGTTTGTTGAATTTCAATTTCCCTAATTCCCAGTCACAGTTCAATTATGTAAGTTAGGCCCAACACATAGATAGTCCTTGACTTACAACAGTTCATTTAGTGACTGTTCAAAGTTACAACGGCAGCAAGGTATACTTCCTACATATTTATGTAAGACTGAGATGTATGGCTAAATCACAATTGCAAGCATGAAATCTATGTAAGAGAATAAGTCCAAAGTACTTAAAGTGTATTTATTTTGCACTTCCTCAGTAAGCAAGGCTTTCTCTTCTAAATATAAATGAGTCACAGGTTGAAACATACAAGTGAATTCAGCCCAAGTTTGCAAATTTTGGCTAATAATGCTGGAAACTTTTCTCTGTTAAAAAAAGAATACTTCTGATTAGCTTTCTAAAATGATTCTAATAACATGAATAAATCCTTCCTCCTCAAATAAATAGAATTTTCTGCTGTTCAGCTATTTTTACTACTTTCCAGATTTTTTTTTACTACTTTCAGTTCCTTGGATTAAGCTTGTTCCATTGACTCTCTTAAATAAATATTGCGGTTACTACCAATTTGTATTAAAGGATGGGTTTCTGATGCATATTTGAAGGCAAAATCAGAAAGATGTTTCACAAATGTCCAAAGGTGGGTCAAAGGTGCTTTTTCAAGAGGCAATTGGACTTCATTTTTCCTTGAAGATGTTTCACTTCTCATCTGAGAAGCTTTTTCAGTTCTTGCATGAGAATCGAAACATCTACAAGGAAAAACAAAGAAAGTTTAGTTGCCTCTTGAAAAAGCACGTTTAGGTTTTTAAAAAATGGTTAAAAATGATAGTTTACTATTAAAGAGCTCTATGGATGCACCAGACCATAGTTTGCATGCAGAATTAGAATGGATTGCTTTTATTCAAATATTGAAATGACTTTACCTGCTGTTTAGACATTTAATAATGTAAGACTTTATTCAAGCTGATAGAAATTATTTTTCTTACTTTTGAAATCTAGCTTTTCTAAAAGACTAATGATTCGTCAAGACTAAACGTTAAGCTATTCTGGAGAGAAGATAATTACACCAATGCATTTGTCATCATCAAACATAAAATTTTAACATGAGCAGAGATTAGAAAATGTAGGGGTACATTGGTTAATCTAATGGGGGTGAAAAGGTAGGCAGCCTTCCCAGATACAAGCTATTATCAAAGCTATTACTGCTCTGTGTCTTAATAATTTTCTTGTCTAGAGGGATATGATTTGTGAAAGAATGGAGGAAGGGGAAGATTTTAGAGAAGGTGATGGAACGTGACATTCTTTGTATAAATTCATATTTTACTTGTTAGTTGAGCACTAAACACTAACACAGATGTAAATTGGCACAATCTCAAAAGTATTGTTGTGAGTTTTCCATAAATATTATAGAAATCACATGGAATAACCCCAAACGTGACAAGAGGAATTTTCATATAGCAATTATTTTGCATATACACACAACACTTGAGATTATCCTTATCACAGCATCCTCAGAATGAATAGGCTGATATAGGAGCAGAAAAGTGATTCTGATTTAGTTCATGCAGAATGGCTTTAAACAATAGGACTGTTGTGATGATGATGATGAGCTGCAAAACCCTCTTCTGCTCAATTTAAGAATTCTGTGTGGAGATAGAGGGTCTCTCTGTCTCTCTGTCTCCGTCTCTGTCTCTGTCTCTCTCTCTCTCTCTCTCTCTCTCTCTCTCTCACACACACACACACACACACACACACAGCATCTGGATAACATAATGTCAGAGCACTGCCCTTTGATATGGGACACCAAGAATTCCAGTTGGTACCTATCTTACATAGTAGACACCCCAATACTTCACTTGCATATAGTGGATATTAGAATGGCACAAACTAAAGACAGTCATACCAGTTTAGACACTGTCTTGATTAACAAGGTCCATGGCAGATGTTTGGGAAATCAAACCATACATGGATGAGACAAGAGAATCTGGAATTGGTGGAATGCTAATACAATAGTTGATCTGATATATGATATCATATATATTTATATATCATATATGTGATACATGAAACATATAATGGAATTGTAGGCAAAAGATCTGCATCCACTAACTAAGAAATAGTTTGCTAGCTACCTAACAAACACTTCAACAAAGAGGAAACTGTTTTCATAACTTGAGATAGACCAACTACAAGAACAATTGGATTTAGAACCAATACCTGAAGCTGCCGTCCTTATCATTACTGTGCACAGGAGTGGATATGAGGTAAAAGATTATGCATAAACTAGTTACAGTCAACTCTTGAAATAATTAACAAGGCTCAGTGGAGTAGTACCATCAGATCCTGGAAGATGCCAATAGAGCCCTGCAGAAGGGCAGAATAGTCAGCAATATCTTTGAAGACGGCTAATGTTCCTTAAGGCAGGAAGTGGCCCAGATAAGGCATGCTCCTTGGGCAACGTTTTGTGGAAGGAACATGAAGCATGTCCATTCTGTTGGATTTCAAAGGACAAGCAGAGAAAATTGGAGACATAGTCTCTCAAACAACCTGGGCCTCTGTCTTAAAAGGGCTTTATAGGTGTTAACAACCACCTCAAACACACTTCATGTAATTTATGTGTTTTGAAAACTATAACTGTTGCACAAAGCAGTGATAGAGCATACATCAAAACTGCCTACACATTGTATTAGCCTACAAATAATGAATGGATGGGTGTAGAGTAGGGTGCTTTGAAGAAGAATGTGATAATAGTCTTTTAAACAACCAAAATCAATTGAAGAAATGTACGAGATTAAAAGGTCAGCTTGGAACAACAGGGAGGTGGAGATCAAGGACCCTTTGCCCTCCTTATCACCATTATACTTCAGGTATGTTTATTTTTCTAGCTACTTCCACATGAGGTCATGACTGAAGTTTGAACATAGACATTTTATGTACAGTGCAGTAGAAGCCTTGTTATTACAATCTTGAAAATTATAGTCAATAGAAGGAGACAGAAATTAGTACTGCTAATAGATTCAGTATGTGAACTGCCAGCACAAGAGTGGTTTAAATTTAATAAAAAACAGTATTTTAGTTTGCATGAATGATTGTTATTGAGTGAGAGTTTGCAAAAAGTACTTTAGAATATTACTTTATTTTGATGTTTGTGTTTCCTCTTTCTCTTGGATGGTAAAGATCAAGTCCATTAGGAAAAACAAGAAAAATAAACCAATATTTGTTAAGTCTTATAAATACCGGAAAGGAGCACACATATATGAAATATATACTGCAATAACATTAAACCTTTTAGAGTTGTACAGATTTATTCACAAATAAACTACAGGAAGAAACTTGTGGGGAAAACAGCAAATATTTTAACTTGAGATACATTAAGTGGAGAGAAATATCCAGTTATAAAATTTAATAGTGATGGTACTGCTATTTTGTGTCTTGTTTTGAAAGCCAGAAATTGTAAGAAATAATTCAAACTTATAGTATTTTTTCAATATTAAGCATCAGATATTGACAATTTAACACTTTTGCTTTTTACTGAAGAAATGACTTTCGCATAACGCTGCATAAAACAAGAAATATGGGCTGACATTTCTCATTTCTCTCTGCTGGCTTCTTCAAAGTAGATCTGACTCCAAACTTGGCAACAGATGTCACATCCTTAAAATATTGCCTATGTTCAATGGAGCAGAAAGCCCCTAACCAATCCCTTTCCCCATTAAAACTATTTTAAAATAAGTTTAATTATTTTGATAAGATTTTGCTAGTTCTTTGACAGTGAAGCAATAGTCTCTCCAAAAATTAAGTAATTTTACTCATTTTGGAATCAGCCAATTTCTTGATCTCATATTCAAGCCAAAATTACTGTTTGACTTTAAAAAATAGTGTAGCAAGGCTTAGTAATAATAAGAAATGTTTCCTTCATTTTTGGTTACTCCATAACTGGGAATGTGCATGTCTTTTTCAATTAGTTTTTCCCCAAAAAAGAACCGGAATTTGTGAATGTTAATATAACTTGCAAGGTACACTACCACACATTGCAGTGATGGAGGCTCTCCAACCATTCTTGAGTTAGCAGAAAATGACTGACATTTCATTTCATTTCATTTATTTAATTTATATACCGCCCTTCTCCCTCTCGGGACTCAGGGCGGTGAACAGCCACAATAAAAAGAGGAAATACAAAAGTTAAAACAACAAATTAATAAATATTAAACAATTTGGCCCATTATTATAAAACCAATACTAAAACCCAATTAAAAGACTATGACAGGCCAGCTGCATGAAATAGATGTGTCTTCAGGGCCCGATGGAAGAGACGTAAGTCTGTGATCATGCGTAATTCAGGGGGGACGTCATTCCCGAGGGCAGGGGCTGCCACAGAGAAGGCTCTCTCCCTGGCGGTCGCCAGCCGACATTGTCTGGCCGACGGCACCCTGAGAAGGCCCTCTCTGGGAGCGGACTGGTTAGTGGGAGGTATTTGGCAGCAGGAGGCGGTCTTGCAGATAACCAGGTCCCATGCCATGGAGCGCTTTAAAGGCGGTCACAAGTATCTTGAAGCGCACCCAGAAAGCCACAGGCAGCCAGTGCAACTCACACAGGAAAGGTGTCACATGGGAGCATCTAGATGCTCCCCAAATCCCCCGCACGGCCGCATTCTGAACTAACTGGAGCCTCCGGGTGCATCTCAAGGGAAGCCCCATGTAGAGAGTGTTACAGTAGTCCAGGCAGGAGGTGACGAGAGCTTGAGTGACAGTGTGTCAGTCACGATCCAGAAAGGGTATCACATTGAGAAGCTCGGGTAGGGCTGCTGATACTGGCATATCAGGTGAACCTGATAGAAGGCCCCCCTGGCCATGGCCATCATGTGCTCTTCTAAAGACAGCCGAGAGTCCAGGAGGACACCCAAGTTGCGAGCCCTCTCTGTGGGGGCCAGTGACTCGCCCCCAATAGCCAGAGATGGCATCAACTGGCTATACCGTGGGGGGGTGTTTAATTTTAAAAAAAAACCCCTCGGATTTAAGCGGCACGTTAAAATGGCTTCTCTGCAAAGAGAAAGCGGAAACTTTCACTCCGGACGGTCTTTAACAAGGGAAAGTGGATTGTGACTTTCTGCAACATTGTTTCTAGGTCTGGCTGAGCTTAAAAAATTTCTTTTTTTTGCTACTCTCTCCCTCTGGCTGCGAGATGGGCGGTGGAAGTGGCTTCACTTTGTCCCTTGCCTGACTATTTCAACTAAGGAAAATTTCCAGCGTCTCTTTGAAAGCAGGACTCTCTCTGGATTTTTGAATTTTTTTTTCTTTTGATGGATTTGTGACTTCTTCTCTGGAATACCTTCGTTATTATTATTTGCTGATTTGGGAAATTGTGTCTCTTTTGGTTTCTGAATTGTTTGCAACTTCACAGCCCTGAACTGAACTGAGCTCCTGGTTTGCCCCACCAGCCCCACCCGGAAAACGCCATCTTGGTGGCAGTGACTCTAACTTTTAACCATGGCACAAGAAGCAGCACTTGTAAATTTGGAACAAAGGATGGCTTCTCTTGAAACTTCTATGCAAACTTTGATATTAGAAATAAAGGCCCAGAGGGCTGAAAATAGTACTTTTAAAAAGGAACTATTGGATACCCGGAAGCAAGTGTTGGAGAATACACAGAAGAATGAAGAATTGGAAGGAGGGCTGGAGGGGGCTAAGGGAGAGATTAAAAATGTTTCTAATGAGGTGGGGGAAATAAATGGGCATGTGTCTAGGATAGATATGGAAAGAATGACATATTTTTTGAGATTTCAGAATGTTCTTGAGGAATCTGGTGAATGCCTACCTGATCTTATGAGTACAATTTTAGCAGACTATTTACAAAAACCTAAGGATGAGATCAGGGGGGACATTGACCTAGCCTATAGAATTAATTCTGCATATGCCAGGATGAATGAAGTGCCTAGAGAGATACATGTGAAATTTGTTAGAAGGTCAACCAGAGAGGAAATCCTGAAATTGCAGAGAGAAAGTCCATTAATTTACCAACTAAAAACGGTCACTATCTTGAAGCAGATTCCTAGAAAGATTCGAGATGCAAGACGGAAATTTTCCTTCTTGTCTAAAACATTGTTTGATCACGGGATTTGGTTCAAGTGGGTGACACCCGAAGGGATGCTGGTGTTCTGGGAAGGAGGAAGAGTGAGGATTAAAACAGTTGCTGAGGCGGAAGCCTTTCTTAAAAAACATTCCTCTGCCCTGGGGGAAGATCCAGGGGGGACGGAGGGGGTCACGGCCCCGCCCGCGGGGGGCCAGGGGGGAGAGAAAGAAGATACAATAGCCAAAAGACTTAGATCAAAAAAATAACTTTGCCTTGATTTTTCTTGAACAATTTTGTATAATATTTCTATCCGGACTTTTTGTAAATGTCTGACAGCATGGAAGGGAGAATTTAGGTAAATGTACTTGCTTTCATCTTGTAGTGGTATGGAAAATGTTTTCTATGTTAACTTTTTTTTAATGTGTATTTTGAGGTCTCGGAAGGTCCGACGACTCTGACGTGAATGCTCTCAAAATTTCTTTCTAACCATTACCCTATCCTGTTAAAAAATGTAAAACCAATAAAACTTTTTCAAAAAAAAAAAAAAAAAAACTGGCTATACCGTGACGCCAGAAGCCACAACCACTCGTCTTGGATGGGTTGCATCGAAGCCTGTTCCTCCCCATCCAGACAGCATGAAAGTGGTCATCTCTTCTGATACTCCAGAGTATCAAAGTAACAAAGGCTAGAGGCTTCCGGTTCCGGCTCCTGCGGCGACGGGCGAGCCTAGCGCTCGCTCGCCGCTTTGTTTCTCTTTCTGCCCCCCCACGGGGGCGAGACTCCTCTTGTTTGAGGGTCTCCCGTAAAGCTGGCTCGTCGGGGGGCGCCCCCCCCACGGCGGTGGAGGAAGTGGCCCCCGGCGCGGCTTAGGTGAGGGAGAACATGCTGCGGGGGGTTCTCCCTTCGCCTAAGGAAGACGGCGCCATTTACAACAATGAAGAGGGTTGATCGGCTCAGTCGGAAGGTCTCCCGAGGCTTCAGCTGCGAGGGGAGAGTGAGTTTTTAAAAAAACTTTTTTTTTCTGCTGCCAGCCAGGCTGAACGGACTGGGAGGGGGGTGTTTGTTTTCAAAAAAAACCCTCGGACTTAAGCGGCACTTGGAAATGGCTTCTCTGGAAGAGAAAGCGGAAATCTTAAATCCGGACTGTCTCTAACAAGGGAAAGTGGTATGCGGCTACTTGCAACATTGTGTCTAGGTCTGGCTGGTTAAAAAAAATTATTTTTCTACTCTCTCCTCTGGGCTCTGAGATGGGCGGTGGAAAATGGCTTTTCTTTGTCCCTGCCTGACTATTTTAACTATGGAAAATTCCCAGCGTCTCTTTACAATTGGGACTCTCTCTGGATATTAATGAAGAATTTTTTTCTTGTTGGATTTGTGGTTCCTTTCTGGATTACCTTCGCTATTATAACTATTGAGTTGGAAAATTGTCTCTCTCTTGGTTCCTGAATTTTACAACGTTTCAACCTTGATCTGAACTTTTGGCTCCCGGTTAGTCTCACCAGCCCCACCCTGAAAACGCCATTTTGGTGGCACTGACTCTAACAGTTAAGATGGCTCAAGAAACAGCACTGACAAGTTTAGAACAACGGATGGCTTCTCTTGAAACTGTTATACAAACTTTGGTTCAAGAAATTCAGGCCCAGAGGGCAGAAAACATCATTTTCAAGAAGGAGCTATTGGACACACGGAACCAAACGCTGGAAATCACACAGAAGACTGAAGAATTGGAAGGGGGGCTGGTGGGGGTTAAGGGAGAGATTAAAAATGTTACTAAAGAGGTTGAGGAAACAAGTGGGCATGTGTCTAGGATTGATATGGAAAGAATGACATATTTTTTGAGATTTCAGAATGTTCTTGAGGAATCTGGTGAATGCCTACCTGATCTTATGAGTACAATTTTAGCAGACTATTTACAAAAACCTAAGGATGAGATCAGGGGGGACATTGACCTAGCCTATAGAATTAACTCAGCATATGCCAGGATAAATGAAGTGCCTAGAGAGATACATGTGAAATTTGTTAGAAGGTCAACCAGAGAGGAAATCTTGAAGGCGCAGAGAGGGAACCCTTTAATTTACCAACAAAAAACGGTCACTATCTTGAAGCAGATTCCTAGAAAGATTCGAGAAGCAAGGAGGAAATTTTCCTTCTTGTCTAAAATTTTATTTGATCATGGGATTTGTTTCAAGTGGGTGACACCCGAAGGGATGCTGGTGTTCTGGGAAGGAGGAAGAGTGAGGATTAAAACAGTTGCTGAGGCGGAAGCCTTTCTTAAAAAACATTCCTCTGCCCTGGGGGAAGATCCAGGGGGGACGGAGGGGGCCACGGCCCCGCCCGCTGGGGGCCAGGGAGGAGAAAAAGAAGATACAATAGCCAAGAGACTTAGATCGAAAAAATAACTTTGCCTTGATTTTCCTGAACAATTTTGCATAATATTTTCTGGATTTATTGTAAATGTCTGACAGCATGGAACTGAGAATTTAGGTATATGTACTTGCTTTTACCTTGTAGTGTTATGAAAAATGCTTTTTTTTGTTATTTTTTAATTGTGTATTTTGAGGTCTCGGAAGGGCCGACGACTCTGACGTGAATGCTCTCAAAATTTCTTTGTATCCCTTACCCTATCCTATAGAAAAAATGTAAAACCAATAAAACTTTTTCAATATAAAAAAAAAAGTAACAAAGGCTTACACAGAGTTTTACAAACGTGGTAATTGTAAGCTGTCTGAATGACCTTGGATTTAGAACCAATACCTGAAGCTGCCGCCCTTATCATTACTGTGCACAGGAGTGGATATGAGGTAAAAGACTATGCATAAACTAGTTAGTCAACTCTTGAAATAATTAACAAGGCTCAGTGGAGTAGTACCATCAGATCCTGGAAGATGCCAATACAGCCCTGCAGAAGGTTCTGGAAGGTTTTGTGTCAAAACAACTCCTTCAAATTCAGTGTCTAAATTTGAAAAAGGGGCCCAGTACACATGATATGGGATATGAATTCACATACTGATTTGTTTTTTGCTAATCATCCAAAATTGATGGAAGAACAACAAAGGTAAAGTGAAAATATACCACTTTCAGGTGACTCCTCCAATTCACCAATCTAGCTTCTTCAATCTGCTTCCACTCTAAATAACCCTTCATTTCCAGTCTCATATTATGTAGGTGCATGGAGGTACCCCTCCTTCATAGGAAGAAAATTAGGATGAAGAATTTTAAGAGCTAAATCTTGAATATTGCTATTATCAAGCCACCAGAGGTTAGTTCAGTTTAATTGCTTAAGTAGAAGACATTCATTCAAAGAAAAAAGCCCTTAAATGATAAAATACACAAGTGAACTGAGTTCAGTTTTAATCTCATACTAAACATGGATTCTGTTTTACAAAGGAGACCCAGAATGTCTTTGGAGGTTCTCAGTCATCCAGATCATGGCTGTTCCAAAACGTAACTGGGCTTACTTGGTTTTTTTCTTGAAAATGTTTTGCTTCTCATAAAGAAGCTCCTTCAGTTCTGGAAGTTTCTTGGATGAGAAGCAGAGGTGGAATTCAGCAGGTTCTGATCAGTTCTGGAGAAATGGTATCAGAAATTTTGAGTAGTTCAGAGAACCAGTAAATGCCACCTCTGACTGCCCCCGCCACCATCTATTCTCTGCCTCCTGAGTCCCAGCTGATCAGGAGGGAATGGGGATTTTATTTATTTATTTATTTATTTATTTATTTATTTATTTATTTATTTATTTATTTATTTATTTATTTATTTATTTATTTATTTATTTATTTATTTATTTATTTACTTATTTATTTAATTTATATACCACCCTTCTCCCTCTCGGGACTCAGGGCGGTGAACAGCCACAGTAAAAACAGGAAATACAAAAGTTAAAATGACAGTAACCTTCCCCTGCCATGCTCACCAAGCCACACCCACCAAGCCACACCCAGTAGTAACAAAACTGGTAGTAACAATTTTTGAATCCCACCACTGATGAGAAGCAAAATATTTTCAAAGAAAAAAACCAAGTAAGTCCAATTGCCTTTTGGAACAGCACCTTTGAAAGACCCAGAAGGATATGTTCAAAATATTCTAGCTTTCCTTCCTTTCTTCCTTTCTTTCTCTTTCCTTTCCTTCCTTCTATTTTTCTTTCTTTCCCTTTCTTTTCTTTTTTCTTTACTATGTCTCTTTCTAGAATATACTTGATTATAAAAAGAAATGAACAAATGCTATATTTATTCAAGAATTGTTCTCAAGGTCAAGAAATGGGCTTCTTTATTATTGTAAGAAAAAAGATACGTAAATATAAAAATGAAACAGGGTACCAGATTTGACTCATTTCAATAAAAAACAATGCCCTTTGGAATCACAGTTTTTCCTTTTGTAAAAATATAAACCATTTTTAAGAATCTAATTATAAACACTCCGTCACTAGAGAAGAAATCTAAAATGAAATTAAGACTTGTAACTGGTCCTGAAGGAGATAAATAACAGAGATGTTCAGATTACGTGAAAGCAGCTTGATTTAAAAAGAAAATCTCGAAAATAAAATAAAGTGCTGCTGGCAAACTTTAAGAATCTGCTGATCTGTTACAACTAGCTTGTCTCTGCCAGAATCTCTAGAAAGATACTGGAAAAGGTTGCCAATTTATTGTTACAGTTCAGAAAAGATTCTACATAAAAATACTCATGCCCAAGTTAAAGAATGGAAAGATTGAGTGTACAGACACAATTCTAAGAGATTTCAAGAAATAAAAGAAAAGACTTAAGCCTAAACACTATAAAAATAACCCTAATGCAGAAGTTGACCTTAGAACAGATGGCTGGCTAAACAGGAATAGGGATGATAAATTCAATTTTGCTATCTTTAGTTGAGAGATTTCTGTCCTGGGTCTTTAAAAAGTCCAAAAGCCCCCCCTCCCCAGTCTTTTCTGTACAGTTGCAAGAAAAAGTATGTGAACCCCTTGGGATTACGTGGAGTTTTGCATGAATTGGCCATAAAATGTGCTCTGAACTTCATCTAAGTCACAACAATAAACAAACACAGTCTGCTTAAAATAATACTACACAAACATTAGATGTTGCCATGGTTTAATTGAACATAACATGAAAACATTCACAGTGCAGGGAGGAAAAAGTATGTGAACCTGTGGACTTAATACCTGGTTGACCCTCCTTTGGCAGCAATAACCTCAACCAAACGTTTCCTGTAGTTGCAGATCAGACCTGCACAACGATCTGGAGTAATTTTGGACCACTCCTCTTCACAAAACTGTTTCAGTGTAGCAATATTCCTGGTGTGTCTGGTGTGAATCACTCTCTTAAGGTCATGCCACAGGATTTCAATCAGGTTGAGGTCAGGACTCTGACTGGGCCACTCCAGAAGGCGTATTCTGTGCTGTTGAAGCCATTTTTTTGTTGAATTACTTGTATGCTTTGGGTCATTGTCCTGTTGCATCACCCATCCTCTGCGGAGCTTCAGTTGGTGGACACATGGTCGTACGTTTTCCTGCAAAATGTCTTGATAAACTCTGGAATTCATTGTCCCATCAATGACAACAATCCATCCAGGCCCTGAGGCAGCAAAGCAGCCCCAAACCATGATGCTCCCTCTGCCATGTTTTAGAGTGGGGATGAGGTTTTGCTGTTGGTGTGCTGTGCCTTTTTTTCTCCACACATAGTGTTGTGTGTTCTTCCCAAACAACTCAATTTTGGTTTCATCTGTCCACAGTATATTTTGCCAGTAGTGCTGTAGAACATCCAGGTGCTCTTTTGCAAACTTCAAACGTGCTGCAATATTTTTTTTGGACAGCAATGGCTTTCTCCGTGGTGTCCTCCCATGTACTCCATTCTTGTTTAATGTTTTCCTTATTGTAGATGTCAACAAAAATGTTAGCATGTGCCAGGGACTTCTGTAGGTCTTTAGCTGACACTCTAGGATTCTTCTTTACCTCATGAAGCATTCTGCGCTGGGCTCTTGCAGTCATTTTTACAAGACAACCATGCCTAGGGAAAGTAGCAACAGTGTTAAACTTTCTCCATTTGTAGACAGTCTGTCTTACCATGGATATATGAACATCAAGGCTTTTGGAGATACTTTTGTAACCCTTTCCAGCTTCATGCAAGTCAACAATTCTTGATCGTAGGTCTTCTGAGAGCTCTTTTCTGCGAGGCATGGTTCACATCAGACAGTGCTTCTTGAAACCAGTAAACCCAAAACAGGTGTGTGTTTTTAAAGGGCAGGACAGCTGTCAGCAACACATCCAATATCATCACACTGATTGGAGTCAAGGGTGGCTCACTCCTGGTTTCAATTAGCTCTTGGAGACGTCATTAGGCTAGGGGCTCACATACTTTTTCCTCCCTGCACTGTGAATGTTTACATGTTATGTTCAATTAAACCATGGCAACATCTAATGTTTGTGTAGTATTATTTTAAGCAGACTGTGTTTGTTTATTGGTGTGACTTAGATGAAGTCACAGCACATTTAATGACCAATTCATGCAAAACTCCACGTAATCCCAAGGGGTTCACATACTTTTTCCTGTAACTGTACATGACAGGGGCATCTCTCCTGAATATGTGGGTTGGGCAATAAAAAGAAAAACAACACTTCTTGAATACATGACATCTCTTTCAGCATGACAAGTGGGAAGTGTAACTTGTCTGATACTGCTATAGAAGGAATAGCCGTCACCTTCAACATCTATTTCATGGACCCCAGAACACCAATTAGGGGACCAAAGATCCATTTTGCTTCTCTCCCCAATAAGCAAAATCTGTTCTACTCTTTCAAAAAACACTATGAGTCTTCATTGGGGGGGAAAGGACTCAGGTTCATCTTCAAGGCCTTGCAGAGGAATTTGTAGAACATCTGTCTGACAAAATTGTTTGTATTCATTCCAGCCTGGACACCAGTTTTGATTCAGATACAGTAGAAATGCCTGGGCACAATCTTGTCCTGTTATATGGGCACAGTTTGATCTTGTTGGACCTTAGGAAGTTGACAGGCACCTAATGACTGTGAACTTAGCGACCTGCTTCTTAGATCCGTGCCTCTCCTGGTTAGTAAGTCTGCCCAGGAGATGTCATGCAGCTGGAACCTAGTAAAATGGCACAAGGTTTTTGGAGAATACCTTGATGCTCAAAAAAATGAAAGACAATCAGAAAAGAAGATAGTAGGAGACAAAGAAGCTATATAAGATGCTATCACTGGTGACAAAAGCATGAGAAACATTCACTGGCATATACTCCTGGGTAAAAAGATGTCCATCCAGTCGTGAAGCATCAGAAGCAACTGAATGAGTGAACAAAAACAATGCCTAGTTGCATTTCAGCAAAATAAGGCAGTGAGACACTTGGATCACTTGTCATTTAGAAATGGTGGTAGTTACCAGGCCTGAGTACTTCCTTCTTGTCATAAATGTTTTTATTATTGCAGCCACTTCTATCCTTCTCGTCTGCCTAAAAAGATTAGATTATAAATGAAAGATGTAACAGGCAACAGTAAATACCCAAACCTTTAGCAATCCAAAAAACAAGGAGTGGACTACAAAACCTGATTACAAAGAAAAACTTTAGCTGCTCTCCTAAATGCAAGTTGAAAAGAGCTATAAATCTTTCCAAGGAGACCACTACAGAAAATGGTATTATAAAAAAATAAAAATGAAATAAACAATTTTGCAAATAACTGAAATATATGGAAGATGATCTGTTGGGTTTCCTGGTTCTAACCAACTTGGGCATTAGAGACCAAATATAACTCAGTACTTTGAACTATTCATAGAAAAAAATAGGATGCTGGTAAAATGATATTAAAAAATCATACGAGCCCTGCATCCCACTCCTATGAGAAACTTGGCTACAGCAGGGGCTAAGTGACAATCTTAACTCTTTATAAAGACAAACAGACATGCAGGGCAATAGTCAGATGAAAAGTAATGAAACCCACAATCGATCCAAAACTTTGCATGGCTTGACAAGGTTGCAGCTGCTGCAACAATTTAAATTCTACTCAGGTAATAATTGTAAATCTTGAGGAGTCCTAAAATGCTATTGGCGAGGAACCCCTGGGCATAGTCTTGGCTTCCAATCAAGCTCTAGGATCAGAGCCCAGAACTTAAAATTTAGCTATAATGCAATGGCCTTGTGACTATCCATGAGAAATACAGTATGTGCCAAATATTTTCTATTATACTTAATGTGCGCATTCTCTCTGTCACCTCTGTATTTCTAGCCAAGAAGCCTTCCCTTCCTCATTCAAGGATATCCTCTGAAAGAAGGCAAACTTTCATATGTTGTAAGTTGAAGAAAGTTTAGTGAACTATAAAAGTTATCATTTGCTACCCAATCTTGATTGTTAAATATAGTCTGTCAGATCATGCCAGACTAATCTAATTGCATTCTTGGACAAAGTGACAAAATTAGTGGACCAGAGGAATGCTGTCGATATAATTTACTTGGAGTTCAGTAAGGCATTTGACAAGGTAGACCATAACCTACTATTAGATAAAGTAGAAAAATGTGGGTTAGACAGCATCACCATCAGATGGATTCGCAACTGGCTGACCAACTGCACTCAATGTGTAGTCCTCAATGGAATGGCATCTACATGGAGGGAAGTATGCAGTGGAGTACCCCAAGGCTCTGTTTTAGGCCCAGTACTCTTCAACATCTTCATCAATGATTTGGATGAGGGGATTAATGGGGAACTCATCAAATTTGCAGATGACACCAAGCTGGCAGGAATAGCCAACACTCCAGAAGATAGGCTTAAGATACAGAAGGATCTTGACAAACCTGAACATTGGGCACTATCTAACAAAATGAAATTCAATTGTGAAAAAAGTAAGGTTCTACATTTAGGCAAGAAAAACAAAATGCACAGGTACAGTATAGGTGGTAACTTGCTCAATAGTAGCAACTGTGAGAGGGATCTTGGAATCCTAGTGGACAACCATTTAAATATGAGCCAGCAGGGTGCAGCAGCTGCCAAAAAAGCCAACACAGTTCTAGGCTGCATAAACAGAGGGATAGAATCAAGATCACGTGAAGTGTTAATACCACTTTATAATGCCTTGGTAAGGCCACACCTGGAATACTGCATTCAGTTTTGGTCACCACAAGACATGGAGACTCTGGAAAGAGTGCAGAGAAGAGCAACCAAGATGATTAGGGGACTGGAGACTAAAACATATGAAGAACAGTTGCAGGAGCTGGGTATGTCTAGTTTGATGAAGAGAAGGACCAGGGGAGACATGATAGCAGTGTTCCAATATCTCAGAGGGTGCCACAAAGAAGAGGGAGTCAAACTATTCTCCAAGGCACCTGGGGGCAGGACAAGAAGCAATGGGTGGAAACTAGTCAAGGAGAGAAGCAAGTTAGAACTAAGGAGAAATTTCCTGACAGTTAGAACAATTAACCAGTGGAACAGCTTGCTTCCAGAAGTTGTGAATGCCCCAATTCTGGAAGTCTTTAAGAAGATGTTGGCTAGCCATTTGTCTGAAATGGTATAAGCTTCCTGCCTATGCAGGGGGTTGGACTAGAAGACTTACAAGGTCCCTTCCAACTCTGCTATTGTATTGTAAATGACACCCATTCAGTTGACAGCTCTGTCTTTGACCCATTACATATAAGGCCTCTTGTAGTTCAGAGTAAGTGCTTACAATTGTCCAGCAACTCATACCTCACTTGGAGCAAATGTCAGCTCCAACGAAAGCTGCTGCAAAATTAGTTGGGAAATTGGTTTGTGGTCGGGTTTGTAGAATTGGGACTATTTTCTGCAAGAGGAAAATGTAGTTTGTCTATCTTATTAGACAATCAGGAGAAGGAAATTAAATAGCATCAGCCGTTTTCATCAATACCCCAAAGAAGGAAACTCTTTTCTTATGGACTTGCTTTTTAATCATCACTTTGTATTCCCACATGATGTATGAGGACAAATGAATTGTGTTAGTAGGAGACAGTCTCTCGTTGTTATTATTGCTCTGTATGGGCTTTCACTGTAGGGTGTGTGTGAAGAACATGAACAGGACAAGTCCTTACTCAGTGTATGTAGGAACTAAAAACAACAATACTATCACTATCAGCACTGCTCATTGCTGAAAGAGGCTAGGATTTTTAGTATGCACAATCCTGCTTAGGCCTACTCTCAGTTCTGTTGGCACATTTGTAGTGGACAATGTGTACATTTATATAGAAATAAGGAGATATATTCATAAGCAAGATGACTGATCAGAATCTAGGTTTGTAACTTGCCTGTATAAGACCTTAGGAATAAAACACACAAACACATCCTGCCCCTATATGCCAAATCTTCCTTTTCGCCTAATTTGCAGAGAGAAAACATTTGGCTGTTGCTGAACTTGCTTCTAGACCTCCGGGACTGAAGTTTATATGTAGTGGGCAACATGGTAGGCATTTCCATGAAAGTTAAGCCAATTTAAACTCATGTTATATATGCTTCTTTAGCATTGGCCACCACGGTAAGTCAATGAAACCTCAGCAACAGTGTCATAGCACTAGCACTTAAGAATTATATACCACTTCATAGTGCTTGACAGCCCTCTCTAAGTGACTTACAGAGTCAGTTTATTGTACCCAACAATCTGGGTCCTAATTTTACCAGCCTCGGAAGGATGGAAGGCTGAGTCAACCTTGAGCCTGGTGTGATTCAATCTGGCAAATTGCAGGCAGCCAGTGATCAGCAGCAGTAGCCTGCAGTACTGCACTCTAACCACTATGACACTGTAATTGTTCATAATTGTTTGTACAACTTTCTAAAGTTAAATAATGAAAAACATAAACTCTTGCCCTAATTAATGCAGTCAGCTTCTTTATGACTTAGCCTAATGCAGTGTTTCTCAATTATTTTCTGTCAGGCCCCCCCTAGGAAGAAGAAAACATTTCGCGCCACCCCCCCCCCTCCGCGACTGTAAATAGTATCATTTGTCTATAAAATTGTTATAAGTACACCTCTGCATAACACTGTATCCTTATTAAGTATAAGAGAATAAAAAAGAAAGAAATTTCTTTCTCTTTCTCTTTCTCTCTCTCTCTTTTTCTCTTTTTTCTTTCTCTCTCTTTTTTCTCTTTCCTTTCTGTCTCTCTCTTTCTCTCTCTCTCTGTCTTTCTTTCTTTCTCTCTCCCACTTTTTTCTTTCTTTCTTTTTCTTTCTCTCTATCTCTGTCTGTCTCTCCTTCGTCTGCCCATCTATCACTCTGTGTGTGTGTGTGTGTGTCTTGCATTCACGCACTTCCTGTGTCTCTCTCTTTCTCTCCCTGTCTCTCTCTGTCTCTCTGTGTGTGTCTGTCACTCTCTGATTCCTCCCTCCCTCCCTGTCTCTCTCTGTGTCTGTGCCTCTCTCTGTCTGTGTGTCGTCGTCCCCGCCCCGCCCCCACTCCCTGCGGAGTCTCCTCAGCCCGGCTCACCCGCCTTAGCCTGCCCCGGCAACCCGTGCTTGATCGCTCGTTCGCTCGCTCCGCTCCTTCCAGGAGCTGAGAAGCCTCCGTGTGTGTGTGTGTGTGTGTGTGTGTGTGTGTGTGTGTGTGTGTGAGGAACGGCAATCCCTGGAAGACGACGAGTGGCCAGCATGCCGGCTGTGGAGGGAGGGAGGAGGAGGGAGAAAGGGAATCGGCAGAGCCGATTTGCCGAGGTCAAATGCGCCCCCCTTTACAGAGCCTCGCGCCCCCCCAGGGGGGCGCGCCCCACTATTTGAGAAACGCTGGCCTAATGTGATTGTCAAGCTAGAAGGCAGCATCTTCAACTTTCACTGATCTAGAAAAACTAAGCAGGATCAGATTTAATAGTTAGATAGGAGGCTACTGGAAGATCCTAGGTTTGAAGGAGAAAGAGCTTGAAAGAAAATTTGGAACATTTGTCACTATATATGCTGACAGCGATGAGAATCTTACATGCATAAAGATGAAAAGATACATTAATCCCCACAATGGAAGTATGGGTGGTAAAGGTAGTGGAATTGGAAGAAAAAGCAAAACTGACCGGTTAAAAATAAGAATTTATTTAGTTTTATTTCTGCTTGGAAATTACTCCTGAACCTTTTGCTCAAAACTGACAAAAAATAAACTTTGATTTTAGGTTTTGATGATGCAAATGATTTTGTTGTTTTAGAAATGGCTTGAAATATTGAGAAATGCAAAGCAAAAGGTTGAGGTTATAATTTGTTTTGTTTTTTTGTATTCTATTGCACCAAAAAAGTCACTTTTTTCCTTTCTCCTTTGCACTTCTCTTTTTCCTTTTCATAGATTTCTAAAGCTTAGCTTTGTTTTGTTTTGTATCTTTATATTATAATAAACTTTAATAAAAAAGAGGCCAATGACAAATCCCAGGGTTTTAGAGAAGATTGGGAAATAAAAAACTAACTTAAATGAGGTAGAAAACATACTTGAATAGGGAAGCAACAAAATAATTACACAGACGTGTTTATGAAATCAACCAGAGGTGACCTTGACTCAAGGAACTTTTTTTTTCTTTTTAATGAACGATCCGGCCTATTGCATTGCATTATACACTTGACCAGTAGGACTTGTTCAAGCAACTTCCTAGCTTAATGCTGTGAAACAGACATATGTGTTATGTTCAGGCTGCTGTTAGCTGGCAGTGTTAGCTGAGTAACGGTATTATGCTCAATGGCATTCTAAACTGGAAGCCATGGAATCTGAATAATTCATCTGTATCTTCACCACAAAACTGAGTTAGCACTAGATAACATTACTGTCTAAATTTTATTAGACAAAGCTGTTGACAAGTTATAGGTAATGCAAAACATGCTATTTTTAGAAAAAAATGATATTTGATAGCTGCCAAATGCCATCGTACTAATTCCTGCTTATTATATACAGAGCTATTACAGTATCATGATCTTGCTTAGAACCGTAAAACATAAGAATGAAACATAATAGTTAGCACATCCTCACCAATCACTCATAAGGGCACAGGTGTGGCAGCAGCCACATAAGTACCACACAAAGGCATTTCTATGTCAATAACATGGGGACTGTATCACAGACAAGAACAGCATCTTGCTAAAGCATCTGCCATTGTATTCTTGAGTGTAAAACCAAAACTTTGTGTGTGCCTGTGAAAGGGACCCCTCCTTGTTTTTCTTCATTGTTTTCTTCATTGATAAGTGGTAGGCTTTCTGAGAAAAGGCAACATTAAGGCGAAGATGTTCATCTGTCTATCTCAGGGGTCAGCATGTGGCTCAGGGGTCAGCATCTATCTCAGGGAGCTGCATGTGGCTCTTTCATCCCTCTGCTGCAGCTCCCTGTCACTGGTCAGCTCCACAATTGATAGGGCTTTAGGTTAGGACAGATAGAGGGAAAAGACTCTATGGTGGGGGAACCGGACTTCCAGTCAGCTCCAGAATTGAATGGTGGGATTCTGGTTAGGACCTTTGTGGCTCTTTGAGTGTTTAAGGTTGCTGACTCCTGGTCTATCTCAATGCCTAGTGCCATGATGGTGAACGCAAAGCCATTTCTGAGGGCACGTGAGGCATTGCCCTGTCAGCTCCAGTGCACATGACCATGCTGGCCAGCTGATTTTTGCCCTTGATTTTCGGCCATCTTTTGCCCTCCTGAAGCCTTCAGAGGGAGAAAATGGCCCAATGGGCAACCTGGAAGTCCATTCCTGAACTTCCGGTTGGGCCCCCTCCCAGGTTTCTAGAAAGCCTCTGGAGCCTTGGGAGGGCAACAAATGGACCTATCAGGCCCACCGGAAGTCAGCCTCCGGGTGTGAGGGGGAGGCCATTTTTTTCCTCCCCAGGCTCCAAAAAAGCTGTGCGCACATGCACGGGGAAGCAGGGGGTGTCAAGCATGCACGCTCAGGGCGCACGGCATGGGAGGCATTAAATTATGGGGTGGGCACATGAGCGCGCACAATAGCGCGAGCGTGTGTGCTTTAGGCACCCGAGGCGAAAAAGGTTCGCCATCACTGGCCTAGCGGTTGCATTTCTGCAGGTTTCTTCACAGCATAGAGAAAATTGTTTGCCATATGATGTTGCTGTCTTTTTTTCTCTGCCAATGTCTGTCTTTAGCCTACAGGAATCCCCCACTCAAGTCCTTTTTGTGGCTGAGGGGTACTTCAAGTCAAGCTGACCCTTGAGGACTGTCTGAATGAATCCATGCAGTTTTCTTGGCAAGATTTCAGAAGTGGTTTGCCCTTGTCTCTCTCCTTAGGCTGAGAGAGAGAGTACTTGGACCAAGGTCACCCAGCTGGCTTTCTTCGTAAGATAGAACTAGAATTCACAGTCTCCTGGTTTCTAGCCAAGCATTGTCATTTTCAAATAGCCTCCACAGTCCAATGCCTCTAGTTGTGTTTGGTTGCTGTTTATCATATCCCAAGCCTTTGTCAGATAGGAAAAACAGAGGTTTTAATCCAACAATCTGAAAGAGCCTCTGTGGGAGAACCAGATTTTTTAACAGCCTTGATAATCATATATCTCCCCATAAACAATGCTGTACTAAGGACTCAAGTCTCATCAACTCAGAGTTTACTTGTGAATCAATATTTCACTTTCAGGGTGAAGCTGATATAGGAAAGACACAGTTCCACAGGGCATAAACCAACAAATAATAATTGTCCCATGCCTTTTTCCATTCCAGCTCCACATTATTAGATGCCACCACATTGGAGATGAAGGAAAACACAGATTAATGGCAATGATAAGAGTGAGATAAAACAGTTGTTAGGGAAAAGCAGCACATTGTCCTGTTAAGAAGAATTCTAATTAGAGCAGGCCTGACGAAAAGGAGTCCGATTGAGATCACTGTGATCTTTGAGTTGCCAAAGCGTGGGAAATGCAACTCATTAACTGACAAGAAGCAATTTAGCATGCATACCTGGGAAGGGGGAAAAAAGTTTGGTGGCCCGATCCCTTTATTTGAGGGCCTCTGGGGGCATCTCAAAAAGATCCTCATTAACAAAAACATCTTTGGATTCTACCAAGCCACCTAAGTAGCAACACTTATTTGGAATTCCAGAATGTTGTGGAAGTTTTAAAAGGCGGCTGTGGTATCGTTTACAGAGGACCCTGTTGCTGAAACTTATGACGTCAGAATTGATTAGTGTTCTGTGGCACTCAGCCATTCACACATGGTCTGATCATGCATTCAGATCACCACTCTCAGAACAAGCAAATTCTTTCATGTCAGATTGGGGATGAAAGCCCCCAATTTCCATTCCGGCTTCGTAGAGATCCTGTTCTATCCAGGGAATAGGAAAAATGAGGAAAAATGGATCATGTTTCTATTGCTCTTTCTAGCAAGGCATTTGTGTTTTGGCAACAGAAGGAATGACCTCCTTTTACAGCTGCAGAGGAATCTACCAACCACACTTACCTTAGCTTATTAAAAAGAAAATTAAAGAGATAGGAAATATATTTCTTGCTCACAGGCTGGAAGCAATGGTGTTCCTTAGGGAGACACTGTTGGAAGTCAGTGGGTGGCTTCTCTGATTTAAAAATAGAGAACTGGAGGCCCATCTCTGTCTTCTGCAACATAACCCATATTTTGCTCACAATCCCTGAAAAATATGGTCCCTATTTTAAAATATTGGAAAAATCATTTTCAATCTTTCATAAGACTGCCTTTTATTTTGTTCCTAATGACTATGTAATCCTCCAAAGATTTCCTTGGATGCAATGCAATATGCACATAATCATGCTTAATATAGAGAAGGCTGAAAGTATATTTCCAGATAAAATAAATATCCATAAGAAGACTGAAGAGGTAGACTTCATGAAACTGTAGAAGCCAACGATGTATCTCAAAGTGATAAAAATGCTATTTCTCAGTAGGCCAAGGCTCTTAGTTATAGCAGATTAATTTAGACAATTTCTGAAATGAGATAGATGATCTTTTGATTTGTTCTACCACAACACTGAAGATTGGTGAAGCAATGGGCCTTCTGGCAGTAGCCCAGTGTTTAATGGCACAAACAGCTCTGGTTTAGAATCCCTTGTCAAACAGAAATTAAGTTAGGGCTGGTTTCCAAAATCTGGCACTTTCCTGATATGTTTGGAATAAAAATCTCAGAATTTCAAACCATTGTGGCCAAAAGATACATAATTTGAAGACAGAATTCTTTGAATTGTAATCTGGAGGGTACCAGACTGAGGAAGGCTGCACTAGATTATAACCAAAGTTGAAATGATTGTAATTTTCTATGGAAAATTTAGATCACTATAACACTGGGTTTCTTTAAAAATATCTCTTTCTTCCAGATCAAGATGTTTTCTTCACCTTCTGCAGAGAAGATGGAAACAAGCAGCTGTCAGACCAGTGATGGCCATTGTATAAACTTATAACAATGGCTTGGCTTCAAGATCATAAAGCCTTGTGCTAAATATCTATTAATTCAGAGTGGTGGGAAAGAGACTTAAATTTAAACTCTTGAGGACATATACAAGTCCCACACATTTATGCACTGGTTTAATTCTCGTCTCCCGTAAAGATTCTAACCTAGCCAATTAATGCCTGATAATCTTTTGCCAAGAAAAGCTGAAAAGTTGAGCTATGGATGAAACTATGGTCAGTAATTTATTGTTGAATCCTAGTTGGAGAAGCTTAACTTCTGCAGTATCCACTTTCTCTAGAAAAGCACAGGATGCTCATAACCAATTTCATTGTAATTTTAGTACAATGACAATAAAGATTATTATTATTATTAGAGAAAGGGACATGCACCTGTTGACATTGCTCCGATAATCAACAGATGCAATTGGATGTCATCCTGTTGAAAACAATGCTTCAGAGATCAGGAAATCCATAGTTGGAACTTCTTGTGAAGTTAATCATCCCACTATTATTCATATTTGAAAGGTCATAGTATTTCCATTTCCCTATGGAATACTTTATCATGATATCTTAAAAATGTAGTCCAGTGGTTCTAAAATGGATTGTTGTTCTTACCATTCAGGTTTGCACTTGTCATTTATGAGAGAGCAAGACTGCTTTGCTTCTTCTCCCAGCTTATCAGGCTAACCAAACAGCATGCCTGTGATAGGTTCTTTGGATGTCATATGGGCATCTGTTTTTCCATGAACTCAGAAACCAAACATTTTGATTGGGTGCCAGCCACCAACAGAACAACGATAAGGAATGCAGCTTGTTCCAAAAGCAAGTCTCTCTTTCAGCTGTCCAGAAGAGAGCATTTTATTTGAAAATCAGTGTTTGCCATTCCAGGAATATCTTCTGGTAGGCAATTAAAAGCTTGGTGAACTTTGCATCCGTTAGGATCAGTTCGATTTATCTGGTCAATGAAGTATCAAGGCAGTGTTTTTTATTTGATACTTCTTTTTTTTTCTTTCTCTTGAATGCTCAGAAAGTGTGAATTTGGAATTTGGTATTAGAACAACGAGGAACTGAAAATAGACTGCTGCTTCTTTTAATCTTAGTTTATGCACTCAAGTAATGAATAAGAAAGCAAAGTTGCTTGCAGACTCTGTGGCTTCCGATAGAATACTGCAGCCATGACAACAAGAAAGCATGACTGAATCACCATGACAAAGAATCTAAGAAAACTGATCTGGTGCTGTTATGAAACAAAAGCAGAAATATTAATAAATCAAAGTTTGGTACAACTTAGAAAATAAACCAAACCTCTCCCCCACCACCACCTTTGAAGCAGGAAAACATAATTGAACTACCTAAAGATTTGTTTGTTCGCCTAAAAGTGCGTAAAAACAAAGCAGATGTTCTTAGTACCAAATTAATTATTTTTATATTGGAAGGTGCCATAATTTGTATCAAACTGAATTCCATTAAGGAACCCCATTTTCCAGGAATACTGAGATGAAAATTTCAACCTACAACAGTATAATTTCATTATACTGACATGTTATTTTACAACCCTATATTCTTGCTGGCATCTCTTAACTTTCCATGTTAATGAAATCCATATATTATCTTGATTGTTCTGGGCTTAAATATCTTTTTAAAACATGCATACTTCTATGTGAATGTAGTAGGAATGCTGCAATGTCATTTTATTTTTACTGGTGTATGCCAGAGATGTTATCTAAATAACATTGTTTATTTGGCACTTCATCACAACTAGACACTTCTGTGTCTTAAAACGTTTTCCCCATGCATCTGTTCAAATTAGATACCTGAATGTATATTTATATATTGTGATATCCAGTAGTGATTGAGATGGGTTAACTTCCATAACCATTTACATCTTTTGTAGCCAAAATAGTCTTCTAATCTTGAAGGTGATGGAGGTTTTGTTGTTCTTATTGTAATCAAAACATTTGATTAGAGAGTAGAGAGGTTGTTGAGGATTGGACAGAGATAGGCCAAAATCTCTGACTACTCTGAGGCTAAGGGACTCAGGCCCAAAGTCGCCAGGTGAAGCCATCGTCTTGTGGTTTCTGCCCCCCTACATTTAACAACTTCACCAATGGGTATCTCATGTATTTAGTAAGGCTGTAAATTTAGATGACTGCATGCTTTTTTTTTAAATACAGACCAATGGTTTTGTTCTTTTGTTTTCTTTTTTTAAACTTTTTTTTCAGAAACATAGGTGAGTCAAGGTGATTTTGATGCAGCTGCTTTAAGATCCTCATTAACTTTAACAAGTTGACTTCTCAAAATAGAGGCATCTTATTTCAGGTTTATACAAAGCCTGAAGAAATCAGACTGCTCAATTAGTACTCATGCAAAATCTAACGCAAGTCTTCCAAATCAGTTTTGAAGGATGTATAATCCTAAAATTTATTAGGTTATTATGTGCCTATAGCAGTGATGGCAAACCTTTTTGGCCTGGAGTCTGGGTCGCAACTCAGAAGAGAAGCTGTCCAGGGGGCATGCGCATGCCAGGAAATTAACTTCCAGTTTCCGCTGCATGCATGTGCACCAGCCAGCAAGTCTTTCAGTTATTGCCGTGCATGTGCATGCGCTGATCAGCTGGCTGGTGTGCACCAGAAAATGGAAGACCAGTCCTTCTGCATGCACAAAGGCCAGCTGATCGTTGTGTACACTTGCATGCCAGAAACCTGGAAGAACAGGCGACATGGTTCCATGTGCCACTTCAGGGATGCGTGCCATAGATTCGCTATCACGGGCCTATAGGAACCAGATTTTTAGGAAAATTCTTTCTTTTTCTTGGAATTAACCGTGGTAAGCCATGGACGTCACTTTGCTGATCGAGCAAGAAGTCTGCCAGTGGCATGACACTTAGATGCCAGGTTTTCAATAACAGTGTCTACTATCATATTTGTTATAATGGCATTACAATAATACAGTGATGGTGGAAAATGTGGCATGTCAGGGAAGATTTTTCTGTGATGTCACCGAATTGCCATTATTACTGCTCCCATAATTCCAAGCAGCAATAGTGAATGCCAATCTTTGCTTTTTTTTAAAAACTGTTGGTAACAGATATATTAATTACCCTGATAGCCAAATCCTCTCACATCCCCAATAAGATGGCATTGCCCTTCTCATTAATTGAATGCTGTTAGCACTGGCACAAAAGGAATATTATTTGTTTCTATAGTGGAACCGACGAGTTTTCTGACTGAAGCAGAACTATAGTGTGGTTAATCTGGCAGTGTGGAATAATTATGTAGCTGTTCTTGTGAATTAATCTTAATCAAAACGATTATTTGCAAATAAAAGCTTTCTCCTCAAAATAATTATAGTTTATTTTTTTGCATAATGTTTGAATTTCCACATTTAAATTTAAAAACATTAGAAAGAGGCTACAAAATTGAATTGAAATGAATAGGTGGGCATAGTATACAGGGTTTTCGCAAACAACATCAATTCCAGGGTTTTTTTTTTATTCTTCTTTCAATGAAATAAAATCTTGTGGGTCTTTCCTCCTATTGGTGAATTTAGTCACGTATCATTTAGTGGTATGCTCTTCCTCAGAATCTAAAAGACAAACAGAAACAAACAAACAAAACGATTACTAACAATGATTATATACCTCCATACAGAAAAAGAAAGAAAACTAAGCTTTATGCAAGCTATGACAAGCACATCCATTTGTGCCATGCTGAAAATTTCATAAATGTCATTCTTTTTCACCCAAAAAGTCTTTGGCTGATTCAAGCAAAGCAGAATGCCCTGCAAAAGCATGAGATCATTAGGCACAAGCATCATTTTGTACTTGGAATTTTATTTTCTCCGGATATGAATATGGACGGAGTACTTGAAATCCCAAAGAAATTGGTGAGAAAAATGGCAAGATGTAGCAAGCAAATCACAGTTTGATTCCATTTTTAAAAAAGAAAGCAAGGCAATGAAAAGAAATCAAATATTAATTGCACCAATCCCAGATTCAGCCACGGAGTTTTCGGGATGAAGCAGAATGTCTGAATGACTTAAACATGACCTTATATGAACACTCTGTGAAGCAATAGATGGAACAATTTCTTTCTTTTCAAATAGGCCAGTCCTAGATTGGACAGGTCTGTACTTTTTTGAAAGCAAAACAGGTATGGAAAGTGCAGAGTTGCAATGGCATGATATAAATAATACGAAAAGGAGAACCTCAGTTCCTGAGCTTGGTTGCCCAAATGTGTGTTTTCTTTTACACAGGGCAGGTCTTTATCTGGAGAACAACCACAACATGGTCAATTCATGGGTCACCATCTTTCTTACTATTAGGCGGAACAGTTCTAAGACACATACTGTATATCCTGAAGGGGCATCTTGTTTTATATTTGTTTGTTTAAAAAGTTATTTAAATCAACATTCCTGGTTGGACATGTAGGAAAAGCATAGCATTTTTCAGATTCTTCAGCTTCACAGCCCCTCCTGACAGGCCTTCATTTCTTAGGATTTCTAGTCCTTGGAAAGAACAGGTGGCAGAGGCTTGTGGGAAACCATAGAGGGGGAAACCTACCCTGTTTCCCTGAAAATATGACCTTCCCGGATAATAAGTCCAATCGGGCTGTTGAGTGCATGCGCTAAAATAAGCCCTCCCCCCCCCAAATAAGCCTTTCCAGAAATATATTGCAACACAGCAGCAGCCATATGGTGACCATGCTCACTGCCTCCTGCACCTCAAAAATAATAAGACCTCCCCAAAAATAAGGCCAAGTGCTTATTTCAGGGGTCAAAAGAAAATAAGACACTGTCTTATTTTCGGGGGAAACACAGTACAATTTTTCCATCCTGCAAGGATAAGCATCAAAGTGGGATGAGAACCATACAGACACTACATTAAGCATGAATTAACAAATAAAATTAATGGGTATGTAAAACTAAGTGAAAGAAGTAAGGATACAATAATTGAATGTGGCAATCTGCTCTTGAAAAGTGGAGTTCATATATCATGCAGGAAAATGAAAGTTTAGGTTTAATTATGGATGGAAGCATAAAATATATGTCAGAAAGTATGAAATAGTGTTATCTGAGTTGTTTTGGGGTTACATAGGAATGTAAGAAATATTGGTGGGCAATATTGCATATTTGGTTCCAATGGATGGTGATTGTGGAAGAACTATGTTTTTGTGGAAATGCTGCACAACAACAGTCTGAATGAATGTGACGAAACAAAAATTCTGCTAGGTAACAGTAAGGGGTAAATAAAATGACAAACTATGGGGGTCATTTGAAGATCCAAGACTGTTCACGGAGTGTCTACTTAGAAAAACAAAAGTTTCGATAATGGATTAATCCACAATCCATATGGATTAATCTCTTCACATAGCAGATGAGAGGTTCTACATTTTTGACAGACATGAGACTTTAAGTGGATCTTAAAGAAAAATGGACAAGGAAGAAAAAGAATGAGAGACAGAGATCAAGGTGAAAATAAAATGACTGCAGGAAGAAGTACAAATGCTGTATAGAAGATAGAAAGTACATATAGAGAAAGGTGTGGAAACTTCTCTGAATAGAGTTAAAAGAGTTATGTTACAGAGTGCCAAAGAGGTGTCTGGTGTTACACCAATAGGATATATGAAAATATGAAAAAGTATGTTTGGTAGAATGATGAAGGCTGTGGATAAGAAAAATTGCATATAAGAGAAGGTTTTCTGCAAAAATGGGAATATTCCATAGTGTATGAGGGGAGAAAAAAATAGTTTTACAGAGTGAATTTGATGGAAACAAACGTTTATTTCAGAAACTGATTGAAAAGGGTTTAAGTAAGAAGAATGGGTGGAATTTAAAAATAAAAGTGACAAAATACAGTATTTGGGGATTAAAAGAGAAGAGTTCACATGAACGTTATACAACTGAAGTGTTGAAGATAAATGATGAAAGGAAGTCATTAATACTATGAGAATTCAAAAATGGTAAAGCTATAGATGTAGATGGTCTAATGTTAAAATATGGATGTATTTGTTTGTGAGTGGCTGTGCAGTTTATTTAACATGTGGGACAGTTGTGGGTTGCCAATTTTGTTACTATCAGTTTGGGTGCGCTCCCATGTGTGCTTGCACACACGATGCATCTACGCATGCACAGAAATATCTGGGCGGGGGTGGAGTCTTCCGCCACCGCTTTGCCTGATCTGGGCCGAATCAGCAGCAACGCACCTCTAAGGTAGGAAGATTGTCTCGGTCTCTGATAATAGGAAGAATTATATTACTCTCTTCCTAAATTAATGCTCCAGTGGTCTACAATAGTCAAGTATGACTGAGAAGGTCTTCTGATAAAACAATTAGAAGATGCAATCATTAACAAAATTATAGGGATTTCGGAAAATAGCCTGGCATGGAAAAGAAATTTTTGTCCTTCAGCAGGACATTGAGAATTGTACAAATGTAAGAAACTTTACTGTGAATTTGTTTTAAAGAAAGTATATTATAAATTGAATTATGGAGAAGGGTATTTTTTTAATGAATATGGAGTGAAAAGTTGTTACTGACTGTGTTAAGAGTTAGTACACGAAGGAAGTAAATTATGTATGAGATTAAATGGAATGTGGAGAGAATGGTTTCAGGACTGAGAAGGATGTATGGTGCTGCCTCAGTTGTTAATGTACTTTTTCATGCTATCTAAGGAATGCTTGTGGTATTAATGATGTATTGGTTATTACACACACACACACACACACACACACACTGCTGTATGCAGATTATTCCACATTGCTGGCTCAGAACTTGATTTGTAGTGACTGATGGATGGATTTGTATGACCCACTGAAGAATATTTTAAAATGTATGCATCAAAGTGAATAGTGAACAAGCTTTCTCTCTCTCTCTCTTCCTCTCTCTGTACAAGAAAAAAAATGTTTAAAACATACGGATTCAGGTATGATATAAAGTTTTTGCTATGCTTCTTTTTTATAGTAAGCTTTTCATGTCTTTGGCTTAGTATTTGTTACTCTTTGTCTGCATTTTGATAATGCTGCAAAATAAGGGACTTAAAAAGGAAATGACATGATGGTTATGTATGTTTACAAAATTACTTTTTAAATAAACTCTCTGCCAATATCAAGAAAATCCAGCCCTCTCTAAGTGGTTTACAGAGACAGCCTATTAGCACCAAAATTCTGAGTCCTCATTTTACCGACCTCGGAAGAATGGAAGGATGAGTCAACCTTGAGCCTGGTGAGACTCGAACTACCAAACTGCTGGCAGCTGGCAGTGAAAGACATATTGATGTAGTCTGGAAATCAGATCGGCAGATCTGAATATTGAACCTGTGGATATCCATGCCATTTCCAAACCCGATTAAGGGTGGATGTGGAGATATCAACATCCTGTTTTGGGAAGATTATTGCCTGTGGTCTAAGTAGGTTCATCCAATTTCTCCAATTTCCATCTTGTGTTTCAGCTCCCATGTCCCATTCCCAGCCATTCTAGGGAATCTGTTCATGGGTGTAGAAATCTGAAGAGGATGAGAGGCTGGTTCTACTTTTAAATTCAAGCTTAGGCTTTTTAGAAAACCTTTATAGCGATATTGTGGACAGGTTTTGAAAGGTAGGTCGATATTTTCACCACAAACATTACATATCCAACATACATCCAACATACTGGAGGTTGTATAATAAGTACTTAAGGCCAACTTCTTTCTTAGCATCTTCTGGTAGACATACTAGACTAGCACTGATGATGCTACTTAACATCTGCAAGAAAACAACCAAGCTCATAGAGCACTAAAGGCCCTCAGACATAGTGGTTAGCAAACAAAATCAACTACTTGTAGTATTCGGGGGGTGGGGACCTGTCCCATATTAAACCATATATTTTAAATGTAGAATTTAAATTGATTCCTATAATATTTAACTCTGCCCTTTCATTGTTTCCTGTTCATGTCTAACTTTTTAAGTTGCAGGTCTATTAAGTCTTCATCCCTTTTTTAGACAAGAAGAAAATATACAACTCACAGCTGCTCCCTCTATCAACAGCAGACAGAAGCCACACATTTCATCAGGTTCAAATGTTACATGGAAACCAAGAAAAGCATTACTTTTTGCACTTTCCCACAATGTGCAAATAGACATGGATTTCCCCCCCTATTAAAAAGTAGCGCATTGGAACAAGTTGCCATTTATGCAGGCCTGTAGTCATGCTGTACTCCCGTCCAGATTTAACCATAGCCAAAAGAGACAGAACATCAATCTTTATATAATGCTTTTTTTTTCAATGAACACTTAACATAGTCAGCTTTTTGATAGTAATTTTCAGTGGTAGATAAATATTTAGGTTACAAACTCCTCTAACGCTTGACGTGTTCTGTGCATGGCACAGTGAATTTTTTCTGAAGCTTCAGAATCCCAGATACTTTCAGAATTCATGGATACAAGGATCTTACAAAAAACAAAACAGTAATATATACTAACTAATCAGGAACCAAGTGAAAGCAGCAAAAACATTTTTTGTTTGCATGGATGTGTGAGTGTACATTTTTAAAATATTAGTTTTTCTCAGATTAAGTTACTTTGAATACATTCTTGAGAGAGAAAGAATCTTGACACTTTAAACTAAAAAATAATGTCACAATTCTGTTTCCCCCCCCAATAAAAATAAAGGCTAGACAAACTAAATTAATATATTGAACACAACATTTCTAGAATGTAGTGATTAAATTGGATAATTTAGAAATTTATTCCATTCTCAATCATAAATGATCATGATGGTTTACAATTAAAAGGAAGCTAGCTTATGGTTCAAGGTTTTTCACTACAAATGTGTAGAATCTTCACATTTAGAGGTAATATATCTGAACACCAAATGCTGGAAACAGAATGGAAACACTCGTCTTATTTCTTGTTTTTCAAAAATGTGCAGGTAGTCTTTGACTTATAACTACAACTGAGCCCAAAATTTCTGTTGCTAAACAAGACAGCTGTTAAGTGAATTTTGCCCAATTTTTACGACTTTGTTACCACAATTGTTAAGTTAATCACTGCAGTTAGTAAGTAAGTAACACAGTTGTTAAGTGAATCTGGTTTCTGATTGACTTTGCTTGTCAGAAGGTTACACCTGACCCCAGGACGCTGCAACCTTTACAAATACAGGCCAGTTCTCAAGTGACTGAATTTTGATCACATGACCATGGGGATGCTGCAGTAGTCACGAGAGTGAAAAATGGTCATATGTCAGTTTTCTCATTGCCATTGTAACTTTGGGCACTAAGTGAATGGTTGTAAGTCAAGGACTGCCTGTATGTTGGATTAGAAAGACTCTTGATCTCAGGCAACACGATTCCTGTTGATGCCCATCCTACCTTCTGGATACTTTGATTTTGCACATCTACGTCAGTGCAACTATTTTCAAAAGAGTTAATAAAATGTAGTAGAAATTCTTACATACCTGCAGTAGAAATTTGGGTGTATAATGAAAGAGAAGGTGAGAGCATGTTATGACTAAAGATAAGGCCCATCTAGGAATTTTCAGTTACTTCTACCTATTAATTTTCAGACATTATCATATTTTGTAATAATGTGAAGAAATAATGTACTGGCAAATACTTCTGTATCAATCTGAGAATTAGTTAAATCGTATTTATCAGTCCTTTATTCAGCATTTCACTCTCATTCATTCAGAGATACTGAAACTGAATAAACTGCTCAATTTTCAATGTGTAAACAGCAGCCTCCTGATCCCACATTACAAGTTTTCTGCTAGTTTCTTTTCTATTTCAATATGCAAAAAGACTGTAGGCAGAGTAAAATATGCTCCTTGGTGGACCAACCCTTGTGTTATGATTCATTCATTGGTGATGGAAAGAGAAAGGGTACAAATCATCTCACTAAAGATGAATTCAGTTTGAGATGAATCTGAAGAAAAGAAATGGCCGATGAAACTCCTGGTGTGCAAGAAATATTTGTTGGCAATTTTCTTTAACGGCCACACTTTTGTGATGCTTAAGGTTAATGAGATTGTCAACATGATTTCCCACAAATCCACATATCAAAGCAGGAACCTCCTGTTTTTGATTCTGCTTATTATTGCTCTTAGGTCTCAGTGTCCTTCATGTTGCTTTAAAGGTTATAACTAATTCGGAACCCTTTTTTTAGCAAAATGATTAATTGCTTTCAGTTCATTTGTGCGCCTCTGACTTTTTTATTTATTTTCCAGGTAATATGAGAAATGCTTCCTTTCTACTCCTGACCATGATTTTAAAGATAACTTGCTGACTATACCCACATGGTAATTCTATGTGAAAGGCCAAATCATAACAAGGTTGAATTGGAGGGGGAAAAAATCAAGGCCTCAATATACCGTACTTCAAATGATTGTGACCAAAGCTTCTGGTAAACTAGCTCCTTATTTGCAGTAGAATGTGGGCTATATTTGCAAGGCCTTTCTCAGAAAGAATGTTAGCATCTCTTTCAAAGCCATGAAAGCACTTTGAATATGAATTGGATTCTTCTTATTACTAATTAAATCTTTTTGATGCCATATTACAGTCAGGCCTCGCAGCTCTGCAATTCACCCATGCCCAAGTAAGGCCATTTCCTTACTATCAAATTGTAATGTTGAATATATAACTTTATTATCATGCTAGGACTGAGGTTGTTTTTTTTAACCATTCCTGCTGGAGTAGAAAGTTTAGGGGTTTTTTTCTGCCTCCCAATAAAATTACAGCAGTGTGCACTGCAAGCGTAGTTAAATGTGTGTATTTGAAAACAGTTGCTTGCTTCTTTAAGTGCAACTGCAGAAAGAACTAATTCAATACAACTATATTTTTAGACTTCCAGTGTGACATGGCAAAATGTGAGACCTGCCAAGGACAACCTCTTAAAGAGATCACCTCCAGATTTATAGCAAGGGAACCCAGGGAAGCATTCTTGGGCAGTAGCCTTCTGGCATGTCATAGGAGTACTCTCCCTTTGGAACCTTTCCATAGCCAATCAGTTCAGCTTTAAGATCTGTGGACTTCAACTCCCAGAATTTGTCAGCCAACATGGCTGGCTGAGGAATTCTGGATGCTAAGTCTTAAAGTTGCTCACCTTATAGCTGCTGAAGTTGAGGAATACTTTAATAGCCCATTGCTTTTCAAAATGCATCAAGATCTTCCTGATCTATCTGCCCTTGGAAAGCTCTGCTTCAGCTAACAGAGAAATTGGTCAAAATTTGCATATTGTCAAATTTTACTTTACAAAGTAAAATCTTGTGTATTTTAAAATTTCTCTAATGTAAACCTTATATAATTATGGGTAGTTCTCTAAAATGGAAATAAACAGACACATAAAGATGCTACCCCTTCAATTAGGCTTTGCCCCAACATTTACTTCTGAAAGGTCATAACTTTTAGGATGAGATATATAACTCAGTAATAGAAAGCCCCTACTTGGTACACAGAAGACTTCAAGTTTAATGTTGGCATCACCCTCTTTTCAAGGTCTATACAACTGATTTTAAATAATACATTGACTGCATTAAAATTAGGGAAAACATGTCATGCTAGTAATCTTTTTGATATGCTAAAATAGCTTAACTTCTTCATCTGGTTCATTCCCCATTACATATTTTTTTCTCTTGTTCAACATGTATAATCAAAGTTTAAGGCAGGGGTACTCAACCTTTTTATACCTAGCGCCCACTTTTGTATCTCTGTTAAGGTGCTAGTTGTCATCTTTAAAGCGCTCCATGGATCGGGACCTAGCTATCTGCGGGATCAGATCCTGCCCCATACATCCTCACGGCCGATTCGCTCCCACAGAGAGGGACTTCTCCGGGTGCCGTCCACTAGACTTTGTCAGCGGGCGACGCCCAGGGGAAGGGCCTTCTCTGTGGTGGGCCCAGCTCTCTGGAACGACCTTCCCCCCGACATTAGAACAACCACGGACCTCCGCTCCTTCCGTCTAAAATTAAAAACACATCTTGGCCGGCCTAGGGTAGTCTCTTTTTAATTAATTGGGGGATTTTAGCGCAGGGATAATTATTTAATCTGCCTTTTAATTTTATATTTATTGTTTTTATGTTTGTATTTTGCCTGTTTTTAACTGTTTTTTAATTCCCTGTGCCCCGCCTCGAGTTCCCTCGGGGAGAGAGAGCGGGTTATAAATAAAATTATTATTATTATTATTATTATTGTTAGTAGTAAAATTTTCTAACCGCCCACCGGTTCCACAGTAATGGTGATTTATAAAGTAGGGAAGTCAATTAAATTAAAAAAAGGAAAGTGCTTCAGTATCGAACAAAACCCCTACCGCCCACCATGAAAGCTGGAACGCCCACTAGTGGGTGGTAGGGACCAGATTGACCACCACTGGTTTAAGGGAACATATCTTAATGTTATTGTATTGATTTTTGCAAAATAATAAACATATTTCCATAACTATTTTCTGTCTAAACTTGGAATATCTCGTAGTTATAGACAGAAGTCAATATTGGTAACAGAACTAGTCAGTCATGATCAAGCCATTAAATGGGATTTGAATTAATGAAAAAAAATGCTGTCTGTATGTGGAGCTTATTTGCTGATTCCATCTTCTAAAATGTTGCTCATTTTGATGCCCAAGGTGTCACTGTAACCATGTCCATGAAATATTTCAGTTCTAATTCTAGATATCCTACCTATCGTTTGACTGCATGAATTGCTTTTAAAATGTACCTGTCTGATGATGGGCAGATGAGCTTGAACTGCGGAATTGCTCCTTCATAGCTGAAACTTTTAGCAACACATTTTTTTTCAAGCACAAAAATGTTTATTTTTTTTCCTTTTCTTGAATATATACATTCTCTTGGTAGTGAGAAGTTATACCACTGACCATCATATACAAGGGGCTGAAACAGGCTGTACAACAGGCAGTCTTGGCAAATGGGAAGTTTCAGTGCAAGCGAAAGGACAGTGGGAAGACATTTTTGGTGTTTATGCTCATAAAGCATACATACATGAATCTAAAATAAAGTCTCAAACAATGTAAAGATACATGTTACAGAGAACAGAAATCTCTTACTGTAGATGTATTCTCCCCAGGCAGAAGACTGCGTCAAGTTCTACAAAATTCAATTCTAACAGAATTGACGGCATCATATTCAATGGTACCAACAAAATATTGCAGACAGTTCTCGAATGCTCAAAGTACAGTAGACTCATACAAATAACAGATGGGCAGCGCCAAACAGCTCCACCCCTTCAGCAGGCAGTTTAAAAATACTGCTGCCATATTGAGAGTGGCAAAGTGCAAGCAGTGTGCCTTCAGCTCTAGTACTGTGATTCTGTTTAAGTGTGCCATTATATTTGTAGATGGGATTCTTTGCTCCTTTTTCCACCCAAAGGAACAAAAGCTTGCCAACCTGCAAATAAATAGTGAGTGGCTCTCGTGTGCCTTTGGACTGACAGGTGAAGAAGCAAATTCTACATACGGTAACATAAAGCGAATGTAAGAAGGAAGGAAGCACAAGTCAAAAGCCAATTGCATTTCACAGAGAATACTCTTAAGCATTTGGTGGACAGGCAGATCACATGCAAGGAGAATTTCGTACTTACAAAGATCTTACAATAACTTTGGGCTGTTGTCCTAATGTCAAGAATTAAGGTTAAGCGTATTTCACACATGAAACATGCAAGATTTGTAATGTAACTGAATTTGATGGTTTGTTCAGAAGATGGCAAAAAATGTTACAATTGAATATCAGAAAGGGAAGGACATCTGCCTGCCAAATTTGCTGTTTGAAAGAAAAAGAGAGGGTGTCACTTGCAACTGCTTTTCCAGAAGGGCTGCATAACAGTTTCCCCCCCTCGAACACAGAGATACAACTTACATTCAGGCTCCTTCAGTAACAACAAAGCGATCCATTTCATTACGCTTTACTCAAAGGCTGGAGCCCCAGTCAGAGAGGGGGTTAAAGATTTAAACTACCAGACACGCCACTTAACTGCTGGTTAAATTAAAAGCATTTAACAGGAGAAAATAGAGCTGGTCAAGAATTTCAGGTGTAAACTGTCACCATTAAATGTATACCTTTGTATTTTGCAAATAAAAAAAGTTAAGCTTTCCCAAGCATCTTGTAAATAAAGTACACCTTTCAGTTATTGTTGTGATTATTTTAACCTTCCCAGTTTGAACTGAAAAGCTTGAATTCAAGGCACTATACTCCTGTAAGATCAGTACTGTTTTCCTACCCATCCATTCAAGTACGTTAAGTGTTGAACGTAGCTGTTTCAAACACCAGAGAAGAAACTCAACCGTCTTCGGCAACGAAGGAGAAGGAAGGATTGCCGAAGAGCACACAGATTGGTGGGAAAGCATTCCACCGGGCCAGCCTGAGAGGGGGCATGGCTAATGAACTAGTGAGCCTGAATGGGGCCAGCAGGGAGAAACAGATTGCCTAGGAGCTAAGCACTGGACGGTTGCCATTTGGAAGTCAGCTGCTGAGGTCATTCCAAATTAGGGCCTCTGCAGGGGCACCGGAAACAACTGGAAGCTATTGGGGCCAAGAGCTGGAAACTGTGCAATGCTCTGGCCTCCTCTCACCCCCAGCTGAGTGGTTGGGCCCGACCAGGGCAATCCAAAGAAGGTCGTAGGGAGAACTCCTCCATACTGACCAAGAGGCATCACATAATGTTTGACTGGGCCAGTTAGGAGAGTACCTGGCATAGGCACTGGCTGGGATGGTGGAACTCCAGAAGTTAATGCAGCTGACAGTGGACAAGTCACTGGAACAACACACTTTTTCCCCATTCCTGTTCTTGCTGCATTAACCTATAAAAGCAAACATAAGAAAGTGTAGCTGTAATTCTTGTTTCCTCTTTTATAGAGCAGTTCATAGAAATTATCATTGTCAACCCATCTCTTTCACCCTGTTTGGAGGGTACATGCTGGATATGCTCCCTCATGTGGCCAAAATGGCCAATGCGGGAGTGAACACCCAACTCCTTCTCACAGTGAGGCTCTAACACTTCTCATATTACCGATATAAACACCAAGGGAGTTCTAGCTGAATAAAATGCATTTCTAAGCACAGTAGGATCCCCCCGCCACCAAATAATCATTATTTCTCCCTGCAGGAACTATAACAAATCAATGTGACAAATCATTGCTTTCCTTAAAGCAACATCAACTATGGCTATTTCTCCAGCAGTAGCTGATATTAGCTGGATAACTTTTTGGCTATGCACATTTTAAAGAGCCGATGATTAAATTTGGAAAACTAGCCATCTATAAAATATTATAAAATAGAAAGTATGTTTCCAAAGCAACCAATTGTAGTAAGTAGTTAACACTTTCCCTGCTTCTGTTAAGTAACTCTGCAATAATTGTAAAGTCTCTCCCCTAGGTGTGTTTCTACCATTTGAATAGACATTTCAATAGAGACACAGAATTCTTCAGTCCGTTTCATATCCAGGCACAGCTAAACTAGATGAAAGAAATGTTGGATCACAGAGAACAGCTGACATTTTGAGAACTATGAAGTTAAATATAGACCAAAGGATTGCTTGGTTCCCCCTGGATCTGGGTAACAGGTTTTAATTTCATAAATGATTTACAACTTTTGACAGTGATTCCACTAAATTAACACCTACCCCCGAACAATCTTTATTTGAGGCAAATCCCAGGGTCTGTAAATATAAAATCAGATGGATTATTACACCCAGGGGCTGACCATTCTTACAACAGAAAAAGGTACACAAGGATACAGATGAAAAATAAAACATGTAAAGGTGTCTTCATTCTTGTCATATTTCTTAGAAGTACAGGTAGTCCTCAACTTAAGACCACAGTGGAGTCCAAAATTTCTATTGCTAAATAAAGCAGTTGTTTGGGGTTTCTAAGTGAACCACTAAAGTTAAGTGAATTATATATGGTTTTTAAGTGAATCCGGCTGTCCCCATTGACTTTGCTTGTTGGAAGCCACTGGGAAGGTTATAAATGACCCCCCGGGACAGTGCAACTATCATAAATACGTGTCAGTTGCAAAGTGCCCAAATTTTGATCACGTGACCATGGAGATGCTGCAATGGTTGTAAATGTGAAAAACAGTCATGAATCACTTTTTTCACTGCTGTTGTAACTTTGAATGGTCACTAAATGAATGGTTGTAAGTTGAGTAGGATCGACTTGTAGGGCTGCAGGACCTGTAGATCCTACAGTATTCTTCTGTAGAATGATTCTCAGGCTAGCAGCCATTTCACTTAGTTGACTCCTAGATCAGACTGCACAATTCAAATTCCTGTGCAAAATGAATGTTGTGAAATACTAATCTGAAAACATTATTTATTGGTGCCTTCTAAAACAGGGGTCTCCAACCTTTGCAACTTTAAGTCAGCTCCCACAATTCTCCAGCCAGCAAAGCTTGCAAAGGTTGGACACCCCTGTTCTAAAATACTGCATGTATTTTTATACTGTGAATAAATTTCTCAAGAAAAGAATGGGTTCTATTGTTGCTAAGAAAAAAAACACACAATTCTAATATAACTAAGATATGAAGTCTTGCAAGCAGAACAAAGATAAATAATTTATAGCTACATGACCAACTTTTGCTTTTTTGAGAATGCTCCACTTTCCAGATAGAGGTTTTAGGAAAGACTATCTGTATGTTTCTGACTAACATTAAGTTGAAGAATTAAATCTGCAAAATCATGTACTGTTTCTCTCTCTAAATTCTTTAATAAAGGGAAATACCAACAGTTCTTATCTGAGGAATATTCATCACTGAATAGTCAATATTGCAGAATAACAATGTGTATGTAAACCATTTCCTTATGTTTGCAGCAAAATATAAAACATGGGTCCCACAGAAATGAACACAGAGTCAAAACTTCTGAAAAGAATTGCTATTTTACTATATTTGCTATTGTGGGCTTGTAACATATTTGGAAAAGCTGTTTAATGACAGATAAAGTCGTTTTGCAGAATGGATTTGGCTCATGATACTTTATTGAGGCAGACGGGCCTGTCCTTTGTGCCACCACAATTATTTCTATGAGTCTTTCTCCAAGCTTGGTGCCCATTAGATATATAAACTTCAACTATTTGCATTAGCTTAAAACTCTAGCAGAGTCTAGTCTTAGTTAATTAGCCTCAATTCATTTCAAAATAGATTATTTCTATACGAGTAGTCCTCTCTTAACAACAGTAATTGGGCCTGGAATTTTCATCGCTAAGCAACACAGTTATAAAGCTTTTCATGTGACAAGTTGCCTAGCGATGAAAATTCTGGCAGTTACAGTTGCCATTATTAGGCAAATCCCACAATGCCATTAGCTCAACGTCATGTGGCTGCCATTTGCAATTTTCTGCCAGCTTCCCCATTAACTTTGCTTTTGGAAGCTGGCAAAGAAAGTTGCAAATCACAATCACATGACCATGAAGATACTGTAATTGACATAGTATCTGAACAAGTTGTTATTAAGCAAAGACCCCATGTATAAACACTTTCACAAATGTGGAGTAAGATGTGACTGTGATCATCCATCATGTATCTCTGACACATTCTTGGTGATATGTGGTTATTGTATATGAACATTATATGAAACTTCATTTGATTGTTTTTCAGAATGTATTTGTTGATTGATTTGCAAAGAATTATTCCAGAAAATCCAGAGCTAAGGAAAAATATAAGTTATTTATGATACAGGGGGGTAAAATCCTCCAGGATAAGAAGAAACATTGAGAGATTTGTTGCCTTCAAGCTTCATTCTTTATGACATCACCCATTAGGACACTCAATCACATTTTTATATAACACAGTATTTTATTTATTTATTTATTTATTTAAATTTATATCCCGCCCTTCTCCACGAAGGACCCAGGGCGGCGCACAGGAAAATTTAAAAAACATACAAAATACAATAAATATAATTTAAAAAACTATTAAATAACCTATCCTGCGCTAAAACCAAATTTTAAAAACCCAATTTAAAACTACCTAAAAGTCCCCATGGGAGGTTAGGCTAGGCCGGCTTGTTGAAACAAATATGTCTTAAGACATTGGCGGAAGAGGCGGAGGTCGGTGATGGTACGTAATTCAGGGGGTAGGTCATTCCAAAGGGCTGGGCCCGCCACAGAGAAGGCTCTTCCCCTGGGTGTCGCCAGTCGGCATTGTCCGGCCGACGGCACCCTGAGAAGGCCCTCTCTGTGGGAGCGTATCGGTCTAAGGGATGTATGGGGCAGGAGGCGGTCTCGCATATAACTAGGCCCCGAGCCATGGAGCGCTTTAAAGATAGTTGTCAAAACCTTGAAGCGCACTCGAAAAACCACAGGAAGCCAATGCAGCTCGCGCAGGATCGGTGTTATGTGGGAGCATCTAGTGGCTCCCATAATCACCCGCGCGGCTGCGTTTTGGACTAGCTGTAGCTTTCGAGTGCACCTCAAGGGAAGCCCCATGTAGAGAGCATTACAGTAGTCGAGTCGGGACGTCACGAGAGCTTGAGTGACTGTGCGAAGGGCAGCCCGGTCCAGTAAGGGGCGCAATTGGCGCATCAGGCGTACCTGATGAAACGCCCCCCTGGCCACGGCCGCCACATGGTCCTCCATGGACAGCCGGGAATCCAGGAGGACACCCAAATTGCGCGCCCTCTCCACGGGGGCCAGTGTTTCGCCCCCAATGGCCAGAGTTGGTGTAATCTGGCTGAACTGGGGTGCCGAAAACCACAGCCACTCAGTCTTGGCAGGGTTGAGCTTGAGTTTGTTACCACCCATCCAGATCCGTACGGCCTCCAAACACCGGGACAGCACTTCGGCGGCATCGTTGGGGTGGTTTGGGGTGGATATGTACAGCTGGGTGTCATCAGCGTACAGATGGTACTCCACCCTAAAACCACGGATGATCTCACCCAGCGGCTTCATATATGTGTTGAAAAGGAGGGGCGAGAGGACCGACCCCTCAGGAACCCCACATAAGAGAGGCCTCGAGGTCGACCTCTGCCCTCCCGTCAACACATATTGCGACCGACCAGAGAGGTAGGATGAGAACCACCGCAAAACGGTGCCTCCCAACCCCAACCCCCCCAGTCGGTGCAATAGGATACCATGGTCGATGGTATCAAAAGCCGCCGAGAGGTCTAATAGGACTAGGATAGAGGAATAACCTCTATCCCGCGCCCTCCAGAGATCATCAACCAACGCGACCAATGCCGTCTCGGTGCTGTGACCGGGTCGGAAGCCGGACTGGCGCGGGTCTAGATAATCAACTTCCTCCAGGTGTCGCGGAAACTGTTGGGCTACCACACTCTCGACAACCTTCACCAAAAAGTGAAGGTTGGAGACCGGACGATAGTTCTCTAATAAAGCTGGGTCCAGGGACGGCTTCTTGAGGAGGGGCCTCACTACCGCCTCTTTCAAGATGGCAGGCAAGGACCCCTCACTCAAAGATGCGTTGACAATGCCCTGGAGCCAGCCTCGTGTCGTCTCCCAGGATGCCAGTACAAGCCAGGAGGGACACGGGTCCAATAAACATGTGGTCGCCCTAAGTTTCCTTGACAACCTGTCCATATCCTCGGTGGTAACAAAGTCAAACTCCTCCCAAGAAGGAACCTCAAGACTAGTCTCGGACAGTCCCACAGGACCACTGTCGATGGAGGGTAGCTCATTCCGAATCCGAGTGATTTTCTCCTGCAGATAAATCCCAAATTCCTCTGCTCGCCCTTGCAGAGGGGCTTCCCGCGGTCTCTGATGAAGGAGGGAGCGGGTCACCCCAAACAGGGCGGCAGGGCGGTTATCTGCGGATGCAATAAGGGTGGCACAATACTCACGTTTGGCCACCCTTATCGCCACTAAGTAAGCCCTAATATGGGTTCTCACTAGTGTTCGGTCGGCTTCGGAACGAGAGGATCTCCATCTGCTCTCTAGGCATCTCTTGTGGCGTTTCATCCCCCGAAGCTCCTCGGTAAACCAAGGAGTCTGGGTGATTCGCCGCCGCAAGAGAGGCCGCAAGGGCGCGACTCGGTCCAAGGCCCCCGCGGCCGCACTTAACCATGCGGCCACTAGGTCCTCAGTCGAGTCGCGGGGCAGGGTCACAGGAATTGGCCCAAGCTCCCTCTGGAACCTTTCCGGGTCCATTAGAAGCCTGGGGCGGAACCATATAGGAATATCCGGTTCCGCCTCCCCGCGGTGAGGTGTAGCGATTGGAAAGTCCAGCCGAAGGAGAGCGTGATCTGTCCATGACAAGGGAGTGATGGCTAGGTCCCCTATTCCCAGATCACAACTCCACTGTCCCGAGACAAAGATGAAATCCAGTGTGTTTCCTCCCTCGTGAGTGGGGCCTAAAACTACCTGGGTCAGGTCCATGGCCGTCATGGAGGCCATGAACTCCCGAGCTGCTCCAGAGGCTTCGCCTGCCGACGGCAAGTTAAAGTCCCCCATGACTACCAGTCTGGGGGTCTCAACTGCCGCCTTGGCTATCACCTCTAGGAGCTCGGGCAGGGCTGTTGTTGCATAGCGAGGAGCCAGGTATACAACTAACACGCCCAACTGCCTCCCTAGGCCCCATCTCACTCAGAGAGATTCACACCCGGTTGTCTGAGGGACTGTGGTCTCCTTCGGTTCAAGACCTTCCTTTACGATAATCGCCACCCCCCCACCCCTCCCTAGGGCCCTTGGCTGATGGAAGGCACGGTAACCTGGTGGGCACATGTCCACGAGGGGCATACCCCCTTCGTGGCCCAACCAGGTTTCCGTTATACCCACCAGGTCCGGGTCCCCCTCTGACACAAGGTCACGAATGAGGGGGGCTTTTTGAACCACGGACCTGGCGTTGCATAACATCAGCCTCGGGCCCCGGGTCTGTGATTCCTGCCCACCTAGTCTGCGATGGGAGAGCGGAGAGTTGGAGCACGTGACCGCCTGAATCCAGCGGCCACGGTCTTCCAACCGATGATGGCCATTTCGTCTCCCTCCGCCCCTGCCCCTCCCCAAGACCGAATCGATGGAAAAAGCCACCGAGGAAATGACCCCCCCTCCCCTTCCTCCGTTTCCCTATTTCCGCCCACCGGCCTCAATTGCTGTCCCCTCCCTGGACTATTTTTCCCCTCCTCCCTGGAACCCCCTAAAATCCGAATTAAAAACCTCCCGAAAAACCCCCTCAACCTGCGCTTCGCCCACCTCTCAGGAATAATCAATCCGTCATCGAGGTGGGCCCGTGTTAGACAGGAGGGCCAGGCCTGCGAGAGGGGAGACTCCCGCAGGCCAAGGAGGTCGCGCCTAGAGTACATGATAAAAGCCCCCGAGGCAGTCCAAGTCCAGGAAGGCAAAAAACACAAGTACACTATAGGTGGCTCTTCATTGGAGTCTACTACCCATGGAACAGAACATTGTGTTTTGATTATTTTCAGCCATTATTTCTCATTTGCAATGGTTGGGCCACTACCCATGCTCATTTGATCAATTCTCCATTTTAAGAACACATTACATCATAGGAGGAAGGGAAATTACTGTTTTCCCATTTTCACTTATGGCTTTTAATGCAGATTAATGCCAATTAAATTCCACCAACACTTCCAATTCTGGTAAAGCAGCTGAATAAATGAGCAAGCCCCATGAAGTACCATTGTACAATATCAATGATTAATATCCACAATAATGGAATTACCAAACACAAGCGTCTTCATCAGATACAGAAAACGAAAAAGAGAAACTGAAAGATAAAATATTACAGACTAAATTATATAGTGGCTAAGCAGTATCAGCCAAATCAGTGAAAGATTTGGATTTTAAAAAAAGATAAAGAAAAAATGCTCAAAAGCTCTTGAGAGCATAAGAAAGTAGGAAGGCCTAGGTAACAGAAGTCTGAGGAAATGGAAGAGATAAAAAAGAAAGCCAGAAAGTTAAAAAGGCATGAGAGAGAGAAGGAAAGCTCAAGATATTTAACTGGACTGCCAAGGAAGAAGGTTAGAAGGCTAGAAAAATAAAATACAGCTACCTGAATAGATGAAAGAAAGAAAGCTTTCACATTTATTGGCTCAAGGTCTCAAGAATTGCAGCTGGGGGAAAAGATGGGGTAGAATTGATTAGAGTCCCCCCCCCCCCAGGAGTCAGAACAAGAACCAAGAGTTTAAATGATAAGGAAATAGATTTGGCTTGGATATCAGGAAAAATATTTTAATGGCAAGAACTAATTCTTCAACAGCAGACAGCTGTGCTTCAGGTCAGGTATTTCAATAGAGGCTGGATAGCCAATTGTTAAGGATGCCAAAGGAAAGAGTTGATTATTATATTGGGAGAAGGTTGGAAGAAATGTCCTCCGAGATCCCTTCCAATTTTTCTGTGTTCAATTGTGACCCGCGCCCCGATCGAGGACCTCACGGCCGCATGGAACATTGCGGCCGTGGGAGCCTTGGATTGGGTCGCGCCCTTGCGGCCTCTCTTGCGGCGGCGAACCACCCTGGCTCCTTGGTTTACTGAGGAGCTGCGGGTGATGAAACGCCGCAAGAGATGCCTAGAGGGAAGATGGAGGTCTAGCCGTTCTGAATCTGACCGGACACAGGTAAGAGCCCATTTACGGACTTACATTGTGGCGCTGAGAGTGGCCAAACGTCATCATTGTGCCACTCTCATAGCATCCGCAGAAAACCGCCCTGCCGCCCTGTTTAGGGTGACCCGCTCCCTCCTCCAACAGAGGGAGCGGGAAGCCCCACTACAGGGTAGAGCAGAGGAATTTGTGACTTTTCTGCAGGAGAAAACCGCTCAGATACAGAGTGAGCTAGCCCCCATTCATGGCCCAGTGGCATGCCACGAGAGAGATCTTGTTTGGGAGGAGTTTGACTCCGTTACTTCCGAAGATATGGACAGGTTACGTGGGCGACTGCGAGCCACCACATGTTTATTGGACCCGTGCCCCTCCTGGCTTGTACTGGCATCCTGGGAGGTGACACGAGGCTGGCTCCAAGAGGTTGTCAACGCATCCTTGAGTGAGGGTTCCTTGCCTGCTTCCCTAAAAGAGGCTATGGTGAGGCCCCTCCTCAAGAAGCCCTCTTTGGACCCAGCTCTTTTAAACAACTATCGTCCAGTCTCCAACCTTCCCTTTTTGGCGAAGGTTGTTGAGAGTGTGGTGGCACAACAGTTTCCCCGTCACCTGGAGGAAATTGAGTATCTAGATCCGCGCCAGTCCGGCTTTCGGCCCGGGCATAGCACCGAGACGGCATTGGTCGCGTTGGTAGATGATCTCTGGAGGGCCAGAGATGGGGGATGTTCCTCCATCCTGGTCCTATTAGACCTCTCGGCGGCTTTCGATACCATCGACCATGGTATCCTATTGCATCGGCTGGGGGGGTTGGGGGTGGGAGGCACCGTTTTACGGTGGTTCTCCTCCTACCTCTCTGGCCGATCGCAATTTGTGCGGGCAGGAGAGCAGAGGTCGACCCCGAGACCCCTCACATGCGGGGTGCCTCAGGGGTCGGTCCTCTCGCCTCTCCTGTTTAACGCATATATGAAGCCGCTGGGTGAGATCATCTGTGGTTTTGGGGTAGATTACCACCTGTACGCTGATGACACCCAGCTGTACATATCTACCCCAAACCACCCCAACGATGCCGTAGCGGTGATGTGCCAGTGCCTGGAAGCCGTGCGGATCTGGATGGGAAGTAACGGACTCAGTCTCAACCCGACCAAGACCGAGTGGCTGTGGTTTCCGGCTGCCCGATTCAACCAGCTTTCTCCAACGCTGGCCATAGGGGGCGAACATCTTGCCCCTGTGGATGGGGCGCGCAATTTGGGTGTCCTCCTGGATACCCGGCTGTCTATGGAAGAGCAAGTGACAGCCGTGGCCAGGAGGGCGTTTTACCAGGTTCGCCTGGTTCGCCAATTGCGCCTCCTATTGGATCGGGACGCCCTTCGCAGTCACTCATGCCCTCGTGACATCCCGACTGGACTATTGTAACTCTCTCTACATGGGGCTTCCCTTGAGGTGCACCCGGAGGCTTCAGTTAGTTCAGAATGCAGCCGCGCGGGCAATTATGGGGACCACCAGGTTCACCCATGTTACACCACTCCTGCGCGAGCTGCACTGGCTACCTGTCGTCTTCCGGGTGCGCTTCAAGGTGCTAACTATCATCTTTAAGGCGCTCCATGGCTCGGGACCTAGCTATCTGCGGGATCGGATCCTGCCCCATACATCCTCACGACCGATTCGCTCCCACAGAGAGGGACTTCTCCGGGTGCCGTCCACTAGACTTTGTCAGCGCGCGACGCCCAGGGGAAGGGCTCTCTCTGTGGCGGGCCCGGCCCTCTGGAACGACCTTCCCCCCGATATTAGAACGACCACGGACCTCCGCTCCTTCCGTATGAAACTAAAGACCCATTTCTTTCGACTGGCCGGCCTTGGATAGTCTCTCTGTCTATAGATTTTTAAATGTATTTTAATGGGTTTTAATTTTTTAGCACGGGATAACATAGTTTAATGGTGTTTTAAAGTATATATTTTGTATCGATTGTTTATATTGTTTTTAGTTTCTCCTGTGCACCGCCCCGGGTCCCTGTGGGGAGAGGGAGCGGTTAATAAATGCAAAGTTATTATTATTATTATTATTATTATTATATTTAATTGGATTTTTCACCATTTCCCCAACATTTGCACTATTTTTCTTTTGCTTTTTATTGTTTATTTATTTATTTATTATTAATCGTATTTATAAGCCGCACCCATCTCATCACATAGGGACTTGTTGCCTCCTTGAGCTAGAAAGCCAGGTATGAAAAATTAAAATTAAAGAATTAAGGCCTTTATAGTGTCCTAAGTTTTAATTTTTGAATCTTTATGCCTGAAGATCTTGGTAGCCCGATTTTATATGAACCATGATTCTTCTTTCAGATACAGGAAGACAATGCTACAAAAATGCTGGAATCTCCATAAGTATGAACTTTATTTTTCAAACTACTTATGCCTGAGTTAAGGCAATTAGAATTGTACTATCAATTGTGTTCAAATTTTGTAGAAATCAATTGACTATAAATATTCTTAATTATTTCTGGCTTACATTCTGTAATCGCTGTCAGTGATCAGGGCATGAGGTTTGCAAAGATGTTGAATATGGACTTCTGTATTCATATATGTGTGTATATCCAATGTTTGTGACTGATGCAAATATTTTGTGAATGGGACATTAATCTGTATTTGAGACAACCAGTTTATGTTTGAAGAATGTGGCCTTTTATAATTCATAAAGGAAAACTTTAGAATCGTAAACTGCTTGCTTTGTTTTTCTCATTCTCAACACTATGCTCCCATTCAAAATGCTACTCAAATATTATGCTATTCTTAAGATAATACAGGTAGTTCCATTTACTGACCATGTGTTCATCAAAGTTAAGATAGCAATGAACAAATAAATTTATGATTGGTCCTCAAGGCTGTGTGCATTGCGGCATCCCATTGCAATTCAGGTACTGGGCAACCAGCACACATGTATGACACAGTGATGGGTTCCTACCAGTTCGGACTGGTTCAGTTGAACCGGTAGTGATTTGGCGGCCTGGGTTGCTGGAACTAGGAGCAACCCAGGCCTGCCATGCCCCTGAATTGGTTCTCTTGGCAGTGGCGCCACCATTTTTATAGTAGTGCGCATGCACGCATACTGCGCAACAGTGGTGGGTTTCTGCAGGCTCGCACCTACTCGCAAGAGCCGGTTCGTGAAATTTAGAGAACCAGTGAGAGGGGGTTCCACTGGCGTACCTGGAAGTAAATCTGGCCCGCCGCTGCCAGTGACCCAACGGGAAGGAAAGGAAGGAAGGAAGGAAGGAAGGAAGGAAGGGAAGAAAGAAAGAAAGAAAGACAGACAGACAGACAGACAGACAGACAGAAAGAAAATTTATCATCACAATTGAATCCAAAATTTTGGTTGCTAAGCAAGAGCGTTGTTAAATGAGTTTCACCACATTTTAAAAGGTGGCCACTCCCACCCTGTCACATGACTGCCAAGCCACGCCCACAAAATAGGCCATACCTACAGAGTAGGTTCTAAAAAAATTGAAACCCACCACTGCTGCGCAACCACAAGCTAACCAGCGGTAGCGGCGGCCGGAACCCACCCCTCGTATCACAATTGCAATGACTCATGGTCATGATTGCCATTTGCAATCTTCACAGCTAGTTTTCAACATGCAAAATCAATAAGGAAACCAACAGGAAGTCACAAGTCATGTGACATTGCTCTTAATGACTTAATTCACTTAATGACTGCCACCAGAATTGATATTGTAAACCTGTCTGGTCATATGACTTTTCACTATATGGTCTCATCATTTAGCAATGGAGTTGCTAGTCCTGTGATTTTTACCGGTACAGTACCTGTAAATCCAAACCACTGAATTTCTACAAGCCTGTATTTTACTGTGTTTATTTTCTCTCTCCATCTTTTAGTCCCATGGAAATCTGTATCTTACTCAACTACCTACACCCATGCTTGTGTGTGTACACACACTCATCATAGATAGTTATATTTTGTTTACATTTATCCATTAATCAAAGGAATTGTCTCGAGCAGCTCAAAATGCTATTTTCTTACTTTTTGTTTCAACAGGTATTACTTATCAGGTTAAGTGAAATTAGTGAAAGGTCCCCCAGATGATGAACTCATGAGCTAGTATGAGTTATATTCTACAAATATTCAATTAGATGCCAAGAATAGTGAACTATAGTACCCCCCTTCGTGCATGACTGATGTCAAAAACAAAAAAAAACTCCACATCTCTAGTTGGCTGATGCTCATGCTTCTCAGCCAGGTTGAGAAATTATGTCCTTTATTGTTCCTAGTGCAAAAGAAGCAAAGAAAAGTAAACTCTGTTTAGGCCCAGGGTCGGGGAGAGGGGAGGAAATGTGGGCTATACGGTTTATACTGCTTTGGATATCAAATAAAACAGGACAAAAGAATTCTTGTAAGATTTTATGAAACTGATCCAAGAGTCACCGGCTTTTTCAAGTAAAATATACAAAGTTTTTTTTTTCCTTAGAGAAAAGGATGATGCTAAAAGGAACAGAGCCATTTGTTGAATAAAAATAACATATGTAGTATTTATAGTGTATAATAAGGAAAAGAATAAGTACATTTGCATTGAAACAGCATGCAGTCAACTTTCGTGATTAGATTTGCTTGCACAGCAATTATGTATACATACATATTGTAAGAATGTACAAAACCCGGTAATAAAAATTCTGTCTTCCTCTGGTACAGTAATTTTCAGCTTTTTCCTTTTCTTAGATCTAACTAGAATACACAGGCATTCTTTGGAAATGCTTGGCACCACTTTATCAAAATCCTGACGGTATCAGGGGAGTAAATGTGAGGGCTGGTACAATTGCAACTATGGTTGCTGAAGTGTTACTCTCGGTTGGGTCCAGGCTTGGGAACGACAAGCCTACTTCTTCCATTTAATTAGTTGACTGACAAGGGAATAAAAAACAATCATATAGAAAACTCTCTCTGAGTGGGTTTCACAACTTTAAGAACCTTTGTGTTATTATATTAGTGTTTTTGTACTGACTAATCTCCCAGAAGTGAATATATTGGTGCTTTAGAGCTGTAACAAACCAATAATGTCATCATATGTACTTTTTGTTTTCTGAAATGGAAGCTGTATAGTGTTCAAAAAGATAGATAGATATATAAACGTTGTTATTGCAACGTTTCGGCAAGATCTCACTTGCCATCTTCAGGCTTCGGTCTGCGGTTACGAAGGCGTCGCCCTTCCTTAAATCTTGGTGGGGGGGTGGTGGTGGAGTGCTGACTGTTGTTGTGAGTGGGTTGATTGGCTGTGCAGCTGTATTATGATTGGTAGATTGATGCTGATTGGTCTTATTTCTATGTTTCTCCTTATTTTGAATTTCAACAGCTTGGGTGGAGGGTGGGGCTGGTCTGTTGGTCAGTGCTGGTTTCCAGATGTCTGGTAGGCGGGAGGTGTCATCACGTTTGTTCATATTGTTAGGTTGCTTCTCTATTTCGATGGCTTCTCTGATTAGAACAGCTGAACAGGAGAATAATCAGAGAAGCCATCGAAATAGAGAAGCAACCTAACAATATGAACAAACGTGATGACACCTCCCACCTACCAAACATCTGGAAACCAGCACTGACCAACAGACCAGCCCCACCCTCCAACCAAGCTGTTGAAATTCAAAATAAGGAGAAACATACAAATAAGACCAATCAGCATCAATCTACCAATCATGATACAGCTGTACAGCCAATCAACCCACTCACAATAACAGTCAGCACTCCACCCCCCCCCCCCAAGATTTAAGGAAGGGCGACGCCTTTGTAACCGCAGACAGAAGTCTGAAGATGGCAAGTGAGATCTTGCCGAAACGTTGCAATAACAATTTCATGCTTACACGGGAAAACACCCAAAGACAGCAATACCAGCGTATGTATGTATGTATGTATGTATGTATGTATGTATGTATGTATGTATGTATATATGTTTTCTGAGGTTTTCGCGGGTGTTTGTATGTAGGTCTTTGGTTGTTCGGGTTTTCTCCCGCGTAGAATTGGAAGTATCTTCACGACGTTTCGATGCAGTCTCATTCATCTTCAGGCTGGTGCTTTCGGCTTGGTGCTTCCAAGAGCAATGTGAGATCTCAGCCGTTTCCTCTTTTTAACTGCCAGTGGGGGTGTGTACTGATTGGGTGGGAGCTTCGCTGCATTCTGATTGGGTAGAGGTGTGTTCTGATTGGTAGGGGGCTTGGCTGTGCTCTGATTGGATGGGAGTTTGGCTGTGCTCTGACTGGCTGGAGGCGTGTTCTGTTTGGGTGGGGGCCTGGTTGTGCTCATTTTAGTCTGAGTTGCAGGGGGATTTGAGCTGGTGAGCTGTGTTACTGTTGTTTGGCTTTGCGTTTGTGGTCGTGCTATGTCTCCGTGGTGGACATCAGTTTGCTTCATGTATAGATTGGAGGGGTTTAAAGTGGCTAATAATGCAGCTGTGGTCTGGCTTCTGGTTTGTGGTTGGGCTTCTGGTTTGTGGTCATCATTGGTGTGGGTTTGGGCTTGCTTTTTGCGTGGATGTGTGATAGTGACATCCTGCGTGGTTTTCGTGAGTGTGGGTCTGGTATCATTCTTTGTGTTAGGGACTCGTTTGTCAGTGAGGGCGGGTTTCCAAATGGCTGGTAGGCGGGAGGTATCATCTCATTTATTCATGCTGTGTGGCCATTTTTCTATCTCAATAGCTTCTCTGATTATTCTGTTGTTAAAGTGTTCAATTTTGGCAATAGTTCTGGCCTTTTTAAAGTCTATATCATGTCCTGTGGCTTTGAGGTATTGGACCAGGGAAGAAGTTGGTTCCTCCTTTCTGACTGAGTTTTTGTGTTCTTCAATGCGTGCCTTTATTCTTCTGTTGGTTTGTCCGATGTATGTGTTGGGGCAGGGGGGCATGGGATTTCATATACTCCTTGATTTTCTAACTCTATTTTGTCTTTGGGGTTTCTTAGGATGGTGGATATTTTTCGGTTTGTGTAGAATGCTGTCTTGATGTTGTGTTTGTGGAGGATCTTGCTGATTCTGTCTGTGGTGCCTTTTATGTATGGGAGGAGGGCTTTGCCGTTTTCTTGTTCACTGTCTTGGATTTTAGTGGGGTTTTCTTTTTGGATTAGGTTAGCGACCTTATTTCTTTGGAATCCGTTGGATGTTAGTATATTGGTGAGAGTGTGTAGCTCGGTTTTTAGGTGTTGTTCGTCAGCTAAGCGTTTTGTTCTGGAGGTGAGTGTCTTGGCTACAGAGTTGATCTGTGCTGGGTGGTGGTGTGAGAGTGCGTGCAAATAGCGGTTTGTGTGTGTTTTCTTCTGGTAGATGGTGTGTCCTAGGGATCCATTGGATTTCTTATAGACTAAGACATCCAGGAAGGGGAGTTGGTTATTGGATTCTGTTTCCATGGTGAACTGTATTTTGGGGTGTAGGCTGTTGAGGTGTGTGAGGAAGTTGTCCAGTTTATCTTTCCCATGTGGCCAGATTATGAAGGTATCATCTATGTATCTGAGCCAGAGTTTGGGTTTGTGATCAGATTTTTCTAGAGCTTGGGTTTCAAAGTGTTCCATGTAGAGGTTTGCAATGACAGGTGAGAGGGGTGATCCCATGGGTGCTCCTTCTATTTGTTTGTATTTTTGTCCGTTATAGATGAAGTATGTGTTGGATAGGCAGTGGTTGGTCAGATCTAGGATATGTTTGGGGGGGTTATATTTGTTTTGGATAGCTGTCAAGGCTTCTTTGATTGGTATTTGGGTGAAGAGGGATATGACATTGAAGCTCACGAGTAGGTCGCTGGGCTGTAAGTTTTGTTTCTTTATGATCTCTATGAACTGGAATGAGTTTTTTACGTGTGAGATGATGGATTCTGCATAGGGCTGTAGTTGTTTGGCGAGAAATTTGGCTAGGTTTTGTAGAGGTGAGCCTATGGAGCTGACTATGGGTCTGAGTGGGGTTCCTTCTTTGTGTATCTTGGGGAGACCATAGAGCTTAGGACATCTGGATGATTTTTCTCTGGGAATGATTCTTTGCTGGATCTCTTCGCTGATGGGGGAGGCTTTTATTTTGGATCTAGTGGTTTTTTCTAAGTAGGTGGTGGGATCTGTGCTTAGGGGTTTGTAAGTGGAGTCTTGGAGTAGGTTGGTTAATTTGGTTTGGTAGTCAGATGTGTTCATAACCACCGTGGCGTTCCCCTTGTCTGCTGGTAGGATTATTATGCTAGTGTCTTCTTTTAGGTTCAGTAGTGCTATCTGTTCCTCTTTGGGTAAGTTGCTTTTGGGTGGCTTGCTGGTGCAGAGGATGTTGGTGATTTCGAGTCTGATTCTGTTAGCGTCATCGGGGTTGATTTTGGACAGGCTGGTTTCAACTCCGCATATAATGGTTTCAGTGGGGATGTGTTTGGGAGCGACTGCAAAGTTGAATCCTCTGGCAAGGACATTGGTTTCAGCTTTGGTGAGGATCCTTTCTGAGATGTTATGCACTGTTTGTTTCATGTGTGGCTGTGAGGGGGGAGGGGTTTGTTTCTGGCGTTCTTTTAGTCTTCGGAGTTTATTGGTATGTGTGTCTGTCTTGAGGGTGGTCTGTGTTTCGGCTCTCCAGGTGGCGAGTTGTTTGGATTTGTCCCAAAGTGTGGGGTGGATCTTGTTGCTGAGTTTGAGGTGAAGTGTGAGGAGATCTTTGTTGATTCGGTCTAGGTGGAATCTTTTTGTGTGAAGTTCATTTCTGATTAGGGCCAATTCTGTTCTTTTCAGGATGCGTTTGGTGGCTGCAGAGTTGGAGGGGAATTTTAATTGGAAGCATGTGGGGGTTAAATTTTCATCTCGGCAGTTGCGTAGGAATGTGAGGTCACATAAAATGGAAGCTCTTTGGACTTCGAGTTTTTCGTAGGTCCTGGTCAGATGGTGGATTTCCTCCCCATAGAGGTACGATATTTGTTTTCTGAGGTTTTCGCGGGTGTTTGTATGTAGGTCTTTGGTTGTTCGGGTTTTCTATTTGTAGATTTTCACGGGTGTAGGTATGGTGGTCTTGTTGTATTCGGGTGTTTTCCCATGTAAGAATGAGATTATAGAAGGGAAGCATCTGCGCAGCCACAAACCGAAGACTGACGATGGCGAGTGAGACCTCGCCAAAATGTTGCAAAGACAATCTCATTCTTACATGGGAAAACATCCGAATACAACAAGACCAGTATGTATGTATGTATGTATGTATGTATGTATGTATGTATGTATGTGTGTGTGTGTGTGTATGTATATATATATGTGTGTGTGTTACGTTTTTGAGCTGATCAATAAATAAATCAGGGAGACTAGTATAGATCTATTTCAAGCTTTTTAGCTCTCATCAGCTAGCCATACCCTTACTGGGATTATATATATGTTAGATTTTTAAGGGCTGATTAATAAATAAGAGATCAGGATGGATCCATTTCAGGCTTGTTAGCCCTCTTCAGCTGGCCATACTCCTTTTTATGCCTTGAGCTATCCGGCTTCCCTGATTACATCAGCCATTACAGGACTCTTTAATGAAAGGCAGAGAAGGATGACAGTTTGTCTCCTCCCTTAAAGGAGCCCATAACAGGAGTTGTGAAAATATTCTCATATAGCTGCAAAGATATGTGTAATTCTTTCCACATTTATTGATCAGCTCATAAAACTAACACACACATATATGTGTGTGTGTGTGTGTGTGTGTGTGTCACAACACCCTGTTAAGCCCCAATTAAGGGAGGAAGCATACTCCTCTCCTTTTCTGCCTTTTGGCTCATCACCAGAGACCATCTAGACAGAAAATTATGAGTTCCGTTGTGTAATTTTTTTATATGTGTGTTACGTTTTTGAGCTGATCAATAAATAAGTCAGGGAGACGAGTATAGATCTATTTCGAGCTTTTTAGCTCTCATCAGCTAGCCATACCCCTACTGGGATTTGACACAAGCATATACTTATTTTCCCTGTCTCAGCTGATCAGGAGTAGAACCTGGTGGCTTAGTGGCTAAAACATCTGCCTAACATGTAATACAGCCCCGGTTCAAATCCCAGTAGGGGTATGGCTAGCTGTTGAGAGCTAAAAAGCTCAAAATAGATTTATCCTAGTCCTTATTTATTTATTTATCAGCTCAAAAACCTAACACACATGTAAAAAGAAAAGACACAATGAAATTAATAGCTTTCTGTCTAGATGCTCTCTGGTGATGAGCCAAAAGGCAGAAAAGGAAAGCAGTATGCTTCCTCCCTTAATTGGGGTTTACCAGGGTGTTGCGACACAAATAAATATATGGCTATAGGTATGGCTAGCTGATGAGAGCTAAAAAGCTCGAAATAGATCTATACTAGTCTCCCTGATTTATTTATTGATCAGCTCAAAAACCTGACACACATACACACACACACACACACACACACACACACACACACACACACACACACACACACACATATATATATATATATATATATATATATATATATATATATATATATATATATTCTGAGAACATTCCTTATTGCCAAGGCAGACCCTTCCATTTGGCTCCATTTTTTTCTACTTTCCATCAACAGTACAATCTATATCTTTTAATATGAAATATTAAAATCCTGCAAAGTCACTACTATGCAAATGAAACTTAATTAAAAATTATGATTTAAAGAAATGTTTAAGTGTACTTGTTTTCTATGAATTTAATTGTTTTAATGAAAGGCACCTAGCTCCTCATGGATAAACATGAATACATCCCTGTCCCTCCAATGCTATTGTTTTCTGTTATTATAACTTAACGGAAAAGTTGTTTACTGCTTTTTAGATTCTGTGGTAGTCAAAAAAAAAAGCAACAATAATCTGCCAATGGAGTTCAAGATTAAAGAATAAATTCTATGAAGGTAGTTTAAGCAAATCATTTGATACTTGATAAACAACACTCATTAAATGTTTCTCCTCCTTTTCAAATATATTAAGATTCTTCTCTAACGCTTCTCCTCTATGGAACAGAAAATATACAAATTTCTGCATAAATACAAATAAATAAATAAATAAATAAGTACACTTCCCTGATTCAATGGCCCTGGCACATTATTTATGACTTGGTCAGTCCAGATGTTTACAGTGCTGCCAGTGGGCTTGCCCCATTCTTATATACTAAAGAGGATGGATCTAATTTATATTTGATTTCAAATACCACCAAACTTCAAAAAGTATTGGAGCAGCATTGCTTCCAATAACTGTGTTTGAATTCTGTAGGCAGGAAAGAAAGGGGGTGATAATTGGTTCAAGCCAGACTATTATGGATTTAGTTTTGCATATATGCATATTTTACAGGAAGTCAGGAATTCATAAGGTTGAAGATGATAAGCTAAAGCACTGAAAATGGATAATGGAAGTATGGTGAAGTGGATTCATTATACCCATCTTTTTCTTTAAGCCACTCTGGTATATTTAAATATATTTCTCTATATGAAATGTTTTGCATTTATTCAACTCCAAGTGTTCATTTACAATGAAATCTGAAGCATTTTATTAAGAAGTCCCTACTGTATTCAGCCAGACTTGATAGGTCTTCATTTTTCAAAGTAAAAATTCAAGCCACTGAACTAAAGGGGACATACATTTGAAGAGATGTATGTAGGATCATATTGACAGTTATCACTACTCTGTTCTAAAGTTGAACTATTGGCAGAGTCACTTGCAAAACCCACTAGCTCCTGCCAATATACCAACTATGGAAATTAATGATATTTTGGGGGGAAATACATAAAATAAACTTCATCAATGTTGTTTGAAATTATTTAAGACAAGCAATATTTGATTACCAGTGAACATATTGCTGTGTATAAACTATTTCCACAATTTTCAATTTGCAAAAAGTTATATACTGAACCATACATATATTGTCAAGCTCAAGTCCAAGTTGGTAAAAAACAATTCTTAAGTTATTTTTAGTAGTCAATGAATTGAAATGAATTTTTTATGGAATATGCTTTTTTTTTAAAGCTTATGTTCTCCTCTAAACATCAGTTTTGCAATGGCTTTCAGACCCAAAGTAAAACGTAATGCTCTTCAAGGAGTGCCACTTACTCCACAGGTCTCATTCTGTGTCTGTGTGGGATTAGCCTTGGGCTCCATGTCTTGCCGTTTTTGATTCTGTTTAAGTTGGTTTAAGGATGGCTTTGCTTGTACAGCTCCCACGGTTTTGCTTGTCCATTGATCCACCAATTTGTGGAGATCATCTGTAAAGGTTCCTTTCTTGTTGTTACTGTTGTTGGCTTGTACCTGAACCTGTATTGTTGTTTGTGGTAGAGGATCTGGATATGCTACAAGGCTGTTTGCTGAAGATCCTAAGACATCGTGGAGAGGTAAGAATCAATTATATATATATATAAAACATGAATTTATTTTGAGTGTATTTAATACAATTCATGGTATTTTTGAAATGACTATATGATGCTGCTTCTTCTGAAGAACATTTTTTTGCTTCAAAAATGGCCCTCTAGTAGCATAAACACATGTTTAAATATGTGTTCAGAGGGATTTTAGTTTTGTTATTCACAGTATTATTTTAGCTAGGATAAATTGCATCTTCTTTCCTTAGAGAAGTCTGTTTATTTATTTTTTAGTCATAATTGGCTAAAAAAAAGTATCTTTGCAGCCATTTAAATTTTTATATTTCTGCAGAATTCCCAAGCATATCCTTACTCTGTTCTGAACTGAAACGCAGTTTAAAGATTTTACTAATCTTTTCTTTCTTTTAAAAAAATTCACTTTCAAGATTGTAATAATGAATGACACAACTGGTCATAATTTGAAAGACTACAAACATGGCAACTAAATCTATTCAATCTAATTATAAAAACATTTATACATACATCCTGAAACTGGGGCAACTGTTATTGAAACCATTACTCAAAATATGTCGCGGTAGATGCATTAAAACCAATTAAGTAGCAAAGTGAAATAAAGCAGTATTGACAATTGACCAATGAACCTGAAATAATTTCCCCCCAATTATCTCAAAACATGTATCCTAATTTCAAAATGACCAAAATTTGAAGCAGAAAAGTTCAAAGTTGTATTGAAACGGTATTACATACAATGAACTAACATACTAAATGACTATTTCTACATTATGAATTTGCAGAGAACACGAGCAACACTATTAGTGTTTGTTTTTTACTTATATAATACCTTATGCCTTTCTTTAAAACTTCTCATGCATTGAACTAATGTGAATGCTTATGCTCGTTGAAAAATAGAACAGTGAAAGTGCTCCCCCCAATTTATACTTCAGCCACTGTTCAGTACTTCAAGCATTTCAACAGAAGAGGAACTATTACACTGTATTAGTCAGCCAGCCACAAAAGAGCATTATAAGGAAGCTGAGTTAATTAGCAAGCATATGACTCAGCTTTATCTCATTAAAATACACATGTACATACTGAAATTATGATGATCTTGCAACAGGCATGCACCCAAAAACAGCACGGACATGCAAAGCTATGTTTAATTCATAAGCAGCATAATTTAAATGCCATCATCAATGTAGTCTGCTGTTAAATAAACCACTAAATTATATTTAAACAAAGCAGCCCATGCTCAAAAATAAATACCAAAAAAGCCAAAAATAAAAGAGAGAGGGATAGTTACTACTACTGTGATCTTTGCCTAGACATAGTCGTTTCAGGGTGGACCCTACAAGGTAAATGATACAAGATATATAGAGTTAGGCAAGACTAAAAAGGGGAAAATAAAAGAGTCTGATGGACAGTCTTCTGCATTTTTAAACAATAAAAAATAACCATTATGCAAGAAGGAACAGACAGAAAGTCAGCAGTTCAGATGTAAAAAAAGAAATAAGGGGGCTGCTCAAAGCCTATAGAAATTTACTGATATGAAAAATAAAACATTGCAGAATTTTTAATTGGCTCCTACAATTTTCATTACAGAGAGTAATATTTTTAATCAAGGTTGCTTCTAAATCAGTTCCTATTATGTATGCACAGTAAATGGAATACCTCTGATTTCTCTCAGTTAATGATAAAAATAAGAATAGATTTCAGGTTTTAGACCCAGTTCTGCAGAACTAAGGCACATCAAATTGAAAGTATATATTAAAATGCAAGACAACGAATTGCTTCATCTTGATCTTATCATCAAACTGCATTTGGATGCTTACAGCTCTACTGTAAGCTATAGGAGATAGCATTTCCTATCATTCTTTGTTATTTATTTGATGAGCTCGGTAGAAAAATCCTACTGCTTGGTTAAGAATATTCAATTGAATCCAATGCAGTGTTAACAACAGGCTAAAAAAGACAAAATAAGGAGATCTATTTATTCTGACAGAAAGTCAGCAGGAAGGTTATTAATTGGTCTAGCTCTAGCTGGTTTAAATTTTTTCTTTTTCAGTTTTATTTATCTAACCTACCTTCTTTGCTTTTGTAATATTGTGATGGTGTCATAGGGGATCATTCATTATTAGGTGCATGTCCGTACTGCTGTCCACCATGATTAATCAACTGGTTTTTGAAATGGTACAAAGATTACCCATCTTTGCATGCAAAATTGCAAATACAACCCAAATCATTCCATTTGACAACAATGTACGTATGTGTGCATGTACATGTCTATACTTATCTACCCCAATGGGGTCGATCAGCTTGAGTGTTACACATGACAATCTTTCAAACAGAAAGAAAATCATGTTTTAACACACTAAGTCTTATGCTAAATATTTTATTCTAATTTTAGCCAAGGGAGAGACCTTCATCATGATATCATCACACAAATGCTGTGACCTAGATACTAAAATGTCAGGATGCAAGTGAATATCAGCTGTTTTGTCATTTTGGCGTCATTGTCTTTTACTATAGATGCTGCTGGCTCTTGTTTCATTGTTTACATTCAATCTACCTATTGGTAACTCTCAATCACGTAGGAATAGCAGACTCTATAATGTTTGTTCACATCAACATGGTACTTATTTTAGTGCCAGACTAAAATAAGTTACTATAGATTAATTAATGTCTGCTGATATGACACATGAACTGGACCTAGCTCCAAAGAAATAATTGTTTACATTAGTTATTATACTTCATGTGGGAATCAAAATGTGATAAAGAGCAGATGAATCTAATCATATAATGAATCTCTCAAAAGAAGATCAGTTGACATCTATCTATCTATCTATCTATCTATCTATCTATCTATCTATCTATCTATCTATCTATCTCTATTCCTTCCTTCCTTCCTTCCTTCCTTCCTTCCTTTCTTCCTTCCTTCCTATAAATATAACTGAATTTTTAAATTTTAATTTGGACCCTTTTGGAGAGAGGTTCAAAGTCAGTGATGAGAGCATGCCTAAATTTAACATATTTTCCTATGTATTAATATTTCAGTGGCTTCTTCTGACAATTTCCTTACAGTAACCATATGCAAATGCAAACACAGTAAATCCTTAACCATCTTATTGATTAAATAAATAACAATTGACATGATCTGTTACATTTGTACTTTGCACTGTCTTTAAAGTTAGTATTATACAACAATTTAGTTTTAAGAGAACATAGACAAGATGGCCATATAATTAGGTTTTGAGTTTATAATTACGATCAATATTTAAAAGCATTAAGTACAGATTTAAAAGTATTTTTTTTAAAAAAGAGGACAGCTTCTACTCAAACTACTATAAATTATTTTTTTTCTAGAAATATTTTTCCAGATTTTAAGAGATTTCTTATGTGTAACTATGGCTGCAACTTTCTAAAGTAACCTACAGAATTATATTCCTTCTACATATACCCATAAAGTATAAGGAAAACATTGTTATGACTTTGCTGGTTCACCAGAAGTCATTTGGTATCCCATCCCAATAAAATTCAATGACTCATTTTGTACCACATAAAGCAATTAATAATTTCAAAGTTTGGGGATAAAAGTTAACCTTTGAGTATTTTCCTATAAACTTACTAAGAACTGGAATGAATACTTTACAAGAGGAACAGAATACATGTAGTCTTCAACTTATGACCACAATTGAGCCCAAAATGTCTGTTGTTAAGTAAGACAGTTATTAAGTGATTTTGTCCCATTTTACAATCTTTCCTGCCATAGTTGTTAAATTAGTAACATGGTTGTTAAGTGAATCTTGACTTTCCATTGACTTTGCTCATCAGAAGGTCACAAAAGTTAGTCACATGACTGTAGGACACTGCAATCATCATAACTGTGAGTTGGTTGCCAAGCATCTGAATTTGATCATGTGACCATGGCAATGCTGCACTTGTCATAAATGTGAAAAATGGTCACAAATTGCTTTTTTCAGTGTCATTATAATTTCCAATGGTCATTAAATGAATTATTGTAAGTTGAGGACTACCTGTAGAACAGTTCCTTGCCTATCTTTGACCATATTGGTCTACAAACCCAATGCAATTAATAACATTGGTACCATAAGAATAATTGTTCTGTAGAGCTTGACTCTCAAAAACAACAAAATGTATTATTCTTATACTGGAAAGAGCCATTTATTGAGTCAGATCATTGGCTCCTCTAAACCAGTAGGATAGATGGTGAAAAAATGCCCACAAGTTTTAATAACAAGTAGCACTAATTGTCCCAGGTTCTAGGGTAGAACTTTTCCAGTTCTCTTTACAATTGCCAGACACTGAACCTGGATCTTCTGCATACATATCATGCATGGAGTACCACCCAGAACTACCAAATAAGTTTTATATGCCAAATAATCCAAGAATATTAGATTTCTTTATCTTGAAATTATAATTGAATTTTAATATTATGGTTTTCATATACAAAGATGTTTATGAATACGTAAAAGCCCTTTCATTGTTAAATCTAAAAATGTTGACATTATTTTATTGAATATGGAGAGCAAGAAGGATGAATTTTAAGTAGTTTTGTGCCTTTGATTTGTACCCTTGTAATAATGATAGAGATGTGTATTTCCAATGATAAAAGTTTGATGAAAATGAATACTGAATTTGCTGAATGTTATCTAAATATAAATATCTCTATATATTGGCACTATTTTATCTTACTTGTAACTATGCCTAGATTTTTCTCATTAGTACAATATAGCCTTATTGTACCAAAATATCCCGAAGTATTTTGCCTTATAATAAGCATTTGTTTTACAAAAACAAACTTAAAAATAAATATTTGTGACAACTGGTTGAATAGCCAATTCGTATAATCAAGAACAGTCTAGTTTTAGTTGCATCTGGCCATGATATCAATAGACTATTCTGAGAGTGGCATTAGGAATTTTAATGTATTCTGTGCTTTGATGAACTGCTTGTTGACTTCATCTCTGAGGTCACATAAGGTCATAATAAAAAATTAACTGAGTAAAGTGCTCCAGCTAGATGAATTTCTAATAAAAGCCATATTGTACTTTGTGATAACCAAACAATCACATTTAAGAAAATTCCTTTAAAGTAACCCAAAAGTACACAATATGGAGGGGGAATGCTGCCTAGAAAAGATGGTGTTAAAAAGCTAGCAGGAGCATTTCTCAGCATTTCTACATGCAAGGGACAGGAGAAATAACGTAATAATAACAACAATAACAACAACAACAAAGTGGATATAAACAGTACTGTATATTGTTTGAATACAGCCCTTGTGCAGACGTTCTACCCTTCAGTGACCTTCTAGAATTGTATCAGCTTGCTACATGCATGTCTTCATAGTCCAAGCATGTGTGAAAGAGACCATTCGTCTACAGAAGCCTGGGTTTCGATTTGGTATCACCGGAATCAGGACAGCAGACATTTATAACTGTCACATTGCAAATTAAAAATTACTCCAACGCAAAATCACATAAAGATACGTCCAAGATAAGAATTTACTATAAGACTATAGAATAAATTGATGAGATCTTCCACACATGCTTTTGATACCCAGGCATGAGCCAAAAGCAGTGTTCAAAAGCTTTCCATATGAAACAAAATAAATTAAATTAAGATGATTACTTTAAAAAAAGGGAGGGGGGGAGTGATTGTCTACAAGAAGGGACTTCCTGCCAAGCATATTAGATAAATCGATGAAAATGAGTTTTGAAATAGATGACAAAAGAAAGATGGGCTGTGATAAAATACAAAAGAACAAATACAAACAGATGGACAAAGACACAGGTCCACTGAGGAATCTGGTACGAGGTTTGCTACTAGATTTATAGGTCACTCTCTCAGACGTTTGGTGGAAAACCGTCCAGCCTGCAAATGAATATAAAGGGAAGAAAACAAAGACACTTATAAAGTACAAATAGCTGCGATTAGATGTCACCATCAGTCATATCAGCTTTGTTAGTTAATCATCCACACCTCCATTTTAACCTTGCCCCAGAGGAGTAAGTTCATTGGCTATAAGCAAAAGGGTGTGAAAACAACAGCAGAAGAAAATAGATACTTCATAGGATTAGTTGGGCAGAGCATGCAAAACCAGAGGCAACCATTTATAATCATCCCAACACTTTGCAGCTGTGTAAGGACTCTACTGCTACCATACCATGATGAAGCTATGCCATGAGAGATAATAGTGATGCTACTGAATATAGTAGACTTTCTAATGAAGCCAAAATTTATGCCATGTGCTTAAAGAGTAATTATTTCTGAATTACATTTTTGCAGGCCAGTAATAGTTTAATCCAAAAACTTCTGCACCTGCAGAAAAGGATGGGGACTTAAAGAGAACCAAAGAATATGAAGCAAGATTAAAAAAAGTAGTCAGCTTCCCTGTTTGCAAATAATTTCAATCTACAATGGACCATTTTACTGATCTTTTTTTTTTAAGTGCTCTATGCTCTACTGGTTCTTCCTTAACATTAACTGCTTTTTGCATTTGTACTCTGATTTTCTTCTCATGGCTCATTTTCAAAATGAACACCAGCAAGTTAGACATCTACCCCTTGCATGGTCAGTAAAATTGCTATTAGATTTACATCAGCAACTTTTCTAATTGTATCACAGTTAGCATCATTTCTACAGGCTTTGAATCAATATGCTGAGCAGATGTTTCTTGGTGAGGTTGGGCTAGACATTCTCTCTAGCTAAACCTACCTCACAGGTTGCTGTTGTGAGGAAATAAATGGAGCATGTAGCACTATATATACCACCAGGAGGCCCTGGAGGAAAGGTGGTTTAAAAATCTAATCAGTATATCAAGTTAAAAAGAAAGCCTTAAACTTCCTTTTCTCACTTTAACACATATTTCATTCTCCTGTGGAAAAATGACTGTTTTAACATAGAATAAAAGATGATTCTGAAGATGTAAAATCACCTTGGCCAGAATTTCCACGGACATCACCTCCTTCAGAAACTACTCCAGAGCAAATGTCAGAGGATAATGAAGCCTTGACAGAACAAGGTTGTTGAGTCTGAACTGAGCTCTCTAGTATGGCTGATGTGGACACAGTCAGTCCTGTTGCTTCAGTAGAGTCTGTTTGAGCTCTAGTGCTTCCCTTAGCCAAAGGGTCTTTATGCTCTGATATATTGCCTAAACAGGATGTATGCAAAAATCATTAAGCTTGAAAGCAATATAAAAGAATCTGAAACCATTATCCGAAGAAAACTTCAAAAATTCTGAAGATTTTTTAATTCACTAAAATCCATACACGTTCAGAAAACCAGCTGCAGAGAATCAACCCTTCCTATCAATTCTCCTTATATATATATATATATAAAACAATCAACAATGGCTATAGTTTTACAATTTTTATCCATAGTGTAGCATCAGTCTCCAATGTGATGTTCACGGACACTGATGCTGGTGACTCCATTGAGTCCATGTTTCACCTAATTTTATTTCTTTTGATTTTTTAAAAGAATGAAAAGAATAAAAGGAAAAGCTTTCATACTGCAAAGTAATGCACCAAACTCAAGAATCACCCTAACAATGTTTTGTACAATGTAAATAATGAGACAATCATAGAAAATAAAAATGAAAGGAAAGGTTTAATATAGTTTTGCTAAGTTGTGCTTAATGGTTCAACCTAACTTAATTCTCTTTCCCACGAAAGCTAAGTACAAATAAAGCCATCCTATAGATCCTTTACCCCTTTTCCTTTGATTGAACAATACAACTGCAAAAACCAAAAATGAAATCTCAAGAAAATAATCAAACAATTTGAAACTTTCACTGGATGTATGCTAAAAGGAAAATATCACTTGTAAGCATACTTGTACTTGATGTTTTGAGCTGCTGGACAACGGGGTTTAGCAATTTCCCAGTTTTTAATTTGTGCTTGCTTGTTCTTCTTCGGCGGCCACTTGGTGGAGCAGAATGAAGGAATCCAACATTGGGTGGGAGTGGTTTTCCCAGCCGAAGGTACAAAGCTTCTATTTCTTTTTTCTGTTGGGACTGCAACTCTGTAATTTCCTTCATGTGTCTGAAGAATAAACATGAAAACACTGAAAGAAACTGAACTCTTAAATTAAGACACCCCTATTTCTAAGAACATATATTAGAATATGCATTTTGATCACATCATTATCCAAAAATTTTTTTTTTAAATTACATTGCAGGAGATTAATTTCAAAATGAAGATTGGTGGCTTTCATCATGGCTTATGGTCCTAATATGAAAAACATCTCTATGATGAAAAAGAAGACACATTTGTGCAAGCTTATGAATCATTCAGGAAGAGTGAAGAAGCTAGCATATATATTTTAAGAAGTTGCATGATCCAACCAATGAGAACAGCAAATTGTTTTGACAGCCAAGTGCTAAATATAGTGAAAGGACCAGCATGACACAGCAAAAGATTAAAAAAAAAGGCTACACCATACAGGATAAAGAATAATTCAAATAATATACAGAGGTTTTTGGTAGACGAACCAGAAGAATAATCTATCTTACTATAATTTTTTTTTAAAGGTACCAATGGGACAGCACAAAATGCAATAGTTACAAGGAAACGCCTCCTTCATTCAAATGCAATATGGTCAATGAATAAGGAATAGAGAAAGCCAGAAAAAAGAGTTTAAAACATGAAAAACTGAAACAAGAAGCAGAAGACTAGAGACTTTTGAATTTTGCCCCAAGAATATGAACAATTTTGTTTCATGCATTAGTAGGTTAGATTCTCTCATCAAGAGGCAGTACTTTGAGTTCCGAAGCTACATAGGGTAGACCTGGGTACTACTTGGATGAAAAATCCAAAGGTAATATGAAGGCTATAAGATAGACGGTGAAGTCCCAGGCTTGTATACTACCATGAAGAAAGCAAAAGAAAATCACTTCTGTATTGGTTCTAAGAAAACAATGTGGCCATATGTGCCATCAGCAGTCCAGTTCAACTCAAAGGAGACTTTGCCATTAAAGGCAAACAATAAATAATAATCATTTATTAATATTAAATTAAATTGTATCAAAATTAATAAAGATTAAAGTACAAAATATAGTGCAACTGAGTCAATCGGAATTTGTGCTATGCTTGGATGTGAAAATAAAAATGAACTGAAATTTTACTAACAAAAGTGAAAAATATATAACTAAAATTAAATATAGTCAGATCAAGACTAGTGACAATAGGTTCAGCAACTAATCTAAAAAATTGACACTAAAGATAGAATTTACCTTTTAGGATCAACTATCAACAATTAACAATAAAGAAACCAGCAATTAAGAATATGCCATAGATCGGCAGTTGACAAGATATCAATGAAGGCCATGCAAATGATACTTGGATATCACGATATGCCAGTACCCACAACATTCAAAATGATAGAGGCAATAATTTTCTTTATTTTCCATGGAAACAAAAAAAAAAGGGGGGGGGGTTGAAGAAGCAAGACAGAAAGAGTAATGTTCAATTTTGGTGTTGGAAAAGGCAGCCAAGAATGGGAGTCAAAAAACAAGGAAACCGATAAGACAAATCAATACAGAGTCTCACTTGAGGCACATTATGGAAAGATGTGGGTGTCTTGAGAAGCCCATAATGCTGGGAAAGATGGAAGGAAAGAGAACAACCAACAACATAGCGGATGGATTCAATTGTACCAGTAGCAGTTTTATAAGATTTTTAGGGGCCAGATTGAAGATAGGTCATCCTGAAGGTCTAGCTATGCTGTTGCTAAGATATTACACCAACTAAATGATATACAATCGAAAAACAAAACAGGAGATTAACATAGTAATGGTAAAAAAATCAAGAAATTAATAGAATGCATAACAACATGTACAAACAGCAGAAAAACAGTCGGCAGATATTTTCTATGTAAAGCCGGGAGTCTTATGCAATCACATAAAGATACTTATGTAACATATATCCATAAATTGTTTATGGATAAATCTGTTCACAATAAGAAAGAATTCATCTTTTCAAGCTAATCCATAAGTTTTTAACAAGGGTGTTATTTCTTCAAAATACCATTGGTGATGCATAGGTTAGTGCAACAGAAAAGATGATATGAGATGGAGAAGGTGTTGGAAAAGTAACTGGACAAAATAAAAGTTCATTAATTGCAATGGTTGGAATTGCAATAATATGGAGCTTTATTAATCTCTCTCTGTAAATCAAGGTCCCTATTCTTGTCTATCTGTGGCTCTCTCAAATGCCAGCATTATCTAGACTAAGATGGAGAAGCCACAATAATTTAAATCCAAAACCATACATTTCTTCCAGGAGGGACAGTGAGATGGGCAATGTATACATTTAATAATAAATGAATAAAAATAAAGAGCCTAGGAATTATCTTTTCCAAAGACTCTTTCACTAAGTCTTGTTTACCAATACTTTAATCAACAAATTCTCAAATAAGTCTCAGTGGAAGCAAGATTAACTTCCAGCCACAGAAAAGGAAGACTATAGAACACACAAAACATTACTCTTAACCATTTAGACTGGGTTGCCTCAAAAGTTCATGTGTCTTCTATAGACAAATCATACCTTTGTCTTAAATAATTTTACTATATCTGGGACAAAATTATTGCCACTTCAATTAGCAAAACAAATTATATTGCTAAAAGTATTTTTTGACTCACATAGCACTATCTTTTATTTGATTCTTCCAAGGGGTAATTGATTGGGAAAAAAAGATTCCTAAGTATATGATAATAATAATAATAATAATAATTTTAATACTTATAAACCGCTCCCTCTCCCCATGGGGACTCGGGGCGGTGCACAGGCAGAATAAAAACAGTAAAAAATATACAAACAATTCTAAAACCAAATTAAACTTAACCTGTGCTAAAATTCCCATAAAACTAAAAGCTAAAAGCTACCCAATAAAACCCCAAGACAGGGAGACTATCCCAGGCCGGCCAGACAGAAAAAGTGAGTTTTTAATTTAAGACGGAAGGAGCGGAGGTCCGTAGTCGTTCTAATATCGGGGGGAAGGTCGTTCCAGAGGGCCGGGCCCACCAGAGAGAGAGCCCTTCCCCTGGGCGTCGCCCGCTGACAAAGTCTAGTGGACGGCACCCGGAGAAGTCCCTCTCTGTGGGAGCGAATCGGCCGTGGGGATGTATGAGGCAGGATCCGATCCCGCAGATAGCTAGGTCCCGAGCCATGGAGCGCTTTAAAGATGATGATTAACACCTTGAAGCGCACCCGGAAGACGACAGGTAGCCAGTGCAGCTCGCGCAAGAGCGGTGTTACGTGGGTAGACCTTGCGGTCCCCATAATTGCTCGCGCGGCTGCATTCTGAACTAGCTGAAGTCTCCGGGTGCACCTCAAGGGAAGCCCCATGTAGAGAGAGTTACAATAGTCCAGTCCTAACAATGATGTCCTAATTCGATGTGGATACAGTTTATTTTGCAGTTCTGAAGGCAATTAAAATGCCTCTTGGTGAATAAAGCCACTTTTGTTTTATAATACACGATGTCCAATTTTTCTTTACTGAAGAATGTTTCTTTTATCAACACAATGAGAACCAAAACATGGAAAGAATATTGTACATCAACTACATCATAAAACAACTTGAGATAAATACTTTCAAAAGAAAGGAACAAATGACAAAAGATGTCAAAGGATATTTGGATAATCTGCTCAAACACACATGCACAAAAAACCCTCTGTCTGGATAAAATGGAAACATACTTTTCTCTCAGGTTCTGCAATTCTTTTTTCATGTCTGCATCTTCAAACTCTGAGTCATTGTCACTACTCACGTATGATGACTGAGAATGGAAAGAAGTTATGTTGATAGTTGGGATTTTTGTTCCATGACCATTTGGAGAATTAAGGCCCTGTGAACTTGACTTTACTGACTTTTGCAGATTACATGAAGTCTTTTTAATGTTGTCGTTTCCTAGTCTACTGATCTGAGGTGACATTGGAGACCGATCTTGTTTGCCTGGAAAAGATTCATCTCCAGAATCACTGGAATCCTTTCCATAAAGGACATCAAAAGAGGAAGTTGTCTGCACACGGCGCAGAGATGACTTTATATCAGGGCTAGAAGACTGATTGTCCAGATAAACATCTGGGGGTGCAGAATACCTCAAGGAATGCACAGATGATAAAGTTAATTCATCCTGAGTGCTGATCACTGAAAATCTGCCTATAGTTTTTGCTGGTGTTTCTGCTTCTTTGACATTGGAGTCTATAGAACCATCTTTTTGATATTTGTTTTTCTTGGCAATGTCCTTCTGGTCTGCTGTAAGTGAAGAAGAAACAACCTGAAATAACAAATGAAAGAAAGGCTTAGTTGGTTAATGTCTTACCTGCCTTTAAACATTATTTTTATAAGAATTAATAGTGGCCTTCATTAGCTGCAATTGTCTGAGGAATGGGATAAGCTGTAGGTGGGAAAAACAATATAAGATAACAGTACCTGAGTGTATCCTGATGTTAGGATAGTAGTAGGTGAACTGGCATTTACATCTTGACCTGTTTAATATATTGAAAACAAAAAACAAAAAATAAAACATGCATATATCAGGATTGGTAAATTTTAGAGCAAGGCAAAATTTAAATATGAAAAATTCTTATTTAATAAATCCTTTATTTTTTATTTTAGTCACATTTATATCCCGCCCTTCTCCACGAAGGACCCAGGGCGGCGCACAGAAATTTAAAAACATACAAAAAGATAAATACAAAATTTAAAAACATATTAAATTACGATCCTATGCTAAAAACTTCAAATTAAAATCCCGTTTAAAAACTATTTAAAATAGCCCCGACGGAAGGTTAGGCTAGGCCGGCTTGCTGAAAGAGATGTGTCTTTAGACACTGGCGGAAGAGGCGGAGGTCTGTGATGGTACGCAATTCCAGGGGTAGGTCGTTCCAAAGGGCAGGACCCGCCACAGAGAAGGCTCTTCCCCTGGGTGTCGCCAGTCGGCATTGCCCGGCCGACGGCACCCTTGAAGGATATAACTCTAGCTTCACTATTGTATCGACTATAGGTCAGATATATATGAATTAAACATAAATCATAGATCCAATGCTTGATATCACCATAAAGATTATAATTTCAATTATATGGATATAGTTTAAAACAACATGATCTTTCACATGATCTATACAATATTGTTGAAATATGCATCACAGAAAAATACTATGTGATCTTCATAATTAAAAACAGTGACGTTTCAAATTTTTCTACTTTTTCAGTTCAGCAAAAAAATGCTTTCCACATATAGTATATGGAACAAAATCATGGTTTCCCAACTTGCCCATTGGATTTTCCTGGACAAAATTACTTCAATAATGCGCTTGTATACAAATATGTAAAAGATACATCATGTTGTTTAAAACCATATGCATATAATTTATATGGCTTGGCTTACCAATCAGAAATAAAAGCATTACTTATATAGCATTCATATTTAACATTTCATATATTAAAATCATCATCATAAATTTCCATACATAGTTTCATGAGAATTGCATATTAAATTTTATCTTGAAATTTCAAGTCTGCGTTGTTATTGTGGTACACACATTCACTACTTCCTAGTTTTATTAATAATTATATCTAATAACCTACCCCATAGTTGTTCATATGGATATTTTTTTTAAAAAAAGGACATTAACGTTATGCTCTACTACCTGCTTTGTTTATTTCTGAATGCTGGATCCCGGTGCACGTAACATCCGATTGTTCTACCTATAAGCAAAATTTAACAATTTAAATTAATCTTGCAAGGTTTTCATCTGTATAGAAATATATAAACTCTAAAATTATTTTTATATTTCATCTTAAAGGAAATCACTCTCAAGTCATTGATTTGCATTTCACTGTTTGAACACTTCATTCCCTTCTGACACCACATGGTTAATGTTGAATATGTTAAATACTGTTTCATATAAACTTGTTTTCTGATAGAATTCATATTATATGATGATTGCTTTCTCAACCTAAATGACATGTAACATTTGTTATTATACAGTCCCTCTTCTGATTTTTATTACTCCGAGCTCACAGTACTGCAGAGTAGGTTTCTAGAAAAATGACATTATAGAAGACACAATAGCAAAAAGATCTCAAAAATAAGTTTATTTTGAATTACTGTAATTCCTGGAACGGATGTTAATACAAAACAAAGATTGAATGTATTGCATTTTAAAATGTAATATATATGTATCTCTCACCACTTTTTATTTAACAATATTCTGCGCGAGAACCCGAATGCAACCACCATCCCTGACATGGAAGCTCTAAAATGTATATTGTACACCCTATATACCCCTTTCCCCTTTTATAATTTGTAAAAACCAATAAAAATTGTTTTACAAAAAAAAAGTAGAAAAAGGACATTATGCAAAAGAAAGGAGTCAGTTTTTCTTTTCATTTTGGAAGTGGACTTCTTTCACGTGTTTCTAGCTCATACTGTATCACATGTGGTTACATTAAAATCAGGGAAAAGAGGAAGTAGTACATTTATTTGATTTCTAAAGTGCCACAATCATATACTCTTGGCAGTAGAATAATTGAAAACATGGTTTTAAAAAAATTATATGAACACGTTAGTACACATATTTGTATGTATAATTTACTTTAGCCTTAAGGTTAATTTATATAATAATGGTTTCATCTTTGACATATATCAGTATATATTTGAGAAAAAGCTTTATGTATGAGATGTCCAAGACATACAGGGAATCTTCGATTCAACCATTCATTTAGTGCCCGTTTTCAGCATTGAAAAAGTGACTTATGATTTATTACTTTCATACTTAAAACCGTTGCAACATTCCCCATGATCAGATGATCAAAATTCAGATGCTTCACAACTGACTCGTATTTATAACCATTGCAATATCCTGGGTCATGTGATCACCTTTTGTGACTTTCTGACAAGCAAAGTCAAGGGGAAAACCAGATTCACTTAACAATCGGGTCACTACAGTGATTCACTTAACAAACGTGGCAAGAAAGGTTGTAAAATGGGGCAACACTCACTTAACAAATGTCACATTCAGCAACATAAATTTTGGATTCAATTGTGGTTGTAAGTCAAGGACTATCTGTACCAGGTCCATGCTATTCCAACTTTGGTTGAAGAATTTTAGTTTGCTAAATGTTCAAATAAGTTCGTTTCCCTTCTTGTTTGAATTTTCTATGTCATGTTTAAAACAATCATAAATATGGATTATAATAGCTGGGCCATTAAATTATTCAAAATGTTCAGCAATACACTCATATATAAAGGATTTTTCTATGTGGACCACCACATGCTCAATATAGTTGGAAGTCTCATTTTTTGACTGGCAGGTAATATTGAAGTCCTTTTCTGGAAGAACTTTCTTCTTCACAATCCTAACAGAACACCGATGAATAGGAATACCTAACAAATACTAGTAGAAAGTAACTTATCAGAAGAACTGACAAGTTTTGAGAAGTTAACATAATAATAGAATAAACTAATAGAATAAAGGTTGGATTACATTTTTTAAATTAATGACAGGCAGAAGCAACACTGTTTAAAGAAGAACCTAAATTCAACTTTGTAATAGCTTAATTTTATCACTCATTTGATTCTACAAAGAAATAATGAAACACATCTCATGCTGATTTATTAAGGATGAAATCCTTTTACACGGTTTATTCATGGACAGCAGAGGTGGGTTGCTCCTGGTTTGGCCTGGATCGGGTGAGCTGGTAGTGGCGGTAGCAGGAGGCTCCAGCCACATGCCCGGACGCTTCTGCGCATGCGAATTGGTAGTAAAAATAATGGAAACCCACCACTGATGGACAGCTACTTTTTCTTTAACAAATATATTTTCAAAGACGAACTAGATTGAAACTAGAATTTCAGGAGGAGAGCAATAAACAGTTGCCATTCCAGTTCGGGTATTATTCTTATTCACCCACACGCTTGCTTTATGCAGTAAGAGATAATTTTCCAATGGTGGGCAAACTACATTTAGGAAATATAGATGGCAAAACTAATTGGAAAAATTATTCTACATTGAACTTGCATGTACAGATATATGCACATACATTTCAATACATATGTTTCCATGTTTTATCGAGACATATTTCAGAACTTGCATAGAGGAAGATAGGACACTGAACATTTGAAAAGATTTACGAGGAATTTATCCCTTGCTAGCCAAGGCGCTATGCACATATCTACAGGATGACTGACACATAGCATCTTCTTAGCTTCTATGGCATGTTGGGTCAGGAGAAAATACTGGACCTTCAAAAGGAGGATAGTAAGGGATATTTTTCTTCTGGGTAATTTTTAGCCATCACTGCCAGCCTGACAGTCTCATAACTAGACATTACTGTCTGGCTTTGAAATGGAAAATCCTTGAACATATGATTGAGCACATTTACAGACCAGGAAAGCTATCATATATTGTAAAAGGAGCTCTATTAGGTGCAAATCTGTTTTTGAAAACATACTGGAGATGTAAATTATATTTGGGTCCACATCAGATATCTCAATTTAATGATGATGATTTCTAAGAAACTGGCCACATAACTGAAGATGCATAATTTTTTCTTCCTTTCTTAAACAGCGTTGCTTCTTTGTGTATGTTATATAATGTACGATCTATTAGGAAAGGAGCTGTAGATTTTTTTAAATTAACTAGAATCCTAGGGCTCTATAGGTCACAAAGAAATCTCGAAGCTCATGAGATGAATCACATAATCAGTAAGATACCCTAGTTACACAGGTTACTGCAAACATAATGTCTTGTAAGAAGTTACAACAGTAGAATACTGGAACTCATTCTGAAGACTATAACATGAATCTGAAGACAAGTCAAAAAGTATGCCAGAAATTTCAGCGTCTGAACTTAAGAACAATTAGAAAAAGGGATAGATAGAATAGCAGAGAAATATTTGAAAGATCCAACCAAGTATGTGAATGTTTGTGTGTATGTACGTGTACATCTGAATGCATCCCCAGTACAGGATTGTAAGGATTGGATTGAATACTTTCCATTTTGAAGCACTTCCTTTATTAAGAATTTATTGCTTTTTCATGAGCTCCAGAAAATATGAAAAGCATTTGTAAGGCATGTTTCCTTCTGGACCACTTCTGTGGGCCAGATGTTTAATAAGTAATCTAACCACTGGGAAATCTTCTGATTCCTTGAGCAATTCCAGGGATTTGTCTCAGACTCTCTTTATTGCCTGAAGACTCAGAACTTGGAATATTCTCTTGTCAAATATTTATAAAGTTTGACATACATCTATTCACCGAATAAAGACATTCTAATGTACTTTTAAAAATTAATTGAAGATGGCTTTCTTTACAGTGCTTATACCTTTTCTTGGATACTGATGAAATCTAAACTTTCTCTCAATACAATAGAGATGAGTGAATTGATACAATTTGGAATTATAATATTGGAAGAGAAGGAAAGTTACAGTGATAGATAGATAGATAGATAGATTTATTTTTCTATACTGCGTCCTCTCCCCAGGGGGACTCGGAGCGGTGCACAGGGAAAATTAAAACAGCATAAAATATATACATAAATAAATACAATAAAAACAAATTAAATCAACTGTCCCTGTACTAAAATCCCCATTTTAAAATTAACATTCCCTAACCCCTGAGGTAGAGACTAACCTAGGCCGGCCAAGCAGAAAAAGTGAGTTTTTAATTTCTGACGGAAGGAGCGGAGGTCCGTAGTCGTTCTAATGTCGGGGGGAAGGTCGTTCCAGAGGGCTGGGCCCGCCACAGAGAAGGCCCTTCCCCTGGGCGTCGCCCGCTGACAAAGTCTAGTGGACGGCACCCGGAGAAGTCCCTCTCTGTGGGAGCGAATCGGCCGGGAAGATGTATGGGGCAGAATCCGATCCCGCAGATAGCTAGGTCCCGAGCCATGGAGCGCTTTAAAGATGAGAACTAACGTTTTTCCCTCGTTTTCCCTCGTTTTTCGCGGCTTCATGTTTCGCGGCTTCAGTGCTTCGCGGGTTTTTCAAAAATACAGGGGGGAAAATGCATCGGTAGAAGGCAAGCGCCCCCTAGTGCTTGCTTTAAACGATGTCCACCAACTCAAGTTTCCGGTGCGAATCCTACTTCGCGGTTTTTTCAGTTTTCGCGGAAGGTTCCGGTCCCCATTAACCGCGAAAAACGAGGGATCACTGTATATTGTTTTGTTTCAACTGGTATAAACTCTAACAAGATTATGCTTTTTACTCATGAAGGACATTTTTATCAAGTGTATTTTAGAATCTAGTGTTAAAAATCACATATTGTATTTGGCTACTAAATGCGACATAATATGACTGCCCTTCATTCATATCAGATCTAGTAAAACATTATTAAAAGCCAGTGAGAAAAATAGAATAGAATAACAGAGTTGGAAGGGACCTGGAAGGTCTTTTAGTCCAACACCCTGCTTAGGCAGGAAATCCTACACCACGTAAGACAGAAACTACCAATTTTAAGTGAAATTCTGCCATGATATATAGTTTCTATTCAGGTCAATAAAATAAATAAGGCTGAGTCCCAATTCACCCTTATTTACTTATTTTGCATTGGTGCCCTTAATTATTGTTTAGTTTAATATATTAAAATTGATTCAATAACACTGAGTTCAAAGCAGACTTCTTTTTTTAATAAAGATTTTGGAGACATGGAAGATTTACACTTTTTAAAAAAGGAAGAAATCTTTGGGGGAAGGATTAATACCTCAGTACTGATAGGTAACAATTATAGCTTGACCCTTAAAAGTCAGCAAAAGACTACTGTTGAAAATATCTATCAGAATTACAGCAGTTTTAATAAGCATCTGCATGATTTCTAAATGAATGGTTTGACTTGCCAGAATTGGAGAGGGTTGATTTTCCGCCATGTGAGCATCCAAGCCAACTCCAGGAATTTTCAAATCTAACACAAGTGCAGGTAAAGATGCCAAATTAAATTCACCATCCACTTGGTCTGGTGTTGCTGCTGAAGCAGATGATGTTGGAATATACTCTTGATACAGCAGGTTGCGAAGTTTCTCATCCAAACTTTTTATTGTGTTGTCAGTGAAATCAACTCTTGGTGGCCCTTCACCATCTGATTCTACCATACAAGGTGGTTGAGCTGCAGTCACAGCAGAGCCAGTGGATGCAACCGGCTGGGACTGGGTTGGCATATGCAATTGGGATGCAGCTGTTGAGAGGTGAGGAGGACTTGAAAGTTGAGATGTTGCTGAAACCGGAAGTTCAGGAACAGCAGGCATGGGAGGTATCTGGTCTACAAAAGAATGTGGTATCTGGCTAAGCTGAGTATTGTCTGACAAACTGGGGGCTTGGGTTGAAGACTGAAGTTCCAAAACAGGAGCATCAGAGATGATAGGGAAAGAATCTGTTGTCTGCACAGGAACAGACTGAAATGGTTTTGGCAGTCCAGCTGTGCTGTGTTCATGTTCTATATTGGGAAAACCAATTTTCTCCTCTTTCTTTTGTACTGTGTGCTGTGAGGTATTTAGAGGGACCTTATCCTCAAAATGTTCTTCAGTTGTAACTGTAGTATGGGCAGGGGTGTCACACCGACTGGCTAAGACTGTTTGTGGCAAAGGGTGACTTGTACTTTCAGCAATTTTTTCTAGTGTGGTTGAAGCTAACATTGGATGGACCTGTGAAAGGGAAGTTAATGAAGATGGAACAGAAACTTGTGTTAAAGGAGGAGGAGGAGGAGTTCCTCTGGGACACTCATTGGAGCTAAGTTGATTAGAAATATGTTGATAAGTTATGCTTGTTTGTTTTTCTGTCACTGCAGAGCTCTGTTGCTGATCATCCAAAAGCTCCAGACCTATAAACAACAAAGCAAAAGGAATGACTTTGTAAAATCTAAATACTTATACAAATATTTCAACAAGCATTGAGCATTAGCCATTTTCCCAAACAAATTAAGAAAGATGAAATATTTTCTCAGCTAAATTGTTTTAGATCAAACAATTATGCATGCTTAATTGCACTGAATATGACAGCTCATCCTAGTGATTTTTCTAATACAACTGTACTGCACTATATTGGCTATTAACCATAATAGCCTGTTCCATTTTAACCAACTGGAAAATCAAAATTAATATCAAGGCATTCAGTGTATTACATAAAACTTTAAAAGTCATTTATATGATGAGAACTTCAATTACATCTACACATCTAAAACAAAACTGATTCAGGTATTGTCCATAAATGGGTACTCTTTGCAGAAAGGTTATGACACTTATTCTCACAATGAAGTGATTCTGCCAACTATTTCATTCTTCATAGCTATTAAATGATTTAAATAAATATATTCTTTTAAAACATCAGTTCTCAAAATGCGGTACTTGTTTGGAATCTTTGACACCCTTTCAAAGGGTCCACAAGATAAACATTAGTTTCATAATAAACATAGCTATTATGTGCCTTTTTTAACTCTCTTTCTCTCATGAATATACAATATACTTTTCTAGAATCTACATGCCATAGGACAGTGATGGCGAACCTATGGCACGGGTGCCACAGGTTGCACGCGGAACCATTTCTTAGGGCACACGAGGCGTTGCCCTGTAAGCTCCAGCGCACATGTGTGCGCTGGCAAGCTGATTTAGGCCTTCTTTTGAGGCTGTTTTTTTGCTCTCTTGAAGCTTCAGGGAAGCTCCTGAAGCCTCTGGAGGTGGAGGGGAGGCTGTTTCCACCCACCCCGGGCTCCTAGAAAGCCCCTGGAGCCTGGGGAGGGTGAAAAAAGCACGCCAAAAACAGGGGGTCACACACATAGCATTATGGGTGTGGAACGCTCACGCACGACCCCCCTGCGCTCCCCCCGCTTTTGGCACGCGAGCCAAAAAAGGTTAGCCATCACTGCCATAGGATGACATCATTGCTTTGATAGCTAATGGAGTGTGGTTGTGTGTTCTTGTATTTTTTAAGGTATTTTTAAACTAGAGGGATATAAATATGTGCATTTCCAGAGATTAATTTTGTCTCATTACTTCTGTGTTTGTACTAGCTATGTTCGATTAATTATTTAATGGATTTGTTTGTTTGTTTGCAGTCCATCTGCTTGCCCAATATCATTATGGTTGGTCACACAATAAGCCAGGTATTGACTTTGCTTCCGGTTTCTGAAGGCATCGAACGTGCTTTGTTCTTTGTCCGCCGCTTGCTGTACCGGTGGGCTTCTTCGGAAGCGCGGAAGACCCCGGGGAGGGGCTTCTGCCATAGAAGCGGCTCGCTGGGAGCCCCCAGCCTGGCAGTAGCCGGTGGAGTCCCCCCAGCCTTGCTCTAGGAGCTGGGGAGCAAAAAAGGGGGGGGTTGCCTCTTCGCCAGATGGAACTCGGGAGCTATGCAGAATAAAAAGAGTAGCGGAAATGCCGGAGGTGAAAGACACTCCCTAATCTTCTGAACTGCAGATGAAGGATAAGCGATAAATCACTGTAAGTGCTAATTCAATCAACTTAGAATGGAGATTGGAGGGGGGAGTTCTCAAGCCCACCTTGGACAAAGCGACGGTTAAGCGATCCCTCTCCTTTGAAATGGAGAGAGGAAGGATTAACTTGCTATTTGAATAAACTATGGGAAAGAATTGTATTGTATCACATTTGCAACAGTCTTTCACGGAGCTCTTAAAAAAAAAGTAAATGGAAACTTTCACTTTTCTTCCTGTCAGAAGGCGGGACAAGATGGCTTCTCTTTGTTCTCCGGTTATAACTCCTTTACAGTGGTGAAGCTTATTCCCTCCAAAATTACCAAAGAAGGATTATAAACTTTTTACTTCAAACATTCCTCCCAGAGGCTCCCAAGTCTCTCCCAATATGTGGACTCCTGGTTTTGTACTGTAAGTTTCCTTTTTCTAAAGTGAATTTTTAAGACTCTTAAGACTGAACTCTCACTCGGAGTCTGATACCTCGGACTGTCTTGGTCGTCCGTCTCTCCGGCGCCATTTCTTTGTCAATTAAGAAACTAGAACTGACACAATGGCTTACAGAAAGCCACCAATGGGAAAATCAGCTTCTGCCCCATCCTCTGCTGTTTCCAGCCCAACTGCACAGTTGAAAATCCCTGCATTTTTACAGAAAGAATCTGCTGGAGGGCTCAAAGCGCCCGTTGTTTGTAGAAATGTTTTGGGAAATAATGAAAAATATGAATAGTATGAATGAAAATATGAATGAAATGTGGAAAGAAATGTCAGAATTAACATTAGAACTTAGGGAAGCGCAACAAAACACAACGGAAAATAAACAAAAAATTGAGAAGCTAGAGAGGGGTGCGGCTGTGATAGGAGAAGATGTGGAAGGGATTCGGAGGGAGGGTTTAGAATTAGGAGCAAACATGACCAAAATTGAATTTGAAAGAATGTCTTTTTTTCTCAGGTTCCAGAATATACCAGAAAATGAAGATCTTGAAGACCTTATGAGTACAATATTAGCAGAATACCTTAAAAGACAGAAAGATCAACTCTGGTGGGGTATGGACCTGGTTTATAGAATTAATTCAACTTATGCCAGGATAAATAATGTACCAAGAGCAGTCCATGTTAAATTTCTTAGGAGATCCACAAGGGATGAGATATTGAGGGCTCAACAGGATGGAACTTTAAAATACCAGGATAAAGAAATAATCATTTTGAAACAGATCCCGAAAAAAAATAGAGAAATAAGGAGGAAGTATTCCTTCCTATCTAAGAAATTATATAAAAAGGGAATATGGTTCAAGTGGTTACTGCCAAAGGGAATGCTGATCTTCTGGGAGGGAGGTAAAGTAAGAATCAAAACATTAAGTGAGGCTGAGGCTTTTATTAAAATACAGTACATTCTCCCCAGCTGGGAGGCGAAGACGGGGGAACGGAGGGAGCGACGGCCCCGCCCGGGGACAGGGAAGAGGAGTCAATTGCAAAAAGACTTAGATTGCAAAAATAATTTTATTTGAAATACTATTGTAATTGTTGATACAAGATAAAATGGCAAAAAAAAAGATGATTGAATTTATAGGCTATACAATGTAATCTTTTTATATGTTTATCTTTTACTTTTAACATTGTAAATTTATGAAGTTTTGGAAGGGTCAACACCAACGGCAGGGAAGCTACCAAAATGTTACCTTTTCCCTATACCTTTTCCCCTGTAAAAATTTTGAAAACCAATAAAACGCTTTTCAAAAAAAAAATAAGCCAGGTATTTAGACTGGATTTGACATTTTTGTCCACTTATCAAACCCTTTCCAAGGCCCAGAAGGAGGCAGATGTTATTGTTTAATAATGTTAATTGTTGTTGCATTATTGCTGGATGTAAGCTATTTCAAATAAAGTTGCCTTTTGCAATTAACTGACAATGATTTGTCAATGTTGATGGTGTTCAGGTGATGCTTTAGATGTTTTGAAATTGCACCAAAGCACCTATTACTATTGGAACTGATCAGGCATTCTTTGGTCATCTTCTTCCTCAGCTTCTTTTCTTTCATCCGTTCAACATGCCGATCTTATTTCCCAACCTGATCGTTTATTATGGTGGTGCAGTGATCAATGCAAAAACATTTTTAATGGAACTTTAAGTGGTAATACAATGATATTTTTTAAAGGAGCTCTGCTAGAACTTGCTATAGAGTTGTGTGGACTAGTCAGATGTTGATTTCTTTAGGTAGAATGGAAGGAACCTCTGATAGAAGTTATATTTTGTGTACAACCACTTTTTGCTCAACCCACAGTTTAAGAACTACATTGCTTGGGGACAGCATTCAGCTTATTTTTATGTGGAACTGCATTCGTTCTGAAAGTATACATCTTCATTTTGACAAAATGACTCATACATAGTAGCTATCGCCAAAAGTGTGGTGGTGTAATTGCAGCTGGTGCACCAGCTGCAATCCTTTCTGAGCCAGATTCACACTTCAGTTACATCCTTTTTCACCCCTACAGTACACTTCATGGGAAGCTATCCTTGAAACACTGTAAAGATACGGAAGAAGGCAGATAGGTTGTTAATTATTCTTGCACTAGTTCAAACTTGTATGCTGAGCATAATTTGTGCAATTGTGTTAATCACTAAAATTTCAAGAATTTTATTATCTGAAGAACTGTCTCTCCCATTATGAGTTGTGCAGAGCTTTCTGAAGAAGAAACCTTCTGAAGATGTATCTCTTTTCAAGGCAATTAGGAGAAGTCCTTCATCTGCAAATGTCCCAGGCATTACATTTTATCCCTAGTTTTTCTTTAACATTTTTCATTACACCTTTAATTCTTGATTATTTTCAACGTTGACTGTAACATATTTTTTTTACATTGCATATCAATCGCTGTTAGCCATACAGATAGTCCTTTACTTATAACAGCAATTGAGACCAGAATCCAAGATCTGGATGGGTAGTAACAAACTCAAGCTCAACCCGTCCAAGACTGAGTGGCTGTGGTTTCCGGCACCCCGGTTCAGCCAGATTACTCCAACTCTGGCCATTGGGGGCGAAACACCGGCCCCCGTGGAGAGGGCGCGCAATTTGGGTGTCCTCCTGGATTCCAGGCTGTCCATGGAGGACCATGTGGCGGCCGTGGCCAGGGGGGCGTTTCATCAGATACGCCTGATGCGCCAATTGCGCCCCTTACTGGACCGGGCTGCCCTTCGCACAGTCACTCAGGCCCTCGTGACATCTCGACTGGACTACTGCAATGCTCTCTACATGGGGCTTCCCTCGAGGTGCACTCGAAAGCTACAGTTAGTGCAGAATGCAGCCGCGCGGGTGATTACGGGAGCCCCTAGATGCTCCCATATAACACCGATCCTGCACGAGCTGCATTGGCTTCCTGTGGTCTTTCGGGTGCGCTTCAAGGTCTTGACGACCATCTTCAAAGCGCTCCATGGCTCGGGACCTAGTTATATGCGAGACCGTCTTCTGCCCCATACATCCCTTAGACCGATACGCTCCCACAGAGAGGGCCTTCTCCGGGTGCCATCGGCCGGACAATGCCGGCTGGCGACACCCAGGGGAAGGGCCTTCTCTGTGGCAGGCCCTACCCTGTGGAACGACCTACCCCCTGAACTCCGCACCATCACCGACCTCCGCCTCTTCCGCCAGTGTTTAAAAACACACTTATTTCATCAAGCCGGCCTAACATAGCCTCCGCTGTGACTAATCTTAGATAGTTTTTAAATGGGGGATTTTAATTGGTTTTAGCGCAGGTTTTGCTAATTAATAGATTTTTAAATTTATATGTTTTGTATTATTTTTGTATGTTGTTTTTAAATTCCTGTGCGTTGCCCTGGGTCCTTTTGGAGAAGGGCGGGATATAAATTGAATAAAAAAATAAAAAAATAAAAAAAATTGTATAAGCATCCACTTGAGAAGAAAAATGAAACGTATACATACTTGCATAAAACAATAAATGGGTTCGTACATATTTTCCCTGTTTCCCTTCCCTTAAAAGTAGATTGAATTATTTTTTAAATATCAAAACCTCACAGATACCTGGGGCATCAGACTGCTTTGCACTTTGAGGCACATGAGAAGAGTGTTCTGGTACTTCAGCAGCTTGATTTTCCACAACTGGACAAATGATAAACCAACGTTTCCCAGTATGCAGAACTACAGACAGGAAATATTAAAATGAAGAAACATTTGTACCAACAATTAGCCAAAACTCCATTATTGCATACTGTATTGCATTATATTGCATAATGTAATGTAATGTAATGTGATACTATCAGCATTCCGAGTAACGCATCCATTGAAATCAGAACTCCGAGGCAGGTAGATTCCTCATAAAACATGTTTATTGGATACATCATATTGGCACAGCCAGTGAAAACCAACTCTAAACGTTCCCGCGGTTTTCCCCTATTCAAAAGAGCAAAAGTTCCCCTCCCAGATGTCACCAGTCACATTGTCCAATGAATATAGCTGGCAGGCTGCTTGGTCACTCCTTTCCTCCTTCAACAGCCACCTGTTAAGATGACCTGGGTTCCCACAGGAAAACATTTTTTGTTTTGACGGTTAGCTGGTCTATCTTCCCCCCTCCCTTTCCCCTCTCATGGTTCATGACAACTATGAGGCAGCAAAAGATGGCTTCAGCCAGGTTCGCTTCAGAGTTGACAGATACCACATTTAAAAATAATGTCTGTTAATAAAACAAATGAAGATTAATGACTGAAATTCATTCTGCGAAATTAACGCTTGACATCCAATATGAGAGACAAATGTAAAGCTATTCATAGACTTATCCAAATTAAGTTTTACATTTTATTTTCTGCCAAGGCTCTCATTATAGCAAATGGCATAGAACAACGAAAAAACATCTCTGAATAAATGCAGTACCACAGAAAATTAGCGTGTTCAGTGCAATGACTATTGGCTGGCTGACTTTGACACAATCTTAAAATATGTCATTAGTATAATTAAGTATTAACTTACAGCAGCATTTCTCAACCTCAATAACTTTTAAGATGTGTGAAATTTACTTCCTCACTGCGAGAATTTGTGGAGTTGAAGTCCACACATCTTAAAGTTGTTGAGGTTGAGATACATTGCCTTACAGTGTTGGATAATACACATGCATATTCAAAGAACACTTTTACCATTCTGTTGGTAGATGGGCGTTCTTGCATGGGATTGGCGATTCTCCTATTTAAAATGAAAAAAAATGTGTTACTAATGCCTATCAAAGTACTTCCATTTGGAATCTGCTCAAATTCATCACCAAAAAAACAATATTCTAGCATAAAAATAATTAAATACATCTTTGCATGCCATCTAATATAAGTAATGTGTTGGACCCACAAGTCTCATCATTCCAAGCCATCCCAAAGAGGCATGGTTTATTTCACCAGGGATGAAATAACTGGTGAAGGACATAAGTAAGTTATGTTAAATATTTATTGTTTGAAAAGTTTATTGTTTGAAATATTTAGTAGTTGAAACATTAAATATTTTTATTCTATTTCAATACCTCATTGATTTCAGGCTTGTAGGTATCTTGTTGAGGGCTGACACCTTGGTCAGAACTTCGTTCCCCTTCAGTATCTTCACTAAGCATATCTTCTGCTTTGTCAATAATTTCTTTCAGTTGCTCAATAAATATCTCTTTCTCAGTTGGTAGTATAAATTCATTTTCAACCTATATAAATACACAAATTTTTTTTTAAAAAAAGAACAGCAATTTTTTTGTGTTTCTTCTACAGCCCTTTTACCTGATTGCTTATCCATTAAAAAATAGTATGAATCTTTACATGCAGAAAAACAAATTTTGTGCTTCAGTATATAGGAGGCATTTCACAGAACATTTTTTGTCTCATTAAGCTTAATTTGATTGTTTTGATCTTACTAGAGCCAATTAATTGAAATGACAGATTGCTACCAATAAATCAGAAGGCTACAATTGCTGCGTCAAGGTTGACTCAGCCTTCCATCCTTCTGAAGTGGGTAAAATGAGGATCCAGATTGTTGGGGGCAATAGGCTGACCCTGTAAACTGCTTAGAGAGGGCTGTAAAAGCACTATGAAGCGGTATATAAGTCTAAGTGCTATTGCTAAGTGCTATTACATGGCAAATATTCCAAATAACAAAAATTAAAAGTTGTGGTTCACTTATTGTTTGTTAAAGTAACTATTCTAAACTAATTCCTCTTTGCATAGACTAACAGGAGTATTAGTGAGAAATTAATTTTACTTCAACAGCTGATTTTCAAAAGACTGGAAAGATTTTTTTGTAGCTATACAAATAGTACTGTCATCATGCAATTCATGAAACTGAAATGTCAACATTATTTTAATATTCTTAAACCAAAAAAAATATCCTACCATATATGTAGCAATTTCCTCTGGAGCGTCACCATCTAAATCAAATTTAAAAGTGACCATCTTGTGATTGTGTGTTTCTAGTTGGCATTCCACCATCTTATCCCCTGTATTGCACACCTGTAAAAAGAGCCAATCATTGTATCTAATACAATAAAATTGATAGTTTAGAAACTAAGCAAATGAAGGAGTCTTACATTTAAAATGGTAAGCTTGGGCCTATTGGATTTTTCCTGGCGTGAACGAGCACGTGCTGATTTTTTATGTTTCTTTGAAGGTTTTCCTTCTTGTTTCCCACCTCCACTTGTTCCTTCAAAACTGTCACTCATCTCTTTGCCAGAAGCAACATCAGGACTCATATAACTTTTGTGCAAAAGATGACAAAGCAGGAATTGAAAAAAGACAAAACATTACTAGCTACTTTATAAGTTGACAAAAGAACACAAACTAATCAGGGATTTGTCAGCAAAGATTAATATAAGCTAGATATAAGAGACGTTTTTAAATAATTCTATAATTTATGTCATTTTACTACATGGATGCAAGACTCTGGGAATAATGGATTTTGTAAAGTAACATACATAAAATAAAGTAAATGTAATGGGCACACATTTAATCAAACTTCCATTGAAAACTCTAATGTTAAGTATCTAAAAGAAACTGATTCAGTTTCTCCAGCATTCTAGATCTGTAGAAAAGAAAATAATGATTTCTCCCTATTTGAAATATCTTTGCTACCTTTCCTAAAAGTGTTTTAAAAAATAATGAGTGGAGATGTTGTATCCCATCCCTCTGTTCTTTGAAGGAACTACTATGCAAAATACAGTTTCAATGCTCTTAAGAGGTTGGCCCCAGTTTAAGCCACCTGTTCCATCAATGGGAAGTAGTTCTTTAGATTGAAAGTTCCCACCAAGTTTCACCCACTCAGCTATTTCTATAATATTTCATGGAGAGAAAGCCTTTTCCTTCCACAAGAGTTCTTTGATCTAGCTAAGAAATTCAACTGGTAGAATGGGGAAATGCATGTTTATAGATTCTTCTTTTCTGCTATGAATCTGTTATGAATCCTAAAACATTTTTTTTAGAAATGTTTAAATTTTTAACAAATTTGTTGGATTTTGTAGACTTCCAGTCTATCTGAAAAACACCTTCCTTACTATTTCTTATTTCCCATGCAAAAAGGGATGTGCAGCCATGAAGGGTGATAATTATACAGTACATACTATTTTTAATTTGAAGAGAAAGTGACAGTATTCAGTCTTATAGTCAGATACTCTATATCCTTCAGTCTAATTTTATGTATCCATCAGCCTAATATATTTACGATGGAATGGAATAGGGTGTTGTAAAGGAAGAAGAGGAAAAGAAAGAGATGATTCTTGAAAGCAGAGGGGACAATAATATCCATTGTGGTATTTGTTTTCAAAATATTAACTCGATAAAGTAAGGCTGATAACAATATTAATAACAAAGGTTCATTAAGACCTATAATTATTGAAAAGGTAAACATAAAGAAAAAAAGACCATCAACAAAATTGATTGACTTGATTGCAATAACAGTGATGGGTATATTAAACCATGTTGAAAGATCTGAAGAATAAAATTGGGGACCTGAGTAAACAGAACCCTATCCATGTGGCTGCTAAAGCTAACACCAACTTGATGGCACTTCATCATCACCAGAACTTATAAAAAAAGAGATATACTTGCCACCCCAAAATGAGTGTGCATTTTAAAAATTACTTAAGACTTTTACTATTTTACTAGATATTGATGTAATTTTGCAAGTTTGAGAATTTTATGCAAGGTTATAGACAAATAGAAAAAGTACCTTTCACAGCTCTGTGACAGTGACTGCTGTTTCTCCAGTACTGCTTGCTCCTATATTATAAAGAAGAAATAATTATTTAACCAAAATTTGTTACATTTTGAAGATTGATATCAATGTATAGTCACTTTCACTTTATCAACGAACTGAGCCATTTTGAGCATTTGAAGACTTTAGAATTATGTACTGGCCAGGTTTATGCCAACAGTCCAAATTATCTTTTGGAGCAAAATTTCTCTGAGCAAATTACTAGATTACATTGACCCTGAGGCTATGAGACCCAATGAGAATTCTCATGTGCTGCTCCTGGTACAAAATGTGAGGTGGCAATATCTGGAGAATCAGGTTTTAGTGAAAATCTAACAAAATTTCAGTCCTCTTCATAGGTATAAATGTCCATATACTTTCTTTTTCTTCCTAGTATTTTCCTGCAAGTGCAGAGACCACTTTGTTTTTGATCAATTGAATGTTTGAGTGTTGAGTGTTGATTCATTGGTTGCAACAGAAATTGCCCAATCAGCTTTTCAGTCAAGCCTGACATTGTGGGCTGAGTGACTGGCTCAAAATCACCCAGCCAGTTTTCATGCCTAAGTCAGGAGTAGAACTCAGTCTCCTGACTTCTAGCCTGGTGCCTTACTCACTAGACCAGTGGTTCCCAACCTTTATTTGGCCATGCCCCACCTAAACATCTCTAAAATCCTGATGTCCCTGTGATATATAATTCTTACTTTACTCAAAAAGTGAGCTCTACTCACGTGGAAGAAGCCTAAAAGGCCATTATCTTGGTTTAAACAAGGTTCAAATTGCCCCCATTAAAAATCAAATTGCCCCCCTGGGGGGCGTGGACCCCACATTGGGAACTACTGCACTGGATCAAACTGGCTCTCATAAGTGTCCACATACTGCAGTGCATGTATTATTGCTATCTGAAATTCCAAAACTGAAACTCCAAGTCAGCAAAAGTTAAGGGCAAGAAAAGATGTGGAAAGAAAACAAATTCAGGAATAAAAAAATTAAGTGATTTCAAAGTACTCAAGTTTGGAGACAGAAAATAAAATGAGTTTGGAGGATGTACCCATGAAATTGGAATGCAGCTCTTTTAACTTGATTAATGATTTTTGTTATAGTTAGTAGCACTTGGAAACACATACCATCTCTTGAGGAGGTTCTGAAGCTACTGGGACAGCTGGACATGTAGTTGGAACCTGCTGGCCAGGAAGATGGTGACTGTCTGGCTGAGTTTGTGGGTAAGCAGAACACTGAAGAGGCAATCCATGATCTGCCAACATTGCTGAATTGGTTGTGCCAAGATTGCTTTGTGAAAGTCCATCTGGAGCAATACAGGGCAGCATTGCTTCAGGCTGCAATTGCAATGGTGGTGATATAACGGCAGAAGCCTGCACTGGCAACGCAGGTATATGGGTTCCAATATCCACAGCATACTGAGGATGTCCAATAATCTGTTCAAAAAAAATCAAACTTGTAATTAGTCTAAATTCTGTTAAAGCTCACTAGCTAAATCTACATTATTAAAAATAGCTCCTTGTTATATTGCAGTGAAATGGAAGGGAGGGAGGGAGGATCACTCTGCATATACAAACTATGATTTATGAATGTGTGAAATGCAAGCAAGTGGAATTTGGTCATTTATTTATTTTATTTATTTATTTATGTCATCACAACTATTGATTATTAGGATCTCAATTTTTCTACCTCACTGGTGTAAGTTAATATCTTATATTGAACATGTACATAACTGAATTGGCACATCAAGTTTATAGATATTTACAGTTACAGTATGAAGATGCAGCTATGAACCAAACTACACTAGTGTATATTTAAATACATACCTAAATATCCATTAGGGTAAATTGAACTGAAGTATGGTGACTACTTGTTAGAGAATATAAATAATTCATATAAAGGTTATACCCAAGAAGATTGGCTGTCCAAGAGAGTCCAAGTTAAGTATAGCTTCATTTCAAGCCTTATTTCAGTAAATTGAGGTAATATTTAAATCAAACTGAGTAAATGTGGATTGTTTTATGCAAATTTATGCAAAGAGCTATTTGAAGGAACTTCAAATAAAAATTTGAGACCAAACAGAGCAATACAATGCCATCTGTTTTAGAGTTATGATCGTGGATTATGTCATGATATTTACCTGTACAATTAAACTTCAAATTAAACTAATCTTTCAGGCTTAATTAGTTATTTTCATAAGTTTAGAATATGTCAATAATCTTTGCCATAAAGACTATATTTATATAGCATCTATAAGATTACATTTTTATAAAAATGATGAGATTTCTTTCATTTATCTCTACCATTATGGAGATTTTTATTCTCGCTCAATCTATAGTTACTAAATCAAGCTTTACCTGTAGAGGAAACTGAAGAAGAGATGGGATATAGAAACAAATAGAGAAGGCAACAGCAGCAAAGGAAATCATAGAAGAAAAAGAAAATTACTTTTAGTACTACATAAATTATTATTGTGCATATATTATATGTTAGCCAGTTCTGGTTGCAGTGGAATATAAATGTTATATATAAATGCACATTCTGCTAGAGAGAGGTTCCCTGAGGATGGGCTCCAGCATGAGTCCGAAAGCTCAGAAGACTAAACCTCTGGTCCCAGTGACTGACCCAGATTAGAACCTGTAATATAAATTTTGTCTGTTTTTCCTATCTATCTATCTATCTATCTATCTATCTATCTATCTATCTATCTATCTATCTATCTATCTATCTATCTATCTCAGTTGTTATACCATATAGAGGACATATGACAAACATTTAGCAATTTGAACCATTTTATATACCAGAATCATTTTATATACCATTTTATATTTCCATGATTTTTGTTGGGTATTAAGTGAACAATTACAGTAATAGGAACCATTGACATAAGTAAAATGGAGACAGCTTGAATTTCCTTATTTTTTTTTATCTTTTGGGATAAGGTATAAAGTATCTGTATAGATTTTTTTATACCAATTTCATTGTAATTTTTACAATGACAATAAAGATTATTATTATTATTTTCAATAATGCCTCTAGATCTCATTTGATAGCAAAACTTACAGTGAATCAAAACTGATACAGGACATCAGTAAAAGATCTCTCAAATACTTGAAGAACCACATTGGATGGTTCAATTAATATTGAAGCCAGTGAGAATAAATATCATTCATTCATTGGAGGTTAGACTAGGACCAGGTGAATACGAATTCTTCACAAACAATTTTTATGTACCAAATATGTGGCTGAAAATAAAGATGTAATATAGTAAAGTTGGGTGTACAGAACAACAGTTTGAGATGGAATGTTGTGGCTCTTAAGGTGATAAAATGACAAATGATAAAATCTATGATTTCTTATAACATTCCTGTTTAAAAGAAATATTCAATCTTTTTATAAATTATTTTCTTCTGTTGCATTACCTTATAATATTTTATAAATATTTAAAATTAGAAGCTTCTATTCTCCTAAACCTGAAAAAATGTACACACTCTCTCACACACACACATACCTGTACACATACAGTATATAGATATATATGTATCTTCAACCATTGTTTAAATTTGTAATTGTGATAAGAAGGTATTTATTACCATTAAATATTTTTAAATTGTTCTAAAATTCTTTGTAAAATAAATATCTACTTTTAAAGAAACAGGCATGCACTTAAAATTACACTATTCTACAAACCTACTTATAAGCGATTAACTTTCATTAAGAAATTATTATCATTTTGTACTCTGACTGCAGTGGCATATTGGAAAACACTAACTGTAATTGGAAATTAAAAGTGCTTTTCACTTCTGAAAAGAAATAATGTCACCTCCTGGGACAGAAATTTCCACTTAAGGCACCTTAAGCATTCTTTATCCTCTGACATTTCCTATTCAAGGAAATGTCCTTCATATTTAGAGTTTCACTATCCTAATCAATTCATTTTTAAGGATTCGGTTTCATTATCTTATCTCAATGGGCAAATGTTTCTCAAATTTCTTTTAAAATTTGAACTATCTACAGAGCTGACACTTGGAGAGCTACTCCTATGATCTAAACCCATGAAAATCCAATGTCAAATAGATTACCTGATTACCAGCCCCAGAAGCAGACATAGCCTGTTCTGAAGGCTGAATTATGCTTGGCTGAAGTGACTGTGGAAGTGAAGACAGCATCTGTTGCTGCTGTTGTGCAACTGCTTGCATATTCTGGGTGTGGAGGGGAGAAGACATAGCTTCGTTCTGTATTATCTGCTGGAGGGTTGCCTGGTACATTTGTTGTTGGGAGAGTTGGGCTGCCACATGATGTGTTGGTAAAGCTGACACTCCCGGCGGAGGCATAGGAAGTAATGGTACTGGAGCAGCCGGCATATTTGGCACAATTGTTTGGCAGGGTAAGACCAAGGAAGCCACATTAGTATGAGGAAGGTTGACTGCTTGCATGGGGAGGGCAGGGGAATTTGATGACAGTGACAGAGCTGAGTTCACAGGTATTATCACAGCTGAAGGAAAATATTGAGAAGGAGCAGGGATGGGGGGCATATTTGCAGCAGGTATATCAGACAGGTTTGAAGGATGACTGTCAAGTCCTGCCAGAGGGGTGACTGCAGGAATGATGGGAAACTGAGGAATCTGGAAGAAAATATAATATTATATAAATCGCAAGAGAATTCCCAGATGACATTAAATCAATTCATTTGCTATATATTAATGAAATGATTCTGCCTTTTTAAGCAACCCAGAGTATTTCGAGTTGGGTAGTGCCTAAATCATACCGATCAATAAAATGAAAAATGGTTTCCATTCTTTTTTTTTTCATGCGTGTAAATTGTTCCAGAATAAGCTCAGTAGGCTTTCAGAGCAACTGCACGTTAACAGACCAATCCAAAATTAATACAAAGGAAAAATATAAAGCATGCAGTAACCTATTAATAATCACTCAGGAAAATATACACTTTAGGCAAATATCTGGCAGGCACTAATAGTATCTGATTTGGTATGTACAGAGCCTCTGTCTGTACTGTCTGTCTGTAGTGTATTATGTCCTTATGTAGCTGTTCTCTCAACTGAAACTCTCAACTAATAAGCTATCCCATGCATAAGCACAAATATTTCATCTACACTAAAACTGCTATAGTTTCAAAGTTTCTATAATATTGCATGCAACCTAGTGTCTTAAATTGAACTCATGTGATCATTTTGAATAATGTGTTGCTGGACTAATAAATGGTAAAATTCAGCAATATTCAGAATGCAGATTAAGTGTGCATTGGAATTAGTGCAAAAAAATAAATAAATCCCCAATGCAAAGGATATGATGCTGCAGGAAGTAAGTATGTCAAGGGTCAAGAGTGAGTAAGAACAACTTATGTCTGGAGGAGCAATGCAGAGAACGTATGAGCTTAGCAAGCATAACAAATGAGCTTCAGGCTGGAAGGAGCATATTAGAAAGGATAAACTGGAATACATTATCAAGGTAAGAACAAGCATTTAAATAATTTCAATTATTTAAAGCAGGTTAGCAGCTGTAAGTGTATATAAATGATGATATTCACAATACAAATAAGTAAGCATAACAATGTTCAACATTATACAATTTTGACAAAACCATTATTTAATATAAATTCATCGATATCATCTTATAGCTTTGAGATATTAGTTTCACTCATTATAAACATACAAAATAATTTGCATATTCATTTTTACTTCATCATTAAAAATAAGGCTAACCTTCTATTATTAAGATAGTGGGATTTAAACATGGATTATTATGTAATAAAGTTACAGGGATAATTAAAATGCATTTGTGCTAGACTTATTTAACTGAGGTCTTGGAACTACACCCTATCATAGACCAGCTTTTTCGAACCTGGTCATTTCTAAATGTATGTGAATGGCAACTCCAAAATTTCCAAGAAGCTTGGAACTTCTGGAAGCTGCAATCCTCTCATATCTTTTATACCTCAAATGGTTAAACATATGGCTAGTCATTTATAAGATAAGTGATGTTTTGACAATAACCCTGTCCTTATTGAATATGATCAGATTTGCAACAAACATCCTACTTGTGAAAAACCTTCTTTCGTTCAATGCAATCATTTTGGAACTTGTATCTGTCCAAATACTCCAACACTTTGTATCTGTATTGGCTAATAGCTTCAGTGAGGTGTCAAAACACAGAGAGCATCACTTGTTCTTTGAGGATTCTGGAAGGGCTCATTTGGCCAAATGTGGTTGCACCATTACAGAGAGATCAAAGTAGAAACAAAGAATCCCCCCCCCCCCCCATGCTACAAAGCGACAGCTGGAAAGAAAGAGAGGAATCATTTGCTCTAAGGGTAAAGTCTGAAGAGAAAAGGGGATGGGCAAATGAAAAATGTAATCTCTGGATTAATTTTCAGTTTACTATTTTCTGAAAATCTTAATCAGGATTCACTTGTTGAGCTATTTAGGTATTTATGATAGAACTGGGGGCAGGAATAATTGAATCAAAAATATATGTATGATAGCATCTCTATAATGCCTTGGTAAGACCACATTTGGAATACTGCATCCAACTTTGGTCACCACAATGTGAAAAAGAAATTGAAAGTCTAGAACAGGGATGCCCAACTCTAGGTCCATGGACTGGCAGTGTTCTGCGATATGCCAGAAACTGGGCTGTGAAATCAAGGGAAGCCCCATCCACGGGATTGAGGCTGCACACAAAACCACAGAACTGGTCCCTAGTGCCCAAAAGGTTGGGGGCCACTGCTCTAGAAAGAAGAGCAACAAAGATGATTAGGTGACTGGAGGCTAAAACATATGAAGAACGGTTGCAGGAACTGGGTATGTCTAGTTTAATGAAAAGAAGGATTAGGGAAGGCATGGTAGCAGTGTTCCAATATCTCAGGGCCTGCCACAAAGAAGAGGGAGTTAAGCTATGCTCCAAACCACCTGAAGGCAGGAAAAAGAAGCAATGGGTGGAAACTAATCAAGGAGAGAAGTAACTTAAAACTAAGGAGATTAGTGGATTTTAAATATATATATCTATACATATATATATATATATTCCTGGATGAAAACTTGTCACTTTAGCATGTAGAGTCTGTTCTCTTACAGTGATTCTAAAAAAACTTCTGGAAATTGTACAATATGTTATGTTTAAAAGAAAAAAAGTTATTTACTATCGACATTCCCCCCACAAAACACATACCACAAAAGCTGCTGTAAGAATTTTTTTGTGTCAAGATGATCGAATAAAATTTCAAAACTTACAGAATTTAAAAAAAAAAAAAAAAAAAAAAAAAAACTAAGGAGAAATTTCCTGACTGTTAGAACAATTAGTCAGTGGAACAACTTGCCTCCACAAGTTGTGAATGCTCCAACATTGGACAATTTTAAGAAGAGATTGGACAACCATTTATCTGAATGGTATAGGGCTTCCTGCCTAATCAGGGGAGTTGGACTAGAAGACCTCCAAGGTCCCTTCCAACTCTGTTATTCTGTTATCTTGGGGTTGTCAATCTGGGGTTTTCTTATTATATGAAAGGACTTAACAAATAGGGATTGCAGAAGAAGAATCACACATTCTGCTTTATCTCTTATTATTTATCTGATACCAGATTGCACTACAAGTCTATAATTAAACTGTTATAGCCTCATCTGCCACCTATTGTTTTTCCTGAAAAACAGAGGAAGTAGAATTAAAACTGGAATAAATAGTAGAGGAAAATACATTAAAAACAGAAGAAATAAAAGCGTGAAGAAGCCCAAAAATACATCAGATGGCAAGATTCTTTAGGAAACTGTGTCAACTGAAATGGGCCAGTGGAGTTCTATTTTCTTACACCAAGTAGCAGAGGAGACATAGGAAAAACAAAGAGAATCTCCAAAAAGAAAAGAAAAGATTACTGGCTTTGTAAATGGCAAAGAAGAGGGGAGAGGGAAGGAAAGAGCACTTTTCCAGAATGAGAAAAAGGACTAGTGTGTTTAACACTATCTGAGCTAGCTAGGGGAGACGCAAGTAAGTATAGAAGGGAAGAGAACTGGGTTGAAGAGGGTTTGGAGAATGTAGAGCTTGGGGATGCATGGTTGCATTGGGTGCAGATGCCAGGTATTGTAATTGATTGCCCATGGTAAAGAGATGGTTATTTTGCACAATTGGGGAGTATGAGCTAAGTACGTAGCTGAGGGTTGTGATTCCCAAGTTTGGTATTAAGACATGTAGACTTTAGATGTCAGAATTCATTAAGTTGCCAAAGTTGAGAAACTCTAGCTAAGAAGGTTGAGAAACTCTGGCTAAGGGAGGCAGAGATAGGAGGAGAAAATCAGTAGGACCAAGCAGGGATATAAAAGAAGATTGATGGTGGGGGAAGAGACAAGAGAAAAAGGATTGGAAATGTGTACCATGCCAAAATCACGACACATGAGCCAGATAACTGCATGACTGAGCATTGTGGGCTCATGTTGATTGTTTTAAATGTCAGCCGACAATAAACTTAGCCTCATATATGATTTAATTGTAGATGAGAGGACAGACCAGGCATGAGCCACTGAAGAAGAAAATTCAGCACTGCTTAAAGAGATGCTGATCCATCTACTCCTGAAAAGTCCTGGATCAGATCCAATGGAAAATTCTTTTTCCAATCTCTCCTTCTTTGGGAAGGTTGTGAAAAAAGTGATTGGGCTGCAGTTACAGAGAACACAAATTATCTCAAGTAATGTCAGTCCAGATTCATGCTCAGCATGAATCAAAAAACACGCTGGTTGCTGTCAGGATGACCTGAGCTGGGATATGGATGGAGCAAATGCAACTGTCATTGTTTCCCTAGATCTTTTAATAGCCCTGGATATTGGGCAAGATTCATCTGGGCAGGATATGAACATCAGAATTGTGGTGATAGATGGGGAATGGTCTGACTCTTTTTATGCTTCATTGTGGGATGCTGCAGGACTCAGTCCTGCCCCCTACCTACCCTGTCCAACATCTACCTAAAACCCACTGGAAGAAATAGATCAATTGGGATAATATGATACGAAGTTACACATCTTCCACTGAGCAAAATGGATAAGACAGATACCATAACCTGGTCAGATACTATGATCTCGGATTGTGAGGATGCGGATAAGATGACTTTTAATCAGTTTCAGTTGGTGTTCCACCTGTACACTTACCTGGTATTAAAATGCATGGGAGACAGTGATTCCTGCATTTGTTACATCTCATTTAGATGACTATTTTATGTGGGACTGTTTTTGAAGGTCACACAGAAGCTTCAGCATGTTTAATACCTGTGGATTATTAATTTTGATACTGCCGCTGGATATTGTTGCCGCATTGGTTATGAGCATGTTACTGAGTGCCATTTAAACTGCTAGATTAATCACTTGGGGCTGGGTTTTAAAAGAATGCTTTTCCTGATCAAATTTGCCTGTACAGTCTGAGAATATCTATTTGGGTATTCCAACCTACCAGAAGTTATGATAGGAAGAGACCTAAAGGTAGATTTCTCTGTAGAGGCTCACCTTATACAAAGCGCTCGCCTTCCAAGGCAGATTCTGAGGCAGGTCTTAAGGCCACCCAGAACAGATAAAGATGCTGCGGTCATTTTTTATTATATTGTTAAAATTATCTTTTTACAACCCTGTAATCCATTAATTTGGGGTAAAGTTGGAGTGACTGGATGGAGCTGAGCATTGACTGGCTGGACGCCCTTCTGGATATCTAAGTGGAATTCACAGATTTTTTTTCTTTATGCCCTAGGAGAGAAACATCTGCCACTACCTAGGATTGAACTCTCAACTTCCCAAGTGGGAGGCGAGCATCTTCACCACTAGGGCATGAAGCCATTCCTATTTTTATTATACTATCATCATCATCATCATCATCATCATCATCATCATCATCATCATCATCATCATCATCATCATCATCATTATTTGATAATAATTCAGCCAGTTTGGTATATGATTCAAGCACCAGGTTAGAAATGAGGCAACTAAGAGTTCTGGTCCAGCCTTAGGCATAAAACCAGCTGGGTAACTTGGTCCAGTCACTCTCTCCTGGCTCTAAGAAGGAGGCTATGGCAAACCACTTCTGAGAAACCTTGCCAAGAAAACTGGAGGGATGTAACCAGGTAGCCTCTGAGGAAAAAAAATGTATTACTCTAGTTATTATCTAGAATTCAAATTAATTTAATTGCTATTCATATTTCATAAACAATTTTTGTCATGAGAATGTGAAGCAATTTGGAAATAGGGTCAAAACATTTTATGGTTTCATAGATTTTTTTTTTTGGTGGCAACCACCTGAATAAATGTATAAACTGAACTCCAAGCAAATTGTGTGAAGATTCTGACAATATTATAAGTGATAGTGCTAAATAAATAGCTGTGCTCTAGTTCAAATGAAATGCTACACCACTCATTTCACAATTTAACAATACGTTGAACGAGCTTATGCTTTTGTACTCAAATTATTATTTGAACCAAAGGCCGAAGCTTCCAATATCTTAATGAGCCATGGTGGCACAGTGGTTAGAATGCTGTACTGCAGACTACTTTTGCTGACTGCCATCTGCCTGCAATTGGCAGTTCGAATCTCACCAGGCTCAAGCTTGACTTAGCCTTCCATCCTGCCGAGGTCAGTAAAATGAGGACCCAAATATGGGCAGTGTGCTGACTCTGTAAACTGCTTAGAGGGGGCTGTAAAGCACTATAAAGCAGTATATAAGTCTAAGTGCTATTAAAAATGCATGTTTTGTTTATATAAACACTAATTATACACACAGAGAAATTTGTCTGCTTTATACATGTTCTTTTTCCCTTTTAAAATTAAATTTTTCTTTTTCATTTGTCATTTTATAAAATCTTCATCATATTACCATTACTATGTAAGTTCTCATGTTCATATAGCTGTCCTTTTTGTCCTAATGTAAGGAAGTGATATATTAAATGCTGGCATAGGCCTTCCTGACTGGCATCAAAGGAGAAGGGATGAACTTTCAGGATGAATGTTCATGATCTAGTTTTATTTTGTTCTAGCATTTCGGCAGCAGCTATGGCTAGCATGTTCAGAGGCTCTTTTGTGGTATACCTCTTGACCCCGAGGCTGATTGGGTTCATGTATCTGAACCTAGCAAGCTGCTCTCTGATGGTCCAAATTATGAAAACCCAAGTTACGGAAGCCAAAGAAAGTTGGTTCTTGATTGGTTCCTCATCTCATTAGTCCATTGTGAAGAAATTATATATATATTTATATTTATTCAATTTATACCCCGCCCTTCTCCAAACGGACCCAGGACGGCGCACAGGAAAATTAAAATACATACAAAACATCATATAAAATTTAAAAAACTAATTCAATAGAACCTGTGCTAAAACCAGATTAAAATCCCCAAATTTAAAAACTATCTAAAAGTCAGTATAGGGGGCTACGCTAGGCCGGCTAGATGGAACTACAAAATTACAAGAGCTGGCTACTTTGAGCTAGTGGCATATTGTTTAACTTTTCTGAATGTCTTATTTTATTTTTTAATTTATTATGGCAATAGGTAATAAATAGCTAGATTTTTTAAATAATTCAATGTTGCAACAAAAGCCAACTGAGATATGAAAACATTTCCATGTTTCTAGCAACATGAAATCTCCATACCAAAATGAGGAAACCTTATTGAGTGCTACAAAGGACTTACTTGAGCAGGTGGAACTGGTGGAAGTGATTGCACAGGGAGGACCTGCAGAGGTGCCAGTGGTGCATTGGTAGCTGCCATATGAGAACTGGGCATTTGAAACTGGGACAACAGGTGAGGTGCAGGTTGCTGTACTGGGCACACGGGCTGGTTGCTGAGAACTTGCTGTAAAGGAGCTGGGCTTGAGATGGATTGCTGATGAATTAAAAAAAAAAGATCATATAAGTTTTTGAAGTGCTATCACCATGGATTGGAGAAGCAGTCATAGACAAACAACAAGCAACAAACCTACTTTTTAAAAATACAGTTAATAGATTGAAAATCTACAAAATGAATAGTAAGAGGTTAAGAAAAAGAGGTGAAGAAAAAGTATAGGTATGCAATTCAATTTTTCTGCTATATTCTGAAAAGTTGGCTATGCTATCCAATAAATTGCTATCCAATATTCCGTAGTTGTTGTAGTAGTACTTGTAGTTGTTATTAGTGCATTATTTTAATGTTTTACTGGCTTTTAGAGTGTTTGTAAGCTGCATACAAGTCAAATAAATGAAATAAATAAATAGTTTCAAAGCTGATTTGGATACATTTACTTATGCAAATATATGCCTAAACTCAAACTAAACATTGTCTGGAAATAATGATACGCCCAGGGCTAGATACCTCTCTCCCTTTCTTATGATCATTTTCATCTACTAGTGAAATTAGCCCAAGAAATTTTATTTATAAAATAATAGCAATAACAACAAAATAACAACAACAATAATAATAATAATAAAGGGTGGCAGAAGAAAATGATAAAACTGTCCATTGTCAGGCCAAGAGAATATGTAATAGAAATAACATTTTTAAAAATCCAAATAATGAGGTCAATCTCTTCTACACAGAGGAACAAACTTAAAAGAGGTCAGGAATTAATCTTGAGTTTGCTATGGGGTGAAGAAAGAAATTAAAGCTTTCTCGCTCTGTCGCCCTACAGCCCACAAGGGAGATTTAAAAAGTCCTGCTGGTGGTTGTGGCAGCACAATCAAAGCTCTGCCCTTTGTACATGTGTGCAATGCCAATTACAATACAAAAGGAGCAGGGCTTCAATTATACCACAACTGCCTTCTTGTTTTGATACTTCACCACAGATGCTACTGCTGTCCTATTTGTTAATTTATTGCAGCGCTCTAAATTTGCTAAGAAATCTTTCCATTACAGTATAAAACAGACAATCGGGCCTCTAATGCAAGTTACATAGTGGTTTTAAGCTTAACGGTTACCTAAAAGGCAAAACGAGAGCCAGTTAAGGCAACAGGATGGAAATTCTGTGAATTCTAATCCTGCCTAAGGCATGAAGTTACTGGTTGACCATGGGCCAATCACTCTCTTTTAGCCCTAGGAAGGAAACAATGGCACACTACTTTTGAAAATCTTGCCAAAGATTTTCCTGCGGGAAGTTCTACAGACAGTTGCCAGGAGTATATTTTGAAGGTGTAGAGGAGAAGGGGACGATAAAGGCAGAATATATCATTTCTCACCTGCTGGCTGACTAATACAGGCTGAGGTTGTCTCATCTGCACAGGGGCAACTGAGGTGGGATGGGCAATAGGAAACGGAATTGCTGGTTCTGGATAGTGTTGTGGCCGCGGAGGCACAGCAGCAGTTGGACCCTGAACCACTGGAAGTCCAGGCTGGGAAGGTAGGTAGGAAGACATTATCTATTGCCTATAAAAACTCTCCACAAACTACCCTGTCATTCCGTCAGTGCATAGTTGTTCAAACTATTTAATCAAGTAATTTATGTTAATAATTCAGATTAACTGAGTAGATATATTGCTATGACAATGTCCATTAAAATAAAAATGTCCAGGGCACTGTAGGAATAACAGGATAAGCACATGCATGCCCACGCAAGTACAATACAATTGAATCGCTATTGCATTATGGAAAAAGAAAACAGAATCTTGTAGCTATTGTTTTTTTTTAATACACAGATTAAACTCCTAGGATTTATAGGAAAAACAATATCTGTTCTTAATATGAATGCATTTTTGAGTGTTGAGCAACCTCAACAGTTTCTAGAGATTAATATTTAAAACAAAAAAGAACTTGTTTCCTACATTCTTAACAACTAGCTTTTAATAGGCAAAATGTGAAGAGTTTCTGTAATCCTGGCAACTACCGTATTTTTCAGAGTATAAAACTTTTTGAAGGTTTTGAAGAGGCAATTTTTTTAAAAAAGTAGGTAGGTAGGTAGAGGGATAGAGAGGGAAAGAAAGAGAGAAATACAGTAGGTAGGTAGGGAAAGAGAGAGAGTAGGTAGTTAGGTAGGTAGGTAGATAGGTAGGTAGGTAGGTAGGTAGGTAGGTAGAGAGAGAGAGAGAGAGAGAAAAATAGAGATAGAGAGAGAAATACAGTAGATAGGTAGGAAGAGAGAGAGTGTAGATAGGTAGGTAGAGGGATAGACAGAGAGAAATAGAGATAGAGAGTAATACAGTAAATAGGTAGGAAGAGAGAGAGTGTAGATAGGTAGGTAGAGGGAGAGAGAGAGAGAGAAATAAAAAGAGAGAGAGAAATACAGTAGATAGGTAGGTAGAGGGAGAGTAGGTAGGTAGGTAGGTAGGTAGATGTTTCCAGGTGTATTTACCCATGTGCTAGAGAAGGAAATCAATGACCACCTTTGGAACAAATCTTTTTTTCTGTAGGCACAGTATTTGACCAACGTAATTCTCATCAATCACTCTAACTAAACAGCTTTCCAAAAGGGAAAAAAAACCTTTTTGCACTGTGCAAACCTTCCCCAAATGGCCCGTCTTTTGCGAAAATGGGCCCGTTTTTTTTTCAAATAAAAGGTATGAATAGCCTTGGGGGGGCTTTCAGAGTGCTCCTGGGGGGGCAAAACAAGGAAAAAACGGCCCATTTATTGTGAAAACGGGCAGGTTCTTGGTCAAAAAAATAGCATGCATAGCCTTATGGAGGCTTATAGAGTGCCGCTGGGGCTGGGGGGGGGGCAAAAATGCCCTATTTTTTGCTCATTTCTGCCCTCCCCAGCCCCCAGGAGCTCTCTGGAAGCCTCTATAAGGGTATGCACATGGCCATTTTGGTGAAACGGCGGGGTTCCAGGAGGCAAAAAATGCTGTACTCGATGTATAAGACGCACCCAGATTTTCAGCCTCTTTTTAGAGGAAAAAAGGTGCGTCTTATACTCTGAAAAGTGGTATGATCCACTTCCTTTGCTTTTTTTTTTTTCTTTCCTGGACTAATTTTGGGTTTGCTTCCTGACATTGAAGAGTCGATATGATAGCAACACCTATAGGTACTGCTTTGCATCAGAGGTAACAATTACTGGTTTAGCAAAACCACAATGTAGTTTCTGAGGAAGCACATATGAGATATGTGCCATCTTTGTTACTGGAAAAATCAGAAGGGTTATATTGCCTGTGGTTCTTCCTGTCAGGATATTCTATTCATTTTGCTGTTAATGTCACTATAACAAAAAAATAACAGAAAAAATATGAATTTCTTCCCAAGTAACCTGTTTTAAATTGTGGAGTTCTTAGAACACAAACTGCTTTTCATCTTTGAAAAATATTCCTGAGGCGGAAGTCTTTTTAAAAAGCCAAAAAAATACCTGACCCCAAATGCTACTAATATATATATATATTAGTAGCATTTGGGGTCAGGTATATATATATGAAGAAATATGTCATATGTCATTGACTAAACAAATAGCAAGAAGCATAACAAGTGAAATAACTTTTAGAATCTGTATGTACAATGTTTCTAAAATAGATTTTTTTTTGTTTCATCTATATATATAAAATGGCTCTCTATGTTTGTGTCTGTGTGTATGTATGTTCCAGCATAACTCTGGAATGCCTCAAGCAATTTCAACCAAACTTGGTACACAGATGACTTGCTCTCTGGAAACAAATACTGTGGGGTTTAAGACACCCTTAACATCCCTTGGGGTGTGTGTGTGTGTGTGTGTGTGTGTGTGTGTGCATGTTTTCCAGCATAACTCTGGAATGCCTGAAATAGGAATCAATTATATCTATAGTGTCAAATCACAGTTCTTTTGACAGTGATAGTGTGCGTTTTGGATTCAAGTTCGTGTGTGTCTTTGTGTGTGAGTTCCAGCATAGCTCAGGAATGCCTGGGCCGCTGAAATGAAAAGAAATCAGTTATATCTGTAGTGAATTACTTTGACTTGACACTATAGATATAATTCATTCCTTTTCCTGTCTAATACAGGATTAGGATAAATAAATACCCAGGCAATGCTGGGTAATCAGCTAGTATTACATAAAATAATAAATAAACAAACATATATATCTTTGTGACTCCATTCATATATCCTATTTGAACATGACAAGAAAAATGGTTAGCTGAACAGACTTCCGAGGTTATGCAATTATTTACAATTCAATAGGAAGGGACCTTGGAGGTCTTTTAGTTCAACCCCCTGCCTAGGCAGGAACCTTATACCGTTTCAGACAAATGGCTACCCAACATCTTCTTAAAGACTTCCAGTGTTGGGGCATTCACAACTTCTGGAAGCAAGCTGTTCCACTGATTAACTGTTCTGTCAGGAAATTTCTCCTCAGTTCTAAGTTGCTTCTCTCCTTGATTAGTTTCCACCCATTGCTTCTTGTTCTACCCTCAGATGCCTTGGAGAATAGCTTGACTCCCTCTTTTTGTGGCAACCCGAGATATTGGAACACTGCTATCATGTCTCCCCTAGTCCTTCTTTTCATTAAACTAGACATACCCAGTTCCTGCAACCGTTCTTCATATGTTTTAGTCTTCAGTCCCCTAATCATCTTTGTTGCTCTTCTGTGCACTCTTTCTAGAGTCTCCACATCTTTTCAACATCGTGGTGACCAAAACTGAATGCAATATTCCAAGTGTGGCCTTACAAAGGCATTATAAAGTGGTATTAACACTTCATGTGATCTTGATTCTATCCCTCTATTTATGTAGCCTAGAACTGTGTTGGCTTTTTTGGCAGCTGCTGCACACTGCTGGCTCATATTTAAATGGTTGTCCACTAGAACTCCAAGATCCCTTTCACAGTTACTACTATTAAGCAAGGTACCACCTATACTGTACCTGTGCATTTTGTATTTCTTGCCTAAATATAGAACTTTACTCTTTTCACAATTGCATTTCATTTTGTTAGATAGTGCCTAATGTTCAAGTTTCTCAAGATCGTTCTATATCTTAAGCCTATCTTATGAAATGTTGGCTATTCCTGCCAGTTTGGTGTCATCTGCAAATTTGATGGGTTCCCCATTTATTCCCTCATCCAAATCAATATAATAATTTTTTCAAAATTCATATATGAAAATTAAAGAAAACCATACTTACTACTGAGGGTTGCTGGTAGGGCCCTATCTGCTGAAGACCATGTGGCAAAGTCTGGCTCTCACTGAGAGGTGGGCTATAAACACGCTGAACAGCTGGAGGTATTGCATCAGGAATCGACGAGTAGATCACACTTTGCTGGCTACTCTGGGAGTCTGAGTACACAGTTGATCCTTGACCACTGTCGAATGTGCTATCGGCTGAAATATTGTTAATATTGATTTTTTTAAAAACGTGAATAGTTTCATAAACTGAAAGCAATCAAAGCATTACTCATATTGGAGGGTACAAAGGCCACCTGATCTTACTCGAGATCTTAATTTGGAGCTTTGGAAATAGCTTATTATGTAAGGTTCAGGGTACTTCATAAGTCAGTCAATCTGAACCAATAATGAATCAGATCTGGTGCACGATGCATGGGAGGGAAAAAATCACTTATTTTTCCACAGTCAAAATTAGAAATTGATAAAGAGATTTACACAACACTTCAACATGGGTGCAGGACAGAACTGAGAATTTGTGTAATTGAAACCACTTAGAAACCCTTGGAGTAGATTGGCAGGGATTCACTTCACTTTCTGAACAGCTTTAAAACCACAGGATGCTTTTCTTTTCTGTTTATGTGTTAAATTTCAAAGGCTGAAACAAAAGAATCTAAACCAAATCCATAAATATAAATGAGTTCTTCCCAATTATATCTAAAATGGGAGATGAGTCTGTGGGGAATATATAAAATGCGAACATGACGGACTGAAGAAATTTTGAAAAATTGCCTATCTATATTTCTTTCGCCGCCCTGGGTCCGTTTGGAGAAGGGCGGGGTATAAATTCAATAAAATAAAAATAAAAAATCTTTCTACAAAATTTCAAATTTTCATAAGAATTTATCACCATCTGCACCATCAACACTTTTCATAAGTAAATTTAACATTGAGAGCCCCTTTGGTGTAGTGGTTGAGGCAGCAGGCTATGAGTTCTAGCCCCACTTTAGGCATATAGTCAGATGGGTAATTTTGGGCCACTGTCTCTTAGCCTTAGGAAGAAGGCAAAAGCTATTTCCCCAAAACTGCACAGATTGCATTGCCAAGAAAATTGCAGAGATTAGTTCAGAGAGTTGCCAGGAGTTAACATTGACTCAAAGACACGCACACACAAAATGTAACATTGCTGTACAGATAGTTCTAGACTTACAACAGTTTGTTTAGTGACTGTTTGAAGTTACAAGAGCACTGAAAAAAGTGACTTATGACCAGGTTTCATAAGAATATAAGAATAGCCTTGCTGGAACAGGCCACAGCCCATCCAGTCCAGCATTCTGTCTCACACAGTGGCTCCCCATTTGCTTCAGGGTCTTCCCAAGCAGATGTCTTCACCTGCTTATGATTCCCTGCAAATGGCATTGAGAAATATCCTGCCTATCTCTCCAACCCGGAGGGTGTCCTTAGGCATCCATAATGATAGCAAGTTTCACATTTATTACTGTTGCAGCATCCCCAAAATTGTATAATTAAAATTCATAAGCTTGACAATTGGTTCTATTTATGGTGGTTGCAGTGTCCTAGAATCATGTGCAACCTTCTGTCAAGCAAAGTCAAGTAAGTCAGATTCACTTAACAATCATGTTACTAATTTAACAAAAGCAATTCACTCAACAAATGTGGCGAAAATAGTCATAAAATGGAACAAAACTCACCTAACAAATTTCCCACTTAGCAACATAAATTCTGGGTTCAATTGTGGCTGTAAGTTGAGGACTACCTGCTATACTTCTACCAATTATTTGTTTGTGAGTTTCAAAGGCCGATATTGCCAGCTCTTTATATTACAGTAATAATTTGAGTTATTTATTTATTAGATTTGTTTGCCATTCATCTCACGAGACAGCGACTGTTGAGTGGCTTCAAATTCAAAAATTCAAATTTAATTTGTAGAACCGCTCCCTCTCCCCACAGGGACTCGGGGCGGTGCACAGGGAAAGTTACATTAAAAGCCAATAAAACCATAAAAATACATAATTCTAATAACAGTAAAAATTGCAATTAAAAAGATGGGAGGGAAAGGGAACAGGATGCTTGGGGTGGAGGTGGGATTTTCTCTAAATACTTCAACCCCCTCCATAGGATACACCCCCGTTGAGCAGTCAGCATGAATTATTCGAGATTCTGGTTATTTTTGCTTTCCTTCCAGGAGAGAATAATGAAGCACCACAGGACCACTGAAAGTGGCCCATATTAAAAAATGCCACTAGACAATATCTAAGTCTGCTAAAGTATATAAATGAACCATTTTTTTATTTTGTATACTTCTAGTAAGGTTAAATGATAAGTGTATCCCCCATATTATACCAAATAAAATAATTTGGACATTGTTTTACCTGTTTTTATACAGCAACAAATGATGTAAACAGTATAAAGCACTGCTTCCTGCTATTACCTAAGAATATTAAAAATGTGTTGTGCATGGATTACATTTTGGGAAAGTTCATTTCATTTGTGTTTGGAAGCCACATTTCTGGATTTTTCAATCAATCTTTCACTGATGAAAATTCACCCATGTCTACTTAATCATCTTTCCAAATTTAAAAAATAGCAACTCCTTTCAATTTTATTTATCTAAGTTTATCGGGGGAGGATGGAGTTGGATACTTAATAATGTAGAGATGTTTATAGAATAGGAAAATATAATCTAATTATAGGAATCATCTAACCACAAAAATGAAGACAACTCTACAAAGCTGAAACAGCAGTTGGAAGCCAAACTTGGATTCTGTTATCATCTGTTGTACACAGATGCTAAATTATTTATGTACATTTCTGCTGTATTTGAATATCACCAGCAGCATCAAGGAAATTATTTATAGGGCTTTTAGACTTAAAAACATTGTGCAAGTATTGGAACAACATATGATACCAAAAATTTACAGTCCTGAAAGAACCAATTGAGAGTAGAAACTCAGAAAAAATATTATTTTTAAAACGTTTCTGCACTATAAAACAGAGAGTTTAATTTTTAGAACAGTATTTCCTCAGTCAAAATACATGTTGGCAAACTTCCATACACTGTGAATAGTCCTACCAACACTAGAGTGAGCATAATTAGCTTGTTTTAGAAGGAAAAGTCAATACAGTTTAAAGAGTTGGCTATATTAACATGTCAGAAAATAGTTGGTGGTCTTTTTTAACCACCATCACATGAGGGCACACCCTCTGTCTTTCCATTCCTTACAATGGTATGATCACCTGGAGGCAACATGGTTACTATAAAGAAGAAGGGAGGAGAGCCTTTACTTGTGAGCTGGCAAGGTAATGTCTCCCCTTAAATCCCAGGGAAATTCGCTTCCTCCCAATGACTTTTTCTCCTGCTTTAAAATTGTTGAATGATATAAATTCAATTAGGTACAATCCTAATCATAGTAAGACAAACTGTTTATTGATTACTTAGTAAATATTTATTGTTCGTGTATATATTTAGCATATATTTAGAAATATATTTAGCATATATTTATTTGTTCTTATCCATGCAACCAAAGTCCTGGCTGCATCAGTCCATCAAAGTTAAAATTCTTCAGAATTTTAGCATAGTACGAAGAAGCTTATACATATTAAGTTCCAACTAGCTAAGCCAACAAAAACAGAGGTGCTAATTCAGATAACTTATTAAGCAAATTAGGCATTAAATACTTCATGTTTGATAATTATCCCCATCAGCCAAATGAAGCAGGAGCTATTAAAGACTCTATATTAATATACCTATTCCTGCTAAACCAGAATCCCGGAGTGTTTTGGCTTACTGAGGTGCACAAACATGGCCAATGACATCCATTCTGAGCATCAGTGTATTTGTGCTATATCGTTATATACCAACACGGAACACATACTAGACTTACATGCAAGTGAAGTGATGCTTGTGGGCAGATTTTGTTGAGAAAGATGCTGGTCCACTTCAGGCTCGTCTGGTTCTGATGGAATCTGATGACCAGCATGAGAAGTGTGTATAATCTGAAGTGGTTGTGCTTGTGTGGCCTTCGTTTTTTCTAAGCTTTCAGGGTCCCGATGATCTTCTGAATGCAACATGGGGCAAATCCTCTCTCTTCTCCATTGTATTAAGGCTACTCTGTCACGTATTGATTTTGCAATTATTTTGACATCACTTTCATGAAAGAATCCAGCATCAACCTGAAATAAAAGATTTTCAAGAACAAATCCATAGTTTAATTGTGTTTTTACATCATGGTGCCCCACAAGCCCACACCATATCTACTTTTAGTAATTGAGTAGAGAGTTACAGATTTTAAATCACCAGTCTGAGATTTTGTGGCTATGTGTGGCTGATTAGTTTGCAGAAGTATTGTTTAGAATTAAATATATTACCTAGAACTCCAAGGTTTTCATTGATAAAATTATTTTCAAAAAAAGGAAAGGTTGCACCTGAAACATTTTTTATAAAGCAGAGAAGCAATTGCAAAACTATCATCAATTGTAATACATATTTTTATTAGTCACCATTGGCTATGAATAGTTATTGTCTATATCACTATTGGAGCTATTATAATTTAAATATTCCTAGAACTTTATATAAAGTATATGGGGATATTTTTTTTAGTCCAAATGTAACAGATGGTGAAAGGGAGGGGGCATTTTTAGGAAAAATTAAAACCAGTCATACTTGGCATCAAAATCATGTAATCTCATTGTCTGCTTCATGAATAAACCAAATAAGAAATTTCCCATTTGCAATGCAATTTGAGAAAAACAATTTTTCAGGAAGAAACTCCTATACTATATTAAATTCAGTTTTTCAAAATGATGGACAGCTACATCCAAATATCCTGGTACAGTGGTTGCAATACAATACTGTATTGCAAGCTAATTCTGCCCACAGTCTGGAGTATGATCCTGACCAGCTCAAGGTTGACTCAGCCTTCCATCCTTCCAAGGTCAGTAAAATGAGAACCCAGACTGTTGGGGGCCATAGGCTGACCGTAAGCTGCCCAGAAAGTTCTGTAAAGCAGGGTCCCCAACCGGTGGGCTGCGGCCATAACGGGATTACAACCAGGGTGCAGATATATGCTATATAACTTATCTTACTACACAAAGAAAGAAAAATGGGTCAAATTCTACTCTACATTCTTACATATATTGGTAACATAATTTACAAAAACTTCACGGTATGCAACTTAACGAGTGCTAAACAAAAATTTTAGTTTCTGAAAGAATGTGTTTTGATGTTGTGGAAACTAAATATAAAAGTATATGTAAGCAAGATTCGGAACCTAAATTACTGTACTTCATTTCTGTGGATCCATTTATGGCTTTTGAAGATAGTTTGTGCTGTATCTTTTGAATCAAATTTATTTTTCCATGTTTGCCTCTGGTGCCATTTGAGATTTATGTTACATACATACACACATGCGGATGAGGGGAGGGGGAGAGGAAAAGAGAAAGGAAAAAGAGAGTGTCAAGGGAAGTTTATTTTACCATTTCTTGTGCAACATCATCAGGAGTTTCTTTCTCCAGTTCAAAAGTAAACTCAATGGCTCCATTATCTTTGGACTTCCCTTTCAATTTCTTAGCATCTTCTACCCAGAGTCTTAAGGCAATAGAGGATTTCCTACCATCGTCTTCTTCTGCAAGTTCCACTCTCACCCCAGTATCCTCAGCAAAGAAGGCATGGCTTAATAAATCTTTAATTTCATATCTGGGAACAAAGAACACAACAGATGTTAAGCCCATTTTTCTCCTCTGCTCTTTAAGGACCAATTAGCTGTGCATTATTTTAGTATTACTTTTGATAACACACACATATATTACGCACACATATATGTATTAGAGTGTATGTATTAGAACTTCCTTGGCACCATATGTCTAAGTTTAATGAAAGAACAACTCAAAATTTGCTTTCAATATCTATAATATTTAACACAAAGGTTTTTAAATTACAGTGTTTCTACAGCGACTGCCAAATATGCGGTATAATAAACATCACACCATTTGTGTTTTTTTAATTTGTTTTTTTAATTTTTTTTATTTCAATTTCAATGGCTGCCCATTTGTCAGTTGTAGCTAACAGAGTTAAAACATTTACTATGCCTTTTCAAGTTTCTGTGTTTGTTTTGTACAATGTTCTTGAAAAAGGTATTTATCTGAAACATATCAGACCCAATTTAGACTTTTTAGATATTTTCCCCTTCGCCTTTTTTTCTCCTTAGTATACATATGTCTTTTTTATTGGTTACACCTATCAATGGGCATAGATAAACTATTCTGCAACTAACTTTTAGCATAGCATTCCTTGCATGTTAACCATCTAGCAATCAATGTTGGTATAGGATCTGTTTACATTAGCATAAGGTTATTCATGATGAGCCAAGAATCTGCATAATTCAGACACCGTGTTGCAAATGAACTTCATTAAGGAAACCTGAATACAGCCAACATAACTAGACCTGATAGCAGGAATAGGTAGTAAATGTATTAAAAATCCAGATTGCCTAGAAAACTAACCAATTAAAACAAGCAAAAAAACAGTGAGATGTAGTTTGTAGTATTTTTTAAAAAGCTGAATCCCATGTAAACCATTCTAGAACCCAAATGAAAAATAAGTAAACTATGCACCTCTGCTAACTGATCTGCTTTCTCTAGAAATGTGTGCAGTGGAATGGTGTACTCCTAGCTGCAGCTATTACCTAACATTTAGGTGAAAGTCAAATCAAGAACTTTAAAGCTGTCAGACTGACTATTAAAATGTTATGCTCCGTACAAATCTGGCAGTAATACAATATTTTTATTTGACTAGGCAATCCCTTTAGTCAATACGCTCTCAGCTTTCACTTGCTAGTCTTCATCTAATCTTTTACAAATCCTAAATATTGATTTAGGATTCCTACGTCTCTGAAATCTGATGGAAAAGAATAAAGCTGGATATCACCAACATAATGATGGTATCAATTTCAACTGTCTGAATGATCTGCCTCTGTGGTTAAGCTTCTTTTATTGAATCTGTTGTGTAAAACTTTGTAGAGGTATACATGAAAGAAAACTTCTGTGTGTGTGTATGTGTGTGTGTGTGTAAAATTTTGTGGATTTTTTCTTTTTCATATTTTTTCTTTGTCCATTATGTTTAATAAAATATAAGGTTTAAAACCTGTAGAAGGATTAAGACTGAGTCTTGTGAGATACTGCATTCAAAAGCTACTTGTCAAATATAAATCTCCACGTACCATTTTCTGGAACTTACCTGGATTGAGAAGCCTTTTATTTTGGTCACTCATGGACCTCACCTTTGGTCACTCACCTTCTGTATGGATTACTGTAATGTGTTGTACAATTTGCCACCCTTGAAGAGTATCTAGAAGCTGCAATTGATGCAGTACCATGGGCAGTTCTGAGCACCTCTAGGGTTGCGCATGTAACACCTCTACTATGTGAGCTGCATTGGATGCCACTTTATTGTCTGGTCAAATTCAAGGTATTGATTTTTAAAGACTTTTAAAAACGTTTAAAGTGCTTCATAGTGTGGACTTGGTTATCTGAAGAACCATCCTGTCCCGCTCAGTCAGAGAGGGTTATTTTAGAACCCATTGACTAAAGAATTTTGACTGGCAGAGTCTAGGGTAAGAGTCTTCTTTACTGTTGCCTCTGCCCTATAGAACATCTTGCCCCCAGAAGTGAAGTGAAGTGCCATCCTTCTGGCCTTCAGGAAGGGTGTCAAATATATGGTTTTGCCAACTGGCATGGGGGTCCAAGAGTAGTATGCAACCATGGGGATGGCTTGTGGCTTGAGGAGGTCGCCTTGCCCTTTTTTTAACCTTTTGACCTTTATATAATTCTGTTGTTTTTTTAATTTTGTTTCTAACCATGTCTCTTTTTATATGTCTATATGGCTTTTATTTGTAAATTGTCCAGATTTCAGGTGAGAAGGATGCTGTAAAAATGTTATAAATAAGGATTTAACACAATTTCTTACAAAATATAAAATGAGAACTTGAAGAAAGTCTCATACTGTTCTGTTTATAGATAGACAGAAGAACATTCTGACTGAAAGTGAAATTTGCTGAGAAGTCCTCAAAATTCACAGGAATGGGATTCAATTTTTTTTACTACTAGTTCTGGGGGCGTGGCAGGGGAATACTGTAAAATCTTCATTCCCTCGCCACTCCAGGGGAAGATTACTGCAAAATCCCTATTTCCTCAGCTGGGACTCGGGAGGCAGAGAATGATGGGGGCTGAGCCAGTCAGAGGTGGTATTTACCAGTTCCCTGAACTACTCAAAAATTCTGCTACTAGTTCTCCAGAACTGGTCAAAATCTGCTGAATACAACTTCTGATATAATCACACTAACTAGATTTGAAATGGTTACTGATTCATCTCCCCATAGTGACTATATTATTCTCTCTATCTAGCTATTAACTATCCTAAGAGATGAACATGATTAGATTACAGTAGGTCTATCAGTTTAAAATGGTACTGACCAGCTCTTGTCAGTTTTCTGCTTCCAGTCCAAGAAATTACTTTGAAATGTCCTTAGGATTATGACCTGTTTCACAAACAACATAAATTTACTCTTTGAAACTAACCTCTCTTCTTTATTTTTGCAAATACACTCTCCAATTATCTCCTTAATTTCAGGATCAGTAACTTTATCAAAACTTGCTGGTTTGACACCCTGCATGAGGAAAAATAAACACAATTAAGTTTCTCTGGCATTTCATTCTAAACCTACACAGTTTGAGTTTAAATTAGGACTCTTATGTAATCTAATATACAATAGATCATTACATATGCTATAATGAAGCTAAAATCAACATTAACATTTATTATGAATTTTAATATTAAAGGCCTTGGGAAGGAAGAACTGAAGTATCCTAGACTTCTATCTGGGATTCTGTTCCAGAAAGATCAAGGTCAAAGAGTGGTTTTTTTTTAAAAAAAGTTTTGTTTAAATAAATTATTAGTTAACTATTTGCTTATTTTAATTAGCTTTCCAGGATTTAGAGCAGCTTTCCTAATTAGCTAATCGATTTTTATAATATTTTGATACTGTTCCAGTCCATTTTAAAATAAGGAATAAATATTGTAAAATAATTTAGTGTCTCTTATGGTTTTGCACCAAATTTAAAGGTAATCCTTGCAGGTTTCTATTCTGCAAAAAAAGGAAACAGTAACTGTAAGGTGACCAAGTTTTCTTTTCAGAGTAGACCTCTTATTGAAGTTTGTGAATGTCTTAGAAAAAGATTTTCACCTGCTGACAGTTACAAGATGTGAGCTTTAAGAATTCTCAATAGCAAATTTAAAATCCCCAAAAGAAATAAGATATCTAAGGCAACATTTTATGTATGTTGAATATGGAAAAAGAACCTTTTTCTAGTGAGGTAAAGAAATTGACATAGAAAGCTTTATTCTATTTTTAAACATTTCCCTGGAATAGTTTTAATAGGTATAATTATTTTTCATCCCTTTTTATGCTGTTGGGATATTTTAAGAAAGGAAGTGAATACCTTATGCCTGGCACAGGCTTAAGGCATCCATTTGATTCTTTAACTGGAACTCAACTCTGGGTGAATCTATGGAAATTTTATACAATTGTATAAAAGTTATATAACTGTAATATGCAAATGCTTAGCTTCTGGAACATTTTCCTATTTAACCTGATGTAGTCCATAGTCCAAGTATTTATTGGTATCTGCCAACCCAATACTTACTGGTTAATGGATCCATCTCTCAGGTTGAGTGATGAGGGGGCTAAAAGGATTATTTGGATAAGATTCCTAAACTTTATTTTTTAATCTACAAATAAATTTTCATATCTTGTAATTAATAGTACTTTTACCATCTTAATAGTACTTAATAGCACTTAAGATTGGATCTTATTTTAATTATCAAAAAGGATTACCAATATGTATTTTAAACGCTCCATCCTTTAGATAACACTGCCCCATAAATGCTGGAAATAAAAATAAAATAATGCCTCTTGAAGAGACTGGCATTTAGCATTGAATGAGGTTTCATTCCCTTTCATGCAGTATGTCTATGGCCATCTATCCAACGCAGGCATGGAGGGGACTGCTATTCAAGGTCTATTTGAGGCATTTGAGTTAGGGTCATCTACTCTTAAGATTTTCTCATCTATACGTACCACAAAATGCCCTTAGGTATGAGTGATTCAGGCATGGAAACAAATTGCAGAAATATGCATGGGTTTAAAGACTAAAGAGTTGCCAAAAAGATTGTCTGTGCCTTGTACCATTTTAGGTTAAATATATCTTATTTTACCAAAGAGGAATAGTTCATTATGCTTTCAGCAAGCTGCATCTTGATTTTAAAAAAGTCTAAGAACTATGGCACCATTTTAACCTGAGGACCAATGAAAAAAAAATTAATGGAGTGTTAATCAGCAAAAGGTAATCCATGCTACACAAATAACTGTGAGAACATGTACTTGTTTTAGATAAACTAATAAAGCCATTTAGAGAAGCTAGACAGTAGAGATTAGCATTTGGCTCTTTAGGGTTTCTTCCACTGATGTATTTCTGGCAACTGGCAACAGACAACAGACACTACATTTGAGCAAATATCATAAAGAAACTGGCCAATTAGATGTAATAGGATATCACTAAAAATGACAATTAAGGTCACAGTTCTGGAGGAAGTTTTGAGTCCTACCTGTTGCTATAATAGGAAAGAAAAACATTTACTTGTTGCTCAGTATGGTTAAAATTTCTTAATCCCCTCAATAAAACACCTATATCAAGCTCTTTTATTTTCTTCTGTTCAATTGTGTTAGAGTCTCAGAAACTGCCTGGACAAGTCTTCTTGGCAAGTTTTCTGGCAAGGTTTTTCAGAAGTACTTTGCCATTGTCACTTTTCTAGGGTTGAGAAAAGTGACTGGCCCAAGATCACCCAGCTGACTTTGTGTCCAATGTGTAACTAGAACACATAGTCTCCTGGTTTATATGGCTTTCATATTGAGCTTTAGCAGGCATATGAATTAATTTATGACTAATTTATAATTTAATTAATCAATTGGATAAGACATGAATTAAATTCTCCCAGAAAACTTCATCATTCTGTACTCTCTATACCATTTTTCTTAGTCTGTCCTTGATTAACTTTTTAAAGTAAGTATAGTAATACAAATGAATGATGTAAATTAATCTTTGTACATATTAAGGATTCAACACAATTTCTTACAAAATAGTTGATGCAAACTGTGTTTACATAACACAACTGGTCAGCTGGGGCTTTGTATCTTTCCCCACTAACCTTGTAGGAAAGCAAAGCACACATTAGCATGAACAGTCCTAATTATCAAGCTTGGGAAATATCTACTATATCACATGATGCTTTATAAAATATGTACCATATTACATGATGACTTCATAAAATAACTTTCCCCAAAACAGTGAATTTAGGATTAAGATTTTAGTGCATGAAAGGACAGGCATAGGATCGTTATTTTACACTTCGAAAGCTTATTTGTTTCCTGGACTTTTAATCATTTAATGAAAGAGTTCCATTCTAGGCTATTTATGAAGGATATTAAATAAGAATCAGGCACAAACATAACAAAAAAATATTAACAAAATGTACCAACTAGAGACAAAGGCTTTGTTGAAAGAGAAACAGAATAATTGGAATGTTCGTAGTGCATTCTTCCTACAATATAAGGAAAACAGCCAATTTTTTTTCTAAGGGACATACAAAGCAAGACTTTTTCTCCTTGTTCTGTAGCTTGTCTCCATAATCTTCTCAACAAATTTGCAAAGCAATGTTGAGGTTGCGCCTGGATTTTAGAGGGGAGAGGACTCTGTTCTGCTGCTGCAAATAAATAACAGCATCTTGGGGAAGAGGGGAAGGGTCTCAAAAAGTATAAATGCCAACTATGACCTCAAAGCCTTGTGCCTGTTTTAGACACAGCTTGACATTTTTTGACTCCTCCTGTGAACTCTACTGAATGCATTTCTGTAAGTGATATTGTAGGCAAAAGTGAATTGATAGACATTCATACAAATGCATAAAGCCAGTTAGATCTAGTGGTTAAGGTGCCCAAGCTAGAAATTAGGAGACTGTGAGTTCTAGTCCTGCCTTAGGCATAATCTCTCTCTCTCTCTCTCTCTCTCTCTCTCTCTCTCTCTCTCTCTCTCTCTCTCTCTCTCTCTCTCTTTCTCTCTCTCAGCCCAACTCACTTCACAGGGTTGTTGTGGGTAAAATAGGAGGGAGCATTAGTTATGCTTGTACCTTGTTTATAAAAACAATAAAGGTATTATAAAAATAAATAAATTCATATAACATATCCATTAACCATTGTAGGTATACAGTGCAAGCAAGCTTCCAAAAGTATAAGAAACTATATATATATATATAATAGATACAAATCATATATGTACAAAATCGTCTAGTGACAAACTAAAAAAGGAACTGCTCTATCTTTATATAATATTGGGTATATCCCTGGGTGTCACCTCATTTTTTGAAAATGTCACAGTTCTACATTCTCAAGAAACAAAATTTATGCCTGAAGGATAGAATTCATTCTGCAGCACAGATGGTTCCTCCCAAAAATGTCACCCCCCACAAATATATTATATAATCAGTTTGTATTTTATAAAGTGCCACACTCGTCACTATTCAAAATGTTATTACGCACATTTAAAAATATAGAAAAATAAACATTAAAGAAGGAAGTAGAACCAATTTGCATGTAGAATTTTTATCAATTTTATCAATTTTATCAATGAAACAAGTAACAAAACATCATTAGTAAAATGGGAAACTGAGAAAATCTGAAAAAATATTTTTATGTTTTGAAGAGAGGGGCTGGGATGGGGATGAGAAAGCAGAGGATATGCAGAATTACCTCAACCTAGTCTTAAAAAGAAAGCATTTCTTCTTGCCAGAAAATAAAAAACCTAAAAAATACAAATGTCAGGCGTGCCTCCATCAATAACCAAGAAAGAAAACTCCCAATTCCATTGTTTGTGGAATTAAAGATACTTTTACTGGTTATGAAAAGATAGCAGTGGAAAAAAAGCAATATCTGAGCCCAAAAAGGGCGCAAATATGTACCGTATTTATTCGACTATAACGCGCACCCGTGTATAACGCGCACCCCCTAATTTTCGATTAAAAATCGGTATAAAATTTTTATACCAATTTTTATAAAGCATGACGGCCGGGCTCCGCAGCTGAGGGGCAATGGAGCGATGCCGTTCCACCCTAACCGCGCCTCTTTCTGGCTCCGCTTCTCCCCCCGCGTCTCTTTCTGGCTCCGCTTCTCCCCCCGCATCTCTTTCTGGCTCCGCTTCTCCCCCGCGTCTCTTTCTGGGCTCCGCTTCTCCCCCCGCGTCTCTTTCTGCCTCCGCTTCTCCCCCGCGTCTCTTTCTGCCTCCGCTTCTCCCCCCCCCACGTCTCTTTCTGCCTCCGCTTCTCCCCCCGCGTCTCTTTCTGGCTCCGCTTCTCCCCCCGTGTCTCTTTCTGCCTCCGCTTCTCCCCCCGCGTCTCTTTCTGCCTCCGCTTCTCCCACCGCGTCTCTTTCTGCCTCCGCTTCTCCCCCCGCGTCTCTTTCTGCCTCCGCTTCTCCCCCCGCGTCTCTTTCTGGGCTCCGCTTCTTCCCCCCGCGCCTCTTTCTGCCTCCGCTTCTCCCCCGTGTCTCTTTCTGGCTCCGCTTCTCCCCCCGCCACCGCCGCCGCGCAGAAACCCGAACCCTCATTTATAACGCGCACCCAAACTTTGAGTTCTTTTTTGGGTACAAAATTTTGCGCGTTATACTCGAATAAATACGGTACATATCAAACATTTGCCCAGCACCTTTCCCCCAATCACCCAACCCAATCACCAATCTGCAACTCCCAAAGGTGTCATGTGGGGTGCAGCTTCAAAACCCTCATTCAGTTGGTATGCAGAGATGGTTGACCTTGACCAAGTCCAAACACAGGCCATTAGCATGCGCAGAAGATGGTGAGAACTAAACTCCCTCCTGATAATTCCTCCAGCACCATAGGTTTCCCATACCAAATACCTCAAGCCCCCTCCCTCCCCGTTTCTATGGCAGCCGATAGCAAGCAAGCGAAGTAGAGGCTGAAAACAATGAAGTATTGAACATAATCACAGTGTTGAGAATTTAAAATATTATTTCAACAATACTTTTATTAAATTATATAGTATGTATATAATAGAATAACAGTTCATACAATGTTAAAATAAGAAAAAACAGTGTAAATGAAAGAGCAAAATGATTATATTAAAAAATTACTTACAGAGGTTACTTTCCTATAAATTTGAGCAGCATTCTGGCATTCTGAATATGGATATTCTGAGGTAGCCATTTCCAACATACACATTCCAAAAGCATATACATCCACTGATTCATCATAGTGTTCTTCATACATTTCTGGGGCCATAAATTCTGGTGTACCTGAACAGAACAAAAGAAATTCATCTTAGAAAACATACTTTTACATAGAGCATCAACCAGAGAAAAGTTCATTTAAAGAGAATGTTTTATGCATGAATATAAAACTCAAAGAAACTTCTGTATTTTAAATTGAAATTAGTATGACAAATAGTTAAATGGAATATTAGGTTGAACACAAAGGCATCATTCTATATGCAGAAATGTTCAACTCACAGAAAGGCAGTTTTCAACAAGGCAATAGTAATTCAAATAATACTTTGAAGCCCTATAAAAAACTAGACTAAGAATTCAAGATATTTTCAGATCCTAGAATTCATTGCATAATTTTGTGCAATGATTACCATATTTTTCGAAGTATAAGATGCACTGGAGTATAAGACGCACACAGGTTTTGAAGAGGCATTTTTAAAAAAAAGTAGGTAGGTAGATAGAGGGAGGGGGAGACAGAGCAAGAAATACAGTAGGTAGGTAAGTAGATAGAGTAGTTAGGTAGTTAGGTAAATAAAGGGATAGAGAGAAAGAGAGCGAGAGAAATACAGTAGGTAGGTAGGGAGAGAGAGAGAGAAAGTAGGTAGGTAGGTGGGTAGATGTTTCCAGGTGTATTTATCCATGTGCTGGAGAAGGAAATCACTGATAACCTGTAGCACCTAAAACTTTGTTTCTGCTGGCACAGCACTTGACCAATGTAATTCTCATCAATCCCTCTAACTAAACAGCCTTCCGAAAGGAAAAAAAAAGTTTTTGCACTCTGCAAACCTCCCCAAAATGGCCCATTTTTTGCGAAAACAGGCTCGTTTTTTTCAAATAAAAGGCATGAATAGCCCTGGTGGGGGGGGGGGCTTGCAGAGTGCTCCTGGGGGGCTGGGGCTCCCAAAAACAAGCAAAAATGGGCCATTTTGTCATAAACAATAGCATGCATAGCCTTATGGAGGTTTATAGAGTGCTCCTGGGGGCTGGGGGGGGGGAACTGGGCTGGGTTTTGCTCATTTCTGCCTTCCCCAGCCCCCAGGAGCTCTTTAAAAGCCTTCATAAGGCTATGCACTGCCATTTTGGGGCGGGGCTTCAGGAAGAAAAAAATGCTGTATTCAGTGTATGACACACCTAGATTTTCAGCCTCTTTTTAGAGGAAAACAGGTGCCTCTTATACTCTGAAAAATACAGTATGAATCTCCATGTGTTTTTTTTAAATATATATACCTGGAATTTGAAAAGTTCATCAAGTATCCTATGAAGTTTATTTCATTTAATATCTTGTTTGATCTAATGTAAGAATGCCAAAGTCTTGTGTTTGAAATCTTAAGAAAGATTTGTAAACTTTTAATCCAAGTTTGAAAGTTAACATCCGTCTTGTCAATAGATGCTCTACTTCTATTTATGTTTTGTGGCAAATCCCTGAGTATAGATTTGCATAAGAAAATTGGAAGTCAGAATTCAAAATGGTTATGAATGCAGATGTTTGCCTTGGGAACGAGAAGAGAGCAGTGCACTCCTAGGATAAGAGGGGGGAAACCCATGATCTTGATCATGTGACACATGATCTTGAAAAAGAGGAAAGTGGGGGAGGGGGGAATAATAATTCATTATTTTTTTATTTTTTTATTTTATTAAATTTATACCCCGCCCTTCTCCTTGTTAGGACCCAGGGCGGCGCACAGACATTATTTAAAAGACACAAAATGCAATAAATATCAATTAAAATGTATTAAATGAATAAACCCGTGCTAAAACCCAATGTTAAAACCCTTACCAGATCATAAATTTTCCTTAAAAAGTCAGAAACGGGGGGCTATCCTAGGCCGGCTTGTTGGAATAAATACGTCTTGATTTTCTTTGTTATAAGATTACTGCTTGTTAAGTAAGTTTATTTATTTGTACGTTACATCCACTATAAGCATAAACTTCTAAACAAAAGTAAATAATAATTCATGTTCATATGTATAGAATAGTCAATAAATTATAAAATTACAGATTAAGATTTTTTTTGGAAATTTTACTAATTTTGGAAGAATGCATGAGGGAATAATTTAGCATTGATATAGCATTGCCAGGGAAAACAAAATATGGGTCGACTGTTTTGTGGGTCTATACTATTAATCCATTCTGTTATTATGTCATCTCATGTCATGTCATGCTTACCTATAACACTTTTGGCAAATGAAGTTCTCTTAAGAGTTGCCAGACCCAAATCTCCTATCTTCACAGATCCAGTTGGCCCAGTTATAAAAATATTGTCACACTTTAAATCTCTATGAATAATTGGTGGTGTTCGAGTGTGCAGAAAATGAAGTCCTTTTAGGATTTGCCGACACCAGCTACGAAGAACTTTTGGTTTCATCACTTTAAATCTCTTCAAATAGCTAAAATAAAAACATGTGAGATGGAATAAAATTATTTTAGAGGAAAACAGATGCGTTGATATTTTTCTTGTAGACAATATCTGCCTTTCTGAAGCACAACGAGGCCCTGAAACATTCATGACACTTTTCAGGGTAGTTTGAGCACTTTGTAAGCAATCTACCACTTACAATTAGACTCATCCAATTCAGCCTTCAGCCAAGTACATTCAAATACATTCCTAATTAAGAGAGAAAGATAGTTTGGAAGGCAAATTATAAATAAATTTATTTAAATCCTAATGGGTTAAAAGCTATGAATTACAATTTTAAGGAGATCTTTGTGTATGCAAAATACAGTGGTACCTCGGACCACGAACGCCTCTCATCACGTCCAATTCGCTTCACGACCAAAAATTTCCCAAAAAATGTGCCCCGGTTCACGAACACCGTTTCGCTGCACGAACGGAAAAGTTCGTAAAAAATGCTCCGCTGCACGAACTCCGCCTCACTTCACGAACTCCGCCTCGCATCACGAACTCCGCCCTCGCATCACGAACGGAAAAGTTCGTAAAAATGCCCGGATTCACGACCTCCGTTTCGCTTCACGAACCGGAGCCGCGGACATTTTAAAAACAAGCTCAGAACGGATTAACCGGATTTACATTGAATCCTATGGGAAACTGTGCCTCGCATCACAACCAAAAAACAAGGTCGGAACGGATTAATCGGATTTACATTGAACCCTATGGGAAATTGTGCCTCGCATCACAACCAAATCGGATCGCGACCAGAGTCATTTCACGAATTAAGTTCGTGATCCGAGGTACCACTGTACTACATGTTCACTGATACTGTATGTATATTGGCATACAGTTGACCAACAATAGTGCTTCATATTTGAAACTTGAATTAATGATATTATTTCCCATAAGGTGGAAAAAACAGAGAATTCTTACAAATATTGAAAAAGGTTATTTTACCATTAGTAAGATAATAAAGCATGATGACTCATTAATTATTCAAGCATGTTAATTTGAATCAATTGTCTTCCTTCTCATTGGTGAAAGATTATTTGATTATAGCTTAATAATGTCATCTATTTTGGAAAAGATTAGCCAAGAGATTCAAAATGACCCAAGTAAAACAAAGAAAGGAAGAGAAAATACAAGCAGAACTGTGGATAGCCACAGAAGAAAACAATAGGGAATATAACAGAAATGAAACTTAATTTTGAAATTAAATTGATTTAATTTCAAATACAATTAGCCAAGCTATTATAAAGAAGGAAGGTAGATTTTCATTCTTAACAGGGTTAGGGATTTAAGCAAGAACTTTGTCTATACAGATGTTCTACTTAACTAATTATCCATGTCATGACATAACTAGTACTTACGTTTTCAGAGTTCCAGAGGTCATCAGTTCTGTTACCAGCACAATACATTTTTTTCCTTTTAAACACGACTCCCAAAAATCATAAAACCTAACTATATTTGGGTGCTGAAGACCTTTCAACATTTCTGCTTCTTCTTTAAATCTTTGCCGTTCCACCTTTGTCAGCTTTCGATCCTGCAATTCAGAAAATATTTCTTGTCAGAAGACAGCCTGGGAATATATGCCCTGCATTAAAAGGGCTGCTCACATGAGGAAGGCCAAAAATGATGTCCATAATTTTTTCCCTGTCCAATATATTAAAATGTTGATTTTAGGGGTGCAAGTGTATTTCCTTTGCAAGTGGAATTATGTTTGATAACGTAGCATCTTTAGACCTAAGCCACAGCTGTAACTCAATATGGCAAATATTTTAGGTAAATATCAAATACAATTACAAAATTCTGAGTTCATTAAAATTAAAATTAAACAACAATCAAAACAGAATAATGATATTATTAAGAGTTTCATTATAGATACCATTTTTTTCTTTTTTGCATAGTTTTTTCACCATAGTTCTAAGATCATCCCTGTTGGTCTGTTGCAGTGCACTCTATACGGGGGCTGCTCTTGAAGACCACCCAGAAGTTTTACTTGGTCCAGGATGCAGAGGCATGGGTACTTAATGGGCACATCTCATAATGCCTATGACCACTACTACCTATTAGAAACCAGTGAGCTGCACTTGTTTCTAATAGGCTTCTGGATGAGTTTCAAGATGTTGTAGGTCACCTTTAAAACCTTACATATCATGGGATCAGGCTACTTGAAGGATTGTTTTCTTCCTCCAAGAATATCTGCCTAGACAACTTGATCTGGTAGGGAAGGAATCTCCAAGTTCCTTCTTTTAAATCTTGTTGTCTTAATGGACCTAGGAAATGTGTCTTTTCTGAGGTTACCCCTATTTTCTGTAATAACAACCCTCAACTCTGCCTGCCTTTAGGAAAGTCACTTAAGATCCATGGATCCCTTGGTGTACTCTGACCATGGTTATTTGCTTGCGCATATTTCATCCAATTAAGTAACACAATCAGTGCTAGTGACTGTGGGATTTACTTAGAGGAATAACTCTCAAAGTTGTGAGGCTCAGCATCACTGCTATGAGGATAAAGGTTTACTTCTAATCCCTATGTTCATTAATGTGCTAGACTCTATGATTGATTCCTGCTTGGCTCAGATTGGATTAGACATAACAGAATGAAACTGATGTTTACAGGAGAATCAAGCAACTGGAAGAAATCTTTCCTGATGCAGAAGGGGAGATTCTTCCCTTGAAGAACCAGATCCACAGTTTGGTGATTATGTTTGACCTATGATGGCCATAAGCATTTCGATCTAACCCTTTAGTACTTAGGTCTACATAATGGTAAATTCCTTTGTCTAGCTCTACTTCCACATAATTTACTGGATAAAACCAATTCAACTACTCTGATCAATGTGCTAGTTACCTGCTACTTTTATTTTGTAATATTCTGTGTATATGATGCCTTTGAAAGAGATTTAAAAATTGTAGTGGTTCCAAAATGTGGTAACTAAACTATTTTGGCATGTCTTCACCAAGACATGATCTGTCTACTTTGACTTTTTTTTTTTACAGCTAAGACCCTAAAAAGATTGAGTCTACATTTCTTTGTCCATATCACAAAAGCTAAAATGCATTTTAGCCCATTGTACGTGCTTCTCTAAAGGGAAGCTTGTTTTGAACTGACAAAGGTTGGGAGCTTTTTGTTGGTGACTACATTATAATGGAATCCCTTCCCTAAATAATCCACTTTGCCTATTCTGTGACATTAAAAAACAACAACCAACTAATGTATTTTCATTTGTTTGCTTTCTGGCCTTTTTTAATGTTGTTGTCAAATTCCAGTGTGCACTTCAACTGTAAACTCAATGTCAGATTATTGTTTTGCTTTACATGGTTAGAATGTTTTATGGTTTTAAGATATTAGATAAATGTTCTGGGGAACAGTATAATTAAATATTTGTTGTTGTAAATCTCTGTGGGCTTGCTTGGCTGAGAACACTGAAATGCTAATAGATAAATACACATTTCAAACCTATACACGTCTATTTATTTATTTAATTTATATGCTGCCCATCACACCATCCAAAGTGACTTAGTTACAGGTTAAGTGAAGGATCACCCTCTGGAATCTGTCCATGTGTTGAAATCCTTTTGGAAGCCGAACTGTTGCTGAAGTAGCTGTGGAATTCTCTCACAAGTGACAACCATTTACAAATATTCCTTGATTTAGGACCGTGATTGAGCCTGAAATTTTTGTTGCTAAGCAAGGCAACAGTGTTTTGCCCCATTTTACAACCTTTTTACCACAATTGTTACTAGCAATAGCAATAGCACTTAGACTTATATACCATTTCATAGTGCTTTTACAGCCATCTCTAAAGGGTTTACAGAGTCGGCATATTGCCCCCAACAATCTGGGTCCTCATTTCACTCACCTCGGAAGGATGAAAGGCTGAGTCAATCTTGAGCCGGTGAGATTTGAACTGCTGAACTGCAGCTAGCAGTCAGCTGAAGTAGCCTGCAGTGCTGACTCTAACCACTGCACCACCTCTCTGCTCCACATCTTTTGCAAATCGCTGCAGTTGTTAAGTGGATAACGCAGTCATTAAATGAATCTAGCTTGTCAGAAGCCAGCTGGGAAGGTTACAAATGGTGATCACATGACCTCAGAACAGTGCAACTGTCACAATACATGCCAGTTGACAAGTGCCCGTGTTTTGATGCTGCAAAGGTCATTAAGTATTAAAATTGGCCATACGTCTCTTTTTCAATGTGAGTTGTAACTTCAAACAGTCATTAAATAAATGATTGAAAGTTGAGGACTATGTGTATTGTGGTACACATATTGTGGTTTCAATTGTGTGATTTTAATTCTCAAGTTGTTTTTTATTGTTGTATACTGTCCTGAGGAACATTTTTTGAATTGACTTGGGAAGATGAACACTTGAAATGTTGCTAAGAAATGTATGATATAAATAAAAATATCTCAAAGTACTCTCAGATAAGGCTATTTTTCTTCTTCATTTCATTCACCAGCATAAAAAGGGTACGTGTATATATCAATTCTGGCTTAGTGCCCTTGGCTAAGGTTCATATTAAGGGTACACAAACACTCCAAGGGTAAATATGACACTAAAAGGTTGGCCAAAACACATCTCATACTTGAGAGGCTTAAGATTTTAACTTCTATGTAACATAAAACAGCTCCACCTAGTTGTGGTTAATACCCGAAAGATACACTACAAAGAGCAAGCCAAAATAACCACAAAGAATAAGGCAGCGTGACCACAAGCTATAAACTTTGCTACTTCAACGGATGTTCATAAATCATGCAGCCGCATGAAGCAAATGCTTGAAAAGATGAGTCCTATGGTACATTGTGGCTTATTTCATATATGTAGCCCAAAGAATTTAATGTTGCCACTCGGGGTTAGGAAAGTTATAATTAACAATGTTGAGCATATAAATCAGTGACTGGAGAAATTAAGATGCTTGTAAATTATTCCATCCATTGTTTTTCAATGGAAATCTTTCAAGATAAATACTAAATAAGGCACTGAACAAAATAAGGCAGCAGTATCAAGAACCAAGACAGTATCCCCAACATGGGTTCTTTAAAATAGTTTACACCAGCATTCCCATTATCTATGACAAATTGTTGACGATCGTTGAGTTTTAATCCAGAATATCTATTGGAACAGCCTGTGTCATTTGCTCAAAGCACCTTCTACAAAATTGCTGCACACCTTCTGAGTCTTGTCCAAATGGAATCTGCCCAGCCCATATGCATGTATGGAGAAAGTCTTGTGTTCTTCTCCCTAGGTCAAATCAGGGAAATGTAGACCAGAAGCCAGTCCTTCTCTGTAGTGGCCCATCTATTTTGGAAGACTCCAGTGGAAGAGGTATGCCTTGCACTGCTTTACTGGTATTTTGCAAGACAGTGACATCTGTATTATTTAACTCGGCATTGTGTGGATGACTTCTATGGTTTTCATTGACTTATATGGATGGGCAGGCATGATTTTATTATCAAACTAACCATTCCTGGCCACGCATTGCTGTGGCCAGTGTGGTTAAATGACCAACCAATCTGCGTGTAGATCTACACCTGCACACACAAACACGTACACACAACCACCGTATAACACAACCTACCTACCTACTGTATTTCTCCCTCTCTCACTCTATCTACCTACCTACTATATTCCTCCCTCTCCCTCTCTATCCCTCTACCTACCTACCTACCTACCTACCTACCTACCTACCTACCTACCTACCGTATTTCTCCTTAAATCTTATGGACAGAGTATTTTATGTCATAGAAAATGACATAATACCTGTGGCCCACTGCTCTCTCTGTATCCATCTACCTACCTTTTTTACAATTTTTTACATTTCCATTGCATGTTCCTGGCACAGGTGTGACATCTACACTATATATATGTGTGTGTGTTAGTTTTATGAGCTGATCAATAAATAAATCAGAGAGGCTAGGATAGATCTATTTCAAGCTTTTTAGCTCTCATCAGATATATATATATCTGTAGTTTTCGTAGATTTTGTTTTCGTAGATATGTTTTCGTAGATTTTCACGGGTGTAGGTACAGTATGCTGGCATTGCTTGCTTCGGGTATTTTCCCGTGTATAAGGCATGGAAATGTTATTGCAACGTTTCGACAAGATCTCACTTGTCATCATCAGGCTTTGGTCTGTGACTGTGACTGCGAAGGCATGGCCCTTTTTTAAATCTTGGTGGGCGGGGTGGAGTGCTGACTATTGTTGTAAGTGTGTTGATTGGCTGTGCAGCTGCATTATGACTGGTATATTGATGCTGATTGGTCTCATTTGTATGTTTCTCCTTATTTTGAATTTCAACGGCTTGGGTGGAGGGTGGGGCTCGTCTGCTGGTCAGTGCTGGTTTCCAGATGTCTGGTAGGCGGGAGGTGTCATCACGTTTGTTCATACTGTTAGATTGCTTCTCTATTTCAATGGCTTCTCTGATTATTCTCCTGTTCAGTTGTTCAGCCTTGGAGATCATTTTAGTTCCTTGAAAGTCAATGTCATATCCTATAGTTTTGAAATGCTGATAAAGAGATGAGGTATTAAGTTGATTTTTTAATGCATTTTTATGCTCTGCGATACGTGCACTTATCCTTCTGTTGGTTTGTCCTATATAAGTGGCAGGGCAGATTTTACATGGAATTTTGTAGACCCCTTGGCTTTCTAGCTGGATCTTGTCTTTGGGGTTCCTTAGGATATTGGTTATTTTTTGGTCGGTGTTGAAGGCTGTCTTTATGTTGTGCTTGTGGAGAATTTTGCTGATTTTGTCTGTGGTACGTTTAATGTATGGGATGAGGGCAATGCCATTTTCCTGTTCTTTGTCTTGGTTCTTGGGGGGTGTCTCTTTTTGGATTAGTTTGGTGATTGTTTTTCTTCTGAATCCGTTGGATATTAATGTATTTGTGAGGAAGTGTAATTCGGTTTTCAGGTGGTCTTTGTCAAGCTAAAATTTAATGTTCATACTGGGCACATCAGACTGTACTACCTTACTCTAAAAGGAAGTCCCAATGGGTCAGAGGGTTCTTTGTTTTTTCTCTAAAAGTAGTCCTCAACTTATGATCATTCATTTAGGATCCATTCAAAATTACAACAGCACTGTCAAATGTGACTCATGATCGCATTTATGACTGGCAACATTCCCACAGTCATAGGATCATGACTTGGGCACACCTGACAACAGGAATGTATTGCATCATCCTGGGGTTTCATGGTCTCCCTTTGGAACCTTCCCAGGCAGCTTCTGACAGGCAAAAGGGGTCCTAAATGGTGATCTCATGTTTACCACAGCAAAAAAGATTTGTCACATGATGACTCACTTAATGATCCAACCATTTAACAAAAATTTCCCAGTCTCTCTCGTGGTTGTAAGTGGAGGACTATCTGTATGCCTTCACAATTGCATCATCCATTCAAATACACTGAATGTCACCCAGAACAGGATTATAGGATTTGTTAAGTAATCTTCCCAATCAGCTGATAGAAGTCAGACCGAGAGATAAATCCATTTATAAATCATACTGAAGCAGTTGCATGCACTTGCTAATTTAATGGACAGAAGATAATAGCTCCATCAAGGTCATGGAATTCATCCATTTTCATGTTTAAAAAATGCCAGCCCAAACTTCCAATTTGTCCACTGCAACTGTATACCTCAACATGCACCAACAATGTTTATTTGTTGTACTATTTGCACAATTGGGATAAGCACAAAAACCAGTCAGTTCCTTTTTCTAGATATGACAATTGATCATTCTTTCCTGAGAGATATAGATTCAAGCTTCATTGGGGGGGGGGGGAATAAATGTGTTCTAAATTGCAAATAATTCACTTGCTGAAATTCTTGTAATCTATCTCTGAGAAATCTGTTTAAGAAAGATTCTTGAATAATTAGTTTCAACTGAATGAACCGCTAAGAACCTGACATATATCTTTATCAGCTTGTGTGTGGATTTGCTCTACATGAGGTTATCCTTTAAGGTGATTTGGAAGCTCCAGCTGGTATAAAATGCAGCCACCCAACTGCTAATTGAATAACCTCAGTGTTGGCTACTGAAGAGCTTTTGGGTTCAATTTAAGGAGCTACTTATTGCCTGCAAAGTCCCTCATGTCTTTGAGCCTCAATAGTTTCATTACTTCCTGCTCAAGGCAGAATCTGTTCACCCAGTACAGCCTGCCAAGAGAAGGTGCCGTGGATTTGCCCTCTAAGATGTCCAAGGACCCAGGTCTGCAAGGAAGCCTTCATGGTCACAGCCCCCTAGATTTTGAAAATCTTGTACCCCTCCACTTAGATTAGATTGGACTCTTTTTAAAAAGCAGTAAAAGCAGTGTTTTTCCAGAAAGTCCTTGGTAAAGCAAAATGATAGGACTGTTTCCACCAATGAATCAGTAAATAATCAAGAATGCTATTGTATTGAATGCTATTGAACACCTATTGAACATCTATTGAATGCTATTGAACACCTTCCTTACCATCTGAGGCTGCAACAGCTGGGCCTCTTCACTCTAGAACGACTGCACCTGAGAGGTGACCTGATTGAAGTCTATAAAATCATGCACGGTGTGGACAAAGTAGAAAAGGAAAAACTGTTTTCCCTATCGCACAACACTAGAACTAGGGGGCACTCCATGAAACTTTTGGAAGCTAGACCTCAAACAAATAAGAGGAAGTACTTTTTCACCCAGAGAATCACAGGTCTATGGAACTCCCTGCCAGAAGAAGTGGTGACAGCTGTCAGCCTCGACACCTTTAAGAAAGGATTAGACGAGTTCATGGAGAACAAGGGTACCCATGGCTATCATTATGGATGCCTAAGGACACCCTCCGGTTGGAGAGATAGGCAGGATATCTCTCAATGCCATTTGCAGGGAATCATAAGCAGGTGAAGACATCTGCTTGGGAATACCCTGAAGCAAATGGTGAGCCACTGTGTGAGACAGAATGCTGGACCAGATGGGCAGTGGCCTGTTCCAGCAAGGCTATTCTTATTTATTTATTTATTTATTTATTTAAATTTATATCCCGCCCTTCTCCACGAAGGACCCAGGGCGGCGCACAGGAAAATTTAAAAACATACAAAATACAATAAATATAATTTAAAAAACTATTAAATAACCTATCCTGCGCTAAAATCAAAATTTAAAAACCCAATTTAAAACTACCTAAAAGTCCCCCATGGGAGGTTAGGCTAGGCCGGCTTGTTGAAACAAATATGTCTTAAGACATTGGCGGAAGAGGCGGAGGTCGGTGATGGTACGTAATTCAGGGGGTAGGTCATTCCAAAGGGCTGGGCCCGCCACAGAGAAGGCTCTTCCCCTGGGTGTCGCCAGTCGGCATTGTCCGGCCGACGGCACCCTGAGAAGGCCCTCTCTGTGGGAGCGTATCGGTCTAAGGGATGTATGGGGCAGGAGGCGGTCTCGCATATAACTAGGCCCCGAGCCATGGAGCGCTTTAAAGATAGTTGTCAAAACCTTGAAGCGCACTCGAAAAACCACAGGAAGCCAATGCAGCTCGCGCAGGATCGGTGTTATGTGGGAGCATCTAGTGGCTCCCATAATCACCTGCGCGGCTGCGTTTTGGACTAGCTGTAGCTTTCGAGTGCACCTCAAGGGAAGCCCCATGTAGAGAGCATTACAGTAGTCGAGTCGGGACGTCACGAGAGCTTGAGTGACTGTGCGAAGGGCAGCCCGGTCCAGTAAGGGGCGCAATTGGCGCATCAGGCGTACCTGATGAAACGCCCCCCTGGCCACGGCCGCCACATGGTCCTCCATGGACAGCCGGGAATCCAGGAGGACACCCAAATTGCGCGCCCTCTCCACGGGGGCCAGTGTTTCGCCCCCAATGGCCAGAGTTGGTGTAATCTGGCTGAACCGGGGTGCCGGAAACCACAGCCACTCAGTCTTGGCAGGGTTGAGCTTGAGTTTGTTACCACCCATCCAGATCCGTACGGCCTCCAAACACCGGGACAGCACTTCGGCGGCATCGTTGGGGTGGTTTGGGGTGGATATGTACAGCTGGGTGTCATCAGCGTACAGATGGTACTCCACCCCAAAACCACGGATGATCTCACCCAGCGGCTTCATATATGTGTTGAAAAGGAGGGGCGAGAGGACCGACCCCTGAGGAACCCCACATAAGAGAGGCCTCGAGGTCGACCTCTGCCCTCCCGTCAACACATATTGCGACCGACCAGAGAGGTAGGATGAGAACCACCGCAAAACGGTGCCTCCCAACCCCAACCCCCCCAGTCGGTGCAATAGGATACCATGGTCGATGGTATCAAAAGCCGCCGAGAGGTCTAATAGGACTAGGATAGAGGAATAACCTCTATCCCGCGCCCTCCAGAGATCATCAACCAACGCGACCAATGCCGTCTCGGTGCTGTGACCGGGTCGGAAGCCGGACTGGCGCGGGTCTAGATAATCAACTTCCTCCAGGTGTCGCGGAAACTGTTGGGCTACCACACTCTCGACAACCTTCACCAAAAAGTGAAGGTTGGAGACCGGACGATAGTTCTCTAATAAAGCTGGGTCCAGGGACGGCTTCTTGAGGAGGGGCCTCACTACCGCCTCTTTCAAGACGGCAGGCAAGGACCCCTCACTCAAAGATGCGTTGACAATGCCCTGGAGCCAGCCTCGTGTCGTCTCCCAGGATGCCAGTACAAGCCAGGAGGGACACGGGTCCAATAAACATGTGGTCGCCCTAAGTTTCCTTGACAACCTGTCCATATCCTCGGTGGTAACAAAGTCAAACTCCTCCCAAGAAGGAACCTCAAGACTAGTCTCGGACAGTCCCACAGGACCACTGTCGATGGAGGGTAGCTCATTCCGAATCCGAGTGATTTTCTCCTGCAGATAAATCCCAAATTCCTCTGCTCGCCCTTGCAGAGGGGCTTCCCGCGGCCTCTGATGAAGGAGGGAGCGGGTCACCCCAAACAGGGCGGCAGGGCGGTTATCTGCGGATGCAATAAGGGTGGCACAATACTCACGTTTGGCCACCCTTATCGCCACTAAGTAAGCCCTAATATGGGTTCTCACTAGTGTTCGGTCGGCTTCGGAGCGAGAGGATCTCCATCTGCTCTCTAGGCATCTCTTGTGGCGTTTCATCCCCCGAAGCTCCTCGGTAAACCAAGGAGCCTGGGTGATTCGCCGCCGCAAGAGAGGCCGCAAGGGCGTGACTATTATGTTCTTAATAGCGAGCAGATCTTGCACTTTTGTGTAATAGGAGTCAATGAGTGGAAGAGGGCTGCATCCTCCCTTCTCCAACCCAGAGATAGTTTTTTTTATGGGTTGATGGGTATATTTTGTTTAGTCTTATGATAAGATTCATTCAATGAATTGTCATACAAATGTGGCCAAAAAAATAAAGTGAAGGAATATTATACCCTAAGGCAGTTTAGTTTTTAAGATCCACTGCAACACCCAGCTCTTCCAGGGCTTAAAAAGTACTTTTTCTGCTAACTGTAATTTACTAAATGTCAGAAAAATTAACCTTTCTTTTCACCATTTAGTCTCTCTTCACTGCATAGCTTTAATGCTATACTCATTGCGCTCAGCTGTTCTAAAAAGGGGAGAAAAACTTCGATGTTGTCCCTTGGTAGAAACACAAATGTTACATAAACAGCTGCGTTTTTTCATTTTCCTTATAAGGCAGTCTTGGTTTTTAGCTCTCTTTTTTTAGCTTGAGCTTTATCTTTACTGGGTCATGGAATCTTGGCACTGGGAGAGACACCATATAATTTCTACCAAAATAAATGAAAGCTTTTTGTACCTAATCCAGCCAGCCAGTAGGTTTAGAATAAACACTAAACTTCAACACTTCCTAATGTTGCCTAAGGATAATTAATCAAAAGTACATTATCAGAATATATGTAGCAAAGATCTACAAGACATTTACCTAATTTGGGATCTCTAATTCAAGCAGTATAGTACTATAGGTGAAACTGTCAATGTATTAGCCCAGTATTTTGAGGCCCAGTATGAGGAAGAACAATCTTCTGCTCAATGCCAACAAGATAAGGGTGACAGTGGCTTATTGGCCCCTGGATTGGTGATGATCCTATCTCTGGTCTTAGATGAGGTTGCACTTCCTCAGACAAGACTGATACAAAATGTCTGGATTGCAGCTATTGTTCAAAGAGCAGATAGCAGCAGTGTTCATTCTGTATGCCAATCTCATGATCAGGAGGACCTTTAAATAGTCACTCTTGCCCTCGCACCTCACAATTGGATGATTGCAATGGGATCTACATGAGGCTGCCCTTTAAGACCACTTAGAAGCTGCAGCTGGTTCAAAAGAATGAACAATAATGGACACTTCTTGGTGTGCCCATGTATCACAAATACCAGCCAACCTCCCGTAGTTGCCAGTTGGCTTCTGAGTGCTGGTTATTAGCTGTGAAGACTGTATGGCTTAAGGCATGAATCTCTGAGAAATTGCTCATCTCCAATTGTTTGTGCCCACCCAGTACATTCCAGCAGAGTCAGTGCACTCCAAATCTCCTGCTACAGAGGTGGGTTGCTCCTGGTTCGGTCAAACCGGTACTGGAATTAAGGTCTGGATCGCAGAACTGGTAGCGACCCAGGCCTGCCACGACCCTGAAATGGTTCCTGGGCTGCTGCCATTTTGGTTTTTAGAGTTTGCGCATGCGCAGTTCAATGTAAATTGTTCTGTACATGCACGAACAATTTACATTGAACAGTGCACACACGCATACTGTGCACATGTAGCAAACCAGTAGCAAAACTGGCAGCAACCCACCCACTATCATCTTGTAGGACCTAGGAAGCATGCGTTCCACGTTGTAGCCCCAACCTGCTGGAACAGCAAAGTTTTTGACAATTTTGAGAATTTGGCTTTGGTTCCAGGCTTGGGACTGATGTTTACTATTTGTTCAATGGCCCGTTTTGTTTTGTTAGTTTTGCTGCCTGTTAGTTTGTTTTATTTTGGTCTGTATGTTTGATTCCGTGTTTTTAGCTGTTTTAATGTTTTCTCTAGTTTCATACACTGCCCAGAGTCCCCTGGACGTGGGCAGCCAATACATTTAAAATAGTAATAAATAATAGGTGTAACATAAATAATTCTTAGATTCTTATCTTAGGAGTTGAATTATTAAGCTTTCACCATTTTTAAACTGTGAATCTAAAACTGCAGATACTTATCATCTTTAGTATAGACTCAAATTTGCACACTACAAGCTGGGAGGACGGGCGGATTGCTAACATATCAGAAGGGAGGCTCAGACTTTTGGATGGGTGTTCAAAGGAAGCATCAGAAAGATAAAGGGCAACCCGAAAGGAATACTCAGTGGGCATAAAAACATTTTAAAAAGTTATAAGATTCCAAGAGAGAGAAAGAAAAAAGTGATTAAAAAGTTAATAGATGAAGGAACTCCAAAAAGATTAAGAGATGATGGATAGCGATAAAATATATTAATAAAATGAAAAAGTAGAAAACATAAATAGGGGAAATGGTAGCTAATACTAATAGATAATAGAATTTATTATATTTAGGAGTAAGCTAAGGTAGAAGTTTAGGATTAGGTAATTTAATTGTATAATTAATATTAACAGTCTGTTAAACTATATTGTGAATTTAAAACTTTTAAGAATTAGAAATTGAGGGGATTTTGAGATATAACCCCAGGGTTGATTAAATTTTGTTAATATTTGGTTTGATTAGTAGTTTTAGATATTTGGGATATTGAAATTATAGTGGAATAATGAGTAATTTTTAAAATATTAAATATAAGTGACTTAATAAGGGATAATAAATAAATGGTGAAAAGAAATGTTACTTATTCTTTAATGGGTTAATGGAAACATGAGAAAGAACTATAAAGATAGGATAGATTGTTAAATTGTTAGATTAAGATTATATATCATTGTTAGCGTTGTTTGAAAGGACATTGACCCAGTCAATGAACTGTCCACAAAATATGTATGCTCTGAAAGAAGAACTGTAAATAAAAGATTTATTTATTAAAAAAAAGGTGGAGGCTCAAAGTGAAGAAAGAACTTTATAAAATCAACATTGAGCTTTATCTAACAGAATGCAAAAAAAAAAAGGATGCATATAAGGCAGGCGGGACATGACTCAGCAGTAGTAAGGTAATTTTTGACTTACAACTATTCATTTAGTGACAATTCAATTCAAAATTAAAATGGCACTGAAGAAAAAGTGACTTATGACCAATTTCTTGTCTACTAATATATTCTGTTGGCAGAAAGGATTCCCTCTCAATGAATATTTGTAGCTCAGGGTTTAACTGTGGGATCTCTTGTGCTTTCTCAACTTGGTTGTTTTCTTGCTGAAATTTTGTAGAGTAGAGTAGAGTAGAGTAGAGTAGAGAAGAATAGAATAGAATAGAATAGAATAGAACAGAACAGAACGTAGAACAGAACGTAGAACAGAACGTAGAACAGAACAGAATAGAATTTTTTATTGGCCAAGTGAGATTGGACACACAAGGAATTTGTCTTTAGTGCATATGCTCTCCAATATACATTCGTCAAGAATCATAAAGTACAATAGTTAATTATAGTCATAGGGTACAAATAAGCAATCAGGAAACAATGAATATCAATATAAATCATAAGGATACAAGCAACAAAGTTACAGTCCTGCAGTCATAAGTGGGAGGAGATGGGCGCCCAGGGGAAGGGCCTTCTCTGTGGCGGGCCCAGCCCTCTGGAACGACCTTCCCCCCGACATTAGAACAACTACGGACCTCCGCTCCTTCCGTCAAAAATTAAAAACACACTTTTTCTGCTTGGCCGGCCTAGGGTAGTCTCTTCCTTAGGGTTTTTTAGGGAACATTAGTTTTAATGGGGATTTTAGTGCAGGGACAATTAGTTTAATTTATTTTTATTCTACTGTATTATTGATGTACTTATTTTATGTGTTTTTAGTTTTCCCTGTGCACCGCTCCGAGTCCCTCTGGGGAGAGGACGCGGTATATAAAATAAAAATATTATTATTATTATATTATTATGGGTGAATACCTAGCTATTATGCATATTAATTAAATATCTTCCAATAAAATAATGCTTAATAATAAAACAGGTAAATTCAGATATTGTGATTTTAGGAGAACTCAAACCATCATAAAACTGAAATTCTTAAAGAATTTCAAAATTCCTAGGCAAGAAATATATGAAACAAATTATATGGAAATTATATGTAGGAAACAAAGCTGTATCACTGCAAGCCAAGAATCATGCCTCTGGGGACCTTGGGTTTACAGCGAACTTGGATTTACAGCAGTGGTGGGTTCTGGATCCCATCCCAACCAGTATGGTTGGAATGGGCCCGGCGTCACCCACATGGAGGCACATGGCACATGGCACACCCACAGCGTGCGCATGCATTCTAGCTTCCAGCAACGCTTCTGCAAGTCGCCGTGATGCTCCAGCTGCTTGGCGGAGCTTCTCACAGGTGCTGTATGCACCATGTACATGAACAGAAGCCTTAAAAGACAGGTAAGGTGCTTGGGTGGGCAAGTGGGGTATCCGGTGCTCCGGGCAGGCTCCTGTCTGCAACCCACCACTGGTTTACAGGTAATAGTTTAGAAAAGTAAACACAGAACTGTTAAGATTAATGATTTCATTTTATATGTGCTCCTAAAGATTCTCAAAACTTCTTGGATAGCCTACCCTCTGCCCAGCAAGTACATATCCCAATTCTGGATATTTATAATTGCTTTATTTACTAAATAGTGATGGTCTAACACGGTATTGTTAAAGTCGCAACATCACGTGACACATCAGTATTTCCACCGCCCCTTTGCTAAATTGAATGTGGGGGTGGCTAGCGTGTGACATATTCAGCCTGCAGGCCAGGAGTTTGACAGCCCTGGTCTAACACTATGCACACATTGTAGGTATTTCTTTTATTTATTACCATTTAGCATAAACAGGTCCAATCATTTTTAAATAACACTAACATTCTCCTACCTAGCAGCTGTACAAGTCTTAAATTTGAACAATTCCTGAAGAACAAGTCTGATCTTAGGTGACATGACTGCTGAAACAATGTTTTGCTCTTGTTACGCAAGGTTACCAATAGGGATTAGGAAAATACTGTTTTAAATATGACAGGTTTAAATCTTTCATTAAAAAGATTTAGCATTGTAATCATTGCCTGCATATTGTGAATTCATAAATTGTCATGCTTCTTCAAAAGCTTTATATTCATTTAATGGAAACCATTAGTCTTGACATATAAAGCCAGGGTTTTTATTTAGAAGGTTCTACATTAATTGTAAAAAGGAAGTTGGGTTTTCTTGGCTCTAAATGTTTCATGTAATTTTATCTATAGCTATATTAAACTATAAATTTTAGTCTGCATTGTCATTGTGAAAAGAAAAGGGTGGTGCTGGTAACAAACAGACAGAATTTTATAATTAACATAAGACTTTTCAATATTTGTAATAATAATATCAAATCTGCCATGAATATTAATAATTAATTTTGGTAAAACTTGTCCTTCAAAAGATGCTAAACATTAAGAGCTTCATAAAGTTATGGAAGTGTTCAGTTTTAAGAGCTACATAATATATGCTTTATTTTCTGCCTCAGAAGTACACTATAAAACACATATTTTAAAGATCATGGAATGTCCTATGTGGCTCTAATAATTAAACTCCTGTTTATGTGTAACGGGAGCAATTTGAAATATGCGCACCATAACAGATAATTCATATATGTCTTCATAAGCTCTGTTTACTGTGCTTCAACATAAGCCAAAATATTTAGCAGTCAGACTAGTTATATTAGTTTGGTTATATATGTAGCACATGTGTAAGAATATCGAATTATTTCCTTGGATTGCATGAATTTTCTAGGTCATTTTTCCTTCTAAGCTACAGCCTTCTCACCACAATTCCTCTGTAAGACTACATTTGGAATATTGCATCCAGTTTTTCTCACCACAATATAAAAACGTGTTCAAACTCCAGAAAGAATGCAGAGAAGAGCAACAAAGATGATTAGAGGACTGGAAGATAAAACATATGAAGAACAGTTCCAAGAACTAGATATGAAAAGGGAGTCAACCTATTCTCCAAAGCACCTGAAGGCATAACAAGAACCAATGGATGGAAATTAATCAAAGACAGAACCAACCTAGAACTAAGGAGAAATTTCCTGATAGTGAGAACAATTAATTAGTGGAACAAGTTGAAGCACCCACAAGATGTTTTGGGTGCTTCAACACTTGAGGTTTTTAAGAAGAGATTGGATAGCTATTTATCTAAAATGATATAGAGCAGCAGTGTCAAACTCGTGTCATCATCACAGCGGCATCACAAGATGTATCGGGAATTTTTTTCCTCTTCACTAAACTGGGTGGAGGCGTGGCCAGTGCATGAAGCATCCAGCCCTGATATAGAGTTTCCTGCTTGGGCTAGAAGACCTCCAAGATCCTTTCCAATTCTGTTATTCTGTTGTATTCTCAAATAATAAAAAATTAAAGCATTTCATCAAATATAAAAATGCTATTGGAAGTGAAATGAAGTAATTAGGTTCTCATCCAAAACTCCTAGGTCAGTGGTGGGCAAACTTATTAGTCAAGAGAGCCAAATATCAACAGTACCACGATTGAAATTTCTTTTGAGAGCCGGAAGGTGTGGCCTGTTTTGTAGGAGTGGCTCAGCGGTCATTTGACCCGGTGGGCGTGACCAACTTGGAAAATGTGGTGAAACTCACTTAACGACGGTCCTGCTTAGCAACCAAAATTCTTTCTTTTTCTTTCTTTCTTTCTCTCTCTCTACCACTTTCTTTTTCTTTCTATTTTTCTTTCTCTCTTTCTCTTTTTGTCTCTGTCTATCTCTCTTTATCTGTCTCTCTCTCCTCCCTCCACCCATCTGTCATTCTGTATGTGTGTGTGTGTCTCCCTCTCTCTGATTCCCTCTCTCCCTCCCTCTCTCTCTGTGTCTCTGTTTGTCTCTTCCTCCCTCCCCCTCCCTCTCTCTCTGTATGTCAGTCTCCCCCTCCCTCTCTCCCTCCCTTTCCCCCCCCCCCCAAGCAGTGGAAAGCCCGGCATGGGTTTTCACGTAGTGAGCGGGCGGGGGGAGAACCCGAGGCCGCAGCCATCCAAGCACCGCGGAGGCTGTCCGGCCGCCGCATGCCCACCTCCGTCCCAGCCGCACGCGGCGGCCAGCCCCGGAAAGCATGGCTCGGCGCTCTCTGCAGACTGGCAGCTCTCGCCGTCCGAGCGCCATCCGAGCGCATCGGGCAGGACAGCCGGCCACGTTTCCACCAGGTCCCTCTTTGGCCTCTCGGGTGCGGTTCTTCCTCTCTCCTTCCACCCCCCCCCAGGCAGCCCGGCATGTCGTTTGGGGGGGGCCTCTGGCTGCCTCCCCCTGGAGCGAGCGAACAAGCGAATGGACGGGGGTAGTGCCCGGTCTGCGGCTGCGCTGGAGCCGTCTGGGCGCCACGCACCCGCTCCGTGTGCATGCGGCGCCCGCCTCCCTCTGCCTCCCTGTGCGCGCGGCTCCCGCCTCCCTGTGCGCGTGGCGCCTGCCTCCCTGTGCGCGCGGCTCCCGCCTCCCTCCGCCTCCCTGTGCGCGCAGCGCCCGCCTCTCTCTGCCTCCCTGTGCGTGCGGCGCCCGCCTCCCTCCGCCTCCCTGTGCACGCGGCTTCCGCCTCCCTCCGCCTCCCTGTGTGCGCGGCGCCCGCCTCCCTCCGCCTCCCTGTGCGCGCGGCGCCCAGACGGCTCCGGCACAGCCACAGCCCCGGGCATTCCCCCCGCCCGTTAGCTCGCTCGCTCGCTCGCTCCAGGGGGAGGCAGCCAGAGCCCCCCCCAACCGACATGCCGGGCCCTCTGCTGCCTCCAGGGGGGGGAAGGAGAGAGGAAGAGCCGCACCCGAGGGGCCAAAGAGCCGCTCGTGGCTCGCGAGCCGCGGTTTGCCGACCACTGTCCTAGGTGATGCTAACAAAAACAGGCCCTCCAATAGTGGATATAATCTAAGGACACGTTAATGAAAGAAGCATCCTTGTAGGTATCTTAAATAATTTCAGTTTTATACTGAAAATCAGCACTTTGCACGAATACAAATGAATTAGAAATCAGTGCAGTTGGTGTAATATAGTTTGCAGAATATTAGTGTTAACAAAACAATTTCCAAACACTTTTAATGGACAGTCCTACTGATAACTCATTGCAGTTATATAAAGCTTGAAGTGATCCAAAATATATAGCACTATAACTAGCTAATTCTATAAAAATGAGGCAGAAGAACCAATTAAAGCTGAACAAAGGCAGACTTCGTTTCCGGTTTCTGAAGACGACGGACGTGCTTCGTGCTCTGTCTGCCGCTTGCTGTACCGGTGGGCTTCTTCGGAAGCACAAAAGACCCCGGGGGGCCGTCTGCCATAGGGGCGGCTCACTGGGAATCCCTACCATTCATCACCAATACTAAATCTCCAATGACAGATTAGTTTTCATTACTTTCTGCCTAGTTTGGTCTGGTTTGAGCTGCAATATTATTAGCTCATATCCACTCTATGATTACATTAAGGAAATGCAGAGATCATAGCCATCCATCAGGGATAGGGTAGGCAATATTGACATGAGTGATATCATTATGGAAAAGCTTTGAGTTATATATTTCAGTTGGAAACTATAAGGTAATTATATAAATGTAACATTTAGATAATGATATCATGCTCATGCTAACATTTTGACATTATCAAGATTTGTAATAGACTCTAATGAGAACTTGTAACATTTATGTCTAATTCAAAATTCCCAGTAAACTCCACTTAATTACATAAGAATATTTTACTGAAGAAATGGCTAGTCCTCATTTAGTGATCACAACTGATCACTGGCAACTTGAATATTAAGTAAATTGTGAATGTGCTACAATCTTACTTCACCTTTTCTTGCTTTTCAGATCTGCAAAGGTCGTAAATGTAATGAATAGTCATAAAATTACTTTTTCAAAGCCATCATAACTGCAAATGGTCACTAAACAAGGAAGTTGCTAAACAAAGATTACATAAATGAGTGCAGTGAAACTTTGGGAATATGACTAATAAATATGGATTTGAGCATATGCATTAAACTAGGACAGACACTAAATTGTATAGTAAATAAGCTCCGAGCAGTAATGTCATGTATCAGAACAGTGTGAATTTGATTTAAATATTTTCTAAAGTACTTGATGAATATAAAGTCAAATACAACAATTTATTGATGGGAGCAATAATGGACTAAGACGCTTCAAATTTGCTAAAAGGAAAATTATCTCTTTTTGATGTACATTGAAAAGCATGGGAACTGAAATCTTATTTTTCAAACCTTTTCAAAAATTAAAAAAGCAATACAGATGTTAGTTGAGTGAAAATTTGAAAAAAAACAAGTTTTATAGCAACTCACTGCCATCAGCGTCAGAGCCAAAAAATGTTCAGGAATAGAAGTGGCATAGTTTCCCTGTTTAAATTATATATGAATGTTCACATATTAAATGTGCATCTGTTTCAGAAACACATTAGATATTTTATCTGTGGAAAGAATGCTGATGTGATAAATTGCAACAAAGAGCTTTAAATGTTGTGTGGTATTTTTAACAAAAGGGGAGAGGATAAAAATTTTCAACTTAAGGAAAGGATATATAATATCTAGAGATATATGACAGGTATTCTAACAATGATAGAATTGCAAAGCAACTATTCATTTTGGACAACTATATTCAACTCCAAACCCAATTGCTACATTGCAAAATCAAAATGCAGTAAAATAGAAATGATTTGTGTGTTGCTCTCTGTATCTCATAAAGCTTGAGCACTGCAATTTGTTTGACACTTCATAAAGAGCCATAAATGCTTCAAAAATGTTCTAAAGCAAAAGGCATTTTAATTAGTGTATCAGTTCCTGTCTCCACTGAAATTAAATATATGTGTTTGAAAAAATGCAATAAAAATACTGCTGCATAAAAAGGACTTTGCAACATACATCCATATGTGTAAACTTTTAATTCTCAAAAATCATAGGATCAAGATGGACCTTTTCTACCACACACTGGGACTAGAAATGATCTTTAGCTGGTTTATTCTGCTCATTGTTCCAAATAATAGAAATAAAGAAGAATTTTCTTTTGAGCCCCAAGATGGTAGCAGAGAATAACTTCCAGTTAGTTCTTCCTCCAATCATTGCAGAAACTCCTAGCTAAGCTTACTCTTTACTTTTAATGCCCTCCTCCATTTATTTTTCTTCCTTCATTCCTCCAGATATAACCACAGCCCCTTAAGGCTCATTTTCCCTGAACACCATGTGAGTTTTCAGTATATTCCCTCTCACCTTTTTTTTTAACATCTTCAACACAGGGGTGTGTTCCGGAAGACACTACTGACAGTTCGTCTGTGTGTGCGCTGTGCATGCACACTTTGCATGCGCGCTTGATGCGGGTTGCATGTGCATGCACAGAACTTAAAACAAGATGGCGGCACCTATGGCAGCGCTCGGAGAACCAGTTTGGGGCGTGGCAGGCCTGGGTCACTGCCGGTTCCAGTGATTCAGGCCATCAAACCACTACCGGTTCGGCCGAACCGGTCCAAATTGGTAGGAATCCATCACTGCTTCAACACCATGTAGGAGGTAACAAGATCCAATCTCATTGCTTCTCTTCTTTTAATATCAAGACATGATCAAAGGAAAACGGAACCCCTTGATTCAAACTATTAAACAAAGCAGCAGTAGATGCAGCAGCTCAGAAGTCACACTTTCTCCACTGTGCCTCACGTAATTATCAAGAGTGCCTAGTAAGAAGGCTGGCTTCGCCCATTCAACGTAAGCTGTCTCCTCTTCATTACAAATGCCCTGGTGCTTGAGTATCTTAGAGCTATGCCTCAACACTCCAGGATGTACTTCACCATTAGGTCATTTCATCTTCAGATGTTTTAAAGTATCATGGGACTTCCAGATGTTTCAAGATATCAACTATCTATTTACCAAGTGGGTCCATATAACCATTGCCACTACTACAAATATTTTCAAAACAACATTGGATTTCCTTCATAGGGAATCTGGATTCCTAAAGGGTCATCTGATTCATTCAATATTTCCAGCATATAGACCCCAACATTCTTTCTGTCCTCTCTCCAATCATTGGTCTGATTAGCATATCTGCATCTCTTTCAAATGCGTACACTTGTAATTATTATCCTGTCTTGTCCAAACTTTTTAAAATGCAAATACTTGGCTCACAACTTCCCATATGCTGTCCTATTCTTTGTTCTGACATTAGTCCCCAGAAAATTCAGAAAGATCCTTCTGGCTTTCAAAGTGGGCCATTGCAAATAAATAGTACACACATAACCCTAGGTAGAGTATGTGATCTTGTTTATATATATATCCTTCCTTTCAACAGAGTAAATGAAACATCCAGTCAAATAGTCCAGTTATCTTATCTATGCAAAGTCTTTGGTTTTTCAGTCCCATTGTACAGCCTCAAGTATTTGGGAATGATTCTGCATACCATAACAGGTATATCCTTCCTATCAGATATGAACAAACAGAAATCAAAAGAATTAGTCACATGCTAAAAGTTATCAGATTTACTAATACTGGCTTGCACTAACAGGGAGTAACAATCTCAACCATGGATAAGATACAATGGGTCTGGATTCATTCATGGGAGCTGCTACCTTACTTTCAAAATAAACAGTGATGGAGCTGTGACACAACTCCACAGTCTCCACTACTGAAATAGTCCTTCAAATAGTGCACGTAAAAGCTTATGTGAATTCATTCCCATCTCAAGGACCATCAATAGCATTTTTGGGGCTATGGGACCTCTTTAATGCTTGCATAGCCAAGTGAGGTTTAAACTGACTTCAAGCACAGGATAAATTTATTGGAGGTCAAGGTAATCAGAGTAGCACTCTACAAATTTGAGCAATCATTACAATGTCATTCAGGCTGCACAAAACTTCACATAGTAAATTAATCTAGCAGATTAGGAACAGATTAATTGAAGCAGGAAACTGTATCACGTGGTTTGAAGTACTTTGTTCTTTTTCAAAATTCTGTGCAGATTTGCTTAAGGAATTCTGCTGATTTTAGTATTATAATATTGCAACTTCATTTCTTCTGTATGTGGGAAATAATGAGAGGAGGTGACTGGCACAATGGACTTCTGGCACCAATAGAACACACAAAACTTTCTACCGTGAGAATTCTTTTTGGGGTGATAACGTTGCTATAGGCTTTATTCAGCATTTAAGATCTTGAATGGTATTTTTTTCCATCTTTGCTAATGGAGTTTTATAACCCTTTACAGGTCCTGTCAATATACCAGTAAGTAGGGGTCTTAGGTCATCTTTCAAGTTTGGCTAGTTTGATACACATTCTTAAATAAAAAATGTACCGAGAGGCTTCTTCACACAGAGACAAAGTTTATCAACAAGTCCTGTCATACCAAAACCATTTGTCAAACTTCATCACATAACAGCAAATCAATGATTGTTGTTCTGACCACTGGTCAGAAAAATGCAAACAGCCAATGTGGTCTGTCCAACAATTACTCTACTACAGCTAATGATAAGGAGTCTTCCTAGGAGGGGCCAAGTCTGTCAATCAGCTAACCATTATTCCTGGCATCCCAGAAAGCCCTGTGAGCAGAGGCAAAAAAAATGAAGCCATTTTACAAGCACCAAGGACAAAGCTTCAGTATCATGCCAAGTTGAACATTGCAAAAAAGAAAAAGAGCATGTAAGAGCATTACAGCTCTGTCTTCACTTGCTAAGCTACCCTCTTAATCACTTTTTCACCTATTGCTTTGCTGAGTTACATTATGCAGGGCTGTAACAGAGCCTTTATTTTCTTCCTTCATGAAGGATTACAAGCTTCATTCAACTGTCTTGGTAGCATTTCAGCAGATGTATATAGAATATGTTGTTTGCAATTTTGCTCAGAAATGCAATGAAGAAATAAACTGGCAACCAGTGCAGCTAGCAAAGCAGAGGTTTACCTGGGCATACAAGGCATATTTTGGGTGACTAGGCACTTTCTGATCTGAGAAATTATCATGACTCAAATACAGCCAGTTTTGAAAATAGATAAAATATTCCATATGAAACTTGGAAAACTGTCAGCTACCGTTTTCCCATCCCAATTCCCTTTTAAGACTTTTTTTTCTTTTAGAACAATCTAAAACTGCTAAATTCCTATGTATCTTCTGATGCTTTTGGAATTCAGAAATTGATAGAAATTGCCTTTTGTTACAGTTAATCCTTTCTAGTGGCACCACTTTCATCCTGTTGCAACTTTTTAGGTGATACTGGTGGATTGTTTCAGAAGATTATTTACGTCTCACGAATGAGGCAAATATACTTGTCCCAAGATAATGCTACAACATCAAATCTGGGTTGGTGATTGGGACCAGAGATTTATTCTTCCATGTTTTTGGATTGTGCTGGAGTCCATCTTCAGTACATCCTTTGGGGTTTCTGTAAGTCATGTTTAAGTGCTACTTAGGAGCCGAGGGTTTGGTAGCAAAAGAAAACAACAGCCAATCACCAGCCATAAACATAGCAATAAGCCATAGCAATCAGCCAATAAAATGACACCACATAAACACGGCTCACAGAATAGCCCAAAAGATGGGCTCCAGCAGCACAAGTCTGAAAGATCGGAAGAGTAAGTCTCTGGTCCCGGTGACTGACCCAGAATTTACCTTGCATTATTACCTCTATTTAATATCTCAGCTTCTAGTACATAATGAGTAGCTTGTAGATGGGCGGATGATGGCTGTATTCAATTTCATGTGTTATTCCAAGAACAGTCTATAAAAAGAGAGCAAGTAGAATGCAGTAAGTAGTATGCAGAAAGGCTGAGCGCCAAAGAATTGAGGTCTTTGAACTATGGTGCTGGAGAAGTCTCCTGGGATCTCTTGGACTGCAAGGTGATCAAACCGGTCAGTCCTAGAGGAGATCAACCCTGACTGCTCTTTAGAAGGCCAGATCCTGAAGATGAAACTCAAATACTTTGGCCACCTAATGAGAAGGAAGGACTCACTGGAGAAGAGCCTAATGCTGGGAAAGATTGAGGGCAAAAGAAGAAGGGGACGACAGAGAATGAAGTGACTGGATGGAGCCACCGTAGCAGTAGGCGTGAGCTTAAATGGACTCCAGAGGACAGGAAGGCCTGGAGGAATGTTGTCCATGAGGGAGTGGACATGACTTTGCAACAAACAACAGACAATGCAGCAAATAAAAATATGATTCCTGGCTAACTTGTTGGAAAGAAAAGAGCTTCAGGATGGAATGGAACTATGGTAGTGTTTTTCTCACATCACATTTAAATATCTTAGCTTTATCCTTCACCACTTTCCTGGTAACAGCAAAGAAGGACTGCCCTTTGCTTTTTTTTATTACACAACTTAGTGGAAGACAATCTAGGGTAATCTACATAATAATTATATTTAGTAAAGTTTAATGAACATAGTATCCACAATAAATCCTATTCTCTGTAAGCAACAGCCAAGTAGAGTATTTTCACATTCTAAATAAAAAAGCACAATGAACCACATTCTCTTTCTGACATTTCAAGCTCCCACATGTAACCTATTTTACTAAGTTCAGAAATCCACTATTTGTTCTGTAAGTGCCTACAACACCATTCACAAGACATCTTAATAAATCAACTGAACTTCAATATCTTACCACTCTAACTTGTGGTAAATAATAAAGAGATACATCTAATTCTAATACTTTGTCAATACTCTACCAAGCATTCTCCCAAAATATTTCCAAATGTTATATTGAACACAGATAGCTCTACTCTAGAAAATGTTAGCAGTAAACATGAATTTATTTTAGAACTGGGTCATTACGGGTTTTACAATGATGAGACAGCAGAATAGTGTAAACACAATTATAGAAAACAGCACTTGGACACAAGCTTGCACAAACTGAATCCAATTATTGAATCTGATATTTGCAAAGAATGAAAACAGAACTTACACGTCATAGAAGGCCTGAACTCACAGAATGACAATTTAAGCTACAAAACTGATTACTGTTTTATATTTATACAAAATAATATAGCCTTTATTGTCATTGTACATCATGTATACAACAAAATTGGTTGTGCAATTTCTGCAATCAAACATAGTGATTATTTTATTTATTTATATAAAATATAGAATTCTGCAGTGCTTGTGCAGCATTCAAGGTAGCTAAATATTGAAAATAACATTCCAGAAGGAAAAGTTTGTTGTTGTTGTTTTAAAAAAACACCTTACTTGTTTAATGGGTTGGGTAGGTCAGATAAATTAAGGGCATCTTATTAAAATTACACATTTATGCTTGCTTGCCTAAACAACATTTTTACTAAATAATGACACACTATGGGAGTGCACTGCCAATTTAACCTCCCGGGACAGCAGCCAATTATAATCTGGTGGAAATACCAAACTTCACAAACAGAGGACTCATCTTCACATTCTGCTTGCAACGGCATTTCATTAATGCTTTTTGCAGTGCATGTCCATTTAATGTCACCTCCACTTTCACCGTCAGCACACAGTCCAGAAGCATATTTAGTTTTTCTCTCAGAACAAAACTTCACATGCAGACAACTTTGGAGGAAATTTGCGATAAATTTAAGCCTCTCGGAGCTGCTTGCTAGTGAGATGGCAACATATACATTTAACAAATAAATAAATAAAATAAACTTGAAGAAATGGGTATCGGTAGAAAAAAGGAAATAAAGAAAGTTAAATGCACAATAGTACAGGGAGCTCTCTGATTCAGGTTTCTTTGCCGCCCATTCAGGCATACATTTCGGTGGGAAGTATTGATTTATAGAGATATATCAATCTTTTCTTTTTTTGACAGGACTATCAATCTCGCAGAAGATTGATACCTTTTGAAATGAAATCATGGATATCGCCATCTAAAGGTCATTGCACAAAAGAGGCATATATTAAAAATAAAAATTATTTATGTTTTACGTGTGTAAAATTTTAAAATCCTGCTAATCAAAGTCAATGCAAGAATTTGAGGTTTTATTAAAAAAATAATACTGGAATCTTAACACACATACCAACAGCACTCCTGGATGACATGCACACTTCTCTGCTTACTAAACTAATTTCATGCAGGCTTTCTCAGGAGTAAGAGCTACTTAACTCCATTCAATGTAGCACAGAAGCTTATAAAATACAACACGGGGTCTCCAAAATCCGCGTTCCCTGGGTACAGGTGTCGAGGCATCCAAAGTTCCAAGTGCATAGTCCACAAATGGGTTCCAAGTCTTCCAGAAAATGTCTTTTTTATAGACCCCCTCTCTGAATTTAATATCACAAGTCATTTTATCATTTAAAGCTAATTTCCACATTTCACAATACCACTCTTCTATTTTAATATTTACCTCTATTTTCCAATATCTTGCTATTATAATTCTACCCATTATAATCATAATTCTAATCAGTTCTTTCTCATATTTTGTTAATTCTAATTCCTTAATTATCAGTAATAATATAGTTTCTGATCTCAGTTATTCTTTTCTTCATCATTTCAAACATCATTTCCTCCAATTGTTGCCAAAACTTTTTAATTTTTTCACATTTATACCACATATGTTCATAAGTTCCCACTTCCATATTACATCTCCAACATTTATTACTAATTTTTTTATCCATCAATGATAACCTTGAAGATATCCAAAGAACCAACTCTTCCTTTCGTTTTGTATAGCACTGGGTGGATTATTGTTAAAAAAAAAAAGTAAATTTTATGTGTAGATGTATAATTTGTGGAAAATTATAATAAAAATAATAATTAAAAAAAACAACAACACGGGATAAGGGCAGGTGATTTCTTTATGCAGAAAAAGCCTCCTAGCTATCATCTACTCAAGTTAACATACACTTTTTTAATAAACTATATGTCAAAAAAGAATATATGAAAGTTATTAGTGAGATTATTTCTGAATCCAGACTCATGACTGATTTTCCTCTGCCTATCTCTCAGTCTTGTAAACTCCCTTACCTCCTGGATGTTCTTTTCATTTTATACTTTAAGTATTTCTGCCCAATAAAATACCTATCTCTTTTATCTTGTGTTTGTCTAGAGACACTAGATTTTAATTTCCTTCACTAAACTGCTCTAACAATCAAGACTGTCCACAAGAGACCATGTAATTAGCTGACACAACCAGATTTCGGACTTAATGTTCTTCATAATGTTTTCCACATAATCTTCTGACAGTTTATTATACACAAGTAATATACTAAAATAAAAGTTATTTCGCATTGTAATGTTATTATAAAATTAACACATTAAATACGCTTTGAGCCAGAATTAGTACTGATATAATTTGACTCCAGTTCAGATAAATATTTTGTTTTTCAGCCAGCTTGTCATAAATTCTTTGTAACACTGATCACTTTTTTGAATTATGTAATCACTCTACCTCTACATTTCTCGGTTGTCTTCAATACTATCAACCATGATATTCTTCCAGATAATCTATGATGGTTGAGAATTGGGTACACTTCAGAGGTTTGCTTCCTTCAGAAGTGGATGGTTCCAGTTGATTGCATGGGAAAGGATAATTCAAGTCCTGTTCAACCTCTTCCTCATCTTATTTAATGTCTATATGAATGCTGCTTGAGAGAAAGCTGTGGCCAAAGAGGACTTTACCTTTGTCAGCCACAGCAGAAGGTACTGGCAACATTCTCTCATTAGCTCATCTCACAGGTGGACTAATATAATATGCTCTACATAGGACTGTCCTTGAAAATCACACAGAAACTGCAACATTAAAATAAAGTGGCCCATATGTTAATCATGACAACCCATGAAACTGAATTGGTTGCCGATTTGTTTCCAGGTGCAATTCAAGTTGTTTTAAAGCCCTACACCACCGGCTATATCTGAGGCTTTCTCCAAAGAGTCTGTGCAAGGCCTGTCTCTGCAGAGCACATGCAGAGCACTCCCTGTATGTGCAATGAGAAATGATTTGGATGCAAGCTTGCTCCATCGGAGCTCTCCTCCTAAGACAATACTCTACATTTTAACATTTAAGAAGATTTTAAAACATGGCTTTTTCAACACTTATTTAGGAACCTTTAGAAGTTCCTCTGTATGGGATGTATTTTTGAGTTTAGTGACATACAGGATCATGCCTTCTACTATTATAATTGGTTTTCAACATTGTTTAATTACATATTTGTTTGTTGAGGCTTGTAGGCTATTTAAAGTCTAATGACATAAGATGAAAGCAATCTTATAAGTACATAAATGCTGCATAAAACAAATCTTAAGGATTCTCTAATCCTAAGAGAATATCAACAACAGAATTAAAGAAAAAAAATGAAATTAACATTTAAGATATGACAAGAAGGAAAATACCATTAAAATGTGAAAAGAAGTAATATGCAAGGAAGAAATATAAAACATATCAGAAATAGAAAGAACTGGCCAGAATGTGTAGCAGTAAAAATTAATTAGAAAGCAAGAGTTCAGAATGTTAAATCATCCACCAAATCACAATAGTTACAATAATCAAATACAGCTAACTTCCGAAATTAAACATATTTTAAATGATATTAATCAATAGAAAATAAAAGATACTTGATGGACTCAAGAAGCAATGAAAAATAACCTTTGGAATCAAATAATAAATAAAGAACATTTACAGAAAAATAGATATATTTTAAATAAATTAGATAAATTCACAGAGGACGAAATACTGCTAATTATCTGTATAGTTTAGTATAGTTTAATATAAGCAAAGTCAATTTACCATGTTCAAAAGTATCCTCCTCTAGAAAAACTGCTGCTTTATATCCTGTTCTTTTTAAACATATTTTTTAAATAGCAGTAATTAATTAGAGTAATAGCAGATAATACTGCTTTTTACTAAGCAAACAAATTAAAAAAGCAAGAAACAGAAGCCATATCATATTCTGTTGTGCTTCAAAAGGGAACCATTCCAGTTATCAGGTTAGGTTTGTTTAACTCCCTGCTCTATCAAGCTAATTACTTTTATTCCATCTAGCCGGCCTAGCGTAACCCCCTGTATTGACCATTAGACAGTTTTAAATTTGGGATTTTAATTCGGTTTTTAGCACAGGTTTTACTAGAATAAGTTTTTAAAATTTTATATGTTTTGTATGTATTTTAACATTCCTGTGCGCCGCCCTGGGTCCGTTTGGAGAAGGGCGGGATATAAATTTAATTTAAAAAAAAAACAAAACCATCACATCCTCTCCTATTTTGAAAATATTGACATTTTGACTTTCTCCACTTGTTTTCTAAAATCCTATTCACCATTAGCTTATATCTTTTACAGAAATATTTTTCTTTGATAAAAGTTATTTGTTCCATTACTTTAAAACTTGCCTAAAGAAACTAACTCAAAAGTACGTATCAAATAATGAGGCATGAAAGAATAATTTGTCCAAACAGAAAGCCTAAACTCAGATTGCTTCTGTATTTCCTTCTAAGGCTTCCTATTATTCATCTAGGACAGAAACATTTTACTTCGATAATTCAAGCACTTGATACATTATCATATTAAGCCACAGTTGAGCTGACCTAAGACATTTTGCTTCCTGAAGCAAAAGCAAAATGGCATCGTTTCCTTAAGCAAGAGCCAATACACTAAAATATAGAAATATATCATCTAAGTAACAACTTCATCTCTCTCCTTAAATTTTGTTATTTGCATTTTAACTTTATTAAAGTTAATTTGGTTAGGATTTTTTGCAGTAAAATCAATACAGCTCTGATGAGAAAATGAATTTATAGACATTGCTTTGTATTTCAAAGCTCATATTCTCTGGAACTCAGAGCGGTTGTGCAACATGCATGAGATGCCTGCACTGTTTTATTGAGGAACAACTCTGGTTTGTAATATAAAAATAAGTGTTTACTATGTTTAATCTCTCTTCTATAAATCTTTTGCAAACAGAGCCAGTTTGGTCTAGCAGTTAAGGCAGGAAACTGTGAGTCCCGCCTTAGGCATGAAAGCCGGTTGGATGACTTTGGGCCCATCACTCTCTCTCAGCCCAACCCACCTCATAAGGTTGTTGTGTTATTGAGGGGGGGAGAGGAAGGAGGAATATTCGGTATGATTGCCACCTTGAGTTACTTATAAAAATAATAAAGAGGGTATAAATAAAATAAAGCAAAGCTACCATAAAGCTGCTGAAACTGCTGTAGGAATCTTTTATCTCTACCTACTTTTATCTCTAAAGAATTATAATTTTGGTGCAGCTTCTTGATACATAACCTTATCTATAGGCAGGCACTTTCATTAGGTGCTCATAACCTTTCATATGTTGCCGGAGTATTGGGGGGGGGGGACACACCCAATAAATATACTGTAAAGATAAATGTTCCCCTTGCACATATGTGCTAGTCGTTCCTGATTCTAGGGGGGTGATGGTCGTTTCAAAGCTGAAGAGCTAGCGCTGTCCAAAGACATCTCCATGATTATGTGGCTGGCATGACTAAACACCGAAAGTGCACGGAACGCTGTTACCTTCCCACCAAAGGTGGTTCCTATTTTTCTACTTGCATTTTTACATGCTTTCGAACTGCTAGGTTGGCAGAAGCTGGGGCAAGTAACAGGAACTAATACTGATGGAACAAATGTTAATTTATGTTGCAAAATAATACTCAATCTAGATGCATCATAAGAGACAAATCCCATAGCTGTTTTCTTTACAGACAGTACACAACTAGTATTTCTATTATCAGAAAGCCTGATTCCATTATCAATACCTTGACTTGAGATTGAATCATACTTTTCTTGCTATTGTCTTTAAAAACGTTCCAAAAGTTTGTGTAAAATTGGTGCAAAACAATGGGATCCCATGAAATCTATATGGAAATCTATATGGAAATGACTGCAATGGTTAATAGACAGTATTAAAACTGGTGAAATAGAATTGCTCAAATTTGTTGTTTACCCTTCTAAGGGAGGGAGAAGCTACCTAACACTGTATCAGATCACTGTTCTATCTAGCTCAGTATATTATTTTGATTGGCAGCAGGTTTCCAGGATTCCAGGCTGAGATTCCTTCCAGTTTTACCTGAAAATTCCAAGGAATGGCAGATATAGGACTTTCTGTACAGTAAATGCTCCATGGTTCCTTCCTTTTGATTACAAACCTTACAAAAGTGATATGAACCCTGTTGTAAAATCCATACAATTATAAATAGAACTTTTAAAACAAATATTGTATCACTGTAGCTTGATAGAATTAAGCGCTTTCTTTTTTTTTTAATGTATATAGTTACTTAAATATGTATATAGATACATTTCCCTGATGAATAGAAAATTGACATATAAAGCAAAGCAGAAGATCAATAACCACAGATTAGTAGGGTAAAGACCTGAAATATTTTCATCTGCTTAACATTATGCTTTCAAAAAATGGGAATATTCGATTCCTAAACTGGGTAATGCATTTGTCTTTTTCATCTTACAACAACAACAAAACATTACAATAGCTTAATTTTGTGTTTCCAAAAAATGATCCCTCTATATTCTTTTATCAGTTTAATCCTTTGATTGTATTCAGGTTAGGTCTTCTTTATTAAAGGATTTCACTTTAAGCTCGCCACCTGAAACCTTACTATCCCTCACAGTTACAATTTCTTATGACAGAAACAGATGCACTACCTTATGTAGCTGCTTTGCTTGATTTACCCCTAAATATGGACATCAGTGTTCCAGCCAAATGACTGCTCGCCTCCTGTCCTAAATATCTGCTGCTACTCAACATTAGCCCCTTGGATGCCATTAAGTATAACTATTTGCATTTCTCTGGTGTCCCTGCAGCGTTTACAAGAGTTATAAAGCAATGTTACTATTCAAGGGAAACGTGAGTTTAAGTCTTTTCCTCAGGTTACCATATTTGGGCTACAAAAATCCAGATGATTGGTTGTTAAAAACAAAAGGATAACAGAAACCTCTCTTCATCATCCAGTGATTATCTGGATTTGTTGCAGCCTGGATATACGGTAGTAGTGCTAATTTAGGCAGGGTGGGGGGAAGACATTTCTCTCTACCCACGGTATTAAGCTAACTCCAGAGCTGAAGGACTAACAAGAAGATTAACGTTATGATTATCCAATGCTACATTGTTGCTTTCTAAGGACGCCAAAGGATTCCATTCCTGCAACAGGAAAGTTTGAAAGGGTAGATCTTTTTCCTAAAGGTAAATATACTATTCTAATCGAGTTCTCTTCCCTAATGCAATATAGCTTCCCAAAGACCACAGGGGCTTATTTTCAGAAAGTGATACTATATTGTCATAAGCACGCAGTCCAGTGGTGGGATTCAAAATGTTTTACTACTGGCTCTGTGGGCGTGGTTTGGTGGGAAGGATATTATAAAAACCACATTCCTCCCGATCAACTGGGGCGGGGTCAGTCAGAGGTGGTATTTACCGGTTTTCCGAATTACTCAAAATTTCCACTACCAGTTCTACAGAACTGGTCAGAACCTGCTGAATACCACCTCTGACACAGTCATCATTTAATTCTTGGTGAAGTAAAGCCAAATTGATCACTGGAAGTATTACTAATAAAGCTAAAGATTAAATATTTTGGAAATACTATATAATGCAAAGGTAAGATCAGGAGAACATCTGACAATGAAAAATCAAAGATAATGTTTAAAAAAAAGTGTCTTAAACAATTACAGTTAGGTACAATCACTGGAACTCAAAAGAAGCAGGTATTGACAGAGAAATTATGTCTGTCGAATCACAGAACTTCAGAAATAGATAAATAGCTGAATAATGTATTGTATCTTGTTTTCAAAGAGTTATAGCATATTATAAAAATAACACTTTAAAATAACCTATAAATAGTTTCATATAGTAAAATCTTTGTCCTTAAATAAATTCAGTATCTTCAATTAAATAAACATCTCTATAATGAAAGGAAATTTGCTTTGTATTTTTAACAAAAATTATTCTGAAAACCATCAAAAGTCATGTAAGATACATGTGAAGATATTTTATTCTGAAGAAAGAAGAGTTAGAGAAAAGGAATATAGCTCTTTCTATTATCATATTTCTGAACATTCCCTTAATATTTAACATCTAAGCCATACACAAAATCTAAATATAAGCTACTAGCTATTTGCTTATTTAAACTAAACACTGAACCTATATTGAGACATGATATATTCAATCCAGAGCACACATTTACTGTAGCACTATTGTTTTACCAATTACATTTCATTAGGTAACGGAAACCTAAGCATAACCTCACATACTACATTTTTTGGGAGGGCATATCTTATCTATTTCACACAAGTCAGTAAAATTATAATGTGATTTACATGCATACAAAGATTATTTATACCAACACATTTGAAGCTTCATTACACACTATCCCCACTCAATTTATAAATAAAGCCAATAAATAAATAAATAAAATTATATCTTCTTGCCTCTGTCAACTCTTATGCAAAGGAAAGTATCATATTGTTAGCTCCATGTATTCATAAGACACACAAAAGTTTACTGATGAAATTGCTAAGAGGTCGGCATCTCGCCATAAGTCATTTCCTGACAGTCACCTGCTTCTAATGCAGGTCTGCACAACAAGCAGTCTGCTAGGCAGACTTGTGTGATCCTCTGAGGTTTTATCAAGACAATAAATTCACCGCCACCCCAAAAGACACATCGCTGAATGCCTCCAACACCTCCCAACCTCACCGCTGAATCTCCTCCCACATAGCCACTGTTTTGCTAGCTGCAGAACAGCGGACTATCATCCCAGGCATCCATTTGTGGCCTGTGATTATTTTTAATTATTCAGTGAGGCTCTTCCCTAAGTTTTGCAAGCCTCTTCTAATGTATAAGACCATGGAGAGTCCTTCTGAGTTGTCTGCATGTAGCAGAGAGAAAAATGGGTTTCACATTTTGAGGGTAGAGAGATGGGCCTTAACTTTCTCTGGCATGTTTAAATGGAAAGTTGACTTTTAAGGATAAAAGTAACTTTCATTGTTGCCAAGTAGTTCCAGAGTCTAGCTACTCTGTAGCCAGAGGGCTAAGGAAAGGGTAGACACAGTTTTTGAACACAAATACTGATAAACAAGGCCGAGCAATACTGTCAAATATCACTTGTCAAAAACCTACTGGCTGCTTCTTTTTCAAATGAAAATGCTTTCTTTTGTAATAATTTCTACATGGCTGGAACCCATTTCAGCTTACTAGAGGAATTGACAAATACATTCAATTATTCAGTGCAATAATGTTACTCAGTCTAGGACTATGAAAATATTACTGAATTTATTGAACTATATTATTCATTTATGTGCATATACATACACACATGCATGCAGAAACATGAAATATTTCACTGGCTCTAACCATAGAGATCCAGTCACATTAGACAAAATTCTGTCTCTCTGAAAAAGTATTTAATGCTGGGAAAAACTAGCAGCAAGGTGAGCAGACTCAGTTACAGTAGTGATGAGTGTGCATCACTGGGAGATCTGAAAGAATAGATTAGAGATCATGTCGCCCATGGAGACATTTATGTGGTTGCTAGGAGTCAAAAACAATTTGATGGCTAATAATCAATAAAAACTATAGAAATTATATAAATCAAAATTCTATAAGAACAAGCCCAAATAAATTGGAAAGTCACACATGTCCTTTTCTTCCATCTTCACAAGGCAGTTTATGAGATACCTAGCACTAATACTAACCTTGTCTCCAAACAAAATGCATCTGAATCTTTTGAAGATGGTGAAGTACAACAGGGTACACGATTTATCCAAGTTATTCCTTATACTACTAAACTATGTTTTATTAAAAGAGGGTCAGAAAATTATAAGGATAATCTGCAGCGTGGCCCTAATCTGGAGATGCTTTAGAGGCAAACATTTGTGTTGACCCTCTTAATCAGCCTATGCAAGGGATGAACTTTGTAGCTTTGGGGCCAGCCAAATTAGTTATGAACTTGGTCTTTTCAATTGTTCTAATTACAAAAAGTAAATGGGGCAGGAAAAGAATAATTATCTAAAAGGACAGGAAATTTATTTGCAATTATTACTTAGATAGGAATTTATCAGGCAGGAAGGATGCATATTGTGTTGGAAGAAACAGCAGTTGTGAGACAATCCCCCAAGGATGCTTTTACTGTCTCTTGGAAATGTGATTAATCCAGCCTATTTTCACAGTAATCTTGGGACCAGTTCATAATTATAGGTAGATGGGTTAGCAAAACAAAGCTGACAAGTGATTTCTTCATCATATATATATATGCTCATATTGCCACCGAAATATAGGAAATTCTCATCATGCTAAAGAAAATATTGCCTAGATTAACACACCAGAGTTTCAAAAAGAAAAATGATACTTAAGTAATCATCCAGTCATGTTTTCATATAATTTAACAAAAGCTTTAGCCACAACTTTGTGACTTCATTAAATAAAACATCAGCCAGAATTTCAGTAAAAGTTTAATGACGAGTCATTCCTTTTACCAACTAAGTAAAGAAGCTTTTAATGAGAGAAAGTGGCACTATTGTGTCTAAAACAGAAATGATAAACCAGTCCTTTTATACACACTAGTTCCAGAAACATCAACATTCAATTTTCTTCATTCATTCAGGCTATTTTAAAGTGAATTAATTCAAGTTTAAACAAACCAACGATTGAGTTTTCCCATTATGACTTCATTATTCTCACTCAAGTATGCAAACTTACTCACCTCCATATGACTTCTGAATAAGCATGTACAAGCCTGTCATCCTATGTGTAGCACATTCTACAATTAAAATAAAACAGCCTGCTACTGTATAAAGGAATAGGATTTATCACTTTGAAAATATCATATACTCAGCAACCCATCATCTGTTTGGTCATCATTTCAGAAATATTTCTTCATTTAAACAGAGCACCAGAATGACCATGGGAAGCAAATAAGCAGAGGGAGCAGGAGTAACTTCTGATTTCCTACTGGCTTCTCCATTGACTTTGCTTGTGGGAAGCTGGCAGGGACCACTGGAAATCATTTCTCTTGTTTGGCTGACCAGCAGAACTGCCTGCTACTTTGCTGGGAGAAGGAAAGTAATGGAATGGCTATGGGTGGGCAAAAGAACAGTGTTAACAGATTTTGATTTCCTGCTGGCTTCCAAATTGATATTATTTGCAGGAAGCTGGCAGGGAACATCAGAAATCACTCCTTCCTCCTCAGTTGACCTGCAGAACTGCTTTGTGACTTCACTGGAGTGAGGAGAACAAAGGGAACTGTGGACCATAAATAAGACCACCCCACTCCCCAATTCCTATCCTGAAATGTTCCCCAGTAGTCCCTCCCTACAACGAAAGAGAGAATTCTCCCATTGACTGATGGTGCTCCCCAAAACACTGGAGTTGCTCTCAGCCTTACCTCATTGCCACCACCATTAAGATATTTCAAATTTTAACCTTGATTCCAAAGCAGCTACCTTTATTGTGTCACAGACATGATGCTAGCAAATATTGCCATCTTCACTTGCACCGTATAAGCATATCAAAAGCAATAATTGGTACACTCTCCTGCCACTTGCTCTTGGGTCTTGGCACCAACAAACTGGGTGTAGAGGAAGCAGCAAAGAGGGTATGGCCTCCTAATTTTCCCTTGAGTCATGCAACCTACAGGTTTCTGGGAAGTATAGTTGGAGGGCACAGTAGTGTTGGAAACAGCCATAACTTCTCCAAATTTGAATCCACCAAAAGTCATGGATCCTGGCATCCATTAACACATTTGAGTTATCTGGAAGTTACCCTCAAACTTCCCATTTCCCCTAATTAAAGGTTGCAAATAAACAGACCCAAGAGTTGTACATACCTTAGCATGACAATATAAATGCTGTTACTTCTCTAAAATAATTACTTTAATTATTTCAGAGAATAATAATTAAAAACAAGGGTTATTCAAAGACCCTATAATTTGGCAGACCTAAAATTTCTGGTCTCAAGCACAGAACAAGGGAAAGTAGCTTGCCCTTAGTAAATCCCAGAACATAAGGGGTTAATCCTAGGGGGAGTGTGTGTATGCATAACCGGCAGTGGGGAGGAGGGGAGGGAGAGGAAGGATGGAACCAATGAAAACACTGAGCTATAGTTAGCTCCGGGAGGATAAACTGTGGAGATTGTTCCAGCAAAGCTTTCATAGATGACACATGCACTTTGTCCCCCAGCGCCTACTGCATTTAAGTCCAGACAAGACATTTGACGCTTACCTGAAGTTCGCACCAAGCAACCTCAACCCACGTTTCCATGTCGAGTCCCTTGTAGACCGTTTTGAAAGATCCTCTGCCAAGTTCAATATCAAACTTTAGGAACCTGCCATCGGGGGAGGTGGCCACCGCTTTCATATCGGCCTCCTCCTCCTCCTCTTCGGCCTCCTCTTTCTTGGATTTGCTCTGATCCTTGGAAGATTCGGGCACCTCTTTTTTCCCGGCATCCTCCTTGCCGCCGCCCTCCTTCGGCTGGTCACCTGCCGGGAGCCTCTCGGCGGCCACCCCCTTCACCTGGACGGCGGGCTCCTCTCCCGGCCGCGTCTCCTCCACCACCACGGGTCTCTGCCCCGCTTTCGCCCTCTCCGCGATTATCCGCCTGGTTTTGGAGAGGATGAGGATCTTCTTGGGCTGCTGCTGCTGCTGCTGCTCCGGCTCCGCGGGCTCAAAGGGGGGCTCTTCCTGATCGGAATCCACCACACTCCTCCGCAGAAAGCGCTGGTGGACTGTTTTGGGATCTTTGGCGTAAGGCACACGGGGAAAGGGGGCGGGGGCCGCGGTTCTGCCTCCTTTCGGCACTGCAGCAGGATCCACGCCGCCGCCGCCGCCGCCGCCTCGACTAGCGCTGCCTGGCCCATCATCCATATTCATAGCCTTTCCCCCCGCAGGAGCCGGTGGGCGAGCGGCGGCCGCTTGGAAACCGGCGGCTTCTGCTACACCAGCAGTTGCTAACTCGCCGCCTCCCCTCCGCGGAGGGGCCGTGCTGGCATCGCCCCCAGTTTCCATTACAACCGAGCTTTCGGCGGCTGCTGGAAAAGATGGTGCCGCTCGCGCCGCCCGAGATGCTGTCCCCGCTTTGTGGCAGTCATCACGGTGCATCCTCGTGCGGAAACTCGGCCGAAGCAGCTGCGAGGCAAAACAAAAGCAAAGGCGCTCAGATCTGACGTTGCTCCTCAACTCACCTGGCCAAGAAGGCGGCGGCGGCGGCGGCGGCGACCGCCACCTGCCCCGGGAGTTTTGCTGCCCTTTCCTCCCTTCCCCTCCCGCCAAAGCACCCCGGAGATGGGAATTCTTGGCCGGTCCCGCCTGTCTCCGAACGCCCTCGACCTCTCCAGCCGCCCCGCCCCGCGGGGAACGGAGGGCTAAAATGCGAGCCCTTCGGCGCCTGCTTCTCCGCGAGTGTTAGAAAGACCGCGAGCGAGGAAGCCTCTTATGGAGCGGGGAGGGAGGGGGAGGGAGGGGGGATGAGCGTCTTCAAGGGAAACCGAGCGACTGCAGTTCCACCCCAGGATGAATTGTCCGACTGAAATGCAGGTCGCCCCGCCTTTCTAAGGTTAGTTCAGAACACACACACCCCAAAACAAGAATCCCGGGCACCGGCCGCCGAGGCGCACCCCATAGAAACCCAGCTTTCTGGAGGGTCTTTCCAACGCGTCCCCGCCCCTCTCCGGCTCTCTCTCTCCCTCAAGTCTCCCTTCCCAACCAGCCCTTTTCTCAGGGAACCCCGGTTTCCCAAGCCGGCTTTCCCTCCCCCCCGGCGGCCTCCCTCCCGCAGAACACACCCTCGCCTGAAAGCCCCCAGACGCTCACGCGCTCCGTCCTCCTCGGCCCGCTTCCAGCCACCCTGGGCGGCCGCCTCCCCCGCCCCTTTTGCCCACTTCAGTCATACTGCAGCTCCTCGCCGGAAAGCCATATTGTGATTGAAAGCCGAGGAGGCGGATATGGCTAATAAAGCCCCAACTAGCCACCTTTCGGCGTTTGCTCACACAAGCCCCAAAGCGAAGCGTTCACGCTTAACTACTACTCTTAGAATTGCCGGTGGGGGGGGGGGTGTTACCCCGCCCGGCTAGGGGCTCTTTTTTCCTCGTTCAGAAATCTCTGCCTTAGATAAGCGCCAGCCACGCAAGCTGGGAGGCCGGCAACCGCAGCAACGGAGCCGAGAGGCTGCGCTGCCGCGTCCCCGCAGCGAGAGAGAGAGAGAGAGAGAAAGAGAAAGGAGCGGGCGTCGGCTGTGAGGCGCGCCGGGAGCGATCCGCAGCAGCCGGAGGGGCAACTGCGGGCGCTTCGCCCCAGCCCAGCGGGTGCAGGTGCTGTCCGGCCGCACAATGGAGGCGGCTCACCTGCGGCCCAGCCACAGGGCGAAAAGAGATGCGCCAGCCTAGCCTCCCCGACAGTTACTTACCCGGAGGAGAGGAGACAGCCATGTTCAGAGCCGGCGGCGGAGGCTGGAGGTCGGAGGCTGGCAAAGCAGCGGCTGAACTCTGCCGTCCTTGCCTCCTCCACCCTCCGAGGCCAGGCTCCCGCCTCCCCAGCGCCTCTGCGTCTAAGCTCCGGCCTTTCAAGTCCTGCGGGGCGCCTGTTCTCCGCGCGGCGTCCGCTGTCCTCGCGACCCAGGCAGGAGCGGGGCGCCGTCGGAGAGGTTCTGGGGAAGGAATAATAATCCACTCGCGTAAATAGCGCGCCTCCCTGTGGCCCGTTGAACCCCTTCCGCGGGCCAGCCTGCCGGCACGCGCTCTCAACCACCTTTCCGAAATCGGGCTTTCCTTTATAATAATGCCCCATTTAACGGACCGGCCGGGAGGCACGGGAATCTTGGAGCAACCAATGGGAAGGCCTCGGAGGAGGCGGCCCTTGTTAGATCCGCCCCGCGTCGCGGGGGAACCAAGAGCAAGTCGGTTTCCCCCTTCTCAGTTGCTAAGCGTGTGTCCCCGACCTCCCCTCCCTCCTTCCCTCCCTCCGCGTTTCTGCAAGTCAAGGGTGTTTGCGTGAGAGAGAGAGCGAGAGAGAGAGCGCGTGTGCGCTTTGCTTCGAGCTGAAGCCAAATGTTGCGCATGTCCTCCTTCGGAGCTGCAGCCCACATCCTTCTGTGGCTGAAAGCTAAGAAGCAATAGGAGCTCTGGGGGATGCTAGGAGATGCACAGAAGGATCTAGAACCAGCCCTGGCAAGATGTTGAAATGAGGAGGTGTGTCTGTAGGGGAAGGGCAATGAGCGCCCAAACAGAAAAGAGAAAACTCATCTGACCTGCTTCTTTCAACATGTTTGGATTGCAGCTCCAATTATGGCCCCACTGGGTGAGGATTGTGGTTGTGGTCCATTACAACCAGTGGGCACATCAGAGGTATCATATTGGTTCTGGGAACAGTGTAAGAAAAGGGTTGTTTCTCCCCCCCCCTCCCTCCCCCTTTCTGGAGGCCTCTGACTGCTGAGCATGGTTTCCATGCAAGCAAATGCTGGCTATCCTCCAGGGATTTTGCTAGGCAGAATCTTGTTTATACATTTTCTTGGTGGAACCTTTTTCTCCAAATAAATATTTTAAAACGCCTGCAGTTTCTCTGGCTCTTCCTCATTCATTCATTCATTCATTCATTCATTCATTCACTGTTTTCTTTCATTCCATCTGCACTTGATTTCTTGCACATGTTATAAAAAAATGAATACACAGTCAAAAGGTTGGTGGAAACTATGAGATTCTCCTGGAATAGTCTGTGATCTCTTACGTTTTGTAGAGTTTGGTTTCTGAGGATGTAGATGAAAAAGGAAACTTTCAGATATCATCTGCAATGCTTTTCAAAATGTGAAGAACTCCTTTCCATAGTAACCTTTTTAACATCAGTGTTCCAAATAGGGGGGGAAATTGCCACAAACTCAGTGCTTGGATGTAATAATCATGCTTTATGCTTATGGTTTGACAAAAAGAGAACTCTCAAACAATTTGTCTGAGGTTTTCTTGTGTCTATATATATCTACATACCCATCACATTATTCCTTTATGGGTTAAAGCAGGGGTCTCCAACCTTTGCAACTTTAAGTCTGAAGGACTTCCGCTCCCAGACTTCTCCAGCCAGCTTTGCTGGCTGGAGAATTCTGGGAACTGAAGTCCTTCAGACTTAAAGTTGCAAAGGTTGGAGAACCCTGGGTTAAAGAACCCTCTGCAGAGTGCAGAAAAGGAGTAAGAAACATTAAGGCAAAGAATTAAAAGCAGGAGAAAAGAAAATATACACCAATTTATAATGCCTTTGTAAGACCACACTTGGATTATTGCATCTAGTTTTGGTCTCCACAATTTAAAAAAGATGTAGAGACTCTAGAAAAAGTGCAAACAACAGCAACACAGGTGATTAGAGAACTGGGAGCTAAAACATAACAGCTGCAGAAACTGAGTGTGTCTAGTTTAATGAAAAGAAGGACTAGGGGTGATATGACAGCAGTATTCCAATATCTATAGACTGCCACAAAGGAGAGGGGGTCAACCTATTTTCCAAAGTACCTGAAGGCAGAAAAAAAGCAGTGGATGGAAACTAATTAAGGAGAGAACCAATCTAGAAGTAAAGAGAAAATTTATGGCACTTAGTACAATCAATGGAACAACTTGCCTCTAGAAGTGCTGGTGCTCCAACACTGGAGGTTTTTAAGAAGAGATTGGACAACCATTTGTCTGAAATGGTATAGGGTTTCCTGCCTGAGCAGGTGGTTGGACTAGAAGACGTCTAATGTCCCTTCCAACTCTGTTTTCTGTTATTCTGACACAAAGCTTAAATTAGGTTATGCTAATGCCATTCACTCAGTGAATTATCTTTATTTTTACCACATCCCTATATAGAGTCATGCATTCCCTTTTGTCCTTTAAATTTGTCGTGTCCTTCTAATTTCCCTAAGTTTGCAACTTCATGCAAGAAGCATTAGCACTAGCAATAGCACTTAGACTTACTATATACCACTTCACAGTACTTTCCAGCCCTCTCTAAGCTGTTAACAGAGTCAGCAAATTGCCCCCAACAATCTGGGTCCTCATTTTACCCACCTCAGAATGATGGAAGGCAGAGTCAACCTTGAGCTGGTGCCTCTCGAACTGCCTGCAGTACTGCATTTTAACCACTGCGCCACCATGGCTCAATAATCTTTCCTTTACTCTCAACCTATTTTCTCTTCTTTCATGTTGCTTTTCCATTCAACCCTTATTATTGTGTCTATAAGAATAAATCACCTTTTTTGCTTTCACTCTTATTTTTGTACTCAGTCCCCTTTCATCCATCACCCATTCAATTCTTGATTCTATCACCTTGTTATAAACCCACAGACCACTTATATATTTAATTGACCAGCAGTGGGATTCACTTACCTTCCCTACCAGTTCTCAAATGTGAGTGCATGTGCCTTCTGCATGTGCCTTCACGCATTACATCAGGGTGGGTAGGCGGAGCCTCGTGCAACTTCTGCTACCAGTTTGCCCAAACCGGAGAGAACCGGCTGAATACCACCTCTGCAATAGACCAATTTGGTCTAGTGCAGAAGGCACCAGGCTAAAAATCAGGTGACTGGGAGTTCTAGTCCTGCCTTAATCACAGAACTGGTGGGGTGACTCAGCCAATCAGGGTTGTTCTTATGGGAAAACCAAGAGGAGGAAGGAGAATTAGATATGTTCATTGCCTTGAGTTACTTATAAAAATAATAAAAATGGGATTTAAAAAAAATAAACATTCCCACTTCATTCAACTTACTTTTATATTCTCCTGACATAATTAAGCCTCCAAAGTTTCCAAAGAACAAAGTGAGCAGAAACATAACTCTAAGCAAGATCTTTCAATCAGTTTACTCCGTGCAACAGATCTTATAACACTGTACCAGTGGTGGGATTCAAAATTTTGTACTACTGGTTCTGTGGGCATGGCTTGGTGGGCATGACATAGCTTGGCAGGCCTGGCAGGGGAAGGATACTGTGAAATCTGCATTCCCTCCCCCTCCAGGGGAACGTTACTGCAAATTCCCCATTTCTGATACTCACTTATTTATATATATTGCAAATTTTAAGTAAAATCAAATCAAATCTAAAGAAAAAGGTGCAAGAAAAGAAAAAAAGAAAGTTAAAGTTCTGAAAAATAATGACTTCCTACTTTCTCTGCATTGGATATTTTCAAATTCATAGCCTCTTCCTGTTATTTCTTCCAGAAATTCCATCAAACTCATATTACATTCTCATCCTTTTCAAACATTAAATCCACAAATCATCATTTCACAGTCTTTTCACAATCACTTAGAACTTTTTTCTTCTATTAGCAAAAAGTCCATAAAAGTTTTCCAGTCTTTTCTTTTTTTAAAGTTTAACTTAAAAAAAACACGGGTTGCTTTCTCCTTGACAAAACAGGTCAGTTCTGCTGTTTCTGCTACTTCTGACAATTTTACAAACCATTCCTCCACTGTGGGTATTTTAATCCTCTTCCATCTTAGTGCATATACTTTTTACTTGATATATTTTTCACATTTTTGAGCCACCTGTCTTCTCCTTCAGAAAGAAACTTGCTGAAGTTATTACATACAAAATTAAACTTTCATTAATATTTTCTAATTCACCATAAGTCCTAATAAAAAGTTCTGGTTTCTGCAATATTAATCTTTATTATTCAATATATGTGTGTGTGTGTGTTAGTTTTATGAGTTGATCAATAAATAAATCAGGGAGACTAGTATAGATCTATTTCGAGCTTTTTAGCTCTCATCAGCTAGCCATACCCTTACTGGGATTCGAACCGGGGCTGTATTGCATGTCAGGCAAGAGCCTTTAGCCATTCAGCCAGCCAGGTTCTCTTATTGCATCATCTGAGACAAGAGGATTAGTATCTATAATTGTTCCACAACACCCTGTTAGGGCCCCAATTAAGGGAGGAAGCATACTGTTTCCTTTACTGCCTTTCGGCTCATCACCAGAGACCATCTAGACAGAAAGCCATGAGTTCTGCTGTGTAATTTTTTTTTAATATATGTGTTAGTTTTATGAGCTGATCAATAAATAAATCAGGGAGACTAGTATAGATCTATTTCGAGCTTTTTAGCTCTCATCAGCTAGCCATATCCTTACTGGAATTCGAACTGGGGTTGTATTGCATGTCAGGCAAGAGCTTTTAGCCATTCAGCCAGCCAGGTTCTCTTATTGCATCAGCTGAGACAGGAGGATTAGTATCTATAATTGTTCCACAACACCCTGTTAGGGCCCCATTTAAGGCTAAAGGCTCTTGCCTGACATGCAATACAGCCCCAGTTCGAATCCCAGTATATGTATGTATGTATGTATGCACACATACACACACACAAAATGTCTTGGCTTTTCAGCAAGTAGGTCACACATGATAAAATGTCTGTTCATGTTTTTCATATTTCAAGTGTTGATTTGAGATACCTTTATACATTTTTGACAGTTTCTTTGGTGGCGTGTACCAACCATATCTCATTTTACGAAAACATTCTTTTAAATTAAATTAGATTTTAAATTCTTTAAAATTACAACTCAATATAAATTTTATCCATTTACCCACATTCTTTCCCACATATTATAGTCAAAATTGGTGACCCGTTTTATCATACAACCCTGATCATCCATTCCAAATCTTAAGAAAAGTTTATGCATTTTAGCAATTTCATGCTCATCATTTGTTCATAACTCCTTTTCAAATCCCATTTTATGTTTTTCCAATCCACTTGCCATCCAGTTTTTATTAAATCTTTCCTTTAATTGTTCATATAAAAAGACCTGTACACTGCACGAGTCAAAAAGAGGGTCGTGAAAATATTTAAAGACCCCTTGCATCCTGGATATAATTTGTTTCAACTCCTATCTCAAAACGACGCTATGGAGCACTGCACACCGACAACTACACACAAGAACAGTTTCCCCCCAAATGCCATCACTCTTCTAAACAAGCGATTCCCTCAACACTATCAAACTATTCACGAAGGCTGCATTACTATAACTATTACTCTTCTCATTGTTCCTATCACCCATCTTCTCCCACTTATGAGTGCAGGACTGTAATATTGTTGCTTGTATCCTTACAATTTATATTGATATTGATTGTTTCCTGATTGCTTGTTTGTAGCCTATGACTATCATTAAGTGTTCTACTTTGTGATTCTTGATGAATGTATCTTGTCTTTTTCTGTACAACTGAGAGCAAAGGCACCAAAGACAAATTCCTTGCGTGTCCAATCACACTTGGCCATTAAAGAATTCTATTCTATTCTATTATTGAAAACACAGAGATTCAAAGTACATTGCTATTCACATTGAGACTTCCCTCTTGGTCTTCTCCTATGTGTCCCCAGGCCCACTCCAAAGATCATCCCAACAATGCGTATAGAGAAAAAGAAAAGAATCAATTGCTTTGGTAAAATCAATAATGTGCTCAATTGAATTCAATGGCATTGACTTCCAGGTAAGTAGGGATCATTGCATCTTTTTCTTAACTGCATCTCCAAAACTAGTATGCCTTTCCTTATCTTCTTGAAAGATAAATTCTCCATTGCAGCCTTTTGCAACTGGAATCATTCAAAAAGTTGGCTGAGATACCAGATTAAAACTGAATTGTGCCTAATTTCAGTTCTTTTTTATTGTACACTTAGAATTATTATTCTTAATGTGTTTCTTTGGCAGTGCTTGTTTTGAGCCTTGGATTCAGAAGCTCAATGGACATGTTTCTATTTTGTACAAGAACTAGGAAGCCTCTTATGTAAGAGACTAAAAATAATTGAAAGGCAATACCATTCTTGTTAAAATTAATTTAGTCTGAAGGATGAATCATAAAACTTTAGATGTCTCATTCTTTCACCAGAGGCACTATTATTGGTTATTGTGCAGTCTGCACAAGGGATCAGAAGGCCTCTAGATAGGTCACGCAAATGAACTGTATGTGGTACAATGCAACAATAAGCTTACCTCCTGTAGGGAGCTAACTCCCAAATTTAAAGTCTATTTTTTTCTATTTTGATTTCCTATGAAGGTCAGATAAAATTTTATGATGTCCACGTGGAAGTAATGTGACAAAGAATTCTTTTGCTTAATGGCGATGAAACTGTATTTGAAAATGCATATTTTTGGTATGTATGTGTATGTATGTATGTATGTATGTATGTATGTATGTATGTATGTACATATACATACACAAACACACACACACATATCCTATGGCAACAGAGATTTCTTTGTGAAGGCTTAGACAAGTTTAATCATAGTATCAATTTCATCGGGGGAGTCATAGCATCAATATCATCAGGGGTGGGGGAGATATCTCAGAAGTCAAACATGTGCTTTGTCTGCAGAAAGTCATAGATTCATTTCCTAAATTCCCAAATCCAAATAAACAGATGCTTTAAAAGACAGTGCCTAAGGTCTTAATGAAAAGCTATTAGAATAGATAACATTGAGAAAAAGTTAAAATCTAGACAAGGATAAGGTAACTTATCATATTCTGGGAAACACTAAGCAATGGTCAGTTTGACTTGCTCATCTTGCCAAGGTGGTGCAGTAGTTAGAGTGACTGCTCGCTGAAGTTTAGTAGTTCAAATCTCACTAGGCTCAAGGTTGATTCAGCCTTCCATCCTTCCAAGTTGGGTAAAACCGCCCTGAGTCCCACAAGGGAGAAGGGCAGTATACAAATGTAATAAATAAATAAATAAGAATAAGAATAAAATGACGACTCAGACTGTTGGGGGCAATAGGTTGACTCTGCAAACTGCTTAGAGAAGATTGTAAAGCACTATGAAGTGGTATATAAGTCCAAGTGCTATTGGTATTGCAGCCTAAAGTTTTCAATGTTCAATGAGAAGCTCCCAATGGGTTTCAAATGTTTACAGTAGGCTTTCACCACATGGAAAACCAAATTGGTACCTTGTGCATTCTCCTCTAACATTTTGATAAGCTCAACATACTGAGGCTTGATTTTCTTCCATACTTGAAGAGTTTCCATATTCTGTTTTTCAAAGGGAATTTATTCATGAAACTGGCTCGTTCCTTGGTGGGAGAAGGGAAGGATATTTAATATCAGTAATGTATGACTCACTGCTTCCAAATTTTTAATAGGGTGGATAATATAAAAAGCACATAATGCAAAAACAGAAAAGATCAAATGCTGATATAGAAAATACCATAGTTTCAAAGTGTAGGAAAGTAACAGAATAAAAGGTCAGTTGAGATAGAATCAGTTTAATTTTATAGACTGATTTATTTATGTTTTGCATTTCCAGACCTCTTATCTCCCTCCAGTGGTGGGTTGGTAATTTTTTTAGGGTGTGCTCTCCCGTGCATTTGAGACGCTTCTGCGCATGCACAGAAGTGCCTGGGTGGATACGCAGAGCCTCCCGCTGCCGTTACCACCCGTTTGCCGAATCTAGGCCAAAGCAGGAGCAACCCATCTCTATCTCCCTCATGAAGTTAGCTTTTTGGGAGTACAAGAATATATTCCATTAAGAGAAGACATCCACGTTTTACAAGTCCCTTTCCTGATGCAAGTTATTACAGTACTAAACAGCTAGTTCTGAGGTTTTAAAAAGGTAAAGGTTCCCCTCGCACATATGTGCTAGTCTTTCCTGACTCTAGGGGATGGTATTGATCTCCGTTTCAAAGCCGAAGAGATGTCTCTATCCAAAGATGTCTCTGTGGTCATGTGGCTGGCATGACTAGATGTCGAAGGAGCACGGACCGCTGTTACCTTCCCACCAAAGGTGGTCCCTATTTTTCTACTTGCATTTTACATGCTTTCAAACTGCTAGGTTGACAGAAGTTGGGACAAGTAACAGGAGCTCACTCTGTTACGCAGCACTAGGGATTCAAACTGCTGAACTGCTGACTTTCTGATCTACAAGCTCAGTGTCTTAGCCAGTGAGCCACCATTTCCCTTCTGAGATTTAGAGGGCTCCAAAACTGTATGGAGTATCAAGGAGTGCAGTAAATGGTAAATCCATTGCTTCCCCTTGCTTATGCTAGGGGTGTTATTATTTCAGTTGAATCACCCAGATGTTTAGACTGGATTTTATATTTTCATCCACCTACCAAGTCTTCCTAAGGATTTGAGATAGGTAGATGTTCTTTGATGGTGTGAGAAGTATTGTCGCAGGATGTAAACTGTTCCAAATAAAGGTGTTTCTCTCAACTTACTGACGATGAATATGTCAATGATGGAGATGGTGTTCAGGTGGTGCTCCAGATTTCTATTGTTGCTATCTTTGCTTTCTTTTGCCATAGTCGTTATACTTCTTTTTGCAGGTCTTTGTATTTTTTTACATTTTTTCTCTTCTCTTCTACTATCTCCAAGTACTGAAATATTCATTATCCAGATTTTTTTTCTTTCCTTCTTATAAACAGTTGATAGGTCTGGGATGTTGTGTGGCAGGTGCTTGTTTGTTTAAATTCTAAAGTCCCAGAACACTTTGGATTTTTCATTTTCTATTACTTTGTCTATTAGGTAGTCCCAGCAGTTCTTGCTAGCAGGAGAATGCTATTTCTTGCAGATATTCCAGTGCATCATTATTGCTACTTTGACATGCTGTTTGTAGTCAGTTTGTGTGATCTTCTCGTAACAGCTACTAGGTGGTCCATTGTTTCTTCAGCTGTCTTGTAGAGTCTGTATTTATGTGATGATGATGATGATGATTATGATGATGATGATGAGTAATCTGCAGTTAATTTACTGTCTAAGACAAAAGCTTAATAATTCAAGTCCTAACCAAGGATCTAAGAATATAGGCAGTTCCAAGAGATATTTTTTGTACAATCCATTGGTCCAATAAATTCAAAGTTTCCAATCATTGATGGTGACCTTTAGCTATTGCTCTAAGGGTTCCATTCATGATTGGTATAATAGTGGATTCCATTTTCCATAAGTGTTCAATTTTGATCTGCAGGTCCCTGTATTTTTAATTCTTCCCACTGATTTGTTATTGTTATTTAGAAAATATTTTTACTATCTGAATCAGCCACAAATATGTTGAAAGAACAGGCTTGTAGATTAGAAAGTAACTTATCCAAAGGTACTATTGGCTGTTTCACTTTATCTGGATTCAAATTAGCACCAAGCCAGTTTTATTAAGCAAGCAATTTTCAGTTAAGCTTTACATGGATTAATTTGTATTTCTCTCTGTCTACCTACCTACCTGTTCTCTCTCCCAGCCTACCTACTGTATTTCTCTCCCTCTAACTACCTACCTACTTTTTTAAAAAAAATTGCCTCTTCAAAACCTTGGTATGTCTTATACTTTAATGCGTCTTATACTCCAAAAAATATGATAATCTGCTCTCTCTCTGGTATCTTGTTTTATGAAGAAGGTTCAGCAATGTATTGGTACTGTTTAGTCCAGAGGTATCCAAGCATGGCTACTTTAAGACTTGTGGCTTCAACTCCCAGATTTCCCCGGCCAGCTATGAGGCATGCAGCATGGCTGACTGGGGAATTCTGGGAGTTGAAGTCCACAAGTCTTAAAGTTGCCAAGCTTGGACACCTCTGATCTAATTCTTGTAACCAGAGATGCTTCAGAATAGTTCCATAGAAGATAGTCAAGCTAAGCAGTGGCAACACCAGAAAAGAGTGCTGGCTAAATCAGGGATAGCCAACCTTTCAATGCAAATGGCACCCTTAGAATGAAGAATACTTTTTTTGTGTGTGTTTCTATTTTTGCTCTATAGTACAGCGGTCCTCAACCTTTCTGGCTTTACAGACCGGCAGTGGTGCCAGCAGCAGCGGGGGAGGGGGGGGAGGATGTGAGCATGCACATGCAGCTCCATTTGCACAAGTGGCTGGTACACATGCACGCTGCTCGCACAAATGGTGCACACTGTCACCTGCATATGCTCGTCTACTACTTGCAATAATTGAGTTATGCGTGTGTATATTCTGAACTGTCCATGGTCCGGTATCGTCCCAGTGGTTCGGGATCCCTGCTATAGTGTATATTTTGTGCTTCTATTTTTATTTATTTATTGTAAGCTGCCTAGGTTCAAGGAAAAGTGAGATGGGCTGCCATATACCTTGAGTAAATAAATAAATGAAGATTGTGGATGTTATCATAAACTGGCTGTCATGTTTTAAAACAATCATAAATCAAAAGAAAACATGATGACGTTGCTCTTTGGCACCTCATCTGCATCCACATTTTTCCTAGGGTTCTCTAACTTGGTTTTGCATATTTCTGGACAGGTTATTCCATAGATCTTAAAACAACCACGGATCTCCACGCCTTCCGCCAGAAATTAAAGACTCTTTTGTTCCATCAGGCCGGTCTGGCCTAATTTATTTACCTAGCCTATAGTCTGTACCCTAAATTGTTTTAATTGGGTTTTAGATGGGGTTGAGTTTTAATGATTTTAAATTTTTAGCGCAGGGAAAATTAATTTAATTCGGTTTTAATTATTTATATTTGTGATATTCATATGTTTTAATTTCCTGTGCACCGCCCCGGGTCCCTTTGGGGAGAGGGAGCGGTTATATAAGTCTAAGAAATAAATAAATAATAAAATAGGAATGTCTCTGCAATCTACAGAGGGTTCAGAGGCATGACTGGTACTAGACAGTGGTGGGTTCCTACCAGTTTGGACTGGTTCCGCTGAACCAGTAGTAATTTGGTGGCCTGGATCACTGGAACCAGCAGTCATCGATGCCTGCCACACCCCTGAACCGATTCTCCTATGGCACCGCCATCTTGTTTTTTGTTTCTGCGCATGCACAGAGCAATTTCTATTGCATTTATGGTCAAAAGTGCATACACGCAAAGTGCGCACCTGGCACACACACGAGTGAAGTGAACGCGCACACACAAAATTGCACAGGCACCGAACCAGCAGTAATGCCAGCAGCAACCCACCCCTGGTACTAGATCCAGTGTTTGGTTCTTCACTGGGATAGTGTTTTTTTTTTAAATTCTTGCCAAAAGAATTTTTAACAAAAGAAAAGAAATGAAAGTTAAATGAGAATCCAAGCAATCCACATTGATGAGGCGCTTTCCTATTGGGTGCACTTTCCGCTCTTTTTCATGACTTTGACACCTACGCTTTTGCACAAAGACATTCCCTGGGCATGTGCAAAGCTCACAGTTGCTGCATTGGGGATTTGCACTGTTCCACTAGGTGGGCACTAGTTTGCATTATGGTTTCAGCTGAAGCAGCACTTCTTTCGAACAACTGACCAAGGATCCTTTTGAAGAGTTGCACGGCCTAATAAATATACTTTACCTACATGAGACAAATTGAAAACCATCTTTGCCAGAGAATTGGCTGCTATGTAGGGAGCTTAGTTGCAAAGAGCCATCAGTCTCTCATGTGAAGCTTCAGGAAATCTGTCACTCTCCCGCTTTCCTTAGCAAACCACCTGTAAGCAGGCAATTGCCAGAACTGAAGCCCTTTGAAAGGATTTAAGGGGCCATTCCTTGTGCTGTTGTATTAGCATTTCATTTGTTTTTAGAGTGCAGTGTCACAGTTCATTTGTCTTCTTCTCTTCCCATCCCAACTTTTTTCACTGTATAAACTTGTAAGTCCACAATGAATACAGCTATTCATATTTAAGAATGACCTCTGTAACCCATCTAAGCCCAGGGGATGAATTTGGACATAAATTAAAGAAATAAACAAATTCAAATCAAATCATAGGAAAATTAATCCTGCTTAAGCTTTCATCTGTCTTTTTGTTCAACTCCTCTTTTTGACTATGATGACAAAGTCAAGCCTTTGGTTGATTTTTGTGATAACTGTTTATGAAACCTGTGGTGCCAAGTGGCAGTCATAAACAAGTACCAGGAAAGAATATTAAGGTTGAACTATGGGTTCCTTGATACATTCTAACCCTGGTTAATCACTTGCAGATGTTTGATCATGCAACTAGGTAACATCATAAGCACTAGTGATTGTGGGTTCCTGTTTATATAAAGTAGCTTACCTACCTAGCGTGTGTGTGTGGTTTTCTCTATGTGTTTTTTGATGAGTGATTGATTTCATTGATGGCTGATTGAGAAAACAGCTGATTGATAGCTGCTTGAAAAACAAAAAGATTCAGTAGCCCAAGAAGAAGAAAAAACAGTAATCCATGCTATAGGACAGTGACACCTATTATCTAAGATAGACAGGGAGAAGGCTAGCAAAGCAAATCCATGACCCTCAACTTGCCAGTCTGAAGATACAATGAAAACTCCTTATTCTTACAACACATGGACAGACCCCACCATACTGTAATTTCAACTGGGAAACTATGAATATCCTTGACAATGCTAAATATCAAAATGCTAGGAGATTCCTGAAAGCTTGTCATTCAGAATGCTTGTCATTCAGACAATTCACAATGCTAAACTGCAAACATAAAAATATCATGATGATCAGTGGTGAGTTCTGGCAGCCACTAAAGCTGGTTCGCACAGGGACGCTGTGCACACATGCACAGTATATAAAAACAACCTGGTGGCACCTATGGTAGATGGCGCAACCAGGAGAATCAGTTGGGGGGCGTGGCAGGCCTGGGTCACTGCCGGTTCCAGCGACCCACACTGCTAAGCTACTATCGGTTTAGCAGAACCAGTCCGAACTAGTAGGAACCCATCATTGATGATGATGATGTTACCCATTCAGGCAGTTCCAACTCTTGGTGATTCTATGGACTAGAATCTGCACATCTTCCGATCTTGGACCCTTTCTTTGAGTCTTTCTATGCTTTGGCTGGTGTCAGCTTTGATAGTGTCCAACCAGTGGTGGGATTCAAATAATTTAACAACTGGTTCTCTGCCCTAATGATTTCTTCCAACAACCAGTTTACCAAATTTCTCAGAAAGTTAACAACCGGTTCTCCCAAAGTAGTGCGAACTGGCTGAATTCCACCACTGTGTCCAGTCATGGTGTTCTTTGACAGCCTGGCTTCCTTTTGCCGCTAACTCTTTCAACATAATTGTTTTTTCCCAGTGAATTCCCCCAAATGACATGGCCAAAAGTAAGCAAGACGCAGTTTCGTGGTTTGGAAAAAATTCATACTCATCCTCAAGTTCTCTCACTAAAACCCCTAACTTCCAATTAACCTGAAATATACAAATCAAAATGAAAAATGAAATTTAAAAAAGATCCCATGGTAGCACTGGGACCAAACATTCCTTTGAAAAATCAACTGGGTGAGACTAAGTTATTTCAGGAGGTCTGGTATTCCATAAGTGAGGGCCATGACTCAAATGAGGGTATTCCATCATTTGGAGAAGAATGTCTTGCTAAAATGTCTGAGTTCAACTATAAAGTTAATACTTTATATAATGAAAAGAAGAAGATTTTTCTAACTTATCTGATTGAGAGAATCTGCCAGAGCTCAAATGATTTCTTCCTGGCTCTTCTGTTTGCTGATCTGTAGCTTTTAATATGAGAAAAAGATCTGAACTTGGATTGCATGGTTATTGCCATCAAGGTGATGGGTGTTTGACCCACTTTCTCATGCAGGCACTTTGGACAGTAAAGGAAATTATTAGGGATAATCACATTAACTATATTTAATTAATTCCATTTCATTTTAATGAAACTTGAATTACTGCCATGACCCCATCTATTTCTTTGTCCTAGCTTTGCTCACTTCTTGGCATGCAACCTTGGTACATTATTCAAAAGCCAAATGCAGCCTTTAGCTTCGGGAAAAAAGCCTTAGGATTTACTTATCTTAAACTAATTCATTGGCTCACTCCACCTGCAGCTTGATAGCCATTTCTTATATAACTGTAATGAATGAATTGCCACATTAAACAAAGGGGCTCAATGCAGTCACTCTTTTGGCTTTATTTCTTGGCATAGAAATTACCCACTGCTTATAGACCCACTTGAATCACAAGGGACATAATTTGGTTAATCCATTTTCAAAAACAATTTGGAGAGGCCCACTGTAAAGACATTCTCTGCAGGTTATCTACTGTACATTTATAATAATGACTTTTAGAAGCATGACTAATGCCTATCATAATATTTAAATAATATTTAAAGAAAGATGAGTTATTTTGATCTTAGTTACTTAAAATACCAATGAAATAACTCACCATTTGGCTGACCTGGTATGAATCATATCTGTATAAATCCTATTCTGTATATCTATATCTATCTATCATCTCTACATCTATATCTATCTATCTATCTATCTATCTATCTATCTATCTATCTATCTATCTATCTATCTATCTATCTATCTATCTAGCTAGCTAGCTAGGTAGCTAGGTAGCTAGGTAGGTAGGTAGGTAGATAGCTAGCTAGCTAGTTAGCTAGATAGATAGATAGATAGATAGATAGATAGATAGATAGATAGATAGATAGATAGATAGATACATTATCTCTCTATCTCCCTAATCCCTATCTATCTATCTATTTATCTATCTATCTATCTCCCTCAATATAATAACAAAATTGCCATGCATAAACACTTTATTTCCTCACCTTGACTGTACTTGATAAATAAAATTTAGGCTAATTTAAAAGGGGACACATGTTTGATGATGAGGTCATGAATGTTCACATTTGAATTATTCAGTAAGGATCTCCATACTCTATAGCTCCATCTGCTCCTAATCTCATTACAATCAGAGGAATGTTAATCAAAAGTTCAATGTACAAACTGGGCTGATCTTGAGAGACAGCTCATGTCATGGAAACTTTCTTGCAGGTGTTACCTAAAAGCCATGAATGAACCCAAAAAGTGCAAATTGTTAAATGCAGAAGCAAAACACACTGCTTATATGAAACGATCAGATAGCTGTCATTACAAAGCTTTGTACATATTCATTCTGTAACTAACAAAGTTAATATTTCAGCCCTGCAGAGAACATATTTTGAAAGATGTCACTGTGGAGGAGTAATTGTCTGGAGGGAAAACTACCAGGAAATATAAGCCCACTCACAGGTTCTGAGAACATATAATTTCTAACAAGAAGGGATGTTTCACTCAGCTTGTTAGTTGCTGTGAACTGTTCTTCTCAGCTTTATAAAACAAAATTGGGAAGCATGCTGAGCACGACTCCTGGATTTCTGTCAAACCATTTTACCTGCTGGGGAAACAGGAAGCATCTTCTTTGTAATGAAGTAACGTGGGTGGGTGTTTATGTGTGTTGCCTCTTTAAGAAAGACTTAGAAGAAGCTTTGTGGAGATATCTTATTTCATTTGACTGAAACTGATAATTTAGACCAGGGATGCCCAATCTTTTTTAATGTCAATAATTTTTTTATTGGATTTTACAATTTTTTCCAAAAAAAAAACAAAGGGAATAGGGTAAGGTGAGATACAAAGAAATTTTGAGAACTTTCAGGTCAGAATCGTCGGCCCCTCCAGGGCCTCTTAATAAAACATTGATAATACGTTCTCCAATATGCTACAAGGTGGAAGTGAGTGCATACATCATAAATTCTAAATTCTAAATTCTATGCTGGCAGTCATATACAAACATCCAGCTAAAAAGTTATATTGAGCTAATAAAAAACAAACAAATTCATTTTTTAGATCTAAGTCTCTTGGCAATTGTATCTTCTTGTGCTCCTTCCTGGCCCCCAGCGGGCGGGGCCGTGGCCCCCCCTGCCCCTCCTGAATCTTCCCCCAGGATAGAGGAATGTTTTTTAAGAAAGGCTTCCGCCTCAACAACTGTTTTAATCCTAACTCTTCCTCCTTCCCAGAACACCAACATCCCTTCAGGCATCGCCCACTTAAACCAAATCCCGTGGTCAAACAATTTTTTAGATAAGAAGGAAAACTTCCTTCTCATCTCTCTAATTTTTTTAGGGATCTGCTTCAAGATAGCGACTTCTTTTTGCTGGTAAATTAACGGACCACCTCTCTGCGCCTTCAAAATTCCCTCTCTGGTTGACCTCCTAACAAATTTAATATATATCTCTCTGGGTACCTCATTTATCCTGGCATATGCAGAATTTATTCTGTAGGCTAGGTCAATATCCCCCCTGATCTCATCTTTCGGTTTATGCAAATATTCTGCTAAAATTGTACTCATGAGATCAGGAAGACATTCACCATCTACCTCAGAAACGTTCTGAAATCTTAAAAAATATGACATCCTTTCAAAATCCATCCTTGACATATGCCCAGTTAATTCTCCAACTTCAGTTTTAACATTTTTAAGTTCTCCCTTTGCCCCAGCCAGCCCCCCCTCCAATTCCTCGGTCTTCTGTGTATTCTCCTTCAGTTGTTTCTGTGTTTCCATAAGTCCCTGTTTGAAATCCTTATTGTCTTGTCTTAAACCTTTAATTTCCTGCACCAAGATTTGTAACACTTCTTCCAAAGCTGTCATTCTTCTTTCCAATCCTGCTAGTTCTGATGTGATAGAAGCCATGGTGAGCTGTTAAAATCCATGCCACTAAAATGGCGTTTTTTGGGTGGGGCTGCTGCAGCCAGTCAGGAGGACAGAGTCCAGGTCAAAGTTGTAAAAAATTTATAAAACCCCCAAAGAGAAACAAATTGCAGAATCAATTATTCAAACAAAGAAGGCACTTCAGAGAGGGAATCAATCAGTCCAAGAATTTCTTCATTAATAGAGAGAGGCAGTCCAAATCACAAAGAGACGTTGGTACTTTTCCACAAACAAAATTAGTCATTCAGGAACAAAGGGCAACCATCTTCCACTGCCCAGTCTGAGAGCCAGCAGGAGAAAGTGAAAAGAACAATTGTTTCAAGCCAGCCGGACTTAGATACATTGTGTAAAGGCAAGCCGCAAATTACTTTCACTTGCTTGAAAAAAAAAAAAAGCCGGATACAAAATAACTTCCCCACAACGAGGAGCCATTTCTAACCGCCGCTGTTAATCCGAGGGGGGTTTTAGCAAACAAACACCCCCCTCCACAGTTCTTTCAATTCAGGCTGCCAGAAAAAAGATAGTTTTGAAAGCACTCCCTCTCCCTCTCGCCGCCAAAGCCCCGGAAGGCTTCCGATCCGCCTTCAGCTCTCTCCCGGTCATGAAATGTTACCGTCCTCCGTTGGCGAAGGGAACCAAGCCCCCCGCAGCATGACCCCTTTCTCCTAGGCTGAGGACCCAGGCCGCTTCCCAGCTACCGCCAGGATAGACCAGCCCAGGCAAGCCAGCCCTACAGAGCCCCCCCCCAAAAAAAGGGGTGCCCCGCCCCGTTGGGGGCAGAAAGAGGTACAAAGCGGCGGACGAACCCCAGAGTTCGTCCGTCGCCGCCAGAAGCGGAACAGGAAGTCCAGGGATGCCCAATCTTGGCAACTTTTAAGACCTGTGGACTTCCACTCCCAGATTTCCCCAGCCAGCCTTGCAGAATGGCTTGCTGGGGAATTCTACAAGTCGAAGACCACAAGTCATAAAGTTGGAGACCCCTCATTTAAAGCTTAATTTTAGTAATAGTAGAATTAGTTTTTCTGATAATTTACGGGGAATAAACAATTGCAAATGAAATTACGCTTTGAAACCATAAATGCTTTAAATGAGCTTTTACTGAGGATGTCATATATCATATAGCATTCTTTATATCTTTTAATTTGCAAAACTGTCAGAAAAGTAAAGTTCTGTAAGAAGCATGATAGCTTTAAATTTAGAGATATGGGAAACTGCTTTGTACAAAGTCAAGCCATTCACTCATCAAGAATCACAAGTGCTGGAAAAGATCCCGGAAGTCATATTATCCAAACCATGTGTAGGATCCACTACAGTATTTCTGGCAGATGTACATCTGGACTCTATTTGAAGTCCTGCTGTGAAGAGGAACATACTATTCTATGAAACAAATTGACCGTTCTCACCATAAGGAAATTCTTCCTAATAGCTAAAGTGAATATAATTCCTTATAGTTTCAACCCATTGGTTCTGGTCCTGCCCTCTGAGGAACAGAAACCAAGTCCTGTCCTTCCTTTGTATGATAACTTTTAACTATCACCTCTCAATTCTTTCTTCTCCAAATTAAGCATACCCAGTTCCTTTAACTGCCCTTCACTGGATAAAAAGCAATGGGTAGAAACTAAACAAGGAGGAGAGAACCAGCAAATGGATTTATAACTGGCTGACCAACTGCACTCAATGTGTAGTCCTTAATGAAGCTGTATCTACATGGAGAAAAGTATGCAGTAATCCAAGGCTATGTCTTAGGCCCATACTCTTCAATATCTTAATCAATGATTTAGATGAGGAAATAGATGGGGAACTAATCAAATTTGCAGATGACACTAAGATAGCAGGAATACCCAACACTTCAGGCTGAAGATACAGAAGGATCTTGACAGACCTGAACACTGGCCCCTATCTAGCAAGATAATATTCAATGGTGAAAAAAGTAAGGTTCTACATTTAGGCAAGAAAAACCAAATACACAGGTATAGTACAGGTGTATCAATAATAGTAACTGCAAATTACTCTTAAAATCTTAACATTCTAGTGGACAATCACTTAAATATAAGCCAGGAGTGTGGTGCAGCTGCCAAAAAAGCCAGTACAGTCCTAGGCTGCATTAACAGAGGTACAGAATCTAGATCACATGACATGATAATACCACTTTATAAAGCCTTGACAAGACCACCCGTGGAACACTGCATCCAATTTTGGTCACCATGATATAAAAAAGATGTTAAAACTCTAGAAAGAGTACAGAGAGGAACAACAAAAGTATTAGGGGCTGAAGGTTAAAATATATGAAGACCAGTTGCAGAAATTGGGTATTTAATGAAAAGAAGAACTAGAGATGGCATGATAACTGTGTTCCAATATCTAAGAGGTTGCCACAAAGAGGTGGGAGTCAACCTGTTCTCCAAAGCAAGGCAAGATAAGAAGCAATAGATGTAAACCAATCAAGAAGAGAATCAATCTAGAACTAAGGAGACATTTCTTGACAGAATAATTAATCAATGGAATGACTTGCTTCCAGAAGTTGTGAATGCTCCAATAATGGAAGTTTTTAAGAAGATATTGGATAACCATTTGTTTGAAATAGTATAAGGTTTCCTGCCTGAGCAGGGGGTTGGATTGAAGACTTCCAAGGTCCCTTCCAACTCTGTTATTCTGTCATTCTATCAAGGTGAGAACCTACTTGGAAATAAGGAGAAATTTACTGACAGAACATTTAATCAGTGGAATGCCTTGCTTTCAGAAGTTGTGGGTGCTCCACCACTCTATTTAAAAAGAGATTGGACAGCCATTTGTCTGAAATGGTATAGGGTCTCCTGCTTGGCACAAATGATCAGACTCAAATTATCCATTTCTGACACATTATGCAAAGACAGAGCACTGTAGAGATCTACAATGCTTGAAAAGTTGGAAGGAAAGGGAAGAGGACAACAAGCAGCAAGATGGATTGACAACCAGCACTGATGGGTACAGCATGGGAAGGTCTGAAAGACCAAGTTGGAAGCAGATCCTCCAAGGGTTGTTACCAAGTTGATGGCACATAACCAACCAACCAACCAACCAACCAACCAACCAACCAACCAACCAACCAACCAACCAACCAAGACAGAATAGAGAAAGACAATTACTTCCTGTGATATGAACTCTACAATGTACCACTATTTATCTATCCCAAAATAGCATTTGCTTTTTTAGCAGTAGATCACATAATTGGTCCATGATTTTTCAATCTCATGGAGAAGTTTGAACATTTGGGACTGTTTTCCTGAACAGCAAAAATTTAAGCTGTTGTGGTCAAGCAAATAATTTCCAAGCTCAAGAGTAATTTATAAAGGATCTGTCCTCCATTAATTTACCCAACCTCCTTTTAAAGTCATCCATATTAGTGACCATCAACATCTCTGTGGGAATGAATTCCATAGGTGACATATGCAAAGAAATAAGAGCTGTTTTTGTTTTCCTTAAAAAAAAACCCTTTCAATCAGCTTAAGATATTCTATTTAAATTGTTTACACGGGAGAGACTGAATTTTCCAGCCCCCTCAGAAGTGCAGAACATGGGAGTTTAGACGACTATTTCAAATGTGGTAATATGCTAGGTGTAATTGGTTTAGAGATGAAATGCGTGCAAGATATACCCAGTAATTTAAATCTCAAATGCAATTTTCTATTTTGGAAAATAAAATAATAGGCATATTGCGTAGAGCTTATTTCCATTTGCAATTTTCACCCAGCAAGTAACATGAAGATTTAAATTAAAGTGGAGAATAACAGGAAAGCCTACAGGAAAAAAAAACTAATTAAAATGCAAGATATAGTTTACTGCTCCTGTCTCAGTATTATTTCTTACATGCAAAATGCTGGCTTCATTTGCGCTTAATAGTTCTAGCAGCTGTTTCAATACTGTAAGCATCCCCCCCACCCCCAACAACACACAAAATACAACAACCAAAAAAAGCTAGGTCAAGAAGTGAGAGTGCTTTTGCTCCGGGGCTAAGTTTTATGTTACTCTTTGTACCCTGGAATTGATTCAACAGTCAAAGATCTCTCACCAAGTATGAAAGTTCTGCAAGAATGATATTTTGGTGCTCTTCCAATAACAAGGCTTAGGGAAGAATTAGGCTTTAACTCTTCATATTTAATCATGACTCAAAGATGAGTTCAAGGATTTTCTGTTTCCTGGTAGCTCTGGTGAGAACCCCTGATTGCAACCCCTTAAAAGCTTTCTCTAATAAATGAATGGCACCAAAACCTAGGTAAGGCAAAAAGACCAAAAACCCAAATCTTGCAAGATTCGTGCTATGCCTGAGCCGAAAAAAACTGCTCCAGATTGATGCCAATCCAGTTCATAATGTTGGTTCTAATCCTTGCCTCACTACCTGAGGCATTGCTTGCTCTGGCATGAAGTCCAAACACTAAAGCTGATAGTTCAAGATCTTGCCAATTTCCAAAACCTCTTTTTCACGTGTTGCTCCTGAACTGTGCAATATGCATGTCTCTCGTTAGAAAAAAAAAGTCCAATTTTTTTTCTATACAACAAGGCTTTTTGAACTGGATTAGTAATAATTACTAGCTTTTGCTTCTGTATTTCTTACCCGAGTTTGAAAACATAAATATAGATATACTGTATTATTTAGTTACCTTGAATATCCTAGTACTGAAAAGATAGGACACAAATGGGGAAAAAAAATAGTAATGAAAAGGCAATAATCCTAGGATTAAGAACTTTTTCAAAAACTAGCACATGTTGTATAACAACTGTGAAAAGAACTAAACTGCATCTCCACTAGGATTCCCCAATTATTCCATAATTTCTCCTCTCCATTTAGGAGACACAGCTCTAACCACCAAAGTATTTAGATACGTGGATTCTAAGAAGGCATATAAGATATAAATCAAGACTATAAATATGCTTCAGGCCAGTACTTGGTTTTTTTAATAGGCTACTTTCTGTCTAATTTTAATCTCCTGAAAGAATCTTAAAATGAGGTGGGGAATAAAACTTGGTTGATACCAAGGAAGGTGTTTGTGGGCATATTGGTATTGCACTAGACTAGGGGTCTGCAAAGTCGGTTCTTTTAAGACTGGTGGATTTCAACTCCCAGAGTTCCCCAGCCAGCATAGCTGGCTGGGGAATTCTGGGAGTTGAAGTCCACCAGTCTTAAAAGAGCCGACTTTGCAGACCCCTGCACTAGACTTCTTCGCCATGCGACATTAAAGATGTAGGAGAAGAGCAACGATGTAGAATTCAAAACAGCATAAAGGTTAGATGAGATAAGTCACTATTACTCATACAATTGATATTATGAATTACCAAAACTCTAAAAGACGATTTTTATAAGCAAAATGTGTTCCACAACTTTTCTGAGAAAATTATGGGCAGCCCCAAAAATAAACAAATGCATAAATTGAACAGATCAAACCAAAGCTGTCACTCAAGACACAAATGACCAGGCATAATTTATCATACTTTGGATACATTAGCTCTCTAGGGAAGACTGCAATGCTATGAAAGGCGGAAAGAAAAAGAAGAGAATGACCAACAGTAAGATGGATGAACCCAGTTGCAGTGATGATGGGTGCACTGGAGGGTCAGATTTGGACAGATTGTCAATTACAAATTTTTCCTATATGGTCATAGATAAGGAGTTGATACTGATTTGATGGCACATAATCAATCATCATAACCAGTAAACAATTAAGATTACAAAAAAAACCCCAAATGTAATGAATATAATATTTAAATTTGACAAGAATTATAGAAAGAGAACATATCATTCTGGTTGAAAGTTATCTTATATTGATTTTTTAAAATTGTTTTCTGGATTGTTAAAAATTAAATTATTGTGGCATTGATTCAGGCATGATACAATTCAGTTGATAAGAATTTGGTTGGGGATATTTTCCTAAAGCAGCCTGATATAAAGCCAACCTCACGGGGATTTGTCAACAGAAACCCACCTCTTTTCCAATTTTGAAAATATTTCTCACGTTAAGGTTTCCAAATCTGTGTAAAAAACAGCTGTCCGTATTAAATCACAGGGCTCAGAACAAAAGGGAATGTGTCACTGTATACTCAGTAAACAATGAATGGTCTGTGAATATAGGTAGTCCTTGACTTACAACATTTTATTTAGTGAGCAAAGTTACAATGGCATTGAAAAAAGAGACTTATGACCATTTTTCACACTTATGACTGTTGCAGCTTCCCAATAGTCACATGATCCAAGTTTAGATACTTGGCAACTGACTCATATTTATGACTGTTGCTGTGTCGGAAGGTCATGCGATCCCCTTTTGCGACCCTCTGATCAGTAAAGTCAATGGGGAATCCAGATTCCCTTAACAACCATGTGACTAATTTAACAAAGGCAATGACTCACTTAACAACTGTACAAGAAAATTCATAAAATGAAGCAAACTCACTTAACCAATGTTTACTTTAGCAACATACATTTTGGAATCAATTGTAGTTGTAATCCTACCCTCTGACAGGCTAGATTGTAGTCATGAATTATGTCAAAAGTTGTGTGCTGAAAATTTCAGACTTGTACCCTACTGCAGGGGTCCCCAACCTTTGCAACTTTAAGTCTGAAGGACTTCAGCTCCCAGACTTCTGGGAGCTGAAGTCCTTCAGACTTAAAGTTGCAAAGGTTGGGGACCCCTGCCCTACTGTATCTTGCTCCCAAATAAAAAGAAAAGGTGACTGATTTTTCCCCAGCTATCAAGAGTGGTGGTTTAGAAAGAAAATCTGTTCACGTTCATATTTTGCAAAGACAATGAAGGCTTAGCTCCATTTCAAAAATATGATCAAGGTAGAACATGCCTATGTTTTCAGGTACCTAATCCAAAAGAACAAATGCTGTCCGTGTCACTGTTAGAGCACTATCTGAACAGAAAAATTATACTGTGGGCTTATTCAGCAGTTATGCAATTTTAGATACAGTTCAGTCTGTATCTGAATCTCAACACTTCAACATAAAGAGTTATGCAGTAACGTACAAAAACAACTCCTAGTTTTAGTAGTCTGTTTCTGACTAAACATTCATGTTAAGCTAGTGGAATTCAACACACACAGTACTTAACATGTATTCTGAAAGCCATTTTCATGCCCTAGGAGTCCACACATCTTAGTGTTGACGAGTTTGAAAAACATTACCTAAAACCATATATTCCATGTTACACCAGTAGCAATACTATAAATGAAACAATAAGAAGGGCTGTTTAAGTTTAAAAGTACTTGCCAAATTCTCAGAATCTATCAAGAAGCTATCTTGATGAGGCTATCACTAAAAGTTAGTAGGAGATGCTAAAGAGTCAGTATTTGCCAGAGGGAATACAGTTGCCAGTGACCAAGCTTTGAAGCTTAAATGCACACTGAATGAATTCTTTGATTAACAGAAACTTGGAAAGCTTCAGAAAGTCCTGCAATGGAGAAATTGTATGTTGATCATTATGAATCTTCAATTTCAATAACAAAGGATCTATCTAAAGAAGATCTGGAAAAAATGTTTTTCTTAACACGATCGATCCATAGTAACATATCTTCGCATGGTTCTTGCACACTGGATTGTGGTCCAGTCTGCAGCTTTTCCAATTCTGAAGATCAAATAGCGATGGGAAAGACTTTCGCCTTGACAAGTGCCTACAAATACTCGTGACAGTTGATTGCAGTGGACTGTAGTGGAATATAAAAGAAATCAGCATGAGCTATTTTGTACAAACTACAGAAATGGGCTCTGGAGCAGCTGAATGACATCATCATGGCTGCCAATCATTTTCTGTACAAAACAAAGGGAAGGGAATTACTTCTAAAAGATGGATTCACAAAAGCTGAGTTTCTAAGTTCAGAAAATTGCAAGTGTATACATATAGTTTAGGAAAATATTGGAATTACTAATCTTTTTTTTATGTACATCAAAGGAATTCCTTTTTTAAAAAAAAATAACCAATGGTGACATTCACATTCATAAAACAATATACCTTAGGGGAAGTTGAACACAAAAGTTTTGCATATTAAAGAAAGATCTGAATGATACATTCAGGCTGCTATTTCAGGATATTTTTAAAAATACATAAATAATATTGATGGTATGGATTAATTCTTGAAAAAAGTGTAGATATCAAATGAGACTTTTACTGTATGTCCAATGTTAAAATATTTTGTTTCACTCTGTAATTGTAAGTCAAATCTGAGTGTTCTTTTCCTTTAATTATAATATTTAGTTCTTTCTGGTTCCCTCTAGTGTCTATTTTTAAAGTCTTACCTTACTATGTTTTTTTAAATCAAAACCAATGTATTTTTTCCATGGAAGGGATTTTTTTATAAGTAATTCCAAAAACGTATTTCAAATTTATCTGAATCCTTAGAGTGTTTCTAAAATGAAAAATTTAATCATTTCTTTAATCATCATTTTTGTTGTTTATTTAAAAAAATTAAGTTTTTAAACTTGCAATTAAGACTTCTTTTTCTAAAGATTGAAGGAAGAACACTCTGCATGATAAAATCGATCAGATCCGGGATAGGTTGGCCTCCAATTGGACTAGTTCAGATGGGCTGACGGAGGTGGGTCTTGAGTCTGTTATCTGGGAAGAGTTTGATCCTGTGACTCCTGAGGACATGGACAGGATGCTGGGGTGGCTGAACGCCACCACATGTTTATTGGACCCGTGTCCCTCCTGGTTGGTACTGGCGTCCCGGGAGGTTACATGAGGCTGGCTCCAGGGAATTGTCAACGCTTCTTTGAGTGAGGGGTTTCTGCCGGCCGCCTTGAAAGAGGTGGTGGTGAGGCCCCTCCTCAAGAAGCCCTCCCTGTGTTGGCCTACTACCGTCCAGTCTCCAACCTCCAATTCCTTGCGAAGGTTGTTGAGAGTGTGGTGGCGCAACAACTCCCTCAGCACCTGGAGGAAACTGTCTATCTGGACCTGCGCCAGTCCGGCTTCCGGCCTGGGCACAGCACAGAGACGGCATTGGTCGCGTTGGTGGATGATCTCTGTAGGGCTCAGGATAGGGGTTGTTCCTCTATCCTGGTCCTTTTAGACCTCTCACAGGTTTCGATACCATCGACCATGGTATCATGTTGCGCCGGCTGGAGGGGCTGGGGGTGGGGGGCACCATTTTACGGTGGTTCTCCTCCTACCTCTCCGACCGATCGCAATTTGTGTTGGCAGGTGGGCAGAGGTCAACGTCGAGGTGCCTCACTTGTGGGGTACCACAGGGGTTGGTCCTCTCGCCTCTCCTGTTCAACATTTATATGAAGCCGTTGGGTGAGATCATCCGTGGTTTCGGCGTAGAATTCCACCAGTACGCTGACGATACTCAGCTGTACATCTCTACCCCGGACCACCCCAACGATGCCGTGGAAGTGATGTCCCGGTGTCTGGAGGTTGTGCGAGTCTGGATGGGGAGAAACAGGCTCCGACTCAACCCGTCCAAGACCGAGTGGCTGTGGCTTCCGGCATCACGATATAGCCAGTTGGTGCCAGCTCTGGCTATTGGAGGCGAGTCATTGGCCCCCACAGAGAGGGCTCGCAACTTGGGCGTCCTCCTGGATTCTTGGCTGTCTCTAGAAGATCATATGACAGCCGTGGCCAGGGGGGCTTTTTATCAGGTCCACCTGATACGCCAGTTGCGCCCCTTTCTAGATCGTGACACTTTACGCACGGTCACTCAAGCCCTTGTCATCTGCCGCCTGGACTACTGCAACACTCTCTACATGGGGCTTCCCTTGAAGTACACCCGGAGGCTCCAGTTAGTTCAGAATGCAGCCACGCAGGGGATCCTTGGAGCTTCTAGATGCTCCCATGTGACACCTCTCCTGCGCGAGCTGCACTAGCTGCATGAGGCTTTCCGGGTGCGCTTCAAGGTACTAGTAACTACCTTTAAAGCGCTCCGTGGCAAGGGACCTGGTTACCTGCAAGACCGCCTCCTGCTACCAAATACCTCCCACCAACCAGTTCGCTCCCACAGAGAGGGCCTCCTCAGGGTGCCGTCATCCAGGCAATGTCGGTTGGCGACCCCTAGGGGGAGAGCCTTCTCTGTGGTGGCTCCTGCCCTCTGGAATGACCTATCCACTGACCTACACATGACCACAGACCTACGCCTCTTCTGTCGGGCCTTGAAGACCTATTTATTTCGTGCGGCTGGCCTGGCGTAGTTTTTAAATGGTTTTTAGTAGGGTTTTATTAAGGTTTTAGAACAGGCCTACCATTTAATATATTTTTAAACATATTTTATGTATTTTATATTTTATACCACTGATTTTTATTGCTGCCTGTACACCGCCCTGAGTCCCGGAAGGGAGAAGGGCGGTATAAAAATTTAATAAATAAATAAATAATAAATAAATAAATACTCGCACAGTGCTATAAAACTTGTCATCCAAAGGTTTCTAATAACTGGACAACTATTAGCAAGTTATTTCCAAAAGTGATTTAAAAAGAAAATATGCAAAGTTAGTGTCCTTTCAAAGGCACTGACCATGATTTAAGCAAGTTGGCTATTCCTTAGTCTCCCAGAGCTCTACATCCACTGGACTCTACTGTCATGGGGATTCCTCATGAGGAACAGATGTATGGAACGCTTGTGGACAATCTCAAGCTCTCTCCTTGTCTGGAGAGGAATTACAAAGACCTGGTCTATTCAATGGTTTTTCATTCCATCTCAGTTGTCAGCTCCAATTTTTGTGGAACCATCTTCAATCTTTCATTTGTTCCCTGAAAGTCCCCAAGATGAGGTTTTAAAAATAAAATGTTGTAATCTATAAAAAATGTTGTGAATCATAAATAGTTCTTAATGGCTATACATTAATTCAGTTTGTGTCGCCTGAATAGCAGCTTTTATCTTTGTCAATATGTAAATCCTGAATCCTTTATTATGCCCCTGAAAGGTGGTTAATTCCACCAGGCCTTGAAATCAGTAAACTTTCTTCCTACCAGAAATTACTGAGGTTGTACAATTATTTTTTTGGCAGACATTGGGAAAGTTCAGTTATTACATTTCAATCAGGGTTCCTAAGCTTGCTAGAGTATCTTGAGAAGTACTTTAGTACTGAAATTTTACAATTAACAAATATAAGAAAATCGCACAGTGAAACCATACAGATTTAGAAGTGAAGTCAGAAATAAGGAATAAACCTTTAAATCACAGCTTGTTTGCTTATCAGCTACAAGTCAGCCTTTCAGAACTGTTTTAGCACTACTATGATTGCAAGTTAGTGAGCCGTGCCTTACATTCAATATCAGCCCAAATCTCTGCCAGATCCAAGAATTTTCTGTGCAGCCAACTGCATCTATAACTTGGGATTTAAAATTTTGTTTGAAGGACATACACATCTACGATTTGGGATGTGTTTACGCTTCACGTTTGGGACAGATTTGGGTGTTGTGGCAAGAAGGGAGATCCAAGAGGGGTAGAAGGAGGAGAAGGGTAACAGAAGGGAAGGTAATTCAAAAGTAAATCATGTTGCAGTGTAAAATCATGTATTTTCTCTAGTTGGTTGTAACACACACACGCATATACACACACATGCACGCAGGGAGGGAGGGAGAGAGAGAGAGTATACAGAGAGAGAAAGAGAGAAAGAGGTGCTTAAACATGGTGCATCTGTCATAAAGAAATTGATAAATATACTTCTCTAAATATAGGCAGCATTGTTTGTGATGCAAAGATGGATTTTTCTTTGTTCCATCAGACTGATTGCCGCTGCATCAAAATGAATTGGGGTCTGATGCAGAAGGCTCATACTGAGAAAGTCAATATTACTATCCAATAAATGCAGTATATTGAAATTTTTTAACCTGGAAATGTCTCTACGAAAGGCATGCTGTATTTTTAATGCTTTGATAGGTTAGATAACATGTTTACCTAAAAGTATGCAGTGTCAGTATTGCTTTTCCAGCTTGCTGACATCTTTCTTTATTAAAAGCGAACAACGCACACACACATAGTGCCAGTGTCCAGTTGTGAAGACAAACAAAACATTGTCTGCATTCAAAACCATCTTGATGATAAGCCACATTTTTTCTTCTCCTGTGAGTGTACCTATAACAAAGCCTTCTCCAGTGTCTTACTTGTGTTTGAAAGAAAAGAATTCAGATGATACAAAATACATCCATCTAGAGATTTCATTCCAAGAAAAAGCATAAAGAAGAGAGGGATCAATGAGAAAATGTATGTTAAAAAAAGCTATTAGCCATCTGTCACCCTTCAGGAAAGCGTTATTCTCTGGCTGTTGAGGTAGGACAATCAAAGATTCCATCTTCAGAGAGATGGCATATATGATTAGTGAGCTTTGGATATATATATATATTGTTTGATATGTTAGTTTATGAACGTTAATTTAGGAACATAATTTTTGTTGACAGGCAATATTATTGAGGTATTATTTGATTTACTATGCAATTTGGAGACCTACTATATAAATCTTCAAAATAAATAAAAATGAACACGCTGGAACCAGACTGGCTTCACAGACTTTGCTCACCGTGTTTTCTAAACTTGTTTTTAATGAGATAAAATTTGGTGTATTTATTTGGCATAAGTTAAAATCAATCAAACCATCTTTATTTGTTTACTTTTATTTCTTTGTTTCTCAGTGTGACAGATTTTAAATGCATTGTGTGAACCACCTGTGACTTGGTCTTGGTTTTAATGAACATTTTTTGCTCTTAGCTAGTCAATCCTTTTCTTTTCTTTTTCAGTTATGCTATAATGTGCCTCTGTAGATTGCTTAGGAGTTTAGCTAAGAAAGTAAGTTCTGTGGGCATGACTTGGTGGGTGTGGTGTGGCTTGGTGGGTGTGGCTTGGTGGGTGTGGCAGGGGAAGGATACTGTAAAATCTGTATTCCCTCCCCACTCCAGGAGAAGGTTACTGCAAAATCTCAATTTCTACCCAATCAGCTGGGACTCAGAAGGCAGAGAATAGGTGGGGATGTGGCCAGTCAGAGGTGGTATTTACCAGTTCTCTGAACTACTCAAAATTTCCACTACCAGTTCTCTAGAACTGGTCAGAACCTGCTGAATGCCACCTCTGTAGTCAAGGTCAATAAACAGGAATAGGTTACCAACCACAAATGAACTATACACACCTTTAAAACATAAATCTAACTCACTAGCATCCAGTGATGCCCATGTAAGAAATCAAAAAAAGTCAAGATGGCAGTGGCAGCTGTGCAATTAAAATTCTGCTCTTTTGTATAGAAGTGAGCAACATTTTTTTTTGTTACCCCCATGGATTCCACCACCAAACCAAAAGTAAAGACATGATTGTAGTGTAGGGAAATATGAATTCAGGCCTGGACTAACAACATTGAGAATCCTGATGTTTTAAAAAATGACATGGAGATTACTGCAAGGGCAAAAGGAAGTATGAGAAGTAGGATGGCAACTTCTGGCCTGTGAAACCAGCACACACACATTCCAAATTCCCAAAGAATGGATAAATCTACCTCAAAGCTGATGGAAAAAACCAGAAGGTTTGGGAATTCTTACTTTTAATATGGTGCCATTGCTTTTTTCTTTTTCTTTCTGGACATTGTCTGAAGGGTGGAAGTGCTGTTACTGCAGATGCAGTCAAATGTTAAAGAATTTTCAGCACAGAGTTTTGTCTCTGGGTCTAAACCAGTGCTTGTCAACTTCAGCCACTTTAGATGGGTGGATTTTAACTCCAAGAATTCCCCTTTTGGATTTCAGATTCTGAAAAATAATTTGCAACAGGCAGTCATTTTCGCAAAATAGAGCAAGTGGATTTCAATTCTTTCTGATTTTGATGAAGAATCTTTTCAGAGATTTGAGGACTTTAAAAGGAAGTAACATGGCTCCCTCGCATTCAGTAGAAAGGATCCTTATTTCTTACTGATCTCTGCAATGGGTTTTTCCATTTGCTTGGCACAGGATTACTATCACTGCAAATGTCACCTCACTCTGTCCTGTGCAACAAAATTCTGAACACTTAGAAACATAGCTTGAATATCTGGATCTAATTATTTGGAAATGTAGAATGTCTCATCCTCATCTCTTCAGTGAATGGCATTATATTTTGCTGAAAACCAAAGTGTTATGACTATTTTTGTTGGCAACATGCTAAATTATGGGAGAACAAAGGCCAAATTTTCCTAATTTCAGTCTGGATCCAAGCAACAGTTTCAATTCAGACCCTAATGAATATTTTCCAGAGCTATTGATTGCTGTTTTCATGCACACAAAACTTAATTGGTCCAATTCTGTCCATTCCTATTGACCAAGCTGACAAAGGAAGCATTTTGAGAACAACTCTAAAATGCAGAGCTGTTTTAATCTTGTCTCCTCTTTTTTTTATATACTCTTTCTCGTGCCAAAAGGGCTAGAGGAATGTCAAGTTCATCCAGGTTTAAAGTACAGAAATGTGTCACTGCATAACTTTCCAGCTTTTCGGTTCACGAGGAACACATAAGAAATTCAGCTGGGCCGCTTGGATTAATAAGGTCCAGATAGACTTTTTTTTGGCAACTTTTGCTTTTCAGATTTGTACCTTTTCATTTGATTACCTTTCCACAGACTGACAATGTGAATGAATTGTTTCTAAAGCTCTAATGTTGGGGAAAGTAGAAGGAAAGGAAAGAGGATGACCAGCAGCAAGGTGAATGGAGTCACAGTGGTGATGAGTACCCTGTTTGGCATCATCAAAGAAGAGGTAAGGGATAGAACATCATAAAGAAAATCTATCTATGTGGTCCAGTGGTGGGTTTCAAATTTTTTTAGAACCTACTCTGTAGGTGTGGCCTATTTTGTGGGCGTGGCTTGGTAGTCATGTGACAGGGTAGGAGTGGCCACCTTTTAAAATGTGGTGAAACTCATTTAACAACGCTCTTGCTTAACAACTAAAATTTTGGACTCAATTGTGATGATAAATTCTTTCTTTCTTTCTTTCTTTCTTTCTTTCTTTCTTTCTTTCCTTCCTTCCTTCCTTCCTTCCTTCCTTCCTTCTTTCCTTCCTTCCTTTCCTTTCCTTTCCTTCCCGTTGGGTCACTGGCAGCGGCGGGCCAGATTTACTTCCAGATATGCCGGTGGAACCCCCTCTCACCGGTTCTCTAAATTTCACCAACCGGCTCTCGCGAGTAGGGTCGAGCCTGCAGAAACCCACCACTGATGTGGTCACTAGAAGTTGAAATTGACTTGCTAGCATATAATCAATCAATCAGTCAATCAATGAATAAAAATATCTTACAATCTAATTTTATGCATGTTTACTCAGACGTAAGCCTTGTTAAGATAAACAGACTTTACTCTTAATTAAGTGGGATCCTTCTCTTCCAAAGCAGTTTTAAAAATCTGCTCTAATTAAAAAAATATGTTAACCTGAGGGAACTGAATGGTGCTGAGATAGAATACCAATTGTATCTGTGTTATAACATGGTTATTATTATTTTTTTGATTATAGCGACAGGGTACAGGAAATGATTCATCCTGAACTGATATAGCATGATCACATCTTTTAATAATTAGCATTGATTTCAAGATGTCTATGGATTCCCAGAAATTCACTTGTGAGCGTACATTGGATTGAAACAATGTCTAGCTTGTGAGCTTGTGATTGTACATTGGATTGAAACAAATGGAGCATCAACAGGTCATTGGGAATAGCAAACAGAACAAGAGGGAAGGAAAAGCAAACAAGAGAGAAGGAAAAGCAAACAAAAGAAAAAAGAAAACCAAAGTCTGGCAAGATGTAGGAATGTATAAGTAACTTTTAAGGAACATAATTACATCGTTATATTTCAAATATTATTCAGCATTTCTACCTAGATATTTTTAAAGTTGAAGATAATATATTAGGATCTATGTGTTGCATAGCTAAAAAAATAAAGACCAAATTTGGACGTGTGTGTTTATAGAAAGAAAGAGAGAGAGATTTTGAGGTTGTGGTGTATTTTATAGTGTTAAATATTGCTGATTCAAATAAAGTTCAATTTTCTGGTGTTTTGCAATAGCATGACTAATAATTAACAGGGAACAACGAAATCACTTTTTGTGCTGCAGTGATGTGTAAGACATTAAAATATCCTTACATAAAAACTCCATGCTGCAACCATGTGTTGGAGAAGATAACACAACCTATGGGGCATCGCCAATGTTATAATCTCTGGTGCCATTAACTCTGCTCAGGCATGGTTCAAGGAAGACACCTAAAACTATAGTTGTAGGCAGGGGTGGGGTTGCTGGAGGGTCGCAGGGGTTCAGGAGAACCTCTAGCTAAGATTCTGTGCAGTTCAGAGAACCCCAAATCCCACTCCTAGCTGGCCCCGCCTACCCTGCCCTACTCCTCCCAGAAGTCCCCATGTGGTCCATTTGAATGCAGGTAAGTGCAGGTGCATGTGGAGGCTTGGGGAGGGCAAAAAAAACGGGCCTACTGGAAGTTGGGGAAGGCCGAAAATGGGCCTGTTATTGGCCTCTAGAGCCTAGGGAAGCAATTTCTGCCCTCCCGGAGGCTCAAGGAAAGCCTCTAGAGCTCAGGGAGGGCAAAAACACTTCCTCACACACACACAGTGGTGCAGAAGGCCAATTAGGCCATGCCCACCCAGCAACTGGGCAAAGAATCCCTTGCTAAAATTTTTGAAGCCCACCCCTGTTAAGGTGCCCTAACCTTCCAAGAACTGAAGGCTGTCCAATCCAAGTTCACTTGAAAGGTAAAAGAAGAAGAAAAAAGAAAAGCACCATATGAAGCGGAAAGAGCCTTGAAGTTTCATATCAGCTCCGGATGGCAAGCTGAGCAATTAAACAGATCACCTGGCCATTCCTATGAGATAAGCTGTAATTATACCTCAATGCCTATCTGTATATTACAATCAGTCACTGCTAGTTAATGGGTGGCTCTATTCTCTGATACATTTGCTTTGCTTTTGTGATATACAAATGACCATTTCTAATCCATGCAGCTGCTTCTGAATTTTTTCTCTTCTGCCTCTCTTTGCCTTTCACGTTGCCTTCTCTTTTCACTTGATTGTCACTCCATATGAGCAAAGGGTACCATGTACAATACATCTTTACCAATTTCTTACATACAGTCTTTGGCTTGCAAGAGTTCATTTAGTCACCATCCAAAGTTACTGCTGCACTGAAAAAAAAGTGACTTATGATCATTTTTCACATTTACAACCATTGCAGCATCCCCATGATCATTTCATCAAAATGCAGACACTGAGCAACTGAGTCATATTTATGAGAGTTGCAGTGTGTATGTATGTGTGTGTGGGTGGGTGGGTCATGTGATCACCTGTTGCAAACTTCTGACAAGCCAACTCAATGGAGAAGCCTCAATGGAGAACAGCCTTGTTAGTAATGTAACCACTGCAGTGATTCACTTAACAGCTCTGGCAAGAAAGGTCTTAAAATGGGGCAAAATTCATTTAACAAGTGTTTTGCTTGACAACAGAAATGTTGGGCTCTGTTGTGTTTGTAATTTGAGGACTACTTGTATCAAATAGTCATTTTTATCTGTCTTAGGAACCAGAACGAAGGTTTTATTAATAGCCTCCTGTGGGAACCTGTAATTTTATCCATCCTTTCCCCAAATAAGCGGCCAGTGTATTTTTGATCATCACACCAGAGATGCCTACCCACTCCAAATGAAAGTATCAGGATGGAGGAGGGAATATACAAAAGAAATGAAAAGTGCCTAGAAATAAACATTGTATTTCTTTCCAAATGGGAATTATTTAAAGGGAAGTTTATTTTTAAAGTGGGCATGTGAAATGTTCTCATTTGTTTGCCTTTATTTATTTTCATGCAGCTGCTTTTGTTTTGCTCGGGAGGTTAATTAGTAACTAGTCACTAAATGGTATTTCTAATTTGAAATGTACAATTTTTGCAAACAAAAAACAAAAAAACCCCAACCCCCCCCAAAAAACCTTCACTAAGATTCATCACATTTACGAAAGATACGAAGCTGTCATGGAAAGTGAACTGCGGTGCGCAACAGAAATGTGCCCGAACACACATACACTATACCAGGGGTCTCCAACCTTTGCAACTTTAAGTCTGAAGGACTTCAGCTCCCAGAGTTCTCCAGCCAGCAAAGCTGGCTGGAGAATTCTGGGAGCTGAAGTCCTTCAGACTTAAAGTTGCAAAGGTTGGAGACCCCTGCACTATACATTCAATTTTAAAGTAGGATTTTCCTTTTCCTCCAGACACACATCTTGTTGACAATGTGGCAACAGGAGCTGGGAACTGCCTGGATTAAGTTGGCACCTTGAGGCTGCTGTCCTTTCTTTTTAGCTGCTGGAAAGTCCCCATCTGTGCTTGGGTGGTGAGGGACATAGGTGCTTGGCCTTTGCAGTAGCAGATGCATGACAACCTTATCAACTTTGAGGTGTGTGGACTTCAATTTCCAGAATTTCCTGGTCAGGACTGAAGTCCGCATATCTTAAAGCAGGGGTCTCCAACCTTTGCAACTTTAAGTCTGAAGGCCTTCAGCTTTGCTGGCTGGAGAAGTCTGGGAGCTGAAGTCCTTCAGACTTAAAGTTGCAAAGGTTGGAGACCCCTGTGTTAAAGTTTTCAAGACTGAGAAGCGCTGATCTAGACCCTTGCATACAAGCCCTGGATCTCTTTTTTAAAAATCTATCTTTCTACTAGTCCTCTGAAAGAGCACTAGTCAACCTATGTTTATAAAAAGGAAACCAGCAGTCTCTGGAGAAGCAGCTATTCCTCAGCAGCACACAATTCCGTTTAAAGTGGGAAAGATAGCTGGAGTGTTGCCAGCCTTGTCTTACAATGAATGCATTGAAATTTTTTGCCTGTTTTGTTGACAAGAGATTTCTGGTAGCTGAAGATTCTACAGGTTTTATAAACCTAAGGGTGGGGCAAGGATCCATGTTGCCAATTGCCAGTGCCAATTTGCATCTCTTGGGGGCTGCTTAAAGATGCTGCCGGTCGTTGCCAATACTGCCATACCATGTAGCACTTATCACTGTGAGATATAATGGAATTGAAGCAAAATGGACAAACGTTCTCCTTGTTTTGCTATGGGGTCCAAGCAACAGGCCACAGGTACAGTATAACACAGGTATCTGGGGTGAAGCCAATGGTGCTTAAATGTTCCTAAACACCTGACCCCTCTCCCAAGATTGTGATTGCCCCTTGGGCTATTTCTGATCACAAACTGAGTAGTCTAGATTTTAGAAAGTAGTCTGAAAATAGCTTGGCTGACATGTGAGTGAGGCAGAGGAGGCACACAGGATGACATAGGAGGAAGCTTTCCTGATGAGATGCTCTCCTCATTTACCCTGTGCTTGTGGAAGACTGCTAGGCAGGTGGGGAGAAATAGACTGAGTGAGGAGTAGTGATCACCATGGAGTGGTATCCTATGAAGCAACCTGTCAGGAAATTTGAAAATTGGCTAAAGCAATCCCTCAGTCCCTGCCTTTGCATTTGGGCAAGAAGGGCACCACTCACAAACCTTCATACCAAGGCAGAATAGAACATGGCTATTGAGGCAGCACCAATTATGCCAGTACATTAGCATTTGGCATTCACCTTTGTAGTTAAAAATGTGTTAGGAACTGGCACAGTTTTTAAGTGTAAGGTGCCTTGCAATTTTCTGCAAGCAATTCTGCAGAACCATGGAAAAACAGTGTAAATTGACCTATCAATTATTTTCTCTTCTTCTGCCTCACCATACTTATTTATTCCCTTCTTTTTCTCTGATTTCAAAGTGGTTGTTTGCTCTCCCTGTAGTATCACAGCTTCTTCTCCCCACTCATGGGTTCTAATCTCCCACTCTTTCTTTCAAGCTTAAGTAGTTAATCCTCCTGTATAAAATAGGGTGCTTAAATGAGAAGCACTTCCGTCAGATAATACAGGGGTCTCCAACCTTTGCAACTTTAAGTCTGAAGGACTTCAGCTCCCAGAATTCTCCAGCCAGCTTTGCTGGCTGGAGAAGTCTGGGAGCTGAAGTCCTTCAGACTTAAAGTTGCAAAGGTTGGAGACCCCTGAGATAATATATATCAGTACATTCAGTTGTTTACCTGAGAAACATACTTTACCTTTTGGGCTACCATGATTTCCAGGTACTTCTAAATATAATTGATTTCATTTAATCATTCAATTATCCTGCTTTGTTGATGAAGTGATTATGGGAGATTCAGACGTTACTTAACTCTCAACTCTAATTTTCCCGTTTCTCACATTTATGTTTTCTTATCCTCATCCCAATCTGTTAAGAAGGCGGCTACATTTTCCAACGTCCAATTTTATTTTTATTTTTTTTAAAGTCTTCCAGTTTTTTATATTATAATTCTCTGTTGAATTTTCAGTGCAAGTAGTCCTTGACTTACGACCACAATTGAGTCCAAAATTTATCTTGCTAAGTGAGAAATTTGTTAAGTGAGTTTTCCTCATTCTATGACCTTTCTTGCCACCATTGTTAAAGGAACCACTGCAGTTGTTAAAATAGTAACATGGTTGTTAAGTGAATCTGGTTTCCCCATTGACTTTCCAGGTCTGAAGGTCGCAAAAGGGGATCCTATGACCCTGGGACACAGCAACCATCATAAATATGATCAGTTGCCCAGCATCTGAATTTTAATCACCTGATGATGCAATGCAATGGTCATAAGTGTGAAAAATGACCATGCCACTTTTTTCAGTGCCGCTGGAAGTTCAAATGGTCAGTAAATAAACTGTTGTAAGTCGAGGACGACCTGTACAGTTTCAAACACAATTACCAGTTGTGCTACTATAAAATATTTATTGCCGTATCATACCTATGTTCCAGAAATGTGGAATCTGAACTGAGAAACAGAATACTACCTATAATCTCCACTGGGAGATGTAGAACATGTATATAGAAATAAATGATGCTAGACCAGGGCTGGCTAACCTTTAATTGGCTCACGTGCCAAAAGCAGAGGATTGCAGGGGATTCATGCGCAGGCGTGCCACACCCATAATGCTATGCACACGACCCCAGCATGCATGTGTGTGCTCCCCCTACAAGTGACCAGTGCCACTTTTGGCACATTTTTCCACCCTCCATAGGCTCCAGAGGCTTTCTAGGAGCCTGGGGAGGGCAAAAACAGCTTCCCCCTCCCTCCCAGAGGCCTTCTGGAGCCTTCAGTGAAGCCTCTTGAAGCCTCCGGAGGACAAAAAATGGCCCTATGAGCAAACTGGAAGTCTGTTCCTGGACTTCTGGTTTGCCCATAGGGCCAGTTTTTCGTGCTCTGGAGGCTTCAAGAAAACCTCCAGAGGGCAAAAAATGGCCTCAAAAGAAGGTTGCTGGAGCTGACAGGGCAATGCCTCTGCGCCCTAACAAATGGCTCCATGTGCCACCTGTGGCACGTGTGACATAGGTTGGCCATCATGGTGCTAGACCAGGGGTCTGCAAAGTCGGCTCTTTTAAGACTGGTGGACTTCAACTCCCAGAATTCCCCAGCCAGCCTGTGCTAGACCAACTTCAATTCTAATTTGAGATCCATATATAGAGATTTTTTTAAAGAAGTCTTCAGGCACATGAAATTAATCTTTATTCACCCACAGACCAGCACATTCAGGCACATCTTTTTTTCTTTGATCGAGTAGACTGGAAGCAATTCCGTAAGCTGAGCTACCATTTGTATGAATCAGGAGCTTCTACACATAGGAGTTACATTAATCTGAGACTGATCTATACACCTGGTCCCCGTATTGCCATTTGTCTTTTAAGGCACTTCGGTAGCTAAGCCAATTACTTTGTGACTCAGCTGCTGCTCCAGGGAAACACTGCGAAGGTAGGATTGTAATTTTTCCACTGCAGCTGTGTGGCACTCAGATTTCCATTGGGCTGAGTCCTCATTACATCTCCTCCTCTGACTCTTCAGCTCTGCCCCCTCTTTGCAGAAGTCCAGTTGCTATTGTGCCTTGCTGCTCCTTCCCCTCAAATCTTCTTTTAGGCTCAGGGACAATTCTGCAACTCCCCCTACCCAGGGCAGCTATTCTTGCTTTTATCTCGCTACAGAAAGAAGCACAGGTCAGAATGAGGAGACGCTAGCTTGCTGTTGATTTCGGTATTCAGCAGTTGGCAAGTCTAAGCAAACAGTGGTTAATGGAGAGAAATCTATCTACGACAAGGTCAGCAGTAGTGAGGACACTCAGGGGGCATCACGAAACTACTTTAGAAATTTTGGAGGACAAAGCTCTGAGAAAAAAAAACGTTCTAACCATTCTTGGCAGGCTCTCCCACGTTAAAATCTGCCACTTCATACAGTCATCTCTATAATTAAAGGCTTCTTAACCCTTTAAATCTCTAATCAGAAGCCTGGCCCCTCTCCTCTGCAGCCAGGTTGTCCATTAAATTCATTGTTTTTATCTTCAGGTTCTCTGCCCTCCTGATTTGTTCCAATCCTAATTTTCAGCGCCGTATTTCAGAGAAAGAACATTTGCAAAGGTTTTCAGAAAAGAAAAGAAAAACCACTTTGTAGAAGGCATTTAAGTCCCTCTCTCCAGCTCACGATTGTTCTGCTTGCCATGTTTCCTAGCTTTGCTTCTTTCAATCATTTGATCTCACTGGACTCTTTTTTATCAGTTGTTTTTATAGAGATGAAATGATCACAAAGAGGCAAAAGTGCAGCCAGCTCACATTTGTGAAATGGGGAAAAAAATGTGCTATGAGTTGAGTAATAGTTAACAAGTACTTTGATCCCATTTTTAGAAGGAGATGTGTTTAATGACCTCCACATAAAGGTAGGGTTACTAATTGACTGTGGGGCAAACTTCATTGTTCCTGCAGTTCACGTTCAATTTCTTTACAATGCATATTTTTTTTCTTTTTTCCTGGTGCAAGAGCATGGCCTACCTTTTTTTTTTTTAAACCAACTGAGTGTTCTATTGCTTGCAACAAGAATTGACAAACTGGGTTGTTCCCAAGCCTGATATTGTGGGCTGGGACAGAATGACTGGCCCAAAGTCCTAGGGGGTTTCCTGCCTAAAATGGGATTGGAGCCACAGTCTCATGCTTAATCCTGGTGCCTTAACCACAAGATCATACTGGCTCTCAATTTTCAACGCATATATGCAGGAAGTAACAGAAAATAAAACAGAGTTGGAAGGGGCCTTGGAGGTCTTCTAGTCCAACTTCCTGCTCAGGCACGAAACCGTATACCATTTTAGACAAATGGTTGTCCAATCTTTTTAAAACTTCCAGTGTTGGAGCACCCACAACTTCTGAAGGCAAGTTGTTCCACTGATTAATTATTCTGCCAAAGTTCTCCTTAGTTCTAGGTCCATGCTTCTCTCCTTAATTAGCCTGCATCTGTGGTTGGTTTCAAAATTTTTTAGAACCTCTTCTGTAGGTGTGGTCTGCTTTGTGGGAGTGGCTTGCTGGCCATGTGACTCGGTAGGAGTGGCTTGCCTGCCATGTGACCGAGTGGGAGTGGCTTGGCAGTCATGTGCCTGGGTGGGCGTGGTCAGCTTGTAAAATGTGGTGAAACTCACTTAACAACGCTCTTGCTTAGCAACCAAAATGTTGGCTCAGAAACCCTGGCATTTGAAGCACGCAAGTCTTAAAGCTGTCATGTTACAAGACCCTTGCAGCCCTAACCCTTTAGAAAAAAACCCCAGGGGTGTTCAAACTTGACAGCTTTAAGATTTGTGGACTTCAACTTCCAGAATTCCTCCTCTCGCTCTTCATCTTGATGATGTGCGGACGGGCAGGAAGAGGGAACTGGAACCTGTTCTAAATGGCACTATAGATTTGTGGAACCTCTTCTATAGAAGAGGTTAGAACTGGCAGGAACCCACCCCTGGCCTGCATCCACTGCCTCAGGTGCTTTGGAAAATAAGTGGACCCCCTCTTCTTTGAGGCAGCCCCTGAGATATTGGAATGCTGCTATTATGTCATCCCTAGTTCTTCTTTTCATTAAACTTGACATACCCAGTTCCTGCAAACATTCCTCATATGTTTTAGCCTCCAGTCCCCTAATAATCTTGGTTGCTCTTCTCTGCACTCTTTCTAGAGTCTCCACATCTTTTTTACATCGTTGCGACTAAAACTGGATGCAGTATTTCAAGTGTGGCCTTACCAAGGCATTATAAAGTGGTATTAACACTTCACGTGATCCAAGTAATATGTCCTCTAATGTTAAATAAGCTACGCTGTTGCATAACTTAAGAATACAAGTCCTTTCAAAAGGAATTTACAAATGAGCCAGAATTCTCTGATCATTTTAAGAAACCAGTGTATAATAATTACAAAAACAGCAGACCTGAATGTGGGAACCTCTGGGCTGTTTTGGTATGTCACTATATTTTGATTTATATCTAATCCCTATTTATATCTTTAGTAGTTCAACATGTCGTATATACAGTATCATGCTCTCCTCCAATTTTTCTCCTAACAATCCTGTGTGATAAGTAGGGTTATTAGTGAATAGCCCAAAATCACTCTGTAAATTTCCTGTTTGAAGATGATCTAGATTTCCCAGGTATACTCAGATGTTTCCACTATTACCCCACCATAACACCAATATGCAATCTACTGTAACAAATAAGTGAAATAATCTCTGACCCAAAATGATTTGTTGTAGCATACAACCACATGTACCAATGTTGCATACTGAGCACACATCTTCAAAGTTAGCCGAAATTTTTTTAATTTAAAATAAATCCATAAATGTCCAACCACCTCAAAGTAATAAGTGCCTCCTTAATTTATGACACTGATTTTATGACCATATAAAACAATAGAAAATATTCTGGATTTTGAAACTGAAGAGTTCAAAGTAAAAGTGCACTGGGGAAAGTGTAGATGCCTTCAATCTATTCCTAATTTCAGTCCTAGTGAGACAAGTATCTAATTCTTTGTTCTAGTTCAGGAGTGGGCAAACTTTGCAACTTTAAGTCTGAAGGACTTCAGCTCCCAGAATTCTCCAGCCTGGTGGCTGGAGAATTCTGGGAGCTGAAGTCCTTCAGACTTAAAATTGCAAAGTTTGCCCACCCCTGTTCTAGTTGTTCATTTAAAACAACACAGAGAAGTTGCATGGAATGCTACAAAATATATTTTGACCAGCTCATCTCAAGCTAGTCTGTTTCCTTTTTCTGAATGTGGAATCTTTACTTCACTGGCTACTATCTGCTTTTTGAAGTCAGGACTTCTTGATCCTTGCACAGGATGATGGTGGATTTAGTTTTAGGAGCCTGTCTTTGAACTTGCAGAAGCTGATCAATCTTATGAAGCTACAAGACTTGAGCCTGTGTTCTTAGGACAATTGGATCAGTAAATTTAAATCATTCTGGATTACATTTCTGAACCAGGCTGGATGTACCATTGGCAAAACAAGATGGATTCCTTACACAGCAGGTGCTGTGGAAGGAGTCATGACCAGAGGGCCCATCTATACTCCCTTAGTTAGCTTGATGTCCTCAATAGAATAGAATAGAATTCTTTATTGGCCAAGTGTGATTGGACACACAAGGAATTTGTCTTTGGTGCTCTCACTGTACATAAAAAGACAAGACACATTTGTCAAGAATCATAAGGTATAACACTTAATGATAGTCATAGGATACAAATAAGCAATCAGGAAACAATCAATATCAATATAAATTGTAAGGATACAAGCAACAAAGTTACAGTCCTGCAGTCATAAGTGGGAGGAGATGGGTGATAGGAACAATGAGAAGACTAATATTAATAGTAATGCAGCCTTAGTGAATAGTTTGATAGTTTTGAGGGAATTATTTGTTTACAGAGTGATGGCATTCGGGGAAAAACTGTTCTTATGTCTAGTTGTCTTGGTGTGCAGTGCTCTATAGCGTCGTATTGAGGGTAGGGGTTGAAACAATTTATGTCCAGTATGCGAGGGGTCTGTAAATATTTTCATGGCCCTCTTTTTGACTCGTGCAGTGCACAGATCCTCAATAGAAGGCAGGTTGGCAGTAATTGTTTTTTCTGCAGTTCTGATTATCCTCTGAAGTCTGTGTCTGTCTTGTTGGGTTGCAGAGCCAAACCAGACAGTTATAGAGGTGCAGATAAACAATATCAAAAAATAAAGGTGGTAATTATTGCTGGGGTCCTCATAAGATACAATTGTCAGATTGACCAATTTCCTTAAGACAGAATGGGAAACAAAATCCTTGGACTTGTTAACTGAAAATGATAAGTGACATCACTTTATTCTACTTTATTCTAAAAAGTAGAATTTATTCTACTATTGTTCTGTTGTTTCATTTCAGAAAAGCTAAAACCTGACCTTTATTTAATTATTATTTAAATATTTAATTCCTTTATTTTGGAACCCTGGCTACCAAAACTCTAAAAATATTGCTGATAAATGACAGTGTGGTGGTGTAACCAGTACATCAGGTTAAAACTGGGAAGATCCAGAATCCTCCAACTAATGATTTTAGATTTTTCAATAATTCTGAGCCTTACTTTGTCACTGGGATATCATGAGGACTTGGTCACTTTTAGCTCTTTAAAAAAAGATGTGGATTAATTGCTGAGAATTTTCTGCAAATGTATCAATCAATACATCTTTGTTTGGATTTTATTATTATGGATTTTGCATGGTCTTTTCTACCTTTTGTCCAATTGGCATATGAACTCTCTTTTGGCTTATGATAGAATAGAGATCCGGGTGCATAGAAAAGAAGGAACTTTTCCTCTCTCTTCTCTTTGTTGACTTAATTCCTTTATATCTCTCTGGCCAAACCTTCTCTTTTAATTCTTTCTGGTTTATTCAGGAAAACAATAACTTGTCAGCAGCAAAATGACATAACTGGGAATGATGCGTGCCAAGGCATTCTTGGCTTATGAAACCAGCAGGCTAAGTATGTAGGGCTCCTCAGGTTCAGAGCATCAGAATAAAAGGAGAATCCACTTTATGAATACAGATCAATCCTATTTAAGCTAAAATCATCTAAGTAAGGATTGCCTCAAAGAACATCCAATTGTGTTAAGGTCTTGGGGTGGTAGGTAATGAACCAATTCATCTGGCTTATGTGAATCCTTTTATTCTGCGATCAGAGTACTTCCTTTTTTCAGGGTGTGTGAAAAATGTTTGACAATGCAGGTGAGGCATATTGCAAACACCTCTGGGTTACATTTCTCATGCGTGATTTGGGTTAGGTAGATTGTTGCCTTTGGTGGGAGGTAAATATATATGAATTGAGGCCAAATATATATATGAATTAAGCACCAAAGAACTGAGGTCTTTGAACTATGGTGCTGGAGAAGACTCCTGTGAGTCCCTTGGACTGCAAGGCAATCAATCCGATCAGTCCTAAAGGAGATCAACCCTGACTGCTCTTTAGAAGGCCAGATCCTGAAGATGAAACTCAAATACTTTGGCCACCAAATGAGAAGGAAAGACTCACTGGAGAAGAGCCTAATGCTGGGAAAGATTGATGGCAGAAGAAAAAGGGGATGGCAGAGAATGAGGCGGCTGGATGGAGTTACTGAAGCAGTTGGCGTGAGCTTAAATGGACTCCAGAGGATGGTAGAGGGCAGGAAGCCCTGCAGGAATGTTGCCCATGGGATCGCGATGGGTCGGACATGACTTTGCAACTAACAACAAAAATATATATGACTGTTTATGCCTTTTTGGAAGAGATGTTACCTATTTCTCCTTGATTTATAAATACTGTAGGCTAACACAACTCTACTTCACATCCTCATTGGCTAAATGATTACACATAGACTCGATTTATTGTCTATTTGGCATAGTTTTGTTAGCCTAGACTGGTCAAGGAGAGGAGAGGGGGAGAGAGGGAGTGAGGGGGGAAGGTGAGAAAGGGAGGGGGAGAAGGAGAGGAGAGGGAGAGAGCACGAGGTGGAGGGAGGGAGGGAGGGAGGGAGAGGGAGAGAGAGAGAGAGGGAGAGGGAGAGGGAGAGAGAGAGAGAGAGAGAGAGAGAGAGAGAGAGGGAGAGAGAGAGAGGGAGGAGCAAGGCAAAGTTTTGCTTTTTCCCTTACATCAGAATTTCATTATTTGGGTCACTGTTTCTCAACATTGGCAATTTTAAGATGTGTTGGACTTCAACTCTCAGAAAATCCCAGCCAGCAAGGGAAATGCAAGGCTCTGGGGAATTCTGAGAGTTGAACTCCACACATCTTAAATTTGACAATGTTGAGAAAAACTGATTTGATATTATCATTGAAAATGTTCTTTCCTTCCCTTCCAACAGCAGATAGGATTATGCTTTATAGTCAGTTGTAGTAATAAATCTATGGGTTTTCACTGTCCCATGCATACAGATGAAGCAGTCATGGGAACTGTTCAGAAGCATCTGCAGCCAAAGAGACAAATGTTGGATACGGAAAGAACCCTAACCCCAATAGCTAGATCTCTGTGGCATCAGAGACGGCCGGGAAGTAGCAGAGAATTAAGCCAGCCTTTCCCAGACACTTCAGATGTTCTGCAAATAGGATTCCCAATCAACAAGGCCAAAATACATGTTTGCCAGGAACTCTGGGCATTCAATTCCCCACATCTGGGGTAGTGGGATAAAGAAGGCCATCTTAGTCTTTTCACTTGGCTGTTCTACCTAGTACAGAAACAAGAAATATCTTTTCCTGAAGAAAACATAAGGTGGTTGGTTCAGATTTCTTATGGTCATTGTTCTGGATAAACCTGTAGCCCAGGTGAGCTAGAATTAAAAAACGAATCCAGTTGGACGAGAAGAAAGTTAGATTTCCCAAGTCTTCAGTTTTTCATCATGGAAGAAAAATTATCTAAGAACTTCCTTTTGGATGCCTGTTTCTGTTCTGCCAATACTAAATTTTATAGTTTGCTGGGGAGATGGTATACACCTTTTCCCTCCATTTCCTCTTCTTAAATTGCTTTAAAAGAGCTATTTTGTATGACAAATAAACAGCATATGTCATACCAAAATAGATTTTTTTTTAAAATACCAAATGTTTGCCTCTACCATGGAATGAAAAAGTGCATTGCAAGAATAAACCCAAAGATGAGCAAAAGTGGTTAAAATCAGTGTAACTAACAGGAACCTGATAGTTCATAGCTCTGGAATCTAAATTTGCTTACTTATATTGCTTTGTTGAAATAGTCTAGAGAAATGAATTGCCAAAAGAATCTAATCTAGTAGTTCCAAAGCCTGCATGATAAGTGGTTTAAAGCAATCTTTAAACTATGGATTAAAAGGCCTGTTTTCTATATGCCCACAGGCTAAATTATCAAGGGCAGAAACATAGGCCATATAAAGTAAATTGGAGGAGTTTTATATTCTGCCTTTTGTTTGCTGAACATCCTGTTGCTCATAAAATTCAAACTCTGTTTTACCTTCAGGGAAATTAATTGGATGTTGCAGCCGAAGCTGCAGGAAAAGTAATTTGAGTTTTTCCCCAACACAAGCATAGTTCTAAAAATGGTGGCTGAAACAAACACAAATTGCCACTGCATTATATTGATAAGTTATAAGTTAAGAGCCGAGATGGTGCAGTGGTTAGAGTGCAGTACTGCAGGCTATTTCAGCAGACTGCTAGCTGCAGTTTAGCAGTTCAAATCTCACCGGTTTAAGGTTGACTCAGCCTTTCATCCTTCTGAGGTGAGTAAAATGAGGACCCAGATTGTTGGGAGCAATATTATGCTGACTGTAAACCACTTAGAGAGGGCTATAAAAGCACCACTAAGTGGAATATAAGTCTAAATGCTACTGCTATTATAAAAAGGGTGCAAGTTCAATTTTTTTTTTAAACCCTATCATTGAGGTTGACACTGTTCCAGTTTCCATTCATGCTTTGAAAAACCCAGAAAATTACAATTTTAGATGCACGCCTGATAAGGTTTGCCATATAGGCTCTAAAACCTTTTCCCACTATCGATTCTTTATAAGAGCAAAATTTATTCTAGATTTTGGTCGAGAACCAAGCCAGGCTTATAAATTTCTAGATCTATCATTCTGTATCTATCATTCTGATAAAGCCTTTTGGTAATGTCTCTTTGTTTATATCTGTCCTCTCTTCTAGTGAGGAAAGAAATATATTCTTTAGGGATATTCCTGTCCTTTGTTTTTGTATTGCGTGGAAAATATATCCTGATTATCAACCATCTATCAGTATATACAATACAATACAGTACAATACAATACAATACAATACAATACAATACAATACAATACCAGAGTTGGAAGGGACCTTGGAGGTCTTCTAGTCCAACCCCCTGCCTAGGCAGGATGCCCTATACTATTTCAGACAAATGGCTATATAACATCTTCTTAAAGACTTCCAGGGTTGGGGCATTCACAACTTCTGGTGGCAAGCTGTTCCACTGATTAATTGTTCTAACGATCAGGAAATTTCTCCTCAGTTCTAAGTTGCTTCTCCCCTTGATTAGTTTCCACCCATTGCTTCTTGTTCTACCCTTCATATAGAATGAAATGTTACATATACTGGAAATACTTGTTCTCAGTGTTTGTAACATTTCATTCTAGGTATACTAAAAAAAACATATTGATGTAACAGATATAAAGAACTATATACTTTATATAATAACCCCCGTTTCTGACTTTTATAGGGTAAATTTTAAATTGTAGAGTTTTATTAGTTTTAGCACAGGGATAGTTTAATAGTTTTTAATAATTATGTATTTTTGTATTTTTGTATGGTTTTAATAAAGCCTGCGCGCCGCCCTGGGTCCTTTTTTTAGGAGAAGGGCGGGGTATAAATTTAAATTAATAAAAATAAAAATATAATGCTTAAACCTAGAAATATTCTCCAACCGTGAATTTCATACCTGCCTAGTCAACAAATAGTGAACCAAAATCCAAAAAAGGGGAAATCTTTGACAATACAACATCATCACAACTAGCCTAAATCCCACTATTTAAATATAGAGTCAGTTACCCTGACATTTTCTTATGGGGGTGGATTTTTTTTTTAAAAAGACTAGACTCATCTCCAGAGACAGGAAATAATGGCATGCTGTAGCGGGAGCTGCTACATTCCTAATTAAATCTATTATCCTCACATAGCATTTCCTGCTTGGTTGTGTGGGTTCCAAGAAATAAAAGACTATCTGTTTTTGGTGGAAATTATAGTTTTTATCAGTTAATATTTTCAACTCGCTTTTTATTTCTCTTCATTTGTTCTCAGTACTGTAGATCCAATTTAGCAATGACACATGATTTTCTACAGAATAGCATACATTGTTTTCATTTCCTTCCTGAGCTGCATTGGATTAAAGCTAGCTGACATGGACTCTGAATGGATTTTTTTCCCCAAGCTTATTTGTGCAATTAAATATTCTTTGTTGATTAGGAAAAGAAATCTTTCTCTTTAAAAACAAGCAAGACTGCAGGTTGGTAAAAGCCAAGTATGCATGCCAATCTCTCTCCAAATGTGTTGAGTGGAAATGTTCTCCACCCATCTTCTGAATCATCAGAAAATAATTCAGGTGAAATTGTGGTGCCTATTGCTGATCCTTATTCTTCTAATGGCTCTGTTTCAAGTCACTGCAGTCCTCTGATTTACATCCAAGATAATAGAAAAACAGAGCCAGGCAGATTTTTTTTTGACAATTTTGAGACTGTCCTTGAATGGCATATGAATACAGGGAAAATAGTACACTTTTAGGATGCCTTACGTCAGGGGTGTCCAAACTTGGGAACTTTAAGACTTGTGGACTTCAACTCCCAGAATTCCCCAGGCAGCTATGAGGCATGCAGCATGGCTGACTGGGGGATTCTGGGAGTTGAAGTCCACAAGTCTTACAGTTCCCAAGTTTGGAGGCCCCTGCCTTACGCATAGGATGGAACAATCTGAAAGCAACATTATGGGGATAGGTCAGAAGATAAGAGGTTCCCCAGTCAGGCTGACACCATGCTTAATGGGGAAAATCTCCAAAATTCAGCTTTTCCATTCAAGGAATTGAGTGAAGCAGCCAGACTGAGTTCTTCAACTAGCTTTTTCTAAGATAGCAATTACAGCACTTAAATTTATATACTGCTTTGTTCTGACACAACACTGTTTCATAGTGCTTTACAGTACTCTTAAGCGGTTTACAGAATCAGCGTACTGTTCACAACAATCTGGGTTCTCATACAATTTATAACTGAACAGTAGAGATTTCATTTATTCTATCCAAGAAGAAAATAAACCTTCAGCTATTCAAGGAGACTTGGGCTAGAAACTGGGAGAGTATGAGTTCTAGTCCCATCTTAGGCACAAAGCAAGCTGGGTGTCTTTGGGACAGTCACTCTTTCTCAGCTCTAGGAAAGAGGCAATGGCAAACCACTTCCACAAACTTTGCCAAGAAAATTGCAGAGACTAATCCAAGCAGTCACCAGGAGTAAAAATTGACTTAAATGTACAAACACATATACGTCTGTGCGTGTGTCTATCTATGGAAAGGGTAGTTACTATTAATGATTTTTAAGGAAATCTGTGGCCAGAGTGGAAGCACTGTGTTTAGGTTGAGACTATAATAAAGATGATTTAAGGACTGCTGACCGTTCTAAAATATTCCCAACATGAATGATTATTTGGCTTATGTTTATATTTATTTGTAATGGTTATAGGTCCAACATTTGTATAATGCTGAACTCCCTCCCTCCCTCCATCCATCCCTCCCTTTTCCTTTTTCAGAATTATATTTATTTATCTGTATATAAAAATTAGTCTACATTATTTCTAATGGCTTCAGCAGTCTGAATATTAGCTAGTCTAACAGTAATGTTTACCTTTTCTGACTGAGAATTTTGACCTTCTTTTGGTGCAATGAGATTTCCCCCCAAAAAAATTAATATGAAAACTGTTATTGTTAAAATACAAACATAATATATGGTTAAAATACAAATGTAATATGCTGCTTGGCATACAAAAATGTAGAACTTCTGTTTAGGAATACTGTAGCCTACTTCTAATCAAAGAACTATGGAATTATTCTTTTGAAAATGTGTATTTTTTTTTTAAAAAAGTGTTTATTATAACATTAAAACAGGATCTGCAAGAAAGATTGGGGATGTATTTTCCTCACCTTACAAAGCATATGCACATGCATATGCAAACATATAAATGCAGGTGCATATTTTATACATATATATGTACACAGACTAGCGCAGCATTATTCATTCCCTTAAAGAATAAACAATTCAAGAAGAAGCTACCAAGGATGATTGACTTGTTAGCAGATTGAAGACTAAATTAATGTGGACAGTGGAGCACCAAAACAATGAGAATCAGATACCAGTTATAGAAAGCTAGATTATATCAACAAGCAGGATTATATTGGCATAAAAAATTAAATTCTCCTCTCCACTTTCTCTTGAACACTATTGTCAAACATATGTAAAAATGAATGTGGAGTGAGCCTTAAAACCTTTATGGAGTAATCTTATGCAGGTCGGCCCCATAATAAACCCCACTCAATGGAGCTTCTGATCATTTTAAGAAGATCAGAGAAAATGTTATAGCTAGAATAAAAATATTTGTGAATGGGGTTTGATTCTGGCAAATAACGTCGTAGGAAAGTTAAAAGATTATGCCAAAATCTTTAAAAATAGAATTAGAGAATGACAAAAACATTTGTAGTGAGATATTGTAGATAATGTAATCAGAAACTCAATCTCCTAGAAAAGGTTATATGATTGACATTCTTACCAGCTGGTAAATAGAAAGGCATCAGTCACGGGTGAAATGTCCATTGATCTGTTTAAAGCTGTAGGAGGAGAGGAACTTAACCTGCCAAAAACAAATAGAGAACAAGACTGTGTATGGATCAATATGTATGTGTGTATTCAGACCCACGGAGAGAGATGTATTTAAATACATGTACTAAAGAAAAGATATCCAAGAAATATTACAAATGATTGACGCCACCAACTTTTTACACAAGCAGAGTTTGGCTCATGATCTTAAAAGGAGGAGGAGGAGGAGGAGGCAATGAGGAGAAAGCTATCCATGGTGCAAGGAACACCCCAAGAAAAAGCAGGCTTCAGAAGATTGACACAAGGTCAAACTTGAATAGAAAGTGGAGAGAACAAAAGAGGTTTGATTTCAGCAAGGCTTTTGACTGTAAAAATTAGCCAGAGTATGAAATATAGTATGGGTAATCATTTTGCTAGAACACTTGTCTTCCTTCCAAGAAAGTTTTACGATGAATAAAAATTTGGGGGTTGGGAGTGGTTCCTAACAGTCCTTAACAGTTGAGACTTTGGGGATTCAAACAAGAGGACAAGGGACAAAGATTGGCAAGACTGAAGAAGAAAGAGAAGATAATGGATATAAGTGGATGGATGGGACCAAAGAGTTTATTATTGGAATGTCCCTAGAAGATCTAGGAGATGTTAATATCATGAAGATAGTGAGTATTGATTGATATAGATACTGGGAGCCAGCATACCTACTAGGCAGTACTTAACTAGCCATGTTAGCTAATTAAAAAAAAACACCTGGTTCTGCTGACCCCATTCCCACCACTCTTCCACCACCTGCAGAATAGTTGATCAGCATTCTAGATGTAGTGGCTCTGCTCTGCTCTGCTCTTAATCTACTTGCAAAATTACAGAAAATTTAACAAATGATTCTTGGGATCCACTAGGAGCCAGCTTCAGCACACCACTCTGCTTAACTGAGCCTCTTGTTACAAAAATGAAAGCCAACAGGGAATAGTAGGCAAAGGCGTTGAAATGTTATAAAAATAAAAATTGCAATCAATAGGAAAACGTGCAGGAAGAGGAAAGCAAAACTTTAGGCTTTTCAGAAAGAATGAAGTTCATTTCTACCAGAGACTGGGTTTTCTGGTAACATAATTTTAATTCAAAGAAACATTAGCCTTCTTCACTCATGCATTAGTTGAAAGAGCATTGCATGTAGGAATGGGTTTCCAGAATTTATGGAACGTTTACACAAAGAAAGATTTACACTCATTTAGTCTCCTGCTAGATCTCTGGGTCAAATTGCCAGGGCAATACTTTCAAGTGACCTTGGACCTATTAGTAATATAACCTTGCACCCCCATTCTATGAATGATGGCTTTTCACATGCATAATGCTGGAAAGCGGGACTGCAGAGTTTGAGATCTATACTCTTAGTATTAATAACTAGAAAAGAACTGAATATCTGTACTAATATTGCAACAGAAGTAACAGACCTTAAAACAATTGTTTTATATGTTGAATAACAACTCACTCCTCCCTTTAAAACATAAACACACATTCCAGATAGCTCCCCTGTTGATGCTATAAAAATAATACCATATACTTTCTAAGGCCAAATCAGTTCTCAGAGTGTTGTTGCTTATGCAAGCCAGAATAGCAGCGCAACAGGAGGGTTATAGAGAATCCCAGGGAACCCGAGAGTTGCAAAAGTACAAAGAATCATTTTCAAAACACTCAGAGGAAAGGAAAATCCCCTAAGAGCCTCTGAGAAATAAATGCCCGTAATGCCCACCAAATATTCAACTGACATGGGAAAAATGTGAAACTTAAGGTGGCAAGAAACAGAATGGAAAGGCTGGGATCTGAACATTACATGTTAATCTGCTTATTTATATTTATAAATTTAACATACTGTATACACTAATACTAGTACATTTACAAAATTCTCCCCATTCTCACATCTACTAGCCTTTAATTCTTGTTTTATTTTAAAATATACAGATGGGAGTAAAATGGAAGAATCATACAATGTGCAAAGAACTGCAGTTTATGCCACCACTTAACCCACACAAGAGGCGTATTCAGCCAATGCCAGTTAGACCTTTTCCATTCTTTGATTCTCTGGGTTATTCCAGATGGAAACTTCTTTTGAGCATTATCCATCAAAGGATCCCAGCATGTTCCATCTTTCCTTTCTTGAAGGGATTTGTGAGGTTATAAAAAGGCAGCCTTGGAAAAAGTATATCAGGATAATGGGCCAAAGGAACAAATATCTGCCTTTCTCCTTTCACCCCCTCTCATTCCATTAAGTAAGGCCGGGTACTTGCAGAGCCAAAACGTCATCTCAAAGCACCATCTGTTCGACTTCAAGCTGCCTCATCTCATCTCCAGAATCTCCTGAATGTCCCTTTCCAAGCAAGGCGGGAAACAGAGTTTTCAGGACCAGACAGTGAGTATTGCCTCTTCTTTTTGCTCCTTTTCCCAACATATCTGTCAGCAGATCCCCAAGTTAGATTTCCTTCATGTTCTGCACCCATCCTAACATGATACACAGTGCCAACGGGAAATGAGAAAAGAGACGGGGAAAGACACGATCTATACAAAGCATGATTTTATTATTGCATTGTTGTTTTTACAGCTGCTTATATCCTTACTAAGGTCCATTTTGTTTCTACTGCTATTTGCCTATTATTGGCTTTATTTCTTATGTGGGCGTCTGAATTTTTGTGTAAGCCATTGTAGAAAAGAAAGTGGGGAAGTGGGATATAAATATTTTAAACAAAACGAAGTCACAGAAGATCAGCACTTTCATTTGTTTACTATCAATACTAGCTGAAAACAAAGGCGAGTGCAAGTGGAAGGACATCTGAAAGACAAGAGAAAGGAAAAGAGTAAATTAGGGTCATGAACTGATGGCCTTTTATATGTTGCATAACAACTAGAACAATTAGTCAGTGGAACAGCTTGCCTCCAGAAGTTGTGAATGCCCAAACACTTGAAGTCTTTAAGAGGATGTTGGATAGCCATTTGTCTGAAATGGTATAAGGTTCCTGCCTAGGGGTGGGGGGTGGGGGGGTTGGACTAGAAGACCTCCAAGGTCCCTTCCAACTCTGCTACTGTATTGTATAAAACTGTAGTGAGACATGTTCCAACTCCTTTGAATTTAATTTTTAATTCAATGTTTCCTTAATCACCAATTTCCTTCTTCAAATGATTACTTGCATTATACATCCGGCAATTATTTGAATTAATTATCTGACTTAAGCTCTTAAAAACAATAATTTTACCATTTTTACTTGTTTTCAATTTTTTAAGTTTGTTATATAAAAATTATGCAAAGGAGAGACATTTTCCCCCCCGAGTACTCCTCCTCTTTTTCCTCCAAGCATCCATTATATTCATAAAATCCAGTTTTGGCTCTCCTGCATTGTCCCAGAAGGAGATAAAAACGCTGATATCTTCTTTCACTGAAGCCGCAGTCTCTTCATCAGACCAGTAATATCAGAGTATATCAGATAAGCCCTCCATCAAAGCTGTTCTTTGTGCTTATTGTTACTACAATCCATTTTAAGTCAGTGCACAATAGACTCTGTGGCAGGACTCGATCTGTCTGAATGGTGCCTCTTGTTTCTTCTTTTCCTCCCTCAAAGCAGGGTGTCCGGTCTGTTTTGGGAAGCAGATCCTATTCTGCAGCAGCTGCACCATCCCAAATATACAATACAATACAATAGCAGAGTTGGAAGGGACCTTGGAGGTCTTCTAGTCCAACCCCCTGCGTGGGCAGGAACCTTATACCATTTCAGACAAATGGCTATCTAACATCTTTTTAAAGACTTCCAGTGTTGTGGCATTCACAACTGCTGGAGGCAAGCTGTTCCAGAGGTTAATTGTTCTGACTGTCAGGAAATTTCTCCTTAGTTCTAAGTTGCTTCTCTCCTTGATTAGTTTCCACCCATTGCTTCTTGTCCTGCCCCCAGGTGCCTTGGAGAATAGTTTGACTCCCTCTTCTTTGTGGCACCCTCTGAGATATCGGAACACTGCTATCATGTCTCCCCTGGTCCTTCTCTTCATCAAACTAGACATACCCAGCTCCTGCAACCGTTCTTCATATGTTTTAGTCTCCAGTCCCCTAATCATCTTGGTTGCTCTTCTCTGCACTCTTTCCAGAGTCTCCACGTCTTTTCTACATCGTGGCGACCAAAATTGTATGCAGTATTCCAAGTGTGGCCTTACCAAGGCACTATACAGTGGCATTAACACTTCACGTGATCTAGATTCTATCCCTCTGTTTATGCAGCCTAGAACTGTGTTGGCTTTTTTGGCAGCTGCTGCACACTGCTGGCTCATATTTAAATGGTTGTCCACTAGGATTCCAAGATCCCTCTCACAGTTGCTACTATTGAGCAAGGTATATAATATTTCTGGTTGTGCAATTCAGCAGTAAGTTTGCCTAAAGCAAAAGAAAAGAGCATATTGTAACTCTAAATCATTTGGGATTATGACCTTGGACGTCCTTCATTACGAGAAGCATTAAACTAAGCTACAACTAACAAAAATATCTCCTGTAGTCACATATTAGGCATATTAGCATATTTTCATTAGACCACATCTATATGGGTTGTAGAGGGATGCGGTGGCTCACTGGCTAAGACACTGAGCTTGTTGATCAGAAAGGTCAGCAGGTCGGTGGTTTGAATCCCGAGTGCCACGTAACGGAGTGAGCTCTTCTTACTTGTCCCAGCTTCTGCCAACCTAGCAGTTTCAAAGCATGTAAAAATGCAAGTAGAAAAATAGGGACCACCTTTGGTGGGAAGGTAACAGCATTCCGTGCGCCTTCAGCATTTAGTTATGCTGGCCACATGACCATGGAGGCGTCTTTGGACAGCGTTGGCTCTTTGGCTTTGAAGCAGAGAGGAGCACCACCCCTAGAGTCGGGAACGACTAGCACATATGTGCGAGAGGAACCTTTACCTTTATGTGGTTTGTGTCCTGTTTCTTAGGGTGTTTTTCCATTCTGCGTGTCACTTCTATTTTTCTTTGCCCTTGTTTTGAGCTCTAAAAATAGCCTAGGGTATGGATTCCCTCTTGGTGTCTCCATCCCTTGGAATTAAAGTGATGTTAAGAGTAAATCAGAGAGATTACCCAGCATTTTTCCACAGACTATCACCAAACTGAGGAATCCCCTAGCACAGGGGTCTCCAACCTTTGCAACTTTAAGTCTGAAGGACTTCAGCTCCCAGACTTCTCCAGCCAGCTTTGCTGGCTGGAGAAGTCTGGGAGCTGAAGTCCTTCAGACTTAAAGTTGCAAAGGTTGGAGACCCCTGCCCTAGCAGTGTTCACATATTTGGTTTCTGTTTCCTAAGTGAAAAACTTTGCATTTGTTTCTATCATTAGAATATTTTCAACCCACTTTTCTAACCTATCCATTTATTTGGTATTTTGTTTTGGTTTTTTATAGCATCGAGTTTTCCTCCCAATTTAATAACTTCTACGTTTGGATAAGCGTCCACCTCTTCATCTGAGCCACCTAATGAAAATGCTGAAGGGTACTGGGCCTCAGACCTATTTGGTTTCTTTATTTAATTTATGTAATTCTTTATTTAATTCAATTTAGGCACCATCCCAATTCCAAACCAACTCTACCTTTACCAAGAAGACTACCAATGAGAGCTGCTTTCAAGAAATATCTGGTAAGAAGAAGAAACCAGGAAAAGAATAACCCAGCTATGATAGTCCCCCCCAATAAAGCATGCTATTATTAAATGCTACTGATAAGAGGGAGCTTTGCAGCATTAAGTATCATAGGTATCACCTTGACAGTTTACTTCTTTGTTTTTGCTGAAATAGACCACATGAACCACTTACCAAAAATGGAGGCTCAATTACCCCTTATGTAATTCGGAAAGAAGATGAGATCTGTCTGGGTCAGGCTTTCACAATTTTAGATCAACATGTTTTAAGTCTGCAACTCCCAACATTCACTACTAACACAGTCTGGAAGGCACTTCGGTAACCATCTGATCTTTTGAAAAGCTAGTGGTACTCATCAGATATATTAGGAATATTGACTAAGGGCCAAAAACAGAATCTCAAATCAATAATTGTTTTAAATATTAACTAGCCAAATGGTTGTGCTTACTATGGGAATGCTTGTGGACAATGAACATTACAAGGATTTTTGAAAAGCCCAATTTTTGGGGAATCCTATCTGGCCAGAAGAGTTGGGGAAGATGTCCTTGTGGTCCTGGGTCAAGGAGCTGCCAAGGAGCAAAGATGCGACAGGGCTATTGTCATTTGATTGTCTGTTGTAAGAAATGAGATGGTGGAACTCTTGGTCATTGCTCATAGACACTGACAAATATGCCCTGCCTGGATTTCCTAATCTCTGTCCATTATTTATTTGAAGCATGTTTATTCCGGTCTAAAGAGACTCTCAGAGAAGCATATAATCAATAAACCTGCAACTCAGAACCAACAAATCTGAAACACATGACATAAAATGGGGGGTAGGGGGATGGGGAAAAGGAAGGAAGGATTGCCAACACACTCACACATTCTTATAATTAGATAGGAAGAATTGAAACAGATCAGGATGGAAGCAATGGAAGCAGTCTCATGCAGGATGGATGGCCTGGTCCTGATTACCGTTTCTTAGTCCAGAAGGCACTAAGAGCAGGGATGGGAAGAATTCGCTTTCAGGATGCTGATAGGTTTAGATTGCCTTCAGTTCCAAGCAGGATGGCCGATGGCGAAGGATCATCAGAGCTCCAACCAAACATAACCAAAAAACCACTCTAATTTAAGAATCATATGTGGCAGAAGAGATACACCTACCTTTATTTCTCTTTTGCTAGCAGAAAAAGAAAAGGGGGGAGGGGGGGAATGGAGGTTGATTTGTGCTAGAGACAGTCCTGGTTTGAATCCTTCCCATACCTGTTATTAACCAAAGTGAAGCATGCAGGTGAACACAACAGAAGTACTCCTAAACTGGCTGCCACCATCACCATTCTAATGATATCGTACTGGCTTTGACCTAGAAGCTAAGCAAATTGGGGCCTGCTTAGATGGGGTGGGTCACCATGGGTGGGATTCAAAGCTATATTATGTAGAGTGCAACCTTGAAGGAAATATGCAGGAAACAATTTAAAGGCACAGACATTAAGCCCAGGAAACAAAGAAAGCATTATAAAGAATTACAAAATTGCTGGGATAAAAGGGTGGGTGGGTAGGAATGAACCCACAATCAGGCTTGCAAGATTCTGTATCAGAATCTTTATATCAATAACGTATAGGTCTAGTCAAGCTTGCAAGGTCTGTTGTTGTTTTTAACTTAACCTACCTCAAGGGTCTGACTTCAAGCTTAAAAGTCTCCTACTCTGTATTAAGAGAGGGAGAGAATCAGAGATGACAGCTGGCTCTCAGGGGCCTGCATTGTCTGCAGAATACCTTGCTGCAGCATTATTACAATACCACCACCAAGTGGATTTACAAATAATTAATCAGCAGAGTGCCAGGATGGAGCTAACATGGTGTTTAGAATTTTTTTTACTTCTATTGGAAGAAATATCCATCTGGTTCAGTTCCAAGTGGGGAAACTGGAAACTGGAAGGCTGATTGGAAAGATGGTTTATTGATGGACAGGACCATATGGGTTTGAGGCCCTGAGCAGCTGATCACCTGGAGTGGAGAGTGAGAGGTATTTATACCCTCCCTTGGGCTTTGAACTTGAGCTTCCTGTTCCTGTTCAATCATATGTATTCTATTGGCTGCTGACAGACTCCCATGGGGCTATGCAGGGGTCATAGCTAGGGTTGTCTGAGATAGGTTGGGTTGAACCTTGCTGGGTGATGCAATGCCCTTAGGAAATATTGAAATGCAGTGAGCCCTGCTGCTAGATGGGTAGAAGGCTAATCCTATTATGACCTGAGGAGTCATGTCTTCATCCCATCACCCTGGATTTGGAGGTCTTTTGTCTCGTAGATAGGCTGGCCCAGTCTTTCTTAATGTGCACCAAAATATCTGCTGGGGGCAGGGAGCTGGAGCTCTGAGTTTCTGTCTCCCTTAAGATTTCTATTTCTCTTTTAGTGGAAATATTCTGTCTTTTTAATATTTCCTAAAATATTTCCTTCTTCTAGGAGAGGAGTGGCTGCTACATTTCTACACTTCAGACAACAGTGGTAAAGCAGCTTGCAGTTCAATTTGCATTTCTGCTCTCTCATGGGACATTGCCAGAAAAAACTGAAGAAAAGCAATTTGTATCCTTCATGTGATAGGATCTGAAATTTTCCTATATTATTTCTGTTTCCTTTGTGAAGAGAGAAGTAACTTTGCTTTTTTCAAATATTAGAGTAATCTTTACATTTTTTTGTGTTGTTAAGTGGGCAATTAAGCAAATGGAGAGGGGAAAAATAGTAAACCTTTTGAATCAGGAAGGATGTAAACTTAAGCTAGGATATATGGTTTAAGTTTTATAAGTGTTAGGTTATATGATATGGTATTTAGATCTTAAGAATTATCTTCTATGTATTTTAATGTTCAACTAAAAGGGGGTGTTTATGTTGAGTTTGTTATAAGGTTTCTAATGGATTGATTATATACAGAATAAATATCAGATTAGGAAGTATTATGTAGCTTTTAGGTAAGAATGCTTTGATTGATAGGTGAATAGAGTAAATAATATTTGGGATGCTTGGAATTATTAGAGTGGTGTATAGCGGAAGTCAGGGGGGTGGGTTTGAATGGGAGGTGGGGGAGGGCTAGGGTGGAGGGCGGGGTAATATATATGTATGATTAATCTAGAGAGGGGAATAATGGGATATGCCTTTTTTTTTTTTCTTAAAGAGAAATTTATATTATGTTTTTTATATTTTTAATTAACTTAGAAGATGGTGTTAATGGGATATTAATATACTAAGAGAAACTTATATTGTGTCTGCTGGGAGGCGAGGGGGTATAATATCTGAATGAGAAACTTATTTTAAGATGGGGTGAGGGGGGGTATAGTATTTGTATGTGATTTATATTATATGTCGGGGGGGGTAAAAAGGGGGGAAATTTGTGTGAATAAAACTTTTTCAATAAATAAAAAAAAAAAGCAATTGTTGGCTTTTACAACTTAGCAGGAATTGTTTATGGGGGATCAACTGGTGGAATTTCTTACATATTGCACCAAGGTGACTTTCGCGCTGAGTTTACTGAAAGAAGTGGCAGCCAAGTGGGCTGCACTGAAAGCAATGACTAAGTACTGGACGATTTCCAAAATTCCAAGCAAAGATTTAAAGCATCCTTCAATGATCTAACTAGGAGAGCAACAGCTGATTGAGAAGTTCCCTCAAGGTCATCACAGAGTATCTGATTTGGCTCTGACTGACCAATTTCCAAAAGGATTTGCTGATGAGCTGAGAGTTGAATTGGTGAGGCAAGGCACTGAGATAATTTAGAAGACATGTTCTAATGGTATGTGGTAATAGATGGCTGATTGGAAGAGTTAAAGCACATAATGGCAAGAAAAGGTTTGTTTTTACATATTCTGTACAGGTAGGCAGGAAAGGTAGAGAAGGGTAGGGACGTGGTGACTCAGTGGTTCGAATCCCTAGTGCTGCGTAATGGAGTGAGCTCCCGTTACTTGTCCCAGCTTCTGCCAACCTAGCAATTCAAAAGCATGTAAACATGCAAGTTAGAAAAATAGGAACCACCTTTGATGGGAAGGCAACAGCATTTCGTGCACCTTCTGTGTTTAGTCATACCGACTATATGACCATGGGGAATGTCTTTAGACAGCACTGGCTCTTCGGCTTTGAAACAGAGATGTGCACCACCCCCTAGAGTCGGAAACGACTAGCACATATGTGCAAGGGGAACCGTTACCTTTACCTTAGGCGGGAAAACTGAAGGAAAAAATCAGAAGAAGAAGGCAGTGGCCAATTTCCATAGTCTTACCAAATAAGCTGCATGGATGTGACCACGAAGTTTCTTGTAGTTGAGTTCAACTCAAAAGGGCATTCTGTATTTTTACAGTATTATATGCAAGCAGAAAAATGCTTGTTCTCTGCAGCATAAACAGTTGCATAAACATCACTCATAATCAGTGGGAAAGCTCTGAATGCCTTAGTGGAACAAAACAGCAATAAATGTTTTTTTGCTGGCAGGAGAATTCTGGGAGCTGAAATCCTTCAGACTTAAAGTTGCAAAGGTTGGAGACCCTTGTTCTATAGCATTGGCTTCTCCTTGCACTCGCCCAAGGCTGGAAGGAAGTCTTGTGATATATTCAATAGTTAAAGAGCTATCATATCCGTATTACAAACATCCAGATAACCACGAAACATCAACCAAGTGATCCAGAAATCCTAATCAACCTATGATAGCCCTATTTATTAAATCTAATTTCATGAGTCTACTGTTCTCCCACCTATTATTTTAATTGCATATTATGACTGCTAGAGGGCGCTGTGTTCTTTATTAAAGCAACAAAAGGGAGAAAAAACCCTTTTAGAAAAGAGTAGCAATCTTTGTGTTGTATATTGAATTAAAAATGAGAGATGTGCATAATCCATAATTTATGCAGCATATCTCATGAAACACCAGATTACTGCTGAATCAAACTGTTTATAACATTTTCAAAACTCAAATCACCTAATAGTTCACACTAGGTGTTGGGATTTAGAAAAGATCATTTGAATGAAATCACTAATAAGCACGATAAAATGCCAGTTTGGCCTTGCTTTTTCTAAAGTTTCTTGTCCTTGCATTCCACACCTAAGCAAAACATGAAATTATTTTGTTCCTTCGATTATATAACATTTACTTGTCATAGAAAAAAAATAGATCCATATTTCAAATAGAACTTCAACTCCCAAAATTCCACAGCTAGCAGCCATGTTCTTTAAGGAATTCTGGGAAATGGAGTCCCAGCCTAGTCTGGGAGAACTGCTATGTACAGTACTGTAATTATCAAGTGCAAATAAAATGTAGCCCTATCTTATGGAAGCACCAAAAAAATCTCCACAATCATTAATGCTTTGCTGCCCTCCAGTGGACATTTGGACTTTTACAGCTCAGATAGAGTACAATGTTGAAGTAGTGGGAAAACCTTCTACAGGCTTCTCCTTCATACAGGATCTTACCACATGAAGGACTTCATACAGGAAATTATTAATAAAAACTTCAGGACAAGAGGAAAAGGTTGTGCATAATTAGACAGCAATATCTAACAAAATGCCATTTTTAATAACACTAAATTGCAATGCAATTAACGTTATGCCGAAAAAGGCTCTGATGCTGCCATCAAGAATTGCTGCTGAGGGGCTACAGGGTATGTTAAGAGGTCTCCTAGATAAGCAGTAGGGAAAATAGTAGTGAAGTTGCTGCAGTCATTGCACCAAAGCAGACTTGTCAGTGCAAGCAGACAAAATCAGGCAAATGGAACAATAATGGATGGGACAAGGCAGAAGCAGCTTATGCCAATACCTATATGATACTTCTGCTTCTTGACTTGCCAGCCAATGCTGTAAGGAGAAATTTCCTGACAGTTAGAACAACTAATCAGTGGGAACTCTTGCCTCCAGAAGTTGTGGGTGGTCCAACACTGGAAGTTTTTAAGAAGAGATTGGATAACCATTTGTCTGAAATTGTATAGGGTTTCCTGCCTGAGCAGTGGGTTGGACTAGAATATCTCTAACATTCACACGATACCTTTCATCCTATCCCTTCCCAGGAGTCCTTCATGTGGTAAGATCCGTGGTCAAAGACCCCAATCATTTCTTAGTAGGACCATCTATGTAGTTTACTTCTAGAAACCTATTTATTCTTCTTAAAACACCACCCTCACCTGGAGGATTTGAAGAAAACAGAACTAGTCTTCCCATTTCCTTCATTTTTTCCATGCTCTTTATAGCATCTGAAAATCTGGTCGTAGTCTGTTCTAACATTTCTGTTCATTCCCACATGAATCGGGAGCAAGGAATGGTTATCAAGAGGGTTGACAAGTCCCAGCAGCCTGCCTCTCACATCCTAGATATCAGTACCTAAATGGAGTAATATCATGCTGGGGTCCCGTCAGCAGGAAGAAAAACAAGAAGGGTTTTTTTTAAACATAAATTTAGCTGCTTTCCTATGCCAAGCTAAAATAATTGGAGAGGATAAACCATATGACCACAAGAAGATAAGAGAAGCATCCAGATAATCAAGCATATTGAAATGTCAATAGTGGAAGTAACAGCTCTATTAAAAGTTACAGGTTTGAATAGATGAATTAGACTTTTGGTCTCCAAAGAATCACTGATTTTATCTTCAGAGAGACAAGGAAGGATGTCTTAAAAGGCCTTTGTCACCTCTCTGTTAATAATATCCAGTTACAAAAGGGAGCAGCAACTAAATAGATCATGTAGCTTTCTCTCCCTGACTAGTGTCAAACAACTAGGCTTTTTCCCAGGATACTTGAAGAAAATCTTCCCAATTAGTACCCTCCACATGAATTAGACACACTCCTACTTTTCCTAGCCAGCATGAGAACTTTGGAAGAGTTACACAGTATTGCAATATTACACAAAATTGAGACAGCAAATCCTGCTCGGTAAAACCACCAGTTATATACAAGTTTATGGTACCTAATTTTGGTAGTTAGGATCAGCTTTGAGCTTTAAGTTGTCAGAACCGCAATGCAACTATTTTCCCCACTCTGCTAATTAACAGATGTACAGGTGAAACTCCAAAAATTAGAATATCGTGCAAACGTTCATTTATTTCAGTAATACAACTTAAAAGGTGAAACTAATATATGAGATAAGACTCATTATATGCAGAGCAAGATAGTTCAAGCCGTGATTTGTCATAATTGTGATTATTATTGCTTACAGCTCATGAAAACCCTAAATCCACAATCTCAGAAAATCAGAATATTACATGCAATCAATAAAACAAGGATTGTACATAGAACAATATCAGTCCTCTGAAAAATATAAGCATGCATATGTACTCAGTACTTGGTTTGGGCCCCTTTTGCAGAAATTACTGCCTCAATGCGGCGTGGCATGGAAGCTATCAGCCTGTGGCACTGCTGAGGTGTTATTGGAAGACCAGGATGCTTCAATAGCGGCCTTCAGCTCTTCTGCATTGTTCGGTCTCATGTCTCTCATCTTTGTCTTGACAATGCCCCATAGATTCTCTATGGGGTTCATGTCAGGTGAGTTTGCTGGCCAATCAAGCACAGTAATCCCACGGTCATTGAACCAGGTTTTGGTGCTTTTGGCAGTGTGGGCAGGTGCCAGGCCCTGCTGAAAAATGAAGTCAGCATCCCCATAAAGCTTGTCTGCATGCTTGAAGTGCTCCAAAAACCTCCTGGTAGAGGGCTGTGTTGACCCTGGACTTAATGAAGCACAGTGGACCAATACCAGCAGATGACATGGCTCCCCAAATCAATACCATAATGCAGAGGTCCCCAACCTTTTTGGCACCAGGGACCGGTTTCATGTAAAAAAAAATTCCACGGACCGGTGGGAGCCTCCAGCGGGTGAGTCGAGACACTTGGGCCGTGCACGCATTCGGCGGTCACATGGAACCCAAGGCAGGAACCCGCGTCTCATGGGAATGTGACCCAGGGAGGGCGCCTTGTGCGCAGCTGAGGATCCTAGGCTGGGGCAGGGAAGGATGGGCTGCATCCCGGGCAGGAGGGCTTGGCAGCCCCTTTCCCCCGCGCAGGGCCAGGTGGTGCCCTGAACCCCCCCCAATGCAGGCCGCTGCCCCCGTCCTGCCCCAGGGGAGCACCCCAGCCAGCCGCCAGGATAGCTGAGCATTTGTTACACTTTCCTAAGAGTGGTGCTACATCCTCTGCCGCTCACTCCGGCCCGGTTACTATCAAGCCATGGACTGGCACCGGTCCAGGGCCCGGGGGTTGGGGACCCCTGTTCTAGACCACAGTAAATTTGATTTCATTCCACATCCATAGCCCAAATTGTTTGCATCTATCCCAGTTGAAGCTTGTAGAGAAATAAGAGAAACGTGAATTCTCTCACGACTGTATCAATTGGCAAAAGGGTTTATAAATAATCCCGATTACATTTAGTTTGAAATGTCTCAAATTCAATCCAAGAAAGGAGGTTTTTTTAATGCTAGAAGAAGATTTTTCTTATCTTTTCTTCATAAATGAATTGATCTTCCCAAATCATTGGTCAGGCTATTAGGGAGCCAGTGTGAAAATTGCTTGCTTGCTTGCTTGCTAATATCTTCCTTTTAGACCAGGGGTCCCCAACCTTTTTGGCACCAGGGACCGGTTTCATTTTAAAGAAAATTCTGCGGACCGGTGGGCATGTTTCGGCTGGCGTAGATGGGGAGCGGGGGGGCAGGGGGAACAGGAGGCGCCTGCGCGCGTGGGGGGGTGAGTCGTCTCACTCGCCCCTCTCAGCCCCCAATGGCGTGAGCAACTGTGCCTGTACTCTCCCGCCCCCGGCGTGTGCTCTGCCCAGGGGGCTGCCCCTCCTCTCTCCTCTTCCTCTCCGGCCCTGCGGCCCGGTTCCTATGAAGCCACGGACCGGCACCGGTCCGCAGCCCGGGGGTTGGGGACCCCTGCCATAATGTACGCCATAATCATCACAATTGTTTTGGAACTCACGTCATGGGTTATTTTATACTGTATTCTTCATTGGGATATAAGGAAAGAATTTATAATATTCCCAGTTTTGAGATTCCCAGGAACAGATTACTTAAATTATTTGCAGTCTTGCCGCTGTGAATTTTGTTTTAACTAAAAGAATTTCAGGTATTTTATACAGCTATTAAGACAAAAGATCAGCTATTTTTGATGCCACAACAGATTTTATGTATGAGATTAATTTTATTTATTTTAATTACTGTTGTTCTGCTATTTCGCCAGAGGATATAATAAGATTCACTCATTCATTCGCTCATTCATTAATGGAAAAGAATTACGAAGCACCTGATTTATAAATATACAGAATAAATGCAGGTGGAGGCCCAGCATAACAACTCCATCAAATAGTCAGACATTTTCCCACAAGCCCATTAAAGCTTCTTGTACAGCAGTATTTCTAATACACTGCTATAAAAATAACATTGGAAAATATGGGAAAGTCCTATTAAACTGTGCAAGTGGATAAACAGGTACCAATTGGGTGGGAGCTAATAGTGTTCTGTGAGCCTTGGCATAAAATCATGCCAGCCACATGACCACAGAAGCATCTTTGCATCTTTGCTACTGTGGTCAACCCTGGCTTCCTTGGCTAGGAAACAGAAATGAGCACTCTGATTGGACAGGGGAGACCTTTATCTTTTATCTTTTATCAAACAATGTAAGAATTCATTTACCATTTCAGCAGAGACTGAAACAACAAGCAGGGTCTGCCCAACAGAAGGTGGGAGTTGGTCATTGAGCCATGAGTGTATGGGGTTTGGCCAGCTGATTTGCAGTGAGCAGAAGTCAAACTCTGTAAGGCTGTCATTCTCGGATTTCTGAGACAGTCTTTATTTTAATAGGGCCACGGAATGCAATCTTGAAAGCCAGCTAAAATAATTTATCAGCCTTTGAACACTCAGTGTGAGAAGTTGAGACAAATCATCTTCTGGATATCCTTAGACATCAGAAGCCAGTTTGAAAATCTCCGTTCTAGAGTCATTCAGTTATTGCTGTGCAAATATAACAATGCAATATAACCACAAAGGACAGCCTTTGTATTGCTTCAGTGATGTTGGCTGGTGTTACAAAAGGAAGAAAAGCATAAAGGTTTTTCTAAATCCATATCTACAGTCATTGTATGTTTGTTTCTGCATCTGAGGATTGTGTAATTTCCTCAACTAACTTCTCTGAAAAGTATCTACAGAAGCAAAGCCAACTGATATAAGCAGCTCCATAAACATTTAACAAGGCAGGCTCCAAATCTTTGTGGAAACTAGTTCAACTGACCTATTGCATGTTAATACAGTTAAAAATGAGTTACAGTACAATCCTAATGATCAGGGGTGTCAAATTCGCATCATCATGGCGGCATCACGTGACGTATTGCAACTTTTTCCCCCTTCAGCCAGTGGTGGGATACAACCGCTACACCCTGGTACGGGCATACCGGTGCCTGCTGGGAGCACCAGGTACCATTCTGGTACAATGCTCCGGAGGGCTCACCTACCCTCCTTACCTGTATTTGAGCTGATCGGGGCTTCCGCTCACATGCATGGAGTGTATGGTGCCTGCGCATCGCTCCACCAAGCAGCTGAAGCATCGCAGGTGGTAAGTACACACGAGTGTGCTGCACGCATGCTGCGCATGTGCATTGTGGTGGACACCCGGCCCTGTTGCACCATACAGGTTGCACCGGGATCCGGAATCCACCACTGCCTTGGGTGAGGGCATGGGCATGGCCAACACGTGATTCATCTGGCCCATTCAGAAAAAAGCCTCCTTTAAATTAAATGTTAGCCATTTTCAAGTAAAGAGAAAGACAGTTTGATGAGTAGTTAAGGCATCGGAATAAAAACCAGGACACTAGAGTTCTAGTTCCACCATAGGTCACCAGCTGGGTGACCTTGGGTCAGTCAATCTTTCTCAGCCCTGGGAAGCAGGCAATGCCAAACCACTTCCAAAATCTTACTCAAAACATACAAACAAACAAACAAAAAAACCTTGCAGGAACTAATCCAGGCGGTTGCCACAGTTATTCAAAGGCCAGGACTGGCAAGGATTTCAAGTAAATAGTGTGATTTTGATTAATTACAACACAAACCCTCAGCAAGTACCAAACACATGAAAAATACCTATCTATATAAATAAAAATGTAACTATGAGTTTGTTCAAAACCGCTAATCTCCGAAAGTACTGCACCGATTGCTTCCAAATTTTCACACAACATTCCTTTCAAATACAGCACCAACGATATATATTGATTGTGTAGATGTCATACCTGTGCCAGGAACACACAATGGAAATGTAAAAAAATGTAAAAAAAGATAGGTAGATGGAGAGAGAGAGAGCAGTGGGCCACAGGTATTATGTCATCCTTTATGACATAAAATACTCTGAGGAAGAAATACAGTAGGTAGATAGGTAAACAGGTAGGTAGGTAGAGGGATAGAGAGAGGGAGAACTACAGTAGCTAGGTAGGTAGGTAGAGGGATAGAGAGGGAGAGGGAGACATACGGTAGGTAGGTAGATAGGTAGAGGGATAGAGAGAGGGAGAAATACGGTAGGTAGGTAGGTAGGTATGTAGATAGATAGGGAGGTAGGTGGATAGAGAAAGAGAGAAATACAGTAGGTAGGTAGGTAGGGAGAGAGAGAGGGAGAAATACAGTAGGTAGGTAGGTAGGTAGGTAGGTAGGTAGGTAGGTAGGTAGGTAGGTAGGTAGGTAGGTGAATAGAGAGGGAGAGGGAGACATACAGTAGGTAGGTAGGTAGATAGGTAGAGGGATAGAGGGGGGGGGGGAATTCCACCCTTGGGTTGTGTCCCTCCTGACTGGGCCACAGCAACTCGTGGCTGGTAACGGCTAGTAGAAAATAAAAAGATACAGGTATGGAATTTGAGCTGTTCTTAACTATCCCTTCCAGCTTTCTTCCTCTGCATCTTAAGCTATGTGGATTAATATTTCCCCAGGCTACATTATGCATTTATAAAACAATAAAGTTCTTGAATATTAATAACCAAAAAAGGTAATAGCCAATTAACTGATCCACAGACCTATAATACTCTATTAACTTTTTTTGTCATGGGAATTTATTAGCATTCTCTATATAACTTACTCAGAACACCTCAATTAAGGAAATCAAAATACCTGTGTTACAAACTGGATTTGGGGAAAATTAACACCTTTGTACCTGGCTATTTTCATGGTTCCCTGGTACAAGACACTTTTGATAGAATGACACCAATCACACTGAATAATCTACCACCGTGATGGGATAGATTCCACATGCCACAGGTGGCACTGGAGACATTTGTTAGGGCACGCGAGGTGTTGCCCTGCCAGCTGATTTCGGCCTTCTTTAGAGGCCATTTTTCGCCCTCCAGAACCTTCAGGAGGCTTCCCTACAGGGGAAATGGCCCTATGGGGAACCTGGAAGTTCAGGAATAGTAACTTCCGGTTTGTCCATAGGGCCACTTTTCACCCTCCGGAGCCTTCGAAAAATGGCCCTACGGACGAACCAGAAGTCACCATTCCCGAACTTCCAGGTACCCCGTAGGACCATTTTTCACCTTCAGGAGGCTTCAGGGAAGCTCCTGAAGTCTCCAGAGGGTTTCCAGAGGGGGCAGGGGGACTGTTTTCACCTTCCCCAGGCTCCTAGAAAGCCTCTGGAGACTGGGGAGAGTGAAAAAAACTGTGCCAAAAGCGAGGGGGGGTTGCTGGGTCATACGCATAGCATTATGGGTGTGGCATGCCCCCGCAGAACCCCCCCTGCGCTCACCCCGCTTTTGGCACAGGAGGCAAAAAAGGTTAGCCATCACTGGTCTATCATATGCTTGATTGTCGAACTGAAACATTTTTTAGCCCTTATAGCCAGGACTTTTATCTTCAGCCTAGGGGGGGGGGGAGGGATATCAAAGTTGCTTTGGATGTTTCCGCCCAAAGCCTCAAAATACAGATCAAGAAACTTTGTGCCAGTGCGGAAACAGGGTAGCTGTGGAACTGAGGGGTATTTCACATAGCAACGTTCTTAGTGAGAAATTCCCTTGTTAAACTAGTGGAAATAAATCTCTCTGTGTAACAAAAGAGTTTATTGGGAGAGAGGAAATGGATGGGAAACAAGAGAAAGCAATCCACAGAGATCTATTAAACAAAATCAATACAGTCAGCCTAGCTAAGCTAGTTATTTATTACCTCTTTGAAAAAGTTGTTGAATTTCAGCACTTGCTCAGGGTTATTTACAGAGAAGATAGTTGAAGAGTAATCTCCTCCTCCTTCTTCCTCCTCCTTCTTTTCTTCTTCCTTTTCTTCTCCTCCTCCTCCTCTTCCTCTTCCTCCTCTAGTTCGGCTTTTGTTCCATGTTTACATGGAAGAGGCTTTTTAGAAAAGCAAACACTTTATTCAGCATAGGGTCAATTATCAATTGTTTTATAAAGTACAATGATACCAAACTTATTTTATTTATTTAAAAGACTAATATAATCACCAAATAATACCATAAGCCTGGATCGATCACAAAACAACAATATGGAAAACTGAGTGTCTATCACAACGTGCAGTAGAATTACTGACTGAAAATATAATTTTGTAATAATTGTTCTCTCAGAAATAAGCCAGAAATTGTTAACACTGCAATGATACAGATTGTTTAAATCTTTAAGATAAGAAAAAAAGTGTATTTCAATGTTAAATATGATTTCTAAAATGTAATAAACTTAAGGTACAATTAACATTAAGTATGCCATTGATAAATAGTTACAAAATGCATTGAATTATTTTATAAGAAAGATTTCTAACTTTGAGCTGAATATTTAATATTAAACTCTCTTCTGTATTATTTGTTATTTATAAATGTTAAAAGAGAAAAAACAAAAAGGAAAATATGTTGCTTGGAAAAAGTAAGTAAATATTTAATTTCTAACTTCCTTCTATATACTCCAGCTGATTTAATATTTATAAATATTTAGACCTCTGTTTATACATTTAGCTTATGGAAAAGGGTCAGAACATGGAATATTGTGGTTGTATTGTATATGTGACAGCTATTACTCAGAAAAAAAGGAAAAGCAAGAGAGAAGGGAGGTTTGTAATTTTTTTCATGGATTGAGGCTGTCCCCAGAAACCTCTATTTTTCAAGCAAGTAAAAAATTGCTGTGTTACATTATTCTAGCTTGCAGTTGCTTTGTATTTTGGAATGTATTGAAGCATTGATATTTGGATAAAAGGAGATGGGGGAAAACTTTTCCACAAAGAATAAATGGGCATTTTGCAGCTTTTTAAACTTGTCCCTTTATGTTAATAAATCCCTCTGACTTCATCTTGCAGTGTTGTTCCCAAACTCAGACATCCAAGTTTGGTGTGGAGCTGATAAGAACTTGATCCCTGGATTTGTGGGAGACTTTTACCCTTGCATAGAGGTTTCTTGGCCTACCTGAAAATACAAATCACCAAGTAATTCAGCCATATCAAAAAGGACTGATGTACCGAAAGAGTGTGTTTCAGAATACACTTTCTATGACAGAGGTCTTCAAACTTGGCAACTTTAAGACATGGGGACTTCAACTCCCAGAATTCTCCAGCCAGCATAGCTGGATTTTGTTTTTTATTTTGTTCATTTGAAAGGTCACTGCTCATAAAAACTTTTGTTAGATTATGCTGATAATCTGCAGATTGGCAAAAGGTACAGTATTAGGGTGGGGAGAGTAGTGGCAATATATAAGTAAATTATGGAAATCTTAAAGGCAACATGTGAAAAGAAACATGGTTTTACTGCATGTTCTCATTTAGTAACTTATTTTTTTCTTTTTTTAGAATTCTTTTCCCCACTTACATTGTTAATGTAGCCTGAGAGTCAAACCTTAAAATAACAGCTGCATCTTTTTGCCAGGAGGAATGAGAGATGTAAAGTTGTTCTGGGATATCAGCAAACAAGATGACATTCTGACAAATTACCTTGCTCTTTTCTTCTTTTGAAAGATTTTTTAAAAATATAAATAATTTTAGCAACGTATGGAACAAGTAGTTCTAAATTATCCATGTTTCGACATCAAGGTCTACAAAATGACATGTAAAATATGACAGAACTGAGATGGGGCTTCCATCAAGGCAGCTGGGAAGAGTATTCCACGTGAAACAGAACCCTTATAGAACTTCCCTCTGAAAGGGCCTAGCTGGCTGGAGAATTCTGGGAGTTGAAGTCCCCAAGTCTTAAAGTTGCCAAGTTTGGGGACCCTTGCTCTATGGTGTAGTTCAGGGTAGTCAACCTTTTTATACCTACCACCCAGTTTTGTATCTCTGTTAGTAAAATTTTCTAACTGCCCACCGGTTCCACAGTAATTGTGATTTATAAAGTAGGGAAGTCACTTAAATTAAAAAAAGGAAAGTGCTTCAATATCAGACAAAACCCCTACCACCCACCATGAAAGCTGGAACGCCCACTAGTGGGCGGTAGGGACCAGGTTGACTACCACTGGTGTAGTTGCTGAAAAAGCCACTTTTTGCATACCAAAGAAATGGCCTTGATTAAGAAGAGAAAAACATGTCTTCTTAAATTTAAACAGAAGGCTATGACTGCCATGCTAAAAGTGCTTACAATAAAACATAAAAATTTGAGGCCGCAGCAGAAGAAATGGGTTTTTTAAAAATTGTATGGAGAAATTGCATCCCAACAAATATTCTTATTCTGAAATTCAAGCAAGTAAAAAATAGGCTTGCAATGTGCAGGTAACAATTTTAAAGAATCCCTCTTAACTCTGAGGGTTAGCAGAGTTTCTTGTTAAAAAAAGAGTTGATAACATTTAACACTGCATTATGGAGGGTATATTATTATATTATGCAAGAAGAAATCATACGTTCATGGGAATGAAGGAGGCAGTTGTGGGGGGGCATTACGAAGGCTGGCCATAAACCAGCATGATCAAGAACATTGTGGAAGATCCAAGAGAGGACCAGTTCTCAGACATTGTTACTCTTATTTTTCTTGACTAATTTATTTCCATGAACAGCTGAAAGAAGGGAGCAAAACAAGATGCTTTTCCAGATCATCACCTCTAGATTTTTTTTTCTTTCTCATCATACATGACTGAAGACCTCTTGTTAAAAAATGAGAGTGCAATTTTGAGTGAACAAAAGGCAGGGAAATGTATGAGAGTCACAGGTAAAATTTGACAAAAATTTGAAAAATGACATAAATAAATTCTTCCAATTCCTCACCACCCTTTATGGCAGCTGTAGTAATACTGTAATAAAAGTTATCTGTTGTACCTTGGCACCGAAAAAAGATACCAATAGATGAGAAGAATCAGAATTCAGAATCAGAATAGAGCTGGAAGGGACCTTGGAGGTCTGCTAGTCCAGCCCCCTGCTTAAGCAGGAGATCCTATACTGTTTTAGACAAGGGACTGTCCAGTCTCTTCTTGAAAGCCTCCAGTGATGGAGCACCCACAACTTCTGAAGGCAAGCTGTTTCACTGGCCAATTGTCCTCACTGTTAAGAAGTTTCTCAATTCCAGGTTGCTTCTTTCCTTGATTAGTTCCCATCCATTATTTCTTGTTCTGACTTCTGGTGCTTTGGAAAATAAATTGACCCCTTCCTCTTTGTGGCAGCCTCTCAAATACTGGAACGCTACTATCACATCCTTCTAATTTAAAATGTATTAACTGGGCCGGTGTATCCAATTTCTTCTTGAATCGCCATCCAGAAGGCTACAGGTTAATTCATAAACTCCCAAATTGCACTGCATATTGCATTGCCCCAGGGGAGGGGGGGGAAACCAAACCCTAGTGACGCAACAATGTTTACTCTGGCCCCTTGGAGACAGCAGAAAGTGGAAAACCCCAGAGCTTATTGAAAGATACAAATTGGGAGAACAGCAAAGGAAGGCAGTCTCCGTTTTCGGGAGTTCCCATTAGGGCACAAGGCATCACGGGCAGGCGAAGATTGTTAACTCGTGGCGCGGGCGAATTCCCACTTTCCTTGCGAGGAAAAGGAAGGAGCGCGCCCACCGCAGTCCCTCCCCGCCAGAGGTCAGTCGTCCGGACAAATTCCTCCAACAGCTGGGCAGAAAAAAAAGCCCTCGCCTTTGGTCTCCACAGCAACGCCTCACTATCTGCAGCCGTGCCGAACGGTTCCCTTTGCCTCTGGATTGGCGCTGCGAGCCTAGGAGGGGAAACCCAGCGCTGGCCCCGCTCCCTTCCTCTCCCTCCCGCTCGCTCTCTTTCTCCCGAGCGGCGTCGAGGGCGGCCGTGAGAACTGCGCTCCGGCTTAAGCACAAGACATCCCCCCGTAACACGTGTCGTGTTTTCGCTCCCCTGCGCGCCTTCGCCCGTCTCGTTCTGCACCGTGCCGCCGCAGCTGCCGCAGCAACATGGGCTCGACCCCGGACAGCCACGAGATGAACGGGCTGACCACGGCCTTGGCGAACGGCAATGGCAATGGCAACGGCAACGGGGACGGCGACGCGACGCCTCCAGACGAGGTAAGAGGCCAGCCAGGAGAACAAAAACCGCGAGCGGGCAGCTGCTTCTGGGCGGGAAGCTGGGCGAAGGTGCCCCGGGGACATGGGGTACGTCAGGCAGCGCCGCGGAGGCCTGTGTATCCGAAGGGCCTGTTTTCACTGGTAGGCAAGCGGGTAAAGATCTCTTCTTGCCGGGCGTTGTTGTTTTTTTTTGGGGGGGGGGCACCTCCGAAGGGCTGAGGGGCCGTTTTGTGCCCCCCTTCTTCCCGGCGCGAAGATTTCCCGTAAATCGCGTCTCCCTTTTGGAATGCCTCCAAAGGCGAAGCTGGGTCGCAGCGAAGGCGGCTTTCCGGCTGCTCGGTTGGAAAAGATTGAATGCGCGGCCGATGGGGGCTGCTTGGCAAGAGGCTGCTTGTTTTCCCCCGTGCATAGAGGCCAGCGGGCAGTCTTGTGGAAAGAGAGAGAAAAAAGCGATGGAAGAGGGCAGAACTGGGAAGACTTTCCCCCAATTTACCAAAAGATACAAACAAGTGGCTAGGTGACATATGGCATTCAGGGAAGAAGAAGGAGGAGGAGGAGGAGGAGGAGGATTATTGGATTATAATAAACTCACAGCCTTAGGCTAAGGGCAGTATTTATCAACTTTGGCAATTTGAAGATGTTCGGACTTCAATTCCCAGAATTCCCCAGCCAGCGAATGCTGGCTGGGGAATTCTGGGAGTTGAAGTCCAGACATCTTCAAGTTGCCAAGATTGATAAACACTGGGTAGGGAGAGATGGAGAGCAGTGGCGGATTAAGCAGTGGCGGATTAAGGCTCACTGGTGCCCTAATAAGCACTGACAAATCTTGGTGCCCTTCTCCTTTCTACATACTGTACAAATCTTCATTGCTTTTTTTTTCTTTCTCAATTTTGCAATGCCCCCTTTGGCCCTGGTGTCCTAAGCACTTGCTTAGTCTACCTAATGCAGTGTTTCTCAACCTTGTCAACTTGAAGATGCCTGGACTTTGCAAATGCTGGCTGGGGAATTCTGGGAGTTGAAGTCCAGGCATCTTCAAGTGGACAAAGTTGAGAAATACTGGCTTAATGGTTAATACACTACTGACTACTAGACTGCACCAGCTGGAATCTGATTGGCCCCCAAGTGATTTTCCAGGAATCTCTTCACATTTGGTCCTGTCGGGAGTTTTGTGACTCTCATGGAAATAAGGAGTCTGCGAAATGGCTATAATGCACATAAGACTTAAAATGTGCTTTCCCATGGTTTATTTTTGTTTTTATTGGGTTTCAGGCTTTGTTTTCAATTTCTTTGTTTGAATTGTGTGCAATGGACAGCTATCTATATTTGACAAATAAATAAATGATAAATCTTCCTCTATCTATTCTGCAATTTGAGAAAAAGTGATTACACTTCAGCAGAATTTCATTCTGAGATGTATACGTGTGTTCTAACCCCAATTGCTTCTTAACACGTAGAGAGCTTAGTTCTTCATTTCCTTTATTTTGGAAGAAAGTAATTTTATATTTACCATGACTGACTTCAGGCAAAGTATTTTTTTGTAACACATAAATGTGTTATGCAAGAAAGGGACACAGTCACTCATGCTTCTATGTTTTTTGATTTTAACAAAATCATCCTGAATTAAGGGGTTACACACGGTACAGGCTGAGGGAGAGAAAGTGAGAGAAGAAGGGAGGGATCAGGAGTGTGTGTGTATCTGCCTTCTGTGCAACTTCTTTAAAACTCTTTCAGTTTTATAGAAATCACATGGTTGAACTGAACTGGGTATCCTTTATGCTGGGGCTTACCATGGCACCATCCGGTCATCTGTTTTCAAAGCCAGGACTGAAAATGGGTGGGGGAAAGAAGAGCACTAAATGTCATGTCTATAAATATTGCCTTAGCTAGTCAGTCTCTGGGAACATTACCAACTTTCTATCACTCATCACACCAGTACAGCAAAAGGAAATTAGGGGGACAAAGATACAGACTTAGGGAAGTAAAATCCTTTAAACTTGCCACCAACCTCACAAAAACCAGACAGGGTTTTCTCTCATTTTGCTTTTCAGTTTGGAGATGGAAAGGAATTCTGTCCAAGCTTAAGTTTAGGAAAGGTGTGGGAAGAGAAGAAGATTTGCAGTCTCCAGTGTAATTTTGAGATAATTGTCATGATCCCTTCCATATGATTATGGTCCTTGGGGATAATAATTCCTGACAGTTAGAACAATTAACCAGTGGAACACCTTGCCTCCGGAAGTTGTAAATGCCCCAACCCTGGAATTCTTTAAGAAAATGTTGGATAGCCATTTGTCCAAATGGTATAGGGTTTCCTGCCTGGGCAGGGGGTTGGACTAGAAGACCTCCAAGGTCCCTTCCAACTCTGCTATTGTATTGTATTATAAATTGTAGCAGGGCTTCTTCTGGATTCTAAACCATTACTGTCCCTCCATTAAAAGGATGGCCTTCAGAAAGCAGGTTTCCGGATAGACTTTTCTTTTTTTCGGAAATAGCAATAATCCCTGAGTAAGCAGAGATCTACATTGAGAATGCCAACATATCAGATCTTCGAGTGAAAATTGCTGAAATTTGATAATCTTACAAGTTTTAGGCTTTAATTTCTATGATTCCCACACAATCTTCTTTGTTCATCAAGAAATTTTGTTTATTTCAGTTCAGATCCATGCTTCAAAATCAAACATTAGCTAATTTCCCTTTTGAAATGGAGGTAATCTGGAAGCACAGGTAGTTCTCCATAGCGCTGCGGGAGAGTCCAAGGATGGGTAAAATCAGCCTCGCTGCCCTCGAACTGAGTGACAATTTCTTTGACCACGCTTCCTTTGCCTTCCTGTGGTCAGTTTTAAAAAACGAATGTCTTTCCCGAACAGGACGCCCAATTCTATGAAATAATCAGAAATCATTAGCACCCTGATATAAACCCTGGGCGGGTCTTGGACTCTCCCGCAGCGCTACGAGAAGGACCATTCAGGTAAGACAACGGTCGTTCTCCATAGCGCTGCTTGGAGAGTCCAAGGATGGGACATACCCAAGCTATACTGTCCCAGGGCGGGAAGAGTCAGTGTCAGGTAGCACAGGAACCGAGGCCACTTGTTGTAATACCCTTCTCCCGAAGGACGCCTCGGCTGAGGCAAAGGAGTCTATTTTATAGTTCCTAATGAAAACCGTGGGTGATGCCCACGTCGCTGCTCTGCAAATCGTTCTCAATTTACAACAGCAATGGAGCCTGGAATTGCTCTTGTAAGCTTTGATGATCATACTTTGACCCAATTTAATGACTGGGGGCAGTTGTTAAGCAAATACCACGGTCATTAAGTGAACACGAGTCATTAAATACTTTTTTCTTGACTTACAACCATTCACTTAGTGATCATTTGAAATTAAAATGGTACCAAAAATGACTTACAACCAGTCCCCACACTTATGACCATTGCAGAATCTTTATGATCACATGATCAAAATTCAGGGGTGCTTTGCAAAGTCATGTTGCAGCATCCTCCAATTATGTGACCACCATTTGACATCTCCCCACCTGGTTTTTAACAAGCAAAGTCAACAGAGAAAGCCAGAATTACTTAATGACCACCTGACTCACCTAACAACTGCAATGATTTGCTTAACAACTGTGGCAAAAAAGGTCATAAAATCAGAGATAACTGACATAGCAACTGTCTTGCTTGCAACAGAAATTCTGGTTCCAATTGTGGTCATAAGTTGAGGACTACCTGTAGGTTGACATGCTCATGATGTCATCAGGAGTCAAGTTTGACTTGATAAGACTTTGCCTAAAAAAATAAGTCGTACTGAATATTGTAGATACATTGAAAATACATGTTTGTCTTATATCATGTCAGAATCTAAATGGTTCTAAAACAAGAGTATAATTCAGGAATATATGAAATCAAACAGACATTGCCTTGCAAGAAAAGAAATTATATTTGAATTAGATAATAGTTACAAGGATTCTACAAAAGGGTCTTCATGTCCATCATCTCTGAAGAAAATTCCTATTTCAGAAAAATACGACTTATTTCTTATATTCAGTCAGTCACTCTATTTAGCTTGTGTTACTCACGAAATATCAAACTCAAGCTGAGAGGTTATAGGTTGTATTTCTTCAAACACCTTATTTACATCCTCATAGGTTAATCTATTCCTTATTTGGTACCAAATAGGAAATAGCTTCTCAGAGGTTATCAAGAGATAGGACATGCCAGATGTGACTGTTTGAGCATTTGACAGAACTATGACATCTGTAAAAGTTTGTTTATGTACTGTTTTTTAAATAACTGTCTGCTGCTTAGTTTGATAATTTTGAGTCTCAGTGAATTGGCAGTATGCCAGCCAGAAGTGAAATTAGAAAATGGACATGTCATAGCATTAATGCTATGAATCAGATTCTTGTTTACTTTCTCCACTTGCCCAGATGTTATTTCATGTTCAGGCACATTGTTCAGTGATATTGTTATAATTGGCAAGTCACTACAAGATTCTACAGAATTTTTGTAGTATCTCCCAAGATAATTTCATTATTGGGACTGATGTCTCCTAATAACTTAAACAACATTTTTGAATTACTATTCCAACAAGGTCGTTTCTCTTTTTTTAAATGAATTGCTTACGTGTTGTATCATCTCTTTGCCTTGTGAATTCTTTAGAACAAATTGGCAAGTGGCAACGATAGAAAAAGGAAAAAGGTCTGCTTCTCATCTGGTTTAGTGTTAGTTAAAGTAGTTAACCACCTACTTTAGCAGATTAACTGTATTGGCATTCTTTAATAAGAATATTTGCATCTAAGTATATTTTTTCTGTTTTTGAAGAGAGTCCAGCTGTATTGCCAATTAATTAACAGTATATGTAAATGTGCCAAGGAGCACCTTGTCTAACAAAGGGTCCCACTGAATTTAAATTCAAAATGTATAAGTAGTTCAATTCTCATGCTTCATGCATTCAGTTCAATGTCTATGAGGCTGGTCTGTTTGGCAGCTTTCTATTTTATTTCATGAAACTGCAAAGGACAAACTTGGAATTGGGGATTACCAGCCTTCTGGCAAAAGGAGGACATGACTGGCAGTCTTAGTCTTAAAATCAAATATTGTCCAGCTGTTTGAGTAGGTAGGTTTTCTTCAGGAGAGTTAACAGGCTCTGATCTTTTGGCTCCTATCTGGTCTGATAGATTCTTATCATTGAAAAGCCAGCCTTTCTAATATTGGAAAATGTCATTTCATATACATGTAGGTCTAAGTACATTTTTTTCAGTTTTTCACTGTGATGGGATGCCATACAGGTTAAGTAGTTAGTTTTGCCTCCTTTTTCTCCCCATTTATTCTTTCCAATTGTCAGTGTTTCCCTTTGCCTGTTCAGACATCTGATAATCCTGTCTAAAGGAGTTCTTCATTGTAATAAGTTTAACAGCTGGGAACAGTCTCAGTGAGGGGGATTCTTCATGGAATATATATTGTTGTATAATTGTGGAACTGTCCTATTTCAGGATAAAAGGACTTAGTCCAGGCATGAAAATTGTGCCGGGGGTCTAAGTACATAGAATCATACAATGGTGATGCTTCATCTGTGATGGAATGAATAATCCATTCTGTGAAGGCTACTTTTGACTTCCTTTTTGTGATGAAGGAATTGTGTAGAAAAATTGTCGATTTGGCATTTTGTACTTGAGGAGCTTGGATGTCCTCAAGCATATTCTGCAGAGAGGAAAACATTAAAAGACATTTTTTTTGCAGAGTAGAATTTGATTAAACATTTAATGGCTTTTTATGTAAATGAAAATGTCTGCCTCATATTTAGGTATGGTGTTGATAGCCCTTTCTTGCTATCATAGCATGTTAAAATAGGAAAAGAGCCTTCTCTGTGGCGGGCCCAGCCCTTTGGAACGACCTACCCCCTGAACTTCGCACCATCTCCGACCTCCGCCTCTTCCGCAAGTGTCTCTCCGACCTCCGCCTCTTCCGCAAGTGTCTAAAGACACATTTGTTCCATCTAGCCGGCCTAGCGTAACCTCCACAACTGACTTTAGATAGTTTTAAATTTGGGGATTTTAATTTGGTTTTAGCGCAGGATTTCATTGAATAAGTTTTTAAAAAATTTTATATGGTTTTGTATGTATTTTTAATATTCATGTGCGCCGCCCTGAGTCTATTGGAGAAGGGCGGGGTATAAATTGAATAAATGACCGAAATGACCGAAAATATCTAGGTGAAAAGTAGATATAAATGGACTTAAATCCTGAGAAGCAGTTAATTGTGGCAATTAAACAACTGAGAATTCCCATTCAAATTACATTAGTGTACTTAAAGGTATTTTCATTTTATTTGTCTAATGCATTCCATTGAGATAAGAACAAAGAAGGAACCAAAGAAGGAAATAAAATATATACATGCTTAAATTCTACAAGATTCTTTACAATGGGTGCTTTGTCTTCTGAAACAAGCCATAGGCCCCATTGAAAATATATATAAAAGCCATTTCGCAGATTGTACTAAACCAGAATCGATGGCGCTAAATAGATGTGAACCTTTGGGAAGAAGATTGGGGATGGTAGGTTGAGTCTTTCAGAGACTTAAAGCTTCAGTTTCACCCTTAAAAGCCTATTTTCAGTGTTGCCCTCAATATGGCAGAAAAACCTACTAGAGTCTTCAAGGCAGTGTTACATAGTACTATAGTAGGATGAATCCAAAGAAAGTGCTTGGTGGAATATATGAATCCTCTTTCCCTTTGCTTTGAGTTAAACAAAGTTTCTTTCAATACTTCCAATATTTCATTTTATGACTCTTATTCAGTGATACCCAGTCATTTTCATCTTAACCTACAAAGTTACTATTCATACAGCTAGACCTGAGTTGTTGCAGAGACCTGTAGTCTAGGGGAAAAAGCATGAAATGATGCTTTTAATATTAAAAGGTCAGTATTTACATTAGCAATAGGCTAAATGATGAAATTTCTCACTGTGGTTTAACACTTAAGCTCCACCTAAAATCTTAAATAAACAAACCCTTTTCTCACTGTTGCTCTTTCCTACACCTAATGGATTTTCCGACAAATATGTTGAAAAAATATTAGATGGATATTTTTTTTTTTGAAATGCTGGAAAGTTGTGGGAGTTGGGGGAACACTCAGCTGAAGCAATATCCTGTGCGATTCTAAATATGTGTCTTAAATAGGGAAACTATATTCTACTAAGTTCTAAATCTTATCTTTGATTGCAAAGGCAGCCTTGTGAATACTTACACATATTTTGGGTGCATAATTCCAATAATTGTGTTCATTGCTAAATTTTGAATGCTAAAATGCTAATTTTCTGAGTTCAACATGATTTTAATTCTGACCTCATTAAAATAATGTTTGATGGAAGCAAGCCTGATACCAAGTAGAACCGTGTCCTCTTACAATAAACTTCATTGTAATGACACTTGTGAAAGTTTAAGAGTAAAATATGGCAAGTGCGGTAAATAGTAGGCATACTTTGAAGGGCAATAAAATAGTTATATAAAGCTACTGTTTCAAAAATGTTGCTAGTGAACAAGCTGTAAAATCCCCCAAAGTGAAAGTGAGTTTAACAGAATAATAGAATGACAGAGTTGGGAGGTCTTGGAGTCTAAGCCCTTGCTCTTGATTCAGGATTCAACTGGGAATGTTAACAGAGAATGACAAATTGTAGTGCAGAAAAAGGTATTGGAGGACAAGGGAGAGTCCAGTCATGATATATACTCTCATTTCATTGAAAAGATCTCTACATCTTTTCTTGCTGCCTCATCAGGTGTATAAAAACCACAGCTGTGCAAAGATCTGGATTCAAAAAGCTAAATGTGATTTAGAATGCATAAGGTGGTGTACATATCAACTTTGGGAACTTGTTAAAGCAGATTTGTCTTTTTCTGTACTAGCAAGGTTGTCATGCACAACTGCCAGGAAACCTTGGAAAAATATATGTTGCAGTTTGCCCTTCAAATCTGGTTCTCTGCAAAGTCTTACTCAATACAGAATAATAGAATTGTTAGGGACCTTGGAGGTCTTCTAGTGCAACCGCCTGCTGATGTATTCATAATTAAAATGGCTGTACAAATAACAAACCAAGAGAGTATCCTGAATAATTTTCCTATGTTGGAAACTTGTGGAAAGGTTTCAAAAATTTTGTGACAAAGGACAAACAAAAAAATAAAAATAAATCAAATTCTAGGGCTTTTGAAGGGACTAAAAATCAAGATTGTTAAAACTAAAAAGAAGAAATATAAACCTCGTTTATTTGATCAAGGTTAAAATAGATATGCTGTTATTTCTGGTAACCATTAATGGACTTTTGTTGACATAACTATTTTTCTTTTTTTCATTTTCATTTCTTGATTTAAAAAAAATTTACTATTAGAAAGACAATATTGGGTAGCAACCTGCACATTTATCTTAATGACCACAAGTAGGGCCAGGATTGTGGTCATTAAGTGAAACAATTATGTGGGTGTCTCAATGATCCCAATGACTTACGGTTATATGTCCAGACTTTCAATTGTGGAAAGTCAAGGACTATCTTTATCTGCCACCATTTGTTCTTTAGGCCAATTGCACATGATCTTATCTTATTCTTATCTTATTCTCGCATGATTTACTCTTGGTGCTATTTGGTGCCAGTATGCTGGATTAGTCCTTTATTTTCATAAGTCTTATTAGTTACAAAGAGCAAACAGCAGAAACAAGATTCCTGACCAAAAAAAAAAAAAAAAGGATATTACAACATGCCTGTTTCCTCTTTTTGACTGTGGGAAAAGAACAGAATTAATATGGGGATTTTTTTCCCACTCATTAATATTGCTGCTGCACTACATTGCTAATGTTTCAATTATTTCACTCTTTTTTATACCATGTAACTCTCAAGCAATTTGCTATATAAACAATTCGGAGCCAGTTGGAGCTTACGTGGAAAATAAATATGGCAGAAAGTGTCAGATGGGAGAGAGGTCATTTTCAGCAGCTAGTTATCCTCAAAACACTATCACAAAAAACATTAGCTGCGCATCCAGTATTTTTTTTTTTCTTTTCAAATGAGACTTGCTGCTATTTAAATATTTGGTTTGATGCTCTTGTCCCAAAGGTGCTTTTTCAAGAGGCAACTGGATTTTCTGTTTTTAACTTTGAAGATGTTTCGCTTCTCATCCAAGAAGCTTCTTCAGCTCTGACCAGAAGAAGCTTTTTGAATGAGAAGTGAAACGTCTTTAAAACAAAACAAAACCCAGAAAGTCCAGTTGCCTTTTGAAAAAGCACTTTTGGGGCAACCATGCCCTGGATGACTGGAAATCTCAATACACATTTGATGTTCTTGTGTAACTTTTTTATCTTAATAAAATGATTAATTTAGTAAAATGAATCTGTAAAAAATTCTATTGAAACTGATGTGAGTGAGGAAACTTGGAAACATTTTTGTCTCTGTAGAAAGTGCTTTTTGGCCCAGCTTTTTGTGTATTTAGTAATATGCTATTGCTAAATCTTAATGTTTACTGGCTAAACCGTGACCTAAGTTCAAGAGAATTATCAGAAATATATTCTGATTTTATATATCTAAAAAAAGGTGTTTAGAAACGAAGTATATCCCCTCCCCCCCTCAGTAATGGCATAGTCAAAACTTTTATAAAATAGAGAAAAAGAAAAAATATGCTAAAGCAGGGGTCTCCAACCTTGGCAACTTTAAGATTTGTGGACTTCAACTCCCAAAATTCCTCAGCCAGCTTTGCAGTTGTGCTAAAACATGGGCACTTAAACTGTTTCCTGTCAATTCCCGAACATATGTCACATTTAGACTCAGTTATATTCCTGGTGTGAATGCTATATGTTTTTTCTCCTTTCTTCTTCCATTTTAATATATGTTTTAATGAAATGTTTTAAGACAGCGATCCTCAACCTTTCCTGCTCCAGAGACCAGTGGGGTGGGGGGGAGAAGGGGAGCACAGGAGCTAGATAGCAGACATGTCTGCAAGCTAGCACCTGCACATGCACAAATAAAGTTTCACACACCCACCACTTGCGTGGCCCAGTTCTAGATAGGCTGAGGACTGGTATAGGCCCGTGGACCGGGGGTTAGGGGCCCCTGTTTTAAGATATTGCAATATAACGTGCATGGCCAATGCTACAGCTCCTTAATCTGAACTGTTCCCTTTTTACCTTCAGTCCCTGTGGAAGGTTGTTACAGTTTCAAACAAACATGTAACTATTTTGAACCAGTTATTAATTTTCCCACCCTTATCATGTTTAGAGTACTGTCAAATCTTTGCTGAGCAATGCCTTTGAAATGTTTTTTGCCTTGCAGGGTGGAAGACGGTGGCTACGGACAAATAGACATATTAACATGAACCATTATGCCAATAAGAAGAGTGCAGCCGAAAGCATGTTGGATATCGCTTTGCTCATGGCCAACGCATCCCAGTTGAAAGCTGTGATGGAGCAAGGACCCTCTTTCGGATTCTACGCTCCCCTGATCACTCTCATCAGCATCTCACTCGCACTTCAGATTGCAGTTGGCGTGCTCCTAATATTCCTTGGTATGTATGGCAACCTAAGCCATTGCTTATTTTGTGCCACAGCATACCTGTTTATGGCACTATTCCCATTTTAATAGCAATTTTTTAAAAAATAGTGTTCTATAGCCAACTCCCTTTTTACACCCTCAGATTTTAACATAAACCTTTTCATTAGACTTTTTTAGGTGTTACTTTCCATGTGGATATATAACTGTGGAGATTATTTATTTAGCGTATGGAAAATCTATACGTGCACAATGCAGTCCTGACAGCCTAGATTGCTAGTTCTATGGAGATTCTCAGTCATCCCAGGTCATGGTTGTCCCAAAGGTGCTTTTTCAAGAGGCAACAGGACTTGTTTTTTCTTTGAAGACGTTTCCCTTCTCATCCAAGAATCTTCTTCAGGATCAGAAATTAAACGTCTTCAAAGAAAAACAAGAAAGTACAGTTGCCTCTTTAAATAGATTGCTAAATCATCTCATTCAGCGCTTGGGTGCTCATCCTTGGTGTACTGCAAGGGGCAGCTAGCTATACACTGATTAGTTAGTGGCACTCAGCTTGCCAGCTCTTCCAAGCTGGTCGTACTTTACCTTGTGTCACAATGCCTTCTGTCTGGCCAGGGCCAGTTTCCACTCTCCGCTCACATTAATACTAGTTTTTTTCCCCACCACTGTAGAGGTGAAGTGTAGGGATATGGCCCCTCACGTCATCAGTGCATTTCACATTGCTTCATTCTTAATTCCCAAAGAGCTAAAAGGAAGAGTGTCATACCTGCCCCATAATATCAACAAAACATTTTTTTTTAAAAAAACTCCTTCAGTGGTTACCAAGAAACAAATCCAACAAGCATGCTACAATATTATAAGATCTTGTCTCACGGTCCATCCAACCTCCTGTCTCCCATGTCCTGAAGCTCATCCAAGTCTTCAGCAATTTGCCAAAGGCTGGTAGGATCTTGAAGCACGCTAATCTCTAGGATATGGTAATCTTTTTCAAAAGAATAACACATTTGAGAGTTGTAGTGTACTGCTTATTTCTAGTATGTAGGAGGAGGAATGAGTAGATTCTTACATAAAGAAGTATTATATATATATATATATAGTCTTCATAATTATGTAATTCTGTGAAATCATTTTGTGTGAGTAATCATCCACTAGTAATACATAAGTACATAAAGGCCTTGTCTCAAAGATTTTTTTGCATTGTGAACAATGAATTTCATAATCTTTGACGTTCAGGAAAATAATACATTTCTCATCGGCGAGAAAAGATCTCCCAATATTTTTTCAGATTTCTTGTAGGATTTGTCATCCCCATTTTCAGAGTTCAGTATGAACATTTGAATATGCTGGCATTGTAAACTTCTCAGAAAGTACTGTTAAGTACTATGGAGAGGTATATAAGTCTAGGATTAGGTGCTATTTTTATTGTTATTCAAACTAGCAATCTGAACAGAGTGCAGAGTGATATTTTAACTTTATTTGTACACTTTCCCATATGATGAAATTATTAATTAAAAATGATAGTAGTCAGTCCTGCTATAAGAGGTAGAGTCAAAAACAGTAACCATCATTTTAGAAATTTAAAAGGCTCATGACAGCTATAGGCACTACATCAAGAATATAAGATTTTTCTTCCAAGTCAGTGTTAATAGTTTCAATAACAATAGCACCTAGACTTACATATCTCTCCATAGTATATTACAGCACTTTCTGAGCAGTTTACACTGTCAGCATATTGCCCCCAACAATTTGGATTTTACTGACCTCAGAAGAATGGAAGGCTGAGTCAACCTCAAGCCTATCAGGATCAAACTCCAAACTGTGGGCAGAGTTAGTTTGCAATACTGCATTCTAATCACTTTACCACCAAGACTTGAATGGAAGAGAATTATTCCTTGTCAGGCCAACACAAATGAGATGCTGCTTTAGAGCTACCGTGTTTTCCCGAAAATAAGACAGGGTCCTATTTTCTTTTGACTCCCGAAATAAGCATTTGGCCTTATTTTTGGAGCGATCTTATTATTTTTGGGGTGCAGGAGGCAGCGAATGTGATCACCTCATGGCTGCCGCTGTGTTGCAATATTTTCAGGGAGGGCTTACTGTTGGGGGAGGGCTTATTTTAGCATATGCTCTCAAAAGCCCGATTGGGCTTATTATCCGGGGAGGTCTTATTTTCAGGGAAACAGGGTATTACTAAGGAATATCCACAACTTCTCTTGACCCATACCGAAATACAGCTCTTTCTACCCTTAGAGATAATTGGTCTTGGAGCCTTCTGTGGCAGGTGAAAAGAGAACCCCAGAACAGAACTCTCTATTCAAGGGTAAACATTTTTCTGCATTTAGTTAAATCCCCTAGGTGGTCACACTAGGACTGTAATTGTAATATAATCATCAGCTCTATGGGATTGCAGGCTAAAACATAACCTGTTTTTTTTTTTCAGGGATCATAGATTATCATTCATTTGCTCTGGGAAATTATACATTTGGTAGAAGATTATAGATATTTACTTTTGTGTCCAGGAAGTAATTTTTAGCTCAGGAATTGCATAGAAACCTAAGAATAACATTTTTAACCCAATGTATAAACTGAATTATACTTGTCTTCTACCAGAAAATTGTAACAAATATTTTAGGTACGCTGTCATTTTCTAGATACATACATAGTTTTCTTTGTGGGTATATATCAAATAGTATTGTATTAGGAAATGAAACGTAGTCATCCAGTGCTGGAAGCAGGCAGTAATAGAGATATAGTTTATATGCCAACAGTTTGTAGTGACATAACTCAAGAATGTGTGCAAAATATCTTGCTGAAGATAAAGACCTTTCAGATTCAGCAATCTTGTTCCATATGAGCTAACCAGATACTAATGAGAGACCACAAGAAGATCATAGAGGTGATTGTCCTCTCCAACTCATACTTTTCAGGGTTGGTATAAACTATGTGTCTTATATTGAAGGAAAATCTATGTCACACCTGTAAGCCATCTTTTATCTTTGGGACTTCAGGCCTGCCCCACTTTCTACGGTGGGAAAATGAGAGGTGGGATTATACAGAGCATGGGTGATATATAGCCAAAATAACATTCTTTCTCTGAAACTAAAGGCCGTTTAGTCCTGCAGCTGTGATGAGGTGACTGAGAGGCATCTGCAGTACAGGATAGTGCCTGATTGGATCATGTGATGGACATGTGGGTGTTGGGCAGGGTTTTGGGTGGGGAAAACCTGGAAGCTTTCAGATTCGGGTTTTCCCAGATGTGCCAATATGACATCTCTAATAAAATGGAACTTTGAGGAACCTCAAGCCTTGGAGTCTTTTTTTTTTTTTTATTTATTGAAAAAGTTTTATTGAGTTTACATTTTTTGTGGGGTAGGGTAAGGGTTACATAGAAATTTTGAGAGTGGTCACGTCAAAGTCGTCGGCTCCTCCGGAACCTCAAATTACATTATTAAAAAGAAAGAAAAGAAACATTTCACATAACACTACAAGCTGGGAGCAAGTACATATTCCTAAATTTTTCAGTTATATACTGTCAGTCAATTGCAAAAATCCAGATTACAAATATCATACAATATTACTCAAAAGAAAAACCAGGGCAAAGTTATTTTTTAGATCTAAGTCTCTTGGCAATTGTATCTTCCCCCTTCTCCCCCGGGCCCCCAGCGGGCGGGGCCATGGCTCCCCCTGCCCCCCCTGGATCTTCTCCCAGGACAGAGGAATGTTTTTTAAGAAAGGCTTCCGCCTCAGCAACTGTTTTAATCTTTACTCTACCTCCTTCCCAGAACACCAGCATCCCTTCGGGTATCACCCACTTGAACCAGATCCCATGATCAAACAATGTTTTAGACAAGAAGGAAAATTTCCTTCTGGCTTCTCTAATTTTTCTTGGAATCTGCTTCAAGATGGTAATCTCCTTTTGTTGGTAAATCATAGGACTCCCTCTTTGCACCTTCAAGATTTCCTCTCTGGTTGACCTTCTAACAAATTTTACATGTATCTCTCTGGGTACTTCATTCATCCTAGCATATGCAGAATTTATTCTGTAGACTAGGTCAATGTCCCCTCTGATCTCTTCTTTAGGTTTATGTAAATAGTCTGCAATAATTGTACTCATAAGATCAGGGAGACATTCACCATCCATCTCAGAAACATTCTGGAATCTCAAAAAATATGTCATCCTTTCCAAATCAATCCTAGTCACATGCGCATTTATTTCCACAACCTCATTAGAAACATTTTTAATCTCTCCCTTAGCCCCCTCCAGCCCCCCTTTCAATTCTTCATTCTTCTGTGTATTCTCAAGCACTTGTTTTCGAGTGTCCAATAGTTCCTTTTTGAAGTTGACATTTTCTGCCCTCTGGGCCTTAATTTCTGATACCAAATTTTGTATAACAGTTTCAAGGGCAGTCATTCTTTGTTCAAGGCTTGCGAGCGTTGCTTCTTGTGCCATGTTTAGCTATTAAAATCCGTGCCAGTAAAATGGCGTTTTTAGGGTGGGGCTGGTAAGGCAGATCAGGAGTCCAGAGTTCTCAAAGTTGTACAGCTGCAAAATTCAGAAACCAACAGAGAAACGCTTTTCCAACTCCATAGGTATAATAACGAAGGCAATCCAGAAAGGAAAACACAAATCCAAAAAAAGAAAATTCTTCATCAATAATTAGAGGAAGTCCAAGTTGCAAAGAGACACTGGTAATTTTCCATAGGTCATAGTCAGTCGGGGACAAAGAGAAGCCATTTTCCGCCCAAACTCAGAGCCCGAGGGAGAAAGCGGTTAAAAAGCAAAAAAGAAACTGTTTCAGCCAGACCTCGAGACATAATTGCAAACAAGCCACAAAGTACTTTCCCTTGTTAAAGACCATCCAGATTAAAAGTTTCCGATTCCTCACAACGAGGCATTTCCGAGTGCCGCTTTTAGTCCAAGGGTTTTTTTTTTTTAAACAAACGCCCCCCTCCAGTCCCTTTCAGCCCGGCTGACAGTACACAAAAAAAAAAAGTTTTAAACGCTCACTCTCCGCTCGCAGCTGAGGTCCCGAAAAGCCTCCCGACTCTTCCGATCTTCTCTCTTCATGGAGTTCAATGGTGCCGCCAACCTTTGGCGAAGGGAAGACCCCCCGCAGCATGTCCTCTTCCGCCTAAGCCGAGGAGCAGGGTCGCTCTCCCCACTGCCATGGGGGGGGGGCTTCCCTGTCGAGCCGGCTTTACGGGAGAAGCCCCAAACAAGGGGCTTCTCGCCCCCGTGGGGGGGCAGGAAAAGGATCAAAGCGGCGAGCGAACCCTAAGTTCGCCCGTCGCCGCCGGAGCCGGAACCGGAAGCCCCTTGGAGTCTTTTTTCGTTAGGGGTGTTACTTGGAATCCTGACAATCTAGACTTCAGTGACTGGAAGATTAATTTTTTTCATTAATCCCATACATATTTTCATAAACATGTATTTTCTCTTTCATTGAGATTTTTCGACCTTGAGTCCCATCAGGTTCAAACTTCAGGCTATGGGCAGAGTTAGCCTACAATAGTGCACTTACACTTGTGCCACCAGATTAGATGATGAAACTTCTGTCAAAATAAAATACCAGGAACACTTTAAAAGTTGATATTATATTGGCCGGCTGCCTAGTAAATAAAGTGATTCATATTTCTACTCTGTTATAGAAAATAGTCTTAAATTGTTACGTATTTATGATGAAAGAACCTCAATATCATATTTCAGTTGTTTTAGGAGTCTTTAGAAAGAATATTTGAAATCTAATGATTTGCATGGTTTCTGGATTCTCAGATACCTAATCTAATTTTTCCTTTCTTAAATACTTTAGGCATTGCCTTTTCAGCATAAATGAACATGTGTTATTCTGGCTCTGAGTAACCTCAATGTATCTTTGAAAGAAAGCTGTCTGTTCGTATTCTTTCAACATCTTTTTTGCCAACCTTCTCTTTATTTAAACATTTCACTTTCAGAATAAAATGTGACCGTTTTAAGCTTTATAGATCAAATAGCACTGTGATTAGTTTCCAGTTGGTTGAACAATACTCATGTTTCATCTAAAATCTTGTGCACCAGTTCAGTTTGAATCTATAGTTGCCTTCCTATCGATCAGTTCTATTACCATTTACACTATGTGAGATGTAAAGTATTAGCATTCCGAAGATAAAGACTAACTCTCCTTTGCCTGCCTTATAGATTTCATTCTCCACTACTTAATTATCTTCATACTTTTTATCATTATATCCCACTATTTGGGTTGTTGTTGTTGTTCTTGTTATGTTTTTGTTGTTGTCTAATATTGTCACAGAAGATGTCTCAGCAGTCATCCAGTCCAATTTCTTGCTTGGTGCATCATCTACAATAATTGTATGTGGAAGTATTATTCTCTGGAGGTTTCTAGCTTGTGAGTTCCTGTGCCTTCTTTGATGTAGGCAGCGTTAAATTCCCTCATTGTCACAAATAACTCCACCTAGATATGAATGCAGTCTCCGTGGGAATGTTCTCTGTGCCACATATCCATACTTAGGCATCAAAAGAGTGTTTTTGGAGGACATGGCTGCGTTAATTCTTACAAGAAATATTCTAATGTATTCTGTGAAACATGAATTTTGAACACTATATAAATATCCGGAAGAGAAGGGGTTGTGAAGGGATGAAACGTTGTGCCCTAACAGGGTCTCAGTGGTGACAGATTCCTGGTACGAAGACAGGTTGAGCATGGGAGATTGATACAATTGACAGCGATAGGAATAAAATATGAATGGTGTTTCTTGCATTGATTGTTCTTCATGATCATGTTGTATACAGTGGTAGCTTTTTCTTTTTGCTTTTTTTTCTCTTGGTTACTTGGTTTAGAAGACACTGGCTTGTAAATTGTAGGGTAGAAAGGGGAGGAGGGAAGTTGTCTGCTTCACTACCAGAATGGTTTTTTCTGCCTCTTTTGCTCCTCTGTCCGCAGTTTCTTCCTTTGATCATGTTCCAAGTCCATGTTTTTGCAGTTGGATTATATGTCGTTCCCCCCACCCACCCATTTTCTTCTGCCTTTTAGATTGTGAGGGCTGGGAACAGTGTATATCTCTCAGCTTCCCTATTTTACAGGCTGAGAGAAAACCGGAGGAGGACAGGAACTGATCTTCTTTGCTGCCTTCATGAGTTCAGATGAACTTTAGCCCACTTGAAAATGTCACAACTTCTTTCCCAGATTAATGTGTAAAGAAAAACACCCGGACAGCACAAGTGAAAGATTTGCCATTTGAGTTGAGAATGTGTTGAAAGTTTCCCCTTGAATGCACTGTAAATCAGGAGCTCTGTGTGTGTGTGTGTGCGTGTGTGTGTGTCAGAAACATTTAGGAGGGCAGCTGTGCCAAGTGATATCAAAGACCTGCCCCCAATTTATGTGCCTTGTGACAGATGTAAAAATAAGGGATAGGCTGTTATCATTAACTTGATTTTTTTTTAAATTCCCTCTAGGTGCCCCTGCTGTAGATTTTATCAGCAGAAAATACTATATCAATTTCAAAAGCTTTGTTTTTGAAATGAAAGGGGGAAATGAATCGTTTGATCTACACAAAATGAGAGGAATTGCTCTAATAAAAAACTTAACATTTCCCCATACATAAGAACAGTTTCAAGTTCAGCTTTATACCGCATATTTGTTATTCCCTCTGAAATCTTAGACCTCGGGTTTGTTCATACAGAAACTTGCATTTAAAAATAATAATAATAATCCACGTTTCCATTGCTATGGCGAAATAGCTACATGTCAGCTCTAAAAACATGAGTCTCTTGCTTTGAAAGCCTCTTACTGCCACTGGTGGATATTCCTTTCCAAAGAATTCCCCCAAAGCCTGGGAAAAAACCTGAATGTGTTAATCTAACTGCAGTGCTGGCTCCTGGAAAATGCATTGTGTAAGAGTGGTGATTCTCTTATGCTTATGCTTCTGAATTTCATGAAGCCCACTTCCACTTTTTAGTTTTTGTGGTTTTAAGCAGGAAGAACGTGTCATGACTAGGAACCACAGCGCAAGGTATGAACAGAATTCTTCCTTTGCCCGAAAGTGGCCCTATTTGCGATGGTTATTATATAAAATGCACTTTTGACCCTCGAGGTTAGCCAGGAAGCCTGTGACTGAATGGAACAAAGAAAAGAAATCCCCAGATTGTGCTAGAACTAGATTAATTGTGGGGATTTCAGTCTGTATTTCCTGTAAATGCTATTTTTCTAAATCAAATACATTGTAATAAGTAACCAAATTAAAACATGGAATACTCATTGAATAGAGGCAGAAATTCTCAACGTACTATTGTAGCAATAACATTAGCAACAAAGTGTGGCATGTTGTAACAGCATAGCAAACCACCAAAAGAGTAGGGGGAGGGAATAAAATACTCTTCAGAAGGAGGGAAACTGAGACATTGTCTTGTGAAGTGGCTCTGAAAGTCTGCATAATCCTGGGATTTGTGATTCACATCTGAAGGGGGAAAGTTGCTTGGGGTGGGTTTAGGTGGGGGACTCATTGTACCTGTTGGCACCTTTTAAGCTGCACTTACTGGGTTTGCTCTATGGCAAGACAGTCCTGCGAAAATACAGTTGAGTAAAGGAGTTGATGAGTGGGATGCGGTGGCTCAGTGCCTAAGACGCTGAGCTTGTTAATCAGAAAGGTTGGCAGTGTGTCGGTTCGAATCCCTAGCGCCGCATAACAGAATGAGCTCCCGTTACTTGTCCCAGCTTCTGCCAACCTAGCAGTTTGAAAGCATGTAAAAATACAATTAGAAAAAATAGGGACCATCTTTTGTGGGAAGGTAACAACATTCTGTGCGCCTTCGGCATTTAGTCATGCCGGCTACATGACCATGGAGACGTCTTCAGACAGTCCTGGCTCTTTGGCTTTGAAATGGAGATGAGCACCGCCCCCTAGAGTCGGGAATGACTAGCACATATATGCGAGGGGAGCCTTTACCTTCACCTTTAAAGGAGTTGATGATAGTGGAGCCTGGAAGATTGCTTTCTAGACTATCCACATAGAAGGAGAACAAGGGTATCCATGGCTATCATGATGGATGCCTAAGGACACCCTCCGGGTTGGAGAGATAGGCAGGATATTTCTCAATGCCATTTGCAGGGAATCATAAGCAGGTGAAGACATCTGCTTGGGAATACCCTGAAGCAAATGGGGAGCCACTGTGTGAGACAGAATGCTGGACCAGATGGGCTGTGGCCTGTTCCAGCAAGGCTACTCTTATGTTCTTATGTAAGTTCATTTCTGAAATTGGAAAATAAGTGGATGTAAGGTTGGTCCTTTGAAACAAATCAATTTATTTCAGGGTTGTCAGCAGTATATATGGCCAAATAATTCAAGATGTTGGCCTTGAGGGTGTGATTGATTTGTTCTTTAAGTGTATATTGCATGCAGACATCCCGGCATCTTTTCTTTTTACTTCTTTGAATAAGTCTGAGTAGGAAGGAGTGAAAAGAAAGTGTTGGATTAGAGGGCTGCCAAAGAGTTTTCCCACTTCTGAACAGGAAAGTAATGATAGACTGAATAAGTATTCATATAGGTAATACTCAGGGGTGGGTCCTGGCAGGCACTACTGCTGGTTCACTCATGAGCACATATACGCATTGCCATCAAAATTGTTCTGCTCATGCGCAGAAGCCAAAAACAAGATGGCGCTGCCTACGGTGCCACCTGGAGAACCAGTTTTGGGGGCATGGCAGGCCTGGGTTGCTGCCAGTTTCAGCATCCCAGGCTGCCAAACCACTACCAGTTTAGCCAAACCAGTAGGAACCCACCAATACTGTTTTTCAATTGTATAAAAATATTGTTCTGATTGATAAATGCAGTTCACTTAATGATGTTTCTTATGACTACTGAATTCAGTGTTTGTTGTATTTTATTTCAACCAGCAGGTCGATTGAAAAATAGCAATTACAATGTGATAATAATATACCATATACCAAGTATAACTATTACTATGTGGAAATCCACTTTTCTTTTATGTTGAAAAGGATCCTCATGCTCATATAATCATTTTTTGCATGTCTTAGACAGAAGTCTCTTTGGCATGCAATTTTGAAATGTTACTTCCTCATGCTGACCTCTTCATTTCCAAAAGTAATTGCTCATTAGTGAGAATATAATCTCTTTCCCTGTTCTTTCCTTCTAGTTAAATATGACCTTAATAATCCTGCAAAACACGCCAAACTGGACTTTCTCAATAACCTTGCCACTGGACTGGTGTTTGTTATAGTAGTTGTCAATATATTTATCACTGCTTTTGGAGTTCAGAAGCCGTCTATCCCAGATCAAAAGGCATAGAAAGGTAAGCTCCAGTTTAAAGTATCATAAAACAGGAGTGGCTTTAGTGTGAAAAAAGTCTCTTTCTTTTTGTAGAGAAACATTTTTAAAACTCACCATTTCTATGTATTACACCAGTGGTAGTCAACCTTGTCCCTACCACCCATTAGTGGGCGTTCCAGCTTTCATGGTGGGCAATAGGGGTTTTGTCCGGTACTGAAGCACTTTCCTTTTTTTAAATTTAATTGACTTCCCTACTTTATAAATCACCATTACTGTGGAACCGGTGGGCGGTTAGAAAATGTCACTACTAACAGAGATACAAAAGTGGGCGGTAAGTATAAAAAGGTTGACTACCCCTGTATTATATTTATTTATTTATTTATTTATTTAAATTTATATCCCGCCCTTCTCCACAAAGGACCCAGGGCGGCGCACAGGAAAATTTAAAAACATACAAAATACAATAAATATAATTTAAAAAACTATTAAATAATCCTATCCTGCGCTAAAACCAAATTTTAAAAACCCAATTTAAAACTACCTAAAAGTCCCCATGGGAGGTTAGGCTAGGCCGGCTTGTTGGAACAAATATGTCTTAAGACATTGGCGGAAGAGGCGGAGGTCGGTGATGGTACGTAATTCAGGGGGTAGGTCATTCCAAAGGGCTGGGCCCGCCACAGAGAAGGCTCTTCCCCTGGGTGTCGCCAGTCGGCATTGTCCGGCCGACGGCACCCTGAGAAGGCCCTCTCTGTGGGAGCGTATCGGTCTAAGGGATGTATGGGGCAGGAGGCGGTCTCGCATATAACTAGGCCCCGAGCCATGGAGCGCTTTAAAGATAGTTGTCAAAACCTTGAAGCGCCCCTCCAGTAAGGGGCGCAATTGGCGCATCAGGCGTACCTGATGAAACGCCCCCCTGGCCACGGCCGCCACATGGTCCTCCATGGACAGCCGGGAATCCAGGAGGACACCCAAATTGCGCGCCCTCTCCACGGGGGCCAGTGTTTCGCCCCCAATGGCCAGAGTTGGTGTAATCTGGCTGAACCGGGGTGCCGGAAACCACAGCCACTCAGTCTTGGCAGGGTTGAGCCTGAGTTTGTTACCACCCATCCAGATCTGTACGGCCTCCAAACACCGGGACAGCACTTCGGCGGCATCGTTGGGGTGGTTTGGGGTGGATATGTACAGCTGGGTGTCATCAGCGTACAGGTGGTACTCCACCCCAAAACCACGGATGATCTCACCCAGCGGCTTCATATATGTGTTGAAAAGGAGGGGCGAGAGGACCGACCCCTGAGGAACCCCACATAAGAGAGGCCTCGAGGTCGACCTCTGCCCTCCCGTCAACACATATTGCGACCGACCAGAGAGGTAGGATGAGAACCACCACAAAACGGTGCCTCCCAACCCCAACCCCCCCAGTCGGTGCAATAGGATACCATGGTCGATGGTATCAAAAGCCGCCGAGAGGTCTAATAGGACTAGGATAGAGGAATAACCTCTATCCCGCGCCCTCCAGAGATCATCAACCAACGCGACCAATGCCGTCTCGGTGCTGTGACCGGGTCGGAAGCCGGACTGGCGCGGGTCTAGATAATCAACTTCCTCCAGGTGTCGCGGAAACTGTTGGGCTACCACACTCTCGACAACCTTCACCAAAAAGTGAAGGTTGGAGACCGGACGATAGTTCTCTAATAAAGCTGGGTCCAGGGACGGCTTCTTGAGGAGGGGCCTCACTACCGCCTCTTTCAAGACGGCAGGCAAGGACCCCTCACTCAAAGATGCGTTGACAATGCCCTGGAGCCAGCCTCGTGTCGTCTCCCAGGATGCCAGTACAAGCCAGGAGGGACACGGGTCCAATAAACATGTGGTCGCCCTAAGTTTCCTTGACAACCTGTCCATATCCTCGGTGGTAACAAAGTCAAACTCCTCCCAAGAAGGAACCTCAAGACTAGTCTCGGACAGTCCCACAGGACCACTGTCGATTGAGGGTAGCTCATTCCGAATCCGAGTGATTTTCTCCTGCAGATAAATCCCAAATTCCTCTGCTCGCCCTTGCAGAGGGGCTTCCCGCGGCCTCTGATGAAGGAGGGAGCGGGTCACCCCAAACAGGGCGGCAGGGCGGTTATCTGCGGATGCAATAAGGGTGGCACAATACTCACGTTTGGCCACCCTTATCGCCACTAAGTAAGCCCTAATATGGGTTCTCACTAGTGTTCGGTCGGCTTCGGAGCGAGAGGATCTCCATCTGCTCTCTAGGCATCTCTTGTGGCGTTTCATCCCCCGAAGCTCCTCGGTAAACCAAGTAGCCTGGGTGAATCGCCGCCGCAAGAGAGGCCGCAAGGGCGCGACTCGGTCCAAGGCCCCCGCGGCCGCACTTAAAAATGCGGCCACTAGGTCCTCAGTCGAGTCGCGGGGCAGGGTCACAGGAATTGGCCCAAGCTCCCTCTGGAACCTTTCCGGGTCCATTAGAAGCCTGGGGCGGAACCATATAGGAATATCCGGTTCCGCCTCCCCGCGGTGAGGTGTAGCGATTGGAAAGTCCAGCCGAAGGAGAGCGTGATCTGTCCATGACAAGGGAGTGATGGCTAGGTCCCCTATTCCCAGATCACAACTCCACTGTCCCGAGACAAAGATGAAATCCAGTGTGTTTCCTCCCTCGTGAGTGGGGCCTAAAACTACCTGGGTCAGGTCCATGGCCGTCATGGAGGCCATGAACTCCCGAGCTGCTCCAGAGGCTTCGCCTGCCGACGGCAAGTTAAAGTCCCCCATGACTACCAGTCTGGGGGTCTCAACTGCCGTCTCGGCTATCACCTCTAGGAGCTCGGGCAGGGCTGTTGTTGCATAGCGAGGAGCCAGGTATACAACTAACACGCCCAACTGCCTCCCTAGGCCCCATCTCACGCAGAGAGATTCACACCCGGTTGTCTGAGGGTCTGTGGTCTCCTTCGGTTCAAGACCTTCCTTTACGATAATCGCCACCCCCCCACCCCTCCCTAGGGCCCTTGGCTGATGGAAGGCACGGTAACCTGTTGGGCACATGTCCACGAGGGGCATACCCCCCTCGTGGCCCAACCAGGTTTCTGTTATACCCACCAGGTCCGGGTCCCCCTCTGACACTAGGTCACGAATGAGGGGGGCTTTTTGAACCACGGACCTGGCGTTGCATAACATCAGCCTCGGGCCCCGGGTCTGTGATTCCTGCCCACCTAGTCTGCGATGGGAGAGCGGAGAGTTGGAGCACGTGACCGCCTGAATCCAGCGGCCACGGTCTTCCAACCGATGATGACCATTTCGTCTCCCTCCGCCCCTGCCCCTCCCCAAGACTGAATCGATGGAAAAAGCCACCGGGGAAATGACTCCCCCCTCCCCTTCCTCCGTTTCCCTATTTCCGCCCGCCGGCCTCAATTGCTGTCCCCTCCCTGGACTATTTTTCCCCTCCTCCCTGGAACCCCCTAAAATCCGAATTAAAAACCTCCCTAAAAACCCCCTCAACCTGCGCTTCGCCCACCTCTCAGGAATAATCAATCCATCATCGAGGTGGGCCCGTGTTAGACAGGAGGGCCAGGCCTGCGAGAGGGGAGACTCCCGCAGGCCAAGGAGGTCGCGCCTAGAGTACATGATAAAAGCCCCCGAGGCAGTCCAAGTCCAGGAAGGCAAAAAACACAAGTCCGAAAAGCAGATAAAGTGGCTAAGTGCAAGGATATATTTCAGGATGGGGGGTAAAGTCAGAATCCAGAGTCTTATGGATGGGGAGATCGAATCCAGTCCCATTACAGGCCCCATCCATCTGTCCTTAAATACGAACTAAGGGGCTTAGTTCGTATTTAGTGCCGCATGGCTAATTAGTCCATCATGCGGCCTGATGTAAGATACAGCCCTCTAATGGCCCAGATATTATCAGCCAACCTCCTCCAGTCCCGTGCACTCACTCCAAGATGTTACAGATGTTAAAAGCTCTTCCCGGGTTGTCCTCGGCCAGGTCCACCATTCCACAAAGCGGCTGCAGATGTTCCACGCCAGACTGCTCAACCAGCATACATGTTCAAATTTTCTCCTTCTCCTTCTTCCATTTCCACCGTCTCCAACTCCTTCCCATCTCCATCTCATCACCATCACCGTCCATCTCTCTCGATCTCCGTCCATCGCTCCTTCCATCTCTCTCATTCTCTCTCCTTCTTTCTCTCTCCTCCTCTCTCCTCCTCTCTCCTCCTCTTCTTCTCTCTCCTTCTCCTTCTCCATTTCTTTCTTTCTTTCTCCTTCGCCTTCTCCTTCCTTCTCCATCTCCTTCCTCCAACTCCTCCAACAACACCTTCCTTCCAAACCTCCGCACCTTCTCTCACCAGCCTTCTCTTCCAGCCTCCCTTATGAGCAGTCCTCGCCAACACAAGCCGATCGGGATTGGGGATATTTCGGGCACAGGCCAGGGTAGGACCGCACGACCTGCCACTGGTCGTGCGGCCCGATGGTAGCTCTCCTGGCCCGGCCCCATCTCGCAGCCGGCCGATCTTCCGCGTCCCGGCTTTGCGGCCTACCTCTCTTCCTTCCGGCCGCGCCGGGACGCTCTAGGCCGCAAACAGGCCGACTTGCCTCTCCCGTCTTCTCTGCTCTCCGTCGTCGCCCGCACGGCTCGCCCTTCAGCTTCGGGCGGCTCGGCGCGACGACGGGCAGTTCGGCTCGTCAGGCCAGCCCTCAGTGATGGTAAGTAGGGGCTGGCGACATCTTCCTGGGGGTGAAACTACACCCCGGGCTTCTCCCAGCCTCAAAACGCGACCGCCATGTCGCGCATGCGCAGATCAATTATACAGTACAAGGTATTATCGATGGGTTCAGGAGTAATACAATTCTTTATTTCATATCTCTGCCCTAGTCACAGTAGAGATTGCATTACTCTCCTTTGAAAATCCTCCTCATGAAGATCAGAAAATTTTCCTCTTCATGTTCAATAAACTCTTTTTCCATTTTTAATGAATTATACTTAATTTAATTGCACATGGTAAAACCGGGGGCAACTACAGTTGGTCATATTTCAGAAAGTACATATTTCTGTTTATGCTCAGCCAAATATTAAGATACACAGAAGAGACTTTTTATGTTCCATGTGAAGAAAAAAGGGAAACGGCCTTCTTGGTTATGGCAGAGTGATTAAAGAAGCTATCTCATCAGGACACTGAGTTGGTACTTAACATTGATCTTATTTCAGAAGATCTCCAGGGTTCCTTCCAACTATGTTATTCTGTCTCTGCTTTTTAATCTCAATTTTAAATGAGTTTTGATGGATAAGTAAGTAGGTTGATAACATTAACAAATAAGATGGAATCGACTGAATTGGCTAATTTCCCCAGACCACAACTAATGCTAACCATTGTTTGTTCAATAACAACAAATCTCAGTTAGTTGAAAATGAATTGATTTCCATTCGACCGATGTATAAAAAGATGAAAAGGAAGTTTATGAACATAAAGCTTACTCATGCTACCTTTCTAGCATTATACTCAAAATACAGTAAGATTATAGAATCAGTTGGGAGAAATAGTTTAGGCCACCAAGTGCCACATTGCTCATGAGAAAAAGGTTTGGAATATGAAAAATAATCAGCACCAAACTCTCTCATGGATACCGCCATTGCTCTTTATGATATTTTACTCCGTTATGAATACTGATCACTTCAGTTCATTTTTGCTGAAAGATCCAAACTTAATTGCTTAAAGCCATGCATTTTATGCCACCTTATCTATAGAAATTGGTCTGAATATTCTGTGATGAAATGGGGAAAAAGAATTAAAGGAAATAAATGAAAATAAGCAAGCTGAATTTGATCCTTTTAACTGGTTTTTCATTTTTTCCTTTTTCCTTCCAGAGACCAACATTCTTTAAAATTCTGAAGACAGTTTCTGTATTTTGTGCCAGTTTCGCTTGGATGAAGAACCTCAACAAGCATGTCTTTCTTTGAGTTGGATTATTTATCAGAAAGGCCATTTTATATATGTTCTTAATCTTATAAAAATGATGGGCTGCCATCATGGAGGAAAACTGAATTTTATTTGTAGTGTATGAAGTTGCAACCATAAATGCTGACCCAAGAATGAGAGCATCTATACATGAAAGTATGGACTTCATATAGGTAGGGAAAGACCCATGTACATTTCAGCATTAAACAATAATTTTGTCTACAAGACATTCAAATCCCAGTGAACTATGTGGATATACAACCCAAATTGTTCTTATTTATATAATTTCATATGAATAATTGTATCTGGTAGGGTGCTATGGATAAGAAGAAAGTGAATGCAATCAATGCAGAAAGTGATGGTAATGTTGGAGCAAACAAACATTTGTTTGTCAAAGACCACTTCCCTTCAACTAATGGCCACTGATAGTCATTCAAAGTGTTCCAAACAGGTGGGTGTCCAACCTTTTTTTCCAAGTAGAAATATATATATTGTACAATTTTGTATTATTTCATTGATACTCTAGTCTGCTTAGAACAACTGTGATGTGTGAAGCCATGCCTTGTGGCTTGTAAACCATGGTTTATGGCTGAAAACATTTTGCAAACCCAGCCAGTTATTCAATAAACTATGGTTAAGTCAACTATAGTCTAGCATGTTGCATGACCTTACTGTGTGAACACATCACAACTTTGTATAAAGGCATTATAAAATAGGTCAGGTGTATCAAACTGAAGGCCTGGGACCCAGATCCAGCCCACAGGGTGCTTAGATCTGGCCCGCAGTGCCACCCTGGAAAAGCAAAGGACCAGATTGCAGTGTTGTGCCAACGAAAACAGAAAACAGCTGGTTTTGCTGGCAGAGGGTTGCAGGAAGCCATGACAGTTGAAAACGGAGCTTGGGAGCTAGTTTTGGCTAACAGAATGCTTGGGCCAGTGATGTTGAGCTGGCCACACCCACCCTGGCCTCCTGAGGTCAAACACAACCCTGATGTGGCCCTCAAAGAAATCAAATTTGACACTTCTGATATAAAGAGTTTTGTTTATTTCTTGCCTCTGGAATTGCTGTTTATTATAGCTTTTGATCAGTTGTTTAAGAGAGTTTATCTTTATATAGTACTTGATCAGAACAATTTGCTTGCCTGACTAAAACAGAGCAAAACTCCAAGCTGCATTCCAGAATGTAATTTCACATAATTGCTAGGAGTTGTTTCTCTTTCCCTCTCCCTCCCTCTCCCTCTCCCTCTCCCTCTCCCTCTCTCTCTCTCTCTCTCTCTCTCTCTCTCTCTCTCTCTCTCTCTCTCTCTCTCTCTCTGTATGTGTGTGTGTACGTGTTTGAGTTCCATCTACTTTACCATAAACTAAGGGATGATATAAGGGAACAATCAAACACGTGTTGTCGCGGGTGACAGAATAACAATTTTATTCTCAATTCTTTCCTTCTTCCATATGCTACACCATTTTGAGTGTCTTAAACAGCTGCCAACTTTCCATGTTACTCACAAACAGAATAAACACAGTGATAATAGGGTCATTTAACCCTGATACTTTTGGAGAACAGGGATATAAAAAGTATCTCTTATTCATTTTGTGGTCCAGTCGTTCTTAAAGATTGGTGCTGCATCTTTTTTATCCCTTTTGTGCACAATGTCAGTGAGAAATATCTCTCTGTGCTCATTTTGCCCAATCACCCTTGATAGCGAGATGGGTGGCATATAAATGTAATGAATAAATTACATTTCACAACATGCACCATCCATGGTGAATATTTTCTATTTTAATAAGGATTACTTCCCACTTCCAAAATCTTGATAGGTCTATCTTTTTTATATTAAGGATGGCTTGTCAACACTTGAATAGATTCTTCATGGATCTTTCCAACACAATTCAAAAGCCACAGTGCATTTTTCTCTGACCTGCACTGCTAACTTTAAAACTGTAAAGTAGAAATAGAAAGGCTCATTGACTATGCACAAGATGAGAGTCAAATTTTGATTATAGCAATTTTTTCTCATCTCATTAGCTTTTTTAAAGTCAATTTACATAAGAAACAATATTTTTTAAGTATATTTAATGAAACCAAGCCAGTAAATTAAACCTTTACAGAATATTATATTATATATATATATATATATATACTACATTTTTTTCTTTAAAAAATATAGTGAACATTTTTTCTAATTTATCATTTGTGAGCACAAACTGCATTCTATTTTTAGTTACCTACAAATATAATGTTACTAATGTTTTTTTAATTCATTAAATATATAGAAGATATTATTATAGACACAGGATAGCAGCCATTTCCTTTACCATTTCAGATGCTGTATTTTTCTACTAATAAAATTATAATCATAAGATTCTAAAGAGTAAGATAATTTTTCTAGCAAGAAAATAGAGAACAAAAAAGAGAGCTTTTTATTTGGATATCTTGTTTTATTTTCAGGGAAAATAACTGGATTTTATTATCAATAAGAAAGATTTTCTTTTGTTCGGATATGAAAATTGATCAAAAGTTTGCTGAATGTCGGTTTACAGCTACTGCGTTCATAAATTGTATGAGTAGGGTTGCTTCTGCATAAGAGTCAACTGCAATTCTGTACATTCTTACCAAGAAATGAATTACTGAATTAAGTAAGGCTTACTTCAGCAAGAACAGATATTTTTCATAGATTATATTTTTAAATACATTATATTAAAATGCAGTATAATCGAATAACGTTCTGTTGTTTTTCATAGTTAATGTGTGATGAAATCAGATTTTTACCTAAGCAGTAAAATTGATTCAGGCACTACTAGTGAGAAGTGTTCTAAAATAGAGTATCAATTCATGTCACAGATTTTTGCAAAAAAAGTTTACAGCATACTGATTTGTTTGCTTGATATCAGTAATGGGGTAAACTAGGCACAGCTGTGAGGGGGGAGTAGGGTCAAAAAAAATGAAGAGAGAAAGGTAACTATGACTATGCAATCCAAGCCCCGTCATTGAAACGGATAAATCTAAATTCGCTGGTCTCAATCTGGCATCCTATGCATGGTTTGGATTACAGCACATAATAAATATCGTATTAAAAAACTATACTAGAGACACAACTTGTCATGATTCTGATTTTCCTATTCATATTAGAATCCTGTACTTAGATTGTTACTGCATTGCACTATTTTCTTTAATTTTCTTTTCATTGCTGGTCAATAAAGTGTTTTGATAAAAGTGCAGAGCGTTTTTTATTTAGGCACCACTGATCATGATTCACTTGAAGCTTTTAAAACAAAACCTGGTGCACATAATAAGGATAACATCAGCTGTGTATCTTCGCTATATTAGTTTAGTGGTACACATCTAGGCACGGGGATTTGACTGGTTCTAACTGGCTTCCTCCCCAAGGAAATGCTCTGTAACACAGGAACACACTTATCGGAAAGGCAACAGGTTTAAACACAACAAATAAGTAATCTATTGTCATTGAAAAAATGTTATGTGCCTTTCTTAAATTGCTGCAGAGCCTTGGACAATCTAAACCAGTTGTTTCATCACTTGGATAGTCCATCTCAGCCGATGTTGAGATGCAACAGACTTACGTTTCTTTGCCTTATCTTTTAGATTTACTTTACATGTACTTCTTGATTTCACCATTCCCCAGCAATCCTTTGAGGGTTGTTGTGAAGCAAGACTAGGGGAACATTATGACATGTTGCAAACATGAGCAGTTGGACTATGTGCTCTTCTATTCTCCTGTGAGCTGCTTGGAGAGTCCAACAATGGGTTAATCCTGCCTTTCTGCCCTTCTGGACTGGATTGATTTTCTTTAAAGCCACGCCTCCTTCCGTTTGCTTGCCAGAATTTCAATCCAGTCTGAATGCCCAGGACGCGTTCTGTTGGTTCTCCCTAAGAGATTCAGAACATTTAGTTGGACTCTCCAAGTAGAGTATTTTTTATTTTAAATTATTTTATTTAGGAATTTTTTCTACAGCTAGCAGCTGGTGAAGCTCTGCGACTCACCAGCTGCCGCAGACCCGACGCGACCTGGGTTCGCCCGGGCGCGCGTGGGTCCATTCACCTGGCCCCAGGTGAGGATCGACCTGGGAGCCAAGAGACGTCTCGGTCAGTGGCGAGGAGCCCTGCCGCTGACGTCCCAGATCGCCGGACCGGCCAAGCCTGAGCCCCTCGCAGCGGCAGCTGCAGGCTCTTCATTTTTTCAGGAATCAAACAGGACGGCTTCGCGCCGTCCGTTTGAATCGCGCCCGCCATTTTGGAGGCTGATCGGCCATTGGCGGGCGCCGGAAACCATAGAGAAGCCGGAAGCGGCGTGAAGGGCCGCTCCTCCTCTTCCGGAGGACTGTGTTTTTTCCGACCGGCAAGCGGCAAGGCGCGCCATTTAAAACGCGTGCGGAGCCGCATTTTTAAAGAGGAAGAAAAACTTTTTTCCGTTTGGATTTTTTCATCCATTTTTTCTACAAGATTCCTTTTGGGCCGGCTCCAGGCGAGAAGCGGGGGAAAGATCTCTGTCCGGCCCAGATCCGGCAGACTTTCCTCAGCTCGGTGCAGACCTGCTCCTGCGGAGGCAGCCCTTGAGTCTTGCTTGCAAGCTGATCTGCTGCTCCACCTTGCCATCCTCAAGCCTGCGGATCAGGATACCTGGCTGAAGCCCCTTGTGACCAGCGATCTTCGAGTGGTGAGTTACTGGGGCCCAAAATGTCGGAGAGAGCTCCCCAAGATTCTGAGCAGCCAGGGCCATCCACCAGCAGGGGGCTTGTGAGACAGGCCAGCAGGGCCGCAGCTGAAGCCCTGAGCAAGGCAGGGGGGAAGAGGCAGGACAAGGCCCAAGACAGGGCTGCCTCCAGGCGGCAAAAGGCCCTTGAAAAAGAATTCGAGAAGGCCCAAAGAAGGGCCAACGAAGACCCCATAGAGGATCCAGAGGGGATGGCTCAAGTGGATCCCAGTATCCCAACAGTACCCATCCCCCAGATAGTCAGAGAAGAGGAAGAAGAAGAATTCTCCTCTGATGACTCCCCAGAACCCTCCTTGCTAGGAGATGAGGACCTGTTTCAGGAAGAGAGTTTAGCCTCCTCCAGAAGGATTACCCCCCCACCTGTGCCAGAGAGGCCCCCCAAGAGGCCCAGAGCTGAGGAGTGCCAAGGGACTGTGATATCCTCAGAATTTCAAGCCATCATTAACAGGGCTATCGCCCAGGGCATTGCAGATGGCATTAAGCAAAAGACCAAGCGCCCCAGGGGGCGCAGTAGATCCAGAGCATCTGGAAGCCAAGAAGCTCCAAGATCCCCCTCCCCTCATTCCTCGCTGGACAGCGGGGATTCCACTGTGGAGGATGATCTGCTCCCAGAGCAAGAATTCTCAGGGGATGAGCAAGCTGTCCCAGAGAAGCCCGCCTTCAAGGGTTTATTCCATTGCTCCTCCTTCAAAACCATCTTAACGAAGGCCAAGGTTTCCACCCGCATGACGGTTACCACCCCCACACCCACCACTGAGGTGGAGTCTGAGGATGATGAGGGACTATTTGAGGAGCCAGAGGAGACCCAGGAGATAGTCCCCGTACCAAAGATGTTTCTTAACCTAATTCAGAAACAGTGGGCACAGCCAGGCACAGCTGCCTCGCACAGTAACATTGACAGACAGCTGTACACAGTTGACGCTCCCCTGGAGGACCTACTCAAGCTACCCCCGGTAGATGCCCCAGTGCAGGCTCTCACATCCACGTCAGTGCTACCCCCTGACCTCTTGGAAGGTCTCAAGGCGGAGGACAAGAGGTCGGAGAGGGCATGCCACAAGACCCACATGGCGGCTGCCTGGGCCATCAAGACGGCCACCTCAGCCTCGTTCATGTCCAGAGCCACTCTTAAGTGGCTCCGAAAGCTGTTAGCGAAGGTTCCAGCAGGGGATGCTAGAGCTAGGCAGGAGCTGAGAAAGATAATGGCAGGTGTCTCTTACACCGCCGACGCCACCCTGAGCTCTGCAAAGTTCGCCTCTAGAGCCCTGGCCTCCAATGTAACCTCCAGGAGGCTGCTTTGGCTCCGCCACTGGAACGCGGACATGCGCTCAAAGTGGAAGATCGCTTCCGCTCCCTATAAAGGGGGGAAACTGTTTGGCGAGGTCCTTGACCCGGTGTTGGTGGAAAACAGGGACAAGAAGAAGGTCATGCCTTCGGTCTACAAGAAGGCGGACCACAAGAGGTCGGGTTCCTTTCGAAAGCAGTCCTTTCGGAACACAGAACCTTCCACCAGTTCAGGGCAGTTCCATCGGCCCTTTAACCAGGGACCAGATAGGGGGCAGGACCGCCACTCCTTCAGGGACAGAGGCAGACAGCAATCCTTCTCCAGACGCCCCTTCAGAGGTGGATCCGGTTCCCGTCCCTTCCGAAGGTTCAAGTGACTCCCCGACGGACGCTCCCATAGGGGGCCGCCTGCAGCTGTTTCAGGCGGCCTGGGAGCAAACCACGTCGGATCAATGGGTCCTACAGACCATCAGGTTAGGGCTCACCCTGGAATTCCTCTCCATGCCTCCCAGGCGATTCATCCGCTGCCCCACCCCATCCTCTCCCCTCAAGAGGTCTCTGATGGAACAGGAGGTGGCGCACCTGAGGGGGATAAATGCCATAGAGCCGGTTCCGGCAGAGCAGGCAGGGTCAGGCTTCTACTCCATCCTGTTCCTGGTCCCCAAGAACTCGGGAGGATGGAGGGGGATCCTAGACCTAAAGCTGTTGAACAAGCACCTGGCATACAGGCGCTTCAAAATGCAGTCTCTCCAGTCCATCCTGAGCTGCATCCGGACAGGAGACCTGCTGACCTCGATAGACCTTCAGGAGGCCTATCTACACATTCCAGTCCGGGAGACGCACCGCAGATTCCTCAGGTTCTATTATGCGGGCCAGCATTACCAGTACAGGGCCCTCCCCTTCGGCCTGTCGTCCGCTCCGAGGACCTTCACGAAGATCCTTGCCGCGGTCCTGGCGTCCCTCAGGGCGCGGCCAGTCAGATTACAGGCGTACCTAGACGACATAGTGATCCAGTCGTCCAGCCACCGGCAGGCGCTCAGGGATCTCCGGCTGACCATGAGGACCCTCGAACATCACGGGTTCTCCATCAACCTGAAGAAGAGCCACCTGAGCCCTACCACCAGTCTGACACATCTGGGAGCGGTCATAGACACCATCTCCGGCCACGTCTATCTGTCTCCAGAGCGGGCGAACAGCCTGATCCCACTGGCGCTGAGGGTAGGATCATCAGGAACCGCCCCCATCGTGCTCCTGTCACAGCTCCTCGGGAAGATGATATCTTGCCTCTCCATTGTGCCTTGGGCGCGCCTCCACTCGAGACATCTGCAGTGGTGCCTCCTACCACACCAGCGAGCCAGGGAGAGCGACTCACCCAGACACGTACCAGTCCCAGACAAGGTCAGAGCGTCTCTAGGGTGGTGGACAGCGAGGTCCCTGGCCAAGGGATGCCTCTTTCGAGAGCCAGAACGGACCGTCATCACCACAGACGCCAGTCTCTACGGCTGGGGTGCCCACCTGGACCAGCAGGTGGCGCAAGGGAAATGGTCACCCGAGGAACTCAAACACAGCATCAACTGGCTGGAGCTCAGAGCTGCGCGCCTAGCACTTCTCCACTTCCGCCCGAGGATCAAGAACTGCCACGTGCTACTGCTCACGGACAATGTGTCCACCAAGGCCCACATCAACCGACAGGGGGGCACCCGGTCCAAGTCGCTGATGGAGGAAGCAGAACGGCTAGGCCTGTGGGCGGAGAGACACCTAGCCTCGATCAGAGCCGAACACATCTCGGGCGAGAGCAACATCCAGGCGGACTGGCTGAGCAGGGCCACCATCGACAACTCAGAGTGGCAACTGCACCCGAACCTCTTCTCCAGCATCACGCAGAGGTTCGGTCAACCAGCAGTAGACCTGTTCGCATCAACAGCAAACGCTCAAGTTCCAAGGTATTTCACCAGGTACCGGTGCCAGGGGGCGGAGGGAGTCAACGCCCTCAGGTGCCATTGGCCCCCGGGCCTCCTGTATGCCTTCCCTCCACTCCCGCTCCTGCCGGGCCTGGTCCGGAAGATACTCAAGGAACAGGCAGAAGTCATAGTGATAGCCCCTTACTGGCCCAGGAGAGCCTGGTTCGCAGACCTAGTGAGCCTCTCCGTGGTCAAACCGTGGAGGATTCCGCAGGGGGAGGTGTCACTCGTGCAGGGCTCCATCGAGCATCCGGAGCCACACTGGCTGCAACTGACCGCCTGGCATGTGAAAGACAACTGCTAGAAAGAGCACAGTTTTCCGAAGGGGTCATCCGGACCATCCAGGCCTCGCGACGAGGCTCGACCACCAGGATATACGATGCCACTTGGAAGACCTTCGTAGCTTGGTGCAGCTCCAGGGGAGTCGAACCCATCTCAGCCTCCATCCCTGACATGCTGGACTTTCTTCAGCGAGGTCTGGAGCAAGGGCTGGCTGCCAACACGCTCAGGCGCCAGACGGCCGCACTCTCAACCGTGCTAGCCTTTGACTCCTACTCATCCCTGGCTAGACACCCAGGGGTCAGGGGCTTCCTAAGAGGAGCTACCAACATCCGACCACCGGTAGTTCACAGGTACCCCACGTGGGACCTACACGTGGTGCTAAGGGCACTGATTGACCCGCCGTTCGAGCCCCTACGCACTTGCGACCTACAGCGTCTTACCGTGAAGACGGCCTTCCTAGTGGCCATCACCTCGGCACGCCGTATTTCGGAGCTGGCAGCCTTATCTGTCAGAGACGACCTCTGCATCATCCATGAGGACAGGGTGACCTTACGGCTCGATCCCACATTCATCCCCAAGGTCAACTCAACTTTCCACCGGACCCAGGAGATCGTCCTACCGAATTTTTGTCCAAGACCGACACATCCCAGAGAGCGGCGATGGCACAAGCTCGACGCCAGGCGTGCACTTAAGTACTATATAACACGCACCGCATCCTATCGGCGGTCTGAGGCCCTATTCGTCACCTTCCAGCCCCGCAACATGGGCCAGAAGGCCTCACCAGCCACCATCGGCAGATGGTTACGTAGCTGCATCGCCTCAGCTTATGAACTTCAACGCCAGAGGGTACCTCACCGCATCACAGCTCACTCGACCAGAAGCGCGGCAACCTCGGCGGCCTGGGCAACCCAGGCATCGCTTGACGAGATCTGCAGGGCGGCCACTTGGGCTTCCCCGTCCCAGTTTGTACGTAACTACAGATTGGACAAGTTTGCATCTTCAGAGGCGGCCTTTGGGCGCAGAGTGTTGCAACAGGTGCATTTGTCTACGGAATCTACCAGAGACAGTTTTTCCCGCCCTGGGAATATTTAGCTTGGGCATTTTCCCATTGTTGGACTCTCCAAGCAGCTCACAGGAGAAGAGTCGTTGGCTTACCTGAACGATCTTCTCTGTGAGCTGCGAGGAGAGGCCAACCCCGCCCTAGCTCGTAGATTCCTCAAGTTGTATGTTGTTAAACGTTTGTGTTACTGTATTATAGTTGACAGAAGTAATGGCATTAAAGCCTACGACAATAAAGGAACCAACCAGACGACTACTAGTCCACGCCTAAATTGAAATTCTGGCAAGCAAACGGAAGGAGGCGTGGCTTTAAAGAAAATCAATCCAGTCCAGAAGGGCAGAAAGGCAGGATTAACCCATTGTTGGCCTCTCCTCGCAGCTCACAGAGAAGATCGTTCAGGTAAGCCAACGACTCTTCATGATCATTTTAGATCCCATAATATAGTTCAGTCAGGCATGATCCCTCCCTCCCTTCCTTCCTCCCTCCCTTCCTTCCCGTACATATATTCTGCCTTTCTTGCAGGAGCTCAAGTTGTGAGATAGATAATGAAAGGCAGTGGGGGAAAGAGTCTGGCCCAAAGTTACTCAATGATATTTCATGGCTGAGGGTGAATTTGTATCTAGATTTCTCTCTGATCTTCAACCAACATACAGCACACTACCTCTGCTGTATGAATTGACTTATTCACTAAACCCAAGCTTTAAAAGCCATGAAGTAACCCAATGTAGAAACATAATATAGTGCATGAGAAATATAGAGGGCAGGAGTTGAATGAGCACCAAAGCTCTTCTAATTTTCTAGCTCTCTTAGACATCATGATTTTAACTGGATCCAATCAGGGTATTGTCCCCTATCCAATCAGCACATTTTGAGGATCATCCTCCATTTGTAATTGGAGTTGTCTCACTACAGCACCTTCTACTAACCAGAAGCAGTCTGCCTGGAACCACCATGCAGTCCTTTGTGCATTTAGACAGAGGCCCCATTCGCCCAGGTGGACTTCATTCCTAGATAATAAGATTGAAACTTAAGGGTCTCTAAGCCTATAGGCACAGTAAGACTCTTATTTTCTTGTACATCCTTTGGTTTTTCTCCCAAGCATTTTATTTACTCAGCTCTTTTCAACTTGGGATTGTGTTCACTCCCTTCTCTTACCCTCTTCCTATCTCACATGCTCAGTTTTTTTTTCCATTTTGAAGCAAGGTTTCCCATTCAGCAACTTTCATTTCCTTTTCCTTGGCCATTTGATGCCAGTAACGCTCCCAGTTTGAATAGCAGGAAAGAGTTGAATCAAGGAGCACTCTTTATACTCAAAATAAAGCAGGGTCATTCTGTCTTTGTGTTTTGCAACAGAGTATATAACCTCTGTTCCCTTTCCCACAAACCGATTTCACAGTTAAAAAAATAATTATGACTTCTTAGAAGCGTGCATCATGCTGCTCATTGGGAAGAAACACATGGTTGTAACAGCTTTTCAGTTATGGAAAAGTTGAAAATGTCACTTCCCTTTCACCCCCAGAGAATATAACTGGTGTGGGCTTTTCAGGATTGGGACCGACGGAAGCTTCAAGAACCAGAGAGTTTGGCCAGGGAATCTGCAAGAAGGCTGGGGGTCAAAAAAGCCAGAATGATGGTCACAAACAGATGGCAGTTGAATCCCCGTTGAACGTTGTGGGTGCCATCTCTTCCTTTTCAACCCTCCCTCCCTTCCCCAGATCTCCCTGGAATATTTATTTTATTTATTTTTATTTTATTATATTTCTATACCGCCCTCTCTCCTCAATGGGACTCAGGGCAGTGCACAGGAATAATAAAAGCAGAAGTCATAAATACAATCAAATATAATTAAAATAAATTAAATCAAGTTAAGAACCCGTGCTAAAAATTCATAATTAAAACCCAAGTTAAAAATCACTAATAAAGAACTATGCCAGGCCGGCCACATGAAAAAAGTATGTTTTTAAAGCCCGGTGAAAGAGGTGTAGGTCCGTGATTGTACGGAGGGCGGGGGGCAGGTCATTCCAGAGGGCGGGGCCTGCTACAGAGAAGGCTCTTCCCCTGGGAGTCGCCAGCTGGCATTGACCGGTTGACGGTCCCGAATAGGGCAAGTTATATTTCAAGTGAACTTTAGATACAACAAGAATTAAGGGAAGTGGGGGAAACAGCTGAGTTGTGGATGCAATTAACCGGCAGAGACCATTGCATCATGGGAAAATCAGTTGTCAAGGAGCAGATCCTGAATGTGAGTTGTTCCATCTTAAGTGGGCTTTTGCAAAGAGGAGGGCCCCCAGTGTATTTTACTTTTTTTGCTGTGCCCATTGGAGTGATTTTTCCAAGAGTGGCCAAAAGACAAATAAAAAGGTAAAGGTTCCCCTCGCACATATGTGCTAGTCGTTCCTGACTCTAGGGGACAGTGCTCATCTCTGTTTCAAAGCCGAGGAGCCAGTGCTGTCCGAAGACGTCTCTGTGGTCATGTGGCTGGTATGACTAAAGGCCAAAGGCGCATGGAACAGAACGCAGTGCTAGGGATTTGAACTACCAAACTGCCGATCTTTCTGATCGACAAGCTCAGCGTCTTAGCCACTGAGCAACCATGTCCTTCAATATTTGAATATGTAAGCTAAATATATAAAGGGATAAGAAGAAGGGATAAAAACATCCCAGTTGGAAATTTGGGGGATCAAGTTAGGAACCACTGAAGCTGCATGCAACAGAGATCTGATTAGATTTCATGAATAGTGATCCATACTGCAGGATGTTGTTCTCTCTGTGTTGCAGAGTCCGGATGTGTCAAGGAAGCTCAGATGGGCAAAGGAATCCAATAGGCATCCAGCCCCAAGTCATTCAGGCTTTCGTAGGACAAAACCATTGCTCTGACTTTTGTTTGAAAATGATTTATAATCCATTCAAACACCGGGCTTTTTGTTCCTGGAGCAGCACATGAAAGGATAGACTGCCGATAGTAGGAGATTTTAAACCTCCTACTATCGGGGCCTTTACAACTAAATGTCAGATGACGAAATGTATTTAAATAATGTGTATTTCCTGATACACATTAAGTTTTACTCCATGCTGACAGCAGTTTCAGTAGAGAACAAATCATGAATAATGAAATATCCTAAGCTTTTATTAGGCACCTTGGGACCACGCTCATTATAATGCTTACTCGGCTCTTTATAAGTGGGTGAATGAAAATGAGAGCAGACTATTGCTTGACAACGTCTATCTTTATTAGCCCACAGTCTCAAGTACTGTTTTATAGGGTTAGTCTCTCACGAGCTGATTTTAATTCCCTGAAGCACATGACCTTCTATAATTCACTGGAAGAAAAACCCATTGCATGGGTAAAGGTATTTAAATTATGCTATTAGCTTGGAGCTAAATGCACTCTAAAAATGACGAGGCCGAGAAATCTGATTTTTGGACAGAAGCGCCTTTCATGTAGAAAAGAGCAATAATTAAAATCATACCCTTGAACAACTCACTCACAAATGTCTGCTTTACTGTGCCCATGCTTACATCTTAAGCAACATCCTGCATGGGTTATGCTGGGAAAAGAAATACTCTGTGCTGTTGGAAACTAATTAAATGCTATTCGTTATGGTCTCTGTGATTCATACATATGAGTTGTGGGATCAGGAAGTGCTCTATTTTGAATCTTTGGAAGCATAATTAACCACCCCCATCATGCACAGCCAAGTTGGCTCCTGAGATTGAAAACCCTGTAAGATGCTTCTATATACCTGCCATGCTTGCTAGTTGGGAGTTCCCTGTACTATGTGAAAAATGTCATGATGCTGCCTTTAAAAGAAAGTTTGTTGGTAGAAATTTCAACAAAGCCAGGTGGGTTCAGAGCCAAAGCCATGCCATCTTTGCTTTATTACAGGGGTGTCAAACTCATGTCGTCATGGTGGCATCACGTGATGTATCGGGACTCCCCCCCCCTTTGCTAAACCAGGTGGGGGCGGGGCCAGAACGTGATGCATCTGGCCCACAGGCCACGAGATTGACACCCCTGCTTTATTAGGAGCCACGGTGACACAGTGATTAGAGTGGAGTACTGCAGGCTACTTCTGCTGGCTGCTGGCTGCCTGCAATTTGAAAGTTCAAATCTCACCAGCCTCAAGGTTGACTAGCCTTCCATCCTTCCGAGGTGGGTAAAATGAGGACCCAAATTGTTGGGGGAAATATGCTGACTCTGCAAACCACTTAGAGAGGGCTGTAAAGCGCTGTAAAGCAGTATATAAGTCTAAGTGCTATTGCTATTACACATTCAAAGAATTAATTTTGGCACAGATTCTTCCAAAATGAGCTGCTACCATTGAGAAAGGACCTCATGAACTTCTGTTTGGTCAGTTAAGCTGGGCTGCCATATCAATATTTGCACTGATCCACATGCAGAAGACCAGAGGGCGATGTTGGAGGAACACTTTAAGCTGCTTATCCCTGCTGTCACTGTTTTGTTTGAAGCAAGAGAAATTTAGCAATATTACAAGAAAAAGAGGCAATGTTCACAAAGGGCAGCCTCCACATTTCCCCTGGGGAATAAAAGGCATATGAGAATTGAGTCCCAATATACAGAACAATAGTGTTGGAAGGGACCTGAGAAGGGACCTAAACCATTCGACTGATTGTTCTCACTGTTAGGAAATTTGTCCTTAGTTCTAGGCTGCATCTCTCCTTGATAATCTTCCATCCATTTCTTTTTGTCCTGCCCTCAGGTGCTTTGGACAATAGGTTGACTCCCTTTTCTCTGTGACAGCTTCTCAAATATTGGAATACTGCTATCAAGTCACCCCTAGTCCTTCCATTTGTTAGACTAGACATTCTCATTGTAATTTTTACAATGACAATAAAGATTATTATTATTATTATTATTCTCATTCCCACAACCGTTCATCATGCTTTAGCCTCCAGCGCCCCCCTAATCATCTTCGTTGCTCCTCTATGTACTCTTTCTAGAGTCTCAATAACTATTTTTGTATCATTGTAACCAAAAGCAGACAAGGTATTCCAAATGTGCTTCTACTAACAGTATAAAGCAGGACTAACACTTCACGTGACCTTGATACTATCCCTCTGTTGATGCAGCCTAGGACTGCATTGGCACTTTTGGCACTTGCAGCAAACTATTGTCTTTTATATAAGTGGTTATCCCTAGCACTCCTAGATCTTTCTCGCAGTTACTGCTGTTGAGCCACATACCACCTGTTCTATACCCGTGCATTTAGTTTTTCTTGCCAAAGCGCAAAACCTTACTTTTTAATCAATGAATTGCATTCAATCAAGGTATCTCCAGCAGGACCTTTTATCACCTAAGCTTCAGCATCCCATTAGGTTCTTTCTAAATAAAGTGACATAAAGTTAGGGGCATCTCTCGGTTGCCGAGCAGTTCCTGTTCCTAAGGTTCAGATCTAGGACGCTTAACAGAGTCATGCTTAGCTATAAATTTTGGTGAAGTCATTGTGTACAGTGATGTCAACATATACTTCCTGTTTTGGTGCTTATCAGGGGGGGAAAGGGAAAAATGAAGACTAAAAAGCACTAGCTGTCTCTACCAAAAAGCCCACTGGATTATCTCCCTTTATACATGTTTTCTAGAGAATAAGCCGCAAACCGCAGTGACATGTCCACATCTTCAAAAAGCCAGCATGTTGGAGAAGAGAGGGAAGGAGAGGGAAAGAGGAAAGGAGAGGAAGATGGGGAGAGGTAGGAAGAGGAGGAGAAAGGGTATGAAGGGAAAGAGGTAAAGAGGAGTAGGGGAGAGGAAGGAAAGGGAAAGGAGAGGAGGAGGAGAAAGTAGAGGAGGGAGAAAAGGAAAGGAAAGGAAGGTGGAGGTAAAACAAAATAGGTGTATGTAATGGTAAGCAAAGCAATTCCTATCTTATATTTTAATTTTTATATGGAAAAATGAATGCTTAAAAGTGTTAAAATGTGATAAGAATAACAACAGAGAATGTATACTTTTAAATGAGGTGCACTCGAAAGCTATAGCTAGTTCAGAATGCGGCCGCACGGGTGATTATGGGTGCCCCAAGGCAAGCCCACATAACACCTCTCCTGCGCGAGCTGCACTGGCTGCCTGTGGCCTTTCTAGTGCGCTTCAAGGTGTTGACGACCATCTTCAAATCGCTCCATGGCTCGGGGCCTAGCTATATACGAGACCGCCTTCTGCCCCATACATCCCTTCGTCTGATCCGCTCCCACAGAGAGGGCCTTCTCCGGGTACCGTCGGCCGGGCAATGCCGGTTGGCGACACCCAGGGGAAGGGCCTTCTCTGTGGCGGGCCCGGCCCTCTGGAACGACCTACCCCCCGACCTTCGCACTACCTTGGACCTCCGCCTCTTCCGCCAACGCCTTAAGACGTACCTATTCCAACAAGCCGGCCTAGCACAGCCCCCCGTTTCTGACTATATTTATAAATTTTAATTTTTAAGGGTTTTAAAGGATTTTTAGCACGGGTTTTAATTTAATTTAATATGTTTTTAATAGTATATATTTTTGTAATGGTTTTTAATAATGCCTGTGCGCCGCCCTGAGTCCTAACAAGGAGAAGAGCGGGGTATAAATTCGAAAAAATAAAAAAATAAATAAAAATAAAATAAATAAAAAAATAAATAAATGTGTGTATGAGACTAAAAATAAAAAACTTTTTTTTAAAAAAGCCAGCATGTTCACAAAGCATTCCTCCAAAGTCATCTATTAAATGTCCATACTTTTCAAAGAAGGTAACTTCTCAGGAAACCTGATCTTGCCAGGCAGCTACCAATGGTGAAAGTTTCATGAGGAAATCCTACTAAGGAGGCAATTGCAGTGAATATGAGAGTGGTGCTCCTTTCCACAATGGATGGCCTCTTATTTCCCTTTGCAAGCATGAGAGCCCAGAAAGCAACTGTCATCTTGCTGTTGTGCTCACTTGACAGAATCAAACTAAAAGAAAGGCAGAGGGCAGTGTGAGGACTTTGTATAGCCGTGGTAGGTAGATTAATACAGTACATAGATGATAGATAGATAGATGAGAGGGGGGGGGGAGAGATATGCAGATAGGTGGAGACAGACAAGACAGATAGATGAAAGGCAATAGATAGATGATACATAGATATTTTCATCAGAACGATATTGGGAATGCCTCTGAAATTTGCTGACTGCACTTAGCTCTTATTCCTTGGACAATGTTGAAACAGATTGCATGAAGGACCGATGTAACTCAATAGTCAAGATGCTGGCAATTAAACAACCGTGTATGTCAGGCCCATACAACACATGAGAACTGCCAAGCAATCTTGGGCACCCCTTTGGCATCGCCTCAGCAAATCCATTCCCACTGCCTAGTATGTTTTGCTGCAACCACCATCCCAGAAGACATAATTAGATGGCCTTCAGGCCTCACCACCACCACCACCAGAACCTCATCACTCTGCTACTTGCCAAACAGCTGATCGATATTCTTAGGGGCCACTATCATTTTTAATTTTTCAGTGTTTCCCCTTTCTCCAGTGTTAGTTGTGCTGACCTGCTGTATAAGCACTATTCTTGAGATACATTGTAGTCAAAAATTATCTGAAGGACAGTGTTCATTGTAGGATTGTATTTATGTTGCCTTTCCATTTAACAACTTTTATTTCCAGATCTTTCTGGGAGTTCTAGTATAGGCGACCTCCCAAAAGATCTTCTGTTATTTCAGTTCTCCAATAAAACACAAAACATGAGCTAATGGTTTTTCTGTTAAAGAACTGTCACAAGATTATGTTTAATTTGGTTTAAAATTTTTAATTTTATACACCCATAGGTTTCTTCATAACATACAACCAGGTACATTAAACACTCGTTATAAATAAGAATGCAAGTATTGTATGCACATGTTACGTACAGCCTGGGAACCTGCATTCATACTGTACATTTATTGAGAAGAACCTTGTACATACATTTATTTTAACAGGCACATTTCTTTTTAATTTTTATTCTTTTTATTATACTTCATTTGGTCTGTCCCCCTTCTATTTATAGATTAAAGTGAGATAAAATAACATAGTAATATAACAAAAACAAAGTGGCCAAATCTAATGCTTATTGACACACATAGACACTGGTACTTCTCAGTATGGCTTCCTTGTTATAAAATTCTGAGAATCTGGGCATTAAAAAAAAGCCTTTAATGCAACATATTCCTCTCAGTCATTTTAAAAATGAATCTCTTGCAAACTCCCTCATTATACACTTCAACATTTTACCTGATTCACTGAGATGGAGACACTGAAGGGGAAAAAGTTATTTTGCAAATTTCAAAGACTACTACGATATTGATTGGCTGGCTCCTGTGGAATCATGTTTTTTTTTCTTAGATCAGGGGTGTCCAAACTTGAGAACTTTAAGACTTGTGGACTTCAACTCCCAGAATTCCCCAGCCAGCATCGCTGGCTGGGGAATTCTGGGAGTTGAAGTCCACAAGTCTTAAAGTTCCCAAGTTTGGACAACCCTGTCTTAGATTGACATAAAAGACCAATGTGATGTGCGTGCTCACGCACACTGGAATCGCGTGCTTTTCCTCCCCCCAGTTTGCAAGGTCACTCACCTGATACAGGACTTCGAAAGGGTAACATCAGTTTTCCCTTTCAAATCCTGACCACCAGAGAGCCCCAATAGAGATCTATCCTTTTATTGCAAAGCCACCTTTGTAGAGGAATTGGAAAACTGTTCTCATGTTAGAATTATCATCTCCTTTAGTGTATCTCTAACATTTGTTTAAATCTATAGCAGCCGTTTCCAACATTTTTTTAATACAAATGAATATCAATGTCTTTGAAAGCCACATTGGGTCATCAGGTCAGTCCCTGTGGGCAGCAGCTTTTCTTCTCTCTCGAGATTGTATCCCTAAAACCACATTTAAAAGGCAATTTTAAAAAATGATAAAAACTTCTAAGGTTGCCACATGAATGTCACATTAATAAAACCTGAAATCTGGTTTAAAAAATGGAACTGATGGTTTTCAAGATACCATGTTCAGTACATTATATTTATGTAGGCTGAATGGACCCCTTCCCCAAAATTAGAATTGGTCAAAAAATATTTAAGACCGTCAATTAGAATTGGAAAAAAACAGATCCAGGAAACTATAGAGCCATCAGCCTGACCTCAATACCAGGAAAGATTCTGGAAAAGATAATTAAACAACAAATAAGTGAACACCTAGAAGCAAACAAAGTAATAGCCAAAAGCCAACATGGGTTTGTCAAAAACAGATCATGCCAGACGAATCTAATTGCATTCTTTGACAAAGTAACAAAATCAGTGGACCAGAGGAATGCTGTTGATATAATTTACCTGGACTTCAGTAAGGCATTTGATAAAGTAGACCATAACCTACTATTAGATAAAGTAGAAAATTGTGGGTTAGACAGCAGCACCACCAAATGGATTCGCAACTGGCTGACCAACCGCACTCAACGTGTAGTCCTCAATGGAACTGCATCTACATGGAAGGAAGTATGCAGTGGAGTCCCCCAAGGCTCTGTTTTAGGCCCAGTACTCTTTAACATCTTCATCAACAATTTGGATGAGGGGATAAATGGGGAACTCATCAAATTCGCAGACGACACCAAACTGGCAGGAATAGCCAACACTCCAGAAGATAGGCTTAAGATACAGAAGGATCTAGACAAACTTGAACATTGGGCACTGTCTAATAAAATGAAATTCAATTGTGAAAAAAGTAAGGTCCTACATATAGGCAAGAAAAACCAAATGCACAAGTACAGTATAGGTGGTACCTTGCTCGATAGTAGCAACTGTGAGAGGGATCTCGGAATCCTAGTGGACAACCATCTAAATATGAGCCAGCAGTGTGCAGCAGCTGCCAAAAAAGCCAACACAGTTCTAGGCTGCATCAACAGAGGGATAGAATCTAGATCGCGTGAAGTGTTAATGCCACTGTATAGTGCCTTGGTAAGGCCACACTTGGAATACTGCATACAGTTTTGGTCGCCACGATGTAGAAAAGACGTGGAGACTCTGGAAAGAGTGCAGAGAAGAGCAACCAAGATGATTAGAGGACTGGAGACTAAGACATATGAAGAACTGCAGGAGCTGGGTATGTCTAGTTTGATGAAGAGAAGGACTAGGGGAGACATGATAGCAGTGTTCCGATATCTCAGAGGGTGCCACAAAGAAGAGGGAGTCAAACTTTTCTCCAAGGCACCTGGGGGCAGGACAAGGAGCAATGGGTGGAAACTAACCAAGGAGAGAAGCAACTTAGAACTAAGGAGAAATTTCCTAACAGTAAGAACAATTAACCTCTGGAACAGCTTGCCTCCAGCAGTTGTGAATGCCCCAACCCTGGAAGTCTTTAAAAAGATGTTAGACAGCCATTTGTCTGAAATGGTATAAGGTTCCTGCCCATGCAGGGGGTTGGACTAGAAGACCTACAAGGTCCCTTCCAACTCTGCTATTGTATTGTATTGTATTGTATTGTATTGGTCAAAAAATATTTAAGACCGTCATTGGATTATTTGAATGAAAGGTAAAGGTAAAAGTTCCCACGCATATATGTCCTAGGCATTCCTGACTCTAGGGGGCAGTGCTCATCTCCATTTTAAAGTCAAAGAGCCAGCACTGTCCGAAGTAATCTCTGTGGTCATGTGGCCGACATGACTAAACACCGAAGTTACACGGAACGCTGTTACTTTCCTACCAAAGGTGGTCATTATTTTTCTACTTGCATTTTTTACATGCTTTCGAACTGTTAGGTTGGCAGAAGCTGGGACAGGTAATGGGAGCTCACTCTGTTACACAGCGCTAGGGATTCAAACCGCCAAACTTCAGACCTTTCTGATCGACAAGCTCAGCATCTTAGCCACTGAGCCACCGTGTCCTTCAATATTTGAATATGTAAGCTAAATATATAGTAATTTCCACATATATTGTGCAGCCATCTTATTTACTTTTACAAGCAGTGTTCAGGCAGTATAGAGAATATGGCTGGCATCATCTAGCAGATAAAAACTACCACATGCCATTTCATTTTCTTTAATATACAAGGAAGTCTGGTTTGCTAGCGTTATTATCTCAAGCCATCTGAAAGGTATTATTTTTGTTTTTTGAAAACAGATGGATCACTTCTAAGCGTCTTCTATGCCTAAGCCAAGTTAGAGATAATAATGCATAGCATTGAAATAGTGCATTCAAATAAACTTTATTCAATAAACAAATAGAAATGGCCAGTGTATTAGGGCTATGGCTATGCAATGCTCCAGACTGAATTGGAAGAAAAATATTGGAAAGGACAGCAATACAAACATAGTTCTTACCCGTGATTCATTAAAGCACACACAGCTGCATTCACAAATCACTGTGTTCATATTCCTGCACTTTCTGAAGCAGCTCTTTCAAATCAAAGTTTTGCACAGTTGATATAACAGTGTTTTCTTCTACTGTCCAGAGTGCTTTTAATCGCTTCAACCTCTTTTTGCCCTTTTTGGGCAGATGAACACACTTTAAATAAAACAATCTCATGTTTTGGTTACAGCACCAACCACAATATTTTACTTTGTAAAATGTTTATAATACACTTTAGAGATGCAGCTTTTTACTTCTAACTTTTAATTGAAAAGCTTTCAACCAGATGCCAACTTCCTGTTTATTATTTAATTTAAACAATCTAAAATAAATAAGGTGAAATAGTGGGCTCTATGGGTATCGTCAGTAAGGAGGGTGATGGCTAGAGGCATGCGAATTATTCCTGGAAAATAGGAAACTCCAATCTTATTGTTAAATACCGTGTTTCCCCCAAAATAAGATCTTATTTTCAGGGAGGTCTTATTATTTTTGATGTGCAGGAGACAGCAAGTGTGGTCACCTCATGGCTGCTGCTGTGTTGCAATATTTTTGGGGTGGGCTTATTTTTGAGGGGGAGGACTTATTTTAGTGCATGCGCTTGAAAGCCCAATTGAGCTTATTATCTGTGGAGGTCTTATTTTCAGGGAAACAGTATAATAAAATTAATGTTTTATCTAATCGTGCAAAGAAAAAAATCTGGACCTCTTTGGTCTAATGTATAAGATGCACCAAGGTTTTGAAGAAGCAAATTAAAAAAAAAAGTTTTGCACTCTGCAAACCTCCCAAAAATGGCCCATTCTTTGCAAAAAGGGCCCCGTATTTTTGTCCAAAAAAAAGGGCATTAGGAAGCTTATAGAGTGCTCCTGGGGGCTGGGGGAGCAAAACTTCTGCCCTCCCCAGCTCCCAGGAGCTCTCTGAAAGCCTCCTACAAGCTATGCATGGCCATTTTGGTGAAGAAGGTGGGGTTTCGGGAGGCAAAAAATGCTGTATTCAGTGTATAAGATGCACCCAAGACGCAGCCTCTTTTTTGAGGGAAAATTGTGCGTCTTATACTCCGAAAAATACGGTGCCTAATAATTTTTATTACTTCCTAAGAATTTCTCTAAGGGTAATGGAAAATGTCTGGGCATCTTTATGAAGTTTTAGTCTCTCATTTCACAGTGTACCATCAACAGTATAACATTCATTACCTAGTTAAGCAACATCATCAGTGCTAGTGAATGTGGCGTTTGCTTCCTTTGGGAAATTTTACTCAAATTTTTGGAAGCCTTAATAGGAGTTTAATGATGCCAGTTCAGGTTAGAATTCAACCTGACTCTTCCATCATCAAATGTAATATTAGGAATTATTTTGTGGTACAGATGCTATCAGGATCTGATGAAAGCAACATCCACAGAAAAGGGTATAAATAGAAATAACACATTAAGTAAACTTTAATGTCATTTGTATGCAGATTGTATGTAACTGAACATCAGAATATTCTAGATTTTTTTTACCAATAGAGGAGAATATTTGTAGCTCGGGGTTGAGATGAACATTCTCTGAGCTTGATTATTTTCTTGGAAGACGTTTATTAGTGCTAGACCAGGGATGTCCAAACTTAGGAACTTTAAGACTTGTGGACTTCAACTCCCAGAATTCCCCAGCCAGCATAGCTGGCTGGGGAATTCTGGGAGTTGAAGTCCACAAGTCTTAAAGTTCCCAAGTTTGGACATCCCTGTGCTAGACTCTCTGTTGATATTACCTAGTTTGGGTAATGAAATGTCTGCGAGCCAACAAACAATTCAGAGAACACTCTCATGGGATTTCCCCCCCCCCCCCTTTACCCTTGAGAGACCTGGACTATAGCTTTTTTGAATATTGGCTAAAGAGAGGGGGAAATATATGTTTTCTTTTCAAAAGTTTCTTGAATGATGGTATGTACACATTAGAGTTCCTTTTTATAGAGCTTGTCATATAACCAGCCTACAAGTTCAAAAATACTTTTATACTCACTAACTCAAAGCCTCTAATTGTCTTTTTTTTTTATAAAAAAAGGAAAAAAACAACTTGGACTTACAGTGTTAATGATTAAATAGAAAAGAAAGAAAAATAATACAATGTAACTTTAGAGAAGTTAAAATACATTTGTACTCATAACTGTTATGAAGAATATTGGAAGCTGCTTCCTTATGTATTTCTTTTCTTTCATCATTTTTTCTTTTTCTTTCTTTTGTTCCTTTTTTTTCTATTAGTTTGTGTTAGATGTTACCTTCTGGTTTAAAAGTTTTTAATAAAAGTTACATATAAAAATACTTTTAAATTTGACTGGAGGAATAGCTTAAGCTTCAAAGCTGAATTTCACTTTGAGCTTTGATGCTACAAAGGGGTCCATAGATTTTCAGGTGTATAATTCATGTCTTATACTACTATCAACATTGAAACCAAACCAAGCTGTGTTTCTTTTCTAAATCAATCCCGTATTTTAAAATGGCAATTTGGCCAGAGATCATTACACCAGAAATAAAGCATTCTGAAATTGATGAATCCTTTTAAAATTGATTAGGCCCGGCTGAGCAGTGCTACAGCATTCTTTCTCCTGTTATGCAGAAAATAAGTAGCTGACACTTCAATTTTTAAGAATCCTGCACATGAATGCAAAGTTAGTCATGCGTCTCCTGCAGTGCTCTCCCCCCATCCTGTGGTGACTCAAGGAAATACATGATGTGGTTTCTGCCAGGTACAAATTTTTTAGCTAGGAAGGTAGGAAGAAAAGTCCTTTTTAAGGGCTAACAATTCATCCAGAATGTCCCTAAAATGAGGCAGATACATCTTCAATCACCAGTATCGTACCCCCCCACCCCTCTGCTTGCATTACTTTATTTTGTCTTCAGAAAGTGCCTCTAAATCAGGACTGTCAAACTCCCAGCCCGCAGGCTGGATGCGTCACGCACTGGCCATGCCCATGACCGGTTCAGCGAAGGGAGGAAAAGCCCAATACATCATGTGATGCTGCTGTGACATGAGTTTGACACCCCTGCTCTAAAAGTATGAAAAGCCAAATTCCCTGGTTAAACCACAGTTTCTATTGTTTTGCCAGGGAAGCACAATCCATTTCAAGCCCAAGAAAGAGTAGCATCAGTCCTCTGCTATTTGGCTATGGCTGTCCAATGAATGTAGGCATTCACTGGCATTTTTAATTAAACTGTAATACACAATGTAATTTCGAATCTACCCAGCTAGAAGGAGAGGTGTATGGGACCTGAAGATTTGGATATATAGTAAGGGATAGTTCAACGTTTCATCTGAACCAGGCGTCTTTTCGATCACCAAAACAATGAAAAGTCTTTTGGTCATATAAAGACTAAGGCTGTGTTTAGACATGAATCTTTTGCATACTGTTCAGTGGTGGGTTGCTTTTACAGTCGCTGCCAGTATGCTGATCGTAGTCTGTTCGTGTGCCGGATATGTGCTGCACATGCGCCGGATGTGCACTGTGCACGCATGCGCAATCCACCACCCCTGTGACAACCAGCTGCTTTTTGGGGCTCGCGCAGGCACTGCATGCTGTGCACGCATGCACACTTTGCTATTTCCCGTAAAAACAGCTATAGAGTGTGGGCGGGTGGGTGGGCCAAACAAGCCACCATACCAGTATGCTCTCTGCTGCTCCCAGCCACTACTGGTACGGCCATACTGGGCCGTACCCCAGCAAGCCACCACTGATACTGTTGCTTTTCAATATTGCTTCTGTTGCTTGAAACACTGCAATTCATTTCCAACGAATGGTTACTGAAATATACTCCAATTGCTATCTGCTATTGCTCTTCATTTCAACCCTCTTTTTCTTCTTTCTTCTTCACTTCTCCAAAGAAAGTAGTGATTATGATCAGGCACATAAGTGTTTTAAACAATTGTGTAGCACCTTTTCTTTCTTTAAAAAAGTGGATTTGGGGCATTTTAAAATACTTAAAGTAACTCAGCACCTTCCATCCATTCCCCTAAAGAGTTGTAATGCTTTAAACAACATGATTTCATAGACAACCAAGGAAGATTAACTTAAACAATGATTTGGAAAAATCCCTTACAAAAGTGAAGGATGGCCACTTCTACGTATACCTAAGAAAAGATTCCACTTATTCAGAGTATCAAAGGTGAAAATAAGGGAAGGTGGGATTGTCCCATTAATTTTAAGGGTATAATGTATTGACATTCCAAATTCCAATATAAGAAAAAAAAGTGATGCACGTACAAATGAAATATGCATTCCCACAGCCGAGGAATTCATGGAAATAAGAGAGGGAAAGCAAAGTCCATTATCACTAGTGTTGCACTCCATGCTTTTAAAGACATCTGTAGTCTCCTATATTATACCATTATAGCTTTGAAGCTTTGTGGGCTTAAGTCGTTCCAGCTACACAGATTACCGTTGTTAACAGAGGTGAAAAAAGACAAGGCAGAAGGGCTAAAGGATGATGACACAGTCTAGATGCTCCATGAAATTGCTATGCAGAATGTGCATGTAAAATGAGCTTCTGAGAAGTGAAATTTTTCATGGAACAGAACCCTTCAGATGTGTGAGGCAGTTTATGGTCCTCAAAAGCGCATGATATTATAAAGGCAAAATTCTTGGCCACAAACTTAAGTTTCTGTTTGGAATATAACATGAAATCTTATACAGTTGGACTAAGAAGCAAATGCTAACAAATGCTTATTTTTGCCTAGGTTATTCGTATAAGTGAATTCCTGGAGTCTATTAAAAGCAAAGAATGCAGTGTTCTTTTAACATTTAAAAATAAAACTATACACTCCATCTTTCATTAAGGCTTTCGGTTTCATTTGCACCTATAGCATTTGCTTATACATCATTTCAAACATTATTTCTTGTGTAATACAATTTACCTTTGCTATTTACAAAGAGAACAATTGATAACGTAATATATGATATACAAAACTTGATGGGTTCTATCATCAGCACTCAAGGCTGTCACTCATATTAGGTGGAAAACTTCCATTTGTTCTCAATGTAGCAGGGCCAGCAGAACAGCTTTCATGTAGAGTTCAATATCCTTTTAATAATGAGACACACCAAGGCTCCATCATTCAGTAGTAGCTTAAGCAGGAGCTTTCAGGTCATCTTGTAACAGAAAATGGCAGAATGCAATATATATATATACATGACTTGACTCTGAAGACTTTGCAATGAATTAGGGCATGTTAAAATGCTTGTTTGCATTAAAATATATTTTATCAAGGTGATAAATAATTTTTAAAAATAAGCTTGTACAAAAATAAAAAAAAACTGCTCCACAAGTAAAAGGCAAATACAAGCGATCTTCTGAAAGCCCTTTGAAGCAGCAAAGACTGCTAAAGCATCTGAGTTGTATCTTTGGTATAAGGAAAGGTAATTGCTTGCAAAACATCCGTACTATTGGCAGGGAAATCTGACGCTGCCCCATTTATTCTTACTGTCTTCCTGATGAATCTTCCATGTATAACAAACAGATGTTGCTAACATGTCTTCCTATGATAATTGGGGAAAATCCCAGCACCTTCTTGGCTTTTCCCAGAATCCTGGAGTCTAAAAAATGAAATGATAATATGGAATGAGATGGAAAGGGGGGGGGGGGAATCAGGTGTGCAAGTATACTGTATTTTTCCTTCAACAGATATTTCACAAAAATATCTTGCTAAACTTTTACGCAGGGAGAACCAATTGTAAATATTATGAAAATTGGCTTCTACCAAAGAATATTTAAGCCTGTTCTGAGTAGTGGAATATTTCATCTTAAACAAACAAACCTGCCAATCAAGTTATGACTTTAACAACTCTGTCTAAAGATATACAAGACACTCTTATGTGTTTATACCTATCCCAATAAACTTATCTTTCCAGTTTTGGACAGAAAAAAACATTTTGATTTACCAAAACTGAGAAGAAAGGTAATTCCCAAGAGTGCTAATGTCTACAATAATATACTAAATTAACAACTGAATTACCAAAATAAAACTCTGAATTTTGATGACAAGGGAATGTCAATATAAAATATGGGAAAGTGAGAGAGAGGGGGGGGGAGGGGAGGGAGAGAGAGAGAGAGAGAGAGAGAGAGAGAGAGAGAGAGAGAGAAATCAACCTATGACAAAAGGAGATGGAGTTTAAGAAAATGATGGGTTTTACTGGGACTAGTTTTGTGCTTTAATTGCATGCATTCCCCTTCTTGCTCAGCCTACACCCACCAAGGTTTGAGCTCTGCTAATAGTCTGATAGAAAGCTAAAGTAGCCGAATAGAGCCCCCTTTTAAACTGGCGCAAGTCTTGGGAAAAATATCAAACTTTTATTACCTGGATTGCAGCAATACATGAAGAATGCTAATCCCGCAGCAATACTGAAACAGGCAAGAAAGAACGTAGGACCTAGAAAAGGAAAGAAATCAAAACAGCAGCTACTTTGTTTGCTCCTTCACATTTAATAATATATCACCCTTTTTTCAAATGCAATTAGAATCATGGACGCCTTTATTGTAACTTTTGTAACTTTTTTTTCCCATTAATCGTCAGCTTTTTTAAAAGCTTACAAAAAGAAAATTTCTTCAGGGATTTAAATTCTATAGTAATGTTTGGCTTTTTTTTTTGCCAAATTAAATAATACTGTGTATCGTTGTAAAATAATATAAAATAGTACTGTACTATCTAATAAGAGGGTATGTGATTATAGATGGCTTTTCCGCAATGGCTGTATTTATGAATTCCCATTTTTCCTATTGGCTATCCATGTTCACCTTCCCAGGCTCAGAGCTGAATAAAATATGGGAGGATGTGATAGGACTAATGAAGACTCCCTCCTCACACAATATCCCTGCCAACTGGACACTTTTCCCATCTACACATGTTAAGTGTAAAAAATCTCCCAAGGGTGATGCAAACCAAATACAATTGATAAATTAGTTTAAATGTGGAAAAAATATTTATTTAGTGCTTCAGAAATTTAGAAGCTTGCATTACCAGAGCTGCTCAGATTCAATTAAAGTTGCTTATGGGAATAAAAGCAAATACACGTGTCTCAGGGTAATTTTGCAGGGTCCAGTCTGGGTCAGTCACCGGAACCAGAGGTTTAGTCTTCCTAGTTTTTGGACTCATGCTGGAGCCCATCCTCGGGGAAAGTTCTGGTCCCACTGCCTGACCCAGATTGGATCTTTGCTTACAGGACCCTAAAGCCAAAGGTACATTCCTTTCCCTCACCCAATCTGTGCCCAGCCCGTGAAGGCTACAAATGTTGAGTCTTTCTTGTACAAATGTACTTTCTTGTACAAATGTACTAGACATCTTACTTAACTACAAAAGGGCCGTGCCTCAACCATTTTGGAGATATGTATCACCAAAAACATGGAGCTGTTACGATGAGGTCAGTGGGTGTAGCCCTAAAGGTGCAGTGTTCAGTGTTTTTAAAAAGAGACACAGAGAGATGGGTGAGAGGGATGGAGGAAGGGAGGGGAGAGAGGGAGGGAGAGAGAGGGGAAGAGAGAGGGAGGGAGGGAGGGAGAGACAGAGACAGAAAGAGAAAGATGGGCTTTGACTGGGGAAAGAAAAGGAGCCGGGTGTGCAGGTTTCACATTATAATAGGCTCCTTAACAATGTGCTGGGTTTGGTACAGCATTAATAACCTCTGCCTGCCGAGTTGCTTCCCTGCCTTCTGGCTTCAAAGGAAGAACGGAAGAAAAGAGAAAAGGAGTCAGGGGCCAGAGGGCAGCTAAAGGGAGCGTTCCTTTTAAAAATTGTACGCTGAGATATCATAAGAGGAAGTAAGGCACATATTTGAACACTCAGGAGCCTGCCAGGAAACCCAGCCAGCAGGTAAAATTTAAGTTTAAATCAAAATGTCATTGTTTAAAATATTGAGTAGAGCCCCACAGTCCCTTGCCTATGAAACCCTATACAATCTTCAAAAATGAGAGCAAAAATTATGTGGCAAGAATAGATGCTGAAACTGAACCACACTGCTTATTATTGTGGCAATCACAGGCACAATTCCTTGGGATGCTCTACTGGGAAAAGCATACTGAAATTCTTTGCCAAATATCTTATGTGAGGCAGGCACAGATGAACTGCATTCTTAGGTGATCCCTTCCCAATCCTTAGAAGATGCAGAATTTTAAGACAGCAAATAAATTAAGCTGATTGGCATAACTTGTATTGGTAGATACAAGTTATTTCACAGCAAGACAAACTTAAGCTATAAATCTATTTTCCTTCCCACTCCAAAGGATTTAATTGTGGAAGATGTTTTCAATGGCAGTTAGCAATTATTACTAACCCCCTTTTGGATTTTACATATATAACTGTAATCTTTTCACACTGATGCATATGTTTGCAGCATGAATATTTTTTTTAAGATGAACGTCATCAAAATCAATCACATTAACGTAGTACTTTTGTTAACCTCATTATTCATATGCAGCCAACAATATTTTACACGTTATTTACCCCTGTCATTTAGAATATATTTCTCCTTCTCAGGGTTTATCCCTGTGGAATCTGAGGTTTCTAGAAATAAAAGCAACACACTGAGTTAGTGCTATACACAGTCCAACAAGTTTAGGAAACAAATCATAAAAAAATGAAATTAACTTTCAAAATCATATAATCAAAACAATATGGCCTCAAACCCTCATTATTTTCTATAGTCAGCCTATATTTCGTACTTGTGTTTTGCTGCTGCATATAAAGGGAAGGTTCTGTCATAAAGGCTTTCTGGTATAAATGACATTAGGGGTTTCAATGCTCAATTGGTGTTGAAGGCATGTTCCCCACCCCCAAACATTCTTCTTCTTCCTCCTTCACCTGGCTTGAAAAGCCTTGTTCCTACATAGATTTTTTAAAAACGTTATTTCACAGCAAGACAAGCTTAAAACTATAAATCTATTTTCCTTCCCACTCCAAAGGGTTTAAATTGTGGGACATATTTTCAATGACAGATATTGCTTCCTGTAGTCACAGTTCTCTCTGATATTTATATCTATTTTTTTATCCCCAACTGCATCAGCAGAAATAAGCTAAGCCAGTGATTGTTAACCTGTATGGCACCATGTGTCGACACTGGAGCGTACGCGCTGGAACACCAAAACCCAGAAGAGAGTAGCTCCCTGGTGCACATGTGCATGGTAGCCAGCTGCAATTCCGGGTTCCGGTGCATGCATGTGCGCCAGATAGCTGGTCCAATGTGCGTGCACACACGGCCAGCTGATCTCTTCTGGGTTCCGCCACATGTATGTGTGAAGACCAGCTGGTCGGCATGCATGCATGTGACAGAACCTGGAAGAGCAGCTGGCAGTAGCACATGCCTACAGAGAGGGCTCTGCATGCTGCATCTGGCACATGTGCCATAGGTTTGCCGTTACGGAGCTAAGCTATCGACAATCATCCATAACTTGAAGGGAACAGCCTCCCACAACCTGTTTTCCAGATGTGTTGTGATTTATTTCTCCCTCCCCAAAACTTATTACAGGAAGTCCTTGATTTATGACCGACCATTCATTTAATGTTTTGAAGTTACAATGGACTTGAAAAAATTACTTACAATCCATCCTTGAAGTTACAGCTGCTATACTTGATTGGAATAGTCAGATTGCATTTTGTGACATTTTTAGCAAAAAACAGGAAAAAAAACCCTTTGGATAAAATGGGCTCAATTCTAAGATTCTGTGGCTCTTTTAACAATCATATGGTTTACTTAATGTTCAAAGTGACTTGTTTAGCAACCACCATAAAAATGGTTCTAAAATTGAGTCCAGTCACATGGTGCCTTGATTTATAATCGCCACAACTTAAGACCAAAATCCCAGTCCCAGTTGTGTTGTAAGTCAAGGATTACTTGCAAAAGCTCTAGGTGTTGGTAATTTTGAGTCACAATTGAACTATTGTGTTTAATCGCTATTAGCAGTAGCTAGAACAATTTTAATTCTACTTTCCAAAATCTTCCATACAGTATGTCTGCAATAGTATTTGCACTCTGGAATACATGCATCAAACTTTGAAGCGGTATAATAAGAAAAGCCATCTTGAGAATTTGGACTAAATCTGGATATTCCCCGATATCTAATTTCAGCTACAATATTGTCACAATTTCTTGTAATATTGGTTTTCATATAGCTGGTGCAATTCCCAGGCATTTGTTTAAAAGCCATCTGTTTTCTATCCGAAAGTGCTCTTTCTCACAGACCAAGCTCCGTGCTGTTTCTACCAGGGGGTATTCAAAAATCGATGTTTGAACACTAAGAATGGGTCTCAAACACCAGCACTTACAGTAGGGAAAAGTTGACAGAAGTGGTAGAAAGCCTATGCTTCCAGTCTCTTTTCTCATGCACACTGCAAACCCACGGGACTTGTACAATTGACAGCAAGGCCTCAGGGTATCATTATACACAGCTGCAATGTAACATGTAATTTGCACTGGAAATCCATGCAAACGCCTAGCTCTTTGTTGTAAAAAAGAAAAGAAAAGAAAAAAGGAGAAGCTCAAGTCTAAAATCGTAAGACAAAAATAAATGTGGTTGACTGATCCCCTTACTTTGTTCTTGGAACATGTTGAACTAAAGCTACCAAAGGAGCTGATTAACTTTTGCACTTTCACAAAAACCTAAAGAGCAGACACTTTCCTTGTCTTCTTAACAATGAAATAAGTCTGGGAAGCTTTTGAAAATGTATACCCTTATATAAATTTGGCTCTTTCAGGAACAGATAAATTGTGAAAACAAATAGTTACTAGGGAAGCAATATGCCCCATTGGTTATAGCCTTACCATTGCAAAATAGAATAATGATGTATTGATTGAAATATTCAAATCACTTGATACCAGACAATCTATATTTCTAATAAAGGTATTTAAAATGAAGCATGTTCCTAATTCCCATCAGTGCTGCGACACAAATAATGGCAATTGGGTTATTTTATTGTTACCACTATATAAGCTAATAGTGATTTTTGCAAACAATGCTATTGTATAATGTTATGCATTACCTTCCTAGGAGTAAATTGCATAGAGTTAAATGGGACAGGTTACAATTTACTGTTCAGTTTATACTTAGTTCCACAGCTGCATTTGTAATCTGTTGCCTATAAAACTCAGTCGAGCTCTCACCTTGCTTCTCTCAGAGTAGTTGGTGGTCTCAATTCCATGGGAAAATACAAGTAGGATTACTAAACCTGTTCATCAAAACATTCAATCATATTGCAAATAGATCAGAGGTGCTCTTTACTAGTCTATTGCCCAAGTCTCATGTGCTTGCTGCAAAAAGAACTATTTAAGGGATCATAAATCAACCACTGATGTCTTTTGTTCTAACACTTCTTAGACAGTTCAGAGGAATCAGATATCACAGTTCTTGACATTATTTTAGCTAGGAGAGCAATTCCAACAACCAAATCTAGACAATTAATACACAAAGTATAAAGAAAAGTCAACGGTGTCCAGGGGAAGCAACGATGAAACATGCGTTTGCCTTGCAAATTCTAAAGACATTTATGTATTTGCATGCCATGTAATCATACAAGTGCAAAAGAGTAGTCATGTCATGTCATAATGCAAGCTGCATTAAAAGGTAAAGGTTCCCCTCGCACATATGTGCTAATCGTTCCTGGCTCTTGAGGGCGGTGCTCATCTCCGTTACAAAGCCAAAGAGCCAGCGCTGTCTGAAGACATCTCTGTGGTCACGTGACCGGCATGACTAAACACCAAAGGTGCATGGAACACTGTTACCTTCCCACCAAAGGTGGTCCTTGTTTTTTTTTCTACTTGCATTTTTACATGCTTTCGAACTGCTAGGTTGGAAGAAGCTGGGCCAAGTAACGGGAGCTCACTCCATTATGTGGCTCTAGGGATTCAAATCTCTGAACCGCTGACCTTTCTGATCAACAAGCTCAGCGTCTTAGCCACTGAGCCACTGCGTCCTGACGCAAGCTTCATTACTTTGGTATTATTATGGATAGGGGCAGACAACCACAACGACACATCTGGTTCTCATTGAAGCTTTTCCTGTTCATTGTACAAATAGTTTATTATGAAGCAAGAAATCTGACAAATGATGTACAGTGCTGAAAAATAATCCTGGCTCAAAGCTTAAGTCAGCACATTAACCACAGTCAAACCAAACAATATTATTTTGTTTCCAGGTTGTTAGAAGAAAATCATAGAAATAACATTTGAAAGGAATTTGATAATGGGAGAAATTTTCCTTCTCTTACAATTAATAAAAAGTCATCAGAAACTGCAGCTCTTGATGCTGTTTTAGATAAATTGGAATGTCAGAAACAATGCAACGCAAGTTTATTACAGCAACCGCAAAAGAGAAGCTTGTATACTAAATCAATTGGACGGACATCATATGTTAATGCAAATATGCTTTCTCGACTGAACACCTGCAAATTGTTAAGGAGAGTACAGTACATCTATTATTCCTTTTTGCTACCTGCACTCTATTTATTTGAACTCCTTATTTCACTCCTGTAAATTTGGCAACAAATCCAAAAGACAGATGATATAATGTTGGATATTGTGTTCTTGGTAATCTGTGAGCTTGTTTGCTTTCCTGCAAATGTTTCATTACCAGTCTGGGTAACATTGCTAGTGCATGGAGAATGGGATTTGCTGTCAATTATACTGATTATATACAGGTAGTCCTCAACTTATGACCACAATGGATCCCAAAATTTATGATGCTAAGTGAGAAATTTGTTAAGTGAATTTTGACCAATTTACAACTTTTCTTGACACATTTGTTAAGCAAATCACTGCAGTTAAGTTAGCAATACCATTGTTAAGTGAATCTGGCTTTCCCATTGGCTTTGCCTGTCAGAAGGTCACAAAATGTGATCACATGATTCCGGGACACTGTAACCATCATAAATATGAACCAATTGTCAAGAATCTGAATCTAAATTACATGACTATGGAGATGCTGCAACAGTCATAGTGTGAAAAATAGTTATAAGTAGTTTTTTTCAGTGCCACTGTGACTTTGAACAGTCACTAAAGGAACTGATAAGTCGAGGACTATCTGGTCTGCTAATCTTGGTTGGGATATGGCTTCTTTGTTTATGGTTCCAGAATTTCCTTAGCATTTCTGGATTAGGATATCAACAGCTTCCCATTTCAAATTGTGGCTTAACTTGTCTATGTGTTGAGAGATGAAGAAATTCCATAACCAAATCAAAAATAACATGGTTAAATTGACTACCAGCAAGTTGGCAAAAGAATGATACAGTGGTATATACCCATGATGGCGAACCTATGGCATGTTCCCAAACTTCTGGGTTAACTGTAGGGTCGTTTTTCGTCCTCTGGAGGCTTCCTAGAAAGCCTCTGGAACCTGGGGAGGGCGGAAAATGGGTCCATCGCACGCCAAAAGCATGGGGAGGGTGAGACTCCATTAGTGTACCGGTGAGTGGGAAAATCGGAGGTCTAGCAGCCGGGAGCCGGGAGGCCGCATAACAGCTGGGCCGAGGCCTAAGAAGATCCAGGCTGAGGCCCTGTTCCCTACTGACTCTGCCCTGTTTAAACCAACTTAAACCAGGACCCACAAGGGGGGCCGGGAGATCCTGCAAGGGGCCCAACCATGTACCATCTTTGGCTGAGGCCTGAGGCTCTGGAAGAGTGGGACTGGACTGGACTTGCTAAGGCCACGCCTGTGATAGTGCACTTATGTGATCATGTGCACTTTATGCGATTATTTATTGACCATCATACCCAGGATTTTAACTTCTCTATACCGTATTATTGACTTACTGAATTAATTAATTTTAACACCTATTTAATATTTATTGAATATATATTTTAACATCTGCAATATTTATTTAATATTTATTCTGACCATCCAAGCATCTCTGTACCCAATTGATTCCCTGCTGTTGATGTGACCCGTAATATATTCAAGGGCAGACCTAATCCTACTGCGGGAGTCCCCCCTCTCGCAGGTATGGCCCGCTGTGTTATCAAGGGCACACTTTGATGAGGGACTAATAAGTCAGGAGAAATGGCGAAAGCGCAGGTGTAGGGGTTTTTTAGTTAAAAAATTGTTGTCTATTTTAGGGGGTACCAGGGAGGGGGGAGGGTATAGACAGGTTGAGACTAGCCAGAAGGGAACGGGCCGAGCCAGCAGACGATGGAGGGAGGCGGATGGTCCCGCCAAGAGGGGGGATACAGGGGTCGTTTCCATGGAGGGCTTACCCATTGAGAGGGTGGCAGGGAGAGGCAGATCCGATGGGAGACAAGTACTATCCTCCCGGTTGGGGGCACGAGGCCGATGGTTACAAACGGTCAAGTGCCACAACCCCCGCAGGCTAGGTGGTCAGGGAGTACAGAGCCAGGGTCTACGGCTGATGTTCTGCAATGCCAGGTCCGTGGTCAACAAAGCCCCCCTCATCCATGACCTTGTGTCAGAGGGGGAGCCGGACCTGGTAGGAATTGCGGAGACCTGGTTGGGCCACGAGGGAGGACTCCCCCTCGTTGAAATGTGCCCACCAGGTTACCGCGCTTTTCATCAGCCTCGGGCCCTAGGCAGGGGTGGTGGGGTAGCGGTTATCATTAGGGAAGGTCTGGAGCCGAGAGAGACCATTGTGCCACAGACCACCGGTTGTGAGTCCCTCTGTGTGAAGTGGGGCCTAGGGAGGCAGTTGGGCTTGCTAGTTGTATACCTGGCTCCCCGCTATGTAACAGCAGCCCTGCCCGAGCTCCTCGAGGTGATCGCTACGATGGCAGTTGAGACCCCTAGACTTTTAGTCATGGGGGACTTTAATCTGCCATCGGTGGGCGAATCATCCGGGGTAGCTCGGGAGTTCATGGCTTCCATGACCTGACCCAAGTAATTCAAGGCCCCACTCACGAGGGTGGACATACACCGGATCTCATCTTTGTCTCAGGCCAATGGAAGAGTGATCTGGGTATAGGGGATATAGTCATCACGCCCTTGTCATGGACAGACCACTCACTTCTCCGGCTCGACTTTCCAACCGCTGCCCCTCACCGCGGGGAGGCGGAACCTGAGTCACCAATTTGGTTCCGCCCCAGGCGCCTGATGGACCCTGATGGGTTCCAGACGGCGCTTGGGCCACTTCCTGTACCCCTGACCCGCGCCCTGATGGAGGACCTCGTGGCCGCATGGAATATTGCGACCACGGGAGCCTTGGATCGGGTCGCGCCCTTGCGGCCTCTCTTGTGGCGGCGAGCCACCCTGGCTCCTTGGTTCACCGAGGAGCTAAGGGTGATGAAATGCCACAAGAGATGCCTAGAGAGAAGATGGAGGTCTTCCCGTTCTGAATCCGACCGGACACAGGTAAGAGCCCATTTACGGACTTACATTGTGGCGCTGAGAGTGGCCAAACGCCATCATTGTGCCACCCTCATAGCATCCGCAGAAAACCACCCTGCCGCCCTGTTTAGGGTGACCCGCTCCCTCCTCCAACAGAGGGTGCGGGAAGCCCCGCTACAGGGTAGAGCAGAGGAATTTGTGACTTTTCTGCAGGAGAAAATCGCTCAGATACAGAACGAGTTAGCCCCATTGATGGCCCAGTGGGATGCCACGAGACAGATCTTGTTTGGGAGGAGTTTGACTCCGTTGCTTCCGAGGATATGGACAGGTTACGTGGGCGACTGCGAGCCACCACATGTTTATTGGACCCGTGTCCCTCCTGGCTTGTACTGGCATCCTGGGAGGTGACACGAGGCTGGCTCCAAGAGGTTGTCAACGCATCCTTAAGTGAGGGTTCCTTGCCTGCTTCCCTAAAAGAGGCTATGGTGAGGCCCCTCCTTAAGAAGCCCTCTTTGGATCCAGCTCTTTTAACCAACTATCGTCCAGTCTCCAACCTTCCCTTCTTGGCGAAGGTTGTTGAGAGTGTGGTGGCACAACAGTTTCCCCGTCACCTGGAGGAAGTTGATTATCTAGACCCGCGCCAGTCCGGCTTTCGGCCCGGGCATAGCACCGAGACGGCATTGGTCGCGTTGGTCGATGATCTCTGGAGGGCCAGAGATGGGGGTTGTTCCTCCATCCTGGTCCTATTAGACCTCTCGGCGGCTTTCGATACCATCGACCATGGTATCCTATTGCATCGGCTGGGGGGGTTGGGGGTGGGAGGCACCGTTTTACGGTGGTTCTCCTCCTACCTCTCTGGCCGATCGCAATTTGTGTTGACAGGAGAGCAGAGGTCGACCCCGAGACCCCTCACATGTGGGGTGCCTCAGGGGTCGGTCCTCTCGCCTCTCCTGTTTAACACATATATGAAGCCGCTGGGTGAGATCATCCGTGGTTTTGGGGTAGAGTACCATCTCTACGCTGATGATACTCAGCTGTATATATCTACCCCAAACCACCCCAACGATGCCGTAGCGGTGATGTGCCAGTGCCTGGAAGCCGTACGGATCTGGATGGGAAGAAACGGACTCAGGCTCAACCCGACCAAGACCGAGTGGCTGTGGTTTCCGGCTGCCCGATTCAACCAGTTGACTCCATCGCTGGCCATTGGGGGCGAACATCTTGCCCCAGTGGATGGGGCGCGCAACTTGGGTGTCCTCCTGGATGCCCGGCTGTCCATGGAAGATCAAGTGACAGCCGTGGCCAGGAGGGCGTTTTACCAGGTTCGCCTGGTTCGCCAGTTGCGCCCCCTATTGGATCGGGACGCCCTTCGCACAGTCACCCATGCTCTCGTGACATCCCGACTGGACTATTGTAACTCTCTCTACATGGGCCTCCCCTTGAGGTGCACCCGAAGACTTCAGCTGGTCCAGAATGCAGCCGCGCGAGCAATAATGGGTACCGCAAGGTATACCCATGTAACACCGCTCTTGCGCGAGCTGCACTGGCTACCTGTCGTCTTTCGGGTGCGCTTCAAGGTGTTAGTTCTCATCTTTAAAGCGCTCCATGGCTCGGGACCTAGCTATCTGCGGGATCGGATTCTGCCCCATACATCCTCCCGGCCGATTCGCTCCCACAGAGAGGGACTTCTCCGGGTGCCGTCCACTAGACTTTGTCAGCGGGCGACGCCCAGGGGAAGGGCCTTCTCTGTGGCGGGCCCAGCCCTCTGGAACGACCTTCCCCCCGACATTAGAACAACTATGGACCTCCGCTCCTTCCGTCACAAATTAAAAACTCACTTTTTCTGCTTGGCCGGCCTAGGTTAGTCTCTGCCCAGGGATTAGGGATTGTTAATTTTAAATGGGAATTTTAGTGCAGGGATAGTTAAATTTAATTTGTTTTTATTGTATTTATTGTATTCATGTATATATTTTATGCTGTTTTATTCCTCCCTGTACACCGCTCCGAGTCCCCTAGGGGAGAGGACGCGGTTATACAAATAAATATTCGATATTCGAGAGTCATGTGCGCATACGCAGGGGTCACACACCTGTGTGTGGGAGGAGGGCAGGCCTGTGCACGACCCCCCCCTGCGCTCCCCCTACTTTTGGCACGTGATGGGAAAAAGATTAGCTGCTACTGGTATATACTGTTGTCTTATATATTAAACCTATATGCTGGATATGAGAGTCAGTTTGGTGCAATGGTTAAGGCACCAGGCTAGAAATCTGAGACTATGGGTTCTAGTAACACTCAGGCCCAAAGCCAGTTGGGAGACCTTGGGCTAATCCCTTACTCTCAGCCCTAGGAAGAAGGCAAAGGCTTCAAACTGACACTTCACATATTGTGTCCAAAGTAAGATGATTGAGCCTGATCATTTGAGCTTCCAAGTAAGAACTCTCTGGATGATTCATTTCTTCACTTTCTATGACTTTAGTCTGCAGAACATTTTTGATTATTGGTTCTTTTCCTGTCAATAGTTGATTTTAAAGAGCAAAATGTTCTGCAGACTAAAGTCATAGAAAGTTTGTAGTTGTCTATACCTACAAAGATCAGCATTGTGTAGGCTGATGGTTTTCCCTGTGACACTCTATGGAAGAAGGAGGATAGGAAGAATATTGATTCTTTTAAACTCTGGTGTTGGAGAAGACTATAATGGGTAGTCAAAAAAACAAACAAATGAATCATCCAGAGTTCTTACTTGGAAGCTCAAATGATCAGGCTCAATCATCTTACTTTGGACACAATATTTGTAGTGTCAGTTCCCTTGAGGAGTCCATAAGGTTGGGAAAGATGGAAGGAAAGAGAAAAAGACAACCAGCAACAAGGTGGATGGATTCAATTACAGTGACAATGGATATACCATAGGAAGATCTGAAGGACTATGTTGGGGGCATAGCATCTTGGAAAAGGTTGATGAGAGTCAACATTGCTCTGATGGCACACAAGTGGTAGTGCCACATAATTAAACAGAGATGAAATATTTACACTCTGGATAAAAATTTGGGTTATGACTTCTTGGTTTTCAGGTCCTGCTATAACTCAGATGGAAGCTAAGGCTAAGCACATATCTCAAATTTTCCCTCCTTAAACTAATATTTACCATGCTGAATTTTGCTTTGTGAACTACATTGAATTTATGTGCACACTTTTATGAAACTAACAACTGTGAGGATATCAGAACTTGAACTGATAGTGATGAATGATCAGTTCTTGCCATGATTTGCAATTTTCTTGCCAAGTAGAAACCTACTTACATATCTGGTTGAACATTATCTGTTTCAAATTTTTCTAATGTTTTCATGTTTTAACACATTTGTCGTAGAGACCAGAATGTGGTTTGTTGCATTTTTCAATACAGAACAACTAATATTTTTGTCCCTGAATAGTATATGCATTTTTTTTTTACAATGGTAAATATTGATTATTGTAGGTTGCCCAAAGTCACTTTTTATATGACAGGCAGCTATATAAATTTAATAAACAAATAAATAAATAATAATTAAATATATTGGCATAGAAAAATAATCACGTAGAAGCAGAACATGCAATTTTTGGGGACAACCTTTTGGGAAGTGGTTTTCCATTTTCTTTTTCCTAGGGCTGAGAGAAACTGACTGGTCCTATGTTACTTAGCTGACTTGATGCCCAACGCAGGACTAATATTTTTAGTCTTTCAGTTTCTACCAGGTATCTTTAACCACTACACTAAATTGATTCTTACCAAAGAACTACAAACACAAAAATGGAAGAGTTTGGATGTTTAGTAACACAGAGAATGTGGACAGAGGTATAAACTAATTCATAATCAATTTTTGGGTGAATTGCAAAAAAAGAATTTAAATAACAGAAACAAAGTTTAGGATTGATCTCGAGTCTTTTCTAGACAATTTGCACATAATCTAGATATAGCTACACATTTGGCATCATCCCTTCTCTTGATTAAATTACCGTGTTTTTCGGAGTTAGGACACACCGGAGTAATAAGATGCACCTTAGTTTTGGGGAAGGAAAATAGGAAAAATAAATTCTGCCTACCAGGTATTCATCTGGCTAGTGTCCTTCTGGTCAGCTTCAGCATGTAAGTTTGCTGGTTTTTATCCCCTGGTTGGGGATAAAAACAGCTTCTAAGGCATAACTGATTGTCGGAGAGAGAAACAATGAGAAAAGCAGGAAAAGCATGGAAGATCACTTCACTTCCTAGCACCTCATTAGGGCTGTAAGATTTTTTGTAAAAGCTACATGCAGAGTATAAGGCGCACCCATATTTTCAGCCTCTTTTAGGGGGGGAAAGTGTGTCTTATACTCTGAAAAATATGGTAAATCTGAATCCAGTCTCTCTGTAGGTTAGCCTATGTTACAGCCAAATGGCAGGAGTAATCATTTCAACTTAGGTAGCTCTTGTGCAATAGAGGTACTAATTTTGAAATTTCTTCTAACAGAATGCATACAGTTCACTCTGAAAATGACCTTAACCTTCTAGGCCAAGGGACAGCTTTGCAAACAGAGATGATTACCATTTAATCAAAGTGCAACTGAGTCATGTAGCCTTTAACCTTCTTTGTCCAGAAGCAATATCACTTTCCTGTGTTTTTAACAAGCAGCTTGAGAACGCAACATTTTGCAGAAGTATGTATTTAAATATATATTTGGGTATGGCCAGTGAAGTTTCACTTAAGTTTCTGAAAAGAGACAAATTGGAGCACAAGAATTTGGAAGAATTAAAACACAATGACTGAAGAAAGCTGCTAGCATCCAACTTACTTATAATTTTCCTGCTTGGCAAGTTGTTATAAAGATGCTCAGCATTGATCTGTAAAGCTCGGTAAAATTCTTGACAGGGTTTGTCCCCTTTCTTTTTCAAGTGAGCTATAAGGTTTGATAGCCGACTATGAAGAGGAGCTTTGGGATTCCGAAACTGTAGAGAAAAAGTACTATTTAGATTGCAAGAACTAGACTTCACCACCACAACTACCGTACAATGTTAAAACAGTTTCCCATCTCATTTCCGCAGCACACAAGAGTACAACACTAGATTTGTAGCTTGTTCAAACTTTTTGTTGTTGTTAGTTGTGAAGTCGTGTCCTACCCATTGTGACCCCATGGACAATGTTCTTCCAGGCCTTCCTGTCCTCTACCATCATCTGGAGTCCATTGAAGCATTGACTGCTTCTGTGACTCCATCCAGCCACCTCATTCTCTGCCGTCCCCTTCTTCTTTTGCCCTCAATCTTTCCCAGCATTAGGCTCTTCTCCAGTGATTCCTTCCTTCTCATTAGATGGCCAAAGTACTTGAGTTTCATCTTCAGGATCTGTTCAAACTTATCAACAGAATATGTGAGTCAACATAACCTGTTGATGTTGCTTCTCTAAAGGATGGGAATAAAACATTTTCATTTGACATGAAATGTTCATCTCTGGACAGAAATATTCATCCTTTAAATGCTTAAATAAATAAGGAACTAATATGCCATACACTCAAGATCTCTGCTGTGGTCTTAGGAATATACAGTGGTATAGTTAGCTCTTGTTATGCATAGTTACTTGAACTGTAGTTTTGTGTATTTGCAATTGGTGATTAGAGATCTTTCACATAGCTACAGTTCTGGTCTTGTTTTTTGTTAACACACATACAAAATAGCAGAGGGACCCTTCATGTCTAAAGTATATTTTCTCCACCACAAGTTAAGTCAGTAGCTCTGAAGGTCACTTACCATGAGGAAGCTACATAGACCTTTGTGATTGGGCTTGCTGTGCTATCCATCATGAGTTGAGTAAGCAAGAAATGTCTGTCCACTATGAAGTTTAGGGGAACAAAAGGCCAATCACTGATTCCAGAACTTTATGCCAATTCTCATAGACTCAAAGGCTTATTCTTCAGTTCCAGATAATAATTGGCAGTTCCAGGGAATAGTTGGATTTTATATTTTCAAAATTGCTCGATTGCCTATTTATTTATTTATGAGTTACATCTTAAAGGGCAAATTCAAATTATCATACCGCGCTTGATATAGCCCAACTTAATTATCTATATAAGTCTATAAGCCTATATTCACATTTTGATACTTTCTGTGGATTGAACTGAAAAGCCATAACCTATGCATCGGTTGGAAGCATTCAGGCTTGGAAGTGCATCTACATGTAAATCAGCTCATTCCTATTTTACACAGTAATGCAATTGTAATTTCCTTTGCTGGAGAAGAGGTATGTGTGCAGGTGCAAACAAGAGACAATTACACTACGAGTGCACTATGGAAGATTTTGTTTCAGATTGGATGTTCTGGCTGCAAACAGAGGGTAATCCCACTAAAGAGTTCTACATGAATATTAACAAACACATGGATACGTCTCCTGCAACTACAGAATAAGAATCCAAATAGTGTGGGCATATGTTCATAGCACTTGGAGGTTTGATGCCATTTAGATAAGTGCTCTCTGATTAAAAGAGCTTTACTTGAAGGAGCTATGCAGCAACCTATGAATTAAAAATATTTTTTTACCTTCCACATGTTTTTCTGATGTGTCATTGAGTATTACCATTTTTTGGCTTGGAGTAAAAATGATGTCTTTCTAAAAGAAATGTGCAATGTGCAAAACCAGAAACCCCTAGCTTCTCTTTTAAATTTTTGTCCAAGCCAGGGAGGGACTAATTTTGCTCAAGCAGCATAACAGGTCTTGGGGGAATCCTAGTTTCCTGGACAAACCATCCTTGTCTTAGCAGGGCTAATTAGCAGAGGAAGGAAGGAGTGTGATTTTTTCCAATCTGTATATATGCAAGAAACTACTTATACTTTGCAACAGGGATCAGACATGCTGATCTTCTGTTCACAACTAGTCTACTTTGCTTTTTTTTTTTTTTTGGTGACACCACTCTGGAACCTTGGTTCAAGGATTCATTTTGTTCCATTCAAAATGGAGGAACAGTTAGTGAAGATGTGGAAACTCACTCAGAGGGCCAAACTGACTTCTCTGATTAGATAAATGATAATATTTACTTTTATTGCTGATTGAAAACCCTTCATGGACTTTTTTGTCTAATACACAAAAAATCAATTTATGCATGGTTTTGAAGATTAGGCGGGGCAGATTATAGAAAGCAGAGTGTCATTGTATAACTTTAGAGAAATTTATAATTGTACTTGTAACAGCTGTAAAGAAGCCACTTCTATGTTTCTTTTTCTTTCTCCCTTGCACTTTTAGCTTTATCATTGATTTTTTTCTTATTTATATAATAATAATAATAATAATAATAATAATAATAATAATAATAATAATAATAATAATAATAATAATAATAATAATAATAATAATAATAATAATAATAATAATTTTATTTATAGACCGCCTCCTCTCCCCAAGGGGACTCGGAGCGGTGCACAGGGAAGTTAAAAAGCAAATATAAAATACATAAATAGTTAATATAAAAATTAAACGAATTGTCCCTGCGCTAAAACCCACTATACTAAAACTAAACTACACCCCCGAAAAAACCCAGTTAAAAACGGAAGACTAACCTAGGCCGGCCAAGCAGAAAAAGTGTGTTTTCAATTTTTGACGGAAGGAGCGGAGGTCCGTAGTTGTTCTAATTTCGGGGGGAAGGTCGTTCCAGAGGGCTGGGCCCGTCACAGAGAAGGCCCTTCCCCTGGGCATCGCCCGCTGGCATAGCCTAATGGACGGCACCCGGAGAAGTCCCTCTCTGTGGGAGCGAATCGGCCGCAGGGATGTATGGGGCAGAATCCAATCCAGCAGATAGCTAGGTCCCGTGCCATGGAGCGCTTTAAAGATGATAACTAACACCTTGAAGCGCACCCAAAAGACGACGGGCAGCCAATGCAGCTCGCGCAAGAGCGGTGTTACATTGGTAAACCTCGAGGTTCCCATAATTGCTCGCACGGCTGCATTCTGGACAAGCTGAAGTCTTCGGGTGCACCTCAAGGGGAGGCCCATGTAGAGAGAATTGCAGTAGTCCAGTCGGGATGTCACGAGGGCATGAGTGACTGTGCAAAGGGCATCCCGATCCAATAGGGGACGCAACTGGCGTACCAGGCGAACCTGGTAGAATGCCCTCCTGGCCACGGCTGTCACTTGATCTTCCATGGACAGCCGGGTATCCAGGAGGACGCCCAAGTTGCGTGCCCCATCCACAGGGGTAAGGTGATCGTCCCCTATGGCCACTGATGGAGTCAACTGGTTGACTGGTTGACACCTATCCTGCGCGAGCTGCACTGGCTTCCTGTGGTCTTTCGGGTGCGCTTCAAGGTTCTGACGACCATCTTTAAAGCGCTCCATGGCTCGGGGCCTAGTTATATGCGAGACCGCCTCCTGCCCCATACATCCCTCCGCTCCCACAGAGAGGGCCTCCTCAGGGTGCCGTCGGCCGGACAATGCCGACTGGCGACACCCAGGGGGAGAGCCTTCTCTGTGGCAGGTCCAGCCCTTTGGAACGACTTACCCCCTGAACTTCGCACCATCTCTGACCTCCGCCTCTTCCGCAAGTGTCTTAAGACACATTTGTTCCATCTAGCCGGCCTAGCGTAGCCCCCTATACTGACTTTTAGATAGTTTTTAAATTTGGGGATTTTAATCTGGTTTTAAACTAGGTTCTATTGAATTAGTTTTTTTTAATTTTATATGATGTTTGTATGTATTTTAATTTTCCTGTGCGCCGCCCTGGGTCCGTTTGGAGAAGGGCGGGGTATAAATTGAATAAATAAAAATAAAAATAAAAAAAATACCGGGATGCCGGGAACCACAGCCACTCGGTCTTGGACGGGTTGAGTCTGAGTCTGTTACTTCCCATCCAGGCCCGCACGGCTTCCAGGCACTGGCATATCACCGCTACGGCATTGTTGGGGTGGTTTGGGGTAGATATATACAGCTGCGTGTCATCAGCATAGAGGTGGTACTCTACCCCAAAACCACGGATGATCTCGCCCAGCGGCTTCATATATGTGTTGAACAGGAGAGGCGAGAGGACCGACCCCTGAGGCACCCCACAAGTGAGGGCTCTCGAGGTCGACCTCTGCTCTCCTGCCAACACAAATTGCGATCGACCGGAGAGGTAGGAGGAGAACCACCGTAAAACGGTGCCCCTCACCCCCAGCCCCTCCAGCCGATGCAATAGGATACCATGGTCGATGGTATCGAAAGCCGCTGAGAGGTCTAATAGGACCAGGATGGAGGAACAGCCCCCATCTCTGGCCCTCCAGAGATCATCCACCAACGCGACCAATGACGTCTCGGTGCTGTGCCCGGGCCGGAAGCCAGACTGGTGCGGGTCCAGATAATCAACTTCCTCCAGATGACCGGGAAACTGTTGTGCCACCACACTCTCTACAACCTTCGCCAAAAAGTGAAGGTTGGAGACCGGATGGTAATTAACCAACAATGCTGGGTCCAGAGAGGGCTTCTTCAGGAGGGGTCTCACCATCGCCTCTTTAAGGGAGGCCGGCAAGAAACCCTCACTAAGAGAAGCGTTGACAACCTCCTGGAGCCAGCCTCGTGTAACCTCCCAGGATGCCAGTACAAGCCAGGAGGGACACGGGTCCAATAAACATGTGGTGGCTCGCAGTCGCCCACGTAACCTGGCCCTATCTTCGGAAGTAACAGAGTCAAATTCTTCCCACAAAACTGTCTCAAGATCTGCCTCGGGGCATCCCATTGGGCCACTATCGATGGGGACTAACTCGCTCTGAATCTGAGCAATTTTATCCTGCAGATAAATCCCAAATTCCTCTGCTCTACCCTGTAAAGGGGCTTCCCGCACCCTCTGTTGAAGGAGGGAGCGGGTCACCCTAAACAGGGCGGCAGGGCGGTTATCTGCGGATGCGATGAGAGTGGCACAATGATGACGTTTGGCCACTCTCAGTGCCACAAGGTAAGTCCGTAAATGGGCTCTCACCTGTGTTCGGTCAGATTCAGACCGAGTGGATCTCCATCTCCTCTCTAGGCATCTCTTGTGGCGCTTCATCACCCTTAGCTCCTCGGTAAACCAAGGAGCCAGGGTCGTTTGTCGCCGCAAGAGAGGCCGCAAGGGCGCGACCCGATCCAAGGCTCCCGTGGCCGCAGTATTCCATGCGGCCACGAGGTCCTCCATCGGGGCGCGGGTCAGGGATACAGGAAGTGGCCCAAGCGCCGTCTGGAACCTATCAGGGTCCATCAGGCGCCTGGGGCGGAACCATATAGATGACTCAGGTTCTGCCTCCCCACGGTGGGGTGTAGCGATTGGAAAGTCGAGCCGGAGAGTCGAGCTAATTTGCATTAGTTTTTACCTTTGTCTTTAAAACTTTTAATGCAATTATTATTATTTAAAAAAAAGAATTTATGTTATTCAGAGCAAGCTTCAGAGTCAAAGGCTTAGGAGCATGCCAGGGGAAAAAATAAGGCATACAGAGAATCAAAGTCTCATGTACTGAAGTGCCTCGTTCACTAAGAGGAGTGTCAGGTTAACCTCTGGGTCCCAATTTTTCTTAACAGCAGAAACAAAATAATATTCTAGCCCATAAAAACATGGGCTGAACTATTCTCATTCATAGCATCTATGTCCTTTAAAAAAAAATCCTGCAGCTGTGACTAAAATAGCCGAGCTATTCTTCTAATCAATTATGCTGTGTGTACTGCACCTTTGACAAACACCACTTACCCTTGAGTCCATGATGCAGATATGAATAGAAATTATCCATTAACAGTGTATATATTAAGAGTGTTCATATCTGTTCTTGGAATTACCTTCATGATTACTATCAGACTTATGACTGGTATAAAGAGATGCCAATACTGAAATCCTGTGCACTTCTATTTAACAAACTTGAATGGAGTGGAGCTACATAAATGGTAAAGAATGGGAGTTGGATATTTAAAATTCTATGCTGTGGCTTCATTAGTTACATAGGAACAAGTCTCAGCTTTCATTATCTTCATCTATAAAATCAATATCTTCTATAAGTATATGAATTGTTCAGTTTTTTTAAACATATACTACAAATGTATTATGAGAACCATATTTCTAAACTGGAAGGTTTTCATTTTGGCTACTTCTTGAACCACCAGAAATTATTGTTTTCTGGATCTTAACCCTTTCTCAGTCACATCCAGGGATATTATAGATTTAGAATTTAAAAAAAAAAGAGTTTAAGAATGCAACTCTAACTGCATAAAATGAGCACAGAAAAATTAATATGTATCTGGAGACACCATTTTCTCTTGATTACCTTTTCAGCTTCTTTAATGGTGAGAATTTGGGGATAAACTCGATTTAGCTGAAGAATGATTTTATCAACCAGCTGTTCACTCAATCTGCCATTGCTGGTTAGAAAAGCCGTGTCCTGTCGCAAACGATCACAATAAGTCTGATCTATAAAACAGAAAAAATAACAACAAAACCCAGATGATTTCTCTTAAGCATGGCTGAATTGGAAATGATACATACGTCATTCTGACCATGTCCTTACAATGCTAATAAATTTCAGACATACCTCGAAAGTATTTCATGTCATGAAGCTATATCCCTTCTTAGATATGTGCAACATTTAAAGGGGCAAGCCTTGGATTGCAATGCCACGGATGCCATACTGCCTGGGTTGACCCCTCCTGGAGGCTCCACTTAAGCTACTTATCCCATCAAACTTAAGAATGACCCTTTGCCGGAGTCAGTTGTGTATATGAGCCTCTCTAGTAGTAGAATTGCTACTCAATTCGACACAGGATAAGCAATGCTGTGTTATCTCTATTGTGCTTGTATTACAAACAATAGGGCCATTATAAGTGAGGAAGACATAGGAAATGAGTTTCTTCTCTTAAATCCATTTTTTGTAAACATCTACAGGTTCAGGTTACTGTAGCTTTGTTTCGGTATAGTTAACATAATTAACAAAAGAAATTTTCTTGCCTATCATCAATTGTCTTGAAAGAAGCAGCATTTCCACATCTTTCCTTAATGAAATCAAATGCATTTCACAAATTAATATCATCACTCTACATGCATGTAAACTGATAAAATCAATTTATACATTTGTTAGAAGGGTTAAACCAGAGGTCCCAACCCCCAGTCTGTGGCAGACACACATGCAAAATGATCCCGTCCCCATTGCCGTCACTGCTGCCAATCAGGCTGGGGACCACTGGCTTAATCTGTTCTAGTTACAAGTAGTCCAAGTTATAACCATTTGTTTAGTGACCATTTTTCAACAGCATTGAAAAAAGTGACTTATGGCTGTTCCTTGCAGTTATGACCATAGCAGATCCCCAAGGCCATGTGATCAAAACTTGAGTGCCTGAAAATCAGCATGCATTTATGATGGTTGCAATATCCTAAAGTCATGGAATTGCCCTTTGCAACCTTTCCAGATGACAAGGAAAGTCAACAGGGGGAAGCCAAATTCACTTAAAACCACATGGTTTACTTAACAACTGCAGTAATTTATCATAACTATGGCAAACAAACAAACAAACAAACAAACAAATAGATTGTAAAATCTCACTTAACAATTGTTGTTGTTGCTCTACTTTACTACTCTAGCCCTAGATCTGTTCTCTCAGCAAGTAGTAGCTACATGATATCACTAGCTCTGAAATTATAGATGCTTAAATGAATTAAAACTTCTATTAGATTCCATTATAGAAACCGAGGGTGAACCACAGTTATTTTTCTGAAAGAGAAGGACGTGTGTTTTTAAAAGCAATGATTTTAAATCTACTGGTTTTAAAAACCAGTAGATTAATTCTAAGAGATTCTGAAGGTTTTCATAGAAGGAAAGACTCGCTGGAGAAAAACCAAAGGCTGGAAAGATTGAGGGCAAAAGAAGAAGGGGACGACAGAGAATGAGGTGGCTGAATGGAGTCACCAAAACAATAGGCGTGAGCTTAAATCAGAGATGTCCAAACTTGGGAATTTTAAGACTTGTGGACTTCAACTCCCAGAATTCCCCAGCCAGCTATGCTGGCTGGGGAATTCTGGGAGTTGAAGTCCACAAGTCTTAAAGTTCCCAAGTTTGGACATCCCTGGCTTAAATGGACTCCAGAGGATGGTAGAGGACAGGAAGGCCTGGAGGAAAGTTGTTCATGGGGTCGCGATGGGTTGGACACGACTTCGCAACTAGCAACAACTATATAATGTGCTTAATATTGTCATTTTGTTTAGTATCAGAAGGTTATCTCTAGTGACGCCAAAACACACACATCTTGTTCATATAATCTTACATATTTGATTGATATTAACAAGCAATAAAATGTGTAAATGTATTGCTTAAAATGGTTTTAAAAGCCATATGTAAAAGACACAATCAACATTTCATCAAAAGACTAAATCCAAATAATCAACCATATTTTCATAAAAAGAAGACAAACACTATAAAAACCTCATTTTTCATCAAAAGGAGAAACAACTAATTTACCTCTTTACTGCATTCTTGCAAAATCTAAGATATCTTATAAAGTTTAAGAAATCAAAGATCTCATAAAAATCTAAGAATATGGTATATAATAGGGCTCCCCAATCCCTGGGCCATAGGCTACAAAGGGGCCATGAGCTGTTTGGAACCAGGCTGCAGAAGCAGCAGGCAAGCATGTGCATCCCCACTTGAGCAAGCAGTGGGGAATCATGGGCACATGCACTCGATTGGCGTGAGCAGTGGGAGTGAACTATCCCCTCTCCCTGCCCGCTGGTCTCCACAGCCAGAAAGGTTGGGGAACTCAGGTACATAACACCTAAGTTACAATAAAATAATAGTATTTAAAACCAGGGTGGATTTGATTTAAATCACACCGATTGAGATCACGATTTAAATCACTAGTAAAAAGGCTTGATTTAAATCAACTTGATTTAAATCATAATTTTTAAAGAGTAACTGTCATCTCTGTCCCACAGTGGCTCCTCCTCTGACCCGCTGATGACTCACTGAGAGAACCAACACTGCAGAATATATAGTAGCCTCACGCTCCATAAGCTCCATTTCATGCTGAATAAACTAAATTATTAATGTATCTTAAATAGAAATCTATCTTTACATTTTTACCCCAAAAGCATTTGATTAAAATAAATTTGATAAAAATAAAAAAAAATCCAATTTAAATTTAAAAAATCCAATTTAAATTAAAAAAAATATTTTTTGAATTAAAAAAAATCATCGATTTTTATCCACTCTGTTTAAAACTATTAATAACAATGAAATAAATATATCTGACATTTAAATGAATTATAGTTACAATGAATGCATTGTGGGAAAACGGCCCATCAGAGTTTGACAGATCTTCTATGCTACAATGTAGTGTCTAGAAACTATCGCACTCCCACACATACAACTAAAAGCACGGCTCTGGTATGTAGACGGCACCTTTGTCATAATAAAAAAAGGAACAACTAGACAAGACACATGAAACAAACACATCTTCAAAGAAATAAAATTCACAAAGGAGGAATCAACATATTACCACCCACACTAATCAAGTGTTCCACTACCAAAGTAACAACCCAACCTCCTACAAGAGGAGCTATGTAAGAACATTATTCATACAAGCACAAACACATTTCAGTAACTCAGAACACCAGAAAAAGGGAACAGGCTGTCTATACAACTTCTTTTAACAAAATGTATACCCACACAACTTTGTCAATAAGTGCCTGACCACTTCACCCACTACAGCACAGCCAGGAGCAAAAGGAAAAGGAAAACTCTACCATGCATAAAAATATCTCAGAAAAAAATACCAGACTATTACAACCACATGGCATCACTGGAGCACAGAAACAACGAAAACTCTCCAAAAAAACCCCACATTTACTTTATATACTATTCAAAGAGACAATAAAAATGTCAGGAAACAAAAAGTATAGAACACATCCTCTCAAGCACCCTTTACCCAGATAAGCAGGGCCTAATACTAGACAAACAAGCCCAAACCAACCCCCTAATCAAGGAAATACCAAGAAGAAACTATTCCAATACTTGAAAGGAAAACTACTGTATATAAACAGGAAGCGAACCCTCAAATCACTAGCACTGATTTGGTAATGAGAGGTCTGCAAGCAAATAACCATGCTCAGAGAGCTCCAATCTAAGATAACTATTCCATGTTAACAGAAAATAAATTGGAGAAAAGAACTAGTATCTTTCCAAGTAAACACAAAGTGTGTCACTAAATACCATGTCAGTAAGTAACCCAAAGAAATGAATAACTCAGCTATTTTTGTTTACGGACAAGAGGAAAGCTAACAAAAGAAAATGCTCTTTATTTTGGCTTTGGCATAGATGACAAAGTGCTCTTTTGCACAAAGCAGGCAATTATGGAACTCAAAATGACTGTTGAATGACCAGGTCATTACGATAACCGCAGGTGTTTAAGGCCCAGTCCACCTCCTCCTTTCCTTGTTTCTTTGAAAGAATCAGACAAATCCATACAAACGGAGAATTTGATTGCTGCTGGCACCAAAACTATAAGGTATTATTATATAAGGCATCATTATTTGAAAGAAAGTAGTTATGAAACTGTTAAAACTTAGGCAACTTTTCAGACCCAGATTGGGAAGCAAGAAAGGCTCCCAATTTCTGATTGTTGAGGTTTCTGCAGTCTCTGATCATCACAGGGGAAGCAAGCAACAAGGGAAAGCAAGTTTTCTTGCTTTTTGCAAGCTTCTTAGTTTGGCAAACTTGGAACCGGGCTACTAAATTAAATTGGAACATGCTGTTATCTAGTATGAGCAACTCTTGTTTTACAGAGACTAGAAATTTATTAGTAAAGGAAAAGAAAATGTAAACGTAAAGCACACAAGTCCGCTTTACTTTACTTTACTTTATTTTTGATTTGTATACCACCCTTTTCCCTTTCGGGACTCAGGGCGGTGAACAGGCATCAATAAAATTGACAATAAAAGCATCAAAATATATTAAAATACACTAAAAATGATATTAAATGGGTGGCCTGTTCTAAAATCCAGATAAACCCCCCTGGTAAAAACGATTTAAAACTATGCCAGGCCGGCCGCACAGAATAAGTGCGCTTTCAAGGCCCGATGGAAGAGGCGCAGGTCCGTGGTTGTGCGTAGGTCGGGGGGTAGGTCATTACAGAGAGCAGGAGCTGCCACAGAGAAGGCTCTCCCCCTGGGGGTCGCCAGCCAACATTGCCTGGCCGACGGCACCCTGAGAAGGCCCTCTCTGTGGGAGCGAACTGGTCGGTGGGAGGCATTTGGTAGCAGGAGGCGGTCTTGCAAGTAACCAGGTCCCGTGCCATGGAGTGCTTTAAAGGTGGTTACTAATACCTTGAAGCGCACCCAGAAAGCCACAGGCAGCCAGTGCAGCTCGCGCAGGAGAGGTGTCACGTGGGAGCATCTCGAGGCTCCCAGAATCCCCCGCGCGGCCGCATTCTGAACTAACTGGAGCCTCCGGGTGCACCTCAAGGGGAGCCCCATGTAGAGAGCGTTGCAGTAGTCCAGGCACAACTGGCGTATCAGGCGGACCTGATAAAAAGCCCCCCTGGCCACGGCTGTCATATGATCGTCTAACGACAGCCGAGAGTCCAGGAGGACACCCTGGACTTGGGTAGCCAACAAATTTAAATAATAAATAAAACTTTCTTCGGCTAGGGGACAAGGTAATAACCATAATACCTTAGACATTGAAATGTTTTGGTTGGACCATAAGATTGTTTGGATTAGACATAAAAAGTGTATGAACAATGGATGGCAAATCTGAAAAAAAAAATATAAGGAAGTAACCCTGGCTTTCGCCAGCTTTGTGTTGTACAAAAAAAAAGGGGGGGGGACTATTGCTCATTGCAGTTTGTTTGTTTGTTTATTATTTAGTTTGTCATTCATGTACAAGATAACAGGAATAAGAATAAACATGAATAAGAACACAGGAAATGGGTACAAATAAATGGGGATAGTAGGACAGGGATGTTAGGCATGCTGATGCGCTTATGTACGCCCCTACTTAATAATAGAACTAGCAATTAAAACAAGCAGTTTTTGGACTGTGCTCCCTGAAGCTGGAGTCTACAGCTACCTACAGATATTCCAATAAATCAACAAATAATTTCCACTCTACTTTTCTGATTTACCATAGCAAAGATAAAAGTCTAAGAATTGAGAGGATTGGAATACTGCATTCAGTTTTGGTCGCCACGATGTAGAAAAGATGTGGAGACTCTAGAAAGAGTGCAGAGAAGAGCAACAAAGATGATTAGGGGACCGGAGCCTAAAACATATGAAGAACAGTTGCAGGAACTGGGTATGTCTAGTTTAATGCAAAGAAGGACTAGGGGAGACATGATAGCAGTGTTCCAATATCTCAGGGGTTGCCACAAAGAAGAGGGAGTCAAACTATTCTCCAAAGCACCTGAGGGCAGAACAAAAAGCAATGGGTGGAAACTAATCAATAAGAGAAGCAACTTAGAACTGAGGAGAAATTTCCTGACAGTTAGAACAATTAATCAGTGGAACAGCTTGCCTCCAGAAGTTGCGAATGCCCCAACACTTGGAAGTCTTTAAGAAGATGTTGGCTAGCCATTTGTCTGAAACTGTATAGGGCTTACTGCCTAAGAGGGGGGTTGGACTAGAAGACCTCCAAGGTCCCTTCCAACGCTGCTATTGTATATATCATATATTGTATCAACTCAAAACTGCTCCCCAAATTTCACTGCCTTTTTCCTTAATGACTTAAAAAAAAAATAGGCATGTGTTCTCAGAAATGCAACACTTAGTCCCAAAGTCAATTCTGATTAAGAAACACCTTCAGATTATTATGAATGCTAGACACCGATAAATTAACCTAAAGGTAGTCCTGAAGGACAGCACTGAGAAGTTTTTAAAAAAATTAAAATTCTAAATGGGCAATTTGTGGACATGTTAAAAAAACAGCCGTTCACTTCAGAAGAAAGTCAAGCCTTCATAAAAGTGTTAAAAACACTATCTGAAATGTCCCCTCATGGGTGACTGAATTGTTATGCCTATTTTTGGAATACCGTTAAACCATCTGATAGGAAAGCTATTTGGTGCTGCTTATTATAGATACTTCAGGTCAGGACATACATATAATTTTGGCTTTCAAAGGACCACAGTAAAAGCTAATAAGTGCATCATGTGATTTCCTTCAGTGTCTCCTCATCTTAGAACATCTAAAAGGATTATTGTTTGCCATCAATCAAATGACAACGCGCATCCCAGGCACTTATTATAGGCAGCATCAACAGTACATCCTGCTTCAGCTCTGCTTTTAAAGTCCCGCAGGACATGAATCTGGCAAGAGCAACTTTCCTTGCCAAATTCATTCTGCCCTTCTTACACTTGGAGTAGCACAGGCATTGCGTACCTCCTTTTCCCACCTAGGATCAGCAACAGGGAGTAGTCTGATGGGTCTGAAGTTATTCCATGTGTTTTGGTTGCAAGCAGATCTGAACCCAAGTCACACCCATCTCCTAATTAAGCTTTCTACACAACAGCTCAGAAAGACCCATTCATCTATGGATTCACAACTGCCTGTGAGTACTATTACAGGTAACCCTCAACTTACAAACATGATTGAGCCCAACATTTTCATTGCTAAGCAAGACAGTGAGTTTCGCCCCATTTTATGAAATTTAGTGAATCGCTGCAGTTGTTAAGTTAGTAACACAGTCGTTAAGTGAACCTGGCTTCCCTATTGACTTTGCTTTATCAGAAAGTCCCAGAAAGTGATCACATGAGCCGCAATGGCACAGTGGTTAGAGTGCAGTACTGCAGGCTACTTCTGCTGATCACCAGCTGCCTCCAGTTTGGCAGATCAAATCTCACCAGGTTCAAGGTTTACTCAGCCTTCCATCCTTCTGAGGTGAGTAAAATGAGGACCCAGACTGTTGGGGGCAATATGCTGACTCTGTAAACCACTTAGAGAGGTCTGTAAAGTGGTATATAAGTCTAAGTGCTAGTGCTATTGTTATGACCCCAAGGCACTGCAACCGTCATAAATATGATCCTGTTGCCAAGCATCTAAATTCTGATCATGTGACCATGGGAATGCTGCAATTGTGTGAAAAATGGTCACTTTTTTTCAATGCCATTGTAACTCTGAACTCTAAACAAATGGTTGTAAGTCCAGGACTACCTGTGTTAAAAATGTACAAACTCTATCCTATTTTAACACTACAGTAGCTATTAGAATTGTGCAACTTTTCCAATTTGATCCTGAACTGGGTGTTTCAAAATGCATTGGAGCATATTTTTTCTAAATCTGTTCAGATGGCGTCTCAAGAGAGATTAAGAGCCAAAACGAAGAAAATTTGCATGCAGTTAAATGCAGCCAATTTTCTGTCACTAGAGCTTTGCCTCTTGACCAGGGGTTCAAGAGGGGTGTTGGGTTTTAGACTAGCAAGTTCTGCAGCCTGAATGTTTTGAAACCCCCTGAGCTGCAGACAACTCATCAAAGCAGCCCTTTCTCTTTTCAGGAGCACATAGCAGTTGTTTTACTGAATCAAAGGCATGCTATATACTCAGTGCCACAGGACAGCCAAGCACTGCAAACAAGGCCTCAATTCTCAGCATTGCCCTAGTTTCTAGAAAACGGGTTTCTGACAAAAGTTAGGAGAAAGAACACAGCATTTTCTCTGAGTTCTTTCTCTAAAAGGAGTCGTATTGCAGTGGCTTCCATGGTTACAATGCATAATAAGCCACTTCAACCTTCTAGAAGACCATGAAATGTGACTTTTCCCACCGAGCACTGAACTAGGATGGGGGATGAGCCAGAAGACTGATAGGGGGTTAGCATGTCACCAAATGGGAAGGATTGTTCTGGTTTTATTCTCTTTTTATTGGCTATTGTACGATTACTCACTCATTCACTCAATCAATAAAAGCCACCCCTTCCAGCCAGTCTATATATCCTATCCAGTGGTGGGATTCAAATTTTTTTACCATCGGTTCTGTGGCGTCGCTTGGTGGGTATGGCAGGGGAAGGACACTGCAAAATATCCATTCCCACCCCACTCTGGGGCGCTACTGGTTCTCCAGAATCTGTCAGAACTTGCTGAATTTCCCCCCAGATTCTATCATATTTAAATTTATCACATTCTCTTTAGAAGTAATTGAAAGCGGCACTATCTTACCCAACCCACTTCTTTTCCTTGAACAAGTTAGCAACCAATTTGCTGCTTAAGAAACAGCAAAAATAAAATGGCAATAACCATTCTATTTAAAAATACCTGCTGGACCAGGTGGGGATTTACATAATAAGTGACACCTACCCGATGATAATAAGAGAGATGGCGCTCAAATTCAAAGAGATACTCAGATGATCAGAAAAAGGTAGAATAACATCTAGGAAGCAGACAAGAAGGAAGCAAGTGTTTTCCGGAGCAGTTTTTCTCAAACTTAGCAACTTTAAGGTGACTGGACTTCAATTCCCAGCATGCAGGCTGGAGAATTTTGGAAGTTGAAGTCCACACATCTTAATCTTGTTAAGGATGAGAAACACTAAAATAGAAAAGGAGGGGAGAACAAGTTGATTCAGTATGTATGCTTATGCAGAACGAAGAGAATATGTTATATTCTGCAGGTTACTTGAGCTGACTGCTAGCTGCAGTTCAACAGTTCGAATCTCACCAGGCTCAAGATTGACTCAACCTTCCATCCTTCCGAGGTGGGTAAAACGAGGACCCAAATTGTTGGGTAATGGTTGTGTAAACCATTTAGAGAGGGCTGTAAAAGCACTATGAAGCTGTATATAAGTCTAAGCGCTATTGCTACGTGCCAGGATACAAGAAAAGGAAGGAGTGATTCAATGGAAACTATAAGGAACCCAGAGCAGCCTTTTCAAATGGGCAACTCTTCAGGATTATGGAAAGAATGTTTCATTAGAATTGTAGCAACTCTATTTTCCAGTCTTAGCAACGTTTAAGAATCACCCTCGAAGAAATTCAGAGCCTTTGCTGAAACTGTAGTTACACCTACCGTGTAGTTGTACCTACCGATAGTAAAAGTCCACTGGTTGGAATACATTTGAATCCCCTGAATGTTAAGTGATGTTTGGTATAATAGGGTTAACTATGATTGCTATAGTAAAAGTTTCTGTGAGGGGTATTGGCAAAAGTATAGAAGTAGTGACTGCTGCCATCCCAGTGAGTCATACATGCATGACTCACTCGACGCAAAGCCACATACTAACTGGTTTATTTATCACTACCACACATGTGATACTTATTGTTTATTCTTATAAAACTGGGAATAGACAGAGACTGCAAATCATATAAAACACAAGCCTGAAACCTACGAGTCTCGGATCGGCACTTTCATACAAACTTAACTCTTGCTTCACACCCATTTAAAACCTGCACCGAGGGCGCCCCTGTCTGTGCGGAACGCTCCGAAGTGCCTCGGAGTAAACGCTGCGGAATTCCGCTAACCGCCTTTCCCTGCCAGGAACCGGCGCGAACTTGCGAGGTGTTCGGAACGCTGCCGCGCCGCGCGAAACACATAAAAGACGTTAAGATACCGAACTTCGCGGTCTCCCAAGTGGGTTTCCCCGACTCAGGCGGGTCCTGCCCTTCTGCGCCCCCTGCAGCCGAGAGTCGGCGACGCTGGCGGGCGTCTCTCTTCCCTTCGCTAGGCTGGCTGGGGAAGGAGCTACTGACCTGGCATTATGGCGGCAAGGCGAGCCGGTGTTGGCGAGGCAGGGAAGCGTCTTTGTCCCGCGGCTGGCGAGCCCTCCTTTCCGCGCTGCCCCGGGGGCGTCTCGAGCCTTCCCGAGAGGCAAGGAGGTCCCTCCAGCTGCGCGACTCTGGTTACAGGCCGGCTTCGTCCCCGTGGCTTTCCTGCAAGTCTGCCAGAAGCTGCGGAGGAGGAAGTGGGATAGGAGCCGCCGCCCGGCCAGCAAGTTTCTTTCCTCCCCGCTTGTCCTCTGAAGACTTGGCCAGGGGATTGGAAAAGGCGAGTCGAAACTCTCGCATTCCGCCTCGCGGCTGGCTCTAAAGCGCTGCTGCCGGGATCTCCACACGCGCCAACACACGCAGAGAGTAACGGAGTTCTGCTCTTTGGCCGGAGCTTGTTTAAGTCTCCGTATGTAGCAGGAGCCATGAAAATGGCAGGCGATTAAGATAACTCTCCGCCATGTCAGCGGGCAACTGTGGCTAGATCTGGGGGTCGCTCTTACACCCTACTTTTTAAGAAGCCCCCCCCCCCATAAGAAGCCATTAGAAAGGCATCTGGGTCTGAAATACAAAACCAGCAGTCCTTAGGCCTTTTTAGAGTAGAATTCTGTATTGGCCAAGTGTGATTGGACGCACAAGGAATTTGTCCCCAGTTTATAAGCTCCCGGTGTACATACAAGCAATAAGTGATACATCTCCCCCCCTCCCCCCCCAATGTACAATGAATTTGCAAGAACGAAGCAGGAGCCCATAGAATGAGCCTCACAATGTGCCTGGAACATAAAAACCTGTTGTACTCTGACCATTCTGCCTTTGCTGTCTGAGAAGCATTTATCCAAGTCCAGGATTATGCCAAGGACTAGATTGGGGTCCCCTTGAATCAGAGGGCTGGCTCAGTTCAATGGGACACTCATTGAGTTATGCCCAGTGGTTGGAATGACACAGGTGTTGCTCTGCATGTGTATGTTGGGAGCTCTTGATTCTGATCAAATTTGGAGCCTCAAATTGCAATTGTATGAATTCTCCCTCCCCCCCCCCCCTTCCTTCCATTTGATTATATCCAGTTCTTGGACACTACTTGAACAAGACTCTACAGTTTTGGGGCAAGGCTTGTCAAAAGTGGTTTGCCATTGTTTCCTTCGCAGGGCTGAGAGAAAGTGACCCACCTGGCTGGCATTGTGCCCAAGGCAAGACTAAACCTCGCCATCTAAATTTCTAGCCTGATGACTTGTGCACTGCACTAAACTGGCTTCAGGGCTAATTGAATTAACATTAATATTAACATGTCATTACTGTAGATGCTTTAACTTTGACCAATGTAATGAAACTTTTATTTATTTATTTTTATTTAATTAGATTTCTAGACCGCCCCCTCTCTTCGAAGGGACTCGGGGCGGTGTACAGGTATAAATTAAAATTATCAGAGCCGTAACAATTGGAACTTGGAATTGTTGGAAGAAATGTCCTTCTGAGTTCAGTTCCAAAAAAGGAAAAAGACACTGGAAACATGGAGGCTGCTTGGGAAGATGATTTTAATGGTGGACAGGACCACAAGGTTTGAGGGGGAAAAGGTGATCACATGCTTCAAGATGTTTAGTGAAGAAGAAAAGAGTGAGATGCTGAACGTTCCTGGCATACTCTCTGTTCAGCCCCACCTCTGTTTCCTTTCCTGTGTAAGAAATGTATTCTGATTGGTTGTCAGACTCCCATGGGGCCATGCAGGGGCAACTGTCTAGGTTGTATTTTGAGTCCAAGTTTGGTTGAGCATTGCTTCTTCCCAGATGCCATGTGGTGAGTTTTTGTAGAAAGCTAATCCTATCTTTATTATGTAGAGTAGACTAGCTCAGGGCCCCTAATGGCCCATTGAGAAAGGTGGGGGCTATTAAGAGTGAGTCTGTTTCCTGTCTAAAAGCATGTTTCTCCATTTTTTATTCAGGGAAACATAATATTCTGCCTTTTCAATATTTCCCAGAATATTTCATTTTTCTAGGAGAGGGGTGGGTGCTAATTTCCTACAAAACAAACAATGGTAAAGGAATCCATTGAGAAGAGCACTCTTATTAAAGGGCTCCTGCTCTTCTCTTCACATGAGGTGATGATAATGCCTGAAACGGAAAGTTTCTGGACAGATTATAACATTGTTTAATTAAATGTTTCTAAAACATAAGGGGTGGGTGGGCTGTTCAAATAAACATTGAAGAAAAACATATGGATTTTAATTTGAACAAGTTCTTCTCTGCAGGATATTTAAATCTGATTTATAGTAACTTTCTCCCAGGTTATTCCTTTCCTTTTTCCTGCAAACTTTCCAATTCACCAAAAGTCATAAAAGCCTTTGCCTGAAGATACAGTGAGGATTAAGGCGGGTCAGATTTGTGTTTGCAAATCTGGCTCATTCATCTAAACTGAATTTGTATAGATTATTTCCTGACGTGAAATACTGTAATATTGTCTTCCTGCCAGAGCAATCCCATAGAATTCAGTGGAAATCTTTTAAAACAAGATCACAGGTTGACCTTGGGTTCAATTTCTTGATCACACTAGAGTACAATTGAATTTTGGAAATTAAGAGCATATAATAACCAGAACATTGACTGACTAAGCTATATGGCTGCTTCATTAAATCAACCCCTTCCAGTGACATGAAAGCATTAACTACCGGTAACAGTTATCTTTGTCCCTTCAGAAGGTTAGGAGGCTGAGTTATGGCTCTCAACTTCTCAAACGTTACTATTTTGATTTCTTTCCTGTTCTGTGGACGAGCATCTTCCATTCTAGAGAGAGTATTTTGGGTTTGGTTATGCATGTTAACATGCAGAACTGATTTCTATAACCTGGGAACTCTAGAACAATGATGTCCAACCTTTTTAGCTTGGCAGACTGGCAGGAGGAGAGAGGGGTGGTTTAGTGTGAGCAGCAGGTGCATGTACTTGGAGCTCCTTTTGCGCAAGTGACGGGTGCATGCGCCTGTCACACAAATGGAGGTGCGAGACAGCATTCACCTCTCATGTGGAAATGGAACTGGGCAGGCATGTGCACTCGCTCACTGCTTGCATGGCCTGGTTCTAAATAGGTCACGGCCCAGTTCTGGGCCACAGCCCAGGGGTCAGGGTCCCCTGCTTTAGAAGAAATGTCCTGTTCTGACCTAGGCTTTACAAAATCTTGTCCCAACAAAACCCCTTTTTATTAAGCTAATGTGAATTCCTCTCATTCCCATCCAGCAAAGTCCCAGCAAACAGTCTTTCAAGAGTGAATTTACAACCACAGATTTTATCAAGCTTGGAGAGCTGCCATGCCAATATCTTCCAAATGCAACGTCGTACAAGAAAATACTTGGCAAGGAGTCTCTGAGAGTCATGGACAAATCTTCACACTAATTAAACAAATCAATTGTCTCCTGCAAACTCCACTCCCCTTTTGCTCCTCTTTATTCCCTATGGGATGGGCCATTCACTGTCCACCTGTGCCTTTACTCCCAAGTTGGCCCTTGTTCCTTAACTGTTTCCTTCTCCTGGCAACTGTGCGCATGCGCACATCAGGAACAGGGTCCAGCTGTTCTTCTGCCCCATTGAACTGCAACTCCAAAGGCAGCTGATAACTGTCAAATGGCCCTGGCCCCATCTCTACCTCTGAAGCAGAACCCTCATCAGAGCCTTCCCCAGACTCCAGGACTGGCCCATGTTCCTCTCCAACCTCCTCACTGTCTGCCACCAGCTCTGGCCAGAATTTCCAATCAAAGTGTAACTAGGTAACAATTCAAAAGTTTGTTTTTCACATTTTAGATCAGCTTAGTTTAGTTGATTGTGTAAACAATGCCAAATTTAGAACTGTGCACAGAACTGATTGGAATTTACAGTTGAAAAATCAAGGCAAGATAAATGGCTCTCTGGTTCAGTAATCCACTGATCAACATGTTAGGACCTTGCGAAATGTGCACACTCACTTCTTAATGTCACTGATGTGGTAACAAAAAAATAAGGAGAAGTGTGTGATTCATCTGTTCGTGGCTCTGTGCTGTGCTTCGCCTAGGGGAGTGGTTAATACACCTGATGCTACAGACAACTTTCCCAATCACTAGGAAGTACTGAAAATCATTCTAAGAACTACCGTGGAGCTCTTAGTTTGTCAACTAATCATGTGATTCCAAGTTCTGGAAACATATAAGACTGGTCATTTGAAATCACAGCTGTGACTTAATAACCTGTGAAGAAGATTTTACAACCAAGGTTATAGAAAAAGGTTTCCATTTGCTGCCTATATATGGAAAGCTGCTTTTGAAAAGCCCTCACGCTTAACCTTCAGAAATATTAGTGCAGATGTTGGTGGAGACAAACCACTCCCTCCTTAAACTCTTGATTTAAGTTCTAAACTTGGCAGCAAGAGAAATCATTCAAAAAGATTCTTGGAGTTCCTTCTCCCCATATCCTATCCTTTATAAGTCACATTCATACTTCTAAAGATAGACCTATTTTTGGTTAGCAGATCTAAAACCTAACAGTCAGATATATAATTTTGGTGCCTGTAATTTTTTATATAATAAACTGCTATCTTGACTTGCCCAGAAAAAATATCAGAAATATTTCCCACAGAAGAATGAACCCAGTCCAAAATAAGGATTAATTCAGTCCAAAATAAGGATTAATAAGAATTAAGGTGGGTCAGATTTGTGTTTGCAAATCTTATTTGCAGTTGCTAGTGCTGAAAAATTATACAGCATTTTTCCTGAATATTCTTGCTTACAATAGATGTTTACATGGTTAAAAGTTATAAATAGAAAGTCTGAAATATCCCAGCAAAAAATAAGTGGACTAGATCCACACACAAAAAAAGAAGTTGAGATTTAGCAGGCACTCCCTTTTCCCCTAAAGCTGTCCACAAATTCTCTTATCCCTTGAGCAAAACTTGTCTTGAAAAAACAAGAACACAATTCTCTCAGCAGCCTGGTTGGTAAAAAGGCATCCTTAAGGGGTGGAAGAAAACTTATGACTTACATTTTCTGAAGATCATTGTCCATGGGTTTGACAGTTTTCCCCGCTATGACTGAAAAAAGGCCATTAAATTTGGCAAGCTGAAAAATTGTCTCCTTCAATTGCTGCCAGCAACGGAAGTTTAATGACGGAGTTTACGGAAAAGCGAAAGTAAAATTTGAGTGTCACCTTATTAAAGCTTTGGCCACCAGGGGTCCTTTTTTCGCCCTTGGAAAAATACATTGCTCTGAGAAGGGAGGGCGAGTGTGACCCAATGATATTTCTTTGCCCTTGGGTTTCATTCAGGTTTTAAAAATCCTAAGCATAGTTATTTTTATTGAAAGTTGTCCAGCCTGACTGTATACTGTTTTTCTTCCATCCTCAATCATCCTTACATGCTTAAAACGAGATTAACTGAAGGTTTACTGGCATACTGTTAACAAATTAATAATATACCCACAGCAAATCTTCTCTTTCCTGGAATAATGTTTTTAAAGATGCTGTTATACATTAATTTATGAAAGTAATCTTTCTATAGTACAATCCTTTCCATTAATCAATTATCAAGTTATATTACCCAGTTAAAATCACTTAATCGGCTAAAACAGGTCTCCAACCTTTGCAACTTTAAGTCTGAAGGACTTCAGCTCCCAGAATTCTCCAGCCAGCAAAGCTGGGCTAAAAAGAAAGTTGCAATTAGTAACTGAGTAGCAATATTTATTTTTAAAGCTCCAAAGTAGAGATTAAGATTTAAAAAAAAGAGAGAACATGCCCACTATGATACACCCTCAAAATAAACAGTTTCCTTCTGTTCTCAATTGCATAGAAATATAATTACAATAATAACCAACTAAAATTGTACTATTTGTAAGTAGATCATTCTACAAACCTGCTAAAAGCCTTTAATTAAAATGGTTAGATGTGTGAGAAATCATTTGCTTCATGAGCAAAATGTTCTTAAATCCTGGAAGTACTCTGAAAAATTGGGTACCTGTAAACAACCCATGAATAGACTCAAACATCGGACTGAATTAATGGCCCCCTTCAGATTCCTGGAATTTAAAGACAATTCCCCCAAATAATCTCTGGACAGGTATTCTATTGGTGAGGTAAGTAAAAACAACTTTCACGTATCTGGGAAGAGGACCCTTTAAACCCACCCGATTTTCCAGGTCAAGAGACAAGAGGCACCACTGAAGATATACTAGTGTTTCAGACAGTGAAGTTGAAGGCATAACAGGGACCACATAATCAATTATTCAATGAGCTAAGTTGCTAAGACTAGCCTGGAAGGAAAATACTGAGTTAGTGCCATTTGGGAACTCAGCTTGCTATCTTCAGAATATGGAAATAATTGACAGTGCTATTCAAAACGTTGGGAACTCAGCTTGCTATCTTCAGTGTGTAGGATTAAACGACAATTGTAAGACTTGTAGGTTTATTGTGCTATGTTCAATGAATTCTTATTGGTGGCATAGGGAGTATTGAACAACTGAAGCTTGAGTTTGCAATCAGTATCACCTTCAGAGTTTTACTATGTAACGTATTGTTTAGCTTTGGTCCTAAAATTGTCTAGGTGAGCCTGATAAAAACAGGGGGTTCCTAATAATACTGCTACTTGTGATTATTTCCTGTCTCTCTCGTGATACTGTTATGTCATGCAAACAAGACATGCCCATTAAAACAGGTTGAGTAGAAGCTGGGGCAGTGGAAGTATTGAAAGTGCACATAGCATTATTGACTGTTGTTACCACTAGATAATTAGAGGTAGAACTGGAAGAACCATACTGCTAGAACTGCATGTTATTTTGCACATTAAAGCAATCTACAAGACAGCCTGCTCCAATTCATTACCTGATAAAAACAGGAAGACTATAATTCTCTAAATGTGCTAGTTTATATGTTTGCTGGGTTTACTCATCTCCTTTCATTTTTCTTATGCATATTTTAAATGATACATAATTTCTTACATGGGCAATAATTAAAGCTCCAGGGACATCATTATCATAAACAAAAGATATTTACAGGAAAAACAGAAGATAATCACCATCAAATTGCCTGAGTGGAATTTCTTTATAAAGTACCTTGTAGTTTTGCAGGATCAAAATTGCTTAAATAAATCTTAGTGTTTTAATAATAATATTCCTTCTGTAAATCTACTGCTTTCCCAAGGCTTGGTATCTTTGTGTTGTTTCTGATTATTATTGGTCTTATTATTTCTTTTTTGGATTTTTAAAAAAGGAATGTGCTGTATATTACTTATTTTTGTGCATATCTGTCTCTGATGGGGATAGAGACGGTTCTCTAGCTGAAAATGTTCTTTTGTGAAAATGTTCTTTTTGGGACCAAACGCTGAACAACAAAACCCACTACGAAGGCCCAGCAGCCACTTCCTTAAGTCTTATCTGTCTTTACTCTATTGCTAGTTTGATAGTTTTTGCATGCTCACCTCTTCCTGTTTTCTCTGCTATATGAAAAAGTTGCATAGAGTGTAGTAGTAGCTAGGCAACAAGGAGTTTCAAGCTTCAAATTTTATGATGAACATGGAAATCCTACTTTTTTGTAGTCTTTTTTCATTTTTATCATCCCCTATCAACAATATGTTTGGCGTAATGGTTAAGATACCAGGCTAGAAAACTAGATCATGTGGTCTAGTCCCTCCTTAAGCTAGAAAGCTGGGAGGTGGGAGACTTTGAGCCAGTCACTTTCTCTCAGCCCTAGGAAGAAAATAAGAGAATACTGCTTTTGAATTCTTGCTAAGAAAACTACAGGGACATGTCCAGTCATCAGGAATCAATCCTGACTTGGAGGCACGACATCTGCAAGATGGTTATAATAACTGCAACACTGCAGAAAATTGATATTGTTCAAATTCAGTAAGACTTTTTAAAAAAGAATGTATTAGTTACTAGCCGTTCCTGGCCAAGCGTTGCTGTGGCCCAGTCTGGTTAAATGGCCAACCAAACTATGTGTAGATCTATATTTGCACACACAAACACATACCCCAACCTACCTACCTACTCCCTCTACCTACCTACCTACTGCATTTCTCCCTCCCTCTCTATCCCTATAGCTGCCTACCTACCTACTGTATTTCTCCCTCCCTCTCCCTATCTACCTACCAACCACCTACTGTATTTCTCTCTGTCTCTCTCTCTATCCCTTTACCTACTTAACTACCTACCTACCATATTTCTCCCTCTCTCTCTCTATCCCTCTACCTACCTACCTACCTACCTACCTACCTACCTACCTACCTACGGACAGAGTATTTTATGTCATACAGGATGACATAATACTTGTGGCCCACTGCTCTCTCTGTATCCATCTACCTACCTTTTTTACAATTTTTTACATTTCCATTGCATGTACCTGGCACAGGTGTGACATCTACACAATCCATATATATCATTGGTGCCGTACTTGAAAGGAGCGTTGTATGAAAATTTGAAAGCGATCGGTGCAGTACTTTCGGAGATTAGCGGTTTTGAACAAACTCTTGTTACGTTTTTATTTATATAGATGAGTTCTTTACTTCCTCTTTTCCCATTTCAGGAATCAGGGGAGAAACAAAGTTTTGGCTCTTGCTCTTTTTGGAGCCTCAACCAATGTTCTTTGATGCTGTTGTAGTGTATCTTTGATGTTGTCTCTCCATCTTCTGGGTCTGCCTTGTGTTCTTTGACCTTCTCCTCTTTTTGTATTTGCATTATTTGGCATAAGACTCCCATGACATCCTCTCCAGGTGAGCAAACCACTTTATTTACTGTTTTGTGTGAAGTTTAAGATATGCCAATTCTTTCTCTTATGGTCTCATTTCTGATTTTATCTCTTCTGGTCGCTCCAGCAGCTTTCCTCAAACATATCATTTCTGTGGTGACTAACTGTTGTTTATGTTTTATTGTAAATGTCCATGTTTGGCCCTGGTAACATAGGTTGGAGATGAGTAGGCCTTATATGAGATGCTTCTTTGTGCTGATTGGTATTGCTTTATGTTGTAGGAGTGGAGCAAGCTGTCCATTCTTGGTATGCCTTATTGCATCGTACATGAATCTCTTTATCCATTATACATCTTTGGTGAACATTTATTCTTAGATATTTGATCTTTGATACTTACCGTATTTTTTAGAATATAAAACACACCTTTCGCCCCCAAAAAAGAGAGTGAAAATCTGGGTGCGTTTTATACATTGAACACAGCATTTTTGGCTTCCAAAAGCCCTGCCCCTTTGCAAAACTGAACATGCTGAGGATTTGGGAGGCTTGCAGAGAATATTTAGAATTAGAATATTTATTTCTATAACCGCGTCCTCTCCCCGAGGGGACTCGGAGCGGTGCACAGGGAGAAATTAAAACAACATAAAATATATACATAGATAAATACAATAAAAACTAATTAAATCTAGCTATCCCTGCACTAAAATTCCCATTTTAAAATTAACATTTCCTAACCCCTGAGGTAGAGACTAACCTAGGCCGGCCAAGCAGAAAAAGTGAGTTTTTAATTTCTGACGGAAGGAGCGGAGGTCCGTAGTTGTTCTAATGTCGGGGGGAAGGTCGTTCCACAGGGCTGGGCCCGCCACAGAGAAGGCCCTTCCCCTGGGCGTTGCCCGCTGACAAAGTCTAGTGGACGGCACCCGGAGAAGTCCCTCTCTGTGGGAGCGAATCGGCCGGGAGGATGTATGGGGCAGAATCCGATCCCGCAGATAGCTAGGTCCCGAGCCATGGAGCACTTTAAAGATGAGAACTAGCACCTTGAAGCGCACCCGAAAGACGACAGGAAGCCAGTGCAGCTCGCGCAAGAGCGGTGTTACATGGGTATACCTTGCGGTACCCATTATTGCTCGCGCGGCTGCATTCTGGACCAGCTGAAGTCTTCGGGTGCACCTCAAGGGGAGCCCCATGTAGAGAGAGTTACAATAGTCCAGTCGGGATGTCACGAGAGCATGAGTGACTGTGCGAAGGGCGTCCCGATCCAATAGGGGGCGCAACTGGCGAACCAGGCGGACCTGGTAAAACGCCCTCCTGGCCACGGCTCCAAAGAGAGCTCCTGGGGACAAAAATGAGCAAAAAATGGCCCATTTTTTTGCTAGTTTTTGGTTCCCTCCCAGGCCAGGAGTACTCTACAACCTTCCCAAAGCTCTGCATGCCCCCCACCCCTTTTTTCTTTTTCTTTTACAAAAAACGAGGCATGCAGAGGGTTTGGGAGGCCTGTAGAGTGCAAAACCATTTTTTAAATTTAAAATTTAAATTTAAATTTAAATTTAAAATTTAAATTCATCCTGGGAGGTGACACGAGGCTGGCTCCAAGAGGTTGTCAACGCATCCTTGAGTGAGGGTGCCTTGCCTGCTTCCCTAAAAGAAGCGATGGTGAGGCCCCTCCTTAAGAAGCCCTCTTTGGATCCAGCTCTTTTGAACAACTACCGTCCTGTCTCCAACCTTCCCTTTCTGGCGAAGGTTGTCGAGAGTGTGGTGGCACAACAGTTCCCCCGGCACCTGGAGGAAGTTGATTATCTAGATCCGCGCCAGTCCGGCTTTCGGCCCGGGCATAGCACCGAGACGGCATTGGTCGCGTTGGTCGATGATCTCTGGAGGGCCAGAGATGGGGGTTGTTCCTCCATCCTGGTCCTATTAGACCTCTCGGCGGCTTTCGATACCATCGACCATGGTATCCTATTGCATCGGCTGGGGGGGTTGGGGGTGGGAGGCACCGTTTTACGGTGGTTCTCCTCCTACCTCTCTGGCCGATCGCAATTTGTGTTGGCAGGGGGGCAGAGATCGACCGCGAGACCCCTCGCATGTGGGGTGCCTCAGGGGTCGGTCCTCTCGCCCCTCCTGTTCAACACATACATGAAGCCGCTGGGTGAGATCATCCGTGGTTTTGGGGTAGAGTACCATCTGTACGCTGATGATACACAGCTGTACATTTCTACCCCAAACCACCCCAACGATGCCGTAGCGGTGATGTGCCAGTGCCTGGAAGCTGTACGGATCTAGATGGGAAGTAACGGACTCGGGCTCAACCCGACCAAGACCGAGTGGCTGTGGTTTCCGGCAGCCCGATTCAACCAGCTCACTCCATCGCTGGCCATAGGGGGCGAACATCTTGCCCCTGTGGATGGGGCGCGCAATTTGGGTGTCCTCCTGGATGCCCGGCTGTCCATGGAAGATCAAGTGACAGCCGTGGCCAGGAGGGCGTTTTACCAGGTTCGCCTGGTTCGCCAATTGCGCCCCCTATTGGATCGGGACGCCCTTTGCACAGTCACTCATGCTCTCGTGACATCCCGACTGGACTATTGTAACTCTCTCTACATGGGGCTGCCCTTGAGGTGCACCCGGAGGCTTCAGCTAGTCCAGAATGCAGCCGCGCGAGCAATTATGGGGACCGCTAGGTCTACCCATGTAACACCGCTCTTGCGCGAGCTGCACTGGCTACCTGTCGTCTTCCGGGTGCGCTTCAAGGTGTTAATTATCATCTTTAAAGCGCTCCATGGCTCGGGACCTAGCTATCTGCAGGATCGGATCCTGCCCCATACATCCTCACGGCCGATTCGCTCCCACAGAGCGGGGCTTCTCCGGGTGCCGTCCACTAGACTATGTCAGCGGGCGACACCCAGGGGAAGGGCTCTCTCTGTGGCGGGCCCGGCCCTCTGGAACGACCTTCCCCCCGATATTAGGACGACCACGGACCTCCGCTCCTTCCGTCTTAAATTGAAAACCTACTTTTTCCGTCTGGCCGGCTTGGGATAGCCTCCTTGTCCTGGGGTTTTTAGGTTTTAGTGCTTAGGGGTTTTAGGGACAGTTTTTTTTTTTTTTTAGTTTTTTATAGATGTTTTTAGCGCAGGATTTGTTGTTTAATTGTGATTTTAAATTATGTATTCTGTTGTGTTTACTGTTTTTTAATTTTCCTGTGCCCCGCCTCGAGTCCCCTGGGGAGAGAGCGCGGGTAACAAATAAAATTTATTATTATTATTATTTATTATTTACCTCCGGTGCGTCTTATAGTCTGAAAAATATGGTATTTTATGATTGTTCCTTCTATTAGTACATTTAGGGTATGCTTTTTTCTTATGATTAGGCTGCCAAAATATTTGCAAAATAAAAATCATATCCAAATTAACACACAATACAGAAAAAATGCTGAGGCCATAGAAACAGTGCAGAGAAGAGTTTGGAGGCTAAATCACCATTTGTCCTGGATGGTATTAAGAATTCCAGCCTTGGACAGGAGGTGAACTAAAAGACATCCAAAGTTATTCCAGTCCTATGATGCTATGATTCTAAATGAATTTCTTCATTTTCTCATTAGACTCTCATGAAACTCATCAAGTTTTTGAAGAATCTTAGTGTTCCATGGAGCAACTTAAAAACCCTGCTCCACATGACATCGAGACTTTGAATGACTCCTCTGCTAGAACCTTTGGTCCAGGGCTTTCATGAGGATGAGTTAGCACTAGGATTTTTGAGAGTCAGTTTCATGTAGCGGTTAAGGTGCTGGCCTAGAAATCAGGAGCGTTCTAGTCCCGCCTCAGGCATGAAGCTGGCTGGGTGATTTTAGGCCAGTCATTCTCTCTCAGCCCAAATCACCTCACAGAGTTGTTGTGGGGGAAGGAGAAGTATTAGGTGTTTTCACTACCTTGAGTTACTTATAAAATAATATGAACAGGATAAAAATCTAATAAATATGTAGTGAATCCCCCCACCCCCAAATTGTGTGGATTTTCCTTTCCTTTCCTATCCTTTTTTTCCTTTCCTATCCTTTTTTATTTGGTCATCCTTGCCTTATTTGTTTTCTTTGTATTGTCCATTATTGCATTTTTTTTAATTGTTGACTTGTTAGAATTCATTATCACTGAATACTTTTAAGAATCAAAGGGTGGTATCTCAGAATTGTTATTCTCTCACAATCTTTATTCTTGTACCTGTAAGAACAAACCAGCTCCTCTATTAAGATAATCACAAGAAGCTGTGCTTCAAAGGATAATTGCATGGCTATTAAAAAAATAAGCTGTTCTCTCTTTTTCACATAACCTTGATTTTATCCCTTTTAGGCACCCTATGATTTTTTTTATTAAAGCCACCAGTGGGTAATTTCAGTTTCAATTGATTGATATGGCAGCTTTTTCACTTATTTGCTTTGAAATTAGGTTGCTGCACTTGAACTTGGTTTTTTTTGTTTTCAAAAGCGTTTTGCTTTATTTTTACATTAGCTGCTATGACATTCAGTAAATGGAAAAGTGGTATCTAAGTTCTCCTAACCACAATAGCAATAGCACTTAGATTTATATACCTCTTCACAGTGCTTTACAGACCCTCTCTAAGCGGTTTACAGAGTCAGCATATTGCCCCCAACAATCTGTGTCCTCATTTTACCGACCTCAGAAGGATGGAAAGCTGAGTCAACCTTCAGCCAGTCAGGATCGAACTGCTGGCAGTTGGCAGAATTAGCCTGCAATACTGGATTCTAACCATTGTGCCACCACAGCTCAAATAAGACACACGATAAAGGACTTGAAGTAGAAAAATATAATGCAATCTGGACATCGAACCAACATGTTTGCTTGACCAATTTCTCATTAAAATATATATTTATTTATTTTAATTTCATCTTCTTGTGAAAAAATACATTTTCTTTTTTGATTTATATATATATATATAAAAAGAGAAGGTAAACTATATTTGCAGTTAGAATTCATCCTCACTATCATCAGGATGATCACATGCAGAAAAGGTACAAACTGTTAAGAGCCAACATTGAAGTACATATTAAAACAATATACAATTCCTTTCTTGATGTCATCCCTTCTTAATTTTTTAAGCAAAGTGCAGAAATGGTAGCTTGATATGAAATTGCAGGTATGCACAAACATCAAAAATGATTCCAAAGTGTCTTGGAACAGAGTACAGCCTCTCTCCCATTCATTAAAGCACCAGCACCTTTTACTGAAGCTCACAGGGAATGAAGTTGAGTTTCTTTAATGAAAGGAGGTGCTGTGCTTCTGCAAATCCAAGTAATTTCTTCCTATTTGTTTTTTAAGCATGCACTGCCCTTGTAAATATCAAAAATGCATTTTATTTTGTTTTTTTGTGAAACGGAATTTAATTTTCCATATTTTGGGCAATTTGCTAAATTATAACTATAATCAGACATTTACCGCAACAGATATATAAGGGACAGACATTTATTCTAATGGTGTTTTTAAGGCACATTCAGTAAGCATGTGTATTCACAATTTCCTTTGGTCCGGGACAACTTTTAACAGTTGAGGCTGTTTATCCAGGTAAGTGAGTATGCAGTTTTCCAAGTATATCTTTATCCTGCCCGTAGACGTCTACTGCATGTACTGTATGGATGCTATGTACACCACCATTATGTCCAGGGACCAAATGTTTACCAAGTGCATTACTAGTTCTAGCTGATTTATTTTGTAAGTCGTATTCTCCAGAACAGCGTTTTTGTGCCATGTCTCTAATCCAATCCTCTTTGAAGCTGGAAAACAAAGAAGAGGCATTCTTTTTATTTATTTAGAAGAGGGGAAAAAACCAATAGCTTTGGTTTAATTTAGTTACAGGATTGCAATTTTGCCTGGCATCTGAAATTAAAAGCACAACAAATAAGAATGTGAAATGCACAGTTAATACTTTTGTAACTTGAATAGTTATAAATCTATTCAACAATAGTTACATTAATTTAAAACCAGTCTAAATCCCAGATGTGTACTATTTGATTAAAAAAAACAATAAAAGAAGATAGAGAAATGCAATCAATTGTAATTATGTGCATGTAGAAGTACTTAAAAACATAAACTTCATTCCCTGAAATGGCACAAATGCAAGGCATGTTTGACAATTTTAAAATATTAAAATTGATAATAATGAAACATGCCATGATTTGTGTGAATAAAGATTTTTGTAGGGAAAGCGCGCGCACGCGCACACACACACACACCTTCCTCCCATTTTTGGGTAGACCAGATGATCTGACAGAAGAAAAAACACTTAATCTCCCCCCTGGTTCAGCTAATAAAGTGAGGAGAACTTGTGGCTTAGAGGGTAATACAACTGCTTAATATGCCCAAGTTCAAATCCCAGTAAGGGTATGGCTAGCTGATGAGAGCTAAATAGCTTGAAATAGATCTATCCTAGTCTTTCTTTATTTCTTTATCAGTGTATGTATCAATGTAACACAAAATAAATGTATATATATAATTTTGTTAACTGTATAACTGGATGAAGACGAAAGACATAATTGTTCATTTTTTCACTGAGATTATTTGGGTCTTGAAAATGGTGAGGAAAGATTTAACTGCTGAATAAACAAGGGAGCCAAATGTTCTATATGTTATATACATAGATTTTATATACATAGATGTATATAGGAATGTGGGCTAGTTATTACTTATTTGTGTTTAGTGATTTCTTTTTCTTTTATTTATTTTGTGTTTCAGGGGGGGCTGCACCAACAGAGGCTCGTTGAATTTCACTGTATACATGTTGTGCATTGACAATAAAGGTTTGATTTGATTTCTGCTCTACGTGTTTGGGGCAGAGGTTTTTTTTACTACTGGTTCGTGTGCGCTCCTGCACGTTTGACACTTCTGTACATGTGCAGAAGCGGCTGGGCACTACTACTGGTTCAGCCGATCTGGGCTGAACTGGCAGCAACCCACCTCTGGTCTGGAGACAGAGGAAATTCTAGGAAGCTTGGAAAGTTAGCATGGATTATCAAAGCAAAAATAGTTCATGTCAATCAACACTCATGTTTCTGGAAAGAACGTCAGGGAGATCTTGACTTATGTCTATTAGTTCGATAACTGTTCAAAGTTATGGCAGTGCTGAAAAAATGAATGTGTGACCCTATAATTCTGGCCATTGCAGCATCCCCAGGGTCACATGATTGCCATTTGGGTCATTTGATGCCTAGCTGGTGAGTACAACGTCTCAGAGAGCTATGGCCATGTGATCACCATTTGTGATCTTCCCATCTAGTCTGTCAAAAGCAAGGTCAATGGGGAAGCCAGGAGAAAAGGTCAGAAGTTGCTCTGATAAGTCATTCCCATCTGTAGCATCCTCCCATCTGTGTGCAACCTCCACATTGATTCAGGGTCTTTCCAACCTACATGTAGCCTGTCCTGGGCCTTCCAAGCTCTTCCTTAACTTCTCTACATTCATTCATGGCCTGTGCTAGGCCAGCCAAGCTCTCCCTCTGATTTGCACCCAGACTGTGATGGGCATCCACAGCCTAATGTGGATTTGCTTGCAGTGTGGCCTTCACACAGCCTCCTGCATCTCTCTGCAGCACCCTCATCCCTCCCGTAGCACCTTGATATTTCCAGGTGGGAGTTCTGCCACTTTCCCATTCAATGACCCAAGAATCAAAAACTAGGAAGTCTATTCTCAACTGCTTTGCAGTCTACACACTGACCTTTACTGGAAAGAAGCTTTTACATAATCCACATCCACACAGCCTTCTTTATGGCACATTCTTCACTTGGATTCCTTGGAATTCTATTAATTTATTGTTTCTGACATTCAAACACCACTTTTGCAATGGCCTTAGGGAGAGTTGAAGCTATGCAAGAGCAATTATAGGAAATAATTCACTGAATACCATACTTTGTGCTTCTGACATTGTATTAATGGATTAATGACATTGGATAGAGCATTGGATTTTCACAAAATAATAAAAGTCAGAAGTGAAACTGAAAGGCCAACAAGGGAGGAAAGGATGTACAATACAATTTGAAGGGAAAGGTGAGGTTGTCAGCTATGTCTGTATCTGATTCTAGCTTCTGGAAGCCATAGAAGTTCATTTTCAATTTTAAGGTCTGGCAGAAGGCAATAGTAATTCAAATAGAAAGTTCCCTCACAAACAAATTATTTAAACAATCTTTGGCGTTTCCAGCCACTGAACGTTCTATCTTTCTGTAACTGACTGCAGAGTTGATTTTTCCAACTTGGCAACATTCAGATGTGTGGACTTCAACTCCCAGAATGCCTTAGCCAGCATTAAATTGCCAAGTCTGAAAGACACTTCTCTAGAATATTCTTTGAAGTTTTATGTCAAAGAAACAGCAGGTAGAATACTTTTGCCAGGGTAAAACAAAAGAAATTATTGAAATAATTACTTTAGCCTTAAAACACCGGTAGACATTGAATAAATGTCATTCAAATCGGTACCTGAAAATCTCAATAAAACTCAATTTGCCTAAATCAAATTATCTTGACTCAAGTTTGATTTTTATAAGAATAAACCATAATTGTGAACAGAGTGGGGACTGGGAAAAATCAATTATCTCTAGGAATGCTATTAAAACATCAATCACAATGTTTTTAAGGGCAATTACTGAAGATTTCTCACATCCCACGTTTACAGAATTCCAAAGAAATCTCCTGAACAAATCATTTCTACCAGAATACTTATCTCTAATAATTTAATCAATTAAATGATCAAATTATTATTAGAACCCTCTATAACAGGGGTCCCCAACCTTTTTTGCACCAGGGACCGGTTTCATTTTAAAGAAAATTCTGCGGACCGGCTGGCCTAGAGGAGGAGGAGGAGAGGGGGAACAGGCGGCGCAAGCGCACGTGGGGGGGGGAGTCGGCTCACTTGGCCGTCTAGGGCAGTGGTGGGCAAACTTATTAGTCAATAGAGCCAAATATCAACAGTACCACAACTGAAATTTCTTTTGAGAGCCAAAAGGCGTGGCCTGTTTTATGGGAGTGGCTCAGTTGTCATGTGACCCGGTGGGCGTGGCCAACTTGGAAAATGTGGTGAAACTCACTTAATGCTTAGCAACCAAAATTTTGGCCTCAATTGTGGTCAAAAGTTCGTCCTTCCTTCCTTCCTTCCTTCCTTTCTTTCTTCCATTTCTGGCTGGTCTTTGGTCTTCTGAAGATGGCAAAAACGGATTTATGGGCACTCGTTATATATAAAGGCTCGTTATATATAAAGGCCTTTGGGATGCTGGTTTGAATCCAGGAAATGACTCAGAGGATGTGATTCCTTTGAAATGACCACTGGGAGAAAAATAGATCTTTAACCTGGTTAACCAAAAAGGTAGCTTGAGGGTGAAGGAAATAGGAAAATAGATTATTTCCTTTCCTTTCCTTCCTTCCATTGCCTTCCTCCCTCCCTTCTTTCCTTCCCTCCCTCCTAACCTCCATCCTTCTTTCTTTCTTTCTTTCTTTTTTTCTTTTTTTCTTTTTTTCTTTCTTTCTTTCTTTCTTTCTTTCTTTCTTTCTTTCTTTCTTTCTTCCTTCCTTCCTTCCTTCTTTCACCCATCCCTTCCTCCTTCCTCCCCCTTCTTTCCTTCACTCCCTCCCTCCCACCCTCCATTCATCTTTTTCTGTTTTTCTTTCTTTCTCTGTCTCTGTCTCTGTCTCTGTCTCTCTCTCTCTCCTCCTTCCACCCATCTCTGTCACTCTGTTTGTGTGTGTGTGTGTGTGTGTGATTACCTCTCTCCTTCTCTCTCTCTCTATTTCTGTCTCTCTAAGTCTGTCGCTCTGTGTGTCTGTCATTCTCTCCCCCTCCCCCGAGAAGCAGCAGAGTGGAGGTTATCCCGCAACGAGCAAGCGAGCGAGCGGACGGGTGGGCGGGCGGAGGACCCGAGCTGCTGCTAACTTAAGCGTCGCTGAGGCTGGAACGGAGGTGGGCGTGCGCGCCCGGATGGTGCTTAAAGTAGCCGCAGCTCGGGTCCTCCGCCTGCCCGCCCGCTCGGGATGAGGCAGCCGTAACCTCCTCACTGACATGCTGGCCCCTCCGGGAAGCCCCGGAAAGTGCGCCGCGGTGGCTGCTCCCTCATCCTCCTCTCCGGCCCTGCGGCCCGGTTCTTATGAAGCCGCGGACCGGCACCGGTCCGCGGACCGGGGTTTGGGGACCCCTGCTCTATAATATGCATTTTTATTCCTACAAATGCATATGAATAACTATATTTACATGCAGATTTAACTTGTAGAATCAGCAGTATATTTTGACAGTTTGATTGGTGTCTGTATTTTTGGGCTTATTTTTCATTACTCTTTTTAAAAAAAGAAAAAAAATAATACAGTAAGCACCAATGGCATTCCGAAAAATTCCCTTAATTTTCCTTTGTTATTATTGCTTATTGCCAGAAGCGATAATAATGTTAATAGCGCTAGCAATAAAAAGATGCCCGCACAGTTAAGACATTATAAGTGTGGTCATATATTTCCTGACAGATGTTAAAAATGGCTTTCCAAACAAATTTCTTCCAAAAGGGAGTGGAACAAAAATTCTTGTTCCAAAATATCCATTTTAGTGGCAGTAATAGATTCTTTATGAGAAAATCAGGCACAAGGGAACACAATGCTTGCAACAGCATAATGCTATATAAAGAAAGCAGAATTGCATTACTTTAAATATTGTTTGACTTCGTTTGTCTTCACCAAAAGGAAATTATTTAGACTCAGATGATTTAACTGCACAACAACCTGAAAATCACTGATTTGTCTATCTTTTAATTCAAAATAGTTTTATGCTACTCTATATCCAAAGAAATCAAGTGGGTATACAAAGTGTAATCAAAACAAGCCCTAATAAAACACTCTCCATATTATATAGTCCCTCTGCCTGTATATCATTTCTGCTTATTTTAGAAACAGGTATAGAGGTTTCCTATTTACTTTCAACTCTGTCATATTCCTTACTGGTTGTGCATGAACCTAGAAGGACTTCCTTTCTCCATTCTCCTGGTGTTTTGTGTCCTACATTCCCCTCACTAACAATGCCAAACTGTGAAGTAATTGCCCGGTGCTTCAGATTCTATTTTTTTCCCTTTAAGTCAGGGGTGGGCAAACTTTGCAACTTTAAGTCTGAAGGACTTCAGCTCCCAGAATTCTCCAGCCAGCTGGCTGGAGAAGTCTGGGACCTGAAGTCCTTCAGACTTAAAGTTGCAAAGTTTGCCCACCCCTGCTTTAAGTTGTCCAGAGGCATATTGGACTTGGACAGCCTCCCTTAATAAAAAATAGTACAGTAGTAGTAGTAGTAGTAGTAGTAGTAGTAGTAATAGTAGTAGTAGTAGCAGCAGCAGCAACAACAACAACAACAAAATGAACAAAGCACTGAAAGGATAAAAATGCCATATATCAATTCTATGATTTATCTAAGTCTCCTATCTCAGGGCCCCCCACCCCCACCCCTCCATGGACCAGCACCAGGCCAAGGCATGCCAGAAACCGAGCCGCACAAACAAGGGAAACCCTATCTGCAGGATGCAGGCAACATGTGAAACCATGCCCCTTACAGTCCACAGAAAAAACATCTCCCTGGAATCAATCCCTAGTGTCCAAAAGGTTGGGGGCCCCTGTCCTATCTATGGTATTTTACTTGGATACTGAAGTTATACAAACACAGGAAACTCGATTATATCAATCCATTCTACTGCTCCAACTAATCACATACTGTTAATACTTTCTGGTCTTTCAAACAAATATTTTTCTCACTCCCCTTATTTATTTATTTTTATTTTATTTATTTATTTGCCCTGAGCTCTCTATGGCCTCAAGACTATTCCTATCCACATGAATCGGTGCTGAAAGAGGTTTTAAATAGACAAATGACAGAAATTTGTCCTACAACCTGAAAAAAAGTGTTAATTGAGGATTTAGAAGGGGGAAAAACAAGTTGCTAGTTCATAAAAGTAAGATTGAGGCTTAACAAATGCCAGAGCACAGAGAAATACAGGGAAAAGAAATAATTGCTTTATATTAGAAAACAGAGGCTACACCAGAGTAGTATATTTTATTCTCTACCTTTCTCATTAATGTTTTTGATTAGAATTCCAACTACTTGAATATAATATTGCGAAATGTTTCATTAAGATTATTTTAATGCGTCCTCCATTCCTATATATGAAAACTCCAAAGCCTACATAGAGCTCATAAAGCAGGGTTGGTCCCTCCAGTCTAACCTCTGTAACCATCAGATTATTTCCTAATTTTGCCACTGAAATTGGGTAATAAAACCAACAATTTTCAGCTGTGCAATTTTTGTACTTTTTAGTCTCACAAAAATACAGAATAAATATGTCATTTACATGTGAGATTATTTCCCAGCCCCATTTCCCAACAAACCATAAAAATGCAACGGGGCTAATTTTTTTGGGCCTGGTTATTGCCCACGTAGACTTCGGCATCTGGAAAAAAATCCTACATATTTAAAATGAAAAGTTTATCCTATCTTAAAGGATCACCATGTAATAAATCTAAGTAGCCCCAATAATATGCATCCTAGATATCATTTATTATTAGTGATAGTCACATTGAGGGGAAATGATGAAAGTCGTGCTTAAAAAGTCTGGAGGTCACTAGATTGGGGACAGGTAGATTAAATCTATAAATCCAATAAGATCTGGCAGCCATCCAGCTCCAAAGCCTATTAGTGAAACTGCTTATAGATCCTTGTATATCAACCTTTCTATCTAGATCAACATTCTTTTTGAACTCCACAATTACTGGCTTTCCAGCAGGCCTGGGGGAGGCTGATTTGTTTGTGATATCTCTTTTATATGTGGCATAATTGGTTGCAACATATTCCTGTTAATTAGTTACTATTGCTGTTTTTCTTTTATTGTTTTAAAAACTGTATTACTTGTATTCCTCCAAAAATGTTTTAAGTTAAATAAATGAAAGACTGAAGATGTGGAAAAGGAAGGGAGGATGGGATGGGATGGGAGGGAAATATTGTGGTATTTGATGCCTGGAGATGTGGTGATGAATAGTAATTTAAATGTGTTTTGAAAGATCAGACAAATCAGCAAAAATGTGTCAATGGTTGCAATTCTATATGCTAATTCTGAAACGACATTATGCTTAAAAGGACTGCTCAGCAGACAGTTATAGAATTTCTCTTAGTCATTAGGACACAATAAAGCTTTCAAATATAGAGACAATAAACCGATTCCAGGGTGGTATGAACAGCAGGAAAGAAAGACTGTTTTGGAAACCAGCTGTAGGACTGTGATGATTATACATGCAGGATTTTATAATTAGCCGAGCCCTGTGCCTTTTATTTGGGACCTTGCCTTGAATGCAGAAAGTTCTAATGATCTGTGACATACGTCTAGATCTGTCTTGCTTAACCTTGACAATTTCAAGATATAGGGACTTCAACTCCCACAGTTTCCCAGCCAGCACACTTAGAGAGTTGAAGTCTGGAAGTTGAAGTCCCAACCTTAAAGTTGTCATGATTGAGAAACACTAGTGTAGAAAAATGGCATGGATATCTCATTGACAAAATGAGATTACAGGAGCCTCCCGTGCCGACACAACCGGGTTCCCTGAGCTGCAGGGACCCGCCTGGATTTTGTCGTCCCCCCCCCCGTGGTTCGGTAAGAACCTAAGCCGCCTTGGAGGGGCGGTGAATAGGAGACAAGCCTTCGCTGAGTGCAGAGATCCCGCAAGATCCCTGCCCGATACGAAGCAAAAGTCTCTGAAGGGAGACGAAAGACATCCCCCCACTTTCTGGGGAGTGGAACTAGGGAGAGGGAGAATCTCTGGAACAAAAGGAATTGCTTAAAAGAGAGAGTACAACATCAGGAAGGTATTTTGTTTTGCATTTGAAACACCTTGCTAAGAAACTTTTCTTTTTTACTAAAGCTTTGAACCTAAAGATAAGCGGCGGATTTTAATTGAAATGTGAGATTTCTCCTGTCAACAGAATGCTTTGAAATGGCGGATTGAACCGTGAGAACAAAGGACATAGCCATTTCCGTTCACGCTGAAAGGGATTGGATTATGACTGATTTTTCTAATCTTCTTTTCTTTTTACTCCATTTTACTTAAAACTTTGAAACTTGGAATACTTTTACAATCTTACAATTATTTGGATACTCTATTGTGCATTTTTCAAACTTAATCAAGGACTATATTTCTATTTCTTTCTGCTTCTGTTCCCCTTCTAACAAAAAAGATTGAAACATTTTTAAGCTATTTAAACTACTTTGCTACATTGTGTTGCTCTTGGAAAAATCGTGGGTGGACATGTATGAGCAGATAATTTTTTGGAAACACTGAGTAGAGACAAGTTAACAGAGACAAACTAACCACTAATAAGGTAATTGGATTTACTCTTTTTTATTTTGTGGATTCGCCAAAATGTCTACCCATATAGATATATATACTGCAGAAAATCAGGAGCTTCTGGCTGAAATTTTGAATTAAATAAAAAAATATTATGCAATATTCGATAGAAAGTTATTTACTATATCAAGTGAAGAAATTAAAGAAATTAAAGAAGAAAAGGAAAGCGATTGTGATAATGGACTGGATCCAACTGAGAAGGATAACGATGATGTAAACCTATTAAATGAAGGGGAAAGTACAGGAAAGACCTTATCAGAAATTTGGATTTCAACTTGACTGGAAAAAGGAAGAAAAAAGAAAAGGAAAAAAAGGAGAAATCACATCAGGAATAAACTTGACATTTAAAAATAAACAATATATGAGAAAAAGAGTTGGTCAGCGTTATGATTGGATAGCTATATTGGATCACAATGTGCCAATAGAAGTTTAAAAAGAACCTGGGAAGGGGGAAAAAAGAGATGGAGAATACGAACCATAAAAGAGACAAATTCAATCCACTGTTGGAAAGATAACGGCTGAAAGGAGGAATTACTATCCCTTGATGACTAATAACTAATTAGGCTGTGTTTAAATTACCATCAAGGATTATCAGTTAATTGATTGTTAATAATAATTATAGATGCCTACAATAAGACTAATTATAATAAATGTTTTAGTTAATGATATATATATTTGCTTATTTTTAGATGGGAAGTTATGCTATTTAGATGGTTATAGAATACTCTTGGTAAATGATCAATTAATTAACAGCCATCTATAAAATTTTAGATAATTATATGGAATCTATAGCGATATGATGGGATTAAATAAGGGATATTAATAGCTAGCTAGGATTTAAAGATATTATTAAAGAAGAAATAGATTGAGGTTAAAATACTTGATAAGAACTATGGATATTGATATTAAATTACATGATAAAATTGTTAGATTTAAAATTAATAAAATGAGATTACTTATGAATAATAACTATTTTAGAGGGGCACAGAATTTATGGATACCCGAATAGAATGTCCTTTATAGGACATTATCCAGAGCGGGCTTTTCCTTTTTAAATTTATCCAAATCTATTTATCTGTCGATATTGTGTTTTTTTCCCTTTTTTTTCTTTTTTCTCTTTTGATTGGTTTTATAAATAGAATGCCATTATACAATTATGCCTTATATAAAAGGATGTTAAAACAACTAGTAAGATTGGGATTGAGATATAAGAATTGTAATAATTGATATGAAAAATAAGTGATAAACTTTGAAGAACATTATAGAAACCTGTGATAAAATGATACATTCTTAAAAATTGACAGTTTGTAAGGAAAAATGGCTTAGTGATATTGGCTTTTTGTTGTTGTGAAGTTTGTATTATTTGTGTTTATGTCAAAAAAAAAAGAAATTGAGGAAAGTATTGTATACGTGTTGTTTTGTCTTTGTTTTAAAAATAAAAATTTTATTCAAAAAAAAAAGATTACAGAAGCAGTTATTATTTTTGCGAAAAGAACAGCTAGTTTTGTGACGTCAAATGCCACTTATTCAAATATGCAGTGTTACTAGATTTTGTGGCTGCTTTTAACAATAAAACATCTATTGTAACTGAATTTTTTGTTTACTGGAGCCTGGTGATTAGGTATAAGCTCTACTTTCTTGTATGGTTTAGATCTTTACTGCAAAATAAACATATCAAAGCAATTTCACTCATTTTGATGTAGCACTTTCTTTTCCAGGTATATTGTTAAGTTAATTTGTGGCAGAAAAAAATATACGGTAGCATCTTAACAGATGCTTAAAGCCATAGATAAGTCTACTCAAATAGAAAACCCTCTAAATTTAGTGGTTTTATTTCCAAGTGAACTAGTCAAGATTTGAACCTTGGCTTGCTTTTTTTTATTTGTAAGCTCCCACAGGCAATAACCCATTTCATTTCAAATGTTTATTCTTTTTCTTCCCAATGGCAATCTTCCTGGAGGCTCAATGTGTTTCTTTTCATTAAATCCTCCACTTTCCCTCACTACAACCCTCAGCTAAAAGCATCCTGAGTTAACCTTTTAAAGACTCCCATAATATAAGTCTTTCAGAGAAAGCAACATCTAAAAATAACCTGCAGATACTTAGGCTGGAGCACTCCAAACAGTAGCTCTTACCAACCAACCAACCAACCAAAATATTTTTCTTTGCTATGGGTACGTAGCAGCTGTGCAACCAATCCTCAGAAGACAATCTCTTGTACTTAATGAAGCCCATTGGCTTTTTGCAGTTCAACTAGCAATTGGATTACCTAACCAGTGACATTTTCCTTTTACAATTTCAGCTAGACAAACCAGCAACACCTATTATCAAAATTCTTTAAATGAATACAGAGCTTTTAGAAAAATCAAACATTTATTTTGCAAATCTACATACCAGAAACCCACTTGTAGCTCACCGACTGCATCGTTTGGTGGATGCATCTACTATATATTACAGTGCTTCATAAGTATAAGAAAGTATCAGAATGATGATCCTGCAGTCCTGGAGCCACAGGCAACCCTTGGTCTAAATTCAAAGACTTTCTTGAGGAGGTTTAGATCTTTGATAAATTTGTCTCACCCTTCTCTGCCAGGTCCTGTTTGGTGGTGACAGGAGAGGTTATCTGTATGAGGAAAGATGTCTGTGTTGGGGAATGAGAATTGGTGTCGTCAACCCTTCATGCCCTGGACTCTCAATCATTGCTTGCTTCAATGCCATTGACCAATCATCATTTCAGGAGTTCCAGGAAAAAATGGAAGGTTGGAGACCATTTCTCACTTATCAAGATGTACTAGTTGGACCAATGCTTTCTTGAAGAGGGGATGCATCGTCATCTCCTTCCAGGTCAATAATACTACCTCCATCCTGAAGATGCGTACACAATTATCCTGGCTAAGCTTCCAACACCTCCCAACACTTAATAAGAACCAAGGCCTAAACCACAAGTGACTGCACATCAGTCCTCAAAATGGGCAGGCTCAAACTCATCCCAGATAATGCTGCAAAAAGAAGGTTCTGATAAGACTATCATCCTCTATGTAAATCCTGAAAATAAGGAGGATTAAGCAAACCCAATACCACAACCCAGAAATTGCATTTTGATTCTCTTTGTTACCAATAGTTCCTGATCACCCTTCCTTACCACCCATCTATTTCTCTGAATATAGTAATCCCTAAACTCATAATCTTTTTTGTTACAGTCCCCTCTTTAAAACTGCTATTCTTGAACAGGTGTTCAGAGAAGACAGCACACTTTGTATTGTCCGTTATATTGCTATGTGTGCTATCCACATTCTTGGACAACTCCTTACCCCAGCAAGAAAGCTCATCCAGCCCAGCATCTCCAGGAAAGACTGACTTGACTTACACTTCTGCCCCAAAACGCTGAACTTCCTTTCTCTGCAGAAATCTCCTTTTGCATCGCCTTTCCTTGAACAAGTGAATGCCTGTATGAACAAGTGGACATTATGAATGCTGTCTCTTTACCAGAGGTGGGTTCCTACTGGTAGGGACCAGTTCAGCCGAGTAGGTAGTAACTTGGCCTGCCACAGCCACAAACTGGTTCAATCGCCTGAACCGCCATCTTGATTTTGGTTCTGCGCATGCACAGGACAATCTTCATTGCAGAAATTTATTTATTTATTTCATTTTCTAAGGTTGTGCGCATGCACAGACCTTTTTAGGTGCAAATGTGCATGCACGCAAAGTGCATGTTTGGTGTGCGCGTGAGTGACGCGAGTGCGCACGCAGACATTTTTTTTGCACGCCAAACCATCAGTAACGCCGGCAACAACCCACCCCTGCTCTTTACACTTTCTGTCTTTGCTGTGGATAAAGTTTTAACACCCCCCCTTTAAGCCTCCTGCCTTTTCTATTATGGCAAGAGCCATTAACGCTGAATTCAAAAACTGCTGACTTATTTGCTTGCTGGCATGCCTCAGACTCTTTTGGCATTGCATTGAACTGCTCACCCGCCTTGGCACAAAGTCTTCGGGTGTGTTTCGTTTCTATTATGATTTTTCTGCCTTTTTCTGCCTATATAGTTGTACTCTGTGTGAGCTCCATTAAAGTCAATTGCTTCTAGAAATCATCTCTTCCCCGCCCTTCTCTGAACTCACTCTTTGTCCCCCTCTCTCCTTTAATTGAATGTACTTTGGATCTCTGTGTTAGCTTTTCCACTGCTGATTGGAATGAATGAATATCCAGTGATTAGCCTCCTTTCTTTCTTTTTTAAATAAAGTGCATTGGCTTCATTATTCATTATAACTTCATTCTTGGATTTCTGAACATTTCTGTTTGTTTCTGGCCCCTGTTCACCAAACATGTCTGCCAAAATCTACAGATTCCTTAACATGTTGATATCTAAAGGTGGCCAAATCACATATTAACAAAAGGGAGGGGCAAGTACTTGAGAAAAAGGGTTTAAATTCATTCCTTGCAGTAATACTTAAAGAAGAAGGAGCATATGGAAGAAAGAACCCATGCAATAAGTTTATTTGGTTCTGAAAAACACATTTCTGTTCTGACCATGCAGGATTTCAATGGCAAAGCATTTAAGCTATTGGTATATTTGCCCCCATGTTGAAAAAAAGGCATTGCTTTGCAGGATGCTGTAAGAACGTCCAAGTAGTGGAAAAGAAAATTTCAGCCGCTTGTTAAAATAAATTAAGATAAATGCGAGGACTGTCTAATGTTCAAAGTTGACAGCTTCTTTCTTTTCAGGATAATAAAGAAAGGAATTGCCCTTAGTGGATAAAAGTTTGGCACAGGTTTCCAGAGCATTTAGCTATTTGGCACACTGTCTTAGCTTAGAGAGGCATAACTATGTTAAAAAAAAATAGCAATTGTTATGTGAGGACAAGAATCTAGGAAATAGTGTGCAAAAATGACATCTAATTTATTGTCTTCCAATTGGATTTCTAACATTAGACATGATGGCCCCTTTTGAGATTGCTCTTACTCCAATCATTTCTCTTTACTGCCATGCTGTTAACAGCAATTTATGTGTTGGGATCATTTGACTCTATCTAATTCATTATACAATATCCCTTAAGTGACACACAAAACTGGCATCTCATCTGTCAGCTTCAAGGTTCATTTTCCACACAATCCAATGGACCAATGGCAATATATCATTCGATATAGAGAGAGGGCTATATACAGATCTTCAGTGTTACTGAAATAGATGTAGTAAAAAAAAGTGCATGTTGTTGGCTTTGATTCATGGGACAAAGGCATCCTTAGGGCAGCTCATGAGACTAATCAATAAAACAAATCAAACATTAGACATGTCTAAAGTTAAGATGGAGGGGTTCTACCTTAATACCAGTTCCATTTCCTTTGTCATTCTTTTGTGTTTAGTCACATTCTTAGGCCCATCATAGCTTGGGGATTCCACTGACTCCCCCTCTTCCTTTTTAACTGGTTAAATGGCTCAAGTTGGCTCAAAACATCAGGTCCCATGGTCCTGGGAGCATCACACCATCACTAAAACTTTGGGATTAAAGTAAGCAGGAAGCAGCTAGCCCAGAGGAATGGACATATGCTGCTCCTTTGAGGTGATACACTCTGTCACTGTTGCTATCCTATGCTAGTCATTCCTTGGAGAAAGTAGCAATCATATGCCAAGCAAAGTGGTAAGTGATAGATAACTCACTTACCCCAGTTTTCTCTTAACCTCTTAAGAGGTTTCCGGCACCCCGGTTCAGCCAGATAAGTCCAACACTGGCCATTGGGGGCGAACAACTGGCCCCCGTGGAGAGGGCGCGCAACTTGGGCGTCCTCCCGGATTCCCGGCTGTCCATGGAGGACCATGTGGCGGCCGTGGCCAGGGGGGCGTTCTATCAGGTACGCCTGATACGCCAGTTGCGCCCCTTACTGGACCGGGGAGCCCTTCGCACAGTCACTCAAGCGCTTGTGACGTCCCGGCTGGATTACTGTAACGCTCTCTACATGGGGCTCCCCTTGAGGTGCACTCGAAAGCTACAGTTAGTACAGAATGCGGCCGCGCGGGTGATTATGGGTGCCTCAAGGCAAACCCACGTAACACCTCTCCTGCGCGAGCTGCACTGGCTGCCTGTGGCCTTTCGAGTGCGCTTCAAGGTATTGACGACCATCTTTAAATCGCTCCATGGCTCGGGGCCTAGCTATATACGAGACCGCCTCCTGCCCCATACATCCCTTAGTCCGATCCGCTCCCACAGAGAGGGTCTTCTTCAGGTGCCGTCGGCGGGGCAATGCCGGTTGGTGACACCCAGGGGAAGGGCCTTCTCTGTGGCGGGTCCGGCCCTCTGGAACAACCTACCCCCCGACCTTCGTACTATCTCGGACCTCCGCCTCTTCCGCCAACGTCTTAAGACATATTTATTTCAACAAGCCGGCCTAGGATAGCCCCCCGTTTCTGACTTTTTAAAGAAAAATTTGTAATTTGGTAAGGGTTTTAATATTGGGTTTTAGCACGGGTTTATTAATTTAATACATTTTAATTGATATTTATTGTATTTTGTGTTTTTAAATAATGCCTGTGCGCCGCCCTGGGTCCTAACAAGGAGAAGGGCGGGGTATAAGTTTAATAAAATAAAAATAAATAAAATAAAATAAATTATGACTGGTTGCAGTATCTTGCGGTCATGTGACTGTGATTTGTGACTTTTAAACTATTTTCTGACAGAAAGTGGCAATCCCCTCCCCCCCCCTCCATTGCATTTTTGCTTAATGACCACATGGTTTGCTTAATGACTTGTGATTCCCTTAATGGTTATCATAAAAACAGTCACAAAATTGAGTCAACCCACACTGGTGACCCACTTAGCAACCATTAGGACTTAGGATCAAAATTCTGGGTTTTATCGCGGTTGTAAGTTAAGGGCAACCTGTATTTGGAAGATTTAAAAATATCAGTATCTCAGACCTTCCAGTAATTCTGAAAAGACACCTGAAGAAAAAGACACCTGTTATTCTTGGTAACAATAATTTTGCAAGGGATCACTACTAGGAAAAAATGGAGAAAAATAAAGACATCGATTATTACTAAAGTGTATATACCAGAGGTGGTATTCAGCCAGTTCTGACAGATTCTGGAGAACCAGTAGTGGAAAATTTGAGTAGTTCGGAGAACCAGCAAATAGGCTGGCCCCGCCCTGCTGCCTCCCAGCTGATTTTCTTTTGTTTCCCTGAACAGGAGAATGGAGCTGGAAAGTAGGTTGGGGGGGGGGGGTGGATTTTGAAAAAATTGAATCCCACCACTGGTATACTGTACTCTATACTAGAAATGTACATTATAACCCAGATAATAAAGGTTTATTTATTTATTTATTTATTTATTTATTTATTTATTTATTTATTTATTTATTTATTTATTTATTTATTTATTTATTTATTTATTTATTTATTTATTTATTTATTTATTATATTTATACCCTGCCCTTCTCCAAGCGGACCCAGGGCGGCGCACAGGAATGTTAAAATACATACAAAACATAATAAAATTTTAAAAAACATATTCTAATAAAAACCTGTGCTAAAACCGAATTAAAAATCCCAAATTTAAAACTATCTAGGAGTCAGTAATGGAGGTTACGCTAGGCCGGCTAGATGGAATAGATGTGTCTTCAGACACTTGCGGAAGAGGCGGAGGTCGGAGATGGTGCGGAGTTCAGGGGGTAGGTCGTTCCAAAGGGCTAGTCCCGCCACAGAGAAGCTCTTCCCCTGGGTGTCGCCAGTCGGCATTGTCCAGCCGACGGCACCCTGAGGAGGCCCTCTCTGTGGGAGCGTATCGGTCTGAGGGATGTATGGGGCAGGAGGCAGTCTCGCATGTAACTAGGCCCCGAGCCATGGAGCGCTTTAACGATGGTCGTTAAAACCTTGAAGCGCACCCGAAAGACCACAGGAAGCCAGTGCAGCTCGCGCAGGATAGGTGTTATGTGGGAGTGTCTAGACACTCCCGTAATCACCCGCGCGGCTGCGTTCTGGACTAGCTGCAGCTTTCGGGTGCACCTCAAGGGGAGCCCCATGTAGAGAGCATTACAGTAGTCGAGTCGAGAGGTGACGAGTGCTTGAGTGACTGTGCGTAAGGCACCCCGGTCCAGTAAGGGGCGCAACTGGCGCATCAGGCGTACCTGATGAAATGCCCCCCTGGCCACGGCTGCCACATGATCTTCCATAGACAGCCGGGAGTCCAGGAGGACACCCAAATTGCGCGCCCTCTCCACGGGGGCCGGTGTTTCGCCCCCAATGGCCAGAGTTGGAATAATCTGGCTGAACCGGGGCGCCGGAAGCCACAGCCACTCAGTCTTGGATGGGTTGAGCTTGAGTTTGTTACTACCCATCCAGATCCGTACGGCCTCCAAGCACCGGGACATAACCTCGACGGCATCGTTGGGGTGGTCTGGGGTGGATATGTACAACTGAGTATCATCAGCGTACAGATGATATCCCACCCCAAAACCACGGATGATCTCACCCAGCGTCTTCATATATGTGTTGAACAGTAGGGGCGAGAGGACCGACCCCTGAGGAAACCCACATATGAGGGGCCTCGAGGCCAACCTCTGCCCCCTGCCAACACATATTGCGACCGACCAGAGAGGTAGGACGAGAACCACCGCAAAACGGTGCCTCCCAGCCCCAACCCCCCCAGTCGGCACAATAGGATATCATGGTCGATGGTATCAAAAGCCGCTGAGAGGTCTAATAGGACTAGGATAGAGGAATATCCTCTATCCCGCGCCCTCCAGAGATCATCAACCAACGCGACCAATGCCGTCTCGGTGCTGTGCCCGGGTCGGAAGCCGGACTGGCGCGGGTCTAGATAATCAACTTTCTCCAAGTGTCACGGAAACTGTTGAGCCACCACACTCTCAACAACCTTCACTAAAAAGTGGAGGTTGGAGACGGGACGATAGTTCTCTAATAATGCTGGATCCAGGGACGGCCTCTTGAGGAGGGGCCTTACTACTGCCTCTTTCAAGACGGCAGGCAAGGACCCCTCACTCAAAGATGCGTTGACAATGCCCTGGAGCCAGCCTCGTGTCGTCTCCCAGGATGCCAGTACAAGCCAGGAGGGACACGGGTCCAATAAACATGTGGTAGCCCTAAGTCTCTTTGACAACTTGTCCATATCCTCGGTGGTAACAAAATCAAACTCCTCCCAAGATGGTGTCTCAAGAACAGCCTCGGCCCGCTCGACTGGACCACTGTCGATGGAGGATAGCTCGTTCCGAATCCGAGTGATTTTCTCCTGCAGATAAATCCCAAATTCCTCTGCTCGACCCTGTAAAGGGGCTTCCCGCGGCCTCTGTTGAAGGAGGGAGCGGGTCACCCCAAACAGGGTGGCAGGGCGGTTATCTGCAGATGCAATAAGAGTGGCACAATACTCACATTTGGCCACTCTAATCGCCACTAAGTAAGTCCTAATATGGTCTCTCACTAGTGTTCGGTCGGCTTCGGAGTAAGAAGATCTCCATCTACTCTCTAGGCGTCTCTTGTGGCGCTTCAAGGTAAGTGTAGAACAATAGTTTCTTTGCTCCTTCAATCCCTGGCACCAGTCAGGTAGGAATAAGGAAGACCGGTGTTGCTGGTCAGTAGAGACAAGGCTGGGCAAAGAGCTTGATATGGTATAAAAGAGGTTTCCTATGGAGCTGAAGTGGTATTAATGAGGCCATAAGGAGATTCCTTTGTCCTTCTACAAGGGCAATTTCTGGCCCAGTGGTTGGTAGGCTGGAAACTGCAGCAGGAATAATTGAATGCTGGAAGTCCTCCAGCTGATCCAGTACAAGGCAGCACTAACTAATGGGGTGCCTAGGAGTGGCTTCTTAGGGAGACTTGGATAGCCATTCAGCAGGAGTAGCAGATTATTATATTATCTGCTCTGACCTTTGCAAGTTACTGCAAGGCACAGCAGCCATTTTACACTTGGCTTTCTTTCTATCACTAGCAGTGACAACGGCAATGATACTTTCACAAATTAAGGGTGGAAGAAGCCGCAGTAAGAAGTTTTCCCATTATCAGAAACAAGATGGAGCAGCTAATGCAGCTCAGTTTTAAACAGATTTCCAAAGAAGAGATGAAATGGCATTAAGTAGTTAACAGACAAAATTCTCGTGAATTTAACAGACAAAATTCTCGCGAATTTTGTCCTGTTACATTTCCATTCCTATATGGGTGGGGGGGGGGGGGAGTGGGAATTTACACCTGTGTTAGATTTTTGGATTCTCTAAAAGGGAACAATCTTGGTGAAATAGAGAAAGTGGGTTTTAATTTCCCAGCACAACTGCAGCAGTGAAGCAATTCCTTTATTTATATTTAGCATTTTTTTATTTTAAAAAATGGAATCATTATACCAATTTATTTAGCTAAGTAACAAATACTATAAACAGCCTATGGTTACTTTCAAAGGTAAATCATCACCTGGGTTCATTTAAGGTTAAACATATGCATTATATTTAATGCAAAACCTGAAGCTTCCCATCGTTTAAAAAGTATAATTAAAGATAAAGGAGATATAGGTTTTCTATACTATTACAGCATGATGGGAGGAGATACACACTCTTGGGAGTGTTAGTGAAAAACACTAAAGCTGATAATGTCAAATTGGATTATTTTCCCCCTATCACCCAAATAAATCTGATGAATTTGGTCCCTATTCCTGTTTGATGCCACAGTGGTTCATCTTTGGTATACAACTTCTTGGTCCATAATTACATGCCCTGCAGGAGAGCTAACCATCAACTGGCTGTTACACAGACAAATAAAGAGGCTGAATATTTTCTACGCCGGTTGTTCTCCATTTCTTCCATTCCTGGAAGGATGAAATTAAATGTGGGAGATAAACTAACATGCCATGCACTGAGCATAATATGCAGCTTGATTCTTGATCTGCGGAGTGACTGGAGATGCAGTTTAACTTTTACAGCTTATGAAGCATTATCATAAATAAAACTGCACAGTATAACTACAGTGGTGCATTTTAAATTAGAGGAAGGAATGCAGAGAAGGCCTGAAGGAGCAACTCTGAGAGAATGATCTAGAGGTTTATTTCACAATATGGCTTTTGTGCGGAAAACAGAACATTCAACAGAGCTTTGAATGACAGAGTCACTTTAGGCACTCTGCAAGATGGAGCTGTACACAAAAATGACAAAGAGTGCTGAGAGGTGTGTGATAAGTAGATTGTCCAGTCATGTGTAAAAACTGCTCAGGAACTGCAGCACAATACCAATTGGTCTCTTCCTTACCTGCAGAAGCCTTGGTTGTCATACACCATGTTACTACCACCATCAGACTCCGCCTGGATTTTAATATTTTTGTTGTTGTTGTTGTTATTCCTGCCTTTCAAACCAAAGTAAGCTGTTTGCATGTTTTCTAGCTCTTCACTTCTGAGCTGGTACCAGAACTGCATATCCCTGTTAAAAAGAGGCACTGTTATCATCCGTAGAAGATCACAGCAGATGTGTACTGTGCAAATGTGACTAATGTCAAACATCTGAAATAGCAGATCACATCAAGTCTCTGTCAGGACTGTTATCCTGCTACATCAGCCATACTTCGCCAGATGCCCAGTCTGCCATAAGCAATGAGGGAAGGGAGCCGCAGGGAGGTAAAAGGGGAGGTTGGGATGGAGGGAATCAGAACTACTCTTCGTGCGGTCCAGTGGGAGTCGCTGGCCGTTCCAAGGTCATGGAAAAGCGAGATCATCCATCCCACCAAACCAGGGACAGTTGCCAAAACAATTTGTTTGAATGTAATTGGATAGTTTAAGATAACCAAGGGGGTGGAGGTAGGGATGAAGGGAAGAGTTAACCGAATGCTTTGAGCCTGTAATTTCAGATCCGGCTTTGCTACTCTGTGACCACTTGGCTTTAGTAAATTATACTTTCTTTAACAATGGATTTGAGAGGCTTTCTTTTCTAACTGACCCTGTTGAGATAGCTGACAGTCTCTGAAATTCACATGCCTGTCATGAATCCCTTCCTCATTATCATCTCTCTTTTACTGTATATGATATTGGCCTTATGCAATATAACTTAAATAAGCTAAAATTGTGATGGAAATACTGGCAATGCTTTTCTCCAATTTAGTGGAAGGGTCCCTCTTCATCTTTATTGCAAATGCAAGATTGTTCCTGTTGCCCCTGATTCCATCTTTCTATTCAATCATCTGAAATTCTGAATAATGACAGTACAGTATGTGTGAATTGCACATATGTGCAATTCCCAGCACCCCAGCCCCGTTTTGCCTCCAAAATTGTATTTTTGAACTGACGATAAATGAGTGGGAGGAATAACATATTCCTGTCTGTAAAAAAAAAAAGGGGGGTTAGGGTTAGGGTTAGATCGGGGTCCCCAATCTTCCTGATTCACTCTTACCACACAAGAAAGAACCCTGAAAAATCAATTTCTACAAATATACGGATAAGGTATCAAGGTGGTATCAAACTGAAGTACTTGGTTGGAAGAATCTTTGGGTTTGAAATGAATATACAGGATGAATGTTGAAGGGAAATGAACTTAAAGCAAAGGTGAGAGAGAATCAGGAAATTCGGGGAGAATTTTGGGCTGAACAAAATTGAATGCAAATGACCAATGGGTATGGTAAGGAAAAAATGGAAAATTAAATAGAGAACAGGAGCTGGTTGACTAACTGGCACCAGTGCCAATTTGGCCTTCAACTGGAGCAATAACAGTGAGGAGGGAATATAGATAAATATGATGGTCATTAAAGGACAATGGCAATAAAACAGTATGGTACCTTTATTCTGTTGTGCAAGTTGAACCAAAGGACTGGGATTTATGTATGAATGGGAATTGTGAGACCGATTGGGTTTAAGGGAGTAAAAGATTCAAGACAGAGATGGTATTCAGCTGGTTCACACTGGTTCACCTGAATCAGTGGCAGAAAGTTTGCCCAGTTCAACGAATCAGTAGCGATGGCTGGCTAGCCATGACCCCGAACCGGTCCCCCTGTTGCCGGTTGCTCATCCCGTTTGGACTTACAAGGCAATGGGATGCGCATGTGTGAAGAAGATGGCAGCTGCTTTTTCACTGAGCAGAGGACTTTTTAGTGGCCTGCGGCCAGCTGCCAACCTCTTTGAGAGCTGGTATACAACGAGGCAGCGGCTGGGAGGGTTCTTTGCCAGCCAGCTGCTTCCCAGCAGCAGTGGCTTGCTGAGGGCCACCGGAAACTCCAGTCAGCTTGCTTTTCAGACTGGACCAGCTGCTGTGGAAGGTAAGCAACCGAAGAGGCGGTAGTGGGGGAGGAAGTGGGGAAATGGGGGTGACTAGCGAAGGGTGGGCGGGGATAGATAAGGAAAAATCCTTTTAAAAATCCTACCTTTTGCTGTGGGCATGGGCATGAGTGATGTCATGTTGACCATGCCCACTCAGTCACATGCCCCCCCTCCCATCTAGCCATGCCCACCAAATTAGTAGCAAAAATGTTTGAATCTCACCACTGATTTAAGAGGCATGCATATGTACTTAAATTAACAATTAAGTAATCCTTCATCTCCCTTGGTATATTATTGTGAGCCCCTATGGCTAAAGGTTTGTGTCTTTGCCTTGCCAGAAATCTGAGGAAGCCATTTTAGGAAATTCCACAGAGATAGTCAAGCACCTCACAGACCCTGACAAATTAATTGACTTGTAAAAGCTGCCAACCAGTCAGAAGAACAAAAAGTTATTGTGAACTTGGTTTCTCAAATTAAGCTGGCCCGGAACTCTCCTGGAACAGCTTAATCTTGAATCAGATTAACAAAATTTGGGGGGGAAAAGTATTTCTGCCAAAAGATCAGTAAACGATAGGGCCTTATCATAATTGGAGAACATGTATGTATGTATGTATGTATGTATGTATGTATGTATGTATGTATGTATGTATGTATGTATGTAATGTATGTAATGTATTGGGCACATTCTAGGGTTGCCCAACTCCAGAACACCCTGACTGGCTGATTTAATTAATTAAATTAATTTATTAAATTTCTATACCGCCCTTCTCCCTTCCGGGACTCAGGGCGGTGTACAGGCAGCAATAAAATCAGTAAATCAATCAATAAAATCTACCGTAATGATAAATTAAAAATGGGAGAAAAGACACAGTATCAAGACAGTTGCCCAAAAGGAAGATAATTTCATTCTCTAAATTTGAAGGAGGAAATGCATGAATGGTTCTACCCTAATTCTACCCTAATGCCACTTTAATGGCTTAATTTAATTTAATTTAATTTAATTTAATTTAATTTAATTTAATTTAATTTAATTTAATTTAATTTAATTTAATTTAATTTAATTTAATTTAATGGCTAAATGCCAATGCTTAAGTCTGGACTGGGGCTGAGAAATCTAGACTTAAGACTTTGCTTGACACAGACCTTACTAGATTATTCAGGCTGGTCCCCGCTCTCAGCCAAGACTCTACCTCCGTGATGGTGAACCTATGGCACGCATGCCACAGGTGGCACGGAGAGCCATATCTGAGGGCACATGAGGTCTTGCCCTATGTCAGCTCCAGCGCACCCTGGACAGCTGATCTTCAGCCTTCCAGAGGGCGGGGGGAGGTAGTTTTCACCCTCCCCAGGCTTCAGGAAAACCTCCAGAGCCTGGGAATGGTGAAAAATGGGCCCAATGGGCCTACTGGAAGTTGAGAAATAAACTTCCAGTAGGCCCATTCAGCTGTATTTTGCCCTCCCCAGGCTTCAAGAGGCTTTCCTGAAGCCTGGGGAGGGCAAAAAATGGCCCAACTGGCCTACCGGAAGTCCGAGGCTTCAGTGAGGCCTGTGCGCATGTGCGGGGGAGAGCATTGGGGGGAGGAAGGTTGTGCACACATGTGCCAAGAGGGAGGGCATTGCATTATGGGTGTGTGCACGCACGCACATGTTACTGCGTGCACGCGCGCCCTTTTTGCACTTGAGTGGAAAAACGTTCGCCATCACTACTCTACCTGATAGATGTACTATTGTGAAATTAAACTAAGAGTAAAGTAACACCAAAAAGTATTTCTATAAATTCTATTTAAAAATTGCAGATGCGGTCATACGGAACATGCAGACTGAAGAGAACCTTCCTGTTTTTATTTGCAGCCAGGAGCAGGAAATGAGCATTTACTAAGAGACAAAGAGAAGAGCAACAGCTCTATCGTACAGCCACTTCGGTTAACAGCCTAAACCCAGAAATATGATTCACCTTTGAGCCCTCCTTCTTTCACTTTTCTTAATACAGTTGATAAGACAACAGGTGACAAAAGCCATCGACATCAGGAGAATAACGGCACAGCTCACAATGGAAGAAATCACAGCAACTTTAAATCCAAAGGTTTCGTACTTGGAGATGGCTGGAATAAAGCAAACACAGTTAGAGGCTGACATCTGCATCTTGATATAACCTTCCTACCCCTGCAATTAAATGCACCGACAGTAGGAGTGTTCTGACTTCGCTCCTATCTGGAAACATTTCAAAGCCAACTATTTAAAAGCCTCTTATTTATAAGTGAGCAATGAAATCCTCACGAGGAACTCTGCACAGCAATTACCGTACTCCAACACAACTCAGACAAAAACAAAAGGGGAAGTAATAACTTCAAAGCATCACTTCAGGATATCCCTGGGAAAAAGAGGACCCAGGGTCCTCTTGATTGCTGCCCTTGTCACCACTATTTAAACTATTGTAGTGTGCATTATATGGAAGCCGCTTGTCTGGAAGCTTCAGCTGGTATCAGATGTTGTGGCCTAGATGTTCGCCAGCAGTCATCACTGTATTTGGTTTGGCGTGCAATTTAAAGTGCTGTTTTTAATCTACAAAGCCTTGGTGCTCTTCCCCTCTCCCTGAAATCAGCCTTAGCATTGTGTTTGTGTCAAGAGAAGCAGCTGATTTCCCATTTACAGGTCACGAAAGCTGGTTCCCTATGACACTGTATAGAATAACAGAGTTGGAAGGGACCTTGGAGGTCCTCTGGTCCAAACCCCTGCTTTGGCAGGAAACCTAAACCATTTCAGACAAATGGTTATCTAACTGTTTCTCAGTAGTAGCACCTAAAACCTGAGGTTAAACCAGTCCCAAGCCTCACCGCTTTGTGGAAGAAACTGAAACTCTTCTAGAGAGATTCTGGCTTGTGCTGCCTAGAATACTGGCATTTTTGTGTGGTCGCTGTTGAATGTTTGCACTGTATTTTTATGGTATTTGTAAGCCACTGCAACCTGTTCTAACACACACCAGCAAAACATGGACACTAACCTCATAATCAATACAAAAGCTACAAGTAGCACAAAGAGCCATGGGAAGATACATGCTCAGCATCCCAAGACAAGACAGAAAAACCTGCACATGGATAAGAGAACAAACAAAAATATACGATGCCATCAGAAGGAGTAAAAGAATTGAAATGGAAATGGGCTGGTCACATAGCAAGAAGAACAGATGGGAGGTGGACTACAGCAGCCACAGAATGGGTCCCACTTGATAAAAAGCATCCACAAAAGAGACCTAAAACAAGGCGGAGTGACGACATCAGCTAGTATAGCAGGCCCAACTGGCAAAGGAAAGCTCAAGACTTTATTGCTTGGAAACATGCAGAAGAGGCCTTCATCCTGCAGTGGATAGACAATGGTTGGAATGGTAATGATGAAGCCATCGGTAGGATAGAAATCAAATGCATAGATACAGTAAGGTCGGACTGCATAATAAGAATTATAGGGCTAGAGCTAAGGTATGACTGAGTCCTGCTATTAAGGCCTAATGTACCAGTAGAAAGTCCACTGCCAATATCTCAAGTCACTTGGTCATGTGGTATTCCCCCATGCTTCTGTTGCTAATTTGCCTTCACTGGTAAGAGAGGAATGGAAGGAGGAAGGAACCTCAGATACTTTGCTTTCTCTTCAGAGGATTGCTTCAAAAGATGGCACTGAAACTCCAGCTAGTATAGAACATACATGCTTTGGTGGGAGCAAAGCAGTCAGGACATCCAACGTCACTAGTGTGCCAGTTGTATGACTACCAGTGAGGTCCTGAGCTCAACCACAAATTCTGGTTTTAATATTTAAAGCCTTAAAATTGATTGGGGTCAAGTTCACCTTCATTCCTGTTGATCTGCTTCCATTTTCAGGAATGGAAATCCTTCCTACCTTCTTTTCTTTGAGAGCAGTTAAGCCAATTAATGCAAATGAAACCACACACCACTCATTCATTCCCAGATTTTCTGTAAAAGCTCTAAACTTCCATTTGTTTTTCCCCCAAGACTTTTCCTAAATGGGATTCTATTGTTCTGTTCTGGTTTCAACTCCACACAAGGTTCAATTCTGATACTGTGGCAGAATGTATGTGGGCTTCATTAATATTTTTTATTATGCTCTTTATAGCATTTTGATTTTATTATTATAAGCTGTCTTGAGAAGGCTCTTGTCCTTTTGGATAGCCCGGAAATATTCTAAACATATTTAATATATATTTTTAAACATAACTTTTTCTCCTTAGAATAGTCAAATGAAGTGGAAACCACAGATAAAAAGGCAGAAGAAAAATTCAACATGGTTGTTCATCATCCTATTAAAATCACAAAAAATGGCATAGTTGAAGAATTTATTTTAATGCACTTGATTAACTGGGATTACAATACAATAGCAGAGTTGGAAGGGACCTTGGAGGTCTTCTAGTCCAACCCCTTGCCTAGGCAGGAATCTTATACGGTTTCAGACAAATGGCTATCCAACATCTTCTTAAAGACTTCCAGTGTTGGAGCATTTACAACTTCTGGAGGCAAGCTGTTCCACTGATTAATTGTTCTAACTGTCAGAAAATTTATCCTCAATTCTAAGTTGCTTCTCTCCTTGATTAGCTTCCACCCATTGCTTCTTGTTCTACCCTCATATGCCTTGGAGAATAGCTTGACTCCCTCTTCTTTGTGGCAACCCCTGAGATATCAGAACACTTAACTGGGTTATGTTGGAGGAAAAGCAGAAAAAGCTGTAGTAGCATTTGGAAGACCAACATACTTCTTAAGACATTAACTTTATGAAAGTTAGGTGCAGCCCAGTGACTGAATGACCTACAATCCACCAAAACCAATGAGAAACGTAGTAGTAGTTTTTTAATTGTTGTGTGATTTTTGTGGTTTTTATAATGCTGACGCCCATTTTCCGGGAAACTTACAGGAACACAGGCTTACACGCAATTTTAGAAATGCTGTGGTCTGACTTACTTTGCTAGTCACTTTTTTGTTTTGCAATTATAAACAATAGCCTAACTCTGTGTATGTACGCATGTGTTGTGTATATGCACACACACACAAAACTGTATCCCTTTTCATCAACACATTTAGAATTTAAAACTGAACATCTGAGGTGGAATGTTCTGAGCAAATATATGTATCTCAGATATTAATTAATTAATTAAATATCAAGCAAGACTTAAGGAAGCAGAAAGGAAATCAATGAAAGAGTAACATTATTTTTAATTAAATTTCATGTTTTTTTAAAAATTTATTTTTATTTTTATTAAATTTATACCCCGCCCTTCTCCTTGTTAAGACCCAGGGCGGCGCACAGGCATTATTTAAAACCACAAAATACAATAAATATCAGTTAAAATATATTAAATTAATTAACCCGTGCTAAAACCCATGTTAAAACCTTACCAAATTATAATTTATTTTTAAAAAGTCAGAAACGGGGGGCTATCCTAGGCCGGCTTGCTGAAATAAATACGTCTTAAGACGTTGGCGGAAGAGGCGGAGGTCCGAGATAGTGCGAAGGTCGGGGGTAGGTCGTTCCAGAGAGCCGGGCCCGCCACAGAGAAGGCCCTTCCCCTGGGTGTCGCCAACCGGCATTGCCCCACCAACGGCACCCGGAGAAGGCTCTCTCTGTGGGAGCGGATCGGACGAAGGGATGTATGGGGCAGGAGGCGGTCTCCTATATAGCCCGTGGTATTTCTATTCAGGTCTTTCTTTGGTAATAGTCAGCAATCTCTGAAAATGAATAGAATTGTATAGTCTAAAATCTGCTTTTCTGTCCCGCAACTGTTATGATCAATTTTTACAGTAGTATAGATCACTTATATAAATCATTTAGCAGGGAGAGGGAAATGGGAGAAAAACCCACTTACGTATACATGAAGGTGTGTCAGCTGTCCATTGTGTAGCATTTTCTTTCCAAATGCATGTGACAACTCCGTGACCAATCAGCTGATGCTCTTCAGAACAATGAAATGTAATTACAGAGCCAATACTGGTACCATTTCCGTAGATTATCTGTGATGAGCCAAGATGAGGAGGAAATAACTGGCTGCACTGTCCTAAGAATTCAAAAGGGAAGAATAAAAACAGTTGTTTTATTTTTATCACCATGTATTTTGGACAGAAACGTATCTGGCATGAATGCATCTGAATATCATCATGAGATTAAAAACAATTGCAATGAAATGAGTCAGCATCTGGTATAGAACTGTGGGAAAGAGTTATGCTAAGAACTTAAAAGAATGGACTTAATGATAAATTGTGCACCAAAAGCACTCTGAATTTGTGACATCCTTAAAGATGAAACAAAAAAAATATATTCAGAAATGCAAAAAAGCAAAAGAAGGCAAAATGGCTGTTTGCTGATAGTGAAAATAGTTGGAGAAGGATGGAAAATAAAAAGGCAGCACAGATAGAAGATTTACCCAACAAAATGCTGATATCTAGAGATAAGCAAAAGGAAACAAGAAATCACTCAGTGTATGTCTAAATAAGTAAAGAATTGGCGGATAACAATTAGATGGGAGAAATAAGTAGATGCATTTTTTAAAATTAGAGAAATAGAAAAAAACAATATGAGTATAATAAAAGGCAAAGGAATCAAACCCATAACCGATGAAAGAAAATATAATCAGAATTGAGACGGTGAGAACTGCATAAAGCAACAAGAATCCAAATCCATTTCAGGTATTCCTTAGCTTATGACCACAACTGAGCCCCAAATTTCTGTCTTGCCAAGCAAGACAGATGTTATGTGCATTTTGCCCCATTTTACAATCTTTCTTGCCACAGTTGTTAAGTGAATCACTGCAGTTGTTAAGTTAGTAACATGGTTGTTAAGTGCGTGTGGCTTCCTTATGGTGGAAAGTTGCAAAAGGTGATCACATGACCTTGGGACACTGCAACCATACAGGCCAGTTGCCAAGCGTCCGGTTTTCATCATGTCACCATGGAGACAACAGTCATAAGTGTGAAAAATGGTTGTAAGTCACTTTTTCCGTTGCGGTTGTAACATTGAAGGGTCATTAAGCAAATGGTTGTAAGTCGAGGGTTACCTGTATATACATAAATGTTTAGCCATAGAACTAGAGCCAGACATTAAGTTAAAGGACCGTAGAAGCTGCAGGAGTTAATGGAATAGCAGCGGAAGCTTTAAGTCTTCCGAAATAATGCAATTAAAGTGCTATTATGTGTTTTTTGAGCAGATATGAAAAACACAACAGTAGCCAACAGACCAGAAAATATCAATTGATACTGCAATTTACCAAAAAAGATAACATTGGTAAATAATGCTAATACTACTGAACAACTGTTTATCTTGCATCCTTGCAAGAGAATGCTCAAGGCTTTGCAATTCAACTTTCAACCATACCAATACGCCTCCTAATCAGAAGGTTGTGAGTTCGATCCTAGGTAGAGGCAGATGTAGGGTCTCCTGCTTGGGCAGGGAGTTGGATTAGATGACCTGCAAGGTCCCTTTTAACTCAATTAATCTGTTAGAATTTCCCAGTGTACAAGCTGAATTCAGAAGTGGTAGAGGCACCTTGGATTACTGGTACCTTCCTAACATATTAGCTGGCAACTGCCCAGACTTTGTTGAAATACGGGTCGCTATATAAATGTTTTAAATAACTAAATAAGTTGAATAGTGGAAAAGAAGGGGAATTCCCAAAGTACATTTATTTTTAAAACGTAAAACCATAACACAAAAATAAAACCCAGTAACTTAATCATCCCGCTCTAGGAATCCTCACTCTACCCTAGTACCTCAGTAAAAAGCAAAGTCTTGACGGTCTTTTGAAAGCTGTAAGAGTGGTGCCTTCTGAATCACACAATTATACACACATTTATACTATATACAGAACATATTGTGAGAAAAGCTGAATATGCAGAAAGGGAAATGTTTCTGGGACAAGGACCAATAATCTCAGAGATGTTAATTACTCACTATAATGGCTAGAAGGGAGAAAAAAATTAAGGAATTGCATATTAAAGGTGAAAGAATAGAATACCATGGTTGGTCTGCTACTCATTAAAAGACACAACTATGGTGGGAGACTTAAAGGTTCCGCTGCTATTTCACCAATTCCTGCAGCTTTTTAGGTAGAATGTAGCCTGAAATTGTGGGAGGGAAGGGTTGTTTTCTGGGGGCAAAGAGAAAGTGGAAATGGAATGTCTGGTAGGCAGGAAGAGGGTGAGGGCGAACCCTCTGTAGCAATTCACAGAGAATATCTAATAGATATTCAGATAGTTCCAGGGGTGGTAGTCACTTACCTTCTCTACCGGTTCGCAAAGGTAAGTGCGTGTGCACAACCTCCCGCGCATGCGCTTTTGAGCCAAGGTGACTAAGCGGAGCCAACTGCGATTTCCGCTACTGGTTCAGGCGAACCGATCTGAATCAATAGAATACCACCTCTGGATAGTTCCCTTAGTTCCTTCTTCAGCTCTGACTGGATAGTACAATACTTCCATTCCCCATCATTCAGTCAGAGCTGAATTTAGTTTAAGTATGGCTTGCTGTAATTTAGTTTAAGTATGGCTTCACTTTCATTAAGAATATTACAAGTGACTTCACTGTCCATTGTCCTGCCAGGACATTGGAAGTCAAGCATGGCAACTGAAAGGAGAAAGACCAAATATTAGATCCAATGACAAAAGTCATAGCATCAAGAGAAAATATGCTTACCATATAGTTGCTAAATCCTGGAGTTTAAAGTCTTCCTAGCACTATGGCATTTCTCTTTGGTTTAATATTCATTTTAATAGTATTTTTTCCTAGAAGCATCTAGATCAAGTTTTAATGTCTGTGGCTCAATCCTCTTCGGCAGAGGTGGGTGGAACCAGTTCGCCCAGCACCAAAAATGTGCATGTGCACCATCCTTGCATGCACCCGGCCTTCTGCGCGTGTGCTTCGCTCACACATGTGCCTTATGCGTAAGTGTGTGGCATAAAAAAGAAGGCTAAATAGGACAGCATAGTGCCAGGGTGGGTGCCACCTGTAGGTCACAACAACCATTTTGCTGAAACCAGTCCAAACTGGCAGCAGCCCACCACTGCTCTTCATTCTTAATGGTATTCAGGTTTCCAATTGAGGAAATAATACCTTCCCCACCAGAATCATAAAAATGAAAGACGGCTGTGGGAAACTCATTTCACTGGTGGATGGAGATGTAACAAGTTCTTTCCATTATGCCTGACTTATTTTGAGGCTTAAAGAAGTCACCATATTCTTCTTTTTATTTTAATTTGAAAAGAATGCTTATCATCACTAAAATTGATGAGAATTGAGAGAATGCACCCCACCATCCTGGACTTTAGGCCAGGGCACCTAAAGTCAAGCTACAATTAAAAATGTCCTTCCATGACCTGTTTCCTACCAGAAAAGTTATTCAACCCCGGTTTGTAAAAAGACCGCAGAGACATAACTTGCTCTGTGCTGCCGACAACGACTGCACTGTTGGCAAAAGTGGCAGCAATTAGTTTAATTGGAGGCCTGCAGGATGTTGTCCACCAAATTATTGTCTGTCCTGTAACAGAAAAGGGCAGTTTGTATGACTGTGCTATAAACAACACAATCAACTAATTTCTGGGAGGCAAACTTGCATATACTTTGATGCAATAAGATTCTATAATCAATAAAGATCACAGCATACAATAATTAGGGGGAAATATTCGAGAGTGCACATAAAAGTTTTGCAAATTTGCTGATATGGTTTCCTTCTTCATTTGTTGATGTGCTTCTTCTTGGGTACAGACTATTAGCCAGGGATATGATAAGAAGCAAGAGTGCCAGCACTGCTCAAACCAAAATAAAGAATGGCAGGGGGTAGGATAGAAGGAAAAGGTAGACAGAATTGTCACAGCCAGGCTGTTACAAATTGTTCAGGCAGATGAACTGCAAAGAGTCATGGCTTTCAAGGACCAGAACTGCTATTAGATCACACCTGGCTCCAACCTTCTCAAAGCTTCAACTTTCTCAGCAGATTTCATCCATACCTTCTTGTCTTGATCCTTTCCCTTCCCAAAGCCCAACCTCATTTCCTGCAATCTCTCCATCCAAATGCTTAAATTACTCAGCTGAGCCCTCACTTTCTGATGGAAAGTAATTGTCCTAGATCAGTGATGGCTAACCTTTTCGGCACCAAGTGCCAAAACTGGAACATGCGCATACATGCATGCACGGGCTGGAATGCCGGAACCCGGAAGAGGGCAGCTGGCCAGTGTGTGTGCATGTGGCAGACAGCTGCTCTTTCAGGTTCTGCCATACTCATGTTCGTCCATGTGCACTGGCCAGCTGCTCTCTTCTGGGTTCTGGCGCATGCATGCACCAGGACCTGGAAGAGCAGCTGCCCGCCACATGCATGCCGCTGGACCTGCTGTCTGATGCACATGCATGCAAGGGAACCCAAAAGAGCAGCTGGAGACAGCACGCATGCCCACAGAGAGAGTTCTGTGTGCCACCTGTGGCACGTGTGCCATAGCTTTGCCATCACGGTCCTAGCTTCTAACAGCAAAAAATAAAACCTTCAAATATGATCTATCTGATTAGTTTCTCATTGGAATTAAAGGGCAGGATTTAGAAATAATGCTGAGAAGTACTATAAGAAAGTTTATTTTAAACCTATAGAAATATGCAGGGTATATTCTTTAAGAATTATTTTTCTCAGTCAAAGAGAGAGACTGAGCTCTCTCCGTATTGAGAACAATTTAACAGATCAGTGGAAATGACTCCAGTCTGAAGCCTGGAACAAGGACCCTGTCTAGCCCATGAGACCCAGTGAAGCAATGTGTATTTCAACTGGATTTGGGTTCCTTCTTCTGCCTCCAAGTCTTAGAACAGAGGGCTCTCAGGCAGGCTTTCTGGGAAGGAAAGATGAAGAAACAAAACCAACACCATAAAAGGAATAAGTTTCACTTTTTAAAAGTGAAACTACTGAAAACTGAAGCTAGAGCTAGTCTGAAGCAAAATTAGGAAGTTTTTAAATGCAACTGAATAGAATGGGGATGACACAGGGGTGAAATCCAGCAGATTCTGACAGGTTCTGGAGAACCGGTAGCAGAAAGTTTGTGTAGTTTGGAGAACCAGCAAATGCCACTTCTGGCTGGCCCCAGAGTGGGGTGGGAATGGAGATTTTGCAGTATCCTTCCTCCTGCCATGCCCACCAAGCCACACCACACCCAAGCCATGTCCACAGAACTAGTAGTAAAAAAATTTCACCACTGGGATGACATATATAAATGCAAGGGAAGGGAAGGGACGACTTGAATAAACAAGCATATGCAACCGCTATAATCTGTTTTTAATGTGGTGAATGAAGAAAATTCAGTTTCTCAAGAATTTCTTCAATGCATACATAAGCCACACAAGGCTGGCTGAAGACATTTTCTGCCTGAGATGCAGGACAAAATGTCACCACTGCTCCTAATTCTGTGTACAAAAACTGAATATCTTCTGACTTCTACTTCAGGACTAAGCACAGGCCAAGCATTTCCTGACACTCAAGGTAACATGCAAGCTTATGTGGACTAGCATTCACAAAGCTACCCCAGAGGCTGGCATGAATAGCTTTGCCTTCTAATGGGAGAGAAATTAATGTGGGACTCTCCCACCCTTCAAAACTGCCATCGGAGGGGCTGCTTCATTCTTCAAACCAATAAACCTAAAAACCAATAAACCTAAATCTGGCTAATGGAGGATGGGTTGTGATTTTACCAGAGAGGAGACAGAGATGAGTGTTGAGGAGTGAGGAGGCAGAAGAAATAACAGAAGCAGTGTGAAAATTTCTAGGAAGGGAATTGGAAAGGTGTTTTGTTTTCAGTTATTAAATGCTGCACACAAAAAACCCCTCATACTTTGGGGATTTAGAGTCAGTGTCATCTGTGGGTGTGACAGCAATGGCACGGCTTTGATCACATGGTCATCCCCATCATCTTGTCTTTCAGCCTCTGGAAAAAAAAGCCCTGTTTCCAGCCACATTAAATTTATTTATTTATTTATTATTTATTTATTATTTACACTTATATACCGCCCTATCTCCCAAAAGGGACTCAGGGCGGTGCACAGAGGAATAAAAAGTAGTAAAACACAATGACAATATAAAAAGTTAAAAATAGATTAAATACTAGATCTGTGCTAAAAACTTATGGTTAAAAGCAAGTAAAAATATTATAAAATTATTATAAAATTGGGACTGGGGTTATTATAAATTGTTATGGGGTTACTGAAATTGAAGGTACACAGGAGTCAGCATGGGAACTAGTTTGGTAGGGGCAAAACAAAGAATATGTTAATATTTCTCCCCATGCTGGTTTATCTGTTTGTTTGGTTTTATTTGTATCCCACATATATTATTTTTGCAAATAACCGAAGGCGATAAACATATCCAGCACACCTGCCTCCTCCTATTTTCTCCACCACAACAACCCTGTGAGTTGGCCTGGCAGAGGGTTGGTCTGGCCCAAAATCACCCCACTGTCTTTCACGGATAAGGCGGGACCTGAACTCACAGTCTCCCATTTGCCAGCCTGGTGATTTAACCAATAGACAAAATCTCTCACTTTCTGAACTTGTTTGTGCCTTCAGGGATAAGAGCAAGATAAGGGGATGGGGATGGTGGTGGTGGTGGTGGTGGGGGGGTAGATGAACTGTCAGCAGCTACCATTGGAGGTTCTAGGGAAGTCCACCACTCCTTATGGCTCTATTTCCCTCAAGGGGAAAAAAAAGCAACACATATTGAAGGACGCTATATTCTTATTACCACTTTGCACTTTGACTACAAGGTATGTACCATCTTGTTGCTAGAAATATAGCCATGCATATGTATTAACACAATACACTGTACATGGGTGGGCTTCAAGGGGTTCTCTATCCGATTGCTGGGTGGGCCTGGCTACAGTGGGCATGGCCTAATTGGCCTCCTGCACCATGGGGGGGGGGGGGCGTTTTTGCCCTCCCTGGGCTCTGGAGTCTTTCCTTGAGCCTCCCCAGGCTCTAGAGACCCTCTGGAGACCAGAAACAGGTCCATTTCCAGCGTTCCTGAACTTCTGGTAGGCCCGCTGTTTGCCTTCCCCGAGCCTCCACGTGCATCCAAAATGGGCCGCGCGGGGACTCTGGGAAGGGCAGGGCGGGGTGGGCTGAGCCAGCCAGGAGTGGGATTTGGGGGTTCTCCAAACTGCACAAAATCTTAGCTACAGGTCAGTGGTGGGTTTTAAATTTTTTAGAACCTACTCTGTAGGTGTGGCCTATTTTGTGGGCGTGGCTTGGCAGTCATGTGACAGGGTGGGAGGGGCCACCTTTTAAAATGTGGTGAAACTCATTTAACAACGCTCTTGCTTAGCAACCAAAATTTTGGACTCATTTGTGATGATAATTTTCTTTCTTTCTTTCTTTCTTTCTTTCTTTCTTTCTTTCTTTCTTTCTTTCTTTCTTTCTTTCTTTCTTTCTTTCTTCCTTCCTTCCTTCCTTTCCTTCCTTCCTTTCCTTTCCTTTCCTTCCTGTTGGGTCACTGGCAGCGGCAGGCCAGATTTACTTCCAGGTACGCCGGTGGAACCCCCTCTCACCGGTTCTCTAAATTTCACCAACCGGCTCTCGCGAGTAGGTGCGAGCCTGCAGAAACCCACCACTGCTACAGGTTCTCCCAAACCCCTGCAAATCCCCAGCAGCCCACCCCTGATACTGTACATATACAGTATAAATAAAAATAATTAAACAATGGATGGAAACAGCAATTAAATTTGAAAGCAGCAAGCTCCAGAAACAAGTGCCGAGGGCAGGCCAAAACATACCTTTGGGGATCGGAACAACTTAAAAAACGAACAGGACAGCAGAACAGGGAAATGTAAGAGGCCCAAGAGAATAAGAAGCCTCATCTGATTCTACCAAAATAACAAGATAGGCTTAAGAGGTTTCCCCAGGGAGACTAATCCATAGTGGTGAGGGGGGAGGGGGGAAATACCCTTGAAAAAGCACAGTCGTTTGTAATTAACTAACAAGGGATGTATGGAAAGAGGCCCTGCTTCAGAGACAATGGCTTTGAGGTCTGAAGCACTTTATTGCTTAAAACAGCACTTTACATTAGGCCTAGAAGCTGAGAGAAGATAATTCAGTCTTACAATAATCTGATCAAATGTCCCGCCTGATTCAATTCAATTCAATTCAATCCTTTCTTGTCAGAGTACAACATGTGTACAATGAGATTGGCTGAGCCTCCCTTCCTGCCCCCCCCCCAACACAATACAACTCATAGTGAAAGACAAAAAAAAAAAAATCCCTAGCCCAGTGAATCCTACTAACAAACACCCAGTCCTATTGCAACATGTGAACTTATTGTATGTCGTGCCGGCCCTGCAAGTCAATCGTACTATGTTGTTGTAGTCGTTTTTCATTCAGTAGCATTCACTAGGTTTGCTGGTTGAATAAAGAGCATTACTTGCCACAGAGCCTGGCTCCCAAATAACCACAAGGAATAAGGGATAGGCAACAGGGTGTTTCATTTCACTTGTCATGCACCAAGCTGCTTTGTTTAAAAAGATATTGTTTTAATCAGCTATCTGTGTTTATCTGCATTGCACTAAACATAATACCCCATTTGTATATTATGTTTTGCCTAGGGCAACAAATTTATGGAAGATTTGGACAAGCTAGGGGAGATTCAGAGAAGCATGTGATGATGAGGAGCTAGTTAGGCCTTAAAACATGTTGGGCCTTAAAATAAGTTAGGCCTTAAAACAAGTTACCTATTAAAACACAAAGTAACTGGGAATGTTTAGCTAAAACAATCAATGATGGGGAGTAGTGATAACCCCCTTTAAATTCCTGAAAGTGTATCACACAAAACCAAGTCAAGATCTGTACTCACTCATTGAACAGTGCAGGATATAGAATAAGCGTTGGTCCTTACCTGATACGCCTATTTTCAGGACGGAAGTCAGCATCTATGCTGGGTAAGACTGCTGTGCTCTCATTGGAGGCTGAGTCTGGGCAAAGTCTTTTAGTCCCGCCTTCTGGACAGACACGCCCAGTTTCAATGAAGACAATCCCAAACTCGCGGCGTCTTGACTACGAAGGTAGGTGCTGCAGCTCATCCGGATCCAAAAAAACAATGAGAGCCCTCGGAACAAAAACACTGAGAAGCCCAGTAACATAGCAACCAAAAACGAACAACGTAGCCCCAACCGGAACCCGGGAAAAACACAATTAACCATGGATAACAACTCCCAGGGCGGGGCAAGATGCTGACTTCCGTCCTGAAAATAGGCGTATCAGGTAAGGACCAACGCTTATTTTCCAGGAGGAAGTCAGCATCTATGCTGGGACATACCAAAGCGGCATTGTCCCTGGGCGGGAATCTTACATGTCGGACCTCTCAGCGTGCACTACTGACTGGAGGACTCTCCTGCCAAAGGCTGCATCGGCAGAAGCAAACGAGTCCAGCTTATAATGAGAGATAAATGGAGAAGGGGAAGCCCACGTGGCCGCCTTACAGATCTCTAGAAGGGAAGCCTGGGCCGCCCAGGCCGCTGAGGTGGCCGCACTCCTCGTGGAGTGAGCAGTTAAGCGTCCCGGGACAGAGGAGGAGCGGGCCTGGTAAGCCATAGAGATGCAGGCCCTGAGCCAGCGGCCAATAGTCGCGGACGAAACCTTCCTGCCCTGAGAGGCCGGTTGGAAGGAAACGAACAAGGCTTCAGAGGCCCGGAAGGGCCTGGTGCGTTTCAGATAAATCCTGAGAGCCCTACGAACGTCCAACTTGTGCCATCTCCGCTCCAGAGGGTGATCTGGGTCAGGACAAAAATTGGGGAGGACCAGTTCTTGGGAACGGTGGAAGCAGGAACAGACTTTAGGGATAAAGGAAGGATCTAAGCGTAACACCACCCTGTCCTGATGAAAAACGCAGAGGTCCTCCCTGACCGATAGAGCCTGGAGCTCGGAAATCCTGCGAGCCGAAGTAATGGCCACAAGGAAGGCCACCTTGAACGTCAGGAAGCGCAATGAGACCTCCCTCAACGGTTCAAACGGGGGCCCCGTGAGGGAGTCCAGAACCAGGGGGAGATCCCAGGAGGGATACCGGTGCACCGCGGGAGGGGTCAAGTGCGAGGCGCCCTTGAAGAACTGCTGCACTGTGGGCATCTGGGACAAGGACAGGGAGCCCCCGCACGTGAGAACGGACGAAATGGCCGCCAGCTGACGCCTGATGGTGTTTAGGGCCAGACCCCTGTTCAGGCCCGCCTGTAGGAAGTCCAGGACCTGTGGGATGGTAGATTGCAGGGGTCGAATGGACTTACCCGAGCACCATCTGCAGAAGGCCCGCCAAGTGGAGTCATATATACGGTTCGTCGACGGTCGACGGGAGGCCTGGATCGTGCGGATGACCTCGGAGGAGTAGTTGTGGCGCCTCAGGATGCTCCGCTCAACCGCCATGCGGTCAGCTGGAACCACCGCGGGTCCGGATGTTCCAGGGATCCCTGACGTAGAGAGACCCGGGCGTTGGGGATCCTCCACGGCCGCTCCACTGAAAGGCTCCTGAGGTCCGCGAACCAAGGCCTGCGGGGCCAATGCGGGGCCAGAAGAATCACCTCCGCTCTCTCCGACACGACCTTCTGTAGGACTCGGGGCAGAAGGGGCAAGGGAGGAAAAGCATAAAGGAGGCCGAGGGGCCAGCTGCACCGGAGAGCGTCCACCCCCTCCGCCCCCCGTGCCGGGAAGCGGGAGAAGAATCTCGGGAGCTGGGTGTTGGAGGGGGAGGCAAAGAGGTCGATAACTGGTTCCCCAAAGAGAGCCACAATGTCCTGGAAGAGGCTGGGGCACAGTTGCCACTCCGCGTTGTCCAGCACCTCCCGGCTGAGCCAGTCCGCCTGCACATTGGAAACCCCCGAGATATGCTCTGCAGTTAAGGTGGAGAAATGCCGCTCGGCCCAGAGGCCGAGGTGCCGGGCCTCGACCATGAGAGAATGCGATCTGGTGCCCCCCTGCCGATTCACATGGGCTTTGGCCGACATGTTGTCCGTAAGTACCAGGACGTGTCGCCCCCTCAGCAGGTGGAGGAAGTGGCGGAGGGCCAGGTGGATCGCCCGGAGCTCCAGCCAATTTATGCTGTGGGCGAGGTCGGCGGGCTCCCACTGGCCTTGAGCCCACAGACCCTGGCAGTGGGCCCCCCAACCGAAGAGACTGGCATCTGAGGTGACTGTCACTAACTCCTGTTCCTGGAAGAGACGTCCCTTGGTGACCGCTTGGGACAACCACCACCGAAAAGAGCGGGACACCTCCCTGGGGAGGCGCACCCTGGCCCGGGAGCAACTGAGGAGGCGTCTCTGAAAGGGCAAAAGAAACCATTGTAGATCCCTTGTATGAAGCCGGGCCCAAGGTACTATCCCGATGCAGGAAACCATGGTCCCCAGCAACTTGGAGAGGGAGGCCAAGGAAGGCCTGGACACCCCCCCAACCTGTCTAAGAAGGGCCCGGAGGGAATCCAAACGTTCCTGGGACAGGAACACCCTGCCCTCTACAGTGTCAATCAGGGCTCCCAGGTGAACCAGACGAGTGGTAGGGCGGAAGTGGCTCTTGGGAACATTAATAGAGAAGCCATGGAGCTGCAGGGCCTGGACAGCGGAGGCTAGGTCCTCGCGGGCACCCTGCTGAGAGGAGGATTGCAAAAGGATATCATCCAGGTACGCATTCAAGCGGATCGGGACCCCCCTCAGGCTAGCTAACAGGACCGCTAGAACCTTGGTGAAGACCCTGGGAGCAGAAGAGAGCCCAAAGGGAAGTGCCCTATACTGGTAGTGGTTGCCCAGGTAGGCAAACCTCAGGAACTGCCTATGCTGGGGGGCAATAGAAATGTGAAGGTAAGCCTCCGTGAGGTCGATGGAGGTAAGGAAATCCCCCCGCCTGATCCCCCACAATATAGATTGCAATGAGTGCATCTTGAAGCGTTTATAACATATGAACCTGTTTAATTTTTTAAGATCAAGAATTGTCCTCCAACCCCCAGAGGATTTGGGAACCAAAAAAATGAGTGAATAAAACCCCAAGCCCTGTTGGTCCAAAGGGACCCTCTCGATGGCCTCAATATCTAGCAGATGTTGCACCGCCTCCTGCATGAGGCTGCGCCTCTCCTGGTTGGAGGACACTGGGCAAACCCGAAAACAAGAAGGGGGAGGGGAGAAAAATTCCAACCATAAACCATTACGAACCGTGGACCTAACCCAAACATCGGAGGTGGTGTTATCCCACACATCCGCAAAATAGGCCAACCTACCCCCAATGGGGTAACGATCAACTGGGGAATTAACTACGGCGGTAGGAACGCTGTCCCCCGCCTCGAAAGGAGCGCTTGGACTGCCTGCCCTTCTGAAACCGGTCAGGTTGGCCCCTGTTTCTGGGGAAGTAACCGCCCTGGGAACGAAAGCCCTGGGAACCATAATCTGCCCCCCGAAAGGACGACCCATAGTCGAGGGACCGAAAGGACGAAGTGGCCTCCTGACCTCGAAATGGCCGCCTGGGGTAGGGCGCCGCCCGTTGGAACCCTTTCTTTGGGGCAGTAGGCAAGACCTTGCGTTTATCCTTGTTTTCCACAAGGAAAGGATCAAGGGCATCCCCGAATAGAGAGCCGCCCTTGAATGGGGCGGAAGCCAGGCGCCACTTGTGTCGCACATCCGCCTGCCACTGGCGTAGCCACAATAGGCGACGAGATGCCACGGAAGAAGCCATGGCCCTGGAAGCGAATCTTGCCGAGGCCAAAGTGGCATCGGAGGTAAATTGCACGGCTGCCACCAGCTTGGCGATGTCCAGGTGGGCCCTGAAGTCGGAGACTGGGGTGCGCAGCTGTAGATCCTGCAGCCACAGGAGGCAGGGGCGGGTGAAGAAGGAAGCCGAGGTGGCGGCCCGGATCGCCCACGCTGCTGCCTGGTGACCTCGTTGCAAGGTGAGGTCAGCCTTCTTCTCCTCAGGCTTGAGGACATCCTCCGGGGCCCCAGGCATGTTGGCCGCTGTGTGAAGAGAAACGACCGGGGCATCCACGGTGGGCATCGTCAGGAACTGTGCCATCTCATCGGCCACGTTGAAAAACCGCCGATCCGTGGAGGTTGGTTGGGGCCCCGAGGTGGGAGTGGCCCATTGGCGCTGAACCAAATCCACGAAGATCTTGGGCATCGGGATCGTCTCCGAAGGCAAGATGTCGTCATCAAACATGTTCTCCGCCGAGATCAAGGCCGGTCGTGGGGCGGTCGAGGAGGGCGCCGTAGCCGGGCCGAAATTGGACGCCGACTTAGCCTTGTAGAGCAGGGAGGTGAACAGGGCCGACGGGAACAAGCCGGAAGACGCCTTCTTTTCTGGGGGTCTGCCCTCATCCTCCGAAAGACCCCCCTCTCGGATCTCTCCTTCCTCTGCGCTGGAAACGCTGTCCAGGTCGTCCTCCTCCTCCAGGGCGTCTGCGGGAGCCGGACCTGGCACCGTAGCCGGGGCCACTCCCGACGGGCCAGGCACAGGTTGGAAGCCCGGGGCCTGATGCTGCAGGCCAGCCGCAAAGCCCTGAGACATAGCCGCAGCGATGATGGCCTGAATGTTGGCCGCATCCAGAGAGGGCTGGGGCATGGCTGCAGGAAAGGCAGCCGAAGTCGAAGGGATCGCTTCCATGCGCTGAATGCCGGGCGGCAGGAGAGCAGACTGGGAAGGAACAGGCTGATCCGGTCCCCAAATCCCCGAAACATCAATGGGGAATATGGGGTTGATGTCTGCTCCCCCCCCCAGTCCCGGCCCAGGAGAAGCCATGAGGGACAAGTGGGCCTGCGATAGGCGAGAGAGGGGGGAAGCCTGGGCCTGAGCCCTGACCGCCGCTCTGCTGTGCAGTCTCTCCAGGGTTTTCTCCTTCCTCTTCTCAAAGGTAGATGAACTTGCACTAGAAACCTTGGATTTAACTGATTTCTTCGTGGCTTTTCCCCTCTTGGCAGGGGCCTTGCCCTTTCCCTTGGGTTGGGATGTGGCAGGTTGGGGAGACTGATCCGGAGCAGGCCCCACCGGGGCAGAGGAAGGCCCAGCCACTGGCTCTGGGAGTGGTGCAGAGGCCGAGGTAGAAGGCCCTTCCATAGCTCCCAATGCAGAGAAAGGAAATATAAAGCTGCAGGAAAAAAACAGGCCTCTCTTTAGGACCCTGCGGAAGCCGGTTCCACCCACGCCGCAGCCTCCTGGCGCCAGCCCCCACGCGCTCCGCGCGCCTTGCAGGCCGAAGAGCCTGCCGACTAGGCCTCAAAAGGCCCGGCGCGATCCCAGGCTTCGGCGGCCTCACCGGGACGCTCCGCGGCCGGGGGGGGGGAAGATGGGTCGCTCCCCAGGCCCCCCGGACGACGTGGGTCGCCGCTCGACCCTCCGGGAGCGGCGGGGCGTTCTCCCGGACCGGCGGGCTCCTCCGGTAGCCCAGGGCCTCTTCCCAGGCCCACACAAGCAAAGCGGCAGCCTACGAGCCCAGGAAAGGGCTTAGAGGCCCGCAGATAGAGCGCGCTGCTTCAATAGCAGTCAAGGCGCTTAGTTTACAGTCCCCTGTACCTCTAGTTTTCAATAAAAGAGTTTTCCAACGAAAATCCAGCAGCTGCAGAAAGACGCGTGTGCCTCGGAGCTAGGCTGAATTGAAACTGGGCGTGTCTGTCCAGAAGGCGGGACTAAAAGACTTTGCCCAGACTCAGCCTCCAATGAGAGCACAGCAGTCTTACCCAGCATAGATGCTGACTTCCTCCTGGAAAATAATACATTTCCAATTGTAAAAGCAATTCACAGTGGAATCTATTATCCAATGAGGGGGTGAACTCCTTTCAATGGATGCGTTTAGGAAGAGCTGATACGGCGACTTTAATTTGGTTTTCTGCACTTAGCAGGCATGTTGATTCAATGACCTACAAATTCTCTTCCAAGTTTATGATTCTGTTGCTCTGTAAAATAAAAGGATCTGAAACCACGCTCTGGCACTTATTTGCAACTTACAGCCTGGGAGTATGAAAAGAGTTGTGGTTTCTAGAAGAAGTCAACTAATGAAAGTTAATGTGACTCCTAAAATAGTCACAATCTTTTTCAGGCTATTTTAAAGAAATTGGCCTATTTGAAATAGACAGCAGAGCAGGGAGGCCTGCATGGCTCTCACGCTAGGCTCAAATGCTTCCTCTGAATTATTTTGAAAGCATTCCCAGCACTCGCGTTTTCTGCTCTCTGTGGCATCCATTTGGCAAGACCATGAACAGTCTGTACCATTTCCATAAGCCACTAAGAAGATCCTCCTAAAATTCAGGGCAAATATATTCTCCCTGTAACTTAAGCCCCCCCTGAAGGGAGGGAGGGAGGGGGGAGCACCTGGCTTTGCACACTTGTAACTTCTTAAGTGCTTAAGAAAGTTCCTGAGCTCCATGGTCTGACTCCAGGAGAGATTTGCACTCTGCCTTAGAATCAAAGTACACAAAAATTTTGCAAACACTTTTTATTGTATCTTTATGTTATTTTCTAACTACTGGAGATTTGTTCCAGTGGCTACATTTTCTCATTTATTTCAATTCCAGATTTGATTAAATAAACTATTGCTCTCCCTCGTAGATCTGTAAGTTATTGAGTCCTCTCAATACTTTGAGAATTTGCCAGATTTTAAAAAAAAATTACAGCTTCTTCAAAGATAGCAACGAAAGCCTTATATCAACACATTGAGCACCAGCCCTGCAAACAGTGATTCCTAACATCTCAGATAAAGAGGCAATCTAATTAAAAGAAACTAAAGGTGTTATATCGTTCCACTTTGACTGTTATTTCCTAGTTAAAAATAGGGAGTAATGGAAATTGCCAGAATAAGCACAGCATTTGCAAATCTGAATTACTCATGGAAAAGGTGTAAACTGTTCTCTTTATTTTATTTTGTAATTAACATAGATCAGCATGTTCTTCACTCTGATTTTTGTCCCATTGCCACCAAGGATAATTTTATAATGCCATATCCTGCCTTGCCTTCTATGAAAAAGTAAATCAAAAGAAAATAAAGTATTTATTGAAGTCTGAAATGCCTGTACTTCAAACAGGCAGATAATAGGGCTGAAAGTAAATTTGTAAGAAACAAGGATATTGCTTTCTTGCTTTAAAAATGTAGACCTAATTTGGGAACGGAGATATTTTCTCCACATTAATTCACTAAATTTTAGTTGCCATAAAAACAGGATGATGCATCTTTGAGGAAATACCTTGGATAGGAGTAAAGAAAAAGGTGCTGAAATGATGGTAATTGATCTCATTCCTCCTAAATTAGTTATAACTTGTCATCCATTCATACAAGCTGATCTCACAGAATATCTGTGTCAATGCACAAGAACGGCATGGATCAGAATGGAGTGATAAAAAATCAGCAGCAGTTGCAGGCAGAAACTAATTTTCTCCCATTCTCTGCAGACTGTTCATGCAAATTTTAGTTTATTTACTTATCTACTGCATATAGATATCTGCAGATGGTTACAAAGAATAGTAACTATTGCTGGAACAGATACTCCAGATCTTAAAATTTGACTGATGAGGCACAGTCTTTCTGCTAAACACATTGTTCTGCTGTCTCGGGCTATAAAACATTCCAACTTTTTCTTCAATTGTTATCTAGATGTTTCTGCAACACTCATTGGCAAGGAATCATGGTGATTGTTATTCCTGTCATGTATTTCCAACATCTGGAAATCAAACAGCTGCCTGCTTTGCTTTCTGGATTTTAAGATTCACCTCTACACGTTGCTTAGCTAGTAACATGGATAATAAGTTCAGAAACTCTGGAAAGCTTTTGTATCTACACCTAGGCAGGCCACAGTTCTATACTAAGTAGGGGAAAAGTAGCAGGAGGGCCACTCAGTGCCATGAACTATTGCCTCTGTGGCCATCTGATGGCAAGCCTATTGATTATATTGAAAATCTTCTGAACAGTCTCTAGTTTTAGTGTAATTGATAAAGAAAAATGATTGGAAACAAATGTTTCCAAAACTAACATTTGACAATAATATAAGGTGATAATCATTTAAAAAATCAGCTCCGTGTAGGGACTACTAAGCAGGCTGAAAATGTTATCTTCCTAGGAATTGAAAGTTTCAGTGCAGCTACTAACTATCAAGTAGAGTTCAAGCAGGTTCCGAGAGAGGATGGTGGTGGTAGGGGCAGGAGAGAGAGATAGACAGACAGACAGACAGACAGACGCCAGTCTAATGTAGTCAGCAAGACTGCTCCATAACCTTTCTCTGATTCTCCAGAAATGTTCATCTGCAGTTTAGGTGTTTGTTTTTCTCCTTTTTCCTCAATGTCTATGGAGATTCTCAGTCATTCAGGTCATAGTTCTCTCAAAGGTGTTTTTTTTCCCTTCAAAAGGCAACAGAACTTTCTGGTTTGTCTTTGAAGATGTTCTTCTTCTCATCCAAGAAGCTTCTTGGATGAGGTGAAGAAGTTTCTTGGATGGGAAGCAGAAGTCTTCAAAGCAAAACCAGAAAGTCCAACTGCCTCTTGAAAAAAAGGCACCTTTGGATCTTTTTTCCTCAAGATGAGTTAAGACTAATGTAGAACTTTGGTAAAGCTTTTGCACTGTTTTAAAACTTCAACTGCTGGTTATTTCTTTTTATTCCTTATCTACTGTATAGCAACCATTCTATTGAAGGCCAAGAAGTCTTTTTTCCACAACAGGCAACATTTATTTTCCCTACTTCATTAAGTTCATTAAGACTAAAACAAGGACCATTATGGAACAGTATAATGTTACCATGATACAACGTAATGGGGCATGATTTCTAACCATACCTCCCAATTTTCAAGATTTCCATTTCTTGTCATTATAAGCATACTTTATTTTCCCACTAGAATCCAAAAACCAATTTCAGCACCAACTTCCCGAAATTTATCACGAGAATTTTAGCAGCCTGATTCTGAAAATTAAAAACAAGCAAGCAAACAAAGAAAAGAGGGGCTTTTTGAAGTCTGTTGAATAATGTCATCTCCCTGCTCTGCAATTTTTTCCACTTCCTGCCCTTAAGAAGTTTGTCTGGCTAGAAAACAGAAGTTAGAAAGAAGGAGACATAAAAAGAGGAAATATGTGGAGAGAAGATGTTAAGTATTATTGTTATTATATTATCAATGTTATTGTGATGAATTCTACAACAAATATGTGGATGGTGATTGTTTAAAAATAACTGCACCCAGATCACTTTTTGATGGAAATTGAAAGTTATATAAATAAAACATGAGAAGTTTGTCTTCATGTTGTCGGGATCTGGCATCCCACTCAGGCAGGGAAAGTGTGTCATAAAAGATAAGCTAACCACATTCATGCAAGAAATTCTCATCCCTGTCCTAAGAATTTCACCTAATATTCTTGTCCTCCTTTGAAAAACAAACAGGAACAATGGGCAAAGTTTCTTTCAAAGGGGAAAAAGTGTTGAACACTCAATTAACATTAAAGAATTAGCAAATGGCTGGCTGTGTGAACAGGCAATGCTAGCCAAAAGCAGCACTGCCTGGGGAAAGTTATTTTGTTCACCAAATAGCACTATTAAATCAGGCCTAGGGATGCTAGAGAATTAGTCCAATTCTCCTGGATTTTGCTCAGTAACTACTAAATTTGTAAGGTAGGCGAATACTGTGCCACAGCACTGGCTTTTTCTCAGTACCAAAGGTCTTGCCTTGAGGGGGGGGAGGGGCAAAAGAAGGGAGGGATTCCTTTTGCAAGGTTTCTTTTTTTTTTTTTATGATTGTCCTAGCATTGAATAAGTAACAGAATGAGAAATTAGTGAGCAAAAGAAATGAGCCCTTTGAGAAATCAGTAACCAAAAGGACATGCAAATTCTGTACCATCTCAGCAACATGTTTTCCTTTTTGGCATGGCTCTTTGTCTTCCTTTACAGTAGTCTTTGCTCCATGCAGCAGCCAATCTTTTTATTCAGTTTTATTTAACCCATCTATAAATTGCCTCTTATTTTAAGCAAATCTTAAGGTAGTCTTCAAAAAGAACTCATCTTAAATGCAGAAGAGTGGGACTGCCACTGCTGCTACAGTCTTGAGATTGAAAAACCTTAGCCCAAAGTACTCCTTGAGAGTCAAATTGGTGTAGCGGTTAAGGCATGAGGCTAGAGAGTGAAAGACTTCTAGTATCGCCTTAGGCATGAAGTCTAAGTTTGACTTCATGCCTAAGGGCCAGTCATGCTCTTTCAACTTAGGAAGAAGGCAAGACAAACTATTTTGGAAATCTTGCCAAGAAAACTGCATGGACTAGTACATGCACTAATAAAGGAGAATATTGGGAGCTCTGGGTTGAAAAGAGGGGTGTTTTTGGTGCTTTCCCAGCTTGGTTGTTTTCTTGCAGATGTTTCATTACCCAAACTAGGTATCATCATCAATGCTAGGACTAGTCCATGCAGTTCCAAGAAGTCAACAATTCCTGAAAGGCACACTCGTACTTGCACTCACACTCCTTAGCCCCATTCTCTAACTTTCTGCCTGGAGATTTAATATTAATCACTAGCCGTTCCCGGCCACGCGTTGCTGTGGCCCAGTCTGGTTAAATGGCCAACCAATCTGTGTGTAGATCTACACCTGCACACACAAACACGTACACACAACCACCGTATAACTTACCTACTCCCTTTTTCCCTCTCTCCCTCTACCTACCTACCTACTGTATATCTCCCTCTCCCTCTCTAACCCTCTACCTACCTACCGTATTTCTCCCTCTCTATCCCTCTACCTACTTACTTACCTACCTACCTACTGTATTTCTCCCTCTATCCCTCTACCTACCTACCTGCCTACTGCATTTCTCCCTCCCTCTCTATCCCTATAGCTGCCTACCTAACTACCTACCTACTGTATTTCTCCCTCTATTCCTCTACCTACCTACCGACTGCATTTCTCCCTCCCTCTCTATCCCTATAGCTGCCTACCTACCTACCTACCTACTGTATTTCTCCCTCTATCTACCTACCTACCTACCTACCTACCTACCTACCTACCTATGGACAGAATATTTTATGTCATAAAGGATGACATAATACCTGTGGCCCACTGCTCTCTCTGTAGCCATCTACCTAACCTCTTAAACAATTTTTTACATTTCCGTTGTGTGTACCTGCACAAACACATGCACACAACCACCATATAACCCCCAACTTACCTACCTACTCACTTTCTCCCTCTACCTACCTACCTACCTACCTACTGTATTTCTCCGTCTCCCTCTCTATCCCTCTACCTACCTACCTACCGCATTTCTCCCTCCCTCTCTCTATCCCTATAGCTGCCTACCTACCTACCTACTGTATTTCTCCTTGAATCTTATGGACAGGGTATTATGTCATTCTTTATTACATAATACCTGTGGCCCATTGCTTTCTCTGTATCCATCTACCTACCTTTTTTACCATTTTTTACATTTCCATTGCGTGTACCTGGCACAGGTGTGACATCTACATAATCTATATATATCATTGGTACCATATTTGAAAGGAACGTTGTGTGAACATTTGGAAGCTATCAGTGCAGTACTTTCAGAGATAAGCGGTTTTGAACAAACTCTTGTTACATTTTTATTTATATAGACAGATTTAATTTAATGATAAGCACTAGTCCACAAGGAAGAGAAGGTAGTTTGGTGCTTTGGGTCCTGCTTCACAGATTTTGGTTCAGGAACAACATTGCATGTTGACAGGATCAGCTGGAGGTGTTATGAAAGGGTGCCAGAGGTTCTGGAAATCTGCTATCAGCTCAGAGATGGGTTACTTACTTTACTTACTTTACTAGATTTATAGACCGCTCCCTTTCCCAGAAGGGACTCGGGGTGGTGCACAGGAAATTAAAAACACATAAACATAACCATTTACAAAATTTAAAACCAAATTAAATTATTATCCCTGTGCTAAAATTTATAAAGTCATTAAAACTATTTCCCTTAAAAACCAATTAAAACAATTTAGCTTCAGACTATAGGCTAGCCTGCCGAACTGGTAGTGGTGATTTGGCCTGGGTCGCAGAACTGGCAGCAGCCCAGGCTGGCCACACCCCCAAACTGCTTCCCTGGTTCTGCCGTTGCCAGCATGTTTCTGCGCATGCGCAGAACAATTTAGAGTAAACTGCGCATGAGCAAGCAATGTGCGGTGAGCACACTCACGCAGCAAACCAATACCAACCAGTACAGGAACCCACTCCTGTACCAGCTGGATCCAAAGATGGATAAAGTAAAGATATAAAATAGTCTGTTTCTAACTCTCTGAAAGTCCTAATATATACCTAAAGGGAGTCCTCCCTCTTTGGAACATAATTATTGGATTGCTGTAGAGGACTGTTGGTATTGTGAGGCCTAGCTGGATAGGATTCCATCGCTAATTGCTATAAGAAATACCTCCCTTGCTCTGAATCAGATTCATATATTTTTACAGTCATTTGCACATTAGCAAACCTGACCGGGTTTGTAATCTCATATCATATTTTAGTCTCATATGCTAGCCAGGAAGTGGTTCCTGATTGAGTGGAATTGCTCAAAGAGAAACAAAGTATAGGTAACTGAAACAAGAGGAGAATTTATTTATTTATTTAGAAAATTTATATGGCCTCCCACTCACTAATAGTAACTCTGGGCAGCTTGGAATGGAATTAGTTGCTCTAAGCAGTCATGAAGAAAAATGGGAAGTGGGCCAAGAACCCACTACTCATGAAGGAAAAAGCAAACCAGGAGAACTTATGGTTCAGTCCTAATCATTATTCTCCACCTGATGCACGAATAACCTCTCTTTTGTTAAATATGTGCAGCCAACCATGGCACAGCTACAGACAGCCAAATAGTATACTAGAGTCATTCACTAGAAGCCATATTTTTTCCTGGAAGGAACAATACCTGTAAAAAGTTATTTCTCGTGTCCCCGTAATCAAGCTGGCATATTATCTTTGGATAATGTTCAGTATGTCTGACAACCATAAAAGAGATCTATGAAAAGTATCACCACCCTAAAATAAACAAATAAATAATTTCCCCCCACTTGCAAGGCGTCTAACTTTCTCATAAAAATTCTAATGTTATCCTGTAACATCTTGAATCAAATCTCAATAGGAAAAAGCTTTTCACAGTGAATCTTTTATTAGATCGGGATTTATGTGTATGGAATATTAAAATTACAGAAGTTCTCCAGGTGTTTCTCTTCTGTAGAAGAAGAAATTTCATCTGTAGAGAACCTACGAGCTAATAAGTAACAGCCAGTGTTATTGTCGGGGAACGTAAGTTTGTTTACGTCATTTATTCTTTGGAATCAATTCTCAAGCAGATCCATACTTTATGTAAGACTGCCATTGCCTTCTTTGTTAGAATTAATCTAAAATTTTCAATGCAACATACAAAAAGTTAAAAGAAAAATAAGAAAAAAAGAAAGCGGGAAAAGAAAGAAAACATAGACGTATGCTTTTCATTCTTCTTTTCCATCCCTCTTTATACCCTGAATACATAAATTTTCTAAACAAAATTATCACTTCTTCAATCTCAGCTATAATTACCCTTTTTTTCCTTAACAACAAGGAAAACTTCATTGCAGTGCAACACTAGAAATTTGTCTTCCCAATATTTTAAGGTTAACCTTGATTTTGCACTTTCCATGTCACCTTCTGTAGTGAGATATTTGACATCTTTAGCTGCAGCTAATAAAATGGCATTACATGCATTTTTCAAATGCTTAATGTTTGATTCCATCTACCAATCCTGCAACACTTATATTCACTGTACAAATTAAAAAGATACAGGGACAATATTCACCCTGGTCTCACTCCTTCATCCACTCTCTTCTTCCAGACTCATAGCTGCTTCTTGCTCGTGGTATAGATTCCTCAGAGGAATAATCCAGTTTTCTGGCATAATCAATATTTCCACTATGTTCTACATTCTGGCATTATCTAAACCAAGGGTCACCAACCTGCGGCTCTGGAACTGCATGTGGCTCTTCCATCCCTCTGCTGCAGCTCCCTGTCAGCAGTCGGCACCACAATTTTGAGAGGAACTTCCGGTTGGGGGAGGTGGAAGCAGGGCATGGCAGGAGGAGACTCTATGGCAAGGGATGGGTTTTCCAGTTAGCTCCACAATCGATAGGGCTTTCGGTTAGGACAGGTAGAGGAAAAAGGACACCACGCTAGGAGGACACTCTATGGTGGAGAAACCGGACTTCTGATCAGCTCCAGATATGAATGAGGAGCTTCTGGTTACGACCTTTGGGGCAGATATGAAATCCTCTTATCTTTGCTACCGGTTCGGTAGCAGGAGCATGTGCGGCACATCTGAGCATGTGCAGGTGGTCCGTGATGATGTCAACTTTGGTGGGCACGCTTCACGCTGCTGCCACTATCGGTTTACCCAAACCGGTGCAAACCAGCAGAATACCACCTCTGCTTTGTGGCTTTTCGAGCGTTTAAGTTTGCTGACCCCTGATCTAAACAATCAAAGGCCTTAGGGCAGTGATGGCTAACCTTTTTTGGCTCACGTGCCAAAAGCGGGGGTAGCGCAGGGGAGTCCTGCATGGGCGTGCCACACCCATAATGCTATGTGCACGCCACCCTGCTTTTTGCATGCTTTCCCGCCCCGCCCCCCAGGCACCAGAGGCTTTCTAGGAGCCTGGGGAGGGTGAAAACAGCCTCCCCCCCCACCTCCAGAGGCTTTAGGAGCTACCCTGAAGCTTCCAGAGGGCGAAAAATGGCCTCAAAAGAGGCCTAAATCAGCTGGCCAGTGCACACATGTGCGCTGGAGCTGACAGGGCAACGCCTCGCGTGCCCTAAGAAATGGTTCCGCGTGCCACCTGCGGCACCCGTGCCATAGGTTTGCCTTAGGAGATACATTATTATAGCAAAGGAAAGCTGCAAGTGAGTAGATTTCCGTACCTAAAGAAAGAGATTACGATACAGATAAGATGGGCAAATCATTCAATTGATGTACAAAGAAAGCATCTCAAATCATTAAAGCAGCTGCACTTTTAGAAGGTGCACGGAGTTGCTTCAAGGCTCTTCTCTGAACATTTTTGCTGCTCAGATAATATTTCCACTATACCCATCATCAAAGCAAAATAGCGGTGTTTATATATCAGTCAAGAGCGGCTTTGAATCAACCATGTCAAGCCTTCCAAAGGATGTGGCTGCTTTATGCTTGAGCACTATGAATTTGCTGACAGGAACAACTGCACCGGGTTTGGTGGGTAAGAGGACCATAGTGGCTGCAAATTGTATTTTGCACTCATTCACTTTGTATCCTGCTTGTTTTCTGAAAACTTTAGGTGGCTTATATGTGAGTCTCCCCTTATCTGATCCTCTTCAAAAGCATTCTGCATTGCAGGTCAGGCTGTAACAGAGGAATTGGCCAGAAGTCACCCAGGCCTGATGTTCTTTCCATCCCCAGTTATGAAGACATTTGATAATTTATTTTTTATTTTATTTATTGATCAAATGTATTTGCTTCCCATCCTTTGATTCAGGCAACTCTGAGCAACTTAAAAGTAAAGGTAAAGGTCCCCTTCGCTAGTTGTTCATGACTCTAGGGGGCGGTGCTCATCTCTGTTTCAAAGCCGAAGAGCCAGCGCTGTACGAAGACGTCTCCATGGTCATGCGGCTGGCATGACTAAATGCTGAAGGTGCACAGATGGTTACCTTCCCATAAAAGAGGGTTCCTATTTTTATACTTGCAATTTTACCTGTTTTTGAACTGTAGTTGGCAGAACCTGGGGCAAGTAATGGGAGCTCACTCCATTATGTGGCACTAGGGATTTGAACCGCTGAACTGCCGACCTTTCTGATTGACAGCTCAGCGTCTTAGCCACTGCACCCCTTCTGAGCAGCTTACATCAGGATAAATGACCTATAACAACAATTACAAATGTAACAGTGAATCAAAATTGAAAAAATTAAGACAAAGTAAAAACAGGGGTTTGGAGGGGAGAGGCGTCTGCATCATTAGTGTATCAACCACCTCCAGTCAGCAGCTTCTCCTTCAGGACCCCTTGCCAGCCATCCCAGACAGGTTTTAAGGGCTTTCCTGCAGGCTAAAAAGGGGGGATCTTATCTCCTGTGGCAAGATATTCCAAAGGGTGGGAGCTGTGATAGAAAAGGCTCTTCTCCTGGATCCTGCCAGCCACAATTCCTTGGCAGATGATATCTATAATAGGCCCCTTCTGCCAGCACGTGCGAGTGGCCAGCCCCATTGGGGAAAGACGATTCTGCGGATATCCTGGACCCCTGCCATAAAGGGCTTTAAAAATAATAACCAACATCTTGAATCGAACCTGAAAGCAGACTGGCAGACAGTTCAGCTTGCACAACGGTGGTGTTACATGTGCCACCCTAGGGGGTCTCCAAAACCAATTGTGCTGCTGCATTCTGGAGCATCTGGAGCATTGCACTGCAATAATTCAAGTGGGAGATGACCCTGGCGTGAGTGATGGAGCACAGGGTCTCACAATCCAGGAAAGGGCACAATTGCTCTTGTGCCACATGATATTGTACGAAAGCTCTCCTAGCTACAACTGCCACCTGCTCTTCAAGCAGGAGTCACGAGTCTAGAACTCCTAAGCTGTGTGCTGGGTCTGTCTAGGGTAGTCCCACCCACATCCAGAACTAAAGTCGAGAAGCCTGCAGATCCTGAGGTTCTGCATACCCACAGCTACTCTGTCTTACCAGGGTTCAGCTTTTCTCTCATCCAGGGCCCCACAGACTCCAGGCACCACAAAAGAGCACTTTCTTATTAAAACAAGAAATCAAAATGCCCTTACCCATCTCAAGCTGAGAGGAGTTATCTATAGGGATTTTTTATTAGCATCCATGAGTGGCATTTTTGGCAAAAGGGTCCATAGAGCCTTCTTCGCATTCAGCAAAATGAAGGTTGGACTTTCTATGACTCACCCCATTAAACATGAAAAAAGTGGATATATTGAAATAACAGAATGTGATCGATTATTTAATACATGCATCTGTACCTATTAGGCATCCCTGCAATATTGGTTGGAAATCTGGGAGCCGTAGTCCAATATTATGTACACATGGAGGCTTGCCTATTTGAGTCATTTATTGATTTATTGATAAGGCTTACACCTTAAAATTTGCCCATCTTGTAAAACACGATTTTGGGAGGCTCACGTCAATAATAAAACCATAACAGTAAAAACAAGAAAACCAAGTGGGGGGAAATGTATTGCTATTACTGTATGACCTTAATCAGAGGTGCCCAAACTTGGCAACTTTAAGACTTGTGGACTTCAATTCCCAGAATTCTCCAGCCAGCATAGCTGGAACATAAAAGTCCACAAGTCTTAAAGCTGCCAAGTTTGGGCAACCCTGCCTTAAATTAAGCAGGTTCCCCTGAACCGAACTTGCCTCCTGAAGATTACATGGACGGGTTACTTTCTTGACAAGATGAGAGGCAGTCACTTCAAAGGTACCTTTATGTGTACCTGTCACGCACAAATATGCTTTTTTAGCAATTGCCATCCTTTCAAACAATCGCAAAACTCCTGGAAAATCTATCTATTCACCAACCCTTGAGGAAAGGAATACCAAAATTCCACTTCCCTTGCTTTATGACCAATAAACAGAGCATATTTTCTTCTTGGAAGCCATTAAACTGTCACCAAATGGCACTGTGTTTATTCAGTCTTCTTCCAGAGTACGATAGTGTGGCTGCCTTTGGGAAGAGAAGGCTAAGAGCTCAGGCTGGCTCCCCTCTCTAAAGGGTTTTTCAGATTCTCAACATAAATTATTTGTATAGGGCTTCCTCTAAAATTTCTGTCAATACAGCCACAAGTGCCCATTGCCTTAATTCCTTTCTCAGGCAATTGTGGGCAACTTTTTTTTTGTTCTGGCACTCTTAAACTGTTTGCAGTATCCCTTATTCATTGCTCTAGTGACAGATTTATATGAGGTCCACTCCTGAATTGCTCTGGGCAGATTTCTCTCTCTTAAACTAAGCATGAAAAAGCCAGTGATTCTGGAAAAAAGCAGATTCTGCCCAACAATAGCCATAATGGATTCAGCTAAAGTGGTATTTATAATTTTAGGGATGTTCAATGCACTTTATTTCATTTTCCCAGCAGGATTATTTTACACACATAATCTTAGAAAATTACAGGGGCCACAAAGAGGATGGGTACATACTAATGATTTCCTGGCCATATATTTCCAATTTCTGATGGAGACAAGAGGCAAATGACCGTCAAAATCCTACATAGTCTTTAGTCCCCCAAAGTTAGCCCATTCGGGTCTCTAGGTCAGGAGTCTCCAAACTTGGCAACTTTAAGACTTGTGGAATTAAACTCCCCCACCAGCATGAATTCTGGGAGTTGATCCACAGCTTTAAAGTTTGGAGTCCCCTGAGCTGGAACAATATTTGATGAGTGCCTTAAAACAGTTGACAAAGGAGTATTAACAGGTTATATTTAGATGATATGTCTTAATGATAGTGGATTGCTAAATTATTGCTTCTTAATTTGGGAAAATTCTGGTATAGTCTCTATTCATACTGGGGATGGACATCTCATCTTTCTTCATTTTATATTTCTAGAAGACAGCAAAGATCACAACAATCTCTATTTTCGATTGATTTCAACCAAGAAATGCTAAATGTTTGAATGGATATTGTAAGAGAACATTTGCAAATGATGTTTGCTTCTTTGGGAAGTTTGATGTGGGGCAGTGCATTTGTTTATTGGCATCTCAAAATGTTCTTCATGTTGTATAACTAAAACCAAAGTTCTATAAAAATGACCAAAAGCCTCACACACTCTAATGTACGTATGTTTTAAAGCAAATCAAATTCAGGTAAAAACTGAGCCAATGGAAGCGTTATACTAAAACCATGACAAATAATACACTGACATATAATGTATGGCAATAGCAGCCATCTTTAAAGAAAGTTTCAAATGTTCTACTCTTTAATTACCTTGACAGATATAAGATAAATGGTATTACTTCAGAGATGGTATTCAGTAGGTTCTGACCAGTTCTAGAGAACCGGTAGTAGAAATTTTGAGGAGCTTGGCGAACCAGTAAATAACACCTCTCACTGGCCCTGCCCCCATCTATTCTCTGCCTCCTGAGTCTCAGCTGTTTGAGAGGGAATGGGGATTTTGCAGCATCCTTCCCCTGCCACGCCCACCAAGCTATGCCATACCTACCAAGCCATGCCATGCTCACCAAGCCACGCCCATGGAACCAGTAGTAAATTTTTTGAATCCTACCACTGTATTACTTGATTAAAGGTAATAGGTGTTCAAACAAAGACAGAATAGAATAGATGCTATCAGCCCTTCAAGGTAGCACAGATTAGAAAACCAAGGCCAGGCAGGTTACTGCTACTTTTATAGTAAAGGTAACAAAATCTTGCAAGTCAGAATGTATTCACCCTTCTATCCTTCTGTGAACTAAGGAAGGGTTTGCTGAGACATTTGAGCACAAGATTGGACTAGAAGACCTCCAAGGTCCCTTTTAACTCTGTTATTGTGTCACATTCTTGGCCAGGATTCATGTTCTGTTTTGATTGGTGTCTTAGATGTGGGTCTTCCTCCTTTCCTTCAAGGCCATTTTCTTTGCCCCCTACATATCAAGACATAAAGGAAACTATCATACATGCCATTCTATGGATTCTCCTTATTCTGCCTAAATCATTTACAGCAACTTTTGTGGCACTTGGACCGACAGTTCACTTTCTTGATCATTTGCAGCAGGGTTGCCAGGGGAAGGGCCTTCTCTGTGGCGGGCCCAGCCCTCTGGAACAACTTGCCTCCCCCGACCTTCGTACCATCACGGACCTTCGCCTCTTCCGGCGAACATTAAAGACTTACTTTTTTCATGCGGCCGGCCTGGCATAGTGTGTTTTTACTATCATTTTAATAGGGTTTCTTATTATTTTAACACAGGTTAAATTTATTTAATTTAATTTTAAATTTATCTATTGACTGTATTTATATGTATGTTATCCTTTATTATTATTCCTGTGCACCGCCCTGAGTCCCTACGGGAGAGAGGGCGGTATACTAATTAATTAATTAATTAATTAATTAATTAATTAAATAATAAGCAAAAGAGGCAAGGCTAACCAGGGGTTAGCACACACCCCCCAAGCAAATCAGACAGGAAACAAGACCAGATGAGCAAAACATATTTTCTTGTAAAGCTATGCTAACAGAACCTTGCAAGTGTGGAAGTACATACTTCCTGCTGTAACACTTTTAAGTGTTATATCCATTCAGGCGGGTCCTTCTTCAGTTTCTTTCTTTAACTGTTAATCTACTGAGAGCTTCTGCCTCTCTTGTCTGATAGCTTCCTAAGCAATCTCTCCTAACCCCTTTCCTCAAGGTTATCCATGCATTCCATTACATTGGGCAAGACTGATAAATATAAGAATGGGAGCAACAACATTCTAGAAATCAAACTATTGCCATTTCTACCTTTAAAAAGTCCTCCAACCTCCCCAATTCCCATGGCCTAAAATAACCCTTCCAAATACAATTGTATTGACAGAATTTAACTTTTTCAGTCACCAGCTACAAAAGCCGTATGTAAAAACAAACACAACAAAACCAAAATAACATGATTCAGTTTCTTCTCGCCCCCATCTGCTAGGATTCTAGGACCAGTGAATATGCCCAGTCGTTACGAAGAAGTCGTGGTTTTTTGGGAGGACATTTAAAATGCTTTTTAATCTGTTCCACAAACAAGATCTATTAAGTCACTGGAATGGAATTCTTTACTGTTTTATCTACATATTGGTTCACCTGTCTTAATTGCCAACAGTGGAACAGTGGAACAGTGCATTAATTTTTAAACAAGGTACCTCAAATGCATTAACTTAAAGAATGTATATTAAAAAAAACCAAAACCTAGGACCCATTATTCCTGTGGTATTAAAATTTCAAGGATCTTCAGACCAGTTGTATTTGCAAACTTGTGGCCACTGCAGAATGATCACAGTCATTGAATGATAACATGATTGTTATGTCCAACATTTCCTACCAGCTTTTCACAAACTATGTCAATGGGGAAGCCAGTTGGATGTCAGAAGAAGCTCCCACTCCTTTTTTGTCCTGCCGTAGTCATTCTGTTTCTCTGCTTAGGTAAGAAAATATCTCTGAGAGGATACCCCAATGGGGCATGGCTTGTCTAGTATATGCCTATATTTCTTGCTCTCATTACCTTTTCCAACTCCCCCCCATTTTACTCTTCTTCCCACTGGTTAACAGGTAAATACCACAGTCATATTACTTTGCTTATGAAACATAAGCACTGCCCATCAGATGCTTATCAGACACAACCCAACATTTTAAGTGGGTTACAACCTGGTTATCTGACAGACTATTTTTCTCATTATGAATTTGATTGTGAAAATTGGTAGAAAACTCACTTTTGAGGACACAGTGGCCTCACAACAGCAAATCTGCAACTAGTACTCCATAAGGCTATATTTATTGTAAATAGTCTAATGTAGCTTCTGTGTGACATGCTGAGAATGAGGATTAATTTCATTTTGGATGCAAGAACAGAAAAGGATCTCCTAAGAATGGAAAATCTACAATCAACTATTTACAGTACATATAGCCATTTAGAACACTTAACTGTGACTTTGCTGTTTTCATATTAGTGTTTTAATATATTTTAATTAATTAATTTTAATACAATACTTAAAATTCTCTTGATTTTTACCTTCGTTTTAATCAATCAATTGCCCCTTGAGCGTATGTTCCTTGATTTAGAACTATCTAGAATTGCAGTTGCAATGCCAAGCGAAAGTTATGGTATAAACTTTTTAGAACAGAATTCTTTATTGGCCAAGTGTGATTGGAGACACAAGGAATTTGTCTTTGCCTATGTTCTCAGTGTACATAAAAAGACAAGATACGAATCATAAGGTACAACGCTTAATGATAGTCATAGGGTACAAGTAAGCAATCAAATCATATTAGGAAACAATAAGGATACAAGCAACAAAGTTACAGTCATACAGTCATAAATGGGAGGAGATGGGTGATAGGAACAATTAGTAGATTAATAGTAATAGTAATGCAGACTTAGTAAATAGTTTAACAGTATTGAGTATTGAGGGAATTGTTTAGCAGAGTGATGGTGTTCGTGAAAAAACTGTCCTTGTGTCTAGTTGTCTTGATGTGCAGTGCTCTATAGCGTCGTTTTGAGGGTAGGAGTTGAAACAATTTACATCTAAGGTCACAGGGTTGTTGTGGTGGGAAAATAAAAGGAAGGAGAATTAGGCTTGTTTGCCATCTTGAATTATTTACAAAAACAATTGCATAAATAAATAATCGTTTAATTGATTAAATTATTAGTCATAAGTATTTTGATAGAAATGATGCTCTATAGTGTCGTTTGAGGGTAGGAGTTAAAACAATTTAGGTCCAGGATGCGAGGGGTCTGTAAATATGTTCATGGCCCTCTTTTTGACTCATGCAGTGTACAGGTCCTCAATGGAAGGAAGGTTGGTAGCAATTGCTTTTTCTGCAATTCTAATTATCCTCTGAAGTCTGGCATTGCAACCCCAAGTTGGCATTGTAACCTCAAATCTAGATAGCTCTAAACCTAAGGCAGGGAAAACTACGTATTCCATCATCTTCACACTGAACTGCAGGTTTTCCTTTGCAAAGATGGAGTTTTAGATACACAATCCTAGCAGAGGAAACATGACGTAAAAGAGATTGTTGGGAATTCAGTAAACAACTTCTCAAGAAAGCAGTACCACAGTCTCAGTCCCAAGTATTAAGAAACTTTTTTTATTGACTTTCAGAATATACTAGTCTTCGCCTCCATAGCACGGCATGTCTGCAGGCACATTCCATTAATGAACACAGTTAGAGTCTTCACCAACACTGCCTCTCCCTGCATGAAGCCAGCTTATTGCTTGACCCCAACTGACATCACTTCCCTCTTTATGGCACAAATACTAAAGGAAGCCAAATGTTGGTACAGCAGCAAGAAGGAAGCTAAGGTACAATTTAATCTACTTAAAAGGATGCATGCTTCCTTTTATTTTTTAATCTCTGAGATAACATTAGCAAATCAAAGGAGGCTTCTATTTTTCTGCATCTTTGTGTAAACATACTTGGTAACAAACACCTGCTTTTTATTCCAGCAAAATCAATTTGGAGCCCAAATGAATGTGCTTCACTTTGAAGAAGATTCTTTCCCCCCCCAAAAACCAAGAATCAAAATCAGAGGAAGAATACATTTTATCGGGGGGGGGGGGGAGCCAAACTCTCCCGCACCCATCACAGGTTAACAGCAGTTCCACATCTCATTTGTGAACCCTATGAAAACTGGGGAGGGCAAAATGTAGTTTAAAGTATAAAATCTAAATTTGTACTTTGTAGGCTTGGCCTTATTTTCTCCCATCAAACCAAAGAATACTTAGAGTATATACAGGGTATGTACAGTATGTTTATATATTTATTTATTTCAGGAAATCTATATAGGTTTCCTAAAATAAATAAATAAAGACACATACTATACATACATACATACATTCACATTATTCCCTTTCTACATAAGTCAGATTATGTAAAGCAGAGAAAAGGAATAAAATAGGAAGTCAATGAAGTTGAAAGTATGAAATTAATAGTGAGAGGGAAAAAAAGAAACACTATAGGATGTGATTAAAATATAGTCATTGTCTTTAGCTTTCAATTCTTTTATGTTCAATTTTTTACTTTTTTTTTTTTTTGAGGAAACTACTAGAATGCTCATATACATACTTTCCCTCACAAAATTCCTTCTTTGGAACTCACCACAAACTATCCAGTACCTTTCTACCAGCATTTGAACATTTCCTCATTCCTTAGGAAGTATGAAGAAACTTTGCTGGGGTTTTGGTTTTTTTGCCATTTAATCATTTGTCCTATTTTACCTGTCAAACTAACCGCTCTGGTCTGGTGCATTCATTATTAGATCAAAACATTCCATCTCATCATACAATCAATATAATATTTACTGCAAATAATTTGTCTTTTCAACACAAAAAACACTTGGAAATTTCTCTTCTCACATTCACACATTTCCAAATGAGTTAATGATCTGAAGAGCAAAAGATCCAGTCCTATCCTTAACACAGTCACACTCCATTTCCCAATATTGTTCACTGTTGTCTCATACCCATCTGATCAGAATTCTGATCAGCCACTTCCTAGGCACATTTTATAAACTAATTTTGTTTTTACTGTATCTTCCTCTTCGCACAGGGGAAAAATACTAGCATTCTTTCAAATGTCAAAAAGAAGTGCAACCTTCACACCTACCTTAACCAAATTGCACATCCACGTTATGTACCAGCTACATCCCTATTTTAACATTTCTCCAATTATACTATTTTCAGCCTCACTATTTTTCAACATTCTCATATAATGATATTTTTATTGGACACAAGATTGCATTCCTATCCATGGCCCAGTTCTTTTTTGCTGCATTCTTTCATCTCATTCTCTTCCATCCATTCATATCATTTTACACATTCTTGCATCACATTCACTCCCCAAAATTCATCGGTACTTCACTCATTATCACATTTTAATGTAATATCACATGCAAATATTACAAACCATTAATTCATAATTTTATACGTATCCATAACCTAGGTGATAGAAATGCACACTTTCTGAAATAATTTTAGCTCTTTAATTAATAATTAAACTTACACTTCCCTGCTTATATTCATCAACTCTAGTGTAAAAGAACAACTTTCATTCAGTTGTTACATCCTTCCCTTTCTCTTAATTTCACAGGTACACAAGAAATTTATTTTTTCCCTTTTCTTTCATTCACTTATTCATGCTTCTTGCTATTTCCATGCATTACACGTTGCAATATGCCATGGTCTCCCACCAGATCTTTTCACGTATATCTTCCTATTGTACTCATCATGGTTTTGATTAATCAATGCTTTCCCATAATTTATTGTTAGTTCGCATAATTCATTGTTAGTAAGATAAACTGAAGACTAGATCTCCAGCCTTGGAGATACTGATAATACATGAAGCTTTCCCTGCTAATGGTAAGTATAGTACTTGTTTTATTTTTCACTTGCTTCTCACTAGACAAAGTACAAGTTGTACCAATCAGTTTGGGCATATTTTGGGCAGCCTGCCCCAAAGTACAATCCAGGTCCAATCCAGGTCCAGTGTTATGCCAAGCCATTTTACACTCTTCTATGCAAACCAGGATCTCACTATGTCTCAAGGCAACATGCTTTTTTGCCAGCATCTGTTCAATTCAGAGATACACAAACTCAGGATATGAAATGTCTGCAAACCTAAGCTGAGCTGGGTTTATTAGATAAAGATTTTGAAAATCCATTACCAGCTCTCCCAAAATTTTCATCTCTGCACTCAGGAAAGCGTCTATCACAAAAAAACAGGGCAACAAGAAATAAAATAAAATAATAAAATTAGGTGAACCAATCCATTGTCTTTCACATAATATGTATTTTTGCTCCGGTAGAAGCTTCCAATAATTGAGAAGCTGGTTTCAATTCCAGGTAGATGAAGCACAGCACAAGCAGATCTCCATCTCAGTGTACCAATTTTACTTCAACACTGGCCTGTCATTGTTCTCACAGATTACATGAGTGGCTCATTAACTGAATTGCATGGTGGAATTCAGATTCTTTCCATATTTCTCTCTACTGAAAAGCTCCGTTCATACATTTCAGTGAGGGAACTCTCTTCCTGTGGGAATAAACCTAAGTAGGATTCCTGAACAAACCTGAGCCTCGGGATCAAGATGGATTTCAGAAAACTTCTCCTTAGTTATTTCTACTCCACCTCTTTTCCCTCCTGGAAAAATCAAACTGTCTCTTGGCCTTGTCCCATTAAACATTGTGTGATACCAGAAGACCTTAGCTTCACTACGAATGTATGTGACTTCATACATCTTCAGATGACATTCAGTTTGGAGCCTCTCAGAAGGTTGAAACAAGCCCAACAACAATTGGAGGGGGGTTTGCTTACCAAATATACTACATTAAAAAAAAACCTGATAGGTCATTTGGGGCAACCAAGGTCTGTCTACAACAAGCTGCTATTTATTAAGGACAGGCAGGATTAGGACACTGATTAAGGAGTACTCTAATTAGCAGTAGGTCTTTCAGTTCTTCAACCCTGACCTCTGATCTTTCCAGGTGAGAGGGTGGGAATTGAAGGAGACCATCCTGCACGTGTTTTCAGGGCTCCTAAGAGGTGGGTGGTGTTGGCGGCAAGGTTCAAGTAAACTCACTCCGGGTTTTTAATTCAGGCGAAACCCCACTCCAAAGGACAAACAAGCTTTGGCCAGTTGTTAGCCTGCCCACTATCCCACCTTTCAATACACGTCAGGACGTGCCTACCCCAAGGAAGGCAGAACCCCCAAGCCCAATGGCCACCCCACGCGAGAAAAGAAGAGCACTAACAGATGCTAGCAGGTGTAACGTGGGGAGAAAACGGACTCCCCCCCCCCCTGTCCCGCCGTCATCTGCCCCTGCCCCGCATAACAAACCCCAGAGGGGCCCTTTGCCTTCTAACGGCACCGTGACTCTCGTCGGTCAATCGCTGGTTCCCCGCCCGCCCGTCCACACCCCGCCGCCCCTCGGCCGCCTTCTCACCCGCGGATTCGTTTCGCCGTTGGCTTCCCTCCTCGCGGATCACCACCGTTCTCGACACGTCGAGGATGGAGGCGGTGGCTGCTTGCATGGCTCCCGGGCCCTCGGGGCTTCCGAGTTGCAGGGGGAGGGGAGGGGGGCGACCTGGCCCTCTTCACCGGGCAAAATCTCACACTCTTCCCGGGGGGGGGGGGACGGGTCTTCCCCGCTGGCCTGTCAGCTGCGGCTGAGGGGATCGCGGCGCTCCCAGCAGGCTTCTGTCCGCGGGCAGGAGCGCCGGCTTCGTTTCCCGCTTCTCCTTTTTTACAACTGCCGGCGCTTCGCTCGCCGTCCCCTCCGCCTCCGCCCCGGCGGCGTCTAACGAGCGGCAAGCAAAGGACGGTGCTGAGCACCTGGAGATCCCGCCCTCCCCCGCTCGCTCCCCCCTCCCTCCCTCCCTCCCCCACCCGCCACATAAGGCAGCGCACCTCGCTTCCTCTTCGGCGTTGAGCCCGGGCGAAGGAAGCGGAGAGCTTCGCGCCTTCTCGATTCAACGACCACCGGGGACTCGACGTGCCGGAGCCGTCGGATCTCTCCCGTCGGATGCGCCCCTGGAATCGCGCCGTATCCAATCCAAAGGTGCGCGGCGCCTTCCGCCGTGAATATCGCACAAGAGGCGGATTCGTCCAGGGGCTCAGAGGCGTCTCCACCGGAGCGGGTTTCGCGATCCCCCATCTGGTCAAAACACACGACTGGACGAGTCCCTCGGCCGACTTAGGGCAGAATCCGGGGCCTCCTGTGGGTAGAAGTAGTCGCGGCAGGGCCCCGCGCTCCTCAGTCCCAACTTATGTCCCCTTCCTCAGAAAACGGGAGCAAGGGGACCATTTAGGCCACATGAATATGCATAAGTGATTCCTCCAACACTTCTGGTTGTATAAGAGCGTGTAAGACAAAAGGCACGCTCCGCTGGGGAGCGGCGGAATCATCACGCACCGCGGCATACTCTCCAGAGGCAGACGGAGCGGTGGGGGGAGGTTGATCTAAAATGGCACATATTTATGTTTTGCGTTGCTCCTTGTTTTAATAATTCATATCTTGCCTGATCTTTGGGAACTCACACACAACGCGCCTTTCATATTTTCCCTAAACAGAGCTTTGCGACGTAGATCAGACTGCAAAACAGATTCGCTCAAAGTTATTTCCACTGGAATTGAACCTGCACAGTTTTCCGAGTTCTACCGCTACTTCAGTGTTACTTTCCATCTGCGCTTCTTCAGTTTCTTTTTTCTACGCACATACACAGGGAGGGAGATAAAACAAAACCTTTAGATGTGGACCTAAAAATATGCCTGATTTGCATATGTTCATATATTCCAAAATGTCCGCATGAAAATAACATTTAAAATTTTTTTTGTGGTAGAGACAAATAGCATCAAATGACTCAGAAGCAGGAATATTTTTGATGCACAACCAGAACTGGCACTACCTGGTTGAATCCCAGTAGGGAGAAGGTGCAGTATATAAATTTAATAAATAAGAATAAGAATAATACCTACCTTTCTCAGTGTATAACTCTATCAGTCCTTACTGAACAATGGTTTGTATTATACATATCTGAGTTTGCATGATCCTAGCTACTTACAAGAAGTCCTGGATGGGATGATTGACAACTGTGCAGCTCAGAAGGTGGGACAAATAGGATCAATAAGAATAAAGATTTTGTAGATAAACCATTAAATACTAGTACTTAACAAATGTTGCACAGTACATCTACTCCGGACGACTATATAATAATGCCAGTTCAGTAACCATATAATGCTATGTCATATATCCACAGTATCTAATAAAAACCGTCATGCAAATTACATAAATGACATAATTTTTGTTAGATGTCATGAAACCAATGACTTACAGTAAGTAAGTCATATGATTTGCCAGTGGCATAATGATAAATATGATGTCATTTCCTTCCTGTCTGAATGGCTTTGCCCATATCTCTATGATTTCCCTTGCTATGCAACTCTAAATTTGCTCCATTTTCCCAAATCCAAATAAATGCTGGCCTTCTGCCTTGTTGTCAATTAGAACCACTAGTCAAGCTGTGATCCTATAAGCCTTTCTTTCATTTCGCAGGGCTTTATTTAATGCATAGAGTCAGGCTTTGTTTATGGAGAAGCTAGAGGTATACAAGTGTGGGAGTTTGGTTTCAGGCAGCATTGAAAAGTTAAGAGGGTTAATTTGACTCATGCAATTCAAGGAGACATCCATGCACTTTTCTGCTTATCAAGATAGAAGTGTTTGCCATAGCTTTCTTCAGGCATGTTGTGTTTTTCTTTTAATGTTTCCAGACTATCCTAACATTCTAGAATTCCATGGGGTTTCCCATCCAAGTGTCAAACATTCTGAATCCTGCTTAGCTTAGCAGACCGTATGTCAGCCCAGTGAGTAAACTCATCACTTGTCATTATTAATCTCAGGCTTTGGATATGATAACATAATCCCCTCCAGGTAGTTTTTGCTGCCATCTCACCAACTGATTGACATCTGCACGAAACTAAGCTGATCTGTGCAGGGCAGGGCTATCTATTTATATTGCCGTAGCTTGCTCTGCAGAAAAGGTAAGGCATTTTTTAAAACTAAACTACCCCGATATGCTTATTGGATCAGCAAAATAAGGAAAAGGAGGGAAAAGGAGAGAGAAAAGGTATGTTTAAGTGAAACCAGAAGATATGGACCGATTTAATACTAACACAGGATTCTTTTATTTCAGGCTGCAGTATAAGTACACATTTATTTATTTAATCACATTTCTTTGGCTGCCCATCTCAAACAAGGTGAAATACAATAAATCCAACAATTAAAACATAATATAAAAAACCAGCTGAACAATTAACCTAAGTAAAAACAAGATTGTGAGAGGGTTAACATATATGGTACAATCAATAGGTGGGTCAGGTGATCTTTAGGCCTAAAGAAAAAAACACATTTTGAGGGCTTTCAAAGGGGCCAGAAAGTTGGAGCCAATTTCATCTCAGAGGAAAGTTTTTCCAGAAGGTGGGTGCCACAGTAGAAAAGGCACATCTTCTGGGTCCCATCAAATAGAAATTCTTAATAGATGAAACCCATAACATGCTTCTGTTGGCCCTGATGGATGGGTAGAAATAATTAGGGAGAGAAGTTTCCTCAGGATAACCCATTCCTGTGCCATATAGAGATTTAAAGGTCAAAAACACCTTGAATTGGGCCTGGAGGCAAATTATGTGGCTCACAGAGCAAAGGCGTAATTCTATAACTTCATTTGCACCAATCAAAGTTTCTGATTACTACAATAAAGCCAGAGGTGGTATTCAGCAGGTTCTGACCAGTTCTGGACAACCGTTAGCGGAAATTTTGAGTAGTGCGGAGAACTGGTAAATACCACCTTTGACTGGTCCCACCTCCATCTATTCTCTGCCTCCCAAGTCCCAGCTGATCAGGGGGATATGGGGATTTTGCAGTAACCTTCCCCTGGAGTGGGGAGGGAATGGAGATTTTACTGAATCCTTCCCCTGCCACGCCCACCAAGCCACGCCCACAGAACCAGTAATGAAAAATTTTTGAATCCCACCACTGTATTACTTGATTAAAGGTAATAGATGTTCAAACAAAGACAGAACAGAATAGATCCTATCAGCCCTTCAAGGTAGCCCAGACTAGAAAACCAAGGCCAGGCAGGTTACTACTAATTTTATAATAAAGGTTTAGTAACAAAATCTTGCAAGTCAGAATGGAGTGGGGAGGGAATGGAGATTTTATAGTATCCTTCCCCTGCCATGCCCACCAAGCCACGCCCACAGAACTGGTAGTAAAAAAAATTGAATCCCACCACTGAATAAAGCACATTATAGTACTCCATTCAGGAGATAACCAGGATATGAGAAATTGTGAGCAAAGCCTCATGATCCAAGAACAGGCACAACTGGTAAACAATATGGAGTTGTGCAAAGGCCCTCCTAGTCACAACTGCCACCTGCTCCTTGAGGAAGGAATAATGAATTCAGAAAGATCCCCAGTATGTTTGGGACAGTACAGACGTGCAGTTTCAGATTTGGAAGGCCTAAAACCCGCCATAATTGGGCAGGGGGTGTTTGACAATTGACTTTACCCTACACTTCCATGTAAAACAGAAGGGACAAGATTGTTGACCCCTGAGGCACCCCAAAGGTGAAGGACTGTTCACATGATCTCTCCACTGAATATCAATTGGAACCGACGGTTGGACAAGAAAGCAAACCACTGCAGGACAGCTGGTCAAAGTTTGCATTCCAACTTGGAAGAACAACTCTTCTCTAGATGAAAAAAATATATAAGAAAAAGTACTCCCGGGCATTGAACTGCCACAAACGCACTGCAGCATCTAAAAGCATTCCAAAGACAAAAATGTGAAGATGTGCTTCTTTCTTCTAAAGAATATACTTTGAAAGACTATGATTTTTTTTTTCATGTTCATTGCTGTCATGAATGAAATATAAGATTTATTCCAGCAGTGGGAGTAATGCATGAGTGAAAGAGGACCACCTAAAGGCTGGAATAAATTATGAATGCATGAATGAATGAAAAATAAAAATAAAAATCAACAATATTCTGTGATTCAACTTTTCTCTGCAGGGTCCAGAGCTCTCCATCTCATTTGCTGAAGGATTCAGAAATCTTCCAGTGGAGATTTTTGTGCAGGTAGAAAAGTGTAGTGGGAAATCAACAAAGATCACTTTGCCCACCCTTCTCCAATAATGTTCTCCTCCCTCAATCAAAAGCCTCTCATCTATGGAAGATTGTAATTGGATTCAACACATAATACTATGTATATTCAAAGTTGATTTTTTCCCCTTTCTTGCAAAAGAAATAAATAATTCTTTTTGTATTTATATTTTATCCCGGCATATAGAAAGAGCAGAGTTGTTCAAAAGTATCCAGAAGAGCAACAAGAACAGTTGCCTAATTTTTCTCAAATGGCTATTTATGCAGAAAAAAACCAAATAAAAACATAATTCCCTCCAAAGATGAGTTTAGCCAAGACCCTATTAGCTTTCCAGAAATCCTTTAAAATATGGTTTATTCAGCAGCCTTGATGATCTCATGGAAACTGGGTGCCTGCAGGATCATATTGGTTGGTCCATTCTCTTACAATTTTACTTATGTTTATGCTTAATTGTTTTTAATTGTTGTTTATATTTGTTTTCAACCTACTGTACACTACCCAGCATCACATGTGTGAGATGGGTTGCTGTTCTGTCTGAGGGCTTCAAATAGTCAATAACACATTCTTGGCTGTTGGCCACTGGTAATTGAGCAAGATAACCAGTTCTCTGGTTGAGAGCCCAGACAACTTACATCACATGCTTAGCTCTGCAGTCACTGTTCACACACAGATTCCAAACTCCTTCACAGACACTGCTTGATTTCACAGACAGTCATAGATCCTTTCCAAATGGTTGTTTCTTGCAAATGTCCCCTCCCACCGCTCCACCTATAAGCTCTCTTGGGAGGGGCCAATCAACAACCACCTGGTTCTTAATCATTTCCTGTGAGCCTGTGTACGATGTAATTGCTGCCTCCGCCTCAGGGCGGTATAGCAATTTTAATAATAATAATAATAATAATAATAATAATAATAATAATAATAATAATAATAATAATAATAATAATAATAATAATAATAATAATAATAATAATAATAGACAAACTGCCTCTGATCCTCCCCACTGCTCCATGACCCAGGTGCCCCCTGGTGGCCAACCAGCCTCTCTGGTTCCTGTTCTGACTCTGAGCGCTCCCCAAGGTCTCCCTCATCTTCCAGAGCAGACTCATAGGGTTCCTCGCTCTCCGAGTCCATCATCAGCTCAGCGGATCCAACTGGGCCACAACAGGTTGGTATGTAAATTTGCTAAATAAATAAGTCAAACATCATGGTATTTCAGAATTAGATAGGGAAAAGGTCTGAATACAATCAGTCTCTTGGCCGTGTTTGCTAGTGCATTAGAGATAAGTTGATGCATTTCTTTCTTATGGAAATAAGTAGCATTTAATCAAGCCAAACTGCAAATATTGTAGCAAAAAGACCCACAATATAAGAAGTCTCCTTTGAATTGAGCTTGACTCTTAGTAAGTAGATGAGCTTTGTCTTGTTATCTGGGCAACAATATATATGTGGTTTGTCCCACGGTCTTCTCCTCCCCAAGTGGTTCTGAGTTTCTCATTTGAGCTTCAATCTAGTTCTGGGATTCTCGGGCAGACTCCCAGGCAGAAATCTGAGTCTGGTTGACCTTCAAATCTGATGGTGCCACCATTATTACTTGGTCACTAAAATGTATTTACATCAACAAAAGCACCTTCCAGGTTTTTTTAACCCTTGGATTAGCAGGTCTATATTTATCCCAGTTTATCTCCAGGAAGGTCTCATTCTGAGACAACTCTGTGACACACAGGGAGATTTCCGATAGTTAGATAGATGAGATGAAGCTAGTCTGTTTCTACAGCAGAATGGAATCTGAATCAATAATGGGCTGCAAGCAAAAAGGAGAAAGTGTTGTGTTTTCTTGCATCATAGTTTCTTCTCACAAGAGAAGAAATATGCAATATGCAATTCACACAAACAGTTTTTTTTTAAATGAATGTTGAAGATAAATATATAATGTATGTAGGGGCAGGAAAACATAATCAAGCTAGATAGGAAAGCATGCCAGTGCATGTTAAGAGCATAAGTACATAATTTCTCAACCCAGTTCATCTCTCCATTCAAATCCAGCATTTACTTTCCAGTGCTTTTAATGGTCCAAGCAGACTAGCATGGAGAAGCTAGAAGTATGGTCAGTGGTAGGATTCAAGTAATTTAACAACCAGTTCTCTGCCCTAATGATTTCTTCTAACAACCAATTTGACAAAATGCTCAGAAAGTGAACAACCGGTTCTCCCGAAGTGGTGCGAACTGGCTGAATCCCACCATTGGATATGGCCAAAGAGTTATGACTACTTTGGGTCAAGTAATGTTGTTAAGGAGTATTAGAAGAAAGTGGCAGGGATAATTCTACTGCTAGGCAGGTTTCTAATATTAGAATATGGATATGTTTTTGAATATATATTTTTTTATCAGATTCACAATTGAACAGAGATTTCCTCCCATTATTACTACACAGACCCATGCGCAAGTCTACTCACACATGCATACTGTGACTAGTCTATGGTATTCCATTTAAATGGACAATTGCATTAATGAAGGTGATTTTTCATGAAGACTATCACTATGAATGGTTAAGTGATAGGATTGGCAGAAATAGAGAAATTGACAGATTTGATTGAAGAAAAAAATGACCATTTTTATTTTCCACCTGGAATTTTGTGAGAAATGAAATTGTGATTTTGGAATTTGATGATTAGAATTATGCGGGTTTATAGAAATAATGTGGACTATTGTTAGAGTAATAGTGATGTATTTTTTAATTTATGTCTGTATCAAAGAAAGTTGGAAGCCATTCTTGTTCTATTTTCTTTACTTTTTCGTTCATTTTTCCTTCTGCACTTTTTTCTTTTTTCTTGCTTTTTCCTCCCTTTAAATTCTTTTTCTTTTTGCATGTCTATTTTTAAAAATTCAACAATGATACACACACACACACACACACACACACACACGATTATCACGATGCAAGGAAAATGCAAGTACCATCCACTGTTTTCACTAGAAAAACTGTTATTGGTAATTAATATTATAGTAAATATACATACATTTTTAGTGTCTTATTCTAATATATGAATAACCCCTTTCCTTCAAGAGTACAAGATGTTAAATTCAGATGGAATGCTGAAAGGGTGCATAAGGCCATGAAACTGAGCACATGCTATCTTGTGCTCACCAGCCCAGTTTTTCCTTCCCCAAGATTATTGAATTTAATGGTAATGTTGTGGGTTGAAGGGTCAAGTTACTAACATTTTAACAGAAGCAGTTTATTTTTATATTAGGTTTTGTTGCTCAACCACCAAGTTTAAAGCAGAAGTAGGCTGGGTTTGGAGGCTGTAAATAGTGCTGTGAGCAGAGGTGAACAATTGCAGGTTGAAATAATGAGATGGAAAATATATTCTAAAAGTAAGAGAGGGAGGGGGGAGGAAGGGAGAGTGTGTATATGAGAATGTGAGCATGTATTTAACCTAATATCAGGTTTAGGAATAGCAATTTTGAACAAAGCTATAGAGAATTTCAGAAATGGAAATCATCAAGGTCATTTTGAAAGATCTATCATAATGTATAATTATTTTGCATTTGCTATTAAAGTAGTGCGTTGATGTCAATAAATGGTACACGTGAAATAGTGGCTTTGATGATCATCAAATGCTGCTTTTCCAGAACAAAGTTTTAGGCACACTCCTATAACATTATCTCAGAGGCAACCTATTGGCCTTGCTTTTAAACTGAAATATGGAGACTTACGTTGCTTTTCATGTTGCTACGGTTCTGCATGTCTACAAGGTGAAAATTTTAATATATTACAATTTTGCACATTTTCAAAGACATGAACTTTTTTTAAAAAAGTGTGCCATATTTAAAATCTGGCATTCTGCGTCGTTCTTGTGTCATTTTATGAGCTCTTGACCTCCTCCTTCTTCATAGAGGGAGGGATAAAAGGGATGGTAGATAAAACTCAACCAGGTTGAAAGGAATCCCAGATACAATTGTAAGGTATCAACAGGTCAATGGATCGGATCAGGAAACAGATTCCATTGGAAGAACTGAAACATACTTTATTGTGATAGGCCATAATAACAAAAACCAACAAACCCAATTAGGACTTATTTTTCTTCCCTCTTACATCCCATTTAAGACATATAGGAAGAAACTTTCCAAATACTATCTTGCTTTCCAGATCTTAAGGAATATTTTGGTCCCCTTTGCTTACACGACATTGTTGCTTATTTCCCTCATAGAATAAAAGGATTGAGAGGGAGCTTGGAGGTCCCCTAGTCCAATGCCTTGCTCAGGTAGGACACCCGATAGCAGTGATGCCGAACCTTTTCAGCACTGAGTGCTGAAAAGGGAGTACACACGCTCGTCTGGGCTGCAACCCAGAAGAGTAACTGCCCAGGGCATACGTGTGCCCCCGAAAATGAACTTCCAGTTTCCAGCACACATATGCGTGCTGGCCACCTAGTCTTCCAGATTTCTAGCGCGCATGCACATGTGACGATCAGTTAGCCAGTGCGCTTGCTCATGCAGAAAAACAGAAGACCAGCTCTTCCAGTTTCCGGCACTGCTGCACGCATGAAGGCCAGCTGATCGTCATGGGCACATGCATACCAGAAACCCAAAAGAGAAATGGGCAACGCTGTGCCTGCTAGACGACATGGCTCAATGTGCCATTTCGAGCATAGGTTTGCCATCAAGGCCCTATACTACTATGTCTGTCTTTTCTTGAAAACCTCCAGTGATGGAGCACCCATAACTTTTAAGGGAAGCCGTTCCACTGATTAATTGAAATTTCTCCTTAGTTCTAGCAGGTCTTAGTAGGTCTCTAGTAGGTCTTAGTAGGTCTCTCTTTAAAAGTATTCCACCCATTACTTTTTGTCCTATCCTCAAGGTCATCTCTGTATTCTCCAGGTTGCCTCTCTAATAGACCCTCTTGGTACTTGCATAACTTTTATAGTATGCAAGCAAGGTAACACAAACATTTGCAAGGAGGCTGTGAAGAAGAAATTGAACTTAAAATAGTTACAACAAAAGTGATGACAGTTCATCATCATCATAATACCCTCGGCTAATGTTATTCTAGAAACATTCCCTTTTGTACCCTTCACTTAAAAGAAATGTTGAGATAAAAGGGTAGGCTTAATCCACGCCTAAAATACCACATTGATTATTTACATCAGTTTACCTTGCAAAAACTATTTTAAAAATCCAGTGGTTACTTGAGATTGATTTATACATTGTGTTCCCTAGATTGAGGAGATGGCCAATAGAACATTTTATACTAAAAGCGGTATATGCAGGGCACAATTCCAGATATAGCTGAGAAATGATAAAGACAAAGCCTTCTTCAGTTTCTGTATGTACGCAGTTCCTAGACTGCAGTATGTTAAATATTTGGAAATATGTTGCTTTTAGAGACCAATTTCTGTCTTCTGCTTGCTACTCTCTTTGAAATAGAAGTGCCACCTGAAGTATCTGACTTTCTTCTGCTGAATGAAGGGGTTATATGCACATTGCTTGTTTGCTCGTTCATTGTATTTTTATACCATCAGATGCCAAAGTGACTCTCAGCAATTTATATTCCCAAAATACGAAACATTGTAACAACGGACAATCAAAATAAAAAGATCAAATGCACAAGTGCAAATGGGTGCAAGGCAGCAGTTGGATTCACTTACCTTCTCTTACCTACACTACTGGTTCACAAATGTGAGTGCACACCCTCATTTAACTCACACGTGCCACATCTCCGCATGTGCACCGCCTTCTGCGCATGCACAGAAGGTCACACATTACGTCAGGGTGCGTGGGCAGAGCCTCCCGCAGCCACTGCTACCGGATGGCCCGAACTGGAGAGAACCAGCTGAATACCACCTCTGGTACCAGGGTGACAATATTCTCTTTCCATACACCCTCTGTAATGATTCAGTATTCAAAGTCAACAGAGATTGTTTCAAGAAGTAGATTATTCCATGGTGTGGGACATCAACTGCAAACCATAGTTTGTGAACCTTCATTTCCTTCAGCCATTCATTTTCTCAGCATGGAAATCTACTACCGAGTATACTGCTGCAGTCTTACTACAAAACAATGGACAGCCTTTCTCAGAGGTTTCATAAAGAGGGAAGCAGCACAGGGAAAAAGTACAGAGCCTCTTCCGCAAGGATGGGATTTACCGGTTTGGGCGAACCGGTGGCTCCGACGATCAGCTGGGAATGAACCGTTTCACTCTGATGATCAGGCAGGCCCACCTGCCCGCCGCTATACTGACATACATTCATGTGGCAGAGCAGATTGCCATGCCTCAGCTGTGTTACTTCCCAGCAGTAATGCAGAAGATAAGTATTCTTAAAACTGCACATGTGTGTGGAACAAGCATCATGTGCATGCATGATCACCGAACCAGTTGTTAAACCGGCAGGATCTTACCTCTGAGTCCTCCCTGACTGCCACAAAATGGTATCATCTGCTTAGGAAGAAGAAGGAAAAATAAAGCACTGTACCCTTAACTCTGAATCTTTACAGGCAGTCAAGGTGGTACCATGGTCAATGAGGCTGAAAAAGACCAGAAAGGGTGCCTTTCTTCCATCCAGGTCTCTCTTTTGTAATGAAACATCCAATGTTCCCCAGGCCCAACTCATCACACACCCCATTTCTACCTTAAATCTGAAAGAGCATGGATAAAATCTGTAGGGAGGAAGATTTATAGGATAAACAGAATCCTAGGTAATATTGTAAGATATTACTTGAAGCACCATCGATGAATGATCAAGTTTACAGCAAATCTAAGTGACTTTGAAAATCACTGATCCTACAGCTTACTGAGACATCTCTTCCTATCCATTGTACCTAAGAGGTCTAGCATATGTCCACTTATTGTGTTAGTGTCCTGCTAGTGATTCCACTGAAAAATTGGTGACCAGGAATTGAGTAGTGATGTGTACCCTTTGTGGTGTATAGGTATACAGAATTCTATATGGTTTTATATTTTCATATAATGGATCAGTATGACGTTCTGCATTTATTTAATTCTTGGATCATATTTTGCTTTACCCTGTCCTTGGTGAGACACCTGTGTAGAGTTGGATTATCTTTTTCATTTTCAATTTAATTAATCTTGAGATATATTTGAAATTTGAGATGGTCTGATTACCACCTGGCAAAAACAAAGACTCCTTAACCTTGATGGTCTCATTCTTGGCAAGACTTCCTAACCTTGAACTTTGATGGTCTCACTCTTGGGCAGAAGAGCAAAGCACTCCAAGATAAGAGAGTTGCCTCTTTGTTCTTGGTAAAATCCAGAGAGATGAGACAATTGCAAATCAGATGTGCTTATTTATATTTTGAAGCTTATACAGTATAAGCTAATCATAAACCTCCATGAAATGGAGCTTGTGCGGATATAATGGAGGAGTGACTTTGAGGGAGTCTACTTGTCATTATCCCTCTGGAATTCCATGACTGGAAAAATAAGTGTAAGGACTTACTTTTTCTTAGTGTATTCTTCAATATTTTAACATTGCTATTTGGTGTTAATATTCATTGTTTGTTGCTTCATGTTATATGATTATATTATTATAATACTGCCTTGGAAAAAAGCCTTAAGTACTCATATTAGTCTGTTTGTTGCTTCTAAATACAAAAGAACCAACAGAACCTGTGACCCAACACAACTGAGCAAAGAGAAATACAATCAGGTTGGCTATTACTTAGGACAATTTGATGGTTATCCTGGATTAGCTTGCCTGGAACCATCCCAAGGCATAAAGATTGAGATCTTGACAGCACAATAAGTTGGTGACTCCTGCAGCAGCTTTGTATTGAGATCCAGGAACCTAGGAAGATGATCTACTATGCTGATGGGAGGTGCTATGAAAGCAGGCTCTCAACTAAGAGACAGGCAATCATATCCTATCATGGAGGTTGGACCTGGAACATGCAAGTGAAGATCATCCCTACCTATCCCACATCTTCAATCAAGAATGCTGAAGAATTAAAACCTGGAGGGATAAATTCAGAGGTGGTATTCAGCAGGTTCTGATCAGTTCTGGAGAACTGGTAGCAGAAATTTTGAGTCATTCAGAGAACTGGTAAATACCACCTCTGGTTGGCCCTGCCTCCATCTATTCTCTGCCTCCCAAGTCACAGCTGATCATGAGGGAATGGGGATTTTACAGTATTCTTCCCCTGCCATGTCCAACAAGTCATGCCCAACCGCACCCACCAAGCCACACCACACCCACCATGCCACACCCACCACACCACGCCATGCCCACAGAACCAGTAGTAAAAAAAATTGAATCCCACCTGTTGGGGGATATCTCCGTTTGGAGACAGAAAAGTTGTGCAGCAGAATATGCAGCTAGCGAAACATTGCTGGTAAACACACAAATAGTAAACCAGCCACTGATAGTAAAACAAAATAGCTTTACTGGTGTTGTAAAACTAAACTACTGCTTAACAAGCAGTGATAGTATAAAGTTAGTCAAACAAAGTCCTTAACAGACAAACAAATTGCTTACAGTCAGCAATTAACGAGTATTCTTCCTTCTTCAAACACAGTCAGTCATGGCACATGAGCAGATAGCAAACAGTAGAGATATCAAAAAAAGAGCAATTAGCAGAGAAAGCAATTCTTTCTGCTGACTTCCTCTTATAGTTGGAGATAATTACAGTCTCCAATTACAGTCTCTAATTGCATTCCAACAGTCTTAAAGCCACAATGACCATTTGTCATCATGGTATTATATATTGCCTACCCAACTCTAGGAGTCTATCCTAACACCACCACTGGATAAATCTCTGAAAGGATCTCATCACCTCCTTTCCCCAAATAGGTATTGGCAAGGCACTTCAAGCTTGGTTGTTTATCCGCAATCAGATTGTGATGAACATGACCTTATTTTAAATAGATCTGCATCCATTGTCAGCAGAACAAAGCCAGGTTAAGCAACAATCCAACCTCATGGATCTAGGAGTGGGTCATTCAGGTTGAAAGTATGGATCAATTTACTTTGATAGTCTCCTTCCCCTTTCATGCCTCAAGCAGTCCCCCAGAAATACGTCACATGAATCTTTAGAACCACTCTCCCCAGTGGGAAATGTAAGGTGTAATCCACAATCCCTAAGCATTCAGTTTACATTTATTCTCTGCCTGATGCAAACTGAGTGGAAGCTAATATCTGGCAACATCACTCTCGCCAGTCTCCAACTAATTCTTAATCTCTTCCATCCAGCTGTTCAGTTCCTTTCACAATTCTTCTTTCTCCACTTTTCCAGTTTCCCAAGAAAACTTGGGTCTTCTAGGTGGATCACTCCTTGTCCTCTCACTCCTAGAATGCCACCTATCAATGCTCCTTGCTTTTTACCTTGGGAAGCATTGCCTAGCACAAGCCAAAGCAGTCCTTCCCAAACCAGCTCCTATTGGATTCACAACTCGTCCTCTTGGAACTTGTCCTTTTGTGGTTAAGTGGAATCTTTTGTATTACTCAGCCTTTTCTATGACACATAATCCATTCTGCTGACCATTTACTGCACCTACCTCCTACCAAATTCCAAGCCCAGGTAGATGTCACTATCTCAGCTGGCCATCAAGGAGATTGAGGGCTACCAAACCTCAGTATATTCCTTGACCAATTTGACAATTGGGCAATTAGTATGCCAGACTATTGCATTATTTTAATAGTCAGTAATCTCCTTGGGTCAAATTTCTGAAGAGTTACTCAAGCATCTTGCCCCTACTTTCATCCCTAACTCTCTCCATTCGGTTCTCCTTTCTAGTCTTCCATGAATCTTCTTCAACATTCAACCAAACATCCACTCCATTCCCAATTTTCACTACTGTAGTGATGGAGCTTAAGACTTTTCTCTGCAATGTCACTTTATTCTTTCACTTTTCTTCCTCTTTTCATCTATTTCTTCTGCCTCATTCCACCATTAGCCCCATTCCTGGTTGGTTACCTAGAAAATCCCCTAACCTGGCTTGCAATACCATGGCTTCTTATGGTCAATGAATATTTACAGAAGCCTTTTTTGAGACATCTAAACATAGCTGCTGCTTTTACATCCCTCCAATTTATTCTAATGCCAATTTCATTTGCCACAATTCACCATCATGAGGGAAAAACATGCCCTTATCAGCATTTCCACTTCTTTCCTATCACAAACTAAGGCTCCTCTTCTCAAGGTCCTTTGATACAACTCTGATCTTTCCATTTACCTCAAAAGATGAAGTATATGTGGAAATAGGGGACTATTTCTCAACATGTTTCTCCTTGTACTGAAACTACTGTATACCACCTAGAATCAATCTCTTGTGAGATGGGCAGCCACACAATTATGATAAATATATAAATAAAACAATGCAAAATTGCATGCAATTTCAGCATGAGGTCTTCTCTTAATAATAACTATAACTGCTTTTATTTACTTCTCTGTTTGTGCTGGGGGCAAAGTATCTCAAATAGTTGACTTAGCTATTGAAAAAATAATCATGATGCATTTATACAGCTAAAGAATGTCAATACATCATAATAAATCTGTACCTTGGTTTTCTTTAAGAAGCTTAAAATAGCATTTTAATCTTAAAACACCCTTGGACTTTGATTAACTTGTATCGCATAATTCTACAATTATATTTCCATTTCCATTTCCATTTTGGACATCATCTTAAGAATAGTTTGTAAATTTGTTGTGAGTTTCCTGTCAAATATCTATGAGGAAGGCAACTAAGATTGGCTAGCTTGAGATAATACAAACAAATGGCAAAAATATTGATTATAAAAGTAAAAAAGACACAAGACAGGAGATACTATAATTATCATTGCTGGGGAAGAATTTCTGTGGTAAACATGAAGGCCTTTTTTAATGATTTTTTTTTCAGACAGTACCTTTTTTTGACAACTGATGTACCATTTAAACAGAGGCAGAAAGATACATCTATATTTGTGTGGCAGGAAAAAAACACGTTAAATATTAAATGTTACAAGATGCAAAGGAAAGTGGAGATTTGGGTCTACCTGATTTGAAATTGTATTTTGTACTATGCTGTTTGGTTTGGAAAAAGAGTGGGTGCTATTGAGAAATAGAAGGCTCTTGAAGTTAGAAGATCATGACCTGAGATTTGGATGGCAAGCATATTTGCGGTACAATAAAGTCAAGGTTAATTTGCATTTTAAAAATCATTATGCTAGGCTTGCATTATTGAGGATATGGAATAGATATAAACCCAGGTTGTACCTGAACAATTATTTGGCTCTTAGTGAAAGAAGCATTTTTATAGACAAGAAATAATAGGTAAACCTACACAATGTGAGAAACTAGAATTTTGTCAAGCGGAATACAAAATAAAAGCAAGAGAAGAACTGGCGGAAGAAGACTAAAATAACCAATACTCTTCTTAGTTATAATTATTAGAAAGATTTAAAATAGACAAAAGAATGTATGGTTTTGAATATTGCAAGATTGAGTTTAAAATGGATATTGTCTACAAATGATGAACATGTCATTGCTAAAATGTATATATTTTAATTGAAATTTGAACCAGAAGAAGTGAAATAATGTATGAGCAGGCTAAAATTTTGGTTATAATACACACATGAAACAATGGGAAAATATGAAGGAATTGAAATTGATATTATATTGACTTCCGGTTCCGCCTTCCAGCGGCGACGGATGAGTCTTGGACTCGTTCGCCGCTTTTCCTTCTTTCTGCCCCCCATCGGGGGCGAGGCACCCCCATTTTTGGGGGCCTCCCATAGGGCTGGCGTGCCTGGGTCTGTTCCTCTCAGCGGCGGCTGGAGAACGACCCTTGTCTTCGGTCTAGGCGAGGGGAGGCATGCTGCGGGGGGAGTTTCCCTTCGCCAATGGAGGACGGTAACGATCAGCGAATTTAAAAAGAACTGAGCGTGCGGGTCGGAAGGCTCCCTGGGGCTTTGGCGGCGAGGTGAAGAGTGAGTGATTTATAACATTATTTATGCTGGCAGCCTGGATTGAAAGAACGTAGAGCGGGGTGTTTGTTGGTTAAACCCCCCCTCGGATTTAAAGCGGCGTTTTGAAATGGCTCCTCGTTGCAAGGAAGCGGATACTTTGTTTCCGGACTGCATTGAAATAAGCGAAAGTGATCTGCGGCTTATTTTCTTACAATGTATCTAAGTCCGGCTGGCTTGATACAATTTTTCTTTGGTTATTTTCTCCTCCTGGCTCTCAGACGGGGCGGTGGAGGATGGTTCCCTTTGTTCCTGAATGACTATTTTTACCTTTGGAAAATTACCAACATCTCTTCGTGAAATGTACTCTCTCTCTCTACTAATGAAGAAATTTCTGGATTAATTGATTCCTTCCCTGAGTGCCTTCTTTGCTAAAATTTTTGACTGTGAAAAGTGTTTCTCTGCTGGGTCTTGAATTCTTTTACAACTTTCACCTGAACTGTTTTGCTCCTGATTTGCCTCAACGGCCCCACCCAAAAAACGCCATCTTAGTGACACTGACTTTAACAGCTTACCATGGCATCAAAATCAGAATTGGCAGGATTGGAACAAAGAATGTCATCTTTGGAATCAGTGTTACAAGTTTTGGTGCAGGAAATTAAAGCTTTGAGAGCTGATAATAAAAGTTTCAAGGAGGACCTTCTGGAAACACGGAAGCAAGTGCTGGAGAATTCACAGAAGACTGAGGAGCTGGAAGGGGGGCTGGCTGGGGCAAAGGGAGAACTTAAAAATGTCAACATTGAAATTGCAGATTTGTCTGGTCATATGTCTAGGATGGATTTTGAAAGGATGTCATATTTTTTAAGATTTCAGAATATTTCTGAAGAATCTGGTGAATACCTTCCTGATCTCATGAGTACAATTTTAGCAGACTATTTACAGAAACCTAAAGATGAGATCAGGGGGGATATTGACCTAGTCTACAGAATAAATTCAGCATATGCCAGGATAAATAAAGTACCCAGAGAGATACATATTAAATTTGTTAGAAGGTCAACCAGAGAGAGAATTTTGAAGGCGCAGAGAGGGGGGCCGTTAATTTACCAACAAAAGGAAGTCACCATCTTGAAGCAGATCCCAAAAAAGATTAGGGAGGTGAGAAGGAGGTATTCCTTCTTATCCAGAAAATTGTTTGACCACGGGATCTGGTTTAAGTGGGTGATGCCGGAAGGGATGTTGGTGTTCTGGGATGAAGGAAGAGTAAGGATTAAAACAGTTGCTGAGGCGGAAGCCTTTCTTAAAAAACATTCCTCTATCCTGGGGGAAGATCCAGGGGGGACGGAGGGGGCCACGGCCCCGCCCGCTGGGGGCCAGGGAGGAGAAAAAGAAGATACAATTGCCAAGAGACTTAGATCGAAAAAATAACTTTGCTTTTTTTTATTATTATTAATATTGCATAATCTTATGTCTGGATGTTTGTACACGACTGCTAGCATAGAATGGAGAATTTAGGAATCTTGTACTTATTTTCACCTTGTAGTACTTTTGGAAAAATATTCTTTTAATGTTTTATTATGAAGCCCTAGAAGGGCCAATGATCCCGACGCGAAAGTTCTTAATATGTTTCTGTATCCCTTACCCTACCCTTTTTGAAAATGGTAAAAACCAATAAAACTTTTCCAATATAAAAAAAGAAAAGAAATTGATATTATATTGTAATCTTAAAGATAATTTTAATAAAATGATGTACCACTAATATATGTGACCAGAGTCATTGTCTAAAATGTACAAAGGCATTTCAAATTTATGTTGGCAAATGTGAACAAGAAGGAATATTTTCTCATGCTTGATAGATGTGTAAAAACCCCTCCAAAATTGGGATTCAAATACATACACTGAGTTAGAGGGTTTTTAAAATTAATATACACTTGAGACCAGAGATTTCATTAATCTGGTAAGATTAATGGACAAACAGTTGGGGTGTGGAGAAAAGTCAGGGAGCATTGTTTTTGTCTATGATAACTGCAGCAAGATTATTGTTTGCATTGTGGTTAAAGCCAAAGGCATTCCAAATGCTTTGGCATTTCCACAATGGAGGAATGATTAGTGAAGTTGATGGAACTCACTAGAATGGCCAAATTGACTTCTTTAAACCCCCCCCCCCCAAATGACAATATGCTTATTGCTGAGTGCAACCCTCTTATGAACTTCTTGTGCAAAGCAGGAAAAAAAATGAATTCATGATTTATGGTCTTTTTATTTTATTTATTTATTTATTCGAATTTATACCCCACCCTTCTCCTTGTTAGGACCCAGGGCGGCGCACAGGCATTATTTAAAAACCACAATAAATACAATATACAACATTAAAATATATTAAATTATTTACCCGTGCTAAAACCCATATTTAAAAACCCAACCAAATTATAATTTATATATAAAAGTCAGAACGGGGGGCTATCCTAGGGCTATCCTGATCTATTCTGTCTTGATGATTAGACAGAATAGATCAGAGGTGTCAAACTCGATTTCATTGAGGGCCGCATCAGGGTTGTGTTTGACCTCGGGAGGGGCGTGGCTGGGGGTATGTGGCCACCTTCACATCACTCATGTCGGAGGTGCCTGTTGTGGTCCAAGCACTCTGCCAGTGAAAACAGGCTCCCAAGCTCTGTTTTCGGCCACAACGGCCTCGTGCAAGAGAAATGAAGCTCAGGAGAGCTGAATGCTGCCTTTCTGAGCTCTGCTTTCTCTGGCAGAGGCACTGTGGGGCAGTCCTTCATTGTTTCCAGGGCCGCCCCACGGGCCAAATCTAAGCATCCCACAGGCCAGATCCAGCCCGCAGGCCTTGAGTTTGACACCTCTGGAATAGATTATAGAGAGAAGAAATCATGTTTTAATCTTAGAAATGAAAGGTAAATTTATCGTTGTATTTATAACTGCTTTAAAAGAGATTGGAAGCCACTTCTTTGAATCTTTTTTCTTTTTGGAAATATTTCTGATTCCTCCCACCTCCCCGTCTTACTTTATATCAGTTTATATTGCAGACCTAGCTGATAGCTCTTTTTTTTCTCTTCAAATTACAATAGTACATGAGCTAAGGAAGCTCACTGTTAGCTAGAAGGTATTATAATACTTGTGGGTTTCCTGCAGTTTCAGGGAGCAGAATATTGCTCTTTGAGAAGAATAACAGATTGTACTTATGTTGAGAGATAAGTAAAGAGATATGAAACCAATGTCAACTTCCTAAAGTGCCAAGTGAGATCTGTTGTGAGATCAGTAAATAGGGCTGTTTAAGCTGTGTCTCAAAATGCATATTTGTAAATGCATGCAGGTGGAATATAGATTGAATAATAATAATAATAATAATAATAATTTAATTTTATATCCCGCTCTCTCTCCCCAAGGGGACTCGAGGCGGGGCACAGGCAATTAAAAATACAAATAAAACCACAGACAAATACAAAATACAAAATTAAAAATAGATTAAATTGATCCTGCGCTAAAACCCATAAACTAAACTAAAAATTACCCCTAAAAACCCTTAACCTAAAAAGAGACTACCCAAGGCCGGCCAGACGAAAAAAGTGTGTCTTTAATTTTAAGCGGAAGGAGCGGAGGTCCGTGGTTGTCCTGATATCGGGGGGAAGGTCATTCCAGAGGGCTGGGCCCGCCACAGAGAAGGCCCTTCCCCTGGGCGTCGCCCGCTGACAAAGTCTAGTGGACGGCACCCGGAGAAGTCCCTCTCTGTGGGAGCGAATCGGCCGTGAGGATGTATGGGGCAGGATCCGATCCCGCAGGTAGCTAGGTCCCGAGCCATGGAGCGCTTTGAAGATGGTAATTAACACCTTGAAGCGCACCCGGAAGACGACAGGTAGCCAGTGCAGCTCGCGCAAGAGCGGTGTTACGTGGGCAAACCTAGAGGTGCCCATAATTGCTCGCGCGGCTGCGTTCTGGACCAACTGAAGCCTCCGGGTACACCTCAAGGGGAGCCCCATGTAGAGAGAGTTGCAATAATCCAGTCGGGATGTCACGAGAGCATGAGTGACTGTGCGAAGGGCGTCCCGATCCAATAGGGGGCCGAACTGGCGTACCAGGCGAACCTGGTAAAACACCCTCCTGGCCACGGCTGTCACTTGATCTTCCATGGACAGCCGGGTATCCAGGAGGGCACCCAAGTTGCGCGCCCCATCCACAGGGGCAAGATGTTCGCCCCCTATGGCCAGCGTTGGGGAGAGCTGGTTGAATCGGGCAGCCGGAAACCACAGCCACTCGGTCTTGGTCGAGTTGAGCCTAAGTCCGTTACTTCCCATCCAGATCCGCACGGCTTCCAGGCACTGGCACATCACCGCTACGGCATCGTTGGGGTGGTTTGGGGTAGATATGTACAGCTGGGTGTCATCAGCGTACAGGTGGTACTCTACCCCAAAACCACGGATGATCTCGCCCAGCGGCTTCATGTATGTGTTAAACAGGAGAGGCGAGAGGACCGACCCCTGAGGCACCCCGCATGTGAGGGGTCTCGGGGTCGACCTCTGCTCTCCTGCCCGCACAAATTGCGATCGGCCAGAGAGGTAGGAGGAGAACCACCGTAGAACGGTGCCTCCCACCCCCAACCCCCCCAGCCGATGCAATAGGATACCATGGTCGATGGTATCGAAAGCCGCCGAGAGGTCTAATAGGACCAGGATGGAGGAACATCCCCCATCTCTGGCCCTCCAGAGATCATCTACCAACGCGACCAATGCCGTCTCGGTGCTATGCCCGGGCCGAAAGCCGGACTGGCGCGGATCTAGATAGTCAACTTCCTCCAGGTGACGGGGAAACTGTTGTGCCACCACACTCTCAACAACCTTCGCCAAGAAGGGAAGGTTGGAGACTGGACGGTAGTTGTTCAAAAGAGCTGGGTCCAAAGAGGGCTTCTTGAGGAGGGGCCTCACCATGGCCTCTTTTAGGGAGGCAGGCAAGGAACCCTCACTCAAGGATGCGTTGACAACCTCTTGGAGCCAGCCTCGTGTCACCTCCCAGGATGCCAGTACAAGCCAGGAGGGGCACGGGTCCAATAAACATGTGGTGGCTCGCAGTCGCCCACGTAGCCTGTCCATATCCTCGGAAGTAACTCCTCCCAAACAAGATCTCTCTCGTGGCATCCCACTGGGCCATGAATGGGGGTTAGCTCACTCTGTATCTGGGCGGTTTTCTCCTGCAGAAAAATCACAAATTCCTCTGCTCTACCCTGTAGCGGGGCTTCCCGTTCCCTCTGTTGAAGGAGGGCGCGGGTCACCCTAAACAGGGCGGCAGGGCGGTTTTCTGCGGATGCTATGAGAGTGGCACAATGATGACGTTTGGCCACCCTCAGCGCCACAATGTAAGTCCGTAAATGGGCTCTTACCTGTGTCCGGTCAGATTCAGAGCGGCTAGCCCTCCATCTTCTAAATAATAGCAAGTAATAATTGCCAAGAAGCCTGGAGAGGAATCAATCCCACATAACCACTGCACTCTTGGAACTTCTAATCATTTAAGGAAAGGTAGTTAAATAAAGGAAAGACAGGACATCTAATCCACTCTCACAGGCAAATGATCAGTCATATACAAAATCAATATGATAGCAACTTGCCTAAGAGCTTCAGTATTTCCCCAATTTGATACCCTCTAAATGTGATTTACTTTAACTCTCATAATTCCTAGCTAACACATTCAACAGATAGTTCATAATTTAGATGGGATTTGAAACTGTATTTCTTTCATCCAAATGCAGCAAGCTTGTCTCTATACCACACAAATCAATGCTAGCTAGCTAAGTTACATTAGACATGTCCATTTAGAGACATAGATTGAACGTTTTAGCAATCTATAATTGTTGATACTTTTGCAAAGGAAAAAACAACATGGTGCAAGAGTAACCCTATTGATGGGCTGGCTGCTAAAGCAAGGTCATGGCACACACTTGAAAGTAAATCAGGAAGACTGTAATAGGGGGGTCTGTCTGTCTCACAAGAACAAAGAATGCTTATCAACAGGGAATATGCATGTGTAAAGCTTGTAGCAATTATGGGTAGTTGGAAAGTTGATAAAAGCAACAAGAATTAGACAACTTGCAGACCTCAGCTAAAAGTTAGGAATAGAGATGGCCAGCAACAAATGAAATGTCTATTAGATAACTCCTGGGGCATTCATTAGCCAAGGCCTAGGAATGGGACAGCTATAGACCAATAGAACAAATTAGAATTACTGCTAAAATGTTTATTAGAGGATATTTCTTATTGTTTCACCTTGTCCCGCCTTCTTCTTTAGTGAAAATGTATAAAGCTTTCTTAATCCTTTGTTCTTATTTATTTTTTATTTATTTATTGTTGGATTTATATAACCGCACCCTCTCCCCAAAGGGACCCGGGGCGGTGCACAGGAAATTAAAACACATAATTGGTTCTTGGCCTTTTGACCAGGAACCCTTTTCCTTGGAGTACTCCAATAAAAAGCACTCAGAAAACCTGCACCTCGTGTCTGATGTCCATCATTGGCTTCGGCACCAGGCTCAGACCCGAATTGGGGACAACACTATGAATTCTAGAATGTTAGCTCAAAAGAACTGATTAATTAAAAAATGGATGAATACTTTTTCTCTCTCCAAATCAGGTTTTACAATCTTTTGTGACAGTGAACTTTGCAATTTTTAGGAGCCAAAAGTGTAGAAGGTAGGAAGGTATGGGATAGGTGAAGTTAGAATTTTTCTGTATGCATTCAGAAAAGCAAATATGCAACCAGCATTTTCCTTATCTTCTTCCTGACCTGAAATTACGTTGACATTTTTTTTTACTGAATAATGAATTGAGGAGGCAGAAAACATGGAGGCAATAAAAGCTCAACCAGAAAAGCAGCCAGCTTATACAAAAGGCTCTGAAAAGGAAAGACACTGTTGGGTTGATTTCTTAAGAACTGTGGTGGTGTGGTGGTTAAAATGCAGCACTGCAGAGCTAACTGACTGCTGTCACCCCAGGAGTTCAATTCCAAACAGCTCAAGGTTGACTTAGCCTTCCATCTTTCTGAAGTCAGTAAAATGAGGGCCCAGACAGTTGGGGCCATTATGCTGACTCTGTAAACCGCTTAGAGAGAGGTGCTGTAAAACACCGTGAAGAGATATATAAGTCTAAGTGCTATTGCTGTTGAGATAGCCACATGATTCCTTAGAAAGTTTATGACTATTGAGAACTTCTGAGATTATCTGGGTTTGATTAAGCTGCCCAAAGGGAGGAAGAAAACTCTAGGAGGAAACAGTCATAGAGGCTAAATCAAAGTTTATTTGATGCAAACAGCATAGCTTTGACAAATCCCAAAAGATTAACTGGAGCAGCTGTGTGATTAGCGAACTGCACAAGATGTAGGGTTTGATCTTGGTCCCTTGAAGGAGTTGGTATTTTTGATAGATCACTGTACAAGCAGAATTTTTATCTGTCACAGTTGCTGAGGAAAATGATGTTGAAATTAATGGGAGTTTTGACTCTAGCTACTTACCAGGAATTCGTAAAGGGTAAGAAATTTAAAAAACTACAGTCAAAAAATCCCAGGCATATCAGGAACTGTGCAGAGTTTTATCCAAGGATCAGAGAAAAACATGAACATCACCTCATTATTCTATCACAGGTAATGCATTTGCTGAGCTGAAATACTTTTACAGAAATATATCTGAGACAGCAGTAATCCTGGTTGGCTTTACCTCTATAGAAAAGTGCTTTTTCATTAGTTTGCCCCAATTTGTTAATCAGCAAGCAAGTCTAGTAACTTCACTGAAATCACATGATATTACAGAGTTGATAGTGATAAATCAAAGAATTTAAAATAGTACACAGCGTTCTCTGGCAGATGGGCAAAAACAGACCTAGAATTAGGCCCAGGATCTTCTCTCTCTCTCATTTATTTATTAATTAAATTTATTATGGCTGCCATTGCAGCAGATTCTGAACAGCTTTCATAATTTAAAGCTGCTTATACAGTGTGTTGTCTGGGATTCATATTTACATCATATTCCTGATAAAGAAGTTCTAGAGTACAAGGAGCAATCTAGAAGAGGGAAGTCCCAAATTGGTCTAAACGTTTTTTCATATTGGGGGTACATAAGGAGATTCACCACAGTTACTGGAAAAATTTCACTTGCAAGCAGCCCAAAGAGGAACAGAGAACAACTTTAAACATGATTGAACAGTGCATTTTCCTTACGAGTTGCCTAATTATTCCGTTAGAGACGTTCTGATTTCTCTCTTAACTTCAGAGGTTGACTCCAGCTTGTGTCTTCTACTTTCTGCATTACTCCAGGGCAGATCTAGATCTTAGCATCTTCTTCTTCCTTGTAGCTAAGTTCTCTTTTGCAGAATAGTTTATCTTAGGGTCTTCTCCCATTAATGATCTAATTCTGTATATCATTTTGGAGGGGGGAAAACAAATCCTCTTATCAGAAGATTCCTTCCAGGCAGTAATGACAAGGAGAAATATTCAGGCAAAGAATGATGAATTAAACAATCATTGGATAAAATTTATTTTTCTTCTGTACTTTTGAGATTCTCAAAGAGTTGAGATAAGGAAGAAATCTGGAATATTCTCATCCTTTTCTGAATTTAATAGAGAGAGAGAGAGAGAGAGAAATAGCATGGAACAAATTACCAATAACCATCTAAACATCACACCTACACTATCATATAGATGATCACATACTTATATGTAGCACATTTTTATTTACATTGCTCTGATGTTTATAGGATTTCAAAGGCTCATTGTAGAACACGTTTAAATCATACCTTCAAGCAGAAATGCAAGGAACTTGGAGTTTCTGCATTCAAAACATGGAATTCACCCTGAAATTGAACTTAGACCAGAGGTGGGCAAACTTTGCAACTTTAAGTCTGAAGGACTTCAGTTCCCAGAATTCACCCCTGACTTAGACTGTGTAGTTCCTCTTAATTGTCAGGTAACATTTATTCTTAAGCATTTTAAGTGATAGAAATGATGTTGGTTTCTATTGGGTTCCTTTAGATGAAGATGGCCCAACATCTTCACATCTTTCTCCAACCAGTAGTTTCTAGGTCTATTGAATCATACTCCCATCATCCACATTAGTTGTGCTTTAGGGATTTAGGCTGGTACTGGATTAACACATCTTCAGACTGATGCTGGATTAACAGCAATATGATTGAAATAAGATGGGACATGGTGCCAGTCTGCTGCAGATATTCGTTTGCTGGCAGAAGAGTTCAAATATTGATTGCTTTCTAATACTGACATTTTAAAATAGAAACAAATAACTTTGTAGTGGCAAAAGGATGCAGGTTTTATTTTCTTAGCTCCTGAGAGCTATAGCAATGTATGATTGATGACACTATTACATTATTAGAAATCTGTTTCGTTACTCTGGGAATTTTAAGGGAAAAAATGTGTTCCCTAAACATTGCACAGATTTTAAACAGACATTTTGAGACTTAATCACATCAAAATAGAAAACAAATGCCCTGTTTTAATAGAATAATAGAGTTGGAAGCGACTTTGGAGGTCTTCTACTCCAACCCCCCTCTCAAGGAGATTCTATGCAATTTCAGACAAATGGTTGTTCAATCTCTTCTTAAAAACCTTCAGTAATGGATCACTATCAATGGACAGAATTGTTCTGTCAGTAAATTTCTCCTTATTTCTAGATTGATTCTCTCCCTGATTAATTTCTTGTTCTGCTTTCAAGTGCTCTGGAGAATAGGTTCACCCGCTCTTCTTGTGGTGACCCCTTGGATATTGGAACACTGCTATCATGTCACACCTTCTTTTCAATAAAGTAGGCATACCCAATTCCTGCAACTGTTCTTCATATGTTTTAGTTTCCAGGACCCTGGGGGTTGTTGTTTTTTTGCTCTTCTCCACACTCTTCCTACTGTCTTAACATATTTTTATATTGTGGCAATCAAAACTGAATGCAATATTCCAAGTGTGGCTTTATCAAGGCATTATAAAGTGGTATGAACACTTCATGTGATCTTGTTTCTAGTCCTCTGATAATGCAACCTATGAATGACTATATTGGCTTTTTTGGCAACTGCAGCAACCTGTTAGTTCATATTTAAAGGATTTTCCACTAGGACTCCAAAATCCCTCTCACAGTTACTACTATTGAACCAGGTACCACCTATTCTATACATGTGCACTTGGTTTTTCTTGCCTAAATGTAAAACCTTATTTTTTTCAAGATTCCTCAGTTCCCCTCAAAGGACTGAAATGTTTGTGCCACTTTGCAGACACCGGTTCCCTCCTGAAGAGAGAAGTTTTACTCTGCTTCGAGAGGGACTAGGAGCTGATTTGATTTCTCAAATTTCTCAGCCCATTGTGTCACAGGTTTCTGACATAAACAACTAGCTGACATTTGTCAGAACTGATTCCAAACCAGAAGCCAAGATAGTATAGCTTCCTCAGTTTCCCTGAGTTTTCACCTTTTTAATAACCCAAGAGTTGTGCTAGTTTTTCTAGTTGCATAGAACAACTGTAAATTGTTGGATAAGTTAGACCATAACAGTGAAAGTTCAAATTTGTGTCAGCAAAACCAAGCACAGTGATAATCACCTCCCAAAAGTTCCTTTCAGAAAAGTTGAATTTTCCCCATGAGACTCACCAGGGCAATTTACTACACACACTGGGAAAGTAATTACTGGGGTGTTTATGCTAACATTCCTCTGACTCCCCAAATATGATTTCTGAGTTCCCCAAAGCTACACCGTGTTGCCTGTCACAAGCCAGAATAATGTTGACAGACAGCCCATAATTGTCAGAAACTTCATAATTTCTTTAGAGACAAACACTTTATAATAATGTGGTGTTCTGATATTGATCAACTTCTTGCTAATGATTGAGAAGTTTATCTTATTCTAGTGGGGAAGTGTAACATCAGCAACTTCTTCCCTGTGGCTGGAATAGATCAAGTGGATCTGGTTTATTTATTTATTTATCTTTTTATCTAAAATGCAGCTACACTTGACTGAGCTCATCTTTTGCAGCCAGCTATTCTAATGATCATTTACTGGAACTTCCTGTACACCCACGCCAGAGCGGGAAAGCAGGAGAGCAAGCAAAGCGGATGGCATTCTAATAGTCCAAAGTGCAATGTTTTGCCATTAACACTTTTTTGAATATAAAACCATATTAACAAGAGCTGTGAAGTGACATGGTGTCCTCTTCACTTGAGCAGCTGTGAAATGTTCTGTTTCACAGACGAACATAATTTCAGTTGAAGTCTTCAATGCCCTATAATTCTCAGTCAAATAGCACGATATGGTTGATTTTAACAGATTAACAGTTGGAAGGGACCTTGCAGGTCATCTAGTCCAATCCCCTGCCCAAGCAGGAGACCTGACATCTGCCTCTACCTAGGATTGAACTCACAACCTCCCGATTAGGAAGCAAGAGCTCCACCTCTAGGCCACAGCAGATATCATTTCAAGAAGAGACGCATTAATCCACTCTTGTTTTTACAAGCATAGAAAGAAATTCTATACAGGTGGTCCTCCACCTGCAATCATTTGTTTAGTGACCGTTTAAAGTTACAACAGCACTGAAAAGGGTAACTTATGACTGGTTTTTCACACTTACAGCTGTTGTAGCATCTTCGTGGTAGCGTGATCAAAATTCAGGCACTTGGCCACTGGCATTTATGACATTTGCCCTATCCTGGGTTTTATTTATTATTTATTTATTTTATTGGATTTCTAGACCGCCCCCTCTCCCCGAGGGGACTCGGGACGGTGTACAGGTAAAATTAAAAACTACTAAAAACATGACAATACATACAAAGCTAAAATCAAATTAAATAACCCTGTACAAATTTATAAAAGTTAAAACTGAACCCATAAAACCAAATAAAATAATTTAAATTGCAGACTGGGGCGAGAAGCATAAGTTAGGCCAAGCCGGCTTGATGGAACAGGTGAGTTTTAAGTTTCTGGCGGAAGGAGCGGAGGTCCGTGGTCGTTCTGATATCAGGGGATAGGTCGTTCCAAAGGGTCGGGCCCATCACAGAGAAGGCCCTTCCCCTGGGCGTCGCTCGTTGGCATTGCCTAGCGGACGGCACCCAGAGAAGTCCCTCTCTGTGGGAGCGAATCGGCTGAAGGGATGTATGGGGCAGGATACGATCCCGATAGCTAGGTCCTGTGCCATGGAGCGCTTTAAAGATGATGACCAACACCTTGAAGCGCACCCGAAAGGCCACAGGCAGCCAGTGCAGCCTGCGCAGGAGCGGTGTTACGTGGGAGTATCTGGTAACTCCCAAAACTGCCCGCGCGGCCGCATTTTGGACCAGATGCAGCCTTCGGATGCATCTCAAGGGGAGCCCCATGTAGAGAGCATTACAGTAGTCATGTGATCAGGGTTCATGTGATCGCCATTTGTAACCATCCCAGCCAAGTAAATGGGGGGGGGGGGGAGACAAATTTACTTAACAATCGTACAATTCACTTAACAACTGCAGTGATTCACTTAACCACTGTGGAAAAAATGTCATAAAATGAGACACAACTCACTTAAGAACTGGACTTACTTAGCAATGGAAATTTTGACTCCCTTGTGGTTATACATTAAGGACTACCTATATATTTCTTGAAGAATCTCACGCCTTACTTTTCCTAAAGGCTTCCAGCAGCATCCATAAAAAGGATTTTAATGAAAAGCCAGGATGATTCAACACGGTCCAGAAAATTGAATAGAAAGTCAGATCACCTCCACTTGATCCCTTCTAAAATTCATTGTACTTGTCAAAATACAAAATAAAATGTGTTAATTATGTTGCGCTCATCTAGTGTAGTATCTAGTGATAGCAGCAAACAAGTTGCTTAGAAAATGCCACAGTGATTCATTTTTAGGCTAAAGTCTGCATACATTAGCCAATATGAATTAGATAGAAGTATGGCACCTTGTAACATAAACTCATTGGATTGAGTGTTGCACATTTTTTTCTGAAGAACAGTGAGTCTTTTGATGTCTTTCACCATAGATCTTTTGCTGCAATATTTGATATTGTCTGCCAGTCTCTTAGTGCAGGTATCCATATACTATTAAAACTCTCGTTATTTTTGTTCATGTCTTCAATAATAATAATAATAATAATAATAATAATAATAATAATAATTTTAATTTTATATCCCGCTCTCTCTCCCCAAAGGGACTCGAGGCGGGGCACAGGCAATTAAAAATACAGATAAAACCACAGACAGAATACAAAATTAAAAATGAATTAAATTAGTCCTGCGCTAAAAACCCATAAACTAAACTAAAACTACCCCTAAAACCCCTAACCTTAGAAGAGACTACCCAAGGCCGGCCAGGCGAAAAAGATGTGTCTTTAATTTTAAACGGAAGGAGCGGAGGTCCGTAGGTGTCCTAATATCGGGGGGAAGGTCGTTCCAGAGGGCTGGGCCCGCCACAGAGAAGGCCCTTCCCCTGGGCGTCGCCCGCTGACAAAGTCTAGTGGACGGCACCCGGAGAAGTCCCTCTCTGTGGGAGCGAATCGGCCGTGAGGATGTATGGGGCAGGATCCGATCCCGCAGATAGCTAGGTCCCGAGCCATGGAGCGCTTTGAAGATGATGACTAACACCTTGAAGCGCACCCGAAAGACGACAGGTAGCCAGTGCAGCTCGCGCAAGAGCGGTGTTACGTGGGTAAACCTAGAGGTTCCCATTATTGCTCGCGTGGCTGCGTTCTGGACCAACTGAAGCCTCCGGGTGCACCTCGAGGGGAGCCCCATGTAGAGAGAGTTACAATAGTCCAGTTGGGATGTCACGAGAGCATGAGTGACTGTGCAAAGGGCATCCTGATCCAATAGGGGGCGCAACTGGCGTACCAGGCGAACCTGGTAAAACGCCCTCCTGGCCACGGCTGTCACTTGATCTTCCATGGACAGCCGGGTATCCAGGAGGGCACCCAAGTTGCGCGCCCCATCCACAGGGGCAAGATGTTCGCCCCCTATGGCCAGAGATGGCATCAACTGGTTGAATCGGGCAGCCGGAAACCACAGCCACTCGGTCTTGGTCAGGTTGAGCCTGAGTCCGTTACTTCCCATCCAGATCCGCACGGCTTCCAGGCACTGGCACATCACCGCTACAGCATCGTTGGGGTGGTTTGGGGTAGATATATACAGCTGAGTATCATCAGCGTAGAGATGATACTCTACCCCAAAACCACGGATGATCTCGCCCAGCGGCTTCATATATGTGTTGAACAGGAGAGGCGAGAGGACCGACCCCTGAGGCACCCCACATGTGAGGGGTCTCAAGGTCGACCTCTGCTCTCCCATCAACACAAATTGCGATCGGCCAGAGAGGTAGGAGGAGAACCACCGTAAAACGGTGCCTCCCACCCCCAACCCCCCCAGCCGATGCAATAAGATACCATGGTCGATGGTATCGAAAGCCGCCGAGAGGTCTAATAGAACCAGGATGGAGGAACAGCCCCCATCTCTGGCCCTCCAGAGATCATCCACTAACGCGACCAATGCTGTCTCGGTGCTATGCCCGGGCCGAAAGCCGGACTGGCGCGGGTCTAGATAATCAACTTCCTCCAGGTGACGGGGAAACTGTTGTGCCACCACACTCTCAACAACCTTCGCCAAAAAGGGAAGGTTGGAGACAGGACGATAGTTAGATAATAAAGCTGGATCCAAAGAGGGCTTCTTGAGGAGGGGTCTCACCATGGCCTCTTTTAGGGAAGCAGGCAAGGAACCCTCACTCAAGGATGCGTTGACAACCTCTTGGAGCCAGCCTCGTGTCACCTCCCAGGATGCCAGTACAAGCCAGGAGGGACACGGGTCCAGTAAACATGTGGTGGCTCGCAGTCGCCCACGAAGCCTGTCCATATCATCGGAAGTAACTCCTCCCAAACAAGATCCGCCTCGTGGCATTCCACTGGGCCATTAATGGGGGCTAGCTCGTTCTGTATCTGAGCGATTTTCTCCTGCAGATAAGACACAAATTCCTCTGCTCTGCCCTGTAAGGGGGCTTCCCGCACCCTCTGTTGAAGGAGGGAGCGGGTCACCCTAAACAGGGTGGCAGGGCGGTTATCTGCGGATGCTATGAGAGTGGCACAATGGTGGCGTTTGGCCACTCTCAGCGCCACAATGTAAGTCTGTAAATGGGCTCTTACCTGTGTCCGGTCAGATTCAGATCGGCTAGACCTCCATCTTCTCTCTAGGCGTCTCTTGTGGCGTTTCATCACCCTCAGCTCCTCGGTAAACCAAGGAGCCAGGGTGGCTCGGCGCCGCAAGAGAGGCCGCAAGGGCGCGACCCGATCCAAGGCTCCCGTGGTCGCAGTATTCCATGCGGCCACGAGGTCCTCCATCGGGTCAGGGGCACAGGAAGTGGCCCAAGCGCCGCCTGGAACCCATCAGGGTCCATCAAGCGCCTGGGGCGGAACCAGATTGGTGATTCAGGTTCCGCCTCCCCGCGGAGGGGAGTAGCGGTCGGAAAGTTGAGCCGGAGAAGTGAGTGGTCTGACCATGACAAGGGCGTGATGGCTATATCAAGTTATTCCAGGCAGTGCATTATACCACAACAATTTTTAACATAAGATACCTAAAATTAGTTTGCTTAAAGAATGCATGAAAAATCTGAGAGCTACTCCTCCTCTAGAAGTGAAATTTCCACAATGTTCAGCCAATTTTATTCACAGAATTTATCCAGCATTGGGATAAAAATGGTTTATTGGATTTATATACCACTCCTGTCTCCAAATGGACTCAGGGCAGTGCACAGGGAATTAAAATACCAACAAGCAACAATACATACAATACAAAATATATGATCTCCCTAAAATTTAATGTGCATTCTGGTCACATCATCCTGCACTACCTTTCTCTCAAAGGATGACCCAACAGGTCATGGGGTTGTCTAAAATCAACATTTTGCTTAGTTGTTATATCCTTCAGTGCATTATTTTAATTACATAGACTGTGGTTTTTGGGTCAGGTGAGTTTCAAATAGATGTTACCTCTCTTCACGATAATCTTGTTTTTCTCTTAGCCAAGGTATACTTGTATTGATTTTATTATTTTGGAATTGAGGTTGTGGTTTTGTATTATGTAAGTGCTAAAATTAGACAAGCTGGGGATCTGCTCAAATAGTTATCAAAGAACTAATGCTAATAGGCATTAAATTACAAAGGTGGAGCTCCAACTTCTTTATACTGCATTATACTGCTCCTTCCTTCCAAATGCCTTCTCCTTCCAAATTCTGTTACCCTATCTCCTCTCTTATCACCTTGAGCACAATTCAGGGTTATGTTACCAGCATTGAATTTAAATCGGTATTTCAAATCAAATACAGGAGAAACTTGCGTTAGTCAAACTAGGGTCAAGGGAAGCTATTCATGTTCTATCAGAAGGAAGAGTGAAGTCTATCTTCAAAGTGTGGACATCTCAGAGCAGAGTGAATATTCTATCAACTCCCCACTACCATGTCTGCAGAAAATCGAAGACTTAATAATAGAAAAAGATGAAATTATGTTGCCATTTGATATCACAGCACTCTTTTCATCCATTTACGTACCATTAGTGAAAGAATTCATAGCAGCTATGCTTATATTTATTTATTAAATTTATATGCCACCCATCTCACTATCAAGTACCTTTGGATGGCTTACAACTACATGAAAATAATTTAAAACATTAAATAATAAATGATGCATATTAAGATTAAAATTAACAAAAACCATTTAAGCAGCAACCAATCAACAAGGGGGTGAAGATGGCATCTTCTTTTATATATATATTAGTTTTATGAGCTGATCAATAAATAAATCAGAGAGACTAGTATAGACCTATTTCGAGCTTTTTAGCTCTCATCAGCTAGCCATACCCTTACTGGGATCGAAGCCCTGGTTCGATCCCAGTAAGGGTATGGCTAGCTGATGAGAGCTAAAAAGCTCGAAATAGATCTATACTAGTCTCTCTGATTTATTTATTGATCAGCTCATAACACTAACACACATATTAAAAAAATCACACAACGGAACTCATGGCTTTCTGTCTAGATGGTCTCTGGTGATGAGCCAAAAGGCAGAAAAGGAAACAGTATGCCTCCTCCCTTAATTGGGGCCCTAACAGGGTGTTGTGGAACAATTTTATATATATATTGTTTCCACAACACCCTGTTCGGGCCCCAATTAAGGGAGGAAGCATACTATTTCCTTTTCTGCCTTTCGGCTCATCACCAGAGACCATCTAGACAGAAAGCCATGAGTTCCGTTGTGTAAATTTTTTATATGTGTGTTATGTTTTTGAGCTGATCAATAAATTATATATATTTAAATATATATATAGCATATAACATATGCTCTATACTATAGAACACACCAGACCTAATCAAAGATTGAAATATCCAAATCATGGACCTCATTGAACTATGCATCGCTATCTATTTCCAGTTTGATAGACAAATATACCAACAAGTCAGAGGAACATTCATGTATTCATAGCAAAGACTGTAATGCAGGGTCTAAAAACTATAGCACTCTCACACATATAATCAAAGTATGGATGTGATATATAAACAACACCTTTTTCATAATAAAAAAGGAACAACTAGAGAAGACAAATGGAAAAAAATATTTTTTTCAAAAGGAATAAAATCCACAAGGGAAGAAGAAAATAACACATTACCCTTCCTGGATATTCTCATCAGCAGAGGAAATGGTTGCAAAATAGAAACACAAGTCTTATTTAAAAAAACAAAACATCCACACTAAGTGTTCCATTTCCAAAGAAACAACCCCATCTCCTACTAGAAGAGCTGTTTAAAAATATTATTCAGATGAGCACAAATGCACTGCAGCAACCCAGAACATCTTCAGGCAAGAAATAGACTGCCCATACAACAACGTCTTGCAAAATGGATACAAAAAGCATCTATCAAAAAGTGCTTGACCATTCAACCCATTATAACACAACCAGCACACGTTATGAAAAGAACTACACTACCATACATCAAAAACAACTTAGAAACAGCTAACTGACTATTATAACCATATGACATCACTATAGCAATAAAACAAATAAAGCCCTACAAAATATGTCACCTGTAATATACAGTGTAAATACTACAACAGCCACTAATGTAAGATAGAAGACTAGCAGAGCCATGCACGTATGCCAATTAGCAGTCAGAAGACACAATGAAAATTCCTTAATTTCACAACACAATTGTTGTGAAACAATTGGAATCAAGTGGGAAACTGTGAGCATCCTAGATCAAGCTAAATCCAAAAACTCTAGAGAATTCCCGAAAGCCTGGCCACTTTCAGTTGAAAAAGCAGCTGTCAACAGGTGCATAGAAATAATCCATATTCACCCACCATTCAAAAGAGACAATAAAAAAAGCTAAAAAGGGAACAAAAAGACCAACACACATTCACTTTAGCAATCAACATCCAAATAAGCAGGGATTAACACCAGGCAAACAATCAAGCAGTAAACAATACTCTAATCAAGGAATGACCAACTTGGAACAACAATCAAGCAATAAACAATAGTCTAATGAAGTAACTGTCATGGAGAAATCCACAACCAACACCGACAGGAAAGCTGTTATATATAAACAGAAAATAAACCACACTGCCTTCTAGGACTGAAGATGTTACTTGGTTGGGTAATGAAACGTCTGCAAGCAAATAACCACATTCAGAGAGCACCAGGGACACAGCAAAGTTGCCTTGCACCAAGCTAGTTTAATTTGTGATGAGCTCAGTAGTTTAGACATCTATGAAAACGACAGACTGAAACTCACCATCTGATTTTCAAAGTGGAAGTGACGGCACATGTATTAAATGTTCAAAACAAACAAAGCTCCTAGTAATTGATTATTGATAGCTCAGCCCCATTATTTCACCCAAAATGCAAGAAAACAGAATCATTATCTTTTATCTGCTTTATTAACTATCAAGGGTAAATATTAAAGATTTATGCAGTTTTCTAAACCATGAATGCTAATGTTCTTTCTCTTAATATTTGACGCAGTGGGAGGGGGAATCAAAGTTGCAGTAAAATATAAAGAACAAAGAGATGGAAGAGTTTAATCAGGAACATTTAAAGGAATCAGTTTCATGCCCTATTCACTCAGATGTGTTCTTTTTGTGTTTAACTGAAATAATAATAACAATAACTTTTTAATTAATCTCTCCCACTGACACAATGACTTCTGTCACTGAATTCCTGACAGGATAATTTACTTCTGTCAGTGAAATAGTGACAGGACATTTTGCAATCCACACATTTCTTTTTAAATTATAATTTTTAATTTTGGGGAGAGGGTATATTTATTTTTTGTATTTGTCAGCCATTGTCACAATGGTTTCTGATATAGGAATGGGACAATTTCTCCTACTGGCTACTGTCCCTCATTTTATTTTTTATTTTTTATTTTGGCAAGGAATAGTTGACTCCTGGAGTTGACTGGTCTACTTCCTACAGTTTTCTTGGCACTATTTCAGGTCTGGTTTGCTCTTGCCAACTTCCTAGGACTGAGAGGGAGTGACTGGCCCAACATCACTCATATGGCTTCGTGCCTAAGGTGGGAGTAGAACTCATAGCCTCTGGTGTTCTAATCTGATGCCTTCAACCACTACACCAAACTGACAGATTCCACATCCCAATGAAATAAATTCTGAAAGAGGAAGAGTGGAAACTACTTTTTTTTTGGTGAAATCATTACCCCCAAAAGGAATAAGACAAAATTAGCAAAGATGAGAAATTGGTAATGCTCCAATTATGGGAGCGCCTAGGTACTCCCACGTAATACCGCTCTTGCGCGAGCTGCACTGGCTGCCTGTAGTCTTTCGGGTGCGCTTCAAGGTGTTGATTATCATCTTTAAAGCGCTCCATGGCACGGGACCTAGTTATCTACGGGATCGCATCCTACCCCATACATCCCTTCGGCCGATTCGCTCCCACAGAGAGGGACTTCTCCGGGTGTCATCCACTAGGCAATGCCAACGGGCGACGCCCAGGGGAAGGGCCTTCTCTGTGGTGGGCCCAACCCTCTGGAACGACCTACCCCCCGAGCTCAGAACGACCACGGACCTCCGCTCCTTCCGCCAGAAACTAAAGACTTATTTTTTCCAACAGGCTGGCTTGGCCTAATTTACTCCACCTAGCCTATAGTCTGAAGTTAAATTGTTTTAAATTGGTTGTTAAGGGAAATAATTTTAATGACTTTATAAATTTTAGCACAGGGTTAATAATTTAATTTGGTTTTAAATTTTGTACATTGTTATGTTTTATATGTTTTTAATTTCCTGTGCACCACCCCGAGTCCCTTATGGGAAAGGGAGCGATCTATAAATCCAATAAAGTAAGAAAGTAAGTAATGCTCGGCTGGGAATTTAACATTTTATTTATTTAAATTTAAATAATACTAAAAATTAAAATTAAATAAAATCTATCTATTACAGCATTCTGGATCACACAGTGGCTCACCCACACAGTGGCTCACAGTGGCCCAGCTTGTTTCAAGCTGGGGTCACAAACAGGATAGGAGAATGATAGCCCCATTTCCCAGGAGCTGGACTTTAAGATTTGCAGCGTATGATTCATGAGACAGCGTGCAGCCATCAGTACTGAAACATTTGATAGTCCTCAATTTGGTGAACTGCTAATATCTGATGGTGCCTAATTCCATCATTTAATAATTCAGTGTGTAGAGCAGTAATTGTTTTCATCAGTTTTGAATATCCCCATTTCTATTTTTTTGCTGTAACAGGGAGAGAGAATAACTTCACATCTTCCGCAAAATATGTTATAGCTCCCCTTTCTAGTTTTATTCTAAGCTGAACAGTTATTTAGTTCCATCTCTTTAACTTGTAATTTTACCTTGTTCTGTGCATTTCCATCTTTGCATTTGGTAAAAATATATATGGTGTTGTTCTTGAAGAAAAGGACTAAAACTGTTGTTGCTCCAAAAACAAAGGGCAATTTAGGAAAGAAAATGACTTGGAGTTGGTTAGACATATGCGACTCCAAATTAAGGTTGTCTAAAATGCCAGCAGAACTAGAAGGATTTTTATATGGAACAAGAGACTTTTCGAATCACCCTTCCCCAATATTATCCCTCCTTCTTCATTGATATGGGAACAAATTATGCAACCAGAAGATATCTTTTAACAAATGTCAAAGGATTATATTTTCTTGATAAAGTGGCTATCTCATTTTTTAAATTTTATTTTTTTTAATAAAACAAAAATACAAAAAGGAAAAACCATCATTCTACATTGTATCCTTTGGAAAGCATGTCGACTGGTTACACATAACTCTTGTGCGTTTCTAGAACCATCATTGCTCATTAATCTCAATTCATGGATTTTAAATTTAAAAAATCATTATTTATCTTAATATCATTACACCAGAATTCTCCTCGAATATTCCATATTTAGTCTATCTTCTTCTTCACACAAGTCTTACTTAAACATAACCACAGAATGGCATCCATTATCTATTCCCAAAAAAAATATCTCCTGGTACTTCACCCTGGAAGCGTATTCTGCATAGATTTCGCGTTGTTTCTAGCCCCCCCTTTTTATTAAGCAATATCTATTAATTTTCCTTGGTAGTTAACTAAGAAAATCTTTGACTATTTATATCCAACTTAATAAACAAACACTCATTCCCATACTTACATACCTACGTACATACATACATACATACATACATACGTACATGCGTGCATACATACACATGCATATATATATATGTTAGTTTTTATGAGCTGATCAATAAATTTAAATTTGAGAGACCAAGATAATAATAGCTCTCATCAGTTGGCCATACCCTTTACTGGGATTCGAACCGGGACTGTAATAATAGATATATCATCTATTATTATTCCATAATTTTCATTATAGCTCATTGTTTGTTAACTGGTAGTTCTTCAATAACAATCTAAAACAGTCTAAAGTTTGTTAAAATTTCCCCCTATTTTGTTAGAGAACATTCATCAACATTTTCTAGTGGCTATCTTAGTACACCAGAAGCATGTCAAAAGATGCAGGGTATCTGACCAGGGCAGAGTCTATGATGATATTTTGCTTCATAAAATATAAATATGGGCTGGTTATGTGGAGAGAGGTTTGGAGGACTGGAGGGGTGTGGTTTCACATACTTCACTTGTTTGCATGTGGCCCGGGGCCAGTCCATGGATCAAGGATGGGAAATCCCTGGTCGAGACGACACTATTTCGGAAAGGACTCACAATTAGCTCACAAGTTAAACACAAGCCAGCAGGGTGATACAGCTGTTAGAAAGTTAAATGAAGTGTTGGGGTGCTTTCATTGGTGTATAAAGTCCAGATCACAGGAAGTAATTGTTCTCTACTCTATTTGGGTCAGACACTATTCAGAATATTGTGTTCATTTTCGCGAAAATGGGCCTTTTTTTTCAAATAAAAGGCATGAAGAGCCTTGGGGGGATTGCAGAGTGCTCCTGGGGGGGGGGGCAAAATGAGAAAAAAACGGCCCATTTTTTTCTTGAAAACGGGCCAATTTTTGTCAAAGAAATTGCATGCATAGCCTTATGAAGGCTTATAGAGTGCTGATGGGGGCTGGGGGGGCAAAAACACCTTGTTTTTTTGCTCATTTCTGCCTTCCCCAGCCCCCAGGAGCTCTCTGGAAGCCTCCATAAGGGTATACCTGCAGCCATTTTGGTGAAGGGGCAGGGTTTCAGGAGGCAAAAAAATGATGTATTCGGTGTATAAGATGCACCCATATTTTCAGCCTCTTTTTAGAGGAAAAAAGGTGCATCTTATACTCCGAAAAATATGGTAAATTCAGTCTAAATTAGGGACCCACAGAGACAATATTCATCAAAAGAATGTAGTGCTTTGAGACAAGTAATCCCAGTGCTACCCATTTCTGACTTCTCCACTTTTACAGCACTTTTAATGTTTGGGTGGAGAGCCAGTTTGATGTAGTGGTTAAGACATCAGACTATAAATCAGGAGACCATGAGTTTTGGTCCTACCTTTGGCACAAAGCCAACTGGGTGGCCTTGGGCCAATCACTTTCTCTCAGTCTAGGAAGGAGGCAGAGGCAAACCATTCTGAAAATCCTTACCAAGAAAACTAAAGGGACTTGTCCAAGCAGTCTCTGAGAATCAGACACAATTGAATGAAGAAAAGAAAAAGTTGGGTGACAGTCCTCAGCATTAAAGCATTCAAGGGAAGAGGAACTAGGCTAATTTCTATTTATGAATTCAGCATTTTGTCTCAGTTCAAAGCAGATGCTTGTATGGTCCAACAGAGTCTGTTCAATGTGCTCATGTTCAATCCTACAAGGTACTATTGATGTCCCACAGCAGGCAAGGACTCTTTTCCATAAACATTGCATTTTGCCAGAGTTGGAAATCATCCTTTTCATCCTTTTGAATATTTGTATTGATTTCATGTTACCTGCAGGAAGCCAAATAGTGGGAGAAATATAAATACAAAAAGCAGTATGCTGTGATTATTATTATTTTTTTAAAGAAAACCTGCAGCCCTCTGTTACAGGTGCTTAGCCAACGTTCGTCTGACACTAGCAGCCGCTGGATTTGATCCAAATGTAGCAGATATATTATGATGCCCCAGCACTCCATTCTTTTCCCCTCTCTGCAAATTATGGCATCAGGACAGCGTCGCACTGTATAGAACATGAAATATTAAGGGATTTGTTTCCAAATTACAGCCATAAAGTGTAATTGGCAGATAAAATAGGTCTGGGAATAGAAAATACGTTGAAATATTGGCCTGAAGTAAAAGGAATGTTTCCAGGGGGGGATGGGGAAGAGATTTAGGTTCCTCAAATTGCTTATCAAGGGCCCAGCTACAGACGATGTTAATGGGAAGAATAAAAAATATTGTCCACCTTTCGATGATTGCCATATTGGCAGATGGTTGACCTCTCCAATGATAAGTGGGGAAAAGGCCTGGTATGATTCAGATAAGAAATCACCTGAGGGCTCAGAGCAGTGTTTCTCCACCTTGGCAACTTTAAGACTTTAAGCACACTGACTGGGAAATTCTGGGAGTTGAAGTCCACACGTCTTAAAGTTGCCAAGGTGGAGAAACACTGCCCAGAGCCGAAGGCTAAATTGGGAAGAAGGAAAAACGGAATGTTTCTTTAAAATGCAAAGAAAAGCTTTCAAAAGGGGGATTTGTGATGAGAACTAAGTACGTGGACAATAGTCAACTTATCCCACCAAACTCTTAGGTTAATTGAAAAGAAAAGATAAATGTGAAAAATTTCCATTTTGCTGTCATTCAAATGAAATAAAGTTAAGCCAAACATAAAAATTTCTTCCCATTTTTTTCTATACATTATACTTCTTGCTGTTACAGTACATTTCTTTTTCCCCAATTCAGTAGCAGTGGATATGAAGCTATGGAGAAATTTCCCAACACAGAATCAGTGAAAAGGCTCGCCTTTAGAAGCTGTGGTTGCTCCATTATTGGAGATTTCCAAGAAGAGATTGGGTAGCCATTTGACCAGAATGGCATAGGGCAGGGGTCTGCAAAGTCGGCTCTTTTAAGACTGGTGGACTTCAACTCCCAGAATTCCCCAGCAGGCTATGCTGGCTGGGGAATTCTGGGAGTTGAAGTCCACCAGTCTTAAAAGAGCCGACTTTGCAGACCCCTGGCATAGGGCATGGGTGCAAAATCACAACATCATGTTGCCATCACATGATGTTTCATGATATTTTTCCCATCTGTAGAGCTGGAGTGGGTGTGGCCTGCACATGACACATCTGTCCCACAGGTTGCCAGTTTGACACCCCGGTAGGGTCTTCTGCTTGGGCAGATGGTTGGCATAGAAGACTTCCGAGGTCCCTTTCAACTCTGTCTTTTGTATGGGGTATCCTATTCTGTTCCATTCTATTCTGTCTTTTGCTTTGGTGCTTCAACCTCACCTCTTTCTCTTCTTTAAAAAAAAATCTAATTTGCCTTTTTTGCCCCCTTTATCACTTGGCTCTTCAAAGTTTCCTTGGACACCCATCCCATCACTTTCACAAATCTTTTCAGGAAAGGGGACTCTTAAGCCTCAGTTACATTCCTTAAAGAGTGGTCACCCACAAGCTACATAAGAATGGTGTCAAGGGCGGAGCTCAACTTTTATCTTTCATCCATTTGTCATCTTTCTCTCTCCTGTCCTTCTATGTCTCTTTATTCTTATTTCTTCCTTCCAGCCCTTGTTGTCTTTTTCTTCTCCTTCCTCTCTTCTTTTTGACTACTTGAGGGTGAAACAAAATGCCATCCCACACCGTGGGAAGCAGAGGGGCTATTCAGTCGGTTTGGACTGGTTTGCCTGAACCGGTAGCAGAAATCGCAGGTGGGCCTGCCCACCTGCCCTGGCTCTATTTCATCCTATTTTGGGATATTTTTTGAGCAAAGCACATGCATGAAAGGACAGGCACCGGAAGTGGGTTCAGGCCAGTTCTAACCTCTTCTATAGAAGAGGTTCCACAAATCTACAGTGCCGTTTAGAACCGGTTCCAGCTCCCTCCCCCCACCCGTCTGCACATCATCAAGATGAAGAGCAAGAGGAGGAATTCTGGGAGTTGAAGTCCACAGGTCTGAAAGCTGTCAAGTTTGAACACCCCTGGTTGTTTTTTTTAAAAGGGTTAGGGTTGCAAGGGTCTTGTAACTTGACAGCTTTAAGACTTGCGTGCTTCAATGCCAGAGTTCATGAGCCAGCATGACTGGAGGAGGAATTCTGGAAGTTGAAGTCCACAAGTCTTAAAGCTATCAAGTTTGAACACCCCTGGGTTTTTTTTCTAAAGGGTCAAGGGTGCAAGGGTCTTATAACTTGATAGCTTTAAGACTTGTGTGTTTCAAATGCCAGAGTTTCTGAGCCAACATTTTGGTTGCTAAGCAAGAGCTTTGTTAAGTGAGTTTCACCACATTTTACAAGTTGGCCACGCCCATCCAGTCACATGACTGCCAAGCCACTCCCACTCGGTTACATGGACAGCAGGCCACTCCCACAAAGCAGGCACACCTACAGAAGAGGTTCTAAAAAATTTGGAAACCCACCACTGCCAGGCGCATGCATGGATGGGACACGTGCAAGTGAAGCACAAGTGCACGCATGCACACACATCTGCGAACCGGTAGGGAAGGTACATGAAAACCACCCCTGGTGGGAGGAACTGCAGAATAAAATGCAGAAATGTAATAATATAACTCATATTACATTTTTAAAAAATAGCTTAGAAGTGCAGCCAGCATACAGAACACAATCTGCATTTAGAAAGCCATTTGTATTCCAAAGCAGCTGAGGTTTCCAGGCTCCAGGTGAAGAAGAAAGAGATCAGAGACAATTAGCTCAATGCAAGACTTCAACCTTTCCAGTTTCCTTTAAATCCCCAATGAAGCCTGCGGCTGTTCATTCTCTCCCCTTTAAGGATGGCTGAGTCTTCTCAGCAAGGGCCTGATTTATATTGGACATTAAGGCACTCGACTGAGGAGTTTGGTAATCTTTCAAAACCTCATTACCTTATCAGTTGTGCCAGCAATTATAGATATTTTGCCTTGTGGAAAGCGACTACTTCTAGCCTGGCCCCAATGTCTTCACAGTGATTAAGGGACCGAATAAAGCAGCATTTGGGTTGAGGCGGATACTAATCATGCCAACAACACATCTTCCCATTTGCCACTGTTTCAAAACGTGAGTCCTAAGAAAGAATACAAATGAACTTCGAAGCATTCTATATTGATTTGCCATCAGTGACACCCCCTGCTGTCTAGCACATGTACACACAGCTTTTTTAGAGCCTGGGGAAGGCAAAAATGGCCTCCCCCAGAGGCCCGAAACAGCCCGTTTTCTGACTTCTGGTGGGCCCATTAGGCCCATTTTTCGCCCTCCCAAGGCTCCAGAAGCTTTCTAGGAGCCTGGCGAAGGCAAAAAAAGGCCCAACACAAAACCGGAAGTTCAGGAATGGACTTCCAGGTTGCCCGTTGGGCCATTTTTCTCCCTCTGGAGGCTTCAAGAGGGCAAAAAATGGCTGAAAATCAAGGCCAAAAATCAGCTGGCCAGCACGCTCATGTGCGCTGGAGCTGACAGGACAATGCCTCGCATGCCCTCAGAAATGGCTTCGCGTGCCACCTGTAGCACCCGTGCCATAGGTTCGCCATCATGGGTATACACTAATCCATAGTTTATGGCTATTGTTTGGTGCAGACACAGCCAGTAATTTGAAAGAAGGGACCAGAAACCCTTGACCTCAAACTTCAGGAAAAGACTTTAGAGTATTGGTTATACTGACTCTTTTCCTTTCCTTTCCTTTCCTTTCCTTTCCTTTCCTTTCCTTTCCTTTCCTTTCCTTTCCTTTCCTTTCCTCTCCTCTCCTCTCCTCTCCTTTCCTCTCCTCTCCTCTCCTTTCCTCTCCTTTCCTGTCTTCTTTTTCTTTCTTCTTTCCCTTCCTTCCTTCCTCATTTTTCAGAGCATCTCTAAATTATCTGGCGTACAAAGTCATTGACATATCCAGAGTCCTGTTAAGCCAGTGATGAAAAACATTCAGAAAATGCCGAACTAGGCTCGGTGAACGTGTCATACACACAACCAAATGAAAGAGAAATAGTTCTTTACGTAGTCAATTTAAAAAAAAAATACAATATACCCATGTGTAGTGTTATGTACAGAAATGTCAAATAATTACAAAAATGAAAAACAAATTCAGACACATGTAAAATAATAATAATGAAAAAAATAGATTCATTATTAAACCACTTTCATTATTAAAATCAGCTTCATACAGCATGATTGATTAGAAGGAGGGAAATCATAATTATGCAAACGTACACAGAAAGAAAACGTAAAAGAAAATTCAGTGACTTCCATACAAATAACAATATGCTCACTAATAATTGGACTTAAAATAATGCATTAAAATACCCTACTTGTAATAGAAATTTTGGACTAAACTAAAAAAAAAAGCAAGGAACACATTGTCCATGGAGATTCTCAGTCATCCATATCATGGTTGTTGAAAATGTGCTTTTTCAAAAGGCTACTCACAGGTAACTGTGAAGATGTTTTACTTGTCAGCCAAGAAGCTTCTTCAGCTCTGATTGGATGGTGGGGAATAGAAGGATTTATATTCCTTGCAGACAGCTGGTCATTTGTATTTCTTTTTAGAGAGTCATTGAGGCCACTTGGAAGTTTGTCTGTCTCCTCAGGGCCAGCTGAATAGTACAAATGGGCATGGAGCATTCTTGGAACTGTTGAAAGGACTGTGTTGTAGACTGGAGATAGATGATGCCATATCAATACAATACAATAGCAGAGTTGGAAGGGACCTTGGAGGTCATCTAGTCCAACTGCCTGTCCAGGCAGGAAACCCTATACCGTTTCAGACAAATGGCTATCCAACATCTTCTTAAAGACTTGCAGTGTTGGGGCATTCACAACTTCTGGAGGCAAGCTGTTCCACTGATTAATTGTCCTAACTGTCAGGAAATTTCTCCTCAGTTCTAAGTTGCTTTTCTCCTTGATTAGTTTCCACCCATTGCTTCTTGTTCTGCCCTCAGGTGCCTTGGAGAATAGCTTGACTCCCTCTTCTTTGTGGCAACCCATGAGATATTGGAACACTGCTATCATGTCTCCCCTAGTCCTTCTTTTCATTAAACTAGACATAGCCAGTTCCTGCAACCGTTCCTCATATGTTTTAGCCTCCCGTCCCCTAATCATCTTTGTTGCTCTTCTCTGCACTCTTTCTAGAGTCTCCACATCTTTTCTACATCATGGCGACCAAAACTGAATGCAGTATTCCAAGTGTGGCCTCACCAAGGCATTATAAAGTGATATTAACACTTCACGTGATCTTGATCTTGATCCTTTCCCCTTGTTGAGAGAGGGCTGTTCAATTTTGAAATAGATGGCCTCTTTGACCTCTCTTTTAAACCAGTGGTTCTCTCTGTCCAAAATGTGGACATTGCTGTCTTTAAAAGAGTGGCTTTTTAAAAATGCAAATGGACTGCTTAATCTTGGCCTGATGGGTTTGTTCTCCTGTGTTGCGTGTTCATAAATGCATAACACAACATAGAAAACAAACAAACCAACAAACCTGAAACTCTTGCTAACCACAGCTCTAATCCTTCAATTTGTAGCCATTGGAAATCATTTAATTCCATAATCATGTCAACTAGTACATCCGGATACTTACTTGTTTTAATTGTCTGCTCTAAACTTCTGAATTGATTAAACCTTCCAGAAAACCGATCAATTATTGAGTTTAAAATGGGCTGGTATTTATATGCAAGGCTTCATTTCATTTTGCAAATCCCAGCTGACCTCTGCAAAATACTTCTTTAATGGAGAAAAATGTACATTCTAATCTCCGTATCTTGTTTGAAAACTTAGTTTCAAAAGCTTTTTGTATCGAAACATAATGTCAATACTTTGCCAAAACCTTGTAATTTTTAAGCTCCCTTCATTTATATGAACCAAGAGGTCTGTAAAACAGGTCAGTGTGCTGACTCATGTATAATCACTGAGCTGAGGAAACTGTTCCAAATCTTTATTCTCGGCATACGGTAATAACTTAGTTTCTTTGTAACACTCCACAAATCTTTTAAGGACTTTTCCTCAGCTCAAGTACCTCACATTGTTATGCACCAGCAGTCCTCTGTACATTGATACCAACTTCCTGCAATGCTGCAGAGAATTCTTAGTTGTGAGGGGGTCAAGCAGCTACTAAATCCACTATTTTTGTTGCAATTGTCATTACATCATGGGGTTCTGTGAATCCTGCCGTGGCACACAACGACTCCTGGGAGATTATGCAATGCAGTCGCACAACTGGATGTCCATAAATGTTTTCACAAATCCAACCCATTTTTCACATTATATTGGGTGCCCACATCTGTGGCCAAAGTGACATCTTTGGGCATATCAATGCTTATGTCGTGGACATTGTTGCTAGCTTTACCAACTGCTGTTTCATTGTCTGACCATCAGAAAATCTAGCAATAAAGGCCAACCAAGCTCATGAGGTGACACCAGTAATTTTGTCAAGATAATTTGAAAAACATTTACATTATTATTGTTGTTATTATTTACTTTATTCATTAAACATGAAACTCAGCCAACTGAACATTTAAAAATGCATTACAAATTCCATTGACTGGTGCTAATGGTTGATATGGTTTGCTGCCAGCATCCTAGGTATCAACCAAGTACATTCTTAAAATATAAGATGTTCCAAGTAGTGTTTTTTGCAGTTCCACTGGTGTTATTGTAGGAAGCTGCAATTTGTTGATGTATCTTGTAAAATTCTTGGATGTGGTGCCAAGTGCCCCGATGACTATGGGTATCACTATTACATGCTTCATCCATAGCCGTGTAGTTTTGATAGCCAGGTCGCGATATTTCATTATTTTTTCTAGTTCTTTTTCTTTGACTCTGGCATCTCCAAGAACAGCGATATCAATAAACTGTAAACTTTGGCCCCCTACAACCACGATATCTGGTGTGTTGTGCTCCAAATGACGATCTGTTTGTTGTTGTTGTTGTTGTTGTTGTTGTTGTTGTTGTTGTTGTTGTTGTTATTATTCTGTCGTTAATCTTTGGTGAGATTCACAGCCTTTGGGGCTGGTTGGTAGCTCAACAGCTCGAGTCCTAACCAAGAACCTAAGAACTGTCAAGGTAACGTCAGAGGATATAAGCTGTTCCAAGCAGGGTGGCCCTTTGTAGAGTCAGAATGCTCAAGTCCGGCAAACCTAGAACCTCCACATAGCGAGGCAGTCCCCTAGGTATTGCTCCAAGAGCTCCAATCACAATTGGGACAACACACAACTTTCTCTTCCACAGTTGCTCAACTTCAATTTGCAAGTCCTGGTATTTTGTGATTTTTTCTTGCTGCTTATTTTCAATTCGTGCATCACCAGGTATTGCAATGTCAACGAACCATACTTTTTTCTTTTCAATTATTGTTATATCAGGTGTGTTGTAGGACAAGTGCCTGTCAGTCTGAATTCTGAAGTCCCACAAAATCTTGGCTTTCTCATTCTCTAAAACTTTCTCAACCTGATGTTCCCAGTGATTTTTGCTGTACTCAAATCCAAACCTCTGGCACAATTTCCAGTGAATGATCTCAGCAATGCAGTCATGGCATTGTAGGTAGTCAGTTTGTGAAATTTTGCTGCACCCACTGATCAGGTGGTCAACTGTCTCATCTTTCTTATTACAGAGGCAACATTTGCTGTTGGTGGTAACATGTTGAATTTTTGCCTTCATGCAGTTTGTGGCTAAGGCTTGTTCTTGAGCTGCCAAAATAAAGCCTTCTGTTTCTTTTTTCAGTACTCCCGATCTTAACCAATTCCAAGTTAGTTTTTGGTCAGTTTTGCCTTCAATACTTTTCAAGTATTGGCTATGCATAGGTTTTCTTTTCCAATTTTCAGCTCGTTTCTCAATTACTTCTTTCTTATATTCAGCTTTTGACTTAGTTGCTTTAAAAGGCCTCCTTTATTTACTTCCTTAATCATTGGTTCTTCACTTTTCTGGATATAATCATTCAAGCTGTGTCTTTCTTCTTCCACAGTCTGCTTTACTTGTAGGAGTCCTCAACCACCTTCTGCTCTTGGTAGATATAATTAGTCAACATCACTTTTAGGGTGCAAAGCATGATTCATTGTCATAAGCTTCCTCATTTTTCTGTCCAAATTGTCCAACTCCATCTGGGTCCAGCCAATTATTCCTGCAGAGTATCGAATCACAGGTATAGCCAGGTATTTATGGCTTTTATGATGTTTCCTCCACTCAATTTGGACTTTAATATCTTGCGGATTTGTCGAATGTACTTGGTTGAAGTTAATTCCTTGACTTTATTATGCATCATCATCATCATCATCATCATCAACATCATCATCATCATCATCATCATCATCATCATCATCATCATTATTATTATTATTATTATTATTATTATGTTAATCTTTAGTGAGACTCACAGCCTTTGGGGCTAGTTGGTAGCTCAACATTTCAAGTCCTAACCAAGGACCTAAGAATTGTTAAGGTAACATCAGAGGATAGAAGCTGTTCCAAGCAGGGTGGCCCTTTGTAGAGTCAGAATGTTCAAGTCTGGTAAATTTAGAATTTCCAAATATCGAGGTAGCCCTTTAGGTATTGCTCCAAGGGCTCCATTTACAATCGCGACAACAGATGATTTCTTTTATATTGAAAAAGTTTTATTGGTTTTACATCTTTTCTATAGGGTGGGGTAAGGGATACAAAGAAATTTTGAGAGCATTCACGTCAGAGTCGTCGGCCCTTCCGAGACCTCAAAATACACAATAAAAAAAATAACAAAAAAAAACATTTTTCATAACACTACAAGGTAAAAGCTAGTACATATACCTAAATTCTCAGTTCCATGCTGTCAGACATTTACAAAAAATCCAGATACAAATATTATGCAAAATTGTTCAGAAAAATCAAGGCAAAGTTATTTTTTCGATCTAAGTCTTTTGGCTATTGTATCTTCTTTTTCTCCTCCCTGGCCCCCAGCGGGCGGGGCCGTGGCCCCCTCCGTCCCCCCTGGATCTTCCCCCAGGGCAGAGGAATGTTTTTTAAGAAAGGCTTCCGTCTCAGCAACTGTTTTAATCCTCACTCTTCCTCCTTCCCAGAACACCAGCATCCCTTCGGGTGTCACCCACTTGAACCAAATCCCATGATCAAATAAAATTTTAGACAAGAAGGAAAATTTCCTCCTTGCTTCTCGAATCTTTCTAGGGATCTGCTTCAAGATAGCAACCTCTTTTTGTTGATAGATTAATGGACTACCTCTCTGCACTTTCAGGATTTCCTCTCTGGTTGACCTTCTAACAAATTTCACATGTATCTCTCTAGGCACTTCATTTATCCTGGCATATGCTGAGTTAATTCTGTAGGCTAGGTCAATGTCCCCCCTGATCTCATCTTTAGGTTTTTGTAAATAGTCTGCTAAAATTGTGCTCATAAGATCAGGGAGGCATTCACCAGATTCCTCAAGAACGTTCTGAAATCTCAAAAAATATGTCATTCTTTCCATATCTATCCTAGACACATGCCCATTTGTTTCCCCAACCTCTTTAATAACATTTTTAATCTCTCCCTTAACCCCCACCAACCCCCCTTCCAATTCTTCAGTCTTCTGTGTGTTTTCCAGCACTTGCTTCCGTGTCTCCAATAGCTCCTTCTTGAAATTGATGTTTTCTGCCCTCTGGGCCTGAATTTCGTTTACCAAAGTTTGTATAACAGTTTCAAGAGAAGCCATCCGTTGTTCTAAGCTTGCCAGTGCTGTTTCTTGAGCCATGATTAACTGTTAAAGTCAATGCCACCAAAATGGCGTTTTCAGGGTGGGGTTGGTGAGACTAACCGGGAGCCAAAAGTTCTGATCAAGGTTGAAACGTTGTAAAATTCAGGAACCAAGAGAGAGACAATTTTCCAACTCAATAGTTATAATAGCGAAGGTACTCCAGAAAGGAAATCACAAATCCAGCAAGAAAAAAAAATCTTCATCAATATCCAGAGAGAATCCCAATTGTGAAGAGACGCTGGGAATTTTCCATAGTTGAAATAGTCAGGCAGGGACAAAGAAAAGCCACCTTCCACCGCCCATCTCAGAGCCCAGAGGAGAGAGTAGAAAAATATTTTTTTTTATCCAGCCAGACCTAGAAACAATGTTGCAAGTAGCTGCACACCACTTTCCCTTGTTAAAGACAGTCCGGATTTAAGATTTCCGCTTTCTCTTCCAGAGAAGCCATTTTAAAGTGCCGCTTAAGTCCGAGGTTTTTTTTTTGAAACAAACACCCCCCTCCCAGTCTGTTCAGCCTGGCTGGCAGCAAGGAAAAAAAAGTCTTTTTTAACACTCACTCTCCCTTGCAGCTGAAGCCTCGGCAGACCTTCCGACCTCTCCGCTCAGCCCTCTGCATTAAAGTGAGAACCCCCCGCAGCATGTTCCTCCTCACCTAGGTCGCGGAGGGGAGCGTTCTCCCCACCGCCGTGAGGAAGAACGTCTCCTCCGAGCCGACCCTACGGGAGACCTCCGGTAACCGGATGTCTCGCCCCCGTGGGGGGGCAGAAAAGGCAACAAAGCGGCGAGCGAGCGCTAGGCTCGCCCGTCGCCGCTGGAGCCGGAACCGGAACTCTTTTTCTTTTTCCACAGTCGCTCAACTTCAATTTGCAAGTCCCTTTATTTTGTGGTTTTTTCTTGCTGCTTATTTTCAATTCGTGCATCACCAGATATCGCAATGTCAACGAACCATACTTTTTTCTTTTCAATTATTGTTATATCAGGTGTGTTGTAGGACAAGTGCCTGTCAGTCTGAATTCTGAAGTGCCACAAGTTCTTGACTTTCTCATTCTCTAAAACTCTCTCAACCTGATATTCCCAGTGGTTTTTGCTGTACTCAAATCCAAACTTCTGGCACAATTTCCAGTGAATGATCTTAGCAATGCAGTCATGGCATTGTAGGTAGTCAGTTTGTGAAATTTTACTCCACCCACTGATCAGGCTGTTGTTGTTGCTGTTGTTGTTGCTGTTGCTGTTGCTGTTGCTGTTGCTGTTGCTGTTGCTGTTGTTGTTGTTGTTATTATTATTATTATTATTATTATTATTATTATTATTATTATTATTATTAAATTCTTTTAATTGAATGTTGTGTGTCAGAGATCTTTAATGGTATTTCTCCTGCTTGGTAAATCAGAAATATGATTAATAATAGCATATTTATTTTATGTTTTTGTTAAGCATATTTCGAATCTTGAAACAAAAAGGCGCACAATTTAGAAGAGTTTCTTTAATAAAATCAGGAGTGGGGCTGCTGGAGGTTCGCAGGAGTTTGGGAGAACCTCTAGCTAAGATTCTGTGCAGTATGGAGAACCCCCAAATCCCATTCCTGGCTGGCCCCACTCACCCCTCCCCTCCCAGAAGTCCCCACGCTGCCTGTTTTGGATGCAGGTAAATGCAGGGCACGCATGGAGGCTTGGGGAGGGCAAAAAATGGGCCGACCGGAAGTTTGGAAAGGCCTTAAACGGGCCCATTTCCAGAGGCTTCCAGAGCCTGGGGAGGCAGTTTTTACCCTCCTGGAGGCCTGAGGAAAGCCTCCGGAGCCCAGGGAAGGCAAAAACTCTCCCCCCACCCTCAATGTGGTGCAGGAGGCTGACCAGACCATGACCACCATGACCACGCCCACCTAACAACTGGGTAGAGAACCCCTTGCTAAAAATTTTGAAGCCCACCCCTGAATAAAATTCCCTTCACTGAGGGTCTTTTCTTTCTGAACAATGGAACGAGCAATGCCGACATTAAATTTGTAGGGCTTCTTAAGAATTTAAGGAAGTTATTAATTACCTTCATGGAACAGTGGCTGAAAGGCATAATCCTTTCTTTCTTCTTCACTTTTTCCCAAAAGGCCAGTGATGATTTGTTTCAAAATGTCTTTATATATTCCAGTTCGGCATCTGTTTCATTGCACAATAGGCACAATGATTTATCAACAATGCCATACTTCTCAGTCCATGCACCATGGAATCCTTGAACCCCTTCTTTTAACACTCAGTCAAGATTTTTAAATTTGAGTTTCAGGCATAACAGAGCTAGAACATCAAAGGAATGAACATTTTTTATAAATTATCAACTTCATGAAAAATGAGAAATATTTAATGTAAGTGATAATTACATAATAACTTCAAATGAATATTTGATTATTATTTATTGTAATAACCATCTGCTAAATGTTCCAAGCGTTCTCATAATTTCAGAATCCATTTCTCCTGAGGTTTGGTGATTCATGACATTTTCGGAGGAATTACAAATTACTGAACAAACAAACAAATTACTGAATGTAAACAGTGTCACGTTTACATTCCAAAACTGGTACAGTTTATTATTTAAATCTTTAAGCTAAAGTTGTAGATTATATGGCCAAAGAATGTTGTTTTTGCTTTAACAAGTGGAGGATGAATGTTATTTTAACTTAAGCTCACTTGTCATGTAGTCCATTTGCTTGTTTATGAGCGAAGTGCCTCTTAAATCCACAACTATTGATTTCAATTCGACCTGTCTTAACAACAATTTGTTGCAAACTTTTTAAACATTAACCAATTGCTTATTGATAATAACCAACACAAAAGCTATTTCAGACAAATGCTGATATGAGATTCTCAATCATCCTAGGACCTAGGTACTTGCAAGACTGCCTCCTACCAAATACCTCCCTTCGACCAGTCCACTCCCACAGAGAGGGTGCCGTCAGCCATAAATGACCCCTAGGGGGAGAGCCTTCTCTGTGGCAGCTCCTGCCCTCTGGAACGACCTGCCCCCTGACCTCCGCACAGCTATGGACCTGCACCTGTTCCGCCGAGCCCTGAAGACCCATCTTTTTCGTACGGCCGGTCTGGGGTAGCTTTTTAATCTGGTTTTATTGGGGTTTTATTGTGCATTTTAGAGCAGGCTTAGTATTTAATTTATTTTTAGCATAGGTATTTATATTGATGTTTTTATTATTGTTTTTTATCATTGCCTGTTCACCGCCCTGAGTCCTGTAAGGGAGAAAGGGCGGTATACAAATTCTAATACAATTACAATTACAAACCAGGTCATTGTGAGCCCAAAGTTTTTTTCCCCAAAAGCCAAATTGATTTTCTTATTCTTTTCCTTGAAAACATTTCGCTTCTCATCCAAGAAGTTTCAATTCAGTTCTGAACTGAAGAAGCTTCTTACATGAGAAGTGAAACGTTTTCAAGGGGGAGAAAACCAAGAAAATCCAATTGCCTTTTGGAAGAGCATCTTTGAGACACAAATGCTGATTTTGGAGATTGTATTCACCAGATATCTCCTGGCCTTGCACCTTGAAAATAAGCTTTGATACATAAACATCCACCCTGTACACTGGTTGGAAGACAACTAAACTGTGCGGCTGCTGTATTTCTATCACATTTTGCAAATGGTCTCTCTTTCATGTCACCGCCAATCATAAGATGACAGATTACATGCTGATCAGAGGTGGTGTTCAGCAGGTTCTGACCAGTTCTGGAGAACCGGTAGTGGAAATTTTGAATAGTTCGGAGAACCGGCAAATACCACCTTTGACTGGCCTCACCGCCATCTATTTTCTGCCTCCCGAGTCCCAGCTGATTGGGAGGAAATGGGGATTTTGCAGTAACCTTCCCCTGGAGTGGGGAGGGAATGGAGGTTTTACAGTATCCTTTCCCTGCCACGCCCACCAAGCCATGCTATGCCCACCAAGCCATGCCCACAGAACCTGTAGTAAATTTTTTGAATCCCACCACTGATGCTGATACAGATGGTGAGGATCCATTTTAAGCTCTGAATAGTGCAGTCTCGCATATTTCTTGTACTTATGCTTGTTCAGTTTCTTTGTTAACTCAGTCCAGGATGGTGGTTGCTATCTGGTGTTGGTGAATGCTGGTGTTTCATCCAAAACGTCAACTTGGACACGCATATCAAAGGTTTTCACCACTAAGCTCATGCTGGCTGGAGAGAGCAGAGGGAAGGACAGTTTTTCATATGTTTTGCAATGCTGAGATTTGGAAAATCCTAAACACTGTTTCTTGAGTGTTGGAGAATGCTGCAGAACCTCAGGTTCTTCTAAACTGGCTCTGGGAAACCCTCTCTGTGCGCCTTCTGGGTGGTGGTTGGTAGACAGGAACAGAATTTTCAGCTGCCACAGAGACAGTGCAAATCTGTAGCTTTCAACATTTTCTTCATCCACCTTCCCAAGAAGTTTGGGTATCTCTTGTAAATAGATAAGGATCATGTATTTTATTATACAAGGTTCCTTGAGTCTTATTTATTGCATTTTCTGCTATCTTTCACTGTTATCATTGGATGATGTTATATTATACTTTATGGCAACATATGTCTCACCAAAAATAATCCAATAACAGATTTACAAAATAAATCAATAAATAGTAGTAAAATAGCAAGGCAGCCATGCATATTAAAATTTCATTTCAGGAGATGATTAGTTTGGGGATGGATTTGAAGAAAGGGAATTTGATAGGAAACAATCTGACAAATTTAAGTCCAACTTACATGGCAGTATTCCACAGCAACATTTATTATTGTAGAATTTTATGGGGAAATGCATCCAAGGGATGACTTGGCAATGGATTATTATTTTTTACTAAAAACACTCATTTCGGTTAACTGCCTCCTTACCTAATGCCAAGATAAAATAGGAAAGTTCTAAGAGGGTTAAGTCACTGACCTTAGCATTTGTCTATGGTACTCACTGCTGCCTTCTTAAATTGTCCTCCTTCTACTACAATCACTGACATTTCTTTCTTTATGAAGATACTAATATTCATAAGGTTCAGAATAGGGTCTCCACATGGGTGTGATTGGGCTGGGGAAAAAAGCTATGTGCTATGCCTACTCATGGTCTCCAGTTTACATTTTTTTAACTGCCACCAAGTACACCCCTAGTCCAGTGGTGGGTTTCAAATTTTTTTAGAACCTACTCTGTAGGTGTGGCCTATTTTGTGGGCGTGGCTTGGCAGTCATGTGACAGGGTGGGAGTGGCCACCTTTTAAAATGTGGTGAAACTCATTTAACAATGCTCTTGCTTAGCAACCAAAATTTTGGACTCAATTGTGATGATAAATTTCCTTCCTTCCTTCCTTCCTTTCCTTTCCGTTGGGTCACTGGCAGCGGCAGGCCAGATTTACTTCCATGTACGCCGGTGGAACCCCCTCTCACCGGTTCTCTAAATTTCACCAACCGGCTCTCGCGAGTAGGTGCGAGCCTGCAGAAACCCACCACTGCCCTAGTCCAATGAGTGTCAACATGCAATCACTTTACAAGTGTTGTAACTTCCAGGTAATCCACTTGCAGGATTCACATCATATTTTCCCTCTGAGATATATTTGCCATTCATTAAATAGTGCCAAGTATAGTGTAATTTAAATATTGGATTTTTAGAAAAGTCAAGTGCTGTTCTTTTTTCATCAGTGCCAGAGGTGGTATTCAGCTGGTTCTCTCTGGTTTGGGCGAACCGGTAGCAGCAGCTGTGGGGGGCTCTACCCCCCCACCACCACCCCCAACATAATGTGCGAGCAGTGCTCATGCAGGAGAAGGCTGCAGAGAAGCAATGCGTGTGAGCCAGTGGTGGGTTTCAAATTTTTTTAGAACCTCTTCTGTAGGTGTGGCCTGCTTTGTAGGAGTGGCTTGCCAGCCATGTGACCGGGTGGGAGTGACTTGGAAGTCATGTAATTGGGTGGGCGTGACCAACTTGTAAAATGTGGTGAAACTCACTTAACAATGTCCTTGCTTAGCAACCAAAATGTTGGCTCAGAAACTCTGGCATTTGAAGCACGCAAGTCTTAAAGCTCCCAAGTTACAAGACCCTTGCATCCTTAACCCTTTAGGGGAAAAAACCCCAGGGGTGTTCAAATTTGATAGCTTTAAGACTTGTGAACTTCAACTCCCAGAATTCCTCCTCTCACTCTTCATCTTGATGATGTGCAGACGGGCAGGGGGAGGGAGCTGGAACCGGTTCTAAACGGCACTATAGATTTGTGGAACCTCTTCTATAGAAGAGGTTAGAACTGGCAGGAACCCACCCCTGGTGGGAGCTCACATTTGCAAACTGGTAGGGAAGGTAAGTGAATCCCACCACTGATCAGTTCCCCTTTCCAACATGGTAGCTGTTACATATTTCTCCTCTTTTTCCCCATGTCAGATATCTGGTCTACCATCATGTTCTTCTAACTGTTGATAGAACTTCTTTCCTGTAACTGTCTTATTTTAAAAAAATTCCATCTCTCCCAGGATTGAAGGAACCTTCTTGTCTGCAGGCTGTGTTTGTGAGCAGAGAGAGTATTTTAATCTCTCACTAAAAACTTGAAATCTGTCCATGGACTGAAAGTGGTTTTTGAAATGACTTTGTTTAGGCCTATTTGGGGTTATTTTTATCCACTTGCCGGTATATTGTTCACCAAAATACTTTTAAAAATTGACATTTATGCACAGCTGGAAAATTGCCTTTGTGTTCATGTAGACCACTGCTTCTCAACCTTAGCAGTTTTAAGCAACTCCCAAGAATTCTCTAGCCATTTATACTGATTTATACTCAACCATATTCCTCCTCTGCCCTTGTTTTTGCCACACACAAAAAATATCTTCGCATTTCTCCGTTGTTGTTGTTGTTGTTGTTGTTGTTGTTGTTGTTGTTGTTGTTATTAGTTATGAAGTCATGTCCGACCATTACAATCCCATGGCAACATTCCTCCGTGTCTTCTTGTCCTCTACCATCCTCTGGAGGCCATTTAAGCTCACACCCTCTGCTTCGGTGACTCCATGCAACCACTTCATTCGCTGTCGTCCCCTTCTTCTTTTGCCCTCAATCTTTCCCAGGATTAAGCTCTTCTCCAGTGAGTCCTTCCTAGGTGGCCAAAGTATTTGAATTTCATCTTCAGGATCTGGCCTTCTAAAGAGCAGTTAGGGTTGATCTCCTCTGGGACTGATCAATCAATAATCAATCAATAATTTAATTTGTTGACCGCTCCCTCTCCCCAAAGGGACTCGGAGCGGTGCACAGGGCGAATAAAACAATAAATACACATACACATGATAAAAACAAATTAAATAGATCGTGCAGTCCAAGGGACTCGCAGGAGTTTTCTCCACCACCATAGTTCAAAGGCCTCAATTCTTTAGTGCTCAGCCTTTCTTCTTATGGTCCAACTTGCACAGCTTTCACATTTTTCCCTTAAAATAATTTATTCACTCAGTTTCCATTTTTTCCCCTTCGCCTTCCCTTTTCATTAACCTGTACTCAAAATTCCAACAACAACAATTTGATTTAGAACCTCAGAAGTTGTAAATCACCCGTGTGAATGCTACTGGAGTTTTGTGATGTTGCACCAGTAGCTGAGGTTCCTATTGTTTCACTTATTCCCCGCCCCACTCTCTCTATTTTAAGCAATCCCATATGACAAGAACAGTGAAACCTGAGCAGATCTGTGACCATCATGACCAGCCTGGAAATACATTCAATCTAAAAATGAAGACGGCTTTCCTACATTGCACACAAATTGAATTCATGTGTGTGTGTGTGTGTGTATATATATGTGTGTGTGTGTGTGTGTGTGTGTGTGCTAGGTTTTTGAGCTAGGTAATTGGGGCTTAACAGGGTGTTGTGACACAAGAGTATATATATATATATATATATATATATATATATATATATATATATATATATATATATATATATATATATATATATATATATACACTATATGATCAGCTCATAAAACTAACACACACACACACACACACACACACATATATATATGTGTGTGTGTATGTATATGTATGTATGTATGTATGTATGTATGTATGTATGTATGTATGTATGTTTTCATAGATTTTCACGGGTGTAGGTATGCTGGTATTGCTGGCTTCGGGGACTTTCCCGTGTATAAGGCATAGACATGTTATTGCAACGTTTCGACAAGATATATATATATAGGGAAGGAAGCCTTTTTATGCCTTCCCTGATTACATCAGCCATTACAGGACTCTTTAATGATTTTATTTATTAATCAGCCCTTAAAAATCTAACACATATCTAAAAAATTCACACAACAGTAATCTCATTTGGCTCTCTGCCCAGATGATCTCTAGGTTGAGTCGAAAGGCAGAGAAGGATGACAGTTTGTCTCCTCCCTTAAAGGGGCCCATAACAGGAGTTGTGAAAATACTCTCTCATTAAAGAGTCCTGTAATGGCTGATGTAATCAGGGAAGCCGGATAGCTCAAGGCATAAAAAGGCTTGCCTGATATGCTGGAGAGTGCCGGTTAAAATCCCAGTAGAAGGAGTATGGCCAGCTGAAGAGGGCTAACAAGCCCGAAATGGATCCATCCTGGTCTCTTATTTATTAATCAGCCATTAAAAATCATACATACATACATACATACATACATACATACATACATACATACATACATACATACATAGATATATTCTAGAGGAAATGTTGCAAGCTTAGAACAAGAATGCCAAATCTGGAGAAAGTTCTGGAAACCTATACAAGGGCTGTATAGCATTCCTTCACCACAAGGGAAAAAATTGTCTACAGTATTATGAATTTTGGCAGATTAGGTAATTCAGAAGTGATCAATATTTAAAGTGGGGTAGCTATAGAGGAGCCTCTGGATTGTATTTCACTATTGCTAATTCACTGTAGGTAAGGAAGAGGAGAAAGATCTGAAGCAGGATTGTGATCCTATCATTACAACAGTTCAGCGATAGCTTGACAGCAAAGCAAAATTAATTCTGTCTTTAATATAAATCAGTATAGCAAACCATGCTAGCTTCAAAATATTGGATTAAAAAAGAGAATAGGACACCAGATCTGGACTGTCAACATCCAGACACCATCTACAAAAGGGCAACTATCTTAATTCCTTCCTAACAAGAGCTGTTGTTTTTTTATTATAACCACCAGTCAGTTAATCCATGCAGCTCCTATGAGTAGCTTGAAAACAATCAGATGCAGATACAAATGCAGATTTAATTAATGTTCTTTTTCATGTTTGCAGCTGAGATCAATCATAGCCTTGCAAATTGTCTTGAAAAACCTGAACCCTAATTAAGAACGTAGCTGTATTTCCCATTGTTTTCTCTGTTAACACAGGAACTCTTCTAAGACTAGTTTGAATACCAACGCAAAAGGCTGAAACAAACCGCAGTCACGCATGTAACACAACTATACCCTATTCAAGCCTTTCCTGCTAAAATTCAATTGTTTCATTTCCTGTTAATGCATTAATCTTGTTGGGTCTGCTGCAGTGGTGGGTTTACACTGGTTTACACTGGTTCAAGTGAACCAGTAGTAGTAATTTGGCCTTGGTCACGGAACTGGCAGTGACCCAGGCTGGCCACGCCCCTAAACCAGTTCCCCAGTTGCTGCTGCCATTGCAGGCATGTTTTTTAGTAGTGTTTCACGTTCTTTGCACATGGGTGAAGCAAACCAGTACCAGTGCCAGTAGGAACCCACTCCTGGTCTGCTGCATCACAAAATGTCCCTTCTCTTTATTAAGTATTCAACTTGATGTGTCAAGAAACACCAGGGCTTTCAAAAAATGAGCCACAGAGTGTCTCTCTATTTTCATGTTTCATGATGCTCTATGCCAGGGGTCTGCAAACTGGTGGACTTCAACTCCCAGAGTTCCCCAGCCAGCATAGCTGGCTGGGGAATTCTGGGAGTTGAAGTCCACCAGTCTTAAAAGAGCCAACTTTGCAGACCCCTGCTCTATGCAAATCAGTGGTGGGTTGCAATTTTTTTTACTACCAGTTCAGGTGTGCTGCTGCGCCTGCGCATGCTCACTTGCGTGTGTGATGCTTCTGCACACGCACAAAAGCATCTGGGCATGGGGAGTGGAGCCTCCTCCCTTGCTACTATTGGTTCCGCCAATCCTGGCCAAACCAGGAGCAACCCACCTCTAATGCAAATGAATGCATAGCATCCTAACTCCTAACATCCTAATTTTAAATGTTTTGGCTGGATCCTATATTTTTCCTTTCGTTGGAAGAGCTGACACTGTTGCCAGTGTCATGGCAAGCACAGCAGTTTAGCCAATTTGATTCCCTAGCAAAGCTATGTTATTACTACAGTATTACTCAAGGAAAGTGCTGACTATCTGAACAGCAGCATCTGCTTGGGAGTTAGGAGTAAGGTCAAAATCAGCAAGATATAGGCAGGGCGAAAGCCCTTGCTCTTTTGCAGGAGAGTGACTCAGCCTTCCATCCTTCCGAGGTCGGTAAAATGAGGACCCAGATTGTAGAACCAATATGCTGATGCTATAAAATGCTTAGAAAGGGCTGTAAAGCACTTACAAAGTATGTAAGTCTAAGTGCTATTGATATTATAGTCCTAACTAAGACTGTTATACTAGCATAGCATCACCGTAGCGCACAAACCAACTACAGCCCTCCAAATAAAATCTTAAATAAACCTTCAAATAAAGTATGGGACTATATCTGACCTTTATTTATTTGATAATAGAACTTTGGACCTAGCTTTTTGCACTGAAGTTATAATAATCCATAGAATATATTATTTGTCATGGAAGACAAAATGCAACAGATCTTCAAGATAGGCTTGGTCAAAAAACAGGCACATCAAAGATTCCAGGAATACCCTTCCTGAGTGGCTTTGTGGTCCTGCCATGGTCCTGTAGAATATCTAAAATGGATCTTGCTGGAGTCTGAGACAGGATTGCAAACTACATTTCATAGTGATCAAAACAATCCTATGCAAGGATATCTGTCTTGCATGCTACATTAGGTTCATGTTTTAGAAGAATAATTATCCAGTCTGCTCCACGATTACTTTCCAAGTAAATTCATCTATGTTAGACAGTGATACAGTCATCTGATTGATTTCAGTTGTTCAAGCGATTCAAGTGCTCTACGGAGGGAGAAAGATCAGAGGTGAGGAATAGGCAGATTTCCATAAACCGTAAACTGTAAAACAGATGCTCTGAAATATTTAGGACATGTCTGGCAAATGAACAAACTCTTCTGAGACTAATATTATTTTGTGAAAATAAGTAATGCTGGCCAAGATAACACAGAAGTGGTGCTGTGTTTCTGCACTGATGGATTTATTTACTTAAAGTATTTATTTGGCTGTCCAAAGACTGGGCAGTGTACAATAAAAGTTAAGAAGAACATCAAAACCAACAAATACAAAAAGCAAAGTGCATCAGAGGAACAGAATAGAGTAGAGTAGAACAGAGCAGATTAGTGTAAGACAGACACTGTGGAACTGCAAATGAAGAGGACAAGGCAAAAGAGAGGGGGAAAATAATTTAGAGTGATTGTTTTGCAAGTTTATGTTAATCTCAACATCAAAAAGAGCCGAGTCTGGAGACACTTTAAAGACCACTAGATTTATTACAATATAAGCTTCAATGAACTGGAGCTTAGTTCAGGGAAAAAAGACCCAGAATGGAATAAGTATGTTGTAAGCAATAACTTGTTAAATAGCCATGTTATTTATTAAATCATTTTTAAACCTAAACGCCTCTGAACAGTGTATGTCTTGCAGCACATCTTTCCCTGTTAGATCAGACAAAGGATTCCGACTCAGGCATGGTCAAAACAACAGGAACGTTTATTCACACTCTTACAACAGCACAAGAATTCAACTGACAAGGTTTCTTCTCTGGCAACCTCTTATATAGAGTTACCAGGCAGGAAACTCCTAGCAAGCAATTGCAACATGTAACTCCTTTCCAGACAGATTCCAGACAGCTCGTCTCAGTCAATTAACACAGCTGCCTGATCTGTTCCGGAATGCGGTGACTCAAAGGTTACCAGACTTGCTGTCTGGGCTGAGGACTCAACATTCCCAATGAATGAATGAATGGAAAACAAAATCTGTATGGATATTGTGTCTGACCCAGCAGCTCTATGTAGGGTGACCTGCTCTCTATTGGGTGGGCTAAGTCACAGGGCCATCTTCAGAGCCACACTGAGAAATATTCATGCTATCTGCCAGATAATGTTGCTCAGATTTGCTTGGCAAGCCCAAGTAATGTGCCCGAGGTGCAATCTTATGATATTTTTCTTATGATTGAGTTTGATTCCATTATGCCAGTTAGTTTGGCCATCTGTTTATTAGACTCTGTCCCTTCTTGGTTATTAAGGCAGTCCAGACGGTGACCACAGATAGATTCATGCAGAGGTTTCAGCCTCTTTAAGAAGGGGGAATGGTCCCACCAGCCTTGAAAGGGACCGTGATACACCCTCTCCTGAAGAGGTAATCACTAGACCCTTCCTTGCTGGATATTTAATTGGCCAGTTTCCCATCTTCTTCTGGGGCAGCAGGCTGTGGAAAAGATGGTTGAACAACATCTACAGAGAATCTTGGAGGAAACGGATTATCTGGATCTATTTCAGTCTAGTTTTAGGCAGGGTACATTATCGAAACAGCATAGGTTCCACTTGTTTGTGACTTTTGGTGGGTAGGGGGTGATACATTCATCCTAGTGCTGCTTGATCTCTCTGTGGTTTTCAATGCTGTCAACCACAAGATTCTTCTGGACCAGTATACATGGGGCATTTTCAGTGTGAAGCTTTTGATCACCTTGCAAGCTTTGGAAAGTACGTGCGCGCGCACACACATGCACAAGCTATGCTGGCTGGGGAATTCTGGGAGTTGAAGTCCACAAGTCTTAAAGTTCCCAAGTTTGGACATCCCTGGCTTAAGCTCTCCTCAGCCTCATTCCAAACAAGTGGGTGTAGAGAGCGGCACTCTTATCCTCCTCTTCTTCTCTGCAAAGGCATTTGTATCTCCCTATGTAATCGGCAGTTTTATTTTTGGGGTGGTATAATGGTCTTGCTTAGTAACAGAAATTTTGCTCCCAATTGTGGCCATAAATTTAGGACCATCTGTATTGCACCCATTGAGAGCACGTAATGGAGCAGATGAATCAGACTACAATACAATACAATAGCAGAGTTGGAAGGGATCTTGGAGGTCATCTAGTCCAACTCCCTGCCTAGGCAGGAAACCCTATACCAATGATGGCAAACCTTTTTTGGGTCGCGTGCCAAAAGCAGGGGGAGCGCAGGGGGGGGTTGTGCGTGGGCGTGCCACACCCATAATGCTACGTGCGTGACCCCCTGCTTTTGGCACGCTTTTTTCTCCCTCCCCAGGCTCCAGAGGCTTTCTAGGAGCCTGGGGAGGGTGAAAACAGCCTCCCCTCCCTACCTCCAGAGGCTTCAGGAGCTTCCCTAAAGCCTCCAGAGGGCGAAAAATGGCCTCAAAAGAAGGCCTAAAACAGCTGGCCAGCGCACACATGTGCGCTGGAGCTGACAGGGCAATGCCTCACATGCCCTAAGAAATGGTTCCGCGTGCCACCTGTGGCACCCGTGCCATAGGTTCGCCATCACTGCCCTATACCATTTCAGACAAATGGCTATCCAACATCTTCTTAAAGACTTCCAGTTTTGGGGCATTCACAACTTCTGGAGGTAACTTCTTTAGATTGTCTCTAAAGTCCCTTCCAAGGGGATTGATCCATGAATAGCTATAGTTTGTACTCACAAATGGATACTCTGGGTTTCTTCTGCCTGCTTAAAAAAGGTAAACTATTGGCACTTATTTTTTTCCTGGCCAGGTGTAAAGGATAAAAAAAAAAGCAAGCAGGGAAATTCAGCAATTGGGCGGGTGGCATAACCATTGTCCAGTAAGAACACCTAGCCAGCATTATTGCCGAAGCTTGAATACTTGACAGCAATTTCCTAAGATGGTGTTATTTCCAATCAGTGTCAGCACAGGAGACAAGCAGCTTAAGGCTACTGTGCAGAATTGTCCCGACTGTCACGAAGAATCACGGGAACTGGATCTATGCTGGACTAATCCAATCGTTACATTATGAGAGGGGGAGAAAAAAGGCCCATTTGGGTCAAAATCACATTTAGACACATGCTTTAAAAAAAAAAGCTTTAAAAATTAATACAAGTCCCTGAAAGTTGTAATATTCGCATCATGATACAGATCTTGTCACTCGCCTCTCAGGTGTGTGTGTCTCTGTCCCTCCCTCTCTCCCCTCCCTCCCCCCCCCCCTCTCTCTCACACACACACACACACACACACACACACACACATGGGGAGGAGGAAACGACTGCTATTTCAATGAGAATGTGCGTGCCTGGCAGCTATTCTTGCACATTTTTTGTGCAACATTCCTGGGCATAGCTCAACTAAGCGTGAACGGATTCCCTGTCTCATTATAGGAAAAGAAGAATGTTAGAGAGACTTTGGATGCCTTTCCCCAATACCATCCAGTTTGCTCCAACATTATTTTTGATTAGTGACATTTCTCTTGATTTAGCAAGTCATTCAGTGACAGATTAATAAAGTTGCAGCAAATGAGAGCCAAGCCTCCTGCAGCATTTCCTGATGTACTTGACATATATCTACTGATGGTTTTCCAAGAATAGAACATCCAAGCAAAAATTATTGTTAAGGAAAACAGGGTACACTCATTTGCTGTTGTGTCAGTGCAGCTATAGACTATAATGGCATTTTAGGAGGAGGGAGCAAATTAGCTCAAGTAGTTTCTTTTTAAAAAAACGAAAGTCTCCCAAAGGCTTGATCTTAAATCAGAAGTAATTTATACTGTAAATCTTATTTATAAATCTTATACATAGAGATCCAAAGTACAATTTTACTGACAGAGATTAATTTCAGTCACTCCATGCAGGACAATTAGTGAGTCTTTTCAGCTGTATTGGCAAGTTCTATTGAATAAATGCGTTATTTTGCATTATGGTACCAATTTTCATTGTAATGGATACATTGATTTTTGTAGTCATTATGCTCTAATGACACTGGGTACTATAAGCCAGCTGCCCAGTCTTCCAGATCTAGTACTCAATTCTTTGCTACTGTGAGCTATCAGGGAAAAATTCAGAAAGTGGAATGATGTCTTTAATGGCAGAACATGGCAGAATTTGTAATATGTAAAATGCATACATTTTCTAAGTTATTCTGTATCACATTATTATAATGCCTAGAAAATCATAATGATATGCAACAAACACATCTGTGTTCTTAACGTGATTTATAATGCCAAACTAAGCACTCAGCTTTATTCTAAATACAATTGTATAAATTCAGTCAAATGATATGATTATTGTTTATCAAATATAAGCAAGACACTATATATAAACAGAGAACAAACCCCATTCCCTCCTAGCACTGATCGTGTTACCTAGTTGGGTAATGTTTTTGTAGTGCTGTTAATATTATGTTTTAATTAGTTGTATTTTAGAGTTTTTACATGATTTTATAGGTTTTTAAATCTTCGATGTGGAACTACCCAGAGTTGGCTAATAGTGGCTATATAAATATTTTAAATAAATAATAAAATGCCTGCAAGCAAACAACCAAGCTCAGAGAGTACCAAAGATTCCATAGTTCAACCTTGAGCTAAATATATTTAGTTAGTAGTTACTTTTTAGTAGTCTAAAATTAAAAACACATTTTTTCTGCCTGGCCGGCCTAGGGTAGTCTCTCTTTCTATGGGGTTTTATTATACTTAATTTATTGGGAATTTTAGTTTAGTTTAGTTTTAGTTTTAATGGGGAATTTTTAGCACAGGAATAAGGTTTAATCTGTTTTTAAATATGTTTGTATACTTGTTGTTTTATTTTTCCTGTGCACCGCTCCGAGTCCCTATGGGGAGAGGGAGCGGTCTACAAATTAAATTATTATTATTATTATTATTATTATTATTATTATTACTTTCACATGCAAATAATTGATTGGTTCCTCTTCTGCTTTTTTTTTACAAATATGATTTATAAGGAATATGCATTTAATCAGACTGCAATTTTAGCATTCTTTTGAATTGCCTGTGAACATTCATGTCTCATTGCTTGCAAAAGCAAGTACAGGGACAAGAGAATTAAGGAAGGATAGAGACAAGGATAGCAACAGTGAGTCCTTGCAGCTTTTTTTGCACTTGACACCTACCTCCTCCTTATAAAGATTTTATTTGCCTGTGTCTTACTGTCAAAATAAAAGAACAAATGGACCAATAAACAGAACCCACTGAACAAATAGATGCAGGCAGTAACAGTTTTCATTAGGCTGAAGACACAACAGAAGGGATCAAAAGAACTTTTTTTTTAGTCATTGTCTGAAGCAATGATGTGCACTATGGAGCCTATACCCACCATGGTACTTTTTAAAAATCCAAAACACAGTGCTAGTGAAAAGCATGGATCTAGTATGAGCTCTGGTGGGGCAGTGATTAGAATGCAGTAATGCAGGCTAATTCTGCTGACTGCCGACTGCCAGCAGTTCAGCAGTCCAAATCTCCCCGGCTTAAGGTTGACTCAGCCTTCCATCCTTCCGAGGTGGGTAAAATGAGGACCCAGATTGTTGGGGACAACAGGCTGACTTTGTAAACAGAGGGCTGGAAAGCACTGTGAAGTGGTACATGCATCTAAGTGTCAGGTCCGTGATTAACAAAGCCCCCCTCATTCACAATCTGGTTTTGGAGGGGGGACGGACCTGGCAGGTATTACGGAGACCTGGTTGGGCCAAGAGGGGGGGTGCCCCTCGTTGAAATGTGTCCACTGGGCTACCGTGTATTTCACCAGCCGAGAGCCCAGGGTCGGGGTGGGGGGGTGGCAGTTATTATAAAGGAGGGCCTGGACCCGAGGGAGATCACTGTGCTGCAGGCAACCGGTTGTGAGTCTCTATGTGTGAAGTGGGGTCATGGGAGGCAGCAGGGCTTGCTGATTGTGTACCTGGCTCCCCGCTACGTATCAGCAGCCCTACCCGAGCTTCTCAATGTGATAGCTGAGATGGCGGTTGAGACCCCCAGGCTAATAGTCATGGGGGATTTCAACCTGCCATCGATAGACGAAGCATCTGGGATGGCTCGGGAGTTCATGGCCTCCATGATGGCCATGGACCTGACAGTTCATGACCCCACCCACACTGGAGGGCACACACTGGATCTAGTTTTTGCCTCCAGCCAGTGGCTGAGTGATCTTGGTTTAGGGGAAATAGTCGTTGAACCCCTGTCATGGTCAGATCACTCTCTCCTCTGGCTGGGCTTTCCAACCACTGCATCCCACCACGGGGAGGCGGGACCGGAAGCGACTAGATGGTTCCGCCCCAGGCGCCTTATGGACCATGAGAGGTTCCAGTTGGAGCTTGGGCCAATACCTGGGACCCTGACTCGCAACTCGACTGAGGACCTAGTGGCCGCATGGAACAGTGCGATGGCGGGGGCCCTGGACCGGGTCGTGCCTTTGCGGCCTCTCACCCGACACTGATCTACCTTGGCTCCCTGGTTCTCTGAGGAGCTGAGGGCGATGAAGCGTCGGAAGAGATGCCTAGAGAGCATTTGGAGGACCACCCACTCCGAATCTGACCGGACACTGGTAAGGTCGCATTTGAAGACCTACCTAGTGACGATAGAAGCGGCGAAAAGGAATTATTTCTCCGCTCTTATCGTGCCTGCAGTTAACCAACCTGCCGCCTTGTTTAGGGTGTCCTTCTCCCTTCTCCATCAGAGGGAGCGGGATGCTCCCTTGCAGGGTCGTGCGGAGGAATATGGGTGTTATCTGCATGATAAAATCGATCAGATCCGGGACGGGCTAGCCTCCGACTGGACTAGTTCAGATGGGCCGACAGAGGCAGGTCTTGAGTCTATTATCTGGGAAGAGTTTGATCCTGTGACTCCCGAGGACATGGACAGGATACTGGGGAAGCTGAATGCCACCAAATGTTTACTGGACCCGTGTCCCTCCTGGTTGGTACTGGCCTCCCGGGAGGTTACACGAGGCTGGCTCCAGTGAATTGTCAACTCTTCACTGAGTGACGGGTTTTTGCCAGCCACCTTGAAAGAGGCAGTGGTAAGGCCCCTTCTCAAGAAGCCCTCCCTGGACCCGGCTGCGTTGGCCAACTACCGTCCTGTCTCCAACCTTTGCTTTCTTGCGAAGGTTGTTGAGAGTGTGGTGGCACAACAGCTCCCTCAGCACCTGGAGGAAACAGTCTATCTGGACTCGTGCCAGTCTGGCTTCTGGCTTGGGCACAACATGGAAACAGCATTGGTCGCGTTGGTGGATGATCTCTGGAGTGCTCAGGATAGAGGCTGTTCCTCTATCCTGGTCCTGTTAGATCTCTCAGCGGCTTTCGATACCATCGACCATGGTATCATGTTGCGCCGACTGGAGGGGCTGGGGTTGGGGGGCACAGTTTTATGGTGGTTCTCCTTCTACCTCTCCGACCGGTCACAATTTGTGTTGGCAGGAGGGCAGAGGTCGACGTCAAGGTGCCTCACTTGTGGGGTACCTCAGGGGTCGGTCCTCTCTTCTCTCCTATTCAACATTTATATGAAGCCGTTGGGTGAGATCATCCGTGGTTTCAGGGCAGAGTTTCACCAGTACGCGGATGACACCCAGCTGTACATCTCTACCCCTAACCACCCCAACGATGCCGTGGAAGTGATGTCCCGGTATCTGGAGGCCGTGCGAGTCTGGATGGGGAGAAACAGGCTTCGACTCAACCCATCCAAGACCGAGTGGCTGTGGTTTCCGGCATCACGATATATAGCCAGTTAGTGCCATCTCTGGCTATCGGGAGCGAGTCATTGGCCCCCAAAGAGAGGGCTCACAACTTGGGCGTCCTCCTGGATTCTCGGCTGTCTTTAGACGATCATATGACAGCCGTGGCCAGGGGGGCTTTTCATCAGGTCTGCCTGATACGCAAGTTGCGCCCCTTTCTGGATTGTGACGCCCTACGCCTGGTCACTCAAGCCCTCGTCATCTCTCGCCTGGACTACTGCAACGCTCTCTACATGGGGCTCCCCTTGAAGTGCACCCGGAGGCTCAAGTTAGTTCAGAATGCAGCTGCGCAGGGGATTTTAGGGGCCTCTAGATGTTCCCATGTAACACCTCTCCTGCGCGAGCTGCACTGGCTGCCTGTGGCTTTCCGGGTGCGCTTCAAGGTGCTAGTAACCACCTTTAAAGCGCTCAATGGCAAGGGACCTCGTTACTTGCAAGACCGCCTCCTGCCAAATACCTCCCACCGACCAGTCCGCTCCCACAGAGAGGGCCTCCTCAGGGTGCCGTCGGCCAGGCAATGCCGGCTGGTGACCCCTAGGGGGAGAGCCTTCTCTGTGGCAGCTCCTGCCCTCTGGAATGACCTACCCCCTGACCTACGCACAATCATGGACCTGCGCCTCTTCCGTCGGGCCCTGAAAACCCACCTATTTTGTATGGCTGGCCTGGTGTAGTTTTTAATTGTTTTTACCAGGGGTTTGTATTGGGATTTTAGAGCAGGCTTATTTGTTTAATATATTTTAGCGTATTTCTTGTATTTCTTGTTTTTATTGTTGATTTTATTGCTCCCTGTTCACTGCCCTGAGTCCCGCTAGGGAGAAGGGCGGTATATACATGTGAATAAAATAAATAAATAAATAAATTGCTATTCTAGTTAAGTTTAAAGGTGAAAATGCCATTAAATCCATTTTTTCTAATGACCATATGGCCACATCTATGCAATTTTCCTGGCATTTAATTCAAGAGTGCTTTGTCATTGCCCTCTTTTCTTTTGCATAATTTTCTAGCCTAGCCTACAAGAGTTTCCTGCTTTTCCATCCGTGAATCAGGCCTGACCTACTGACCTTCTGAGCTGATGTTAGATTGCCCAGCCTAGACATAAGATGGTTCTTTTTAAATAACAAAACTCTGGTGGTACCCTAAACAATTATATTCCTAAACAGGAGTTTTCTTTGTCCTTGTGAAGTGGTCACCTCCACAAACAAGCAGAAAAGCAGAAATGAATTAATTGCACTGATTTATTTTTATTTTTTATTTTATTAAATTTATACCCCGCCCTTCTCCTTGTTAGGACCCAGGGCGGCGCACAGGCATTATTAAAACCACAAAATACAAAATACAAAATCGATTAAAATATATTAAATTATTAGACCCGTGCTAAAAACCCATTTTAAAACCATACCAAATTAATTTTAAATTTAAAAGTCAGAAGTAGGGGCTATCCTAGGCCGGCTTGTTGGAATAGATACGTCTTAAGACGTTGGCGGAAGAGGCGGAGGTCCGAGATAGTGCGAAGGTCGGGGGGTAGGTCGTTCCAGAGGGCCGGGCCCGCCACAGAGAAGGCCCTTCCCCTGGGTGTCGCCAGCCGGCATTGCCCCGCTGACGGCACCCGGAGAAGACCCTCTCTGTGGGAGCGGATCGGACGAAGGGATGTATAGGGCAGGAGACGGTCTCGTATATAGCTAGACCCCGAGCCATGGAGCGATTTAAAGATGGTCGTCAACACCTTGAAGCGCACTCGAAAGGCCACAGGCAGCCAGTGCAGCTCGCGCAGGAGAGGTGTTACGTGGGTTTGCCTTGAGGCACCCATAATCACCCGCGCGGCCGCATTCTGTACTAACTGTAGCTTTCGAGTGCACCTCAAGGGGAGCCCCATGTAGAGAGCGTTACAGTAATCCAGCCGGGATGTCACAAGCGCTTGAGTGACTGTGCGAAGGGCTCCCCGGTCCAGTAAGGGGCGCAACTGGCGTATCAGGCGTACCTGATAGAACGCCCCCATGGTCCTCCATGGACAGCTGCGAATCCAGGAGGACGCCCAAGTTGCGCGCCCTCTCCACGGGGGCCAGTTGTTCGCCCCCAATGGCCAGTGTTGGACTTATCTGGCTGAACCGGGGTGCCGGAAACCACAGCCACTCGGTCTTGGACGGGTTGAGCTTGAGTTTGTTACTACCCATCCAGATCCGTACGGCCTCCAGACACCGGGACAGCACCTCGACGGCATCGTTGGGGTGGTTTGGGGTGGATATGTACAACTGAGTGTCATCAGCGTACAGATGGTATTCCACCCCAAAACCACGGATGATCTCGCCCAGCGGCTTCATGTAGGTGTTAAACAGGAGTGGCGAGAGGACCGACCCCTGAGGGACCCCACATGTGAGTGGCCTCGGGGACGACCTCTGCCCTCCTGCCAACACCCATTGCGACCGACCAGAGAGGTAAGACGAGAACCACCGTAGAACGGTGCCTCTCAGCCCCAACCCCCCCAATCGGTGCAATAAGATACCATGGTCGATGGTATCAAAAGCCGCTGAGAGGTCTAATAGGACAAGGATAGAGGAACAACCTCTATCCCGTGCCCTCCAGAGATCATCTACCAACGCGACCAATGCCGTTTCGGTGCTGTGACCGGGCCGGAAGCCGGACTGGCGCGGGTCTAGATAATCAACTTCCTCCAGATGTCGGGGAAACTGTTGAGCCACCACACTCTCAACAACCTTCACTAAAAAGTGAAGGTTGGAGACGGGACGATAGTTCTCTAATAAAGCTGGATCCAGGGATGGTTTCTTGAGAAGGGGCCTTACCACCGCCTCTTTCAAAACGGTGGGCAAGTACCCCTCACTCAGAGATGAATTCACAATGCCCTGGAGCCAGCCTCGTGTCACCTCCCAGGATGCTAGTACAAGCCAGGAGGGACACGGGTCCAATAAACATGTGGTGGCTCTAAGGTTCCTCCGCAACCTGTCCATATCCTCGGTAGTAACAAAGTCAAACTCCTCCCAAGGTGTAATCTCAAGACCTGCGCTGGACGCCTCGACTGGACCACAAGTGGAGGGCAACTCGTTCCGAATCTGAGTGATTTTGTCCTGCAGGAATACTCCAAATTCCTCTGCTCGACCCTGCAGAGGGGCTTCCCGCGGCCTCAGATGAAGGAGGGAGCGGGTCACCCCAAACAGGGCGGCAGGGCGGTTTTCCGCGGACGCGATAAGAGTGGCACAATACTCACGTTTGGCGACTCTTAGCGCCACTAAGTAAGTCCTAATATGGTCTCTCACTAGTGTTCAGTCAGATTCGGATCGAGAAGATCTCCACCTACTCTCTAGGCGTCTCTTGCGGCGTTTCATCTCCCGAAGCTCCTTGGTGAACCAAGGAGCCTGGGTGACTCGGCGCCGCATGAGAGGCCGCAAGGGCGCAACTCGGTCCAAGGCCCCCGTGGCCGCACTATACCATGCGGCCACTAGATCCTCAGTCGAGCCACGGGGCAGGGACACAGGTATTGGCCCAAGCTCCCTCTGGAACCTTTCCGGGTCCATCAGGCGCCTGGGGCGGAACCAACTCGGTGTCTCTGGTTCCGCCTCCCCGCGGTGGGGTGTGACGGTTGGAAAGTCTATCCGAAGGAGAGAGTGATCTGTCCATGACAAGGGCAAGATGACTAAATCCCCTGTTCCGAGATCACTAATCCAGTGTCCAGAGACAAAAATCAGATCCAGCGTGTGTCCTCCTTCGTGAGTGGGGCCCTGAACTACTTGGGTCAGGTCCATGGCCGTCATGGAAGCCATGAACTCCCGAGCCACCTCGGATGTTTCGCCCGCCGACGGCAGGTTGAAGTCCCCCATGACTACAAGTCTGGGGGTCTCAACCGCCATCGCGGCGATCACCTCGAGTAGCTCGGGCAGGGCTGCTGTTACATAGCGGGGAGCCAGTTATACAACTAGCAAGCCCAACTGCCTCCCTAGGCCCCATTTCACGAAGAGGGACTCACAGCCGGTCGTCTGAGGCACAGTGGTCTCCTTCGGCTCCAGACTTTCCTTAACAATAACCGCCACCCCCCCACCCCTGCCGAGGGCCCTGGGCTGATGAAATGCACGGTAGCCTGGTGGGCACATTTCCACGAGGGGTAAACCCCCCTCGGGGCCCAACCAGGTCTCCGTAATTCCCACCAGGTCCGGGTCCCCCTCTGACACAAGGTCATTTATGAGGGGGGATTTATTCACCACGGACCTGGCGTTGCAGAACATCAGCCTGGGACCCCGGCTCTGTAGTCCCTGACCGCCTAGCCCACGAGCGGAGTACAGGGGGTTAGGGCAAGCGACCGCTCGTAACCAGCGACCACGAGCCCCCAACCCATGATGGACATCCTGTCTCCCGCCGCCCCTGCCCCTTCCCAAGACCAATCGAATGGGGCAGCCCTCAACAGAGACGACCCCCGATCCCCCCTCCCTAGTGATTGCCAATTACCAGTTGCCTTCTTGATTAGGTTTGTATCTGTTTGCATTTTACAAGGTCAAATACATGCCTGCTACTGCACATCTAGCATTCATGGACCTTTCAATCCTCTAAACGTAACCTTGAGCTTAGAAATCCATCCACATTTGGTGAGAACTTTGCAGGGACAAACAAACCTGGAGTCTAACTTCAAAAATTCTCTGTGTGTATGCAATTGGCATCAGCTTTCCCTGTTGCTTGCATGGTGGAGGGGAAAGGAGAGAAGGAGAGGAAAGTGGGTAGCTGAAAGATATGAAAAGGTAACCTAATGCTTGTTTAGCTGTGGCTTTGAATAAATGCTTCAGAAAGAATCTATTCTTCGGTGGGGGGGGGGGAGAAAAGACTTCCCCACCTCCAGTTTTGTTCATCTGACAAAGTAACCTTTGTAGTCTGCAAGCTGACACCACTATACCGGGCAGAACATGGAGCAAGAGACATGAGTGACAGGAAGGCAGCTTCTAGTCGGATGTGAATTTTAAAAAAAATCAATAGTGGAACCAGTTATTTATAAACACTGGGAACTGTCTGTGTTTGGATGTCCTTCAGCAGTGGTTGGGCAGCCACCCAAATTAAGGCATGTGCTTTCATTTGGTTTCCTGGGGCAAGCAGAGGATAGGACTCTGTAACTTTGATGCCCATTTTCCAACAAAAGGAACTTTGGGTTTGGGTGATGTGTTCCATTCTCACAGAAAGGCTCTGATAAAAGGGGCACTGACAAGGTGAGGAAATAGCTTAAAAAACCAGAATACAGAAGCAGGTGCAAAGACAAGGCTTTAAAAATTTTTATACTAAGACGCTGAGCTTGTCAGTCAAAAAGGTTGACAGTTTGAATCCCTAGCACCACGTAATGGAGTGAGCTCCCGTTACTTGTCCCAGCTTCTGCCAACGTAGCAGTTTGAAAACATGTAAAAATGCAAGTAGAAAAATAGGAACCACTTTTGGTGGGAAGGTAACAGCGTTCCGTGCGCCTTTGCCGTTTAGTCATGCCGGCCACATGATCACGGAGACGTCTTCGGACAGCGCTGGCTCTTTGGCTTTGAAATGGAGAAGAGCACCATCCCTTAGAGTCAGGAATGACTAACACATATGTGCGAGGGGAACCTTTACCTTTAAGAGATGAGATATGGGAAGAGGAGATATTTTGTTGTAGTATCACAGATGGTGATAAGTTGCTGAAATTGCACTTGATTTAATGAAGGAGAAAGTCATTTCTTCACATATCTCTTTTCTTTTTTCTTTACTATTTTTTATTTTATATTTTTTTTCTCTGCAGGTCCCCCCCCTGTATTTTTAGTTAACATCAGTTTTTTATCTTTGTGTTTGTAAATTTTAATAGCAATTATTATGTAGAAAGGAAGAGGATGCAAAGCAGGTGCTGTGCCCTTCAGCTAAACTGCATCTATAACTTTCCTCATTGTGGCGTTTAACCAATCGTGGCTGATCCCTAGAAGTGAATCAGGGCAGGAATGGGTTAATAAGTCTTAGAACTGCATGGTAGGTGGGGAAGTTGAACAAAAATCTCCTAGAAGAGATGACAAACCACTTCTGCAATATTGCCCAGAGAACACCACCACAATTTCCTCAGGAAAATCTTTGTCCTCCTTCTTGCAATGATTGGCAAAGCTAAGGGTCTGAGGAAACTTTCAAAAGAGACCTTTCTTGACTAAAGTGTTTCTTTAAAAGTTGATGAAAGTGATCTGGTCTAGTGATCAACCCATACTGTAATAGAGCTTTCTGCTTAATTAAGTTCCATGACCCATTCACATTTCACATGTTTATTTTCCCTCCAAAATAAAAAAAATTGTTTCCACTTCACAGTTTCACAAATCAAATCACATTATTTTCCAGCATTGCATCAACATTGATTCTGGCTAAACCAAGGAGATGGCAGAGTTGTAAAATTTGCTTTGTTACATTATTCTGTCTAATCCATTCTGCTTCCTCCACCAGCCAACTGGGATCCATTAGGTGAATGAGTCAGCTATCTGAGGCAGAGATGTCAGGGCCCTGTTGCCGAGTTGATGGGAGACCTATCTGGGCATGCTACATGCTTTGAAGATACAAAAGCTAAAATAAGGTTCCATTGCCAATCCAGATTATTCCTATAGATGAAGTAAGGAGATGAAGTAAGGACAACTTTGTTTCAGGCTTTCCCCGAGAAACCAGGACACTGTGTAAAATTGATAGGGTATTTCTATTAAGATTCAAAATGCCCATGCCAGCTGAGCTTTCTAAGAGTTGTAGTCCAACTTTTCTTGAGAACACCAGGCTGGAAAGGCTGCCTTATTGTTAATTTGATTTAATTTGAAAATTTGTACGCTGTCCAGCTCCCAGTAGCTCCTGGTAGTTTACAAAATAAAGACACAGAGAAATAACAATACAACAATAAAAAGCAAAAGTAACAAAATTTGACTAAGCCAGGTAACAAGAAGAGACATACCCACATGAATTAGGGCTTCAATCACCCTTGACGAAGTGCTGAATAAACAACCAGGTCTTCAAGACTTTCCTAAACATCAACAGAATGGGCTCCATCACCATATCTTTATGGAAATTATTATTCCATGCAATAATAAGCAGTCATAGCAATTTCCTTTATAGACATTTGGAGGGGGCATCATAACCCATCATAACTTGTCCTTAGTTTCTCCTCATTGAAATTCCAAATCCATTTTACAGATGGCTATCTCTATATCTATGAACCACGGTGGTGCAGTGGTTAGAGTGTAATAGTGCGGGCTACGTCTGCTGACTGTTGGCTAGCTGCAATTTGGCAGTTCAAATATCAGCAGGCTCAAGGTTGACTCAACCTTCCATTGAGGTTGGGTGGGTAAAATGAGGACCCAAATTGTTGGGGACAATATGCTGACCCTGTAAACCACTTAGAGAGGACTCTAAAAGAACTATGAAGTGGTATATAAGTCTAAGTCCTATTATTATTTCTGATATGTTGGCATAGAATGCCTAACAGGTCTTGGGAACACAAAGGAGGCAGCCAGACATATAAGGAAGGAAAGAGGGCTGTTAAAGAAGAGATTTAAACATCTAAGGGATGAGAAACTCATGAAAGAAAAACTTTGAATAACCACACTTTAATTACACAAGATATGAATTGCAGGGAATAATTATTTTGGTAGCCCTCCGTATTTTGTTACATTACCCTACTGGCAATGAAGTTCTTTTCAGAAATCCAACTGAATCTTTTTTTCCGGCGTTTGCCAGCCTTTCAGGATTAAAAGATATGCATCAAAGTTTCCACTAAGCTTGTCAAACAGCATGTGACTTTGTAGATGTATTTCTGGAAATAAAAATGCTTTGCTAGAAGTTAGAGGAAAGTATGTACCTGCAGATGTTCTTCCCAAGCGGAAGAAAATGAAAACATCACATGGGCTATATATACAAAACAGCTACGTGAGCTGCAAAATTGGTGGCGTGTAAAGGGGTTGTTTTTACACACGGAGGTAGACATGGAAAAATGATAGATGTGGACCTGCTTTTGACCCCATCACCTGACCAGTGTCCATCCAGCTGATAAGTGTGAAATCATTTCATAATTTATAAAGCTGCCTATTTCTCACAAATCACTTTGGACTAAAATACAGAAAACCACCACCTACAAGCCACAGCACCCATGGATGACAAATAACCCCACTTATCCGAGGCTAGTTGCTCCCTTTTTGGCCCGGTTCAGCTAAACCAGTAGTGTAATTCAGGCCTGGGTCACAGAACCGGCAGCGACCCAAGCCTGCCAGGCCACCGAACCAGTTCCCTGACTGCCGTTGGGCTGCTGCCATTTCAGTTTTTAGTGACTGCGTCTGCGCAGTTCATTGTAAATTGTTCTGTGCATGCATGAAGAACAATTTACATTGAACAGTGCATGCTCATGCAGTGCATGTCTGGTGCACATTGCGTGCAGGTTGCAAACCAGTAATAAAACTGGCAGCAACCCACCCCTGCCACTTATCATCCAAAAACTCACACCAATAACAGCAGAGTTCATCCACCCATCAAACCCAAATACTTGGGGAAACAGTCAAGTCTTCAATGCCTTGCAAAAGGTTGGAAACCTCCATATCTGAGTTAGCCCAGAATGATACCATAATAATAATTTTAAAAAACCACCACTGAGATTTCAAGGAAAATCAGGATGAATGCACCATCCCTATCCTGAGCCCCCTATAGATCATTGGCACATGCAATCAATGGTGTCTCAGTGCTATAACCAGGCTGGAATCCTGACTGCAAAAGGTATATTTGGTGTAATTCTCATGCATGGAAGAAGCATCTGGGACAGCATCTGAAGGCATATTCCAGGATATGGGAACAGTGAAACAATTCCAGACTTTCGCAAGTCTTCACAACTGAGGTGCGTAGCTTTTTAATTAATTAAAAGAACCCTACAGGTAAAATACACTTTCTTCTTCCTCTAGGTAGCAAGAATAGCTTATGCTATCTTATCTTTGACAGAATAAGCTACTTTGGTAGAATGTTTATCAAAGATGAGGGAATGAAAAGTGAATATTTAGGATGTGCAATTGCTGGTAGAAAAGTAGTAGGTGAGAGGAGGTCTGTTGCAAAGAGTGATTCTTTGTCAAAAGATCTTAGTGTGGTTCTAAGTGTGTATTACTGCCCCTTTTTTAATGTGACAGTGAACTGTATAAAATTTACAAAAGACAAATCCTGTAGCTATACTATTTTTTAACATGAAACCATTTGGAACTAAAATATTGTGATTTTTTTAGTTGCATTTAATTCGATCTTTTTCCTCTTCTAGGCTTTTACTATTCAGTGAGCCAACCATAGAACGAGGGGGAGACGGGACAGGATGGGATGGTATGAGAACTATCTGTAGGAAGCACTAAGACTCCAATTAGAGCCTGGATGGCTTTGCATTGTTCAGTACAAATACTTTATTTAATTCAGTCCAAATTACCTTGTGCCCATTCTTGAAAATAAGTACACTGGTTGGGTGCCCTACATGGAGCTCTTATAGCAACAGATAAGCCAAAACCAAAACCATTGTTTGAATTGGCCCTATCTTTGCAGTTTTCTTTTCCTACTTGTTTTGAACTCATGTGTAGCGATTCTTTAAACTGCTTGATGAGCAGATAACAACATCTGAACACGGTGCGCAGTTGTTAGCTTTGTTTTGATTGTTTAAGATTTCCTGCTTATGTTATTTCGTACAGCATATTTAAAAGGCAGAGAGCCATAACTCTATGGTCATTTTGAATTATTCGCTTTGCTGTCTGTTCATTCCTCCTTCTTTGAGGTACATTTCATAGACTGAACTGAGTGAAACTTATTTCCAAGGCAGTTCTTAGGCAGTTTACTTGTATTTATTATCAACCAGGCAAACAAGATATGAATAACCTGTCAAATTGAGGAATATATGAAATAATCCTTTAAAAGATTATATCCACAGTTAACAGGAAGAAAAGCAAGTGACATAGTATTCAGTGTTGTACAGTTTGAAGTCTACAACTTCAAAAGGAGGAAAGAAAATATCTATCATACTAAATTATGTTGTTGATACCTATACTGTGGATGAACACCATGCTGTGATCTTAAACATAACAGTTCAGGAAGAAGCCCCAATGAGTTCAATGAGATTTTGTTCCAGGTAAATGTTTAAGCATGCTAAGTGTCCCATGGTTACAAAAAGAGCATTTCATCCATAAACTAATCCATTTCTTCCTTAGGATGAAGGCAAGCAATTGTTAGTTTTCCACATCTGTAGCATTAGAAATGCTACAGATACTAAAGAACGGCATTCTGGGAAATTCTAGGGCTCCATGAGAATTTGATAGAGTTTTATATCTCTCTTCAGCACATATAACATTCTCTTTGTATCTATAGCTGCACACACATGCATGCACAGGCACACAAGCACACACTCTGGAACACAACCAGGGGATGCAAAGGGGTGGGTGGGGGTGGAATCACCCATAGCTATCATTTTTGTAGATTAGGAGGGATTTTTTGTTGCTGTTTGATTTGATGGTTGCTTTTTTTCATTACTGTTTTTCTTGAGCTACCCTAGTCCCTGGATAAGAAAGTCCCATGTTTTTTTCAGTTTCTAGTCACTTGAGGTAAAGGGTTTTAATCTGCTGGAATCCTTTTGCCTCAAATAACTGGAGAAATTATGAAACAATAACCGGTGGACATTTAAAAAAAATACTCTGGTGAGGTGGTAACTTGGGGGGGGAGCAGTAATTAAAGCTTAGATCGCTTAGTTTCAAACTAGTACATTTCTGTTCACAAGGGAAATATTACAACTGCTGCATTTTGTAGTATTATAAAGAAAGATAGCTCTAGAAGATATCAGAGAACAAGAAAGGAGTTTTAACTTAAAGCTCGTCATTGCTTCTACGGCTACGGGTTGACTGTTGTTAATATAGATAGGCTACATAATCTTCAAGTCTTTCCAGTTTATTGATGAAAATCATAGGTAAACGGGACCCCACATTTGCATCTGATAAGCAACATAATGCATACTTATCTCTTGAAATGGATTTTTCCAACAGATTTCAAATCTATTTAAATCAAATTTCTAACATATTTACCAGTTTAGCCTTTCTCGGGTATCAGTTATATCAGGTGTATTGCCCTTAAAAATGTTTCTCATGCCAGACTTTGACTTTTCCATCCGATTTTCAATTCTTGGTTGTAACCCAGTGGTGGGTTTCCATTTTTTAAAGTACTGTTTCACTTGTGTGCATTTGCAGAAGCCTCCCACCGCCACTATTAGTTTGCCCGATCCGGCAGAAACCCACCTTTGTTGTAGCTATCAGGACATGTATCAGCATTTTCTCATATTTTTTTCCTTTCTCTTTTTGCCTCTTTTTGATTGTGGAAGAGATGATTATTCTAAAATAATGATGATTCACTGTCACTCTATCTGTAAGCTATTTTCTCAGATTGTTTAAGAGTATGCAATTCACATACAGACAGAATCCCATTGTGGATGTTTATAGACTCTCCTGCCCAGGAACCTTTCTCCTCCTTTAAGGCATTTGGAAGAGTGTTTTAGCCTTACAGCCACTCTGAAGAAGCTGCAAATTGCCCAGGGCTAATCACTAAGCTTCAGACCTGAGAAAAGATAATAGTTCTAGACATCAGTTGTCTAGCATATATCAGACTGTGTTGTGAGAAGGAATGATAATTTAAAGACAGCTCAAAATAGGTTTCTCCAGTTATTTTGTCCCAACCCTTCTGCAAAAAGAGATGCAATCGTTTCTTTACAGATTGCAAATTAAATTAGACTAATCTGATGTAAATTATTGTTTCAACAGCAATTTGGAATTCCAAGTTAATTGTGATAAAAGGCTGTTAATTGAAATATCTGAAATGAAAATACAAAATAAAATTATATATACCATATTTTTCAGAGTTTAAGATGCACCGGAGTATAAGATGCATCAAGTTTTAATTCTATTTATTCCATCTATTTAATTCTATTTATTCCATCTATTCATGAATTTTATTGTGCCAACGATGCTTGATTTTAACCATGACCCATTTTTACATTTTATAATCACCATTTTGTACTCTAGAACCGATCTGCTACGACTGCGAGAGTCCCCGCTCTCGCAGGTTTGGCCCTCCACTCTAACGTGGGCCCACCTTGATGAAGGATTTATTAATCTGGAGAGGTGGAAGAAGCGTAGTCTTAGGGGTTTTTTAGTTTGTAAGTTAATGTCTATTTTAGGGGGTACCAGGGAGGGTGGAGGGTATAGACAGGTAGAGGCGGGGGAGGGAAGAGAGAGCCAGGCCAGCGGGCGACGGAGGGAAGCGGAGGGTTCCGTTAGGAGGGGGGAGATTCTAGTCGTTCCGACAGAGGGCATTTCCATCCAGAAGGTCGTGGGGAGAGGCAGGTCCGAGGGGAGACAAGTGTTACCCTCCCGGTTGGGGGCGCGAAGCCGTTGGCTACAAACGGTCAAGTGCCTCAACCCCCGCAGGCTAGGTGGCCAGGGAGTACAGAGCCAGGGCCTGCGGCTGATGTTCTGCAACGCCAGGTCCGTTGTCAACAAAGCCCCCCTCGTTCATGACCTTGTGTCAGAGGGGGAGCCGGACCTGGTGGGAATTGCGGAGACCTGGTTGGGCCACGAGGGTGGACTGCCCCTCGTTGAAATGTGCCCACCAGGTTACCGTGCGTTTCATCAGCCCCGGGCCCTAGGTAGGGGCGGTGGGGTAGCGGTCATTGTAAAGGAAGGTCTTGAGCCGAGAGAGACTGTTGTGCCACAGACCACCGGTTGTGAGTCCCTCTGTGTGAAGTGGGGCCTAGGGAGGCAGTTGGGCTTGCTGGTTGTATACCTGGCTCCCCGCTATGTAGCAGCAGCCCTGCCCGAGCTCCTCGAGGTGATCGCTACGGTGGCAGTTGAGACCCCCAGACTTTTAGTCATGGGGGACTTTAATCTGCCATCGGTGGGCGAATCATCCGAGGCAGCTCGGGAGTTCATGGCTTCCATGACGGCCATTGACCTGACCCAACTAATTCAAGGCCCCACTCACGAGGGTGGACATACACCGGATCTCATCTTTGTCTCAGGCCAATGGAAGAGTGATCTGGGTATAGGGGATATAGTCATCACACCCTTGTCATGGACAGACCACTCACTTCTCCGGCTCGACTTTCCGACCGCTGCTCCCCTCCGCGGGGAGGCGGAACCTGAGTCACCAATCTGGTTCCGCCCCAGGCGCCTGATGGACCCGGATGGGTTCCAGACGGTGCTTGGGCCACTTCCTGTACCCCTGGCCCGCGCCCCGATGGAGGACCTCGTGGCCGCATGGAATACTGCGACCACGGGAGCCTTGGATCGGGTCGTGCCCTTGCGGCCTCTCTTGCGGCGGCGAAACACCCTGGCTCCTTGGTTTTCCGAGGAGCTGAGGGTGATGAAACGCCGCAAGAGATGCCTAGAGAGAAGATGGAGGTCTACTCGATCTGAATCTGACCGGACACAGGTAAGAGCCCAGTTACGGACTTACATTGTTGCGCTGAGAGTGGCCAAACGTCACCATTGTGCTACTCTCATAGCATCCGCAGAAAACCGCCCTGCCGCCCTGTTTAGGGTGACCCGCTCCCTCCTTCAACAGAGGGTGCGGGAAGCCCCGTTACAGGGTAGAGCAGAGGAATTTGTGACTTTTCTGCAGGAGAAAATCGCTCAGATACAGAACGAGCTAGCCCCCATTCATGGCCCAGAGGGATCCCACGAGAGAGATCTTGTTTGGGAGGAGTTTGACTCCGTTACTTCCGAGGATATGGACAGGTTACGTGGGCAACTGCGAGCCACCACATGTTTATTGGACCCGTGTCCCTCCTGGCTTGTACTGGCATCCTGGGAGGTGACACGAGGCTGGCTCCAAGAGGTTGTCAACGCATCCTTGAGTGAGGGTGCCTTGCCTGCTTCCCTAAAAGAAGCGATGGTGAGGCCCCTCCTTAAGAAGCCCTCTTTGGATCCAGCTCTTTTGAACAACTACCGTCCAGTCTCCAACATTCCCTTTTTGGCGAAGGTTGTCGAGAGTGTGGTGGCACAACAGTTTCCCTGCCACCTGGAGGAAGTTGATTATCTAGATCCGCGCCAGTCCGGCTTTCAGCCCGGGCATAGCACCGAGACGGCATTGGTCGCGTTGGTCGATGATCTCTGGAGGGCCAGAGATGGGGGTTGTTCCTCCATCCTGGTCCTATTAGACCTCTCGGCGGCTTTCGATACCATCGACCATGGTATCCTATTGCATCGGCTGGGGGGGTTGGGGGTGGGAGGCACCGTTTTACGGTGGTTCTCCTCCTACCTCTCTGGCCGATCGCAATTTGTGTTGGCAGGGGGGCAGAGGTCGACCGCGAGACCCCTCGCATGTGGGGTGCCTCAGGGGTCGGTCCTCTCGCCCCTCCTGTTCAACACATACATGAAGCCGCTGGGTGAGATCATCCGTGGTTTTGGGGTAGAGTACCATCTGTACGCTGATGATACACAGCTGTACATTTCTACCCCAAACAACCCCAACGATGCCGTAGCGGTGATGTGCCAGTGCCTGGAAGCTGTACGGATCTGGATGGGAAGTAACGGACTCAAGCTCAACCCGACCAAGACCGAGTGGCTGTGGTTTCCGGCTGCCCGATTCAACCAGCTCACTCCATCGCTGACCATAGGGGGCGAACATCTTGCCCCTGTGGATGGGGCGCGCAATTTGGGTGTCCTCCTGGATGCCCGGCTGTCCATGGAAGATCAAGTGACAGCCGTGGCCAGGAGGGCGTTTTACCAGGTTCGCCTGGTTCGCCAATTGCGCCCCCTATTGGATCGGGACGCCCTTCGCACAGTCACTCATGCTCTCGTGACATCCCGACTGAACTATTGTAACTCTCTCTACATGGGGCTGCCCTTGAGGTGCACCCGGAGGCTTCAGCTAGTCCAGAATGCAGCCGCGCGAGCAATTATGGGGACCGCAAGGTCCACCCATGTAACACCGCTCTTACGCGAGCTGCACTGGCTACCTGTCGTCTTCCGGGTGCGCTTCAAGGTGTTAATTATCATCTTTAAAGCGCTCCATGGCTCGGGACCTAGCTATCTGCAGGATCGGATCCTGCCCCATACATCCTCACGGCCGATTCGCTCCCACAGAGCGGGGCTTCTCCGGGTGCCGTCCACTAGACTGTGTCAGCGGGCGACACCCAGGGGAAGGGCTCTCTCTGTGGCGGGCCCGGCCCTCTGGAACGACCTTCCCCCCGATATTAGGACGACCACGGACCTCCGCTCCTTCCGTCTCAAATTGAAAACCTACTTTTTCCGTCTGGCCGGCTTGGGATAGCCTCCCTGTCCTGGGGTTTTAGGGTAATTTTAATTATTTGTAGTGTTAAGGGGTTTTAGGGACAGTTTTTAGTTTTTATAGATGTTTTTAGCGCAGGATTTGTTTAATTGTGATTTTAAATTATGTATTCTGTTTGTGTTTATTGTTTTTTAATTTTCCTGTGCCCCGCCTCGAGTCCCTCTGGGGAGAGAGAGCGGGCTACAAATAAAAATTTATTATTATTATTATTATTATTAAGATATTGAAGAGGCAAATTTTAAAAAAAGTTTTTACACTCTTCAGACCCCCCCTAAAACCGGTCAATTTTTTGCGTTGACCCAGGACTTAATGAAGTACAGTGGACCAACACCAGCAAATGACATGGCTCCCCAAATCAACACAGACTGTGGAAATCTCACACTGGACTTCAAGCATCTTGCAGTGTGTACCTCTCCATTCCTCCTCCATACTCTGGGTTCTTGGTTTTCAAGTGAGATGCAAAAGTTGTTCTCATCAGAAAAGAAGACTTTGGGCCACTGAGCAACAGGACCATTGTGCCCCATCCACCCCTGTGGATGGGGCACGGAACTTGGGCGTCCTCCTGGATACCCGGCTGTCCATAGAAGATCAAGTAACAGCCGTGGCCAGGAGGGCATTCTACCAGGTCCGCCTGGTACGCCAGTTGCATCCCCTATTGGATCGGGATGCCCTATGCACAGTCACTCATGCCCTCGTGACATCCCGACTGGACTACTGCAACGCTCTCTACATGGGGCTCCCCTTGAGGTGCACCCGAAGACTTCAGCTTGTCCAGAATGCAGCCGCGCGAGCAATTGTGGGAACCTCGAGGTTTGCCCATGTAACACCACTCTTGCGCGAGCTGCATTGGCTGCCTGTCGTCTTTCGGGTGCGCTTCAAGGTGTTGGTCATCATCTTTAAAGCGCTCCATGGCACGGGACCTAGCTATCTGCGGGATTGGATCCTGCCCCATACATCCCTGCGGCCGATTCGCTCCCACAGAGAGGGACTTCTCCGGGTGCCGTCCACTAGGCTATGCCAGCGTGCGACGCCCAGGGGAAGGGCCTTCTCTGTGGCGGGCCCGGCCCTCTGGAATGACCTGCCCCCCGAAATTAGAACAACTACGGACCTCCGCTCCTTCCGTCAAAAATTAAAAACGCACTTTTTCTGCTTGGCCGGCCTAGGTTAGTCATCTGTTTATTGTTTTAATCGGGGTTTTTAAGGGATTTAGCTTTTTTAGTATTTTGGGTTTTTAGCGCAGGGATAAATTGTTTAATCTTGATTTTATCTATATTTATGTATATTTATGTTTGTATATTTTAATTCCCCTGTGCACCGCTCCGAGTCCCTTCGGGGAAAGGAAGCGGTCTATAAATTTATTATTATTATTATTATTATTATTATTATTATTATTATTATTATTATTATTATTATTATTATTATTATTATTATTATTATTATTATTATTATTATTATTATTATTATTATTATTATTATTATTATTCCGGCTGCCCGATTCAACCAGCTCACTCCATCGCTGGCCATAGGGGGCGAACATCTTGCCCCTGTGGATGGGGCGCGCAATTTGGGTGTCCTCCTGGATGCCCGGCTGTCCATGGAAGATCAAGTGACAGCCGTGGCCAGGAGGGCGTTTTACCAGGTTCGCCTGGTTCGCCAATTGCGCCCCCTATTGGATCGGGACGCCCTTCGCACAGTCACTCATGCTCTCGTGACATCCCGACTGAACTATTGTAACTCTCTCTACATGGGGCTGCCCTTGAGGTGCACCCGGAGGCTTCAGCTAGTCCAGAATGCAGCCGCGCGAGCAATTATGGGGACCGCAAGGTCCACCCATGTAACACCGCTCTTACGCGAGCTGCACTGGCTACCTGTCGTCTTCCGGGTGCGCTTCAAGGTGTTAATTATCATCTTTAAAGCGCTCCATGGCTCGGGACCTAGCTATCTGCAGGATCGGATCCTGCCCCATACATCCTCACGGCCGATTCGCTCCCACAGAGCGGGGCTTCTCCGGGTGCCGTCCACTAGACTGTGTCAGCGGGCGACACCCAGGGGAAGGGCTCTCTCTGTGGCGGGCCCGGCCCTCTGGAACGACCTTCCCCCCGATATTAGGACGACCACGGACCTCCGCTCCTTCCGTCTCAAATTGAAAACCTACTTTTTCCGTCTGGCCGGCTTGGGATAGCCTCCCTGTCCTGGGGTTTTAGGGTAATTTTAATTATTTGTAGTGTTAAGGGGTTTTAGGGACAGTTTTTAGTTTTTATAGATGTTTTTAGCGCAGGATTTGTTTAATTGTGATTTTAAATTATGTATTCTGTTTGTGTTTATTGTTTTTTAATTTTCCTGTGCCCCGCCTCGAGTCCCTCTGGGGAGAGAGAGCGGGCTACAAATAAAAATTTATTATTATTATTATTATTATTAAGATATTGAAGAGGCAAATTTTAAAAAAAGTTTTTACACTCTTCAGACCCCCCCTAAAACCGGTCAATTTTTTGCGTTGACCCAGGACTTAATGAAGTACAGTGGACCAACACCAGCAAATGACATGGCTCCCCAAATCAACACAGACTGTGGAAATCTCACACTGGACTTCAAGCATCTTGCAGTGTGTACCTCTCCATTCCTCCTCCATACTCTGGGTTCTTGGTTTTCAAGTGAGATGCAAAAGTTGTTCTCATCAGAAAAGAAGACTTTGGGCCACTGAGCAACAGGACCATTGTGCCCCATCCACCCCTGTGGATGGGGCACGGAACTTGGGCATCCTCCTGGATACCCGGCTGTCCATAGAAGATCAAGTAACAGCCGTGGCCAGGAGGGCATTCTACCAGGTCCGCCTGGTACGCCAGTTGCATCCCCTATTGGATCGGGATGCCCTATGCACAGTCACTCATGCCCTCGTGACATCCCGACTGGACTACTGCAACGCTCTCTACATGGGGCTCCCCTTGAGGTGCACCCGAAGACTTCAGCTTGTCCAGAATGCAGCCGCGCGAGCAATTGTGGGAACCTCGAGGTTTGCCCATGTAACACCACTCTTGCGCGAGCTGCATTGGCTGCCTGTCGTCTTTCGGGTGCGCTTCAAGGTGTTGGTCATCATCTTTAAAGCGCTCCATGGCACGGGACCTAGCTATCTGCGGGATTGGATCCTGCCCCATACATCCCTGCGGCCGATTCGCTCCCACAGAGAGGGACTTCTCCGGGTGCCGTCCACTAGGCTATGCCAGCGTGCGACGCCCAGGGGAAGGGCCTTCTCTGTGGCGGGCCCGGCCCTCTGGAATGACCTGCCCCCCGAAATTAGAACAACTACGGACCTCCGCTCCTTCCGTCAAAAATTAAAAACGCACTTTTTCTGCTTGGCCGGCCTAGGTTAGTCATCTGTTTATTGTTTTAATCGGGGTTTTTAAGGGATTTAGCTTTTTTAGTATTTTGGGTTTTTAGCGCAGGGATAAATTGTTTAATCTTGATTTTATCTATATTTATGTATATTTATGTTTGTATATTTTAATTCCCCTGTGCACCGCTTGCCCCGAGGTGCACCCGGAGGCTTCAGCTAGTCCAGAATGCAGCCGCGCGAGCAATTATGGGGACCGCAAGGTCCACCCATGTAACACCGCTCTTACGCGAGCTGCACTGGCTACCTGTCGTCTTCCGGGTGCGCTTCAAGGTGTTAATTATCATCTTTAAAGCGCTCCATGGCTCGGGACCTAGCTATCTGCAGGATCGGATCCTGCCCCATACATCCTCACGGCCGATTCTGTTTATTGTTTTAATCGGGGTTTTTAAGGGATTTAGCTTTTTTAGTATTTTGGGTTTTTAGCGCAGGGATAAATTGTTTAATCTTGATTTTATCTATATTTATGTATATTTATGTTTGTATATTTTAATTCCCCTGTGCACCGCTCCGAGTCCCTTCGGGGAAAGGAAGCGGTCTATAAATTTATTATTATTATTATTATTATTATTATTATTATTATTATTATTATTATTATTATTATTATTATTATTATTATTATTATTATTATTATTATTATTATTATTATGTCCAGGGTCAACACAGCTGTCTACCAGGAGATTTTGGAGTACTTCATGCTTCCTTCTGCAAACAAGCTTTATGGGGATGCTGACTTCATTTTCCAGCAGGACTTGGCACCTGCCCACACTGCCAAAAGCACCCAAACCTGGTTCAATGACTGTGGGATTACTGTGCTTGACTGGCCAGCAAACCTGCCTGACCTTAACCCCATAGAGAATCTATAGGGCATTGCCAAGAGAAAGATGAGAGACATGAGACCAAACAATGCAGAAGAGCTGAAGGCCGCTATTGAAGCATTCTGGTCTTCCATAACACCTCAGCAGTGCCACAGGCTGATAGCTTCCATGCCACGCTGCATTGAGGCAGTAATTGCTGCAAAAGGGGCCCAAACCAAGTACTGAGTACATATGCATGCTTATACTTTTTAGAGGTCCGATATTGTTCTATGTGCAACCCTTGTTTTATTGATTGCATGTAATACTCTAATTTTCTGAGGTTGTGGATTTGGGGTTTTCATGAGCTGTAAGCCATAATCATCACAATTATGGCAAATCACAGCTTGAACTATCTTGATCTGAATGTAATGAGTCTTATCTCATATATTAGTTTCACTTTTTAAGTTGCATTACTGAACTAAATGAACTTTTGCACGATATTCTAATTTTTCGAGTTACACCTATAAGCTTCTACAAGCAGGAGTCCTCTGAAATTACCTCATTCATCCTGATTCATGGTTTATCATTGGGTGTAGCCTCTTCCAGTGATCTTTATTGATGGAATCCCAGCATATAATGATGTGAACCAAAAACAGTAAAGGATGGCAGTCACTCAGAAATGCATCCTTTTTCAAACTGCATTTTCAGGTTTTACAAAATCCCTGGAGAAAACCCTTGCCCTGGAAAATAATACTGAAACAGAACAATAGGCTGACATGGCGTACGGCAGCTTTGTTATGTTCCATCAGTTTAAGTGAATTGAAAGTTGGCCAAACTTGATTAAATTGCACTTTAATTCACATTATGACTTTCATCTAGACTAAGAATTAGAATGATGTGGTTTCTTTGGATTCAGTTTTTGTGTAGTGCATAAACTTAGTTTATAATTCCGTTGCTGCCTTTGTCCACTAATTCTACCACACAGAGTACGAGAGTGATGTCTACTGCTTCGTCCTGGTCCATTTACATGCAATTAGCAAGATTTTCTTCACCTTTCAATTATGAGAACATTCCCCATCACCTAAATATAGAATCTTGTTTCGACTTAAGATTCCACCATTTCAGTCTAAAGCACAGACAGAGCTGTTAAATGTTTTGTCAAAGATTTCCTGTTACCAGTTAGATAACAAATATGTTTTCTTTCCCATGAATTTCTCTGGTTTGAAGAACCAATCCAATTATGAATGCAAAGACTCCACGTAGGAATAGACAAGAGCAGAAGGAACGACTATGACTTAATGGATATTAGATGCTAATAACTAGAAGCATTATTTGGTCCTAGAGAAATAAAGAACGTTAACTTCACAGGAAGTTGGTCTAATCTCTAAATCAATTTTTCCCATTACCCTTTTCTCCATTACCATGTCACAGTTTTTGGATACTGCAAGAATAATTATTAATCAATCTAACTGAAGCATTTCTGTGCCATGATCAAGGAGATTAGACACTCTTGTAAATAGACTGAAATAGGATTTCAGTAAAGCTGCTTATCTTTTCCATAGTAACAATGCTTATTACCTGCCTCGGTAATTAGGATTAACAAAATTTGCCATCTCCTGTACTGGCATCTTTCTAGTTTTCTGAGAGGCTTCAGGAGATGTCACAAGTGATAAGATGCCTTGAGCAATGAGGGAATAAAACCAGTGGTAACTATGGCTAACTATAGGAGGAAATCTAATAATATAATTATTTGGTGACAATGAAGGTGGTAAAATGTCTAGTGATCGCTAACCATACTCCATCTGCAGATGTCAAAGGCGATGTGCACTGGGCAAAGATGGCTGGGGTAGAAAACCTGCAAACGGGGCATCATAACCATTTTGAAGCTGATGTACTGATTACCAATAGGTTGTGAGACTCAATTCAAAGTGTTGGTAATTATAGTACTTAGAAGTCCATACATAGTATGATGACAGAATGCCTCAAGGACTTTCAGTCCAAACATTAAATGGAGATTTGCATCAAGTTCCATCACATGAGTCAAAAGAGCATCAGCGAGAGAACTGGTCTTTTCTTCTATAGTCCCCACATAGAGGAACAAATGCCCCAGAGTATACTAGCCACTATCCAGTGGTGGTTTGCAGGCAGTACGCTCCGGTACGGGCGTACTGGAGCCAGCCAGGAGCACCGGATAGCGTTCCAGTATGGTGCTCCGGAGGGCCCGCCCGTCTGCCCGTGCTCCTTACTGGTGTTTGAAGGCTTCTACCCTTCCATGCAGGTGCATGGCATGTACAGCACCTATGTGACGCTCTGCGGAGCAGCTGTAGTGCCGCAGAGGCACTAAGACACATGTGTGTGCTGCGCTCGTGTGCACACGCACTGCGCGCATCCAGTTGGAACAGGATTTGCAACCCATCACTGCCACTATCCCTCCATCATTTTGGAAGGTGCTGAAATCTCCATTCCCCCCCCCCCCCGGGGGCCTTTGGCTTGGAATGATAATTTGTGGGCAACTATAAACTTGTGGGTGACTATCCAGTTTGTTGCTTAATGTTTTTAATATGGTTTATGGGGAGGGCTTATTACGATTTTGTTTGTGCACAGATAATCCTGCAAATATTAAGAGTTGTACAAATTTGTAAGAGGAGAAATGATCCCATACATAGGCCATAAGTGAATTAAGATTGTAAATGTCAATATAGTTCCTTTTAACCTTAAATTGTGCCCAGTGATGAACAAGCAATTATTTATCTCACACCATTTAGCATATTTTGTCTGCAATGTCCAGATACTTTTCAAAGTTAGCCCCTGATACAATATATGCCACTGTTAAGTAGCCCAGAATTCCCAATGAACTTGGGCAGGATTCCACAATATACAGCTTGGGGAAAACTGGGGAAGAAAACATTTGAATACTGATATTAATAGTGAATTATTAAATATTATATCCTAAATTAATACTAAAATATAATTCTAGCAGCAATCTGCAGTATAACAGCTCCTCTGTTACATTATTTTATAGCTGTGATGGAGAATCTATGGCACACATGCCAGAAATGGCGCACAGACCCATCTCTCCGAGCATACCACTCGTCACCTGTTGCTCTTCTGGATTTTGGCCAGCTGAGCTTTGCGCACATGGCAGCCCAGAAACTGGAAGAACAGCTTCCTGGCATGCATACATGCACTGGGAAGCTGAGCTTCCGGTTTCCAGTGTGCACATGTGCTCACCAGCTGGTATGTGTGTGTGCATGCGCACCAGAAACTGGAAAACCAGGTGATTGGCAGGCATGCCAGAAACTGGAAGTTCAGTTTCCCAGCACGCACATATGCACCAGGGAGCTACTCTTCCATTTCCAGTACTCCCGTGCATGCACGCCAGGGAACTGCTCTTTGGTTTCTGGTGCTCCCCGCCCCAGCATGTGCTCCTGTTCCGGCACTCGCCAACACTCTATAGTTTTCTGTAATCCGATATTCTTCCTTTTCTTTCATTTTGATGGTTTTATATAAAGAAATTGATGGTTACTCTTCAGTTCTTGTTTCAGGTAGTAATACCTGCATCCAGAAATCAATCATATTTTAACTTCTGTTGCAACAGAAGGCTATTTGCAAATTCTGTAACCTTGGCTTTTAATACTAAGAGATGGTAACAATTGGAGCTGAGTAGCCTCTAGACTTTTGTAGACCGATGGCCCATGGAAGCCCTTTTAAAAGCCCTTTTAAATATTTTTATATACAGTAGGGTTTTCAGTCATTTTGAGATAGGAAACACATAAAAATTGTAGTTCCACTATAAAATGAATAATACTGCAAATTCAGAGGTTTCAGTTTATCCTACTAAAACTTCTCTACAGTTTTGATGATTGTTGTCATCATCATCATCACCACCACCACCACCATCAAACACAGACTTCCCACTTAAAAAAAAATAAGGCACCAAAAACTTACTCAAGTTTTTCTTAAATCTTCCTGTATTTTGAGTAGCTGGAACAAGAATCAGTGAAACTGGGTTTTATTTGCATACATAAATACATTTGCCAACAAAAATGACACAGGAAACAAATTCAATTTATACAAGTGTAATATGAACATATTTTTAAAAAGATGTTTAAAATGATATTTACAAATTATATAAATAAATCCTTATTCAAAAAAAGCTAATTGTTTACCTTCCTGGGTGTACCAAAAAAGGTTATTGATGAGCAACATCCCAGGTTGCAGTATAAAAACATTTGCTTGCATACATTAAAAAAGAGGCGATATAAAGAAATAAGAAAAGTAGGTGTAAAACTGTAAAAAAAAAAAAGAAAAAATGAAAAAATATTTATATATAAATATATAGAAATGCCTGATATTTCCGCTTTCAAGATGCCTTCTGCAATAGCTTTAAAAACAGTATTTGTCTTGTGAAAAAAACCCTGTCAAGAAAAGTCAGTGTTAACAAAAGAAATAGCCCCCTTATATTTGATCATATATGGCAGAGAAGAGACCATTTAAAAAAGATCCAAGAGAAAACAGAGAATAATAGCACATCAGTGGCCAGCCACAAGCCCTTGTACAACATTTTACTTAGAGGCAGAACATCTGTAACAGACTATACACATCCTTCACTGAAACAGCAATTGAAAGGAATACAGTAAATAGTCAAGGGGAACAGGAAACCATTGTCTTCCTCATTATCTTAGATAAAATGGATGCTTCCCCCCCTTTCGCTCTTTACCATTAATAGCAATATAAACACTCATAACAACTACATCAATTTATACACACTAACACCATAGCTGTGGAACAATTGGTACCAAAGGTGATGAATAAGAAAAAGAGAAGGGGGGGGGGGGGAGAGAAATGACTGCGGTTTTTATAGACATACCAAAATATAAAGCCATGTATTTTTCAAAGTGCCATGAATATTCAAGAGTTCAGGTGGATTTTCCCCTCCATCCCCTATTATGATTAAGATCACATGAAATGACATTAGGGATTGCTGGTCTCCTCGCTCTGATCATAAACGTCCCCTTTAGCTGCTTTGGTGAGAATATCCATCCATTTCATTTGCAAGTCTTCATCGTCAGCACTGAAATATATTGTCTGCTGGGACTGGCAAAGTTTGAAGACGTATTTTGAGTCAAACTTTTCACCAGAATGTGGAAAGTCAACATCGTATCCCAGCAAGGGTATGCTGCGTGGAATGCGTCCATCCTACGTGCAATCCAGAAATAAAGAAAGGTGTGAAAACTAGAAAAAGGTTGAGCACAAGCATGCAGCAGATGAACAGGGCCAATAATTTGGAAAGGAAGCCGTTTGAGAATTGGTTTTTCACACTTGAGGAAATAAAAGTATTTTGCAAAAATAGTTGGTTTCCATTAAAACTGGTACACACAGAGGTGGATGATGGTATTCCCATATGGTACCGAAGATTGTGGTGAGTTTGCCTCTGTAACGCTCTCTACATGGGGCTCCCCTTGAGGTGCACCCGGAGGCTCCAGTTAGTGCAGAATGCCGCCGCGCAAGGGATTTTGGGAGTCTCAAGACACTCCCATGTAACACCTCTCCTGCGCGAGCTACACTGGCTGCCTGTGGCCTTCCGGGTGCGTTTCAAGGTCTTAGTGACCATCTTCAAAGCTCTCCATGGCATGGGACCTGGTTACTTGCAGAACCGCCTCCTACCACATACCTCCATTCAACCAGTCCGCTCCCACAGGAAGGGCCTCCTTAGGGTGCCGTCCGCCGGACAATGCTGGCTGGCGACTCCCAGGGGAAGAGCCTTCTCTGTTGCAGGCCCTGCCCTCTGGAACGACCTGCTCCCCGACCTCTGTACAATCACGGATCTTCACCTCTTTCGTTGGGCATTAAAAACATACTTCTTTCATGCGGCCGGCCTGGCATAGCTGTTTTATGGCTGATTTTAGTTGGGTTTTAATTATGTTTTTAGCACGGGTCCAAATTTTATTTAATTCAGTTTTAACTACTTGATTGTCTATATGTTTTTATATTTTTATTGTTCCTGTGCACCGCCCTGAGTCCCGTCTGGGAGAGAGGGCGGTATAGAAATACAATAAAGAAGAAAGATAAGAAAGATACCCATAGGTTTCTGGTTTGCTGGGAAAGGAAAGCATTTTTCTGCATATTTTGTGAATCAACCATGGTGGGTTGCTGTAGATAGGGGCCCGGTACAGCTGTACTGATAGTGGCCCAGAACAGCTGAGAGCGTACCGGTATAGTGGCTCGTTTGGCCCCCTGCCCGCCCATGTTCTATAGGCTGTTTTTATGCCAAAAGACACATGTGTGCACAGCGTGTGGTGCCTGCGCGCACCCTGACAAGCAACTGGGTGTTGCAGAGGCGGTGGATTGTGTATGTGTGCTCAGCGTATGTCATGCACATGCACAGCGCATGTCAGGCTCATGCACAGGCAGACCACAATCGGCAGTAAGAGCAACCCACCACTGGAATCAACATATTTCTCCTTATCATTCTAGTGTGGATACCAGAGAATGATCTAAGGATAGCTTTCACCGCTATATAAATCCCATGTATTTCTAGTAAATGTGATTTAGCTTTTAAGTATGCCTGAGCTGAGGAAATATACTTTTTTCATGCATGATCAAAACACATTCTCAGCAATTCCACAATTGCATGGATCCAATACTGAACTTTACAAATCCAGTCATGCTGGCTTAAAATGCCATGTCATTTCTCCCCCTCTTAATCTTGGAGAGGATAAATGTTTTTCAAGATTAAAAAAAATCCTCTGAAGTATTTATTTTAGAAAAAATACTTTTCTTGAGACTAAGGCAAACAAATAATTATTGTGTCCCTTTGTTAAGAAAATAAGAAGGTATGAAAGAAGAAAAAAGACTCCAGGAACTTTTACTAAATTCAGTAAAGTGCTTTTGTGGTTTAAAGCGACTAAGCTAAATGTTTCAGACTAAGCTAAATGTTTCCAGCTAAGATTTAATAATAATAATAATAATAATATTTAATTTTGTATACCGCGTCCTCTCCCCAAGGGGACTCGGAGCGGTGCACAGGGAAATTAAAACATATAAAAATATATACAAACAATAAATACAATAAATAAAAGCAGATTAAATTGATCGTCCCTGCGCTAAAAACCCCATTAAAACTAAATTCCCTAAACACCCCAGAGGTAGAGACTAACCAAGGCCGGCCAGACAGAAAAAGTGTGTTTTCAGTTTTCGACGGAAGGAGCGGAGGTCCGTAGTTGTTCTAATGTCGGGGGGGAGGTTGTTCCAGAGGGCTGGGCCCGCCACAGAGAAGGCCCTTCCCCTGGGCGTCGCCCGCTGACACAGTCTAGTGGACGGCACACGGAGAAGTCCCTCTCTGTGGGAGCGGATCGGCCATGAGGATGTATGGGGCAGGATCCGATCCCGCAGATAGCTAGGTCCCGAGCCATGGAGCGTTTTAAAGATGATAACCAGCACCTTGAAGCGCACCCGAAAGACGACAGGCAGCCAGTGCAGCTCGCGCAAGAGCGGTGTTATATGGGCGTACCTTGCATTCCCCATTATTGCTCGCGCGGCTGCATTCTGGACCAGCTGAAGTCTTCGGGTGCACCTCAAGGGGGAGCCCCATGTAGAGAGAGTTACAATAGTCCAGTCGGGATGTCACGAGAGCATGAGTGACTGTGCAAAGGGCATCCCGATCCAATAGGGGGCGCAACTGGCGAACCAGGCGAACCTGGTAAAACGCCCTCCTAGCCACGGCTGTCATTTGATCTTCCATGGACAGCCGGGCATCCAGGAGGACACCCAAATTGCGCACCCCATCCACAGGGGCAAGATGTTCGCCCCCTATGGCCAGCGATGGAGTGAGCTGGTTGAATCGGGCGGCCGGAAACCACAGCCACTCGGTCTTGGTCGGGTTGAGCCTGAGTCCGTTACTTCCCATCCAGATCCGCACGGCTTCCAGGCACTGGCACATCACCGCTACGGCATCGTTGGGGTGGTTTGGGGTAGATATATACAGCTGAGTGTCATCAGCGTAGAGATGGTACTCTACCCCAAAACCACGGATGATCTCACCCAGCGGCTTCATGTATGTGTTGAACAGGAGAGGCGAGAGGACCGACCCCTGAGGCACCCTACATGTGAGGGGTCTCGAGGTCGACCTCTGCTCTCCTGCCAACACAAATTGCGATCGGCCAGAGAGGTAGGAGGAGAACCACCGTAAAACGGTGCCTCCCACCCCCAACCCCCCCAGCCGATGCAATAGGATACCATGGTCGATGGTATCGAAAGCCGCCGAGAGGTCTAATAGGACCAGGATGGAGGAACAACCCCCATCTCTGGCCCTCCAGAGATCATCGACCAATGCGACCAATGCCGCCTCGGTGCTATGCCCGGGCCGAAAGCCGGACTGGCGCGGGTCTAGATAATCAACTTCCTCCAGGTGACGGGGAAACTGTTGTGCCACCACACTCTCAACAACCTTCGCCAAGAAGGGAAGGTTGGAGACTGGACGATAGTTGGTTAATAGAGCTGGATCCAAAGAGGGCTTCTTAAGGAGGGGCCTCACCATGGCCTCTTTTAGGGAAGCAGGCAAGGAACCCTCACTTAAGGATGCGTTGACAACCTCTTGGAGCCAGCCTCGTGTCACCTCCCAGGATGCCAGTACAAGCCAGGAGGGACACGGGTCCAATAAACATGTGGTGGCTCGCAGTCGCCCACGTAACCTGTCCATATCCTCGGAAGTAACGGAGTCAAACTCCTCCCAAACAAGATCTGTCTCGTGGCATCCCACTGGGCCATCAATGGGGGCTAGCTCGTTCTGTATCTGAGCAATTTTCTCCTGCAGAAAAATCACAAATTCCTCTGCTCTACCCTGTAATGGGGCTTCCCGCACCCTCTGTTGAAGGAGGGAGCGGGTCACCCTAAACAGGGCGGCAGGGCGGTTGTCTGCGGATGCTATGAGAGTAGCACAATGATGACGTTTGGCCACTCTCAGCGCCACAATGTAAGTCCGTAAATGGGCTCTTACCTGTGTCCGGTCAGATTCAAATCGGGTAGACCTCCATCTTCTCTCTAGGCATCTCTTGCGGCGTTTCATCACCCTCAGCTCTTCGGTAAACCAAGGAGCCAGGGTGGTTCGCCGCCGCAAGAGAGGCCACAAGGGCGCGACCCGATCCAAGGCTCCCGTGGTCGCAGTATTCCATGCGGCCACGAGGTCCTCCATCGGGGCGCGGGTCAGGGGTACAGGAAATGGCCCAAGCGCCGCCTGGAACCCATCCGGGTCCATCAGGCGCCTGGGGCGGAACCAGATTGGTAACTCAGGTTCCGCCTCCCCGCGGAGGGGAGCAGTGGTCGGAAAGTTGAGCCGGAGAAGTGAGTGGTCTGACCATGACAAGGGCGTGATGACTATATCCCCTATACCCAGATCACTCTTCCATTGGCCTGAGACAAAGATGAGATCCAGTGTATGTCCACCCTCGTGAGTGGGGCCTTGAATTAGTTGGGTCAGGTCCATGGCCGTCATGGAAGCCATGAACTCCCGAGCTACCACAGATGATTCGCCCACAGATGGCAAATTAAAGTCCCCCATGACTACAAGTCTGGGGGTCTCAACTGCCACCGTAGCGATCATCTCAAGGAGCTCGGGCAGGGCTGCTGCTACATAGCGGGGAGCCAGGTATACAACCAGCAAGCCCAACTGCCTCCCTAGGCCCCACTTCACGCAGAGGGACTCACAACCGGTAGTCTGTGGCACAATGGTCTCTCTCGGCTCAAGACCTTCCCTAACAATAACCGCTACCCCACCACCCCTACCTAGGGCCCGAGGCTGATAAAAAGCGCGGTAACCTGGTGGGCACATTTCAACGAGGGGAAGTCCACCCTCGTGGCCCAGCCAGGTCTCCGCAATTCCTACCAGGTCCGGCTCCCCCTCAGACACAAGGTCATGGACGAGGGGGGCTTTGTTGACCACGGACCTGGTGTTGCAAAACATCAGCCGTAGGCCCTGGCTCTGTACTCCCTGACCACCTAGCCTGCGGGGGTTGTGGCACTTCACTGTTTGTAACCAACGGTTCTGTGCCCTCAACCGGGAGGGTAGAACTTGTCTCCCCTCGGACCTGCCTCTCCCCACGACCTTCTGGATAGAAATGCCCTCCACCGGGACGACTCGTATTTCCCCCCCCCTAACGGATCCTTCCGCTTCCCTCCGTCGCCTGCTGGCCTGGCCCTCTCTGTCCTCGTCTGTCTCTACCTGTCTATTACCCCCCCCCACCCTGGAACCCCCTAAAATCCGAATTAAAAATTTATTTTAAAACCCCCTTAATTTGCGCTTAATTTCCTAATCTTTGGCACTTTTTGTCTGAGTTAAAGCTGGAGACAGTAGACTCCTGAAAATTGTAGGACAGATCTACTATACAGTTCTATCCTCAGGAGGATCTGGCCTACTCCATGTTTCTGGGTGTGTCTTTGCTCAAGGCATCTCTAACCTTCTTGAAATGGAGGGGAAAAGCCACAGAGGCGAAATGTACAAGGATAATTCGTGACCTTCTCCGAAGGTAGATCATCCACATCAGTGGATCCACAAGTCACTGATGATATTGGACATAGCAATAGCACTTAGACTTATGTACCGCTTTAGAGTGCTTTACAGCCCTCTCTAAGCAGTTTACAGAGTCAGCCTATTGCTCACAACAATCTGGGCCCTCATTTTACCCACCTCGGAAGGATGGGAAGCTGAGTCAACCTTGAGCCTGGTGAGATTTGAATTGCCAAATTGCAGGTAGCTGGCAGTCAGCAGAAGTAGCCTGTAGTAGTGCACTCTAACCACTGTGTCACGGTGGCTCAATATAAATACAGGAAGGTCTAACAAAGAAGGATGATTGGAAAAGGAGAAATTCTATATAGTAGATCTTGCAGAGATAAACAGTAGGCTTCCAAAGTGCAAATATATTGGGTGCATACCTCGCCATGCCAGCAGTTTCCTAGCAGTAGACAAGTACATTCCAGCCAAGAGCTTGAGAATTACCAGTCTAACTTATTTTTCAGTAGTTGCAATATTCTAAGGTATTTACCTGGTTTTCTCCTTGGAGATATAAGACAAGAGGATCTGTCTTAGGAATGGTGACCCACACTTTACACCAAGTCTTTCCTTTCTCATGAAACAGGAGGTGGCTACTGAAGAGACTGTTTTCTGAGCCCAATATGCTTTGTTTCTGGTAAAAATAATAAAAATAGACTTATATTCTCAGGCATTTATCATTCATTATACATGCTAATACATCCTAGTTTAACTATTGGTTCACACATAGCAAATGTGCATGGAAGAATGATTTAACACTAAACCAAACTTTAAATATACAGAAGTATAGATAACTTTTCATATCATCTGAATTTGATTATTCATGCAAACTTCACTTGCACAATAGAAGCTGAGAACAATTTTTAGCACGAGAGAAGTATTTTCAGGCTTAAAATAGCTTGGGGAAGATTGAAAATTAATATGAATGGAGCGTAGCACTGCTGGAGGGATAAATGAAAATTCCCAATTGTCATGGGAAAGGGGTTTATTTTCCCACACTGGTTTAGAATTGCTGAGAATGGTTGGAAGAACAGAGAGAGAGAAAAAGAGGATTACCAGCAGCTAGGTGGATGGACTCAGTTACAGTGGTGATGAGTGGCACCACTGAGAAACCTGAAAGACCAGGTTAGAGATAGATTGTTATGGAGAAAATTTATTTAGCTGATTGCTAGGAGCTGAATATAACTTGATAGCATGTAAATCAGTCAATCAATCGATCAATCCAGCCATATATGGATACTAGCAAAATAGTGGATACAGTGGTAAAATATCCATCTTGGGAGGACATTCTATTAATTAACAAGATCTTAACACTTCAGCAAAGAAATTACAATTTTACTCAAAACAACTGAACTAAAATTCCTTAGGACATTTAACATGTTTTTTTAATGACTAAATAGAGACCAAGACTTTTATGTGCTAGTATTAAAATAATCCTTATGCTAAGTCCAGTATGAAATAGCTCTCCCTTAGACCCTCAGTGTTGCTATAAAAGATTGGGTTTTCTTTAATGATATACAAATTTTCATTTCAATATAAAAATTGATTAAGGACCATGGGTATAAGAAGGGAAAGGAATCATGAAATTGTCTAAAACACATACACTCACACACACACAAACATACACATGAAACAACAAAACCTTACCATCAAGCTTGTTTCAATAAATCAAAGATAGAGCATTGTTGTTTTTCCCTTTGATTCTGTGATTATCCATTTTTTCCCTTCCTATTTTATCTTCTATTGTTTATATGCCAACAAACCTGGTTTTCCTCTTATACCTATGGACTGTGCGTTTTTGCTATAATCACTAAAGATGAAGAATTGAAGATTTTATAGAAATAGACTTCTTTTCTCAACTATTATTTCCTCCATCCAAATTCCTTAAGTCGTAACATAAAAAGCAAATCTCCTATAAAGTTTCCTAACAGCAGAATATCAATTATTAAAGAGGAAAGCTAGTCAGAAACCTACGTATAAACAAAAGAAGATGAGAATCTGAAGGGAAATATTATAAGAGAATGTCTGTTCAAAACTTAAGAATTCCTTAAAAGCAAGCCTAAGTCCAACAATTTTACTTCTAACATCACTGACCAATGCTTTTTATTTCAAAGACAATAGTAAGAAAGATCTGATCACAAATGCCAATATGATATATCTGAACTTATTAAGAAATAAGACACACTAATAATTGTTTAATAAAGAGAGAATCTACCATGGCTAATGTGTTTGCAAATAACAGGAAAGCTAAAAAGCAACTTCAGAGGAAAGAGGGACCCTGAGAAAAATGACAGAATTTTGAAGAATTTTAAAGACACTGAATCAGGATGATTTATTAAGATATAATTACAAATGGTTACTCAAATATAATTAAAATTGTATGATACACAGGATGCAAAATGTGAAAGGAGAAATAACAATAGGACAATGGAAAGAACTGCAGAAAACATTAACACAATTTGCACCAAGCCACTATTTGAAGGAAAATTAGTACAAAATATTCTATAGATGGTTGTAAAACTCCATCAATTAATTCCAAGGATGCAATGATAAACTTTGGAAATAACACAACAAAGAAAGAATATTTTACTATTACTGATTGTTTCTTGCCAAAAGACTCAAAAGTACTGGAAATAAGTATACTGAAACTTCTAAAAAAATTCTGAAAATAAAATTCAACTGAAAACCATGAATATTTATTAATTATGACCTCACAGAATATAAATGAAAAGCATCTCAAGTTGTTAAAATATGTGTTGACAGCAGCAAGAATCAATTTAGCACAACATTGGAAAACAGGAATGTTATCATTAATACAGGACTGGAAGACTAAAAATGGGGGGAAATGCAGCAAAGGGAAAACAATGCTGTATATATTCTTAGCAAAAATCTAAGAAAGTTCAAGCAGGAATAGTTCCCTTATACCAGTGGTGGGCAAACTCATTAGTCAACAGAGCCAAATATCAACAATACCACGATTGAAATTTCTTTTGAGAGCCGGAAGGTGTGGCCTGTTTTGTGGGAGTGGCTCAGCGGTCATGTGACTGGGTGGGCGTGGCCAACTTGGAAAATGTGAAACTCACTTAACAATGGTCTTGGTTAGCAACCAAACTTAGGCTCAATTGTGGTCATAAGTTCTTTCTTTCTTTCTTTCTTTCTTTCTTTCTTTCTTTCTTTCTTTCTTTCTTTCTTTCTTTCTCTTTCTCTCTTTCTTCCTCTCTTTCTCTCTCTTTCTCCATTTCTCTCTCTCTCTCTTTCTCCATTTCTCTCTCTCTCTCTCTCTTTCTGTCTGTCTCTCTTTCTGTCTCTCTTTCTTTCTCCCTCTCTCTCTTTCTTTCCTTCCTTCTTTCTCTCTCTCTCTTTCTCTCTTTCTTTCTCTCTTTCTTTGTCTCTCTTTCTGTCTCTCTCTCTTTCTTTCTTTCTTTCCCTTTCTCTTTCTTTCTCTTTCTTTCGCTCTATCTGCTTTGTGTGCCCATCTCTGTCACTCTGTGTGTGTGTGTGTCTGTCTGTCTCGCATTCAAGCACTTAATCACTCATTCTGTGTCTCTATCTTTCTCTCCCTCCCTCCCTCTCTTTGTCTCCCCCTGTCTCTCTGTGTGTGTCTGTCACTCTCTGATTCCCCCCTCCCTCCTTGTCTCTCTCTGTGTCTGTGCCTCTCTGTCTGTCTGTCCCCCCCCGCAGAGCCTCCTCAGCCCAGCCCGCTGCGGTTACTCGCTCGCCTTAGCCGGGTCCGCCCAGCTACCTGCCGCATTTGCTCGCCCGCTCAGGGTACTTCCAGGGCTCGGTGTGGGGTGGGGAAGGAACGGCGACCCTCTGGACGCCGGTTCCCTCCGCACCCCCTGGAAGTAGCCTGACTCGCCCGATAGCCCGCCCGTTCCATGTGGGGTGGGGAAGGCCTTCTCACCCCTGGAAGTAGCACGAGCAGCCGGCCGGCCTGGCGATCCAGCTGAATTCCGTGCCCGTGGAGCCTCCGCACCCCCTAGAACTAGCCTGGCTCACCCGATAGCCCGCCCATTCCGTGTGGGGTGGGGAAGGCCTTCTCACCCCTGGAAGTAGCACGAGCGAACGAGGGGGTGGACGGGCGGGTGAGCCAGGGTGGGCGGGCAAGCCAGCTGAATTCCGTGCCCGTGGAGCCTCCGCACCCCCTGGAAGTAGACGAGTGGCGGCATGCCGGCTGGGGAGGTTCCGCGGGGGGAGGGAATTGGTGGCCGGTAGGGAGGGTTTCTCCGGTGGGTCCCAGGAGTCCCACCGTCGGCGAGGGTGGAGGAAGAGCCGCACTCGAGGGGCCAAAGAGCCGCATGCGGCTCGCAAGCCGCGGTTTGCCGACCACTGCCTTATACATATCACAAAGCAAGGCAAGCTAAGACACTCAGAATATGTTTTTTGAAGAAAAAGTGTAACTGCTATAAAAATCATCAAATGATCCAAAGGGAAATGAGTAATAATAAAATTAAGTATAAATATATTCAAATAGCAGTTAGAAGGGGAGGGAGGGGAGGAGAAGGGAAGAGAGGTGCTACTAGAATGCTTTTTCCTACTCTTTTCTTTTTTCTGTTTGTTATGTCTTTTAAAAACTTTTAATAATTTTATTTTTGATTCAACCTTTGCTCTAGTACAGAGGTCAAACTCAAGGCCCAGGGGCCGTGTCCAACCCAGATCTGTGGGCTTAGATCTGGCCCACAGGGCTGCCTGGAAACAGCAATGGACTGGCCCACGGTGCTTCTGCCAGCAAAAACGGAGCACGGAAGCCCCTTTTCCAGAGTGTTCAGGCCACCAAAGGTGCCCCCAACATGAGTGATGTTGAGCTGGCCACACGCACCCTGGCCACACCTACCATGCCCCCTGAGGTCAAACACAACTCTGATGCAGTCCTCAATGACATCGAGTTTGACACCCCTGCTCTAGTATATTTTATTTTATGCTTCATTATTTTATATGTTATTTTATAATGTCTTCATTTTGCTTGGTTTCCCCCCCCCCAATTAATAAAAAATAAATTTAATAAAAAAAACTAGGAAAAAGCAATGAAAACTGTTTTTGTTTAGACAATTAGTCAATTTATAGTCAATTAAACATGATAAATGTACCTCCATGGTTATTTTTTTCCTTTGTTCTCCTGCACCTTCAGTCCCTGAGATGCACAGGTTTGCTGATGGCAACTGAAAGCAATCTTTGCATACCCTGTTTTGGCGACTATTATCAGCAAGTGTTTTAAATTCAGAACATTTGGCACAGATAACCTGGATTAAACAACAGCAACAACAGCATTAGAAAAAAGTATCCTGATAACAGCATTGATTTCTGTTCCTCAAAACAATTAAACTGAATTTTCAGTACCAATATCCAAGATCTAGATACCTCCTGCTTGCTTCATCTACTTGAAGAACATTAAGGAATAATAACACACTCTGTTATTTTCTCTACAAAAGCAAACATACATAGATTTTCCTTTTTATTCGATGTTCTACAGAGCTATTTGGCTATTTTTGATGTTTCTAAAAGGTTTTCTGAAAGCTTATTGGAATGAAAAATTTAAAGAGACCATTTATGGAAGGGTATTGATTGGTGCTTTGTATATCTGACATTCACTATGCAATCTCTTCATTTCAATATATACAATGCTGAGGAAGCTACTTTGAATGAATGTCAGCTTCAGGACTTGGGGAACAGCCACAAATCTGAGGCTACCTTCACCAGCAACCATCAGGTACAGCATGGGACAATTCACATGCTGGAATTCTCTACTTTGAGTAGCCACCCAGCTTGAGAACTAGCACAAACCTCAGAGGGCTGAGTGCAGGTGTGAAATTCAGCAGGTTCTGAAAGGTTCTGGAGAACTGGTAGCTGAAATTTTGAGTAGTTCGGAGAACTGGCAAATACCACCTCTGGCTGGCCCCAGAGTGGGGTGGGAATGGAGATTTTGCAATATCCTTTCCCTGCCACGCCCACCAAACCACAGAACCAATAATTTAAAAAAAAATGAATTTCACCCATTGGCTGAGTGGTGATCATATCCTTATAAAACCAAGGCAACAAAGGTCTTAATTGTCTGGCAACTGGACTTATCAGAGTTGTTCTTGGCTGCCTGTTGGAAACAACTGTTCCAGCCTTGGATTCATGCTCTTGAGTCTCTGGATCCCATGTGCCACTTGAAGCTCAGCAATTTCACCTTGGATCCTTGATGTGACACCTGAACTATTACTGTTTCTTGACTATCCTTCCACCTCCTGATTCTGCTTTGGTCTCTCTTAGAATCTTCCTTTTTGTAAGCAGTGCTAATATACATAAAAGCACCTGTGGTCTGTAAACCATTGCCTTATAAGTGCTTGAACATCAAGGCAAGCCACTTGATCAACTCTGCCTGCATGCTCAGCCTGTGACAGGATAGACAGAGAAAATTATCAGGAGCCCCAATTTAATTCTTCCCAAATTGAACTTGTCCTATTATACAGTAGCAGAGTTGGAAGGGACCTTGGAGGTCTTCTGGTCCAACCCCCTGCCTAGGCAGGAAACCTTATACCATTTCAGACAAATGGCTATCCAACATCTTCTTAAAGACTTGCAGGGTTGAGGCATTCACAACTTCTGGAGGCAAGCTGTTCCATGATTAATTGTTCTAACTGTCAGGAAATTTCTCCTCAGTTCTAAGTTGATTCTCTCCTTGATTAGTTTGCACCCATTGCTTCTTGCTCTACCCTCAGGTGCCTTGGAGAATAGTTTGACTCCCTCTTCTTTGTGGCAACCCCTATTAAATGTATCATTATTATTTACTGAACATTTTCAGGATCAATGTAGCAGTTGCCAATAACAAGTTCTTTTATTTGAGGAAACAAACAAATGAAAAGAGGGAACAATGTGATAAACTTCACACAAAAGTATTTACATCCGCTAACACATGGCTAATTAGCAAGTTCTTTTTCATAATTTTTATAAATATCAAGTAGAACAAAAACTAGAGTATGGAACAGGAAACACCTCAGATTGATATTTTTGTAGTCAGTTTTTAGTTCTATTGTTGCAATTTATTGAATCATGCCTTCTGACAGGATGTTGTGACTGAAACCTCAATAAAATGTTTAACAGCCTCCCATGCAAAACAAAACAAAACAAAACAAAACAAAACAAAACAAAACCCCTCAATTTGAAAATAATAGTCTTTCATATCCAGGATATAACCTTGAAATTGGATCCAAAATACAATACTTGGTAAAATTGCAGATTAAAATCAGTATATAAACTTTGTATGTGCTTGAAGTTAGGATATACTGTATTCGAGCAAAGAGTGCATTATTTGTGGGGAAATATTTCAATAATTTAAAAATGTATTATTATTATTATTATTATTATTATTATTATTATTATTATTATTATTATTATTATTATTATTATTTTATTTCTAACCCGCTCTCTCTCCCCGAAGGGACTCGAGGCGGGGCACAGGGAAATTAAAACAATAAAAACAACAAAATACAAAAATAAGAAAAAAATAATGCATTAAATATGTTAGACTTTGATGGCACCTTTATGTTTCCTATTTAATCCTATTTCATATTTAAGGGAGTGGGAGGGAAACCTTTCTAAACATTTTTCCTTAGTATTATGCAGTAAGGAATTAATAATTTGAAACAAATGGCAGGAAAAGACTGAAATGGCCAAATATAATTTCAGCACAAAAGTTGCATCAATAGTTTACATGTTAAAATAAATTTTTCTTTGTGCAATGTAGAGACCATCTATATCTGTATCAAAGAGATAAGATGTCAGCTTTAGCAGTCATTGTGAACTTTCTTTCAGAAATGCCAGCTACAGGCTAATGAAGCAGTTCACTGGATGTAATTAAAGGGCTAGATAGCATCCTAGCTCTCCAGTATAGAAGTTAAACAAAGATGTTCCTAAATCATTTACATCTAAAAAGATCACATGAATCAGCTTGCTTTTGAACCCAGGATGAAATTAAGCAGGTTCTGACAGGTTCTGGAGAACTGGTAACGGAAATTTTTAGTAGTTCAGAGAACCAGCAAATACCACCTCTGGCTGGCTCCAGAGTGGGGTGGGAATGGAGATTTGCAGTATCCTTCCCCTGCCATGCCCACCAAACCACCTCCATAGAACCGGTAGTAAAAAAAATGAATTTCACAACTGTTGTAAACACCATGCATGATACAGCTGAAAGGTATCTATTTTGGGAAGCAATGAAGTTCTAGATTCTAGTATTTGGCCTGCACAGCTAAAGCAGCTGGACTACAAGTGATGGACCTAATGCAGGGGTGGGAAAACTTTGCAACTTTAAGTCTGAAGGACTTCAGCTCCCAGACTTCTCCAGCCAGCTTTGCTGGCTGGAGAATTCTGGGAGCTGAAGTCCTTCAGACTTAAAGTTGCAAAGTTTGCCCACCCCTGACCTAATGTGTCCCAAAGCCTACAGCAGAGCACATATCAGTCACCTTTCTCATATTGCTGAACTTTCAGCAATCCCAGTGAAACATGGCTAAGGTGGGTGTTACAGTTTAGCAACATTTGGAGGTTGGCAATTCTGAATCTTTCGTCTAGAACAGCAACATGATTCTGTATTATTGAATGCAACTAACAGAACTGAAAAATAAAATATAAAACATTGAAAAGTCAATGTTCTCATGTATTAATTAGCTGGGTTTATATTCTGCCTTTTATTTGACAGGTATACACTGATGCGTTAACCATGTATAACTTGAAAAGGTAAAACATAATGGTTGAATTCATGTTAAAAAAATGTAAAATGTTTTACATTTAAAGAATGTAAAATGTAAATGTAAATTGTGTAAAAAAATTTAAAAAGAATAAATGAAAGTGCCACTGATTTTAATTTGCAACTAGAAACGTGCATTTAAGATATGTAAATTCCAAAAGAATTACGTAATTAGGAGATATAAGCACTGACGCATTTTCTTTTTTTTTTTTTTTTTTTTTTTATTGAAAAAGTTTTATTGGTTTTACATTTTTTAACAGGATAGGGTAATGGTTAGAAAGAAATTTTGAGAGCATTCACGTCAGAGTCGTCGGACCTTCCGAGACCTCAAAATACACATTAAAAAAAAGTTAACATAGAAAACATTTTCCATACCACTACAAGATGAAAGCAAGTACATTTACCTAAATTCTCCCTTCCATGCTGTCAGACATTTACAAAAAGTCCGGATAGAAATATTATACAAAATTGTTCAAGAAAAATCAAGGCAAAGTTATTTTTTTGATCTAAGTCTTTTGGCTATTGTATCTTCTTTCTCTCCCCCCTGGCCCCCCGCGGGCGGGGCCGTGACCCCCTCCGTCCCCCCTGGATCTTCCCCCAGGGCAGAGGAATGTTTTTTAAGAAAGGCTTCCGCCTCAGCAACTGTTTTAATCCTCACTCTTCCTCCTTCCCAGAACACCAGCATCCCTTCGGGTGTCACCCACTTGAACCAAATCCCGTGATCAAACAATGTTTTAGACAAGAAGGAAAATTTCCGTCTTGCATCTCGAATCTTTCTAGGAATCTGCTTCAAGATAGTGACCGTTTTTAGTTGGTAAATTGATGGACTTTCTCTCTGCAATTTCAGGATTTCCTCTCTGGTTGACCTTCTAACAAATTTCACATGTATCTCTCTAGGCACTTCATTCATCCTGGCATATGCAGAATTAATTCTATAGGCTAGGTCAATGTCCCCCCTGATCTCATCCTTAGGTTTTTGTAAATAGTCTGCTAAAATTGTACTCATAAGATCAGGTAGGCATTCACCAGATTCCTCAAGAACATTCTGAAATCTCAAAAAATATGTCATTCTTTCCATATCTATCCTAGACACATGCCCATTTATTTCCCCCACCTCATTAGAAACATTTTTAATCTCTCCCTTAGCCCCCTCCAGCCCTCCTTCCAATTCTTCATTCTTCTGTGTATTCTCCAACACTTGCTTCCGGGTATCCAATAGTTCCTTTTTAAAAGTACTATTTTCAGCCCTCTGGGCCTTTATTTCTAATATCAAAGTTTGCATAGAAGTTTCAAGAGAAGCCATCCTTTGTTCCAAATTTACAAGTGCTGCTTCTTGTGCCATGGTTAAAAGTTAGAGTCACTGCCACCAAGATGGCGTTTTCCGGGTGGGGCTGGTGGGGCAAACCAGGAGCTCAGTTCAGTTCAGGGCTGTGAAGTTGCAAACCATTCAGAAACCAAAAGAGACACAATTTCCCAAATCAGCAAATAATAATAACGAAGGTATTCCAGAGAAGAAGTCACAAATCCATCAAAAGAAAAAAAAATTTCAAAAATCCAGAGAGAGTCCTGCTTTCAAAGAGACGCTGGAAATTTTCCTTAGTTGAAATAGTCAGGCAAGGGACAAAGTGAAGCCACTTCCACCGCCCATCTCGCAGCCAGAGGGAGAGAGTAGCAAAAAAAAAGAAATTTTTTAAGCTCAGCCAGACCTAGAAACAATGTTGCAGAAAGTCACAATCCACTTTCCCTTGTTAAAGACCGTCCGGAGTGAAAGTTTCCGCTTTCTCTTTGCAGAGAAGCCATTTTAACGTGCCGCTTAAATCCGAGGGGGGGTTTTTTAAAATTAAACACCCCCCTCCCAGTCCGTTCAGCCTGGCTGGCAGCAAGGAAAAAAAGGTGTTCTTTTAAACTCACTCTCTCTCGCAGCTGAAGCCTCGGCGATCCGCCCGATCTCTCCGTTCAGCCCTCTCCATTAAAGCGAATGGCACCGACAGCCGTTGGGGAAGGAAAAAAACCCCCGCTAGCATGTTCCTCTCCTCCTAGGTCGCAGAGAGGAGCGCCCTCCCCACCGCCGTGACGAGGGCCGCTCCCTCTGAGCCGACCCTGCGGGAAACCTCCGGTAACCGGAGAGTTTCGCCCCCCTGGGGGGGCAGAAAAGGCAACAAAGCGGCGAGCGAGCCCTAGGCTCGCCCGTCTCCGCTGGAGCCGGATACCGGAAGTCCAGCACTGACGCATTTTCATTTGGTGACAGCACATGCATATTTACTGAGCCCCTCATCGATTTATTTATATAGATATGCCATAGGAAAAAATACTGAAAGTCCATATATTTGTAATAAATAATAATAATATGGTATTTTCTTAGCAGGATCTTGAAAACAAAATACAAACTCTTTCAAAAGAATGCCAGGACACATATTGCTTTATTTTTAAACTGCATATGCTATGCATGATCAAAATTAAGAAAAATAACGTGGTTTTCATTCTAATACTCACTGCCCCACACTGTTTGCAGTGGTGTCGTCTTTTTGTAATGGAGTTAAAGCTTTCACTGCAACTTTTGCAAGCTTGTTTCTCTTTATCTCTTTTTGATTTTGAAGATTTTCTGCAACACTCAGGCTGGAATGAAAAATGAAATTTACAAATCAATAAAATGCAGCTCAACTCCTATTGCATTATCTGAGTAAGGTACATATTTAAACTATGCAAAGAGTAATAGTGCATTCAAATTACCCAGATCCAAAGTTTGTTAGTCTGATCACTTTCAAAATAAAACATTAAATAACTTCTGACAAAGGCTAAAATTTCTAAAGCACACCTAGTAAAAATCACATAGTTTTGGTAAAGTCTATTTATATATTTGTAGTCTATCACAATATATGATCCACTTCATCCTTCAGAATCTAGACCTCATACCATAGAAAAAATGATGCAGAAAAATTGGGGAAACTCCTGGAAGTCTTTAGCACCTTGAGTTGATCTGCATTAATTTGAGGATACTCAAATTACTGCAGGGCTGCCTAGATATCAACAGACACTAAAGCACAAAGGTAATCTTCTGAATCTTTGGTATTCCTTAAGATCCATCACTATAAATATTGTTCCTGAATTAAAGCTTGTCGTATTAATATATATTTTGAAAATCTCTGCTTCATGGACAAGGAACTATCCATTGCTGGAGAAGCAGGCAGACCTGTCATATATCAACAAAGCTTGACTGGACAATCTGCCTTGGGTAGTATATCAACCGCAACTCCAGGCCAGAAGAGGAGGTGGTTGTAGTATTCTGTGAGAATCTAAACATGACCAAGCCTATTGTTGTACAAATATCCCTATGTGAAATCCATGGTCAAGCTTGGATACTTGTCCCCCTTACTGCTCAGCAGGAACACCTGCTGGGAGGGAAGGAAGAGAAAAATATACATGCTGTCCCATCAGGGATAATTTTGGATATTGTCTTAAGTGAAAAGGTCATCCCGTGTTTTCTCTGTCTGCTTGCAACAGTGTATTTTAATGCTGGATACAAATTCAAATCATTTCTCTGGGTATGATCTGCCAGAGCCTTTATATAGACTGCCACTAAATTGGAACTTCTAATGGGAAAGATATTAAAAATTACTAAATGCATGAAGAATTTAATTGCATTTAATTAAATGTTAATCACATGTATGCTTATGGGAAATTAAGCTTGCTTCTTGTCCTGGTTGATGTCAAGTCACTACCCACTTTGAATCCCCTTGTCCCTTCAACAAAGCTTACAACATTAAAAAGAAAAGAAAAGAAAAGCTATTCCAAATGGCTGATGAAATTACAGGAAAATATAATTAGGTCTCATATATTTGCTTCTACACACTGTTTCAGGCTTTTGAATGTATTGGGAGTTTTCATTTTAGATATAAGCCAACAAATTCAACACCAAAACTTCAAGGAATAAAAGGCTATTTCCCCCTAAGGCAGGGACAGCCTGCAAATTTAAAGTAGCAGCGGCAGTAATAACTATCTCTATTGCTATTGAGGATCATTTACTAACATATATAATCCCATCTACTCCCCCCACCCTGAACTTTACCACTTTAGTTTTAATTGTGGTCATATCTCAAGGTGTAAAGTATTTTTTTTAACAGTATGAAGAAGGTGGCTTGTGGTCTGCTAACTATTATCACCACCAAGTGGCAGAATTCGCCTCTGTTGAACTGGTTAATTATCTCTTATCAAGCACAAGATCAAGTAAAAGAGAATTACTACATTCACATCACCATGTGAAAGTATGATGTTTCAATTTAACATTGTGCCCCTCCTGTGCATTTTAAAGAGCATTAATTTTAACAGGATTCTTTCCTTTTCTATTAAAAACAAAGGTCATACATAGTCTATTCAAATAGCATCATTATTAAGTAACTGACACAAGTGACATTCTAAAGAGAAACACTGCTAAAATTGCAATAGATCCAGAAGGCTGATGACTAGCTGACAACCCGTAAGTAATCTGTAATTAAAGGAACTACTCCCTTTCAATGAGTGGCAGATGGGTGGGATTTAGACTGGAAAAAAAAGATAGACATTTCTTTTTCCCCAGGGAGTCCAGTGCACTGGTACATCCAAAAACACTGTAAAAGTACATTTTCCTAATCAGGCTGGGATTAAACCCAATACTCAAAAAGTCCTGAAAGAACCAGAACCAATAAAAGAAAGTGGGCTGCAAAAATATGGTAGGTGAATGAGGGAAGGTTTTTGTGTGTGTGATTTCTTCTATTTGCTTCCATTCTCCCATGTCCTTCTATCTTATTTTAAAGCTAATGGTTTTATAGAGTTCAGCATCAAGTAACTTGATGCACACAGATAGATTATTTTCTCAAATCTTACTTTGTTGCCTTTATTATAAATAAAAACCCTTCATAGAGTTCCAGTGTTAGTTCTATAGGTTCTTTAGAACTGTGTGAACTTGATCATTTTGATAAAAAGGGGAAACTGGAGCCACTTATTTAAAAGCTTACTCTCTGGGAACTGGGGCTACTAGTAGGGTCCATCTAACCTCCGGGTGAGAGAGGAATATCCCCCATTTAAAGGACAAATGAAGGCAGCATAACTTCCTGGACTTCATAGCCACATTCAGACCCTGCAGACGAGATGGACATGTGCAAATCCTAGGAAGGATCTGGCAGGCTTTTGAATGTGCTGGCGACAGACAGCATGCTTCTCCCCCTTTATGAACTTTGTTGATGTTAGTTGCGAAGTCATGTCTGACCCATCATGACCCCATGGACAACATTCCCCCAGGCCTTCTTGTCCTCTACCATCCCCTGGAGTCCATTTAAGCTCACGCCTACTGCTTCGGTGACTCCATCCAGCCACCTCTGTCGTTCCCTTCTTCTTTTGCCCTCAATCTTTCTCAGCATTAGGCTCTTCTCCAGTGAGTCCTTCCTTCTCATTAGGTGGCCAAAGAATCTGAGTTTTATCTTCAGGATCTGGTCTTCTAAAGAGCAGTCAGGGTTGATCCCCTCTAGGACTGATCGGTTCGATCGCCTGGCAGTCTAAGGGACTTGCGGGAGTCTTCTCCAGCACCATAGTTCAAAGGCTTCAATTCTTTCACGCTCAGCCTTTCTTATGGTCCAACTTTCACAGCCATACATTGAAACTGGGAAAACCATAACCTTGACTATACGAACTTTTGTTGGCAGGGTGATATCTCTGCTTTTTCATATGCTGTCTAGATCTTTCATAGCTTTCCTCCCCAGGAGCAAGAATCTTTTAATTTCTTGACTTTTAAAAACTTTTAAAAACTTAGCAAGTTAATATCTGCGTGGCTCAAATAACTCAGGGTATTTATACTTCTTTTTACCTTTGGCCACATCTGAAAAGCAGTAACATATTTTATCTATCTGCTACTTCAAGCACAAAGGAGCCTAGGCAACTGAAACCAGATAAATTGAATAGACAGCTGCCAGCCAACAACTCCTGCATGAAAAAAAAAAGGGGCTTTGCTCCCACAGAGCAAAGCCAGTTTCTTAAAGTAGAGCTAGAGGGTTTCAGTAACTTCTCTTAGCCATGTATTTATTTAAATAATATGAATAAATATAAATGAATAAATAAAATAATCATTTATTAAAATCATTATTCAACATTATTCTATGTCTAGTCTAGTGAAAAGAAGGACTAGGGGCAGTGGTGGGTTCCTATCAGTTCGAACCGGTTTGGCCAAACCGGTAATGGTTTGGCGGTCTGGGACACTGGAACTGGCAGTGATCCAGGCCTGCCACACCCCTGAGCCGGTTCTCCCAGCACTGCCATAGGCACAGCCATCGTGGTTTTTGCTTCTGTGCATGCACAGATCAATTTTTATAGCACTGTGCATGTGTGCGCGTGTGGTGCAAGCAAACTGGCCGTAGTGACTGCCAGAACCTACCCCTGACTAGGGGTGATGTGAAAGTAGTGTTCCAATATCTCAGAGCCAAGCTATTTATCAAAGCACCAGAAGGCAAGACATGAAGCAATGGATGGAAACTAATCAAGGAGAGAATCATCCTGCAACGAAGAAGAAACTTCCTAATGGTTAGAACATTTAATCAGTGAAACAACTTGACTCCATAAGCTCCAAAACTGGAGGCTTTTAAAAAGACCCATTTGTCTGAGATGGCAAAGGGTTTCCTGCTTGATCTCAGACCACAATTTTCACCGCTAAGCAAGTGGTTATTAAGTGAGTCATGTCAATTGTATAACCTTTTCTGCAATGGTTATTCAATGAATCACTGCAGTTGTTAAGTGAATCACACAGTCATTAAGTGAATCTTCTTCCTCCATTGACTTTGTCAGAAGCCAGTTGGGAAATTCACAAATAGTGATCACATGACACACACACACCCCAGATGCTGCATCTGTTATAAATATATGCTGGTTGCCAGGCAACAAATTTTGATGCTGTTGTGGGAATGCTGATGTTTGTCCACGATGTGTTCGCAGGTGGTTGGTAAGGCCTACATGGGCACAAATATTCTGCCACATGTCGGGCAGACGTGTGAGCATCATAGTTGCAGCATTTGCAACTTTGGCTTTGCGGTGTGCTTGCTTCTTTGTGCTGTGGTTGTTGTTCTGTCCTCAGATATTTGGTAGCCTTGGTGGATCAGCAAGTGCCAGGTCGATTGATCTTGTGCCAAGGTTTCCCAGGAGGTGGTGTCAATATCCAGGGACTTGAAGCCAGAGGCTTCCAACAGATGTGGGAATGCTACAAAGGTTATTAAGAGCGAGGGCCATAGGTCACTTTTTTTTTAGGGCCACTGTAACTTCGAACAATCGCAAACAAAATGCTTTTAAGTTGAGGACTGCTTGAATCTTTGTTTGCTTTGGTTGAATAAAAGTATTAGTTATATTTTTATTTTTTTTAAATGATTTAAATGCAAGAAGAATGTGTGTACCTTAGAAGAGAGAAATGCTTATTTTTTTAATCAAAATAATAAACAAATTTGAGTTTCCCTTGTATGGGGTTGTGGTAAAACCACTGTAATCTAGGGAGATAGGGAATATCTCTGATTGGTCCTCTACTGCTGGTATCATCTATAGTTGTTCAACTGGGAAGGGGAAGCTATTCTCTTAAGCATCTCTCTCTCTCTCTCTCTCTCTCTCTCTCTCTGTCAGGATGGGTTGTCAGAGTGTTGTGGATGACGCAGTCCCAGAGACTACATTTATGATACAGTAATACTTGTTCACCACAAAAGCTGACAATATCATTCTTAGTTGAGCCATCTTCACCCCAGGCAGCACAGCATCTTCAGCCAGCCCTGATTGTAGGCTGGACATTCTTCTATCTCCAGGAAACGCCCCTTCTCTTTTCTGGTGGCACCTGCTACAACATTCATGTGCAAATATAAAGGGAAGGGTGCATTTTCCTCTCCAGGAGCACTGCCTATTCATATGTAGATTTACACGGACTTAATAAGGCGATCAGTTACTAGGCGGAAACACAACTGATTAACTAGCAACAATTTCTATTATCAGGTGGCAACCCTAATTATAAGGAAGTCTGGTGCAGCTGAATTAGGCAGAGCAGTTTAGCCTAGAGTTAAATGGGGAATTTTCATATGAAAAATACAGACTGGTATCTGAGCAACTGAAAATTTGTAGCAGTCCGTGAGGCATCTGTCATATACTATGTCCATTGCTATGGTTTATAGCGTCTGCTTGAATGTGCAGCAAACTGCATTTAAAGAAAATACAGGAAATTAGGGCTTATAGGTTTCATAAATCAGGTATGTGTTAAAGCTTTGCGTTTGAAAAGGTAAAGCATAATCTTTACCTGTGGCTAAAATGCTTTTGTAAGTAAAATGGAAGGAGGAAATCTGACTTATCTAAATCAGTTTCTCTTTCCTACACATGTGCGTGTACAAACGCACCCACATGCACTCACACAGAGAGCGCCCCATTAAACAAAGCATTCTGACATCTGCTTTAATGAGGCATCGGTTTCACAACTGCTTACCCCTGCAGAGGTGCTGCTGCTACTGTCTGTTCCTGGCATAGATTCCATGGAACTGGTGCTCACTATCTGATAAGAGAAAGCCAAAAACAAACCAGAACAAATCAATCCTCAGATTAGACCAAAAGGCTCTAAGAAAGATAATTCTAAATAAAATATTACGTATATTTTATTTATTCAAAATAAACATTTAAAATATATAACATTTTTTAAAAAAATAAAAACTTTTGGTCTAGTCTAGTGGTTAAAGCACCAGGCTAGAAAGCAGGAGAGTGAGTTCAAGTCCCACCTTAGCCGTGAATGCCAGCTGGGTGATTCTGGGCTAGTCACTCTCTCTCAACACAACCTACCTCACAGGGTTGTGTTGTAGGGAAAGTGGGAGGTGGACAGTATGTTGGATATGTTTGTTGCCTTCAGTTATTTGTAAAAATAATAAAGGCAGAATACAAATAAAACAAACAAACAAATAAATAAAATAACCCATCACAAGTCAGCCCAATAATTCCTTTTGTTGGCCCAAGTACAATGAAAAAGATTAGAATTACTGGTATTATTCTGATATTTGCAATTGACCTGGAATGAACAACTGGCTTTATTAGGACAACACAACACTATGCTAGAAAGGTATTTGAGGATATCTAAAATTTGTATGAATGATTGATACAAAAAGTACGTGAAAAGCATTTGAGCTACTATAGAATTTTGTTGTTTTTTCCATTTATTCTAATGAGAAAAATAATTCAAAGCTGGATATCTGGGTGTGGAAAAAGTATGTCAACCTTTGCTTTCAGTAACTCTTGGGCAGCAAAAATGCAATTAAATAAATGAACAAATACAATGGTTTTGATGCCTTTGTTTAACTGGGTTTTAGAATTTGTATGGAGAACTGATTTCATTTTAGGTCATGCTTATGCAGAAATGTTGAAAATTCAAAAAGAGTTCACAAACTTCTAAGCACCACTGTATGCATATATTAACAGTAACCTAGAATAAGTTTGGAACAGAATTTCACCAGAGATCTGTATGGTTCTTCCCTGACATTTCAAAAGTCTTTGAAAACTTAGCTGTTTTTCCAGGCTTGTATTCCCCAATACCCCAAATATTTCCAAGTACTTTGGTTGGAGTATTTATTAAAACCAATCAGTTTTTCTTTTGTGTATTACTAGATTTGTACTTTACTTCTATTTTATTGTGCTTTACTTTTTAAAGTGTAGTTTGTCTAAAGTCACTTGGAATCTGGCAACCGCTAAATCAAATCAAAACAAAATTTAATTTAAAATTCCTGTTTCTTACATTTCAGCCTTTTATTTCTGTCCTGCAGGCGAAATCCAGACCTGTCAAAAGATCCCACTAAATATGAATATGATATCACCAAATAGGCATTATAATCTAACCCTTCAAACACTATTGTTTCCTTTGTAAAAATGTGTATCTGCCATACAATATATATTAAGTGCTTAGAATACTTACTGATGAATCTGGGAAGTGCTCATCTTCCTGAGAAAAAGAGTTATTAAAAGCCCTAAACGTTTCACTGTTCTGCTTATGTTTTTCAATTGTTGCTTGAATAACCTGTGGTAGTTTCAAAGAAAAGTAATGAATAAAAACAATTTTCAGCAAAGTCTCAGACCAGCAAAACACACAATATTTTTTCTTAAATTACCATTAATAGATTTCAACTGTTTAACAATTTTACCTTTTCAAGTCTAAAATTGCAAATAAAAATTATTCAGAAAACAGTGTGTCTTGCAGATAACGAGGGGCTAATAATTTTTGCTAATTAAATATAAGGTTTATCTGAATTATTTACTGAGAAGAATGAGAGAGATAATGGATCTTGAAGAAGGAAGCAGATGAGATTGTAACTCAGAAATCTGTTTGTTTCCATTCTAAAAAGTTAAGTAGCATTATTGAAATAAAGTATACAGGCTGCCAATGAAAATGGAGTTAGTGCAAAATATGATCTCATGAATTTTAATACAAAGCAAATATTGTGAACGAATCTTGTCTGCCTTGAAAAAAACCTAATGGTGTTTGACCGATTCTCAATTTCCAGAGTGTGGACTTCATTTGAGATGCAATCTCTGAAAGACTCCAGCAAGGTGAAGGAAGAAAAAGTTATGAAAGAGACACAGCTCTTGGGGGGAGCCTGAAAAAGGGAAAAATTCTGCCTTAATTATAATCTAATCTAACCTAATCTTAGGTAAGAGTGTAGAAATGGACTAATTAATACAATGAAATATATATTTTCATGTGAGATGTTTGTATATATTTATTTTATTTATTTTCATATCACCCATCTCCTTTACAGAGGATCTCTCTTAAATAGCATCATTTATAATATGTAAACCATGTATCCTGTTTCCCTGAAAATAAGACCTCCCTGGATAATAAACCCAATTGGACTTTTGAGCGCATGCGCCAAGATAAGCCCTCCATGGAGAATAAACCCTCCAACAGGGGGTTGAAAATTTTGCATGAGGTGGCCACGCTCGCCACCTCATGTACCTCAAAAATAATAATAAGGCCAAGTGCTTATTTCGGGGGGGGGGGGGCGGTCAAAAGAAAACAAGACCCTGTCTTATTTTCGGGGAAACATGGTATTATAATATATAAACTATTATAATGCATATGTCATGTCACATCACATCATATCATTGTGCCAATTATTAGCTGAGGACCCACCCCAATCCATGCCATTACAGGCTTGTTCCCTCCCAGCCCTTAGACTCAGTAAGGCAAGAGACGGCCTTCAGCTCTCTCTTTCCATCTGCCTAGTACAGTATGAATCCACAGCCATCCTTGGAAGCCAATTGCCTGTGCTATGCACTGCAAATGCACAGTGCCCGGGGAAAACCCAGCTGCTCCAGCAACACAGAGCGAAGCAAGAAAAAAACCCTTGATAAAATAGATATTACCTGAATCCAATCTTTCTTTTCTTCTTCTGTCCTATAAAATTAGAACAAAAGGTGTTTGCCTTTCTTTTTATAATAGCAATTCTTTGAGAACCAGACATAAATAATGTAATATATGACATCGTTTTGATATCTGAAAGGCATAAACTAGGGAGCAAAACTTCACATCTTTCTAGGCCTCACGTTCCAGCCAGCTAAACCTAAAGTCTCAGACTGCTTCTGCTCTTGTACTTCTGTTGCAAGGCTCTGGAGAACCATGAAACAAAGAATTCCGGAGGCTTTCTGTCCCACTGTGCTTTTTCACTCAGAAATAATGCTACCCTCCAGGTAGCCTCCACCTTAGAGTGCTCTGTGCACTCTATACTGTCACCTCCTCTGGTTTCTTCTGCTCTTCATCTTTCCCAATGAGCTAAACAAACCAGGCTCCGTGGGAGGTCAGCCTTCAAGGCAGAAGCATTTGGAAGCAGCTAGTTGCTTCGTTGGATCTTTGTCTGACTTGTTGAAATAGCAAAAGAGGAACAAAAAAAGGCTCACGACACTGTTTCAAAGGGCTCCCTTGAAGCATTTCCTTGGCACTTTCCAATAGGAAAAGTGAGGGGTGGGTAAGGGAAGTTCTCCATATGAAAGATGGAAGGCCCTGAGAGTTGATGCCTCAAATATTGCTTATTCCTTGCAGTGGGATTTCCTACACATTCTCACTGAGAAGGATTTAATCCTGACTCAATACTATACTCCACTTTTGCTATAGGTGAACAGCAATCATTCTTTGCTGGGATTGAACCAGGGGTGGGCTGCTGTGGGTTTGCACGGGTTTGGGTGACCCCCTAACTAGGATTCTGCTCAGTTTGGTGAACTCCCTGGTTGGCCCTGCCCACCCTGCTCATGCCAGAAATCTCCACACGGCCCATTCATCATGCCAGGTAAGAGCAGGGCCCACGTGGAGTCTTGGGAAGAGGGGAAAATAGGACTACCTGAGGTTCCGGAAGTCCAGAAACGAGCCTGTTTCCAGCCTCCGGAGCCTGGGGGAAGCAGTTTCCACCCTCCCAGAGACTCAAGGAAAGCCTCCAGAGCCTGGGGAGAGTGAAAAATGGTCCTACCAGAAGTTCTGGAAGTCTAGAAATGGGCCTGTTTCTGGTGTCCAGAAGGCTTCCGGAGCGCCAGGGGGAAGCAGTTTTCGCCTTTCCGAAGGCTCACGAAAAGCCTCCAGAACCTGGGGAGGGCGAAACCACACACCCCGCCGTAGTGCAGGAGGCTGACTAGGCCATGCCCACTATGGCCACGCCCACCCAGCAACAGGGCAGCGAACCCATTGCTTCAATTTTTGAAGCCCACCCCTGGATTGAATATAGGATTATGTTAGTTGCCTAAGCAAATATAATACAAACAAGGTGCATCAACATTTTTTCCTTTTAATATTTGTTAAACATTACATGAGAAGTTCAGGATGGGAAAGGTCCAATTCAAAATAAATAAATAAATTTAGGAAAAGAAAAATAATCTGTACCTGGCTTGTAGCTCCAAGGATCTTTTCTTTCCTGTTATTGAAAAAGTATGGGTCACATTTTGCTTGACTATTTCCTGGACCTAGAAAACCAAATCAACATTTTGGCATTTTTTAATATTTAATTCTAATCACGATCAGACAAACCAATGTGTTTCTCTCAATAGGAAAAGATCATTCAGAAATGAATTCCTTATTAAAAATAAAACAGTAACTATTTATCTTAAGAAAGACTAGAAATACATACACCAGAAACGAAAACCAAAAGAATCAGTTACACACCTGCAATCCTGCAATATCAATCTTTTCACGGACACTGAATTTCTGGCCTATCAGTCTCAGTTTTGGAACACAGTATAACACCATGCTGTTAAACTGTAAATAACAAAAAATATATTTGCTTTGTAGTTATTCTTAATTATTTCATAATAATAACACACACACACACACTTACACACACATGCACATAAAAAGCCAAATGTTTTCATGTAGCTTTTTAATGAATCATAAAACATAAGGTAATGGTAAAGGTTCCCCTGACCCATATGTGTTAATTGTTCCCAACTCTAGGGAGTGGTGCTCCTCTCCGTTTCAAAGCCGAAGAGCCAGCGCTGTCCAAAGACATCTCCATGGTCATGTGGCCGGCATGACTAAATGTCAAAGGCACACGGAACACTGTTATCTTCCAACCAAAGGTGGCCCCTATTTTTCCACTTGCTTTTTTTGTACATGCTTTCGAACTGCGTATAACTATGCCAACATTGTTCAGTTCCATTTTATCCATATTGGAAATCTGATATATAAATAGTCCTTGACTTACAACAGTTAGTTAGATAGAAAGATAGATAAAGCGTTGCAGATTATTTGTAGATTCCTAATTATAGATTTGTGCTAAAGTTGCAGAAGGATTTATTTTGCCTATAAACATATCAGACCACAAACCACAGTTTAGATCCGTGGTAGTCAACCTGGTCTCCACTAGTGGGCATTCCAGTTTTCATGGTGGGCAGTAGGGGTTTTGTCAGATACTGAAGCACTTTCCTTTTTTTAATTTAATTGACTTCCCTACTTTATAAATCACCATTAGGGTGGAATCAGTGGGCAGTTAGAAAATTTTACTACTAACAGAGATACAAAAGTGGGCGGTAGGTATAAAAAGGTTGACTACCCCTGGTTTATATTACGGCAATCAATTAGAAACTTAATAATGTGGATTGAACTTGTTTTACAAATTATACCCTGTTTTACCCATGGTTATGTCTGAGCTCAGAATTCTGCCTTATTCCTGGTGTGTTTTTGTTCCCTTATCAAGATTCTCACCAATTGATCAAAGGTAAGGTAAACATAACTATAAAGGCACAGCTTTGCATGCTAAACAACACTTGTTAAATAACATTATTTGTTCTACCCAGATTCTCTTTAATAGCAGTATTCACATTCAAACACATAAAAAACCAATAAACAATAAGCAAAACCGCCCAACAATTTATTCACACACAGGCACACAAAACCCTTTGCTAGACTAACGGAAAAAAAGCCAAACATCAACTATTCCTAAATATTTTGAATACTCTTTGAATACCGATAATACAAGCCAGCTAAGAAAGGTAGAAATGCTATTGACAGAATTTCCCAATTGTGGGCAGGTGTGTCAAGGATTGATTAACTTAGTCAAAGGAGCTTATGTGTACAGAGTAAAAGATTTTATACCAAAGAAACCAAGTGACTCACCAGAAATAAATACCTATCCTGTGCTGTGCCATTCTTTGCTGACAGCTTTTGAATATGACCCTCTTTAATCAATTCATTGGCAGGATTAACAATATCTTCTTCTCCACCAAGGCGTTCGTACACTTCTAATAACTTGTGCATCTTTTCCTATAAGAATAAAAGAAATACACAATTCTGGTATTTCTAGTATTTGCTAATTTATTACAAATGCCCTATAAGAGAAGGCAATTCCATCACTTAATAAAGTAATATGTTAGACATGAAGTAATTATTGCCAGCCTTCATTTTAAACTCTTGTACAAAATAAGTAATCAGAACAGTTTTTCTAATAATAGAAAAACTTCACACACAATCATAGGACTGGGAACACATGTTCTTTTAATGTCACACAATGTCTTCTAAGAAATCCACAATTAAACCCGCATGCCTTGCAAAGAACTTAAACATGTATGCCATCTGCAGTAGCAAAATACCTATAATAATATACACACATGGGGACATTTTACATTCTACATTCAAGAAAGAGAGATAAAAGCTGTCTCAGCCACTTTATATACTGAATAAGAATAATTTCTACTATCTGTCTTTGTGAGGTTTTTATGGATTCCACAATCTCAATACATTTCTCCCTATCTCTTTTTTTCATTTATCTTCATTTTACAGCTGCCGATGACAATTTTCACACATTAATAATTATCAGATGAAGTCAGAATAATCTGATTTTTTAAAATCGGTTCATATTTACCTTGTAGCAATATAAAATAAACATAACAATACCCGCTTAATACAATTCTGTTATAGTGGCTCACTGCATAACTAATATTTAGAATTACTGCAAAATCTGCCTGTGTACCAAGCAATAGGAACAAGTCTCAACTAAAATAAATACATAAAATAACAAATGGTACTGAAATGATAACCTGAGAATCTTTCAACTAAGAAATTGTTTTTAATATACTATTATTATTATTTTTTAGAAAGCAGAATGTTTTGCAGGTACATAGATGGAGTCTGTTTCTAATAATTACAAATATAAAGGTATAATTGTCTAGAATAGATGATTTACTAGAATATTTTCTAGTAATAACAATTTAGTCTTATACTTTAGATTTTATTTTATGGAGGGTTTTTTAAATATAAAAATTTAACTCTGCAGGACTACTTTAAAAATGTGGTTTTCTATAAAACCTAAACCTGCAATTCAACTTCTGTGATAACCTCCTGAGCATTAGCACCTGAGAAAACTAGGCCATTTGATTAGTTTTCTTAGATAAAACCCTCTTTCTCCTTCCTTTCCCCTTCAGAACGCTGCCCAGCCTGCCAAGGATGCTAGTGCATAGCAAAACAAAACTCAACAGCCTGGCCAGTGTTTTGGTAGTGCTGGGGAGGGGAAGGAAGAAGAGCAGGTGAGGCCAGGGGGAAAAGGAATAATGATAAAACTGGGATTCTTTCAGAGAGGAAGAAGAAGAGCTGGCTGGCCAGCAATGGTGGGTTGCTAACCGGTTTATTACCGGTTTGCGTGTGCGCGTGCTTGTGCTTGCGTAAAGTCTGGGTAGAGCCCCCCGCCGCTGCCACTACTGGGTTGAACCAGGAGCAACCCACCTCTGGTGGCCATTGGAGAGATGGTTAGGATATGTGCCAAGTAAAGGTGATCCTAGAAAACCATTATTTGCTTATTAATATGGGGGAAAGACCTGTTAACAAAATACATTTCTGAACTTAACCATATATTGTAAATAATGTATAACAAGTGGCACAGAGCCATGATGGCATAGTGGTTAGAATGCAGTACTGCAGAGTATTTCCACTGACTGCCAGCCGGCAGCACTTCGGAAGTTCGATTCTCGCCAGCTCAAGGTTGACCCAGCTTTCCATCCTTCCAAGGTCAGCAAAATGAGAACTCAGATTGTTGGGGGCAATATGCTGACTCTATAAACCATTTAGAGAGGGCTATAAAGCACTGTGAAGCGTATATAAGTATAATTGTTATTGCTATAACAAATAATGAGGAAAAGATGTCTTTAGTTTACTTTATTTCCATTTCTATACCGCTCCTATCTCCCCAGGGCGGTGCACAGGAGAATTAAAAAGAGTACAACAGACAATAATAAATACAGACATATCATTAAAATGTAATTAAATTAAATGTGGCCTGTGCTAAAATATAGTTAAAACTGTTAAAATAAATGTTAAAATTCAATAACTAAAACTGCAGTAATTATATCAGGATCTAAGCTAGGCCAGCTAGATGAAAAAAGTGGGTTTTGAGCAATCAGCGGAAGAAGCGAAGGTCCGTGGTGGTATGAAGTTCGGGGGGTAGGTCGTTCCAGAGGGCTGGACCCGCCACAGAGAAGGCCCTTCCCCTGGGGGCTGCCAGCCAGCATTGACTGGCAGACGGCACCCTGAGGAGGCCCTCCCTGTGGGAGCGGACCGACTGACAGGAGGTGTGTAGTAGGAGGCGGTCCTGCAAGTAGCTAGGCCCCGTGCCATGGAGCGTTTTAAAGATGGCTACCAACACCTTGAAGCGCACCCGGAAGGCCACCGGTAGTCAGTGCAGCTCGCGCAGGAGAGGTGTTACATGGGAATACCGTGAGGCTCCCAAGATCCCCTGCGCGGCCGCATTCTGTACTAACTGGAGCCTCCGGGTGCACCTCAAGGGGAGCCCCATGTAGAGAGCATTGCAGTAGTCTAGGCGGGACGTAACGAGTGCTTCAGTGACGGTGCGGAGGGCATCCCGGTCTAGAAAGGGGCGCAACTGGCGTACCAGGTGAACCTGGTAGAAGCCCCCCCTGGCCATGGCCATCACATGGTCATCCAGGGAAAGCCATGAGTCCAGGAGGACGGCTAAGTTGCGAGCCCTTTCCACGGGGGCTAATGACTCGCCCCCGATAGCCAGTGATGGAATCAACTGGCTATACCAGGATGTCGGAAACTACACCCACTCGGTCTGGGACGGGTTGATTCGGAGCTTGTTACTCCCCATCCAGACCTGCACGGCCTCCAGACACCGGGACATCACTTCAACGGCATTGTTGTAGATAGAAATGTACAGCTGAGTATCATCAGCGTACTGATGGTATTCTACCCCAAAACCATGGATGATCTCACCCAGTGGCTTCATATAGGTGTTGAACAGGAGAGGCAAGAGGACTGACCCCTGCGGCACCACACACGTGAGGGGCCTCAGCGTCGACCTCTGCCCTCCTGTCAACACAAATTCTGACCGACCGGAGAGATAGGAGAAGAACCACCGCAGCACGGTGCCTCCCAACCCCAACCCCTCCAGTCGGTGCAATAAGATACCATGGTCGATGGTATCGAAAGCTGCTGAGAGGTCTAATAGGACCAGGATAGAGGAGCAACCTTTATCTCGGGCCCTCCAGAGATCATCAACCAATGCGACCAATGCCGTCTCTGTGCTGTGTCCAGGTCAGAAGCCGGACTGGCGCCGGTCTAGATAGACAGTTTCTTCCAGGTGCCGGGGGAACTGCTGTGCCACCACACTCTCAACAACCTTCGCAAGAAAGTAAAGGTTGGAGACCGGACGATAATTAACTAACAACGCTGGGGCCAGGGAAGGCTTCTTGAGGAGGGGTCTCACCACCGCCTCTTTCAAGGCGGCCAGCAAGAACCCCTTGCTCAAGGAAGCATTCACTATTTCCTGGAGCCAACCTCGTGTAACCTCCCAGGAGGCCAGTACAAGCCAGGAGGGACACGGGTCCAATAAAAATGTGGTGGCATTCAGTCTCCTCGGCAACCTGTCCATGTTATCTGAAGTAACAAAGCCGAGCTCTTCCCATAATACGGTCTCAAGACCTGCCTCGGACGGTCCACCCAGGCTAATCTCGTTGGAGGCCAACTCGTCCCGGATCTGAATGATTTTATCCTGCAGATACTGTCCAAATTCCTCTGCCCTGCCCTGTAAAGGAGCTTTCCGCGGCCTCTGTTGAAGGAGGGAGCGGGTCACTGTAAACAGGGTGGCAGGGTGGTTATCTGGTGGTTAGATGCAATAAGAGCGGCAAGTTTCACCGCTTTTATCGCCACTAGGTAGGTCCTCAAATGGGACCTTACCCATGTTCGATCAGATTCGGAGCGAGTGGACCTCCAAATGCTCTCTAGGCATCTCTTACAGCACTTCATCACCCTCAGCTCCTCAGAAAACCAAGGGGTATCTCTGGTTCCACCTCCCCACGGTGGGGTGTAACGGTTGGAAAGTCAAGTTGAAGGAGAGAGTGATCTGACCATGACAGGGGTTCGATGACTGATTCCCCTAATCCTAGATCACTCAACCACTGGCCGGAGACAAAAATTAAATCCAGTGTGTGTCCCCCGGTGTGCGTGGGGCCATGGCCCCACTTCACACAAAGGGACTCACAACCGGCTGTCTGCGGTACAGTGGTCTCCCTCGGCCTAAGGCTTTCCTTAATAATAACTGCCACCCCCCACCCCTGCCCTGGGCCCATGACTGATGGAACCAGGTCCGGCTTCCCCTCCGACACTAGGTCGTAAATGAGGGGGGCTTTGTTAACCACAGACCTGGCATTGCATAACATCAGCCTGGGGCCGTGGCTCTGTGATCCCTGACCTCCTAGATTGCAAGGGGAGCTCAGGGGGTCGGGGCGTGCGACTGCTCGTAAACAGTGGGTGTGCCCCCCCGACACGTGATATGATCCCCGGCTCCAACCATACCTACCCCTCCCCAGGACCATCCTGATGGAAAGGCCCTCTGTTGGATCGACCCCAGCCCCCCTCCCAATGTCGGATCTTCTAGCCTCCATATCGAAGCCGCCGACTGGCCTAGAAGTATTCCCGGTTAAGCCAAATTGAGTGAACCCCACCACCACCCTGGAGCCCCCTAAAACCCGAATTAAAACTCTAACTAAAAATCCCCTTAACTTGCGCTTAGCCCACCTCTCTTGGTTAATCAACCCGTCCTCAAGGTGTGCCCTCGTTAGATCTGAGGGCCAAACCTGTGAGAATGGGGACTCCCGCAGGGTGAGGAGGTCTGCCCTTGAATACATATAGGATAGAGTGACAAATACAAAAAGGGAGGTCATACTGGCCGTGAAGGAATTCATTGCAAGGCATACACATAATATTAAATATAAAAAATAGTAGTTATATATTAGTCTGATAAATATTAGAGAGTTCCAGCATTAATAAAAGAAACAGTGTTTCAAGCAAGCATCTCAGTTAATGGCTCAGACTACGTTTGTTTTACAGTACATACTTTCTACTCACCATCTTTCGAATGGCTGCATTTGAATGGTTTGCTGCAGTAGAAATGAGCTCCAGTGATTCTGCAATATACAATTGTACATTCTGAAGATTATTATTGGCTAAAAATGCAGTAATTATTTCCCTGGTATGAATAATCTGAGTCCAAAATTGCAAGCTAGTGAACTCACTTCTACCTGCACCATGTCTACACCTTTTAGGGTCAATATGAATTTAAATCTTTCAGTGTTGGCATCACTGATAAAAAAGTACTATAGTGCAGGGGTGAAATTCAGCAGGTTCTGACAGGTTCTGGAGAACCGGTAGCGGAAATTTTGAGTAGTTCGGAGAACCAGCAAATACCACCTCTGGCTGGCCCCAGAGTGGGGTGGGAATGGAGATTTTACAATATCCTTCCCCCAAGAGTTGGGAAGGAATGGGGATTTTGCAGTATCCTTTCCCTGCCATGCCCACCAAGCCACACCCACAGAACCGGTAGTAAAAACATTTGAATTTCACCACCGCTATAGTGCACAATATTATTAAGCAAAAGAAAATTGTATTTACTCAAATGTCAAAACATAATAAATTGTATTGAATGGATAGCATTTGTGCCTTAATTGGTAATTTGGATTAAAATGGGCTGTTTCAGTATGCAAACATAACCTCATTCTCTTCTATGTCACTAAAATATTATTATTATTATTATTATTTTCCACATTTATAACCCATCTCACATTTCACATCTCACCACAAAGGGACTTGGGGCGGCGAACAAAGAATTACGTCAATAAACATAAATACAGAGATATTAGGTGCCTGTGTTGTGACCATTTTAAAATCCCCATTTACAACTGGCGGTGCTGGGGTCATGCAAGGCCGGCTAGTTGGAAGAGGTGAGTCTTAAGACATTTGCGGAAGAGGCGGAGGTCAGGAATGGTACGGATTTCAGGGGGCAGGTCGTTCCAAAGGGCTGGTCTTGCCACAGAGAAGGCTCTCCCCCTGTATATGATACCTCACTGACATATACTTACTGGATTCTACTGCATCTGACCCTATATACTGGAACAGAAAATGTGACTTAAAAGAAATTCATCAGTTCCCTTAAAAAATCAATTTTGACCCATGGATTGTTTAACTAAGTTTATCTCTATTTAATAAAAAGTAACCTTTATGTTTGAGGGCACAAACTGACACTTTAGTTTAGCTTATTGATGTGGCCCTGAACCATGATTTAGCATTCTGTGCAGATATATAAATCTTTTCTTCAATAAGCAAGAGGCTTCCCTTTCTGGGGAAGAAAAAAATTGTATTTTTAGTAACCTAAATTAAATTGCCCAGGTTTAATAGGCAATACTGTATCATGGAAACCTGGGCCCATTATATAGGGCCCATGTAGTGTAGCAGATAGAATGCTGTTGTAGGTCCATGGGTGTCAGTTTTGGAAGCCATTTTTTCTTTTTTGCTTCCTGACTGCCACATATTTTAGCCTTGGAAATGTGGAGGGATTTTGTTGTTGTTGTTGTTGGAGTGGTGGAAACTTAGCCATAACAATATTCCTTACTCTGGGAGTCAAGGACATTTGCCTGCACCTGGACTGGGGATTGTCTCCACTTGAGTCTGAAGAATGGATCGGATCATGTGAGGAACTTGTGTGTGTGCAGTAGGGTTGTGAACTTTCAATTGGGTGGGGAAAACCTGGACGCTTTCAGATTTGGGTTTTTCCAGATGTGCCAACATGACATCTCTAATAAATTGGAATGTTAAGGAACTTCAGGCCTTGGAGTTTTATTTCGTTGGGGGCGTTTCTTGGAACCCTGACAATGGAACTCTGGTTTTAATTCCTCCCTCATATATAATATCTCACTAGGTGTCTTTGAACCAATCACCCTCATTTGGCCTATCATACCACACAGGCATAATTCTACCCCAGCAGAATTTTCTTCTTCTTTCACCTTTCAATTTTTTTAAAAGTTGGCTACTGGACTATTTTGCTTTTTCAGCTGTTAAAATATCAGGTAATATTATTTGTCAATAATCCATTTGAATTAATACATACTATAGACTCCGCTCTTTTAAACATAATGGAATACAGTGACAGAAACAGACCTCTATGCTTACTAGATGTATGTTATATATTATATACTGCATATAACAAATTAAAGTCTGAATTACTGATTTTATGGGTTTACTAGATTAGATGCTCTGTTTGATCCTTGTTTCAGAGACATTTCCTTATCTAAACAGAAACAGAATGATGAAGGGCAGGCAAAAAAGCAGTGGGAGCAGGTCTCTGACTTCATGCTGGTTCCCTATTGAGGGAAATTGGGTAGGAGCATCAGTAATCTTCCTCCCTCCCTTCCATTCAGGCCTAGTCCAAGAATAGTGTAGAACAATCCAGTCAAAGTTCAGCTCTTTATTTGTTCACAGCATATAAACAAAACCTTGCCAGACTAAACCTTCACACTCTTAACTCTGATACACCCTAGGAAATGTTACTTTTCTTGAGAAAGTGCTGCTTCATTGTGGTCCACCACCTCCCACTTCATAGACACAATCCATCACAACTTCCCTTCCTTTCTCAGCAGCCAGGTAGATGGAGAGGGGACAAGGGATTGTGAGAATGGCTGGAAAACTGTCATAGAACGTTGAAAATGAATATCATGTAACTGTAGCAGCACACCAGCAGCCAGTAGCACTGAAGCAACCACAACTTCCCCAAATTTAATTTTTTTGAGAGTCATGGATACATTCTATATGTTAGCCCTTTTGAGGTACCTTGATTCAACAATTGTTGCCATATGATGCACCATTTTTCCCAGGAAAAGGTCATGATGAGAGTTTTAGTCGTATATAGATAGCTCAAAGTAATTAGTACTATATGCGTGGTTAAACTGAAACAACAGGAACAAGTTTTAATTGTTATATTACATAGAAGGCATTTTATGGATAATCAACATTCATCCTTGAAATGTGTCTTTACTGTTCAGTAACTTATTTACAATGGCATGGATGAAAACTGCACTTACTTTCAGCATCTTTCCTATCAGGTGATTCCCCAGGAAGTTTTTTAAGATAATCCTTCAGGAGAAGCTCATAGCGTGGAATTCTCTGAACAGGTTCTAGCATGTGATGTTGCAATGTCAGGTTTCCACATATTTCTTGTTTCTGAAATGCAAAAAGATGTATTCCATTGATACTTTGCAAAAAAAAGCAGCCATGGGTCTTGTATTTATATTATTGAATGAATTGGTTAATTTTTTTTTGCATTTCTTTTCGTTATTCTTTGTGACTTGCCCAGAGTGAGGCCAGCTCCAAACTGAATAAATAAATATGGCACTGATGCTACTTTGAGTAAGCAGAATGCATTGTGATGACTTATTTATTAAATTGGTAGGATGTTCAGTTCCACTTCACTGGGTAGAGTAAAATTTAAGGCAATATAAAATAATAAAGTACAAATAATCCAAAAAGGAACATCCAGAAAACACACAGAGACACACACACCAGCAATCAACAAACCAATTATTTCTGAAGGGATCTTTTGCTCATTATAGCCCAAGGCTTGGTAAAAAAAAAAAAGGCACGTTTTAAGGCCTTGTTTAAATAAGGGCAGGATGGAGGCCTAACAGTTTTCTAGGAGAAAGTTATTCCAGAGGATAAATGCCATTGCAGAGAAAGCTTGCTTCTTAGGTCCCATCAGGTGATTCTATTTCATTGAGGGGACCAAGTGCATGCTGACTCTGCTAGTTCATACAGAATGGGTAGAAATTAGAGAAGGCAGGTAGTATCTCAAATATCCAAGCCCTATGCTGTAAAGCGTTTTATAGATGATAATCAGAAGCTTCAATTACATCTAAAAAAGGTATGGGTAACTATGCAGCTGTTCACTAAGCAAAGGTGTGTCATGTGTATACTGTGCCAAACCCATAATTGCCTGTCCTGCATTCTTGATCAACTATATCTTCTGTGTAGTCTTGCATCAATTTAGATCATATTGCAGAAGTCCAAATATGAGGTGGGCAAAGCACAGAAGGGGCTCAATCGATTCCCTCCACCCACCCAGCCGCAGCCAACACTCTCCAACTACAGAGAGAGGAGAGAACCACTCAAACACAAACACACACTTTCTTCTTCAAACCCAATGCTTGCTCCATAAGGACAGAATGATTGACAATATTAAAAGAAAATACCTAGCAATCTTTATGTTGTATGTATGCACACCTACACACACACCTACACACACACACACAAACACAGTCAGTCAGTCAGTCTTATTTCCATTTGATAGTATCCATTGGATATTCATTTTAAAAATAGTTTAATAAGAAATCAAATTTAATGAGAAATCAAATTCAATGTGTTTCTGTATCAGCAGCTATCATGAGATTTTGGCAGTATTTTTCAATGCCATTCCATAAAAATTATATAAAGGGTCACAGACTATAGTATTATTCATATGAAGATAGTGGCAAATATTGAAGGCAAAAAAAAAAAAACAATATACAAAGCTGTTTTAATATGGCAAATCACCAGAAAGAAGGAACGTATGTCAGAGAGAGAGAGAGAGAGAGAGAGAGAGAGAGAGAGAGAGAGAGAGAGAGAGAGAGAGAGAGAGAGAGAGAGAGAGAGAGAGAGAGAGAAGATCCTGATTAATAGTCAAATTTAATTTATGATCTAAACATCATAAATTATAGAAGCTCTTCTCTCCCTTTTCTACCCTGTTCATTTTTCTTTATTGAAATACTTCTTCAATATTTTAGTATCACCTCTCTTACACACACCACCTCTACAAGTCTATCAAACAAATTAAAATGAAAGTCCTCAATTAAGGTCATTGGTGTGCTTATCCATAAATTCAAGTTCATCTTTATAAATTTGTGATATACGAGATGACAGCATGTACTAAAAAATGTTATAAGCAAGCATGTTGCATAGTAAGAAAAAAGCAACAATAAAGATATCATTTTATTTTAATTGAAACTATTATTTGCATAACGACTCTATGATGCATTTTTTAAGTTATAAAAAAAGAGGGCCATCAGCACAAAATGTCTTCAGCTCTGTATATCAGCTGCAAATATCCACGAATCTCCTTCTCTAAGTTTTTACATGTGAGGAACTGTATTGTCTTCTGATGTCTGGCTGGTGTAAGGGTAGCATAAGGCCAGGTCACTTGAGGCACCACCATTGCAGAATTCAGCCCCAATCAATTCAGATCAATCTTATACCCAATTAGTTTTAGTTTAGCTAAAGAAATATTTTTGTTCCAATGGGTTTTTAATGTTTCTTTGAGATTGAATGTTTTAAAATTGCCCTCTTTACTTTAGATCAGTTTTAATTCTATGGTTTTATGTTATTCTGTTTTATAGTCTGTAGTTAAGGCTAAAACAGTATGAAAATACATTGGCATATAACAAAGAAAAAGAGTGAATACATACATTTTATATTCCAAATGGCAGCTTAGAAACATACCTGTATGTTTTGGATGACATCCTTAAAAGGAGATGATCTCTGCATCCATGTGTTTACCATATCCATTGCTCTGTCAAAATTCTTTACATATTCTCCATACATCTTCAGAAATGGAGCAAGCTTTTGAAGGATGTCTCCTAACCTTGGATTTGTATCCCTAAAAACACACATTTAAAGAGGTAGATAGATATAAACTTGGATTCATTATTAATTATAGGTATACCGTAGGTTTACCATACCATATGCAAATGATGGGAGCCAGAAATAAAAACAACTTTTGATTGTTTCTCTCCACAAGGTAGTACTATACTCTGAAATCCTGGACAAATTTTTGAAGAGGCAAAAGATTTTCAACAAATGGAAATCACCAAATGTCTATATCTTTTTCTATCTAGATCTATTCACTTGTAGTTGCATAAAGACAACTCTTCTTGTTTCTGTAATGTATTATATAAAATTAAGTTCAACATTGAAAACAATTTGTATTGTGAATGTCCATGTCTGGAACACTTGGAAATACTGAAAGTTTTTTTATGATATTCAAAAATATTTTGAAATATCATAAAACACCAGCAAAATTTTAAGATGATGTTAAAGATCATTTATAGTCACTGGTTACATCTTTTGTTAACCACTTTGGAGATAAGCTTTGTGATTACTGAATTATACACTTTTCAGGCTGTATTTACATAGTGTCTAACTGACCAAATTTATTTATAATTTAAAGAAAAAGCAAAATGTGGCGTACTGCTTAAACCACCTTAATTTCTGAAATCTGATATTACACGTCACTAAATTGATTATCTGTATGAATACATTCTTCCTACAGATTATTACTTTAGAATCCACCCAACTGTCTCTTTATGGACCCAGTTCTACATTTGGCCAGTGTTCTGCTTGTGCTACAATTTATAAAAGTAGGCTTCACTGATGCAAGCTTAATTAACGCAGTGAGAATACAAGCATGTAGCAGTTACTAACTCTGAACACAGTGGAAAAGGTCAGTGCTTCTATACTAGGTCTGACTAATAACTCTTAAGGTCAGGGAAATGGTAGAATACTATTGAATATTCTTATGAGAATATTTCTGTCTTCCTTTATTTTATTAGAACCAATAAAACAATGTGAAATTTGTTGAGTTTCTATTGTAAAGTATATATTATGTGTATGTAAATACATAATACTAATATCAATAGCGTATTACAAGAAAAAAACCTTTTTTTACTTATGAGGAAGCTCTTGATATGGAAATATTTGTTTGTAACTTTTCATTTACCCACCACTCATCTGTAATCCTTGTTTTGAGTTCAGGAAGGAGAAACTGTTCATGGAAGCGATAAATGGAAGAAATATTCGAAAATATTCCTGTTACCACATCAGGTGGAATTCCCGACTCATACAATTTAGTGCAAAAAACCTGCACAAAAAAAGAACACAAAAGCTCTACAAAATCATTTCCAAATAGTATAGATCTTATATTGACATAGCTGGATTTTGAAAGATGATTCTATTTTTTAAAGCAGGGGTCCCCAACCCCCAGTCCGCGGACCGGTGCCGGTCCGCGGCTTCATAAGAACCGGGCCGCAGGGCCGGAGAGGAGGAGGAGGGAGCAGCCCCCCGCCACCTCCAACAGCTTCTTCCGACGGCCACCGCGGCGCACTTTCCGGGGCTTCCCGGAGGGGCCAGCATGTCAGTGAGGTTACGGCTGCCTCATCCCGGGCAGGCGAGCAGGCGGGCGGAGGACCCGAGCTGCGGCTACCTTAAGCACCATCAGGGCGTGCACGCCCACCTCTCTTCCAGCCGTGTGTGACGCCCGGATGGCCTCGGCGGCACTTAAGGTAGCAGCAGCTCGGGTCCTCCGCCCGCTCGCTCGCTCGCTCGTTGCGGGATAACCTCCCCTCTGCTGCTTGGGGGGGGGAGGGAGAGAATGACAGACACACAGAGCGACAGACTTAGAGAGGCAGAAATAGAGAGAGAGAGGGAGAGAGGTAATCACACACACACACACACAGAGTGACAGAGGTGGGTGGAGGGAGGAGAGCGACAGAGAGAGAGAGAGAGAGAGAGAAACAGAGAAAGAGAAAGAAAGAAAAATAGAAAAAGATGAATGGTGGGAGGGAGGGAGTGAAGGAAAGAAGGGGGAGGGAGGAGGAAGGGAGGGGTGAAAGAAGGAAGAAAGAAAGAAAGAAGGAAGGAAGGAAGGAGAGGGAGGGAAGGAAGGAAGGAAGGAAAGGGGTGGAGGGTAGGAGGGAAGGAAGGAATGAAAGGGATGGAGGGTAGGAGGGAGGGAAGGAAGGAAGGAAAGGGAAGGAGGGAATGAAGGAAGGAAAGGGAGGGAGGGAAGGAGGGAAGGAAGGAAGGAAAGGGATGGAGGGTAGGAGGGAGGGAAGAAGGAAAGGAAGGAAGGAAGGAAAGGGATGGAGGGTAGGAGGGAGGGAAGGAAGGAAGGAAGGAAGGAAGGAAGGAAGGAAAGGGATGGAGGGTAGGACGGAGGGAAGGAAGGAAGGAAGGAAAGGGATGGAGGGTAGGAGGGAGGGAAGGAAGGAAGGAAAAGGATGGAGGGTAGGAGGGAGGGAAGGAAGGAAGGAAGGAAAGGGATAGAGGGTAGGAGGGAGGGAAGGAAGGGAGGGAGGAAGGGGGAGGGAGGCAATGGAAGGAAGGAAGGAAAGGAAATAATCTATTTTCCTATTTCCTTCCACCTCAAGCTACCTTTTTGGTTAACCAGGTTAAAGATCTATTTTTCTCCCAGTGGTCATTTCAAAGGAAGCACATCCTCTGAGTCATTTCCTCGATTCAAACCAGCATCCCAAAGAGTCATGGGCTGCCTTTATATATAACGAGTGCCCATAAATCCATTTTTACCATCTTCAGAAGACCAAAGACCAGCCAGAAATGGAAGAAAGAAAGAAAGAAAGAAAGAAAGAAAGAAAGAAAGAAAGAAAGAAAGAAAGAAAGAAAATTTATCATCACAATTGAGCCCAAAATTTTGGTTGCTAAGCATTTAGTGAGTTTCACCACATTTTCCAAGTTGCCCATGCCCATCCGGTCACATGACCGCTGAGCCACTCCCACAAAACAGGCCACACCTTTTGGCTCTCAAAAGAAATTTCAGTAGTGGTACTGTTGATATTTGGCTCTATTGACTAATAAGTTTGCCCACCACTGCCCTAGAGGGCCAAGTGAGCCGACTCCCCCCCCCCCTGCGTGCGCTTGCGCCACCTGTTCCCCTTCCCCTCCTCCTCCTCTAGGCCAGCCGGTCCGCAGAATTTTCTTTAAAATGAAACCGGTCCCTGGTGCAAAAAAGGTTGGGGACCCCTGTTTTAAAGAATTTTCCCATTATATTATATATTCAAGGGATGTTGAATTTGTTAAGACAATTCCTTTTAAGCAGATATAGCCCTCCTTCAAGGTCACTCAGCATGTAAGGTGATTCATAATTTGTTTCTTTTTAGCTTCACTTAACAAAAATGAAGTCTTGAATATAAAGCTGAGTCCAATACAATTTACAGATATCTTCAGATATCTTTTCTGAATAAATGTTTGCTATATTACTGTATATTATGTTCTATCTATCTATCTATCTATCTATCTATCTATCTATCTATCTATCTATCTATCTATCTATCTATCTAATATCTATGAAAAAGTATCTTCATAAAGCAGTCTTTACGAAGCTGAAACATTAAATTATTTAGAAGCAGGGGAAAAAACATTCAGTTGGTTTAATTTGTATAAACTCATTCATTCCATTCTTATGGATTGCAGCAGTCTACCCAGGGAAAATTAAGGTTGAAATTAAGGTGCAGCTATCTAAGGTCGGTATTGCATACAACAATGATCTGCCAAAAAATAAGATATTTTTAAGATGTGATCCATGCATATAACAAGGGGGTTACTAGTCAAAAGTGTTTAATCTTAACTAGAGTAAGAGAAACCAGGTTGCAGAAATCCAGGTGTCCGCTAGATGGCAGCACAGATATAACAATTCTTCACTCTTTTCTGCCACCTATGGGTCATCTCAGTATCTATCGCTCAGATCTGGTTTCCCTAGTGGAAAATGGCCAGGCACATTGCTCTCAAAAATACTTGAATGTGTTCAATATTTGGAATAAGTGGAAATATAGCGCAACAATGCATCTCAAGAAATAAAATTTGGTTAAAATAAATTTACCTGATCAAGAAGATAAAGCCTGTTAACATAAGCTTCTTCTGTATGCAGAAGTTCATTTGCAATATTAAACAGCTTTTGTGGCTCTGAATACTGTAACAATATGAAAAATGCAAAATCCATTTTAAATACATATTCCAACTACAAGAGAAATCAAGAATCTTTTTGTACTGTTTGTTCCAATTGTTGAAGTATTCCCCTGTGAGAATACTTCAGTATTTTCTGTTGCATTGATCAAGTATACAATTAGCTGATATACAATTAGATACAATAATCGTGCATATGATTATTAAAGGAGCACATTTCATTATTATTCCAAAATCAGATTAGTACAGCAAAAATGTCTATAACAAATGAAGAACCATGTAAGGTATTTATTATCTTTAATGTTAGCAAATTATATCAATCCCTCCAATTTGTGTCTTATTTCAGTGTGGAATTTCCCTCCCTGAATCAAATGTAGTCCCACTGGCCTGACTGATTAACCAAAGGCAATCAATGTTTTGTCACAAGAGGTTTAAGCAGTGCTCCTGATCTTGCTTTAAAAGGAGGGAGGGAGGGAGGGAGGGAGGGAAGGAGGGAGGGAGGGAGGGAGGGAGGGAGGGAGGGAGGAAGGAAGGAAGGAAGGAAGGAATTAATCCCCTCTTTTTACTGACGAAAAAAAACCCTCTCCATTTTCACCCAAGACTAAAAGAAATGATGTGATCCAGGATAGTGGTATGATGGAAAATATTAATGATTACTATTCTCCCAAATCTTTGCAAATGCCAATTTATCTCTGCTTTCATAAAATGCACTGAGAAAATATCTGAACTCCACTACTGTTAAACCATTTGTAAGAACTGTACTCTCATTAAACAAAATCAGTGAGAGGTGATTTAAATCAGCAAGGTGTAACTTAATACAGATTGTTCAGTATGTGGATGCACAGGTATGTGGTGAATTGGCTACATTGACTCTCTCAGACAGTGGCCCCTATGCCCTTCTCTTACAATTCTTGGAGAGTCTTTTCAATTGTGGACAATTTCCACTCGTTACCAAGAAAATTCCTCTTTGCACCTGGAATCACCTAGAATGATATGGAATATAAGAAGCTACATTCCCTGTCAGATTAAGCCTGCTAATACCAGATGATTAGGTTTATGAAGTAGATTAGGTAATTAAGACAAGGGCTAATTGAAGATTAAGACAAGGGCTAATTGAGGATTGAAAATAATGGGGAAGGGGGGAAGGAAAAGGAAGATCTCATGAATCTTGCAGGTTTTTACTGACAACTCTGGGCATGAATATATATCAAGAAACATACACATATACACAGGTAGAATGAAATAGGGCTAAGCATTCAAATATACATATTAGATCAGTCCATAATATACATTCAAAAAATTCCTAATTTGTATCTAACTCTGCATTTCTTTCTATGGTTATTTACTTCTGAATCCTCCAACCTGTCTCCAGGTTAGGATGTGCCTTTCATCTGGAGGGAGATAGACTGGTAAGGAGATAGACTGTCATCTCCCGTGATGGAAGACAAAGGAACAAAGGGAAAATGGAGCTGCCCTTTTCCTCTTTGTAAAAGTTCACCTGAGAAAGGACAACCTTCTCATTCCTAACTAGTCACTTATAGCTTGACTTTTACCTTGGTTCTTACAGTGGTGGAATTCAAATAATTTAACAACTGGTTCTCCACCCTAATGACTGGCTGGGTAGGCATGGCTGGGTGGTCATGTGACTGGGTGGGCGTGGCCAACTCAACATGCTTCTTCTCCCCCCCCTCTGCACAACGGGGGTCTCCTTCGACCTCTCTCCTGGGATACCAAGAGGAAGTACTTTGAAAACCCAGCAAGAAGCCTAGTCTGTTCTTGCATGGAAGTGCAGGCACAATAGGAAGTTCATCCAGTTCCAGCTGAGGAGGCTCCCTTCTCAGGCCTCAACTTTTCTCTGCTAGGTCCAGATGGTGGTGGTGGGAGTGTTGCCTTCTGCCCGATGTTGTTTTTGCAAACTCTTGCAGGGGTCTAGAGCGGGAAGGAAAACGCTGAGTGGCTACTGCAGAGCAGACCTACTGCTCCAGTGGCACATTGATGACACCACCTGTGCCTTAGAAGAAGCGAACCCCAGGGCAGAAGGGAGTCGCTTATCCTTCAAGGGCCTCCTGAGAGTGCAGCCCAATCTAGTGCGGTGCATGGGTGTTAGCATGCGGGAAGCTGTCCCCATGCTAGAGCCTGGGTAGACAGCCTGCTGCAATCTCTTGTTTTGCACCTCCAACTGTGCAAGTTTGCTAACAGTGCAAATTGCATGGCCTCTTGACCAAAGGAGCTCCCAAGAATGGAGTTTTTGCAGCTGCCTTTTTCCTTGGCGTTCGCAAGAAGTTACATCCACCACTCTTTCCCTGGCAACCATACGAGCCGCCTTGGGAGAGGGGCTACTATAATCCTTGGATGGTTTGCAATGCAATGGTTGTAGATGAGGGGAGGGGGAGAATAACCCATTCAGATGAAGACCAATGAAGGAAAATGTTCCCGCTGACCCCTCCCCTTGCACACACAGTTCCAGCCCAAACCCTTACAAGCAACTGTGGCTAACATGCTAACCCTCAATTGCGGCAGGCCTGTACTGGGGTCTCCCTTCCCCACTTGCACCACTCTGCTCCCTGCAGCTGCTCACAATGGTGAGGCTAATGTTGGGGGAGAGGGTGCAGGCTGCCTCAGGGGGACACGGTGAGACTCAGTTGCCTTTTAAGCCTGTCTCTTGGCTTCCACAGGGCTTCTGGATGGCTATCTCCCATTGACCCTTCCCTCTGTCTTGGGTCCCACATCCAGGCTGCGATAGGGGGACACTCTGCTTCCGGGCCAGCCCAGATGGCAGGTGAGCAGCCCTTGGGGGGAGAGCATCGCATGGGACTGAGTCTGCTGTGGTGTGCCGTGGTATGCATGTGCAGCCCTGGGACATCTGCCTGCCCAAGAGTGCTGCCACTGGGCACTGGCCCTTTTGGGATCTTAAGGGCAGGGCACTCTGTAGGCCTTCAGGATGCAACCAAGGCTTTGCTCCCTGGGAAGGGCTCTGTTGTGGAGGGCTGTGTGCTTTCTCTCAGGCCTCCCATCCAGAGGCCTCATGGAAGTTGAGAGCTGGGCCTGAAAAGTGGCCTCGTCTTGCCTTCCCTCCAAGGCAGCCCTTCAGCTGAGCTTGGTGGAGTCATAGTGGGTCTCCCTCCCCCACCGTCAGCCTTAATTTCTCAGGCCAAGCAAGGAGGGGCCAGGAGGGGAGGGGAGGGGCCAGCCAGTGGTGGAATCATCTGGTTTGCCAACTACACAAAAATTTTTGCTACTGATTTGGGTGAAATGGTACGGACTGGCTGAATCCCACTACTGGTTCTACATTTCAACATTTTGATTCTTTTCTCATTTAAATTCTTAGAGTGTTTTTCCCCTTTTAGTACATATAAATGAAAAAATAATAGAAACAGCCAATACATTGACATATTTCAGGAAAAATTTCTAATAAACTCAAGAAAACTTAATGCTTTTTCTCTTTTTGCTCTTCCCACCCAGGAAGTGTCCTCCAATGTCTGGATCTTCCATTTAAACACTCACATATAGACATATGCATTATCCCAATAATATAATGAAATAAAGTTGCAGAAATGCCTACAAACACACAGACAGCGTCCAGTAGTGTACACTTACAGCTTTAGAACTGCAGGTTGCAGAAAACTCCTTAAAACACTGTAGACATCCAAGGAAAAAAACTAAATCAATGGGGGGAAAAATCAACCCAGAGTTCTCACTTGAGGCACAAATTAAGAGGCTCAACATAGTCTACTTCAGATACATTATGTGAAAACTTAGCTCTTTGGAGAAGGCTCTAATGCTGGAAAAGGTGGAAGAAAAGAGAAGAGGCCTACTAGGAGAAAGGTAGATAAACTCAGCTGTAGCAGTGATGGGTATAAGACCTGAAAGACCAGTTTAAGGACAGATAGTCTTGGAGAAAATATTTCTATGTGATCACTAAAAGTTAACAAACAGTTAACACTAACAGTTAACAATATTCAATCAATCAATTAATCTAGAACTGCAAAACTGAGCTGGAAATTGATTAATTTGCCCATTCCTATCCAAGCATCAAATCAGTTTCTAGCTGAAACAAGAAGAACAGAGAGCATCCAACAGTTTTTGTGTCAAATAGCAGCAAGAGCATAATATTTTGGGTCAGTGCCAAAAATTAGTTGTCAAAAAAATGAGTCATCTGGACATTCCAACTATTGGATATAAAACTAGTCATTATACAGATATATTTGTATAGGTTCTCTGTCGACACTTTAGGATCAGGTAGATTCTAAGCAGAAAACAATAAAGGTGAAGTCCCAAAGGTGTTTTTCCAAGAGGCTACTAGACTTTGTTCTTCCTTGAAGATGTTTCTCCTCTCATCTAAGAAGCTTCTTCAGTTCTGAGTGAAGAAGCTTCAGAACTGAAGAAGCTTCTTGGATGAGAAGCAAAACATCTTCAAGGAAGAACAAAATCTAGTTGCCTCTTGAAAAAGCATCTTTGGGACAACCATGATCTGGATGACTTTCAAGTGAAAGAAACAAATGAGTATTTAAAAAAATTGGAGAAACTGTTTAATGTTCCACATAAAGATACTAAAGATAAAGAGTTAGATTTTTTCTGATTCTTATCATTGCAACACTAAAATCTTTTCCAGACAAGATTCTAAATAATATGAGCTGCTACACAGCTTTGATTAGTAGTAGTCTTCATGAATGGGACAGGGGCAGTGGTGGGATTCAAAACATTTTACTACCGGTTCTGTGGGCATGACTTGGTGGGCGTGGCAGGGAAGGTTACTGCAAAATCTCCATTTCCTCCCGATCAGCTGGGACTTGGGAAGCAGAGAATAGATGGGGGCGGGGCCAGTCAGAAGTGGTATTTATCAGTTCTCTGAACTACTCAAAATTTCTGCTACCGGTTCTCCAGAACTGGTCAGAACCTGCTGATTATCACCTCTGGAACTGGGCTATTTGAGGGCCTATCTCTCCCTAATTATGTCTACCTGTTCCATTAGACACAGCAAAAAGGATATGCTCTGGGTCTCAACCAGTGCCAACTGGGGGAATTCTGGGAATTGAAGTCCATATATTTTAATGTTGCTGAGGTTGACAACTTGCCCTAGAAATTAGATTGGTTCTGATCCTATTGGAGTTCCATGAGCTTAAAGCCATGTTTTTTATTCCCCAGCGGACTTTAAGATCAAGGGTTGTGCCTAACCGTGTACAATGGCTGTGCTGGCATGTGTTGGTTTTTACCTCAGCTAAGGTTACATGAGTTTTGTTAACTTTTATTGTTTGGGGTTTTCAATTATTGTTAATTAAAATCTACAGTCATGGATTTGAAAAGGATAGCCATATAAATCGAAATAAATGAAATCAGTCAACATTTTATCTGCATTGCTACATATATTTATAGTTAAATAACAATAAACAATGCTCTCTGATGCTAAGGGCAGTATTGCCTTAAGAATAAATCAGTTAATGCAATACAAGCTATTACTAAAAAGACTGATGCTGTAACTGCAAAATAAGGATTTGCCATTTCTTTGCATTATAAATTATTCTATTCATGCATTATAGCTTCAAAGCAAGAACACACATTCTGAGCTTATGTTTAGAATAGCTTCCGGGTTTTGCGTTAATTACCACTATTATACTACCTTGGTTACCATAACATCAAAATCAATGTTTATAGGCCCTCTGAGTCATACTCATAAGCTGATTGGTGTAAAAGATGGTGTATATGAATACAGAAACACTTACTCCTAAACTCATGAATTACTTATACTATCTCTGATGGAAAAATATGTCAAGTCTTTAAGGTCAAATTAATAGCCATGCTAAAATGATAGTAAACGCAGCTATTTGTTTGGACTATTTTGTAAATATTCAAGTTTGGTACAATTTTCATCCATGTGACTTTGCCCTTTCTATTAGATATTTGGATGTTCTAATGCAGTGATGGCTAATCTTTTTTGGCTCATGTGCCAAAAGCGGGGGGAGCGCAGGGGAGTCGTGCGTGGGCATGCCACACCCATAATGCTATGTGCGTGACCCACTGCTTTTGGCGCACTTTTTTTGCCCTCCCTAGGCTCCAGAGGCTTTCTAGGAGCCTGGGAAGGGTGAAAACAGCCTCCCCTCCCCACCTCCAGAGGCTTCAGGAGCTTCCCTGAAGCCTCCAGAGGGCAAAAAACAGCCTCAAAACAAGGCCTAAATCAGCTGGCCAGCGCACAAGTGTGCACTAGTGCTGGCAGGGCAATGCCTCACATGCCCTAAGAAATGGTTCCGCATGCCACCTGTGGCACCCATGCCATAGGTTCGCCATCACTGTTCTAATGTTTACCAAGCTTTTTTTGTAGCCAATTTCTTAACAACTTAGTTCTTACCCTTTAGGGGAGCTTTAAGACACCTAAAACACCAGTCACAAAACAATTCAAACATTGAAAAGGAAGTTGGAACTATTTGGGGGAGGGGGGAATTGACCCACCATCATTTAGGTATGAAAGATTAGACAGCAGAGAAAACAAAAGACATCCAGCAAATAAGTTGCTGAACAGTCTTTTCCCCCCTTAAATAACACATACACAAGAATGCATGTTATTAACAGTCTACTTATACGAATGTTTCTTAAATGCACTGGTCAATAATACTTATATTTTATAGAAATATTTTATTTCTAAAAGCCACATACCCAGAATGTGCAAAAAAATACTGACTGGAATTAGTAAAGAATGAGAAGGGAAGCTAACAATGTGGTATCAGAACTAAGCTTTGAATTTAAAAAAAAAGACAAACTCTACAAGTAGCCACGTAGTAAGAAGAACTGAGCTAAGTCCATACACTATATATGACAATATAATGCAACTTTATGCATGCTAGAATGTGCTGAAAGTAAAACTCCCACACAGAAAGTAGTACTATTATAACAGCAATGCAGAAGTTTAAAAAAAATACCTTGTTAACATCTATACATTCCAGCTTGGAGATGTCTGCTATTTCTGGCTCTTCACTGCTTCCCTCGTCTATATCACTGTCTTCATCCTGAGCAGAGTCTCTCTTCTGTTCCCCGGCAGAAAACAAGACAGGTTTTTTGTCGTTGTCCATTTCAGCTAGATCTCCAGTTCCTGTTGTTTTTTTCTGTTCTGTAGCTTCCTCGTTTGGAAAATTCTCTCCTGCTACATTACAAGAAGGACTGTCTATTCCACTATCTCTGTTAGGGATTTTGCCATTGCTATTCACCTCAACGGATGTGTCCTTATGGCTGTGTACTACCACAGAAGCTTTGCTGATGGGCACATTAGTAGAATCTTCAGTGTTTGTGGTGTCATCTATGTTTAGTTCTTTGACTTTCGTTAGGTCTGTATTAGACCCTTCAGGACTACCCAAGATGTTAGGCCCCCTCTCATCCAGCTCTTTATTTTCATTTGTTGAAGTGCTGGAGGCCACCAAATCATAGACGATTGGGCAATGCTGTTTAGAAGAAACTTGTTCTTGTTCCATCTTACAAACTAAATGAATCTGATTTCTTTGCCCAACATGTGTGGGTTGCCTGCAAATGAAAGCAAAGTTTCAAGGATATTGATATGAGAGATTTTAGGACCTCAATATGAATTCATAGATTGCGAAGAAGCAATAATTGAAGTAATCTTTAATCTATCACAAATTATGATACCAAATTTTTAAATTTCCAAAACCACCTCTAATTTTGCATTGGGAAAAGTGGTTTATTACTAAAGTATTACTAAAGCAAATTTTCACTGGATTGGTTAAACCAGGGGTCTGCAAAGTTGGCTCTTTAAGACTGGTGGACTTCAACTCCCAGGATTCCCCAGCCAGCCAGGCTGGCTGGGGAATTCTGGGAGTTGAAGTCCACCAGTCTTAAAAGAGCCAACTTTGCAGACCCCTGGGCTAAACCAATGTACTGACAGAATTTGGATTTTCTACATCATTTGGTTGTCTTTCTAAGCTTCATTCTTGGCCTTGAATTAATATAGCTAAAAGCATTATACTTTTTTTTAGAATATTTGAATGGACAATCATATAAGCTTGTCATGAATATTCATACAAATATATTTAAACTCAGAGTTTTCAGTTTTTATAAGGAACAAATAAAAGCCACAAATTTGGCTTTTTATAATTTTAAGAGCTATATTGAGGAAGTCAGTGCATTCGGAGGAATTAGCTTTTAGACTTTGTATTTTTAGCTTCCAAAAACAAAAAAATAAAACCCAACATCTAGAGATTATGCTATCATGACAAACCTCCACTTCCTATGCATTTATAATATAAACATATTCATGACTTCCCAACTTTCTGACAAGTCTGTCAATTTTTAAATACATATTCTTTATAGGATAAAAAATTTTTCCCAACCATGCAGTGCAAGCAAACTATATAAATACAAGATCAAACAGAAACAAACTTTCAGGGTAAAGAAACATATTATCATGAACACTTGGGCTGGGCACTCATCAATATTGCAACCTATTATATATTAAGAATTTTAAAAAGTGTTAACCCAATCACTTTTACTTATATAAAAACAAGTATTCTACATTTTTTAAAAGCCTCCATTGGTTGTGAGATATGACCTAGTTTAGTAACTATTATAATAACTGTCACTATTATAATCAAATCACTACCATTTTCTGTATTTAAGGGTTGTATGCCTCTGCTGTTCCAATTTCATTGTAGCTTTTTTTTTTTAACAAAAAAATTTAAATGAAGAATTCTGACAGGAAAATTAACCAAATACTCTTACCTTATCTCTTCAAATTTTTCAATAAGCCTGTTTATATCTGCTGAGGCATGTGTGGCTTCTCCTTCAGGCACTTCAGTTCTTGAAGACTTTGGATCTGCTGGTAAAGGCCTAGATGGTGCTGGAGGAATCTTCTCCTGTCCAGCAGGCTGAAGATGAACAGGTTTTGGAGGTACTACAAATCCAAAATCAAAAGTAAATTCTTTTTCATCTTTACAACTAACACAGAGCAAAAGTCGACTTCTCCTGGAAACATTGTTTGTTCTCAACAGTTGAAGCCATGTAACATTAGGTTATTTTCAATTATAAGCACACTGGTTTTAAGTGAAGTGGTACGAGTTCATGTTAAGCTAGTATCTTCCAACTCTGACAGAACAAGTGTGACCACTTCCTGGTTGCTAAACAGGATATACAGTGTGCAAAGACATTGCAATTAGCAAAACTTCTAGCATACTTGTTAATGCAGGGCTGAACATTTGAAGAAGTGGTGACCCAACACTTTGAATACGATTACATTAAAGCCATGGAATATTTCAAAGATTTTTTTTTCATCCTCCCATGCTCATTCTTCTGGAACCTCAAAAGGCAAATTAAAAACAGCCCATCATTTCTCCTTTTCCCTTCCCCCCAACTCTTCATAGTACAATATGCTAAATATCCTTCCTCTTTTGTTGCAGTCTTGAACACATTACTGTGACAAAAGCATTTGCCATGTACTGCTGCTTGTTCATGAGGGGGAGAAGAGAACAATGAAGCACATATGCACTTCGGTCCCACTGTGTGAGTCTTTTTTTCAAAACACAGCAAACCATGTGAAATTCTCACCCTGCTTGCAAGTAAGTAGTGCTTTTTAAAAGCCTCCAAGCAGTAACCCCTAGCAACAGGGTCATGTGTTTTCATTGTTCCTTATAGCTGAAAGCAACTTTAACTGATCCTTCAACTAGAAACAGAAAAAGTGGCTTAGGAGAATTAATGGCAATTATTTGTCTCTGCAATACCTGTGTTTCATTCAGGTTTGACCTGCTTAGTGGGGGGAAATGCTAAGCATTCAAAATTTTAGAATGCTGTATGCTGTGCAAATGAGACATTAAAAAAATCATGTCCTGTTTTTATGTAATCTGGTCAAACTATATTTCACTTCACAAGGGCAACGTAAGTGAACTAAACGGGGATTCAGAATTTAAACTTGGAAAACAACAGACTTGGTTTGAATTAAAAGAATTCAATTTACACAAAAGGAGGGGCAAGAACAAAAAATTCAAAATAATAACAAAAACTAGTGAGAAAGCAAAGATAGAATATTAGAATGAGAAATACTTCTCATTAGTCATCACCCATAGTACCAAGGTTTTCACAATACATATGGTTGAAAATGGCAATCTCTGTCAATAGAAATTACTGTCAGAATCTCTCTGAGGTCAGAGTTTGAAATCCAACAGGTTATTAAGAATTCAGTAAGGCTAAAAGTAAGAAGCGTGTACTGGATAATTAGAGTTGAAGCCTAAACATGAGAACCAAACTATCCTAGGATCAACAGTTTGAATTCCCAGCAGTGTGGAGAAACTGAACAAGTCCTCAGCCCATCAAAGTCCCTCACTAATTAATGAGAGAAGTTGCTTGGATTGAAAATCAAATTGATGGGCAGATGGGTCCCAAGGCCAAGCTGAGCTGGACTGATCTTTAGGTCAGATACAGAGGTTTCAGTAGAACCCAAATGATATCATTAAAATGCACAGAACACAGAGGTATTCATAGGGAGTCATCATTTCACAAGGCAAAAGTAACTAAGAATTAAAGTACAGTTAAGTATTTAGAAAAACCATGAAAAATATAATCTGTGTGGCGCCTTGTTCTGTCTCCCTATCTAAATGCATATTGCTAAAGGATTAGCAGCTTGTTTTTCTTGCTAAATTTTATTTGATTTAGCCATTTACTGAAGCAGTTCTGAAATGTTTTGATCTAAATATGATTTGCAGAACATATTTGCACCAAAATAGAGATGCACAGGTTTAAAGAAAATTCTCACCCAATGGCTGACTTCCTCATCCCAGGAAATAATCCAAAATCTAATGAGATTTTGCTCATTTTAATTTAATTTGGGAAGCCATGTTGTTTGGGGAATAGATTTTACTTTACTGGAAGACTTTTCTTATACTATATAATGACACTATTATGGGATTATGGGACAGAATAAAATGTTTACTTCAATTTAAAGGAAAAAAGGGGTATTCATTGAAACAGAACATCTATTAAATATGAATGATATTTTACACATGGGTATTTGATGCATGTGTGAAATGGAAATGGAATTTTACTCAGAAGATCATCCTCAAGTTACAATAGCGATTGGGACTGAAAATAGCAGCTGTTAAACAGGCTGGTTCTCAGGTAAGTAATTAGTGCTGGGAGGAGGAGGATGCACAAGTACAATGGAGAGGGATGGCTGCTACCTGGAGAGAAGAGTGCATGATGATGTGTGGGTGGCCGTCAAGGCACAATGGAAATGAGACAGACCAGGAGATGGTTGCTGCTGGGTGGCGGAGGGTATGCAAATGACCACAGTGAGTCCTGTAGCTGGTGGAGAAAAAAGTGCTGAGAGTGCAAACTGCTTACCAGAGTGGCTTGCAACCTTCATATGACCACAGGAGTACTGGGACTGTTTGATACTTCAAGTTTAAAGTATCACTCATGCAGCCCTGTTGTAACTTTGAACAATCCCTGAACAAGTGGTTGTTATCTGAGAACTACTTGTATAAGCATATTTTGTCTACCACAACTGAAGTCAAGGTCCATTAAATAGAGGTTTTACTGTAAATTGAGTTACCTCCTTAGGTTAATTAGCCCTTCAATCACTTCCTGAAACAATATTTTCCAGCATTGTTACAAGTACAGTAAACTTCTATTAGGTTCTCAGCAAGCATCAAGAGTGCCCCAGTTCACATTCCTTAGAATTCAAAGGTGTTATTTACTTACAACAGATTGTTTGTATTTCTCTATATAAAATTTTGACTTTTATCCAGATTGCAGACATAATAAATATATTCATCTCCTGTTTGGATTATTGTAATAAGATTTATGTGGGTCTGTCCTTGAAGACCCCTCAGAAGTTGCCACTGGTCCAGAATATAGCAACATGGATAGTTATTAGCTTGTCTTCGAAATAGGGTACACCACTACGTTGCAAGCTGTATTTGCTGCTAATAGGTTTCCAAGTGAAATTCAAGGTGCTGGGTATCATCTGTGAAGTCCTTCAAGGTGATAGAGCTGTGTTATTTGCATATCTTTTATCTCCTATAAATTCTGCATGCCACATAAGATCAGTCAAAGAAATGGCCAATCTAAACAGCCCAGACCTAACTATTTTTGCTCGGGTTGGGCAGTGATTCTCACTGTGAGATATTCTTTTTAGAAATTTTATGGAAAGAAATGCTTGGTTATTATTAGTTTTGTTTTGTGGTAGTTGATTTTTCTCTTCTTCAGCCCACATAGAGTCATTTTTATCTGGACACTAACATAAATTAAATAAATAAATTTATACAAGGACAGGATTTCCATGCCTAAAATCATATATTCTATTTTATTTATTGATTACAAATGCCTAATGAATCAGAATTAAGTTATAGTATATCCTTTATTGTCATTGTACAAAACAAATACAACAAAATTAGTTAATTACAATACAATACAATAGCAGAGTTGGAAGGGACCTTGTAGGTCTTCTAGTCCAACCCCCTGCGTGGGCAGGAACCTTATACCATTTCAGACAAATGGCTATCTAACATCTTTTTAAAGACTTCCAGGGTTGGGGCATTCACAACTTCTGGAGGCAAGCTGTTCCAGAGGTTAATTGTTCTTACTGTCAGGAAATTTCTCCTTAGTTCTAAGTTGCTTCTCTCCTTGATTAGTTTCCACCCGTTGCTTCTTGTCCTGCCCCCAGGTGCCTTGGAGAATAGTTTGATTCCCTCTTCTTTGTGGCACCCTCTGAGATATCGGAACACTGCTATCATGTCTCCCCTGGTCCTTCTCTTCATCAAGCTAGACATCGCAGCTCCTGCAGCCGTTCTTCATATGTCTTAGTCTCCAGTCCCCTAATCATCTTGGTTGCTCTTCTCTGCACTCTTTCCAGAGTCTCCACATCTTTTCTACATCGTGGCGACCAAAACTGTATGCAGTATTCCAAGTGTGGCCTTACCAAGGCACCATACAGTGGCATTAACACTTCACGTGATCTAGATTCTATCCCTCTGTTTATGCAGCCTAGAACTGTGTTGGCTTTTTTGGCAGCTGCTGCACACTGCTGGCTCATATTTAAATGGTTGTCCACTAGGATTCCAAGATCCCTCTCACAGTTGCTACTATTGAGCAAGGTACCATCTATACTGTACTTGTGCATTTGGTTTTTCTTGCCTATAATTTCCTATAATTGCCTATAATTAATTTCTCCTACATAGTTAAATTAACAGTAGTAAAAGAGCACTGGAGAAAGTAATCATAATTAACTTTCTAATAGGAGCCAAAACCCCCAGCAAAACCTAATCTCCCTACATACCATAATTATAATATAATGAACTTTAGTTGCAATCATTTGATGCATATATATTATATTGTTCATGCAACTACATAAAACACCTGATGGATGGCTGTAACTTCATCTTTAATTGTATTTTTAAATCACATTGATAAAGAAGGACACAGATACAAACCTTGGGGTCTTAACAGATATTTCTTATCCAACTGGGATTTTCTTTCACTGTGCTGCAACTCAGCACGTGTTTCCAGCACTGTTCTTGACTTAGTGTGACCATTGATTTGAAAAGTAGAAGGACAACCTGGAATGAAATAAAGAACCATGGTTTAATTTTTAATTATTTTATTTTGATATTTTGATTAAACAGTTGAGCCAATATTAAGAGTGATATCAAAATAATAATTGATAGGGCTATAGATTAAAGTTGTCCAGCATTTAAGTTTTGAATGGAAAAACTGAATGTATTTTTCCATACGTGCATGGTCATGTACCTGCTGGTAATTTCTTAAGCCAAATATTTCCTTTCTCAGGGCTTCATGACAGCAGTTGCATGATATTCTGAAAATGTGCTTCTTTTTTTTTAAGGAGTAATTGACGTGCTGCATGGGTGTTGGACAGCCCTACAGTTTGCTTTATTGCATGAGTTAGGTTATTCAAAGAGGAACTCATTTATCAATGACTACCATGAATAGAGTCTTGTTATTGCCATTACTTCTCTTTTCGAATTTTAGTTTCATGGGGAAGATAGCAATAGCATTTAGACACCATCCCTTAGTGCTCTACAGCACTTTCTGGGCAATTTACAGAGTAAATATATTGCCTCTAACAATTTGGGTCCTCAAAGGATGGAAGGCTGAGTCAATTTTGAGCTGATCAAGATCGAACTCCCAGCTGTGGGCAGAGGTTGCCTGCAATACTGCATTCTAATCATTGCGTCACTACGGCTCTTTAGTAATGTAAGAAAGTAGTCATTTATTTGATAACACACAAATGTTTATCTGTTCGTATTCTGTAATATTTTAGAAACTTCGTTTTCATTCCCAGAATGACAAAATTACTTCACATTTGCTATTCTATGTATTCTATTCACAATGTATTTCTACCATTCTCCTACTTTTTTCCCTCAGTCACAAACTTTGCCACTTCATCATTCCACCCCTAGCATCTTTCTTCATGCTTCCGATCACTGTAAGGCCAAATACTTCTGAGTCACCCTTTAACGTAATTTTTTTTCCACTCTATTAGGAAGCTCAATATTTCACCATTCACTGAAAGGTAAGATGTAACTTTCACTAACTTATGAATTGCTACCACCAGACAACAGATGACACCAATTCATGTGACACCCATTCATACTTTCTCATGTCTAATTCAGCCCTTCCATTCATATTTACACCTATACCTTCATTTCCATCTTCCTCTATCTCTATATAGGATTCCTTCAAAAATTGCATGGAAGCTACTTTTTTTTTTTTTTTTTACAATGCAGAGCCATTCTATGGCGGGCGAAGAATCTCCACTGCCATTTACCACTGGTTTGTAGGCAATGAATAGATTTCTGAATACAATTCAAAGAGCTGATTGTTCAAAAATTGCCTACTTCAGGCAAAACTAACATATGATCATGAATGATGATGTTGAAAGTAGGTATCCAACATGGGATCTGAGAAGGAAAGAAGGGCACATTGCTCTTCAGCTTAAATTCCATCCTGAGAAAGAATTTACTTTCAGAAATAGGCTGCTTAATGGCATTTTAAAAGGTAATCCCAACAGTGCTTTTTCACACAGCTGTTAGTTAATGATACTTTAAGTACTGAGTTAGACACTTAATACAAATGTCAGGTCAGGTCAGGATTATATTTTATCGATTTTCAAGATCACTTTTTGTGTAAACCTAAGTATATAAGATCAATCCAACTTCATTCAGATCTATTATGCTTTCTCTCTCTCTTAGCTTTACAGATAAGTTATTTTTCTTCATTTCATTTTGTATGTTAATGTACATTATTATTTAATGTCTCTTACATTCCAAATCATAATCGTACACTTTTCATAGTTGCCATTAGATAGATGCAAAGATCCTGATTTCCACCTTGAGGCTTTCTTATGAGGCTATTTAATAACACAGAGAAGAGATATTACCAGCCGCAGCTATACCTGTGCCTCACAGAACAATACATTCGGAAAATACTGGCCTGTTTTGATATACTTTCATCAGAATCTACAAGCACAATCAAATGCCAATTTATTTTAATTTTATTTCAACACTATTACACCTTGTTAATATTGTTATTTTATAGAACACCTAGCAAATCGGCATACTATTGCCGCATGCTACCATCTAAGATTGATAATAGTGTGTACTTACTCAGAAAAGTGGAATATTTAAATTACTATATAATTCATTAATAGCCATGCCGTGTTTATTCTTGCTATTTTGTTGCAGTACTTATTCATTAGAAGCTGCAGAAGTGAAAGCCCATGCAAAGACTACTTATTTTCCCAGTATGATCTCTAAAATATGAGAAGCCTACGGTGTCCAAAACAATTGTAAATGTATGTGCTATCCATGTGGGATTATCAGAACAAAACTGTACACTATGTATATATTGTACACTATGAAATTAACCTTCCTTCCTAACTCAGCATGTTGGGAAGGCACTATGTTGAACATGCCTTGAATATAAGAGGTTTTGTTACATTAAATTGAATTTGTTTTTTCATGAGCAGCTTAAATGTTGTTTTAAAAAGTGTAAGGCAGAATTCACTGAAGTTCCAGTTATTTATATTAAACCACTTCCTTTTCAAGAGTCACCACCTACCTCTTAAGTGAAAACTAAAAGCAAGCAACGTTTTATTAAAAAAAACAAACTCCTCTTATTCCTATTTTTGTATACTCTGCATACACATTGTTACTTGTTACTTATTTACAAAGATATAGTATTTAAAAATACAAGTTTTAGTACAGAAATAAGGAAAATCTCTGCCATAGGCTTGCAGTCTTAATAATAAAAACAGAGTGGACAGCAACCAATAGCACGCAATATAAAATAGCAATTAAAATGTCAGCTAAAACAACAATATACATTAACCAGAAACTATACAATAGTTAGTTACTAAACTATGGCAATTTAAATCAGAAATACACTACAATATTGGTATGGATTACTAACAAAATCACAGATTTAGAAAAAAAAAACGTTAAAGCAACTCTGCCTGGCAATCAAGGTAAGGCATTCTTGAGAGTTGGCTGTCTAGCCCTTGTTTGAAATGTGGTGAAACAGGTTCTACTTTCAAATTAATTTTATTATTAAGAATTTCTCTTTCTAAACATTCAGTCACACTGTGTAACAATTTAAAGATAACACACTTACTGAATTCCAGTTGAGTTGGAACATTTGAAGATCCTTGCAATTTCTAATTAAAACAGTACCATCTTTGGGTTAACTAACCAAAGGAAGAATCAGAAATATTCCTCTACACACAGATAACAACATGATGGATACTTTTATATGTTGGGTGAACTTTATTGCTAGTCAATCAGTTAGCAACATGGACTATTCCAAATTTTTAAACTGTATCACTTAACTCTTATGATATTAATATCATTAATATTAATATTCATTTGGTTGTGGTGTTTCTGATGCTATTCTCTAGTCGGTGCAACCAAAGACCCAAGCAGCCTGGCAGGTGTTTCCTTTGGAATTCTGGGTAGAGTAGAACAATATTATTTTAGGTCAGGGTTGTCAAACTTGCCGCCCATGGCCCATGATGCATCACCCACTGGCCACGCCCACGCCCAAAGAAGGGGAAAGGGGGGGGGCAAAGTCCCGATAAGTCATGTCACGTCGCTGTGATGACACGAGTTTGACAGCCCTGTTTTAGGTAATACTTTTTTCCAAATCCTTCCTTCCCAGAGCGCAATCTGAAGGTTTTTATTTTTAAATAGCAATGAAAATCCTCTATCTTCCTGTTACACTTAGCTTAGTAAGGAGAACTACAGATGACATGTCTTTATGTCACTCAGAGTCAGCTTGTAGGGAGATGGGCACCATAAAAACTTAGTAAATAAATAAATCAAATGATATATTTAATTTGTTACATTTGTTGTAGCTGCCCACGCCATGAGACACTGGTTGACATTTAAAATCCAGAAAACAGTTAAAGCAATTAAATACGCACACAAACAGGCAGTCCAGACTAAAACAGACAGAATTAATAGTGCAATTTAATGTCACAGAACCAGGGGGAAAAATTGAAAGTGACCTACAAACTGGAAAGTAAGATCAGCAAACATTTTGTAAGAATTCCATATTGATCAAAAAATCCTACAGTGTACTCATTCTGTCCATCTATCAATCAGTCTGTCTATCCACCTGTCTACCTAAAATGTATAAAACTGCCAAACTCATATTATAATTCTGAGCTGACTCCAATTTTGACTCTGAGCAGCCTAGAATAATAAAAACTGTAAAGAAACCATATAACAAAGGAGATGCACATCCAGAAGAGAATAAATGTCCAGCTTAATATACATTATCCTATAAGAGGCTCACTGCATACTCTAATCCAAGGCCATGTTTTAATGACCTTTTAAATGAGGTCAGTATGGGAACCATATGGATCTCTGGGAGGAAGCTATTCCAGAGGGCAGGTGCAACAAAAAAGAAAGCACATTTTCTGGGTCCCATCAGGTGACACTGTTAAATCAATGAGACCATGAGATTCTGGTCTTCTCTAATTATGCAATGCCAGTCTGACAATTAGCATTCCATGAATGGTTTTATAGTGGTAATCAGCACCTTGAATTGCACCAGGAAATTAACTGGCAAGCAGAGCAGCTCACAAAGCAGACATGTTGCATGGGCATAACATGTCATGCCCATTATTTCTCATGGCATTGTATTGAGAACCAGCTCCAACTTCCAAATGTCTTCTGTGGCAGCTGCATATAGACAGCATTGTCATTGTTCATATGCGTGGTTCTCAAGTCATAACTGATATCAAGAAAGCATCCGAATCCAAGAATGGGTATTTCTGGTGCATAAGAGGAACCTATACAAAGGATTTTATAGCTGCCGTTATTACTTGCTCTTTTGAGCAGGACTTACAAATTTAAGAACACCTTCAGATCATGCAGTATCGAATGGGGAAGTGCTATCCCAAGACTCAAAGTGAAAATTCTTCAAGATTGAATAACCAAAATAGCAACAGAAATGTGGTCTTCATATGGTTGATTCTGACTCTATCTCTCCTTATTCAGTATTTACTATCCAAACATTGGGTCAAGACCTTGACTCCATCATTTGGCAAGTTTGGGTATCATCACCATACTGATGATACTGGATCCTGGACTGACGGATTATATCACGTAGCAGTCTCATTTAGAAGTTAAATAGAAAGAAAAGAACCTTCAGTTATCCCAGATGGCGAATGCTTCTGGCTGGATTTCCCATCAACATTCCTAGAGCAAGCCTATACTTGATGCAATGATGCAATGGCAGTGGTTAGAGTGTAGTACTTCTGCTGACTGCTGACTACTAGCAGGTTGGCAGTTCAAATCTCACCAGGCTCAAGGTTGACTCAACCTTCCATCCTTCTGAAGTGGGTAAAATGAGGACCCGGATTGTTGGGGGCAATATGCTGACTCTGTAAACTGCTTAGAGAGGGCTGTTAAAACACTGTAACGCGATATATAAGTCTAAGTGCTATTGCTAGGATTAAACTAAGAACTAGGACACTTGTATCATCCCAGTCACAAACTCACTAGAGATTATTAACAAACCTGTTAGCTATATATTGTGATCTATTCCGAAACCCAACTGAAAAGGATCTAAATAATGTTTCCTCTGGGTCTTTAAAGTGCAGCTCAAGACTTTCTTGATAACACTCCTAAAAAGGGGAAGTTTAAATACCAGTCAAAAATTATCTAGTCTGTTTGCGTTCAGCTTCTTGAAATGTGGCAGCACTGCCACTTTCAAAGCAAGGAGAACCACCATTTCCTTAAGGTGGTTACCATTGCTACATATTCCTAGGCAGCATCTGCCAAGAAAAAACACTGGTTTAATAGATGGGTGATCAAGCTCACAGTCAGAAAGGCAATTTCCTTAGGAGTAGCAGGTTAATTCTCATCCTAGCTAACCTCACAAGATGTTGCTTCAGTCACCTTGACAGGACTTGACTATTGCAGCCCAATTCTGAAATGATCCAAGCCACTTTATCCACCAGATAGCCAGAGTATTTGTCATAGCAGCCCTGCAAATGATTCAGTAGTTTGTCCATTTCCAACAAGATCTAAATCATATTAAACAGGGCTGCTGGATGATTATCTATGGATGTGATAAAGAGTTGAAAAATAATTACATTTTGCGACTCTTATCACTACAATATAATCCCTGAGCTTTCACTTGTGCTCAGTTGGGTTCATTTTTTTTTCTTTTTCCAATTTGGCTCTAGGATTTTCTTCTAGTGCTTCATCATCCAGAATCCCTCAGAGGGCCAACAAGTTGGCCCAATGAGTGGGAGAGCGCATTGTAGCCAACCATCATAGAAAGACTCAGTTTGCATATAAGCAGCACCGTTCTTGAGAAAATATTTTACATCTGTATCCGTATCAGGCAAATAAAACTTAGCTAGTTGGATCACTTTGATTCACACTATTTCTTTAAGTTTCTTATGAGTTAATTCTAACAACTGGCATACTTTGTGTTCAGGTAAAACAGTTCATTCGTCTTAATCATCATGGACAGAAAATTTGGCAGCTGCATGATTAAGCAGCCACAGGGAACAATTATTTCTGGTCATTTATTGGATTGGACAGCATGTCAAAGTTTTATGAGCAAAGAATCTTCCTAGGCAAAATTCTGCTCCAGAGAAGAAAGTGAATGGCTGACATACAATATTCAACAGGCTTCTGTGATCTTTCTTCTAAAACCTGTAGCAAGATGGCACCACATCCCGCAGGATAGGCATGAAACATCACTCAACACAAAAGTTGGTACATTCAGATTATAATAAGGGAGAGATTAAGTTCCTTAGTTAAAGCATCTTTATTCATCTGCTTCAGAAAGGGTATCAGTCAACAATTGTAGTTGTTTTGAAATATCTATATAGCTAAGAACACATTTCATAAGAATGTTGTTAGTTGTGAAGTCATATCTGACCCATCGTGACCCCATGGACAATGTTCCTCCAGGCCTTCCTGTCCTCTACCATCCCCCAGAGTCCATTTAAGATCACACCTGACTGCTACAGTGACTCCATCCATCCACCTCATTCTCTGTCGTCCCCTTCTTTTTTTGCCCTCAATCTTTCCCAGCATTAGGCTCTTCCCCAGCAAATCCTTCTTTCTCATTAGGTGGACAAAGTATTTGAGTTTCATCTTCAGGAACTGGCCTTCTAAAGAGAAATCAGGATAGTCAGGGTATCCTATTTCATAAGATAGCCTTGGGTAATTAGAAGAGAATGCAGAAAATCTAGATTTTTCAGGACTTTTGTGTTTCTAAAATATATTTTATTTTCTTTGGATCATGTTTAATTCCTTATATTGAAACAGTGTGCCATAGTACAACTAAAATCAAAATCACAGAGCCTTTTATCAATGTCTGCATTCAGGATTACACCATCCATATTCCAGATAACACCAGAAAACTGTGCAAAAAAAAAAATCATAGCTTTTGATAAGCCTTAAAAAAATTCTAAATGAAATTTTGCAGAACCCATAACAACCTTGGCATATTATAAAGATTAATCTTGTAGATGCGGTCTACAAGTATTAAATATTATTATTATTATTTTTTTTTATATTGAAAAAGTTTTATTGGTTTTACAGTTTTTCAATAGGATAGGGTAAGGGATACAAAGAAATTTTGAGAGCATTCACGTCAAAGTCGTCGGACCTACCGGGACATCAAAATAGATCATTAATAAAAAACATTTCCATATACTACAAAGTAAAAGCAAGTACATATTTCTAAGTTCTCAGTTCTATGCTGTCAGTCATTTACAAAAATCCAGATGCACATGTTATATTATACAATATTATTCAAAAAATCAAGGCAAGTTATTTTTTAGATCTAAGTCTCTTGGCAATTGTATCTTCTATCTCTCCTTCCAGGCCCCCAGCGGGCGGGGCCGTGGCCCCCCCTGCCCCCCCTGGATCTTCCCCCAGGACAGAGGAATGTTTTTTTAAAAAGGCTTCCGCCTCAGCAACTGTTTTAATCCTCACTCTTCCTCCTTCCCAGAACACCAGCATCCCTTCGGGCATCACCCACCTAAACCAGATCCCGTGGTCAAACAATTTTTTGGACAAGAAGGAAAATTTCCTTCTTGCTTCTCTAATCTTTCTTGGGATCTGCTTTAGGATAGCAACCTCCTTTTGTTGGTAAATTAACGGACCTCCTCTTTGCACTTTCAAGATTTCCTCTCTGGTTGACCTTCTAACAAATTTAACATGTATCTCTCTGGGTACTTCATTTATCCTGGCATATGCAGAGTTTATTCTGTAGGCTAGGTCAATGTCCCCCCTGATCTCATCCTTAGGTTTATGTAAATAGTCTGCTATAATTGTGCTCATGAGTTCAGGGAGACATTCACCAATTTCCTCAGAAACATTCTGAAATCTCAAAAAATATGTCATCCTTTCCATATCAATCCTAGACACATGCCCATTTATTTCCACAACCTCATTAGTAACATTTTTAATCTCTCCCTTAGCCCCCGCCAGCCCCCCTTCCAGTTCTTCATTCTTCTGTGTGTTCTCCAGCACTTGTTTCCGTGTGTCCAATAATTCCTTTTTAAAGTTGATATTTTCTGCCCTCTGGGCCTTGATTTCTTGTACCAAAGTTTGTATAACAGATTCAAGAGAGGCCATCCTTAGTTCTAAGCTTGCCAGTGCTGATTCTTGTGCCATGGTTAGCTGTTAAAGTCAGTGCCACTAAAATGGCGTTTTTTGGGTGGGGCTGTTGAGGCAAGTCAGGAGCCAAAAGTTCAGTTCAGGGTTGTAAAGTTCAGGAACCAAGAGAGAAACAATTTTCCAAGTCAATAAGTATAATAACGAAGGCACTCCAGAAAAGAAATCACAAATCCAAAAAAAAAATTCTTCTTTAGTAACCAGAGGGAGTCCAAATCACAAAGAGACGCTGGAAATTTTCCATAAGTAAAATAGTCATTCAGGGACAAAGAGAAGCCATTTTCACCGCCCAGACTCAGAGCCAGAAGGAGAGAGTGGTAAAAAAAAATGTTTCAAATCAGCCAGACCTAGATACATTGTTTCAAAGACAAACCGCAAACCACTTTCCCTTGTTTCAAACAGTCCAGATTAAAGATATCCGCTTCCTCGCAGCGAGGAGCCATTCTTAAGTGCCGCTTTAGTCCGAGGGGGGGTTTAACAAGCAGACCCCCCCTCCAAATTCTTTCAGCCCAGGCTGACAGCAGGAAAAAAAAATGTTTAAAACCACTCACTTTCACCCTCGCAGCCGAAGCCCCGGGAAGCCTTCCGACTCAGACGGCAAGCTCTCTTCATATTTTCAGAACGATGCCGCCCGCCATTGGCGAAGGGGAAACCCCCCGCAGCATGTCCTCCTCCACCTAAGCCGAAGACAAGGGTCGCTTCCCAGCTGCCGCTGGGGGAGGACGACCCAGGCAAGCCGGCTTTACGGGAGACCCCCAAAAACGGGGCGTCTCGCCCCCGTGGGGGGGCAGGAAAAGAAACAAAGCGGCGAGCGAGCCCTAGGCTCGCCCGTCGCCGCTGGAGCCGGAACCGGAAGTCTATTATTATTATTATTAATCAGTTATGATTGTGGTGCCAATTCTTAGATGGCATCTAAGTTAGCAAAAACCCTTGCATCTTACATAACATAGTACAGGATGTTGATCCCATACCACAGCCTTTTGTATTGCCTTATATTCATATTCAAACTGATTTTATCAATGTTCTTTTGGCATAATTAGTGTTTGCGATACCAATGGAAACCTTATTGTACTTCTTCTATAATACCATTTTCCAACATTTTGTCTAATTTGTTGTTCCTGCTGACTGAAAATAATTAGGATCACTTTTAAAATGGTTCAGAGTCTTCTAGCACATATGATAAACATTATTTTTCCAGCCAATTGATGACTCTAGATCTCCTTTGATAACTCAGTCATCAATCACATCACTGTTTGAAAGTAAATCTATTGTAAAGTTGTATTATATAGAACTAACTAGAGGCAATGGGAGATGTTGGCAATAACTTAATTCTTTGCTTTCAAATACTGTGTAGTGAAGTTTGTCATTTTATACTAAATTAGCTATTATTATAAATAAATGTTTTAAAACAACTTGACCTCATGACCAGAGGATACTGCAAAAAGCCACAAATACATGCCAATTGTCAAGTATGCAAAATGCAATCATGAGGGGGAAGGGACAGCCTTTGAATCTAGGTTGTATCATTTTGAGGGTCCATCAGAACTCTGAATCCTTTTAAATCAAGAACCACCTACCTATATTTGGGTAGTTTATCTCCATAAATTAGTAGTGTCTTATTAAATCCACAAGGCTCTGTATTATTTTTGGCTTCTTGTTAAAGTACTGCTGAATCTGCAGAATGCAGAGTGGACCAAAGACTTGGTCATGTTCAGTCCAGAGTTACATCTCTCACTTACATCACATGTAGCTCCTTAGAATGTAGGTGTGTGAGGGAAAGTAGATACTGCATACTTATTCAAATACTTTAGGCTTCATGAGGCTCATCACCATTAGTTAAGCCACTCTCCCCAAGCATCCTTGTCCGTTAGAAAGCCTTTGGGCCTGCTTTTGAGATTATCCCCATCTGTTTCCATGTGTGCACACTTCTGCTTGACTCTGTGGCCAGTTCCATCAAAAATATTTCCCATGCATGTCCATTCCATCCCAATGCCAGTTTTTATGTATTATAATAATAATCTTTTTGTGTAAACATTATACAAATGAAGCCTTTCTATGTCAGTTGACCAAACTCTCAAAGAAGCATTGTGACAGTGATAATGAGAGATTTCAGCTACTCTGACAGCTGATGGAATTCTAACTCTGTCAGTTCCAACAAATTCCTGCCCTCTTTTGCTGACACCATTGGTTACAACAGGGGTGGGCAAACTTTGCAACTTTAAGTCTGAAGGACTTCAGCTCCCAGAATTCTCCAGCCAGCAAAGCTGACTGGAGAATTCTGGGAGCTGAAGTCCTTCAGACTTAAAGTTGCAAAGTTTGCCCACCCCTGGGTTAGAAGATGGATGAAGGAATAAGAGGGTCTGAAATCCCAAATCCTGAATCTTGGGAGAAAGCAACCATGTTATCATTCTGTTTATAATATGCAGGATATTAATATTAATAACATAAATCATAATATTAGTAATAGAAGTTATATACTAATTTCAGAAAAGTGGACTGGATGCTCAAATAGAAAGTAGGTCACCTGAATGTGAAAAGTGCCCATGAAGAATGAGAAATCTGTAAAAAAAGACACTGAAGGTGTCATTGCCAATAATTCTTACTAGAAGAAAAAAAATTGAGACATCTAAAGAAATACACAAAAGTTTTCTAAATGTTCAATTATCTATGGAACAGATTTCAAAGTATTTTTGGATGTTGTTTATGTTGTAGGCTACATATTTAATGTCATAGTGGAATTCTGTACTTAGAAAAGTAGTAGGTTGATGTATTTTTTGTACATGAAACTGATTAGACAGGTGTTCAAAATATTAAAAATCTGAAGAGACAAACTTGCTCTTAAAGCAGAATCATGCTCTGGGCACACTATTACTTCATATCTTGTGACAACTAAGAGAAGATTGTCTATCAGTATGTATTTTTAGAACAGTCTTCAGAATCTAATCAGTGTTTTCCTTAATAATAATAATAATAATATTTAATATTTGTAAACCGCTCCCTCTCCCCATAGGGACTCGGGGCGGTGCACAGGAAGAATAAAAAACAATAAATATATACAAACATTTCTTTAAAAAACAAATTAAACCTAAACCTGTGCTAAAATTCCCCATTAAAACTAAGCTATACTAAAAAACTTCCCAATAAAACCCCAGAGACAGAGAGACTATCCTAGGCCGGCCAGACAGAAAAGATGTGTTTTTAATTTAAGACGGAAGGAGCGGAGGTCCGTGGTCGTCCTAATGTCGGGGGGAAGGTCGTTCCAGAGGGCCGGGCCCGCCACAGAGAGAGCCCTTCCCCTGGGTGTCGCCCGCTGACAAAGTCTAGTGGACGGCACCCGGAGAAGTCCCTCTCTGTGGGAGCGAATCGGCCGTGAGGATGTATGAGGCAGGATCCGATCCCGCAGATCCCCTTTTATCCATTCAGATACACAGTTCATAAATATCCACTTTTGTAGATTCTCTGTAATAATTTCCTTATATGAGTGTATTAATAGCACTGACTCTCATTTTCCAATCTTGTAAGCACCATCATTAATTGTTCTGGGTTAAGAATTGTTCTGGGTTAAGGTTGAAAGAAAAGTAATTCTTCCAACATTATAGCGGCAAGAAAGTTATGGTATGTTCTCTAACATTTGTTATTTCACTTCAGTTGGCAGAAAATGTATTATAAGAAAAGGTTATTATTGTTAATGTTTCTACTATTAATGAACTGGAAGCTGCAGCGAATATTCATCAGTACACCTTGAACAACACAATGTGATTGCCTTTTTGCCTGCTGAAGGATTCCAGTCAGAATTCACTGCTGAATGCAGGCTGTTTATGGTGATGCATTAAAACTTCCAGAATGATGAAACCAAAGTAAAATTCATCAAAATCTCAATTAATCTAATGTCAGTACAGTAAAACACAGCATATTCATCACAATATTTGCAAAGCAACTGAAATTAAAAATACTAAATCAGAAGTTTGAACAGCCCTGAATGCTTGCCTTTGGGCTAGACAGGGGTGTAACTGCCAAGGCGTGAGATGTTTAGTACACTTGTGGTTTATTTGTTCCCCCCTTATCATAGCAATGTTTAATTTATTTTAGTTATTAATAATATTTTAGTTTTGTTTTTTATTTGTGTACCTCCCAGAGTTGCTATGTGTTCAACAGCCTTCTAAATTTAAACAATGCATAAATACATTGTTTTAGATTTAGATTATTGAGCAGTAGATAGGATGCCATTGTAAGTTTGCAAAGAATTGTTCTTTTGTAACAATTTCAGTAACAAAAGGAAAAGATTAGCAGAACCTAAATTCCATTGAGAAGAAATATCTATGTTGATTATGCTTCTTTAATACAGGTGGTTCTCATGTAATGACAATTGGGATCAGCAACTCTTATCACTAAGCAACATAGTTGTTAACATCACGTGACTGTGACTTGCAATTTTACCGCCAGCTTCACCATTGAGTCTGATGTTCAGAAGCTGGCTGTGAAGTGTGCAAATGGCAATCATGTGACTACGGGATGTTGTGATGGTTTTAAACTCCTGCTGGTTGTGAAATACCCAAAGGTTGATTACATGATTGTGGGAATGCTTTGAAAGTTGTAAGTGGGAAGATAGGCTATAAAGTCACTTTTTCAGTGCTGTCATAACTTTGAGTGGTTGCTAAACATGGTAGTCATTAAGGGAGATCTACCTGCAGCTTTTACTAGGAAAAAAAGACTATACACAAAGATATATATCTTCCATTCAGAATCAATTTAAAAAGAATATCAAGAAATTTGCAGCTGAAGTAACTTGATGAATAAAGTATAGTACAGTATCAGCCAGCTAGAATACCATGTAATTCAGGCACAATTAATTATCTGCCCTATTCTTAGTCTGTATATATTCACATAGAAGATACCCAAACTTCAAAACAAACATCTTGAAATAAATTAAGAGACTCTAAAAGTCACATAGTAAAAGATACTCACATAATCTTAAATCAGCAGCACTTGCAAAGCAGTTGGTTCATTCTAGTATTTTTGTTATAATATTGAAAGAAACTAATGTGGCATTAAAAATCAGTTAAAAATTAATACAATATTAAATATGCATTCATGAATTAGAGTTTACACAATCCGACAGATGCAATGCCTTCTTAACAGACACCTGCCTGTATCCAGATGATTCTGGGCTGAAGGAGATTGTTAAAGGGGAGGCACCAAGCCGTGAAATGTAGGAGGGGGAGCACAAGACCGAACAGCATGAGACCTTGCTACAAAATTCAATAAACATTCACTACAACAGAAAGACTAGCTTCGTACAAATGGCCACGTTCAGGCAATAAACAGAAGAAAACATTTGCAGATTTTAGCCACTGGCACACTAATTAAGCTAGGATTCACGTTGTTCTGTTATAATCAAATAACATGTTTCAAATAAGTGTTAGCCTTAGGAATCTCACAACAGATAACAGATTTATTTCCTTTCAGTTAAAATAAACCATTTTACACAAAGGATTAGCTACAGCCATACATACTTGTTTCTATCAAATGAATCTGGGTCAGAGCCTGGTGTGTCTCTGAGATGTGTTGCAGTTTACTTCCCACAATTCCTCCTCACCGTGTTGAAGCCAGGCATAATTTCTACACTCTTTCCTTGAGACTTTGCTTTCCTGTCCTTTGCAGATCAACCAACCAGCAGCACAATCTATTTTAGCAGCATTGCTTTGACTATGAGGTTGCTCTTATCTTTACAGCCCCAAGTTAAAGCAACACTGCTTTGATGAAATTGGTTATGGCAAGTATTTAAGGACAAGTGAAGCGAAGCTGTAGAAGACCGTTGCCTTAATCCTTACATGCAAGATTCCTTGCCACAATCACTAATATGGGGAACAAGATTAGAGAACAAGAAAGAAGGCAAGTAAATCCACCCAGAAGACAGTTTTAAATCCATTCTTCCGTGTAAAAGAAATTCCTTAATGGCTTTCAGCAAGTATAAAATTTAGGGGGAGTTTTTTTTGGGGGGGGGTATGTTTTGGACTGTAAATAACGTCCCAAGTATTTAGTCAAGTACTACATTTAATAAGCCTACTCTAATTCTTAGGACAATGCATACTTTGAAAATGATTCAGAAGTACTTCAGATGTCACACGCCCAAAGCAACTCTGTTCACTAAAGCAGCCTGCTATTTTTCAGGATTCTGTGCAGGACTGAAAATGAGATTATCTGCTTCAAGAGCTACAAGAATTCTGTTAAAGTGCACAGATTACTCAGCAAGCTAAGACTGAGTAGCAAAGGGACATCCTTTACATGACATGGACTCTCTGTAAACAATTAATGAACATTACAAAATAGAAGACGTAAGCAAGAGGTCGGTAGGTATGTAGCTAGTGTAGGCAGGTAGGTAGGTAGATAAATTGGCAGATGGAGAGTTACACCCATGAACCCATGCCAGTGGTGGGTTCCTATTGGTTTGGCCGAACTGGTAGTAGTTTGGTGGCCTTGGCCACTGGAACCGGCAGTGACCCAGGACTGCTACGCCCCCAAACCGGTTCTCTGGGTGGCGCCTATGTTGCCATCATCTTGTTTTTTGCTTCTGAGCAGAGCAATTTTAATTGCACTGTGCATGCACACACAGTGCCCATCAAGCACGTGGGCACCCGCATAGCGCACACAAAGTGCCCACAAGCAAACCGGCAGCAGTGACTGCTGGAACCCACCCCTGGCCCATACACATGCTACTATAAATAAAAGATGGCTACAAATTCAAATGGCAAGCTATAAGCAGATCTTCTTTCCTGGCAAAAAGAAAAGGGCTTGCGTCTATATCAGAAGTTTCTATCCATTACTTAAAAAAAATATATGCCTGTGCTGATGATGTTAAGATCAATGAGAAAGGCAGCAGAAAAAGGTTGCAGGTTGCTGAGTAAATCTTCTCCATCTGCACACCCTCCCCCAGTCATAGGTTGAGTACTACCTGTACAACCATTGTACAGGCTCTATCACATTCCTGGTTCCCCATGCCCATTGGCAACATGAAGATTTCAGGGCCTTTCAAAAAGGCAGCCGGGTGAGGGCCAATCTGATCTCCGAAGCGAAGATGTTCGAAATTGCCACTGCCACAGCAGAAAAGTCTCTCCTTATGAGCTCCCCCAGGCAGCACTTCCTAGCCAGCATGGCCCGAAGCATGTCAGGAGTGATGGTATGGATGTGATTGGAGATTGGCCTATGCCAAATTCATGCTATATAATGTCCATTACTAAACATGTATGCTGCCTTTCAGAAAACTTACAATAAAATGAATAAAAACTACTAAACAGTTAACTTGATGCCATAAAACAGCGAGAAAACATTCTCTCAGCATAACATAACTACCAAGATTATTTGCTTCAAATAAGCACTGAATTAATAATGGCAGATTTTCAAGATAATTTTTACACTGGAAGACCGCTGTGTTTCAATGCTATACAATGCAGTGAAGTTCAATTTTAAAAGCTTCTCAGAAGCCACCAAGTGCTATTCGTTATGAAATTCCTCATAAAATTTTAACCTTTTTTTCCTTGTGCATTCCTCATAAAATTTGAACATTTGCAATTACCTGGTACTTAATGATGTTATGGAAATTAATATGCCAGAAGCAAAATAGCTGTCTCTTTTTGCAAAGCCTTTTCAAAAAGTGCCTGTCAAAGACTGATATGCATATTCTGGAAACACAAAAAGGAAAAGGAATGGTGCTGGAGAAACTAGATAAAGGCAAGCAAAGGGACTCTAGACAATTTGGGGGGGAGAAGGGAAGGGGAGAATGAGAAGCAGAATTGTATACAGTCCTAAATTAATTGAACCCCAAAAGACACAAATGAATAGGCACAGATAGGTCCTTCTTGAAAACCACACTCATTTCAAGAAAATGGTTGTTTGGCTGTAAAATTTCCAAGCTGTTATTTTTTCTTAAAAGTTTAAACACTTGAACTGTTCAGCAACAATTTCAAAAGTAAATCCACTTCACATGTGAGTTTTACATTTTACAATCACCATCTCTACAACCCGTTCATAAAACAAATCCCACAATTTTCCTAGTTGGCTCTTTCTTGACTCTTCTCAGAATGAAGTGCCACTCTTTTCTATCTAAAATGTGTGCTAGTTCGCACATAACTGCACCTGCTTACAATAGCTTTATACTACTGGAATGCAAGAAAATGTAACCACAATCCAAACACCTGATAGGTCCCTTATAATAGACATAGTAAATGTCATTTGAGTTTTATAAACCTGATGAAATAGGTTTCCTCCATTGTGGCGCCTCTCCTCTACAATAGCCTCCCTCCCAGAAATGCACATGGGGCCCATCCTGCAAGGCTTCTACAAGTCTTTAAAAACATAGCTTTGCTCCCAGCTTGGGGTTGGGCCCTTAGGGAGCCCATGACAGTTTTTATAAGAATTTTAGATATTGGTTGATTCTTTTATCTAGGCATATATGTCTTTCTCTTTTCGGACTTTTTGTCGAGCCCAAATTTGACATATGTGTAGCCATTTTATTTTATAAAAGGAATTTGTTTTCGAAGATGGACTTTGCATATTTCTTCTTTGAATGGGTTTTATCACTTGGAAACCTGACACTGTTTTTCTCTTCCATTTAAATTGTGTAGGCTTCCCAGAATCATTCTGGAGTTGAGCAGCCTTCCAAATCCAATGAATGCATGAATAAATAATAGTATAATGTCATGTCAAGAGTTACCTGATGTATAAGCTGGCTTTAGACGGAGGCACAGCACTTGAGATCATATTGTCAATAATAAATGGATTATGGAAGAGGCACGTGAATATCAAAAGGATCTACATATGAGCTCTATCAATTACAGAAAAGTTTTTGATATGGTGGAAAACAATAAACTATAGTCAGCTTTACATGATCTTGGTATCCAACGACCATGAACCTGATTAGACTTATCAGATCACTATACACTGATCAGGAGGCAAGAGTGAGAACGCCCTATGGCTGTGATGGCAAATCTATGTCACGCATGCCACAGGTGGCAAGCAGAGCCCTCTGTGAGCATGCGAGCTGTCGCCCTAGTTCAGCTCCACCGTGTATGCGCACACACCTCCCACCAGCCAGCTGGTCATCGGGTCTCCAGCACACATGCATGGGGACAGGGCATGCACGGGGGATGTGTGCATGCATGGGTCAGATCAACCCGATTGTTGCAAGTGCTGCATGAAGACTAAATTGTTGACCTGAAAAGTACAACAGGAAACCTTTTGCAAAAATCTCTAGTAATTCAAAAATGAAGAATATGCTATTAAATTTAAATTGCTAAGTGAAAAAATATCTGAAACATAGCTATTTGCAAAACAGGCCACTTCACTGTAGCCACTCAGACAGCAACACTTCTAAGAACTAAAACTCCAAGATTAGATTACTGAATAGATATATTTTTTCAAGATCATATTTATGATCATACAATCTAGGAAAGTCATCCCATTAAAAGCTGCTCAGATCCTACTTTTCTTTTTGTTCTTTTTCCTTGTCGAGCAGAAACAACCTTTTTAGTCATTTCTCATTTCTTTCCTCTATCCAGGGGTGTCAAACTCAAAGCGTCATGGTGGCGTCACATGATGTATCATGACTTTTCCTCCTTCGCTAAACCAGGTGTGGGCGTGGCCAGCGCATGGTGAACTTTGACAGCCCTGCTCTAGTCTCTCTTTGCTCTCTTCAACAAGCAGGAAATTTTGCTTGCTCTCTTGCTGTTGTCCCATTCCTTACCTGGCAGGGAAACCTTCGGGACAGGGCAGCCAGATCCTGTTCTTCTCAGCCTGTTTTCCTTTGCTGTTGATTATCTCCCTGCTGATTTGGTGTCTCTAAATCAGTGTCGTTCCATAAGGTCTCGGGACCGTGAGTCCTGTAGTTTAGCATTGTTCAACACAATGGGGTTTGAGGTGGAAGAGGCAACTGCAGACACTGGCTAGAAACACCACAGCTGAGAGACCCAGCAGGTCTGGCAAGGCCATTGCTCTTCTTGGAAAACTTCTTATGGCCCACCCTAGATATAGATATTGCTCCTTGCTGGCATGCAGTACAGGTCATGTAAAATTGTTGATGGCTGCTGTCTGCATAATCAGACATGAACAGGATACAGGTTACTGAGAATTTGTCAAGATGGAAGCATGGAAGGCAGTGTCTGAATTAGATTTGGTGTCTCTAGTTAATATACTTTGGCTAGGACTCTGTCCAGCTCCAAATTCTGGTAATTTTGTTAACCTGTAATTTACAACCTTTATAATGATATTGAGTTATTTTGTCTTTTTCAGCTGGACCACGATAATAGCCTCTCTCAATCACTTTGTTTTTTTTTTAAAGAGGGTGAAGCTGCTTAGGGGTTCATGACATAAGCAGCTTTTAACACATGGTACAGAAATATACAGGATTGCTGGGAATGGGGAGACCAATGTAACCATTCAGCAATACCCATACTGGGAACACGTGTATCCTCTCTCCTTCAGTGATCCTGATCTAGATTTTAGTTTCCCCAGTTGCTCAAGGGAAGTGAGAAGCAGTGGCATAAACTCAGGGAAAATCTGTAGAAGATAGGCTAAAACCTCTTTCTGATCCTGATTACAACTCTTGAGTTTGTCTTTGTCTTACCTAGTAATGCTAACCTTGTGCACTTTCCCCCCAATTTATCTATGTTTTTATAGACTCAAGAGTGGAGCAATGTTGTGAAAAAGAATATGCAGGGGTTTATTTATCCATTTATTTTGATAAATTAAGGCATGAAAGTCTCACCAAATTATAATCCACCCCAATCCTCTGAAATACTTTCAATGGAGTCTTACCTAAACCACCCCTGTAGTCTCTGGTTAAGTGGAGATACTAACTCTGGATCTCCTTGCTGGAGGTGTACTACTATTCCACCTATTAACTATGATCTAGAAAGGAAATATAAGCACTTATGGGAGGTTGTATTAGTAATTTCTTAAGACTTGCATGATATGTAGAGGCAATATTTGGTTATCTATCTGCGGGATCGGATCCTGCCCCATGCATCCTCACGGCCGATTCGCTCCCACGGAGAGGGACTTCTCCGGGTGCCGTCCACTAGACTTTGTCAGCGGGTGACGCCCAGGGGAAGGGCCTTCTCTGTGGCGGGCCCAGCCCTCTGGAACGACCTTCCTCCCGACATTAGAACAACCACGGACCTCCGCTCCTTCCGTCAAAAATTAAAAACATACCTTTTCTGCATGGCCGGCCTAGGTTAGTCTCTACCTTAGGGTGCTAGGGAACGCTAATTTTAATATGGGGTTTTTAGTGCAGGGATAATCAGGTTTAATTTGTTTTTACTCTATTGTATTTATTTTTATATATTTATCTTATGTGTTTTAATTTTCCCTGTGCACCACTCCGAGTTCCCCTGAAGAGAGGACGCGGTATATAAAATAAATTATTATTATTATTATTATTTATTACCTCTGCTTTCTAATAACAAAAATAATATGACTTCCTGTTTAAAGACTCAAAGAAAAATTAAATTTTCAGCTCTTACTGATGCCTTCCCCAAATCTCGGTTGCTGGAACTGTCGATCTTAGAATTCTTCTCTTTTCTTCTTTTCAAGCTAATACAATTTCTGAATCCTAATTTATATTGTGATACTAATACAAAGGACACAAATGCATACAATATTCAGCTACAAAATGCACTTCACCTTTGAAAATATTTTTGACCATCCTAATTTAAACAATCTTCCAAGCCACAGTATCAACTCTGGAATGATACCAGTAGGCCTGATGCTTTTTAATACATTGTCATGAGTGCAGCTGTTGCAACATGTTTATCCCTAGCACCTTTGTTATTTTCATAAGCCCTGCCCATTTTTTTTGTAACATACTTGAATATGTGCCATATAAGATTTCTAGAGGGACAAGTGCATGTTACTGAATACTTACATACAAGCAAAACTGAACATACAGGCACCTTTTAAAATATTGTCTCATTCCATTCCCTAGATCCATGCTAAACAGAAGATGGTAAAGCAGAGGAGAGATAATACTCCAAATTGTGAGAGAAGCAGCAGCATTTTATTTTTTAATTACTATGATTTTCATCAATTCATCAATTCCAGGGAGGTGTAAGATACCCTCAGGGCACTGGGATGCAGAAAACAGGAAATCCAACCCACCACAGCATTTTATCAACACCACTTAAGTTGGCAGGAACCCTGGTTCATAAAGTTATTGCACATTATATATGTTTACTTACATATCTAATGAAAACACTTTGATGCTTAAAAACCCAAAAATTGAGAACTGCCCTTTGTATCAATCGCACATATACATATTATTTTCACATTTGCCAACAAATGTGCCATTCACTTATCAAAAGAGAATTGAGAAGGTAGATTGTATAGGAAAAACATATACTGGTAAGTACTTTAGGAGTCAATGATTTTGAGACCATAATGAAATGATTCACTTCTATTATTTTTCATTATAAACTGAATGCAAGAACATCAAGGATTTCATGGATTTGTAAAAAAAGAAATGGTGAAATAGAAAATATGTTGTCATGGTGATTCACCAATGATGATTTGCTTCTGAATTTTAGAAAAGCACTAGATGTATATTGCCATAGTTCAAGTTAACCACACATTCTTCCAGTTTTATAAACAAATAAGAACATGAAAAGGATATAAAATCCCAGTTACAGAATCAATATCAGATTTTACATTCAAACAAAGGTACATGATTTTTTTTTCAAAGTTATTAACACATCCACTTGGATTTTGAAAAAAAAAATGTAATAAATGAACGTAGATAAGCAGTAATATGTATGTAGTACACAATTAGTAGTAATATTAGTAGTACACAATTTATAAAGATAAATGTCTACCATTTTTGCATCTTCTGAAAATATAAGCTTAAACCAATTATAATTTTGAAGAAATTTCAATACCTATGTAACATTTTTTTAAAAAGCAGAACAATAAAGTGAATCATGCCATTACAGAAAAGCAGCAAAAGACATATAGCACTCAAATGTTATTTTGTGCACACAAGATCTGAAAGAGCAAATACAGCAGATTGCACCTTTGTTAACATTAAAAGGAAATTTCTAAGCATGAAAGAATCTGACATTAAGACACCAGTTTCCAAATGATTCTTAGATAGACATTAACAAATGTACAATTAAAAAAAGAAAGATTTGCAATACATCACAGCATGAGCACTTACCAGCAATTTATCAGCTTAAACTCAACCAGCCATCTGGCCAGGTTTTCCTTGAACTAAATTCAGGAAATTGCCCAGCTGACTGGATGCAACGTCCATTCTGATCAAACCTATTCCAAAGTTAATCAATTAATTAATCAATTTAGATTGTGGTTTCTTTAGCAAACAACGTGCTGACAGTAGGTTGCATGTAGGCTGCCCCGTAGTTCTCCTTTATAAGTAACTCATCTTAAAAACAAATTGCCCATGCATACTGCTTGCATATTCTTTTATATGAATTCAGAAGCTGTAGATATACAGTGAACTCTTCACAATGGCAGCCTGCATGATGAAAAAGCAAAAGTAGTTTTCAGTCTGCAGAATGCCTTAAAAGGGTTACCATGGAAATAAATGTGGAAAGGGGAGGGGGCTCCGCGGATGACAAATGCTGCCTCTAAATAGGGACAAGCCTTGAAGGGAGGCTGAATGGAAGCTGTGAAAGAGGAAGAAAATTTACTATTACTACCAGGCTCAGACTGCCACTGGTTTAAGATTTCAGCTCTTTCACTCTGAAATTGTACTAAAGCCATGTTTTAAAATGCGGCTAGGTCTACCACAGAAGAATAGGAGGACAATGCTTAAAACAGTTTCTCCAACTTCTCAAAAACGGGGACACCTGAAACTGCTTTATTTGCATTGACACAGGGATGGATATCTTTATGCTGATTTTTACAATTGGAAAAAACAGCACTGGAAAAAGCAAACTGCAGGATTTGGTAAAAATAATTAAAAACTTTAACTGAGGCATAAGGAAGAACATGTTCTAGTATTTAATGGATGGTTGTTTTTACAGGCATTGCAGATGCAACATCTTTTTTCCCCCCTAAATGAAGATCAATAAATACTGTTCAGTTAGCAGGGAGGATGGAAGAAACTAAAAACATCACTTTAGGAATACACAGCAACTCATTCATTGCACAGGAGTTTTGCTCTGTATAGTCAACATTTTGAGCCCAAATTGGACCTCCTCCTGGTTTCATTAAAAGCCAGCTGAAACCATTCATGTCCCATTGAAACTTTGCATTCAAACCTCCCCTCTGTCTCTCTGAATCACATTATGGGGGAGGAGGGAGTCATGGATTAAATTTAGGAGTGTAAGAGAGAGGAAATATATACGACTTAAGTCGTTTAATGGTTTGAATTAAATTTATATCATTTTAAACCTTGCAAGAGTGGCAGAAACTGCACTTTTAGAAATGGAAAGGGAAGTGGGAGAAAACTGGAATAAAACGTTTGTGTTATAGCAATTTTAGAAAAAAAATCACTGCTAACAATAATATGTGTGTGTCCTTTCATTAAAATACTTGCCAATAAACAAAGTATTTGATGTTATTCTAAAGCTTATTCAGCACCTGTTTGCTTCGTAGAAACTAACATCCAACACTTAATTCTCATTATCTTCATTGAAGGTAATTAAGTTATGATGAACATGATATAAAACATTGGTCCATTTAGGATTTTTATTAAACAGAAAAGCAGAAGTCTGCCAGACAGAGCTAAAAGTCAACTGTGTAGAGGAAATATATCTCAGACTTAGGGCCCAAAACATTCTCCTAAGGGGAAGTTTCTTTCATATCCTTTGACATACCATAGACAAGCTTGTTGTATCCATATCGCCCTATGGGACTGAACTGATTATTGATTATTTCAGTAAAAGGATAATAGTGACAGTATCATTGTTCCTTAAAACTGTCATTATAACACTAAGAATCGGCTACAGCTTTTTAGAGATGCAGGTGGCATTGTTCAATAAAGAACTGTTGTTGCTTACAGAATATACTTTGAGTTTTAATGTGTTAATCGTGTAGATTTTGCAATCTTTCGAGCAGTGCAAGTAGATTCCACAAGTAGCATATCAGAATTATCTCATGATGAGTAACACTTTCCTCTTCTCTCCCCAAACCCCAAAATGCCCAAATTATTATGAAAGTGACTTGAACCTTTCTGACTTGTATTACATTAAGAATGTGAAAGGGCAAATTATCATCCACGCATTCAAAAAACGGAAGAGGGGGGAAAAAGGAATGCCGTGCTGCATCATCCTTTCTTATTTTCAGAGGTTCATCTTAGAAAAGGGGAAAGAAAAGAATAAGTAGGTAATATGGATTCAAACATAATCAAGGAAAGTGAGGACAGGAGCTCAGGAATTATAAAGCATGTAAGTACCGTATTTTTCGGAGTATAAGACACACTTTTTTTCCTCTAAAAATTGACTGAAAATCTGTGTGCATCTTATACATCGAATACAGCATTTTTTGCCTCCTGAAATCCCGCCCCTTCACCAAAATGGCCACGCTCATACCCTTATGGAGGCTTCCAGAGAGCTCCTGGGGACTGGGGAGGGCAGAAATGAGCAAAAACAGGGTGTTTCTCCCCCCAGCCCCCAGCAGCACTCCATAAGCCTCCATAGGGCTATGCATACTATTTTTTTATTTAAAAAACAGGCTGTTTTTCCTTGTTTGGGCCCCCACCCCCCCAGGAGCACTCTGCAAACTGCCCCAAGGCTATTCATGCCTTTTATTTGAAAAAAAAAAACAACGGGCCCATTTTTGCAAAAAACGGGCCATTTGGGGGAGGCTTGCACAGTGCAAAAAGGGGTTTTTCCCCCCTTTCGGAAAGCTGCTTAGTTAGAGTGATTGATGAGAATTACGTTGGTCAAGTACTGTGCCTGCAGAAACAAAGATTTGTTCCAAAAGTGATCAGTGATTTCCTTCTCCAGCACATGGGTAAATACACCTGGAAACATCTACCTACCTACCTACTCTCACTCTCTCTCCTTACGTATCTACTGTATTTCTCTCTCTCTCTCTATTTTTCTCTCTCTATCCCTCTACCTAGCTACCTACCTATCTACATTCTCTCTTCCTACCTACCTACTGTATTTCTCTCTCTCTCCCCTCTATCTACCTATCTACCTATTCTTCCCCCTCACCTATCTACTATATTTCTCTCTCTATCTCTATCTCTATCCCTCTACCTACTTATCTATCTACACACACTCTCCCTACTCACCTACCTACTGTATTTCTCTCTCTCCCCCTCTACCTACCTACCTACCTACTCTCTCTCTCTCCCTACCTACCTACTGTATTTCTCTCTCTTTCTCTCCCTCTCTATCCCTCTATCTACCTACCTACTTTTTAAAAAAATTTGTCTCTTCAAAACCTGGTTGTGTCTTATACTCCAGTGCGTCTTATACTGTACTCCAAAAATATGGTACATACTATACATTTATAAGGAACTATTCTGAAATCCAACCATGTTAAACCACAATTTAAACATATTTATGTATCTTTTTTGGTCAACAGATTTTTATCCTGCATTTACAAAACTCTCTAACTTTTTCTTCCTGCAAATTTTCAGAGTCACAGTGTATCCCAGTCACAGTGTTAACAATGTTTTGACAGTATTAAAAGCTGTGAAGAATAATCATAACTTGTCTTAAAAATTATCTCTGTCACTTAAAAGCACTAGATTTACAGAGCGTTGATTAACAACAGTGATAAAAAACCCATAAAACAATTGCCTAGCTTGGCCACAGAAATTCTGCTCCCAACTGTGATTGTAAATTGGGCACTATCTGTAAATCATATAAATAATAAATAAATAAATAAATAATTTAATTTATAACCCGCTCTCTCTCCCCGAAGGGACTCGAGGTGGGGCACAGGGAAATTAAAAATGCATATAAAATTACAGACAATACAATGTTAAAAAGAATTAAACGAAACCCTGTGCTAAAATCCCAAAGCTAAAACAAACCCCTAAAAACCCCTAAAACAGTTGTCATCCCAAGCCGGCCAAGCAAAAGAAATGTGTTTTTAATTTTTGACGGAAGGAGCGGAGGTCCGTAGTTGTTCTAATATCGGGGGGAAGGTCGTTCCAGAGGGTCGGGCCCGTCACAGAGAAGGCCCTTCCCCTGGGCGTCACCCGCTGGCACAGCCTAGTGGACGGCACCCGGAGAAGTCCCTCTCTGTGGGAGCGAATCGGCTGCAGGGATGTATGGGGCAGGATGCGATCCCGCAGATAACTAGGTCCCGTGCCATGGAGCGCTTTAAAGATGATAACCAACACCTTGAAGCGCACCCGAAAGACGACAGGCAGCCAATGCAGCTCGCGCAGGAGCGGTGTTACATGGGAAAACCTAGAGGTTCCCATAATTGCCCGCGCGGCTGCATTCTGGACAAGCTGAAGTATTCGGGTGCACCTCAAGGGGAGCCCCATGTAGAGAGCATTGCAGTAGTCCAGTCGGGATGTCACGGGAGCATGAGTGACTGTGCACAGGGCTCCCCGGTCCAGTAGGGGATGCAACTGGTGGACCAGGCGAACCTGGTAAAACGCCCTCCTGGCTACAGCTGTCACTTGATCTTCCATGGACAGCCGTACATCAAGGAGAATGCCCAAGTTGCGTGCCCCATCCACAGGGGCTAGATGTTCGCCCCCTATGGCCAGTGATGGAGTCAACTGGCTGTACCGGGATGCCGGAAACCACAGCCACTCGGTCTTGGACGGGTTGAGCTTGAGTCTGTTCCTTCCCATCCAGGCCCGCACGGCTTCCAGGCACTGGCACATCACCTCTACGGCATCGTTGGGTTGGTTTGGGGTAGATATATACAGCTGCGTATCATCAGTGTAGAAGTGATGATAACTTCTATTTGCCTGTTTTATTTTTCTATGGAGTTCCGGGATAAATCTAGACCTCCAAGGAGAACTGTATTTGGAATAAGTTATGCAAAGTAAAAAGCTTTGCTAATTGGAAGGAATATGGCATTCCACCACGGCCAACTTGTCATGGCCAACTCACCACAATCAACTTGCCACAGCCAACTCACTGCAGGACAAGACTTACACTAATATGAAAGAAATGGTGGACTAGAATCATTAAAGAAAGGATGCAAAAGGAGAGGAAGAATGAAATGTGAATGACAAAAATTAAAATATTTTTTTATTTCTTTAAAATACTTAAATAGAATTATTAAATTGTCCCACAGCAAGGTGTCCCATGGCAAGTTGTCCCATGGTGAGTTGGCTTTGTTGAGTTGACCGCAGCGAGTTGGCTGTGGCAAGTTGTCGCATTTTGACCCAGCAGAGCCTCATGCTTGTGTCAGTTGTTTTTCAGTACATCACGGATTCACAACATTTCTGTATCATGGATCCATTTGAGAATCTCTTCTTGGAAAAAAAAAAGTCTTTTAATGCCTAAAATAAGCACATGTAGAATGTATTATAATTATGCTCAAATTCAATTATAAAATATTATAAAAATGTAATATAGTAATTGCGATAGAATGTAGTCTGGATTCCCAGAAGGGCGGGAAGGCATTTCAGAGGAGCAAAACGACAACTCAGTTCAGATAGTTTGTGTGACAAAAAGAGGATTAAAACAGCTCATCTCTTAATAGGTCTCAGGGTGTATGTTTTATGGGGGTGGTAACCTGCTTTACTTTGGAAGATTCTGTCTATAGGTGAGGAGCAATAAAGAAATTTGTTTGGAAGTATCAAAATGTATCTTTCTTATTTTTTGGGTCCTGATAGTAATATATTTATTTATTAAACAAACTTCTATGGTCATCCATCTATCAGAAGGAGCTCTGGGCAGCAAAAAGAAATAAAAACATAATACAATTAAAACAAAAACCATTTAAGGCAAACCTCAGCAATACATGTACATATTTATTGATCCATGCAATTAATAATAAGACAATGCCTTTTTAGATATAATAGGTTTACATTTAACAATGTGTTTTGAATCTAAAGGTTATAAATTCCATTGTTGCTTGCATACATTACTGAATGAAAAGTTGAATTTCAATAGATGTTAGTGAAATGATTTTTTTTCTCATCCAGCGCCATGGACCCCTGAAAATTATCCATGAACCCCAAAGAAACTATGTATTATATGTTAAAACCCCTACAATCAGAGGTGGGTGGCTCCCGCTTCGGCCTGGATGGGGCGAATCGGTAGTAGTGGTGTCGGGAGGCTCCGCCCACCCACCTGGATGCTTTTGTGCAGAAGTGCCGCGCATGCGCACATTCCCAAACTGGTAGTAAAAGTTTTGGCAACCCACCACTGCCTACAATAGATCAATACAATACAATACAATTGTATTGTATTGAATATTGTAGGCAGTACAATATATTGTAGGCAATACAATACAATTGTATTGCATTGCCTACAATATATTGTACTGCCTACAATATTCAATAGAAGGTTATTTCTCTTCTTTGGTTGTTTGCAGGAATCAGTGGTTAATTACTCCAATTCTGAAAAGCACAGGTATATACCATTAATAAGCTACTTGTATTATATGGAGAAAAAGTGCTTCCCAAGGGTTTTTTAAGCTCAATTTTTTTTCTCTGTCTGGGGGTGAAGCTTCTGTTAATTAGTTTTCTCTTCACTTAGCAATATTTTGGAAAAGTGACATCACTTAGTGCTGATGTATGAAGTAGCTCACCTGGTTCAGTTAGAATGGATTTCCGAACAAGAACATATTGGGAAACTTTACTTATAGCCACTCATTATCATGAAATTACGGGGACAATGGTCAGGAGGAATATTTTATCACAATGCCCCCAATATTATAGAATAGACTTGTGAGGGAATAAACACCATCTGCCCTCCTGCTACATGATCCCCCAGACACACAGACCATACTTGAAGCTGATAAATTGAGGACAGGAAAGAGCTGGAAGGGGTTTTGTTTTTGTTTTTTTGCAACCATCAGAATTTCTTACAGGGAGGAGAAAAGGTTCACGTAGGCTAAGAAGCTGGCAAGAAAAGAGAGTAGTAATTATTGCTGGCAGTGGTGACATTCAATTTTTTTTACTACTGGTTCTGTGGGTGTGGCTTGGTGGGCGTGGCAGTGAAAAGATACTGCAAAATCCCCATTCCCTCGCCACTCCCGTGGGAAGGATATTGCAAAATCTTCATTCCCACCCCACTCTGGGGCCAGCCAAAGGTGGTATTTGCCGGTTCTCCGAACTGCTCAAAATTTCTGCTACCTGTCAGAACCTGCTGAATTTCACCTCTGGTTGCTGGACTCAAGAAAGAGGAGGGAAAATGGCTAGTAAGCAAAAGGAAGAAAAAGCCTGTTTCATACTGATAGAAAATGCTCTTGGATGACTCCAGGTCACTGAAGATGGGTCAGTATAGAGGTTGCTATGCACGGAAGAAGACTATGCCACATGGGATCAATTTACCCAGCACAGATCCTCAGAGAAGAAAGAAGATGATGGTGAATGAAAATGAAGACCCATGAGTAAATTTGTAGTTGTGTTTGTAGCAGTGGCGTAGCGTGGGTTGTCAGCACCCGGGGCAAGGCAAGTAATTTGCGCCCCCTAACCCGTGGATTTTAGCACTCGAGTCTCTTCCACTAGATTAGTTAAAGAAACCCTTACCCCCTAAGCACATGTATTGTTTGTTATGAAAATACTGATGTAAGTAAAGTAAAATGCATCTAAATACAAGTTTATTTTCAAACACTTTATTGAGTGCGAACATGCATTACACATTCTCCACATTTTCAGCAGGTCTATGAATACAAATCTACAAATGTAGTAACCTAGCATGGGCCATGCTATTATATGTCGTCTCACAACCATCATATCAAGATGATATCAATATCAAGAACAAAAACTAAACATCAAAATGGAACCATACCCTGGAGATGATCCAAGACTGGGCTAGATGGAGCCAACTTCCTCAATCCTGTACCTCTAATTGTAATTCTTTAATAGAAGTGCAAGATATCAATCTGTATATAATATACAGATTAATTTAAATTCGCCTGCTTGTAATTAGCGCAAATTTTTCAACAACGGAATTGAAATCTACATTAAAGTCTCTTTCAATGGACAGTATTGCTAGATTACTCAGTCTTTCTTGGCTCATTGTAGATCTCTGATATGTTTTAATTAGTTTAAGTTTTGAGAAACTTCTTTCACAACTCGCTGTAGAAACAGTGATAGTAAGAAAGATTCTTAATGTGACAACAAAGTTAGTTAAACTTTCTTGCAGCTTCCACTTATACACCCAGCGAAGCAAATCTAAAGCTGACCAGTTTGCAACCTGCTCATCAGGATTGACCTCCTTATACAAGATAATGTGGTGCCGAAGTCGAGTTATTTCGGTGAGCATAGATGCAGCATTCAATTCCGTGTACTGAGCACACGTGTGCTGAATTTGTTTCTTAATAAAATCATCTTTTTTAGTATCCAACAATGTTTGGATTTGCAAAAAAGCAAATCGCTGGTGCAGCGTATTCATCTGCGTAGTACGTTTTTTAATTTCTGCCTGAAGCTGATCAATTGCTTCCAGTTGTTCTCTGCTTGTTTCCTGTATTAAGATCAAGCCAGCATCGCAACTGTTCTCACCATCCATCTTCTTGCGTCTTCCAACTCTTCTCTCTGTAGGTATGCAATAGGTTTTGCATACCTGCAGAGCTTTCTCAGTTGCCTTTGACACTAGACTATCCCGTTTTTCATGACAAAATAAAGTCAATGCTTTTAACTTTTGCACGCATTGATCAAAACTACAAACTTTGTAGTCAGATTTCAAGGAAAACCTTGAGAAATAGGATTTGAGAATTGAGAAATTTATAATAATTATACTTGTAGCCATAGCTTAAGACGGGCACACTGACATAGTGGCAGAAGAGTTATTATTGCAAGCAGGGAGACAGGTAATCACTGAAAGGTGCAGCCATTAGGCCATACATCAACTCTACATTACAAGTCAGAAGCAAGAGGGAGGAAGATCAGGGTGTATGCTTTAGTCAAATACTACTTACGTATTTAGTCATGCACAACCTAAAGAGCAAATAAAGCTTTTCCATCTTTAAAACATTACAAGGAACAAGCCTGTATTGCTTTTCAAGGAAATAATTCTGTGCTGTGCTTTGCTGTTTGAGCCTAAAAAACTCTTAACCAATCTCCAGGAAACCCAATTAGTTCCAATACTGATATTCCAGAAGCATGGTGAAACACTCTTTTAAAGAGCTTTTTTTTCAATTAACGGAGAGACCACCACAGGAGTGTTTAGATTGCTCTGATTAGATTACTGGTTTTAATTTTTTATTTCATTGCAATTATATCATGGATATTTTATGCTTAGATGTGTAATTATTCATGTATACCACAGAAAGTTAAATGATGGCATCGGTTCAGAAATCTAATGAATATTTAACTAATATTAAAAGTAGCACGGAGTCAGGGAAAACGTAACATTTTCTCTTTTTTTCATATATAGGTAGTTCTCGACTATATAGGTAGTTCATTTAGTGACCATTCAAAGTTACAATGGCATCGAAGAAAGTGATTTATGACCATTTTTCACCCTTTTGATCATTGGTTCCCTGATCAAAATTCAGACACTTGGTAACTGACTCATATTTATGATGTTTGCAGGGTCCTGGGTCATGTGATCACATTTTGAGAACTTCTTCAAGCAAAGTCAATGGGGAAGCCAGATTCGCTTAATAAACAGGTTACTGACAACTACAGTGTTTCACTTAACAATTGTGACACGAAAGGTCGTAAACCGGGGTAAAATTCACAAATTCACAAATGTTTCGCTTATCGAGAGAAATTTTGGGCTCAATTGTGCTCGTAAGTCCAGGACTACCCATATCTATATAAATCAAAATGTAACTATGAGTTTGTTCAAAACAGGTAATCTCCGAAAGTACTGCACCGATCTCTTCCAAATTTTCACACAACGTTCCTTTCAAATATGGCACCAATGATATATATATAGATTATGTAGATGTTACACCTGTGCCAGGTACATGCAATGGAAATGTTAAAAATTGTAAAAAAAAAAGGTAGGTAGATGGATACAGTGAGAGCAGTGGGCCACAGGTATCATGTCATCCTTTATGACATAAAATACTCTGTCCATAAGATTCAAGGAGAAATACAGTAGGTAGGTAGGTAGGTGGAGAGAGAGGAATAAATACAGTAGGTAGGTAGAGGGATAGAGTAGGAGAGGGAGAAATACAGTAGGTCGGTAGGTTGGGGGTTATACGGTGGTTGTGTGTACGTGTTTGTGTGTGTGCAGGTGTAGATCTACACACAGATTGGTTGGCCATTTAACCAGATTGGGCCACAGCAACGCTAAATATAAGTTTATAATATAATTTTATAATATGTTTACTTATATTCCAGAAAGTTATACTACAATGCATAACCCAAAGTTCTCAAATGTCCAGGCTCTAATTATCCTTTGGAAACATGTGAAGACCCAGCTCTCTGGAGAAGGTTCTCATGCTGGGAAAGAAGGAGAGGAAAGGAGAGGAGACGGAAAGAAAGGAAAGGAAAGGAAAGGAAAGGAAAGGAAGAAAGAAAGACTTTGTTACAGAAGTGGGAGATATGAAAGAACAGGTTAGGGATAGATCATCACTGTCTATGTCAGTGATGGCATGTGTCGAAAGCACGCACATGCACACCCATAATGCAATGCACACATGACCTCTCTGAATGCCTTGCATGTACACAACCCCCCGCACATGTGTGCATGACCCCATTTCACTCCCTCCACACACACCCCGCATGCACACATGTCCCCCCGCATGTGCCCCACCCTGTTTATGCATGGCAGAGACTTAAAAACTAGCTGGCCGGTGGGAAGCGTGCACGCATGCACAGTGAAGCTGAGCTGGGGCGATGGCTAGTGTGCCAACAGGTGGCACATGTGCCATAGGTTCGCCATCACAGGTCTATGTGGTCCCTAGGAGTCAAAAATGAATTGCTGGCATATAATCATCACCACTCTGCTTCTTACTCCTTACTTAATACAGACTTTAAACTGAAAATATGACCTGAAAAAGAGAATTAGATATACGCAATGTATCCTAAACCAAGAGATCCAGTCCAAGTTAATTAAACAAGCTTCTGTTCAATTCAATGGAAAATTAAGATCAAATTCATTTTCATTCTGTGCATCTTATTCCTTGAAATAATCATGACCTTTTCCACTTACTCCACTAGTTAAATAACTTTTGCTCTTACAGTAGTAAACAGGGGGCATTAAAAAGATTTTTTACAAGAACAGTAACTGCATATTTCCACAAATTCATCCTTATTTTGGGCTAAACCTGGATAAGAGAGTTACCCAAGATAGTAATGTATATGCATAGGTAGATTGCCTGATTTTCTCCTCAATCAGCATCCCAGCACTTTTCTTTTTTTAGAACAATATTTTCCCAAATCCTTTAAAAAATGTGCAAAGCACGAGCCATTAAATGTAATGTGGCATGCTCATAATCCTTCCCCCAATTCCATTTTTATCTTAAATAATCTCCATGCATGTCTCGGGGGAGATTCAGCTGAGCTGGAAGCACTGAGGATGTAGCACCAGCAATTCCAGTATGCAGCTGCTCCTATATCTGGCTCTCTGTCTAGAGGATGGATCAATCTTTTTTTGTTCTGCTCTTTGAATCCATGTACGTTCAGGCTTGTATTAATGATAATATTTAACCACCTTGCCTTCTGTCAGCCTCTTTTTCAAAAGCTTCATTCTGCAAGTGTTTGAATCTTTTATATTATGTCCCAAATATCTAAGCTTTTACTCCCTCTTAATATGGTGTTTGGATCAAACAAAATATAGTGGGGCAGTAACCTCCCATAATTTAGAATACAGCTCCCTCCAAAGTATCAAAAAGGCCAATGTTATTGGCTGTTTAGTGATATACAACTCACTTTTTGAAAGATTTAATCTGAGAGGTTATTGATCCATCCAGGCTCCTCTAATAGCCTCCAGATGCTACCTTTGATAGCACTCCCAACTTGATCTTAGTGCCATCACATCTCATCCTATACTAGAACATTACTTCCTAGCCAGTTTGTATAGAGGTTAAATACTGTGGGGGAGAACACTGAGCGCTATGATGCCTCACAGAATAGTATCCATGGCCTCAAACATAACCCTGTCCCTGCCAATGACTACAGGCATCGATTCAGGTAAAAGCAGAACTCCTGAAAATCAGCATCATTAACTCTTTATTAAGTCATAATTAAGAGACTTTGGTCCAGTGCAGGAGTGTCAAACTGGTGGCACACGGGCTGACTGCATCACACATAGGCCATGCCCCCCCCAACTCCGTGAAGAGGAAAAACATTGCAAAGTGACACATGACGGCAACATGATGCCGCAGGTTTGATACCCGTGGTCTACTGGTTAAACACTAGGCTAGAAAGCAGGAAAGTGTGGGTTCAAGTCACACCTTAGCCATGTCAGCCAACCTAACTCACAGGGTTATTGTTGTGGGGACAATAGGAGGAGAAAGGTATGTTAGACACGTTTGCTGCCTTGAATTATTTGTAAAAAAGTGGGGGGGGGGAGAGAGAGAGAGATCCCAATCCATATAGAAATGCAATAGAGTATCATGCACGGTACTGAAGATGACAAGAAATCTAAAAATTAAAAAGGATCCTGTATCATTCTCATCTAATTGGACCAGTGAGTGCTGTTCTCCCTCAAAAATGTAATAATCTAGAAGAACACTGCTTCTCAATCTGTGATCCGTGGACACCAGGGCACAATGCCATTATAGGAGGTCCACAAAGGTTTGAAGAAATGTTATGATTTAAATCTTAAGTCTTAGGCTACAAAAGGTATTTAAAGGGGATCTATGGTGAAGGTTGAGAAACACTTATCTAAAGCAGCTACTGTTCTATCTTTGAGTCTGGATTCTGACTGGCAGGGATCCAGATAATCTGTTTCCTCTAGGAGTCTCTGTAATTGAGATATCACCACAGGAAGTTCTTGGCTTAGATCCATTTGTTGCATTCATTTGTTCAAAGTTATGGTGGTGCTGGAAAAAAAAAAGACCAGTCCTCAAAGTTCCAGTCATCACAGCACTTCTGTGATGATGTGACTGCAGTCCAGGTGCTTTGGTGTCCAGTTCACAATTCTGATGTTGCAGGTAGCTGAGGTCGTGTGATTGTCATTGTGACCTTCCCTGCTAGCTTCCCACAAGCAAAGTCAATGGGAAGCCAGCAGAGAAGGTTGCATGTTGCGCCATTAAGTCACTTCTGCTTTTCCTCCCACCTATAGCACTGGCTTCTCCCAGCTCATGTGCGGCCCATATTAGCCCACCCCCAGCCTCTGCCAACTCAGGCACGGCTTATGCTAAAACTCCCTTTCCCACCTTCTCCTATATTCTTACATGACCTAAACAGGCCATTGGTGAAATCTATTTTTTTTCCTGCCGGTTCTGCTTGGTGGTGATGGGGTCATGTGACTGAGTGGGCATGGTTATGTAGTCATGTGACTGAGGGTGTCAAAAGACAAAAACTCGCTTTAACAATGTCCTGCTGGAGCAGGGGGTTGGACTAGATGACCTCCAGGTCCCTTCCAGCCATGGATTGCTGTGTCCTTTCAAGGTAACCCCTGAAGCTGGTTCTAATGCCAGGTTTGTGGTCATCCCTCCCTCTTCTTTTTCTCTTTCTTTTTTTCTTTCTTTTTCTCTTTCTTTTTCTCTTTCTTTCTTTCTTTCTTTCTTTCTTTCTTTCGCAGCAACTCCCCCCCCCTCATTTTTGGCCTAGCAGGCCTCAGGGAAGCCTCTTGGGAACAAAAATGGGCACCTACACACACACACACACACACACACACACACACACACACACGATTTTGGTCTAGTGGGCCTCACGAAAGCCGCCTAGGAGCAAAAATGGAAAAACCCCACCCTCCTGTTTATGGTCTAGCAGGCCTCAGGGAAGCTTCCTGGGAGCAAAAACGGACACCTCTATCCTCCCACTTTTGGCCTAGCGGGCCTCAGGGAAGCTTCCTGGGAGCAAAAACGGACACCTTTACCCTCCCGCTTTTGGCCTAGCGGGCCTCAGGGAAGCTTCCTGGGAGCAAAAACGGACCCCAAATGCAATAAAAAAAGTTTTTAAAAAGTTCCTACCATTGCGCAGCATAGCTGATCATCAGAACTTTTTTTTACTTCGTTAAGCATTTGTTTACTACTGGTTCCGGTTCTGGCGAACTGTCTGAACCGGTAGCATTTCACCCCTGAAACAGGCCCTCTCCCAACCTCTTCCATAGCGCTCCCATGCTCCTTATTTGGGACTCTCACCTCTTCTTGCTTAAATGACCATCTTGCATCTTGGGGGTTATGATAGTAGTCGGGATTGCCATAATTGCTGCAATGTGATATCACACTTTATCATCACATCACTTAGCGATGGCAATCTATTATTGAACTCTGTTATACAGGTACCGTATTTATTCGAGTATAACGCGCAAAATTTTCTACCAAAAAAAGAAATCAAAGTTTGGGTGTGCGTTATAAACGAGGGCCGGTCCATTGAGGGCGCAGGCGAATTGTGAGTTCGCACTGCGCCTTTTCCGGGCTGCAGCCGCTCACTGTACGCGAGGGCGAAGAAAAAAAACACGTTTTTTAATACCGATTTTTAATCGAAAATTAGGGGTGCACGTTATACACGTGTGCGCGTTATACTCGAATAAATACGGTAACTATGCTTTCCCCTTTTCATTCTTTGTAAAAAAAAAAGCCGTTTATGTTTTTTGATGCACAGTAATTTTTGAAGTTCTCAAATAACAACTGCAACTTCTAATTATCAGATTCCTTTTCCAACTGGAATGATTTAAATATTTTTGTTACCCCGCCACCACTACCAGCACCACAGCCTGCAGAAACAATTGGAAACTCACTCTCTTTATTGCCACATAATACAGTTCAGCCTTTATATCCAGTTTCTCCAGTTTTTTTGCCACATTAGCAAATAATCTAATTTATCAGGAGGCTCCAGCTGATTGATTATTAGACTGACATTGTTAAAAACTCCTAACTTCTGACAACATATGGTGGTAATACAAACCAAATGCAAAAGTTGGTTTTGTAGGAGAACAGAGCTGCTTGCCCACCACAAGCTGCCTCCTTTTACCTACTATTTACATTCTACTCACAAATATTACAATAAAACCCAAACAATCCTCAGGAAAAGAAAGAAGACTTTGAACTACATATATAATGGCATTCATACCACCATTTCCTAAAAAAAAAAAAAAGTTAAGAAGAATGTATTTTTTCTTAACAAGCCCGAGTGCTCAACTAAATATGCATAGTGCTGCATTTAAATGGATTATGATAGAAATTCCACAGAAAGAAATAATTCTATATTTTACATTTCATTCCCCAGTTAATAAATATTTAGCTATAAATACTATGCTTAGCAATGTATCTCTGGTGAATACAGCAAATTGCTAGGGGGTGTCATGTTTTTATGTGCCTATAATTTGGCAATGCAACAGCTTAAATATTCAGTTGCTACAATATGTAAAACACAAAATTACTTGAAAGAACTACTTTAGTTTAATGGAAAATAATATTACAGTATTAGCAGTAAATTAGTGGTGAGTTTGTGAATAAACAGCCCTTGTGAAATGTCTTTCAGCACATAATGAGCTTCATTGCCCAATAAATTTTGGACTCCCTGCATTGTATGATTAAAAAGTCAAAATGTTAGCCACAATAGTACATGTAGTCCTCAACCCATGACCATAGTTGAGCCCAAAATTTGTGTTGCTAAGTGAGAAATTTGTTAAGTGAGTTTTGCCCCATTTTATACCTATTTTGCCACATTTGTTAAGTGAATCAGAGCTGTTGTTAAAGTAGTAACACGGCCGTTGAATGATCCCGGTTTTCCCATTGACTTTGCTTGTCAGAAGATTGTAAAAGATGGTCACACAACCCTGGAACACTGCAGCTGTCATAAATATGAGTCAGTTCCCAAGCTTCCAAATTTTAATCACATGACCATGGGGGCTCTGCAACGGTCGTGTGAAAAATGGTCATGTCCCTTTTTTCAGTGCCTTTGTAAATTCAAATGGTCACTAAATGAACTGTTGTAAGTCAAGGACTACCTATACTCCAGAAACTCTATTTGGAGTTTGTGTGTATGGTGGTGCCTTTTCTGACCACACCCTGCAAATGCTCCTCCTTATATGTTGAAGTGGCAAACGACACTAAAAAGATTGGAATTGCAATATATAAAATAAAATGTAAAACATAGCTAAAGAAGCTTGACTCTGGGTGATGTCCAGGTCCTGTTGACCAATGGTGGGTTCCAGATCCCATTGCAACCGGTACGAATGCGAGCAGTTCGCGATGCCTCCACAACGCTCCACAACGTCTCTGCAATGCTCCAGCTGCTTGATGGAGTGTTGTGCAGGCGCCAGGCGCCTGCGTGGAAGCCCCAAAAACTTCAAATACCTGTAAGAAGTGTGGGCAGGCCCTCTGGAGCACCATACTCCTGGCAGGCACTGGTACACCCGTACCGGAGTGTACCGGTCGTAACCCACCACTGTCATGGACACACCTTGGCAGTTTTCTTGGATATAGTACTGAAGTAGTTTGCCACTGTTTCTTCCAGGATATATTTCTGCTTCCCAGTTTAGTTTACAGTCATCCATGTTTTCCAGATGGTCCCCAATGCAAGAATCAAACAGGATTGACCTTGTATAACCTCCTAGGATGGCCAAGGTTAGTTAAGTGCTTCGCTAGCTTCATACTTCAGATTCAAGCCCTCTCTTGAATCTAATAGTAAAAGCAAGAAAGCAGCATAGATGGATGATACCCTTATTCTATCTTCCATTCTACCATTCTTGTCCACACTCTTATATTGTTTAAAATAGTAACAAAAAGAAAAGAAAAAGTATGCAATAGAAATAGGAGTACTATGATAGGGCAATACAAGAATGCCATCTGTATGACAGTACAGCAGTACCAATTGTGCTTAGGGGTATTTTTAAACAATAGATTCAAATACACTTGAAAGTAATTCCTAGGCCCACGGTTTCCAGTAATGCAATAGTTTTGCCAAAATGGCAACTACAGTGTGAACTGACTGAGACTCAGTACTTCCACTTTTTCATCCTTTCCTCAGAAAAGAAACGACAAAAGTCAGAATGATTAAGCCCAGCAACTGCTAGATTGATGTGAATAGAGGATAAATAACTATTCTGCATAACAAACTCCTCCAGTTTGCTTCCTCCAGTCCAAACAAGAGATTAATGACCAGTTATCTTTTTAAAAATTGCATTTTTTCCTATTTTTCTTCCTTAAAATTCTTTTTAAAAATTGGGTGATCTGACTCTGTGACAAGTCCTGGAATCCAAAGCACATTTTAATACTACTGATACACCAAGACCATTGTTTAAATTTTCCATTCTAAAAAAAAATCACATCTGAGACATGCATGAAATAAATTAGCAAATGTATAAAATAACTAACTTCCGTTACATGTTAATTATGGATGAAATCTTAATAATTTTATGAATTGTTCTCTTTTTCCTCAACAGTCCAAATAAAAACTTGACTTTTAGTAACATGAGAAATCTATTGTCCTGTCTTCCTGGTTTTTTTTAAAAAAGATCTTTGTCCTAGCAAAACTTAATCTCGAAGATTAATATTTTTCCTGCATACCCAACCCATATATGGCTCTCCCAGTACCACTGGAGCAGGTTTAGAGGAAACAGGAGAAAGACAAAAGTCAGATAAAATAATATCTTAACCATCCATCCATAGAATCATTCACTGGATCAAATAGAATCTTACAAATAGACCTGGAAATAGCTTATGATAATATTATTACAGCTTTATAATCACTGACATCATTACTCCCACCAATATACATCATATCTCAAAATAATGTTTGTATCTCACCAATTTTACCATACTTCAAATCAGCATCTTTCACCAGAGTCCTAGGGAAGAATGTCTTAGGAAGAGAGGAGCAAGCAACTTTGTCTTCTAGATCTGCTTTGGTACATGATGTTAGCAATTTTTTGTACTCTCCCAAATGCAAATCATATCCTACCAATTACAACAAAGAAAGTTTAACATTGTTCAGCTTTGACCACTGAGCATTTTTATTAAACAGCAATAAACATGTAACAGATTCTCCTCTTTAAGTTACTGTCATGAAGAGAAAAAAAATCAAAATGTAAAACATCTGAATTTTGTATAGTGCAGATGTTTAGAATAAAAATATAATATGGAAAATGTATGGGGAGAAGAACTATTATTATCCATGGAAATTTATGACCAAGACTTAATCATCAAATGACATCTGGTGGATTTATGCAGAATTGCATTTGCAAAAAGTATGTTCATAGCATGGTTTTAGCCCTGAATGCATACATAATTCTGACTCTTCCAAATCCACAAGAACCTAACCATTATTTGATGTCAGTCAAGTATGAGCTGAAAACCTGTTAAAACTTAAAATCGCCACCAACACACTGTTAATTATTGTCAAATGGGAAGATTTTCTGCAAAGGAAAAAAAAAGTAATTACTGGGGTTACTCCCAAGCTTGGTTGCAGTTAAAGATTTATTTTACTCTTCATTTATTTTAAATGAAGAGTATGGAAATTGCAATCTAGTTTAAATGTATGCTCACCCAAAAGTCACAGATTTTATAAGTAAAAAACTATGCAAAACCCCTCCTAAGCTTATTTTCTATTTGGCAGTACTCTACCAATCAAAATTCTTTCATTTTCATTTCATTCTTCACTGCCCATCTTACTTAAGTCATCACTGATGTCTTACAATAAAAACACGTCACAAAATGTAAAAATCATACAACAAAAACTCCTCATGAATCCTATACAATATAGTATTCAAATTTTCATTTCCAGAAATGATAGCAACACTACTGTAATTCACCCTAGACCACTGATGGAGAACCTTTTAGGTATCGAGTGCCCAAACTGCGCCCAAACTACAAACGCATGCACAAACATGCTCACATGCGTATCAGAGACCCAAAGACCTGGTGGGAGGTGGGGCATCCCAACACCAGCAGCTCTGCCAGAGGTGAGATCTTTTTCTTTTCTTCTGTTTGGTCATCTGCAGGGGAACAAAAGCTCACGAAAGAAACACCACAGAGAGCTGAGCTGGGCCAACGGCACCCATGCCATAGGTTCGCCATCACATCCTAGACCTTAGTGGTAAATTCTTACACGCTGCAGATTTATTTATTATTTTATTTATATCCAACCTTTACTAATTTTTTCTAAACTCAAGATGGCAAACATATCTAATATTTCTTTTTCCTCTTATTTTCCCTTCCAAAATAATCCTGCCAGGTGAGTTGGACTAAGAGAAAGTGACTGGCCCAAGATCACCAAGCTAAAGTGGAACTAGAAGCTAGAACTCACAGACTCCTGGTTTCTAGACAGGTGCCTTAATTACTAGACCAGTGATGGTGAACGTATGGCACGTGTGCCAGGGGTGGCACACGGAGCACTCTCTTTGGACATGTGAGCAGTCATCTCACATGCGCTCTGCCACACATGTGTGCATGCCTCCCACTGGTCAGCTGGTCTTTGGGTCGCTAACAGGGAATGCACATATACATGGGGCTGTGGTGCATGCGCAGCAGCCATTCATGCATTGCATTTTGGGGATTCAGGTGCACATGCTTCAGGCACTCAGACCGGAAAAGATTAGGTATCACTGTACTACACCAAACTGGCTTTCTTTCAGATGTTTGAAATGCTTATTTAAACAGAAGACAGCAAAAGACTGCTGTAGCCAGCCACCACTAAGACTCACTGAAAGGTCACTTTGTTATACTGAATATAGGAGATGGATTACCATTGACTGTATTTGGAAGTTTTGCCTCTTTTATGAGTTAACAGCCTTGCATATTATTATATTTGTACAGTATGCCATTCTTTGACTGAGAACAAAATCTCTGATGGGAAACACAGCAGAATGAAGCCTATAAAATGATGCCTTTAGGCCTTTGGGTTTAATTTCATTGCGAAACTTCTTGACCCTTACTAGCATTACGAAAACAAAAGTAAGGAATAAAAGATTAGAATAAATTAGAGAATGTATGTGGATGTTCTTAATGTAAATTATTTATATGGGTTTATGAAATTAATTTTTTATTGATGCAGAATTTAAATTACTCTGGTGTGAATTGTACTTTTTATTAGTTTTTTTTAGCATACAATGGAGATTATCCAGTTACATACAGTTTAAATCTTTATGCAAGCAAGACATCATTCTTGACTTCAATATAAGATATTAAGGAAATCAACCAATTTCTTCCATGAAAGATTAATGGAAATTCAGGTCATTGCAATGAACTAGATAAATGTAAATTTTCTTGTGTCTAACTTGTTGAATTAAACTCTGTGTATAATGTACCTTATAATCACACACAGTGAACATCTTACAATCTTTTGTACAACAGCAATGAGGCATTAGCAATCTATGTATGTGTATGTATTATCTGTCTGTGTTTGACATCTTCAGCTCATCCTGAATCAGAAGCCCATTAGACAGTCACTCATAGTCAGTTCACATTCAGAAGAGTCTCCGCTAAAATATGCTGTTTCTAATGCCCAAGTTCAGTAATGATGAACTTTTTGCACTCAGTGTGCCAATAATTCAGAAAATGTGGTGAAAATTTGGATTCAGCATGTCAAAAATTTGGAAAATGACTACCATATTTTTCGGCATATAAGATGCACCGGAGTATAAGATGCACCAAGATTTTGAAGAGGCAAATTAAAAAAAACGTTTTTGCACTCTGCAGACCTCCCCAAAATGGCTCATTTCTCAAAGGCATGCATAGCCTTTAGGAGGCTTATAGAGTGCTCCTGGGGGCTGGGTCAAAAAGAAGCAGAAACCGGCCCGTCTTTTGTCAAAAAATTTGGCACATGCATAGCCTTTAGGAGGTTTACAGAGTGCTCCTGGGGGCTGGGAGGGCAAAAACGAGCAAAAAAAAAAGAGCACCCTGGAAGCCTCCTAAAGGCTATGCACGGCCATTTTTGCAAAGGGGGCGGGGTTTCAGGAGGCCAAAAATGCTTTATTCAATGTATAAAATGTACCCAGATTTTCACCCTCGAGGGAAAAAGGTGTGTCTTATAATCCGAAAAATACGGTAGCTTTGCTGGCATGTCACACCTCTCCACCAACAAAAAAGAAACCAGACTTTGCATATTCATTTTTTTTAAAAATATAATTCAATCATACGTGTGATCCTCAGATTCTGCCACATGCCGTTCCTGCAGTATTTTCTTTCTGTTGGCAGGCTCCTGCAGCCTACTCCAGATAGCTCTGGTGACACATGGCCTTCATTCTTGAACTGGTTTCAGAGAACACCCTTTTGTGGCCTCAGCATGTCGTCATGAGGGCGGTGGGGGGGGGGGGGGGGGCATGAAGGCTTGAAGAAATGTTATGGTTTAAATCTTGAGTTATGTCTCGAGGCTCCGTGGCCATGGGCCATGGCCACAAAAGGTATTTAAAGGAGCTCCATGGTGAAATAAGGTTGAGAACCACTGACCTAGAAAATAGTCTGGTCTCCATTAAAAAATGGAAAAAAAGACTGATAATATAAAAAACAATGTATCCTAAACATAGTTCCTTATAAACACAGTCATTCTAACTGCAGAACTAGTGTAAGGGTGTGAAAATTATGGAGGCATTACTTGACCAAACTGACCTATCTATAAGTTTACAATTCTCTTTATTCCCTGTTGGTCATATCCTGTTGCACCAGCTCAGCCTAAAGGTTACAGCTGCAATCTTGGATATTACTATCCTAGAAACAGAATTCTACTATTAGATGGAAATGAGAGTTTACCATCTTTTTCTCCATTGATTGTTGATAGTTTCTGAGTTTGATTTAAGGTTGTTGGGGTTTTTTACATGGTAAATCAAAACTACCATTATGCTTTCATATATTTGGAGGTTTCCACTCTGGTAATATTAGCATCTGTGTTTCTGCTAATAATCATTTCTTCATATGAAGACTAAGCAAATGGGATTATCTCATCTCTCTTGGTCTGCCACCAGAGAGGCCTTCTCCTGACTTTTTTGTTTTCATATTTTGATCTCCAATGAAATTTGCTTATTTCAATAGCGTGTTTCAATACAACTTGTTCTGAGACTACATTGTCTTGTGTGCAAGAGTTAACACAGCAAGTAAACAGTTTGAAAGCTCTTGATTTTAATGTTCAAAGAAATGTTCAAAGTAATGTTCAAAGTACAAAAGGCCATTTAGTGAAGAATTTGGCACAATACAACCAATACAATAAGATATTTCTCAATTGTTGACTTCAAGATAAGATGGCATGACCTGATTCTTCTTTTCAGAATGAGCCCATTCTGTCTCGGAGGTCACCATCTTCTAATGAACATAGAACAAAGAAAGAAACCTGCATGCCTTCGTTTAAACTAAATAGAAGCTATTGTTGTATGAGAAACTTCAGAAATAATGCTGAAGATCAATACACATAACAGCAGTATAAACTTTTAGACATGTGTCAATGCACCTTTTCCGCCACTGACATAAGAAATGTATAATCATCTGGATTTGTTTTAAAAAAATGATTAATATAACATGAAATCTCTGTGGCATCTTTTAAAGTGAACCTGGCTTTTGTCCAGTATGTTTGGTTTCTTTATTGCTTGTTTGCTTATGTGCAGCGATGTCCTTCATTATAGGATTTCTTGGGTGTTAGTGGTTTAAGGCAATGCTTGCTTGCCCTAAGTTACAATTGTCAGTTTGAAGAAGGAAAAAAACCTTAACAAAATTAGCAATTGGAAATTTCCTGCAGAGTACCAGCTGGCAAAAGATTATTAATTATCAAAAATGATATAGGGGGTTTTCATCTCACATACTGATCTATCCATTGCAAGAGCCAAAACAAATCCCACAACCACTTCAAATGCAGGAGTTTCTTGGGTTTCAAAATGAAACTGATTAATAGCAACATTAGTAAATAAAATAAATGACAGAAATAACAATGAAACAGGAACATGCTTATTCCCTTAGCCAGAATCACTTTGCTCCCATTCTTTTTCTACCATATTACCAGTCCGAGATCAGCTGTCACAAGAGGAAACATGTTATCTGCAGCCCAGACTAAGAAAATACATGTTAGAATTGCAGTTCTCCATCCACAGACTCTTAGGAGCCAACACCGATTTTTATTTCCATGGTTCTGAACATCAGACTCAACATTGTTATTCATTAGCAAAACTGCTTTCTCTTATTAACTTAGCTCTTAGAAATAACAAACTAATGATGTCCCCCTCAAATGTGGATTAAAGTTTATTTTAATTTGAAACTAATACTGTACCATTTTTTCCTCCAAGTGGAACATTAAGGATGTAACTTGACTCAACAGTTAAATCATTATCATTTTTGTTTGAAAAATGTACATATAGAGTTAAAGCCCTCTTGACCATCTGAACTGAGATCCAGAACAAACATAATTAAAGAGTAAATGTGAAAAAATTATATGAAAACCAAATTTATTTTTTTCCCAATTGGCACCATTTAAGTAGGAAAAATAATTGTTTCTTTATTTAATTAAAAAGGTGTATTTTGAACTATCAGCTCTCATGTTTCAATGGGGCACTGATACTAACACAGTGAAGAAACTGAAGCTGGAAAAGACAACACAGAATATAAACTGACAGCAAACAGCACTCCTTACTAGCACTGATGATGTTACCTAGTTTGGGTAATGAGATGTCTGCAGGAAAACTAGCAAGGTCAGAGAGTATCAAGGACCCCTCACGTCAACCCTGAACTGCAAATATTCTCCTTTATTAGACAATACAGTAGATATTTCAGAAAGACACCAACCTGAAACATACCTCCAAATCAGAGGTGGGTTGCCAATTTTTCTACTACTGGTTCGGGCGTGCTCTTGTATCAGTAGTGGGTTTCAAAAAAATTTAGAACCTCTTCTGTAGGTGTGGCCTGCTTTGTGTGAGTGGCTTGCCAGCCATGTGACCGAGTGGAAGTGGCTTGCCGGCCATGTGACCGAGTGGGAGTAGTTTGGAGAACCAGTAAATACCACCACAGACTGGCCCCACCCCATCTATTCTCTGCCTCCTGAGTCCCAGCTGATCTGGAGGGAATGGGGATTTTACAATATCCTTCCCCTACCATGCCCACCAAGCCATGCCCACCAAGCCAAGCCACACCCACCAAGCCACACCCACAGAATCGGTAGTAAAAAAATTAATCCCACCATTGAGCTAGTTTAATGTACTGGTTAAGAAGCTGGACAGGTGCAGGGAGACTTGTGTTCTATTCCTCTCTTTGGCACAGAAGTGGCTGGGTGACTTGGAGTCAGTTACTCAGCCCTGGAGTGGGAAATTTAAAAACATATGTCCATTAATTTGCACTGGACCAATGTGGTAGGCAGCGATCCGATCGACGACCTTCAGTCATCCTGCACCAGATGGATTCTCACTGATATATTTATATTTGGATTTATAATAAAGACACCCTATGGATCTTACCTGGGAAAGAGTTATTCTCACAACAGCCTTTTTCCACAATTGCTACATGCCCTCCCTTGTCATATAGGATTTCCCCAAAAGGGCCTCTTAAAAAAGATGCTAATCAGTTGGCAGGTTAACAGAAAGCACAGTCCAAAGCCATGTATGGCTTTATTGTTTAGGAAAGTCTGCCAAGATTCAACTTCATATTCCTTTTATAAAGTACGCCTTTTTCCTGGTTGGCTAGAAATTGGATAAACTTACCTAAAATCAGGACTATTTCTTCAACAAGTACAATTGTATATTCTAGCTAATCTGCTTTAGCAACTAGTGTTGAATTACTGTAATAGAAAGATTTTAAAAAGGATTTATGCTACCACATTGTGCACCCTTCAACAATATCTCAATACTTTTAACAGCTTCTCAGCAGACACTTCATAGAAACTACTGTTTATCCCAATAGTTCAAAATAGGATTTATCTCTCTCTGTTCTCTGCTTATCTATTTAAGTGCAACCTCTCCTCCCTGTCTGGCACCATCAGACCAGGCTGAGTTAGATTTTGCATGGCTGAGAGGAAGGGAGGATTGAATGCATCATAGTAAATGCTCCAGGAAATAGCAATACACCAGGAAAGCTGTTTTGACATCAAGTGTAAAAAGACTAAGGAGAAACAGAACTCATTTAAGTTTCCCTCATCTATCAGTGAAAGAAATGGGAGTGCAAATCACTTTCCTGAAAATGATTAGTAAAATATAAACCACACTGGAAATATCAAGCTTTGCTGTCAACGTGGAAGAAAAATATCTTCAGTATGAATGGTATCTTTATGTTTAAGAGGAAATGCTAGACGTCTATAGATTTACAATAGAAGAAATTTGTTACTTTAGTAAGACGCTACAAGGTTCTGCTATATTGCAATAGCAACTAGCACTACGGAATATTTAATCTGAGAATGGTTTAATTTCAGATATCTATCAATCTGTAAAGGCTATTTTTAGACTGGCCTCTAAACTTTTGTTAGTCCTCGTAAATGGTGGTTAATCTATAACAGAAGAAACCTAAGAACAAAACTGTGATCTCTTGAAAAAATAATAATAATAAAAGTATATGACTCTGTAAAATCTTCGTTAGCTTAATGATAGTGTTATATAATTACCTGAAAACATAACACTTACTGAGCTATAAAGCAAGGTTTACAAAACCGATAGACAGCTTGCTTCACTATACTACCCTTCAAATTCTTATATTCCCTTTTGTTCCTTAAAATGCTTGCCTTTCTCTTTTTGAACATCTTATTACCTCTTCCCAAACATGATTTTCTCAGCTTTCATCTTCCTCTTGATCCACTCACCATTCTGTCTATTATAAGGACACCTAGGAGTTAGGCAAGGACTCCTACTGGCTTTTGTGTATGTGTGTGTTTTTTTTAAATAAATCTTTTTACCAGAACAGCCAAATAGTTTTGTTCAAGATGCCCAATTGCAGCCATCTGATAGCTATTGATCAAAACAAATGGAAAGGGCTTAGGTACTTACTCAAAGAGAGAGAGTCAGAAAGGGGGGTGATTGTAAGTAAGAGCGACTTATAAAACACAAGGCCAGTTAGATTTTGAAAGAAAACTTCGTTAACAGTCACTATCATCTCAGGTGTTGTCATCTATGATGTTCTGGAGGAGAGGAGCCCCGACAAAGAACGTCTACCTCTTCAAATATTACCTCTGGATGGTGGCAACCTTCAGCAGACATTATTTGTTCAAGTGGATTGGGCAAAAAAAATTAACCTGGGAAGGTTTTGTAGGTCATAACCCGCTCCTTGAATTACATTCAGAAATAAATCAATAACCCATGTAGCTCCCACAGCAGTAATGTTACATGCAACATCAAGACAGTGTAATAAGCACACAGAAAGCCATATTTTATGCCAGCTGGCATTCCCAATAGTTTGAAGAAAAGTCTCCAGTAAATCAAATTACAGGATTCCAACTGAATAGCGTCTGACCAGGGCATCTTTGACTATCCCTTGTGCATCCTATTTTCGTTCAGGCCACAGCTGGTCTATTAGCTGAAGTTGGGCTTAAGCCCTCCTGGCTGTGGATTTTGCTGTTCCAGAGGAGTTATGAGGCCAGGAGGCTCCTTAAATTGGCCCTGGGATTTCAGGGGGAATATTAACTGCATCAAGAGCCAAAACTATGCCAGAACTAGATTTCTAGACTAATAGACCTTGATTGGATTGAGTACTTTCCATTCATGCCCTGACAGATCCAATGTGCTAGGTCACAACTGCTACCACATCCCACCTTCAGCTTAGGAGGAAATGTGGAACTATATATCACTATATTGAAGATTCCCCACCCCAGTGCAAAATGTTCATTTAAATGTCATGATGTAAAAAAGATGTTGTGACTCCAGAAAGAGTGCAGAGAAGAGCAACAAAGATGATAAGGGGACTCGGGGATAAAACATATAAAGAACGGTTGCTGTAACTGAATATGCCTAGTCTTATGAAAAGAATGATTAGGGTTGACCTGATAGCAGTGGTTCAATATCTCAGAGGCTGCCACAAAGAACAGGGAGTCAAACTATTCTCCAAAGCACCCGAGGGTAAAACAAGAAGCAGTGGGTGGAAACTAATCAAGGAGAGAAGCAACTTAGAGCACTCACGGCATTGGGAAGGTTGAGAACCACTGTTCTAGAGTCTCCATTTCTTTTTTTACATCGTGACAACCAAAACTGGATGCAGTATTCCAAGTTTGGCCTTACAGCGTGGAAGCTAAAACATATAAAGAACAGTTGTTGGAATTGGTTATATCTAGTTTAATGAAAAGAAGGACTCAGGTTAGGGTGTCAATCTATTTTCTGAAGGCAGGACAAGAAGCAAAGGATGGAAGCCAATCAAGGAGAGAAGCAACCTAAAGCTAAGGCGAAATTCCATGACAGAACAATTAATCAGCGGAACAATTTGCCTCTAGAAGTTGTAAATGCTACAACACTGGAAATTTTTAAGAAGAGGTTAAATAACCATTCGTCTGAAGTGATGTAGGGTTTCTTACAAAAGCAGGGCATTGGGCTAGAACACCTCCAAGGTCCCTTTCAACTCTGTTATTCTATTCAAAATGATGTGCCACATGTTTATTAAGAAAAATTAGGCCATTTCTTCAGCATAAATCCCTTATAATTTAAATAATTTAGCTAGTCACATTGCATAAAGCTGAATCCTTCCTACTCACATATTCTGGAAAACAGATGAAACAGGTGGCTTGGTCCATCATAATCAAACTGCATTATCATCAACAAAGCCTTACTGGTATACCTCCAACATGTACTTTTTTTGTTTTAGTTTGGTTTTGTTGTTTCCTATTATACTGGTTTTTATCATTTCTAATTTATGGTGAGCCACCTAGAGTCATTTGGAATCAGAAGCATAAAATCATATAAACAATAAATATTAGTTAGGCTCTTTGACTGATTCAAGAAACCCCAAATAAGGGGATTAGGATACGAGACATCTGTGTACTGTTCATGCTGTTTATATATGATGAATTTCATCATTCATTTTTCATGGTATATGGCCACCACATGTAGTAATCCAGTATTTTCAACTGTGAACATGGCTAAGCACAAATAGTAAGGGCTTGATTTCCAAAGCAGCACCATAGTCTTAAAATACAAATATTGTAATCTTCACTGAATTGTGCTAACATAATTCAAATCTTTTAGATTGTAGTACATGGCAAGGTAAAGGTTAAATTGTAGAACAGGACAGGATTATTCAGCTATCTGAACACATCACTTATTTCATTCAGTTCATTCATTCAATTTAATTAGTCTCTCTCAGTCTGAATGGGGCAAAGGCAAGCCACTTCTGAAAAATCTTGTGAAGAAAACTGCAGGGATGAATAAAATTTCATAATAAAATGCTCATTTGCAATGTTCCATGCACTTAATTTGGTCCATCACAGAACTCTGGCACAAGTCAATCTGCAGACTCTATTTTTCCTGGATCCCTTAAGAAACACATGCATTCTAATAACAGTCTATACCAGTGATGGCTAACCTTTTTTGGCTCGTGTGACAAAAGCGGGGGGAGCGCAGGGAGGTCATGCGTGGGCATGCCACACCCATAATGCTATGTGTGTGACCCCCTGCTTTTGGCGTGCTTTTTTCGTGCTCCCCAGGCTCCAGAGGCTTTCTAGGAGCCTGGAGAGGGTGAAAACAGCCTCCTCTCCCCACCTCAAGAGGCTTCAGGAACTTCTTTGAAGCCTCTAGAAGGTAAAAAATGGCCTCAAAAGAATGCCTAAATCAGCTGGCCTGGAGCTGACAGGGCAATACCTCGTGTGCCCTAAGAAATGGTTCCACGTGCCACCTGTGGCACCCGTGCCATAGGTTCGCCATCACTGGTCTATACAATTAGAATTTTCTAAAATTTGAAGAAAAAATGCTAGCATCAATTCTTCTGACAAGTGAACAAAAAAAGCCCAGAAAGATAAAAATATTCAAACCTTCAAGGAGAAAGGACACAATGTCAAGGTCCTCTCTATACATAAATACCGTTAAGTGTAGTTAACTGCCTCCATTTCTAGGACCTTCCACTTTGCTGTGGCATCTGGTAGCATTGCTGACTTTTTTCAGTAAATATATGAATGATAAATAAACAATTAACCAAACATTACACAACTGCAAATGTTTTTCCTGCATCAGACACCATCAATTTACCAAATGAGATTCAAAGGAGGTCATGAAACCTCAACTGCATCATGTCCAAGGGGTCACTGTAAGACAGGGATGATTTAGCTCTGCCCTATTTAAGAAACTCTCTGAGATACCAACATTACAAGGGATTTATTCAGTCAGTCAGATAGACTTTTCTCTAACTGAATAGTAATCGGTATAAGAGACAGCTATCAAAGCAGTATTCAGTACTGTGCAATGAAGTCTTTTAAACATGTAGTCTGAAAGTTTCTCATTTTTTACATTACATACCCAATGCCCTAAACCTGTGATGGCAAACCTATGGCACAGGTGGCACGTGGAACCATTTGTTATGGCATGCGAGGCGTTGCCCTGTCAGCTCCAGCACACATGTCCAGCTGACTTCAGCCTTCTTTTGAGACCATTTTTCACCCTTCGGAGGCTACCCTGAAGGCTCCGTAGGGCTGAAGGCTCCTAGAAGGTGAAAAATGACCCTATGAGCAAACCAGAGGGGGAAAGTGCATGCATGTGTGGCACGCCCATGCATGACACACACACCCCTGCACTCCTCCCGCTTTTGGAACGCAAGCCAAAAAAGGTTTGCCATTACTGCCCTAAACTCTATATAATTAGCTTGCTCAAATCCACTTTTTCCTGGATATCTTTAGTTCTAGCTTTCTGGTATCTTGAAGATTATGCCATTAAAAAAAATTTTTAGACATCTAACTAAATGCATATTGGACAAAGTGGTTTTTCCCCATCTACCTCTTCATCTATTGATACAAATCCATAGCAAGAGACAGGAAAAACTATGCTCTCCAAACCTAGCAGAAAATCTCATAAAAATTGACTGGACTTTCTTCTAAGTAAATATGCAGAGATTGTAGTGTTATACTCCAAAATATTAAACAGCACCCCAAAACACACAAATAATATTGTAGGTTCTGTGGGTTTTTTTCCATGCATATCCTCCAGTCTAATTTTTACAATAAACCAATTCCTGGTTATCTTTTGTCCCCAAATATGGAATCAATAGTCTGTATTCCACAGAATCACAAAATACTCTTTGTTATTAATAGTGGTTCACTAGAGTTATGTAAAGATTCTGCAATAATTTATGAATTAACTGCCTTTCAATGCTAGCTGACATTTGGAAAACATACAATTTGTACCGGGTAGGCAAGGATGAAAAGGAATGAGGCTGAATTGGGGAGGGGGGGGTTGGGGAGAGGGGTTGGTGTGCTTTGTTTTTACATTATATTAAATCCCTTATAGAGCTTATATTACAGTTTCCATGCATTTCTAACTTAAAATTATTAGAAATTATGCCATAAAATATTTCAGGGAAGGAGTTGGGGACAATGTTGGTCCAGGGCACAACTTGTTGCCAATCTCTGCTTTAGAAAATAACACATTCATTGGGACTTCCAGGGAAGAAATGGTGAACTGAATATAGTTCAGCTAAAAGCAAAGCTAACAACCATGGCAGAATGAAAAGATAGCAAGTAAACCAGCTCTTTGTAACTCCTCTCTGGACAAGGAGAGGAGTTGAAATTGCCTATAAGTGCTCCAGACAGTTGTTCCTTGTGAGAAGATTGCAAGACAACAGTCCCAAGTGAGGTTATTTCTCTGGGAATCATGGTTTTAAAGTGACACTGATTCAAATTCTCCCTTTTCTAGTCACTGTCAGATATTGCTTCTTAACTGCTTTCAGCTATTAGAACAGGGGTGGGATTCTACCGATTCGGGCAAACCTGTTAGGATAATTATCCTGATGTTGGGTTGACAATATATATAAGCCAGGATTCTTAAAGAATATATGTAACTTTAAGGACTATGTTGAATCTGATTGGCTGTGCTTCCCAGCTCAATCATAAAAAGGCAGCTGGAAACACAGTTCATCCCTTTTGCTTTCCTTTGCTTCCTGATTGCCACTGAGGGGGAGCTGAACCTGAAGACGAAAGAAGTATCATTGTTTTGTGTGTAAGATAACTGTGTTTTGGTGAATGACTGTTTATTGTTGGAGGAGTTAGTATCACTGTTTGGAAGAAGTATTTTAGTTACTACAAAAGTAAAGACTATTTATTTTTTCTACTATTGGTGTTTGATAGTTATTGTGTGCTTAAAGCAATGTATCTCTTGCTGTCCGGTATATTGCACTATTCCGCCTTTATTTTCCAACGGGCGGTGTTTTTACCCCTAACAGAACCGATAGCTCCGAAATGTGCCTGGCCACCCAGCCCTGTACTATACTCACCTATATTTCCTTTTCTGAAGCACAGCTGATTGGCACGGCAGAGTGGATTGCCACGTCTCAGCTATTTTCCTTGCCAGCAGTAATGCTGAAGATGAGATTATTCTAAACTGTGCGTACACACGCAAGGCATGTCAGGTCTACTTGCAAAGTGCGCACTCAGAGAACCAGTTTTTAAACCGGTAGGATCCCACCCCTGTATTAGAACCCTTTTGATCAATATGTTTTATGTCACTCATCACTTAAATTTAAGCAACATGCCATAATTGGAATTTAGTTACCAAATAAGTACTTCCAACTGAAATTCACCCCAAATGAGTTTGTTTGTGGGGTGACTTTTTTTGACATAACTCCTGTTCATTGCTAGGCCAAAATATGTTAAAGTGATGAACCTGGAGAGCTGATTTGTGTGATCAAGAATGAACTGTATGACTTGTGACAGCAACCAACAAGTTGCACATGAGAAAATGTGATGAACTGATTAAAAATAATTGAGGGATCACTCAAAGGAAAATTGCTGCAAGGCTTGGCATTTCACAGGAATATGGGATAGCATTATTGATGTTCTTTCATATTTGTAGATGGGTTCCTGGCATGCTGACAGCAGAAACAAAAGCACCAGGAATTGAAGAGGTGGTATCCACATAGCTTTCCTTGAACTTGGTACCAAGATCAGTTCTGCACATTATACTGCAACACTCAAAACTTTGAAACAGAAGGAAATGTTATTAAAACATCATGCTGGGCCTTATATTTCACAAGCTCTCCAGGAGGTAATTTCAAAGTTAGATCTCATGGTTTTAATCCATTTGCCTATAGCCTTGATTTGATACTAGGCAATTTGCACCTCTTCCCAAAACTGAAGGATTACTTCTGTGGGCATCTGTTTGATTCATATGAAGAAGAAAGGAATCTCTTGATCCGTCAGAAGACACAAAGTGTGGGTTCTTTTGTGATGGCTTTAAACATTGTCCATTGTTGAAATGTGCAGTGAATGGAGGGAACAGTGTAAAAAAGTAAGCGCATGTAACAAAAGGCCTCAGTTCAAGGATGATTTTGTTTCATGTACTAAAACATCCATATTTAAACTAAAGTTACAGAGGCAAAGACAGTACTTTTCATTCAAACTTTGTAAATATGTATACATGCTGTATCTAGTTATAAATACATATGTACAATTTCTGTGGACAGTGTTCAGATTATGAATGGTAATGGTGCAGAAATAGAGATTGTGGAATTAGTGGGGTTTTTTAAATCATCTAAAATAATATCCAATGGTGTAGTTTTAAGCATACCTTCAACCATTATCCTAAAAATGAGCAATGCTCATTTCATATTTATTTATTCATGAAGTGCAGAAAGGAGGCTTTCAAATTTATTTCCCTTCTATGTGACAATTTCTTTAAAATGTTAAGTACTTTCATAATGGAAAATACTTTGAGCAGAGCATGGTTTAATAATAAGGTTAAAAAATACAATTATCTCAAATGAAACATTAATATAGTTTTTCTGTGGAAAGTAATCAAAACACAAGTTCAATAAATAAGAATAGGTTTATTAAAAGTTTAGTTTATGTATAATTATGGAAAACATGTCACAAACTTTTATAAGATTGTTAATTTTATTTTTATTTTGCAGCACTATTGATTGCATTGAAATTTGGGTGTAGCACATTATAGATATGTCTACTTACTTGAGACATAATATAGTCTCGCATGCAACATTCAAACATACAGTTCTTATGTTTGTATTTAAAAACACAAGAGACTTCAAGTATCTTCCAATGCCTACATTTTTCACCGGGGAACCTTAAAACAATTCCAATCTAGTCACGTAAACTCTAAAACATTAGTGTTCAAAAGAGGTAGATGTTGTTGAGATGTGATCTCATCAGTACTACAAGATAGATGGACTACATGTCAAGTAAGAATGCAGATCATATTAAAGGATGTACATCAACCTGTAAACTGTACAAGCAGTTTCCAATTTATCATGAAAAAGCATTTGAAGAAACCAGTTTCTGCATGTTGCTTTCCCCTGGAATTAGTGCCATTAGTTACACAAGCAGAAATTATCTGCTCATTTCCATCCTTCAGCAGTTATAAAAATAGTTTGAAACCTGACTCAAATCAATTTAGGAGTTTGACCCACCAAATTTCACTTCTATGCAAGTGTCAATACTTATCAATGATTAACAAAACCGTGTTACATGTTTCATGCCTTATGAACAGATTGATCTGCTTTCTCCTCTATGATTGCAGAGAAGACTCCATAGACTAAAGAAGGGATTCAACATCAGATCATTCTTGGTGCGTCTCCCTGAAACTCTATGAGAGGTTCTTTCTGAGGTCAAAAACCACGTCAGAAAACTCCCAAAGAGATGTGCCAGCAGCTGAGTGGCATAAGGAAGGTGTTGAGGATACAGAAACTTCTAAAGATTCTTAACCCTCATTAATATTTAGTGTAGCTCAATGTAGCTCAATGATGCAGCATAGGGAAAAAATCTAGACTGGCTTAATAGGACATTGAAAACAGTTAAGGTTCCTTTCCATCCTCCTATAATGTAGCTAAGACAAATTGCTGGAATTATTTTGCCCAAATGGATTTATTGTCTCTCTTTCTGAAAGCCTATCAATGGAAAAGAAGTACAATTTGTGACCTGTAGTCAAACTATCAGGTCAGGAATGGATCATAAGTCAGTTAAGCTTATTTTAAAATTTAACTCATTTGCACCAATAGAATCAGTCAGGTTAATGAAAACTTATATTCAGACTTTTATTAATATATCACAAGGATGCATTTCCAAGCATATTTAGTATTTTTTAGAAATGGTACATGGGAAGTAATAATAGTTATTCCAACCAGCTGTACAAAACATATAAACCACAAATATATATCTGGAGTCAGCATAAGTATACTAGGAATATCCTACAATTGTGGTTTAAAATGTAAGGTCCATGCTTATAGTCTTTCAAAGCCATAGTTTCATCAGTTTCAAAATAAAGCTTTTTCATATTTTTGGTGAGGAAAGGCAACTTGTCAGATACAAATAATCCAGAAAAAAACCCAGGACATTGTAGATCATATAATGGGCTTATAATTGTTTCTCAAAATATTGTTGTGATATAACACAAATTGCTGCTTTCATGGGAAGATTATCAATGTGGCATTTTTCAATAATAACCACTATCCTTCTGAAAATATTACTAATAATTTATTGTCCAGGAAACACAGATATGAGGCAAAAGGGCGCCTGCTCTCTAGAACATCTTATCTCCGAGATGAGATTGGCTTTTACCTTCTTGATGTTTCATAACACCCTGAAGACCGCGCTCTGCCAGATGGCTTGGGGATCCAATGGGGAGCTTCATACTGGAGGTGGTTGACTAACTAAATTTTAATTCCACCTTCCCCCACCCCACTCACCCCCCATCATGTTTCTGGCTCCCTCCTTTCCCATCTGGTATTGATGGTTTGTATTTGTTCATGATTTTATCCACTGTGTTCAGATTGTTGATTTTAAAGTTTTTAAATAAAGTTTCAATGCTATAAGACATCCAGAGTCATTGGATACAAGATTGGTAATAAATAAACAAACAAAGAAATAAACGCAATATTATAAAAAGGCTGAACAACCCAAGAACTTTGAGTATCCAGTTTAGAGCCTCTCAATTTCATACTGCCAAAACCAGGATTGTGATTTTCCAGTATATCTCAAATAAAAAATAAGATGCAAAATCAATACATCAAGTTTCTGCTGCAGATAATATATCTATTTTTATATATTCTCTCCATTTCTCTGTGTAATTTTTTTTCTTTATTTTTCGTTAGTTGTTGCTTTGAAGATAATACAGTGGTTAGGGTTAGGATTAGACCTAAAATACGATCTGTTCTCCATATAAACCTAAAAAGTAGATAGAAACTAATTAAATAACTTGAAAATATTATATTTCTCTGTATACAGCACTGAAGTAGCTTAAGTATGGGTTTTTCCCCCAGATGTATTACTATATACACTGGGAATACAAATGGTTTTTTACCTTGTGTGTTTTGCTTTGATTGGTTTTGCTTGTTTACACTAGCATTAAACTTGTAGAAAGTGCAAGAGGAAGAGATAGGTGACAAATGAGGAATGCACAGTGGAACAGATAAGGAAACTGTCCAGTTAACCACCAAACATCTTCAAAGTCACAAAAGTGTCAACAAAAGATTTTTCACATACCATCTAGGAGGTGAAGGTAAATTTTCTACTGAGTGTATATGTGTATGTGTATGAGTGTGTGTGTTTGTGTGTGTGTGTATATATATATATATATATATATATATATGTTTGTTTCCATATATATATGGAAGACCAAAGATCAAAGCCTGACGATGACAAGTGAGATCTTGTCGAAACGTTGCAATAACATTTCCATGCCTTATACACGGGAAAATACCCGAAGCAAGCAATGCCAGCATATATGTGTGTGTGTGTGTGTGTGTGTGTGTGTGTGTTTTCTGAGGTTTTCACGGGTGTTTGTATGTAGGTCTTTGGTTGTTCGGGTTTTCTCCCGCGTAGAATTGGAAGTATCTTCACGACGTTTCGATGAAGTCTCATTCATTCATCTTCAGGCTGGTGCTTCCGGCTTGGTGCTTCCAGGAGCAATGTGAGATCTCAGCCGGTTCCTCTTTTTAACTGCCAGTGGGAGTGTGACCTGATTGGGTGGGAGCTTGGCTGCATTCTTTTTTTTTTATATTGAAAAAGTTTTATTGGTTTTACATTTTTTAACAGGATAGCGTAGTGGTTACAAAGAAATTTTGAGAGCATTCACGTCAGAGTCGTCGGGCCTTCCGAGACCTCAAAATACACATTAAAAAAGTTAACATAGAAAACATTTTCCATACCACTACAAGATGAAAGCAAGTACATTTACCTAAATTCTCCCTTTCATGCTGTCAGACATTTACAAAAAGTCCGGATAGAAATATTATACAAAATTGTTCAAGAAAAATCAAGGCAAAGTTATTTTTTTGATCTAAGTCTTTTGGCTATTGTATCTTCTTTCTCTCCTCCCTGGCCCCCCGTGGGCGGGGCCGTGACCCCCTCCGTCCCCCCTGGATCTTCCCCCAGGGCAGAGGAATGTTTTTTAAGAAAGGCTTCCGCCTCAGCAACTGTTTTAATCCTCACTCTTCCTCCTTCCCAGAACACCAGCATCCCTTCAGGTGTCATCCACTTGAACCAAATCCCGTGATCAAACAAGGTTTTAGACAAGAAAGAAAATTTCTTTCTTGAATCTCTAATTTTTCTAGGGATCTGCTTCAAGATAGTGACCGTTTCTCGTTGATAAGTTAAGGGTTTCTCTCTCTGGGCTTTCAGGATTTCCTCTCTGGTTGACCTTCTAACAAATTTCACATGTATCTCTCTAGGCACTTCATTTATCCTGGCATATGCTGAGTTAATTCTGTAGGCTAGGTCAATGTCCCGCCTGATCTCATCCTTAGGTTTTTGTAAATAGTCTGCTAAAATTGTACTCATAAGATCAGGTAGGCATTCACCAGATTCCTCAAGAACATTCTGAAATCTCAAAAAATATGTCATTCTTTCCATATCTATCCTAGACACATGCCCATTTATTTCCCCCACCTCATTAGAAACATTTTTAATCTCTCCCTTAGCCCCCTCCAACCCTCCTTCCAATTCTTCATTCTTCTGTGTATTCTCCAACACTTGCTTCCGGGTATCCAATAGTTCCTTTTTAAAAGTACTATTTTCAGCCCTCTGGGCCTTTATTTCTGATATCAAAGTTTGCATAGAGGTTTCAAGAGAAGCCATTCTTTGTTCCAAATTTACAAGTGCTGCTTCTTGTGCCATGGTTAAAAGTTAAAGTCACTGCCACCAAGATGGCGTTTTCCGGGTGGGGCTGGTGGGGCAGATCAGGAGCTCAGTTCAATTCAGGGCTGTGGAGTTGCAAACAATTCAGAAACCAAAAGAGACACAATTTCCCAAATCAACAAATAGTAATAACGAAGGTATTCCAGAGAAGAAGTCACAAATCCATCAAAAGAAAAAAAATTTTTTTCAAAAATCCAGAGAGAGTCCTGCTTTCAAAGAGACGCTGGAAATTTTCCTTAGTTGAAATAGTTAGGCAGGGACAAAGAGAAGCCACTTCCACCGCCCATCTAGCCAGAGGGAGAGAGTAGCAAAAAAAAAAGAATTTTTTAAGCTCAGCCAGACCTAGAAACAATGTTGCAGAAAGTCACAATCCACTTTCCCTTGTTAAAGACCGTCCGGAGTGAAAGTTTCCGCTTTCTCTTTGCAGAGAAGCCATTTTGACGTGCCGCTTAAATCCGAGGGGGTTTTTTTTATAAATAAACACCCCCCTCCCAGTCCGTTCAGCCTGGCTGGCAGCAGAAAAAAAAGTTTTTTAAAAACTCACTCTCTCCTCGCAGCTGAAGCCTCGGGAGCCCTTCCGACTGAGCCGATCAGCCCTCCTCATTGTTGTGAATGGCGCCGTCTTCCTTAGGCGAAGGGAGAACCCCCCGCTAGCATGTTCTCCCTCACCTGAGCCGCGCCGGAAGCCACTTCCTCCACCGCCGTGGGGGGGGCGCCCCCCGACGAGCCGGCCCTACGGGAGACCCTCAAAAAAGAGGAGTCTCGCCCCCGTTGGGGGGCAGAAGAAGAAACAAAGCGGCGAGCGAGCGCTAGGCTCGCCCGTCGCCGCAGGAGCCGGAACCGGAAGCCGCTTGGCTGCATTCTGATTGGGTGGAGGTGTGTTCTGATTGGTAGGGGGTTTGGCTGTGCTCTGATTGGATGGGAGTTTGGCTGTGCTCTGATTGGATGGGGGCGTGTTCTGTTTGGGTGGGGGCCTGGTTGTGCTTGTGTTAATCCGAGTTGCAGAGGGATTTAACCTGCTGAGCTGTGTTACTGTTGTTTGGCTTCGCGTTTGTGGTCGTGCCACATCTCCGTGGTGGACATCAGTTTGCATCATGTATGGATTGGAGGGGTTTAAAGTGGCTAATAATGCAGCTGTGGTCTGGCTTCTGGTTTGTGGTCGGGCTTCTGGTTTGTGGTCATCATCGGTGTGGGTTTGGGCTTGCTTTTTGCGTGGATGTGTGATAGTGACATCCTGTGTGGTTTTCGTGAGTGTGGGTCTGGTATCATTCTTTGTGTTAGGGACTCGTTTGTCAGTGAGGGCGGGTTTCCAAATGGCTGGTAGGCGGGAGGTATCATCTCGTTTATTCATGCTGTGTGGCCGTTTTTCTATCTCAATAGCTTCTCTAATTATTCTGTTGTTATAGTGTTCAATTTTGGCAATAGTTCTGGTCTTTTTAAAGTCTATATCATGTCCTGTGGCTTTGAGGTGTTGGACCAGGGAAGAAGTTGGTTCCTCCTTTCTGACTGAGTTTTTGTGTTCTTCAGTGCGTGCCTTTATTCTTCTGTTGGTTTGTCCGATGTATGTGGTGGGGCAGGTGGTGCATGGGATTTCATATACTCCTTGATTTTCTAACTCTATTTTGTCTTTGGGATTTCTTAGGATGGTGGATATTTTTCGGTTTGTGTAGAATGCTGTCTTGATGTTGTGTTTGTGGAGGATCTTGCTGATTCTGTCTGTGGTGCCTTTTATGTATGGGAGGAGGGCTTTGCCGTTTTCTTGATTTTGAAAAAGTTTTATTGAGTTTTAACAATTTTCTGAAGGGTGGGGTAAGGGTTACAGAAACATTTTGAGAACCTTTGCGTCAGAGTCCTTGGCCCATCCCGGGCTACATAATAAAACAATAGTAAACAAATTTATCAAAAAAAATACTACAAGATAAAGACCAGTGTATACGTATTACATATTACATTTCCAATTCTGAGATGGCAGACATGTACAAACATCCTGGTATAAAAAAGAATAGAAAGAAAAGTTAATAAGAAAAAAGAAAAGCAAGCAAAATCATTTTTTTGATCTAAGTCTTTTGGCAATTGTATCTTCTTTTTCTCCCGCTTGGTCCCCCATGGGCGAGGCCGTGGCCCCCTCCGCCCCCCCTGGATCTTCACCCAGGACAGAGGAATGTTTTTTAATAAAGGCTTCCGCCTCAGCAACTGTTTTAATTCTCACTCTTCCTCCTTCCCAGAACACCAGCATCCCTTCGGGCATCGCCCACTTGAACCAGATCCCGTGGTCAAACAATGTTTTAGATAAGAAGGAAAATTTCCTTCTCATTTCTCTGATTTTTTTTGGGACCTGCTTCAAGATAGCGACAACCTTTTGTTGGTAAATTAGGGGACCCCCTCTCTGCGCCCTCAAAATTCCCTCTCTGGTTGACCTTCTGACAAATTTAATGTGAATCTCTCTGGGTACTTCATTTATCCTGGCATATGCAGAGTTTATTCTGTAGACTAGGTCAATGTCCCCCCTGATCTCATCTTTAGGTTTATGTAAATAGTCTGCTAAAATTGTGCTCATGAGTTCAGGCAAGCATTCACCAGATTCTTCAGAAATGTTCTGAAATCTTAAAAAATATGACATTCTTTCGAAGTCCATCCTAGACATATGCCCAGTTAATTCCCCCACCTCACTGTTGACATTTTTAAGCTCTCCCTTTGCCTCAGTTAGCCCCCCTTCCAGATCTTCAGTCTTCTGTATGTTCTCCTTCACTTGATTACGAGTTTCCAGGAGTTCCTTCTTAAAGTTGTTATTTTCTTCTCTCTGCGCCTTGATTTCCTGTACCAAAGTTTGTATAACAGATTCCAGAGAAGACAATCTTTGTTCCAATCCTGCCAATTCTGATTTTTGTGCCATGGTTAACTGTTAGAGTCAATGCCACTAAAATGGCGTTTTTTGGGTGGAGCCATTGAGACAAATCAGGAGGTAAAAGTTTCAAATCAAGGTTGTAAAAAAGTTCAGGAACCAGTAGAGAAACACTTTCCCAAATCAATAGTTATAATAAAAAAAAGGCACTCCAGACAGGGAATCAATTAATCCAAAAAAATTCTTCATTAATAGCAAGAGGAAGTCCAAATTACAAGAAGATGCTGGTAGTTTTCCATAAATAAAATAGTCATTCAGGAACGGAGAGAAGCCATCTTCCACCGCCCAAGCTGGGAGCCAGCCGGAAAAAGTAACAAAGAAATAAGTTGTAACAAGCCAATCGAACTTAGAAACATTGTTGCAAGCCGCAGATCACTTTCACTCGCTTTCACTAAGTTCCAGGCAAGCTGCATAGAGAAAAATCCGTCCCTCGCAATGAGGAACCATTTCAAAGCGCCGCTTTAAATCCGAGGGGGGGTTTAACGAAAAAAACACCCCCCTCCAAGCTTTTTAGTCCAGCGCTGCCATCGGAGATAAAATAGCAGATAAAAGCACACTCACTCTTCACCTTGCAGCCGAGCCTCGGGAGAGCCTTCCGACCCGGACGTCTGGCTCACTCCAAAATTAAGCAGCTTTTCCGTTCTCCATTGGCGAAGGTGGAGATAGACGTCTCCCCCCCCCCCCGCAGCCAGCCTTTCGTCACCTAGGCTGAAGACAAGGGTCGCTTTCCCACCGCCGTGGGAAGGGGGCGTCCCTAGCAAGCCAACCCTACGGGAGACCCCCAAGATGGGGCGTCTCGCCCCCGTGGGGGGGCAGAAAAAAGGACAACGCGGCGGACGAGTCAAGGACCCATCCGTCGCCGTTGGAGGGCGGACGCGGAAGTCCGGGCTTTGCCGTTTTCTTGTTCACTGTCTTGGATTTTAGTGGGGTTTTCTTTTGGGATTAGGTTAGTGATCTTGTTTCTTTGGAATCCGTTGGATGTTAGTACGTTGGTGAGAGTGTGTAGTTCGGTTTTTAGGTGTTGTTCGTCAGCTAAGCGTTTTGTTCTGGAGATGAGTGTCTTGGCTACAGAGTTGATCTGTGCTGGGTGGTGGTGTGAGAGTGCGTGCAAATAGCGGTTTGTGTGTGTTTTCTTCTGGTAGATGGTGTGTCCTAGGGATTCATTGGATTTCTTTTAGACTAAGACATCCAGGAAGGGGAGTTGGTTATTGGCTTCTGTTTCCATGGTGAACTGTATTTTGGGGTGTAGGCTATTGAGGTGTGTGAGGAAGTTGTCCAGTTTATCTTTCCCGTGTGGCCAGATTATGAAGGTGTCGTCTACGTATCTGAGCCAGAGTTTGGGTTTGTGATCTGATTTTTCTAGAGCTTGGGTTTCAAAGTGTTCCATGTAGAGGTTAGCAATGACAGGTGAGAGGGATGATCCCATGGGTGCTCCTTCTATTTGTTTGTATTTTTGTCCGTTATAGATGAAGTATGTGTTGGATAGGCAGTGGTTGGTCAGATCTAGGATATGTTTGGAGGGGCTATATTTGTTTTGGATAGCTGTCAAGGCTTCTTTGATTGGTACTTGGGTGAAGAGGGATATGACATCGAAGCTCACGAGTAGGTCGCTGGGCTGTAAGTTTTTTTCTTTATGATCTCTATGAACTGGAATGAGTTTTTTACGTGTGAGGTGATGGATTCTGCATAGGGCTGTAGTTGTTTGGCGAGAAATTTGGCTAGGTTTTGTAGAGGTGAGCCTATGGAGCTGACTATGGGTCTGAGTGGGGTTCCTTCTTTGTGTATCATGGGGAGACCATAGAGCTTAGGGCATCTGGATGATTTTTCTCTGGGAATGATTCTTTGCTGGATTTCTTCGCTGATGGGGGAGGCTTTTATTTTGGATCTAGTGGTTTTTTCTAAGTAAGTGGTGGGATCTGTGCTTAGGGGTTTGTAAGTGGAGTCTTGGAGTAGGTTGGTTAATTTGGTTTGGTAGTCAGATGTGTTCATAACCACCGTGGCGTTCCCCTTGTCTGCTGGTAGGATTATTATGCTAGTGTCTTCTTTTAGGTTAAGTAGTGCTGTCTGTTCCTCTTTGGGTAAGTTGCTTTTGGGTGGCTTGCTGGTGCAGAGGATGTTGGTGATTTCGAAACGTCATCGAAACGTCGTGAAGATACTTCCAATTCTACGTGGGAGAAAACCCGAACAACCAAAGACCTACATATATATATATATAAACCTCAGAAAACATATATAGATATAGATATAGATAATTGTTTCCACAACTTCCTGTAAGGGCCCCAATTAAGGGAGGAGACATGCTGTTTCCCTCTCTTCCTGTCGGCTCATCATCTCAAAGAAAACACTGGCAAATTACTACTACCAATAAAATTATAAGTGATGTGTAAGAATCTGTGTTCAACTTGAGGGAGCCATTACCTGATCTTTAAGGCAGAAAACATTGCTAACTAGAATAAAATATTGGAATTCATGGCTTCAACTTTCTTTTCCAAATAATGTTAACTGGAGAACTTCAAAAAAACTACTGACTATATTTTGAAGTTAGAACTCCCAAGTACAAAGTCACTTTCTTCCTCTCGCATCCTAGAAGTTTCTTTATAGGAACAGCTTTGGAAGAAATGCACCCAATGTTGTAGGTATGCTGCATATAGTAAGTCTCTTGTCCTTCACATGATCATTTCAAAATTACAGAAAACCTGGTTGGATTCCAAGACCAAACAAGGTATTTAAATGAGCATAAGACAGATGTTGTGCACATGTTTATATCAGCCATATCTCTGAGATATGACTCATATCTCATTCTTCACTCATGTTCACCTGCATACAATTACAACTCTCCACTGAGATCAAGCAGAGTCCTCCAGATCACACAGAGAGTTCTGCTAATATTCAACAAAATATCAACAGAATCCTCCCTGGGACCTTAACATTCAACAAACATGTTGAAAATCAAGTGGATAAGATCAACATCTGTGAGCCCATCCATTTTATGAGTGACTAAACAGTCCATTCAGAGTGCACATCTAAAAATTAAATTCTGGTTCAGCATGTGTTAAGCATATTAAAGTATTTTCCACCATTTTGATTTAAATGGAAAAACTGCCGAAGAAGCAACACTGAGGTAGAATGTCCTATTCTTAGCAATATCGTGCGTTTTTTTCTGCACAAAAAAAAAAAAAACATGGATAGCATCATCATCTATTTTTATATGGATAGTTATTTGGGTCCCATGAAGACAATTTTCTCTTATGTACATGGAAACTTCACAACTGTAAGTCCAATATAAACTTGGATATCTTTCTCAGATAATTAAAAGTAGCCTTTAAAGGTAGAGTTTAAGTTCATCGGCTGATATGATCTTTAGAACCAGTTTCTAGTTTCAAACATGGAAATTAGTACATGCTGAATATATTTGGTATACATTCCCAATGTCCGATAATTGAATCACTGCTCCAGTTATCCAAATCTACCACTTAATGAATCTATTAGGCTGTCAGCAATATTTAGAATTCTATGATCTGCTCAGATTTGCAAATTGATATTGGCCTCACCAGATCAACCAGATAGGAATAAGGACCTGATGAACTAATTTCCCTTTATTGTAAACCTATATTATATAAAACCTGAAATACAGCCCCCCCTCCTTACAGCCCAAGACAGGTAGTGTCTTCTAAATGTCATGCCCTCTCCATCTGTGGGCCATGCCGTCTCTTATCTGACCATTCCCTTGGCAGTGGCTCTTCATCCATTCGCTTAAGTTTTTTTTTTAATTAGAGTCTGTGCTATTCTTCCTTCCCTTCTTATATCCCTGTGAATCAGGGAGGTACTGTATCTGCTTAAGCCGCTTCTAAATGTTATCTATTTGCTCTGAATCTTAAAAACATTTCAGCCTAACCCTAACACTTTTGCCTAGTTCCTGCATATTCTCAATAAGGTCATCTTCCTTACTTCCCACAACTACCATATTAAGATTGGAGTTTCAGTGATACTACATTACCAGAGGCTACCAGAGTCTTGAATGCAGACCCAACAGATTCATTGCTTTCCAGAGCTAGTTGTATCAATTTATGAGAGGGCTTCAGTTGCAGCCTTCAGATTAATGAACAATTCTGGGCTACTTGGACAATTCAAGTTTGAGACCACCACCTACTGAGGTAAATGCTGAAGTCACTGAAGAAAGGCCAGCAGATTTTGGGCAGAGAATAGAAAACTGTCAATCATACAGTGCAACCTATATATGAATATACAACAGGCTGTGCTGGATACTAAATTCAATTTTGAAAAGGGTGTTTACAGGCTAATTGAAAACTCCTCTTAATGGGAACCTCCAAGCTTGACGAATCACTACAGAACCAAATAGTACAAAACCATCAAACACAACCATGAGAATTCCTAACCTTATATACAGTAGGTGACTGTTAGAAACAGAAATACAAGCTCGGATTAAGAGAGTCAGTTCTTAACTATAAAAGTCAGAATAGAGCTCCATGAACATTCTTCTTTGGTAAATACTTTACACTCAAACCTCTACTAAACTCATGGTAGTCATTTAAGCCTTAATCACACCAAGAATTCAGCATCGGGAGGTAACAACAGCCTGAATATATTCCTTTTCTTGGAAACGTCAGCATTTGTATGCAAGGTGTTTCCTTCAAGGCAGAGCCAGAATCAATCCCTTTGCCACACTAAGCAGGAATCACAACTGAATTTATTAACAGCCACGCCAGGTCGGTTTCAAGGCTTACAATGAGAAAACGGGGTTTACTTTTAACACCTCCCGTCAACTTTGTACGTCGCAGCTTTAAAAGGAAACGAATCACACCGGCACTTTCCATCCCAGAGCGGGTCCAACAATTCCAGCAATTGCTGGCGAAAAGGTAGATGGCCTTTCCCGCTGATACGTTGCGGCGGCTCCAACAGCAGTCCAAGTTCATTGGAGGCAGAAGGAAATATGGGACTCACACGAAGGAGCATCAAAACAGACAAGCGAAGCGCATTCTGCCGTCGGGAGGGAGATTTCGCTACGCTGGGGATCAGCACTTCCTCCTCGCCTCTCTCCGGAGAGCAGCAATGGATGGTCCCGCCCCCGCCCCCGCCACTCACCCGCCGAATCCATCGCTGGCCGCCGGAGTCTCGCTGCCCCTGGACTGGGTGCTATGGCGCCGAGCCTCGCTAAGGCAAAAGCGTCCCTCCTAGGAGATGGAGGAGACGGAGCCTCTCCTCCGCGCGCTTGCTTTCCAGCAGCTGCATCTCGCGCCTTTAGGCGCCGGCCGGGAGGCGGCCAGCGCCGCGCCTCCGCAAAGCGCTGCTCGCCGGAACTTGAGGCAGTGAGCACCCCAGCCTTCCTCCCCACCCCCACGTCCAGTTCAATGCGCTCGACCCCCGCCACCTCGCAGCAAGCGACGCGGACGCGCTTTTCACCCTGGAACCTGCCGAAGAGTGTGTGTGTGTGCGCGCGCGCGCGCCGCCGGCGCAAGGGGAAACGTGCCTGGCCTGCCCAGGGACCAGATGCAACCCCGGCGGCCGGGATGGAGGCAGACAGCCTTAGGGTTTGCTCAGCTTCGTAATGCACGGTCAAGAACCAGCACCTTTCCCGGCCTCGCTAATAACCGGCCATTGTGGGTTTTAAAAAAAGGGGGAGGGGGAGGGTGAACTCCGGACGAAGGAGAGATTTGGTTCCACCTGCCTGAACGCGCTCTGAAAACAGAGCCTTTCCTTAGGCTTTCCCAGCCAAGAAACTATGTATTTATATATTTATGTTTTCACTAGACTGGAAAAACAATTTTGTTGTGGTAAATGTTTAGTCTTTAAGATACCACAAAGCCCTGGGTTATCTTTCTGAAGAACAAGGGGAAGAAATTTCTAGCCTGCCCAATTTAATGTATTTGACTTCAGAAAAGGAAACAAAATCAGGAACTTTCCCACGTTTCTTGATAGGCCAATTAATTGAATCCTGCAATTGGGGTTTTGCTAGTATTTTCATTGAGTTTTAATCAGCCAGTTATGATGGTAGCGTTCTGGATTAGCTGGCTTGAATGTCAGCTTTATTGGGAGGGGGGGACATAGTAAATAAATTTTCTTAATGTTTCTACTTGTGTCTTAGCCAGACACAAAATATGCCCCTAGGAGCTGTGCTGATAGAAGAAAATGTTTCTAAACCGATGTACAACCTTTCAAACTAATAACCCTTGCTTAACGAGGGTAATTGGAACTGGAATTTTCATCACTAAGCCATGCAATCATACAGCAGTTGCTTAGCAACAACAGTTCCATTGCCATCCTTAAGGGAACTGCAACTTCATTAGGCACAGTGTCACATCGGTGCCATTTGTGATCTCTTGCTGGTTTCCCTACTGATTGTCCGAAACCACAATGAAGGTTGCAAACGGCGATTGGTATGAATGTCAGATGCTGCAATGAGAACCCAAATGTGTTCGTGCAAGAAAGTGGGGATCTGTGACAGCTGCAAGTACAAGAACGGTCATAAGTACCACTTGTTCAGCACCTTCGTAAATTTGAAAGATTGCTGAACAGCTGGTTGTTAAGCCAAATTCTTAACTTGTGTGGATCTACTTTTGTAAGAGATCTACCTTCATGGATAGAATTGTCTAGTACTGTAATCTCATGAAAGGTTTACTGCCATAGGCACTTTATATGCAGCCCTCAAAGAACTAAATGCAGTTGATCTGGTATACAGTGGCATGTGCAACAAATAACATTTCATTTCCAATTGAAATTCGGTTGGCTGCCAATGGCTTTCCAAGCCCAATCCAGTTATATAACACTTATAGTAATCATTGTTGGAATGAAAGAAATTCAGGAACATGTATTGCAGCATTTTGCAAGTTGATTGTAACTACACAAAATGATAGGATTTTAACACTCAGAATTCTGAGTCAGCAACTAGAAGATACCATGTTAAGAAAATACAACTGTAGTTTCTTTAGCTGCTCTCAAGAAAGAATCTGAAGTTCAGATAAAAAGTTAATCCATAGGAGGAATTAACAAATAGTAAACTATGTCAGCATATTCTATTTTTATATCTCATTTTGCTACTAGTGAATACATATTTGCATTACGAATCTTCCCTCACTTAATCACCCAGTTAGTGATATCCAAAGCAATGACTTCAACAAATAGTTTTATTTAGTACGGTCTTCCATACTTTCCTTTATTACTCAAAGCTGCTTATCAGAAAGTTGTTTTCACCCAATTCACACTTGAAGTCAATTTAAATGTTCCTTTTGTGATTGCATAATGGATTCATGTTGCGTTATCCACTTTTACCCAATTTTAGGTAATTTATCCAGATTTCAAAAGCACGGATTTAGTCCTTTGCTATGCAGTTCTTAGTGGGATTGAGAGCTTGTTTTTGTTCATCTCATCATTTTATAGTTTGAGAGTATAGGATTCTTCTGATAACCTTTTACAGCTAGTTGTCGACTTACGACCACAATTGATCCCAAAATTTCAGTTGCTAAGTAAGAGTTAAGTGTGTTTTGCCCCATTGTATGACCTTTCTTGCCCAATTGTTAAATGAATCACTGCAGTTGTTAATTTAGCAACTGTTAGGATAATCATCCTGATGTTGGGTTGACAATATATATAAGACAGGATTCTTAAAGAATATATGTAATTTTAAGGACTACAGTATGTGGAATCTGATTGGCTTTGCTTCCCAGCTCAACCATAAAAGGCAGCTGGAAACACAGGTCATTCCCTTTTGCTTTCCTTTGCTTCCTGATTGCCACTGAGGAGAAGCTGAACCTGAAGACAGAAGAAGTATCATTGTTTTGAATTACTGTAAGATAACTATGGTTTTGGTGAAGGACTGTTTATTGTTAGAGGAGTTAGTATCACTGTTTGGAAGAAGTATTTTAGTTACTACAAAAGTAAAGACTATTTATTTTTTCTACTATCAGTGTTTTAGAGTTTGTGTGTGGTTAAAGCAATGTATCTCTTGCTGTCCGGTGTATTGCACTATTCCGCCTGTTTATTTTCCAACGGGGGTGTTTTTTACCCCTAACAGCAACACAGTTGTAAAAGTGAATCTGACTTCCTTATTGACTTCACTTGTCAGATGGCAAAAGGTGATTACATGATCCTGGGACCCTGCAACCATTATAAATATGAACCAGTTGTCAAGCATCCCAATTTTGATGATGTGACCATGGAGATGCTGCAATGGTCTTAAGTGTGAAAAATGACCATAAATCACTTTATTGAGTGCTGTTATAACTTCAAACAGTCACTAAGCAAATGGTTGCAAGTCAAAGATTATCTATATTGTCCTTTGGATTCACTAAACTGAGGAAGATTTTCTTCTGAATGAACATATTTTGGACTATTTTATTTTTTTCAACATTTATATAACTGCCTATTTTACAACCAACTTCAGGCATCCCCCAATCAAAAGTTAAAATAACCATAAAAGCTATATTAAAATTATGAAACTAAAGATATTTTTTTTAAAAACAGAAATCTGGCACCCACCATCAAACTTATGATTCGTAGTCACCTATATTTAAGATCAAAGTAAGCCACAAGTCAAACTCAATGTATGTTGAGTTTGTGGATATGTTCATTAGTTTTCTTTGCAAGAGTATAAAAATTATCTTGCCACTCTAAAATATATTTTATTTCTAAGTCTAACCTACAGCCTAGAATTTCCTATCAGTCCTAAATTTTTCCTAGTTTATATACTGCTTAGTTTTTTTTTTTAAGATCACCTAGGATGGGTTTGGCCCTGCCACCCAGCTGAGTTATAGGAATTAATTACATATTGTTCCTTAAACATACAGATAGTCCTTATGACCACAATTGAGCCCAGAACTTCCATTTCCAACAAGACAGCTATTAAGTGAGTTTTGCACCATTTTACATCCTTTCTTGCATAGCTCCCCTTAATTCTGTAATCTAGAAGGTTCCAGACAAAGTTCTGTGTATTTATATAAATGTGTACATTCATTTTGACCATTTAAGCAATTTACATGTAAATAACTCTTTCCTGCCTAAGCAGAGGGTTGGCCTAGAAAATCTCCAAGGTCTCTTCCAAGTCTGTTACTCTGTTTTCTGTTTACTTTCAGTTTATTCTGCAAATTTATTTATTTATAAAATTGAATGGCCATCCATTTTATCACAAAGTAACTCTGGGCGCTTTACAATCATAAAAAATCCTTTTACGTGGCTTAGTATTAACAAAAGCAAAATGTTTTATTCTAAATTGATTTAAAAAATAATCTAGCTTTTAATTCAGTACAACAGCCTCTATAAGTTATTTGTTAAAACTGCTACACACTTCTCAGTGACAACGGAAGGGGTTTAGGATATAAATATGCACCTCAAAGCCTGAGCTGCTGCAGTGGAGAGTGCTAAAGATAATGAGACCCCATCTGGATTTCTTTCCTCTTGATCTCACTAGTTCAGCTGGAAACCACCAGCAGCTATTACTCATCTTGGCCATCTCCCTGCACCAAATTATATTTGTTAGACCACCTGCCTTTGACCCTGGAAAAGGCATCGGTTGGAACACCAGGAGCTGTAGCAGATGGCCAAATATTTGCTTTGTTGGGGGAGGGCAGCAGAGAAGATAAGAAAAGTTCCATGTACACACCATGATTCGTTTTTCCTCTCCATACACGTAGAGCAGGGTAAATAATGGACAGGCTAATTCCATAAATAAATAAAACACAATGAACAATACAACAAATGCAAAGCCCGAGAGACAAATGGGAATTACAAGGAGTTAAAAGTAGAAAAATTCAAACAGGCTTCATTGCCTAAGGCAAACTGGTACCAACCTAATTCAAATAGAACTTACATAAAAATCTGGTTCCAGTTTAGAAACTATAGAAATGCTGTTTCCAGAACACAGGAATATTGCAAAACTTCGACCTTGAACCTCCTGGCGAGGAGGAGAAGGAAAGAACAGCAATGTAAAGTTTTGCAGAACATATAGCAATACTTACCTGGTATCAGGATGTGGTACTTAGCCTAAAACATTGCTGAATTTAGATCTCAGAGACCCATATTCAAGACTCCAGCATCACTTTTAACTTGCTGCTTTTTTTTTTTGCAGAGTCACTTTATATGAGATGGGATACTATATATATTAATTTGATAAGTGAATTCATGGTATTGTTGTGAAACTTAAATATTACTATGATCCTTTATCACAGAGAAGTCTATATAAAAGTCTGTATGCATTTATTATTTGATTAGCTGCATACAAAAAAGGGTGGTTTCCTTGATCATTAGAATAATTTGTGACAAAAGACTAATTTTTAACACAAAGTAGTGTTAAAACTAAAACTTAACTAAATTAATAAAAGAAAATGTAAAAAATAAAAAGAAAGCAAAGGCAAAATGAAACCAGTTTCATAAAACACAAAATGAAAATGGCTTGATATTTGAATCTTGCAAATCAGGATGCTTACCTAATTTTGAAATATTGTTACATGGGTTTTCAAATAAAACTTTATTTTTATATTCATAAAACTAAAAACTCACCTCCTTTTTATTATTATTATTGTTTGCTACTCCATTTTGCTATTTGTCAAACCACCCCATGACTGTTATTGTAGTTCTGTGTAAGTATAAATACATTGAACACACACACACACCCCAGGTAGGTAAAAAAAATGGACCAGTAGCAGCTGTGACCATTCCTTAGTACTGTCTGTCAAGAAATGGTTGGTAATCCATAAAGGTCAAGACATAAAGTTTTATGATATGCTCGTGCCAAATAAGGTGTTCATAAATATTAGTACCCCTAGGTAAACATGTGACTTTAATCAAATATGTATCATAAGCATGATAAAGGGGTAAAGATGCAGCATGGCCTTCTACAATTTGAAGAGACACTTGTTCAGCAGGTTGAGGCAAAGAGGCAGTTGTGGAACAAGTGAAATCTGGGAGCTGAGCTGCCCTCAGTGTGGAAGGGATTGCCACTCCCGAATTGGCCTTTTTAGCCACACCAGATGCTGCGTTTGGACCTATTTCCAGAGCATGATACCATAGTCTTGAGACTGAAGGATGCCAATGATCATAAGCATATATCTCTTAAGTAGATATGCAAAGCAAATTCAAAATGGGTAATTCAATTGCTCAGATACCAAAGTTGTTTTACTCCATAATTCACTATGAACTGGTTTAGTGATATGTTCTACATATAATTGCAAATTAAATTCAATCAGTTACTGATGTTCATACATACCTACAAATCACTTTCACCTTTCATTTAATATTCATATAATCAGATCATACTATATATTGATAATTTACCTGTGGAATATGTGTAGGTGATTTCATGGCTGTCTCTTCTATAAAAAGTTAAAATGGCAAAATACTCAAGACTTTTGCCCTATAAAAGTATCATGCCCATGCACATAGGCCAGTGATGGCGAACCTATGGCACGGGTGCCACAGGTGGCACGCAGAACCATTTCTTAGGGCACGCAAGGCGTTGCCCTGTCAGCTCCAGCACGCATGTGTGTACTGGCCACCTGATTTAGGCCTTCTTTTTAGGCCGTTTTTCTCTCTCTGGAGACTTTAGGGAAGCTCCCGAAGCCTCTGGAGGTGGGGGAGAAGCTGTTTTAACCTTCCCCAGGCTCCTAGCAAGCCTCTGGAGCCTGGGGAGGGTGAAAAAAGTGTGCCAAAAGCAGGGGATCGCGCACATAGCATTATGGGTGTGGCACGCCCACGCATGACCCCCCCTGTGCTCTCCCCTCTTTTGGCACGCGAGCCAAAAAAGGTTAGCCATCACTGACATAGGCACTGCCTTTGTTCTCCTACAGAAGGACTCTCCTGTCATGCTTTCTTCAACTTCTGATCCTATGCAGCATTTCTCATTGCAAGAGAGGCTGATAGTACTTTTGTGCTATGTTGAAGTACAATGCATATATTCAGAGGCAGCCTAGTATCCCAGATATAATTACTTCCCAGGTAAGCTTGCAGTTCTTGCAGAAGCATTTGCTATGTGGGAAGAAAGTGGGTGAATCAATATATAAATAGCTTAAAATGATTAAAAAAAAATTGGTAGTAGGTGGGTGCACATGTCTCTGAATTGCTTAATTCAGATGGTTGGTAATTTATTTTCTACTGACATAGGAAGAGGGTAAGCCACTATCTGTAGTACAAGCAGTGACCACAAGTGGGACTTGTTGTCAGGTGAAGCAGTCACTAAAGGAAACATCATGATTTTACAATTTTAATTCAGCTTTCTTTTGCTTTCCAGACCTTTGAAGATCATAAATGCAAGGATTGGTCACAAAGTTAGTTTTTCATCACTGTCATAATTGTAAATGAGGCAGTCACTAAAATGAGGGCACTGTTTTCTGAAATAGATTTTCACTGAAATGTATTGCTCAATGGTGGTAGTTGGTAAACTGGATTTCTCATTCATGGGAAATAATGTCTTATTTCCTATAGATCTTCTGAATTTATATGTAATAACAGCTCTACCTAAAATAATACTTTGGCAAAGCAAATAAATACTTGGGGCGGGGGGGTGGAGGATTGAATTCTTCAAGTGAAAGTTATTAGAAAATTTATGTAGGAGTCCTTGACTTAAAATCACAATTTGGGCCTGGATTTCCATTGTACATTGGTGATGTTGCAACGTGACATGTAACATGAGCACAATGACTTACAGTGGTAATTCTGGCATTCCCTATTGACATTAACTAAAGATAGTGGGGGACATTTTGTGCTTGTCCCTCCCAGCCCCAAGGCACCCTCAGTAAGGTAAGGGACTGCCTCCATTTCCCCCCCATCTGCCTATATTTGCAGCCCACCTGCATTTATGAAAAAGGAGCAATTTGTAAGACCTACAACTCTTACCCTAGAGCCACAAAGCTGACGTAATATTTGTTGCTATTAAACATTCTGTTAAATTTCATGTTGAATAAGATTTCTCATCTTGAGAAAAGTTATTATCAGATTATTAAAGAAGTGCTCAATTAAATGTTCTATTAAAGAAAAAGAATGAGCTAAATTATTTAAAGAAAACTTTTTAAAAATTGGAAAACATTAAAAAATCTATAGATGAAGAGCCAAATCCTCTAAGAAAGTTGATCTTTATAGCATCTAAAGCAGTGTTTCTCAACCTTGGCAACTTGAAGATGTCCGAACTTCAACTCCCAGAAATTCGCTGACTGGGGAATTCTGGGAGTTGAAGTCCGGACATCTTCAAGTTGCCAAGGTTGAGAAACACTGAATTCTAAAAGCTTTTATGTACTGCTAATTTGTTGTGCTTTGGATAGTGTTATTGCAACATTACTGTACATGCTGCACTACCATCTAGTGGCCACTTTAAAGTATTTCAAAATCTGATGTATTTCTTTACATTTATGTCTGAGTTAATTGCTTGAATCAGTTTTTTTCTTTTACAATTTTATGCGTGGGGGGGGGGAAAAGACCATAATGTGTTTGCCATGTTTCCTGTCAGCTTCCTATACTACATGTGATAGATTTTCTAACTACCAAGAGGGATAGAACAATGTGGAATAGAACTACTACCAGATGGATTAAAAGTTTGCTGACCAACTACACCCAGCATGTAATCTTCAATGAAGCTACATCTACGTGGAAAGAAGCATGCAGTGGGGTACCTCAACCTCAGGTTCTGTCTGGTGCTCTTCAATGTCTTCCTAAATGATCTAAATGAGGAAGTGGAACTCATCAACTTTGCAGACAACATGAAGCTGGAGGGAATTGCCAACACTTTGGAAGATAGGTTCAAGATCCAGATCTTTAGAGACTTGAACATTGGGTCTTTTCCAAATAAAATGAAGTTCAGTGGTGAGAAAAGTAAGGTGCTGAATTTAGGCAGAAAAAAATCAAAGGCATAGATACAGAACAGGAGGTACCTGCTCAACAGTAGTAAATGTGAGGCAGCTAGGTGTTCTGGTGGATCATTGCTTAAGTACAAGTCAACAGTGTGCTGCAGTTGCCAAAATACCCAATGCAGTTCTAAGCTGTATCCACAAAGGGATAGCATCAAGATCACAAGAAATATTATAACTCTAAACTACACTAATGAGGCCACATTTGGAACACTTTCCAATTCTGGTCACCATAATACAAAATGCTGGGGCCCTAGAAAGAGTGTAGGGAAGAGCAACAAAGATGGTTTTTTAAAATTTTGTATTTATTACCCATCTCCCCTAAAGGTGACTCAGCTTAAGGGGTCGGGAGGCTAAATCATACAATGAACAGCTAAGAGAACTAGCTATGTTGAACCTAATGAAGAGGAGGCTCAGGGGAGACACAATGCCAGTCTTCCAATACTTGAAGGGCTGTCGCAGGGAAGAGGGTGTCCATTTATTCTCCATAGCAGCTCCAAGGCAGGACAAGAGGGATATTCAATCTGGAAATCTCACTTCCTGAGAGTGAGAATGATTAATCAATGGAACAGATTGCCTCCCAGAGTTGTGGGCGTTCCATTGCTAAAAGTTTTCAAGAAAATATTGGACAACCATTTGTCCTTCCAGACCTATGATGCTATGAGGCAAATCTGTTCTCCATTCAGATCTTAAATGTGGATTATAATTTTCTTGCAACAGTAACACTTTTCCTTCTGAACACTGTCTTCTACTAGAATCGTGCTAGAATTCTGGTTCTTGCATAGTTGATTTCTATCTTAATTCCTTGGGCTTTCAAGTAATAGCTCAAATTTTAGAGATAATTGCAGATTTTCCTACAAAAACCAAACTAACCTATCCCAAAGTTTCATCATAAAATATAGCAATAGGTTGCTCTCTATGATCAACTCTTTTCATGTGTGTGGTGTTTCGGAAGTATCTATATACAATTACTATTTCGTATCCTACAGTTTATTTAGGATATAGTTATATCAACGAAGGAAACAACAAATTGCTCATTGACCAAACCAAACCAAGATTCTCACCTGAGGCACAAAAAAACCAAGCTCAAATTATCTTACTTTGGACACATACAAAAACTCCCTGGAGAAAACTCTAACATTGGGAAAAACAGAAGGAAAGAGGATGATCAGCACCAAGATGGATGAACTTAGTTACAGTGTGATGGGTGCACTGTTGGAAGACCTGAAAGACAAAGTTCAAGATAGATTCATGTCTGAGTCATGGAGAAAATCTTATCTGTGGAACCAGTAGAATAGAATAGGAATAGAATAACAGAGTTGGAAGGGTCCTTGGAGGTCTTCAAATCCAACCTCCTACTCCTACTCAGGCCGGAAACCCTGTACCATTTCGGATAAACAGTTGTCAAATCTCTTCCTAAAAACTTCCAGTGTTGGAGTATTTACAATGTGTGGAGAAAATTTGTTCCACTGATTAATCGTTCTATCAGGAAATTTCTCCTTAGCTTGATTGGCTTCCATCCTTTGCTTCTTGTCCTGCCTTCAGGTCTCCCAGAGAATAGATTGACACCCTAACCTGAGTCCTTCTTTTCATTAAACTAGATATAACCAATTCCAGCAACTGTTCTTTATATGTTTTAGCTTCCACACTGTAAGGCCAAACTTGGAATACTGCATCCAGTTTTGGTTGTCACGATGTAAAAAAAGAAATGGAGACTCTAGAACAGTGGTTCTCAACCTTCCCAATGCCGTGACCCTTTAATATAGTTCCTCATGTGGTGACCCCCCCCCCCAACCATAAAATTGGTGTCGGTTCCTAACACTATAGAAAATATGTGTTTTCTGATGGTCTTAGGTGACCCCTGTGAAAGGGTCGTTTGACTCCCAAAGAGGTCATGACCCACAAGTTGAGAACCACTGCTCTAGAAAGAGTGCAGAGAAGAGCAACAAAGACGATTAGGGGACTTGAAGCTAAAACATGTAGGAACTGGGTATATCTAGTTTAATAAAAAGAAGGACTCGGGTTAGGGGATCAATCTATTGTCTGGGGCACCTGAGGGCAAGAAGAAATTAATCAAGGGACAGAAGCAACCTAGAACATTAAAAACTGACAATAACTTGATGGCACATAATCTATCAATGGCTACATACAATATCCATTATCAGGAGCAGCATGATTGTGACTGCCAATTCCTAAGAACTGCAACAATGTTGTTCTCGGGTCATGTTTATGAAGATCCCATGAACCTGTGGCTAATCTTTATAGAAACTCTGTTCCTCACTATGTATCTCTACACACATCCACTGTAGTGTAGTTCTGGTTTTGGTATAAAGAACCCAACCACTGTCACTTGAAAACCATACTTCAAAGCTTAGGGTTATGCAGGAAACTGAATTATAGTTTAGTGTGATATGTGGGCCTGAGAGAAACAAGATTTAGTCAGACTTTCAGTAGACTCGTTTACATTTGATTTTATTTAATTTATACCAATTAAATATGGATCCACACCAAGGTTCTTATTAAGATAAACTCGCGTTAGCATTTCAGCCATGTTTAGAAACAGGAGGGTCAGAATCTGTTTTTAGAACTTACCTGTTTTTTAACAACCAAACCTAATATACAATATCTACTTTAAAAATGGGGACACCAAGAAAACAGGTCCTGCTGTGTTATCCATCCATCAATCCTTACAGAAGATATTCCAGAGGGTGGAGCCTGTGTGATGCAGCCTGTTTGTGTTGAATATATGAAGTTTTCAGATCGTTTCCCCTTGGCTGTCATACCTTATATGATACTCAGTTTGTGATTTTATTAGTTTAAATTTTGTTAATTTCCCTGAATTATGCATTTGATATGTCCATATAAAATATTGTCATAGTTGTTCAGACAGCAAACAAATGTACATAGAAATTTTATAATTGTTTTGTACATTCGTCTTATTTCTCTTATTTAAAAACATAGTAAACATAGTAATATTTGTTACTGAATTTTGCAGCTCTCAAAATTTACATCAAATTTCTATTTAAGCCAATAAACTATAGTGGTTAAAATGTCAGACAGCGTTGGGACACCCTGTTTCAATAGCCCTTATGACTAATGAAGACTTTGTACCAGTTATTAGATTATCACATCTTCCCTATTTTTCTCTTCTTTAGACTCTATTTAAAAACACAGAATACAACTTCATCCAAAGATAAACAAACTTGTAAATTGTTCTTGAATTCAGTAAAAGATTTTTTTTCATATCTGTCCATTTGCATCTTTCTTGTAACATATGTAGAGTCTTGTAATATATAAAGAATGGAACCTACTTTATAAATTAGCATGTTCTTCACCAAAGTGATATAATTAAAAAAAGAAAATAGCCAGAATTTTTTCCTTCTCCTTTATTGATATTGCCAATGTGACTACCTTTACGCAGATAATTTGCGTTCCTATACAACATGCGCTCTTTTTGGGAATTAACATTGCCCTCTAGACCTCTTAGAATTATCAAAATGACACCAGAGTTGTTCCTTAATTTCAACATTTTTCTTTTAAGAATTTCCATTAAGTTCTTTGCTGCAGGTCTGTGTAAAGGTTACTTGGCAAGAGTTCATGCATATGACAATAAAATGGAGACCAATCCACCACTAAAAGGAAATGCACATAAAAACATAATACAGTACTTTGACATTCAAATAAATACCCACACAGAGATGTAATTTTAAATGTAATCATACCACTTATAAGTCAATACTGTAACCAAAAAGATGACAACTTAAGTCCCCACCTTCTAGAACATTTTTTCAGCAAACAGAAAGCTTTTTCCCATGACATGATTATAATTTCAATTCTTTTAAAAATTATTTTATATAAAGAGAAAAACTGATTTCTGCTCCTTGCAAGGTTGCCCAATTTAATTGTTCAAAGTTAGCCTCAACAAATAGCACTGCAGGGACAACTTGTTGATGCACATCTCAGTTTCTGTTTCCTGAAATCACAAATGAATTAGATAAAACATGCAAGAGAAAAATATTAAATATCTTGCTTTTCTTCTTCACATTTGCAAACAATACTATGGTTAACTGGATCCATCACCACAAAAAGCTACCAGAACTCCCAAAACATCCTCTGTACTGCAACCACAAATGGATTAATACACTTTGCTTCTTTTTGTTCAATAATGTTACTTTTGGTTTGCAAAGTATATTTGTGTTTTGTTTACTTTTTTTCTTCTATACCCCTGAAATTGCATGATGAAGTATCATTGACTAACAGAATTTTTTACAATTTGAGCATATGTAGTAGATCTACTCTACAGTAGGTCTACTCATTAATAAATGTGCGAAGGGGAGGTTATATTGCCCTTATTGCTCCACTTGATAACTAGCTTTCAAAACCATGGTTCTTTATTTCTTGGACGGACTAAGCTAGCTTAGGGGTCTCCCTTGAAAATTATGAAAGGCACTACTGGCAATAATTAAATGAAAAAAAAAAGGCGCTGAAGTTGAAAACCCTAGCAGTCACAACTTCAGACATTATCTTTCTAAAATGTAACACAATTTGGCACAATAAAACAAAGTAGTAACAAAAACAATTCCAATTTGGAATTTAAGTGATATCGTTGTATAAAATTCTGTTAACCAATCATACACCATAAGGTTTTCCTAAAACCCAGACATTCTGGAATTTATAGGTAACACTAATATTTATTTTCAAGTGCCTATAACTGTTTTCATCAGAGCAAAGTCAAGTTTTCTTCTTGTTACATTGAACTATTCCTAAGAATAATAATACAATATGAAAAAACCCCAGAATTTGAATACCCTGGATTTCTCAATTAACATGGCAGTTAAAAATCAGTAATTGAAAACATATAAAGCTTAATATTTTATATTAAAAAAGAAAAAAAAGATGCTGATATACAGCAAGTAGATCGTTTAGCAGAAGTCCTAGTTTGTATTGAAGCTCCTTTCTAAATACAGGGTAGAACAATACAATATAGTATAAAACTCTGCCACAAATGGATGAGGAAAGATCAAGCAGATGCTCCAAATAGACAAACTATTAGCATAAGTCACTAGATTTTTTTCCCATTAATATAAACTCTTCTACAAAAAAAGAATAAAAAGATATTAAAGTAAATATCAAAATAGTAAAAGTGCACATGTTTAAACAATCAACTGCTTTTTTTAAAATAAAAGAAAGTTCTATAATGAAATTAAAAAAAACCACAGTTTGAATATTTCTTATGAGCATAATAAGCTACCATGGCAATTATAACATTATGAAGTATGTTTCTTCAGCATTTGTAAGTTTTCTTCCTGCAGCAGCACTTCAAAGATAAAGCTTTATTTTTGTTTGTTTCCAGACATAACATGCCAAAATAAAATAAAATAAAAAAGGCTAAATGAGAACACAGGTTGCATATTGAAAAGAACATATTTTGCATGGGAGATGGGGAGTAGAGAATTCATTAAGAGTAGTTTCCATTCTTTGTGCAACAGGCAACCATCACTTCTAAGCATAACGACACAGGCTAAGATATGAAGTTGTATTGTTGAAATGGCCTTCTCCAGGAACTACTCTACAGCTGGATGGTGGAAAGTAAAAACAAAAGAAAAAAGCAAAAACATTAGAATTTTTTTTAAAAAATTCACGGTCTAGTTTAAAAAAGGAAACATATAAAGATATAGACAAGAATGTGCTGCAGGACATCTATAACACATTAATTAGTTGAGATGCATGTGTTAGTCTTTTAAAAGCCAATGTAGCTCATGGGTGCTTTTTCAAACACCGAAGTTAATATTTTAATGTGTCACCTGTTAGCCAAAGCTGTGCAGGAAGAAAAGTTTCTTACAACTCCTGAAGCCAAGTTGCTCAAGCGTAAATAAACAATGGCAAATTCACAAGAGAATTGATCAGTGAAGCTGCTGCCTCTTCACAAGCATGCAGGTGAGTCAGTATATCATGCCAGCCAATACAGTGAGCAGTAAAATCCCTCAGAAGAGAAGTCCCACTTCCAGAGGTAGGTGATGGCTTAGTAAGTTTTCCACGTTGTATTCCAACCCAATAAAAGCAAAAGGAAACATTGGATGCATCAAGTTAATTTTGAAAAATTTAAACCAAGTAAGTACAAGCCCCTCTCAAAGCTTAGACATAAGAGCAAATCATAGTGTTTTTCCACAAAGTCTGTTTTTTTTTAAATTGAATGTAAAACTAAACAAATATAAGGATGCAGCTGGGCTGCCATTCTCTAAGCAGCGCTTCCCAAACTTGGATAAATTACCCAAAGTTGGCTAAGAATTTTTTTTTTTTTGGGTAGTGACACACGAACCCATTACCCAATCACAAAAGGGACATTCAAATTAAGCTGTATTACCTACGTTGGATCCAAAGGATTTTCTGATAAGCCTTTTGAGTAATGAAGCTTGGGAAGCACTGCTCTAAGCAGTTACTGTAAGTTCTGAAGACATAGAATGGTTTAAGGACTCAGAAAATTGAAGATTAACAAAAATAGCAGTGACAACAATGTAAACAATTAGCAAGCCTATTGAAAATTATAAATATGATACACTAAACAATGCAACCAGATGCACAGTTGCAATTCCAGAACCCTTAAATCTCCCAATTTAATGTCAATTTACCTGAATTTTTATCAATGCAATCAAATTCTTAAAATTCCCTCATCCTAAACCCAAGAAAAGGAGATGCTTGAAAACTATATTTCATAGACCCCTCTTAACCTGGAAGCAAAAAGTTGCTATTCCTAATGGAGCAAAATAGCTTAGTATTTATTATCAATGCAGGGGGTTTGCAAGAAGGGGAACAGAGCTTTAAAAGGCCTTCTGGATTATTGAGCATTAAAGGAGAAAAGCAGGGTGGACTATTGTTAAAGGCATTCTAAAAATATCAAAACCTGGCAATAGCTACATTAAAGCTCAAATTCAGGAGGATAGAGTGTTTCCTGTAAAAGCAATAATAAAGTGAGGCATGTAGGGCCTACCATTCTAACACCGTATGTTTGCCAATTGGTCAATAATTGACAATTAGTTTGAATTCAGCAGAACTAATTTCACCTCCTAATTTCTATATTCTTTATTAAAGATTTTTTCTTTACAACTCATGTTGCAATTATGTTCAGTTTTCTTCCTAATTTCAAGAAAGATTAAGCAATTTGTGTTTTCCTTTTACTAAGAAAGCCCTCTCTTTATTATTTTACAGTAACATTGCTATATCTCCTAACTACTTCATAGGCAGAGTAGTGCTACATAGGAAGGAAGCTGCAGATCATCTAAAAAGAGATAGTAATGTAAGATGAGGCAATACAACACCAAGATTATTATTAGCATGGCTCGAAGGGGGAAGAGGAAGGAAGGAAAGAAATATTTCTACATTAGCAGACACAGCTGCACAGCCCTGCATTACTTCTTTGTGATATTCTAAGCATACAAAGTTATTTGAAAAGAGTACAGTATGAACAGGGCTTTACATTAAAATAATGTTTGAGGCTAGGCACTTCTGAATTATTTTGTTTTTGTTTTAAGTGTGCCTTTTTGTGCTCCTTGAATTTACTACTTTTTAAAAAACATAATTTTCCCCTCTTGTGTCATTCCCCCTTCTTTAGGCACCAATTATGAAGTACACTTTTTTAAAAAATCTAATGTATTGAAATTAAGTGGCTGAAAAGGCCCCTTAAAAGTTTGACGAAGTATTTTTATTCAATGAATACATCTATGCTAATCTACCTCACAATTAGGCATAACCAAGAATAAACTAATCATTTAGTTTCCAGTGCCTAGAATGTAGAGCCCTGTGAAGTGTGTGGTTGCATAAGAAATACAATTTTGTTTTATTTAAACAAAACTTAGAGCTCATTAATACTATTCTATAAAGCTCTAATACTGACAGTTAAGGAGAAACTGCATTGCAATTTGACAATACTAGAACATACTCCTATTAATTCTATACACATAGATAGTAATAATGGACATCCTCTAAGCATTATGTAATCTCTTTGATTGCAGCAGAAAACAGTTATGCAATTGTCCCACTAAAATCAAGGAAAATTAAATAAGCTTAATGCTAGATAATGTCCAATGTGTAATTCACCTTTCCTCCTGGCATATTAATTGCCAGAAACCATATTTTATCGCTGTAGCACAGTATACTCTTCGTACATCACATCTGCTGTGATGTAGTGTTCTGGTTTTGCTTTCCTTAACTATTAAATTCTCCTCCCAAACAGGCAATATTACATTGCATATTTTTTTAATGTGCAATTTTTTAATAGCTTAAGCCCAAGAAGCCAAGCAGGGCTAGAAAATAAAGGGATGAGAAGTTTGCCTTCTTTCCCATAGTTTGCATTCATATTTTAAATTTAGAGAAAAGATTTTGAATTTTTAGATAATGATAACGACAGCAATTAAGCGCTGCAGCAGATTTAATCATCTTCCCATTGTACTTCTGATTTTAGAAGCTGGATACCATCACTTCTCAAAACTACTAACCAAGGAGACAGTTTTGCTGTCTCCACCCCTGGAAACAAACTTACAACTCTGGGGAAAGCATCCCATTTGTGCTAGACAAGCTACAGTTAGTAACAGCATGTAGACTGTACCTGATATGCTCCTTTAGCACTTAGCCATAATCCACAAAACCAAAGCCATTCACTGTGGAAACAGCAAATACTCTTCCACCTTCTTCACAGCTTTTCCCCCACCCATGCTTTTGACTCAGTTACAAGTTAAGACCATTATAATACACCTTGTATTACATGGTTTAACAACATACTAATATAAATCCACTCATCACTGCAATATTAATTTAGTGGGGATTAATGCTGACATTCAAAAGCACAAACATCAGACATGTGTTTACGGCTTCCTAATTTCTTCTTTAATCACAACAGATCTTATACTTATCACTGCAAAAAACTTGGTTATTGAGCACAGAGCCTTCTGACTTGTCTCCACATGATCGAATGTGACTTACACTGGGGTTACTACTCTTGGCTTTGGATGCAGATTTTGTGCGCACCCTTTTGGACTGCTCATGGTCCAATTCAAGATGTTCAAGGCGCTGGGTCAGGGCCAGCTTTTGCTGAATCGCCATGCGAAGCAAGGAGTTGAGGGTCTTCTTTTCATCTTCAGCTGCAGCAAGCTGGCGTTGCATTTCATCCAGCTGAGTGACATATTCATCACACCTGCAACGAAAGTGCACTTTTAAGAGCAAAGCCTTCAAGTGCTAACCTACAAGAACTGATTCAGGTATGCCTTTTAAAAGCATTTATAGCTCGTAAGAATAGACTATTCACATGTGCAGGCTGTTGAGTGTTATAGAGAGGTGCAATATTGATGCTCTCAAACTCCAGAGAACCTCTTGAAAACCAGATTCAGTGGCTATGCTGCTTGAAGGGAAATGAACATGCAAAGGGTTATTAACTAAATGGTGTTACTATATTGTACAGTATTGAATTAGTGTGGCAACGATTTGCCATCTAAACAAGGAATCCTGATTTTCCATATAAAAATCAAAGAATTCCTTTTAATTATTAATTAAGAAATAGATCTTATTTATTAGCACACAAAGCCCTTATAAACGGAAGAACACTAAGACTGACATCCCCTAAACTTCACTGAAGATGTTACCTAGCCTGATAATGAAATGTTTGGAAACCAACTCAAAAGCTCGGACAATGAACTTCACCCTCAAATAGGCCTTAGCTAAATTACAACTGTTTTATTTATATATGTATTTTTTTAAAGCTAGAAGCTAGAAAGAGCCCTTAGAAACGTTGTGAGATGGGCACCAGCCCTTGCAATGTTCCAGGGCTGTTTCCACCTTTGGAAACATCACATTGTCTAGCTTTCTATAATAGCTGTCTCTCACATAGGCTGGGAGTACTTGTCAGCAGCTGCACAGAAAGTAAGTGGACTCCTGTGTTTGGGCAGGCAGAATGTCCAAACTTACTAGGAGTGGTGGGGTAGAGGGAAGGTTTATGCTAATGGGGGCTGGGCTACCCAGGCCTCCCCAACTGAAGATACTCCAGTGTGGTCACTTAACAATTGCAGTGGGAGAGCGGAGCTGGGATTGCACACATTGAGTGAGGCAATCGTGGGAATGACTTGCTTAATGACCACAAAACCTTATGTAGGCTCAATTGTGGTCATAAGTCAAGGGCAACCTGTATTTGCTTTAATATGACGTTCAAACACAGGTACAATGCCTACATGAACTAGGTAAATTTGCTTAGCATGGGCATGAATAACGATTCATATTTAAAATTTTCTTGACAGTCTCCCTTTCAACCAAGGCTATGATTTTTAGTATTCTATTCTTGTCCTTTGTTGAATAACCACTCAGCCTTTTACTCAAATGCTACCACATTAATATCTTGATCAAGACCACAAGCTTCTGCCCTGTGAACTATCTCAAGAGAATGCCACTGTTTTATTGAAAAGGTTCCAATAATGGTGAGGAAAACCTAATTCACTTAGCAACTTTTCTCCCATGTGATTTTTTACAATTATGTGATTTAGGCCTATATGCTATCAAATTTTATCTATTAACATTCAATGTCATTCCACTCATCAGTGTTTGTCCAGACCTTCTTGGCAATAAGCTCTTTCATTATGTCTTCCATCCCAGTAACCATTAATTTCTCATAGCAGTTAGCACAACTATTTTTCATGATGATGCTTATCCTCAGCAATTGTCTACTTTTAAAGTGACTACTATAAATGTACATAACAATTTTATTTGCTGCAACCATCTTTTGCTAAATTTTACCTGGTAGCAAACATGGCTCTCAGAGAAGAGAAAGTAGCAGCGTCTTCTTTTAAAGCTTTCAGTTCATTGCGCAGCTTCATCATTGTTTCTGTTACCATTGCCTTTTCATTTTCATATTTGCTTTTCAAGTTTGCAAGGGCAACTTCTGCTGTCTGATTGTTTCCCGAAATGAGCAAAAGAAAAGATTCACAATTATTGTAAGCTTGTATAAGCCAGTCGGATAAAGAGGATGTTAATGTATTCACACACCCAGACAAAGACTTGATAATGCAGACAATTAATCCAATGAACAATTAAAATACGATTCGTTATTTCTAAATATACTTTTGATATGCAAATCTAAGAAAGAAACAAAAATGTTTGATAGGAGTTCATTGGGGAATATAGCCTTTTGATAGCAACAATTTTACCCAAACCCTTCTTCCCAATGATGTCTACGATGGAAGTGTCAAAAAACACAGCACAAACGAAAAGATTTCTGTTGTTATGCTACTTCCACCATCTTACCGCTTTGATTTTCACCAGCCTACTCCTTCCAACATTGCTGCTTCTACCACCTACACTGATGGGATTAAGGAACAAGGAAAGAGAAATGAATCCTGATACTGTGAATCTTTCTTAATTTCCTACTATATTACCAATAATAACAAAATGTCTTCAAGAAGCACGCACACCAATATTCTTTATTCCCTTTCTGACAACTTCTATTCAATGACATACTTTTCTTGTTGCTACTCAAACTACTCACTGATAAATCTATCCTTTATGATATGTCTAATTTTGCCTTAAAACCATCTAAGCAATGATTAAGCTATGTAGGTTGCCAAAAAAAAGGGGGGGGGAATGTTTATTTATAACCACTTTACCCTCATTATACATAAATGTATATATTTTGGTGTTGCCTTATCCTTAGTAACTTTTTCTTTAATTACTATTTGTCAAAAGAGATTTGCCCTTCTCTGCATCTTTTCTAGTTTGTTACTTTCAATTTAGAAGGATCAATTTAGACTTATACATAATAATCCAAAAGTAGCTTTGTGTTTATTTCAATCAGACTAGCAAAATATTTAAAAAAATACGGCTGTGCAGGAAATCAGAGAGACTGACCCAGAAGTCGTAATAATTAAGAAGAGTGGATTATAAAAGAACCTTTCTTCCAACAGGGAGAATGATGGACCTTCTGGGAATAGGTTTCTATGATACCATATTGAGCCACATTCTGTGTAATGTAATGTCAATTATATTAAGAACTAACAATTATCTGGGGGATAAAATAACAATTGATTCTTACAAAAAGAGCAATGAGTGAGCTACTGTAATGACATTTCTGGATGCATAACTGTGTGTGCGCACGTGTGTGGGTTTTGAATCCTTTCTCTGAGTAGTTTAAATCTCACCTGTTTGTTGGCCTTTAGTACAGTCCTCAGTGTTGCAATCTGTTCTCTCTTGGTGCTTAGCAAAGACTTCAGCTTCAGAATTTCTTCCATAAGTGCCTCTTTATCTTTGTCCACTACAGGCCCAAGTTCCTGAGTAGTCACCCGCTGCCGTGACAGTTCAGTTGTTCTATCTACTGCTGCTTGCAAATGCTTGATCTGATCACGGATTATGGCAATCAGGTTGTAAACATTCATAGGTTCCTTCCGGGATACTTCAGATACTGGTGAAGGGAGGGATGAAACTGGTGAAGGACTGCTTTCACCACTCCCGGTTTCTGGTTTTCCTAAGTCTATCGACAATAAACCTTTAGAGAGCAGGATTGGTGATCTGTGGCCTTTGACCTCTGGACTGGTATGTCCTCCTTTGCCCTGTTTGTAGTAATCTAGCATCACTCTGTTGGGGGTTTCATTGTTGCACATACATACATGGTGATACAAGTTGGCTAATTCCTCACTGAAGGTGACCAGTTCATCTTGGGCTACACTAAGGCTACCCTGGGTTTCCCCAGCAACATCAGTGACTTTCCTGAGTTCCTTCTCCAGCCTGATTACCTGCTCCCTATCTTGTCTACTAGATTTGTCCAAAGAACTGATCTTTTCCGTCAGGACTTGGCTTTCTGTCTCGTACCTGCTTTTATCCTCTTCGTATTTGGATTCACATTCCTCATATTTAGCCTTGACAGCTTTAAGTTCCTCTTTCAAATCACTGATTTCTGCCATAGCTACTTTATACTTGCATTCCAAGATCTCTGGGCCATTGATATCAACCTCATAATAATCTCCGTCTTCATGGCTATCTCGTTCTTTCTCATTGTCAAGAGCAGACTGACGTTCCTTGCTGACCTGGAGTTTTTTCATGGCATTGAGGTTCTCAGTGAGCCTGCCAACTTTCTCATGCTGTTCAGAAAGTGCACCCCGGGTGTTCTCCAGTTGTTTTTGTGATTCTTGAAGCGTAGACAACAGATTCATTTTTTCCCTCTCCACCTATAATGAAAAATAACTATTATTTTCTGTTCCTGTAAAGGAGCCTCACATAAGTGAAAAATTTAAATTTGGCACTTTGACTTTACAGCTAAATGTCACAAGGAATATTATTATCAGATTATTGAATCTTAATGTTTTAAGCTATTATTTCCAGAATTTGGAATCATTAAACTATAGCCTTACTTTGTACAATTCGTACTCTGCTCTTTGTATTTTACAATGAAATATGTACCAAATTATAGGCATCTATAGTACCGGGACTGAAAATACATTCAGATGTTAAGGATAAATATATTACACAACATAATTTAATTCTCACAGGTAGACATATTTGTTATTCATGATGGATTGCTATTACTCTGCCTCAATAAAGAATACAGCTCAGTATAAGAATTTAGATTGCATTGACCCTTGATCATTGATCACACAAATAAATTGCAACTTCAAGTTCTTTTGGAGGCTCTAATGATATAACAGTGAGGTTTAGGTAACTATGCTAAATGCAAATAATATGTAGAAATACTGAAAATTATAATAATTTATAGAACACCCAATGCTCCTCTATGAGGAGATAGGCAGTTTAGAAACATGAAATATAAACAAATACATAAATATCAATATCTCAGAACTTCTTAAATTTCTCTTTATTATACAGAAAATCGAGGTAATCCTCGCTTAATGATTTCCCTCTTTAGCAACTGTCTGGAGTTATGACAGCATTGAAAATGTAACTTTGTAACTGGTAATTTTAAATTGAATTTATGACCACTATAATATCCCTGTAGTCACGTCCTCACCATTTGTGAGCTGTATAGCCAGTTTCCAAAAAGCAGAGTTAATGAAAACAATAAAGTTGTATACATGCGATGTGTCTCTTAATGATCACAAGTGATTTCCTTAACAACAGCATCAAAAGTGAGGATGTAAGTCCATCATGGTTACATGATGTCTTCCTTATGACTGCAACAGTTATCAAAGGGCATCCATGTTTGGGATTTTTAATTAATATATTTCTACCTTTAACTCTTAAAAAAATTCCCTCTATTACAAAACTAAAATGAAACTTTAAAACTTGGGTAATTTCTATGAAACAAAATTGGAATATTTATCTATCTCATGAGATTACAGGTAATACATATAAATTATTTAAATTAATCTTGATATCACTGACAAAAATTACAAGGGTGAAATGTGCTTTCCTGAAATGCAAGAATTTTACAAAATTAAACATCAGGGCAGTCCAAGTAAAATATATTATCAATGAGACTTCAAATGTCAATAGATTTCTACTTTATGGAAACTGAAAGCATTATTTTCCTAAACAGTGTATAAAGGAGTAAGACCTACCCTGTTCCAAACTTTTTCAAACTCAGGCTATTCTATTTTCCCTTTCCAATAGAGCTTATATCAAAGATATATCAAATTTAAACACCACAGTTCACTTTCAGGAACCTCATGTAATGAAACAGAATCTCCAACCAGTACATATTTTTGGAGAAGCTTAATTTCAAGAAATTGATATACATGTATTTAAGGAATATATATGTATGTATGTATGTATGTATGTATGTATGCATGCATGCATGCATGCATGTATATATAGGGCAGACTTACTTGCATTAGTTGTTGTTTCAATTTTTGGATTTCCGATATATTTAGTTCACTCAGAAGATCATTCACCAAACTAGGGGCTGGAGGGAAGCTGTCGGATTTTTTGGGTGTTGATGCTTTATTATTGCCATTGTTGATTTTACTCAGGCAATTTGGTTCAAAGCCATTCACAATCTCATCATTATTGGGCTCGGTGGTTTCATCGCTAAACTTCAGTCCGTCCAAAGAGATGTTCAAATGGCTGGTATACATGGAGTCATTGATATTCATATAGTGAGATAATTCTTTCCGAAGATTATTCTTCTGTTCACGTTCTGTCTTCAGGGTCTCTAAGGCTTCTTCAAGCTGGCGTTCAGATATCTCTTTCAATCTTATGGCATCTTCTAACTGGCTGTTCAGGAATTCTGTAACCTCTTCTAGTCTTTTGATTTCATGCTTCAGCCCTTCAAATTCCACCTGTTACAGAAAAGGTGAAATGACTAAAATACCTGATAGCAAGCAGGAAAGAAGGAATGTTAAAATGTTCCCCTTGAAGTAGTAAAAGCACTACAAAAAACCAAGGAAGAAACAGAAGGATGGTGTAGAGCTTCAAACTCTTTTTGTAGTGCTTCCTCAGGTTTACCTTCCTAATACCAATACCAGTAAGTTATAATAAATTTGTGCACTTAATTAAAATTTGTTCTCCCATACCTATGGGTTTTTATCTGAATTATTTTATATAATACAGTTTTATAGTATGGTAAAAAACATGTCACTTTTGAAAATCAGATAATATGAAATCTCAGGTCATTTTCTATTCATTTCAATAAATCCTGCAAATTACATAAAGAGCACAACTTACATGAACCTAACACACAATATACATCCTAGAGACCCTTGTAATATATCATTGTGTTTAATTAATTTGATACTGGGTCATAAACATATGCCACAACAAAGTTGTAAGTTTTTAGGACACAAAGCTGAGAACCCACTATGTCTAGTTTGGTGAAAGCTCATTGTTAGTTTTACTAAAACAGATTGAAACAATGTCTTTCCCCCCCAATATGTTACTGTTGCTTGTGCGTTCCTTTTTGTCTTCCTGTCCCTTTAAGAGCAACCCAAGTTTTATCAGGAGGGAATGTTCTAAACTCATTTTAAAAAGGAGGTTTTATTTTGGATTTTATGTATGTTTTAGCTAGGTGCATTGTGGATTTTGTCTGTAAACATGAGGTATGTCTATCTGCAGAGGCCTAATTATTTCTCTCTTCAGGTGTGTGTGTATGCATAGACATACGTGTGTGTGTGTGTGTGTACGCACACACACTTTCTCCTGTTGGCTCTCTTCTGTATACAAGTGGCGAAATAGTCTCTTTCCTAACAATATATTTAAGACTCGGATTTTCCAATTTCCACCTGCAAGCTATCCACCCCACCCCACTGCCTTCTCTAGAAGGTATTGATCCTAACCAATTGTGTCCTAAGCATTTGGGAGCAGAAGCGAAGGCATTCCTTTTAATGTGTACTTTCTATTGTGGGCAACTATTTGTCTGAAATGATATAGGGCCATGATAGTGAACCTATGGCATGCATGACGGAAGTGGCACACAGAGCCATCTCTCCCGGGCATGGCAGCTATAGCCCATTGCTCTTCCTGATTCTGGCACACCAGCCAGCTGGTCTTTGTGCACACCGGAAATGAAGAGCAGCTCCCTGGCGTGCATATGCACATCAGGAAGCTGAGCTTCCAGTTTCTGGCATGTGCATGTGCACCAGCCAGCTGGGCTTTGCATATGCATGCGTGCCAGAAACTGGAAGGCTAAGTGTTTGATGCACATGTGCATGCTGGAAACCAAAAGCTCGGCTTCCCAGCGTGCACAGACATGCTGGTTTAGAGCATTCCCTCGCACGCCCACTCCCATTTTGGCACTCGGTGCCAAAAAGGTTCACCAGCACTGACATAGGGTCTCTTCCTGGTTGAGGAGAGGGTTGGATTTGAACACCTCCAAAGTGCTTTTCAATTCTTTCATTCTATGTTTTGTGTGTTGCAAAAAAGCAATCAAAAGGCAGGTGAAAATATATAAAGCTTTATAGTGTGGGGTAACCATATTTTAAAGCTGTGACGCTTTTGAAATTTTGAAAGCTTGTGGTGGCCTCACTGATACATGGCTGCCTATTTCCCAAATAATTACAACTGCAGGAAAATACAGTGTGATAGCCCACTAGGATGCCTTCTACCACCTAGCCAGCTGCTGCTTTTCCAACTTCTTCTTCACTAAAAGGGCCTGGTGGACACCATGGAAAATATCTGCCAATGCAATATATCTGCACACTGCTATCATTTACCACTTTCCTCACAGCATCAAAGCTAGGAAATTTTGAGGATTAAAATCTGAGGTGCTGGATAAAAACTACAAGCTTCCCTCATACACAACCATGCTGTCAACCCTGAAGCAAACCTGTCTACGGCCATCTTTGTGGCATCAGGGTTGCCACAATCCTGAAGAGGAGACAGGGAGGAGAGAATATAGCTGGGGTTTTGCCATCAAAACAAAATGTTTTCCTGTGGGAACCAAGGTAATTCCAATAGGTGGCTGGAGAGGAGGAGTGGAGTAACCAAGCAATCGGCCAGCACCTCTATTGGACAATGTGACTAATGACTTGGGGAAAGGGGGAGACTTTTACTTTTAATTAGGTGAAAACCACTGGCACTTTCAGAGTTGGTTTTCACCACTTGTGCCAATTTATTTTCATACTTATATCCCGCACCCATCTCCCACAATATGATGTATCCAATAAAACTGTTCTTTGAGGAGTCTACCTTCTTTGGAGGTCTGTCTAAATAGATGCATTACTTGGAACGCTGACACATCCCAGATAATAATTTGACAATACTCACTTGATTCTGTTTCAGAATAGATACTTGTTTCTGAAGGCAGATGTTTTCTTCCTCAAGTTCAGTGTAATCTTGCAGCAAGCGAGATTCCCGGAATTTATACTCTTTGATGTCATCTCGTAAGCGGCCTCTCTGGTTCTCAACATTTTGATTTATCTGAAAAACATGCACCAGCATTGAAGACTTTTTGCCTTCTCTATGAGAGCACATAAAATAAAATAAAGTGGGGAATGGGAAATAAACATTCAATAACTGTTATGTTCTAGGAACCATATGGTATGATAGGAAAATCCAATTAGCTTTTGGTAACTGTTGCATTCCTCCCTTATTGTTCAGAGATATTTTCTGTACCTAAATAATCCTATACTTTCTGGGCAATATTATTTGCAATGTTAATTTTTTTCACATACATATTTACACAAAAATTTGGAAGTGCCTATATGTCAGTCTCCCCAGGCAGATTACACAGGAAATATGACTGGATGAGCTAGTTCTACTTTATTGTAAGACTACATTAATAGAATCTTGCAAGTCTGAAAGTACAAATCTCTATAGTCTCTTTTACCGCCTGAGAAGCTAGGGAGGGTCTCTTTTGAGCCTTTTGCTCTGCCCATTCTCCAGCTGCAGGCTAGGCTCTAATCACATCCTAGGCAGCATCTCTTCATCTGTTTCTCAAGATCTTTCCCATTACACTGTATACTATTTCCTAGCTTCATATTTCGGAGAGTTAATGTAAAACTATAGGTGTCTGTCACTATTGTACAAGCCTCCCTTCTACAAAGCAGCTTCCCTACCCAATCAATGCTGCAGCTGCATTGACAGGGGATATTCCCAGACTGATCATATGGATATATTTTAATTGCTTCCGCTGGGCAGAAGGTGGCTCAGGAATTCATGGCTTCTCTAGCAACCCTGGGTCTGACCCAGTTAAACTCATCAAAAGGGAGACCTTATTTCTATCTGAGGACAATGATGATCTGAACTGGATACTATTAATCCGTTATTGTGGTCAGATAAGTCTTGTTAGCTTGGAGTTCTCTGTAGATTCTCAGCATTCTGTAGATTCTCAGGGAGAAAGGACCTAATTGATCTAGTTGATTGATTTCAAAGGGAACCCCTAACACTCTGGTACACAGTTCGATCAAGGCTATATTTGTGATGTGGAATTCAGAAGAAATAATAACCCTGGAACAGTTTATACTACTTATTTTGCAATTTATTAGTAAAATAGCCACATAAATTGTATAAATAAGATAGAGAAGAAAGAAAGCGAGATATCAGGAAAACCCCTTGATTCCTAACTTGGGGTCTTGGGAATGTTGGCAAGGACACTGAGCAATAGATTATTCAACATGTTTCTCAACCTTAAGCAACATCAAACTGTGTGTATACTAGGCATGCTGGCTGGGAATTCTGAGCAGAAGTCCACACAGCTTATAGTTGCTGAGGTTGAGAAACAATGAAGTAGATAATTTAGATCCATCACTCTGATGAGTCTTCACTATACAAATAAGGGAGGAGTAATAAAAAATGATTGACTACAATAACAATAATTTTCCCTGCCTTTTCAAGGTTGCTTAATCATTTGTATTGTCTCTTTTATTTCAAATAAGAAGCAGAAGCAGCATAACTGTAATTAGTTTTGTTTATTCTAAATTAAGCAACCAAATCAGACCTAAGTTGGAATTAACCTTTCCACAGGTGATAAACACACCCATTTTTCCAAGCTGAAAAGATTTGTAGACATAGATAAAATAAAAAATAATTTTCAGTACAAAGGTATTACTCTCACAATTTCATTGTAGAAAAAATACGAGCCCCATTTATAATGCCATAAAAACACATTTCTATTTATGTCCATTTAAATATTCATTACAATGAAACCTCCCAAACTTCTCAGACATGAGATACAAATAATTCAAGCTGATGTATAATTTAGAAATACAAATGTGGAGACACGATAACCTTGATGGTTGTCAGTCCCTTGATATATTTTCTTCATGAGGTTTCCTTTCTTTCTCAATTAATTTGCATAAATGTTCTAATAAAATTTGTCTCTGAAGGAATAAAGATCATGTGGTGTAATCTTGTGAAAATTAGATTCATGAATGCACAGGAAAGCCACCTTCCGCCCTTCTCCAAATTACAAATATAACATAATAATTATGGTGATATCTTTCAGCTACTTCACTCATTCTTTTTAATAGAGCATGCATAGGCTATTTCGCCTTGATTCAGATCAAAATGCAAAATGGTAACAGCCATGACTCGAAGATGTATTATGGATGACTTGTGCAATTGCTCCTTTTTATTGTATATTAGCATACCAGACTAAAGATAAGAGGAATTTCAGAATAAGAGTCAAGTTCTTGCTTTAAAGTTAGTACCTCCTATCTAACTTACAATGTATATATTGTAAGATAGATAGGATGCATTACTGGCACGGGACCAAGCTACCTGCGAGACCGCATCCTACCTCATACATCCCTGTGGCCGATTCGCTCCCACAGAGAGGGACTTCTCCGGGTGCCATCCACTAGGCAATGCCAGCGGACGACGCCCAGGGGAAGGGCCTTCTCTGTGGTGGGCCCAACCCTCTGGAATGACCTACCCCCCGACCTCAGAACAACCACGGACCTCCGCACCTTCCGCCAGAAATTAAAGACACTCCTGTTCCATCAGGCCGGTTTGGCCTAAGTTATTTACCTAGTCTGCAGTCTGTATTATAAATTGTTAATTGGGTTTGTAAGGGATTATGTCTTAACTATTTAAATTTTAGCACAGGGATAAACTATTTAATTCGATTTTAATTATTTATACTTTGTATTTGTGTTGTTTTTAAATTTCCTGTGCACCGCCCCAGGTCCCTTCGGGGAGAGGGTGCGGTTATATAAATTTTATAAATAAATAAATAAATAAATAAATTTTAAAATAAGAACTTCTTATTCTGAAATTACTCTATCTTTTCCATCCATATATGACAAAGTATGGAGACTTCTACTGATGAACTATTAATCAGAGTAAGATCCCTCCACCTGGCCTCAGGAGCCACTTGACTACTATACATACCCTACACAATGTATTGCATTGAATGGATAAATTCTTTCATTGCAATTGCGCTTGCAGGGACAGTATTTAGGGATTCTTGAGAACAGAAAAGCCCATTTTTTAAAATTACTTGATATATATTTTTTCTACTGAAAGCAGAATTCTCAGAGTTCTTACATTTCAATGGCCAGAGACTAGAGAAATGTATTATAATCCTAACATAAACTGAGTCACTCTGGTATGTGGTGTTTTCCAATTTTCTATTAACAAGAAAAATCTGTTGTAGTAAGTAAGAAGCCTGTTTTCAATTAGCAGGCGCTCTCATTTAAAAATAGCCCCCCACTCAAGCTTTTGAAAAAATCAAAGTGCTTTGTAGACAATATGTCAAAAGCTAATGGGTAATGATTTATTCATCACTCCAGAGCATTTCTAAGTGCAAAACAGCAATTAAAAATTAATCATATAATAATAAAAACATTAATCAAGACAAATATTAATGCAACAAACATTAATATAATAATTTTATATAAAAAACAACCACATTCAGTGTACACTCCAGGCTCCAATGACCTTCTGAAACAACCATTCAAATAGGGGTCTGTCCTTGTTTCAAGGTCCAAGAGATAAATAGTTCCAATGGATAACACTTGCTTCCATGACTCTTCCTCTTGATAAGGTAGATGTTCTATCAAGATGTTCTTGATAGATGAGAACATTTAGCAGACATTTTCTATAGTTAATGAATCTGGACCATTTTCTTTGACTTGTTTGTAGATTCTTGCACTAGTTCTAATATGCACAGCAAATAGGCTAAGTATTTTGACTGTTTCCTTTTCACTCAGACAGAAGAGCAAGATACTAAATTTCTTCCTTTTTCCTTTCTTTCTTTCTCTTTCTTTTGTCTCTTTCTCTCTTTTTTCCTCTTTCTCTTTCTTTCTTCCTCTCCCTCTTTTTCTTTCTTTCCTTCCTTCTTTCCTCCCTCCCTCCTTTATGAACAAAGGCTGATAATTATGCCAGTGATTTTTTTAAATTCCCTTTTGAGAATACCAGATTGGGAGGATATTGTTTTTACTTCAGGTTAATCTCCCTGCCCCAAAGAGAGCCTTTGGCCTTCTGTCTTACGTTTGTCTGCAGCCATTATTTTGATATATCTCTTCTTTTCCAGCAGTGCGGTAGGATGTATCCATGGTTACAGTTACTGGGAAGCACACCCAGTTGCAATAATGCTGGCATGCAGACCTTTCGCCATCTTTGCTAGCAAGGGGATATTGTATTTATTTATTTTTATCTCATTATTATCTAGAAGCTCAAGGTATATGGAATAAATTCCCCCCAATTTGATCTCTATCACAACCATCTTATATGGATGTTGCACCAAAGTGCAATAGAGAAATAGTGCATCTATACTGCTTCCAGGACCTGCAATAACCAGGGGTGAGCCACTGCTTAGAGTCACTTGCTTCCATTCTCCTATTAATCAGCTAGAAAGATGGTTCCTGGGATTCCCTAATTGCTCATTTCAGTTCAAGATGACTTTAAGAAAATATGCTCATAGGCATCCACCAAACTGAACTGTGACAAATTGAGGAGGGTGAAAATGCCCTTTTTGGAGGGGAAAAAAAGAACAAATGGATCTGATAAAGGAGAATGGATAGAGGTTGGCTCTTGTAGGCCAAACAGTCCCTTCCAATGTTATGCATTGAAAAGGATTTTAAAATTAGGAATAATAGAATACAACTCCTTAAACCAGCAGCCCCAAATCTTTTACGCACCAGGGACTGGTTCCATGGAAAGAGTATTTTCTGTTGGCCGAGGAGGCATGGTTTAGCATGATTTCGTCTGGCCGGCCTTGGGTAGTCTCTTTTTAGGTTAGGGTTTTTTTTAGGGGTAATTTTTAGTTTATAGGTTTTAGCGCAGGATTTATTTAATTTATTTTTAATTCTGTATTTTGTACTTGTCTGTGTTTATTTGTATTTTTAATTGCCTGTGCCCCGCCTCGAGTCCCCTCGGGGAGAGAGAGCGGGATATAAATTAAATTATTATTATTATTATTTATGATGCCTGCATCAGGCTAAACCATGTTAGGGCTTTGCTTGTTTACATGGCCTGGTTTCTGGCATGCCGTGGCCCTGTGCCAACCCATGGACCAGGGGCTGGGGAATCCTCCCTTAGACTCTGGATATATGGGCATGGTTAGAAGAATTTTCCCAGCCCCCCACTTCCAGCACGAGACAGAAGGCTACCGTCATCTTAAGCACCACCGAGGCTGTCGCCCGGCAGGGGCGTCAGGCAGGGAAGCCGGTCGCGTCTCCATCGCGGCTCCCTCTGGCAGGCACCAAGGCTTACGTTCTGAGGCCGCGCGTCCGTCTTCCCTGCCTGACGCCCCTGCCGGGCGACCTAGTGTGGCGGGAGCTGCACGTTCTGGGGCTGCGTGGCTGGGAGGGAGGTGAACGCGCGGCCCCAGAACGTAAGCCGTGGTGCCCGCCACAGGGAGACGCGATGGAGACGCGACCGGCTTCCCTGCCTGACGCAGGCAGGGAAGCCAGTCGCGGCTCCATCGCAGCTCCCTCCGGCAGGCACCAAGCGGACGTTCTGGGGCCGCGCGTTCACCTCCCTCCCAGCTTCGCAGCCCCAGAACGTGCAGCGATGGAAACGCGACCGGCTTCCCTGCCTGACGCCCCTGCCGGGCGACAGCCTCGGTGGTGCTTAAGATGATGGTAGCCTTGGGTGCTCACCCCGCCTGCTCCCTCGCCCGCTGCGGGAGGAGGCGTCCGTAACCTCCGTTCACCTCCCTCCCAGCCACACAGCCCCAGAGACAGAGGGAGGAAGGGAGGGCCACATTTACACAGAGCAGGGAGGGCTGTTGGAGGGCCGTATTAAACCGACCCCCGGGCCGCAAATGGCCCCCGGGCCGGACTTTGGACATGCCTGATCTAGGTGAAAGAAGAGCTTTTAGGTTATGCTAACAGGCAATGGCAACCTTTTGCCAACAGGTGGAGAAGAAATATAGCAATTTGTTACTAGGCAGAAAGACTACAGGTTTACACAAAATATTAGAGTGCAGAAGTACCAAAGGCACATATTCTGAAGGGCATTGTTTTTCAATTCTATCATATAGCTGCAAAACCTAGATCATCAAAAAGGCTGTAAATAAAGATAGTCATTGGATTGGTACTGGAATAAATTATTGAGAATGCCTTGAACCAAAAGTACAAAAAATTATTTGACACTAAAGAAAACACATACTACTCATTGCAAACACTAATACTGAGGCTAAGCCGAAATATTTTGAATGCATTATAAGAAGGCAAGAATCACTGAAAATAAATAAAATTGTAAAAACCCTCAAATAACAATTAAAGACACTTTTTAAAAAATATATAGAAAATCCTGGGGAAATAATGGCCACTGAGTTACAAAAATTTGGAAGAAACTAAATAAATGAAGTGCAGAAATTTGTGGTATTTATGTTGTTAGGAGCAACTGGTCTTCCACAAGCGAATATTCCTAATTGTATCAGATCATATGGTGACTCACTTAATAACTGCAATAACTTATAACTGTAATTTCAGGCTCAGTTACAAAAGTTGAGAGCTACCTACAGTAAATAAAATAAACTCTTGATGCTTAGATAATGATCCTGTTCAGATTTAGCTACATCTTATTCTTTTCCTTCCAAGACTATTTTTTTGGTAGATTCTTAAAAAAAAATTGTTTTTTTAAATTTACTGAAGTCTAGCTGCAAGTGTAAGAGTTACTTGTATCTGGCCCACCCTTTTCCTTATCATGAAGAAGTAGATCTATGATGTCTAAGTATGTTCCCTAGGTAAATGATTCACGGGCATCATATACTTCAATTATATATCATATACTTCATGTGTTGCAATTAAGGCAAGCCTGGACTTTTATTCTGAATTGTCAAAGGAAATGAGTCATCTTCTTCATATTCTTTTGGTCACATTTTCCAGATGGGCAATGTTCTATTAATATTGGAGACAAAATCCTTTCTATATAAAAAAAAAATCTTAGAAAATATTACAAATTACTAGTGTTATTAATAAATCCTCCATTCCACAATATAGTTTGTTTTTCATTCAGAGCACACAAATTAATTCATCTACCGTAAATTATTGCCTGCCACAGTCTCTGTATTAGCGACATTGAAAGAAGCTTGTTGCTTCGTCTGATCTTTTACAATAACAATTATTTAATTATCCTTAAATAACTGTAACTGTATGCTCTCAGAACATGCTGCTTTTAGTGTAGGTTTTCCAATTGCAAATTAAAATTCATATTTTATGTGTGTGTGTATAGTGTAGTGTATGTATGTTTGGTTTTTTTGTTCTCTGTTGGCTGAACACTTTTTGAGAGAGAGAGCACAAACAAGAAATTAATGAAACGTTAAAGGACTCAAGCATTTTAGTTACACATCTATCGGAACCCTAAGTGAGACTACAACTTTAGGAATTTTATCTCCTTAGTAATGAAGCTCAGGCAGGTGCTTATGAGAACTTGGAGACCTGGAACAATCAGGCTACTGTGTATATAGAGAAAAGCCCCAGACAGCCAATGTAGGCAGATGGGGGTCTAACAAGAAGCTTAGCTGGCTACTATGGTGACAGCACTGGAACCTAAAAATAAACAATTGCTGGAAATAATATTGGTTGAATTGGGAGGGCGGGGAATAGAAGCTGTATACAATCCAAAACCATCTTCCTAAACAGAACCCACATTTCTCCCACCACCTTTCTTCCTTTCCTAGAGTAGATTTCTTTTGGAATTATTTTTATGTATAAACCAAATAAATGCAGAAAGATTAATTGAGAAGAAATCACAGCCTAGAGCTGTGATGGTGAATCTATGGCACGCAGAACCTCTTCACATGAAGACCAGCTGGTCTGCGCACCTGCCGAAAGCCAGAAAAGGGCAGCAGTCTGGTGCACATGCATGCCAGGCCAGTTGTCCAGCACAATGCATGCGAAGGAACCCGGAATAGCAGGTGGCTGCTGGATGCATGCTTTCTTCTGAGTTTTGGCATGCATATGCACGCTCCAGTTTTGGCACTCTGTGCCGAAAAGGTTAAGCATCACTGGCCTAGAGCATTGGTATCCAACTTTTGGCTTGCCTGAGTGAAGAGGAATTGCCTTGGACTACAAGACTATATATAGTTTTTATAATATAGAACCAAATAATAATGTGACATAATAATAGAACCCATAATCTTATGGGACCACATTACTAGCTGTACAAGGCCATATGAGGCTCATGGGCTGAAGGCTGGACACTCTTGGACTACTGTCTTACAGGACTTTGTGGGACAGGGGCAAAAATCTTTAATTCATTTTAAACAAAAGCAGAATTTCTTTTTATCTGTTTAGAGATTCTGATTATAAACTGAGGGAAGAATGAGTTGGGAACAAAGCCTGAAAATTTAGTGCATGCTCATCTTAATACTCTCACTCACTTAACAAAGGATGAAGAAAATCCAGATGTACTTCTGGAAATGGTGATGGCAAACTTACTGCATTTGCGTTATAATCTCTTGTTTCTGATATAATAAGCACATGAGAGGAAAGGAGGAACCAATGAAAGAATTTACAAGCACTAGCTCAACTATGCCAATCTAGATTGCTGAAAACAAGAGTAATGCCCAAAACTTCCTATGTCTTCAGCTGGCCATACCCTCCTCCAAAAGTCTGACAGAAAACACCTTTACAATAATTTTGTGTTCCTAAATGGTATAAAGTATAGAACTATCATATTTTTCAGGGTAATCTAAAATGAAAGAGCTATTCTTTCTGGAACCTAAAATAATCCACATATCTGCTTTATGGAGCAGCAACCATATTAACCTAGGTTTCTGCAATTCACTCTTATTTAAATGAAACACAGAAATATATTTAAAAAACCTTGTCTTAAATCAAATCAGATTATTGGTCCATTCTACCTCAGTCAACAGTGACCAGCAGCAATGCTTCAGACTTTTACACACTTTTTACACAACTGGATCCAGAGATACTGGGGACTGCACCTGGAACTACTTACATGCAAATTATGTACTTTTCTCACTGAACTACAGCCTGCTCTAAATAATGAAACATTAAATGACATGCATTTTTTAGAATGATCACATGAGACACAATTTGTTGAGCCAGCAAATATGAAGAGCTACATTCATATTTAGAAACCACCCTATCAGCATGTCCGAACAGGAACAAATGAAAACGAAACAGCTGTGATTTAAAAGCAATCATTTTGTTTCATACCCATTTAAAAATATATTACTCTTGAAAATAGGCCAATTGTTTCTATGCACTCATACCTATACACAATACAAAAACGAACATCTTCAAAGGGGAGTTGCAGTTCTATATGTTAAGAAAACATAGGTGTAGCAGAAAAATAGATGCTCAATTAATTTAACCAGCTGTAGTTTACAATCTTCTCCATAGATGACAACAAATAAGGAGAAAGTTGCAGGTAGAGAGGTGATCCCAAAACCCCAGCTTTCTTTCTTTTTTTAAAAAAGAGTTCATTTCTAAAATAAAATAGAATTATGGATCTTCCCAGTAAGGTGGTTAGTCAGGGGAATCCTGGGGTGGCGGCGAATAAACAGGAGGCCCTGGCCACGAATATGTGGCTGGCAGCTCTAATAGCGGCAAGAAGAAAAAGAACCAGCACACCAAATGAGTTCTGAGCTGGCAGAGTGGCGAGCGGTAGATGCACGCAGGTACAGATCCTGAGTCCTTTGCAGATACCAGCTTAGTCTGAAAGATTTGGTTGATGGAGAATCCAAGAATGTTGAAAGTCCTACAGCCAAATATATATATGTCTGCCTTGGACAAGACTGAGTCGAAACTGGAGCCAGACAGAGAGGCCTGGAGGCATGGCTACAATTTGATCTTAGTCTCTGGGCAGAAAGGACAAGTTAACACATTCTTGGACTCTCCCACAACCACACATGTTTTGTTGTAAAATCTATTTTAAAAAAATCTTAAAACACGATGTTATTAAAAATATTGAAGCCCTAAACCCACAAACAAAAAACCCCCAAACACACCCATCTTAAATTTAAAAAACTCACATAAACACACACATATGCACACATAAACACAAAGAATGGTGCAGGTTTAATGATTTTTAAAAGGCAAAATACTATTATTAACTTTTATTTTTAGCCCTCTTCCTGCTGAAGGCATCCAAAAATGTGTACAAGGGAATAAAAACAGTTTTAAGCAAATGAAACAATCAACCATGATTACCCATCGATCGGCAAGAAAATATATTTATAAAGGACCATCTAAAATATAGGTTGGTTCTGAAGCAGAAATGTCTTCAGTTAAAATTTAAAAGAAGGAAGCAGCTATATTTCCCTCAGAGATTAGCTCATAATCGGGATGCTACTTCTGGTCATTGAATTGTGAGTCTAAGAGACCTGGAAAACATCTATAGCTGATGCTATAGCCTTGGCATCAAGTGGAATGGAAGTTTTAACACCCATTTTGCTCCTAATGTTCACCCAAAATGGGGAAATCACAGCATCTATAATCTGAGGCTTTACTGAAGGCTCTTATTATTTTCAGCACTTCTGCAATACTTTTTTCTTCAATGGAGAGCTTCAAATAAATCAGCTGGGCCTTTTCAGTAATGCTCCTTTCCAACTAAAAGTTAATTGAAATTTAATTAGTAAATGTGGGGTTGAAGTACAAACTCTTCTAGCAATAGCACTAGCACTTAGACTAATATACCGTCTTACAGTGCTTTACAGTCCTCTCTAAGTGATTTACAGAGTCAGCATATTGCCCCCAACAATCTGGGTCCTCATTTTACTGACCTTGGAAGGATTGAAGGCTGAGTCAACGTCGAGCCAGTCAGGTTCAAATTCCTGGCAGTGAGCAGTGAGCTAGCCTGCAATACTGCATTCAAACCACTGTGCCACCATGGCTCTGTTCTAAAATACTATATCTAACTTTCAGACCGATGAAAGGGGTATTTTTTTTATACAGAGTTTTATTTCAGTCTGTTAAACTATTTCATGTACCATGTTCCAAAGAACACTGAGAGGCAAAAAGAAACAGCCAAGTTCATAATCACTATTTTGGAGTTGTTTTAATGTTAACGCTTCAACGTGTTATATGCCAGCAGAAAAACCAACAATAATTTCAGGAAAACCAACAGACCAAACTATGTTTACAGAACACATTTGTTTGGAAATAAAATAAAAGCAAACACCAAATGAGAAGGTACAGCGGTTAACAAATTCTTACAATTTCTACCAAATAAAATTAAGTGTTAAATTGCCACTTTCTTATAAAGGAAGGTGGCCAAAAAGCGAAGGGAGTATTTTGGGGAATGGAAGATAAAGAATAAAATAAAAGATAATTGAGCACAGGACAGAGGGAAAAGGAAAAGAAATAAGGATAGCTAGAAAACATAAAAGAGAGAAAGACTGTTCTTGTGACAACTATGAGGCGATTAAGCACTCAGCAGGAGCTTCACTAATGGCGCTATAAACAGAAACAATATCAATATTAATAATTTATTAAACTTACATGCCTCTTGGCTATCATTGACTGGGCAGCTCACAAACAAGCAAAGAAATTGCAATCAGATCAATAAAACATTAAAAATAAAAGTAAAAGATGGCAAGTGCAATGATGCAAGGATCTCACTCACTGAATGTGGGGGAATCTGCCTTGGGGGGAGGGTGGCATTGTTGCACGAAAACAACCAAACTCACAAAGTTTCAAGGACTTCACGTTGAACCCTGACCTACAAACATTATCATCTATTGGATAAAATCTGTTCATACACCATATACGTCTGAGTGTAGGCAATCCTTGTTTAGCTATCGTTCACAGTTATGATGGTGATGTAACCAATCCTGATATTAATGACCTTTGCCAAGTCTGTCAAGCAAAAAAAAGATGAAATAAGATTTAATTTAATTTAATTTAATTTTTAATTTATAAACCGCACCCTCTCCCCGAAGGGACTTGGGGCGGTGCACAGGAAATTAAAAACATATAAACATAACAATTATAAATATTTAAAACCCAAATTAAATATCACCCTGTGCTAAAATCTTAAAACTGTTTCCCCTTAAAATCCCGATTAAAACAATTTAAACTTCAGACTGAAGGCTAGGTGAGGTAGATTAGGCCAGGCTGGCCTGATGGAAAAAATAGGTATTTAACTTTTGGCGGAAGAAGTGGAGGTCCGTAGTAGTTCTGAGTTCGGGGGGTAGGTCATTCCAGAGGGTTGAGCCCGCCACAGAGAAGGCCCTTCCCCTGGGCGTCGCCTGCTGGCATTGCCTAGAAGTCCCTCTCTGTGGGAGCGAATCGGTCGAAGGGATGTATGGGGCAGGATACGATCCCGCAGATAACTAGGTCCCGTGCCACGGAGCGCTTTAAAGATGGCAATCAGCACCTTGAAGCGCACCCGAAAGGCCACAGGCAGCCAGTGCAGCTCGCGCAGGAGCGTTGTCACGTGGGAATACCTAGAGGTCCCCAAAATTGCCTGCGCGGCCGCATTTTGGACTAGCTGTAGTCTTCAGGTGCACCTCAAGGGAAGCCCCATGTAGAGAGTGTTACAGTAGTCTAGATGGGATGTCACAAGCGCATGAGCGACTGTGCGAAGGGCGCCCCGGTCCAATAGGGATGCAACTGGTGTACCAGGCGAACCTGGTAGATTGTAAGCATAGGTGCAGTTTCATTTAGTTACCATCTGGCTTAATTGCTGTTGTGGTTGCTAAATAAGAATTATCTGTATAATTAAATAAGACTTAACATTTAACACACCCATAACGTTTAGGATATACAGAAGTGTAAAATCTCAGTCCTATATGTATACGGAATAAGGCAGGTACACATTTGCCCTTCAATCTTGGCTCACCAAGCCTTTCAATCTTATGTCTCAGACTCTTTTCTTTTTGGGTTTTTTTTCCTTTGCACAGAAAAGCAATGGAAAAGTATGTTGTCAGCCTTAAGCCCAGAAAGGATACCTATTAACAGTTGTAGGCTTATATTTGTATAACAACTATTTTCAGTGCTGCTAGATGACAGAACGGCAAATCATAAAACTGAGAAATGGTTCCAAATACTTCTAATTTCGGAATAGCCTGACACATAACTACCTCTTCCAAGGGAATACAACTGTTCAGGTTCAAAGGCCATTCAATCATTACTGCTTAAAAATGTTCACCTCTCTCAGCTCCTGGGCAACTGAATTTAGGCGTTCGTTTTCAGACTGGGTATTGGCAAGGACATTCCTCAGCTGCTTGAGTTCCGTCTGCAGTTCCATAACTTTTTTCATGTAGTATTCTTCTTTTGTGGCTGATTCCTGTATCAAAGTCTCCTCCCTGCTCTCTCCATCTGCTGCTACTTTCTTGTGGTTGGTATGAGCCTGACCAAAAGCCTGGAACAGAAATCAAAGCAGGTTGTTGTTATTGTCGTCGTCGTCGTCGTCATCACCAAAAATTAAATAACATTTTGCAGAATGCATGTTTATTGTACCTTAGGAAAAGATTTAAGCAGGACAATGTCTTTATCCATGAAACCACAACAATATATTTTAGGAAGACAGACAGATATACAGATAAAAATGTCCTTTTCAAGAGAGATTAGCTAAGAGAAAATGGCATATGAAAAAGCAATATCTGAGCTGATTAAAAAAAGCTTGCATTCTCAGATTTGGGGTATCTTAAAAGGAAGCAAATCTTATACTTATATAAGTATTATCGATTATCAAGCATATATCGATTTTGTTGATTTTTGATGACTAACTCAACATTTTTTGTCTTTTAAATAGCAATTATAGCTATATTGGCAAATTAATGTAATTTTGATAAATGTACCTGCCAATATGTACAGTTAATGCAAGAAGAGTTATATGGATAAAACAAATGAATTAAATCTTTCTCCATATAACTTAGAGCAGGAGCTTTTAAAACTGGGGAAGACAGGCACAATTGAAGGAGGCTGCAAACTTTGGGCAAACATATTCCCACTTTCTCTGAACAAACAGAAAATAAATGTACACCTTAGGCCAGAATATTAACAGTTTATGTCTGCGGTCACTGAGTCAACACCACTCGGATATAATTAAATATTCCATCAATCAAAATCCTGTTCTCCCAGTCTTACACATATTACCACTTTGTTTTTGCTGACAAAGTAGTCTCTTCCATACTATTTTAGTACTTCTAGGACAGTCTTCCATTTCCTATATTTATCTACTATTATTATAGATGGCCTCCTTCATGGATCGTTACGTTCTACTGGCAGGTTGGGCAGCCAAATTATGATATGAACTATATCACTGAGAGTTCACTCTCCCAGGAAAGTCACCAATGATGAGCTGCTCTTAGATGAGAAGAAATATTAAATATGGTTCATGGGAGGAGAAAAAAGGCAATAATAAAAATGTATGTTGCTTAAGGTTGAACTACTGAATTCCTGATGTCTCTGAGTTCGCTTTTCTTTTTGCAGACATTGCATTACCATGGCACATAATATTATCAATTCATCAGAATCCAATAAAGAAATGACAACTAATTTTTATAGTCTGCTCCAGAAATTAAATTCACCTTCACAAGCAGGACAAGGTCAACTGATATTGGAAGATGAGCTACTCTCATTCTCCTCAGAACAATTTAACAATTAATTAATTAATCAATTATCAGTTGGCCAGTAGATCTCTTATACCACAGGCATAATTTGAAGAATCAGAACAGTACAGAAAAAGAAATCAGTTCCCCTTTATTTATTTATTTTATTACTTTTATCTTGTTATTGTTAAAAACAAATCTTAAGGGGCAATCCAATCCTTTTTGGATCCACTGGTACAGTCAGTTACATGCTATACAAGCATTTTCCATTTATACTTTGTTGTTTATTTTGTGAGACACAATTGTGAATTGTAATTGAAAAACTACTCTCAATCCATTATTTTATAAGAGTCATATATGCATACAGACATCTCTCATGCATATGAAATGATTCTTAGCAATTGTGTTAAAAAGGAATGGGTGTTCCACCTTTCACAAGAACTGGAGTAAAATATTAATTAACTGAATATATTTTTTTTTGTTATTATAAGGGGCAGTGAGCAAATTCAATTATATTTTTTATTCTGAGAGCTTTTAATATAAAATGAATTTAAATTTCAAATCAGTTTATGATTTCTTAATAAGCAGGTATGAATATAAAATATATACAAATTGTTTGTGGAGTTTTTTGTCTTTTTTAAAGGAATGTATGTCTTGTTATGTATTACTAAGGGCAAGTTATAGCTGCCTCCAATATGATCCTCACCAGATGCTTTTTTATTACAATTTTAGCAAAACAAAATTGAGAAAAAATCTCAATAACATGGTAATAAACCCTGCAATCATATAATTTTTATTTTAGCCATCTAAATAGATATAGCATTATAAATTTATTCAACTACCAATGCTAAACATAATGTTTGCCATCGCAAAATAGTTTTGAAGCCTAAAGCATCTTTATCTGGAACAATTGTATTTAATATTTTGGGAAATGTATTTAGCTAAAAATTAACAGAACAAAATATTTTGAATAGCCCTGTAATTTATTCAAATCAGCTTACTATTTTGCTTTTTTTTAATTGTATTCATATACCATGTGAAACATGGATGCCTGATGTATCTCCATATATACTGCATAGTAATATGTTATTAATCTTCTTTTAATTCTTGTGATGTTTTGTTCATTCAGTCAAAAATGTAATGCTGTTTTCAGCAAGTTAATTGATATAAAAGAGAATACAACTAAGGTTACTTCTCAACCTCCTACTATTAACCAAAGAATCAATCAGTTACATATTTATAATGAGCTTAATAACAGATAAATGTAACATCATTTTAAATCTTTCAATAGATTTGTGTTGAATGACTGAGCTATTAGAAACTGGTTGTTAGTTTATAAGAACTTGTAAGAACTGGTTGTTCTTACTAGCTTATTTTAATGAGATTTCAAGTGACTCAATTAACTACTGATTAGAATTACTTTAGGCATTCTGCTATGATCTTGTAGAACTCAGGTGCAACTCTCAATATGTAAATATCTTTCTCCTTTATGTTATGTTACAACTCATTTGAGCTTACATTCAGTCTTAGCACACTAAGTTGCTGATAAATATCAAATACTAAATAATTTAAATATTAAATATACTTCTTTCCATTCTCAATCCTTCAATCTTTTCTCACCCTTCATTTAAAACCTAGTAATATCCTAGCATTAAGCATGAATAGAAACTGCATTTATACATTAAAATAAGAGAAATATGCATTCTGTCACAAGATACTGATAGCAATTATACAAACATTGTATAAGGCCTATATAAAGAACCAGCACATAAACAAAAAGTGGAAACAGATAAGCAGATAGAAAAAAATGTGGTTAGATTCAGAACAGTACTCAGTTTTGATGTATCTGTATCATCTCTAGTTTGCTTGCCCCCATTATTTAATATTAATATTAATTAATTTAATGTTAACCATAGTTTATTTTGCATTGATTGATTTTGCCAAGTTGTGGCTAATTAGGATAGAAATATTTTCAGCCTGCTTCTTGCCCAAGGAGGATATATATAAACATAGGGAGAGTCAAAGGTTATTCTCACAGAGCTAAATTGTGATATACAATCTGAATTCAGCCGTGGGCTTTAATGTAATTTTTTAAGGACACTACAAAAGAGGCAGCATAATATGAGAAATATAATTCCCACTGTAGCAGAAACATTATTACATTGTTCTCATCTCCTGAAGTTCAGATATTAAATTATTCAGTTAGCTTAGCATTGTAATGTCAGTGAAACTCAGCTTTCCATTAACCCAGCCTTCTCCAAATGGTTGGGACTGACATTCAAGTAGTTGGCTGGGAATTTTGAAAGCTCCAGAACAACAAATGTAAAGCACACAACTGAGGAAGTGAAATATCTGTACTGTACTTACAGAAAGACACGGTATAAATGGGATGAGGAGTAACAACAATAACTGTGATGTGATTTCAGCTCAGCATTCTTTAGAGAAAAAACATTCCCAAAGATAAAATCTAGCCTCTCATTTAGAGAGTAGCCTTTTGGTTCAGATATACCAGGCTACCGATGGCGAACCTTTTTGGGCTCGCGTGCCATGAGTGGGGGGAGCGCAGGGGGGTCCTGCATGGGCGTGCTGCACCCATAATGCAATGTGCGATACCCCCAGTGCACATGTGTGCACTACAGGGACTACCCCCCCCCCATTTTTTGCATGCTTTTTTTGCCCTCCCCAGGTTCCAAAGGCTTTATAGGAGCCTGAGGAGGGTGAAAACAGCCTTCCCCCCCCGTCCCCCCCCGGAGGTTTCAGGGACCTTCAGGAGGCTTCCCTGAGGCCTCTGGAGCACTTAAAACAACCCTCCGAGCAAACCGGAAGTCACTTCTGGTTTGCTTGTAGCATCCTTTTTAGTCTGGAGGCTTCAGGGAAGCTCCTGAAGCCTCCGGAGGACCGCTGGGGGGGGGCTGTTTTCTCCCTCCCCAGGTTCCTATAAAGCCTGGGGAAGGCGAAAAATGGCTTTAAAAATGGCTGAACTCAACTAGCCAGCATGTGCATGCGCGCTTGGCCAGCTGACAGGGCAATGCCTCACGTGCCCTGACAAATGGCTCTGCATGCCACCTGTGACACGCGTGCCATAGGTTTGCCATTTAATTTAATTTAATTTAATATTTAAATTTCTATACCGCCCTTCTCCCTTCCGGGACTCAGGGCGGTGTACAGGCAGCAGTAAAATCATGAATAAAAACATAACAAACAATTAAAAACCTATTAAAATACATTAGATAATGAGTAGCCTGTCTAAAACCTATTAAAATCCCTATTAAAACCATATAAAACTAAAACATTTAAAAGTATGCCAGATTAAAAACTATGCCAGGCCGGCCACTCAAAATAAGTGGGTCTTCAAAGCCCGACGGAAGAGGCGTAGATCAGTGATTGTCCGTAGGTCAGGGGGTAGGTCATTCCAGAGGGCGGGGGCTGCCACAGAGAAGGCTCTCCCCCTGCGGGTCACCAGCCAACATTGCCTGGCCGACGGCACCCTGAGGAGGCCCTCTCTGTGGGAGCAAACTGGACGGCCATCCTGGTACTAGGCGCTGTAGTTCAAACTGTAGTCTATAATTTTTCTTTATCTTAGAGTTTGTAATCCTTGGGTTGTTCATCATTCTGTTAATCATAGTGCTGCCCAGAGTTGCTCTTTCTGAGATGAAGTCTATACAAATTTGATAAATACATAAAAAGCTTAATACAAATAAAAGGCTTAATGGGATTAAGTTAACTAAAACCAGAATAACTTAGAACAGGATTTTTTTTCTGTTGCTATTCATACTTCTGCATAGCTATAGAACATAATTATAGCTGTTTGCACACAATAACATCTAGGATAGGTCCAAATTACCTGAGGAACTGTCTCACCCCAATGGGACTGCCCTGCCCCATCCATGCCAGCAGAGGAGTCATACTGCATACCCCATCAATCATGGAATTTTGGCTGGCAGAGTCCAAGAGAAGAGCCGTCTCTGCCATGGTTCCTGCCCTTTGAGACATCTTGCCTTGGGGTGAGACATGCTCCCACCCTCCTGGTCTTCCGCAAGAGCCTGAAGACCTGGCTCTGCCAGTTGGTTTGGGGCAGGAGTATCACGCTGGAGGTAGCTGATGAATCAACAGAAGATCCCACCTCCCACCCTGCACATCCTGCTCCTTCTCTCCCAATCTTTTAATTTTAAAAATTTAATATTATTGGAAATATTTATTTTATGGTTTTATTGCTTTCAATGCTGCCACCCACCCAGAGTCACCTGTGATGAGATGGCTGGCAATTAAATTTAATAAATAAAATAATTTTTCCAAATTTTGCCTGTGGATCCAGGTTCAAATCAGTACTGCTGTATTTCTTTTTTACGTACCTTTTAAAACATTTCAAAAGAAAAAGCCCTGGCTCTAAACAACAAAGCCACGCTAAGAGGGAAACGGAATTACACTATTAATTTGGTTTCAAAAAGTGTATTTTGCACTTAACTTGTTTAAATACCAGGCTAAAATAGTCTTAAAATCCATCATCTTAGCTAATGTATTGCTTAGTATGTGTAGAGTGAGAATTAAATGGAAATATCAAAGTTCAAAGAACCTGGATTCTTCTGCTATGTGCTCCAAATACATCGTTTATAGGGGGAAATCAGAGATGAATATAATTTTAAAGCATAATTATAATCACTTTCTCATAGCAAACATGGGATAAGGTTGGGATAGAGCTGATCTGAAGTGATAAAAGGCAAACTTGATTTTAATGTGCTTCTAAGGGATTGAAGATTTAAAGAAAAAATCCAGATCATCTAATTGTACAACTTGGAAGAAGTAATATCATTCAGTCACTTGGGCTTCCCCAGACCCCAGATGGTCAAAGTGCTGTTAAATTTAATCCCTTGAGTTGTGTCTGGACATCTGTCCATAAGTAACTTCCCTCAAGCCATTTATTTCACTAATATAAGCCACAAGCCATCCATCAATTTGTAATTGCTTTGGGTCTCTGCTGGTCAAAATCAAACTGATCTGGATAGAATTTACCAATCCATCTTCCCATTGTATCCTGTCCTGTGTAGTAGTGCAATAATGAAATACTTTTCTATTGCACAAATATCACAAGCTTAGGTATTTCTGTTTTTAAAAATGGTGGCATATATTTGTCATGCTTAGCCATGTTTATTGATTAAACCTTAATGACTGAACTTACTTATCAGGCTAAGCTGCAAACAGTCTACAACAATCTGTGTGAGACCCAGCTTTGCAGAGTAATATCACTGCGTTTAATTATAAGTAGCAAAAAGTACTTCAACGTCTCAATGAAGACCGTGAGCTAATTAATATAGGATACACATATTCAACTAACTGAAGCAAGAGCTATAGCAATTCTTTCTTATTCTGTAATTCTGACATATTGGCACCCAGGGAGAAACATTGCCTGTATTACTCTCCATCTCCATGTAAGTAAAATTTATTTTATTTTATTTTATTTATTTATTTTATTAAATTTATATCCCGCCCTTCTCCACAGAGGACCCAGGGCGGCGCACAGGAAATTTAAAAAGCATACAAAATACAATAAATATAATTTAAAAAACTATTAAATAATCCTATCCTGCGCTAAAACCACATTTTAAAACCCAATTTAAAACTACCTAAAAGTCCCCATGGGAGGTTAGGCTAGGCCGGCTTGTTGAAACAAATATGTCTTAAGACATTGACGGAAGAGGCGGAGGTCGGTGATGGTACGTAGTTCAGGGGGTAGGTCATTCCACAGGGCTGGACCCGCCACAGAGAAGGCTCTTCCCCTGGGTGTCGCCAGTCGGCATTGTCCGGCCGACGGCACCCTGAGAAGGCCCTCTCTGTGGGAGCGTATCGGTCTAAGGGATGTATGGGGCAGGAGGCGGTCTCACATATAATAGGCCCCGAGCCATGGAGCGCTTTAAAGATGGTCGTCAAAACCTTGAAGCGCACCCGAAAGGCCACAGGAAGCCAATGCAGCTCGCGCAGGATCGGTGTTATGTGGGAGCATCTAGTGGCTCCCGTAATCACCCGCGCGGCTGCATTTTGGACTAGCTGTAGCTTTCGAGTGCACCTCAAGGGAAGCCCCATGTAGAGAGCATTACAGTAGTCAAGTCGGGACGTCACGAGAGCTTGAGTGACTGTGCGAAGTGCAGCCCGGTCCAGTAAGGGCCGCAATTGGCACATCAGGCGTACCTGATGAAACGCCCCCCTGGCCACGGCTGCCACATGGTCCTCCATGGACAGCCGGGAATCCAGGAGGACACCCAAATTGCACGCCCTCTCCACGGGGGCCGGTGTTTCGCCCCCAATGGCCAGAGTTGGAGTAATCTGGCTGAACCGGGGTGCCGGAAACCACAGCCACTCAGTCTTGGCAGGGTTGAGCTTGAGTTTGTTACATCAATCATAGTTTTAACATGATTTTGTATGGGTTTTTTTTAGTATTTGATAGGGAGCTGCCCAGAGTTGGTCAGAAGATAGGTGGGCTACATAAATATTTTAAATAAATAAATAATATGCTGGATTATACCATGAGACTTTAAATTTGTGAATGGTATATTACAGAACATAACAAGATTCTACTTCAATATACAAAACACTTATCTTCTCATTGACCTGCATCGCCTTGAGCACTAAGATACTAGTCTTTCCTAAAATGTGTAAAACAGAAATATGAAATCAATATAAGCCTATGATAACTCCCCCCTCCCTGCCCTCTGCCTCTCACACCCATGCCAGAGTTAGGGAATCATTTGGCTTCGGCTTCAAATGGAAATTGAAATTTATTTAAAAATTATTTTGCTGCATTTCCCCTCTGCATTATTTTTACATCATTATTTTTATATTTAAAGGGGCATTTCGGTCTAATGTGGGCCTAGAAACCAGGAGACTGTGAATTCTAGTCCAGCCTCAGATATGAAATCAAGCTGGGTGACTTTAGGTCGGTCATTCTCTCTCAGCCCAATGCTTCTCACAGGGTTCTTGTTGTGGAGAAAGGAATATTAGTTATGTTCACCGCCTTGAATTACTTATAATAGATAATATCAGCAGGATATATAGTAAATTAAACCTCAACATTTGGCAATAGCCTGGGTTTTATTGTGTCTCTGAAAAATGATAAGTAGCAATTAACTAAGTAGTTTCCTTTGTTTGGTAATAAAGCTGAAAAAAGAGGAAAAGTTTGATTGTTATTATGTCAGCTGATCATAATATAATATGAAAGCTTTCTAAAATTCTTGCTATAAATACTTCCAATATTTTCTTGTTTCCTTTTGCCCTATGGGAACAATGATTACTTAATGACTAAACAATAGTCATGAACCAAAGTCAAGCAGTGCTCTGAGCACCTCTGAAGCTAGAGGCTTGATTTGTCATCACAGACCAAGAGAGAGCATGTGAAGTGTCCTGCCCTCCAAACATATCTGCCAACACAGGGCAGGGCTTTCATGCATAATGCGTTACATCAACCACCACATGATTTGTGAAGGTGAAACCAGACATTGCGGTGCTTCACAGCAGAAACTTCCAAATGGTTCAGGTTTAGTAGCTGCAATATAAATAAAGGCTTTATCTATATCAATGATGGGAAACCTTTTTCTTAGTGTGCCAAAATTGCACACATGTGCGCTTTTGCGCACGCATGTCCAATCTCCCCACTTACATGCGCGCACATCCCCCGCGTATCTGTGTGCCACTGCTCCCCAGGTTCCAGATGCTTTCCTGAAGCCTGGGGAGGGCAAAAACAGCCTCCCTCAGAGACCCTCCAGAAGTCGGAAGCCAGAAACGGGCCCCTTGGGCCCATTTTTCACCCTCCCAACGATTCAGGAAAGCCTCCAGAGCCTGGGGAGGGTGAAAAACAGCCCCAATGACACAACCAGAAGTTCGGAAATGATCCTGAACTTCCGGTTGGGCCGTTGGGGCCATTTTTCGGAAGGGTTAGGGTTAGGGTTAGTATAGGAAGTTATTATTTTGTAATATTTATATTGCTGCCAATTTTATATACCGGAACTCAGAACAGCCCCAAAAAACAATTAAAATTAATACTTGATGTATAAACAATGCTCTCTACATGGGGCTCCCCTTGAAGAGCACCCGGAGGCTTCAACTGGTCCAGAATGCAGCCGCACGGGTAATTATGGGGGCGACGTGACGCTCCCATGTAACACCCCTCCTGCGCGAGCTGCACTGGCTTCCGGTAGTTTTCTGGGTGCGATTCAAGGTGTTGGTTAGCATCTTTAAAGCGCTCCATGGCTTAGGACCTGGGTACCTACGAGATCACCTTCTGCCACCGAGAGCCTCCCACTGGCCTGTACGCTTCCATAGAGGGTCTCCTCATGGTGCCGTCGGCTAGACAATGTCGACTGGCAACACCCAGGGGGAGAGTCTTCTCCATGGGAGCACCTGCCCTATGGAACAAATTGCCCCCGGAATTAAGAACTATCCCTGACTTACGCACCTTCCGCCGCGGTCTCAAAACCTTTCTCTTTCAGCAAGCCGTGCTTGCATAAAGCATGATTTTTACATTTTTAAATTTAAATTTTATTATTTTAATCAGAGTTAGTTTGGGTTTTTTTCCACGTTTTGGCCAATATTTTAATTATGTCTTTTAAAAGCTCTCTTTTAACTTTTATATATTTGTTTTTATTTTGGCTGTACAATGCCCTGAGTCCTTCAGGAGTAGTTCGGTATAAAAAAACCAATAAACTCTAAACTCTAATTGTAAATCTTAATTTTTATTTTCAAGAAGTATGTAACTACTGTGCATCCTTACTTGTCATCTTTTGCAAAAGCAGATAAAACTACTCATGTTTCCCTGAAAGTAAAACCGACTCCCAAAACAAGCCCTAGTCTGATTTTTGGGGTGGGCTTAACATAAGCCCTACCCCAAAAATAATCACGGAGGATGAGTGTGGCCCACTAGCCCCTTGGCACAGCACAGATACCTGTAAGTCCGAGCATGGAAGCAGAGGCAGGAGGGGAGGAAGGCGAACATGACACCCCACATAGGTGCCTGTCTGGCGTGGCCATGGGCAAGCCGAGAGACAATGGAATAGAGTAGGCAGCATGTTGGGATCGCCTGCCTCCACCCCCCCCCCCATGTGCCTCTGCCTCCATCTGGCTCTACCATGCACTTTTCACCTAGAGGGAGACGAAGCTTCATATGCTTGCAAATGGGATGCCCCATTCAAAGCATCCCATTTGCAAGCAGATAAAGCTTTGAGTCTCCCTCATTTCTCCGTCCAGGCGAAAAGTATTTGGGAACAGAGTGTTTTTCCTGGCTGTGTCACTTGGCCTCCTGCTCTGGTGCCAGAAGAAGTGAGCAAGCAGCTACATGGGCTCCTGCTATACATGGCTGCTGGTGCTGCCAGCACCAGGCAGTTGTTGGGGCATTGAGCCATATGGGCCCTGAGGTAAGCCAGTGTGTAAATCAGGCAGCTAACTCCCTCACCTTGCAGTGGTGGCACTAAAAAAAATTAAGACACTCCAAAAAATAAGCCCCAGTTCTTATTTCGGGGGCAAAAAGAAAATAGGAATAGGTCTTATTTTCAGAGAAACACAGTATATTAAATCAAAGCAACCCTTGGGGAAAATCTAATAGAGATTTTATTTTGTTTTACTCAAGGCCAAGATCTTATTGTCTACCACACAAGTAGGTTATTTCCTGAAACCTGGCTTAACAAATTTCAATCATATGGAGTTTTTCTTTCCCTGCAGGTTTATTTTATTTTTACTTGGTGTACATTATGGTATGGATTACAGCTTTGGGAATGTTCAAGATGGTTATCTGTACAGGGGTTATGACTGATCAATCTTTTAGCATGCTCTCCCACAGAATTATCTAGGCACTCCAGATCAAGTTTCTTCAAGGAAGAAACTATGAAATAATTTTCCGTGCTCAGAGAACTCAGAAAAAAAGCCAGTTCAATGTTCATTAGCACAATCAGTAAAAAAAATTCCCATGACTGTATGAGGTAGCATTTTGCAGCATGTGAAGTTTTTTTTTTTTTAATGATCTGCCCCCTCCCCTAATCATGGCTTCTCATGAAACCCCAGAAAGGGAGGATGCTCCAGATCCTTGGAACAATTTCCAAGAAGAAAGATACATTAGTTTATTGTATTTTAATAAATTTCAAAAGCTAATATGGCATAAACCAAAAATAGGAACCCGTGACACTCTAGGTTAGGATTTTTCAAGTGATGCTTCATGGAAATCTAGGCTTTGTTAAGAACTTGATGAGGCTTGGTAAGCCACTAAAAGCAAACAAAAAAAATTACTTTGAAGAGTCTTGCACAAGGTTGCAGAACTGCAAATGCCAGCAGCCCCATGTAGCACCTGCAATGATAAATAATGCTACAGTTGTTCACCTGAATGCAATATCTACAAGGCCACACTTTCCTTTATACTTCAGATCTAATATTATTCTAGAATGTATACCTTTGATTAAGTATGGAAGGAATCAGAACAGTATATTCAGAGGTAGTAAAATACAAAAAGATATAATTATGCTTCTTGATGGTGGTCACTCTTAGCGGACTATTAAAAGAGAAGCAGCTTACTAAAAGTTTATATCTGCAGATAACGGAGGGTAAATGACCAACTGGCTCCAATATCATTACATGAACAAATAGTAACATTGCATTTTCTTGTTCTCTTCTTCTAAGTGCTTCTCAGAAGTTAAACTACTCAGAGGTTTATCTTATGAATATAGGCTACGTTGCAAGCCATCTCTTTTCCCTACACATGTAGACAAATAAAATATTCAAACCATGTCACTCCCACACATATTTGCAATGGCAAATATCATTTAGGTCAGTGGTCACCAACCAGTGGTCCCTGATGGTCCATGAGAAAATGTTAGTGGTCCGCAGAAAAATTATTTGCATTTTTATAGTGAACTAAATACTATTTATCTTTCTAAAAAATTCATATTAATGGCCCATGGGATTTAAAATTATGAATTTAGAGGTCCCTGAGGTCCGAAAGGTTGGTGACCCTTGATTTAGGTTACGACTTATCAAAAGTCTGCAAAAGAAGCCATGCAAAATACTATAAATGTTCAATATGTGAGTGTTACAAAGATGTGTGAAGAAACAAACAGGCAAGGGTTCAGGATCAACTAATGTAAAAAGTAATAGAATACTTGCTGTGGTGTTACCTGCAGCAACCCAGAATATTTTGTAAAATCACCTGCAGTCAGAATTTAAAATCTCTTGAGGAAAACAGACAATCTCACATGGTCTTTAGGAGAAGCCAACTTGTCAAGAGAGAAGAGGCTTTAGTTAGAGCCAATGATTATCAACTGATATTGGGCTAGGTAATCCGATGTAGGTTTAAGTGTTTTAAGTTCATTAGTTAATAGTCAACATTTTGATCTGGTCATAAGAAAAAACCCCACAGTAGATGTGCTGACTTGACAAAGTCAGAATATCTGTATTCTCCAGAATCACACCAAACAACTGAACATCCAGATACAAATTTTATTTTATTTCCCCCATAATGCAGATCCAAAATTACTTTGAGTTTTGTTTCAGATCCTAAATGTGGCATTATATATGCTGAGGTTACAGACTTATCATTCATAAAAGAAGCAGGGTAAGGATCTTCCATCTCTTTCCCTGGCAAGATGAAACAGTTATGGAATGGTCATCAACAAAATGGCATGCATCTATATAAAATAGAGACTATTTTAATTGATACCTCTAATTATTAATTTCTAAATATATTTTTAGATTTAGACCGTCTTTAGAAAGACTGTCAGTATGCATTAAAGTTTTAAGTCTGTTAAAATTTTCATTCTGTTGTATGAAGCTCTAAGAGCTCAGGATGGCACACACAGCACTCTCTTAACTGATGTTATTTGGAATAAAACAACTTTGCAGGACATTCAGTGATCTTCCACCAACAAAACTGAGTGTGTACCCCATTTGGCCCCTTCACCAAAATGGCCACGCGCATACCCTTATGGAGGCTTCCAGAGAGCTCCTGGGGGCTGGGGAGGGCAGAAATGAGCAAAAATCAGGGCATTCTTTGCCTCCCCCCCCCCCAGCAGCACTCAATAAGCCTCCATAAGGCTATGCATGCTATTTTTTGACTAAAAAATGGCCCGTTTTCACCAAAAAAACCGGGCTGTTTTTCCTTGTTTTGGCCTCCCACGCCCCCCAGGAGCACTCTGCAAGCCCCCCCCCCAAGGCTGTTCATGCCTTTTATTTGGAAAAAAACGGGCCGTTTAGGAGAGGTTTGCACAGTGCAAAAAGGTTTTTTCCCCCCCTTTCAGAAAGCTGTTTAATTAGAATGATTGATGAGAATTACGTTGGTCAAGTACTGTGCCTGCAGAAACAACGATTTGTTCCAAAGGTAGCCAGTGATTTCCTTCTCCAGCACATGGGTAAATACATCTGGAAACATCTACCTACCTACCTACTCTCTTAAGGTGACCAGACATCCCGCTTTTGGCGGGACAGACCCGCATTTCGAGCATCTGCCCCGCGTCCCACGGCATCTTAAAAATATCCCGCTTTTTGGCAGCGGGGGCTGGGCGGGCACTCTGCACGCGCTCAGAGGTGCGGGGCATGGGCAGGAAGCGGCGGGCTGGCAGGCAGGCGGAAGGGGAGGGCCAGCAAGGGAGGAGCCAGACCCAGGCAGGCAGCAGGCGGCAGAAGAGGAGGACAGCCTGCCGGAGCCACACAGCCCTGAACTTCTTTGTGCCGCACCGCAATGCGCTGAGAGCAGCTGGAGGGAAGCCCCACCGCCGCCGCCTCCTCGCCCGGCTCGTCCCAGGCACCCACGGTGGAACGGATGGGCGGCGGTGGGGCTTCCATCCGGCTGCTCACAGCGCATCGCGGCGCGGCGCAGTGCAAAGAAGTTCAGGGCTGCGCGGGCTTCGGCAGGCTGTCCTCCTCTTCCGCCACCTGCTGCCTGCCTGGCTCCTCCCTCACTGGCCCTCCCCTTCCATCTGTCCGCCAGCCCACCGCTTCCTGCCCCCGCCCCGTGCCTCTGAGCGTGTGAAGAGCGCCTGCCGCCCGTCCGGCCCTGCTCCACCGCCCCACCAGATGCCTACCTGCAGGTGCCCTGCTTGGGGGGTGTGGAGGGAGGGGGCTGGCTTGCGCGCCCCCCAGCCAGCGAGGGAAGTGGGTGGCGAGGCTGCGGAGCTGGGAAAGGCCACTGTGCGCGCCCCCATCGATGGTGTCCTGCTTTGTGAGTTTGAAAATCTGGTCACCTTATACTCTCTCTCTCTCTCTCCCTCTCCCTCTCTCTCTCTCCCTATCTACTGTATCTCTCTCTCTCTCTCTCTCTCTCTCTCTCTCTCTCTCTCTCTCTCTCTCTCTCTCTCTCTCTCTCTCTAACACCCTGGAAGTCTTTAAAAAGATGTTAGATAGCCTTTGTCTGAAATGGTATAAGGTTCCTGCCCACGCAGGGGGTTGGACTAGAAGACCTACAAGGTCCCTTCCAACTCTGCTATTGTATTGTATTGTATTGTCTCTCTCTCTCTCTATTTCTCTCTCTATTTTTCTCTCTATCCCTCTACCTACCTACCTACACACTCTCTCTCCCTACCTACCTACTGTATTTCTCTCTCTCTCCCCTCTATCTACCTACTCTCTCTCTCCCCCTACCTATCTCCTGTATTTCTCTCTCTCTATTTCTCTCTCTCTATCCCTCTACCTACTTATCTATCTACACACACTATCTCTCCCTACTTACCTACCTACTGTATTTCTGTCTCTCTCCCTCTCCCTATCCCTTTTTCTACCTACCTAACTACACACTCTGTCTCCCTACCTACCTACTTACTGTATTTCTCTCTCTCTCTCCCTACCTACCTACTGTATTTCTCTCTCTTTCTCTCCCTACTGTATTTCTCTCTCTTTCTATCCCTCTCTATCCCTCTATCTACCTACCTACTTTTTTTAAAAAAATTGCTTCTTCAAAACCTGGGTGCGTCTTATACTCCAGTGCCTCTTATAGTCCGAAAAATATGGTAATCGATTATTGTTTGTGTTTCCTGTCTTTGGCAGAAATAAGAATGATAGGAAAGAGCCTGGAGGGAGAAAAGATATTAAAAAAACAAATTGCATGTACATATAAGGAAACTATCTATCCCAAAGCATTCTCCAGAGCCTCTACAGATTATAAGATCATTACTATTTGAAGAAAAAATAATTATCTACATAGATATTTTTCTTTCATCCTTATTCTATTCAGAATTCAACAGCAATGTTCATTAAATTGTGTTTATCTTTTTCAAGAACTCTAAACGGTCTTTTGTTCTGTCTCTAAAATGAGAATAACAAAGTAATTAGAAAAAACAAATATAACACAAGTGCAGAAAACTCCAAATGTAGATCAGAATACATTACTTAAAGCCTATTGTCTTCTGGCGAGAACAGTAAAGAGGGCTTGTCTTTTGTTTTATGTCCCTCAGGGCTGTTCCAGTGGTAAAGGAAATGCAATAATGCTCAATCAGTTCCTACTAGCTTATTATGTCAAATACAAAATATATGTCCATTAAGTTTAAATTTTCTTTTAAAGAGCCTCTTAAAAAGGAGGCATGATCAAACTGCTTTTGAAGAAAATTAACTGTAACTCTGGAGTAGAAATTAAGTATACTTTGATGATTAGTATCACTTCCTGGACAAACAAATGAAGAACTCTATGCATTCCTACATTCAACTGAGTCTCCATTTAGCATAGAACAACACAAACATTACAGGTAGTCCTCGACTTACGGACACAGTTGAGCCCAACATTTCTGTTGCTAAATGAGACATTTGTTAAATGGGTTTTGCTACATTTTATGACTTTTCCTGTCACAGTTGTTAAGTGAATCACTGAAGGTGTTAGGTTAGCAACATGGTTGTTAAGTGACCTGGCTCCTGTATTGACTTTGCTTATCCGAAGGTCGCAAAAGGTGATCACATGACCAACCGTCATAAATATGAATCAGTTGCTAAGTGTCTGAATTTTGATCACCTGACCATGGGGATACTGAAACGGTTGTGTGAAAAATGGTCATAAGTCACTTTTTTCCAGTGCTGTTGTAACTTTGAAAGGTCACTAAATGAACTGCTGTAACTAGAGGGCTACCTGTACATTCCTGACATTCAGCCATTTTGCTGTTAAATTTTAATGATGCAAACTCAGATGAGGAAAGCCACACATTTCATTAGTCAGACTATACTATTATTTGTAAGAAATTACTGGTTTATTTAGAAATTCTAAAGCTCCTTGACTTAATAGTATTATTGTACACATAATCAGGAACAGGCAAGTGCACTATTAGCTGATCTTGCTAATTAGCATCAGCTATATAAACCAGGATGAATCTATCTATCTATATATTTCTCCCTTGCATACTGTGAACAATGAATTTTAGTGTATTTATTGTATTTAATGTATTTAACAGCTATTTAAATACTATTTAACATCTATTTAATATCTATTTTTAATATTTATTTAACATCTATTCTATTATTCATTTTAACATCTTTATTATGTATTTATAACATCTGTTTTCACAGTTTTTAACATCATCGTAGCCAATTGTAGCCCTAGATTAACAGCTTGACCCATTTTATTAGATGTACTCTAAAGCAGACCTACTGTTACTGCGAGAGTCCCCCCTCTCGCAGGTATGGCCCGCTGTGTTATCAAGGGCACACTTTGATGAGGGACTAGTAAGTCAGGAGAAGTGGCGAAAGCGCAGGTGTAGGGGTTTTTTAGTAAAAAAGCTGTTGTCTGTTTTAGGGGGTACCAGGGAGGAGGGAGGGTTTAGACAGGTTGAGACTAGCCAGAAGGGAACGGGCCAAGCCAGCAGACGACGGAGGGAGGCGGATGGTTCCGTTAAGAGGGGGGAAACACAAGTCATTCCGGTGGAGGGCTTCTCCATCCAGAGGGTCGTGGGGAGGGGCAGGACCGAGGGGAGACAAGTTCCTTCCTCCCGGTTGGAGGCACGTAGCCGTTGGTTACAAACGGTTGGGTGCCACAACCCCCGCAGGCTAGGTGGCCAGGGAATACAGAGCCAGGGTCTGCGGCTGATGTTTTGCAACGCCAGGTCCGTTGTCAACAAAGCCCCCCTCATTAGTGACCTTGTGTCAGAGGGGGAGCCGGACCTGGTAGGAATTGCGGAGACCTGGTTGGGCCACGAGGGAGGACATCCCCTCGTCGAAATGTGCCCACCAGGCTACCGCGCATTTCATCAGCCGCGGGCCCTAGGCAGGGGTGGTGGGGTAGCGGTCATTATTAAGGAAGGCCTTGAGCCGAGAGAGACCATTGTGCCTCAGACTTCCGGCTGTGAGTCCCTCTGCGTGAAGTGGGGCCTAGGGAGGCAGTTGGGCTTGCTGGTTGTATACCTGGCTCCCCGCTATGTAGCAGCAGCCCTGCCCGAGCTCCTGGAGGTGATCGCTACGGTGGCAGTGGAGACCCCCAGACTTATAGTCATGGGGGACTTTAACCTGCCATCGTTGGGCGAATCATCCGTGGTAGCTCGGGAGTTCATGGCTTCCATGACGGCCATGGACCTGACCCAAGTAATTCAGGGCCCCACCCACGAGGGTGGACATACGCCGGACCTCATCTTCGTCTCGGGCCAATGGAAAAGTGATCTGGGTACAGGGGATATAGTCATCACACCCTTGTCATGGTCAGACCACTCACTTCTCCGGCTCGACTTTCCGACCGCTGCTCCCCTCCGCGGGGAGGCGGAACCAGAGTCACCAATCTGGTACCGCCCCAGGCGCTTGATGGACCCGGATGGGTTCCAGACAGCGCTTGGGCCATTTCCTGTATCCCTGACCCGCGCCCCGATGGAGGACCTCACGGCCGCATGGAATAGTGCGGCCGTGGGAGCCTTAGATCGGGTCGCGCCCTTGCGGCCTCTCTTGCGGCGGCGAACCACCCTGGCTCCTTGGTTCACTGAGGAGCTGCGGGTGATGAAACGCCGCAAGAGATGCCTAGAGAGAAGATGGAGGGCTAGCCGCTCTGAATCTGACCGGACACAGGTAAGAGCCCATTTACGGACTTACATTGTGGCGCTGAGGGTGGCCAAACGTCATCATTGTGCCACTCTCATAGCATCCGCAGAAAACCGCCCTGCCGCCCTGTTTAGGGTGACCCGCTCCCTCCTTCAACAGAGGGAGCGGGAAGCCCCGCTACAGGGTAGAGCAGAGGAATTTGTGATTTTTCTGCAGGAGAAAACCGCCCAGATACAGAGTGAGCTAACCCCCATTCATGGCCCAGTGGGATGCCACGGGGGAGATCTTGTTTGGGAGGAGTTTGACTCCGTTACTTCCGAGGATATGGACAGGCTACGTGGGCGACTGCGAGCCACCACATGTTTATTGGATCCGTGCCCCTCCTGGCTTGTACTGGCATCCTGGGAGGTGACACGAGGCTGGCTCCAAGAGGTTGTCAACGCATCCTTGAGTGAGGGTTCCTTGCCTGCCTCCCTAAAAGAGGCCATGGTGAGGCCCCTCCTCAAGAAGCCCTCTTTGGACCCAGCTCTTTTGAACAACTACCGTCCAGTCTCCAACCTTCCCTTCTTGGCGAAGGTTGTTGAGAGTGTGGTGGCACAACAGTTTCCCCGTCACCTGGAGGAAGTTGACTATCTAGATCCGCGCCAGTCCGGCTTTCGGCCCGGGCATAGCACCGAGACGGCATTGGTCGCGTTGGTAGATGATCTCTGGAGGGCCAGAGATGGGGGATGTTCCTCCATCCTGGTCCTATTAGACCTCTCGGCGGCTTTCGATACCATCGACCATGGTATCCTATTGCATCGGCTGGGGGGGTTGGGGGTGGGAGGCACCGTTTTACGGTGGTTCTCCTCCTACCTCTCTGGCCGATCGCAATTTGTGCGGGCAGGAGAGCAGAGGTCGACCCCGAGACCCCTCACATGCGGGGTGCCTCAGGGGTCGGTCCTCTCGCCTCTCCTGTTTAACGCATACATGAAGCCGCTGGGTGAGATCATCCGTGGTTTTGGGGTAGAGTACCACCTGTACGCTGATGACACCCAGCTGTACATATCTACCCCAAACCACCCCAACGATGCCGTAGCGGTGATGTGCCAGTGCCTGGAAGCCGTGCGGATCTGGATGGGAAGTAACGGACTTAGGCTCAACCCGACCAAGACCGAGTGGCTGTGGTTTCCGGCTGCCCGATTCAACCAGCTCTCTCCAACGCTGGCCATAGGGGGCGAACATCTTGCCCCTGTGGATGGGGCGCGCAACTTGGGTGTCCTCCTGGATACCCGGCTGTCCATGGAAGATCAAGTGACAGCCGTGGCCAGGAGGGCGTTTTACCAGGTTCGCCTGGTACGCCAGTTGCGCCCCCTATTGGATCGGGACGCCCTTCGCACAGTCACTCATGCTCTCGTGACATCCCGACTGGATTATTGCAACTCTCTCTACATGGGGCTCCCCTTGAGGTGTACCCGGAGGCTTCAGTTGGTCCAGAATGCAGCCGCGCGAGCAATTATGGGCACCTCTAGGTTTGCCCATGTAACACCGCTGTTGCGCGAGCTGCACTGGCTACCTGTCGTCTTCCGGGTGCGCTTCAAGGTGTTAGTTACCATCTTCAAAGCGCTCCATGGCTCGGGACCTAGCTACCTGCGGGATCGGATCCTGCCCCATACATCCTCACGGCCGATTCGCTCCCACAGAGAGGGACTTCTCCGGGTGCCGTCCACTAGACTTTGTCAGCGGGCGACGCCCAGGGGAAGGGCCTTCTCTGTGGCGGGCCCAGCCCTCTGGAATGACCTTCCCCCCGATATCAGGACAACCACGGACCTCCGCTCCTTCCGCTTAAAATTAAAGACGCACTTTTTTCGTCTGGCCGGCCTTGGGTAGTCTCTTTTTAGGTCAGGGTTTTTTAGGGGTAATTTTTAGTTTAGTTATGGGTTTTAGCGCAGGATTTATTTAATTTATTTTTAACTTTGTATTTTGTATTTGTTTGTGGTCTATTTGTATTTTTAATTGCCTGTGCCCCGCCTCGAGTCCCCTTGGGGAGAGAGAGCGGGATAGAAATTAAATTATTATTATTAAATTATTATTATCATCTGTGATTGGTGTAACAGACCAAAATTCCTTGCTTATTTCCTCTAACAAGTCAGAATCATAAACTTATGTCATTATGATTTGACATAAGATAACAAAGGTGGGATTCTAATTCAGCTGTATCTTAGCACAAAAAATGAACCTAATTGCCTAGGTTGTATATCTACTTCCAGTACCAGAAGGAATCCATTGATAGCAGCAGAATCGTGGCATCAGCACACTTGCTAATTCTAGCTATTGCAACCAAATATATACAAATTAGAAGATTATTGACAGAAAAAGCTAGCAAACCCCAGCATCACTTAAGTTGTTATTACACAGAAAAGCCACACAACCAATTATAGTACATCCTCCCTTCCTTGTATGCTTAGGGAGAGGGCTTCACTGACCGTTTTAAGCATGGTGGGTTTTTTTTTAAAGGGATATGCACTATGCACATTTTTCAAAAATTGTTATAAAAACATTAAGAGCTCCCCATGTGAACAGAGACCACAAGAGAAGTGATGTAACACTGACACTCTGTGTGTCTTGGGCTCAGAACTCCCCTCCCAGCAGGCACCAATTAAAACTGTTCTGATGGAGGTATGAGACGAGGAGACCTCGATGAATGCTGGCACTCAGCCCAGAGGCCAAGAAGAAGGGGAGGAGAATCTTCCTGGCAAATTATTCCTCGAAAGAGCTCTGTGTGTGTGACAAATGGTGAACTGGGGAACAGAAGAATTCATGTTTGCTGTATTCGCCCCACCCATCTTCTATTAACCATCCTCTCTAAAGCAAAACTACATTTGTTTCTATGTCTCCACAACACCGTCAGCATTAATCCAGCCCACAAGTGCCATAGCCTCACGCCATCCCACTGACCCAGGCACCCAGTGACAAGGGCCTCTGAAATGTCAGGCAAAACAAGGCAGCCTTTAATAAACGCCACACTGTCTTTCTCTCTGAACTGAAAGGCTGATAGATTGGAAGCTAATTGTACTCAACAGATGAGCCAACTTGAGGCATTAACTGTTGCTTTGACTCATTCAGAGATGGGGGAGAAGCCAGTTCCTTCAACTGTTCCATTTACACTACCATGTATACATTGTATAGCATCTCAGTTCACAATAAGACTGTCTTTGGAAACTAACAGATGTGTATATGTGATTCTTTCCCCTCTCCCGCCCTCACCAAAATGAAAAGTTTTGTCATTCAGCTGAAAGCACTTCTTTGGGGAGGTTGGTGAGAAAATAAGAAAAATAAAATATATTCCTAATGAGTCATTAAAATAATGTATTCTATAAAGCAAAAAGAAAATGCTGTCTGGCTAAATTGCATTTTTTAAATGATGTGTTTTGTGTTTTGTCATCAGGAATACTTGCACAATCATAGAAACAACAATAACAACAACAAAAACCCTAGGCCTTTAATTTCCCCTCCTCTCATGACATGTTCATATGCACAGCATTTTTACTGCTGTTTGTACATTCTATCTGACCACAGAATAAAAACAAAACACTAAGAAGTTACAGAAAGCATTAAGAAATCAGCCATCAGTATTATAACAGTCAATTTTTCTTAAGTTTGAAAATAAACAAACATACATTTGATGCTTCTGGAGAAAAGATTAATGGCTGATTTAAATGTTAAGAGCCTGAAAGAAGCATTAAATTATTCCATATGGGCATTGATGCCATCTAACTGATTCATGTACAAAGCCTCAGTGCATGGCTGTACAATTTTCTCTCCCTCAAAGCAGAAATCAACCAAGCTGCAAAGATGCAAGGCAGGTGTAGGTAATACAATATCCACAGGCACTGCGGGCTTCTATCACACTGGCATCTACTCAGGCTTCCTGTCACACCAGATTTTAATTCATTAAGGGACTTTAAATTTGAGCAACTCAACAGAAAACTGGCATGCTGCAAAACAAGATGCCAGAGTTTAGCCTAATCTTGATTTACAAGAATATCTCTGGGTTCAAAACACCCATAAGTAATTCTTTTAAGTGCAAAAACAGAGGATGATTGCAGAGTAGAGCCTTATTTTAAATGTGTCCAGAAAGAAGTCTAGGCTAAGGTAGTAAAGAACATTTTAAGGGACACTAGAAGGAGAAACTTAATCCATTTTTTAATTTTGGTAAACATAATTTGTGACTGCCCATGCTAGCTCTGGTAATCAGCTTCCAAAGCTCTCTTCCAAACCCACAAATTGCTCTCTCAAAATTCCAAATCCTTGGCACAGAAAAAACCACCTCAATCCCACGAGCTTTGCAGACAACAAATGACACGTCAGCTGTAACTGCCATCATATGAAATCATTTAGAGTAGTTTCCATATGGTCATGCCTATAATTCAGAGGCCAGTGTTGAGTTCCATCCTGAAATCATTTAGAACGCAAATCCCATTCTCTTTCTTCTACGACTGGATTTATTAAATACATTTCTGTATTTGAATAAAATAAATAAATGTCAAGAGCATCCAAATATGCTCTGTGGAAAGCTCCTCCACTACCACATCATCACAGACAACCAAAGATAAATATTTCTTAGTGACAGCATCTCTCTTGGTGGTGAACTCCAGGACAGCAAAGTTTTCTAGTCATCCTTTGTGCTTCCTGTTTTCAAGCAGGCATTTTAAAATAGTTTCTCTTTCTTTTTTGCTATTTAATTTCCAATTTACAAAAATTTATAATTAAACATTATGTTCTGAAAACAAACCTGTAAAAATATCCATCAATTCATGATTAAAAAATACAACTAAATATTTTAAACATTTTAAACATAAAAATGAATAGAATAAATCCAAGTTAAATTTAAATTATTCAAATGCACTATGTGTTTTAGGAAACAAGTGTTCTAGACATATTTACAACTGTCTCAACATTCTTTATGCTGAATAATGAATTTTTAATAGGCATGTAAGTTATTACCATACTTCTGTGCCAGCATTGACATATATATATTCCAAAGAGGTCCATTGAGTTTAGAGATTCCCTCCTGTACACAGGTTTATAACAAAGTTTATAACTTTGATCTGGCACAGAATTGGAATTTTATTCCAGCATTGTTTACTTTTACCCTATAAATGCTTTTGGATACTGATATAATTTGAGTGCCTGAACAAGTCCTAGGACTGTGTCTGAAGAAGCCATATAAAAAATATACGAAGAAATTGTGATTGGAAGAAAGGATTCCCCTCTCCTAAAGATGTGCATTAATGGACCACTTTGTGAATGAGTATCTTACATTCATTGATAAGAATAGAGAAACTATTGGGGGGAGGGGGGGGAAGCAATCGGTATAAGATGTAAAGCAGAGTTTATCCACTGTAACCAGATGTGTGAACTGATTCAAATACAAAAGCTAACTGGCTTATTATGAAGATAAAAATGAAGATAAAGGCCATATATGTCACATAAGCTCCTCAAAGAATACAAAAAAATCAATTAACTATGATTGCAAAAATCAGGCCAACTGATATAAAGTAAAACAGATTGCATTTGTGCAAAATTAAATTCACATAACCATTTGCTTTGATTTAAAAGTTGAAGAAACAAAAACATGATCCATGTAAGGGCTTGCAAAAATCTTGATATGCTCAGACGTGTTGCACAGAATTGAAAACAAAGTCCCTGGAAGTCAGTGAAAAGGTAGAAGCTGCCATCCCTCCTATATTCAACATTTTTGATAACTGCAATATTATTCACATTCTGTAAGGAAACAGAGGATTTTATGATTAGTTACAAAGCATCAACAACCAACAGTCATTGAGGGGCCCCTCACTTTCAGTCTTGTCTTTTCTTCCAACTTCAAATAAATGTGAATTCTTGGCCACAAAGCAGAACATTATGACACCTTTGCCCAATTCATAGGTGCTGTGGCTTTGCTTCCCTCAGTAAAAAGGCTGCAATTGTTATTCATGGCTTTGGAAACAAAAATGCTCTTCATACGAGTGCCAGGTGAATTCTTCATGCCCCAATACTTTAGAAAATTAAACAAGAAAAACTGACTCCTCTTTTTAGGTGGAAAAGATGCCTCCTCATGCCCCATATTTTGGGAAAGGAAACAGAGCTGAATAAGACAGGGGAGAGGCAATCTAATTGAAGATCCTATGACAAAATGTGACTACCATCCCGCAATCACATACATCATGGAGGAAAAAAAGCTATCTTGCTGAGCAGAAAGATTGCCTGGGAGCAAACTAGTAGACAACAGCTGGTTGAGATGTATTTAAGTGGCTTAAACCTGGCAGCCATCCAGAGATCTTCAGAGAAAATAGGAAATGAGATGCAGAAGAAGAAAAAAATTAGAGGCTCCTCAAAAATTTTGCTGAGTATAATTACAGTATTTGTATGCGTTTAAAAGAGAATGAAAAAGCAGAGAAAGAGGGAAAACCCACCAAGTAGTAATTATGAAGGCTTCTGAATTGTATGTCAAGGTTAAAAAAGAAAAAAAAACTTCCATCCCATAACCCAATGTTTTGAATTAGACTTACCATTGGATAGGATTACCAGATTTGGGCTGCAAAAATATTTTTTTTAAATAAAATTTTTATTTTTAAAACAAACAAAGACAAAACTGTTTTAATTTTGGATTTAGGGGGAAATAGTTTTTAAGATTTTAAGATTTTTTAGCACAGGGTGAGCATTATTTAATTTGGTTTTAATATTTATTGATGGTTGCGTTATATATGTTTTTTAACTTCCTGTGCACCGCCCCGAGTCCCTTCGGGGAGAGAGGCGCAGTTTTATAAATCTAATTTTTAAAAAACCCACATAAAATACTTTCCTCAATGTCATCTAGCATGTCGTTTGGTTACAAGTTTTTGTGCATCAGTTTTTGCAATTAGAATTAGAATCGTAGGTTATCCATCAAACATAACTAAATACATCGCTATTATTGAGCATTGTGTGCTCAAATTACCATTAATGTTTCATGGAGTACAGTGATCCCTCGTTTTTCGCGGTTAATGGGGACCGGAACCTTCCGCGAAAACTGAAAAACCGCGAAGTAGGATTCACACCGGAAACTTGAGTTGGTGGACATCGTTTAAAGCAAGCACTAGGGGGCGCTTGCCTCCTACCGATGCATTTTTTTTCTATTCTGTATTTTTGAAAAACCCACGAAGCACTGAAGCCGCGAAACATGAAGCCGCGAAAAACGAGGGATCACTGTATACAACATATTCAATTCCAGTACTAATTTTCAATTGTTCAATTGCTGCAAAAATATTGATGACACTAGATGGCAGCAACACTTGCATCCTTTGGATATGTTGTTTTGCTGCTATCTAGGGTTATCTGGATTTTTGCAGTCCAAATTTAACAACCGTGGCCAGTTTATTCATACTTTCAGCCTGCCAAAAGCAGGCATTTCTTATTAGGCCCTTATTTCAAGGGAAATAATCAGGAAGCTCTAGAATGAAAGTCAAGGGAGCACAGGAAAAATGGGGTTAACATTAGCCATAAAGGAAACCAAACTAATGATACAATAATAAGCCTTAAAACAGACAATGAAGACACTGAAGAAGTAGACAGCCGTTTAGGATAAACAGTAAAGCAATTGTACTATGCCACAGAGCAGCACTTTTTAGGAGAGAGTGATCGTGGAAAAGATTCTTAAATGCTGTGATATATTTACCATGATTAGACTCATGCAAGCAAAATTGGAGTTTCAAGAGGCAGAACACAGAAAGAACATGGATGTTTTTGTATTCTGACATTGGAGAAGACTTCCAGGAGTATCATGTATAGCCAAGGGCTCAAAGGGATCTAAGAGTGGCCATATTTTTTTACAAACTAATCCACATGTTGAAACTGATAAGCAAATAGTGGGTGCTATAAATTCTCCAGCCCTGTCTTAAACTCGTGGTAAAAAGCTTTACTCCAAATGTTTACACCTGACAAAATAAATAGTCACCAGAAAGTCTTTTATGTACTGGTTTCTCAGTTATACAACATTCTTTTCATTCTACTTTTTGCTTTTTTTTCTCCAATCTCCAAACCACAGATAGACACTTAATGCCTGCCCATCCCCTTCTTTACCTTTTTTTCTGGATTTCTCTTTACTTTTTGCTTCTGTTATAAAACAACCAGACTATCCCTGACTATCCATCTACATTGGACAGCCTTCAAGGTAACTCTCAAAGCAACCCAGTAGCCACTCCTGATCTCAGATATAGCCTCTAAAATCCATGGATATTTGATCCTTGTATTGACACAATATTAAAAAGTCCAAATGAACACTAATGTGATCTAACTGCATGAGACAACATGTAGCTTGTTCTACACATGGCTTGTTGGTGATGTCATTGGTCAGCTATGACTCAAGCCCATTCTGAACAAAGAAGCCAACTATGCTAAATGGAAAATTCTCTTTACAGATATATTTGGACAAAGGTCTCGAAGGAATAAATAGTGCCAACAATTGCTTACAATGAAAAACAGGAAGGAACTGCTTTCTTTATGGCATCCTTATTTTATCAAATAGCAACTTAGAAATAAAATGCAGGCAACTAAAAGGAAATGGCAGGGTTATAAGACTTTATTTAATATGATACTGCTATTGTTGAACTTGAAAGTCAAGGTTGACTTTCAATGGTTATTGTGGTTATTGTGGTGAGGAAGAAAAAAAATAGAATCATCAATAAAAACACTGTCAGTACCAATTTCTATTCTCTGTTTATTAAAGTAATTTGGGTATCCTAACTCAGTTTTTACACAGTATTTCTTCTCCTCATGCTCATTTTCATAGATGGCTTCACTATAAACAGAAGGAAGCCCCTACCTAAAGTAACAATTAAGATTTAATTGGACATTTTACCAGTTTGGCTTCTATTCTACTACAACAAATTCACTTTCCCAAATACATTCCTTTTAGAAGTGTGGAAACAAACATTTGAGGGTGATAAATACGGGGAAACTGAAGCATCATATAAATTAAGATAAGAAAGAAGAAGAAATTTGCAACCAGCTAACAAGAATTGTAGTCCAACGATCCTAATTCATATTTGGAAAGATCTCTATCTTAACACTCTTTACTATAGCATAACATCATGCATATAATACTTCCATATCATTGGAAACGTCACCCGTATTAGTTTATCGGTGTTATCACTTGAGAACCTTTCTACTGTATACTGATATCTGTCTAAAACCAGAATTTAGCCTGCACCATGATCACAGCAGATCCCCATGGCTTAAATGGAAGGAGGAATATTTTGAATAAAAATCAAATTAAAGTTTAAAAACAAAGAAAAAGCACATAATTATCAAAAGCAATGCTAATTATATTTAAATCAGCATACACTGTCCAAAAGATTTCTTATTATTCAACTAGTAATTCAGGTCAGAAGTCTGGCATGCAATTTTAAAATTATCACAGTTCACCATTAAGTATTTACCAGCTTGGGAAACACACACAGTTCTGATTGTTTGAGAACTGGAGTCTTAGCACAAAGATATTTTAACATACTATAGCATAATGTAAAATATGCTACAATATTTTATCTTTACAAAAACCAATGTTTATATCAAACGGTTTCTTTATACAGAAGGGCACTTTATTCTAAAATCAGTGTTTTGAGTTCTTACTTATGTCATGTATTTATTCATCTAATTTATAGAACTGCCCAACACACAAGCAAGTGATACTGGGCAACATACAACAAAATAAAAACACTTAATATTTAAAATTATTATCATTTTCTAATATTAAAAAATTATAAAGAAGGTTTAACAGGAATAATCCAATAATGTTAGAGCAGGGGTCCCCAATCCTCAGTCCATGGACCGGCACCAGTTCACAGCGTGCCAACAACCGGGCCGGGCCAACAAGCAAAGCCCCATCTGCAGGATGCAGGCAGGACACAAAACCACGTTCCTTCCAGTTCAAAGCAAACTGGTCCAAAAGGTTGGGGTCTGCTGCTTTAGAGGACATCAGACTGGAGAATACTGAAACCACTGAGAATTGGGGGAGAGGGTCATGTAAAATAATCAACTTATTTTCAAACTAGTGTTTCTTATTAAAATGATATCCTGGTAGTGTTTTTTTTTTAAAGTTACAATGACCACATGTGTAATCACCCAACGCTACATAATTCTTTAGCTATACTGAAATGCTATCCATGCTTGGTGATTCAATACTATCCTTGGCAACCAACATAATTAAAGTACAATTTTGTAAGTTTTTACAAAATAAACACTTGCTCTAATCAAGATAATATAAAAATGGTAAACATGAAACTCAACCATGGTCATCCTGTCACATATTTTCTTCAAGAAAGATTTACAGTAATTGGTAGTCCTCAACTTATGGCCAGAATGGAATCCAAAATTTCGATTGCTAAGCAAGGCAGCTGTTGAGTGAGTTTTGCCCTGTTTTATGAACTTTTTGCCATAGTTGTTAAGCAAACACTGCATTCATTAAGCGAATCTTGCTTCCACTATTGACTTTGCTTGTCAGAAATCAGAAGAAGTCAGTGGAAAGTTTACAAATAATGATCATATGCCCCCCCCCCCCCCGGGACAGTGCAACTGTCATAAATACATGCCTGTTGCCAAGTGCCCAAATTTTGATCACATGACTGTGAGGATTCTACAAGTGTGAAAACCAATCATGTCACTTTTTTCAATGCTGTTGTAACTTTGAATGGTCATTAAACGAATGGTTGTAAGTCAAGGACTACCTGTATTTATGTATTATGTTGTTTTATTATTGGTACATTTTAAATTGCTGATTGGAAGCTGGCCAGAGTTTGATATAAGAGAGGCAGCCAAATAAATATTTGAAATATTTATATATTTTAAATGAATAAATCACTGCTATGCCATGCCTTTTCTGACTGCAAACCAAACTAGCTGATTGCCAGGTTTACCTGAGCATTCGTCGTTTAAGACCTACAAAATACCATCTTGCAGTTATTTATCATCAAAAGCCTCCTCATTCATTTTGAAATGCCATCCCTCCTGTAACAAGTACAACTGATCAAATCATTCAACAGGGGTGAAAAATACCATTTTTTTTTCATCCATACATATGGTTTTTCAGTTTGGTTTCTTTTAACTATCTTTCATTTTTTAAAAATTGAATATATAACCATTTATATTGTACTGTTCTATTCTACACAACTGGCATGGTGATTGACAGTAAACTTCTTTAAGATTGATGAGAAAGGAAAAGAGCCTACTACATTAAATCTATATAAATAAAAATGTAAAATAGTTTGTACGAAGCAGCTAATCTCAAAAACTACTGGACCGATTTATCTCAAATTTTGACACAATGTTCCCAAGGACTTCCGATAATAGAATACGTAATCATTTTGTGCCTAGCACACGTGTGTCATGTGCAAGGTACACAAACGTAAAATGTACCCACTGATCAGGTTTTCACCTCCCTGTAGCCCCGCCTATCTGGCTGCTTTCCAACTGTCGTTGGAATTCCATACAATTCCACAGTGTATAGAGGCCTAAAAGGGCCAAAACAAGGCAAATAGCAAACTCCCAGGTGGCCCATAGAGAGAGAGGGGGAGAAATACAGTTTAATAAAAGAGAGACCAGGGGAGACATGATAGCAGCCTTCCAATATGTCAGGGGTTGCCACAAAGAAGAGGAAGTCAAGCTATTCTCCAAAGCACCTGAGGGCAGAACAAGAAGCAATGGGTGGAAACTAATCAAGGAGAGAAACAACTTAGAACTGAGGAGGAATTTCCTGACAGTTAGAACAATTAACCAGTGGAACAGCTTGCCTCCAGAAGTTGTGAATGCCCCAACACTGGAAGTCTTTAAGAAGATGTTGGATAGCCATTTGTCTGAAATGGTATAGGGCTTCCTGCCTAGGAAGGGAGTTGGACTAGATGACCTCCAAGGTCCCTTCCAACTCTGCTATTGTATTATTGTATTACAGTAGGTAGGTAGATAGGGGAATAGATAGAGAGGGAGAAATACAGTAGGTAGGTAGGTAGATAGGGGGATAGATAGAGAGGGAGAAATACAGTAGGTAGGTAGTTAGGTAGGTAGAGGGATAGATAGAGAGGGAGAAATACAGTAGGTAGGTAGGTAGAGGGATAGATAGAGAGGGAGAAATACAGTAGGTAGGTAGGTAGGTAGAGGGAGAAAGGAAGAAATACAGCAGGTAGGTAGGTAGATAGAGGAATAGATAGAGAGGGAGAAATACGGTTGGTAGGTAGGTTGGGGGGTATACGGTGGTTGTGTGTATGTGTGCAGGTGTAGATATATACACAGATTGGTTGGCCATTTAACCAGACTGGGCCACATCAACGCGTGGCTGGGTATAGCTAGTAAATAATAAAAAGCATGCTGCTCTATTACCACTGAAAGCTCCATTTCAAGTATAGCTTCCCGTTGCTCTTCTGAAAGATTGTTGATGTATACAAGTTCCACCAATTCCTTGTTTTTTCCATAGGCAACAGATACCATAGGCAGCAGATAATTAAATTTAACCAAGACCCCCAACACTCAGCTCAAGAGCTCATTGCTTGATAGAGTGCACAACTAATAAAAAGTCCAGAACAATTGTATTTTAGGTAGCCATGGGCATTCTGGAAAGATTAAAATGGCACAGATAGCCTGAGGTTTATTAATTCAAGCCTCCCTGACAATATGCCAGAACAAAATAATACTATTTTCCAAGTGGAACAGTAATTCTAATAATTGCTTGTGGCAAAGATTAGATTGTTATTTTATCATATCTGATGGCTCCATTTTTATTTACAATCTGGATTTAAAAAAATGAGTCATAATTAAATTTAGTACTGTCATTTTATTTATAAATGGATCAGTTATTCCATAACAAATACATTCACACACAATGTGCAATTAGAAAAGCAAATCCCTAACTCATACAAAAGCAACAGAAAACTGAAGATAAACCAAATAATACCATGAATCTAAATATTGCACAGAAATAAAAATGCAATTAAGGGATGCAGTGACTTAGCTGCTAAGATGCTGAGCTTGTCGATCAGAAAGGGCAGCAGTTCGGCAGTTTGAATGCCAAGCCCTGCGTAACGGAGTGAGCTCCCCTTACTTGCCCCAGCTTCTGCCAACCTGTCAGTTTGAAATCATGCAAAAATGCAAGTAGAAAAATAGGAACCACCTTTGGTGGGAGGGAACAACGCCTTTGGTGTTTAGTCATGCTGGCCACATGACCACGGAGATGTCTTCCGACAGTGCTGGCTCTTCAGCTTTGAAACAGAGATGACCACTGCCCCCTGGAGGCAGGAATGACTAGCACATATGTGCAAGGGGAACCTTTACCTTTATCTTAAAAATGCAATTAAGTTTCAGGAATGAAAAGATCTAAGAAAATAAAATGGGCATTACTTTGTACCAAGTAGGTCAGGCCGGCCTGGCCTAAGCTATCCTACCTTAGCCTGTAGTATAAATTGAGTTTGTTTTAATAGGGATTGTAGGGAATAGTATTAAGGGTTTTAAAGGTTTTAAAATTTTAAAATTTTAGCACAGGGTAAATTAATTATTTAATTTGATTTTAAATATTGTATTGTTGTATTTATAGATATGTTTTTTAAAGTCCTGTGCACCGCCCCAAGTCCCTTCTATAAGGTCTACAAATCAAGAAAGAAAGAAAGAAAGAAAGAAAGAAAGAAAGAAAGAAAGAAAGAAAGAAAGAAAGAAAGAAAGAAAGAAAGAAAGAAAGAATAATTCTCAAGAATACCTCTTTGCAAACTGTATTCCATAACTGGATGTTACTAAATGTAGTTACTTTGGGTACAACTATATAAAAACAATGTGCCTTTGTATACTTCAAAAATATCTGGAAGAAGTGCTTCAAATCTCTCTGAAGCAAAGCCCTTTGTTACATTTCATTAAGTAGCTGCCACTATACACCAAACAGGGAAAAAGATGCCCCTGACTTAGAAAATCCACATATTAATAACAAATCTTGGTCTCAAACTAATAGTACCCCTTTTTAAAGGTTTTAAAAAAAGTTAGGCTACTTTAATGACTAACAGAGATTTGCTAAGCTTATTTGAGCTCCAAAGCTCTCCTTCCAAATCATTTCTGAAGGTTGCACGCAGGGTTATTCAAAGGCTCCTGCCTGCTTTCATCATTTGGATGAAATTTATATTGTCCAGTTGTCCCATAAGCTCCATTCCTTTTGGACAGATGGCTAATGTCACGATGCAAATGCAAAAGGGGAGGAGCTTTCAGCACAACAGTGCAACACTGCTTTTGTACAACCGACCCATCTGATCCACAGCACTTAAAAACAAAAGAAATCTCTTTTCAATATAGCTTTTTAAAGCACCAATCACAAAAAAATAAAAGCATCCTTCAAGTCAATTTTGACTGCTGGTGAAATTTTGACACATCCGTGCTGGTTTTTGGCAACCATATGAACGCTGATATCTAATGCCTCCTTCTGGATGACTTTTCAACTTCTCAGTCTAAGTAACTGACACCACTGTAACCAATATCCTTACAGCTAAAGCAATGTAAGGCTAACTCTTTTTAAAGCTTGATTTGCAACTCACCCAAAAGGCATGTGTCTTCTTGCCATCTTTCTAGATATCTTCCAAAAACTGCTTCTCTGCCCTCCCCACCATCAACCAGGCTGTCCCTTTGCATTGGGAACCATCTTCACACTTCAACATGTTCCACACAAAAGAAATCCTGGAGAGAAGTCCCACAATCTGTTCTCTGGCAGGGAATCACAAAATCAAGAGGGGCTTGGCATGCAATTACATCTCATTTGCTCCAAATTCCAAATTCTTCTTGACAAAAGGATTGCAATTTCTTCAATAATCATGCAGTATCAGAATAACAGTATCACAATCAGATTGTTTGCATGACCATGCCACAAAGCAAATCTGGAGGGAAAGCTGTTTCCTTGATCAGCAAAACTGCTTTTATTACTATTTATTACTATTATATTGTGCTCCTCCTTTTTTTATACTATTTTTTCTCTCAACTGTTAGAAAGTTTCCTGAAAGGTATGCTTCTATCCCATTATCAGAGTAATTTCATTTGAACATTCTTATCACACTTGATAGATGATCAGTTTAATTTGATTAATTTTCCTATTCAGTAACACAATTTTAGAGACTTGTTAAGTGTTTAATAGGAATATTCTCTTGAAATATGGTGTCCTTTTCTTAATCTGAAATTATATTTTATTGTTTAATCATTCTGATTGTATGGCATCACTGCTTGTACACATTTAAAAATACTATCAACAATACAAAAAATACAAGCAAACCTTTCATAATTAATGAATTCTTGTTTACCCAGTTATTAATGGAATAAGTGTACCAATAACATGGTGTAATCAGGTAGCAGAGAAGAAGTTCGTGGGTATTATTCAGTAGATCTGTTAAAATTTTTAGAATGAGAACTTTGGACCATCCTCAAGAAAATAAAATTAAATCAATGATATTTTTTTCTCCAGAATAGTGCTGTGTTCACACCAAACCTAAAGCATTTCTTCCAAATAGTTGTTACATTGTGCAAAAGCCATATTATCTAATCCCATCCACCAGAGTCCTTTGAAGAATGTGTACCATGATGGCCAAGAATTCTGGGTACTAAGTGGAACAAACATGCCATTCAAAAGCAAAAGACTGCTTTCAGTTGTGTGGGTTTTTCAGGAAGTTTGAAGTATTTGACTTGCACAGCACATGTAGGAGATGACAGGCTGAGCCCGAGGGAAGGGTCAAACGCATCATCAGTTTAGAGTCCCTTTGCACCCACAAGAGTTCTAAATCCAGCCCTCCTTGAATTCCATTGGTTGTAATCTATTGCCACTGTGCCTTGACCATTAGTAGTTCAGATTCTTCTAGAGAGCTAGAATGGAATACACTTTTACTCATTTGTTCCTGATTTTTAGTGCCTGATATCAATAGCAATAGCACTTAGACTTATATACTGCTTCACAGTGCTTTACAGCCCTCTCTAAGCAGTTTACAGAGTCAGCATATTGCCCCCAACAATCTGGGTCCTCATTTTATCAACCTCAGAAGGATGGGTCAACCTTGAGCCAGTGAAACTTGAACTGGCAAACTGCAGGCAGCCAGGAGTCAGCAGAATTAACCTGCAGTACTTCATTCTAACCACTGTGGCACGACAGCTCCAGCAGTTTATATGAAGTAATGTTTAGTTTTATTGAAACTGCAGCATCAGTTTTGATCAGTTTGCATCAGGAAAAATTGCATAATCAGCAATGTGGGGTAACAATGTCATATCACACATCTCAACCCTCATTCCCCAATGTTGATCACCCTGCTCTAGCATAAATAAAGGCCAGCTACCACCTTTCACAAAAATTAAACCAGATAAGCAAAATCTGAGTGATTAAATATAAAATACTGAGATATAATCACATTAAAAATCACATTTACTTGAAGCGCTAAAACCAAAATGAATGGCCACAACATTTTGGTTATTCATGAATGAACCTGAAAGCATTTCCAAAAATATGTCATAAAACAAGGAGAACAAATCCTCCGTTTCAACATGGGTGCTAGCCTGCCAGCCAACCTTCCTAGTCCTGTATTTCCGAGCCACAATCTTCAAGTATAGTGGCAATGTTGGTTAAAGGAAGATTGAGGGATGGGGGTTAGAAAGTTCTGAAAAAGATGGCCAGGCCAGCTATATATATGTGAAAGGTAGTAGTGGACTGCCCTCCCTCCCCTAAAGCGAGCTGCACTGGCTGCCTGTGGCCTTCCGGGTGCGCTTCAAGATACTAGTGACCATCTTCAAAGCGCTCCATGGCATGGGACCTGGTTACTTGCAGGACCGCCTCCTACCACACACCTCCAGTCGACCTGTCCGCTCCCACAGGGAGGGCCTCCTTAGGGTGCCGTCCGCCGGACAATGCCGGCTGGCGACTCCCAGGGGAAGAGCCTTCTCTGTGGCAGGCCCCGCCCTCTAAAATGACCTGCCCCCCGACCTCCGTACAATCACTTAATGCCTCTTTCGTCGGGCATTAAAAACATACTTTTTTCATGCGGCCGGCCTGGCATAGCTGTTATGGCTGATCTTAGTCTGGGTTTTAATTATGTCTTTTAGCACGGGTTTACAAAATTCGATTTAATTCATTTTTAATTATTTTGATTGTATTTATTATTGTATTATTTTTATTATCCCTGTGCACCGCCCTGAGTCCCGTCAGGGAGAGAGGGCAGTATAGAAATACATGAAAATAAATAAATAAATAAATAAATAAATAAATAAATAAATAAATAAATAAATAATTTTCCCAATACTCACCTATTTGTATTTCCCTTTAGTTACTGCTGCCCTGGAATTCAAATGTAGCACATCCAATTGCCCTGCTCACCCACACTCCAAATATTCTCAGCGCCTTTCCTTCCCAGTCTTCTCTTAGCAACCACTGCCATTTTTCCTGTTCTCTCTCTCTCCCCTCCAAAACACTTCTGCATGGATCAAACACATATTTTGGCTCCATGCCTAGACACAGCATGCATACTGAGCTCATACCCAACCAAGACATGCATGTTTTGATGGCAACATAGACCATCCAATATTGCTTGTTCCAGACAGACAGCAGCAGTTCATGGACAGAGGTCTGCACTTCTCTAGTTAAAGTAACCTGCCCAGAGTCACCTTGTAGGGGAGATGGGTGGCATAAAAATTTAATAAACAAAGAAACAATAAACTCTTATTGTGCAAATCTTCCTTTCTCTAAGCTTGCAAAAACACAAAGTTGTCAAAAATCCCAGTGAAAAATCTAGTAAGGACACAGATTTTTGCTTGCACGAAAAAGAGTCTTTAGATAGCTTTACTTAATAAAGGAATCTACTTATATAGTAATTTGCTGAAGACCACCCTTTTACTACTGGATTAGTCAACAAAAAGCACTTTTAAGAAAATTAGGAATTCGTGGTCCTATGTGGCTTGAAGAATTTAAGATTAATTTAGCACTATTTTTTTTAAAAAAAGATTACTCCTTAACTGCATCAGAAATTGCAGGCAGGCAGGAACGTAGAGCTTTTGTGCAGAGTATATTTCTGAGTTATCAAATATTACAGTTGAAAGACAAATCAAGTGGCCTACTTAAAACACTGCTACAGTATCAGCATGAGACCCTTCTCCCTCTCCCATCTATGCAAGTCAAAGAATACACATCACAAGGAGAAAAATAAACCTGCATTCTTTAGGAACAACTGCTGGCTGTTTTGCATATACATCACCATCTCCCTTCAGGCACAAACTCTTCATTCATCAGCATGCAAATCAAGTGAAGGCAAGACAAGAGAAGTTGTCAAACCCCATTGGGAACAATTCTGGATTCCTGAAGCCAAGAGATGTAAAGGGAAGGGTTGTTGTTTTTTTTAACAGGAGAGAAGGTAAAAGCAAATGAAGTGCTTTATTGCAACTAAAAACTGAAAGGTTTCGTTCCTCCCCAAAACAAGCAACAGATAGCAAGAGTTTTCCATAGGCTTCACAGGAAAGGATGTTATGCCACCTAACTACAGTATATAAATACTTGCTTTAAACCCAATCAATTAATACATCCTCAATAGTAGCTCTCTTTGAGTTGTACAGAGGAAGGCATTATTTCTGGGATGTTTGGGGCAAAGTTTTTGTCTCAGAAGCAAAAAGACCACTTCCAAAAGAGCAAAATGTTCACTGCAAAATAAGTGAAAAGCATTCTTAAGATGAACTGCATGAGCTGCTAGAGACCGAAAGACTGAATCCAGAAACTAAGGCTGTCAGTAGGAACTGGAAAATGCACGGCAAAAGTCTTCTGGCAATTCCCGGAAATAAGAAGGCTGATATACTCTCATTCGCTTATTTTATTTCTTAAATTAATATGTCGTACATTTCATTCAGCAAGTGACTCTGGGCAACTATGGTATAAAAGAAGAAAAAGAATGGTATAAAGAAGAGAAGAAGTAAAAAACACAAATGGCCAGGATTATAACTTATAGTACATTAAAGCATAGAAAGTCTAGAATTTCCAATCAAGCCGTTCTTGCAGCAAGGCTGTCAGATATTTTGCCTATAGAAACACATAAAGTTACAACTCTTGTCATGGCTGCACACAATGCAAGTTGCAGTTGAACACATGCAGGGTGCAATATGGTGAGGCAGGTCAGCACCGACCTTTTCTAGAAGAGGTAATAGAGGTAATTCTCAACTTACAACTGCTCATTTAATGACTGTTTAAAGTTACAACGGCACTGAAAAAAGTGACTTATGATCATTTTCTACACTTATGACCACTGCCGCTTCCCCATGGTCATCTGATCGAATTTTGGACGCATGGCAACCGGTTGATATTTATGAAGGTTGTGGCATTCCAAGGTTATGTGATCATCTTTTGTTGAAGTGAAGTCAATGGGAAAACCAGATTCACTTAACATCGGTGTTACTAGTTTAACAATGCAATGATTCGCCTTAAAATGTGAGGTAAAACTCACTTAACAATTTTTTCACTTAGCAGCATAAATTTTGGGCTCAATTGTGATCGTAAATTGAGGACTACCTGTATTAAGAAAGTTTAGAGTGATTGGTACATAATATATACTCATCAAATGAGCAAAAAAAACCACCTCTCAAAATAATCATTATAAAATTCAGTTTTAAATTGTTTTGCAAAGCCAACAAATACATATTAGCACATTTAATTTCAAGATCAACACACCTTCTTAGTCAGTGTGCCATCAGGGTGAAACAAGTGAGGGGAAATCTTCTTCAAAACTATCCCAAGGTTTTTGAAGATCAACATAAAGATTCTAACTCACATATTTTTCTGTTCAAATGCAGTTTTGTAAAAAAAAAAAAAAAAAGTATACTAATCCACTCTGCTAAAGTTGAAGACACTAAGTCACAAAAAAAAAACAGAACACAGCTGATAGAAATACAAGAGCAGGATTGGAAAAAGAATCTGTTATGTGGAAAGACTGGTCTGTGCACATGCATTGAGAGATGAAATCTGATAAAGCCCTCAAAGTCTTTCAAGAAGTTATCGCTACAATCACAGAAAGAATGAGAGCTTTCTGCACACCACACAAGATAAGACACCTCATTAAATGAAGGTGGCAGGAAAAGAGAAACGAACATTGGTACTTAACTGAACGTCGATTCTAATTATGTGGACGGGAGGTTCTACCTTCCCATTCACCACACTTAAAAATCTACTACACCTCTCAGGCAAAACTATTCTCCTCTGTAGGTTTTGCCACAGGCCTTCCAAATAGTTTGTCACCATGAAGAATACAGAAGCACATTGATGGTGCATTTCTATTTATTTTATTGATTTAAAACATACATATAGCGTCCCATTTTCCCAATTAAAAGTAAAAAAGTAAAATAAAATCACATTAAATTGATAAAATTAAACAGATTAAAACATTGTACAGATACAATCTATAGCATGCAGGCCACAATTGGGAACAGAATTTCTGTTGCCTAGCAAGGCAGTTGTTAACTAAGTCATGGCTGATTTTATGACTTCTTCTACCATGGCTGTTCAGCAAATCACAAGCTTAACAAGCAAGCAGATGTTAAGTGAATTATTGGTCATTAAGGAAATCTGGCTTCCCCAATTGACTTTGCTTGTCAGAAGCCAGCGGGGAAAGTTGCAAATGGTGAACCCAAGACCCCAGAACATTGCAACCATTGTAACTATATCCCAGTTTCCAAGTCCTCGAATTGCGATCACTGTGGGGATGTTGCAACGGTCATAAGTGCAAGGATTGATTGTAAGTCACTTTTTTTCAGTGCTGTTGCGACTTCAAACAGTAGCTAAATGAATGGTTGTAAGTTGAGAGCTACCTGTACTCCCTCAGCTGACAATAACAAACCACATACAATTAATTAGCTGACAATTACTGTCTCAAATATTTTTCAAGACATCTCATGCTGATACAGAGGGACAAAACGATAATAAAACACCGAAGAACCTTCCGAATTTTGACTAACGCACACTCCTTATTTTCAGCAGTGAAGAAGGCGAGCTGTCAGAGATGCTAGTCCAGGCAAGCATCAACAGCTAAGAATTCTTTTTCAATTGTCCAATAATGGGGAGGGAAACAGACATACACACTAGATGCTTCCAGGAGTTCTAAAGAATGGATCGTTTAAATGTTTATTGAAGTTCAAGGCACATACTTAGGAAACAAAAGCTGACATTATATACTGAGCCACAAAACTATGACAAAATGAAGACAGCATGGCTCCACTCAGTGCGTCTTGAAGCCTTAAGGCAAAAAGGATGGGAAAAGAGCCCCACCATGGGCTGTCTGCAGTAGAAAACAAAAGGTAACCGAAAAAGAAGGACATTGTTTGAGTGGGTGCTCTTAAAATGCAATGTGAATTTTAACTGTAACTCACTCTTTCCTGGGAAAGAAAATTAGTATGACCGGAATAATGAGGCCCAAGAGCCCTATGCAAAATAAGCAGACTGGATTATATGGTTTAGTAAATGCCCTCTGTCCTCCCACACTGTCAGTAAGTTTGAGTTCAATTAAAGTACAGCGATGAAATTGCTTTCTGAGACGCATTGGAACCATGAGGCTGCAAGATGCAAACACCAACTGCAGCTCAGCCAGAGGTGGGTTGCTAATTTTTTTTACTACCGGTTTGGGCGTGTGCAACGCTTCTGCACATGCACAGAAGCTTATGTGCATGCACAGAAGCGTCCGGATGGGTGGGCGGAGCCTCCTGCCACCGCTACTACCGGTTCGGTTGATCCGGGTCCAACTGGCAGCAACCCACCTTGCTGAGCTCGGCAAGCTGATATAAGGAAAAAAAATGAAAGCCTTATGATGCTCCTTGCAAATTACAACAAAAGAAAAATCAGAAGGAATATGTAACCATTTTTTATACTGACTGACTTATCAGAATGAACAAGGGAAAAAACCCATACTGACTCAGATCCACCTTAATCCACTGATATTCATACAATATACACCATTCATCAATAGAAGAGTGTATTTGTAGAGTTGAACTATGGAGCCCTTGGTGCTCTCTAAGCTTCGTTGTTTTCTTGCAAACATTTTGGTACCCAAGTAGGTAGCATCATCAATGCTACAAGGGAGTGGGATTTGCTCTCTTGTACAATGAGTTGTCCTGTCAATGTTGGTAAGAGTGTATGCTTTCTTGACAGGCGGTTGTTTTCTTGCTTGAGTCTTTGTCTGGTGTTACTCCTGGTTTTAATCCCTACTTATCTGGGTGTTCATTGTGGGCAAATAGGATTTCTTATCTTTGTTTCCTTTATAGTTTTTTATTATCTGTTTTGAATAGACAAAATGTGTATACAAAATACAGTGTGTGCAAACATGGTTTATCTCTATCTGCCTGTTGATGCTTGAACTGTCTGAATGCCAAGCTTCTAGGAATTCCCTAGTGTTTTTTTTATTCAGTTTGGTCTAGGATGCTCAATTTCCCATTTGAAATTATAATTTAGTTTGTCTATGTGTTGTGCAATTAATGAGTTTTCCTTGTGTCTTCTAAACACTAGTTGCTATTCATGGATATGTTCTGTTAGTCTTCTGCCTCTTTCTTTTCTACATAATAATAATAATAATAATAATAATAATAATAATAATAATAATAATAATTTATTATTTCTAGACCGCCCCCTCTCCCCATGGGGACTCGGGGCGGTGCACAGGTAGCATAAAAGCAATATATAAACAACAACAATAAATATAACAACAAAATTTAAAAACCAATTAAATAAACCCTGTGCTAAAATCCCAATTAAACTAAAACCTATTCTATAAAATCCCAAGGCAAAATCAGATTGTATAAAATCCCAAGGCAAAATAATGATTGTTACAGTCTTACACTATTTGTTGTAAAACAGGGGTCACCAACCCCCAGTCTGTGGACCAGCACCTGGTGAAAGTCCCATCCATGGGATGCAGGCAGCATGCAAAACCACACACCCTCCACACAAAAACCCTCTCTTCTTGGAACTGGTCTCTGGTGCCCAAAAGGTTGTGTGCCACTGTTTTAGAAAACTCTTGTTTTTTCTTCTTGAGCTACTAGGTCTTTTGGTTTACTTAAGATGTTTAGGGAAGCTTTAGTTGGTTTGTGTGTTAAAGTGATGGCATATGGTGGAAATAGCCAGTTGGTTGTTTCTCAGATGTTGTTGATGTACGGTAGTATTACCTTTTCATAACATGGTTTGGTTGTGCTATCGTGGGGTTGACTAGTCAGACACTTACTAATAACATTTTGTTGGAAGATACTATATAGGTGGTCTGTTTCCTTTTTCTGGTGTTCTGGATTGCTACCATGCATTTTTTATTTTTATTTTTTATTTATCAAATTTATATACTGCACCTATCTCCCATAGGGACTCAGGGCGGTGCACAGGAAAGGAATAAAATGTAAAAAACAATAAATACAGAATATTAAAAATAACTTAAATTAATTTAAATTAATTAATTTAAATTAATTGATTAATTAATTAATTTAATTTAATTGTGCTCATCCAACACTTTTTTATTTATTTATTTTTATTTATTTTATTCAAATTTCTATACCGCCCTATCTCCCTTGTGGGGACTCAGGGCGGTGCACAGAAGAGATATAAACAAGCAATAACATATAAATACAGGATAAAATAAAATAAAATTTGATAAATCTGTGCTAAAATTGTTAAAACATATCTTAAAATTGAATCATGGAATCTATGCCAGGCCGGCCAGATGAAAGAGATGCGTTTTAAGCCCCCGGCGGAAGAGGCGTATGTCTGTGATGGTGCGAAGATCAGGGGGCAGGTCGTTCCAGAGGGCCGGACCCGCCACAGAGAAGGCTCTCCCCCTGGGGGTCGCCAGCCGGCATTGACCGGTGGACGGCACCCTGAGGAGGCCCTCTCTGTGGGAACGGACGGGTCGAAGGGAGGTATGTGGTAGGAGGTGGTCATGCAAATAACCAGGTCCCGTGCCATGGAGCGCTTTGAAGATGGTTATTAACACCTTGAAACGCACCCGGAAGGCCACAGGCAGCCAGTGCAGCTCGCGCAGGAGAGGTGTTATGTGGGAGTATCGTGAACCTCCCAGAATCCCCCGTGCGGCCGCATTCTGTACTAGCTGGAGCCTCCGGGTGCACCTCAAGGGGAGCCCCATGTAGAGAGCATTGCAGTAATCTAGGCGGGAAGTGATGAGGGCTTGAATGAACTCCTCCCATGGAGGTTGTTATTGGTAGGGACTTGGTTAGTGTTTCTAATTTGTTGCCATTTCCTTTGCTCATTACTATGTCCTTATAAGGATGTCCAGGAAAGGTTGTATGTTGCTTTCTTCTTCCCTTGTGAATTTTATTCCTTTGAAAATTGATTTTGATTGTTTCATATGTCTTCTCTAATTGTTCCTTTTTTATTATGACAAAGATGATGTCTCCATACTGGATCCCTACTTTTAGTTGTATGCATGAGAGTGCTGTATTTTTTTCTAGATGCTGCATTACAATCTCTGCTATGAGTCTTGAGAATTATGATCCTCTCCATGTTGGTATGTTTGCTCATCAAACAGTGAGTCAGATATTGATGTGATCCTGATTCTGAATATTTCATTAACTTTTTTCTTTCGTGAGGAAATTTGACATATAAATGCACTTTATGCCTTATAACTTTTTACTATTGTATATTTTTAGTCTGGACATACATTTTGTCTACTTCCTATGCTATATATCCGTGATGGCAAACCTATGGCACGCATACCACAGGTGGCATGCGGAGCCATTTCTGAGGGCATGCAAGATGTTGCCCTGTCAGCTCCAGCACGCATGCACACGTTGGCCAGCTGATTTTCGCCCTTGATTTTCAGCAGTTTTTTGTCCTCCGGAGGCTTCTGGAAAGCATCCAGAGAGCGAAAAATGGACTTACCAGGGCCACAGGAAGTTGGAAAATGGGCTGTTTCTGGCCTCCGGAGGCCCTCTGGGAGGGGGCGTTTTCACCCTCCCCAGGCTCCAAGAAAGTGGTGTGTGTATGCGTGGGATAGCAGGGTGGGATGTCACGCATGCATGCACAGGGGGCATGGTATGGGGGGATTAAATTACGGGGGTGGGCACCCAAGTGCGTGCAATATTGTGCAAGCGTGTGCTTTTGGCACCCGAGGCAAAAAAGGTTCGCCATCACTGCTATATATGATAGCAATATTGTCCGATTATTTACTTGCATTTTTAAATGTTTTCCCCACAGCAATTTGGATAAAACAGTTATTGCCTATATACTGTTTTATACCTTCCCAAAAGAAAGTTTATCCATTCATGTGCCACCAAAAATGAATTTATAGACTTATTAAAAATTTTATCTGGGTGTATGTGAGATTAATTTTAAATTCAAAAAGAAAAATCTTAAATACAAATGTATGTTTTGCATTACAACTCCCATTTAAATGAACATTATATAAAAAGACAAAAGAAAATTCAATCTGAATCTGTATCCAAAATGAAAGCAGGAACGTTGCCAAAACATGAAAAACAAACTCCACAGAAGTAAATTAAATCCTTAGTTGCAACATTTCCAACAGTTTAAATAATCCGGCATCTAACAGATTTTAAAATGACACTTTTTTCCATTTGTGTGTCACAAAGATGGATGCTTTTAAAATGATTAGTTTTCATATTATGTTCAAAGAGAATGCTTAATATAGTTCACTTCAAGGTCATATTAAATTAGCTAAGCCTACTCATCCAGAGTTTAATTGCCTTCACTCTGTAGCAGATGTTGGGGGTAGGGACTCCCCACATATGTAAAACAGAGCTGATTTAATAGAATTTGGTTAGGGAATCACTTCACAGAAGTTTTGTTCTAAAATGTCGGGTTTTATAACTGCCAATGCAGTTGCACACTGTATCTCCAAGTACAATCAATTTAAACATTATAATTCTTCAACCCTGGTATAAGAATGAGCAGAGGTCTAGCTTCATATACCCGTTCTGCATCCAGAAGCATCAAAAGCTACATTCCACAATTTACACAATTACAAATGTAATATGAAGGGCTTTTTGCAGACACTGAAATATGTATACAGTATTCAACTCTAATATAAAGAACTTTGTTTGACCTTGCAGAAAATAAAAATCTAGTCCTCTGTGGTCAGTACTCAGGCCACATGTTTTTCTTCACTTAAAAGTCCATTTGCTAGTACAATAATCTTAAGGAAGGCACCATATTAATCCAATTTGGTGACACAGTTTTGACTAGAAGTGTTCTGGAATAAAGGATACTCACCCATACCGAATTAAGATTATAGTTCAGTTTGAGCCATTGGTAGAATTGAATACAATGGCTGATAATATGAGATCTGAAATAGGCAGGTAACCATTCACATTTAATTCCAGCTGGGAGCATCACAGCACAGTAACATTCTTACAAAATGCATGGCTATTTGAATATAATTATTGTATTTTTTAGACTATAAGATGTACCGGTGTATAAGACCCACCAAGATTTCAAAGAGGTAAGTAAGAAAAAGGTTTTGTCCTCCCCAGCTCCCAGGAGGGAAGGCAAAAACACCCTATTTTGGTGAAAAACGATCGTTGGTACTTACCTGAACATCGATTCTGATGATAAAGACGGGAGGCGTCACCATAGGGTTGTCACAGCCAATTGGTCCACAGACAGAGAGGAAGTCTTTAAAAGGGGCTCCTGCTCTTCCTTTCCCCATTCCCTCGATGTCGCATGAACAAGCAACACTGAAAACAAATTCACAACAAGGAACTCCACCGCGCCGCTAACTATACTAGGGTGGGAGGTGACACCTCCCGTCTTTATCATCAGAATCGATGTTCAGGTAAGTACCAACGATCATTCTCGATGATAAAGAGCAACGGGACGTACCCAAGCTAACGTCCTAGGGAGGGAGAACTCATGTAACTGTTGCGGCGGGCGTTGAAACTACCTGCTGCAAAACTCTCTGGCCAAAGGCCGCCTCAGCCGAGGCGTAGGCATCTAATTTATAATGCCTGATAAAGGATGTGGGGCTTGACCACGATGCCGCCCTACAAATATCTTCGAATGGGGCTCAAGTCGCCCAGGCCGCAGTGGTGGCTGCACTACAGGAAGAGAGAGCCGTGATCCCCTGTGGGAGGGCCCTACCCTTGGATTCATAGGCTAGGGCGATGGCCTTCTTCAGCCACCTGCCCACAGTACTGGGGGTCACTCTAGCCCCCAATGAGGAAGGTTGGAAGGAAACCAGGAGAGCCTCCGATCTGTGAAAGGTCGCAGTTCGCCACAGGTAGATCCGCAGAGTCCTCCTGACATCTAACCTGTGCCACAATCACTCCCTATCCTGAGTGGGGGACGGACAAAAATCTGGGAGCATGATCTCCTGCACTCTGTGAAAGAGGGAATTGACCTTTGGGAGGAAGGTCGGGTCCAGCCGTAGTATGACCCTGTCAGTGTGAAAGATGCAGAGATTGCTCCTGGAAGACAGGGCACTCAGTTCAGAAATACATCTAGCTGACGTGATGGCTATCAGAAAGGTGACCTTCAAGGTTAACATGTGCAGAGGCACGGACCAAAAATGGCTGTATTTGGTGTATAAGACACACCAACATTTCCACGCTCTTTTAGGGGGGAGAGTGCATCTTATACTCCAAAAAATACGGTACATGATACAAATCCAAGAACAACAATTGTAAACTGGTCTGAAGCCAATTCATATCGTTGAATTGGAAGATATCTTAAAAAACATATAGTCCAACATTGCAATCTCTTACAAATGACCACTGAAGTTTTGTGAGAAACAAAAGGAAAAAATCAACTAGTCATGTGGCGATTTGTTCCACTTTACATCCAATCGGGAAGTTTCTCTTGACATCTAGTTTGAACCTGCTTGCTATAGTTTTACCCACTATTCTTTTGTGGCAATGAAGATTAACTCTATTCCCTCTGTCTGACAGCCCTTTGGATATCTGAAGACAGCTATCATATTGTCTTTTATGTCAATCAACTTTTTAATAGGTTAAATGTAGAAAGATTCCTTGTAGGGGCTTGTTATCCAGTCTCCTCATCATCGTGGTAGCCCTCTTTTGAACTTGCTGCAATTTGTCACTGTCAGTTTTGAACAGTGCTATCTAGAACTGACTATTCAAAAAGCTACCCTCTGCTTAAGCCTGTCTCTCTATTTTTGAATCCTCTCTAAATTATTAGCCACCTTTCCCAGATGTGTGTCGTCTGCAAAATTTTAAGTTTCCCCTCTACTCCCTCATCCAAGTCATTTATAAAAATGTTGAACAGGTCAGGGCCTAAAATAAATCTTAAAACTATTCATCTTCAGAGCATTAAGAAATATATATTTTAATACAGTCATTCAGCCAATATTATGAACCCATTAAGCAATAGTATCAGCCCTACATTTTACCATTTTACAGAGGCACTGAGGCTCAAGTCTTGCTAATATGAGTAAAATACCCCATTTCCAGTATCCAAAGAAGAAATCGCCAGTTCTGCTTCAAGATTCCACTTAGATTCACAGCAGATACATTAGGGGGAAAGTAGATTCATTTTTATTGGAAATGAAATTGAGTCCATTTTTTGGTCTAATAGTCCTAATAAGAACGCTTCTGGTTTCAGTTCTATTTTTTGCTCCGTAATTTCTTCCAACCATTTCTGAATTTTGCACCAGTACAATTTGAAACAATTTCAATACATACTACTACACATACTCACTGCAGCTAGGATTGTTTTTGCACAAAACTGGAAAAAAATCAATACACCTACAGATGAAACAATAATTAGAAAAGTACTTGAATGTGCAGAGATGGACAAAATGACCATAGAACTAAAAGAAAAAGAATCAGATTTCTATAAAATGTGCAACAGAATTTATAAGTGGCTAGAAAACAGAAGCCAAAACATAAAATAGAGAATGTAAATATAATGGTGATATGAACAATTAATATTATTATGAGTGTTAGTACTACTGTCATTACATTATTGTACAAGGTAAAATCAATAGGAAGGCAATGCAGAATGGCGAACTATAAAGGCTAAACATGAAAGCTGATATAGAAGACTATATAATTACTTTATATTGTTATGTACGTATTTTTTTTGTTTTTTTTTCTTGATGTGTTTTTCTTTCTGTTTTTAAAGATTAAAATGTTTAATAAAAATTATTTTAAAAAAGAACAATTGAGTCCAAAGTTTCCAGTGCTCAGCAAGGTTGTTAAGTGAGTTTTGCTACATTTACAACCTCTTTGACACAGTTTTTAAGCAAATCACTGCAGTTGTCATTCATTAAGCGAATCTAGCTTTCCCCCAATGACTTGTCAGAAGCTGGCTAGGATGACTGCAAATGGTGATTACATGACCCATAAATCCATGCCAGTTGCCAAGTACCTAAATTTTGATCATGTGACTGTAGGGATGCTGCAACACTCCTAAGGGTGAAAACCAGACATAAGTCAATTTTTTCAAGGCCATTGTAACTTCAAATGGTCACTAAATGGATGGTTGAAGTCAAGGACTACCTGTATCTATTCAGGGAGCTGGTGTAGTGGATCCCTGCACTGAATAGTGTACTGGGCAAGATGGCCTCTAAGGTCCCTTCCAACACTGGGATTCTATGATAAAAGTAATGCATTGGAGTAAAAAAATCTGGAAAACTCTTAAGTAGTTCTTCACCATCCTATAATATCAAAATACAGCTCCTTGGAGAAGTTTCTCTTCTGTATAGATGAACATAAGGTAGTATTTATCAACATGTATTGTTTACTTGTTTGTTTGTTTGTTTCCTGCCTTTTTTATTTTACAAATTGTTCAAGACAGTGAACATATCCAACCCACCTTCCTCTTCCTATTTTCCTCACAACAACTTGTGAGGTGGGTTGGGCTGAGAGAGAGTGACTGGGCCAAGATTGCTTTCATGGCTAAGGTGGACTAGAAGTCATGGTCTCCCACTTTCTAACCTGGTGCATTAACCACTAGATATCTTTCCCACCCCGCCTCTCTCTCTCTCTCTCTCCTTCCCCCCCCCCCCATTCTTTCTGTCTCTATTCCTCTCTTTCTCTCTCTCTCTCTTTCCGTCTCTTTCTCCCTCTCTCCTTCCCGCCCACTCTTTCTTCCCTCTCCCTCCTCTTTTTGCAATTTAGGGTTCCAAATAAAAACAAAAACCCTGCCTTCAGAACTCTTTTGCCTAAATAAGTAAATGAAGTGCTGAGAACAAAATCCCCTGAATTTTACTTCAACATATCGCCTTTTACCAACTTCTTAGGTTCAAAGACAGTGCCCTAGTCTTTCTGTGCCTATAACATATCCATTGAATCATTCCCTTGATTTTTTTCCAACTAGAACCTCTTAAAATAGTGATAGCAAATGATCCAATAATAATTTTAAAAGGTATGCAACTGCTAGAAACAAGCTCCTCATGCACATTTAGCATGAGAAAAACAAGAAAATGTACTTTTCTACTTTTCCCAACTCTACAGTATATCCTGGAGTGAACTTATATTGTTATATTTTCTCAAGAGTCCAATTCTCTTGAATAGGACTCTGGACTAAATCTTTAGTGTGGATGGGAGTTACAATACATACAGTGTGGTTTCACCTCCTGCTGAATTCAAACTGCCTTTGTTTCTTAGGCTTTTCTAAAAAGAATAAAAAAGCATTGTGCTCCAATTACGCACAAAATTAGAAACTTAATGGGAGACCAAGTCTGAAACCTAATGACTTGGAAGGCAGAAGGATCCATTTATCTTAAATTTTGGCAAACAACACTGTTCTCAGCAAATCACTATTTTTCAAGTTTAGGTTTGGTCTGTTTTTCAAGTTGTTTTGCTTTGCTTTTCAAATAATTTAGTGATATTTTGTGGCCCTAAAATAGGACCTCCTGGTCCATACTCAAATCTAATGTAAATTCATTTCCTATCCAGATTATATCTACAAGATTTTGTCCTGCAGAAAATCATTGCACAGTTCCATTGCATCACTTATTTTAAAAAAATCTGTGCAATAGGTAAAATAACTCTGCTTTCAATTCTTCAAAAATTGCAGTTGTTTCCAAATTAGAAACCAAGGTTTTAAAGGGGTTAAAATGTATAATATAAAGGAGATTTGGACAGCATGTGGAATATGTCTTTTTGAATAATTTCCGGCCTCTTAATAATCCTTCTGCCTGGAGTCACATGGCTTAGGCAGCAAGTTGTCCCCCCCCCTCCCCCCTAGATTTCTGTCCCCAGTCCTAAGCCACGTCTTAGCAGTCCTAAGCAGTCTGGTACGTTTTCAACCTTGATCTTTCTGGCTCCTCCCTAACATTAAATTTGGTCCTCTTCCATTCTGTTTTCAGAGAGGTCTTGTTCCCATGCACAAAATCTCAACTCCTTTAATCTGGAAATAAAAAGCAGTCCTTCAATAAAAGCAAAGGGCGGTATTAAAAGGTAGAGAATAGTAGGGAGGATTTTATTAAGCACAGTCTCGAGAGAATACTGAGAAACCCAAGGCGCTTGTGAATTCTGATATTCTGCGTATTCAACTATTCTGAAAATGTTAACTGTATTATGGAACGAGATCTAAAAAACGAAAGCAACTGTAGTGGCCAGGGACAAAATAACTTGCTCTATAATATAGTCTAAAACTAGAAATTCATCAGATTAGATTACTGATTGGAAATATTCATTATCCTTAAAGCTATTGGCAAAAAGAATTTTATTTATTTACTTCATTGTTCATTCATTCATCACATTTCTAATGGATTCTGGGTGGTGCTCGGCATTAAAATACACTATATTGCCAAAAGTATTTGCTCACCCATCCAAATAATTAATCAGGTGTTCCAATTGCTTCCATGGCCATAGGTGTATAAAATCAAATACCTAGGCACGCAGACTGTTGTTACAAACATTTGTGAAAGAATCGGTCGTTATCTGGAGCTCAGCATGGAACTGTGATACGATGCCACCTGTGCAACAAATCCAGTCATGAAATTTCCTCGCTCCTAAATATTCCACAGTCAACTGTCAGCTGTATTATAAGAACATGGAAGTTTGGGAACGACAGCAACTCAGCTATGAAGTGGTAGGCCACGTAAACTGACGGAGCGGGGTCAGCGAATGCTGAGGCGCATAATGCAAAGAGGTCACCAACGTTCTGCAGTCAATCGCTACAGACCTCCAAACTTCATGTGGCCTTCAGATTAGCTCAAGAACAGTGCGCAGTGGACCAATGTCATATTGAACCCTATGGATTAGGAATGGGATGTCACTTACTGTAAGTTCATATGCGAGTAAAGGCAGGTGAGAGAATACTTTGGCAATATAGTGTATATAGTAAAACCCAAGGGGAAAAAAACCATACAGCTGTATCTGACATTATGGAATTATTTCAATACAAGTATCATTAGATTAGATCTTATCTCCCAATGATCAGATCTTACATTAAAAACACTTGAAAACTTGATTTTCAACATTTTCAAAAATATCAGGAGGGAGAACACTGCCAATTCGAGAAGGTAGGAGCTACCATGTTAAAGCATTACACAACAGCAACTTCTGATGAAATCAGCTGCTCTCTAAAATAAAGTCCTATAGTACAGTAATACCTCCTCAGCCTGATACAGAGCACTGATGCATGCTTTGGTATGATGGTTCAGCCAATATTATGGTAGATTAGTCCAGCCTGCTTTATCTTATCTTCTGTACTAGAACCTTATGGGACACTTCTTTGAATGAAATCAAACCCACCACATTCCCCTGCTCAAATAAACTGATTAGATTGGTTAATGACTTATGTTTGATAACCATGTAGGTGTGATTTAGTATTTTTTTAACTGCTTTATTATATTAATTATTTTATAATTATTATTATAAAATAACTGCTTAATAATCTGTTGACTTCAAGCTGGCTGGTCTGTAGTTACACATGTAGTCTCCCTCTATTTTTATTTTTATTTTGAAAATGGGTATTTATATATTTAAACATATGCCCTTGAAAAAAGTATAACACGCCTCTCTCTTGTCTCCAGTGTTTCCAAGATCACGGGAAAAATATTGTTAAATGTTAAAAGCATTATTTAAAAAAAAACACAGCAACACCACTTTGGGGAATTGTTCTGCTTCTGTCCCTATGAACCCATTTCCCCTTTGGGAGAAGACCAAAATAAAGTTGGAGTTGAGGAGCTCTGTCCTCCCCTTACCATCTGTTATTATCCTACCATCTTCCTTTACCGACTCCCCCTTCACTCCCCCTGGTCTTCTTTTTCTTCAATATACTACTGACACAGTGGGGGTGGGGGAGAATCTTTTTGGCTATTTTTAGATTACTTTCCAAGTCAAAGTTACTTTTGTTTTTTAATCTAACTCAAACCCTTTCAAACTTTCTTTAAGCCAATATCAACTAATACCGACCTTTCCACTTCCTAGACATGATCTTTTCTACATTAAGTCCAATTCCTCTAGAATCCAATAATGGTTTCCTAAGTGCTCCCTATTTTTCTCCTCGTTCAAGGGGTCCATAATTGTATTTCTTAGTTGTCAACACTTCTTTGGTCTCTTTAATCTGAAAATATCTGCCCAGTCTCTTCACTAATATTTCTTAGTTTATTGAAACTAGTTCTCTTCAAATCCATTCTGTAATATTGCGCTCTTATTCATCTTTCTGAAGTATATTGATCCCTAAGATAAGATAGACTCTTCTTCTCATGGTTCCCTCAGTGGTGGGTTTCCAATTTTTTTACTACCGGTTTGTTCGTGTGTGTGTGCATGCATGCTACTTCTGGGCAGAAGTGTCCAGGCAGCTGGGTGGAGTCTTCTGCCACCACTACTACCAGTTTACCCGATCCGTGCCAAACTGGGAGCACCCCCACCTCTGTTCCCACTGCTTCCATTTCTTCATCCAGCATTTCCCTTTTGGTGCTTGATCTCCTTGACTCTTCTTTAACCTTCTAGAAAATGATTAATAAGACCACTGAGGAATTTTGGACACCCTGCAATTTAGTTGATTTAATTTTCCAACAGATGCCCAATCATTTAAGAGTCTTGCACTGTTACTACATCTCACTCCCTTTAGTAAGCCTCTTACTTTTCTACATCCCAAGTCTATAATCTTATTTACACATCATGCCAAGCTATGGTTTACTGAATAAATTACAGCTGGATGGGTTTACACTGAGCCAAACCAAACTAATTTATTTTAGTGTAATGCAAAGTATGATTTCAGCTAATGTCTAATACTGGAATCAATAATACTAATGACATTCTGTAGATAGGCAGGCAGACAGAGAGATAATATACAGTAATTCTAGAAAATGATTCATTTATTATTTTTCTACAGCTATTTGTTGCTTTGCTTATGTACAGAGATTTTAACCTAATCCAAACCTAAAGGACTCCAGGCAGCGCACAACAGCAACAAAAAGAAAGCAAAACCCACAATAAGTAAATCAGAACCATGTCAAAAACAAAAAGTAAGAAAAAGTGAAGTTGTAACTCATAAGATCAATTTTGTTACAGCCTTTTGCTAGCATATTAAAAAAAAAAAACATCTGCTGTGATTCATTTGAAACCCAATTATGGAACCCCTGACAGTCTTGGTGCTGGATAACAAAGTTTGCCACACTATAGGTTGTAGCAAAACCTGATTTGTGAACAGAAAAAGTTAAAAAGTGGTAGGGGGAGAAAATCCACAAGTACAGAAATGTCACAAAGTGTTTGAAAAATCTGTTCAGATACTAAATGTTAAGAATTGTATGTATCGCTACTTTGATTGTCAAGGTTTTCATAGATTATATTTCAGAACCAATTACATTTGTCTATAGTTCAGCTGCCAACACTAGGGAAAAAAGCATCTCTAGATTTCACCAAAAGTAGAGAGAGAAAGCAGAGATGAATACTTGGAGAATGACTCATTCCTTGGAAGTAGCCTTCTGCCCCCTCACTGTCACTGATTAGTCATTGCCTCACATATGGTAGAATGGAAAAGAAGAAGAACTACTCACTCCAGGCCACCCACTTTATTTTTCCTCACCCCAATTGTTAGAAGCCCATTTTCAAATCACTAAGATTTTAGTAAGCAAATGTGATTCTTTAAAGACAATGTATCATTCTATATTGTGGCAAAATTATGTTATCATGATTCAGAATCGCTTCCTAAAGCCTTAGGCATATTGTATTTTTTTCTGATTTCAATCTACAGCTATCTGTGGGCCATTTAAAAATAAAAATGATGAGGACGAGTTATATAAATATCACTAGGAAGATATATAGATAGTCCTTGACTTACCAGTTTGTTTAGTGACCATTACAGCAGCACTGAAAAAATGACTTATGACCATTTTTCACATGGTTGTTGCAGTATTCCCAACGGTCATGTGATCAACATGCAGATGCTTATCAGCTGATTTATATTTATGACGGTTGCAGTGTCCTAGAGTCAGGTGATCACTTTTTATGACCTTCTGACAAGCAAAGTCAATGAGGAAGCCAGATTCACTTATCACATGTTAACTTAACAAATACTGTTAACTTAACATCTGCAGTGATTCACTTAACAACTGTGGCAAGCAAGATCGTAAAATGGGGAAAAGCTCACTTAACAATGGCTCACTTAGCAACAGAAATTTTGGGCTCAATTGTGGTCCTAAGTCGAAGACTACCTGTATAGAGGGTTGGCTAAGGTGTTTTAAAATAAAAAAAACTTCAGTCTTAAGCCTCAGTCTCAGTTAAATGGGTGCATTCTGAGATACAGTTATCCATGCACAAACAAAATAATAATTTTATAATATGTAGCAAAAGCTACTGTATTTCAATTTTCATTTACCAATAATGAGGACACTGTGGTTTCATATTAATTATTGATTTGTTTGATAAAATGCATTGTATTTCAAGTACTTTTAATGTGGCTTACATTTAACAATAGATAGCAATCAACAGAATTAAAATACACAATTTAAACTAAAATCCCAGGAAATAAAATGCTTTTTTAAAAAAAAGCCCAATACCATCATATAATATCAAAGTTCACAGGATCAATGCAACTGCCTATTGCATTGGATGATATCTTTTTTTTTCTCCTAGCCGTAACACCCCAAGAGCAGAATGCTTCCACAGCTGGCCTTGGAAAAGGTTTGGCCAATGCTTCCACCAGCCAATCCAAAATGTTCTGTGGGAAACAAAGTTCTCTATCCAAGTGATCAAAAACACATAGAACAAAACATTGTCCTAACACCTAAAACTCAAAGATGATTGTAGGCAAATGAAGTTTTTGGACAGTAATCCAAGACTGATATTACTATTCTCTCCAGATCCCATCTCCTTCCTAGCTGACAGTGGAGGTAACCCAAACTAGAATTTCAACTGAAGTAGAGTTTTCATCTTCTTGGAATTCCGGTTCCCAGAGCTGCCATTTAGTCATAGACTTTCTTTCTTTCTTTCTTTCTTTCTTTCTTTCTTTCTTTCTTTCTTTCTTTCTTTCTTTCTTTCTTTCTTTCTTTCTTTCTTTCTCTTTCTTTTTTTTTTCTTTCTTTCTTTCTTTCTTTCTTTCTTTTTTTAAAAAGCATATGCAAAGAAAGTCCAGTCTAAGAAAGATTCCTGCTACATGAACTGATAGTTTTGAATCAATTAAAGCGTTAATTTAAATGATTAATAGCAAGCAAGGGCATTTTTCCTAACAGTTGACAAACTTCATGTAGGTAAAAAAGATCTATTATAAATATGATTTAAACAGATAGAGTTTACAGTACTTGAAACATTAACAGTTTCTGAAACTGGTGCCCAGTACTATAGTTTATTTTACACATTATTATTTTTTTTTAAAATCAATCCAGAGTATCACCAATTCTGTATGATCTAAAGAATTTAATCATAAAAATTGCACCCATTTGCTTCCGAGCCAAGCTAAAAGAAACTCAAGGTAGCAGATAGTCTCATTTCAAGTTTGTGGGGAGCTGTACTGACATCACAATACACATCAAAGAACCATGCAAAACAGATAACCTCTTTTGAAGTAGAGATTTTAAGGTTGATTAAAACCTTAATCAAGGTTGATTCTGTCACTCCCCATGACAGAAAGTAATTAGCTTCTGCAAACCACCACTGTCTTCAAATTAAAGTTGACTTTGCAAAACTGCAACCATCCCTGATTTACAATAGTACTGCTATCTTAAATGGCACTATTTACAGAAGACTAAAGGCAGGGTTATGCATATCTTTCCAAAGACAGCTTTCCTGAACATCCATATTTCCTCCTCAAATAAAAAATAAAAAGCAGGACAAAATTAAGAGAGGGGAAGATGAAATAACAAAATATGGCTATAGTCATTTAGATTGGTCGCAAATTCTTTTGCCGCTGCTGACTACAATTCCCTCACATAAAAATATTCTCCTTTTCTTCTTGACATCTACTCTTTCTTTGTCCTGACCAGGTAAGAACACAAACATAAATAAAGGATTATATACTATATCATTATTCTTGCCAATGGTGAACTTGTATAGCCGGTTTGCCTATTCCTGATAGCCAAAATTCTTCTGTTTAAAATGTTTCAAATATGTGGAAGATTTTTAGGTGCTTGGATAGAATAAAAAGGGAAAAAAAACCCAACTCTGATAGCCCAAAGTCTTCTGTAAGTTCATTGGATTCCAGGATGACAGAATTTTAAAGATTGGGGGGGAAGGGGAGGAGAGAGAAGAGAAAGAATACCAGATACAACACTCAAGAGCAGAGGCTCCCAACCTTTTCTGCACCAAGGACCGGTTCCATGGAGTGAGTATTTTTTGCGGAAAGGCAGGGACACACACACACACACACACACACACACACACACACACACACACACACACACTGTTTTGCATGCTGCCTGCCTGTGGATGGGGCTTCACTTTTTTGCAACACCCAGTTTCTGGCATTTCGCAGAACTGTGCTAGTCCACAGACCAGGGGTTGGGGACCCCTGCTCTACAGATAAGATGGTCACTACTATAATAGTAAGAATGCTCCTTTTCCAATGATATTTATACAATAGCCTTTCTGCTAGTATCCCCATCTTCTGAGCTCTATCATTCTACTAACTCCACCAAAAGCAGAGTCAGGGGTCAGGAGCAAAATGAGATGTTGACCAAATATCTAAAGAATATAATGTCAAATTAATGCAGAATACACAAAAGACTGACGAGTTGGAGATGGGATTGGCTGGGGCAAGGGGAGAGCTTAAAAGTGTTAATAATGAAATAGGAGATTTAACTGGTTATATGTCTAGGATGGATTTTGAAAGGATGTCCTATTTTTTAAGATTTCAGAATATTCCTGAAGTATCTGGAGAGGACCTAACTGACCTAATGAGCACAATTTTAGCAGATTACTTACATAAACCTAAGGATGAGGTCAGGGGGGACATTGATTTGGTATATAGAATAAATTCAGCATATGCCAGGATAAATGAAGTACCCAGAGAGATACATATTAAATTTGTTAGAAGGTCAACAAAGGAAAAGATTTTGAGGGCGCAGAGAGATGGTCCTTTAATTTATCAACAGAAAGAGGTTGCTATCTTGAAGCAGATCCCGAAGAAAATTAGAGAGGTAAGACGGAAATTTTCCTTCTTATCTAAAAGATTATTTAAACAGGGGATCTGGTTTAAGTGGGTGATGCCAGAAGGAATGTTAGTGTTCTGGGAGGGAGGGAGAGTAAGGATTAAAACAGTTGCAGAGGCGGAAGCCTTTCTTAAAAAACATTCCTCAATCCTGGAGGACGAAAATGGAGGAGCAGAGGGGGCCGCGGCCCCGCCCATTGGGGGCCAGGGAGGAGAAGAAGATACAATTGCCAAGAGACTTAGATCTCAAAAATGACTTTATTCAGTATAGTATAACTTTTGTTTGGTTGTTTACACATGATTGCTAGCACAGATTTTACAATGATATGTATGCATTTCTTTCCACTTTGTAGTACAATTGAAAATTATGTATTATCTATATTTTGGTATGAAGCCTCGGAAGGGGTCAACGACTTCGACGTGAAAGTTCTCAAAATGTTTTTTCCATACCTTACCCTTACCCTATTGTTAAAAATTTTTTAAACCCAATAAAACGTTTTCAATATAATGTCCTCAGGGTTGCAGAAAATTGGCTTCACAAAATTTCAGAAAAAAGAGCCCTATCCCCAATGCTGAGCAGAAAAGTATAGTAAATGATACAAAAGATTTGCTTTATCCTTTCAGGAAACACATCTCTCATTTCAGTATCAGAAACCGAGATTGCTGTTGTGCTGAAAGATTTTGTTACAGATCTTCAGTGGACATAACATTTCACAACTTATCCAAACCACAAGATATGGCACAGAAGTTGATAATCAGTTAACTTTAAGACATCACACATTTCTCCATAGACACAAATTTATCATTTCCAAGCCCACTCTAAAATACTTTCTATGTCATCCAAATTTTTCATTTTCACTAATGACTGAAAGGATTCCAGAAACTATGGAGGATATCTTTGAAGCTATCTAAATCAGACAGCACCTCAAATATTAAGTCATGCTTCATGGCCCTTCCTAAAATGTGGAAGGACAGACATGGATAGACTAGAACAGGCCCAAAGGAAAGCAATCAAGATAATAAAAGATCTAAAAGGAAAAATTTGGGACAAGCACTGAAGATTCATGGTGTGTTCAGCCTGGAGGGAAAAAAATACCACAGGGAAACTTAATAGTTGTCTCCTTGTATCTTAAAGAATCTATAATTAAGAAGATGGGTTTAAAATGTTAGAGTTGTTTCAATCAGTTTAAATTACAAGGAAGTAGGTTTTGGTTAGACATCAAAATACACTTCTGAATAGTAAGAGCTATTCAACAATAACATAGATTTTCTTGGGAGGCAGGGAATTTTTATTTGCTAAAAGTGTCAGGCAGAAGGAACCAGAATGGCAGACTAGGGTGAACAGTTACTTTTTTATTATTGCTAGCCTATTTACAAGAATCTCTTCAGACTGACTGCATTCTTTTGGGAACAGCTAGATAAGGCCTTCAGGAGTTGGGGGGAGAGATATCAGATCCTCATTGCTTCCTGTTCCCCAAGGGTTCTAAGCTTGTTTGCCTCCTCACTCATTCCCCAGCTGTATAGATTCATCAACCAGATACTACAGTAGATTCTTACTTGGGCAAGTAGTTGAACTAGATGATCTCTAAGGGACCTTTGAACCCTTACAAGGAAGAAAACAGTATACTATACTACATAAGATGCAGGGAACTTTGCACACATGAGAGGGAAATTAAATTTAATTTCTTTTTCTAATGTAAAGACTAAAGCTTCCTGAAATTGCAGAGAACTATAAAATGCCAACAAACTCTCAGATGCCTTCAAAAGAATCATCTTTAGTTTCTCTATAAAAATAATTATCTGAATCCTGAGATTGTTATTCATTGTAGGAGGCACCAAATATGTTCTCAGAAACCAGAGTCTGGAAAGAAAATTAGGTTGTCCAAAGGATAGAAAAGGAAATAGGGCACAAGGGTATTAGGGCACCATAACTACAATGATAAGAGATCCACACATGGTTCTGAACAAAATACGAGGGGCTGAGATTTTTATACTAGAATATTTTGGTTGTTGTTTTGTTGTTCTTGTTGCACATTCAGCAAGATATATCAAATGCTCATTCCCTGAAGAGGAGACATAGGCAGAACTGGATGTCATTCAGTTATCATTGTTTCAGTAGCTAACTATTATACTGACATGAAGGTAAAACAGGCATGGAATATTTGTCTGTCTGCTTTTAACAATGTTAAAAGAAAGCATATCTGATAACTATGCAAGCTGCAGCTATATTGTTATTAGAGGAAATAAATCACACATTTTCTCAGTGTTGCCTGATAAGCCATTGAAACAAATTTTGTTTTACAGATTCAATTTCCACTAATTGAGCAAATAATCCCAAAATTAAAGCAAAGAGAAGCATAAGGAAATCTAAAATGAAGTCATAAATGTTGCTAATTTCAAAGTCTAGTAATGCAGACTATAAATATATCAGTAAGAAAAATTTTATTTTTAATCTGCTTGCCTAGACTAGAGCAACAGAACAAAGAGCGTGCTTACGCAATCAAGACACTGCTGTCCTTTGTCAATCCAACCTCCCAACACATCATGCTCTCCAGTCAATCTGGATTTCTATTCCAATTCTCCCCAGCCATGGGCCACCAGCTGTGGAAGCCTGCTCTAAACAGAACTGCTGAGATGTAGTAGCATGTAATAGCTGGGTTCCTACAGTTCTTTTTCAGCATGACTAAATTCATTTTCTTCTCTCAACTTTGGCCTCTTTTTAAAATGCATCCACCCAATCTTCTGGTGACCATGTTGCAAATCAAATTGCAATTCTGTGAGGCTGCTTGGACTATGGTTCTCAGTTCAATTTAATATCTACTGTCTATGTTAACAGCCACAGTTCCCCCTTTTATCCAATATTATCAGTTTCCTCTCTGCCTTTTATGTTTATGGGTTTACTTATGCAGATGCATTGCATCTGCAGTTTTTCACAGGGCTATAGGTTATTGTGAGGAAGGCTTAGATCCAGAGATGCTTTCATCGGGCTAGGGGCTAATCTTGACATGTCATTTTCCCCCCAAACTCATTCCATTCTACTTGAATTTTATTAATTATGCTGTGAGGCTATATTCTAGTTCAAATGGTATTTGTATATTGTTTCCAACAATACACAATACTAAGCACATTTATTATCACATCTAAAAAGGATCATAGCTATTGCCTTAGAAATGAATTACATTAGTTGAAACTAGAAAACTAGAAACTTTCACCATGGAAGCTCACACTGGACCAGCCAGTCTCTCTTATTTATTTATTTTATTTATTTTATTCAATTTATATCCCGCCCTTCTCCAACAGGACCCAGGGTCTCTTAGTCCAGGCCAGTGGTGGGCTTCCAAATTTTTTACCAGTGATTTGCTCTCGTGCGTGGTTCGCACAGGTGGGTGAAGCCTCCCGCCGCCACTACTTCCGGTTCACCCGATTCCGGCTGAACCAGGAACAACCCACCTCTGATCCAGGCTAACACATTTTGGATAGGCTAATGTTTGTGCCCCTGTTAGGGTTCATCTCACTTAATTAAGAAACCCTGACTGGATGAGTCATGCCAATTTATGGTTTTTTTTGTCTGTTACTATTTATAATAATGGAACATAAATATAATCCTGTAGAGAGCATAAGGTCTGGACAAAAGTTTTGCTATAGTTTTTAACCAGTATAGTATTAATAATGTGACATGTTCATTTGTGTTTATGTATATCTTTTTGGGTGCATTAATATTCAACATTTATATGCAGCATTTAACATGTGATATTTAATTCCTAATCTGACATTTCTAGTGAAAATCATCAGATAAACAACTGGGGAAACTTACTTAGATTAGTTCATACAGAAGTCAATATATCCAAGGAACATCAAACTGGGGAAACCATATTGTAGAACAGGATATGGATAAAAGCAAATTGGAACTACTGTTGTTTGCTTTTCATTGTAATGTACTGAGCTATCAAGAAAATGTTGTCAGTTATGTCCAAGTTTGAAGAATTTGTTTTAATTCCCTCATTTCAATGTTAAAATATGTCGAAATCTTCACTTCTTCAAGATTGGCTGTGTCTGCAGAAAATGCAAATTTGTTATTCTACCGTCCTGTTCAAATTTCAATTTCAATGTGGACAGATCCCACAAAAATATCCAATTCCATAGGTATCCATTTTCAATTAAATTCATTACTGTACACCAGGCATGTCCAAAGTCCGGCCCGCGGGCCATTTGCGGCCCGGGGGTCGTTTTAATACGGCCCTCCAACAGCCCTCCCTGCTCTGTATAAATGTGGCCCTCCCTTCCTCCTTCTGTCTCTGGGGCTGTGTGGCTGGGAGGGAGGTGGACGGAGGTTACGGACGCCTCCTCCTGCAGCGGACGAGGGAGCAGGCGGGGTGAGCACCCAAGGCTACCGTCATCTTAAGCACCACCGAGGCTGTCGCCCGGCAGGGGCGTCAGGCAGGGAAGCCGGTTGCGCCTCCATCGCTGCACGTTCTGGGGCTGAGAAGCTGGGAGGGAGGTGAACGCGCGGCCCCAGAATGTCCGCTTGGCGCGTTCACCTCCCTCCCAGCCATGCAGCCCCAGAACGTGCAGCTCCCGCCGCACAAGGTCGCCCGGCAGGGGCGTCAGGCAGGGAAGACGGACGCGCGGTCTCAGAACGTAAGCCGTGGTGCCTGCCGGAGGGAGCCGCGATGGAGACGCGACCAGCTTCCCTGCCTGACGCCCCAGCCGGGCGACAGCCTCGATGGTGCTTAAGATGATGGTAGCCTTGGGTGCTCACCCCGCCTGCTCCCTCGCCCGCTGCGAGTGGCGAGGGAGTGACTGACAGACACAGAGAGAGACAGAAGGGGAGGGAGGGAAAGACAGAGAGACAGAGAGAAAGAGAGGGAGGGAGAGAGACGGAGAGAGACACAGATAGAGAATGAATCGGAATCGGATTGAATCGGAGACAGACGGGGAAAGAGGGAGAGACAGACATACAGAGAGAGGGTGGGAGGGAGAGAATCAGAGAGAGTGACACACACAGAGACAGGGAGAGACAGAGAGAGGGAGGGAGAGACAGATAGATAGACAGACACACACACAGAGTGACAGAGAGAAAGAGAGAGAAAGAAAGAAAGAAAGAAAGAGAAAGAGAAAGAAAGAGAGAAAGAGACAGAAAGAGAGACAGAAAGAAAGAGAAAAAGAGAGAGAGAGAGAAAGAGAGAGAGAGAAAAAGGGAAAGAAAGAAAGAGCAAAAGAGAGAGAGAGAGAGACAGAAAGAGAGAGAGAGACAGAAAGAGAGAGAGAAAGAGAGAGAAATGGAGAGAGAGAGGAAGAAAGAGAGAGAAAGAGAGAGAGTGAGAGAGAAAGGGAGACAGAAAGAAAGAGAAAAAGAGAGAGAGAGAAAGAGAGAAAGAGAGAGAGAAATGGAGAGAGAGAGAGGAAGAAAGAGAGAAAGAGAGAAAGAGGTAGGTAAGTTTTTTTTTAATATATTTTCAATACATTGTGAAAACTCAACTGTCAGTTGATCTTAATGTTATGAAATGAAAAGTATGTCATTTGCAATTAACTTGGCCTAAAATAATTTATTTGCATTTAATTGTAATGGTTCAAAGAATGTTCGGAAAAATGTTCGGCCCTCCACCATGTTCACTTCATCCGATCTGGCCCTCTTTGAAAAAAGTTTGGACACCACTGCTGTACACAGAGCTCAACTCTTACCATATAACCTCATGAGACCTAGTGAATTATTATTTGCTCTTTGTATCATGTAACAGTATATGCCATGTTATGAAGAATCTAAACACCAATTCCAAGACAACTCAAATAATAAAACTGAAAATAAAACATTTTTACACCATGACCTAAATAACTCTAGTTGTAGTATATCAGTTTATAATGTTCACATTCTTCTAGTACAAACTGAAAATACAGCACAAAGTTACAAGCCACAGCTCACATGGTTTCAAGATGTCTTTTACATTACTGTATAAGCATATACTATATAAATAAAATCAGATGAACTACTTCTAATTAAACATGCACAGAGGAGGAGACTGAAAATGTTCCCAGAAAGTTTACAAAATAAAGTCTGTATTTTTTTTAAAAAAGCTACCACATCATAAATCCATTTTTTTTCCTGCTGATTGCTCAGCATACATCTGTTAAAGATTAGGCCAAGACTCCACAATTTCATAAAAATCCCAGAACCATAATTTTCCATAGTAGTCTAGCCTTTATCCACTCCTTTCAATGGATATCAACTTAAAATTTCACACAAACATAATTTTGTTACTTATACAAACTGTAGATTTTATTTAGGCTTTATATCCCACACCTAAAGAAATTTATAAGAGGACAACACAATAAAAGCTGTCTTAAATCGCCAGCAAAATATGTACACATTACTCACAAAATTTAAAATGTTTATTTAAAGAGGAATAGCAAATCAAAGTAACTGGCAATCTAAAATACAGGCTGCTGGTGAACACCCATACCCTTCACAACTCTTGTCTCCAAGAAGCAAACAAGGGGATTAGCCAAGAAAATTTTCTAACTGGGAAGTTGCCACTAAAATGCTTTGTCAAGCCGCACTATGCTATGAGTTGAATCTTCCCAGCTGATCTTAAAGAGAAGGCTATATGATATTGAGAGAAACACCATTTTAAGCAAAGAATGTATCCTAAGCTGCTTAGGGCTCTATAAACTAAATACCTTAAACTGGTTCTGGCAGTTCACAAGCAAACCGTGTTACATGGTTCTTTTTAGTCAATCTACTTAAAGATCAAAAAGCTGAGTCTTATGCTACAGTGGTTGCAGCTTCTGAAGTCTTCAAGGTATAACCCCACATAAAGAATGTGACCAAGAGATTCTTAGGAAGTAGATCCATTCAGCTGAAATCCTACTTGTCATACTAGCCAAAGTTTTTTGCTGCTGGAATAACCTATGCTTCTTGGAACTAATTAGAATCCCAAACTAATGTCCACAGCTGTTATTTCAGAGGAAATGCTCCTTATCCAATATATGCCAGTTTCCTAAATCCAAATGTTCAGAAACATTTATCCAAATATTGCACCAACTTTTATGGAGTCCATATCAATTTCTTGGTCTTCAGTCCATCATTACTTTCTGGGAATAGGATAGTGTCAATATATTAATGTTGTGTCAATATACCAGTCTTGCAGGTATGAATGGAACAATTTCATTGATCTTTCAATACTCTATTTAAGAAGCTGTTATAGCAACATGTTATGATCAGTATTGTCAACGCTTAATGATAAATCCCAGAAAATCTAAAACATCTGAGATCTCAATTGGGGCAAGCAAGGCTGATTCTATGCTACATTCAGACATGACAACCCAGTGAAATGAAGCTAGATAACTGATTTATTCCAAACGTGCTGAATGGCTGTCATCCTCTCCAGTACAGGTAGTCCTCAACTTACAACCATAATTGAGCCAAAATTTCTGGTGTTAAGTGAGACATCTGTTAAGTGAGTTATGCCCAATTTTAGACCATTCTTACCTCGCTATTAAGTGAACCACTTCAGTTGATAAGTTAGTAACTTGGTTGTTAGTGAATCTGTCAATACCCCATTGACTTTGCTTGTCAGAAGGTCACAAAAAGGAATCCCAATGACCTTGGGACATAGAAACGGTCATAAATATGAACCAGTTGCCACGCATCTGAATTTTGATCACGTGATCACCAGGATGCTGCAAAGAGCATAACTGTGAAAAACAGTCAAGCCACTTTTTCAGTGCTGTTGCAACTTTGAACAGTCAGTAAATGAACTGGTATAAGTTGAGGACTATTTGTACCTAGTTTAAGAAAAAAAAATTACCATTGGAAAGTAGTTGTCCAGAACCTCAGGGACTAAGAAAGAGTTATTCAAAGCAGACCAAACCTTCTTTAAGGCAGTGAGCATCTAAAGATTTATTGACTATCTAGATCCAACTAACAAGACCTTCCTTTCTAAATTCAACAGCTGCAATGGACAAACATCTAGAAGTCCAGCTAGGTAGCTCAATGAGAAAACCAGATGCCCTCTTTCCTTGTCATGTGCTCCTTTGTTACTCCCTTTACAGGAATTTATTCTTGAATGGCCTTCACCTTCCCCACCCTGAGGAAATATCCAGGCAAAGAGCTCAACTTCTATTTATTACTCCTCTTGTTTGATAAGAACCCAACTGATCCTCTCTTTGGTCTATTCAGTTTACTGATAGCTAAAGGCTATTACACACCTTATCTATTTACTTGTATTTTATGTTATTAGGGCACTCTTTCTCTTGTATTTTTATATTTTTGTTCTTTGCTATTTGTTTCATTTCTTGGGAAACATTATTTACTTGAGTACATAGTTTCATTTTGTGGGTGTTCTTACCTTACTATTCTCTAGTCCAGGGGTCCCCAACCCCCGGTCCGCGGACCGGTGCCGGTCCGTGGCTGGGTGGGAGCCGGGCCGCAGGGCTGGAGAGGAGGAGGAGGGAGGAGGGGGCAGCCCCCTGAGCAGAGCACGCGGGAGAATGCAGGCGCGGCTGTTCGTGCCGTTGGAGTGTGGCTCTTCCTCCACCCTCGTCGACGGAGGGATTCCTGTGCGCCGCCGGACCGGCCACCGATTCCCTCCCCTGCTGGCATGCCGGCCACTCATTTTCTTCCAGGGGCTGCGGAGGCTCCACGGGCGTGGGAGGGAACTGGCGGCTGTAGGGAAGGTTGCTCCGGCGGCGCATAGGAGTCCCTCCGTTGACGAGGGTGGAGGAAGAGCCCCCACCATCCTCCTGCATTCTCCCGCGTGCTCTGCCCAATGGGCTGCCCCCTCCTCCCTCCTCCTCCTCTCCAGCCCTGCAGCCCGGCTCCTACCCAGCCACGGAGCCTGACAGAGCAAACGAGTGACCAAGCACGGCGGACGGGCTGGGGGGGCGACGACGACGACAGACACACATAGAGAGACAGAGGGAGGGAGGGAGGGAGGGAGGGAGAGAAAGATAGACAGAGACACAGAATGAGTGAATGCAAGACAGACAGACACACGCACATACACACAGAGTGACAGAGATGGGCGGATGAAGGAGAGAGACAGAGAAAGAAAGAAAAAGAAAGTGGGAGAGAGAGAAAGACAGACAGAAAGAGACAGAAAGGAAAGAAAGACAGAAAAAGATACAGAAAGAGAGAAAGAGAGAGAAAGAAAAAGAAAGAGAAAGAGGGAAAGAGAAAAGGAAAGAAAGAGAAAGAAATAAAGAGAGAAAGGGAAAGAGAAAGAGAGAAAGAAAGAAATAGCGAGAGAAAGAAAGAGAGACAGAGACAAAGAAAGGGAAAGGAGAGAGAGAGAGAGAGAGAGAGAGAGAGAAAGAAAGAAAGAGAAAGAAAGAAAGAAAGAAAGAAAGAAAGAAAGAAAGAAAGAAAGAAAGAAAGAAAGAAAGAACTTATGACCACAGTTGAGGCCAAAAGTTTGGTTGCTCACCAAGATCATTGTTAGTTTCACATTTTCCAAGTTGGCCACGCCCACCCAGTCACATGACTGCTGAGCCACTCAGCCGGTCCGCAGAACTTTCTTTAAAATGAAACCGGTCCCTGGTGAAAAAAAGGTTGGGGACCCCTGCTCTAGTCTTCTGGCTGTGACAAATGGTTTGATCTGATGCTCCATTGATAACCTGCAATATACCAGGCACAACTGGGCCCTTTGACCTATGCTCAGTCATAGGAGTAGCGAGATTTGTATTACCTCCACTTTAGCAGTTTACAGTTTGGCTTCCTTTTTTTTAGAGCAGCTCAGAAAAAAGCAAGGGGATTTCTGGGCCCATCCTAAATGGAGATGGGTCTCTGTAGCAAATAGCCGTAGCAATATTTGTTAATTCCCTGGTCCCTCATGATATTACGGCCTCAAAAAGAAATGACCAGCAATTATATCTTGAGGCCCCTCACAAAGCATTTAAGAATCTATTAGCATCTGTTCTCTGGGGAAGCTCTCTCTGGTTTTCCACCTGGGCTCACTCACACCCAGCTCAAATCCTACTGCATTTCTGCTTACACTGTTCGTCCCCGCCTCTCCCCCTCCCCCCAATAACATATTTCAATTCTGATAGATGTTACAGGAAGGAGCCACAAGTTCTGGGAGGGAAATTAAATCCTCAACCTCTCCACTGATGGTGATAATCCTACTTCCTTCTCAGAAAGGCCACCTATTTGCACTTCTGCTGACAGTGCAGATGTTTAACATTAAAACATGGCGTAGACACGAGGGGAAGGAAGAGAAAGCCATTGGTACTGGCAACCATATGCCCTCCAGGAATTTTTCCCATTACCTTACAACAGTATTTCTGGACATACCAATGCACACATACATTTAATAAGGACTAGGGGAGAAACCACTTTGCTTTAGTTAATGGTGCCCTGCTGAAAAAAATGTTTAAAAGTAGGTAATACTAAATACTTTATTCTAAAAAAAGAAGACATTATTAAACTGTGCCAGTACAGTCTTTTGCTATTTAATTACATTAAATTAACTTTTACTGTTTCCTTTTCATTTGGGCCTATGCTAATGCCCCTGTTGCTGGGAAATTATTAGTTGTTCTGCAACAATAGAGGTAGGATTGCTCTTCACCTCCTTCCAATGCTCCCTCTAAGCATTTGTGGTAATTACCATTTTTCAAACTACAACAAAGCTCTCATTTCTAATCCATAATTCACTACAACTGATATATAAAAGGAAGGAGCCAGCATTTATGCATCCTGCTATGTTATGCTCTCACTGCCTTCTGCTACAGCTCTTTTCCTTCTCCTACCTACCTGGGGCTGGGCAAGGCAGAACCACACAAAGATTTTTTTTATTCTTCTCCCCCATTTAACTATACTGTCCCCAAAAGGCATGAGGGGAAAACTACATGTCAGGGCTCCAAAATCAAAACTGATGCTGTAGAATAGAATTTTTTTTAAAAAAAACCACCCAGAATTAAATCAATATACAAAATTGTGTATCTACAATATACAGAAAATTACCTAAACAAAGAATGACAAATGTAAATTTCTGGTCTATCATTTCTGTAGGGTTATGAAAATATAGAAGAATTCAAGAAAACTGAAAAAGGATTTTCACCATTCAACAAATGGTGAAACCAAAGGATATTTTACACATGTGAATTCAAAGCTTTGTTAAGGTTTTAAAAATTGAATTCTTTGGAAATACCCTTGCACAATGCTGAATATTCCAATTGTACGTATTAAAGACAAGGTTCGAATTACCAAGACAGTAAAGTTTCTAAAAGGTGAATAATTTTTAGATCCATGAGTTTTGTTTTTTCACTATCCAAACAATTATCAATTCCGAACAAGAGAACATTTCTCTAATGAATAATCTGTTTCAAAACTGAGATTTGTGTGTGAGTGTGCATGCACGCGCACTTAGGAGGCGGCAAATGTGGGCCAGAAAAATCTAAGTTCCCCAAATTGTCCAGTGAAGATCATGTCAAACATCAAAACAAACAGAAGGCCCATAAATCTCTGGCAATTCTAGAGAAGCCAGATTGAGGAAAAAAAATATCCTGTGGGGTTTGTGCTCCTTAAATAGCAACGGAAATGCCAACAGGCCTGAGCACTCTGCTGCAGAGGGAAGAAAGAGAAGGACCTTTGCTGGTGGGCAGACGGATCACTCAAGCTTAACCTTCAATGGATCCTTTAGCAGCCCATTTCCCAGTTCTGGAAGGAGATCCGGCAAATGTCACAGAAGAGGGACATTAAGGGGACGCTCAGCTGCCCCTTTAAGGAGACTACACTGCATGATGCCAGAGCAAAGGAGCTGGAGGGGGGTCAAGAATCCAGCACTTAGTGGCTCCTGTGACACTGCATGGAGGGTGTGTGGGTGTGTGTGTGGGGGGGGAGGGAATATGCCTGGCATCTGCTGGATATACCAAAGAACTACGAGCAGCAGCTGCTTTCCGGTGAGGGCTATCTAAGATAGGGGTCTCCAACCGTGGCAACTTAAAGCCTGGAGGACTTCAACTCCCAGAATTCCCCAGCCAGCAAAGCTGGCTGGGGAATTCTGGGAGCTGAAGTCCTTCAGGTTTTAAGTTGCCACGGTTGGAGACCCCTGATCTAAGGGGCATTTAAGCAGGGGAGGGGTTGGATTTGCAAACCTCACTATGTATCCACCCCGCTAGCCAGGCACTCAGCTCATCTGCCCGCAGTCCCTATCCTCACGGCTCTTCCCTTGTCAAAGAGTAAAACAAAAACAAAAACCAACCCTCAAGAAATCTCTGCGCGAAGCCAAAGCCTGGCCGCCCCAAAAAAGCGTGCGCGATCGGCCCAAAGCTTGGCTGGCCAAATTCTCCAAGCGCTTCCTGCCTGTGTCCACCCACCACCCCATCCCGCTCCCCAATCGGCCTTGCTATGCCTGCCGCCCCTGCTGCAGAAGGAGCCGCTTCTGCCGCCAGACAGACAGACAGACAGCCCGGCGCAGTCCGTGCCCCCCTCACCTCCTTCAGCTGCTCCATCTCGGTGCGGATGGTCTCGTACTCCAGCTCCAGCTCCTCGTAGTGCTGCTTGAGCTGCTGCTTCTCTTCCAAGACCACCAGCCCGTACTCGGCAGCCTGGATCTTCTCCCGGGTGGTTTCGGCCAGCTCCTGGAAGAGCCGCTTGATCTCGGCGCGCAGCCACTCGGGTTCCGACTCCATCACCAGCTTGGCGTATTCTTCCTCTTCCACGGCGAGAGACATCTTCGCAGCAGGCGGAGGCGGCCCAGAGGGTGGGGGTGGGGGGGTTTCCAGACCGGCAAAAAGGAAGGAAATGCGGCAGGGAGAGCAAAGCAGGAGGAGGACGGACCCCGCAGCACCCTCCGCCCCTTCAGCACCTTCGGAACCCCGCCAGCCCCTCGGCCACCACCATGGTCCTCTCCTCTCCGGCGCCGCTTGCCCGGCGTGCCATGAACCGGGGAGGATCGCCCGGCGCTTACACCATGATTCCTGTCTCTCCCCCCCCACCCACCCTCACCCGAGTCTCTGACTGCGGCTGCGAAACTCCCTGGGAATGTAAACCGCAGTGAAATCATTCAAAAGGAACGGCCAACCGATGCGCCCGAGGCATTGTAGGACTTGTAGTCTCGGCTCCTTCGCAGCCGAGCCCAGCTGGGGCCTGTGAAGACTACGATTCCCATAATGCACAGGGAGGCAAGCCCAGATGGATGGCAAGCTCCGGCCTCTTTAAGGAATTTTCTTGCACAGGAAGAATCAATCTGGCAGCCCGGCGCTGTTGTTATCCTCAGTGCAAGTGCGGTTGTGTCAAAGCGCCGTCCGTTTGAATACTGACCCCTAGCGGCCCTTCGTAGTAGAGTCCGCGTGTAGAGACGTGGGGACGAGGAATCGGACGTACTGCAGGATACCTTTTGAATTGTTCATTCTTGCACTGGTAGCTGGCACAGCCTGTGATAATATTTAAACTAAAATTCTGCAGTTGCTTAAATGGCTGCGCCAGTGGTGGGATTCAAAATTTTTTACTACCAGTTCTGTGGTTGCCTTGGGGGGGGGGGGGGGCATGGCAGGGGAAGGATACTGTAAAATCTCCATTCCCTCCCCACTCCAGGGGAAAGTTACTGCAAAATCCTCATTTCCTCCTGACCAGCTGGGACTCAGGAGGCAAAAAATAGATGGGGGCAGGGCCAGTCAAAGGTGATATTTACCAGTTTTAACTACTCAAAATTTCCGCTACTGGTTCTCCAGAACTGGTCAGAACCTGCTGAATACCACCTCTGGGCTGCACATTTATTTTTAACAGCTGGTGATATGGCAGGGCAGGGAGGGAGGGAGAGGAACTCTAAAAATCGATGAAGTCTTAGTTTATATCTAATTGAAAAGAAGTTGTTAGTAAAACCAGTTGTAGGTTGTTGCTTTTAAACATTCAGATGCAATACAACATGCTAGCAGCACTGAGCTCTCCACTATTAAGTAAAAGCACCAGGGTGACTGCAGCTGCTAATCTCAAAATGCTTCTGAAATTACCAATGGCTTTGTTTAACCGAATCATTATTTACTGGATCCAATTTTCTAGGTTCACGTGACATCGGATCATAAAGTAATCACAAACATACTAAGCCATATCAGCCATATGTTAGCCAAGCTGAATTTTTTTTTTTTGATGGTGCCGCACTTTTGAAAAATCAACATCTGGCATTTTTTAGTTAGAAAAAGGAAATTATCGATCAATCAGAATAGAGCTGGAAGGGACCTTGGAGGTCTTCTAGTCCATCCCCCTGATCAAGCAGGAGATCCTATACCATTTTCTATACAACCAATTTTGTTGTATTTATTTTTCACGATAACAATAAAGACTATACTATGTTAGACAAGTGATTGTCCAAGTCTCTTCTTAAAGACCTCCAGTGATGAAGCACCCACAACTTCTGAAGCTGTTCCATTGGTTACATCAAATTATGCATGGCATGGAAAAAAATTAAGTTTTTTGTCTTATTTCATGAAAACAGTAAAATCTAGAGACACACAACAAAAGTAAGCAGTGGGAGATGTCAAGACAAATAAAAGGAATGTCTTCCTCACCTAGTCAGCAAAGAGCTTGCTTCAGCAGAAGTTTGTAAATATGGCAGTTTTATAGGAATACTAGCTATACCCAGCCACGCGTTGCTGTGGCCCAGTCTGGTTAAATGGCCAACCAATCTGTGTGTAGATCTACACCTGCACACATACACACAACCACCATATAACCCCCAACCTACCTACCTACTGTATTTCTCCCTCTCTATCTATCCCTCTACCTACCTACCAACTGTATTTCTCCCTCTCTATCACCCTATCCACCTACCTACCTACCTACCTACCTACCTACCTACCTACCTTATTTGTCCCTCTCTATCTATTCCCCTATCTACCTACCTACTGTAATGCAATAATACAATAGCAGAGTTGGAAGGGCCCTTGGAGGTCATCTAGTCCAACTCCCTGCCTAGGCAGGAAGCCCTATACCATTTCAGGCAAATGGCTATCCAACATCTTCTTAAAGACTTGCAGTGTTGGGGCATTCACAACTTCTGGAGGCAGGTTGTTCCACTGGTTAATTGTTCTATGTCAGGAAATTTCTCCTCAGTTCTAAGTTGCTTCTCTCCTTGATTAATTTCCACCCATTGCTTCTTGTTCTGCCCTCAGGTGCCTTGGAGAATAGCTTGACTCCCTCTTCTTTGGGGCAACCCCTGAGATATTGGAAGGCTACTATCATGTCTCACCTAGTCCCTCTCTTATTAAACTGTATTTCTCTCTCTCTCTATGGGCCACCTGGGAGTTTGCTATCTCAGTGCTTTCTTTTGGCCCTCAGAGGCCTCCATATGAGACCTCTTCCAACAATGACAGTTGAAAAGCAGCCTGATGGGCGGGGCTACAGGGAGGTGAAAACATGATCAGTGGGTACATTTTACATTTGTATACTTTGCACACGATACACGTATGCTAGGCACAAAATGAGTAGGTATTCTATTATCGGAAGTCCTTGGCAACATTGTGTCAAAATTTGAGGCAGATCGGTTCAGTAGTTTTTGAGATTAGTGGCTTTGTACAAACTATTTTACATTTTTATTTATATAGATAAATACTTTGCCAAAGATAACACTATAAATTCAACAAATCCGTTGATTGCTTAGAGTAGGATATCAACTCCATTTCATATGGGGAGAAAAAAAGGCTAAGCATCATATTGCATTGATGTGAACTTCCTAGTGGACTTGGACATACTTGTGGACTTCCCAGGAAAACTTCCTCAGAGATATTTTTAGGAGAGCAGAAACCTAAATATTGCCTTATGTACGTTTGCTGATAAAATATATGGGAAAATCCCATTAGGAGGAAATCCCGCTTGGAGTTAAGATTAGGTCTCCATGTACTCATGGAGCAAAATGGATATTGCCAATATATTGATGGATGAGAGAAATGCTTAAGACGACAATGGCCTCTTGAAGCGTCCTTATCTACATTTACTGATAAAATACATGGGTAAATCCCATTGGGGGGGAAAACCCACTTAGGGTTAGGCTGCCACAAATTCGAAGAGCAAAATGGACATCGCCAATGGATTCGTAGCTCAGAAAATGCTTAGGAGGGTGATGACCTTTTGAGCCTGCCTTATCTCTGTTTCCTGGTAAAATGCATGGGAAAATCCCATTAGAGCAAAAACCCACTTAGACTTAGGGTTAGTTCTCCAGGAATTCATAGAGCTAAAAGGACATTGTGAACAGATTCATAAGGCATCAGTATGTGTAGAGGGCAGAGATCTTTCAAGTCTGCTTTTCCTGATAAAATACATGGGAAAATCCCATTGGTGGGAAAACCTGCTTTGGTATAGGATTAGGTCTCCATTAATTTGGAGAGCAAAATGGATTCATAGCTCAGAAAATGCTTAGGCGAGTGATAACCTTTCGAGCCTTCCTTTATATGTTCCCTAGTAAATACATAGGAAAATCCCAAGGGAGGGGGTGGATTTAGGATTAGGTCTCCATGAATTCAGAGAGCAAAATGGATATTGCCATCAAATTCACAGTCAATAGGCATGTTTAGTAGGGCTCTGTTTTTCAAGACTGTTTTAGCTACCTTTCCTGGTTAAATATATGGGATAATCTCATTGTGGGGGAATTCACTTAGGGTTAGGTTTCCATGAATTTGTAGAATAAAATGGGCATTGCCAAATATTTTTAAGAAGAGATTGGATAACCATTTGTCTGAAATGGTATAGGGTTTCCTGCCTAAGCACAACTAGTTTGTACTAGTTTGGGTTTGGAGTAGAAGACCTCCAAGGTCCTTTCCAACTATTCTATTCTATTCTATTCTATTCTATTACATTGGTATGCTTAGGAGCATGGTGAGTTTTCAAGCCTGTTTAAACTACATTTCCTGATAAAATACAAAGTAAAATCCCATTGGGGGCAAATCCATTTAGGATTAGTGTTAGGTCTTCATGAATTCAGTGAGTAAAATGGACAGTAACAATGGATTCATAGGACATTGGTATGCTTAGCAGGTTGCTGACTTTTCAATCCTGCCTTCATTTTCTTGTAAAATACATGGGAAAATCCAATTTGGGGTGAAATCTACTGAAGATTTAGGCTTAAGTCTGATGGCAAGATAGATATTGCCATGAAGAGGCAGAATGTGGACCTAGAATCAGTCTTTTTAATGTGATAATCCTTCTTTTATACTCAGAAGTGGCAGGAAACTGAGAAGATGGGTGCCTATTAAACCAAAACAAGCACACCTGAAGATTACTTCAGGTGACATTTGTTGTGCCCTGCCCCTGCCTGAGGTCTTTGCAAAACACTTTAATCTTCTTTCTCTCAATCATTTTGATCCAAACTGATCTAAATATTTAAAACATTCCTTTTAATAATGTGGTCTACAAGTTGTAGCTTTAGAGCCAGGAACTATTTTGGTTTACTAATTCCTGGATTTTCTTAGCCTATGATTAGATTTATCATGTGAATGTATAACACTTTCATTGTTTATTAAACTCACCTGAAACCAAAATATTTAGAAGCTTGACACTGTTTTCTGATCTTTTCTGAGTGTACCTGTGGAGTTTGTTCACGTGTCTTTTAACATCTTAACAGGTATTTAGTTAATTTCTCCTTTATCCATTCAGGCCCACCTGCCTGGATTTAATTCAAGATTTGGGGATGTTTCAATATCTTATATAAAATTTCTATGGGACCTCCATTAATGGGAATTGAAAATAAGCAGGTGAAAGGTAAACCTCATAGAAAAAAGTTGATAGCCCAACTAAAGCCATTCAGAAAGTTCCTAAGGTAATATTTTAGCATCTGCTTTTGAGTCCAGATTTCAATTAGTTCTTTTTTTAAATATATATTTAAATGAAATATATGATTGAAATACAAAATTTCAATTTTGTATTTCAATCATATATTGAAATATATATGATGTATGGGAAACCCATACATCAAAAAAGGAAAAAAATAACCCAATTATCAAATAAAATTTAATTTTAAACATATGGAATCCACCCAGTTTGGATGTTTGGGGGAAAAAAACCCTCCCCTTTACATAAAAAGTCTACAAATAGTTGTAAACTTTCCCATCCCTATTTAACAAGTATACTATATTAAATAAATATTTGTCTATATTATGATGGGTCAATTTTATTATCAAATAGAAACCTCTTCACCTGGAATATTTGTTTATTTAATTCAGCATTTAACCAAATATTTCTACCTTTTCTAAGAGTCCAGAAATGTATTAGCGAGCAGAGGATTTCCATTTCAACCAAAAGGCTGTATTTTCAAGTTAACATCTTGTTTTCTACGTCCTAAGTTTGAATTCGCATGGTGTACTGAATCCCCAAAGTGTGACCAGCAAATTCAGGAAATTCTAGAGTTCAAGGGCAAGTGTATTGTGCAAACAGAGCTTCTTTGTGATGCTATTCTTTGAAGAAAGAATAATTAATCTGAACTGGACAAGGACTGGAAAAGATTGTCTTGCCAACAACCTGTTCCTTTTGTTATAATCTAGTCAACAGTCTACACCAGTCTAGTTTTGATTACTTCAGGGACAAAATCCTACATTTTCTTAGAAACATCTTTAGAAGTAGCTTGCTAGTAACTTCTTCCTCAGTGACCTATTAGTATATTTTATCACTTTTAAAGATATTTTATGATTGACTACTGAGACTCGCCCAGCATTTTTCAGGAAATGGTTCCAGTTAAAGGCTGATCTTTTTTGATCCAGCATTACCTTAATGCAGAACGAAAACAAGATACCTCAGATTTCATTGTTCTAGTTTAAATTCCAGGGAGGGATGCAAAGGTTAACTTTTTTTTTTTGTCAGGCCCTAAAATAACATAACTTTTTGTGTTTTCTGCACTCCTTGTGTGGTGGAAGAAGATGGCAGAGTTGCTGCTTTAACAAAATTCAGCAAAATTCTTTTGGCTCTACTGAAAAGTAACATATCCGTATAAAAGCTTTACCTAGGATATTTTGGGGGATGATTGTTCCAGAACAACAAGAATTGTTCCAGATCTTTTTAAAAATATGAACATTGTTTTAATGTTAATCATTTTGTTGTCTTTTTGCACTGGTTATTTGTTGATGATTTTCATTGTTCTGTACACTGACACCCATTAGGGAGAAAAGTAGCATAAAAATCAAATTGTTTTGATCAGTGCTGTTTTTACAGGACTTCTTTGCAATCATGTTTGCCAAATAGAAGCAACATCAGGCATTTTGGGGGAGAGGGTATACTGACTAGAAGGTAGATAGATTGACATGTCCTGTTAAATCACATTGTTCTGTTTTGGTGTTGCACAATATCTGAGATGGGCTAAACCTGCCACATATAGAAGCATCCTAACTGAAAACCTTTGTAAGGGAGCGGCAATGCCACCGCCACAGGATTGGAAGAAATCTTAGGTTTTGGTCATGCTCTAATTTTCTAGGCAAATACCCGATCTTTCCCTTTTGTGACTCATTTCATTTTCATTCCATTTTGAAGTTGTTTGTTCCCTCAACTCACAATGCAGTAAATAGGGCAAGCTGAGCAACTTGAGGGGAGAAGGCATGACGCAAACCCTATAGGCATCTCTACGGACTGGATCTTTTTTTTCTCCGTGCAAAAAGCACACTGCATCTCAAACCATCACGGAAATTAGAGGGGAAAGGCTTAGTATTCAGCAGGCACAATGTCCTTAGATCTATGGAAAAATGCAGTAAGCTTGCTCATTCCTGGCAAGGGTGATTTATAACTCAGAAGCAAATACTCTGTGATTAACCCCTGCAGTTGATTATAAATCTGCATTCTCACAACATGTATCTCTATGTCTAATTGAAAAGCAGTTTATTCAACTGACCTGAACTATAAACTAAATACGCACTATGCTAGACTACAATGAAACTAACTCATTTTGATCCACTGTGCCATAGAAATGCAGCAAACATTTGGGATGTTTTATAACTAAGACAGCTGCTATTTATCCCATTGTTAGTACAAGTCTGATCCCTTCTCCAAAAGGTCTATGTGTAGAGTAAACCTCACAGTATTAAGTTTTAGAGAGGATCTGTTTTAACAAATACCCTTAATGTTAAGAAGTTTCCTTTACCTTATTCCTTATCTTTGCATCTTCAGCATCCAGCTTCCCTATAGAGCAGTTCAATGACTTCGCAGTTTCCCCGTATCAGCTACTGTACATGAAACTTAGCAGGTGCATGAATGTATAAGCCCTCCCCGTACAGGTAGCCACGACAGTGCTGTCATAGTGCAAGTCCTGCTCGCTTTTCTGTGAATATGATGTCACAATATATGCACAAAGAGGTGGAGCTTTGCTGCTTTTATCATTGTCCACTTTCATCATTCCCACTCTCTAGACATCAAAGCTTCCCCATAAGGTACAAGATATTTTGTACTGTCCAGTGGAACTGTGTGATCATTGTACTGTTATTTTGGCTTCGTGTCCAACCATCCCCTTACGTAGTGTAGAAAGACAGCCTCTAGAAACTGAGCTTGTAGAACAGATAGCAAGTTACTTAATTTATCAGAAGTTTCATTCTCAAGAAGAGGCTGTCTTGGGATGTATTTTTTTACAGTCAGGCGCCAAAATCACTGGCCATGCTATGCACCATAAAGGCTGGTTCTGCCTTAGGCACAGCCACATTGGGTTAATCCTGTGTGGTGCAGAGAAGAGCTTCTACTATGTTTCCCTGGCTACACAGTAGTTTGAAAAGGAAGGAAGAATAACTTCCAAAGGCCCTTTCTCCCTAAGATTTCTTTCCCTGGGCTCATGCCTGAAATAAAGCCAAATTACGTGTTTCCTGGCAGGGCAGTCATTTCAAAACCACCTCATTGATTCATTCTTGCTTTGTTCTCTTGCATGATCAGAAAGAGGTCATTTCAGCCTATTATAATGCCTGTTCCGTGTCTTCCTTTCCCAATGTCAATTAGTTATCATTGTTATCTGATGACCCAGTTGTAATTTGGCAAGCCAAACTCACCAAAACATTGCTTCCTATATAGCACCGGCTATACTAAAAGACCAAGAATGTAAAATTATCAAGAACTGATACTTTCAGGTATGATAAATAATCTGAATTATTATTTTTTCATTAACAAGTGGGGTACAGAAAAGACAGCTGCAATATTATACCCTAAAGTTACTTTTATTATGGTAGATGTTTATATATAATAACTGCAATGCTTTTGTACCCAGAGGTGGTTACTTGTGCATGGTTTGCTTAGTGAATATGATACTTAATTTAGTGCCTCAGATCACAATAGATTATATATATATATATATCACTCACCATCTTCAGACTTCCGTCTGTGGCTACGCAGATGCCGCCCTTCCATAAATCCTGGGGGGGGGGGGGGCGTGGAGTGCTGGCTTTGTTGCTGTGAGTGGGTTGATTGGTTGTGCAGTTGCATCATGATTGGTAGATTGGTGTCGATTGGTACTATCTGTGTGTTCCTCCTTATTTTGTATTTCAACGGCTTGGCTTGTGGGTGGGGCTCATCTGTTGGCCAGTGCTAGTTTCCAGATGTCCAGCAGGCGGGAGGAATCATCACGTTTGTTCATGTTGTGGGGTTGTTTCTCTATATCGATGGCTTCTCTAATTATTCTCCTGTTGAGCTGTTCAGTTTTGGAGAACCAATTTAAGGTACAAAATAGAGCTTGATGGTATTAAAATATTTATGGTAGCTATTCTTGCAAGACTTGCTATACACAAATGTTTCCATGTTGCATTGGCACAGCAGCACATATGCTATTCTGAATTCTTACCTATCCATTCATGAAGCAGCATGTTGCATCCCAAGCCTCTACTTGGGCTTCAGACAAACCAAAGTTCTGTAAGAGTTACCATCTTTTGAAGTTTAAGCTTCCAACAAAGATCTAAATGTTAACAGTTCTAGATGCAATGGGCAGTATCAAAGTTGGGAGTTTTGTTGCCTGTCCCACCTCTCTCTCTCTTATTTTAGCTGAGACTAATTTATCCAATTAAGCCTAAGTGAGAAAGTGGAAGAAACTGCTTAACCTAAAAACATCACAGAGAAAATGTTGCGTATGCAACATATAAGCACACAAGATAATCTAAAATGTTGTTGCAAGTTGAAAACCAGATAATCAAGAAGCTCTCCAGTTCTACAGATGATTTATGTTTTATTGCCAAAGAAGCAGATATCAATAGCCCATTAATGTTATTCTAAAGAAAACTCTTTAAAAGATCAAAAACCTCCAGGAAGTATACAGCTTTTTGTGTAAATACATAACAATGAGATAAAACAGAAAAAAAATCTTAATCAAATCTTTAAAATTAGCTTCAATGAGCCAAAATATAACTCAGCCATAATCCTGTGCCTCCAATCATGCAGACACTTGCCCTTCCATCAAATAGCATTTATTCCAATCTATAAAACAATTTCATGAGTGCAGCTTTATTCTTATTCACTATATTCCACATTATGTGGATGATCTCTGGAGGGCCAGAGATGGGGGTTCTTCCTCCATCCTGGTCCTATTAGACCTCTCAGCGGCTTTTGATACCATTGACCATGGTATCCTATTGCATCGGCTGGAGGGGTTGGGGGTGAGGGGCACTGTGTTACGGTGGTTCTCCTCCTACCTCTCCGGTCGATCGCAATTTGTGTTGGCAGGAGGGCAGAGGTCGACCTCGAGACCACTCACTTGTGGGGTGCCTCAGGGGTCGGTCCTCTCACCACTCCTGTTCAACACATATATGAAGCCGCTGGGCGAGATCATCCGTGGTTTTGGGGTAGAGTACCATTTCTACGCTGACGACACGCAGCTGTATATATCTACCCCAAACCACCCCAACGATGCCGTAGAGGTGATGTGCCAGTTCCTGGAAGCCATGCGGGCCTGGATGGGAAGTAACAGACTCAGACTCAACCCGTCCAAGACCGAGTGGCTGTGGTTCCCGGCAGCCCGGTACAACCAGTTGACCCCATCACTGGCCATAGGGGGTGAACATCTAACCCCTGTGGATGGGGCACGCAACTTGGGCGTCCTCCTTGATGCATGGCTGTCCATGGAAGATCAAGTGACGGCCATAGCCAGGAGGGCGTTTTACCAGGTTCGCCTGGTCCGCCAGTTGCGTCCCCTATTGGACCGGGGTGCCCTTTGCACAGTCACTCATGCACTCGTGACATCCCGACTGGACTACTGTAACGCTCTCTACATGGGGCTCCCCTTGAGGTGCACCCGAAGACTGCAGCTTGTCCAGAATGCAGCTGCGCGGGCAGTTATGGGAATCTCCAGGTTCTCCCATGTAACACCACTCCTGCGCGAGCTGCATTGGCTGCCTGTCGTCTTTCGGGTGCGCTTCAAGGTGTTGGCTATCATCTTCAAAGTGCTCCATGGCACGGGACCTAGCTATCTGCGGGATCGCATCCTGCCCCATACATCCCTGCGGCCGATTCGCTCCCACAGAGAGGGACTTCTTCGGGTGCTGTCCACTAGGCTATGCCAGCGGGCGACACCCAGGGGAAGGGCCTTCTCTGTGGCGGGCCCGACCCTCTGGAACGACCTTCCCCCCGAAATTAGAACAACTACGGACCTCCGCTCCTTCCATCAAAAACTAAAAACACACTTCTTCTGCTTGGCCGGCCTGGGGTAATTTACCTGTTTTTAGGGTTTTTAGGGGTTTAGTTTTAGTTTTAATATGGGATTTTAACGCAGGGTTTTAGTTTAATTCATTTTAATATTGTATTATGTTTGTGGTTTTATATATGTATTTTTAAATTCCCTGTGCACCGCCTCGAGTCCCTTCGGGGAGAGAGAGCGGTTTATAAATTAAATTATGATGATGATGATGATGATGATGATGATGATGATGATGATGATGATGATGATGTAAACCATCTCATTAAGCAAGATTTTCAGTTGATTTCCTGCGCGTGAAGATGTACGTCAGGATAAAAAACGTTCAGTTATCACACATTGCTCTGTGCAAGGTGAGCCAAATGCTGAGATCATTGTTTAGTTGTTCTTAAACGTAGGATCTTACAATGCATAATATAATCTACATTTTTAAGATACAGTATATTTCAAGAAGCAAAATTCTATTTAAAAATAGAAGTGCTGTAAATTCAGGCTTTAAAATTCTGCAGGCAGCAGCCTGAAAACTAAATTCCCATCATAGATATATATTAGCATGTAAAATATATGTATGCACTTTTAAAAAGCAGTTTAAGAATCCAAAGTGACCAAGAACCGGCACTTCCATAGCTGACCAAGCTGAAGTTTCGTGTGAATTGTTATGATATTGTATTGTCACATGTGCCTCTTTACCTTCCTAATCTATTTTTATAGCACACTTGCCAAAAATATGAAGGCCAGTCATCAGCAGGCAGCAATTGCTATTCTACAGGAACATCTGGTGGGGTTAAAAAAAATGGGCAAATTGCCAAGGACAGAATTCATGTGAGAGGAAAAGGACTGTGATTAGCATAATAAAAGCTTGTAATTACTTATGTCCAGCCTGGCAGGAGTCCAAAACTACCACACCTGCATCAAGCCATAATTATCCAACATTTCTCTTGGGATTTCTATCTCAGCAAGGCAGGAAGTGGTGAGTCTGTTCAATCCTCCCACTTTTGCCTTTTAACCTTCTGTTAGCAGCATGTTAATGATAACATGAGCCATCATAATGCTGAGCATTTATAACATGCGTTCTGAATACTCAGAGGCAGCACACATGATTTCAGCAGTTCTTACAAGCTTTTATTCGGGCGTTTTTAATGCCTTTCATGCTTGTTTTTAATTCAAATATTTATGTTTGCAATTGCATTGCAGAGTTTTAAGTTCATCATCCAGAGATCACCTTTCATAAAGGGGTGGAATTAAAAAAGTTAAAAAGAAATGAATAGTCTAGGACTGTGATGGCGAACCTATGGCACACGTGCCACAGGTGGCACGTGGAGCCCTCTTTGTGGACACGCGAGCCATCGCCCAGCGCAGCTGCACCACACATGTGCATGCGCCTCCTGAAGGCCAGCTGATTTTTGAGTTTGCTCTGCACACAGGAGATGGGCGTGCATGTGCAGGGGGATTGGGGGAGTATTGGGTGGCAGTGTGCCCCCCCATTCCATTTTTGGCACCAGGAGGCTTCAGGGAGGGCCTCCAGAACCTGGGGGAGGCCATTTTTGCCCTCCCAGAAGCTCAAAGAAAGCCTCTAGAGTCTGGGGAGGGAGAAAAACAGGACTTCTGGAAGATCGGAAGTTTGTTTATGTTCTGGCCTCTGGAGGGCCTCAGGAGCCTGTGGGAGGCTGTTTTCACCCTCCCAGAGGCTTGAGGAAAGCCTTTAGAGCAGGGGTCTCCAACCTTTGCAACTTTAAGTCTGAAGAACTTCAGCTCCCAAACTTCTCCAGCCAGCTTTGCTGGCTGGAGAAGTCTGGGAGCTGAAGTCCTTCAGACTTAAAGTTGCAAAGGTTGGAGACCCCTGCTTTAGAGGCTGGGGAGGGTGAAAAATGGAACTTCCAGAATCCCTTTTATTTTGTCCTCCCCAAGCTCTGGAGGCTTTCCTCAAAACTTGGGAGGACAAAAATGGCCTTCTCCGGGCTCCAGGGGCTCTCTCTGAAGCCTTCTGGTGCCAACAACTGAGCATGTTTCTCGCCTCCAGAGGGCCTCCAGAGTTCAGAGACGGGCATGTTTCTGGCCTCTGGAAGGCCCCTGGAGCCCAGGGGAAGCCCATTTTCTCCCTCCGGGAGGCTCCAGCGAAACCTCCGGAGCCTGGAGAGGGCAAAAAATGAGACTTCCAGAAGTTCCAGAAGTTTGGAAACAAGCATGTTTCTGGCCTCCAGAGCCCAGGGGAAGACCGTTTTCTCCCTCCCAGAGGCTCGAGGAAAGTTTCCGAAGTCTGGGGAGGGTGAAAACTCCCCTCTGTGCACAGGGGTGGTGGTTCCAGGCACATGTGCAGGTGGACAGCACATTGCATTGTGGGTGTGGGGCATGTACCCATACAATTTTGGAACGCGAGGACAAAAATGTTTAACAGCCCTGGTATAAGACTATTGTTGATTCACAGAACAAGTGTTAGGATTAATTGAAAACAAATAAATGTGAGTTGAACAATTTTATTTGGTTGATTGATAAGCTAGATTTAAAGGAATAAAGATAGGCTTCAGCTCATGTTGATTCCTGATGGACACAATAATGGAATTTTTGAAGTGATTGACTATTGCAGTCTTCTAGGATGTGTTCAGCCCAAAAAATCACTTGTAGGATCTCATCCCCATTTTCTAAGAGTATCAACATTGCTTAGCTTCTAAGGTCAAACAAGATTAGCCAAGTGCTAACAAACTTCAACTATTGATCAAAGTGTGTTTAACCCCTGCTCATGTTTGTATATTTATTGTTAATTCAAAATTTGTATTGTCTAGTTCAACCCCTTGTTGAACTCCATAGTTTGAGGTTGCGTCTGACCTTGGTTGGTTTCCAACCATTGCTACTTGTCTTGCCTATTGGTGCTTTGGAAAAATAGTTTGATCCCTATTGCTAGAGGTGGAGCTCTCACCTCCCAATCAGGAGGTTGTGAGTTCAATCCTAGGTAGAGGCAATGGTAGGGTCTCCTGCTTGGGCAGCGGGCTGGACTAGATGACCTGCAAGGTCCCTTCCAACTCTGTTAATCTGTTAGCTGTTAGCTTTTGTTGGAGCCCTTCAAATATTGGAACAGTGCTGTCATGTCCCCATATTTAAGTGATTGACCACTAGGACTCCACAATCCCTCTTGCAGTTATTGGCATTAAGCCAAGTTTCACCTGTGCAGTTGGTTTTTCTTACTTAACAGTATAACCTTATTTTTTATCTGTGTTGAATTTCATTTTGTTAGATAGGGCTCTGAGTTTAAGTCTATTAAGATCTTCTTGGATTGTGAGCTTGTCTTCTGGGGTGTTGGCTCTTCCTGCCAGCTTAGGGTCATCGGCAAATTTGATGAGTTCTCCTTCAATTCCTTCATCAAAATCATTTATGAAGATATTGAAGAGTACTGGGCCTAAAACAGAACCTTAGGGTACCCCACTGCTTACTTTCCTCCATGTTAATTGTCTTTATTTAATTGTCTTTAATTAATTAACTGCTTAAAATAATAATGTTACCAGCTAAAACATAGAAAGTACATAAATAAACTTACAGTTGAAGACTCTTACTTTTTTCTCATTCTCCTTCTTTTGCTTTGATTTCCCGCCTGCATAGTCATCCATTTTTACCTCTTGGGTTCAGCTTGCTATTGACCACCATTTCTTCACCCGTTAATCATTCTAATCTTTTTCATTAAATTTTGTAGTTCATTGCAACCTACAGCAGAGCTGGATCTGATAATAGTATTAAGGTAGCCAGACAGAGAATAAAGGAGAAGTTAATTACATGGATAATGTCATCAAATGGTTTAGTCATTACATGGCTCTGCACTTAGTTAATTTAGACTGAGTGATGAGTTTCTAGTTACTGTTTTCTGCTTTTATTTAATAGATATAGTGATACAGTCCACTTTCCATTACGTTTTCTGCACCATGAGCCACTGCTATTTAGACATAGCAAAGAGAGAAGCTGGACTTGCTTTTGCAAGTATGACTGTCTGACATACCAAGACAATAATCATAGCTTTTTAGAAATGCACAGAAGAAGCCCCCACTTGTCCATATCAAGACGTTCCATGGCTTCTATCCTTTACTTGTTGAAATCTGGAGCTGCATTTGGAAAATAAACTATGCACTCACAATGCACAATCTCACCTATTAATTCTGGCATTCTTTTTCTGTCTTTGTGGCATTCACAAAGTATCAAAGTGAAAACATGATCTAGCTCAGAATGAAGTCTGCTCCTCCACTCTCTATAGAGTCTAATAACGAGGTGGTGTTTGTAACTAGAAACTGAGAGAGCATCATGCCCAAATCTGTTATTTTAGCCCCAGATCTGGACAGGCGGGTTTTATTGAATTTCAGGAAAGTAGAACGAAACAGGGAGTAGAAAAGGGCCTGCCTCTCTCTTCTGTCACAGCAGGATCTTGGCTCAATGCCTGGAGGGAATGATTGGGGGACCCATATTCCAGTATGTCTGGCATGCCATCTGTTAGTGCATATTGCAAAGTGGATTTGGTGTGCATGCTCAACACGAACTGCAGGGCCCTGCCAGGGCTAGTGTGGAATGGTTGCATAGAGGAGATAGGGAGGGAAATTAATCTTCAGCTGTTCACCTTGTGTTGCAAACAGCCTTTCTGCATAAGCCAGTTAAATAAGGCACCGCTCAGGAACTGTTAACTATATCCCCTTTCAACCCCCATGCTGAATCTCAAAGCATATATTTATTTGCTTGCCATGTCTTTATTCTCATTGTCTCTGAGCATGCTAAATCAGATGACAATACTTTTTTGGCAAGTTCCAGCTGTTTAAGAAGAATCCAAATTGAAAGGATGTGAATATTCCGCATCATAAACAACTCTCTGGGCAGCTAGTATTTGAAGTATGTGAAATTCTGATGGGTCTTCTGGGTATCCAGGATTTCTCAGATCCTGTAATATCCCTGGTGGGATTTTGTGTGTGTGAAGATGAAACTGTCACACCTGTTCTAGCAAATATGTATCTTATCATCTGGTTGCTTTTTGAAATTACTCAGAAACCTGGCATAGATTAAATATCTATCAATGGTTTAGCCAAGCTCTTGTAACGAGCATTTGTTCTGAGGCAGAAGCTTTGCATCGTAAATTAACTCCCTGTTAAATGTTCCCTAGCCTCTTTGAACCTGGTAACTACTTTGAAGAGTTGTGAAATGGATCCTTCTTGCAATTTCTACTTTGCATATTTAAAGGTAAATATTATCTTACAGCTAGCTTTCTTGATCATACTAAGAAAAAATATTAGGAATGTATGAACATGTGACAGAATATAAAATATTTTATTGATTAAACCAGCAGTCCTTCTTAACTAGGATTAGCAGCTATAGCAGGATTATATGGGATTATCTATATAGCCCCTTATAAAATATAATTTCCCCACTCTAGTGAACATAGAGCTGGGAAGGCTGATTTCTAGTTCTGCTTTAAACCCAAATTAAGCTGTGTGACTTTGGGCCAATTGTTTTCTCTCAGCCTTAGAAATAAGACAGTTGCAAACCATTTATAAAGAAATGGGCGGTCCTTTGATCACCTGGTTGTGGCCACCATTATAGTTTGACCCCAGAGGTGGATTCCTACTAGTTCGGCCTGAAGTTGTAGTAGCTTGGCAGCCTGGGTTGCTGGAACTGGCAGCAACCCAGGCCTGCCACGCCCCCGAACTGGTTCTGGCTGCGACGACATAGTTGCCGCCATCTTGTTTTTTGCTTCTGCACGTGCCCAGAGCAATTTTAGTTGTACTGCACACGCGTGCGCAGCACGCATTAAGAACATGTGTGCGAAGTGCACACACATGCATGGCGGGTCCCTGAGCAAACCAGCAGTAGTGGCTGTCGTAACTCCCCTGTTTGACCCCCTTTTTAAAGAAATCCCTGGCAAAATCTGTTTTTTTGTCCAGAGATTCCCAATTAAAAAATTGATTAAAACTAGAGAGCACAAGAGAAGAAGGAAAGGCTCAGTAAGGGGGCAAAGCAAAATGTTGTTTTTTAAAATAAATAATACATAAAGTTATTTCTTAGAAGCCCTGATCTGGAAGAAGAATTTGCAGCTAAAATCTCACAGCTTTAAGACATCTGACAGGAGAAGTTAACAAAAGAAGGATGCATTTTCATTTGAAAATTGTACTCCTGACAGATGATTGACACCTTTTCCATAGTAATTTTTATGGCATTGCTAACTCAAAGCACAACAGCCTGTAGTTCATTTTGTAGCTTTCAGGAGCTCCATTTTAGTAAAAGAAAAATGCTATTGAAAACACTTTGATTGGCAGTACATAAAATTAGAGAAGAGAAATGAAAGGGGAGAGAATGTTTATAGTGGAGTTAAATCTAATTTTTCACCTTCTTATCTCAGTGTGCATATATAATAAATACACACTTTCATCTTTCTTGATGACTTCCTTTGCCCTCAGTATCAGGCTCTTTCTAGTGATAAACTTCAAAATGGCTGCTTCAAGGTTTTCTGTGGATATCCTCTCCAATCTCAGTGAAAAAGATGTCTTATGGACAGTGGCTGTCTCAATTCTAGTGGGTAGAGTACCTGAGTAGGAAGAACTATAACAGTCATGTCCTCCTGTGGTATCCTTAGAGCAGTGGTGGGTTTCTGCAGGCTCGCACCTACTCGCGAGAGCCGGTTGGTGAAATTTAGAGAACTGGTGAGAGGGGGTTCCATCGGTGTACCTGGAAGTAAATCTGGCCCGCCGCTGCCAGTGACCCAACGGGAAGGAAAGGAAAGGAAAGGAAGGAAAGAAAGAAAGAAAGAAAGAAAGAAAGAAAGAAAGAAAGAAAGAAAGAAAGAAAGAAAGAAAGAAAGAAAGAAAAAGAATTTATCATCACAACTGAGTCCAAAATTTTGGCTGCTAAGCAAGAGCGTTGTTAAATGAGTTTCACCACATTTTAAAAGGTGGCCACTTCCACCCTGTCACATGACTGCCAAGCCACGCCCACAAAATAGGCCACACCTACAGAGTAGGTTCTAAAAAATTTGAAACCCACCACTGCCTTAGAGGCATCTGGTGGCCCACTATGGAAATAAGATGGCGAGCCAACTGGCTGAAGCAGAAAGGTGATTATTTTTAGTCATAAGAACTGACTCCCTTTAGTCACCTGATGTAGCAAGAGTTGCTATCTTCTTTGTGAGCTCATGGCATCCCTGGAACAGATGGGGCTGCACTTTTGGCCAGGCGTGGGGGGAACCCAGCACCTATTTTGCTGTGATGGATTAACATAGCTCTCATCCTAAGACAACACATGAAGTGAGTGCTGTTCACAACAATAGATGCCTTTTTGGTAAAATGTGTTCGTTGGCTACTAGACTTCACCTGATTTTTTTTGGTTTACTTTTTAAACAATTGTATTGTTGGAGAGAAAGAGGGAGAACAGAACAGAACAGAACAGAACAGAACAGAACAGAATAGAATAGAATAGAATAGAATAGAATAGAATAGTTTGCTGACTACCAGATCTGGATTGCAAAAAATGGATTACCACTTTTTTTTATTTTTGCAATTTTTACCATTTGGACCACCAGATCTGGATTTTAAAAAAACTGGAGATTTGGATTGCAAAAATTCAAATCTTCACTGGAGACAACGAGATCTCAATTTTTGCTGTTGTCTTGTGACCATCTGGACTTGGCAGCCCCAATCACCTCCCCCTTCCTCCACTCCTCCTGCCGCCCCACCAAAGCATGCTGCTTCCTCAATAAACCTTATTCACCCTTTCAGACCTTAAGCATCTGTCTCTATATACTCTTAATGGATTTGATCTACTCCCATATATGCACGGCTGAATTTGAACCCCAGGGTTTAAAAGATACCAACCAGGTTGTCTCATCCCCTCCCCCATCTCAAATGCTAAATAATACAGATTTTGTTTTTATGGGTACCAGGCAAGGCAAGATTTCCGACAAAGGAAGAGTTTCAATGGAAAAACTATGATGGGAACCCAACATTTCCAAAAAGAAAATGAATATGATTAGTTGCAAATCTATTGTGGAGAAATAAATGCATGCATATATATATATACAGATGCAAACAGCAAATGTTTATAGATAGGCCTCATACCCAATACAATTGATTTCCCCCCCTACAGAAGTTAAGTAGAACTCATCGAAAGCAGGGAGAATAGTTAAGAGATGTATTTAAGCAAAGCCATAAATAAATAAATGAAATTATTCTGCAGTTTATTGAGTCTGTGTGTGATATCATCAAAATGTTCTTCAAATATATGACATTCCAGGAAAGAAATGTTAAAACTTTTCTTGACTGAAGGGGCTTAGATGCATTTGTGCTATTGATTGAAAACTGTATGGAAATTTTGACCCATTATCATCACAGGAAAAAAGCTTGAAGTGATATTAAGTATAAATACTGAATTGATGGAAACAGCATAGTGATACCAGCGTGTACCTTCTTTGCTTTGAGACACAAAACAAAAACATCTTTGTGTGCCTGAATTTATTCTGGGGCAGGACAGTTTTAAGTTATATTTTTACAATTGAAATCCAAGCTTATATGTGCAACGAGGTCACACAGAGTCACAGATGGGCTGAACACTGCTTCTATTGATTTATTATTGCAGTACAATTATGCTACTAGAGCTGGCTGAAGATTCATCCCTGGGCAATCTATACAAAAGACAGCCATTTTAGGCACTGGGCTGTCACAATTCCCCCCCCCCCCCAAATATAAATGGCTTCTGCAATATTTCTATTAGAAGAGATGTGCTTGTGGGATCTACAACCTCTGGTGCCAAAATACTTTAGCTAATCTGTTTAATAGCTCTATCTCAGCTAATTTTCATAAGACACTTTTCAAATTTAGGAAGCCTCACCTTCCAATTTCGAAGTGATGGGAAACTTTTCCTGAATGTTAACATTAACATTAACAGAAGTTCGGCATATATTATGATCGAATGCTTTCTAAAAATTAATTTGATTTTCAACTCCTTTTGGGGTATTAAATATTAGCAGCACTATCATGCCTGAAGCCAGTAAGCAATATGGATGGGCTGCATCAGTGGTGGGTTTCAAATTTTTTTAGAACCTACTCTCTAGGTGTGGCCTAATTTGTGGGCGTGGCTTGGCAGTCGTGTGACAGGGTGGGAGTGGGCAACTTGTAAAATGTGGTGAAACTCATTTAACAATGCTCTTGCTTAGCAACCAAAATTTTGGGCTAAATTGTGATGATAAATTCTTTCTTTCTTTCTTTCTTTCTTTCTTTCTTTCTTTCTTTCTTTCTTTCTTTCTTTCTTTCTTTCTTTCTTTCTTTCTTTCCTTCTCTCTCTCTCTCTCTCTCTCTCTCTCTCTCTCTCTCTCTCTCTCTCTCTCTCTCTTTCTTTCTTCCTTTCCTTTCCTTTCCATTGGGTTACGGGCAGTGGCAGGCCAGACTTACTTCTGGGTCCGCTGGTGGAACCCCATCTCACCGGCTCTCTAAATTTCACCATCCGGCTCTTGCAAGTAGGTGCGAGCCTGCAGAAACCCACCACTGGGCTGCATAGAACTAAGGCATTTTCTTGCATTGTCTGAACACAAAATTTACCTTTATGCATCATGGCTGTAAATACAGAGATAAAGGTAAAGGTTCCCCTCACACATATGTGTTAGTCGTTCCCAACACTAGGGGTCAGTGCTCATCTCTGTTTCAAAGCCGAAGAGCCAGTGCTGTCCGAAGACGTCTCCATGGTCATGTGGCTGGCATGATTAAATGCCAAAAGTGCATGGAACACTGTTACCTTCCTACTGTTTCTATTTTTCTACTTGCATTTTTACATGCTTTTGAACTACTAGGTTAGTAGAAGCTGGGACAAGTAATGGGAGCTCACTTATGCAGCATTAGGGATTCGAACTGCCGAATTGCCGACCTTTCTGATCAACAAGTTTAGCATCTTAGCCACTGAGCCACTGTGTCCCTAAATGCAAAGATACACTGAGTATATTTGAAGCCAAGGAGAAACCTTATATGAAGTTAAATCATTGACCCACCTGATTCATAATAATAGTGAAAATTAATCTCCAAAGTCACTATGGAAAACAGGGCTCCCAATAAAAGGAAAAAAGAGAGCGTCGCTTCATAACGCAGGTGGCATTTATACATGACACTGTTTCTACTGCCCAATCTCTTCATTCTTCACACCCCTGGAATACTGAGAGAATGCAGAGATGATGAGCTAATCAGGATTTCCTCCGACTATAGAAGTGATTGTTAAGTTATTAAACTAGAGTAAGTCCTTCCCCAATGTAAAAAATTCTGCTCTTCCTTTCTCACCTGCATTCACATCACTGTGATAGGAGCGTATGCATTGGGTAATCTATATAAATAAAAATGTAAAATAGTTTGTACGAATCCACTAATCTCAAAAACTACTGCACCAATTTACACCAAATTTTTTTTTTAATTTTATTTAGATTTATACCCCGCACCTTCTCCAAAAAGGACCGAGGGCGGTGCACAGGAAATTTAAAACATAACAAATATTACAAAATACAAAATTTAAAAACATATTAAATTCCTACCCTGCGCTAAAATCGGCTAAAATCCCCCCAAATTAAAACTATCTAGGAGCAGTCACAACGGGAGGTTATGCTAGGCCGGCTTGATGGAAAAGTTGTGTCTTAAGACACTGGCGGAAGAGGCGGAGGTCTGAGATGGTACGTAGTTCAGGGGGTAAGTCGTTCCAAAGGGTAGGGCCCGCCACAGAGAAGGCCCTTCCCCTGGTTGTCGCCAACCGGCATTTCCCGGCCGACGGCACCCTGAGAAGGCCCTCTCTGTGGGAGCGGATCGGACAAAGGGATGTATGGGGCAGGAGACGGTCTCGCATATAACTAGGTCCCGAGCCATGGAGCGCTTTAAAGATGGTCGTCAAAATCTTGAAGCGGACCCGAAAGGCCACAGGTAGCCAGTGCAGCTCGCGCAGGAACGGTGTTATGTGGGAGCATCTAGAGGCTCCCATAATCACCCGCGCAGCCGCATTCTGGACTAGCTGTAGCTTTCGAGTGCACCTCAAGGGGAGCCCCATGTAGAGAGCATGACAGTAGTCAAGTCGGGATGTCACGAGTGCTTGAGTGACTGTGCGAAGGGCAGCCCGGTCCAGTAGGGGGCACAATTGGTGCATCAGGTGTACCTGATGGAACGCCCCCCTGGCCACGGCTGCCACATGGTCCTCCATGGACAGCTGGGAATCCAGGAGGACACCCAAATTGCACGCCCTCTCCATGGGGGCCAGTGTTTTGCCCCCAATGGCCAGAGTTGGAGTTACATGGCTGAACCGGGGTGCCGGAAACCACAGCCACTCAGTCTTGGATAGGTTGAGCTTGAGTTTGTTACTACCCATCCAGATCCGTACGGCCTCCAAACACCTGGACAACACCTCGGCGGCATCGTTGGGGTGGTCTGGGGTGGATATGTACAGCTGAGTATCATCAGCGTACAGATGATATCCCACCCCAAAACCACAGATTTATTTATTTATTTATTTTATTAAATTTATACCCCGCCCTTCTCCTTGTTAGGACCCAGGGCGGCGCACAGGCATTATTTAAAAACACAAAATACAATAAATATCCATTAAAATGTATTAAATTAATAAACCCGTGCTAAAACCCAATGTTAAAACCCTTGCCAATTATAAATTATTTTCTTAAAAAGTCAGAAATGGGGGCTATCCTAGGCCGGCTTGTTGGAATAAATACGTCTTAAGACGTTGGCGGAAGAGGCGGAGGTCCGAGATAGTACGGAGGTCGGGGGGTAGGTCGTTCCAGAGGGCCGGGCCCGCCACAGAGAAGGCCCTTCCCCTGGGTGTCGCCAACCGGCATTGCCCCGTCGACGGCACCCGAAGAAGACCCTCTCTGTGGGAGCGGATCGGACGAAGGGATGTATGGGGCAGGAGGCGGTCTCATATATAGCTAGGCCCTGAGCCATGGAGCGATTTAAAGATGGTCATCAGCACCTTGAAGCGCACTCGAAAGGCCACAGGCAGCCAGTGCAGCTCGCACAGGAGAGGTGTTACGTGGGTTTGCCTTGTGGCACCCATAATCACCCGCGCGGCCGCATTCTGTACTAACTGTAGCCTTCGAGTGCACCTCAAGGGGAGCCCCATGTAGAGAGCGTTACAGTAATCTAGCCGGGATGTCACAAGCGCTTGAGTGACTGTGCGAAGGGCTCCCCGGTCCAGTAAGGGGCGCAACTGGCGTATCAGGCGTACCTGATAGAATGCCCCCCTGGCCACGGCCGCCACATGGTCCTCCATGGACAGCCGGGAATCCAGGAGGATGCCCAAGTTGCGCGCCCTCTCCACGGGGGCCAGTTGTTCGCCCCCAATGGCCAGTGTTGGACTTATCTGGCTGAACCGGGGTGCCGGAAACCACAGCCACTCGGTCTTGGCCGGGTTGAGCTTGAGTTTGTTACTACCCATCCAGATCCGTACGGCCTCCAGCCACCGGGACAGCACCTCGACGGCATCGTTGGGGTGGTTTGGGGTGGATATGTACAACTGAGTGTCATCAGCGTACAGATGGTATTCCACCCCAAAACCACGGATGATCTCACCCAGCGGCTTCATGTAGGTGTTGAACAGGAGTGGCGAGAGGACCGACCCCTGAGGAACCCCACATGTGAGGGGCCTCGGGGACGACTTCTGCCCTCCTGCCAACACCCATTGCAACCGACCAGAGAGGTAGGATGAGAACCACCGTAAAACGGTGCCTCTCAGCCCCAACCCCCCCAATCGGTGCAATAAGATACCATGGTCGATGGTATCAAAAGCCGCTGAGAGATCTAATAGGACAAGGATAGAGGAACAACCTCTATCCCGTGCCCTCCAGAGATCATCCACCAACGCGACCAATGCCGTCTCGGTACTGTGACCGGGCCGGAAGCCGGACTGGCGCGGGTCTAGATAATCAACTTCCTCCAGGTGATGGGGAAACTGTTGTGCCACCACACTCTCAACAACCTTCGCCAAGAAGGGAAGGTTGGAGACCGGACGATAGTTGGTTAACAAAGCTGGATCCAAAGAGGGCTTCTTAAGGAGGGGCCTCACCATAGCCTCTTTTAGGGAAGCAGGCAAGGAACCCTCACTCAAGGATGTGTTGACAACCTCTTGGAGCCAGCCTCGTGTCACCTCCCAGGATGCCAGTACAAGCCAGGAGGGGCACAGGTCCAATAAACATGTGGTGGCTCTAAGGTTCCTCCGCAACCTGTCCATATCCTCGGTAGTAACAGATGATCTCGCCCAGCGGCTTCATGTAGGTGTTGAACAGTAGGGGCGAGAGGACCGACCCCTGAGGAACCCCGCATAAGAGGGGTCTCGAGGCCAACCTCTGCTCCCCTGCCAACACATATTGCGACCAACCAGAGAGGTAGGATGAGAACCACCGTAATACGGTGCCTCCCAGCCCCAACCCCCCCAGTCGGTGCAATAGGATACCATGGTCGATGGTATTAAAAGCCGCTGAGAGGTCTAATAGGACTAGGATAGAGGAACATCCCCTATCCTGCGCCCTCCAGAAATCATCCACCAATGCGACCAATGTCGTTTCGGTGCTGTGACCGGGTCTAGATAATCAATTTCCTCCAGGTGTCGCGGAAACTGTTGGGCCACCACACTCTCTACAACCTTCGCTAAAAAGTGAAGGTTGGAGACCGGACGGTAATTCTCTAGTAATGCTGGGTCCAGGGAAGGCTTCTTGAGGAGGGGCCTCACTACCGCCTTTTTCAAGATGGCAGGCAAGGACCCCTCACTCAAAGAAGCATTCACAATATCCTGGAGCCAGCCTCGTGTCGTCTCCCAGGATGCCAGTACAAGCCAGGAAGGGCACGGGTCCAATAAACATGTGGTAGCCTTAAGTCTCTTTGACAACCTGTCCATATCCTCGGTAGTAACAAAGTCAAACTCCTCCCAAGATGGTGTCACAATGTTCCCAAGGACTTCCGATAATAGAATACGTACTCATTTTGTGCCTAGCACATGTGTGTCATGTGCAATGTACCCACTGATCAGGTTTTCACCTCCCTGTAGCCCCGCCCATCAGGCTGCTTTTCAACTGTCATTTCCTCAGCAACATATGGAAGCCTAAAAGTGCCAAAACACAGAGGATAGCAAACTCCCAGGTGGCCCATAGAGAGAGAGAGAGGGAGAAATACAGTTTAATAAAAGAGGGACTAGTGGCCCATAGAGAGAGAGAGGGAGAAATACAGTTTAATAAAAGAAGGACTAGGGGAGACATGATAGCAGCCTTCCAATATGTCAGGGGTTGCCACAAAGAAGAGGGAGTCAAGCTATTCTCCAAAGCAGCTGAGGGCAGAACAAGAAGCAATGGGTGGAAACTAATCAAGGAGAGAAGCAACTTAGAACTGAGGAGGAATTTCCTGACAATTAGAACAATTAATCAGTGGAACAATTTGCCTCCAGAAGTTGTGAATGCCCCAACACTGGAAGTCTTTAAGAAGATGCTGGATAGCCATTTGTCTGAAATGGTATGGGGTTTCCTGTCTAGGCAGGGGGTTGGACTAGATGACCTCTAAGGTACCTTCCAACTCTGCCATTGTATTATTGTATTACAGTAGGTAGGTAAATAGGGGACTAGATAGAGAGGGAGAAATACAGTAGGTAGGTAGCTAGATAGAGGGATAGATAGAGAGGGAGAAATACGGTAGGTAGGTAGGTAGGTAGGTAGGAGGTGATAGATAGAGAGGGGAAAATGCAGTAGATAGATGGGTAGGTAGAGGGAGAAAGGAAGAAATACAGTAGGTAGGTAGGTAGGTATGTAGGTATGTAGGTAGGTAGGTAGGTAGGTAGGGGGATAGATAGAGAGGGAGAAATACAGTAGGTAGGTAGGTTGGGGGTTATACGGTGGTTGTGTGTATGTGTGCAGGTGTAGATCTACACACAGATTGGTTAGCCATTTAACCAGACTGGGCCACAGCAATGCGTGGCCGGGTATAGCTAGTGTTTAATAAAATGGAAATACTCAACAGTTCATTTAGTGACCATTCAAAGTTACAATGGCATAGAAAAAGTGACTTATAACCGTTTTTCACAGTTACGACCTTTGCAACATCCCCATGATCAAGTGATCAAAATTCAGATGCTTGGCCACTGGCTCACATTTATGGCTGTTGCAGTGTCCCAAGGTCATGTAATCACCTTTTGCAATCTTCTGACAAGCAAAGTGAGTGGGGAAGCCAGATTCACTAATAGCTAGGTTCCTACCTTATCAACTGCAAAGATTCACTTCATACCCGAGGCAAGAAAAGTCGTAAAACAGGGGCAAAACTCAATTAACACATTCTCACTTAACAACAGAAATCGTGGGCTCAATTGTGGTCGTAACTCGAGGACGACCTATATTTGAAGTTGAGAGCAGAGCTTACTCACTTCAGAGCTGAGTACTTAGCCAAATACCTCTATCCACTTTATGTTTGCAAGTAGTTGAAGTGAGAGAGAGGAATGCATACTATGGGGGGTAAGGCAGACGTTTCTGCCAACGAGAACACAAACTGCCCACAAGCTCTTTTTATCCAAGGAGTACACGAAAGACTCCCTTTTAGCTCTGTTTTCAAAGAAGCAGGCATAGAGCCAAAGCCAATTTACTTCTCCAAACAAGCCAAGGGGGTACAAGCAGGTAGTGATACAGAACAGAGCAGTTTCAAAATGTCCCAAAGGCAGTTTGTGGGAGAGATCAGATAAAAACAGAGAAGACACACCTACCAAGAAAAGTACAAGTACAATTTTAAACTATCAATAAATATGTTGCTTTAGAAGGCTTCATCTGCCACACAACAATTCAATATATTGAGAGCACCGGTGACTTACACAACACATCATTAACTCATGGGAGCAGGGGGCTTTTGGTATATTTATTGTGTTGCAGGAAACTCTAGTGGGAACACAGAAACAACAAAAATCCCACTTGTATAAGTTTTAGCAGTAATGTGTAGCCCTTACTGGACATAACTAGTCCAGTAATATTTGTGCATGCATATTTTTTTAAAGAAAGATGTCTGGGGTGGCATACTATTGGAGTCCTATTGGACAACTACTTAAATATGAGTCCGAAGTGTGCTGCATCTGCAAAAAAAAAAAAAAAAGAGCCAACATAGTCCTAAACGGCATCAGTTTTGATCACCTTGATGTAGGTTAGGACTATGTTGGCTTTTTGATACAAAAAAAGATGTTGAGACTCTAGAAAAAGTGCAGCAGAAAGCAACAAAAATGATAAGTGTTCTGGAGGCTAAACCATACAATGAACAGATTGAGGAACTGGGTATACAAGGGGCTGCCTCAGAGAAGAAGGGGTCAACCTGTTGTCTAAAGCAGGGGTCTCCAACCTTTGCAACTTTAAGTCTGAAGGACTTCAGCTCCCAGACTTCTCCAGCCAGCAAAGCTGGCTGGAGAAGCTGGCTAGAAAAGTCTGGGAACTGAAGTCCTTCAGACTTAAAGTTGCAAAGGTTGGAGACCCCTGGTCTAAAGAACCTTGAAGACGGTACATGAAGGAATGGATGGAAAGTTATCAAGGAGAGATCCAACCTAGAACTGAGGAGACATTTCCTGAGAATGAAAAAAAAATGATCAGTGGGATGGTGTTTCTCCAGAAGTTGTGGGTGCTCCAACACTAGGTTTTTTTTAAAAAAAAAAGAGATTGGACAACCATTTGTCCAAAATGGTATAGGATCTCCGCTTGAGCCAGGGATTGGACTAGAACAGTAGCCCCCAACCTTTTGGGCACCAGGAACCAAGTCCATTGAGAGAGGTTTTTCCACAGATCAGAGGGGGTGTGGTTTCACATATTGCTTCATCCCACAGATGGGGCTTCACTTCTTTGCATGGCCTGGTTGCTGGCATGCCATGGACCGGGGGTTGGGGATCCCTGGACTAGAAGACTTCCAAGTTCCCTTTGTTACTCTGTTACTCTGTTGCTAACTACCATACAATTAAGTCTAAAATTCTGCCAGACCTTTGAAGCAAGGCTTTTCTTCAAAGTAATGCCTTTTTAAAAATTCATGATACTTTAAAAAGTTCAATGGAAAATGAGTAATCTCTTCAGTCTCTTAATTCTACTATAAACATTAATTTTGCTTCATGTTAATCCAAAGAATATACCTTAAATAATATGTGTACATAGTAATATGATGAGCTTTGATTTCACTGACATACAGTTCATTAATGATAATGAAAGAATTTAGCAAAAGCAGGTAAGGACATGCCAGCCATGTGAAATAATCTTGGCAATATTACTGAACTATAAAAACATGATTATAATATGGAATTCTACCATCCTCCACATCAGGATTTTCAGCAGCCAATTTTCTATCACTAGAGATTTGCTTCTTGATCAGGGATTCTGGGATTTTAAAAAAACAACAACTAGTAGGCTCTGTGACCTGACCTACATGATAGGAATACTGTAAATCATTCATGAGAATAAATGAAATGTTCCACAAAGGGCTTAACACTAAGGAGAGAATAAAATTGGGTTATATTTTGTGTCCTTGGTTGTTTAAAGTATTATGGAAAATGTGTAAGGAATGTTCCTGGTGGCATTTGAAGTGTATTGGTTAGGGATGTAAACATATGTGAACTGTTATATACAGATGCTGTAGTGTTATCGGCTAAGAACTGAATGATTGAGCAGAGGGTTGGACTAGAAGGCCTCCAAGGTTCCTTCCATCCATATTGTTCTATGTTCTACATAGTGAATGCTATTATTTATTTATTTACTAGCCGTTCCCAGCCACGCGTTGCTGTGGCCCAGTCTGGTTAAATGGCCAACCGGTTAAATGGCCAACCAATCTGTGTTTAGATCTACACCTGCACACACAAACACGTACACACAACCACCGTATAACCCCCAACCTATCTACCTACTATATTTCTCCCTTTAATTATCCCTCTACCTACTTACCTACTGTATTTCTTCCTCTCTCCCACTACCTACCTACCTACTGTATTTCTCCCTCTCTCTATCCCTCTACCTACCTACCTACCTACCTACCTACCTACCTACTGTATTTCTCCCTCTCTCTATCCCTCTACCTACCTACCTACCTACCTACCTACTGCATTTCTCCCTCCCTCTCTCTATCCCTATAGCTGCCTACCTACCTACTTACTGTATCTTATGGACAGAGTATTTTATGTCATAAAGGATGACATAATACCTGTGGCCCACTGCTCTCTCTGTATTCTTTTTTACAATTTTTCACATTTCCGTTGCATGTACTTGGCACAGGTGTAACATCTACACAATCTATATATATCATTGGTGCCGTATTTGAAAGGAATGTTGTGTGAAAATTTGGAAGCGATCGGTGCAGTACTTTAGGAGATTAGCGGTTTTGAACAAACTCTTGTTACATTTTTATTTATATACATAAAATAAATAAAAACAATGATAAATAGAACAAGAAATATGGCTCTAAAAAGGAAGACTAAATGTCTTACAAAAACAGCGGAGGAAGTTAAAATAATCAAATGGATAAACTATTCATTAAGCATGGTGGAGAAATTTTAAGGCGAGCAAATTAACAAGGTAGTCTACTATGTGGTCTATTTATCGGAATAAAAATACATGTGTGTAAGAGTGTGCTTTGCCCTCTTTGTTAACAGGTCATTGAGAATTGGCTTTGTCAGAAGGAACTTCAAGGAAAATTGGGACAGCATTAAGAATGAATGGGTGCTGCATGAGTGAACACCACACTGCTCATCCTCATCAGAGCAAAGCTAGCATTTCCCTTGAAATGTTGTAGTTCTGTGGATACAGTGACCATCAGGTCCCATCACCAGCAAGAATTCCTGCCTCCTGGCTCTCCTGTTTATGGTGACTTTCTGCATTTTGGGAATATATGTTTTCTCCTTTTGCCGATTTCTTCTGATTGCAAAACTATGCTTATGCTAGTGAAAGGAGAGGGGGCAAGTTAGCTTGGATATTTCCTTTTAATTTTTTTAACAAACATCCATGACAACATGAATGAAGGATGGGCAGTACTTAGAGCAACTTCCTTTTTTTGCATAGAATAGGAGTGAGACTACAGTGGCTGCAGAACCCAGGAATGAGACAGATGGCTGACCATCATTCACACTCCTCCTGTTTAGCTGGCAGGAGTTTGATTGACTCAAGTGATTCTTTGTGTGTCTTCAGTGTTTTAAAATCAATAGACCTTAAAGGCGATCATAGTAGGCTTCCAATGGTGTTGTGAAGGATGATGGTAAAACAATGTGACACCCCCAAGAGAATCCAACCTCTAAGGCAGGCATTTTCCTCAAAGGATAAATTTATAAGGGATATCATATTGGCACATCTGGGGAAAATTTCTGAATTCTGAAAGCCCTTCGTTTTCCCCACCCAAATTAAAGTCAAAGTTCTTTCCCACCCAATCCACATGTCCATCACATAGTCCAATCCAGTCACTGTCCCAACTCCAGTTGGTCTTTGCCAATGTCTCTCCAGGTACTGGCAAGACATCCTTGGTTCCTAGGGGAAAGAATTTTATTATGGTTACAAAACTCTCTTTATTTCTACCTCCCCCCTCCCGTTCCCATGGCTCGCCCAGCCATCACTGTGGTAGCCCTGGAGTCGCCAAGGAAAAATGGCTCCAGGGCTGACACAGGGAAGAGCCAAAGTTTCTGTGGCAGCCAGGCCCTAATATTTCCACCAGAATGAGCTGGAACAAAATGGTTCCTTTCACCTCTAAGTTACTCCAGATACTAGATGCTCTTTTGCGGCCATCTTTAGTGGTATTATGCTCAGCCATCAGGAGAAACAGCGCCCTGATCTTGGAGACAATGCTTCTGAATGCCACAGGCAAACATTCCCTGTTGTTTACTCAAAAAAGCATTATACACGTTTTTTCCTAAAGCTTCCAGTTCTCTCTGCTTCCAGTCAGCCCACTGCATTCATCCCTTCTGTTTAATTCTGTGCATTATACTGCGGAGTGCAATTTTCTTCCTTGGGGGAAAAAACAGTCTCAAAAGCAAAAGGAACATTTGCAGCTGAATGAATAAAGAGCTTTTATTTTTTCACTCTCTGACCCAAATCGCAGCACACTGGAAGAAGCAAAAGGCAGCTCGCTCCTCCCTACCTAGCAACCTGTTAAACAGAATCTCCCCCTGATGCAGAAGCCCAGCAGGAATTTAAAGTCTGTCCCATTTTTATTGAATTTAAAGGCGGAATCTCTTTTATGCACCAGCTCCAAAACATATCCTTCTCGTTAAATAAACTTGACTCCGAAATCTACAAAATAAGAGACCCTAGGATAATGGCTTTGGCTGAAAGTTCTGATGTTTTCCTAAGGGTGCAGAGGTTACAGGAACCAGGCCTGTAGGACAGCTTTGCTGGCTGGAGAATTATGGGAGCTGAAGTCCTTCAGACTTAAAGTTGCAAAGGTTGGAGACCCCTGCTGTAGGAGAATGGAAATTGAAGATATTGTGGCTTGGGGGGGGGGGGTGGGTGGTAACAAAGAATCAATTCCCAGGGGATTGGCTTGACTTGCAAGTACTCTCATGCATAGAAGATGGGTCATTGTTCTTATAGTAAGGTTTGTATGCTATCTAAACAAACTGCAGAGGTTCAACCATTGCTCAGGCTAAGGTGATTAGCACAAATTGAATGGTTTCACGTGAGTGATGCATGGGGAGGATTAAACATATGTGTTCTTCTTTCTACCCCTGACAAGCTGGAAATGTGTCTGTAAAGTCACTAAATAATAGAAAAAGGAACCTTTTTTTGGCCAAGAGGATTTTTCTTTTTACCACCCACCCCCCAAAAAAGATTTTTCTATAGTAAATAAGTTTTAAATCACCTCTTATTATCCTTGACCTTCGCTCAAAATCCCAGAGGTCGCCTCCTAAATCATTTTTGCTAAGAGATAATCCAGGTTTTTGGCATCAGCTCATATAAATACTCTACTGCATTCAGTTTCATTTTTATTGAGTGATAAGATAAAATAAGATGCAAAATACAAAAGTAAATAGGAAAACGGTGGGGAGGAAGAGGGGGAAGAGAAGTGAGGAAGGATAAGGAAAAAAGAAAAAGAAAAAACCCATTGACTTCCCACTCTCTCTGTTGCAGTAAAATAAGGCCTTAACATCAAATCACAACTTTTTCATATTAATATGAACAAGCCATTTCTATAAAAATCTTTCAATCTAATCGGTAAAACCAGGGGCGGGCTTCAAAAATTTCAGCAATGGGTTCTCTGCCCGGTTGCTGTGTGGGCGTGGCCATGGTGGGCGTGGCCTAGTAAGCCTCCTGCACCATAGCAGGGGGCTGTTTTCTCTTTTCCCAGGTTGCGGAGGCTTTCCTCAAGCCTCTGGGAGAGCAAAAACTGCCTCCCCAGAGGCCCTCTGGGCCTGTTTCCAGCCTTCCGGAACTTCCGGGCGGCCCATTTTTCCCCCTCACCGAGCCCCCAGTGTGGGAACTGCACTTACCTCGTATCCAAACAAGGTTCTCCAAACTGGCCATAACATTAGCTATGGGTTCTCCCAAACCTGGGCGAACCTGTAGCAGCCCACCCCTGGGTAAAACCCAAAATCAAAGTTTCATTCTTTTCCACTGAAGCACAAAGCTCCAAAGTGGTCTCCAAGTGGAAACAACATTATTTATGTTCTTTTCTTTAATCACTCTACTGTGTTCTTATTTTTTATCCTTGCTCTCTTAAGCCTTTATAAAGTTTGCAGAAATATATTTTGTGTGTTGACTTGACTACTCTTGCGTATAAAGAGTGCAAGGTGATGCCTGCTTCTTTTTTTGACTCAGCAATTTTATTTCCATTAGAGCAAAAAGCAGTAGTGCTTCATTTTATGTCATTAGCATTACTGCTGTTTGTTAAGCACTGTATACATGTAGTCCTTGATTGATGACCATCGAAGTTATCACAGACCTACTTTAGGGCTACTTATGACCCACCTTTTAAGTTCCAATGGTTCATCCCCCTGTGGTCATGTGGCTAAACTTTGGGCATTTGGCAACATGGCTGCATTTGCATTTTGACCATGTTTTGTGAGAGTTTTGCTGAAAACTAGCAATTACTTCCAGTTTTCAGCAAAACTGCACTGATAGCAAACCAAAGGTTTGCTTAACGATCACTGTAAAAAAAAAATCAGGTTGGTGATATGAATGTTTTATGTGGGGTGCCTCAGGGGTCGGTCCTCTCGCCTCTCCTGTTCAACACATATATGAAGCCGCTGGGTGAGATCATCCGTGGTTTTGGGGTAGAGTACCATCTTTACGCTGACGACACTCAGCTGTATATATCTATCCCAAACCACCCCAACGATGCCGTAGCGGTGATGTGCCAGTGCCTGGAAGCCGTGCGGATCTGGATGGGAAGTAACGGACTCAGACTCAACCCGACCAAGACCGAGTGGCTGTGGTTCCCGGCTGCCCGATTCAACCAGCTAACTCCATCGCTGGCCATAGGGGGCGAACATCTTGTCCCTGTGAATGGGGTGCGCAATTTGGGTGTCCTCCTGGATGCCCGGCTGTCCATGGAAGATCAAGTGACAGCCGTGGCCAGGAGGGCGTTTTACCAGGTTCGCCTGGTTCGCCAATTGCGCCCCCTATTGGATCGGGACACCCTTCGCACAGTCACTCATGCTCTCGTGATATCCCGACTGGACTATTGTAACTCTCTCTACATGGGGCTCCCCTTGAGGTGCACCTGGAGACTTCAGTTAGTCCAGAATGCAGCTGCGCGGGCAATTATGGGTGCTTCTAGATCCACCCACGTAACACCGCTCTTGCGCGAGCTGCACTGGCTGCCTGTCGTCTTCCGGGTGCGCTTCAAGGTGTTAGTTGTCATCTTCAAAGCGCTCCATGGCTCGGGACCTAGCTACCTGCGGGATCGGATCCTGCCCCATACATCCTCACGGCCGATTCGCTCCCACAGAGAGGGACCTCTCCGGGTGCCGTCCACTAGACTTTGTCAGCGGGCGACGCCCAGGGGAAGGGCCTTCTCTGTGGCGGGCCCAGCCCTCTGGAACGACCTTCCCCCCGATATTAGAACTACCACGGACCTCCGCTCCTTCCGTCTGAAATTAAAAACACATCTTTTTCGCTTGGCCGGCCTAGGATAGTCTCTTCTGATTGTTTAGGGATTTTTAGTAAATATTTGGGAATTTTAGTGCAGGGTTTTCTGTTTAATATGCCTTTTAGTCAGTATTTATGTACGTTTATTGTTTTAAATTTTGTATTCCTTTTTAACTGTTTTTAATTCCCTGTGCCCCGCCTCGAGTCCCTTCGGGGAGAGAGAGCGGGTTATAAATAAAATTCGATTCGATTCGATTATCACCATCACAAGCTACAATCATGATGGGCTGGCTCTATTTTGATTATAAGTTGAGTATGAGGTTATCAATCTGTATGAGGTTTCTTGCTGCGGTACTGTTACGTGTAATAAATCCGGAAGCTAGGTGGTTCAAATAACTATAGGTGCATTGCATGCTAATGCTCTTTACAAGAATCGGAACTACTAACAGTCAAAGCAAATTAGTGATAGATAAAATTATACAGAATTAAAGGTGGGCTGGACTTAGATCTCTTGTCAGCATGAAAGGACTCCAGGCTGATGATGTACTTGACCCCTACCTTGGGTTCTGCCTAGTCATCTCCTACAGATACTTTTTGCATGAGAAGAAAAGAATATTCCTTGACTAATATTAATAATGGCTTTATAATAAAACTCAGAGATGTTTCATAAACATCTGTGCCACTCTATGTAACTGGAGTCCTTCTATGATTAGGATCAGGTAAACACGCAAAGAATCAGAGTCCTTTGAGAATTGGAACCTACAAAATAAAGCTTAAATCAAACAAATGTCTTTGAAAATCATAGGGATTGAAGTTGCCATCATTTACGATCTTGGATTGTATGAGCTTCTACAAAATAGGCATAATTTTTATGAAAGTTACAATGCTCTATTTTGCATATGATTCTCCCAGGTGCAAAATCTTCATGCAAATGCCCCAATTTATATATTTGCGCCAGACCTCAGGATGAAATTATTTTGCTAACCTTGCATTTTGCCTCAGGTGTCCCTGACCTTTTGCTGACATGATTACAGGAAACAAGGATTCTGTTGTTGGTTGCTACTTCTTTAGGATTAATAACCAATGTTGTCCCCCTGTTGTCACTTTTAAAGTCATTCCATCTCATGATTCCTGACCTCCCCAGCCTTGGCTTTTCTCCCCCTTCCCAGGGAACAACTGATTGTGTAGAAAGAGGTCCTCTGCTAGAAATCTGATAAAGTAAACTATCATCCATGGAAACCTTTGAGACATTAAGATGCTGAACAACTCCTGATTTTCTACATTCTCTTATATTTAAAAATGGTTTTAAAAAAGAACAATGCAGGAATCAAGTATAAGTTGGTATAACCAGAGGTGAGAACTACTCTCAGCCTTCTAACTTTACCAAAACCTGGTTTTTACCAGTTGGCTTGGACCCTTGAAGGTAGAAGTGGTATTCAGCAGGTTCTGACCAGTTCTGGAGAACCAGTAGCAGAACTTTTGAGTAGTTCAGAGAACCGGTAAATACCATCTATTCTCCGCCTCCTGAGTCCCAGCTGATGGGGAGAAAATGGGGATTGCAGTAACTTTCCCCTGGAGTGGACTGGGAATGGAGATTTTAGAGTATCCTTCCCCTCCCATGCTCACTAAGCTATGCCCTCCAAGCCATGCTCACAGAACCAGTAGTAAGAAAATTTGAATCCCACCCCTGCTTGAAGTGAATTACTCATCACAGGAAGTAGTTAATGGGCTACGAAGATCTTATCCCCATGTCTTCTATCTCCTCAGTTCCAGTTTTTATATAGTGTTGTAATTGTAATTGTTTCTACATTTACCTTTTGGTAAACTTCCCAAAGTGTCCTTATCAGTGAGCGGAGTAGCATAATCAATCAATCAATCAATCAATCAATCAATCAATAATCTATCAATCAAATACTCAATTTGAGAATTGATGACTCCCTGGAAGGTTTTAAAAGACCTTCTTTCCACCTGTCTGGTCTTTCTCTCCCTTTGAGTTTACTATGCAAGCAAGAAACATTTTTGTAATGGAACAAGAGCCAGGAAAGATTTCTAGTTATAGTCAATTGAATCAGTGAGTCATGGAGCAAGAAGCAGAAGTAGCCAACAGTAGGCAACAACAAGATATGTTTTCTGGTTCTGATTTCCTTTTGCATCTTTTGGTCCCTCTGAGAGACACTTATAACATCTTGATCATTGCAGGAAGTACACGAAGCTATTACAATGTGGTACTTGTTTTGAAAGTTAGGATGTAAAGTCTCGTTTGAGATAAGTCTCCTTCCAGTCCTGGTAACTTCATGAAGCTGACATGCAAAGGACATAAAAGTAGCTCACCACTGCCTCCTTGTGCATGTTTTTTCCCCCCATTTCAAAGTCTATCCTGCAGCCCTGTTCTTTCCATCCAAATCCTCTCCTGGCCCAACCCAGCATAGCTTCTAAAAACTCACGCAAGGTCAGTCTGATGCTGCCCCCTGCTGAAACTCTGGTTAGTTCTTCTAAAAAGAAGAACTACAGCATGAGCTTCTTAGTGTAGCTTCACAAGGATGAGGCGGCCTGCATGCTTCCCAATCCTTTTGCAACTGTGCATTAGTCTTTATTGCTCCCTTGTGTTGTGATATTTGGTGTTACCTAGTGACACATCTAGTGAGAACAATGTTGAATGAGAGCAAGTTGAGGGAGGTTGAAATGGACATTAGGCTGATGAAAATATTTGTTTGAACACTACCTGGGAAGCAGTGAAGAAATTCCAGTATCTAATGTGCACAATCTGATGGTGCAACAGAAGAACCTCTTGATATTCATTTCTGCTCCTTCGACGGCCAAATTAACTTAACTTGTCAATCAAAATCTTATTGAAGGATCATTGTCTTTTTTTTGTAAGCCTATTGTACGATGCTTTAGGAGCATTAAAGAAAACCTGAAATCATATATACTTCCGTGACAAAATAAGGAAATTAATGTACTCCAGCTGACCCAGTTTCCTTGTGGATTTTTTTGGACATTTTTTGTGGTCCTCATATTTCAAGGCTGTATTTTCAGTGTAAAATGCAGCAAAATTCTACATGGCTTTAACAAAATTGTGTGACTTTCTATTCACTGAGGTTTTCCAAACATTAAAAAAGTAAATTAAGAAATAGTAGCTCTGGTTTAGATTCCCCCCCCCCCCCTAATAATGTTTTGAGCGTGATTTTCTGTAAACTGTGGCATGGCTTGATCTGTCATTTAGTTCTATTGATCAAAATAGGCTAAAAACCAATCTTACTCCCTGAAGCAATGAGACACATGGGCCTTCCTTTGCATGCCAAGGCAAGGTACTGTATATTATTTAACATTCAAGGTTGAAACTAAACCACTCTGTTCTTATTACCCAAGCTACAAGAAAAATAATATTAGACTATATCAGAGATGGCAAACCTACGGCACGGGTGCCACAGATGGCATGCGGAACCATTTCTTAGGACACGCGAGGCGTTGCCCTGTCAGCTCCAGCGCGCTTGTGTGCGCTGGCCAGATGATTTAGGCCTTCTTTTGAGGCCATTGTTCGCTCTCTGGAGGCTTCAGGGAAGCTTCCGAAGCCTCTGGAGGTGGGGGGACGCTGTTTTCACTCTCCCCAGGTTTCTAGAAAGTCTCTGGAGCCTGGGGAAGGTGAAAAAAGCGCACCAAAAGCAGGGGGGGCGCACACATATCATTATGGGTGTGGCACACCCATGCACGACCCCCCTGCGCTCCCCCCGCTTTTGGCATGCGAGCCAAAAAAGGTTAGCCATCACTGGACTATATGACCACAAGAACACTTCTGATAAGGTTCCCATACAGCACTAAACCTAAAAGCTGATTACTGTAAGTTATTTTTGTTTCTCCCTCTAGTTTGAACCTTACCTGTTGCAGGTCTGTGATCCTGATTCTACCCCATTAGCTGAGGAGGAGGAGTCCAGAACCATCCTTTTGAACTAAAGAATGAAATGGCTAACGGTTTGTGAACTGGGAAGCCTAGGGAATGTTGAAAGCAGATTACAGTTTTAACACAGCATAAAGGGAATGAACCTCTGTTTAGCAGAATAATATTAGCTGATATTGTCCCCATCCCCTAGTAATTGCAAGCTAAACTTTTTATTCTTGCTTTCTTTTCCTGAAAAAAAAAAACTTTATGGAGAACTAAAGAACTACTAAACTACTAGAGCTCAGTGCTTCAAAAGTTAAATTTAAGAAGATACCTCCAGATTTGGATTGGAAAAGCCCAACAGAGACTTCATTTGCTTAGAGTCCTGCGGAAAAATCAGGTGGAACAACAGCTGATGACCTCTTTCTATCGGTCCACCATAGAAAGTGTCCTCACATATTGTATCACAGTGTGGTATGTTGGTTTAACAGTTGCAGAAAGGAAAGCACTACAGAGAGTGATCAATTCAGCACAAGAAACCATCAGTTGCCTTCTGACATCACTGGATAACATCGGCAGATCTCACTGCTTTAGCAGAGTAAGGAAGAGTCTCGTAGATGATTCACACCCTGGTTGGTATCTCTTTGCACTTCTACCATCAGGCAGAAGATATCAAAGTATAGCCAGCAGAACAAACAGGTTTAAAGATAGCTTCTATCCTTGGGCTGTGAGACTTTTAAATTCAACCACAATCACTCCATGCACATGCTAGTTTTTTTATTTTTTCTCTTTTTTTTTGTTTCTGTTTTAATTTTGCACCAGTGAAGTTAAAACCAATTTCATTGTAATTTTAGTACAATGACAATAAAGATTATTATTTACTTTATTCATAAAACATGAAACTCAGCCAACTGAACATTTAAAAATGCATATTACAAATACTATTGACTGGTGCTAATTGTTGATACAGTTTGCTGCCAGCATCCTAGGTATCAACCAAGTATCTTCGTAGAATATAACATGTGCCAAGTAGCGCCGTTTCTTGCAGTTCCGCTGGTGTTATTGCAGGAAGCTGCAATTTGCTGAGATATTTATTAAAATTCATAGACATGGTGCCAAGTGCCCCGATGAGTGGGGACACAATGGGTGTCACTGTGACATGCTTCATCCATAGCCGTGTGGTTTCGATGGGCAGGTCGCGATATTTCATGATTTTTCTAGTTCTTTTTCTTCGACTCTGGCATCTCCAGGAACAGCGATATCAAAGAACTATACACTTCGGCCCACTACAACCGTGATCTATTATTATTATTATTATTATTATTATTATTATTATTATTATTATTATTATTATTATTATTATTATTATTATTATTATTATTATTATTATTATTATTATTATTATTATTATTATTATTATTATTTAGCCAGAACTGCATCTTCCTTGAATATAGTCTATTTAGATGGCTGCTGCAATATGTGGGTGAATCTGTTGAACTGCAAGGAGATCAAACTGGTCCTAGAGGAGATCAACCCTGACTGCTTTTTAGAAGGCCAAATCCTGAAGATGAATTTCAAATACTTTGGCCACTTAATGAGAAGAAAGGGCTCCCTGGAGATAAGCCTAATGGTGGGAAAGATTGAGGGCAAAAGAAGAAAGGGACGGCAGAGAATGAGGTGGCTGGATGGAGTCACTGAAGCAGTAGATGTGAGCTTAAATGGACTCCGGGGGATAGTAGAGGACAGGAAGGCCTGGAGTAACGTTGTTCATGTGGTTGCGATGGATCAGACATGACTTCACAACTAACAATAACAAATATATGGGCAGGATTTGTATGTCACCCTAACACACTATATGGTTTGTTTGGTTTATGGCTTCTCCTGTTTTATGAATATAACACATATCTGAAGATAAATGAGACAGTTTGCAAAGCAGCTGTGAGAGCCATGGGAAGAAAATTGTTCCACCTCCCAAAAGAGATGTTTTGCTTTTGCTAATATGCTCTGCAAAGCACCAATGTTTGTACAGAATGATGTGCATTTTACATGATGTCTGAAGGGTATTTAATTGTTTTTTTTACCTTAGCTTAATTTTTTGTTATTTATCTTAAACATCCTTGCAGATGGAAAACTAGGATTCTAATAAATAGATTTGATGATTGATTAGAATGTGACCCAAACAAATGTTGGTTCTATTTGGCCATCTGGAGCATGGTTATTAGTTTTATGAAGGCTGGCTCTTTCTTTCAGACTTTGAATCTTCCTTCTGTGGATTAGCTACTGGAATGTCTTTTTTTCTAACATTTTTGAGAAGTTACTGCAGACCATCAAATCTGATAAAGCTATAAACCCCAAAACTCAAGATCAGAAAAACTGTTACTCCTTCCTTTCTTCCTCCCTCCCTCCCCTCCCTCCCTCCCTCTCTTCCTCCCTTCCATTTAAAAAAATATTTATTTATTTACTTCCTTCAGTATATTTTGCTTTGGAAATGGGTATCTGCAGATTCCGAGGTGGGTTGTTGTTGGTTCAGTCCAGATCGGCCAAACCGGTAGTAGGGGCGGTAGGAGGCTCCGTTCACCCGCCTGGATGCTTCTGGACATGCACAGAAGTGTTGTGCCCGCGCACCTGAACTGGTAGTGAAAAAATTAGCAATCCACCTCTGTGCAGCTTGGTCTAAAAGTCAAGAGGGCAGCAATAAAGGTGCAATCAAAGTCTTTCTCTTTCCTTATGTGTGGGGCACATCAAATGTTGCAGCACAATAATAACAGCTTCCTGACTCCAAGTGTCTTTATATCTGAACCTCTTCTATCCTTTTTTGGATTTTTTTCATTAAAAACCAACATAGAAAACTTTGAATGAGCGAATAAAGATCTGTTCCCCAACTGTGTATGAATAATGAAGATTTCTTAAAGATACTATTAAAATATGAGCAATAATTTACAGAAAAATTCCCTCCCGCAGTGTGTAGACTATTCCAGTAGATGTCTATTCTAGCTTGGCATTACACACTATATTGTACATGCATATATTGTAACAACCAGCTCTACATGCTAGGCTGTGTGGTGAGTAATGGTTGAGTAAGGTTTTTCTGCTCACGGCAGCATAATCTTGTGGGTATGTATTTTGAGCCTTTCCATGTGTCCCAATTTGTTTCCTTGGTATGCCATAAATAAGATAATTAAAATGGATAATTACAATTATAATGACATGATTTTAGGAAATCATCATCATTTGAAATCTAGAACCCAAGCAAATGTTGAAGCATCACTGATATTGAGAAAACAGGAAGTGAGACAGGCAGTTACATTCATTAAGCCTGGGGACAAAGTGTGCATTTTCATGACATCCTTACGCCCTTCTGAATAGGTCACATAGGTATCCCCAGTGGTCAATTCATCTCATGTTTAAAATTAGATCTGCAGGCAAATCCCCAATATCATAAATTGCCACGTTAGAATCAGAAATGGAAAGGATTCATGGTTGAAGAAACTTCTGTCCTGAGCCAGTCTCTGCCAATTACTACCAACACAATAGAAGAAGGCACTTGGGTCTAAATCAAGCTATATTGTTCATTTGTTTTATTCAAGGATAGCCCCATAAAGAATGCATTAAATAATCCAAAAAGGAGGTGATTAAGACAGGAATGACTGTGAACAAAGCTTTCCAAGGCAGTCATGGCTGTATTTAATGCACAAGCTGTAACTGTGTGAATGTACTCCTGGTAATAGCTACCTCCCACTCATTAAGCAAGGCGAGTGAGTTCAGGAGAAACACCAGATTGTGAATCACCTCTAATTGTGGAGATACAACTCCATACAGGCTCACAAATGGTATTTCTTTGGGATTATTAAGACCACAAATCCAAAACCACTCCATCTTGGAAGGATTGTGTCTGAATCTGTTCCTCCACATATAGTACCTGAAACAGTCCAGATATTGGCCATTTTTCAATCCGTTTGATCTGGAACTGAGATATATAATAATAATAATAATAATAATAATAATAATAATAATAATAATAATAATAATAATAATAATAATAATAATAATAATAATAATAATAATAATAATAATAATAATAATAATAAATTTTATTTATAACCCGCTCTCTTTCCCCAAGGGGACTCGAGGCTGGGCACAGGGAATTAAAAAACAGTTAAAACAGACAAAATACATAGTTAAAAACAAATTAAACTTGCCCTGCGCTAAAAACTCCTAAGAAACTAAAACTATCCCTAAAAACCCCTTAATAATTTAAAATTTAAATTACCCTAGGCCAGCCAAGCAGAAGAAGTGTGTTTTTAATTGCTGTCGGAAGCAGCGAACGTCTGTGGTTGTTCTGATTTCGGGGGGAAGGTCGTTCCAGAGGGTCGGGCCCACCACAGAGAAGGCCCTTCCCCTGGGCGTCGCTCGCTGGCACAGCCTAGTGGACGGCACCCGGAGAAGTCCCTCTCTGTGGGAGCGAATTGGCCGCAGGGATGTATGGGGCAGAATGCAATCCCGCAGATAGCTAGGTCCCGTGCCATGGAGCGCTTTAAAGATGATAACTAACATCTTGAAGCGCACCCGAAAGCGCATGGGCGCATATCTCATGTTTCCCAAAAATAAGACCCATTTTTATTTTCTTTCGGGCCCCAAAATAAGCACCAGGTCTTATTTTGGGGGGAAGTCTCAGCTGCTTATCTTAGGACCATCACAGACAGGCCTCCCATGTCCTGACACCTGTCATGCTACTGCTTGACCTCTGCGGCCACTCACAGACAGAAGCTGCATGGCTCGTAACTCCCACCCCAACCCTAACTTGATTTTTCAGCCTTGCTCTACCTTGTGCAACCAGACAGTGGGACAGAGTGGGCGGGGTCTTAATTAGGGCTTATTTTTGAGGTAGGACTTACGTTAAGTGTACATGTAAAAATCAAAGTAGGGTTTATTTTGGGAATAGGTTGTATTTTCAGAAACATAGTAGCTGAATGAGCACCTGCTCATGATACAGGACCTTGGGCCAATGGATGACTCCTCTCCCCAGCCTTTTTAATTAAAGAGAAGTAGGGGAAGGAAAGAGTAGAAGTCTCTGGAGAGAACCACCTTTCCCTAATTGCCAGTTCATAAAAAAGAAAAAATTACTGCAGAGCGATGCGTTTGTCCAGAAGGGAGATGTCCAGAAGGACACCACAATTGATTGCACTGAAAACTGTTGAGAGATCAAGAAGGGCCAAGAGGACTACATTGTCTTCATTCTATTGTTGATATAGACAATCCACAAGTGTAACCAATGCAGTTTCTATATAACATAGAGCAGGAATGGCTAACCTTTTTTGTGCCGAGTGCCCAAAGCATGCACACGAAACCCCAAAATGCAATGCAAGCACCTTGCCTCCCCCTCACCCATTTTTGGCTTCCAGGTTGGTGCAGGAGGCCTCCCAGACCCAAAACGAGGTGCAACCCCCAAATGCAATGCGAGTGTTCTCTGCACGTGCACCTTCCCCCCACATGCACTACAGAGACCCAAAGACCATCTGGCTGGCAGGAGGCGCACACATATGCTTGGTACAGCTGGGCTGGGGTGATGGTTAGTGTGCCTCCCAAGAGGGCTCTGTGTGCCACCTGTGGCACACATGACATAGGTTCTCCATCACAGACATAGAGGCCTGAAACATGCTGTGGGTTCAAATAATCCAATTTCTTTAGGGCTATTTTGAGTTACAAGGCACCACTCTCTCCAAAAGTTAGATCTAAAACTTTTGTCTAGGTAGAAGTTCATGCATATGTTTGTCAAGCTCACTGTCAGGTCTGCTTCTAACGATAACCAAGAAAGAAACCACTCGACTCCATTTTGGAAGGAATTAAGAGTACTTTTACTGGTTATGAAATGAATAGCATAGATGCTAAGCAAGGTCTGAAGCGTTTAGGCGCGAAAGCATACATATCAATATATGTCCAACCCCCTTTTCCCAATAACCCCCACCCCATTGTCCAATGCGCAAACCCCTCAGGTGTCATGTGGGTTGCATCTTCAGAAGCATCATCAGGATGGCATGCAAGACCGTTGACCTTGACCACCACACGGCCCCAACCACTGGTATGCGAAGTAGATGGCAAGAATTTACTCCTTTCTGCAAATCACTCTCCTACACCGTTACAATCCCAAACCCAAATAGCAAAGCCCCTCCCTCCCCGTTTCATATGGCAGCCAAAGCAAACAGCAAAGCGGGGGCTGACACTCACCTTCATTACTCTCTACTCTTGGCACTATTTTTTCTGATGAATGTACTGTTCTGAAGAAAATCAGACATTGCATATCATGCTAAACCTTGGTTTGTTTATAGCTTATTTGATAAATGAATGATTTATTGAATAAGCCACCATGGTATTTACTTGATTCATCTTAAAACATGGTTTACAGCAGGGGTCTCCAACCTTTTCAACTTTAAGTCTGAAGGACTTCAGCTCCCAGACTTCTCCAGCCTTCTCCAGCTTTGCTGGCTGGAGAATTCTGGAAGCTGAAGTCCTTCAGACTTAAAGTTGAAAAGGTTGGAGACCCCTGATTTACATCATACAATGGCAAATTTCTCATCCCATGCTGCAGCAAATCCAAAGTAACCAGACTATGGCTTTGCTTTGCATAGTCTATAAACCCAGCCATTAAGTAAAATAGCTATCTGCTGCTAGACTTGGGCCTCTTGTATAATAGTAGGCTTATTCTGTAATAGCACAGAAACCTTCTTCCTGCCTCTTTAATAATTGGAGGTTCAGCAAGTGATGAGTGACTCCCTGATGTGAGAGAGTGAAGACTCTCTACCGAAATAGATTGATTGGAATCACATCGTCGAAGATCACAGGCAAGAATATGATGGGTTTGGTTTGAGTGACTGCCTGTAGTGATCTAAATGGAATATTTAATAGGCTGGCTATCCCACCTCTGCTGAAAAACCTTCAGCAAAGAAGAATCCGTCACCACCAGAGGCAGTCCCGTTCCTTTGTTGAACAGCTCTGACAGCGAGGAAAATTTTCCAACCGAAATCTAACTACTGCCTTGTCATTTCTATCCATTGTTCCTTGTACAACAACAGTGCATAATTCTGCCTTCTACAGGACAATCCTTCAGATAATTGAAGAAAGCAATCCTATTTAGGCATAGTTTTTTTTTCTTCCCCAGACTGAATATGCCCAATACCTCCAAATATCCCTTATAAGTTTTCTTTTCAAACTCTTATCATGCTTTCCTTAGGACGTGCTCCAGTCTGTCAAAACGCTTCTTAAAATGTATATTGTCCACAACTGGATGCAATGAAATATTCAATAAAATGATATGAATCAGCTAGACTAGAGAGAATGTTTTCTCTTGATCTTAATACTGGATTTCAGTTAATACATCCTAGAATTGTATTTGCTTTTTTTTCTCTCGTAATAATATCACACTATTGGTTCACAATCAGCTTGTTATCCACCAAGTTTACTGGAACTTTTTATGTCTATTGCTGATAGTAACCTTTCAGTATAATTTACCATATAATGCTTTCCCCAGCTCAATACAGAGCTGATGCATGTGGAATAGAATAGAACAGAACAGAATGCTCTCAGTGCACATAAAAAGACAAGATACATTCATTAAGAATCATAAGGTATTGCACTTAATGATAGTCATAGGGTACAAATGAGCAGTCACAAAACAATCAATATCAATATAAATCGTAAGGATGCAAGCAACAAAGTTACAGTCCTGCAGTCATAAGTGGGAGGAGATGGGTGATAGGAACGATGAGAAGACTAATAGTAATAGTTCAAAAAGTACAATGTCCATCTAATGAAGAACACAGTCCAGCCCATATTTTGTCATCTTCTCTTTAGGATCTCTAAAGGATCCTCGGAGACAATTGCAAGTTATAATTAAGGTCCGAGAAACTTGACAGCCTGGGTTCAAGATGCAAGTGCATGATGGGGTCGAGCTCCCAATATTTGCTTCAACTCCTGCCCATCTAACAGTTCAGAAGCATGCAAGTGCAAGTAAATAAATAGGTACCACTTTGGTGTGAAGATTTTGTGTATCTTCGCAAAATCATGCTGGCAACATGACCACAGAAATGTCTTCAGACAATGCTGGCTCTCCTAGCTAAGAAGTGGCGATAAGCACCACCTTCTAGAGTCCGAAACATTTGGCCAGGGGAAACCTTTACCTTTTAAAAGATAGCAAGAATCATGAGAATCAAGAGTCTGTAGACTCAGCAGGAGTGATCATATGACTAGCTTAGTTCTTGAATTGTGATGCTACAAACACTCTGATTATAAAGCAAAATGGAAACTTAAAGGGATTGAAGCAACATACCAAAGTTGGCAAGATAGGAAAAGCAAAAAAGCCAATTTTACAACTGGTCAATAGCAATAGTCTAGACAGCCAAACTATATGGAATACTGAACACCTCTTGCAAACATAGTAAAATAATTATTACTTGCGACAAATCTATGAACAGACAGAAAGCTCACATAATTCTTGAGACTTGGACCGCATGACTGCTGTTTGTGGAATGATACCCTCTTGCCTTCTGCCTTGTTGACTCTGCTGACATTGTCATACTAGCATTGCACCTCCCACAGCTAGGCAAGAGTCTTCTTCTATTGAAATGATAGATAAGGACATCCAGATTACTTATTTGCCAGTAGAGTATAAACCAAACTATTGTACGAGCATTTAGAAAGAAGCCACTTCTTTATTAGCTGCATAGAGAAAAGATAGGACGATGTCTTAAAATGTGAATGTCTTCTATCTATAATCCTTTCTGCTCTGTTGAAAGGCTGCTCTGCCCACAGCATATCTAACACATACGTATGCTTAGATGCAGGCACGGCTCTTTGCTTTAAAGTTGCAAAGAACTGCATTCTGTGAATGCCAAAGCATTAGAAGTAATTATGTGTGTCACTCCTGATGAAGACATGCACGGGTAATGACTTAACTAGAATAGAATGCAATCTTTATTTCGTAGCACTAGATGTTCATGAGAATGTTGAGGAATAATGCCTGTTATGAAATAGGAACTCCCAAGGATTATTATAGGGGAGTTTAAAACTCTAAATTTGGGGTGGTCATCTTCTACCTGTTCACAGACATGGTATCTGTACTCTCAGATAAATACACTGTTAAATGTTCTATAGCAGAGGTGGGGAACTATGGCCCTTTATGACTTGTGGACTTCAACTCCCAGAATTCCTGGGTGATGCTGGCTCAGGAAGTCTGGGAGTTGAAGTCCATAAGGGCCATAATTCCCCACTCCTGTTCTATAGTCATTTGGTCTAAGAATAATTTTAAACAGATGGCAAACATATTCTAGGTATCTGAAATTTTGGACATTACAAGAGTCAGAAAGATTGAGGTTCTCAATCAGAAAATGTTTAAGAATTTTTCAGAATTTCAGCTACTCATTCTCTTCTGAGCAACATTTAACATAAGCAGGAAAGAATCACATCGCAGGACTGTAACATCAGAGTATTATGCAACAGTTGAATTTAAATAAAATTAACATGAGCCTATTAGCATGCAGCTTTAGTAATTCTATGCAAACCTATGAGTAATAACTAAATCCGGTCAAATAGACTATAGCAGGAAGAGGAGCATAACTACTCAGACCAGAAAGGTTTGCTTAAGGGATGTTTCTTCTGGGAGTTTATTAGCCTTCTGTGTTGCTATTTTAAACGAACTTTTATTTGGCTCTGGATATTTGAATGGTCCCCTGATGCAAGCCTAAGTTTTTTTATTGGTAAGTGATTTCTTTTGAGATCTATCTAACCTGATTAAAACTTTTGGTTCTCCTTGTTAACTACTATGCTACTGTATCTACCTTTGTCTTCAGTAAAGATGATCGGGCTAATGTCTTCTTCTAATGTTATGTGACTCCTGTTAAATTAAGAAAAGTTCCAAATTCATCTCAGGGAAAGGAAACTAAGTTATAATGGAAATCTGTTGTGCTGATTTTTCACAGTCTATGTGAACATATGGCAACAGCATATCTGGAAAGTCTCCGTGTTCCATGTTTTATCAGGTTTTAAAGCTAATTAAAATTGTTTCGAATCAATAGGACTTGTGGTTCTGGAAGCTTTTTTGACATCTCATTTTGCCTCCCCACACAAAGATAAATTTTCAAGGACTCCAGTAAAAAATCAAAGGCAGTGGCCAGATTCATGTGCCACATTTATTTGCTTTTGGTTTGGTGTGTTGTGTGTGAACCCAGCCATTGTAACATATAAATCATGGCTAATGTGGTGTGGCATATTGACTGTGTCTAAATCCAGCTAACTTGAATGTTATTCAGTATATCATATTTAAGTAAAGAATCTCTTACTGTAACCCATAATTAAGCAAACTGTTGTTTATGAAATTGCAAACACAGCCAATCAAAGTCAAAGTGGTATAAATCTGCAACGTAGATGAGCCTCAAATCTTTAGGGGGTAGAAATCATTTCAAAGCAAAAGTGAAGGTGGCATTCTAGAACCTTTCACATCAGATATCAGGTAGTTTGTCCCTATTCTGATACAACAGTGTTTCTCAACCTTGGCAACTTGAAAATGTCTGGACTTCAACTCCCAGAATTCCCCAGGGAAATTTTGGGAGTTGAAGTCCAGACATCTTTAAGTTGCCAAGGTTGAGAAACACTGTGATACAACATCTCCCATAAAACTTATGGTTTACCTCATTTCTTTTTCCCTATTATATATTTTCTGGTCAACAAAAACTGGGTTAAAGCCAAACCAATTAAATTAAACTGACACAATAAGAGGAAAAAAGTAGGGAAACATTTATTGGGGTTTTTTTTGTGTGTTTGGGTGTGGGTGGGTGTGCCTTTCAGTCACTGTAGACAAGTCCTTGCCATTTTCTTGGTAAGATTGTGTGGGAAGTGATTTGCCCTTGACCTTCTTCTCAGGGTGGAGTGAGAATGTTTGGTCCAAAGTCACCTAGACAGCTTTGTCTAAGATAGGACTAGAACTCATAGTCACCTGGTGAAAATACCCCTGTGCCCCGCAAATAAATAGATCACTAGCTGATAAAGCATTTTGTAGCCTTTGGATTCTGATGTGTAAGTAATCAAATTAAGCAACTTGTTACTTATAAGGGGCTGGCAATAGCACTCAGCTCTCTCAATTAAATGCCCGGAAGTAAACCAGGGGTGGGTTCCAGCTTCTTTTACTGCTGGTTCACTCAGGGATGCACTTCGGACATGCACATGCTTGATGTCGCTACATGTGCATGCGCAGTAGTCAAAAAATTGCTTCTGTGCATGCACAGAAGCAAAAATCAAGATGGTGCTGCCGTAGGCGACACCGATAGAACCGGTTCTGTTGTGTGGGCAGCCAAGTTACTACCTACTTGGCCGAACCATTCCGAACCCACGTCTGGAGTAAACAGGCATCTGAGTGAGCAGTTTAGGGCAGTGATGGCGAACATTTTCAGCACCGAAAAGGGAGCACACCTGTGCATGCTTGTCGGGCCCATGACCTGGAAGAGGAGCTGCAAAGGGGGCTTGCCCCCTAAAAAAATAGAATTTCAAAGAGAAAATTATAAATATAACTTCCAAAATTTGGAAGTATTGTATGTACATCTTCTCTCAAGATAACTACATTTTTTAAAAAAAAAAATTCAATATTTTTATTTGGAAAAGCATTTGATCAATTGTAATACATTACAAAAAGTTTGTTAATATTTCATACAATTAGTGGCCTACTTTCAATAAAACTATACTTAGTTTTTAAAGCTAGTTGTGTTAATCTTTTAGACAAAGTTTTGCCACATCTTTAAATATCATGGATCCAGAAATGTACTGTATGCATCTGTCTTTCTGGATGGATTGCAACAACAAATTTAGCAGTTATCAACAAATTTAAGTCAATTTATTATGTTGCATCAATGTCTTAGGAAAAGAGTCAGTAAATCAACAGCAGGATTTATTACGTCACCTATCCTAACTATAGATTAATCATTTTAAAAAGAGTTATCACTTTTAAACGCTGCCCTGGGTCCTTCGTGGAGAAGGGCGGGATATAAATGTGATTAAAATAAAAAAAATAAAAAATAAAATAGGGACAGATTAATTATTTTTAAAAGGTGATTCCTGATTTGCCATATGCTAGTTGTGCTAGAAACCTTTGCACGGCAATATTTAGCTTCAGCCAGATGTAGTGAATAATATTATATGAAACAGATGAATGTGTTGATCTGGGTATTCAGGCTTGCTCACAACGCCCAACACTATCTCCCTTCTTCCTCTAAAGTACGTGAGATGGAAGATGTATCAAATGCAAGGTCCGGGATGCATGAGTTCGATCAAGTCTAATTGAGTAAAATTTAGAGAAGGTCTAGATGATGTTGCTGATCTCAGAAATGAAACAAGAATGTTTACTGTCCAGAGTTGCCTTATTAGGGAGAAGAAAGAAAAAGAGAAAGGAAGGAAGGAAGGAAGGAAGGAAGGAAGGAAGGAAGGAAGGAAGGAAGGAAGGAAGGAAGGATAGAATTTTTTGATGGCCAAGTGTGATTGGACAGACAAGGACATGCTCCGATGTGTCAAAACGCTTCTTAAAATGTATATTGTCCACAACTGGATGCAATGAAATATTCAATAAAATGATATGAATCAGCTAGACTAGAGAGAATGTTTTCTCTTGTTCTTGATACTGGATTTCAGTTAATACATCCTAGAATTGTATTTGCTCTTCTTTTTTTTTGTAACAATATCACACTATTGGTTCACAATCAGCTTGTTATCCACCAAGTTTACTGGTTCTTTTTATGTCTATTGCTGATAGCAACCTTTCAGTATAATTCCCATATAATGCTTTCCCCAGCTCAATATAGAGCTGATGCATGTGAAATAGAATAGAAGAGAAGAGAATAGAAGAGAAGAGAATAGAATTCTTTATTGTCCAAGTGTGATTGGACACAAAAGGGATTTGTCTTTGTTGCACAGGCTCTCAGTGTACATAAAAAGACAAGATACATTCGTCAAGAATCATAAGGTACAGCACTTAATGATAGTCATAGGGTACAAATAAGCAATCAGGAAACAATCAACTTCAATATAAATAGTAAGGATGCAAACAACAAAGTTGCAGTCTTGCAGTCATAAGTGGGAGGAGATGGGGGTTAGGAACGATGAGAAGACAAATAGTAATATTAATGCATCCTTAGTGAATGGTTTCCCTCAGTGGTGAGGGAATTATTTGTTTAGCAGAGTGATGGTGTTCGGGGAAAAACTGTTCTTGTGTCTAGTTGTCTTGGTATGCAGAGCTCTATAGAGTCATTTTGAGGGTAGGAGTTGAAACAAGAAAGAAAGATTATGGGCTGAAAAGTTGAAAAAACATCAAAGACTAAGGCATAAAGTAACAATGCCAGAAACACTGTATAGACAAGTCATCCAGAATTGTCTTCAGCTTAAGGCAATCCTTATTTTAGTGCATTGAAGACAGTGGTATTGTTGGTAGATAGCTTCTGTGGAAGAACTGATACTCATTGGTACAGTGCACACACTGCAATCCAGATTCCATTATTGGTAACTTCAGCAGGTTAAAGAACCACTTTGGGTATTTCCCCGGTAGGGTTATAAAGAATCTTCTAAAGTTAAACTGACCCTAAATAAGAAAAATAGGGGAAGATTTCAGATTGCATCACTAATGACTGCTACAAGACACCTTAAGACACTTATGGCAAAATAGCCTCTGAGACAGAACTTTTTCACTTTAGACTATACCATATTTTTCAGAGCATAAGACGCAAATAAAAAAAAGTTTTTGCATTCTGCAGACGTCCCAAAACTGGCTCATTTTTTGTGAAAACGGGACCACTTTTTGTCAAAAAAAGGGCATGCATAGCCTTTAGGAGGCTTATAGAGTGCTCCTGGCAGGTGGGGGGCCAAAAATGAGCAAATATTGGTCTATTTTTTGCTCATTTTTGCCCTCTTCAGCCCCCAGGAGAACTCTGTAAGCATTCTAAAAGCTATGCGTGGCCATTTTTACAAAAGGGGCAGGGTTTCAGGAGGCCAAAAATGCTGTATTCAGTGTATAAGGCGCACCCACATTTTCACTCTCTTTTTTGAGGAAAAAGGTGCATCCTATACTCTGAAAAATACGGTATCTCTGTTATCACCATGATGGAACCAACAGACTGTTGACTATGTAATCAGACCTCTTGAGACTCCAACTTTTTTTTCTTTCCTTTCCTTTCCTTCCTTTCCTTTCTTCCTTTCCTTTCCTTTCCCTTCCCTTCCTTCCTTCCTTTCTTTCTTTCTCTTTCTTTCTTCATCCCACTTTTATTACTTTTATAAATCATATCACTATAAATGCGAAGGGAAATTGCCTTGTGTGTTTAATTGTGTGCTTGTCCTCAGTTCTGAATTATAACTGGTGAACAATGGCAGGGGATTTCAGCCTTACCTTTCTTTCCTGTAATTGGTCTGTTAAGGTCTGTCCTTTCAGCTCAATCCCACTATAGAAGACTTGAATCCCAGCACATCTGAAGAATGTCAAGTTCGCAACGGCTATTCCAACTGATTTCTGATACTTTATGATAGTCCCTCACACAGGAGTAGAGAGAAACCTACTAAAAAATTAATCAAATGTGTTAGAAATGTTTAAAAAGATAAAAATGGTCCCAGTTTGTTACAAATTTGCTTCCAGTTCTTTCCTTAGGAATTAGCATCTTTCAGCACCCTGGAAAGGTGTCTAAGATCTAGACCTAAAATCAGTGGTGAAATTCAATTTTTTTTATTATCGGTCCTGTGGGCCTGGCTTGGTGGGTGTGACAGGGGAAGGATACTGCAAAATCCCCATTCCCACCCAACTCCTGGGAGAAGGATATTGCAAAATCTCCATTCCCAACCCACTCTGGGGCCAGTCAGAGGTGATATTTGCCACGTTTGCTACTCAAAATTTCTACTATCGGTTCTCCAGAACCTGTCAGAATCTGCTGAATTTCACCCCTGCCTAAAATCCTCTGGTCAAAGGTCCGCATTGACATTATTAAGTAAGACCTGGTTCTGAAATTTTGTTTTTCTTAATCAGGAACAACTGCCTTCAAAGAACAGAAAAGAAGCGAATAGATCCAAGCTAACTCTAACTGAAAACTTTTTTTTTTAAAGGCCATCATTTCTCTTGACAGAAAGATGAAAGTGTAACAATTGTTTTCTTTTCAACCTCAATCCATAGTCACTTCCATGCGGCCTGTGTCAAAGGTCATGTGTTGGGACTCATAGTTAGGAATCAGGTGGCCTGGAACAACATCTCTCCCAACGTCTATAACTTGGTTGTGACTTGCTGCACCCCACCCACCCCACCCCATATTTGCTCTATGATTGATACTCTGACACAGAAAGATACACACCCACATCTTACAGCTCCAACAAGGATTATTCACTAGCTCTTTATATGTCTTTCATATATAGCTTTTAAGAGTTTGCCTTTAAACAGATTTTTCCCATAACGTAAGAGAATTTACACAAGAACATTACTGGTTAATTTGCTTATTCAGCTATTGCAGATTTTTCTTTCAGAAGTTTTTGCTTCATGATCAGAGTTTTTCACTTGACAACACTGCGCCTCTATAATTAAATAGATTTACACACAACTTATTTTGCACAATAAATATTTCCTGTCACTTGGTAGGATGCAAACAGATCATTTGAAAAAAAAAGAAATCTAATGCATTAGTTATGGACAATCTCATGTACAGACTTCCCTTGTTGGACTGTCCTAAGGATGTCTAAAAGCATTTTCAGTTCAGACCTGCTCAAACAATTCTAATACATTTGCACTCAGTATAAACATTCCTGATTTAATTGGATCTTGTTCCCAGATAAGTAGGGCTGTAGTCTTCATTTGGTAGTCCATTGACTTTCTACATACAAAAACAATTACACAGATAGTCCTCGACTTACGACCTCAATTGAGCCCAACATTTTTGTTGCTAAATGAAACATTTAAGTGAATTTCCCCCCATTTTATGACTTTTCGTGCCAGAGTTATGAAGTGAATCACTGCAGTTGTTAAACACGGTTGTTAAGTGAATCTGGCTCCCCCATTGTCAGAAGGTCTCAAAAGGGGATCACATGACCTCAGGACACTGCAACTGTCATAAATATGAATCAATTGTCAAGCATCTGAATTTTGGCCATGGGACTATGGGCCTATTGCAATGGTCATAAGTGTGAAAAATGTTCATAACTCATTTTTTCAGTGTCTTTGTAACTTTGAATGGCCACTAAATAAACTGTTATAAGTCAAGGACTTTCAGTATAAGAAAAAAGAATTCAAAACAGTCTAAATCCTTAACATAAGAGGACACCTAATCCAAATCGCTAATCAATCTTTCAGAATCGCTTCATGTAGCACTAAAGAACACAAGAGAATTCTTGGCCTTAAAAAAGAAAAAAATCAAATGCAAGATTATTGTCCTGTATTGCTGTTAAGGGGAATGAAAAAGAACGGAAGGACTTAAGTTGTTTTGTAAACTCTCTTTCTCTTTTTATAGCACTACAATGGATACTTCAGATTCTGTAGCTCCATCTGAAAAACCAAAACAGAAAGGTAACACAAGCAGTTCAGAATTATTAGAAACTGGTTTGGGAACAAATAGAACTGTTTGTTTTTGAATTAACCATCCACCAGTGCAATTACACACATTCCTTACATATTCGTACAAAGATAGGCAGGCCAGATAGTAGGCAGACTTTATATACCGAGTTTTGCTAAAATGAACACTCCCAAAAAGCACACACCCATTTAGTTTTTGCATTATCTTGTAGAAGCATTTGGAAAGGAAGGCTATTTTAAACCATAGTTTGAGTCAGGTTGCTGTGATAATAGCTTGCCAGCCCACTGAAACTCTAGATTTAGATATTCCTGATTTGGATGTAAATATTTGGATGTAAATCGCTCTCTGGACAGGTCAACATTTAAATGAATGAAATAGTGACACAAAAAATTACTTTTGTATTTAGGGATGTCAGCAGTATTACAAATCTGCAGGCACAATCTAAGTCTAAGCGAGTTCAGTCAGGCATGGATTTTGCACAGTAAATGTGTGAAACCAATAGCTGTGTTTCCTGTAGTTTTATTACATTGATGTCCATTTTTGTAGATTCTAAAAATTACAGAGTGGCTTTTGATTTTTGTAGTCAATTTTGGGGTGGGTGGGGGAGTACAGCCTAAGACCCAAAGCCTTGAGTCCAAAACCCAAAACCCTTCCAAAAGTGTAATTTCAAAGTAACAAAGGAAGAAAATGGTAAAGTACATTCACATCAGAGGTGGGCTCCTACCGGTTCAGACTGGTTTGGCTGAATAGGTAGTAACTTGGTTGGCCACACCCCCAAACAGGTTCTATTGGTGGCGCCATAGATGCCGCCATCTTGTTTTTTTGCTTCTGTGCATGCAATTTTTTTACTACTGCGCATGCACACATAGTGCGCATCAAGTGTATATGTGCGTAAAGCACGCATGTGAAGTGCGTCCCTGAGCAAACCAGCAGTAACAGAAGCCGGAACCCACCCCCAATTCACATGAATTTCATTTCCTTATTAACATTTTAAAATTGCCTTCTTCAACTATGGTCTGAGGAAGGTTGTGCACCCACTGCTTAAGGATATCCTATGTCATTCAAAGTGTAAAATCCTGGGGGGGGGGGAGTCAAGCTTAGGAAGAAATCAGGCCAATTTAATATTTGGTCAAGCCTGTTGCTAGCAGCTATTGCAAGTATGTAAAACCACACATCCTCCATCTGCTTTATGATAAGTAAATTCTTAAATATATATATTTTTTCCTTTTCATCATTTCAAAGGCAGGAAACCAAAACAGAATAAAAAAGCAGAACTGCAAGAAGAAAATGAGGATACAAGTTCTTTGGGGGAGTTAACAGAGAGTCCACAACAAGGTAAAATTGAGCTCTTCTAGCCCAACCCCTTGCTCAGGCAGGAGACCTCAGGCAGGATACCAGTGATGGCTCACTTTTTTGTCACTCCATGCCAAAGGCGCACGCAGGAACCCATAATCCAATGTACATGCAACCCCCCATGTGTGCCCCCCATGCATGCGTGTGTGACCCCCTGCACACCCCACACTCCCCACACATTTGCACACAACCTCCCATGCATGGCAGAGACCCCAAAACCATCTGGCCGATGGGAGGCGTGCGCACACGCATGCACGGTGGGGCTCAGCTGGGGCAATGATGCATGTGCCCCCAGAGAGGGCTCTGTGTGCTGCCTGTGGCACGTGTGCCATGGGTTCGCCATTATGGCCTTATACTATTCCAGACAAATGCCTGTCCAGTCTCCTCTTTAAAACCTCCAGCGATAAAATTTAACTGCTCCATATGTTTATCTTATCAGGAGCGAGGCCTTAGAGATTTAATGGGCATTCTGAGCTCACGGATTGCAGAGCATATTTTGGAGTGAGTGTGTGGGGGGGAGGAGATACAAGGAAATAGACTCGTTCAAACTCATGTTCAACTCTCTTTCTGCCTTTCCCAGAGGACAGGGTTGTACAAGGACAGAGAAAAGTGATACAAACTTCCTTCCTCATCGTATCAAATCAACAAATAGCTCCTTGCAGTTGGAACACAGCAATTTTTCAGTAGTATCATTTGGAGTCTAAGTTTAAGTCTAAGTTAAAATCTAAGTCTAAGCTTAAATTCCTTCCACTCCACATCAAAAGTCAGGAGCAACAAGCCTGGGAAGATGGGAAAAAACAACAGTGGATTCTCCCCTTTTGAGCAATAAATTGTGGCTGCTGGTTTCCTGCTGTGATTAACCACAGAAAAAACAGTCTGTTCCTTTTCAGGCAGTTGCTTATCGAAAACTAGGTGCCCATCATTTATGCAGAGAGAATTTGTGTATGTGAAAATAGAGGTAATCCTTGACTTAACGACCACAGTTGAGGCCAGAGTCTCCATTGCTACATGAGGCAGTTGTTAATTGAGTTGTGCTTATTTTACAACCGTTTGCCTTAACCACTGTAAAGGAAATCACTGCAGAGGTTAAGTAAATCATGCAATTGTTAAACAAATCTGGCTCCCCCTCCCTTGACTTTGCTTGTTGGAAGCCAGCTGGGGAAATTCCACATGGTGATCACATGACCACCACAGGACAATGCAACTGTCATAAGTACATGCCAGTTGCCAAGTGCCTGATCGTGTGGCCATGGGGATATTATAACGGTTATGAGCGTATGCCACTTTTTCAGTGCTGTTGTAACTGAACTGTCACTAAATTAATAGTTGTCAGTCAAGGCCTACCTGTATATACAAACATGTTCTCTCTCTCTCTCTCTCTCTCTCTCTCTCTCACACACACACACACACACACACACACACACACACACACTTTGCGAAAATGGCAGAAAAGTCTAACAGCTGCATAAGCTCATCAATTCCCAGAATTTCCATCCCTTTCTGCATGTCTCAGACGCCTATTTCCTTTTTCCTTCCCCAGAATCTGGCCCTCAGTATTCCTACTGAGGGATAAATCTTTTTTGCAAGTCCAGATGGCTGCTGCCAGTTGTGAAATCTAAAAATTTTCACTACTGGTTCTGTGGGCGTGGCTTGGTGGGCGTGGCTTGGAGGTTATGTGACCAGGTGGGCCTGGCTTGGTGGTCATGGTCATGTGACCGAGTGAGCTCAAAAACCAACTTTCATACTTCACACACAAATGACACAAAAGCTGCACAATTGACTCCCACACAATGCAAAAGCAGCTGGACTTCATACAAAATGGCCCCTGTAACAAGCAGGAACCTCACAGAGTCACGGTTAGGAGTCATAGGTAGTAAAAATGCTTTAAAAAAGTAAAAGAAAAAAAAAAGGTTCCGCCATCCCCCAGCACAGCTGATTGTCAAACAGCTAATAGTCAGAACCTTTTTTTAAAAACTTTTTCAAGCATTTTTTTTACTACCAGTTGGGTGAATAGGTAGCAAAAACGCTTTTTAAAAAGTTTTTAAAAAGGTTCATCAGCTGTGACAATCAGCTGTGCCATACGAACATGGTAACCTTTTCTTTTACTTTTTAACAACATTTTTTTACTACCGGTTCAGGGAACCAGAAGCATTTGTTACTATCGGTTCCAGTGAACCGGCCGGAACCGGTAACATTTCACCCTTAGCTGCTGCCCTCAAGAAATCGTTTTTCTTTGTTTTCAAATCAGCCTTTTCCCAGCAAGCAATTTTACAAATGGGCTGCATTTCTCTGAAAACAGATCAGATTTTTTTTCTTTGTCATCATGAGGTCTCACCTTTTGAAGTTACATGAAAACTGAAGAGTAAAACAACAATAATGAAAGAGGATTGGAATATCATAGCTTCATTTATATGAAAATCTTTCTGCTACGTCTTGAATTTTCTTTGTTTGAAAAATATCCATGTTTTAATATCAGCATGAGTTAGAACAGTTTTGAACAACCATGCATTAATTTGTAAATTTTGTATATTGTTGTCATTTTAGATCTGTCCAGTGAAATTATTCCATACTCTGAAACAGGTATGAGGTGCACATCAGAAGTTCGGCTTTTTGTTATGAAATCTGAGGGCTTCTAAGTAGACAATCAGTGGTGTAGTGATTAAAGCATTAGGCCATGAGTTCTAGTTCCACCTTGTGCACAGAGCCAGCTGAGTGACCTTGGGCCAGTCACTATCACTCAGCTCTAAGAAGGAGGCAACGACAACACTTCTGAAAAACCTTGCCAAGAAAACTGCAGGAATCCTGAAAATTAGACACGATTGAATGGAAGAGGGGGGGGGGAAACTAAAGCCCAATCCTTTTTCCTCCTCTTTGCTACTTTGGCATTGCCAAACTTCATAGATCTCCTGTCTCCTCCTGATCTAGTTGCAGGGGTGGGCTGCTACAGGTTCGTCCAGGTTCAGGAGAATCCGTAGCTACACGTTATGGCCGGTTCGGAGAACCTCCAAATCCCACCCCTGGCTGGCCCCGCCCACTCCTTCCCTCCCACCCCACCCCTCCCAAGAGTTTCCACGCAGCCCATTTTAGATGCAAGGTAAGTAAGTGCAGGGCCCGCACAGAGTCTCTGGAAGGGGGGAAAACGGGCCTTCCAGAACTTCTGGAAGGCCCATTTTCGGTCTCCAGAGGGCTTCTGGAGCTTGGGGGAGGCAGTTTTCATCCTCCCAGGGGCCTGTGGAAAGCCTTCAGAACCTGGGGGTGGTGAAAACGCCCCCCTCCCATGGTGCAGATGGCCGACTAGGCCACACCCACCTTGACATGCCCACCTAGCAACCGAGGAGATAACTGGGGAGGACATTTTTGAATCCAACCCCTGCCTAGCTGGCATGTTGAGAGACCAAGAAAACAAATGGAGGCATTTGGAAATGAATTATCTTGGCTGCCCTGATTTAAGCAAGTAGCAAAACAAGCTGGAAAAGCACTCAGGAAGGTACAGCACTGAATCTCCTGCAGGGGTGAGGCTCTGGAAAGATCCTCAGTGCAAGTTTGTCCCAACCTTCTAGAAATACTGGACTACAATTATTAATTAAATTAAGTTCATTAATTTTGTTTAAGTTAAGCTTTTTAATAATTTGTTTTCATGTCTGTCGTTGCTTCTTGTGGTAGAGTTCTTGGTGTATTGTGAGGTTAGTTGTTTGGTTGCAGACATTTCATTATCAGATTAGGTAATATCATCAGTGTTAATGAGGGTGGGGTTTGCTTTCTGTTTCTATTCAGTAGCTTGCTCTTCCAGTGTTGGTTGTTGTGTGGTTTTCTCCTTGGTAATGTCTTGATTTGTGCATTGTTTTCTTGGTCTGGTGTTAATCTGCTCGTGGCCACTGCAACAAAGGTTTTATTTTGTTTTTTGCATCTTTTAAAAGATAATATAATTGTTTCAGTCAATGAATTAACAATCACAACAGGGTGATAACCAAGAAAGGTGATACAAAAGTGAAAAGTGATAACCTCACAATTATCAAATCTTTGTAGTTGAAAATTTTTTGTTTACTGTATATAACCCACATGTTCTTGGCACACATATATTCTAAACAAATCAGGCTTGTGGGTTCTAAACAGTTTTTTTTAAGGAAAAGTCTACATTATTGAACTCTAAGTAGTCATATATTTAAAACTAAAGGTTCTGATCTTAAGAGAGTGTGTGTTTCAGAGTTTATGACAATCCAGCCCAAGAATTCTGGCTAGCCTAAGATTTTTGTTTAATATTATATATTTAGAATTCATTCATTATAGTGAATTTTAAATATGTTTTATTTAAGAAAACAGTGAATAGAAAATCACTGAATACCATAAACTCCAATATGATCTCTAACAATAATAGAAATCCTTCTTGATCTGTTGCAAACTGTTAGCAATTTCTCAAAATCATTCTTCATATTTTACTTATGCAAACAAAAATGAATATGGTCTTACTTCAAATATCTCCAGGCAGCTGGGAGAACTATCATTTCCCACTCCTCAGTTCTATTGTAACAAACATGATATTATGCATAAACCAATTCCTTTTTTAATAAAGACATGCCTTTTTAAAATGCAAACTTGTTATTTACCAGAAAAATCAGTGGCAGAAGGAACACCTGCAGTTGGTAAATATAATCGTTTAAAATCCTATATGTTTTCTTCTGCACAATATGTATGTTTCATTTGTATCATATGTTAGTTATTTGTCTAAGATTTGAAAACCTAAGTACCCTTGGCTGGTAGTTTCTCATCAGAAGGGACATTATTTTTTGAAAAAAACAAAAATATTGTATGGATCTCAAATACTGGCTCTTTCAAAGGAATAGTTGATGAGACAAATTCTCTGATTTACCTTTTCTGTGCAGGGATAGGAAATATAGAAGTTTGTACAGTACAGTAATTGATAGAGGTCAGTAGAAAGGTTGAATTGCTGCCCTCAGGTTACCAGTGTCTAAAATTCTAAAACAGTTCCTAACAATAGTTAGAACGTCCAAGGAATTGAGCGTACGTGATAAAAGCAGGACCTTTAATGTAAAAGGTAGCACATTGTCCCTATCCAATGCTTGATGGTAAACAGATAGTTGTCAGCTTCAATGCCTTAATTGAGTTAAAGGGGCGGGGGGTGGGGGGGCTTGCCAAACCATACATTTTAATTCAAATTTCATTTCTCACAGTGTGTGACAATGGTGTCTGTTACTCAAGATGGTGGGTTCCAAGGATTCGGAAAGATGGTAAGAATATAACTGATCACAAACTTAAATCACAAATTCGTCTCTTTGTGAGACAAGGCTTAAGCCCAGATGTTTAGATTTCTATCCTAGATTGTCATAACTAAATAAAAAAAGAAGAATATTCATATATTGTGTTAGATCAATGCGGGAAAGAAGAGACAATAAGCTCAGGAAATTTTCAGCACATTTTATTTTCCTAGATGCTGCAATACGAACTGCGGGCAGCTCTCCATTTATTGGCAGGCTAGCCGGCCAATGGCAGCAATTTAAAATTCCCACAGTTTGGCGAACCAATTCGCAGGGACATGCAAATCTATGCTACGTATGTACGTACATAACACCTTGTATTTTCCCTATATACAACATATTTCCTATATACAAAATACAACACCTTGTATTTTCCCTATATACAACATAGATAAGGTGCAAATCATATTCATATAAAGATGCTTTCTCTCTAACTAAATAACCATAATTAGGGTTTTTTTAACCTAAAAACCTTCAGCAATTTTATTTATTTTATTAATAAAATTTTAAATAGCTGCCCATCTCACTAAAACAAACTCTGGGCTGTATGTAACAATGAGATAAAACGAACAATATTAAAAACCACAGATCTATAAATCCATATCAATGAACGTCATAGAAAACCAAACGTACAAATCCTAGACAAGCAAAGGAATAAAAATGGCTACCTCAGCAATAGAGACCATTCAGAATATCAAAAAGGACGGAGCCAATCTAATGTGGGGGTGGGTGGGTGGGAAGGATATCCCATAAGCCAGATGACTCAGCAGAGAAGGCACATCCCCTGTGCTCCTTCAAATGTTTCATCCCTCACCAGTGGAACAGGCAACATGCCCGCCCTGCCAGATTTAGGTTGATATAACCAGGGAGAGGCAGTCCCTCAAATTGATCAGCAAATATCCTATTTTTAATAAGTTTACAGCTCAGGCTACCTACTTGTGTGTGAACAGAATATGCTCCCTTCTCCCATAACATGTACTCTTGAGAACTCGAGTCAAGTTCTTTTCTGCTTAATGTACATGGGGAAGTATTTTCCTCACTGATTCTGGGGGAAGTTAGTTAACCTACTTAACTGCTGTTTAAATTATAAAAATATTCATATTATGCATATATATCCAGAAGTGTGTATGTGTGTGTGTGTATGAGTGTGTGTGTATGCATGTATGTGTATGCAAATGTATATACACACAAACGCACACACTATATGTTTGCATACAATTTCCAATATTAGATCTTTATTTTCATGAAAATATATGAAATTACAGCCATTAAATTAGACCCTTAAATATTTTCTTTTTTCTTTTTTTTCAGATGAATTCTTTCATTTTGTCATTATCTGTTTTGCTGTTGGAATGTTATTAGTCTGCTATTATAAATATAACAGTAAGTGAACATTACAATGTATTGATTTTACATAGAGAAAGAGAGAGCAAAATATAGCCTCATTCATACATCTCATTCTTTCTTTCTGTAGACTGGACAATTTCCACTGGCATTGGCTTGATGACCTTTGCTGCCCTAGAAACAACAGGAATATATTTTGGCCTTTGTGAGTGTTTCATCTGTATTGATTTGTGCACTAGTAAATCAAGCTGCCGTATATTCATAATTTAAGAAGTCACTATGACGGAAATAAGCAATTCTTCAATAACTCAAACTGTAATGGTCAGCTATATTAATTACCTATTTGGTTGCTTTTCTGACAGCGGATTTCTTGTTTCTTTTCTACTAGGGCAACGCATTCGAAATATCCTGGAATCTTTCATCCCCCTTATCCAAAGAATCAGAATGCCTGGTAATTCTATTTTTTTAGTTTTCCTTTTGGAAACCCTGTGCAACTTTCAAGGTCATGTTGAGAAAAGGTTATCCACTGTCAGGGATCTCCATTTTGTCTAAGCCAAATATGACTTGGCTGGATTGGATTTAGCTCATTTGTAAAAAAAAAAAAAAAAAAGGCCACTCTTGATGAGCCATGGTGGTGCAATGGTTAGAGTGCAGTACTGCAGGCTACTTCTGCTGACTGTTGGCTGACTGCAATTTGGCAGTTCAAATCTCACCAGGCTCAAGTTGACTCAGCCTTTCATCCTTCCGGGGTGGGTAAAATAAGGATCCACATTGCTGGGGGCAATATGCTGACTCTGTAAACTGCTTAGAGAGGACTGTAAAAGTACTGTGAAGCAATATATAAGTCTAAATGTTATTGCTACTGCTATTATAAACTGGTTTATAAACCATGTTTTATACTTAGCTGCTTGTACAAATCATAGAACATTGATTAGTAGGGTTGGAAGGTACCTTGGAGGTCTTCTAGTCCATGGTGTCCTTAACCCCAGGTCTACAGATTGTTGGGAACTGGGCTGCGCAAATGTTGGGTGAGCACGGACCCATCCTTTCCCCCTTGCTCACCGCCACCATCATCACCGCTATCGATCCATGGAGTTAGAAAGATTGGGGACCGCTGTTCCTAGTCCAACCCCCTGCTCACACAAGAAACCCTATACCATTTCAGACAAATGGTTTTCCAGTCTCTTCTTGAAAATTTCCAATGATGGAGCCCCTGCAACTTCTGAAGGCAAGCTGTTCCATTAGTTGACTGCTCTCACCATTAGGAAATTTCTCCTTAGTTCTAAGTTGGATCTCTTTTTAATGATCTTACGCCCATTACTTCTTGCCCTGCCCTCTAGCGCTTTGGAAAATAGATCTACCCCTTTTGCTCTGTGACAGTCTCTCAAGAACTGGGAGACTGTTATCATGTCCCCCATAATCCTTCTCTTCGATATGCTAGACTTACCAACCTTCATCAAAGGATTTAGCTTCCATACCCTTTACTAGCTTTGTGGCTCTTCTCTGAACTCTTTCTAAGGCCTCAGCTCTTTATATATCATTGTGACCAGAACTGGATCCAACAAGGTTTCTTCCATAATCTCTGGCTACACAAATCCTAGTTTAGAGCAGCACAAACCCCACCTAAGTGAAATGATTAAAAGGGTAAAGGTAAAGGTTCCCCTGCACATGCGTGCTAGTCGTTCCCGACTCTAGGGGGCAGTGCTCATCTCCGTTTCTAAGCTGAAGAGCCAGCGCTCTGTGGTCATGTGACCAGCATGACTAAAGGCTGAAGGCACACAGAACGCTGTTACCTTCTCACCAAAGGTGGTTCCTATTTTCCCATTTGCATTATTAAATGCTTTTGAGTTGCTAGGTTGGCAGAAGCTGGGACAAGTAATGGGAGCTCATTCCATTACATGGCGTTAGGGATTTGAACCGCTGAACTGTCGACCTTCTGATCAGACAAGCTCAGCGCCTTAGCCACTGAGCCACCGTGTCCCACTAAGTAAAATGATTATTAAATGCGTGTCTAAAAGTTAATCTTTGCTGCATTTCTGCAAACATATATTAATAAGTGGTTACAAATTAATCTTTGTCTTTGTTTTTATTATGTAGGGTTCAAAAAGCTTAACTAAACCAGAAATCTCAAGAGCACTGCAAAAATCGTGTTTGGTTTCATGACTGCAGTGACAACTGTAACAATGTGCAAACAATATAAATGTCTGAGCTAAAGAATTGAGATCCTAGGACTGGAGTTGGTAAGATGGAATGAAGAGCTTGGGTCACCCAAACACAGCACAGATGCCATCCGCAGCTCCACAACAGCCCGAAGGGAATCAGCCTTCAAACAGTCCTTTACAAGGAATGGGCTGGAGAAATAGACTCAAGATTTAAACCTTGGCACATGCGTATAATATAGCTAGACTTTCAGACTCTTTAAACTGTTTTTCTCATTATTAGAGATGCTGGTACTGCAATAAAGTTGCTTATCTATCCCCAAGACTTGTCCTTGAATTTTCTGCCTACTTTGTGACTTTGTGTCTGGGTTACCAGAGAGGGATTTATTGGGTTGCAGATCAGAGGTGCAGATCAGAGGTGGGTTCCTACTGGTTCAGACTGGCTGCCAGACTTTGTGTCTGTGTCTGAGGGATTTATTGGGGTGCAGATCAGAGGTGGGTTCCTACTGGTTCAAACAGGCCACCAAATCACTACCGGTTGCCGTGATTTGGCAGCCTGGGTTGCTGGAATTGGCAGCGACCAATGCCTACCATGCCCCCCAACTGATTCTCCTATGGGGCCGCCACCTTGAATTTCAGTTCTGCGCATGTGCAGAACAATTGTAATTGCACAAGTTTATTTTTTTTCTTTTTTCAATGTTTTGCACATATGCAGACCTATTTTTGTTCAAATGCGCATGAACGCACTGCGCATCTGGTGTGAATGAAGCGCGCGCACACAGATTCTTTTGAGATCCTCCTATGTTCAGGAGACATTATTTTATTTTATTTTATCTTTAAAAGATGAGAAACAGGTCTCCATATAAATTATAATCTTCTATGTATACATTTACTGAGAAATCAGAGATTTCTCCCTCTTTTTAAACATAAAAGAGAACAATTTTTCAAGAGCTAATCTTGGAAATATAATATTGTCTTTGGCTCCCTCTTGTGGCTTCTGTAACTCCTGCAACAATTATACAGTGCTCTGAAGTATTTCAATAACAGGACATTCTGCTCACTCTTCATAAGCGTCAGTATAATCGGTGCAGATTCCTTTAACCACAGTTCATGCTATGAAAATGCTTTACAATCTATGTCTAACTTAGAACTACTACGGACCTCCGCTCCTTCCGCCAAAAAGTTAAGACCTATCTGTTCCATCAGGCCGGCTTGGCCTAATTTATGCTCCTCGCCCCAGTCTGTAGTTTTAAATTATTTAATCTGGTTTTAATGGGATACAGTTTTAATGTTTTTATAAATTTTAGTACAGGGTTATTATTTAATTCGGTTTTAATTTTGTATGTATTGTTATGGTTTTAGATGTTTTTAATTTTCCTGTACACCGCTCCGAGTCCCTTTGGGGAGAGGGGGCGGTTTAGAAATTTAATAAATTATTATTATTATTAAATTATTATAGATCCTGTTGTTATTTAACTCATGTAAAATTTATGCATAAATTAGAATTAAATCACAGGAAAGAAAAGTTTTACTTATCACCACAATTTTCACTTTTGGATGTTTCTAGAAGTTTTGAAGTTCTCTTGAAGTCCCCTTCTCTTTATCTCGCCTCCCTCCAACTGTAAATCTAACTAGACAGTTTTTATTTTAAGATAATTCTTGAGATAAACATTTTCTGAGGCTTTTGAAGTTGTCTTCTCTCATGCCAAGAGGATTATAAATTCAATTCAGCTGTGTGTGTGTGTGTGAGAAAGAGAGAGAATGCAGTAACACTTCACAGAACACTTCTATTGTGAGTTTCTTCAAAACAATTAAATAGGGCTCTTCCAGCATTTGAAAGAGATGCTGTGCAATTCACAAGCACCTTCACAAGCATTAAAGCAGCTGTGTCCTTTGTAACACGTGTGAGGCTGCTTGTGCCTCTCACAGGCTGCCTGCCTCTTTATGTACATGCATAACCACTTCATTTCCCTGTCCAGAGGCAGTGTTGTCTGGTGGAAAACTTAAAGCAGTTGGACAAGCTCTGCAGAGGAAATGGCTCCTTTAATGCCTTAAGAAAGGGTGTTTTGCCTGTTCGCTTCAGCAGCACATATACTAAAATTGGAATGATACACAGAAGATTAGCATGGCCCTTGCGCAAGGATGACATGCAAATTTGTGAAGCGTTCCATATTTTTCAAAATAAATCTGCATTGCGCAAAAAAAAAGGTGTTTTGTGTACACTAATATGGTTTGTGCCTTGGCCTTGCACAATCTTGCAACGGAGGCTCTACAAGTGGCCAGAATATGAGTAAAATACATGTGCTAATTATATATAAATCAATACTTTTCTATTTACTCATTCTAAGGAGGAAGTGTATTGTAGCCCCCACATTCCTCCACTTTACTACTACAATCATTGTGACAAAAAAAAAAAATCCTTACTTTGGTTCAAATATTTTAAACACAAACACAACACAGTTTGAGATAAGTAAAATTTGAGTTAATGTCTGTGAACCCATTCGTTATGGATTATGATGTCAGCGCTCATTGTGATACATCAAACTAGCTGAATGAGATTTATTCAGGAATAAAACTCGGTACTGTAGTGTGATGCGTGAAAAATACATCTGACTTTTAATTTTGAGATTCTAAGCGGCAACACAGGCAGACCAATGAACTTCAGTTTGTTTTTGCTGGAATGATATTCGTTCTGTGCCATTTGCATTTAAATAGTCATTGATTTCTGAAGGATTGAAATCTATCGTAATAGGCTAATGTAGGCCAGATACTTTTTGCAATCCCTACAAACAAACAGCAGAGTTGTGGGAGTTGGGCAGCAAAAAGTTTAATAAGTTATTATTTATTTATTTACTTTATTCATACACCATCCATTCCTGGAAAATTTATTTAATTATTTAATTCTGTCTTTTGAATTCCCATACTTGTAGAATTGAATTCAACACTCTTACTTCCTTGCTATTCGTTTTTTTCCCTCTCTTCCCTCTCCAACCCTGCTGAAACCAGCTGGAATTTGGGAATCCTCTGTTCTGCAGATTTCTTCCCTCATGACCTAGTGCAGTGATGGCTAACCTTTTTGTCAAGGCATGCCAAAAGGGGGGGAGCGAGGGGGGTCACACCCACCCACACCCATAATGCAATGCCCACCCCCTCTTGCATGCATGCACAACCCACCCACCCCTTGGCGCATGTGCACAGGCCTCACTGAAGCCTCCGGACTTCTGGGAGGCACGTTAGGTCATTTTTTGCCCTCCACAGGCTTCAGGGAAGCCTCCTGAAGCCTCCAAAGGGAGAAAAATGGCCCGACACGCAAACTGGAAGTTTGTTCCTGAACTTCCAGTGGGCCCCATTAGGTTGTTTTTCACCCTACCCAGGTTTCAGGAGGCTTCCCTGGTTTGTGTGTTGGGCCATTTCTTTCCTTCCAGACACTTCAGGAGGCTTCCCTGAGACCTCCAGAGGGGGGGAAACAGCCCAACATGCAAACCAAAACTCCGTCCCCAAACTTCCAGTTTGTGTGTTGGGCAGTTTTTCGCTCTCTGTAGGCTTCCGGGAAGGGTGAAAAATGGCCCAAAATCAAGGCCGAAAATCAGCTGGCTAGCACGCGCATGTGCACTGGAGCTGACAGGGCAACGCCTTGCGTGCCCTCAGAAACAGCTGTGTGCCATAGGTTCACCATGGCACACAGTCTCGTATCACTGCCTTCCAGGAATCCATCCAGCTACTTGTAGTCAGAGGCGTAGCGTGGGGGGTGCAGGGGGGGCCGGCCGCACCGGGCGCAACATCTGGGGGGGCGCGCTCGCACTCGCAGCTCTCCGTCGCTTCGGGAAAGGGGATCGAGTAAGGCAGGAACAGCGGCAGCCGGGGAATGTGGCCACCGCCGCGGGGACTGGAGAAGCGTCGCCCGAAGCAAGAGCGGCTGCAAGAGGAGGCGTTTTCTCCCCGTCGCCCCGTCTTCTTCCTTGGGGAAAGGCGCCGGGTGGCTGCTGATTGCGGATCTTGGTTTTAAAAGAAGGGGAGCCGCTGCCTTGGCCGAGACCCTCTCGACCCGGATCTTTACCATCTGAAAGCCGCAGATTCTCGGGACTCGTTGGACGAAGACCGCCCAGGATCTTAGGGGCTTTTTCATATTTTTATTAGTATTATTTCTCGGGTGGGGGAGGGGGGACCCGGAATCCAGGAAACCGGGAGGGGGCGGGAAATCGCAGGGAAAAGGAAGAGAGCTCGGCGGGCGGAAGGTGGGGAGAGCTCGCGCGTTCCAGCTGATTCAGCAGCGGTCTTGTGAATGCGCGGAGATGTAGCTGACAGGGCGGGAGAGGCGTCGCGCTCTCCAGATCGAAGGGAGGCCAGCTCTTTCGGGTACCTGCCGGCTGCGGCTGCCTCCCCTACCCCGCTACCGTCAGATCTTCCTGCACCCCTCCTCTCCCCCCTTCCCGTTTCTCGCTTCCCCGCCGCTCCGCATGCTGCGCCCTCCCCGTCCTCGATGCCGCTGCTTCCCCCGGGGGGGGGGCTAGAAAGGCGCCGAGAAGGATGAGCGAAGGGGTCGCCTCGCCGCCGGGTGCCGCAGCCGCTGCTGAGGAGGAGGCGGTGGCGGGCGGGGGCCCTGCGGCGGGCGATGGAGTGGAAGAGACTCGAGTGCTAAAATCCACGGGTTAGGGGGCGCAAATTACTTGCCTTGCCCCAGGTGCTGACAACCCACGCTACGCCACTGCTTGTAGTGGCCATTTCCCATTGCTAGACTTCTATGACTGTGACTGTTGTGATGGTGTATTTTATGCCCCTCCAGAACCCGAACAGTTGTCTCCCAAGGGACGTTTTGATGCAGGGGTCCCCAACCTTTTTGGCACCAGGGACCGGTTTCATTTTAAAAAAATTCTGCAGACCAGTGGTCATGGCTCGGCCGGTGTAGAGGGGGACCTTGGGGGGAGGGGGAACAGGTGGCGCATGCACACGGGGGGGGGGGGGGTGAGTCGGCTCACTCATCCCTCTCGGCCCCCAATGGAGCGAGCAGCCGCATCTGCGCTCTCCCGCCCCCGGCGTGCGCTCTGCCCAGAGGGCTGCCCCTTCCTCCCTCCTCCTCCTCTCCGGTCCTGCGGCCCAGTTCCTAACAAGCCACGGACCGGCACCGGTCCACGGACCAGGGGTTGGGGACCCATGTTTTGATGGACCTTAGCTGCTGCATCAACTATAGCATTTGGTGAGGGTGGGATTTCTACACTGGGCCTAGCAGCAAAAGCACAATCTCTTATACTTATCATTTCTTGTGTTTGATAATTCAGAGCCTGAGCTTTGATTTCTATCTGAAGACGGAGCACTATGCCATGTTACTTACTTTCATTCTCTGTATGGGGGATGGTGGTAGTCCTAGATATAAGCAACAAAATCCTGCAGCTTATCAAACCGCATTGTAATTCACTATAGTCACATGTGACTACCTGTTAGCATTACTTGGGACAATAAAATCCAAACTTAAGAGGCCCTTCAGCTGCTCATATAAGCTAGTCCTCGAATTATGACAATTGGGTCATAATTATGATTAGAATTTCCATTGCTTAGCGAGACAGTTGTGTCCCATTTTATGACATTTTTGCATGGTTGTTATGTGAATCACTGCAGTTGTTAAATTAATCATGTGGTTGTTAAGTGAACTCAGCTTCGGGGGCATTGACTTTGCTGTCTAGAAAGTCAACCATAGTAAATATGTATCAGTTGCCAAAGGCAAATTTTGATCACGATAATGGAGATGTCGTAATGATTGTAAGTGCAAGGTCTGGTTGTAAGTCACTTTTTTCACTTTCCTTGTAACTTTGGTGGCTAGACAAACGGCATCATATAAGTCGACTATTGTACATTAGTAGAGGTAGAAGCATGCTTGAAGCTAAAAATACCAGGGTCTGAACAAAAGACCATGTGGGGGAAAAAAATTCAAGATTCTCTGAACTTCTCAAAGAACAATGAAATGCCCTAAAAATAACAATTGCAAACTTTTGTTTTCTCTTCCATTCTCTCGGGAGTCCTTGTTCTACACCTCAGTGGCTGCTGGATAGGCTAGTAATAGATTGCAAAGCTGAACTATGGCTTCTGGTCTATAGCTTCTGTTTATTTAAACTGATTAATGAGTCAGCTAGGAACTATGTTTACATTTACACAATTTAGATAACCCTGCTGTCAAGCAGGAGAGACCAAGAGATGAACCTGCAACCGATTGCAAGAAGTAATTCATATGGATAGAGGGGGAAACAGGTCATTTTCACCATACGACTGGAAAGAGCAACAGTTTAAAAACAGTGACCAGCCAGAAAAATAATATTTTTTAGTTTTTATAAAACTCATTAAATAGAATACCCAAGGATCGCCATCTTTGAATGTGAGGAGATTTATAAAGCATTTCAGTGTATTGGACAATACCATTAAAGTATGGCAGTTTGCTATTCTAGGACAGGGTGTCAAACTGGTGGCCTGTGGCCGGATGCGTCATGCAGAGGCCACGCCCACAGGCCAGCTCTGCGAAGGGGGAAAACATCACAAAATGTCATGACGGTAATGTGACACTGTGAGTTGGGCACCTGTGTTCTAGGAGATTGAAGATAGAAGACCATGTTTCATATTTTATGCTAGACATGAAGATTTCCAAACAATTCCAGCTTTTTAATACAAAGTGGGACGCGGTGGCTCAGTAGCTAAGACGCTGAACTTGTCGATCAGAAAGGTTGGCAGTTCGAATCCCTAGTGCTGCGTAACGGAGTGAGTTCCCATTACTTGTCCCAGCTTCTGCCAACCTAGCAGCTTGAAAGCATGTAAAAATGCAGGTAGAAAAATAGGAACCACCTTTGGTGGGAAGGTAACAGTGTTCCATGCGTCTTTGGCATTTAGACATGCCGGCCACATGACCACGGAGATGTCTTGGGACAGAGCTGGCTCTTCAGCTTTGAAATGGAGATGAGCACCACCCCCTAGAGTCAGGAATGACTAGCACATACGTGTGAGGATACCTTTACCTTTAATACTAAGCATTAAGACAATCAGACAACTTTTTTTCAGGAAACGCTTACTTTTATTAGAACTGTTTGCATATGGTTTTCAACATGTACTCAAATGTTACAGTGCTCTGTATAAAAAAAAATTCTGCCCAATAAAGATCCAATCATGATAAAAGCAGCACGTTACAAATTGAAATTACTCAGCATTCCGTGATTTGGAGACCACCGCCTTCACTGCCTGCATGATGGCATCCTTATCGATGCCAAACAACTTCAGCAGTTCATTCGGCTTCCCGCTTCTTGGCACGTGAGAAACAGCCAAGCGACGGACCATAATCCCTGGTTCACCAATCAGAGCAGATGATACAGCTTCTCCAATGCCACCTAAAGAAGTAAGATGTAAAGAAGATGGTAAGTGAAGTGTATACGTTTTAGTAAGCAAGTGTTATATTTGTACAACAGCCATAACCAAACAAACCATATAGTGAGTTAGGGTGACATACAAATCCTGCCCATATATTTGTTGTTATATTTGTTGTTGTTAGTTGTGAAGTCGTGTATGACCCATTGCAACCCCATGGACAATGTTCCTCCAGGCCTTCCTGTCCTCTGCCATCCACCATTTAAGCTCACGTCTACTGCTTCGGTGACTCCATCCAGCCACCTCATTCTCTGCCGTCCCCTTCTTCTTTTGCCCTCAGTCTTTCCCAGCATCAGGCTCTTCTCCAGTGAATCCTTCCTTCTCATTAGATGGCCAAAGTATTTGGGTTGTTAAGTTAGTAACACGGTTGTTAAGTAAATCTGGCTTCTCCATTGACTTTGCTTGTCTTTCCTTAAAATGGCCTTTCCTTAAAAAGTTTTTTAAAACAAGAGTATGTGTTAGGAATGTAATCCTAGTGTTGGGTTGGCAATATATATAAGCCATGACTGAAATATGGTATCTGTAACTTTAATTGCTACAGTGGGATGTGATTGGCTGTTGTATCCTCAATCAGCCATAAGAGGGAGCCAGAATCACTGTTAGACGCTGATCTCTTGGATGAAGGCTCTGTATGTCGGTTAGATCAGCAAAGCAAAGCAAAGAGAATTGTGAGTTGAGCAACTGTAAGCCAACTATGTATTTGATTCAGGACTATTTATCACTTGTTTGTGAAGAAGTGTATCTTATTTTGTTTTTCTACCACAAGCAAAGTCTACTTGTTTTACCATCAGTGTCTGTGACTGATAGTGTGGATACCTAGCAACATATCTTGCTACGTTCCGTTGCACATTTTTTGGTCTCCTAACAGAGATATCCTTAACAGTATGGTTTGAATCTCAAGAGAACGGTTGGGCAGTGAAACTAAGCTTGAAGCAAGAGCCATGCCTGCGGACAAGAATAGGCAGTCCTCGACTTACAACAGTTCATTTAGTGACCATACAAAGTTACAATGGCGCTGAAAAAAAAGGGACTTGTGACTAGTTTTCACATTTGCAAGTGTTGCGAGCATCATCCCTAGATCAAAATTCAAACACTTGGCAACTGACTCGCATTTATGACGGTTGGAGTGATCTAGGGTCACATGATCCACTTTTTGCGACTTTCCGACAAGCAAAGTCAATGGGGAAACCAGATTCACTTAACAACCATGTTACTAACTTAACAACTGTGTGCGATCAGCTTAACAACTGTGGCAAGAAAGGTCGTAAAATGGGGCAAACCCCACTTTATAAATGTTTCAGTTAGCAGCAGAAGTTTTGGGTTCAACTATCGTCGTAAGTCGGGGACTACGTATATTCGGCGGTCTTTCCTTCGAGGAAAAAGAGCACCTTCAGATTGGCAGAAGAAGAACTGGACATTCATTATACAATGTATTTGAATAGTGAAGATACTCCTTTTTAAAAATATTAATATTTTTAAATATTTTTTAAAAAAATATTTTTTAAATACCTTCAGGGTAATGGTCCTCCACTGTGATAATTCTGCCTTTTGTTTCTCTTGCATTTTTAAGTATAGTTTCTGAATCCAGAGGTTTTATAGTGAATAGGTCGATCACTCTGATGGAAATTCTTTCTGTAAATGAGGAATAAAAATAGCCATGTAGTATATATGTCTCACAAACTGCAAATCAGGAAAGTTAATCCCCCCCCCAAAATGCAAACATTCAACCACAAATAATAATAATAATAATAATAATAATAATAATAATAATAATAATAATAATAATAATAATAATAATAATAATATATTTATTTATTTTATATACCGCGTCCTCTCACCTAGGGGACTCGGAGCGGTGCACAGGGAAAACTAAAACACATAAAATATATACATCAATAAATACAAAAGATAAAAATCAATTAAACTAACTATCCCTGCGCTAAAATACCCATTAAAACTAACAACCCTAAAAACCCCAAGGAAGAGACTACCCTAGGCCGGCCAAGCAGAAAAAGTGTGTTTTTAATTTTTGACGGAAGGAGCGGAGGTCCGTGGTTGTTCTAATGTCGGGGGGAAGGTCGTTCCAAAGGGCTGGGCCCGCCACAGAGAAGGCCTTCCCCTGGGCGTCGCCCGCTGACAAAGTCTAGTGGATGGCACCCGGAGAAGTCCTTCTCTGTGGGAGCGAATCGACCGTGAGGATGTATGGGGCAGGATCCGATCCCGCAGATAGCTAGGTCCCTAAATGTATTTAGCGCATTAATTATGAGATCTGAGGGATGTACTTAATACTCAAAATAATCTAAAATGTATTTATATTTCTGCTGTCTTTCAAATATATGAATCAGATCTGTGTTTCTTCAACCTTTGGAAAGAGGATTATTCGTATCTCCCAATTCTCACATCTCTCCAATTTTCATGTTACCACTTGGTCCAGGGATTATATGACATTTAAAATCAGAGCTGAGAAAGTTCCAGTTTAATGGTCGTTTCAAGCACTGTGCTTGACAAGGGGGGTTGCGGTTTTCCATTGGAGCCCCCGTGTTATAGAACAGCTTCTTCCTAAAGTCAGATCGGTACCAATCCTAATGATCTTTCACAGGTACGTAGTAAAAGCAAAGCTTTTCCACACAGCATTTGGCAGATGACAACACACCAACTTTATTAGTGCCAGGTATTATGGATTCCTGTATTGACTTGGTTTTAAAACCTTTTTTTTTCCTTTCCTAATACTCTAGTTTGCAAACTCATTTAATTTGGATAGTGACACAGATTTTTCAATGTTGGCAAATGTTACAATGTTTACATTTTTGAACCCTTTTTCTACCATGAGCCCAATGTCCTGCTCTTAAACAAGCTGTCTGCAAGAAAAGTATTCAGCCGGTTGATTCTGGTTCAGGTGACCAGGTAGCGGCGGCTGCGGGAAGCTCCACCCACCCGCCCTGATGGAATGCACGGGCCCTGTGCATGCACAGAAGGTGGTACACATGTGCAGATGAAGGGCATGTGACTGGAGCTAGCACACACCCTCACATTTGTGAACGGGTAGGAAAGGTAAGTCAATCCCACTGCTGGATATGATGGTGCCTCGTACATGTTTGTTTTTTTTAAACTGGTGAAGATTGAGAGTATTGTCCTTAAATATAAATGGAATAATGAAGAGTGACTTGTTCAAGCTTCCCAGTATGACATCATACATGTTCAACCATTCTGATCTAACTGTGACTGCAGATCATTTGTTTTTACAGTTTGTATACTTGTATATTTTTTCATGTTTTCAGTCACAAATGAAGTGGTGAATGAAGCATTAATAGAGCATGATGGCTTACATTTGAAACATCTTTTTTTTACAGTTTACAAAGTGATGTTAAAAGGAAATATATAATATTAGTTCAATCATAGTATGCTTTAAAACAAACTTTCAAAAAAAAATAGAAGGGAAAGAATGACATTACACAAATGCAATCTGTTACTAATAGTTAAAACTTGGGGATTTTTAATGCTACACAAGGTCTATAAATAGATATAAGGAGGAACCTGGATCTGAAGTCGTTTTCCAGATTCCAAGATTGCATCATATTAGGACAACTTCTTGTTTCCCTTTTTGCTTTAGAGATATTATATCTGGCTGCAAAAATGCAGGATAACAACTAAATAGGAGCAAAGTCATAAAAAGTTTAACTCCTTGCTATTCTCTTGCATTGCAGTCCATATAGCAGTCATATTTTATAACTCTTTGTTATCTATCTATCTATCTATCTATCTATCTATCTATCTATCTATCTATCTATCTATCTATCTATCTATCTATCTATCATCTATCTATCTATCTATCTATCTATCTATCTATCTATCTATCTATCTATCTATCTATCTATCTATCTATCTATCTACTTTCTACTTCTTTTTTCTAACACTTATTAGAATAACCACCACATTAAAAAGTATTCTATGTCTATCCATTATCTCTTGCCTTTTTTAAAATTTCAACTTATTAGCTTTTTTAAAACGATGCCTGAAAATTCAAAATTTTCCAAGATAGTCATCTATAATCACCTTTTTTAAGTTGTTCAGCCGCAGCGATTGCTTCATGCAGAGTCACTCCTGCCCCAATGACAGTAACCTGATCTTCCTTACTCTTGAACACCACCTGGCAAGAACAACATTTAAACTGAAATCAGCTATCTTGTATTAATCAGCTATTTAGGTAATTTGTTGCAGAGATTGTTAGTGCTGCAATGAAAGGCACAATAATGACATTCATGTTGTTCACGTATTTTGAAATCACTCACCTTGGCATGTCCAACTTGAAAGTTTTCCCCACTGTCATAAATTACAGCATTTTCTGGGCGACTAGTTCTTATGAAGCATATGCCCTGTTTTTAAAAGGAGCACAGTGTGAACTTTAAAGACAATTGCAAGCTATGAATTTAAACCTCAAAATTAAAAAGGCAAGCTAATTCAAAATGGGGATGCAATCATGATTTTTCATTAAGTTGATTTCTTAGTTGTAATACTCTTATCTGAATCCATAGGAAAATTCACTTTCAGAAAAGACTCATGTACAGGTAGTCCTCAACTTATGACCACAGTTGAGATGGGATAGAATAAGCTTTTTGTCTACTTCCTCCATCTTCTCACCAACTTCTCTTTTTACATACTAAAATAAGTAGAACTTTTTCAATTGATCAGTTGCTCTTGATGCCAAAACATGGAACCATCCAAATTTTTGAAGAAACTTTAAATTGCCTTGTGCTAAGTATGACATATAAAATAAGTTCTTTGTTTGACAGAGAACTTTCAGATTAATTACAATGAACCAAGAAGAGGAAATGGATTGCTTCCAAAGGAACAAAGGATGCATTATAAAGAAAAGGAGGAGGAGGAAATATCAAGTTAAGCGTATACAGAGGAACTGCATAAATTTTTATTAGATCTACTCTGTGGTTAATGTACACAGGCTCAAATGTGTGAATAGGGTTGTTTCCAGGAAATCAAAACAATAGTAGCAAATGTTTTGATTGATTCCCTGTAATTGGCACCTAGAAGGCTGAACTCTTTTAGCCTTCAAGAAGATGTTCAGATAGCTTTCTTTTCAATCCAATAAGAATGAAAACTCAATATCTTTTCCATACTGCTAAAAGAATTTTAAGTAATGTTAAGCAAGAATTTTAAGAATTTTGGAAAGGGTAGCGAAACCAGGGCCCTCCAAAAGTTGCTGACTACAACTCCCAGCATCCCCAGTTTTGGCAATGCTGGCTGGGAGTGAGATTTAACAAAAGGTTGCTCACATCTTCCTTATAGAAAAGAAAGTATGAATTCCTGACCTTTCTATTGGCAGCCAATTCGACTGCCTTTTCAGTGGCCACAGCATCACTAGGATAAAATACAGTTGAATTAGGGATGGCTCGGAACAGGGATAGATCCTCCAGTCCCATCTGTGAAGGCCCATCTTCACCTAGAAAGAGAAAGTTCCAAGAAGATGTAACCATAAAATTGAACAAACACCTTTTCTGTGTCGTTCTTAAAACAAACAGAAATTATCCAAAATAAATATAACACACTCACGGACCACCTTCCATCTTGTCCTTAAACCTGGACCCCTCTAAATAGCAAAGAAAGAAGAGAGGTAAACTAAAAAGAAAGAAAACCTGGGTTAAAAAGAAAAATCAAGGATAAGGTAGCAGTAATAAAGCAAGCACAGTGGTGAAAAAAAAAGGAAATAAGAAGTAGTGTGTATGTAAACATCATGCACACAAGCATTGAATAAAATAAACATAATTGGAATGAAGAATTTAGAAATCTATCACAGCATCCCACTGAGATCATTTATAAGGAACATCAAAATCAAAGCTAAATTGACATATCCTATATTTTAGACAGAACTGGCTCTCAAATCAACAAAAATTGAAACCAACAGGACTGTGCTTTTATGTACCGTGTTTCCCCGAAAATAAGACAGGGTCTTATTTTCTTTTGACCCCGAAATAAGCACTTGGCTTATTTCGGGGAGGTCTTATTATTTTTGAGGTGCAAAAGGTGGTGAGCGTGGTCACCTCATGATGGCTGCTGTGTTACAATATTTTCGGGGAGGGCTTATTTTAGTGCATGCGCTCAAAAGCCCGATTGGCCTTATTATCTGGGGAGTTCTTATTTTCGGGGAAACAGGGTACATAGCAAGAGATGACACAGTCCCTTCATATGCCAACTTCCTCCAGGAAGGCCATTTTCAAACATTACTCTACGATTTGGTTGTTGTTGAAGAAATTAAGAATAAATCTTGGCAATGTATTTTTCTAGTTTCCGCTTGATTAAACTACTTAGTAACATTACTTGCCTCTTTAAGGTGCCATAGGAGTTTAAAACAATCAAGTGCCACCTTCTATATTCAGTAAAAATTGATATGAAAAATGAATGGTTCAGTGAAATGGAAAGTCAAAGTCATCTATTGCACAAAACTATAATTCTTCTGCATCTGCAGAGTTTAAAAATCGCAAAGACAGAGGTTTTTCTTAGCTTTGAAGTTTGAGATTAGATTTCTATAATAAATGGGGTTTTCTGTGCAGAAAAATATAACCAGTTGGTAATGTTGAAGCCTGTATAGTAGTCAATACTTTCCATAAGCCTAAGGAGAATCTGTGCTATTCAAAATTATTTGGAGATGAGGCTGAAACTAATTGGTTGACTGACTTTGTCAGATACAACAAAATGATATTATCTAAACAACATAAAAGGAAAAGATGTTTTTAAAATCTCACTTTGCTCTTTCACATTCGTTGGATACAGCCAATCTCTCCGACATATTAAAATAATGGTAAAATTGTAAGAAATTAAGCAACAGTACCAGCCCTAGCTGGAACATTTTTCAGTACAATTACAAACGCCAACATACTGTTTGTCATTCACAAACGGATGGCTTATGGGGAAGCAGGTCTAAAAGATATCATTTAAAAGGGGGACTTCAGTCAAAGAGTTAAGCAAGGCACCAATTCTGCAAGTCTTTCTTCCAAAGAGTAGAAACCCTTCAGATACATATATAATCTTAAAATGCAGCAGAAGAGTGTGCTGGTACTTTGGGGGCAATTGTCCCTAAATTAAGGGGAGGGGGAGAAGAAAGAAAGAAAGAAAGAAAGAAAGAAAGAAAGAAGGAAGGAAGGAAGGAAGGAAGGAAGGAAGGAAGGAAGGAAGGAAGGAAGGAAGGAAGGAAAGAGCCAAGCATGCAGATAGTTATTCCAGATGCTAATGTAAAAGCCAGAGTCTCACACAGAGCTTGATGTAGAGGTTCTATAGTAACAGACTCTGCAAAAGGCAGTCTACTTGGGACCCACCACAAAAGTTTAGACTTTCGTAATATAACATCTGCCAAACACGTAAATGGAGGTTAGATTTTAGGGGAATTTTAGCATAGGCTGGGTTGTAATTTTAATGTTCTTAAATTTTAGTACTGGGTAATTTAATTCGTTTTTAACTTTGGATATATTGTATGTTTTTAGATGGTTTTTTAATTTTCCTGTACACCGCCCTGAGTCCCTTTGGAGAGAGGGGGCGGTTTATAAATCTAATAAATTATTATTATTATTAAAAGAATAACAGTTATAATCACAAGCCTTCTGTTGAGCAGAGTTGGCCTTTGGACAATGGAGATGGATCCTTGTTTGGGGTGTTGGCATCATACTGACTGGGGCATTCACTTTTTCTATAAGGCAGCTTTTTGCAATTACCATGACTAAAGCACACTCTACACAACTATTAGATATAGTATCCTGTGAAGGTTTAGGGAGGATCCCTCCTGGGCCCCTTCTTGCATGCCAAGGACTCAAATTGGGAAAGAGTCCTTCCCTCCTGCAACTCAGTGTCAGATTCCACCTCAATGGGTTTGGCATGTTTACCAAGATGCCCTCAAGTGTATTCACTTTTAAGTAATACGTATATAAATGTGCAATAACTCGCAATGCCTTGAAGAACAACAAACAGCTTGGAGGGGGGGGGGAGAAGTATGATACTTACCAATGGATACACCACAGTGAGATCCACAAAGATTAATGTTGCTTTCAGAAATGGCTGCCATACGTATCTGATCATAAGCCCGGGTGAAAAAGGTGGCAAAGGTGCTAGCAAAGACAATGTTTCTGTCACGGGAGGCGCAGCCAACTGCAACGCTCACCTGCAAAATAGGGAAGGAAAAGAACTAAATTCATCCCGGCATTTGACACCTTTTGAGAAATGCTTCAAACAGTTAAGTTCATGTCCAGCTGTTCCCTTAACAAACATGGAGAAGTCTACAGGCTGTTTGCATACATCCCTGCGGCCGATCCGCTCCCACAGAGAGGGACTTCTCCGGGTGCCGTCCACTAGGCAATGCCAGTGAGCGACGCCCAGGGGAAGGGCCTTCTCTGTGGCGGGCCCAGCCCTCTGGAACGACCTTCCCCCCGAAATTAGAACAACCACGGACCTCCGCTCCTTCCGTCAAAAATTGAAAACACACTTTTTCTGCTTGGCCGGCCTAGGTTAGTCTTCCGTTTTAACTGGGTTTTTTAGGGGGTATAGTTTAGTTTTAGTATAGAGGGTTTTTAGCGCAGGGATAATTCGTTTAATTTTTGTTTTAACTATTTATGTATTTTGTATTTGCTTTTTAATCTCCCTGTGCACCTCTCCGAGTCCTTTTGGGGAGAGGAGGCGGTTTATAAATAAAATTATTATTATTATTATTATTATTCTCCTTAGCGATTTCATTCTTATGGCAAATCTTTCAGTCCATTAGGTAGGTTAGGCTGAGGCACAGGATGAGGTGCTTTATGGATGAGTGGGCACTTGATCCTGGGACTCCATACCTTCTGCACCAATTAAACATTTTTATGATTAAAATTAAGAAGAGAGAAGAGTCATTTCATATTGCTTTTCACGACTGTTTAATTAATACAAGAGAGGGCTTTTTCTAAAGTGATTCCATTCCTACAGATTCTTTGTCAGATCCCATCACTTCCACCTTTAACAAAAAATCTCAAAAACCTATCAATATTGTCACATCTTCCCCTAAATGGGACTTATTATTCTATTCTGGGTTTTCACTTGTAACTGGGAGGGAAGGGGAGAGGCTTTGGAAAGAAATATGGTAAAACACACTTTTGTTTATTATGATTCATTTCATCACATCTTCGAAGTACCTTATTGAAAGAACTAACAACCCCCATGCAATATAAAAAGAAAGGGAAAGAAGAAAAAAGACTGTAGGAATAGAAACAACATTGGACCTGGATTTAATATTATGGTGGGATTTTCTGCTAATAAAAACATTTTCACTGAGATATAAACAGGTTTCAAATTGAGTTCGGTGACAGAACTTTCTCTTTATATGCAGCAACCAAAAACTAGGGCAGAAATAGGCCAAATAAAATAAATTGGCTTTGAGAAATTCCACTTCTAAGAACATCAATTGCTCCATATAATGAACTTCTTTTTCCAAGGAAAAGCAATCACATCCCTGTCAGGAAGCAAGCACTGATTTGTTTGATTAAAGCATCAACCTCCTAAGTAATTATGAAATTTAAGATTCAATTCTAGTACGGTGAAAATGCTAATTTTGCATTTATAATTAATAGTTTACTTTCTGTTTTATTGCTAATTTTCTATCATCAGTGCTTTGCTTCTATATCAGAACTAACAGGTTCTGTGGCCTAAGAAAGACTGAAACCCTTGCTTAAGCCACTTGGGAATGATTCTGACCTTAAAGATAGCTTAACATTTAAAAAATAAGTATGGTAATTGTAATCGAAACAATTTAACTACAAACACTTTTGAATAATGAAATTGGTGTGCAACAAGGAGCGGAAGGAAATGATGGATCTTTTGGCTTTGAGAAATTCATCAATCTTTAGCACAAGATTCAGTAACTTATACAATGAATTAATAGAAAGCAATATTTCTTTATTCTGGACGACAAAAGAGGTGTTGCTGCTCTGATGGATATCTCAGAATTGTTGCTGTGAAGAAAAAAGGAAGGAGAGAGTTCTCTGTACATTGCCTTGAGCTTCAGGGGGATAAGGGGGTTTAGATTGAATTAAATTAAATTGAAATATCTGCTCAAAGGCTGTTGCTAGCTGTTGCCATCCAGCAGCTGTAACTTGCAGAACCCAGCTTAGCTATGACTTTCTCCTTCCATGTTTCACTTCTTTCTTATCACTATCAGGCATTGTCAAGGTTCGGAGAAGGGAAACTTCATGCCCATCTCCATGCATTTTGTGTATACAACCAAAGCTGCTTTTCCTATTTCAATCTGGTTTACATAAGATTGTAAGATGCTCAGACTTGGTTGAAATAAACAACAAACACCAGCTCAAGGTCCATGTAATCTGGGTATCAGCAAAGAAGTGACAGATTATTCAAGAGTTGAGAGAAGGGAAATAGGCTGTAAAAAAAGGATGGGAAGGAAACAGAAGATATGGCGGGGAGAATGTGAGAATTGTAGTATTAGGAAATACGTGATCCATCTATTGGGATTTTAAAACAGGTTTGTTACTTTTTGCTATACTGCACCTCTCAAATCCAGATATTTCTGAAAGGGGATCATTTTTAAAATTTATTTAAAGAATTGATATGGCTGCCCACTCACTTTCAATGACTCTAGGTAGCTTACAAACAATTAAAACCTAATATAAAAGTAAAAACAATCCCCCGCCCTATATCATGACAAGGATATAGTAATGATGGCGGTAAGCGCTAACAAATCAATTTGTTTTGCACATGTCACAATCTGTTTGCACGACAAGAACATACCATGTTTTGTTCAGCAATGTAACACTCAATGAAACGGCTGGGATGCTCCTTTTTGAACAGGTCAGAGAAAGTAGAATTCTTGGTGTCTCCATCCAAAGCAACCACGCGGTTACAGGCTTGGCCTAGTTTTGCGAGAGCCACACCATAAGCTTTGCGGGTTGCAAACTGTAAAGTGAACCAAGATGCACCATTTAAAAATACTCCATAATTCTTGGAAATAAAATATTTTAGCAATAAAAAAATCCAAATAATCATTATTCCCCTGAACAGTTTAGGAAGACTGCTTAGTAATTTCTTTTTTAAAGTTACAGAATAGAAAATCTGTGACAGGTTTCTGAGGCACTAATCTTAGCAAACTTTTCAAATATTTAATGACCCCAAATATATTCTGGCGCATCGAGGCAATATCTACAAATTTTATTTTGAAAATTTCACATTCTTTTGATATTTTTCTCATAAAATTATTTCTATGCCTCTAATTAGATACATGGCTCGATGAGGCATATTATTCTGCTTTTAGGCAGAACACTATTTCATGAAAGCACTGATAAAAAATTGAGGCAGGACTAATCTGCCTTAAGTGGCTGATCCATGCCACTGATATAATACAGAAAGAAGACACACTCAATTATAAAGTACCAATTTATAACAACGTTGCAGCCGCCCATCCAGTAAACTCTCTCCTGAAGAGATTCTCTATTATTGCTAACCTTTATCCTTTTATGAACAGCTGGCACATTTCCAAACAAAGCAATGGATTGCAGCCACCTTCATGCTGATTTTCAAAGGCTGTCTATGAGCCCTATGTGAGGAGCCAGAAAGCTCTTGGATAATCATGCTGGGGACCTCAACTTAACACTAACAAGGAGACTATTGGGCCATGTATTATTTTATCAACCACAATAAGACACCTGAGATCCAAAACCGACAAACTAGTGCCAGTATTTGAATTTCATTAGGATACGGCCTTTCCGATCTTTACACGTCTCCACTTTATTAACATTTGGGATGGTATTTAGGCAACCTCTTGCATGAAGTACTCATTAAATTTATTCATGGATGATTTGGACATTTTTCAGAAGCTTTTACAGAAGTATTACCCAGAAAAGACCTCGCTTAATTATCCTAAGCATACTATGCAACTCATTATTTCTGAAATCTGTGAGGTTTTCATTTGGGTTAATTTGCAAGGGCCTTCCTCTTGAATTCTGGACTGGCCATTTAACAAGAGAGTAATTATAAAGAATCTTTTTTAAAAAATCTTACTTGGCCCCATCAGAGTTACTTACTTACTTACTTAGCCCCTTCACTGTTCTGGATAGGTAATGCTACTATTTTTAAAAAAAGCAATTAAAATGGCAATTCCTGGGGACCGGCTTCTGAAATCACTCCAGAATATTTTACAAGATTATAAACTACAGAATGAACACCGTTTAATCTCATAATCTACCTCCATAAACCAAGCAGTCATTGGAAAAGCCAGCCCTTTTTTCTCTCCTGAATGTTTTATTAATAATATTTGAAAACATCATAGTACCTTATTTCCGATCTTGTAGTTTGGTGGAGATGGCATCTTGACATTTTTAATATTAACAGCTGGTGCATCGTCTTGTGGAAGCATTGGAGAAAGCTTTTTCTTGTTCTGGATTTTGCCAACGATCTCCTCAATTATTTGCTCAGCCATGTCTTTTGGAAGAGGTTTGCCATGCCAGTTTTCCTTATCTTCAACCCCTGTAGAATTAGTATTTGTATTTTGAGCCATTTTCTGCCATAGCCACTTCATTCTTGTAGTTGAAAAGCTTTGCTACCAAATAAACCATTCATTCTCCAGTCTCAAATACGCTTTCTCATTCTCCTTATATCTCAAAGTATATTCTTTATGTAATGAGTTTCTGCAGCTCATCCCATCATTTTTATTTCCTGCAAGTCTTGACTCCATAAACACGGGTGGGCTATAGTAATTAATTTACTCAGCGTATCCGTAATCTTAACAGAATGAATGATATTTTAGATCAGAGGTCAAACTTGGCAACTGTAAGACTTGTGGACTTAAACTCCCAGAATTCTGGGAGTTGAAGTCCACAAGTCTTACAGTTGCCAAGTTTGGGGACCTCTGTTTTAGTTATTTGGTAAGTAAGGAACTAAACAGGCAGGCAAGAATTCTTCAAATTCTTCCATAAAATTCAAGTGTAAGCATGAAACATTTTATCGCTTCAGGGAAGTGCATCAGGCAGATTGAATCCTCACTATAAAAGGATCTAAATACTGGATTCTTTTCTTCTTTCAGAAGCCTCAAAAAGTGACAATGTTTGTTCCTGAAAAATGACAAACACCTTAAGCTTTATTTGCCTATTTTTGAGAGGGCCTAAGAATATTGAAGAAAGTTCACAAGTAAGGTATGAGCAGGCAGCCCTCACCAACCATGTCTCTTACTTGCTTTCTGTCTTTTCTTATGGTACAAATTGTGAAAGTTAAGCAATCCCTAAGATAGATAGAGATATTCAATCATTCTCCTGGTGCATGGGAATATGGAAGTCAACATTTTCATATATTAGTTAATTGTTCTCTTTTCCTCATCCTTGGATTAATTCTAAATTGTAATTTTATTCATCTTTTAAATAAAAAATAGTAAATAATATGGTAATAGTAAAATTCTTGTCATTTTGCAGCCTATTTTAGCATTTCTAGTGAAAATATTGTCCAAACCACTTAAAAGTATTTACTCTACTTTTGCTTACTCCAAGAAATGGGTGAGAAAGTTTGATATTCAAGTATCGTGGTGATTTCATGTTGGTAGCATGATAGCTACAGTAAAAGGCATTGATGTACAGGTAAGGTTCAATGGAAAATAAAAATGTTGAGTGTTCAGTTAAAACATTCCAATACCAGCCCTTGTGAGACCTATAGGTTTTTACTGTACTTACAATATGCAGCTGCAATAAAGATTTGAATAAAAAAACTCCAGAACCAAAGCAAAAAACTCTGGCACATTAGCTTCATTAAAATAACCCATTCCAAAAGATGATTCATGTCAGTGTTAATATTTAGTTTTAAGATTGTATAATAAAATCATCAATCAAATTTGGCTACTAGAGTTAACTTATGATCACAATTGAGATCAGAATTCCCATTCTAAGTTGTGGCAGTCTTTAGTCAAATCAGTGACTAGACCAGGGGTGGGTTTCTGCAGGTTCGCACCTACTCGCGAGAACCGGTTGGTGAAATTTAGAGAACCGGTGAGAGGGGGTTCCACCGGCGTACCTGGAAGTAAATCTGGCCCGCCGCTGCCAGTGACCCAACGGGAAGGAAAGGAAAGGAAGGAAAAAAGGAAGGAAGAAAGGAAAGAAGAAAGAAAGAAAGAAAGAAAGAAAGAAAGAAAGAAAGAAAGAAAGAAAGAAAGAAAGAAAGAAAGAAAGAAAGAAAGAAAAAGAATTTATCATCACAATTGAGTCCAAAATTTTGGTTGCTAAGCAAGAGCGTTGTTAAATGAGTTTCACCACATTTTAAAAGGTGGCCACTCCCACCTGTCACATGACTGCCAAGCTACGCCCACAAAATAGGCCACACCTACAGAGTAGGTTCTAAAAAATTTGAAACCCACCCCTGGACTAGACCCAATACGATGAGAATTTTTACTACAGTCATAAGTCAAGTCACCATGGTTGTAAGTTGAGCCACCCGATTCTAAGCGCAAAATCAGTTTAATTAAGGGCAGTTTTTACCATCCCCCCCCACCCCAGAAACGGCAAAAAAGTAACAAACTGTGATCATGTGACTGCAGGTCACTACAACCAGTGATAAATGCAAGCTGGCTGCCAAGCATCCAAATTACAATCACATGACCATGCTGGTGGGGTGTTAAGTCATCAAATTTAAGTCAAAACTGACTTTTTTGAAAGTCACCATTAATTCAAAGCATTGTTAATCGAGTAAAATGAGGTCTACCTGTATACATATACTATAGGCAAAACCTCATAGTTTAGAAATGCTTGTAAGAATTATAGAAGGAAACTGCCTCTTTTTTTTCTTGTTTGGTTGACTGAATCCTTTTCATTGGAGAGAAAAAAACTTGGATTGATTTAAAACAAACTTAAGTAAAAAAATATATAAATTCCTGATTTAAATCGCACATTTATCTTGAGCATAAAAATATATTGCTTAAGATCCTTATCTGCCCTATGGGGAAAATTGTAATCCACAAAAAATGTTAAGTATTACAACATAAGATTTACAAAGTGCTCTAAAGATACAAGAATTTATGGAATTAACTTATAATTAACTTCTTATTAAATCAAACAAAAATGTAATCCTTAAATAGTGGTTGCAGCTGTTCTGAGGAGCCTGCGGCTTGGAATTACCTGTTATTCCTTTGCCTTTGAAGGTCTTGGCAATAATTGCAGTTGGCTGATGTTTTGTCTGACCAAAGGCTTTGCACAGTTCCTCCACACTGTGGCCATCAACAATGATTGCGTGCCAGCTAGAAGGCAAACAAATCAATTAGCTAGCCAAAGAAACACTTTGAAGTATGACATCAATACTCATGGTCTGTGAAGTATAAAGATGTAAATATGCCTATTTACACCTATGGAACATATATAAGGATTTCTCTTTGATGGGATTGTTGTGAGACGTTCAAAATAATCAAATTCCAAAGAATCATTTGAAACATATCAAAGGCCTTAGATTACCTTGGCATTCGTGGATGAAGATTTGTTGTCTTGTCTTGTTTCATAACAATCAACAAACAAAGCTAACAAAGTCATTGTACACAGGATAAGGAAAAGCCAATCTTTTTTTTCAATTCCTTCACTTATAAAATATTCAGAGCATTAAAAAAAAAAAAGGAGCAAAGGAGCTGCTCTGGTGGACATGACCCAGCTAACCAAAATAAATTTTGTTTTCTAAATGTGCCAATATTGCAAAATGCAACAGGAAGACATGACTATCAACAGATGACACAGTCAAGTAAAATACCATCCTTACCATACCTTTCAGATTCAACAACAAAAAGACCAATAATCCATGAAATATTTAAGAATTTTATCAGCATTTATTTCATTTTATTTCCAAGATCATTCTCTATTATTTATTAATCTGCATTTAATTATCAGCCCAAATACAGATTTAAAACAAACGCAGTGTATTAAAGTATTATAAGGCCACGTACCCAAAGGATTCGCAACGTTTCTGATAGGTTTCTACATTATGCTGTAATGGAGCAGGATCACTTTGTCCCAACCGGTTAATATCAAGTATAGCAGTCAAATTATCCAGTTTGTAGAATCCAGCAAAGGCCATTGCTTCCCAAACTGAGCCTTCAGATAACTCTCCATCTCCAAGCATACAATATACTCGATAGCTGTATATAAAAGAAAAGGCAGAGTGATGATATTTCGCCTCCTAAATCACTGAAAGTGGGAATGGAAACAAAGTAGAAGGCTAGAAGTCTTAACCTAGAACTAAGGAGAAATTTCCCGACAGTGAGAAAAATTTAGTCAGTACAACAGCTTTTGCTTCTAGAAGTTGTGGGTTCTCCATCACTGGAGGTTTTTAAGAAGAGATTGGCCAGCCACTTGTCTTGAATGGTGCAGGATCACCTGCTCGAGCAGGGTTTTGGACTAGAAGACCTTCAAAGTCCCTTCCAGCTCTGTTATATTGTCAGTTATTTTTCTCCTGCTGTGGGGTAAGACCTGCTTACTTCTTGCTGCCATCACCTGTCATCTAGCATTGACTCACTTGATGTCCCACCTCAACCTTGGTTTACGTGAGGGTTACTTCTATAATGCAAGGATATTTTAATGTTATGAAGCCAAAATACCTATTCTTTCTTAGAAGGTTGGTAAATATCAGTTTAACAAAAAAGGAAAAATACAAGGAGTAAATGCAGTGGTTTGGTTAAATCACAAAATTGTGTCTGTCTGCTACAAATAAAAGAACGCTTGCTCTGACTGCATGTAAACTTGCAATAAACTTGTTTAATTACTTAAAAACTAGTCTGGATATCTGGTCTTATCAAGCAAAGGCATTATGGAACTAACCCAGTTTACAATTAGTTTTAAATCTGTAACATAAATTCATAGTTTATAACATAGAATTTTTTTTGGTGTTTAATGCATCTGAACTATGCATTACAAAACTATGTAAATTTTATTGCACTTTTCCTGTCTCCTTTTGGCAGGGCTACTAAATCTGGACTGCAATCATTAGATGGAAACAAAATCTACATAATTCTTCCTGTAATCTGGTGGCCATCTGGAGTTTGACAGGCAGGAACTAGTAGCTCTGCTTTGGGGAAATCTGCTGTTGTGACAAAGTCAGCCTTGAGCAAGCTCCTTTGAGCAGAAATCTATTTAAAAATTCTTGCATATCGTTTGTCTAAATATGTAAAACTAACAATTATATGATTCGGTCAGTCATAAGAAGATAGTTTGTAAAAGTGCTTGTATCATAGAAAGAGCCAGGAAATGCCATTAATCAGAAGCTGTTCTCATGCAAATGCATATAGGCACATATAATGCGTACAGCTAGTTTGATATAGTTGTTAAAGTGCTGGTCTAGAAACAGGTAGACTGTGAATTATAGTACTGTCTGATAGGCATAAAAATCAGCTGAGTCAAAGGTGGATTCCTATCGGTTCAGCTGAGTAGGTAGTAACTCAGCCGGACATGTGCCCGAACCGGTTTTATCCTCAGCGGCACCATCTTGATTTTTTGTTCCGCGCGCAAAGTTTTTCGGGTGCCGAACCGGTAGTAATGCCGGCAAAAACCTATCCCTGAACTGAGTGCGTTTGAACTGGTCACTCTTCTCAGCCCAATCTACCTCACAGGATTGTTGTTGAGGGGAACATAGGTGGAAGAAGGAGTATTAGACATATTCACTGCCCTGAGTTATTTATAAAAATAATACAAGTGGGATAAATATGTAATGAATACACAATACTGGGGGTTATGACAGCACATAAGTGTTGAACTAGGAAAGGGGAGAAAAGTAGTCTACTCTGAGCTGCAGATGCGCACTGGTGACTTTGAGCCAGTTCCTCTCAGCCCTATCTACTTCGCAGGGTTGTTGTTGCAGGAAAAAATGGGAGGATTTTTTCTTCATGAATTGCAGTATGAAAGGCAGGATATAAATCAAAGAAAGTAAGGAAGCAAATAGTACATTGCATTTATATAGCAAATGCTCAGTTAGATTAAGGATCCCTAATGAGGAATGCCTCAAACAAGTTGACCTATGAGGTCATTTATTTGAATTGAGTTCTGCCAAGGGATTATTGAGAACTAAATTCAAGCCCTCCTAGAGTAACTAACATTCATATTTTTCTTTCTTTTCTTTTTCCCCTTGCAGTGCTGCAGTTAAATAGTCCTGAGCATTTGTGAAAAAATCATGTAAGAGCATCAAGAAATCATCAGAAATATGAATTATTCCTCAATTACAACCCCATCTTAAACTAACACCCATGGATATTTAAAGAAATGTGATGATATGTTAAGGTCAAATAGTGAAGAAAATCTTAGGAAACCCGAGGTTCTAACAATGATTCTAAAGCTTGGCTGTCTTTTAAAACACCATCACTGTGACTCAGCAAAACTATTGAGAAACGGCAGATCTTCCATGCAGAACAAGTACAGTTTACTTCCTCATTTCAATATGGCAACCTGCATTTGTACATTTCCACATGTTTCCACATATAACAAGGAAATGACACCTTTAATTTCACTCCCTCAAAAACAAATACAAGGCTTAATTGCTTGTAGTTGATTTTAACAAGTAACAGCTTCCCATCAGCATTCTTTCCATTCAAAGAATGGTTTAATCTTTCCCTCCTACTTATTGTCATTCAAATTAAAATCCCTCTCGGTTATGAGAAGAAGCACCACCCTTCTTGGTTATCAGTTACAACTGCTCTCTTCTGGGACAGCTCTAGTCTCTAAAAACAGCAAACCAAAAAGAAATCACAAGACTCCACTTAATAGATCACTAAATGGTAAATAGCTCTGGCAGCTTGGGTACAATTCCAAAAATCAGGAATGAAGGAAGATCACAACTTGGGTCAGAGGCAGGGAAGATAGTGGACACCCCCCCCCCTCCCTCAGAGCAGGGATGTCAACTCAAGCCCTGCAGGCTGGATGCACCACACTGGCCAAGCCCACCCCCATTTTAGCAAAGTGGGAAAAAGTCAAGATACATCACCTGGCGACAAGGTGAATTAGACATCCCTGCCCTAGAGAGAATGCAGAGCAAGCAGTCCAGCAATCAGAAGGTAGAGGAGGTAGAGAGCACAGATAGTGAGAGGATGTCCACATAGCTTCTTCGTAGACATCAGAGTAACCACTTGGGGAATGCCATTAGAAACTATGTCAGGGATGACAGTTGAGATAAACTAGAGGGATTGAGTGGGCTAGAGAATAGGAGGAGGATTACAGTAGTGACAGCCACGGGAAATATTAGAAGTGAATTGGCCATCACAATGGAAGAGTTATAGGAAATTTGGTTTCGATCCTCTTTTCTGGCTTCCCAGACACAGGCCGGGTTCTAGATGGAGAATCAGTGAAAGCTTTAGATTGAAGTTAGAATTATCTTTTCAGAGAAACCTGGATTCCATCTGTTGTTCTGATTGGGGTTACACATTTCCTGAATAAGCAGATGCACTATCTGGAGTTTCTACTCAGCTCCTGCTAAGGCAGCAGGTGGAGGCCATGATCAGGAAAATCTTGCAACTTTTACTGGACCAGGAAATAGTCACACCAGTGATTCATGTGCTTGTCATCTGGAGGAATTAGACCTCTGCAATTTGTGTTGCCAAGAATATGTCCTTAAAGGTGACCTGGGAACTAGAGCTTGGCACAAAATGCTGTGGCTGGCCTACCTGCTGACCGCCGCTAATCAGTTTACTAGAGTAACACCTATACTTTGGCCAACATTATTAGCTGCAAGTAGACTTTCAAGTCTAATTGGTATTTATGAAACCTATTTGTTGAAACTGCCTTCTCCAGAAACAATCTGCCCAGCCAGTACATAGCAGAAAGGAGGTGGCACTGTAGAATCATCTAAGTAGCACTCCTCTTACTTTGGAATAGCTTGCCTCTCCCAGTTCGGGATGGGTTCCACCATGTTAAAAATTAGGATGTTTGTAAGAGCCATTGGCTTTTTTGCTGATTATTGGATGGAACATTCCACTTAGGTAGCTAGCGGTAGTAGACCTTATTTTTTAAATAATTGCAAGCTGCCTAGAATCTGGAGAATAGAAACCATACAATTGACTACAATATATTATTATGCTATTATAAATATAATAGTACACATTTTATTTTAATACTAGCCGTTCCCGGCCACGCGTTGCTGTGGCCCAGTCTGGTTAAATGGCCAACCAATCTGTGTGTAGATCTACACCTGCACACACAAACACGTATACACAACCACCATATAACCCCCAACCTACCTACCTACTCCTTTTCTCCCTCTACCTACCTACATACCTACCTACCTACCTACGGACAGAGTATTTTATGTCATAAAGGATGACATAATACCTGTGGCCCACTGCTCTCTCTATATCTATCTACCTACCTTTTTTACAATTTTTTACATTTCCGTTGCATGTACCTGGCACAGGTGTGACATCTACACAATCTATATATATATCATTGGTGCCGTACTTGAAAGGAATGTTGTGTGAAAATTTGGAAGCGATCGGTGCAGTACTTTCAGAGATTAGCGGTTTTGAACAAACTCTTGTTACATTTTTATTTATATAGATAATGTATTAATAATAATAATTTAATAATTTATTAGATTTATAAACCGTCCCCTCTCCCCGAAGGGAGATTATTGATTATTCTGTTGGCTAACATAAACAAGTACTGTATAGACTGATTCTGAAGTCCAACAATGTGTGCAAAATGTTGTCCGTCTGCGGTATTTAATTCATTTGTGGTGTTAATAAATATTATTCATGTACAATAAAGCAATTATCAGCCTCACTTCAAAGGAAAAAGGGCATGTTTTTCAAAAGCTTTGAAGGTAAATAGCCTGTAATACTTTGGGTTGGGAAGAAATATCTCCCTCCAGGTTTGTCTTTTGACACAGCAAAGGATTTTGTTTACCTAGCATGAATCATCTGGAGATGGTGTTCAAATGAAGCATACATTATTTTCTCTCCACCTTTATCACAAAATAATAAAGATTATTAGACCTGTTTGTAGTGACTGAACTTCACTTTCATGAAGAACTTTGTGCTGTGGACGTAACAGGATTCTCTTGATCAAAGCTGTTACAAGATTCAACTTGACAAGGCAATTCATTATCCTCAAACCACTTGGGTCAGCCCTTTAGAAGAAGGCGGATTTTAGCCTAGCCAAAGTATTTTCAGACTGCACAGTTTTGGTCAGCATGTCCCAAACTGCCCAGCCTGAAAGACCACTGGAGGAAGCAACAGGCTGGTGGCTTTGGTGGACCCTACAGAAACTCCCACAGCAATGCTGAAGCATCTCAGCTCAAGAGCACTTAAACTAACAGTGTGGAAAAGCGCTACTCCACAGCCCCTATATGATTGTTTTGTTTCACTTTTTGAAGTAAGGAGATCATATTGCTTCATAAATAACTTAAAAGGGAATTATTTGCACAATGTGGTGGCAAAGCAAGTATCCTCTGATAATCTGTACATTCCTACTTATTGTGTCAACTATTGGTAGGTACAGTAAAGGCTAGACAGGTTATGTGAATTCGGCTTTACTTAATGTGGATATTGCTATTTCAAGTATTGGTGGGAAGAATATTTAGCTTTTTCTGGTAAAATCTCCATACTAAACTGGTTGAAATTCACAGCTCCTGTCACTCTTGTGGGAAAGGCACATCAATTTTAATCTACTAGAGACAGCTGTTAAAGATTCATGAGGCATAGAGAATAAAATACCTGGAAACCTCAAATGATCTTCTCACGGTGTTAGTATTTCATGAATTAAAACAAATTACAAATTATAGTTTGGGCAAATGCATATTTTTTTCAATTATTTTTAGAAGGTTGGTTGTTTTTGCCAAGATTTATCATTTCCCCCAACTATCATTAATACTATACAAATTATATAAGTGTGTGTGCGTGTGTGTAACATGAATGTACTAAAATAGCAGCAGAAAATTTAAAAATATTTGCAACCTAAGCTCAGTTAACTTTAAGTCTTATCAAATGCTAGCTATTTTCAGCACTGTTTATAGCAAATAGCAAACAAACAAGGTTAAGCATAAAAGCATAAAAATATCACCAGTGAGATTATATAAAACCAGTCAATCTTTGTTCAAAGAAATGCTTTCAAGCTAGTTAAATGTACAGATTGAAATTACATCTTTTCCTCTGTAAGATCTATACATTTTCCAGTGCAGGCATGACTTTAGATATCCATTTTTGAATAACATGTCAAGAACCTCATGCCAGTAATGATTTATTGCCAAACATTCCTTCCCTTGAGCAATTCAAGGATTGCATAATACAATAACTCTGTTATTTCTTTACACCCACTTTTGTTCTACATTGTCATGTTTCCTTAACATCTTTTGAATGAAAGTCCCATCATGCAAACTAAAGATCACGAACTGCTTTTGCCTAAATAAAGCATATCTGGATGGAGACAGGAAAAACTATCATTCAACCTGAAGACAATATGCTGACTTTAGCATTTCTGTGTTCTATAATCAAATTAAGAGCAAAGCTATTCCAAGATATAAGTTAAGAAGAACTGGTATATATTAATCATAGTTTTCAAATTCAAATAACAAGCGTTAATAGAATACTTTGATGTTTGTTCATTGAACTGAAAAGCAGCTGCATATAGAAGTAAAAGGCTCATTCACATTTTTATTACATAGAATGTTACCATTATCTGCAATCTTAGAAATAAATCTAAAAGAGGAAGTAGACTTTGAAAGGAAACATCATTATCAATCATAAGTAGAACTTCATTCATTCAATTTTATACAATTTAGACAAGTTGGAAATAAAATTACCTGGCTTTGTCAAAGTATTTCCCAGTATAAGCCATACCGCAGGCAGCACCCAATCCTTGACCAAGGGATCCAGTAGCCACATCAGTGAAAGCTTGTTTCTAGAAAAACAAGAAGGGAACAATCCAACAAACAGAACCGCCAATTTACAAATATTAAGACTCTGATCCTTTGCCATGAATACCCAAAGAATATTTATAGTTCTAGGAACTGTCAACATTAACATAATATATTTATTAATGAATATAACCTAAACAAGCCAGTTGCTCTGGTCATACTACTACTATATTGTCACAAATTAAGATTGTACCAATAATATTAGAGGAAGGAAATATTTTATTTTCATTAGGTATTCCTGGGACAACGGAGTAATGATTTTGTCAAGCAACTATTTCCCCCCTTTTACATCAGTTGGGGTGAGGGATAGGAGTAACCAGAGGAATTAAGTCCGATGAAAATAGAAGTGTTGGAATAGCAACACAAGTTTTAACTCTTTTTTGTATGCATTACAGCTTTGCATGCATACTCAAAAGGGACATATGTTGGGACAGAAGTTGTACTGCAATTTCACAATGCTATTTTGCAGGTGCTGGGTAAAGCAAGACAAACTTGGGGCACATCTCCTTGTGTTTGTTCTTCTATATGGATGCAGGAATACAGGAAAATCTTCAACTTACAACCATTCGTTTAGGGACTTTTCAAAGATATGATAGCACTGAACAAATAGGGGTTACAGCCGGTCCATGGAGATCCAATGGTCCCACCAGCCCTTCGGTCATGATTGTGATCTGAGTGTTAGGCATTTTGTTTGCACTTATGATTGGTTGCAGCACACTGTGATCATCTTTTGCAACCATCCTTACCGGCTTCCCCAGAAAGTCAAAGAGGAAGCTGGTTGTTCTGACCTAGGCTTCTCAAACCACAAAGGAGACTTCTTGTCCAGACAAAAAAACCTTTTTATTAAGTTACTTTGAATTTCTCTCATTTACATCCAGCAAAGCCTTTCAAGGGTGAATTTATAGTCACAGACATTATCTGTCTTGGAGAGCTGCCAGGTTGATATCTTCAAAACTTGGCAAGGAGTCTCTGAGAATCACGAACCAAATAAGCAAAATAATTGTCTCCTGCAAACTCCACTCCCCTTTTGCTCCTCTTTTATTCCCTGTGAGAGAGGCCATTTATTGTCCACTTGTGGCCTTGCTCCCAAGTTGGTCCTTATTCCTTAGCTGGTCCCTTTGTCTGGCAACTCTGTGCATGCGCAAAGTGGGAACAGGCTCCAGCTGTTTGTCTGCGTCACTGATGTCTGACTCTGAAGGCAGCTGATAACTGTCAGAGGGCCCCATTTCTGCCTCTGACACAGGGCCGACATCAGAGCCTTCTCCAGACTCCAGGACTGGCCCATGTTCCTCCCCAACCTCCTCACTGTACAAATCTGCTGCCAGCTCTGCTGGTGGGCCACAACACTGGTAGGGAAGGTTGCAAATAACTGAGATAAGTCTCCTCTATATGCACACTCATCCCCTCTGCACTCCAACCACTCTGGCCACTTAACACACCCTTCCTGATCCCCACAATACCTCATTCACACCTCTTTGCAACCTCCTCAACCTTGCTACATATCCCCACCACCACCATTTACCTGCCCACAAGTCTGCAAGCTTCCCTGCTGACTTTGGTTGTGGCAAACTGGCAAGAGGTTGCCTCACCTAATGACTATGGGATTCAATTATCAATGGCAACTGGGACTGCAGTGATTGCCATTGCTAAGTGATGTGATTCCACTTTACAACTGGATCACTTAGCAATGGAAATTCCTGTCCCAATTGCCATTGTAAATAGAGGATTATTTGTATCCCAAAGATCAAATTAGATTATTGAATCCAAGATACACAGTCACAATATATGGCGGGAATAAAAACATCAGGAATCATGCAATAGGACATCCATACCTGGACAGCAAAACAATGCAGTGGTAAAAACGAAATCGAAATTGACAATGGCTAAATTTGGCATTGTAGCAATTCAATAATTTGCCTATTTACATTACTCTGAGATTGATGTAAATGATGTCACTAGCTTCATGTCATAAATTATGTAACTTGCCACTATATACTTTAGCATGTGTTTGTATACAGTGATCCCTCGTTTTTCGCGGCTTCATGTTTCGCGGCTTCAGTGCGTCGCGGGTTTTTCAAAAATACAGAATAGGAAAAAAATGCATTGGTAGGAGGCAAGCGCCCCCTAGTGCTTGCTTTAAACGATGTCCACCAACTCAAGTTTCCGGTATAGTGTATTGCGAATCCTACTTCGCGGTTTTTCAGTTTTCGCGGAAGGTTCCGGTCCCCATTAACCGCGAAAAATGAGGGATCACTGTATAACAAGCACTTCCCTTCCTTCATTAATCAATTAAAGCAAGCTTTTGCAGTATACCTTTTTTTCTTGTTTTAATTCATTGAAAATTCCTTATTTTTTCTTATTTGTTCAATCCACTTTTGCATTTGTGAACTAATTTTTATTAGCTAAAATCACCAAATGGGTTGCATAGAAGATTCTGTAAGAGTCACTGAAACTTCAGATTCAAAGGTGACTGTGGCTCCTAAAACACTTACGGGGACAGGGTGTCCTTCTAAAATGGAATCAATTTTTCTCAGTTTCAGCAACTCTGGCTCCTGAATGAAGCCTGCCTCAGCCCAAACAGCGTACAAGATTGGTGCTGCATGACCCTACAAGCAAAAACAAAAGTCTAGGATTTACAAAATATCTTAGGAAGAACACAGAACCATGAAGCAACATTAATGATTAGAATAATCTGCAAAACAATATACCAAAAACCCCTACCCCCACCTAGAGTTAATGAGCAATAAAAGAAATTAACAGTAAAGTTAACAAACTGCAAAGATGACCCACTCCAAAGAAGCTAAGGAGAAGACAACGGTTATAACAATTATTTATCGTATCTATATACAGAATCCCAAATAATTTTAAATATAAAATCCACAAAACTTTCTGACTTGCTTATTCATTTCTCTCCAACAGGATTCAGACTATTCCTAATTTATTCAGCCACAGTAAATTGCCACAATGGATCTAAAGATGGATCTACGCACCATCTCGGACCTCCGCCTCTTCCACCAGCGTCTTAAAACATATTTATTCCAACAAGCCGGCCTAGCATAACCCCCCGTTTCTGACTTTTATTTGTATAAATTTTAAATTTTTAAGGTTTTATAAGGGTTTTAGCACGGGATATAATTTAATAGTTTTTTAATAATGTAATTTTGTAATTTTGTATGGTTTTTTAATATTGCATGTGCGCCGCCCTGGGTCCTTGCAAGGAGAAGGGCGGGGTATAAATTTGAAAAATAAAATAAAATAAAAATACAGAAATGTAAAAATCACAGAGTTTACCCCATCTGAATTAAACGATGGCTAATTTTTCTGGATTTAAATGAATTTCCTAACAGATCAATAATTATTTGCTGTCAAAAATCCAGAAGTCAGTACAGAATTGGAATGACCTACCCCCTGACCTACGCACAATCACGGACCTGCGCCTCTTCCATCGGGCCCTGAAAACCCACCTATTTCGTGCGGCCGGCCTGGCATAGTTTTTAAATTGTTTTTATTAGGGGTTTGTATTGGGATTTTAGAGCAGGCTTATTGGTTTAATATATTTTAGCATATTTATTGTATTTCTTGTTTTTATTGTTGATTTTATTGCTGCATGTTCACCGCCCTGAATCCCGCTAGGGAGAAGGGCAGTATACAAATGTGAATAAAATAAATAAATAAATAAGAATTCCCCTCCCACATTTTTATACCATTATATAATGTGGTGGTTCAATGGCTAAGATGCTGATCTTGTCTAGGTTGGCAGTTCAGCGGTTTGAATCCCTAACACCATGTAACGAAGTGAGCTCCCGTTACTTGTCCCAGGTTCTGCCAACCTAGCAGTTCGAAAGCATGTAAAATGCAAGTAGAAAAATAGGGACCACCTTTGGTGGGAAGGTAACAGCATTCTGTGCACCTTTGGTGTTTAGTCATGCCAGCCACATGACCATGGAGACATTTCGGATAGTGCTGGCTCCTCAGCTTTGAAACAGAGAAGCACACTGCCCCCTAGAGTCAGGAACAACTAGCACATATGTGCGAGGGGAACCTTTACCTTATACCATTATATAACAATTCTGCACTAGAATTTATTCTCCCCCACTAATATTAAGAAATTGAACATTCATTCTAAATTCATTTATTTAGAAAAATGGGGATATACTGCCTAAAACTCTTACCTTGGAAAGAATAAATCGGTCATTGCTGGGATGCCTGGGGTCCTGTGGTTTATACCTCATAGTGTGAAAAAACAGCACAGACATAATTTCGGCAGCACTGCAACATGATGTGGGGTGGCTGGAAGTCAAAACACATGACATTTTACAACGGCAGTTTCTTGTCAAGTAACATTCCATAATTGAAACACCAGCATGCCTATTTTCTAATCTTCTACTGAAAAATATGTCATATCATGTATGTAATGGTGCTATCTTAAGTAAATGCAGATTCTTGTCTTATTTTACCTAAAATAGATATTTAATAATTACCCTTACTAACAAGAGAGACAGTAGGACCGTTCTTTTTTTAGTACTATCTTAATGAAGTACTGTCTTAATTTAGTACCGTCTTAATGAAGTCTACCTAATAAATAGTTGAACCTACTTTAGTTAAACAGTTGTTCTGATGGAAAAATAGGAGGAGGAAGAAGTATATTTTCTGTTCACTGCATTGAGTTTCTTATAAAGTAATTAGGATAAAAATCAAATCAATCAATCAATAAATCCTATTTCCTTAATTTTTTTAAACTGGGCTAATATTCTTCTCTTACCAAGAGCATAACAATCCCTAACTACTGGTATATATAAAGTGTGTGTGTGTGTGTGTGTGTGTGTATTATTTAATTTTTAAGTTTCAAGTTTCTTTCCAAGAAAAACATGCAGAAATAAGCTTGCAAAAAATACATCCAGTAAGAAAATGTTCTCTCACTTTCTACCCACTATCTATCTTCATTTTAAACAATATTACCATTCACATATTTATTGCTCTACATTTATAGTTTTAGGTAAACCCCAACAAATGTCTCCAGTCATTGAATGAACTGGCAAGCAGTAATGCCTTTCTTTACCATCTTTCACTTGGAATACCTCAATTCAATTCACACAGGGCAGCCCCCGAAGGTATTTTGGAAACTGCAGCTGACACAAAAATGCAGTGGCCCACATGCTGACTGGGAAGAAACAGAATAAATACAGTGGAACACCAATTTTGCAGAAGCTGCATTAGTTGCCAGTTGGCTTCTATGTTCAATTCACGAACTAGATTTTTTTTTTATATGAAGTCTTTTATGGCTTGGATCCTCATTACCTTCAGAATAACTATATTATATATTTTAATTTGTTTTACTTGCTAGCATTATAACACTACAAAAATGTAACTCATCTTATATAAGTTACATATTAATAAAACTGTAAAATATGTTTGTGATCATTGTATCAATTATATATTATGCCTTAAGACTAATCCACTTATTAACAACACACATGCTGCTAATTTTTGAAACACATGCAAACACACTTTTAAAACACATGAAGTAAATAAAGGTTAGTGTCCATCTCTTGGTAAGTATTTGCACAATAGAATTTCAATTTAAGACAGAAATCATCACAAATTAGTATGTGTATTTATACATGGCAGTTAATAAATAATCCTAACATGCTTCCTTAATGCCCATTTCTTAGATAAATGTTATACTTAACCATCACTCTAAAGAACTGCTGCTTTGGGGAAAAGATTTTAACAAACCTATTGGTGAACAAGTGGAAGGAAAGAAACAGATTAAAACAGTTTACAGAAAAAAAAATCAGCGACAGACACTACCCAAGACCAGAAAAATTAATATATTTATTCTGGCACAGGCTTTTGTATAGTAGAGCTAACTTTTGCACTCTTGTAACTAATAGAGCTCTTGTCATTTATATTTAGATCAATACATTTTTAATTTACATTGGTAGAAGACCTATACTATTGTTTACACTTTAAATGATAGCACAATAAAACTGGATTAATAAAAATAAATATTGAAAACTAATCAATTTAATCACTAGAAATGCAAATCTCATTAAGTGAGACTGAAATATCAATTTATAATTTGACTGCAGGTAAACTGATGTTACAAAAAAAAAGACTTGCAATTTTTATTTTTTTGTACAAGATTTTCCAAATGAATTGAAGTATTTAAAATCTATGTCTCAGAATAAATGGATTTTATTTCACACTTCACCTATCATTGGAATGTAGTTTATAAAGTATGATCTAAGCTTTTAAGTGTAATAAACCACAAGTGCTTATGAAAACTGATTTATGCATGTTCAAATTTATATATGTAACATAAATGTTAGAAAGATAGGGTTTTTAAAAAAATTATCTTATTCAAATTTTTCCTTTAAAATACTCCATTAATTAATTGTTCTTTTTACTCTCTGAAACAACAAGTCATTCAAGGATCAAATTCTGTTAGCTCTAGGACACCCAAACTGTTTGCATTAACACAAAAGCATTTTCAACAAACCCAAATCAAACAGAGCTGCATACTAAAATTCCTGTTTAACACGCACAGTTGACTAAGCAAAAATCCACCAGAGGCAGGAGAAATTATGCCAAGCCAAAGGAAATGTAAAAATAACCTGAAAGCATACAGCAGGTAGCCAGAACTTTTATAAGAGTTTGTATTTACTATATAAGTATGCATCCCAAACTTGGATTAAAGATGCACACCTACGATAAGCAACAAGTGGGCACCATTTCAGAAACCTACAAAGGAAACAACAATTGAGACTGCCTATGATGCCACACCAATAAGGCTCTGCTAATGCCTTATCCATGGCTGTTTTTCCAGCTAAAGTAGGTGTTGCTAGCCACACAGACTTTTCTGAAACTCCTATATCTGTGTAGCTAGACAGTTCTAACTTTTTCCAGATCCTTCTTCTCTTCAGTCCAGTTATATCACACAAAAACTGCAAGCCTTTCGTAACCCATTAACAATTGTGGAAGTCTAGCTATAGAAAATAAAATAGATACTATTTTGATACAGCTACTGCAACAACACATCAACAGTATGAAGTGCAGTACAACTTCCCCCAAAAGAGTACCATAGTTTTGCTTCACCAGGAGGAAGCAATTTCCTATTTCTTCATTTTTCCACTGTAACTGACCTTACTTCTCACAAGTTAAGTAATACCGTCTACAAAAGAAACGGGCCAGCATCCAACACAATTTAATACAGCATGCATATTTCTGACAGAAAGAATGAAGAGGTAACAATCCACCTCTTTGCAGCTCTTTCTTTATCAAATGCAAAGTGATTAAAACTTAAATTGTTTATTTATTTTTATTTGTAACATATACTTCCCACTTTTTCACATGAAAAATAATCGCACAACAAAATACAAAAGCTCTAAAGCGGAATAAGATTTTAAAACAGTAATATTTATACAATATTTGCTAACCATTGCTAGGAGTCACCAGGAGTTTATGAAAATACCAGCACTTAAAACATTGTAACAGAATCCTCAAAGTGTCAAGCAGTTTGTTTCAACTTATACCTAATCAAGGTAAAGGGGTTATTTATTGAGCTTCTTTCTCGAGCGTTCTACTTTTCCAGGAGTGAGATGCCCTTTTTTCTTTTTGGGGGGTAAAAGTTCTGCATTCCCAACATTCTATCACACAAGCAAACACAAACAAAATAATATATGAGATGTTTTTTCTGCAACTCCGGTTTATACCTAACTTTCTCCTAGGTTTTTACTATCAAATAAATCATCTACAGCAGCAAGTGACAGTTGAAACTAACAGCGTAAGGTTCTCAAACAACATTTCTTCATTGCAGCTATTATGAAACATAAGCAACGCTTAAAAGTCCGTTTCAACACGATATTTCAAAATACAATTTTACCCCACAGGCAGCCTTGAAGCTTTTGTGCAATCCAAGATCTCCTAAATTATCATCTTATATAGTTCACTTGCTTTTAAGGTAGAAGTAGTGACATATGTAACAACTAGTCATTGTAACTTGGCCCTGCTGCAAAGTGATTAATTTATTGGGAGAAATATCCCACTAAAATAAAACCAGGACAGTATTCTCATATTACAACCCAGAGATATTCATTTTAAGGGCAAAAGCACAGCTGAACTGATGGAGTAGGGTTTTTTGCATTAATATTTAACAATTTCTGGGTTAACTCATTAAAATTCCATCTTGGCAGATAATTTCAAAAGATGGCAACAAGACTTTTATACACCAATACTCAGTAATCTAGATGTAAAGGGGGGGAGGGGGGGAGGTTTTGTAGAGGTTGTGAGACAATTGTGCACAATGGCACTTTTGTCAAAAACAAAACCTCAGTTTTACTGGTTTCAGAAGTTGGATTTGTTTGATGTGCTAGGAATAGGAATGGTGGAAAGAAAAGAAGGAAGGAAGGGGTAGGGGAGAGCCACTCTGCACTGAACATTTGTTTGACAGCAGGATGACGGCTAGGCAGAGTGGTACCCAAAATGAGGACCTGGAGGATGGTCGAAAGGTAAAATAGACTTTCTTCACCGCCACCTTTCCGCCCGCCCGCCTCTTCCTGTAATTTGAACGGTGCTCCTCAACTCTTCACGCTCTTATGCAAGAGCTGGGCAAGCCTCCCCTCCGCAGCACGTGGGAAGAGAAGGAGAGGTCGACACGGGAGTGCAACCGGCGTCTGCAGGGTTTCCCCGATGTGCCAGATTCTCCTCCTCCCCCTTCCCAGCATCTGCGATGCCAGGCCTCCTTGAAGGGACGTCGTGCGGCTGGCCCCACTCCCTGCGCTTTGCAGCCTTGCCTCTCCCTCCCAAGCCCCCTCTGGCTCACCCGGAACCGGCCGCCGAGGTGGCCTTGATGGAGTTGATGCGAAGGCGATTAGCCGTGTCCTTCAGGGCCAGCAGCGTCTGCTGATCGGGCTTATGGTAATCCTCCATGGAGAAACAGGAACGCGGCGGGCGGCGGGCAGCGAGCTCGGCTTACAGACGGCAGCTGGAGAGGGAGGCTCGGCGACTGGCGGAGGGAAGGCGGAGCAGCTCAGCCAAAGTCCTGCCAAAAGGCGGCGGGAGGGGCCAAAGAGCTGGGCTCTGGCATGGGCGGGGCCTCCCTGGCGGGAAAGCGGGCCGTGGAGCTCGGCCTCGCTTCCGGAGGGTGGGTAGGTGGGTGGATGCGTGGCGCGAGGTCTCGTGGACAGGGCTTCAATGCCGACGGCGCGAGCGCGAAGGGACACAGTCTCTCTCTCTCCCCCCCCCCCCCCCGTCGCCCTGCAGAGATCTCCCCTGCCTGGCGGGCACTTGCGCCGTAGCCGCTGCTAGAGAGAGAGAGACTAACACTAATAACCTCTTTTCTGGCTGTTATACTTTCCAAGCGCCTCTTGCTTTTTCCCCCCTGGTGGGCTTTTTTGGCGGGAGGGAGGGTAATTTTTAAACCCGCGAGGACACAAGACACTCGCAAATGCCTTTGTTCATTTTTATTTTATTTTACTTATTTAGTTTGTCACTCATGCACAAGGTAACAGGAATAAGAATGGACATGGATAATAGAGGAAATGGGGACAAATGAAATGGGGACAGTAGGACAGGGACGTTAGGCACGCTGGTGCGCTTTTGCGCGCCCCTACTGGCCTCTTAGGAATGGGGTAAGATCCACGGTAGACAGTTTAAGGTTAAAGTTATTTTTGCTCTGTCGGCAGCAAGTAAGGACGACTTTGGGGACCAAATTCTGGCAATCCCGATTAGATGCCCAGGTGTTCTGACCGGTTTAAAATATGGTGCTTTCAATCTTGTCCCTCAAACAAAATCCAAAGAAGAGATTGGACAGCCATTTGTCTGGAAAACGCTATAATTTCCTGCTTGAGGAGGGGGGTGGACTAGAAAAGCTCCAAGGTCCCTTTTAACTCTGGTACCCTGTATTCTGCAACGTCGTCTTCTCCATTCTTTTAGTGTTTATGCCTCGATTTCATTGCTTACAGCGATCTTAGTTTAGGCAGGCAGATCCCTGGGTGGTAGCCCTGCTCAGGGATACAGGTTGGCGCTTGTTCTGTTTTGCCTAGATTTCAATACATGTTTCAACGGGTAATTATGTAATCTGCCATTTCCTTGTGTAGCGGATGAAAGTTGCGCCTCTGACCCTTCGTACTGATTGCTCAGATTGTTGCCATATTTTTTCCTCGAAGAATCTTGGGAAGTGTAGTTCTCGGAAGTAGCCGGCCTGTGCAAGGACTGATGCTGCTGCTTGATTGATTCTTCATTCACTTTCTCTAACCACGCAAACGATCCTACTGATTAAAAACCTTCCGTGTTCAGCTAAAAACGAGCCACATGCCATGCACTTTCTTGCCCAATTTGAGACAGCAAGACTGAACCACCAGGCAGCTCCTGAAACTGAGTGGGTATAATATTTTAGATCTGTTTTGAGATTTGATGACATACCCAAATACCCCTATTTATAGACTAGGATTAGTTTTTTTTTTTAAAGTGTGGCAAGATTATTCATTTTAAAAAAATATTGATTCAGCATTTTTTTAATATGCAAGATGGTGAATACACCAATAATCCTGTTTTCCCCACAACAACCCTGAGACAAGTTGCATTGAGAGAGTGATTGACTGGCCAATAGTCACGGAGCTGACTTTTCATGCATAAGGCTAACTAGAACTCAGTCTCCTGATTTGCAAGCCAGGACTTTAATTATTTTGTCCCCTAAAACCAAACAAAATAAATATAAAACTCTTGGGGTTTTATCAATTCTGTAGTTTGCTGGTTCTAAGAGAAAACACAAATCCAGGGTTTTATCAAAGAGCAGCTGTATACCAAGTTCGCCACAGGCCTTTACAAATGCAAAAAAAGCTGTAGCCATTTTTGTGAGGGACAGAGAAATTTGCAAGTACTATACGGTATGAATAACACATAACGAAAAAGAATAGCCTCCACCCATGTTTGCTCATATCCATTTTTGGAATGTAGTTTTTGACTCGCCCAATGAAATATAGTACAATCCTTGACTTAACATTCAATGTCTTAAGCTAATAGTTGTGTTTTCCTACTTCAAAGACTTAAATATTTATTATAACAAACTTTTGTGACACAAGGTTCAGTTTGGTAGACTTGTTAACCTCATGATTTCATGAGCCCTCTGGAACGACTTACCCCCTGAACTCCGCACCATCTCCGACCTCCGCCTCTTCCGCAAGTGTCTGAAGACACACCTATTTCATCTAGCCGGCCTAGCGTAACCTCCATACTGACTATTAGATAGTTTTTAAACTTGGGATTTTAATTCGGTTTTTAGCGCAGGGTTTATTTATTAGAATAAGTATTTTAAATTTTATATATTATATATATTTTGTATGTATTTTAACATCCCTGTGCGCCGCCCTGGGTCCTAACAAGGAGAAGGGCGGGGTATAAATTTAATTAAATAAATAAAATAAATAAATGATCTGCTCTCCCTACCAATCCCACACTATAATTTTGAAATGATAGGCAATTAACAAGTTTAAAATTTGGAATTAGGATGCTTTAAAAATGGAAATAAAATAAATCCACCATGTTGTCTGGATTGGTCATTTCCTATTTTATATTAAGAGACTGATTCATGTTCCCATATAGAGAACCGAGAACTCTAAGGAGCTTTGTAATCATATTTACTGAAAAGAAAGCTATTTTCACATTTCTACATATTTGCCTTTCTTAATTTTTTTCATTGTTTGTTCTATAACGTTCTCTAAAAATTTTAATCAAACATATAATGAATTGAGACTTCTGCATAGGTATCAATGGGTAAGCTGTAGTAATTAACATTGACAAAATTCCTTATTTGTCCTCAAAACTTTCGTCCCCCAATAGTAGTAGTACTAGGATTTAGTAGTAGGATTTAGTAGTAAATCCTCCCCCCTCTTATGATCACACTATTTATCTAATGAAATCTTTTTAAAGCTCTTTAATTCTCTCAATATCTTTTTCTCCCAGCTCCAAATACCTCATTTTTTATAGTTAGGTTTTTATCAGATGCAATACACTGTGTAACCATGGTGGAAAATACTTAAATACGTATCGGAAGTTAACTTTCCAAAAGATCACTCAGCTGATGCAAGGAGTGGCCTTCCTACAGAGGCTGCTTCATGCGATTTTGGAAGCAACTTAGCAAAAGGATCCTTCTGAGGGATCACAAGAATGGCAGCTGTTTCACAGAATGGTGCAAGATGGCCTCTGTAGTAAGGCTATGTGTTGTCTGGATGCTCCCGTCAGCAGCTGCAGAAAAATAAAAAAGGAAGTGGAGCAATTTATACCTCCCACACATGTATGAGTGGGGAGGAAACCAAAGGCCTCAGAGACCTGGCAGGGCAGGAAGCAGGGCCCAGGGGCTGCAGAAACTTTGCTTGCATTGGTGGGCTGGGTGGGTGGCTGAGTTGAGGGAAAGGCAGGTGAGTGGGGCTATAGCAGCATCCCTTCAACAAGTTGCAAGGGTGGCAAAACTGCTAAGTGCCAATTTTTTTAATGATGTGGCCACTGTGTATGATGCAATAGTTGTAACTTCAAGTACAGGTACATCAGCACTGTTGGAATTCTGAATGTATGGTGGATTGCCTGGAAATCTAGGAAATATAAGAAAGTACAGAGAAAGGCATTTTAATTAAATTTCTTAATTAAAGACAGAAGAATGCAGTTGGATACAATCCATCATGAAATCACAATGGTTCACTCATTAGCATTTAATCCTTTATCCTTTTGTCAGTGTTGCTTTTGTCATTTTAATGCCGAAGGAAGGAAAATAACATCCCCACAGTTCAGCTCTTAATTATGAGTAATTGTAGTAGTGTGGATAATGACCTACCAATAAAACCTAGCATAGCTCAGCACATTTAAGTACTGTATAATGAAGTTAAATTATATTTTTGACTATCACATTTTACCAGATAACCAAAATTAATACCCTTTTATGTCAAACGCAATAAGACACTGGAAACAATACTAAAAAAAACAAAAGGGGGTTTAAAACAAAAATGCTTTGTTCAGCTTCTACTTTATAAAACCAATTGATGTATTTCAATATGCTGCCTGCCTAAGCCTTTTCTCACAAAATTAAACTATGACCAAGAAAGTTTCAGGACAGATTGAAACTTTTGTCTTTTTGAGTTTTTATTACAAAAATATATTTGAAAACATACAAAATTTCCACTGAAAATGTTCATTTTTAAACATTTATGCAATAACTTAATATTTGCCAACATAATATGATGGCACAAATTACATACCCATATACTGATCTGTTGATGCATTGTGATGACAATTTAAAAACCGCTTGAAAACCAGTAGGCACAATTCAGTCTATCCTAGGAGCATCAACAGATCAAAGATTCCAACACATGTATTCCAACAAGCTGATTCACCAATAACTGTGCACAGGGTCATAAACAAGTTATATTACAGTCAAGGAGATTGGGAAGAGAATATACACAAGTATTTCTTCCTTAATGGCCTTTAGTGTCTTCTATTATGTCCACAGACCTAGGAAACTGAGGTCATATTTTGTTTATTGCAATTCTTCAGATATAGGTGCTGCACCACTGGGATATAAGTATGCCCAATAATCTCTAAAAGTCATTAAGATAATAAAGATCTGAAGCTCCTAAAACTCACAATCAGTATGGGAGTGCAAACTAAAGCAGTAAATCCACATACTGAATATCGTATGGATTTCAAACGAAGACATGCTATTGTTACAAAAGCAAACTACAAGGGGAAGATTATTGCAATTTTTCCCCACCAAAGGTGAAGATATTGCATCTTAACATTTTTGCAAATGTCAAAAAGTGAGGTGAAATATATATGTATATATATTGCACACTTTCCTCTAAGATATGCTAAAAGAGCAATTAAATAGCCAAGAAGAGATTGCTAGTGTTTTTGTGGGCTTTTTTGTTTGTTTGTTATTTGTGCCAAACACTTGACATTAAATACTTTTATTGAAAGTCCCTTAATAATTATACCCTTGCTAACACATAATATTAGAAAGTTCTGGGAATGCAATAGACCCAAGCAAGCAAACATAGGAAAAATTAAAATTTAATCAGTTTGAAATATAAGTTCCATTTCAAGACTGAAAATACAAATTGCTTTTCTGTTGTCATATTGTGCCTTAGGCCTTTGCAAAATATTTAGATGCTGTAAAATGTGTCACAAATGTATAGTTATTTAGGCACAATTCAAAGACAATATCTTTACCTACAAAACAACAATCAGATCTTCAATAAGCTGCATATTTGAAAGCCACTTTAGACAAATATTAAACTTTTTTAGAAGTTGCATATAGGCAGTGTAAAAATTCATGCTTAGATAGTGTATATTCATTTTAGAATCTAGTCTAAAATATGAGCTACTTTCAAGAGATATTTTGCCAGGAGAAAAATTAAAACCAATAGCCTAAATTGGTTATTTAAGCATTTGTTACTGGTGCATGCAGAGAACAATAAGAGAGATTATAAAGTGAAACCTTCACTAAAAATTTAGGTAATCAGGCTAAAGCTGTCCAGTGATTCCACATTTTGTAAACATCTGTGATTTTACTCTGCAGTTTAGTTTGTCAAAGCAATTCTTAAAAAGCGTTTCATTTTGTCACATGACCACAAGCAATAAGAGCACTAGTGTGATAACAGTGAATGCTGCCAATAGTGCTTTGTACTACATAGTACACCCCTCTTCTAGCTTAATGGGCGTAGAAGACTCAGTATGTTAATGTTAATGGGCGTAGAAGACTCAGTATCAATGAAAAATGTTAAAAATCACTAAGCTTTCAAAGTATCTTCTAATGAAGGACATTCTCTGGAGAATAGCAACTTATTTTGTGATCCTTATATATTGAGAATATAAGAAGAATTGAGAATTGCCATGAACTAACTTTTGCACTGCTTTTCAACACAAAAGAGTAAACAAGAATAAAAAAGTTTTATTGGAGCAAACATACCAAAGATATATCTTTGCTGTTTAATGCAACATTCCCTTTCTCATTAATTCTTGGAGACTGAGGAACTTAACAGTACATTCAATGTCAAGGAAACGTTTTCTCTATATATTTAATATAATACTTGCATTCACTGTTATCATACTTCATCACTGCAAATCTCACATTTATGGCTGAGGTTTTTTTTCCCTACAATAATTTATGACTGTATTTCTTTCTTGTCCATAAACAAAACACGGCAACAAAATTCAGTTTTAATAGTCTGACAATAGCCTGTAATTATACATGGAAGAATGCTGCACTAAGCAAATTTGTTATTGGTATACGTACATGGGTGTGCTACAATAAATCCAGTGTACAAGCAGAGAGCTCTCTGGTTTTCTATAAAAAGTCTACGAAGCCTGAAAAGATACTTTTAAATTCACTATTAAAGCCTGTCAAATATGTGTCACTATACACATATTTCCCTGAATTTTGTACATATAACCAATATAAAATACTATGTTATTAGAAACACTTTCAAAGGCTGAAGAGGTTCTTTCAGAAGGCAGAGTTGCTAAACATAAAAACTTCTACTTAAAATCACTCAAAATCTAAGTATACATATTGATTAGTTAAAAAAAATAACACACTGTTTATATCAAAAACACTGATTTGTGATGGAGTCACAATAATCAAAACTTCATTGATGAATTAGAAATAACAACTGGATAATGATACCATCTTCATTATCACACTGACAGTGACCAGTAAGATTTACTCCAGAACTTTGTTACAGATTCTCTTGAAACAATGGGCATATATAGTAGGCTATTATTTTTTTGCCAGCCCTCTTTTTCAATGGCTTCACAGAAATATACCATAATATACAGAGCAAAGACTATGCTCCTCCATTTCAACCATGCTTTGAAAAATAAGCAGTGCAACTTGAATGGCTAAACTGACTACAAAATTACATTTCACAATATAAAACAAAGACATAATTTTAAAAATGCTAATCTTTACATTGCTATTGCTTGAGTAAATTGAGTATATGTTATCACTTAAGTATTGCTAGCTACTGTAACATGCTAGAATGAAATAAATAGAAATCACAAAAGACCAATAGCAGCATATAAAACAGAGATCAGATTCTGACTTATTTTGGGAAGAAGTTTGATCTTTACAGCAGTATATAATGCAAGTTTAAGGAGAGTTTTTAATACTATTCCAAACAGTAACTGAACAACAGCTTATCTAGAAACACTTCAACCTTTCTACAGGAAAATCTATGGCATTTGACCTGGATAGGGAGGCAAATGATATTCCACTGAAATAATTTTTTTAAATGTTTTTAAAAATATATATATATATATCTGACAAAACACACTGAACTTATTGTTCAAGGAAAATCATATTTCATATATTCCTAGTAAAAGTGAATGTGTATTCTGCATACAGAAGAGCCATTTTGTGGTTGATATGACCCAGAGGTCATCCTGTCGCTATGTTAAGGCTAAAAGCAGAAATGTTATACTGCATGTCCATTCCTTTGAAAGCCTTAGAAGTATCGTCTTAAACTCTTCCATGGCTCCTTAAATTTGAAGCTGGTTTCACAACTGCTGATGTTCTTAATTTAGTTATCTTGAACAGACAGGGTGCATATGGAAAAGAATTACATCAAATATTTGACACTGCTTAAAACAATAAGAAAAATGTGCCGTTAAACGTAAGACCATATTTCCCACACAGAAATAAAATCCTGCTGGTAACTGGTCACAGTGAAACCACACCATTTCTTAGAACATTATTTATACAATATTTCTAAGGAACAGTATTCCTTGGAGGCTTAGAAAGACTTCAGGAACTCAAAAAATGTCTTTAAAATATAAGAGTTGTACAGAAGAGGCATAATGTTTCTGAAGCAGATAGGTGATCAGTAGGATTCAATTCATTGCAGTTATAGCTTGATGCTATCCGTATCCTTGGTCAAGACTTGTAAATAGACTTCATGTAGAGTATTAAGAAAATTTGCATCATTCTGAGAGAGAGAAAAGAATATAATCAGGCCAATGAGATAAATACTTTATAATATCATTTCTAAATAAATACATATTTGCATTGTACGCTCGGGGAAACACAGTTAATGAACAAACTGAAGAATTCAGATGGTCAAAGAAGAAAGAAACAAGAACAAAGTTTTTACCAGGATCAATACATAGCAATGCTGTCAAGACTAGATTTTGAGACAGTCAAATGAGCAACACAAATAAATTACATGTTTTGAAAATTTAGCACAAATATATTACGTTTTGAAATCATACGTTAAATCATTTTGAATTGTATCAGTGTTACACTAGTCATAAAAGTACAAGAAATGCTGATGTTTGACTAGCATTTAGACAATAGTTTGTACAAATAAACAAAATCTAATGAATGAAACTGGCATGAATTATGGAAGCACATGCAGAATATTAAATTCAATACATTTGTAACAATAAAAGATTTGCCCATCAGAATATATTTATTTGTTCAATATATCTTTTCTTCCCAGTCACAGAAGGATCAATTTAACATTATACAAGATGTATAATGTTGTATATTGATGGCTACGTATATTACAAAATATAGAATGTGTGTGTGTGTTGTGACGTTTGTGCTGATAAATAAATAAAGGGAGACTAGTATAGATCTATTTCAAGCTATTTAGCTCTCATCAGCTAGCCATACCCTTACTGGGATTTGAACCTGGGCAGTATTACATATCACATAGTTGTAATTGCTGCCTGGATGGTTCCTAGGGTGAGCCAAAAGACAGAAAAGGGAAGCAGTTCTGCTCCCTCCCATATTTGGGGCATACCAGGGTGTTGTGACACAATATATACTTATTCCCCTGGCTCAGCTGATAAAAGGAGGAGAGCCTGTGACTTAGTGGCAATCTCCCTTGTAACATGGATTGGGTTCTCAAGTTATTAATCAAGTGTTAGAAAGTGATAATCCTCTGAAAATTTTTATATTTATGATAAACAGATTTTTCAGAGAACATGAGTGGGGAAGGTCTATGCAAGGGGTGATAATAAGTATTCAAAACATGGTGCAATTTCATTTGGATTGGTAAATTTTCTAAGATGAATGTTTGAAAAAGAAATATCAGAAAAAGATATTAATTAGGATTCCTGAATCAATATTGCCTAATCAGTGATTATCTAAAGCAAATGCATAATTGTTTTCAGTATCCTTGCATACCTGATCAGAAGACTATCTTAGATTAAAATCAAGTTTAGATCCAATTTTATATCATGTCAATATTGGATACTAAGATTTTAGCAAATATTCTGGACCGCAGATTACTGCTTGTATACTGATTAGTGTGCATTCATACAGGCTGACTTTTTAAAGACTATCGGTATTTTGATGACATTATTTTTAACCCAATAATCTTTAGATGTTTTGTAATTAAAATTCAAAAACCATTGAATTATGTTATATCCTTCCAGTTGAACATCTATTCATTCTAGTATTTTTTCTATACCCTGCTATTTTTGCTGCATTGTAATTAAGCTTCAACAATTAACATTTCCTCAATTATTTATATTCATAATTAGCCCTTGGAAATAATAACCTGCATATTCTAGATTGACAATTCTAAGCCAAAGCAGAACATTTATTTTCTCTTTTTGCATGGACCTTGATTGTCAAAAAGAGTAGGTTTTTGATGAACAAAAAGCACACAACACATAAGACATGCAGTCTAAATCTCAATTAATGCGGTGCAAAATATATCAAAACAATGGACAGGAATCTGAAAAAATGACTTTACTTTTATTACAATGTAAAATTGCTGACAGTTCAGCCTGTGTTCAGAAAATGTTTCTCCCTTCAAAATCAGCAAGATTTTTGTTTTAACAGTGGTCCTGAAGAAAAAAAGAAACAGCAGGCTATGCACAAAAGTACTGGCAGCAAAATTGATTATATGAACTAATATGGAATCATTTCAATGTTATTATTATGATACAGTATTTCAGTGAATTGCTATTTTTATATTTGTATACAATGTTTTCCAACATCAGTGTAAAAAAAGAACTAAAATGTACTAATATAGCACTAAACATTGGTATCTTGATTGATGACAAAGAGGAAAATACAACTTTGGATCATCTGGTCCATTCCAGTTAGTTCAAGCTGTGCATGTGACCGAAACAGCATGGGTTACATTTACAGATGAATTCTAGTAGGAATGGGATGGCCATAGTGCATACATCCTTGTTCTCTCCTTGATCTTTCAGAAGCTTCTATACTATGGTATAGAAAGCTATTGTACTAGATTAACTCTGGTGCTTCAAAGTTCCAAAGGTGCTTTTTCAAGAGGCAACTGGACTTTTTTTGTTTTTCTTTGAAGACATTTTGCTTCTCATCCAAGAAGCTTCTTCAGCTCTGGCTAGATAGTGGGGAATGGAAGTATTTATATTCCTTGCAAACAGCTGGTCTTCAGTTCCAAGAAGGCTCCACACCCATGACCCTGAGGGCATAGCTAAACCTCCAAGTGGCCTCAATGTCTCTCTAAAAGAATGCAAATGACCAGCTGTCTGCAAGGAATATAAATCTTTCCATTCCCCACCATCCGATCAGAGCTGAAGAAGCATCTTGGATGAGAAGTGAAAATCTTTGAAGAAAAAACAAAGAAAGTCCAATTGCCTCTTTAAAAAGCACCTTTGGGACAACCATGATCTGGATGACTGAGAATCTCCATAGACAACTGGCACTTAGTAATTGAAGCCAGCATTATTATCCTCCTTCCTCTAAAGTCAATTCCAGTCGGTGTTAATGGGGAGGAAAAATCTATCCCACAAGCCCTCTTGTGTAGGGTGCCTCAGCACTTGACTTTCTCCTCATTCCTGTTTAGCATCTATTGAAGCAATTGGAATAGATCAATTTGCCAAGGTAATGTTGAATAATTCACTAAAATAAAATCTGACAAATATTCAAATGACTTCATATATGTTGGTTAAATGCATATTCCATTGCTTTGAAAAAGATAAAATGTTTTAGATACAAAATACAACAATTTGTCTCCAACCACTTGGTCCTGAAATCAGATAGAGAGAACAGATATTTAAATCATTAGGGATGTCCAATCTCAAATCTGAAAAGAAAGCACTGTTAAACTGATTAGGAAGCAGTGACCACATTGCCTTCAAATTTAATTTATATGGAAACAAGAAAAATAGAAAATTAACATAAATAATTAAGGATATATCATTTTACATATAACAAAATGAGGGATTTTACTGACTTGTACAAAATTCCAAAAGATAAAGATACAATACGGATTAACTTTTTCCCTTGTCTCATAATCTGTGAAATCATATTCAGAATAAAAAAAGATGAAGAACAGATAACAACTTATTTACCTCATTTACCTGTATATTTACCTCAGAATTTAATTCAGTGGTTCTTGTCATTACAAGAGAGCAAGATATATTTATTAGAACTAAGTTGTCACTAGCTACGAGGCATGAAAAGAATATATTATTTCTATAATTGTAGGCACTGTGCATTTTATTACTGTTTACTAAAGAACAGAAACTAGAGTGGTTAACTATTATGGGCAAAATTGCTGCCTAAGTCTGAGCTAGCAAAAATCATATATAGTTGTACTAACAATTTTAGTAAAAACAGTCGAGTTATGACCATAATGGAATATGCCTACCATGGTCACAGTTCATGTAAAGCAGGTTGGTCATGTTATTCACCTGATCTTGTGACCATTATGCAGTGGTCATTAAGCAAATCCATGGTTATTAAGGTGATAGCTTTTGGCAAAACCATTTTAAAATGTGGTCACATGACTGTACGATTATGAAAATGGCTATGATAACAATTTTTCAATATTTGAGGGGCAGTCACAGAGATGGTCAACCTATTCTCCAAAGCAAGTGAAGTACAAGAAGTAACAGATAGAAGCTTATTGAAAAGTGATACAACCTGGAATTAAGGAGAAACTTCCTGTTGGTGAGAACAATTAATCAGTGGAATGGCTTGCCTCCAGAAGTTGTGGGTGTTCCATCAATGGAGGTTTTTAAGAGAACAGTCAGTCATTTGTCCAGAATGGCATAGGGTCTTCCTGCTTGAGAAGGGAGTTGGATTAGAAGACCTCCAAGGTCCCTTCCAACTCTATTATTTTGTTAAATGTGGCCCAGTTGCCGAGTGCCTGAAGTGTGGTCATGTGACCATGGGGAGGGTGTTACTGCCAAAATCTGGGTCACTTTGAATCTGGATCAAAAGTACCTTCCAGGTAGGTTTGTTGGAGCTTGAAATGGTTGCTAATTATTGGGATGTAAGTGAAGGACTACCTCTACTGAAAATAATCTTATTCATTTTTCAGTTGAAGTTTATATTTTAAAATAATTTGCACAAATATTGCAATATTGTTGCAAAACTGATATTAAGAAACAATTAGCATTATGCTTAAGCCAAGTCACACTGAAAATAAAATGAATAATTAAAAAAAAATGACTGCTTCCAAAAGCAAATAATTTTCCCTGCTCTATGGACTTCCAATAATTGACATCTCTGGGAGTCAAGGGGAAGCAGCTCCATCAACAAGGGGTTCTACGTAATGCTTATTATCTCAAGATAGTAACTGTACCTTTATTAGATGTATCAATGTTTGTTGAAGTTGAGATCTACTGAGTACCGCTGAAGGTAATGCCTGGACATCTGTACCAAGTGTAACAGGAGAAGGTGAGCCAACTTTGTTTTCAATTTCAGAGGATTTCATAGTAGACTGTTGAAACACACTAGGTGAAAGGAGGACAGAAGGTGCAATTGTAGTTGCAGTGGTAGCAAACTGTGTAGAAGCAGCCTAAAAAAAAAACAAATTTAAAAATCCTTATTTATTGTTTCAATTTATTGTATAAATCCAGTCCCCATAATGTTAAGTCCATTACTTCCATTATTATCAGAACAGAAAGAGGTTGCAGAGATTCCCAATTAAAATGAAAAATGTCAAGTGAAAGTACATAACAAAAATTAAATATATCAAGGTTAAAAGAATCTCTTTGAGGACATAATTAAATGACTTGAAATTATGCAAAGTTCTTATATACTGACACTTTAGTTGAAAGACTATATGTTTCAGTTTATAATATGGATGTATTACATTTTCTTGAGTTTATTAAAAAATAGATTCAATCTTACAAATAAAAGATACTAGTATATGCTCAGACAACAATAGAAAGCATTAAGGAAGAAAAATATATGAATATAGTTAGCTGCAATAATTTTATGAGATTTATACAAAGAGCATTTTTTGATTCTAGCAAGATATGAAATTATCTCCAAGAAAAGTTTATTAATATACAACAGAATATATTTAAGTTGTAACAATATTTGTTCTTTAGAACAGCAAAACACAACCTAACAAATAAGTTTGTTTTGCATATTCAGCTTTAGCTGGTTAGTTAATTAAGAGAGGTTGAAGAGGGAAGTTTTTCCATGAAGTCAATGTTACAATGCCTGGTTTTTAATATGTACCTGGTTTGCTTTTGACAATACTTTAGGATTTGGAAATGTTTCAGGCTCCTTACTTTGCTGTATAACCTAAAAATTTAAAACGAAAATAAAATATTTTATTTACAATTTCTTTCTTGCAGATGTAGTACTGTTTTGAAATAGTCAATCTCACCATACAAACACACACATATATGCACGAATTTATTTATCCAAATCATCATCAATTTTGTTGTATTACCAATAACATACCTACATACATGTACATCAAAGATTTGTAGCACTGTATCTCAAAACTGCATGTTAATACAGAAGAACAAGAAAAGGGCATTCCTCGTTCAAAGTGAAGAAATTATGATGGCATTTCCAGACTCAAGAAAGACCATGGCATAATGACACCGGAGCCATTTTCAGTAATGACTTACAAATGACTTCACAAGAAGTTTATTCATCTACAAATAACCCACCTGATAGGGATGAATGACTTTACCAGTCAAAGCCTGTTGCTTGATGTGGGATTCCTTGAAACAATCTGGTGTTGCCAGTTGGCTAACAGCAGAAGAAGCATTTGGTGCTACTTGGGGTTTAATAAGAGATTGCTGCATTTGGTCATGTTGTGGTGTCAACCTGAGTTTTTGAAGAAGATCTACACTAGGAAGTGATGTGTTTGAAGCATCTCCTGTATTTGGCAAAGTCATTGATCCTAAGAATTGGTTTTGACCAGAACTTACATTTTGTGTACCGTGGTTTATATCACACAATGGCTGATTCACAAGTGAAGGTATTTGCTTGGTAGTCTGCTGCATGACTTGCGTTACATTATTGTTTGCATTGATATTCTGCAGCACTGGACCACAAGATGCTTCTGTTGCCAAAGTCGAATTAAGGATAGGACTTAAATGCACATTATAATTTGAAACTTTATTTACTTCAGGTTGTAAAACTGAAGGTGATGAAGTTAGTACAGACGGTACACATTCCTGTGGTAATAAAGTCAAAGAGTTATTTTTGAGGCTTGGAGCATCCAGCTTCCCCAGAGGCTGATGGATCACTGTTGATTGTTCAAATGAAAAGGGTAAAAGCAAATTGTGTTCTCTGCATGAGGTATCAGTTTTCTCTATCCTCTCTGGATTGGACATGGGAGCTGTGGAGTTTTCCTTTGGTAATGAAGTTCCAAATAATTCTTCCACTGTTAGATGTTTAGGGATGGACTGACATGACTAGGAAAAAAGTGCAGAAGTTTAGCTTAATATAGAATGCACAAACAAAAAGATTGCTACAAAGTCATCTAGTGCAGCAAAAGTATTACTGTATTCAAATGAAGCACATTTCCCTAATATCAACAATAATGAACAATTCTTGTACCCTAGTCTTGTCTCTCGTTCAATCTATCTCACACACAAATATATATACATATACTATGTAATCCATTAAAGGGAAACAATTATAACATGTATAGTAACAGGGGAATCTATTTATCAAAAACTCATCACTACAAAAAGAATGCAATATACAAATATACAGGCAATCCTTGACTTATGTCCACTTATTCAGTGACTGAAGTTACAATCCCTGTAGCAGGCTCAGTCACGTGAACACAATTCAAGCTATTTACAAACACAGAAATGCTTCAATTTGCCCCTACCTGTCTATTTCTCCATCCCCTCCAATCTATGCCCGTTTCCTTTCCTGCACAACAGCACTTGATAGAAGCAGCGCTGGGCTGGGGCGGAAGGAGTCTCAGGCAGCTACTATCACCCCAGGTCTCAACATCAGACCCAGTGCTACTGCTGCCACTACTAAAAAATGCTGTGTCAAGCCCTATACTGCAACCAGCTACCACAGCATCACTGCAGAAACCCCCAATTGCTCCCAATGCCTGCCCTCCACAGGCTCTGCCACGCATGACTGACCTCCATTTCCCCCCTATTGCTGCCAAAGCATATTTAGTCTGACCTGCTGCTTGCACAGGCTGGGTTCCAAATGGACCCCTGATGAACACATTTAGAATGAAGACAAAGAAATAAGGTAGTCCTTATGACCAGTATTGAGCCCAAAATTTCTATTGCTAATTAAAAACCATTTACTAAGTGAATATTGCTCCATTTTAGGTTGTTGTTAAGTGAATCGCTGCAGTTGTTAAAGTTAGTACTACAGTTAAATGAATCTGCCTTTGCCATTGACTTTATTTGTAAGCAGGTTGCAAAACAGGATGACATGACCTTATGAAACCACAGTCATGAGTCAGTTGCTAAGTGAATTTGGATCACATGACCACGGAGATGCTGCAACGGTTCATAAGTGTAAAAAACAGTCATTAGTAACTTTTTTCAGTGCGACTGTAGCTTTGAACAGTCACTAAATGAATTTGAGGACTATCTGTACTTCCATTTAAAATAGCATTTTATAAGGATAAAAAGGCAGATCTCGTAGGTTCTGATTTTAACATACATGATCTTGGACTTGTAACACTGGTGTTTCGTATTCAGATGCCTCTGTGTTTTCAGTCTGTGTAAGATTCCTACTTTCTTGTGTCCCTGAAATGAAATCACTTTTCTGATTCTAAAAGAATAAAAAGGGAAGAAATATTATTTTTAAATTCCAGTTTGGACTGAATGAAATAATTACAATTTATGTAATACCTTTAGATTTCAGCAAGCTTTCTCCCTTGAGTTGTGTTCATGTGGCGGTGGGGATACTGCAATGGTCATTAAGTGTGAGAACCATTTGTAACTCACTTTTTTTTAGCACTGTTATAATTTAATATGGTTGCTAACCAAATAGTCATAAATTGAAGACTATCTGCATAAAGACACAATTTCAAGACTCATCCATTTTCCCCTTCTTACCTCTTTTTTTAATAACAATCTTGCTTGATGACTAATGGTCCTGCCATGGTGGATTCTGGATGTCATTTACCCAATTGTTAACTGTTGTTAGAGGCCCATAACTCTTTGATAGAATTCACATATCACACACTTTGTTTAACCATGTTATGTTATGATGAATAAATGTGCTACCTGGCTTCGCATAACTTGCTCATATAAAATATAAATTATGTTGTTATATTATGATGATGTGTCAAATAAATCTCTGTGTTTCCCAAGTGTTTAATGAAAGCTTTTATGCAAATATTCAAAAAGTAAAACTAAATTTAAAAAATTAATTCCAATCACAGGATTACTCTAAACTTAAAAAAGAAGTTTCCAAAAAATATGCTGACTGCAAAACCATTATAAAATTACCCGAGTGTGTGCCGAATGTGTTTTCATACATTAGGCAAACATATTAATAATATTAAAATAAATAAATGAGTTAATGTTAAATGAGTTAAAAACTTCATTTTTTTACATCACTTTATGAAGCGAGCCTAAATATAAAAAGTGAATAACAAATGTAAGGAAGTAGAACCAATTACACTGGTCAAGTTTAACAGCAAATGGGACAGTACTGTATCATTTCCTTTTTTATAAACTACTTGTTTAACACAGAGAGTAGATCATTAAACGAAGACTATAGATTGGATATTTCTGGTCTATGGGTTTTGGACTGGCAAGTTGCCATGCATTTTTAGAACCTAAGTAGTTGTAGTTCTGTGCTGCATGTGCAGTGTTAGAAAAGGCTTAGGGAAATGTAGATGTAAATGTAGAAAGCTTTTTATTATTATGATGAACAAGATGTTACAAAAGGATTTAAATCAGTTACTGAATAGGCATTTCACCATAAACAACATAGAGATCTGTAAACAAAACAAAACTTTCACAGCATGAAATACTGATAACAATTAGTAGGGACCAGGAACTTGGAATTGAGACCAGAACTGCCACTGGTTAGGGGTATGGTCGAAAAAACAGAACACTACTTAGTGATAAAACAGGCAGTTCTACTTGCCACCATAACCCAAGATGTATTGGCTCATTAAGTGGGTCATGCCCTCGTGACATCCCGTCTAGACTACTGCAACGCTCTCTACATGGGGCTTCCCTTGAGGTGCATCCGAAGACTACAGCTAGTTCAAAATGCGGCCGCGCGGGCAATTCTGGGAGTTCCCAGGTACTCCCGCGTAACACCGCTCCTGCGCGAGCTGCATTGGCTGCCTGTGGTCTTTCGGGTGCGCTTCAAGGTGTTGATTTCCATCTTTAAAGCGCTCCATGGCACGGGACCTAGCTATCTGCGAGATCGCATCCTGTCCCATACATCCCTTCGACCGATTCGCTCTCACAGAGAGGGACTTCTCCGGGTGCCGTCCACTAGGCAATGCCAGCGGCCGACTCCCAGAAGAAGGGCCTTCTCTGCTGCAGGCCCTATCCTATGGAACGACCTACCCCCCCGACCTCAGAACAACTCCGGACCTCCACCGAAAGCTCAAAACATATTTCTTCCAACAGGCCGGCCTGGCCTAATCTATCTTTCACACCTCCAGTCTGTACATTTAAATTTTTTATTGGGTTTTTAGGGGGTTTAGTGTTTTAGGTTTTTTAGGTTTTAGTGCAGGGTTATTGTAATTTAATCTAATTTTAGATATTTATATTGTTGTATGTTTTATGTTTTATATTCCTTTGTGCACCGCCCCGAGTCCCTTCAGGGAGAGGGAGCGGTATACAAATAAACATTCCATTCCATTCAAAATTCTAGGTAAGGAGTGCAGGGATGCTACAGTGAATAGGTAAAGTCCTGGGAGGACTGGCGCAGGCCGTACCCAAGTCAGGGGTGGAGGTGCCCAGTGTGATGTGAATTCAAAAAGGCCGGGGTATGATGGCTGGGGTGCATGTGTGCAATTCCAGGGAGAGGGTTGAAAGAAGGCATGGGAGGTGTGCATGCATGACTTCAATCAAAAGGTGGCTTTGGGAAGAAGGCACGGAGTGTGTGCCTGTGTGTGAGCAGGGAGGAGAATGAAAGACGGCATTGGGGGGGAGGATTAGAGGGAAATTGTAGATGTGTGTGACCTTCTTTGCCGACTTCTCATAGATATTACTTGGAAAAAGCTGGTATAGGTCACAAATTGGTGTCCAGGTTGTTGCAAGACACTGCAATTGGTCATGTGCAAACTGGATGCCATGCAACCAAATATTGCTCACATGACTGTGAGGATAGCGCTGGAACTTTGAATACTGATTGTAAGTAGTTCAGTAGCATTGCAACTTCAAACAGTTACTGAACGAATGGTTATAATTCGAGGACCCTTTTAAGCATATTTGTGGGTAATTATTTTGCTTTTAAATACATAAAATCCTAAAATCAGAATTAATCAGGTCTTAAAATGATAACATGCACAATTTCCTTACCCGTTCATATTCAACTTTTGCTTTACTAAGCAACTCTAGAATATCTGTGCAACCATTAACCCGACTGACGTGCTTTCTATCCTGAAATTGTTGCTGTGATCTCTGAGTTTCTTCCTGTACCACCCTATCACAAAAGAGAACAAAACACTACTTATATTTAGCTTATAAATATAAACTTATATTTAACAACATATACTCTTCTTGGAAAAGCATGATTTTAATGAAAGGAAGAGAACACATAACATGCAAATAACAACCAACAAGATTAAAATGTAATAGGCAACAAAGATTAATCAGTATAAAGTATACATTATTTATTCCTTTTTACACTGATCTTTACTATGCCCATTTCATTTTAATAAAAGGATTTACAAATTGAAATAAGCAAGAATTTGCTCTGACTAAGGTTTGCTGAATAAGCTAATAGTGCCTTGATTCACAATACTGGCCCATAAACCACTGTACAATAGGTAACTGGTTGTTTCATACATTGCATTAGAAACCTCATGAATGTTTTCTCCACAATTTATTGAACATTTCCAAATAATTTGTATTTACTACCTCGATTACAATTTAGCTGAATATATTATTGTTAACTTTACTTTAAATATCTATAAACCAATTTGACAATACATTTGCCAGAAATATAAACAATACTTTATAATAAAATAAAAAGAAATGCTATGTTTAATCTTCAGTTTTCTCAGTGATTCAGATCATTTCTACTAACTTAAAATAAATTGGCTCAAACAAATTGAAATTAAGACAAAGCAGGTGTTAGGGTAATAGGGTAGGACTGAGAAGGCCCAGACTTAAGGCTACCCTCAATCATGGCTGATAATTTGGGTTAAATGGTCTCTTTCAATTCAGCCCATTTCATACAGATGTTGGTATGAGGATAAAATAAAGTGAGATTCCTAGGTAAACTGAAATGGGGGAAAGACAGGATATAGATCAAACTAGTATGATATACTAACAGTAATGGAACAGGTATTTATTTTTCAAAGAAAAAAATGGTACAGATTATAGTCTTAAACATAAATCCAGGTAAAGATGTTATGAATCATTTTGGATGCATTTAAAATGATAAGAATATGTAATATTAAAATATTGAAAAACAAAAAATGTAATAATATTTTGCATTCTCACAAAATGGCTGCCATAGTAGAGAGCTAGCCTATTATTGTTATGATGAGGATATTTTCTCTAATCTCAATGGTTAACTCTATTACAGCAGGGGTCCCAACCCCCGGGCTGCGGACCGGTGCCGGTCCGTGGCTGGGTAGGAGCCGGGCCGCAGGGCCGGAGAGGAGGAGGAGGGAGCAGCCCCCTGAGCAGAGCGCGCGGGAGAGCGCAGGCGGGGCTTTTCGCGCGGTTGGGGTGCGCCTCTTCCTCCACCTTTGTCGACGGTGGGACTCCTGCGCGCTGCAGCAACAGCCCTCCCTACCGCCCGCGGATTCCCTTCCTCCATGCCCCCCCAGAGCTTCCCCAACCGGCCACTCGTCTTCTTCCAGGAGCTGCGGAGGTTCCTCCCCCCCACCCCCACCCCACGGAGCCTTCTCAGCTCCTGGAAGGAGCCTGACCGAGCGCACGAGGGACCAAGTGCGGCAGCGGCCGCCCAGGCGGGGCAGGCTAAGGCTAGTGAGCGAGTCGAGCCGGGCTGAGGAGACTCCGCGGTGGGGGGGACGGGACGGGACGACGACAGACCGACAGAGAGAAGCATAGACACAGAGAGAGAAAGGGTGGGAGGGAATCAGAGAGTGTGACACACACACACACACACACACAGAGGGAGGGAGGGAGAGAAAGATAGACAGAGGTACAGAATGAGTGATTAAGTGCCTGAATGCGAGACAGACAGACACACACACACACACACAGAGTGACAGAGATGGGCGGACGAAGGAGAGAGAGACAGAAAGAAAAAGAGAGAAAGAGAAAGAAAGAAAAAGAAAGTGGGAGAGAGAGAGAAAGTAAGAGAGAGAGAAAGAAAGACAGACAGAGAAAAAGAGAAAGAAAGAGACAAAGAAAGAGAAAAAGAAAGAGAGAAAGAGAGGGAAAGAAAGAAAGAGACAGAAAGAAAGAGAAAGAAAGAGAAAGGAAGAGAGGGAGAGAGAAAGAGGGAAAGAGAGAAAGAGAAAGAAATAAAGAGAAAGAGAAAGAAAGAGGGAAGGAAAGAAAGAGGCAGAGAAAGAAAGAGAGAGAGAGAAAGAGAGAGAGAGAGAGAAAGACAGAAGGAAAGAAAGAAAAAGAAAGAGAGAGAGAGAACTTATGACCACAATTGAGCCCAAAAGTTTGGTTGCTAACCAAGACCATTGTTAAGTGAGTTTCACATTTTCCAAGTTGGCCACGCCCACCCAGTCACATGACTGCTGAGCCACTCAGCCGGTCCGCAGAATTTTCTTTAAAATGAAACCGGTCCCTGGTGCAAAAAAGGTTGGGGACCCCTGTATTACAGTATATCAATATTTGCCTTTTTTAGACAGTGGGCAAAGCAAACAAAGTACCAAGCTACATTTTCTAAGGATGTCTGTGAGCTTCTGTGCACTTAAGAGAAATTACTTAAATAAAGATAACACTAAACACAAACCCACATTTGATATCTCTAGTCTAAAACAAAATCTGAATACATTCATCTTCTGAAACGCAAGCTTACATTAGCTGTAATGTAGATTATTTGACATATTTTGTAATATAGCTGCTAAACTGCATCAGGGAATGCAAACGGATCTTAAGCTGAAAAAAGCTTGTAATTCATACCAAATTTAAAATACATTTAATTTGGATTAGGTCATTACATAAATACATTTTAGATTCCTATGCCACTATATATCATCAGATTAGTACAGTAACCCCAACACTGAAAGCATAATTAAAAGTCTGAAGCACAGTCAAGGAAATCATATGTGTATTTTTACCAATTCCTCACACCAAATCTACCAATACTAGCAGGGTTGTTATGAAATCTTTATACTGTCATATTCAATTTCAAAAGGAAAAACTTCCAAGAAAGGGCTTATGGAAAACAAACCAAAACAGAAAAACAAGCTTTTAAATCAGTGTTTCTCAATCTGGCAACTTGAAGATGTCTGGACTTCAACTCCCAGAATTCCCCAGCCAGCAAATGCTGGCTGGGAAATTCTGTGCGTTGAAGTCCGGACATCTTCAAGTTGCCAAGGTTGAGAAACACTGTTTTAAATGATCTTAGTAAACCGAGCAGACATTAAAATGATGAACTGTTTAATAAATAAATACAAGGTGGTCTTATAACCCACTGAAAATCATTTTAGATTGCAGGGGAATATATTAAATGGAATATGCTGGGTAAGAATCTCAGCTCGTAGTGTCTTTATAAAAATAGATTGTGATAGATAGTTTGATAAAATATTTGAGGTTATTTTGAAAAAGGCCAACTCCATCTTGGATATAACAGACAAGTCTAAAATACAATAGCAGATAGCATAGTGAGTGAGATAGAAATAGTGACCAAATATACAGGCATATATAACTAAAAGCTTAAATTATTTATATTACCAGCAAGGAAAATGTCAACTGGAATGAGCTTCTATATTAAATCTAATAACAATAAAAACTTAGCAATGCTTGATTAGGCATAAACAGATCAATTCATTATTTTACTATACACTTATTGTAAAAGTTGTTAGGAGGAGGAAAAATGGAAGAGACAGTTGTTTAAATTTATTTATGTTAAAATTGAACAGTTCTCTCTCAACAGAGGGGGAGGGATATGGCACCACACCATTCATCCCAACTCGGCACCACTCTACAGTATCATCATTTACAATGCAGCCCGGTCCTAATGGGGTTCTGTCCTTCTTTGCATTCTGATTCAGGTGACCCTGAGGACACAGAGTAGCCTCTAGGTTGTTTCAACAACCCACAGAATGTTAATGGCCGCCTGACTACAGAGAGTATAAATCCCTTCTTTTCCTCACCAGCTGGTTGGAACTGAAGAAGCTTTATGAATGAGAACTGAAAGAAGTATCAGAAAGTCCAATTGCCTTTAAAATAGAAAGCAACCATGACCTGACTGAATGAGAACCTCCATGGACAGTTGTTTAAATGCTTTTTGATTGAAAAGAAATATGTATTTCTTAAGAAATACTTAGGTTACATTTTTTTTAAAAAAATCACATGATCTTTTGTATGCTGAATATCTGAATGTTTCCTGAGAATTCAGAGCCTCATGATAATGCAGGAAAGTACATCCTTGTATGTAGCGTTTTTAAGATCAAGATGTTTGAAGTTATAATTTATATACCATTCCATTTCCAAATACTATACAAGTGTTACAGTACAATTATATTAAGATTAAAAACATCAATATAATTATAAAGTCAATCAGTGCTACCACTCATTGTGATTTTAAATTATCTCCAGCAGACAAAAAAACCACACCTTAATTCCAAATATGGGATACAGAATTACAATTTGAATATTTGTTCCAAACATTAAGTCACAATGTATTTTTATCATAAAGTATCATATTAAGTCATGATGCGCCTTTAGAAGGTAGGTGAGAAGAAAAATCATGCAAAAATCAATTTTGCAGTGAGATGCTATGAAGCTATAAATAACCTAAGCATGCTTATTCATTCTTTCAAGTTATATATTAAAAAATTAGGTACTTACTTAGACATGAGTTTTGCTATTCGCTGACAGTCATTCTTATCATAAAACCAGATACTGTAAATTAACACTGGAAGATATTTTTAAAAAGTGGTTATTTTTTAAAGAAATAAACTATTACAGAGAATATGCGAATAAAAAATGTAAAGCAGCAGCAGAATGAATAGATTGCATTTTATTTAAAATCATTATGCAAAACTAAGGACTGCTACTATGTAGTTTTCAATGTTAAGAATCAATACTATAACATAATGCAGGTAGTGCTTGCTTAGCAACCAAAATCTCGAACGGCAACTCCATCCCATGTGCTGCATTCACTAAGTGAAAAGTCATGTGATTATGACAAAATTATAACATCACTTCCCATTTGGTCCTTAAAGGAACCACCATGGTTGTTAAGCAAGACATCAAATGACCGCAGCTTACAATTTTACTTCTGTGTTCTCCATTAATTCTGCTTGTTGCAGGCCAGTTGCAAAGCACCCAAATGGCAATAATATGACTGCAGGATGCTGCAATTAGTTATACAGTAAATGTGAGGTTTGGTTGCATAGCTTTTTTTTTTTACATCGTTGTAATTTTGAACATTGCTAAATGAGCAGTTGGTAAGCAAGGACTATCTGTACCATAATACAGGATTAATATTTATATGACATTCATTACAAGCTAGAGTTGTATAAAACATTTCAAGCTCAAATTATTCAATTCCACTTTTGTTGTTTGACACAGGTTATTCAAACTTTCCCACAAGAGTTCTGATGCTTGTTTTGTGTCAGAAATGCAGTAATTAGAAAAGTGTAATTATTAATTTAAATTTAAAAAGATTAAAAACTTTTAATAAAAACAACTTTATATCATTCTAGCCAGGGACAATTTCGGTTTAATTCGTATTTTAATTATTTATCTTTCTATGTATTTTATATTGGTTTTTATTCCCTGTGCACCGCTCCGAGTCCCTTTGGGGAGAGGAGGCGGTATAAAAATAAAATTTATTATTATTATTATTTATTAATAAGGGCCACACTATGGCATAGATCAGTGATGGCGAACCTGTGGCACGCGGAGCCATGTCGGCTGGCACGCCAAGCCTCACCAAATTGTCTTCCTGGTTTCTGCTGCCTGGGAATGGGCGGGCGCGTTTCTCTGCCTGGGAAAAGGCAGCAGGCAAGGAATGAGAAGGCTGGGACCTTCCCCCCCTTTTCTTTTGCTCCGTTGGTGGGGGGAGGGAGGGGGGAAGCTCCCAGCCTTCTCACCTTCATGCAAAGTTGATTCCTTGCCTGCTATGTTTTCCCAACCAGAGTAATGCGCCTGTCCATTTTATCTTACATGTTTGCAATCTGAAGCCTCTTGTTCCCTGAACAGCTGGGGTCTGCAAGAGGCATGAGGGGAATCAAGGCATTGGCTGGGGGGGGGGGGAAGCAGATGGGAGATTCCTGCTCTGTAAAGGACTGAGCAGGGAGGGCTTTCCCAAAACTCATAGCAAGGGAACACTTTGTTTGGGGGGTGGGGGGAAGAGGAGCGGTCGTTTCAGTGCTTCTGGGATGTCTGTCTCTGCTTGGAGCACTCACCTTAATATTGACAAATAAGCCCCACCTGCACCCTTTGGCCCTCTCTCCCTCCTCCCAATTTTTCTGTCTTCTGCTCTCTCCCCTTCTTGGTCATCTCCTCCCTGTCTTCACTTCTCCCTCCTCTTTACCTTCCCCCAGAGGAGCTGCAGACAGGCACAGGAGACAACTATTATCATGTCTAAAAGCAAGATAATTTTCTCCATCTTTTGTCTGGAGCAGGGGTCTCAGAATTCCCAAACTGGGAATTCTTGGAGTTGATTCCACCAGTCTTGAAAGAGCCAACTTTGCAGACCCCTGGTCTGGAGTATCATTTAATCCAGAGCCTGACTTCTGGAATTAAAAGGCTGGTAAAAATGCAAAGGAGTACAAGGAGCAAATAAAAGATCTTCAAGTTGGACCATATCTTACTTGTGGAACAGAAATCAGCTCTCTGCCCCCTTGTGGCTCTTTGAAAACCCATTTTCTAGCATTGTAGCAGTTGCAAAGGTAAATTTTGGTAACAGATTTTTACAGTTCCGTAAGATGGAGACAACCCTGTGTTTTCTTACGTCTCCAGATAAAGCCAAATTTAAAGAACTTGATCTTTCCTACTTAGACTGGTTAGATTTAGGAAATCTGGAAATGGAGCTATTGGAATTTCAAGAAAGCTCCATGTGGAAAAATAAATTGTGTGACATGCGTGAAACATTTGAGAAGATAGAAAGGGACAGCAGAGTTAGTTCTGACACAGTTACCTGCATGTCTGAAAAGGAAATTCTTAAAGCATGGAATTCTCTACCAAATAATTTTAAATCAATGAAAGAACTTGGGATTGCTTTCCTTACTTTGTTTGGGTCATCTTATGCTTGTGAGCAGCTGTTTTCAGCTTTGAATTGTATCAAATCTGACACTAGAAACAGACTTTCAGATGACCTGAGTGCCGCATGTGTTGCTCTCAAACTTACAGATTATGAGCCAAGGTTAGAAAAATTATCAGCGTGCATTCAACAGCAAAAGTCACATTGAAAATTTTTTTTACATATCAATAAAAAATTGTTTGTTTCATTAACAGTGCTGTTATTTTGTTTTCCTTTCAGAGAAAAGACGGTAATCACGTATGAGTTGTTTTTTCTAAACTAAAACCTCATTATTCAGGTTAAATTGCCATGTTTGCACTCTGAGATAAATACGTGGGTTTGGGGTTCCAGTTTGGGCCTCAAAAAGGTTCGCCATCACTGGCATAGATATTTCTGACCAGAGTTCTTTGTGCATGTCAGTCCCAGGGGACATTACAAAAGATGGATAGTTGTTTGAATAGTGCCATATTTGCAGTAAATATTCTTGTCCTCTGGGAGAAACCCCTATTATTCCACGTGGCCTTTAGTTCTAACCAAACCACTATGCAATCTATTTAGACATTTCCCATTATGAAGCTGTTTAATTTCTAACACTATTTTGATAATTCCTGAAGTATTTTAAGTTCAAGGCAGATCATTATAAGCAAAAAAAAAATGCTTATGGGAAAGCCAGAACAGTGTTGGAATACTTCTGGTAAAGCTGGAACAGCTGTTTCTAAACTCAGAATGGAATATTTCAAAATGGTTCACATTCAAAATGCTTACACACCACTTTTAACAATTATTACAACCAAGATGAATCCTTATTCTTGAATAACAAAAAGGCCAAAGACTGTTATCTCCAAAATGTGACACATTAGTGATATATCATAAGAAATAAACACTTGAATTGATAAAGAATCCAAAATATAGCGCTGTAAATAAACCTATGTATGTAACTATGCATTGCTGTTTAGAAGCTAATTAACAATTTAAATGAAATTCTGTAATTCTTCTCACCCTTATCTGAGAGAAATTTTCAGGAAGTATAATTGGATTTAGTTCTAAACAAACATAGTACTACAAAAATGAACTCTCAAACATGATTAATATCATGAACTCAAAAGAGTAGTTTTCCTAAAATTTAAAAACTCATTCATTCTACCTATTGTCAAACAATAAAAAGAGGAAAAATATGAAGCATAACTGGTAAATTAAGATGGGTAAAAAAATGTAGGGACTGAAGAAAAAGGATGAATGAAACGAACTGCAAGAAGATAAAAAATCACTTGGGAAGGACAGGTTATTCAGATGCAAACCAAGGAGACATAAAAATATGCTGGCCAAGCCAAATATATTTTTAAAAAACCCAAAGTATACCCAATAAATAAAATAAAGCTCACCAAATATATATATATATATATATAACTATCACACTGCAATTTCTGGGTCATAACCCTAGCTTCAATCATTTTTTTTAGAGGAGACAAGTTCTCCTACTGAACCATGAGCTATACTTCCAACTAAGCACACAAAAGTTATATATTATTTAGTAGTCTGTTGTCTGTGCTTTGGGACAGCAATATTATGGTATTGATCAGGGTTCCTACAGCTAGTTTCTTTCTACATTCCAGAAAGCCTTCCTCAGTGCAATGGTTCAGAAGTGGGGATTGCCATGTAATATATGAAGTCAGTATAGGATCTTCTTAAGATTCTGAGAGTTCTTTGAAAATCCTATAACCTATTAGGGTGCAGAAAGTTGTCTTTATTATGCATTGGAGGGATTGGCTAAATTGGGATTTTTGGCTCTAATTCTGGGAGATTCTTGAGTTACAATATTTCTTCATGGTAATATGCTAAGGATTAATTTTTCCATGGCTGTCTTTTTCCCCTTACCAGTTTGGAGCTTATTCAGATCATTTGGGGGGGATAATGCTTAATCTGATGTTTTGTAATTCCTGTAATGTGAAAAAGCAATACATATTCAAGTGCAACAACTAACACCTTACACTATCTCTTTCTAGGACTGTAGAAATAAAAGTCTACAAAGATGAAAATGTGTTGGTAAATCTACCACCTGGAAGAGATACAATTTCAATATGTGAAGCCACCTATTCAAGGACACTTAATAGAAGAGCTCATTTGGCTCAACTCTAAGAAGACTAGAACAATCTGGTTTGACTAATCCAACTACAATCAGAAGCTGAACAAAGGCTAAACTGGAATTTATAGAATCCCTGTGAGTTTCAGTAGGATTCTGCTGACCAATGGCATGAGCAGACAATAAAGAAAAACCCTTTGGTCTGATTTTGGTCACCAGATCCATAGTATTTTTGCTCTCTTACTAATATCTTTATGAAGCAGAAATAAATGTTCTGTATTGGAAGGCAAAGATATCAGAATATGGAACCCTAAGTCCTCTAGATGGCATTTCAAGCATTTGAGTATGAAGAATAATTAATTTAGAGGTACAAGCATGACGAAATAATACACACAGTGTGTCTAAAGTGGAAATCAAAGCCAAGAGCTAATGGGCTTGTCCTAAACATAGCTATCAAAGAAGAGAGATAAATACTTTGCAATAGATTGCAGTGACGGCTGCTGACACATATATGACTGCTCTCAATTTAAACTCCATTATAAAAATCCTAATGCAATTCCATTATATCTGTCCACAGAAATAGCAAAACAATTCCACTCCTTATCTTGGCTGAAAATGCTTAAGATAGCTCCCAATTCATTCGTCGTCTGCAATGAAACACATGTCGTCCTACCATCATTGCCAATCTCCTGATAACTTTATTGTCATTTTTTTTACTGTGAGCCCACATTAAAATTGAAATTCTGTTGCCTGCTCTCAAGTGAACACCAGTTCATTAAACCCTTTACCTACTTGCGCTGAGCACTCTCTCTGAGTGACCTGAGTGACTCTTATTTCACTTTCTGAACCTACTTTGATATTTTTAATGAACAGAAACAGCATTGCTCGAAAGAAGTTCCTCCATCCTGGTCCTTTTAGATCTCTCGGCGGCTTTCGATACCATCGACCATGGTATCCTATTGCATCGACTGGAGGGGTTGGGGGTGAGGGGCACCGTTCTGCGGTGGTTCTACTCCTACCTCTCCGGTCGATCGCAATTTGTGTTGGCAGGAGGGCAGAGGTTGGCCTCGAGACCCCTCACATGTGGGATGCCTCAGGGGTCGGTCCTCTCACCGCTTCTGTTCAACACATATATGAAGCCGCTGGGTGAGATCGTCCGTGGTTTTAGGGTAGAGTACCATCTCTACGCTGACGTTACGCAGCTGTACATTTCTACCCCAAACCACCCCAACGATGCTGTCGAAGTGATGTCCCGATGTCTGGAAGCCGTACGGATCTGGATGGGAAGCAACAGATTCAGACTCAACCCATCCAAGACTGAGTGGCTGTGGTTTCCGGCGTCTCGGTACAACCAGTTGACTCCATCACTGGCCATACGGGGTGAACATCTAGCCCCCGTGGATCGGGCACGCAACTTAGGCGTCGTCCTGGATACCCGGCTGTTTATGCAAGACCATGTGACGGCCGTGGCCAGGGGGGCGTTCCACTAGGTTCGCCTGGTGTGGCAGTTGCGTCCCCTATTGGACCGGGACGCCCTTCGCACAGTCACTCATGCGCTTGTGACATCCCGGCTAGACTACTGCAATGATCTCTACATGGGGCTCCCCTTGGGGTGCACCCGAAGACTACAGCTAGTCCAGAATGCGGCTGCGCAGGCGATCTTGGGAGCTTCTAGGTACTCCCATGTAACACCGCTCCTGCGCGAGCTGCACTGGCTGCCTGTGGCCTTTCGGGTGCGCTTCAAGGTGCTGATTACCATCTTTAAAGCGCTCCATGGCACGGGACCTAGCTATCTGCGGGATCGCATCCTACCCCATATATCCCTCCAGGCGATTTGCTCCCACAGAGAGGGACTTCTCCGGGTGCCGTCCACTAGGCAATGCCAGCAGGCGACGTCCAGGGGAAGGGCCTTCTCTGTGGTGGGCCCAACCCTCTGGAACGACCTACCGCCCGATCTCAGAATAACTACGGACCTCCGCGCCTTCCGCCAGAAATTAAAGACCCATTTGTTCCATCAGGCTGGTCTGGCCTAATTTATTTTACCTAGCCTATAGTCTGTACCTTAAATTGTTTTAATTGGTTTTAAATGGTGTAGAGTTTTAATGATTCTAAATTTTACCGCAGGGATAATTTATTTAATTTGGTTTTAATTATTTATAATTGTGATATTCATATGTTTTAATTTCCTGTGCACCGCCCCGAGTCCCTTTGGGGAGAGGGAGCGGTTATATAAGTCTAAATAAATAAATAAATAAATAAATAAATAAATAAATAAATAAATAAATAAATAAATAAATAAATAAATAAATAAATAAATAAATAAATAAATAAATAAATAAATAATAATAATAATAATAATAAAGTAAGAACATTTTGAGTATAGTCACGTAGGACAAACTATTTGCTGCTGCATTTCAACTGGACAAAGGCAATGGGAAATCCAGAAAAATCCAGCAAAAAAGAAAGAGAAAATGATAACATGTAAACTTCATTTCTGATTTAAAGATTCATACCATATCCATCCTTTTAACATCATGGAGATTTGGTCTTTACCTCCAGATAGAGATATCAGGTATAAACAAAAAGTTATAAAGGAAACTGATATGGAAACATGTTTCTTAGTGACTTTTAAGAGTAAGTTAAAAATATGGAATTTTTCAATACATTCTCATATAATGTTTTCTTAATATCACTTACTAAAGAACACTTAAACCACTTTATGGAGGCAGAAGGCATAGTATCAAGTGAGTAACCAAAGTGTTACTGCTATCTAAAAAAAGTGAGACTGATTTCTGATAGCAAAAAAATGGTTGTGGGAATGCATTCACCAAATGAATCTTTGTAACTCTAAAATAATATTTTTAATTTTATTCGTTTAGCTAACTTGAAACATTTTGCCTAATTTTAGCTTTAAAAAGCTTTTAAAAACCTACATAAAGGGGTAATGAAAAATAAATTCCACTGTTTTCAGTGAAATTTACTGTCATGTAATCTGCAAAGAACTTCAGGAAATGTTAAGGATTATTTAATTTTAAAGGACTCACAGAACATATTTTATTGCTTGGTTAATAAATGAATTAAAATAAATATTAAAGGTATAGGTTCCCCTTGACATATGTGCTAGTTGTTCCTGACTCTAGGGGGCTGAAGAGCCAGCGCTGTCCAAAGACGTCTGGTCACGTAGCCAGCATGACTAAATGCCGAAGGTGCACGGAACACTGTTACCTTCCCACCAAAGTGGTCCCTATTTTTCTACTTGCTTTTTTTACATGCTTTCAAACTGCTAGGTTGGCAGAAGCTGGGACAAGTAACGGGAGCTCACTGTTACATGGTGCTACAGATTCTAACCACCAAACTGCCGACCTTTCTGATCAACAAGTTCAGCGTCTTAGCCACTGAGCCACCGCATCTCTTCTTAAATAAATAAATATTAATCACATATTATTTAGCAATCATGATTTGGTGTTTGCTTGGAAACATTTTATTGCCTGATGAGGTAACACTCACCAACACTGGCAGGGCAAGCTACTGAATATAGAGCAAACTCTATATTCACAAGCACTGTTACACTAGTCAGATAATCAAATATCTGAAGCAGACAGCCAAGCCAGACACTACTCAGCACTCAAAAATTCAACCCTAAGCTACATATATTTTCTTCTATTGGAATCATTAGTTTTACTTGTTTACTCTAAATGGATGTAGAACCAATCTTCTAACTTTTATCCTGGAACTTCAGTGTCAACTTATGGTGATTTGCATTATTTAGCAAATTAAACAGAAATAATTCAAAGTAAATGCAGGCTTCTAAAATAAAAGTGAGTTTTAAAGGCATTTTAGATAAACAAGCAGCAGACCAATTATTCAGACATTTACTCAGAATCATGGCTTCTTGAAATACTATGTAAATAGTGACTAATGAATTGACTAAAATAGCAATTCCAATTGAATCTTGAGAACACTCAGTGTGTTACTAAAAGATGTTCTACCATATATGAGATATGTGCTATTTACCTGCTGCATAACAACACTTTCAGATCAAATCCTTATTACACTAGCATAAGGATAATGGGGTACATGTAATGGGGTACAATTAGTAATTTAAAAAACACTAAAAGATATGAAAGGTAGATACATCCAAGTCTAAATTTTAAAAAGTTTAAGTATTTAAAAACTATAAAAATCAAGAGTAAAAAAATCTAAAAGGAGGGATAGAAACATTAAGCAGATGTAAGAAAGGGAACATAAAAGTTAGCATATGGCTAATTAAATCTGTCACCTACAAAAACACACTTGAACAATGAACTAACTGCTCATTAAGATTAGTTTATGGCACAGGTCATTTTCTGACAGATTTTAAACACTGCTGTACAGAACTTGACAATATAATATGTCTGTGATGGCGAACCTGTGGCACACGGAGCCATTTGTTAGGACATGCAAGGTATTGCCCTGTCAGCTCCAGTGCACATGCACTGTGCTGACCAGCTGAATTTGGCCTTCTTTTTTGGCCGTTTTTCACCCTCCGGAGGCTTCCCTGAGGGCAAAAAACAACCCAACGTGCAAAATGGAAATTCGGGAATGGACATTCGGTTTGCCCATAGGGCCGTTTTTCACCCTGAAGGCTCCGGAGGGTCTCCAGGAGGGCAGGGGAGGCTGTTTTCTCCCTCTCCAGGCTCCTAGAAATCCCTGTAGCCGGGGGAGGGTGAAAAACAGGTCCATCATGCTCCAAAAGCGAGGAGGAGCGCAGGGGTCTTACACATAGCAATAAAGAGTGTTATACTGAGATTTTACTGCACTTAAAATAGGAGAAATTTTCTAAACTTCTACAAGTGGTATTTCCTAAATAATATATTCAAGGGCATACTTACAGTTGGCATTTCTATAAAGAAGAAAAGGTTCATGAAGTTGAAACTCCAAGTCTTTGTTTACGGGCTCAACCAAGTTGTGCATGTTCAATCGATTTACAATCGTAAAACCATGGTAAGGTGAAGCAGACCTATTATTTCAAGGGAAACAAACTATGGATAATCTGATCTGCAAAAGCAGAAGAAAGCTTGACAGCAGCAGTGTTTTTAAAGTGCCATTGAAGAGCAAGTTGAAAAATGAAGGAAAGACAGAGAGCAAGATAATTAGCAATATTCTGCATTAGCACAATTTTTGAGACTTTCTACAAGAGACTATAGAGTGCTTTGTGCAAACAGCAGCACAGTTTCAAAGATTCTATACCAAATTTTAAAAATGCCTATTGCCAAACAGAACCATCATTCAGAGATACAGCATCTCTGGATTCATTTCAACACATTATAAAGCCATAGCACTGATTAAGAATAATGCAATATTGTTTAATTGCCCTAAGTAAATACAATATTATATCAGCAAGAAACAACTGTCACAGACTGTTCTACTATACTGTTAATCCAATTATTCCTGAAAGTTATTTCATTACCTTTTATACACAAATAAGGTACCTTCTATGTCAGTCTTCTCCTATAACAAAGAGAAACAATAACAACAAATTAACTCAAGCAGGTCATTTGATACATTCCTAAATTTCATTAAATAAAAAATTATAACCATGGCATAATGAATTGGATTTCACACTGATAATTCATTAATACCTTCACTAGAAATAATTTCAAAAATATTGACTGCATATTAGTAGAGTTGGAAAATATATCATTAAAAAGTTTATAATTAGTCTTCAAATCAATGATATAAAGTAATAGATTTTGTAATGACTTTTTTAATTAAAAAAAACTATATCATTTAATGGTGTAGCAATGTCTTCAAGCATATTAGTAAAAGAAAGTGAGTTAATTTTTAATATTAATCATACCACTAATAGCAAAGTTAATTATGTAAGACATTTTTGCTTTTTTGTAAGAACATAAGAGTAGCCTTGCTGGAACAGGCCACAGCCCATCTGGTCCAGCATTCTGTCTCACACAGTGGCTCACCATTTGCTTCAGGGTATTCCCAAGCAGATGTCTTCACCTGCTTATGATTCCCTGCAAATGGCATTGAGAAATATCCTGCCTATCTCTCCAACCCGGAGGGTGTCCTTAGGCATCCATAATGATAGCCATGGATACCCTTGTTCTCCATGAACTCATCTAATCCTTTCTTAAAGGTGTCGAGGCTGACAGCTGTCACCACTTCTTCTGGCAGGGAGTTCCATAGACCAGTGATCCTCTGGGTGAAAAAGTACTTCCTTTTATTTGTTTGAGGTCTAGCTATCAAAAGTTTCATGGAGTGCCCCCTAGTTCTAGTGTTGTGCGATAGGGAAAACAGTTTTTCCTTTTCTACTTTGTCCACACCGTGCATGATTTTATAGACTTCAATCAGTTCCATGTAAAGTCACCAGAAAATGCTAATACTGATGGATTGCAAATTTAAAGAAGTTTCTATCACACAATGTTGTATCACAGAGAATTAAATTTTCATACTAAAATCTGAAACATGAAAAAAATACATGCTTTCAACATCAAGACTTCAGTTCGTATGTGAGTGACCACACTATATTGCTCAAATACTACAGGGACAAAGTGTGCAGGTATAAATGGTGAAGATACAAAAATTAAGAAGTGAAGAATCTTAAAAATGTAGACGTACAACTAAGAGACCATCAACAATATTTTATTGTTTGTAAGGTAGATGATTTTCTGCTTGTTGTGAGCATCAAAGGCAACTTCAAAGAAAGCAATGATTCTATCAAGTCATTACAGCTTCTGGTGATGATGTTGACATATTTTCTTGGCAAAAAATCCTCTATGGAAGACATTTGCCATTGTGTTCTCCCATTCTTTTTTTAAAATTTGATTTCTCATTCTAACCTATATGTCCTAGTTGTCTCCCATTTAAGTACTAAACATATCTCATCTTGCTCATCTCTTCTGGGACTGGGCTGGCCAAAGTTTGTTAGACAGCATTCAAATTGAAATGAGTCAGCAGGAAAATGGAAGAACAAGAATATCTAAAAATCCAGAACAATTTTTTTTCCAAAATTAAAGTAAAAGTTATTGATTTCCAACATTAAGAAGTTGCAATACAAAAACATCTCAGTTGATTATCCTTCAAATAACTTTTAGTGCCAGATCAGTTTTAATGAGGCTATTCTTGTTCAAACAAAGCAGTCTTGATAAACATAACAGAGATTCTAATGACATAATTTAAAATAATTGGGAACTAGACTACATACAGATTTGATAAATAAAATTGTTCTATTCAGACAACAAAATGAAGACAAACATTTATTTTTAAAAACAATATCAGATTTACATATTGACATTATTTGCATGTAAACATACTTTGTTCAGAGAAGGAAACAATTAAACTTGCAACATTTAAAGTTTGCCAAACAAGCTACACCAAATAGATTTACAACGCTACCAATGATGAGATTTTAATATATTACTTTTCGGTAATTTTGGAAAATAATTTTGATTTTGAAGATTCCTGAGAATGTCTTGGGAGAACCCTTAGGAATCCTGAAACTACATTTTAAGAAACACTACTCTAGAGGAATAAGAAAAGGTTTGCTAAGAATTGCCCTATATTTAATTTATTTTTCAGTGTGTGCTATTTCAATGTACAGGCAGAGGCGTAGCGTGGGGGGTGCAGGGGGTGCCGGCCGCACCGGGCGCAACATCTGGGGGGGCGTGCTCGCACTCGCAGCTCTCTGCCCCTGCCTGGCTCACTCACTCTCTCTGCAGTGCTGGCTGGCTGTGCGAAGATAAACGCCGCCATAGCTTTAGAAAGGTGGCGGTGTCACGCCGCATCCGGGAGCCCCTTTCCTCACCGGTGTGCTCGCTCCCCCGTCCCTAAGAGGTCCCGCGTCCAGGACAGGAATCCCGGCGCAGATCTGAGACGCGGGGCGTTTGCTCCGGACCAGCGGATCGCGGGGGGAGGAGGAGAGGAACTGGGGGGGGGGGGCAGTTCTGGGTACAACCTGAGCGGGAAATCCCGAAGCGTGGCTAGATTCTGGGGTGGCGGCGCGGTCAGGCTGGTTCGGCGAAGGCTTGAACTCTCAAGGCTTCGGGAGAAACGAACCAGGTAGGATCAGACGGTCCGAGCGCCCCCCTGTTCTCTCCCTCGCTCCCTCCCTGGCCTCCTTCGGGCGCCGCGAGGGAGGGAAAGAGCGGACGCGCTCCGAGGTGGCTGGTGCGCTGCGAAGGTTAGAGGCTCGTCTCAGTTCGCCTGCGAACGCGCCGCGGCGGTTTCTCGATTGCCGACGCCTGGGGGGAACTGGAGCGAGGCTCGTGTTTCTCTTGGCCCGAGAGAACAGGCAGCCCCCTTGCTTGAGAGGCCGGCAGTGCTGAGCCCGCCAAAGCCTCGCTCGTCCCGCAACCCGCTGAAGTGTGAGGGCTGGCTCTAAGGCGCTCGCTCCACTCCTCCCTTCCCCGCCGCGGGGATTCTGGAGAAAGCTGCTGGCCGGCTGCTGAGCTCCGGAGCTGGGCAGGCCCCGCCGCCAGTTGTTTTTCCTCGCGCCGCCGACTGTCACTCGACCCGAGGGGAAAGCAACTGGTTTCTTTGGGGGGAGGCGGGGCGCCGAAGGAATCTGTGCTTCCGATGAACCTTACGAGGAAAGACGCGGTTATCATAAACTTTGAGAGTTCTCGTTAACTCAATTATGAACGAATCCATTATATTGGCCTGCATTAAGGTATGAGAAGGAAAGAGAGAGAGAGAGAGAGAGAATGAATGGAAGGAAGGAAGGAAGAGATAGAGAAAGAAAGAGAGAGAGAGGAAGTGAATGGAAGGAAGGAAAATGGAGAAAGAGAGAGAAAGGAAGGAAGGAAGGAAAATAGAGATAGGGAAAGAAAGAGAGAGCGAGAAAAAAAGAGGAAGGAAGAAAGACAAATAGAGAAAGAAAAAAGAAAGAAAGAAAAAGAGAGAGGAAGGAAGGAAGGAAGGAAGGAAGGAAGGAAGGAAGGAAGGAAGGAAGGAAGGAAGGAAGGAAGGAAGGTGGTCGATTTTCTTGGAAATTAAATGAAATGCAGGTATGGCCTGGCCAATGCCATTTTAAAATCTACACTCCAACAACTCAATTGTGGACAAGTTTCTGCATCTTTTCAGATGTCTTTTCTCTTTTTTGTCAAGCAAACCGCAAAGTATTAATGTTTTTTCCTTCCTTGTCTTGAAAGACAAATCCACTGCCTTTTTAAAAAATATGTACTTTGGTTTAAAATAACATGCAAAAACACTGTGTTGTAATTGGGATATTTGTGAATTCAAGTCTTAATTAATTCAACAAATAATACTACAGCCCTTTAGAGCATGAATGAAAATGTCCAACTTACCATGGCAGGTGATCCCTTCCCTCCTCAGTCCTAAGAACCCCCATTCCTCTCAAGCTCTGCAGGTATGCAAAACCTATTGCATACCTACAGAGAGAAGAGTTGGAAGACGCAAGAAGATGGATGGTGAGAACAGTTGCATGCTGGCTTGACCTTAATACAGGAAACAAGCAGAGAACAACTGGAAGCAATGGATCAGCTTCAGGCAGAAATTAAAAAACGTACTACGCAGATGAATACGCTGCACCAGCGATTTGCTTTTTTGCAAATCCAAACATTGTTGGATACTAAAAAAGATGATTTTATTAAGAAACAAATTCAGCACACGTGTGCTCAGTACACGGAATTGAATGCTGCATCTATGCTCACCGAAATAACTCGACTTCGGCACCACATTATCTTGTATAAGGAGGTCAATCCTGATGAGCAGGTTGCAAACTGGTCAGCTTTAGATTTGCTTCGCTGGGTGTATAAGTGGAAGCTGCAAGAAAGTTTAACTAACTTTGTTGTCACATTAAGAATCTTTCTTACTATCACTGTTTCTACAGCGAGTTGTGAAAGAAGTTTCTCAAAACTTAAACTAATTAAAACATATCAGAGATCTACAATGAGTCAAGAAAGACTGAGTAATCTAGCAATACTGTCCATTGAGAGAGACTTTAATGTAGATTTCAATTCCGTTGTTGAAAAATTTGCGCTAATTAAAAGCAGGCGAATTTAAATTAATCTGTATATTATATACAGATTGATATCTTGCACTTCTATTAAAGAATTACAATTAGAGGTACAGGATTGAGGAAGTTGGCTCCATCTAGCCCAGTCTTGGATCATCTCCAGGGTATGGTTCCATTTTGATGTTTAGTTTTTGTTCTTGATATTGATATCATCTTGATATGATGGTTGTGAGACGACATATAATAGCATGGCCCATGCTAGGTTACTACATTTGTAGATTTGTATTCATAGACCTGCTGAAAATGTGGAGAATGTGTAATGCATGTTCGCACTCAATAAAGTGTTTGAAAATAAACTTGTATTTAGATGCAAGTTTAGGGGGTAAGGGTTTCTTTAACTAATCTAGTGGAAGAGACTCGAGTGCTAAAATCCACGGGTTAGGGGGCGCAAATTACTTGCCTTGCCCCGGGTGCTGACAACCCACGCTACGCCACTGTGTACAGGTAGTCCTCAACTTACAACAGTTCATTTAGTGACAGTTCAAAATTACAACGGCATTGAAAAAGTGATTTATGACATTTTCATTCTTACAACTGTTGCAGCATACCCATGGTCATGTGATAAAAATTCAGATGCTTGGCAACTGGCTCATATTTAAGATGGTTGCAATGTCCCAGTGTCACCTGATCAACATTTGCGAATGTCTGACAAGCAAAGTCAATGGAGAAGCCAGATTCATTTAACAAAAGTGACTAACTGTAGTGAGTCACTTAACAACTGTGGCAAGAAAGGTCATAAAATGGAACAAAATTCACTTAACAAATGTCTCACTTAGCAACAAAAATTTGGGGCTCAATTATGTTCGTAAATTGAAGACTACCTGCATTACTTTTTCAGAATATGCTATATTCGAGTGCAATGTATTCTTTTTTCAGCCTGTGCTATTTAAGTTTAATTGCTTTCTCTAGTGTTTAGTTCCTCTGTACAAACTCAATGACTGCTCTATGAGAATTTCTTTAGAGTAGAAATTATTCAAATTAGAAACAAAACAGTATAGTCTTTTGGTGTATCAAACACTTCCGATATTTCCCTCTATAGCTTTTAAATTGTCTGTAATTGGAAAGCTCTGTATCATGGCTGTCAAATTCGTGATCTCGATGCGTCACGCACTGGCCATGCCCACACCTGGCTTAGTGAAAGGGGGGGAAATCCCAATATGTCACATGGCGCTGTGAGTTTGACACCCCTGCTCTATATTATATTCTATTCCACATAAATATATTTAAAGTTTTTAAAAATATTTCTTAGATTACCTCCATTTCTTTCTTTTTAAATTAAATTTGATTTTATTTTTATTTAGTTCATAAGAGATCGGTTCATCACCCTACAAAGGGATGGAGAAGTACCACAAAACACAATTACAGAGAGAGCATTAGGTGAAGTGCTTCCCTGAAAAATAGATGGTGGCAACAGTATTACCAAACTACTGTACTAAATCAGGGAGAGTAGTCCCTTCGGGGAGAGGGAGCGGTCAACAAATTTAATAAATTATTATTATTATTATTATTATTATTATTATTATTAGTTAACTGGTGTAGATCCCAGGAGCTTTCTTAGAGAGGTTTATCAACTTTTCAGCCTATATAAACAATATCAGGTAGAATAGATTAAGAAACCTATACCGTATAGGTCAAGACTACTTTTATTGTAAAGAATAGAATTTTGCAAATCTCAATATGTTTCCTCCAGCTTCTTCACTTCATCTGTGTGTGAACTAGGAAGGGTTCTAGAAAAATCTAGGATGTTTATTCAAATTAGTTTCTTGGAATGGGCTCAATCCCCACTTGTCTTAGTAGACAGAGGCTCTTTCTCCTGTTCTTCAAAGCAATTCCCTATACCCTCTACAGCTTTGCTACTACATGTTCAAAATATCCTCAACTATCTGAGGGAAAAGTCCTAAAGTTAGGCTAGTTAGGATTTATGAATGGAATAATGTACATAAGGTTCAATGCCACATTTAGTTTTCATGCCCATTCAAAGATTAAATATTTTATTTCATGTTTGAATACAACATTAACTAACATTTTAAAATTCCATACTTGCAAGAACTAATGAATTTTTTTAATGCAATAGGATTCCTGCTATGACAGGGAAGGAAAGAAAAAATGTAAACCCACCACACACCCACAAAATACAGTAAAGTTGCCAAGACTCATTTTACATTTGAGATATTTTTAATATTTCTGTACACCATAAGCAGACAGAGTACATATCAGAATACATTTTTAGACACAGTATTGCACACAACTGTTCTTCAATTCTGAAAGATTTTCATATTTGCCATCCATACCGAATAATGTACAGGTTGAATAATCCATAGGTCGAAATCCCAAAAGTGCTTTTTTTCAAGAGGCAAATCGGACTTTGTTTTTTCTTTGAAGATGTTTTGCTTCTCATCCAAGAAGTTTCTTCAGCTCTGACTGGATGGTAGAATCCTTCCATCCCCCATCATTCAGTCAGAGCTTGGATGAGAAGCAAAACGTCTTCAAAGAAAAACCAGAATGTCCAATTGCCTCTTGAAAAAAAGCACTTTTGGGATTTCAACCTATGGATTATTCAACCTGTACATTATTCAGTATGGATGCCAAATATGAAAATCTTTGCATCAACCATGACCTGGATGACTACAGGTCGAAAAATAAAGGAGCAGCCATTTCGTTTTTCCTGCAAAACAGGCCAACTACATAAACCATCCCTTCTGAGGTAGCCAAGATATGGATTGCGGTGAGTTGCTACCACCGCAGCTCACCTTTATTCTCATTTTAACCCGTAGAGTAGCTGAAAGGCCGCCGTGGAGGTTACGCGGGACCCACTCAAATTACCTGAGGGCTGCTGAGCCCATTGCGAGGAAGGGGCGGAACGACAAACCGCGACCAGTTGCCTCAAGAAAGTGGGTGTGTTTCGGAGCTCTTGAGGAGCGGCTCGGTTGCCGCAGGGACGGGGCTAGAAAGAGTCGCCTTCCTTCCCTTCCACCAACCCAGCAACAGGCTCGCTCCGGGAAGGCGAGAAAGCGGAGGCGCCTCCCGAACCGCTAAGGCGACGCTGCGGGAAGCGGTGTGGGAAGCCCCGCATTCCTCAAGACCCTCCTCCGCCCCGCTCGCCCTGGAGGGCACCCACTCACCCACTCGTTGGCCTTTGGACTGAAGCGATAAAGGGCCACCTGGCCGGTCACGTCGGCGATGCTGGTGATGTAGGGGTCGTGCTGCTTTAAGGCCGCCAGGCTCATCTCTTGCCCCGCTTTATTCAGAGACTCCATCTTGGATCCGGGATCTCGGCAACAGCGGAGAAAGGAAGGAAGAGAAAAAGAAACAGGGGAGCGGAAACCGCGGGGAACGCAGTGATATTCCGCTCTGCGCGCAACCTTCCTCCTCCGCCGGGCGGGAATTTCTACCCCAGACGTTCCGTTCCGTCCATGGGAGGGAGCGCTTAGGGCGTTGGAAAAGTCGCCGCCGTGTTTTCGTTTCTCTTCTTTTTTTTCGTTCGCGAATTTTTCTCAGCTACAAATTCGAATTGAGGTGTTTTGTTTTGTTTTTAAAGCTTGGAAATCTGTTTACTTGCTACTGGATAGTTTATAACCAGAACATGTTCTGAACTTCGGTCTGAAGAAGAGCTGAAGAAACTTCTTGGATGAGAGCGAAAGTCTTCAAAGAAAAACAAAAGTCCAGTTGCCTCTTGAAAAAAAACGCCTTTGTGACCTGGATGACTGAGACTCTCCATAGACATCTGATGCTACAGTTAAAGATACTATCACGTTTTCTTCAAAAGTCGACTTTTAATTTTAATTTAATGAATGTTAATTCTTAAGAGAGTTTTAATGTAGTTTTTTTTAACGTGAGTGCTGCTTTGTTGATTACAAACATTTAAAAGGAAAATGGAAATAAGTACAGTATTCAGTATAAATTAGAAAAGCTGACTGATGCAGAACAGCAATGGATAAGCAATGTTTCGGAAGTGGAGACCAAATGCTTTTAATAGGGAATGATAAGAGGAAAAGAAATCTATAGATATGAGATTCCAGTGCAATCAGAATGGTTTTTAGGACATTCTCTGAGTTAATTTATTTTTCCTATCAAAAGGGACTATATTCTTCATTTTTAAAACTTATATCCAATTAAAAGTCTTTAAGTATGATTTTACAAATCTATCTAAATTGGAGTGGGATGGTACTTTTATTACTTGGCAACCTTCTACAGATATACCAAGAAAGACTTGAAAATTTAACATTCTGAACACACACCAATAAAGATATGTAAATTGTCTGAAGTCAGTTGTTACTTTGGAAGCTGTCAGTCTGCCATCAGCACACATCCAGATCCCAAAGCAGGTCATTCTGAAAGTGTTATACTGGAAATAGTATGACCTTGAAAGATGGTACATTTGCTACTGAAGTTGAAAAATGGGTTAATAACAAACTCTCATTTGGTTTTGTTATGTATTTTTCCTATAAATTGTAGGAGAAAACTTATCCTTCTTTGCTGTTCATTTCAATGATTTCTATTTTTATGTATGCCTTAGAAATATACAAACAATGGCCTAAATTTCTACTAAGATTGGGGAAGACTGGGTGTTATCTACTCTATAGTTCCCCGACTGTGTCATTATTGGAATTCTGACAAATGAAGTTCCAACATTTCTAGAAGCATCAAGTTTTAAAAGGCTGCCATAACTTATGTATTTAAAATATTTCAGAATCATTGATTCCATAAAATTGGGTAAAGGAACACAGAAGCTGGAAACTTGGTTTCCTGACTCTGATAATACAATGGATCCAGCATTATCATGTTTAGTCTGATGTGATGTCAATATTGCATAATCAGCTTTTAAGACATTTCCAGGTACTAAATTTAGAAGGACTACACACTACATAAAAACTGGCTTCATACAGTACACTGAACTATATTTTTTTAAACTATGACTTATAGAATAAGACAATAACGAGGTTAATCCAACATACTGGCCTCAAACTAATACATTATATTTTGTAATAGTATGATGTGCAAATGTAGCAACAACAAGAACCTGACTTACACTGTATAAAACTAATTTCTGGGTCAGCATAGAGTCATCCCGATGTTCATCTGTTTGGCCATAGACATGCTATGGTAATTGTGTTTATATGAGATGTCCTCAGCGTGTTATATTTTTCCTCTTCCCACAGCTGAGAAAGTTTTGTTCCAGTTTGAAGTAATATTTCCCCCTCTTCTCAGCCCAGTTTTTCTTAGGGATACAATCTAGCATACTTCATTAAGCTTTTAATAATTTTTTAATAATAATAATTTTAATACTTATAAACCGCTCCCTCTCCCCATGGGGACTCGGGGCGGTGCACAGGTAGAATAAAAACAATAAATACATACAAACATTCCTTAAAAACAAATTAAACCTAACCTGCGCTAAAATTTCCCATTAAAACTGAACTATACTAAAACTACCCAGTAAAACCCCAAAGACAGAGAGACTATCCTAGGCCGGCCAGACAGAAAAGATGAGTTTTTAATTTAAGACGGAAGGAGCGGAGGTCCGTGGTCGTCCTAATATCGGGGGGAAGGTCGTTTCAGAGGGCCGGGGCCGCCACAGAGATAGCCCTTCCCCTGGGTGTCGCCCGCTGACAGTGTCTAGTTGGTTGATGACCAAATCATTAGGAGCTGGCATATGCCTGCCACTAATGGCCATTTCCATTTACTTTCTGGGCACTGTCCTCTATGCTATATTGCTCTTTTTTTTCTTTCTACAAAACATATATAACTTATTTTAAAAATAGGGAAGGATTGTAAACATTATCTGACATCTTTTTTTAAAATCATGGAGACAAAGATTTTGACAGTCGCTATAAAGACATGCCTCTCTTTGATACAGATAAGAGATACTGCCAACAATAATTCATCTAGTAAAAAGTCTTATGAAACAATGTCACACCTGTGATAATATTAGACTGTTGGTAGACAGCTAGGATTGCATGCTGACAATACTGAAACAGCATTGATGGCTTCATTAGATGTGGAAAAAGTATGAACTAATCAAGAATGGTTATTGATTACTTCCTCCCACTTCACCCCAAGCTTCTCTTTATTTGTCATTCCAGCTGACCAATCTGAGACACAAAGAGGGGTACAAGGTGAACCGAAAAAGTTCACTTGATGCTTCTCATAACACTTCCATTTTGTTTGTGGCCTGCTAGATGTCTTTGAACATGAATCTAGCACTCTTTTGAAAATAAGGAAGAAAAAGAAAGAAAGAGAGAGAGAGAGAGAAAGATCTGTGCTCAATAAAGTTAGCTTGGTCAATAAGCCAAAATAAAACTTGGCATTTATGCTAGCATATTTTTCTGCTGCTTGAAGAACTGCTGGATTGCACTTTTATATAGCTGTCTGGCTGCATTTACAGACTTTTCTGCTCTTCCAGTTTACCCAGAGTACTAAACCTAGAACTTGTGTGCAAAATGTATCCTTGGTAGCAATAACAGATCTGGGTGCAAAAGTCTGGAGACCATTAGATGGCAGCAAAGAAAAGCAGAAATCTCTTAACTGCTTGGTAGTATTAAATACACTGACACTTCCATTTTTATCCACAGGCAAGGGAGAAATCAAAAGACAGCATTGGAACTGTAACTGTTATTTTCACTTTTCTTCATCGCATACTGTACAGATTGACAGCATTACTTTTCCACACCAGCAGTAACAAGAACATTGGTTAGATATTACATGCATACCTCTCTAGCTTCTCTCGAGTTTAAATGGTCCTCAAACCTTTTAAACAGGGCCAATTCACATCCCTCAGACTGTTGGGGGCCAGACTGGCTGGGTGGGCATGGCTAAGTGGTCATGTGACTGGATGGTCATGGGCAATTTAACAGTCCATTGAACAATGCACACAAATCAAAATTTATTTGCTTTTGTTTGCATGTTGCTATTTTGGTTGCCTTTTTACTAGATTGTTTTTTTCAGTTGTTTAGGAATCTAGTGGTCCAGGAAACTCAGTTTTGCAGCAATTCTTCTCAGCCCCAAGGAGCCTGAGAAATCTCCCCCTCTATCTTCTAGAGGTGGGGGAGGTGAAAAAGGGCCATTTCAGCTTATTTTGGGCCTCCTGGGGTGTCTATGCATCCCATTTTTCACCCCCCAAAACAGGCAAAAATGGCCCATTTTTTTGCCTCCTAGGGCAGGGGTCTGCAAAGTTGGCTCTTTTAAGGCTGGTGGACTTCAACTCCCAGAATTCCCCAGCCAGCATAGCTGGCTGGGGAATTCTGGGAGTTGAAGTCCACCAGCCTTAAAAGAGCCAACTTTGCAGACCCCTGTCCTAGGGCGTCCGTGGGCCCCGTTTTTCACCTCCCCCGCCTCTAGAACATCACTGCAGACCCAAATTGTTGGCTTTGCCTTTCTGTTCCAGCCCACGGGGCTTGTGAAGGTAAGTCCTGCACTCAGCCAATGGGGAGGACGATGTGGGTGGGACAGCCTCATGGTTCTGCATGGGCTGGATTAATGGCTTTGGTGGGCCGTATGCAGACCATGGGCCATAGTTTGAGGACCCATGGGCTAGAGAGTTGAAGAAATTACAGCTACTGAGCCAGCAGCAAAAGTTCTGAAGTGAAAAAGAAGTAGAATCAGAGGTGCAGACACTTCCACATTCACAAAAATATAATGGCTGCAAGAAAGTAATATTTTTTAAAAGATCACCAGAGATGGGGGGAAATTTGAATGCAGCACCCAAATGGAATCTTCAACATTCTATGTGGCACCAAGATTCCTATTCTAGGCCTGGGCTGTGTCAACAGAGGAAAGAGTCAAGAACAAAAAATACTTTATTTTGGTCACTGCCAAGTCTTACATAACATAAAACAAATAAAATAAAATATGATAATAAAATGGAATAAAAAATAAACTAAACACAGGCAGCATAGGTGAAACTTTCTTGAACATCAAGAAAGGGTTTAGTCAAAAGACCCTCATAACTAGAAACGAGTAAACAGAAAAGTTCACAGTTATTGTTATTACTAAACTTGGAACAGGCTTAACCAAGACAAACTGTTCTTAGTGAAGTCATGTTGAATCTAATCAAAACTTGGCAACATTCTTAGAGTGCATCACTCTGGTCAGCTAAAAGATAATTGAAATAAAAAGAGTCTGTACAGCTTGATGCTGATTTAATGGTGGTGCGATAAATTTGTGTTGCAAATCTTGACAGGATTGACAATAGAGAAGATAGTGACCTGTTGCTTCAATCATTCTTGATTTAAAGTGACAAAGTCATTCGTTTTATGTGATTCTCCAGAATCTCCCTTTCAAAACTTCAATTTGCAGGCTATCACAGTATGTGAACATAGCAAGGAAAGCTATAATTCCTCTCTGTTCTATTTTGGACATATCATATCTAGAATGATGTTTCCACCTCTGGCTAATGCATTTTAGGAAGGATGCTGATAAACTAGAGAATATCCAGAAGAAAGGAATCAAGGTCAGGAAGGGAAAAAAATTATTTAAAAAATCAGTTGGAGACTAGATACCGGTATTTAGCGGGAGAAGAAAAGATTTCACGAAGACATGATAGATGTTTTCAAGTATCTGAAGATTTCTAATGCAAGAGACAGGGCAGAATTACAAGGAATTAAATTTAAGTGAGAAATCAGGAAGTCCTAATGGAAAGAACTGTTCAGAAATGGAACAGACTGAAAACAGGAAGTGGAAAATAATCAAAAATATAATGTAGTCATTAAATGGGATTTAAAACCCCAAATGTCTCCTGCCAAAAGCCCAGAAGGGGATAGTCAAACAAAAAAGAGAATACTGGTCCCATCATGTATGGCATAGTTTAAATACCTTGCATCATTTTGGCACCCACTCTGAAATGTTGAATGTAACCTTCAGCTCCCAAAATATTGCCAACTGCTTACACCAGAGGTGGGTTGTAAATCCCGCCACTACTGGTTTACTCATGTTCACACACACGCTTGCACGCATGCACACCTGGGTGGGTGGGCAGAGCTTCCTGCCACTGCCACTATCGGTTCACCCGATCCGGTCCATCCCATCTTTAAGTGGAAACAAACAAATGAGGAAATGTGACGAATACCATCTTGTTTTCTATTCACACTTGGAGATTTATCTCTTTTGGCTTATGTTATAAGTCAGCAATGAAACTCTTGTCTTTAGTTTGTTTCCCTTCCGGTTGTCAACATTTTACTTGCTCAAAGCAAAAGTGACACAAGCTTATTTTAGTAAGGGTTGCCACCCAAAACAAATTTATTTGCATGTCTGAATCCAGAACTACCACTCCTCTGCTTCCCTTCTTTCACAAATTTTATTTTGTCTGTACCCTATGCAACAGTCATAAGCAGAATTTTTTGAGATACAAAAATATGATTATGCACTAACCAGTTTTCAGTATTTTTATGATTATGTGAAACATGAATCACTGGAATAATCAGCAAACCTAACCTAACCTAACCTAACTAACTCAACCCAACCCAACCCAACCTATATCATTTAAAGAGCTATTACTCTCTGTAGACCTATCTATAGTGGCTCCGCACCCTGTTCTTCGTTTACTGGTGATTTCTTATTTCCAACTTCTCAGTGTGATTTCTTGGATCACAATAAAAATAATGGAATTTAGACTTTTGCTGGGTGCAGTCCTGAAATAAAGTTCATACTGAAGAGAAGATGGTATGTCTGAAGAGAAGATTGGTATGTCCTCTTTGTGAATATGTCATACCGACGGTTGGTATGTTCTCTTTGTATAAAGCACTTCCTGCTAACAACAAGTCATCTTTCAGCACAATTCTCACCAGTAATGTTCCTTACACTACTAATGTATATCAAGACTTTATGCCAGGATGATTTGTTTTATGGATTCCTTGGCACGGATAATCTTTTGCTGGTGCATTGCTATTGATTGCAGCTGTATTTGCTTCTTATCTGAAATATTTTTATACCATCTATACCAACGGAGATTATACAACATAATTTAAAAGTCTAGCATCCTTTCTTCTATGGTGGCAGTGTAGCCATACAAGTGGGTTTTTACATTTTACTTAAAATCCATTTTGCACTGATTGGAAATAGGAGTGTTTTAACTTACACTCTGTTTTGCCAGCTTTATGCTATTTTAAGAAGTGAGAGTAATGTCTAGATTCAAACGCTGAGAACATTTCCACTTGCAGTATTTTGCATCGCTTCAAGATGAACCAGAGCCCTGATTGGTCTCACAGTAAGAGTTGTTTGGGGACATTAAGCCCATTTATTTCTGACTCTGATACATTGTAAAGTTTGGAAAAACTAATATTTTCTTTTGAATTTTATGGTTTTGCTAGTTTCTGGATTCAAATCAGCCATTATTCTCTACAGACATAACCATGACAGTTCAACATCCTGGTTTTTTTTTTAATATACTATTGATTTCCTGTTTCTTACTCCCTCAACACCGTCATCTTAAATAGTACACATCATGGAAAGAGCTATTGGAAAAAGCACCTGGTTCTAAAATTGCCAACGTGCTTTCTTTTACCTTTGCAGTGTATAGGTACTTTTAAATGTAAGTGAGGAATGGTAGGAAGCCTTTGGATGTTTTTGATTGCCCTTCCTGTACATAAGTGGAAACTTAATAAAGCCAGACAGTTCTTTGACACACCTTGAACCTGTTGCCTATTCCTTTGGAATGTAAAGGGAACAGATAAATTCAACCACTTAATAGCCAACAGGAGTGGCTACTTTTGGGTTTATTCTATTCATGAGGAGGCTACTAAGTTTCAGAGGAAAAACATTTTCCCAGATGCTCAATGTTTTCCAGGTGAACATTTACAAAAAGTTAAATCCAGTGAAAAACATCCAATCCAAATTTTCCAATCCCCTTTTTTCCCTTGCTACTGTGTTCAACCAACTTGAAGCTGTATGGACTGTATTTGTCAACTTAATTATTGGCTTCAATTAAAATTTACTAGGGGTGGTTTTGTAATAGCAATAGCATTTAGACTTACCATCCCATAGTGCTTTCATAGCACTCTCTGGGTGGTTTATAATGTTGAAGTATTATTTGCATATTGCTCTCTGGATCATCATTTTAGTGATCTCGGAAAGATGGAAGACCAAGGTAACCTGAGCCCCGTCAGGATCGAACTCCAGGCTGTGGATAAAGTTAGCATGCAATGTTGCACTTTAACCACTGTCCCACCAGGGCTCCTAATCTAGCTGCTTTGATTCTTCCTGATTATTTCTATTTGACCTGGAAGATGCAGTTCCAAAAGGATGCTTACTAGAGTGTTTTTTCAAGCCAATTTTTGAGAGTACTGGGGTTTAATAGGGTAAAAACAGAAAATTTTAAAACATGCCCTAGATAAAGTAGAGCCTTCCAGAAGAATCAATGAACCTGTAGCCTTTGCAGGTTGGGAATTAATAGCAACCTGCTCCCTGGTAAAGTATCTAATATTACATATTTAAAGCCACTTCAAAGGTTTCTTCCTTGTTTGTTTTAAGGCAGCATCCTTGGAGACACTGAAGCAAAAGCATTTTCATCTCAGAGCAAACGTACTCCCACATGAAGGTCAAGAAACTGAGCTTCAGACCCTGAACTTTTGTGTTGCTCTCCCTATAGTTGCTCTAACTATATGTTTTCCCTCATACTTAAGAGGAGGATTTTAGCAACCTCATACTTTCACACAAACAACCTAAAATCTCTAGTCGAATCTCAAGGTTTTAATCTATTCATATTGCATTGATTTAAAAGCTACTAAATCTAGTTTAGTGTTTATTGATGCATGAAGTTCTTTCATTTACCCATTTTGTTTTTAAATTTCATTTCTTTGCATAATCTGATCTTTGAAATAAATCAAACCCCCCCCCTACTTTTTAAATCAATTTTCCAGCAGCTAGCTTCCTTGCACAGTGATCGTCATAGAAAAACATGAATCCCATAGTGAATGGTAGTAGTTTTATTTTTATTTTGGACGAAGTATGCAAGTGAGATATGTAATTTGTGGAGGTTTTTTGTTATTCCATGATTAGTGGTAAATCAGGAGATGGGACATTGACTGGATTTTGTTTTTTGTGCTTTTTTGTTAATCAACTAAACAATGAACACAGATTAATTTTATGTACTTGCTGTGTATCTTCAGGATCTGCAGAAGCCAAAACAATCACAACTCCATTTCAAAATGTTTTAAAAGGGATTTGTTGTTGAAAGTGTTGATTATATGAAAGTGCCTTGAGTTGAGCTATAATGTAGTTGTTGGATTAGTATTTATTTGCAGTATTCACAATAAATATATTTCTAATCATAAAGGGAGATAACCATGACTTTCTGATAGCTTTCTGATTTAACCATGCAGTTTAATTGCCCCTTTTTCTTTCTATTTCATCTTTCACATACCTCCAGGCCTCTTGGGAAATATAAAGTGTGGGAAAGTCAGTATGAATCAATATGTTGTTTGTTCTGTTCTGTGAAACTGAGGAAATCCATTAAGAAACAATGTGAAGTAGAAAGCATTACAAAAATCATTAATAATTGAAGGCATGTAATGTAATAAAGTACTAGTCAAATTGCATAAAGGAACCGTTTAATTTTCTATCATGTCTCCCTCCCAGTTGTGAATTTAAGTTAACATCGTGGGTGTGAAATGGCCATTGCCAAAAGAAAATGGCTGCACACGAAGGCGATTGTCCAATGAGAGCTGGGCTGGGGTTAGCCAATTGTTTTGCTACGACAAGACTGTTCTTATAATAGCTGTAGAAAAGGTTGAAATAGGTCAGAGGCATCCTTCCTTACTTGCTGAAGAACATTAGGAGATTAATAATTGATGGATTACCTCCTCAAAACAATGATCTGGTACAGACAGGTAATCCAATCTCCTGGATTCTTCTGAAGGGGGATGCCATTTCATCTGGGGACTGTGCAAGGGGGGCTACTTTGCTGGAAAGACAGAAGCAGCCTGCCAGCTGGAGATGGACAAATGGCAGGAATTGGCTTCATCAGTATGACATCTTTTATTTGAGGACAGCAAGCGGTATCATAGCACAGGTAAAGAATTTGTTGTCCATCAATGGGCGATTCACTGGTGGAAAGCCATTTTATTTTCAAAGGATCTCTTTCAGAATCATTAAAGCAAATGAGCAATTGGATGTGCAATTTGAACTTATGCTTTTTTACTTTTACACTTAAATTAAGAGTGCATGTTGGCATTTTCATGATGTGTTTCTGTGCTACCTATTAAGTGACAGATATCGTTAGCATGCAAGGATAATTTTTTTTAAGAAAAAGAAACTTCCTTGGATTTTCCCAGTGTTTTGATACAAGTAATGTAATTGATAGCAATTCCACTGCTGTAAAATAGGATTTATGTGACTTTCTATAAGTTACTGTGCATATGGGTAAATATACATTTTTATCTATACAAAATTAGCAAATATCATCTCATACATGATGTTTGATTGTTGAGAGCAGCAGTTTCTGAAATTTTAATGGGTTCACTTCAGATTTCATGACAACTCTATGTACTTGCTTAAAAGAAACATTCATTTAAATTAATGACACATATACCCAAATGAACTGTAGCCTGTTTACTTTTCTTCATTCCTAGACTGTTTATAACAAGTGGCACCTTCCGGTTAATAGCACTGTTTGACCACAAACCACGGTCTGGCTTAGCTCCATATTAAAAGCATAATGCTGGATTGAGGCCATAGCTGCTGCTTTGTCTTCGGGATAAAAATGGCACTATTAAACAACATACAGGAAAAAATGCAATTAGCATAATGTATTCTTTGGCTGTTAGTCCCTTAATCTATAGCATAAGCCCTACTTTTGGGGTTGCATGATGCTCATAAAAGCCTACAGAAAATACTTATCAGTTCCAGTCTAAGATTTCAAAATTCCTAGTGTAACAAAACATGCTGAATTAAAGACATCTTGTAAGGATAATTACATTTTAAAGTGTAATTATTTTTAAAATCCTGTATGGTGAATTCAGAGTATTCCAGTATTCAGAGTTTTTCATCTATGTTCGAATGTACTTGCGTTCTAACAGGCCTTTCAAATTAGGCAGATTCACTTAGGGAGACTACCTAGCAAAGAGTTGTATAGTTGTTTAACTTATTTTCATATTGGACTGTCATGAAGATATAAACCTTCTGGAGTAACGTTAAGTCTCCAGTTTGCTAAATAGTATTTCATAATAGCCTTTCACTTAATCTCAACCGATGGGTCTGGAGTATTTCAGAATGTGATGCAATCTTACTTATTAAATTTGGTTACAAGGATTGATATTTGACATGCATTCTCAATACAAGGTGACCACATGCTCTGCATTACAGAGAACTGTCATCCTTGTTGAAGGAGCATCCTAGATTGGCTAGCTGATGGTTTAACTTTTGAGAGTTAATTGCAAGTTGCCAGGCACTAAGCACAATCATGTTTAAACTTTTACTTATGTTGCATCAAAATATTCATAGTTTGGAAATGCAAAAATCTGTTAATTGAGCTCTGAATCTCATGGCTTTTATGCTATCTATTGGTAATAGGAAGTTTCAAGGTGCAGACCTGATACTACCCTATATTTTCTGGGAAAGTCCACTTTTTTCTTCTTCTTCTTATTTTTTTTGTAACAATAATTTTATTGGTTTTACAAATTTTTAAAGGGAAAAAGGGTATATAGGATATGAATAGAAATATTTTAGGGCTTCCATGTCGGAGGTGATGGCTGCCTCCGAGACTTCATACAAAATTCTTTCAATATAAAATGGAAAGAGGTACATACATATCATATCATAAATTCCATGCAATCAATCATTTGTTTCTATTAGCATCCGTTAGGAATTACAATGTATAAAAGAAAAAATCATTTTTATGATCTGAGTCTTTTTGCTATTGTGTCTTCTTCTTCCTTCCCGCCAGTGGGCGGAGCCATGGCCCCTCCCGTTCCCCCATTTTCGTCCTCCAGGATTGAGGAGTGTTTTTTAAGAAAGGCTTCCACCTCTTCGACTGTTTTGATTCTTACTCTTCCCCCCTCCCAGAATACCAACATTCCTTCAGGCATTGACCATTTGAACCACACCCCTTTTTTATACAACTTTTTGGATAGGAAGGAATATTTCCTTCTTATCTCTCGAATCTTTTTCGGGATCTGCTTCAAAATAGCAATTTCTTTCTGCTGGTATATCAATGGGCCATCTCTCTGTGCTCTCAGAATCTCATCCCTTGTTGACCTTCTTACACATTTAATATGTATCTCTCTGGGTACATCATTTATTCTGGCATATGCTGAATTAATTCTATAAATCAGGTCAATGTCCCCCCAGATATATTCTTTGTTCTTTTTAGTGTAGTCTGCTAAAATTGTAGACATTAAATCTTTTAAATTTTCTGAATCTGACTCGGGAACATTTTGAAACCTTAAAAAGTAAGACATTCTTTCAAAATCCATTCTAGACATATAACCAGTAAGATCCACAATTTCTTTTTGTGCTTCCCTCACCTCCTCCCTCACCTCGGCTGCCCCACCCTCCAACCCATCAATTTTTTGTTTATTTTCCACTAATACTCTCTGTGTTTCCAGAAGCTCCAATCTTGAACTTATCATGTTTCTGCGTATTTCTTTTATTTCTTTCATTATATTTTGAAGAGTTTCCTCAATTGATGATTGTTGAGTGTCCTCTCCCACCACTTCTTTTTGTAGCATTGTAGTGATTTTTGATTGTTGTGGAGTCAGACTAGCTTTTGTAGAAGCTGGCGCAGACCAAGATTTGCCAGATGGAGGCTTTCTTGCTGCCATAGTAAAAGTTTTAAGTTTTTGTATATAGGATTGTGTCTGGTGGGTGGGTAGTCTGTGAGGTCAGAGAAAAGGGAAAGTCTGTGTCCAAATTTAAAGTATAACTTGTATAAAGTCCAGAGAGAAAATTTCTACAATGCAATCCAATAAAAAAGAAGGCACACAATAGGAGAAATCCCGAGAGTCACTTGAGTTGGCTTGCATATAAATTTTAGAGTCCTATTGAGTTGAAGGAATGTTCACATTTCAAAAGAGAAAGTTTCTTGCTGAGAACAAAGCGCCATTTTTCCGCCTCTTTGACGGTTGTGAAGAATTAGTAAGAATCCATTTCTGCTGTTACAAGATTCAGATACAATGTTTCCACTGCAATTCCATATATGGTAATACTTTCATTTTCAAATAGTTAAAAGTCGAATGTTACTTTCTCTCCCTCCCCGAGCCCGGGGAACATTTTAGAGCGCCGCTTATTTCCTAGGGGGGATTTTTGCAAATTCCCCCCTCTATTCTTCCTTTTAAAAGTTGAAAGCATCTAAGTGAAATAAATTCACAAGCCACTCAGTCGTTGTGGAGCCTTGGTACGTTCCTCCAGCTCTGGCTTTTCAGCCCACTGTTCAAATTGCTGCTGTTCCAGCACTCCTTTGGCGAGAGGACTCTTCCCCCCGCATTCTGTCCTCCAGCTCCTGGGGCGAAGCGGGAACGGCCCCCCGACCGCCGTTGAGGTGGGGGTTTTGCCGCTGGCTGCCCGTACAATGGGGGCTCCCTACCGCACCGCTCCGAGTCCCTTTGGGGAGAGGATGTGGTATATAAATAAAATTATTCTATTATTCTAAATTATTCCTACAAGAGCCCCCCTGCCCCCGAAGGTGCCCACTGGAGAAAACAAGCGGCGGACGTGTCCAGAACATGTCCGTCACGTCCGGAAGCCGGAAATGGTCTCAGCAGAGTTGGAAGGGACCTTGGAGGTCTTCTAGTCCAACCCCCTGCCTAGGCAGGAAACCTTATATCATTTCAGACAAATGGCTATCCAACATCTTCTTGAAGACTTCCAGGGTTGGGGCATTCACAACTTCTGGAGGCAAGCTGTTCCACTGGTTAATTGTTCTAACTGTCAGGAAATTTCTCCTCAGTTCTGAGTTGCTTCTCTCCTTGATTAGTTTCCACCCATTGCTTCTTGTTCTGCCCTCAGGTGCTTTGGAGAATAGCTTGACTCCCTCTTCTTTGTGGCAGCCTCTGAGATATCGGAACGCTGCTCTCATGTCTCCCCTAGTCCTTCTTTTCATTAAACTAGACATACCCAGTATCTACTTGCCATGCTTATTGATGTTTCTAGTCAGGCTGCATACTGTGCTTGAGAATAAGCACAGCTGTGAATGAGTGATTTAACAAATCTGTTCAGAACCAGCCTTTCTGTAATGAATAGAGTAGAGTAGAGTAGAGTAGGGTAGGGTAGGGTAGGGTAGGGTAGGGTAGGGTAGAGTAGAGTAGAGTAGAGTAGAGTAGAGTAGAGTAGAGTAGAGTAGAGTAGAGTAGAGTAGAATTCTTTATTGGCCAAGTGTGATTGGACACACAAGGAATTTGTCTTTGGTGGATAGTGATATATGTAGCACAGTATTTGGATCAGTCGGGGACTGATCCAAATTGTTCAAATCTGATTCTAGATACTTCTAATATTTAATGATGTTCAGTAATTATACAGTGCTATTTGAGGTCAGTTGGGATTTTTATTTCCTCTACTTGCCAAGTTATAGCAAAGTGGGAAGACTTCCTGGCGGCTTTGCTGCTAGATAATATCTCATGCAGTTTGCAAGATTGTAGATGCTGTAGTCCAATATATCTGAAAGTCATATGTTAAGCGAAAGATGCAGTACATTACTTACTATTATAATTCCACTAATATGCCTAACATGAACATTTAAGAACATTGTCTTAGCAAAAATAAACTTGCCTCAGAACAATTTGTTCAAGTGCAAGGTGCCAACATTCTAAAGACGTGACAACCTGTGTTTAAGAACTCAGAATTAACTGTGTATTATTCTCCTGGCTGAAATCCTTTCTTAAGCATTCACTGATTCTTGGCTCAGGCCAACTGCAGTGGTCTTCAGATTGTCTGGCACATCCAGGAAGCTACATAAATCTCTTTCAAAAAGTTATTTCCATTTATTGAGGAGCACAGTTTTGTCTCAGTAGAAGATTAATCAGGCAACAGAAAAGACTGGAATGTACAACTCAACACAAATATATGAAGATATGTTAACAAGAATAGATCACTGGAATTCTTAGACCATAATCCCATGGAATCATAATCTCTGCCAGAATTTGTGGGTGTTCTGATGCTAATTCTGATTAGAATTAATACTTTTTTTAAAAAATCACATTAAACTGTATTTATAGCCCAGAGTCTATTTAAATAACAGTGGTGCAGTGGTTACAATGCAGTATTGCAGGCTAACACTGTCCACTGCCAGTAGTTCTAATCTGAACAGCTCAAGGTTGACTCAGCATCCATCCTTCTGAGGTTGGTAAAATAAGGACCTAGACTGTTTAGGCCAATATACTGACACTGTAAACTGCTTAGAGAGGGCTGCAAAACACTATGAAGTGATATATAAATCTAAGTTCTATTGCTAAAGGCTAATGCTATATTCAAGTTCTGGATGACTATAGACAGATTATCTTGGCAATGGTATAAATGTAGTAACAGTTGGATGTGGCATTGGTCAGAGTGGATGGGTGATCTCCATAATTCCCATCTGTAATTAAGAATGAAACGAAGAACAAGCTAGATGCAGCCTACCAGTAATATCAGCACATTGGCCTATGACTAAAAAGCTTTTTACTATAGAAATAATGAAACTTTATTGATTAAATAAAGACTTTCAACTTATTCTTATTTATTAAATTTATATACCGCACCTTCTCCCTACTGGGACTCAGGGCGGTGTACAGGCAGGTAAAATCGACAATATAAAACATAAAATACATTAAAAATACATTAAATAATTGGCCTGTCATAAAACCCCTATTAAAACCCCTGCTAAAACAAAATAAAAACTATGCCAGGCCAGCCGCACGAAATAGATAGGTCTTCAAGGCCCAACGGAAAAGGCATAGGTCGGTGATCGTCCGTAGGTCAGGGGGTAGGTCATTCCAGAGGGCAGGGGCTGCCACAGAGAAGGCTCTCCCCCTGGGGGTCGCCAGCCGACATTGTTTAGCCGATGGCACCCTGAGGAGGCCCTCTCTGTGGGAGCGAACTAGTCGGTGGGAGGTATTTGGTAGCAGGAGGCGGTCTTGAAGATAACCAGGTCCCTTGCCATGGAGCGCTTTAAAGGTGGTTACTAGTACCTTGAAGCGCACCCGGAAAGCCACAGGCAGCCAGTGCAGCTCGTGCAGGAGAGATGTCACGTGGGAGCATCTGGAAGCTCCCAGAATACCCCGCGCGGCCACATTCTGAACTAACTGGAGCCTCTGGGTGCACCTCAAGGGAAGCCCCATGTAGAGAGTGTTGCAATAGTCCAGATGGGAGGTGACGAGGGCTTGAGTGACCGTGCGTAGAGCGTCATGATCCAGAAAGGGGCACAACTGGCGTATCAGGCGAACCTGATAAAAAGCCCCCCTGGCCACGGCTGTCATATGATCTTCTAAAGACGGCCGCGAATCCAGGAGGACGCCCAAGTTGCGAGTCCTCTCTGTAGGGACCAATGACTCGCCCCCAATAGCCAGAGATGGCACCAACTGGCTATATCGTGATGCGGGAAGCCACAGCCACTCAGTCTTAGAGGGATTGAGTTGGAGTCTGTTTCTCCCGATCCAGACTCGCACGGCCTCCAGACACCGGGACATCACTTCCACGGCATCGTTGGGGTGGTCCGGGGTAGAGATGTACATCTGAGTGTTGTCAGCGTACTGATGGAACTCTACCCCGAAACCACGGATGATCTCACCCAGCGGCTTCATATAAATGTTGAACAGGAGAGGCGAGAGGACCGACCCCTGTGGTACCCCACAAGTGAGGCACCTCGACGTTGACCTCTGCCCTCCTGCCAACACAAATTGCAACCGGTTGGAGAGGTAGGAGGAGAACCACCGTAACACGGTGCCCCCCACCCCCACCCCGTCCAGCCGGCACAGCATGATACCATGGTCGATGGTATCAAAAGCCGCTGAGAGATCTAACAGGACCATTATAGAGGAACAACCCCTATCCCGAGCCCTCCAGAGATCATCCACCAACGCGACCAATGCCGTCTCTGTGCTGTACCCAGGCCGGAAGCTGGACTGGCATGAGTCCAGATAGACAGTTTCCTCCAGGTGCTGAGGGAGCTGCCGCGCCACCACACTCTCAACAACCTTCGCAAGAAATCGAAGGTTGGAGACAGAATGATAGTTGGCCAACACAGCTGGGTCCAGGGAGGGCTTCTTGAGGAGGGGCTTCACCACCGCCTCTTTCAAGGCGGCTGGCAGAAACCCCTCACTCAAAGAAGCATTGATAATTCCCTGGAGCCAGCCTCGTGTAACCTCCCGGAAGGGCAGTACCAACCAGGAGGGACACAGATCCAGTAAACATGTGGTGGCATTCAGCCGCCCCGGCATCCTGTCCATGTCCTTGGGAGTCACAGGATCGAACTCTTCCCAGATAGCATAGTCAACTGGGTAGACTATAATAAATTATGTGTAGGCTGTAAAAATATGAGATTTTATTCCAGGTCACCTCATCTCTGAAAATTTATATGAGGACCAGAAAGAGAAAGTAAGAATAGAATATAGCACAATCAAATTGTTCAAAATTGGGAAGGAAATATACTCTCACCTTATTCATTTAACTTAGGTATAAAATACAATATACAGTAACAAATGCTCATCCGTAAGAAATATTTATTTATTTATTTATTTATTTATTTATTAGACTTATTAACCGCCCCCTCTCCCCAAAGGGACTCGGGGTGGTGCACAGGAAATTTAAAAAACATATACATATAACAATAATAAATAATTAAAACTATATTAAATACTAATTTGGAGTATTTGTCTATACTCCAAATAGACATTGGAATTAAAACTGAGAAAAATGGACAAACTTAAATATGTTGTGGCTAAAGTGATGAAGACTTAGGGAATCTCTTATAGAAGGTGAAAGCCAATTTACTATTCAGTACTTAAAACCCCCCAAATTTAGATGAAACAAAGATAAAACAACATTAACAGACAATATCAATCTAGTGCAGCTAAGCAGAAAACCTGAGGTACCAGCAGACTTTAACTTCAAAGGCCCCAAATATTGTTTCTTGGTATTTCAGCCATGTTAAAATATGATACCAAGAGAAAAATTATAACAGAGCTAGATTAAATATTAAAGTACAGATATAAAACTAATACAAAGATACAGATTGTTGAAGTTATTGTTTTCCCCATGGTAACATAAGACTGTGAAAACTGATTCATCAGAAAGGCCGAATAAAGAAAGTATGTATACTTTTAAAATGCTATGCTGGCGAAATTATTCTGAATTACTTGGTTTGTAAGAACAACAAACTATTCAATTTTAAATGAACTAAAACCGGACTGTTCACTGGAATAACCAACAGTGAAACTGAGCCTTAAATAATATGGGTGTGTCATGTGAAGGCAGAGTTGTTGGAGCAAACTGTGAAGTTTGGAAAAGTCAGAGGCAGTAAAAAGTCCAACAAAAGATCAGATGATTCAGTACTATCAATAATAACACAATTGTGAACTTACGAGAAAAAGAAGCTATTATAGTTCCAATTCTTCGTAACCTTGTGGAAATTATTTCACCTCAAGGGTTTATCAGAAGCAACTGAGCTATTGAATATATCATCCTATCCACCTAAATGTATCCTTCATGGACCAGAATAGAGAAGGGCTCATTGGTTTTCCATCTTTCTCTGCTGCCTTATGTTCAGTGTTGTTTTCAATGTGTCTAGAAAGTTTTGAGCCTTTTTATACATAGATAATATAAAATCACCAGTTAAGTTACCAATTGTTTATTTATCTCTCTTTTTTTCCAGTTAATTGGTTTGGTGTTTGATGATGTTTAATAAATAAGCTTCAAGCCACCATTTTTGCTAACTGAAATGAGTAGTGTATCTATTGGTTCTAATCTGGATATAGGGACTGACTGGGAGTGCTCTAGGTGCAAACTAAATTGGAAATTAACTAAAATACTTTACCAATTTAGAATAGAATGGAATGCAATACAATACAATACAATACAATACAATACAATACAATACAATACAATACAATACAATAGCAGAATTGGAAGGGACCTTGGAGGTCATCTGGTCCAACTCCCTGCCTAGGCAGGAAACCCTATACCATTTCAGACAAATGGCTATCCAACATCTTGAAAACTTGCAGTGTTGGGGCATTCACAGCTTCTGGAGACAAGCTGTTCCACTGATTAATTGTTCTAACTGTCAGAAAATTTCTCCTCAGTTCTGAGTTGCTTCTCTTCTTGATTAGTTTCCACCCATTGCTTCTTGTTCTGCCCTCAGGTGCCTTGGAGAATAGTTTGACTCCCTCTTCTTTGTGGCAACCCCTGAGATATTGGAACACTGCTATCATGTCTCCCCTAGTTCTTCTTTTTATTAAACTAGACATACCCAGTTCCTGGACCCGTTCTTCATATGTTTTAGTCTCCAGTCCCCTAATCATCTTGGTTGCTCTTCTCTACACTCTTTCTAGAGTCTCCACATATTTTCTACATCATGGCGACCAAAACTGAATGCAGTATTCCAAGTATGGCCTTCCCAAGGCATTATAAAGTGGTATTAACACTTCACGTGATCTTGATTCTATCTCTCTGTTTATGCAGCCTAGAACTGTGCTGGCTTTTTTGGCAGCTGCTGCACACTGCTGGCTCATATTTAAATGGTTGTCCACTAGGATTCCAAGATCCCTCTCACAGTTACTGCTATTGAGCAAGGTACCGCCTATACTGTACCTGTGCATTTTGTTTTTCTTGCCTAAATGTAGAACCTTACTCTTTTCGCCATTGAATTTCATTTTATTAGATAGTGCCCAATGTTCAAGTTTGTCAAGATCCTTCTGTATCTTAAGCCTATCTTTTGGAGTGTTGGTTCTTCCTGCCAGCTTGGTGTCATCTGTAAATTTGAATGACATTGAACTGTAGGCTAATGTTGCCCTGTAGAGATCAACTTTTTGGGGGCGCATGGTAACATATCATTTATTTTCAATCTATTAAGTAGCAAACTAAATTCCCAGATACTTGAACTTTTTAATACTGATCTTAAAGTCTATTTCAAATCCTGATTTTAATCTGTAGATAGATTCCCTGCAATTGGTTTATTATTAATCTGTTATCCTGATAGTGAATTATAGTGTAGTTTGTGTTAAACACTTATGTTCAACAGATTTGTCTCTTACACGACAGTTTTAGTGACAAAACTGCTAAATTTCAAAAGCTTTGTTCCTTTAAAAAAATAATAATTTTATTTGGCATCCTATTTTGCTGCAGTTTTAGGTACTTTCTGCTTAATAATGAACTCTCCCTAATTTCTGTGAATTTATTGGCTGTCAAATATTGGCTGTTTGGACATGCTAAGAAAATGACATTTTTACTTTTATGAATCCAAGCATATTACAACAGAAAAAAGAAAGGGATTCTGACTACAACATTTTTCATTAGAGACATAATTGACAAATATAAATGCAGCCCTTAACTTGAGTAGTCCTTTTTTCTCTGAAACATTTGCTTCAGTTGTTCTGGTCCAAATGCCAACAACCCTCCCCTCCCTCAGTTTTTTCAAAGGGCCAAACACATAAGCATTTGCTGTAAGGGCCCTTTAGTTCCAAATAAAAGGATTGTAACAGCAATTGATAAGTTATCACCTGCAGTTTGAAGAATGTCGCTCTATAATAAAAAAGACAAATCAAACAAGTGGTGTATGAACTTTTTGATCTTCAACCTTCTCCTTCAAACATAACACCCCTTTTACAGTGGTACTCCAAATGACCATTACATCAACACACTTTAAGGCAGCCAGTACTTTATGATCACTGATTTTCTCCGTGCTTATAAAAAAAAATGTAGATTTTTTTTTTTACCAAGCAAAACATTGAGTGCAGATAGTTTTGTCCGTCTATTTTACTTCCTAATTGGTTCTCTGCCCTGTGGTCAAGGAGCCTGCACACTATTATTACATCTGTCCATTTGTTAAGCTGTTGATAAATAACAAGCAATTCAAAGTATACAATATTCATTCTAGCGTTGCTTGATCATTCATTTCATTACACATGTGCCCACATTTAAATTATTCCAGCAAGCAGTGTGGATTCCTAAGATATGTGGTCTTGCAGTGAATTTGTGAAAAAGGAAGGCTGAATTTTCCAGCCCACGTTGACGTCACTGGAACTGTGTGGGTGTAAGTGAGAAGAACTTGTAGTTATTATATAATTGATTTTCCTAAAATGTATTCAGTATCTCACACTGACAACAGAGCTGGGATTACATCAGGATGGTAATGACTCTATCCTCTTCGTGCCTTCTCACAGCTTAGCAATATAAATTGGCAACATATTTTTGAAGAAAGTCAATAAGAACTACCAGCAGTATCTGTAATCTGGGGTAGAAAATTGGGATGTTAACACGTCATATTCTCTAAACACCTGGAATGAAAAAGGAAAGTCTAGTTGCGATCCATCTTTTTCTGTGCAATGAAGTGAATTGTTAATTTTTTGAAAAGACGAAGGGAGAAGTGCAGGCTTCAGTACCTTTGTCCTTCTTTATCTCTTCAGGAAAGGCTACAAAACCAAACCTCTGATTTCTCTTTCAACACATTTTTGCTTGGGGTTGGTGAAATGCCTTCAATTTTAATGTATTTTAGGTTCCAACTCTGCATTTCTTGGGTATATTGATTTCGCCCTGAGTCAACACCATTTGCAAAGCTGCATTATCTTAATGCATTTGCTGTGTGATTCCCCTTGCAGTTCAATCTACACTGAGAGATAATTCAATTAATCACTCTTGGTACTGATTTTGATAAGATAAAAAGCAAAATATGCTGGTACTATTTTTATTTATTTTATTTATTTATTCCTTCAATTTATATGGTGTCCCGTATCACCAAAGGTGACACTGGGTAGCACAGAATAATCCAATAAAACAATCCATACACGAAAACAATAACATAAACATAATAAAATCAAGACTAAAATTAATATTATTACAATTAAAAGTAAATATACAAACCTGAGGCATGGAGAGAGGGAGAGATTGTGAATCTACCTCTGTTGTGTCTCTGGTTCCCTGTGATCCTCAGACCTGACACAATCACATCTTACTAAACACCAAAAGGGATGGAGTTGACTGAACTGATAGGGCTCGGAAAGAGACAGTCAGATCTGGCCTACAAAAAATCCAGAAAGCCACTAGATGGTAATAAAGAGACACAGAAAACTCTTACTTTGCTGCCATTACCTGGACATCTAGAGCTCTGCATTAAAGACCAAATAGCCATCAGGAAATCCAAATTTAAGCATCTTACACCTCCCCCCTCAGTTCATCAGAATTTTTTTTCAGGTGGTCAGAGAACTTACAGTAAGATCAGGCTTGCTGTTCCTTCTCTCAGCTCCATCCATGTGCTTGACTATAAAAGGTGTGATGTAAATATCTTCTGACGTTGATTTAAAATTTTGCACTTTGGGAAAGAAAATACTAAGTTGGTGAAGTAATTAAATCATACAACAGTGGTGGGATTCAATTTTTTTTTACTACCAGTTTTGTGGGTGTGGCTTGGTGAGCGTGGTATGGCTTGGTGGGAGTGGCTTGGTGGGCATGGCAGGGGAAGGATACTGTAAAATCTCCATTCCCTCACCACTCCAGGGGAAGGTTACTGCAAAATCCACATTTCCTCCTGATCAGCTGGGACTCAGGAAGCAGAGAATAGATGAGGGTGGGGCCAGTCAGAGGTAGTATTTACCAGTTCTTCAAACTACTCAAAATTTCCGCTACCAGTTCTCCAGAACTGGTCAGAAGCTGCTAAATACCACCTATGGCATGCAAAGAAATATATAGGGCACTTCAACACAAGATTCTGCACCATTTGAAAGCAAGTCTGATTCTCCACAAGTCCACAGTTATGGTTGTGTTTCAGAAGCTCTACTGAAGATCTATTTGCTCCATTGCAGTGTGTTTGAAACCACTAAGAAACTTTTCCACTTTTGGGACACTGGTTCTGTGACCATTTCTCCATTTGCATGAAGACTTGCCTGACCAGAGTTTCTGATTTTTGGGCTTCAGGTCTTTTAAGAGAAAGGATGACCAGATGCTCTTCTAGCTTCATTTTTTCCACTCCTTTGGGGCAAAGGAGTCAAGACATGGAATGTGGGGTGGCAAAGAATAGAATAGAATTCTTTATTGTCCAAGTGTGATTGGACACACAAGGACTTTGTCTTTGGTGCATATGCTCTCAGTGTACATAAAAAGACAAGATAGATTCATCAAGAATCATAAGGTACAACACTTAATGATAATAGGGTACAAATAAGCAATCAGGAAACAATAAATGTAAATCGTAAGGCTACAAGCAACAAAGTTACAGTCATGCAGTCATAAAGGGGAGGAGATGGATAATAGGAACAGTGAGAAGACTATTAGTAATAATAATGCAGACTTAGTGAATAGTTTGACAGTGGTGAGAGAAATATTTGTTCAGCAGAGTGATGACATTAGGGGGAAAAACCTGTTCTTGTGTCTAGTTGTCTTGGTGTACAATGCTCTATAGTGTTATTTTGAGGGTAGGAGTTGAAACAATTTATGCCCAGAATGCAAGGAGTCTCTAAATATTTTTACAACTCTCTTTTTGACTTGTGCAGTGTACAGGTCCTCAATGGAAGGCAGGTTGGCAGTAACTGTTTTTTCTGCAGTTCTGATTATCCTCTGAAGTCTGTGCCTGTCTTGTTGGGTTGCAGAACCAAACCAGACAGTTATAGAGGTACAGATGACAGACTCAATAATTCCTCTGTAGAACTGTATCAGCAGCTCCCTGAGCAGATTGAGCTTCCTGAGTTGGCGCAGAAAGAACATTCTTTGTTGTGCTTCTTTGATGACGTTTTTGATGTTAGGTGTCCATTTTCAGTCTTGAGATATGATGGAACCTGGAAATTTGAAGGTCTCTACTGTTGATACTGTGTTGTCTAGTATTGTAAGAGGTGGTAGTATGGGAGGGTTTCTCCTAAAATCTACCACCATTTCTATGTTTTTAAGTGTGTTCAGTTCCAGATTGTTGTGGTTGCACCACAAGCCTAGTTGTTCAATCTCCTATCTGTATGCAGATTCATCGTTGTCTCAAATGAGACCAATCACTGTTGTATCATCTGCAAACTTCAGTAGTTTAACAGATGGATTGTTTGAGATGCTGTCGTTAGTAGAGATGTGAGAGCAATTTCTTTCTCATTTGTTAGAACTATTTAGTGGGTAGGGATAGTTCATTACTGTTGTTGCAGAATCTGCAGCAGCTTATCTCAGGTCAGTATTTCTTCTTCCTTTGTTGCAAAATCAGACGATTAGATTTGAAGACAATTTCTAGTCATTTCACCATATTTTTGAGGATACTTTGAGGTGCATAGAAGTAGGAGAATGTGCAAATATCTTTACAATGAAGTAGTGGAAGCCATTTTGTTTAAATCAAATTTATTTTTTTGGAATTTCTGTCTGTTTTAGACCCAAAACAAAGAAAGATGTGTGGTGATTCTTCCAAGCTGAGCTCTTTATTGTTTCTCATCTATAGACAAAATCTTGCTAGATTGAGTACTCTGCTAGGAAGGGTCTGTCTTTACCCTCTTTCCCTCACATATAATATGTGTGCTGAGTTGCCTCTTCCTCAGTGGTGGGTTTCTGCAGGCTCGCACCTACTCGCAAGAGCCGGATGGTGAAATTTAGAGAGCCGGTGAGAGGGGATTCCACCGGCGGACCCAGAAGTAAGTCTGGCCTGCCGCTGCCAGTAACCAAATTGGAAGGAAAGGAAAGGAAGGCAGAAAGTAAGAAAGGAAAGGAAAGGAAAGGAAGGAAGGAAGGAAGGAAGGAAAGAAAGAAAGAAAGAAAGAAAGAAAGAAAGAAAGAAAGAAAGAAAGAAAGAAAGAAAGAAAGAGAATTTATCATCACAATTGAGCCCAAAATTTTGGTTGTTAAGCAAGAGCATTGTTAAATGAGTTTCACCACATTTTACAAGTTGGCCACTCCCACCCTGTCGCACGACTGCCAAGCCACGCCCACAAAATAGGCCACACCTAGAGAGTAGGTTCTACAAAAATTTGAAACCCACCACTGCTCTTCCTCCTATGGAATGCACTCCTTCCCACCTGGGAATCCACCTCCTCCCTATATTCCATTACAGTCTGATTCTAAACGTTTCAAAACTTTACTTGAAACAATGGCCAGAATGGCAATCAGGTGCCTGCCCTCATTCAGTGGGAATAAAATACTCTTGATTTCATCCTATAATCAGAATGGGAACTTAGTGGACCTGGAATTGTACACTGTCAAGAGGAATTTAACACCAGTATCCTTGAGAGATCACTGGGCTTTTTAGATCACAAAATATCTTTCTTCCTCCATCTCCCAAGTGAAACTGTAACCCTGCTTTTAACAAATAATAAAACAAGCCATTATTATTGTTCTGAGGGCTGTTGATGAGCTCCAAAACCAATTGTTTCTAGAACAAATAGAAACTCAGTGGGGTTTCTAGCACGCAGGCTTTTGGTTTGATCCCAAATGGTTTCTAGTATTCTCTAACTGCTGTGTAGCTTATAAAAGCTTGTGATTCAGCTATTTCTTTTCCCAGTCCTTTTTCATCTAAACTTGCTTTGGTTAACCTGATATCCACATTGATATGATTCTACAGAGTGTATCAAACTTAAGTCTAATTGCAGGGCTCTTCCCTCCCATGGCTGGTTCCCATGGTTTCCAAATGCTGGATGTCATTGTTGCTGAGCTTTAGTTTTGTGGACCTTTTATCGCCTAATTTGGATCCCCAGTGATTTAACGAACAACCAACATTTCACTAATAAAAAGACCAGGGTACTTTCTATGCTTGTAACAGTCCACCACCCACCAGCAGTTACATATTGCTGAAAACTCTTCCCCATCTGTTACACAGTGCAGACATTTATTAACTGAAAGAACAAGTCCAAATAGGTTCCTGAGGCAGACCTCCTCATTTATTTTTAAAAAATAAATCTTTAAATTGCATAACAGAATGTTTCTCCTAACAAAGGAAATGGTTAGAATGACGAGTTGCAACAAAACACTTTTAGCAATATACAGTATATCCTCTGGAGAACAAATAGCAGGATGGAGTAAAGAGGAAGTCGTGCCATACACACCAACATTTTTGATTAGCAGAGATGAGAACATATTAGCTATGGAAGGTAGAATAAAAGGGTTGGAAGGCACCTTGGAGATCTTAGAGTACAATTCCCTGCTCGTGCAGGAGACTATGCCATTCGAGACACATGGCTGTTCAATCCCTTCTTGAAAATCTCCAGTGAAGGTACACCCACAACTTCTGGAGACAAGCCATCCCACTGATTAATTGTTCTCACTGTCATGAAATTTCTCCTTAGTTCTAAGGTGATAATTTTTCATCTGTTAACTTCTTCTCTTGCTCTTGGAACTTGGGTTGTCTCCCTTTTCTTTGTGACAGTCTCTCAGATATTGGAAGACTCCTATCATGTCACCTTTAATCTCTTTATTAGACTAGCCATACCCAGTTCCTGCAACCCTTCATTGCATGGTTGAGCCTCCAGACCCTTTATCTTTGTTACTCTTCTCTGCACTCTTTCTCGAGTCCAGCATTTATTTATTTATTTTATTGTGGTGATCAGAACTGGATGCGGTATTCCAAGTGTGGTCTTACTAGTGCAGGATAATGTGATATTATCACTTCTTGTGATTTTGATAGCATCCCTCTTTGATGCAGCCTAGGACTGCATTAGCTTTTTGGTAGCTGCAGGACACTGCTGGCTCATACTTAAGTGGTTATCTGTAGGACGCCTTTCTCACAGTTACTAGTGTTGAGCCAGGTACCACCTATGCTGTAACTATTCATTTGGTTTTTCCTGCCTAAGTGTAGGATCTTACTTTTCCCACAACTGAACTGGGATAGGGCCCAGTGTTCAAGTCTTCCAATATCTTTCTGTTTCTTGAGTGTATCTTCTAAAGGTTGGCTATTCCCCCCAGCTTGGTGTTGTCTGCAAATTTGATTACTTTCCATCTATTCCCCCCTTCCAAATAATTTTGAAGATGTTGAAGCAAACTGGACCTAAGACAGAATCTTGAGGTACTCCTCTGTTTCTATTTAAATATAGTTTCATTTTCAAACAGAATTTGTATGCGATTGTGGGCAAGGATATATATAGAGATAAAGATGACAACTTCCGTGAAACCAAGGGAAAAAAATAATATCCAATCCTTCTTCTGCAATATCCTCCCTCTCCAATCAAAGATAATTGAGAGCGCACTGGGGCTGGAGAAAGGCGGAATGATGGCAGGAACAGCGGGACCAGCTCCAACAATGCAGAGTATGCAAGCGACGTTCCAGATGATACAAGAGATATTGATGAAAAACCAAGAAGTGATGGCTAAATATATTTTCATTGAGGACCTCATGTTGAGAGTGGTTGATTAGCCAGTTGAAAATCCATCTGGTGGTGATGCTGTCTATCCCTTATTTTTCTATCTTACCAAGAAGTAGGTTGTGATCTTCTTTGTCAAATGCCTTACTGAAGTCTTAAGTAAACTATGTTCACAGTGTTTACCTGATCCACTAATTTAGTCACTTTGTCAAAGAAAGCAATAAGGTTTGCCTGACATGATCTGTTTTAACAAAGCCATGTTGGCTTCTGGTAATAGCTTTGCTCATTTGCAGGTCCTCACAAATCCTCTATTTGATTATCTTTCCCAGGATTTCCCCAGGTATTAATGTCAGACTGATTGGTCTTTAATTACCTTGTTGTGTTCTGAGCATGCGCAGTTCAAAGTTAATTTGGCGGGACTGGCGCTCACAGCTGATGGGCGGAGCCATCTGACAGCTCGCTATAAAAGCGAGCTGTCAGACGGCAGCCGCAAGCTGTTCCTGTCAGAAGCCGAAGTTCCCAGTTGGCCGTTGCGTTACGAATAAAGTTGTTAGCCTTTATTCCTCGCCTGGACCTCAGTCATTCGAGCGCCCACGTATAGTTCTGAGTATAGAACACTGGCGACGAAGGTGGGATCGCCGAACTGAGGCCAGGGCGCCGGTCATTGCTGAAGTCACTGGCTGAAGTCACTCTACAAGAGCTGATTCGAAAAGAGCTGAGTATAACACGACGAGAGGTCGTGAGAGCGACTGACAGGAATGGCTTCTGTACAGTTTCCCCCTTTTACTCCCGGCTCAGAGTCCTGGGACTCGTATGTCATCAGGTTCGATTGCTTCTTGGTGGCTCACAACCTGACTGAGGTAACCGATGAGCGAAAATGTGCACAATTCCTCTCAGTTTGCGGTGCAGAAGTATTCGAGACGGCCACAGCCCTTGCGGCCCCGTTGGCCATAAAGGCGATGCCTTGGGAGCAACTAATGGCGAAACTCAAGAACCATTACGCTCCGTCTCCTCCCAAAATTGCTCAGCGGCACGCTTTCTACCGAAGGCGCCAGGCAGAAGGGGAATCCGTGACCAAGTATGTGGCAGCCCTGAGAAAGGCAGCGTTACATTGCGAATTCAGAGACCTAAACGACGCCTTGCTTGACCAGCTAGTGTGTGGGGTAAGAGACCTCAAGTTACAGAGGCGGTTTTTGGCTAAGGCAGACATCACCCTCGAGTCGGCTCTGGCCGAAGCTAGGGCCGCGGAGCTGGCAAATCAATTCCTAGTTGCATCCCAAGCGGCCCAGGGTGTTGAGGGACTCCCCGTTCACCATGAGGAAGCCAGCACGGGGTCTGATTCAGATACGGGCCATGAAGTTAACCGCCTTAAAGAGGCGAGGAAGAAAAAGAACTGGCCCCGGGGTAGCAGCGCTGACAGATCTGCCTGTTTGGGTTGCGGTGGCAGCCACACCAGAGCTGAATGCAGATTTAGGCAGGCGCTCTGCCAGCGCTGCGGCCGCCGAGGGCACATCGCTAGAGTCTGCCGGGCGCCCCAACCTGCCAGCATACCAGCGGCTAAACCAATGGCCCGAAAGAAGGCGGCCCGAAAGGAAAATCATCTGGACGAGGAATTTCCTGAGGGGCCTCACGACTCCGACTTTTCTGGCGTGCAGTCAGTTAGGTCATGCCACTCGCTGAGGAAGAAGATCACCGTGATGATCCTAATTGAAGGCAAGTCATGTGAAATGGAAGTGGACACAGGTTCCGCCACTTCTATCGTATCCTGGAGCACAATCAAACGGTTACAGCCCCAGATTTCAAAACGGCGTCTCTCAAAGTGCAATATCACTTTGAGAGATTACCAGGGGAATATTATTCCCGTGATTGGCACCAGAACAGTAGCAGTCCAGTTCAAGGGTTTTAAAGGGCGGCTTCCGCTGGTCATAGTGGATGGCATCTTGCCTAGTCTCTTGGGGTTGGATTGGTTTGATGCTCTAGGGTTCCAACTAAGTGGCATCAACTGCATCCAAGCCCCGGAGCTCGACACGCTGATTCAAGAATTCCCAGCTGTGTTTGACGGACAGCTGGGCACCTACACAGGCTCACCTGTCTCCTTCAACATAGACCCGATGGTGCAACCTGTCCGGATGAAGCCCCGCAGGGTTCCCCTCGCACTCAAACCGAAGGTGGATGCCGAACTCGACCGCCTCATCGCCCAAGGAGTGCTGGAACCTGTGGATCACGCACGTTGGGAAACCCCCATTGTGGTGCCAGTCAAACCAGATGGCAGCGTAAGGATATGCGCGGACTATAAATGCTCACTCAACCGTGCGCTGCCCTCCAACGCCTACCCGGTGCCAGTCGTTCATCACCTACTGCACATGTTGGGAGATGGATCAATCTTTGCGAAACTTGACCTGGCCCAGGCGTACCAGCAGCTGCTGGTCGACGATGAAGCCGCAGAAGCCCAGACAATTATCACACACAGAGGGGCCTTCAAGTGCCGGCGCCTGCAGTTTGGGGTAAGCATTGCCCCAGGCTTGTTCCAAAGCCTGATGGAACGGCTACTACATGGAATAGAGGGCGTCGTGCCATATTTCGATGACGTCCTCGTATCGGCCAAGAACCACGCTGACCTGATGGCCCGTTTACGGACTGTGCTAAGCCGTTTCAATTCCGTGGGTCTCAAAGTCAAGCGGCAGAAATGCCAAGTTGCCGTTCCTCAGGTGGAGTTCTTGGGCTATTTGGTGGATGCCGAGGGCATACACCCCACCAAGGACAAAACCAAAGCCATTCTGGACGCCCCAGCGCCAAAATCAAAGACTGAGCTGCAAGCATTCCTCGGGCTGCTCAATTTTTATGCGTTGTTCCTGCCGCACAAGGCATCCGTGGCTGAACCCTTACATAGACTGTTAGACAAATCAGCTGCCTGGATATGGGGCAAGCGGGAAATCGCAGCTTTCCAAGCTGTCAAAAAACTTTTAGTCTCCAATCCGGTCCTCGCCCAGTACAACGACCGTTTGCCTCTCGTGCTCACCTGTGATGCATCGCCCTATGGGGTAGGAGCAGTCCTCAGCCACCACCTACCCAACGGCTCCGAAGTACCCATTGCCTATTTCTCCAAAACTCTCTCGGCAGCCGAAAGAAATTACGCCCAAATAGACAAAGAAGCTTTGGCCATTGTCGCAGGGGTGAAGCGGTTTCACCACTACCTCTATGGGCGGAATTTTGACATCGTCACCGATCACAAACCCTTGCTGGGGTTGCTGGCGGGAAACAAACAAACCCCGCAAGTCCTTTCCCCCAGGTTGACCAGATGGATTGTGTTCCTGGTGGCTTATCACTACACCTTGACCCATCGACCAGGGAAGCAGATCGCCCATGCAGACGCCCTCAGCCGCTGTCCCCTGCCGGAGGAACTTGAAGATCCTGCCCCTGCCTCCTCAGTCTTCCTGATCTCTGATTTAGACTTGCCCGTGACCGCGTCTGACATTGCCCGGCACTCAGCACAGGACAAGGTAATTAGCAAGGTTTTAGACTGGGTCCGAAGAGGGTGGCCTCAAGGAGCCACTGCTCCGGAGTTCCTACCTTTCTTACATCGGCGGGCAGAACTTTCCACCCAAAGCGGGTGTTTGTTGTGGGGGCACAGAGTAGTCATTCCCAACCCCCTGCGCCCAGCAGTTCTACCGAAACTGCACTCGGGTCACCCTGGCATTGTCCGAATGAAAGCCTTGGGTCGCAGTTATCTCTGGTGGCCCAAGGTCGACCAGGAAATAGCGAGCTGGGTGGCACTTTGCCCCCAGTGCCAGGAATCGCGCCCCTTGCCGCCCAAATCCCCTCCCCGGGAATGGGACCGCCCCTCCGCCCCATGGGCACGCGTCCATATTGACTTTGCTGGCCCGTTCCAGGGCCAGACGTTCTTAGTCGTTGTGGACGCATATTCTAAATGGCTAGAAGTTATTAGGATGTCATCCACCACCTCTGAAGCCGTTATCTCTGCGCTCAGACGGTTGTTCGCCACCCATGGCCTCCCCGACTTACTCGTCTCTGACAACGGGCCCCAATTAACTTCCGCCTCATTTGAAGGGTTTTTAGCATCCTTGGGGATTCGCCATGCCTTGATTGCCCCTTATCACGCGGCCAGTAATGGTTTGGCCGAATGAATGGTGCGCACGACCAAGGAAGCGTTGGCCAAAATGGGGCCTGCGAATTGGCAGGAGAGGATTGACACGTTCCTACTGGCCAACCATGCCACTCCATGCCCATCATCCAACAGAAGCCCCACAGAGTTACTCATGGGGCGTAGGCTTAGGACATGCCTAGATAGGTTGCACCCCGCGTACGCCCCTGAGGTCCCCCTGGACTCCTCTGGAGCGGCCAGAGAATTTAGCCCGGGGCAGCTAGTCTACGTTAGGAACTATGATGGCCATCCCCTCTGGTTGCCGGGCTCTGTCATTGACCAAACGGGGCCCTGCTCTTTCAGGGTGAAGCTGGAGGACGGAAGAACCTGGCGGCGACACCGCGACCAGCTTCGGGCCAGGAAGGAGCAGGCCGGCTCGGGCTCCGCGGAATGCCCGCGGGGAGCAGAGGACGACCTCGCCACCGACAGACGCCCCGAAAGACTGAAAGAAAGCTTACCTGGGGAGTTGGGCCAACTCCAGCAGCAGCAGCAGCAGCAGCAGCAGCAGCAGCAGCAGCAGAGTCCGGGTCATCCCAGCAAGCCGCAGGAGCGAAGTACCACCTCCGATCCGGCACCGGCGGTGCGAGCCCGGGGCAGCGGCCCATCAACTCCAGGGAACGAAGCCTTGCCGGAATTGCGGCGGTCCTCGAGGACTAGACGAAGGCCGGCGTATTTGCAAGACTACGCTTGCGCAAACTCAGTGGGGAGGGGTGTTGTGTTCTGAGCATGCGCAGTTCAAAGTTAATTTGGCGGGACTGGCGCTCACAGCTGATGGGCGGAGCCATCTGACAGCTCGCTATAAAAGCGAGCTGTCAGACGGCAGCCGCAAGCTGTTCCTGTCAGAAGCCGAAGTTCCCAGTTGGCCGTTGCGTTACGAATAAAGTTGTTAGCCTTTATTCCTCGCCTGGACCTCAGTCATTCGAGCGCCCACGTATAGTTCTGAGTATAGAACATACCTGGACCTGTTTTCCCCCTTTTTGAAGATTGGGACCCGGTCAGGTCTTTTCCAGTCCTCTGATAGTTCTCCCTAGCTCCTGGATCTTTGAAAAATTATGTTCACTGATTCTGAGATCATGTCTGCTAGCTCCTTCAGAACCCTGGGATGTAATCCATCTGGTTCTGGTGATTTGAACTAATGTAGCATGGATAGGTGTTCTCTTCTCAGTTTCTTGCCTATTTTGATTTGTATTCCTAGCCTCTCTTCTACAGTTTGATAATAAATAAACTGTGGTTAATCATATTGTCTAGAAAAAATATGCTAAAAAACTGTAACTGCCCTATAATTTTGTATTATAAGGGAGCACTTATGTAGCAGCAGGACTGGTTAAATCTGATTAGATCTCCTGGACAGATTTGGCTATATACATGCTTTTGTTATGTAAACTATAGGTGATAGGTTGCCAAGGGAACTACATAGTTGTATTTCATTTCTACACCTACCCAGACGTCTCTTAATAAAAGCAAATGCCTCAATTCAAGGGATCTGAGGCAAGCTCTGACAATCTAGCACCGCACTCTGCTCTATTTCTGTCCAATTAGCAGAATTTCAAATTTCAGTTGAAAGGCAGAGCGTTATTTGCTATCTGGTGCGACTGTAGCTCTTCAAAATTATAGTGGCTCTGTCATGTAACTGTTACTAAGCTCATTATCCAGCAGTACTTCTCTAACAAGCATTTCAAGTTTGGCGAAATCACAGTGCTAACTTCATTTGCACAAATTGTGAATGGGGTACTTCATACCGATAAAGGAGAATTATTTGTAGCTCAGGGTCAAAAGGAGGGGTCCTTGGTGCTCTCTGAGCTTGCTTGTTTTCTCGCAGACATTTCATTACCCAAACTAGGTAACATCATCAATGCTAGTAAGGAGTGCTGTAGGGTATTTCATAGAATGTATAGTCATGTCCACCTAAGCCACACAATTTCTCTCTACCAAGCCCATCATTCTTTTAGCATTTTCCAAAGATGTGTTCTATGTTTCCGACTTTACTGATATAGCTATTTAATTCCTAAGAAAGGATACTAAAGACTGCTGGCTGACTTTGGGCCAGTCCCTCTCTCTCACCTCAAGCCAGCTCACAGGGTTGTTGTGGGGAAAATAGGGAGAGGAAGGTGTGGTGGATATATTTGCCACCTTGAGTTATTTGTAAAAATAACACAGATGGGTACAAATGAATAAAATAAAAATAATGAAACAGCAACGTAGCTGTTCTCCATCACTTCCTGTCTTGCTCGCTTGCTTTCTTCCTTTTCATTTCACATGCTCACTAGTGCAAGACCCAATTTAATACATTTTCACATATGTATTGTTTGGGGAAACTGCCTTATGGGTAACAAGGTGATACAACAAGAGGCTCATGTTATCATGACCTTCTCAATACAATACAATACAATAGCAGAGTTGGAAGGGACCTTGGAGGTCTTCTAGTCCAACCCCCTGCCTAGGCAGGAACCTTATACCATTTCAGACAAATAGCTATCCAACATCTTCTTAAAGACTTCCAGTGTTGGGGCATTCACAACTTCTGGAGGCAAGCTGTTCCAGTGATTAACTGTTCTAACTGTCAGGAAATTTCTCCTCAGTTCTAAGTTGTTTCTCTCCTTGATTAGTTTCCACCCATTGCTTCTTGTTCTACCCTCAGGTGCTTTGGAGAATAGTTTGACTCCCTCTTCTTTGTGGCACCCTCTGAGATATTGGAAGACTGCTATCATGTCTCCCCCTCCCTTCTATTTGTGTTTAAAAGGGAAGCCCACTTTAAAAAGCCCTTTCCTTCTGACTCCATATTGGGATTTTGGAATAGTCACTTGATGATGTCTTTCTTTGGGGAAAAACTGCTGTGGGGAATTGCAGGATCTTGGCTGGAGTTCAGGCTGCTATGGTGGTGGGTAGGAGTTGTACTGCCAATTCATAGCTTCAGATAAGTGCTCATAAAATCCAGAGGATAGAGCTCAGCTGGGCCCCTGGCAACTTATGCTTCAGCATGTTCTTCAAGCTATATTATTCTAAAGGAACACGCAGCAGTGGTACAGTTGGGTGCAACACAAAAGCCTTAACTTGTTTTTCTAAGTCAGCTTTAATTAATGGAGTTAAAAGAAACTACAGAGCATTTGAGAGTGGGAACTACAAAGATTGCAATATCCAGCTCTCTCTCTCTCGCTCTCTTTTAGCATGTTTGACATTTCTGAGATCAAGCTTTGTTTCAGATCACTTAGAAATGATATCTCACCGGGATATAAAATATAGATGCAAAAGTGAACTTTTGGCATGATCAAAGGGTGCAATTATTCAGGTAGCTTTTATATATAAAGTTATTATTCCAGCCAAGAGTAAGAAATCAGAGCTTGCCATACTTGCCACAAGCTTTTCTAGGGCACTGTGAGAGATGTCTGCCCCCAGTCTTTAGATTTATGGTTGGTAAATTAATGCTGTGTGTATGTGCATCAGTAGATAGATAGATATCCTTATTATGGCCAAAGACCAGCAACTAAAAATATCCCGCAGAAACCCCAAAGGCCAAACAGCAATGCAGTACATAATTGAAACAGACAGTATCATAGAGGCATCAGAGGCTAAAGCACTATGGCTGGCAGGGAAGCTGAATTACTTGTTTAACTTATTATTCTCTAGGTCCCACCATGCATCAGTTATGCTACAGTTAGTGGTAGGTGGTGGGTATTTCCCTTTTTGAAAATTGCCTTCCTCTGCAAAGGGCAAGTCCCTTACTCAAAAGGACATGGTTGTAGTTATCAGGAACTCGATCGATTCATTCATTTATCAAAAGAATAACCACTATTTTGAACCACCGTGTTTATTTTTGTAATGTTAAATGCTGTTGGGCATTCAACACATAACTACGCCATTCAAATCAGAATTTACTTGGGACTAAATTCCTTTCATTTCCATGAAGATCAGTTTCAAAAGGTAGAAGCAGGTTCCTGGCTACAAGATTTTAACATGGGCAGGCAAATTTTGCTTCTCATGTGTAATCGTGCAATGCTGTGCATGGCTACAGTGAACTAAGATCAAAGAATATTTTTTTTGTTATCTCCCCCTTTCCTCAATTGCCTCTGCATAAGGCAGAGGGGCTGGTCTTTTCCTACAGCTGATCCTCTGTAAAGGATATAGCTACATCAGCCTAAAATGGCTATTGGAGCAGGTAAATCCTAGCCCCAGATGGTATTCTGACTGGAATCCACACTGTTTTTCGGACATTCATACAATTGAGTGGGTCCAGGGCAGAGGTGGGTTACTGCTGGTTTGGCCTGGTTTGGCCGAACCAGTAGTGGAATTGAGGCCTGGGTCGCCACACCCCAGAACCGGTTCCCTTGCTGCTGCTTGGCTGCCACCATTTTGGATTTTAGTGCGCATGAACACAGAATAATTTACATTAAACAATGCACACATGCACAGCACACGTCTGGTGCGCAGATTGCAAAGTGGCAGTAATGTCAGCACAACCCACCCTTGGTCCACAGGTATTTCATGAGACGAGTACTCCACTCCTCTGCTCACAATAGAATCCTTTACGCTACCAGGCTCGAAATTTTGGCCTTGGACAATCTGGAACTACACTGCCTATGGGCTGACATAAGTGTAGTACACAAAATTGTCTGCTACAACATCCTACGTGTCAATGACTACTTCAGCTTCAACCTCAATAATACACAGGCAAACAATAGATAAAAACTCAAGGTAGATCTCTCCAAACTCAATTGCAGAAAATATGACTTCAACAACTGAGTGGTCAATGCCTGGAATGCTCTACTTCAATCTTAAACTGTCTACCATGGACCTCACCCCATTCCTAAGAGGTCCATAAAGGGGGCATGCATAAGCACACCAGCATGCCTGCCATCCCTGTCCTATTGTCTCAATTTATTGGTACTTATTTCCTTTGTTCATGTCCATGTTTATACTTATACCTGTTATTTTGTACATGTTTGACAAACTAACTAAATAAAATAAAATAAATATTGAGGAGGCACTGATGCACAGGGAGAAGAGGGACATTCCTTCTAAATAGGAACTACTAAGGATGTAGGACTGGGGGTGGGATAATGGCAATTTTGTGAGACCATATCCTTGAAAAATGGTTAGAGAAGCACTTTGCTGCCTTGGTTAGAGGGTAGTAAGAAGGAGATCGTAGTGTCAAACATTTGATGACTGCAGACATAAGCCTGGCTTCTGTTAAGCAAATAACAACAAAGCAAAAGCCTACAACAGCTGCAGTTTTTCTTTCTGCTTTTAGTGCCTTCTTTTCAGTTTGGGCCCTTCTCTTTTAAGAGTCATAAAATACCCATCCCCTAGTGATTTAGAGTATTTAATCTGCTCAGTGCAGTAAGGTTGCTACGGAAGTCCCCAAATATTCATCTTGTGGCTCGTCTTTCAATTAATCAGTGGATGGTTATCAGCATATCAGTATACTACTGAGAAAGGGTCTCAATGCTCTACCGAGGGTTACTGCTGACTAGAGTTTGTGAATAAATCATAATGTCATCTGCATAAAATACTATGGGTAACTTTTCCCAGCTTTTTTAGGAAGGCAAGAGTCCAGATGACATGACCGAAGAAGTTATATAACATTTGGAAAGAAAATAGGTTGGAAAAGAGTGAATAGGAATACCATTTGTATCTTGTGACTGAGAGTTGCATGTTAGGTGTACAAAATTTCCATGCAAAATTTCATACATTTCAATCATGTTCCCTGTCATAATATGCTTCATTTGTAGATGAAAATGTTCTAAACGTTGCAACTTTTCTGCATAGGAAAACATCTCCAGTATCTTGTTGACCATTGTTGTTGCCCTCCTCTGAATGTTCTGTAGCTGTACTATATTTTTGAGGACTGATGACTAGAACTATACATAATATTTTAGGTGTGGTTAGTCAAAACCTTCTTCTTCCAACAAGCCAGGCTCGCATAAAACATGATTTTTAAATTTAAATTTTTATTATTTTAATCAGGATTAGTTTGGTTTCCCCCCCCCCCCCTATGTTTTAGCCAATAGTTTAATTATGTCTTTTAAAAGCCTTCTTTTAACTTTTATATATTTGTTTTTATTCTGACTGTACACCGCCCTGAGTCCTTCGGGAGTAGGGTGGTATAAAAAACCAATAAACTCTAAACTCTAATATTACTGTATTATAATATTGGTATCTCTGTTTTCAATATCATTTCTTATTATTCCTTAAAAAGGAATTTGCCTTTACTCATATGTTTGGTGGTGGAAGCTTTTTATACCCCAGTAGTGTACAATAGAGTGCTGAATAGAGTTTTTAAAACCATGTTTTTCAGAGTTTCCCAAGCATATGAGTTTTCCCCTTTAAGATGTTCATCCATGGAATCCTTCCCAGAGTATCTTCCTTATAAGACTTCTCTAGAGATAGATCCAAAGTTGCACTTAAAATGGATAAATCCTAGAGACACTTTGAGTCTGGTGGCATAAGGTTTATGGGTTGTTTGCTGCATCATCCTGGATGTCCCATTTTTGTTTGGACATTTATAGCCATGTCCAAATTATTACAATGATATGCTGTTTGAGAGAAATGTTTTAAAAAAGATGCCAAAATTTGAACCCAACACTCGGCATTTGCTTTCATGAGCTCAACTGATGTCTTACCACTTCTTGGAGCCTTCCACTTTGCAGCCTCATGTCAGTTCTTGAATATCTTGAAAGTGACCAGACAAGTAAATGACCAACAAGGAAATTAGTAGGAGTCACAGGATTATTTCAGGTCATTTGAAGCATGGGACTTCTGCACCTTTGAGAAATATGGCATGTGAATAAGATATTCTCTTTCTTTCTTTTATCTCTCTCTCTCTCTCTCTCTCTCTCTCTCTCTCTCTCTCTCTCTCTCTCTCTCTCTCTCTCTCTCTATATATATATATATATATATATATATATATATATATATATATATATATATATATAATATCTATCTCTATCAATATCTATCTATCTATCTCTATCAATATCTATCTATCTATCTATCTATCTATCTATCTATCTATCTCTATCAATATCTATCTATCTATCTATCTATCTATCTCTATCAATATCTATCTATCTATCTATCTATCTATCTATCTATCTATCTATCTATCTATCTATCTATCTCTATCAATATCTATCTATCTATCTATCTATCTATCTATCTATCTATCTATCTATCTATCTATCTATCTATCTATCTATCTATCTCTATCCATCCATCCATCCATCCATCCATCCATCCATCTATCTATATCTCTCTATTGTACATGATATATTCCCCAAAGGTGTGTGTGTGTGTGTGTGTGTGTGTGTGTTTTGTGTATGTGAGGTGTGGGTGTGTGGGTGTGGGTTGATGGGTTTCCAATAAATGCAGAATAGTTATCAATGGGTTTAACTTGTAGAACTTAACCATTATTATTTTTCTACAGATATTATCCTTGATCAATCCTCATTTTAGATCTGTCTGAGTCTTTGCTCCTGAATATATTTGATTGATTAGAGACTCCACTAGCCTCTAGATGATTGTACCATAATGGTCAAGAATAACATTTCTTAATCTACAAAACAGAATTGCAGATTGCCTGGAGCTCTGCTGATATGCTCATTCCACTTGATCTGAGCAAATCCAGAATCTGCCTTAGTGTTGAAATTAAATACTGTGTCTGCACAAAAAGCCCCATTAGGGAACTTAACATTTAGGAAAAATGACAGATGATTGCTGTTTAGATGGGGATCAACCTGTAAGTGGCAGACATAAGTTACTAGACTGCAGTATGCTATTAGCATAGTCAGGGGTTGACATTTTGCATCCCGAAGGTAAAGCCTGGTGGCTTATCACCCACCATTGTGCTATTTAGAATAAACAGAACCAGAAGATTAGCCATCTGGGCCAGTTTAAAGCTTGGTAAATTGCATTTAACATCCTTGGAAATACACGAAAATAAGGAACTCCCCCAGTCGTAGTTTGAGGGCAGCATATTTGCATGCAAATTTGTATATATCATCATCATCATAATTATTATGCTACCTCTCTGTCTTTAGCAGACTTTAAGGGACATACAATGTTAAGTAGGTTTGCTATTTTTTCATGTTAAATCTTATCATTTAATCCCATTCTACCACTCCAGTTGTCCATACTGATAACATATGAAGCCAGATGGGTAACTGAACAATTAGTGTGTTAACTCATGCTGCAATTTTTAATGAACTCCGGGGTCATGTAGTCAGATAAATATTAATTGAAAGATGATTTCAGTCTTTAAACTGCATTAAAGCTGAAACCAGTCCACTGTACATGGAAGATAAGATTTATGATCTTAGCTTGCAGGAGTGCTCTGGAGACAACCAAATTTACCCTTAGATTTGCCCTGTTTCTTGTTGCTAACTGAATGTGAGCAATAGCCATCTAACTCAATCTTTCCATGACCCAATATACCAAACTTACTTATCTGATTAATACAGGAGTGTCAGAGTTTTGCATATCCATCCAGAAGAGATGCATGAAAACAGGGAGAAATGACACATACTCTTTAAAGGTCACTTTGCCTGACCATAGCCTCATGGGTATATCAAGTCTCTTTGCTGGTCAAAAGGAAATGAACACAAAGGTTATTGTCCCCTATAGTGGTGGGATTCAAAAAGATTTACTACTGATTCTGCCGTGGCTTGGTGGGCATGGCATAGGAAGGATATTGTAAAATCCCCATTCCCTCCCCACTCCAGGAGAAGGTTATTGCAAAATACCCATTTCCTCCAGATCAGCTGGGACTCAGGAGGCAGAGAATAGATGACTGGGACCAGTCAGAGGAGGTATTTACAGGTTCTCTGAACTACTCAAAATTTCTGCTACCGGTTCTCCAGAACTGGTCAGAACCGGCTGGATACCACCTCTAGTCCCATAGTCCAGAGACGATGGTCTCTTTTTGTGGTGTTATGTGACACATAGGGAAGAAATTAAAGTGGAAGGAAAGAGAAAACAGGATGATCAGCAACAAGGTATACAAAGTCAGTTTTACATCAGCAATAGCTGCACCAATTAGAAAATCTGAAGGACTGGGTTTGATACAGTATCCTGCATCAAAATATATCTTCATGGTCACTAAGAGTCAACACTATGTGATTTAATGACTTTTATTTTATTTTATTATTTTATTTCTAAATCGCCCATCTTCCCCAAAGAGGGACCCTGGGCAGTGTATATAATACTGTATACTTGATAAATAAAACAACATAAAAATTAATGCTAAAATTAAAATTAAGCTAGGATTAAAAATATAAATTGTAGAATAATGACATTATAAACTCCAAAAAGGTAAAAGGTTTATAGTCAATAAAAATATATAGTCAATCAATTAAATGTAAAGTGTGGGTTGGCTTCTTGAAGAATAAGAAATACTGTCACAGGCTTCAGAGCACTTCAGTTATGTGGTAAACGTTTCCAACAGTTGCCTACATCCATACATATACTGAGAACTTTTACAAGGCCTCTGTGCAAGTTCAGAAGTAACCCTACACTCCTATATACACATACACACACACACCATACACACACACATACAAAACCACAGTAAAATTATCTTGTTGCTCTTTTGCAGGATGCTGATTATGGCTCATGGGTCTTGGGATTCAGGTCTTTTAAGAAAAAAGTGACTTGACACTTTCTGTGTCCTTCTTTTAGGAATCTCTTAATATTTGTACATGCAAATAGAAAAAAAGGCATACAACATGAAGCTCTAGGAGAATCAGTCTTGTAACAAACCAGGAGACTGTGAATTCTAGGCTTCCCTCAGGCAGGAAAGCCAGCTGGGTGACCTCAGGCCAGTGAGTCTCTCTCAGCCCAACGTCTTCACAAGGTTATTATTGTTGTTGTAAGGGAAAATAGGAGGCATGAGTATTAAGTATACCCAATACTTTGTGTTCGCCAAATATAAAGATGAAATACATCTCTAAACAAAAGTACATGGAAGTTTTTATTTGTGAATTTTTATGAGACTTGTATCAGCTTGAAGCAGGTAGGGAGTCCGCAAAATTGGATAATTTATTTAACTTTACAAGGCATTGTGAGTGTAATTTCTTGGGAAAAAGGCTTTTTTGTTCTTGTTAATCAAATGCATTCTAGAATTTGAGAGAGAGAAGAGAGAGAGAGGAAGAGATTGAGATTATAATAGCAAAAATAAGGAAGTCCCCATACCTTTCTTGTGGCTTTTCTGACTATTTGCTTTGCAGCTACTCATATATACTCCCCTGTGGGAAAATGTCCCGGAAAGAATCACAGTTGCCTTCTCTTGCCCCAAAAGGTCTAAATTGAGCCACTTCACAGCAGCTGTTTACAAAATGAAAATATATTGTAAAACTCCAGTTGTAGATATGAGCAGTTTACTCATGAGATATCAATGAAAGAATTATTGAAAGAATTATCAGTGAACAGTAATTGGCTGAAATGCATATTCTTTCTATTGCTTTTCCTGTTTGCTCTTCCTTTGAATGTAATGACTTTGTTGTTGTTGTCAGTTGCGAAGTCGTGTCCAACCCATCGCAACCCCATGGACAATGTTCCTCCAGGCCTTCCTGTCCTCTAGCATCCTCTGGAGTACATTTAAGCTCACGCCGACTGCTATGGTGACTCCATCCAGCTACCTCATTCTCTGCCTTCCTCTTCTTCTTTTGCCCTCCATCTTTCCCAGCATTAGGCTCTTCTCCAGTGAGCCCTTCTTTCTCATTAAGTGATCAAAGTATTTGAGTTTCATCTTCAGGATCTGACCTTCTAAAGAGCAGTCAGGGTTGATCTCCTCTAGGACTGACTGGTTTGATTGCCTTGCAGTCCAAGGGACTCACAGGAGTCTTCTACAGCACCATAGTTCAAAGGCCTCAATTCTTTGGTGCTCAGCCTTTCTTATGGTCCAACTTTCACAGGCATACATACATTGCAACTAGGAAAACCATAGCCTTGACTATACGCACTTTTGTTGGCTTTTTAGTATGCTGTCTAGATTTGCCATAGCTTTCCTCCCCAGGAGCAAGCGTCTTTTAATTTCTTGGCTGCAGTAATGTAATGACTACCTGGACCCAAAGATGAAGAATAGCAGGTGAAATGCATACGTGTACATTTATACATATAAAAATTTCAATGGACTGCTTTAAAAGCAAAAATTACCAGAAACTCTAGTTAGACTAGCAGTGATGTGATGACTTTATAACTATTTTTTTTTCATTATCTCAATAAAGAGTTAATCAGATTTTACCATAGCACATCCTTTTGTCTTATCATTAAATACAAGAAGATTTTGAAGAGGCAGATTGCAATCTTCTAGGTCAAGGGTGTCAAACTCACGTCATCATGGTGGCATCACGTGAAGTAATGGGACTTTCCTCTCCCCCCCTTCAGTAAACTAGGAGTGGTCATGGCAAGCACATGATGCATCCAGCCCGCAGGCCAGGAGTTTGACAGTCTTGTTCTAGGTGAGCCAGATTTTGTCAGAATAATTGAATCTATCAGTTCATGTATCAAAGTGAGGGGAGAGTAAGTTGTAAAATGAGGACCAGTGGTGTTGAAGTTACGAGTTCTTGTTTCTAAACAGCTTTCTTCTGTAAATAAGTGCTTCGCCCGATCTGCTCCCACAGAGAGGGCCTTCTCAGGGTGCCGTCGGCCGGGCAATGCCGGTTGGCGACACCCAGGGGAAGGGCCTTCTCTGTGATGGGCCCTACCCTTTGGAACGACTTTCCCCCTGAACTACGCACCATCTCTGACCTCCGCCTCTTCCGCCAGTGTCTAAAGACACACCTTTTCCATCAAGCCGGCCTAGCGTAACCTTCCGCTGTGACTGCTTTTAGACAGTAAAATTGGGGATTTTAATTGATTTTAGCACAGGTTGGGAGTTTTAATATCTTTTTAAATTTTATATTGTTATATTTGTATGTTTTAAATTCCTTTGCGCCGCCCTGGGTCCTTCTGGAGAAGGGCGGGATGTAAATTTAATAATATAATATAGTATGCAAAGAGGAGAGATGGGTAAAAATGTTATCATCTGATCTAGCTGTTTTCTACTTGAAAGGAATCTTCATATGGACCTCTATTGAAATAAGACTTAGAGCTACTATTTTGAAATGGCACTCTTCATTCTAATTCACTGTATTAGCATTTCAACAACACCTCAGTGTGGTGCATTAATTATATATTAGTAGTTGGCAATATCCATCCCATATGTTTCTCTATAGAAACCTGCCACATTATTGCATTAAAAAGAAGCATATACTTCTATCTGCCAAATCCCGTTTTTAAAAATGGGTCTTTCATTTGCCTACATTAAAAAGGCAAATCTGTTGTTAAGAATATTTGTGGTTAATAATATATTTGCAAAAGTGTGTACATATGCTAAAAATAAGTATACTATAAAACTATTTTCACAAGTTCTTAAAGACATAGGATAATTTATTCTTCAGTTCTATTTTTAGTTATGTTTTGTTGCTGCATATGGGTTTTGCCATGTCAATAAATCAGTAAATAACTATCACATGCTTTCTTCTCCCATATTTCCTTCTCCCATTCAACTATTTCAGTCTTTTCATTTATATTGATTTTCACTTACATTTCTTCCTTGTTTTGTCTCCCCAAACAACATTTTCTGTTTACATTTTCTATTAATATCACAAGTATGTTTGTTGGGAGTGCTAGCATTGTATGTTGGCTTATATTGTAGTCTCTAGATTAGAAATCCTTGCTTGCTAGAATATTGTGAATGGATATGAATAGATGGTATTTGGATGAATGAATGAATAAATCAGTAAAACCGAGTGATAAGTTTTATGTGAAAGCCTCAATTGATCAAAGCGATAATGCATGGCAGAAGTTTGTATCCAGGAGCCCATCTAGGATAACAATAGTATATGGAAAATTGAAACTTTGAAGAGGAGTCAGTAAAGATTATACATTGATAAATATGAGGAAAAAAATAGACATATATGTCTGTAAAAGGAAGCAAAAAAGGAATGTTATAATAGAGCTGAATGAAGGGTTAGATCTTGGATTCATAATAATAATAATAATAATAATAATAATAATAATAATAATAATAATAATAATAATAATAATAATAATAATCTTTATTGTCATTGTAACAATATTGTAATAAAATTACAATGAAATTGGTTTGAGCGCCGTGCCAACACCTGCACCAGGTGGAATACAGACAGCAGTGACAGCCACAATAGGAATCTCTCCAGGCAAATGAAAAGGCTGACAAATGACAGTTGAAATAAAATGGCCGACAAATGACAGTTGAAAAGGATCAATTGTACTTTGTCTTTTATTATCCGTTTCTTCAAATCTGTTTGGCATTTTAGGAGTTGGTAGAAGAGGAGCATGTCTCTTTTTCTTTTTTGTTTCTTGTTGCAATGAACTTTGAGGAATCGCACTTGGCATTTTTTTTTCTTCTCTCTCAGCTTTTCCAACAGAAAAGGATGGAATTACTGGTAGGGGTGGTGCTCTCCACTTCTTCATTTCAATTCTTGCAGTTGCCCCTTGTATATTCCCAAGAGATAATGATGGTGCCACCGTTACAGAACATAAACTTCGTGAAGAATCTGTGATCATTGTTTCATCAAGGCTTTGTTTACGATACAACATAGGTTTTAAAAATTCTCCACTACCCAGATCTAGGCTTCTTCTTGAGGATTTCTCTGCCTGAAACTTGTTTTTCTTACTTGTCCTAAAAAAATCCGAGTAATCCTTTCTTTCTTTAACTGATGTGTCACAACCAGTTGATATGTTTGTTTCTTTATAATTCACAGTAGGTTCAGAGTGAGTTTTTGATGGAAAAGTCTGCTGTGACACCAGGAGCTCAAAGCCGCTGCGCCTAAGTGCGCCGCCATCTTGGATGGATGGATCATGCAGGAAATATGTAGATGATTGGGCTAAAATGTATGCCAGAAAACATGATATGGTTTATTTAGGTTGTGTGTTTGGCAAGATGGATGTCAGGCCCAAGTCCAGAGATAAGACAATGCGATCCAATGAAATTCAATCCTTTATGGGTAATAAAAAGACTAAAGAGAATCTTACCAAAGTAAAGTGATAACATTCTAACCTATTAGATATATCTTGGGGCATTATGCGACATGGCTCTCCTAAATCTCGCCCCCCATCCAGCTCAGAACTGTGCATTCTCTTAATCTGGGCTTCTTTCTGGGAAGGCTCTGAGTTGCCAAAATGCTCCCCCTGCTGCTACAGGTGTACATTCCATTACAGATTATATTCCTTTTGTGTGCACTGCAGATGATGCTATATTGTTGGCTGAGAAGTTAAATGATTTACCATGAATGTTAGATGCATCTTCTAATACAGTGAGAAATACAGATCTGAAATTTAATGTGTTGGATGAAGTTTGTGTTTGACAGGGAAAAGAGCAGGAATCATTGCAAAGAATACACAAATAGTTAAAAAAGCGAAGCAGATGAATCTGTGTATTTTGAATGTTTACCAAAAATTATGAAATGAATAGAGGAATTTTAAGATGTAACATATTAATAGTAAGCAGTTTATGGTTTATTGTTGGAATGAATGCTAAAAGAAGGCTTGTATAAGAGTGTTTTTGTTAACTTTATTATATGGAAGTAAGAACTGGGTATATCAAAATGAACATAAAAGTGTATGGAATATTTAGGAATGGGATTCCTAAGAATTATGAATTGTAGCAGAAGAAGGTCCAGAATGAATGGCTGCTGAATGAATGTAGATTGTAAGTAAAGGAAGGTGTCAAGGACAAAACAAGTGGGTAGAATAGTTTAGTCACATAGAATGAATGAGGTTCAAATTGCAAACAAATGGATTGTAAGGAAGGGAAAGACTGAAAAAAGTCATAGTTAAATGGAACTGATAAGATCATCTGAAAGAAATAAGAAGAAAATGCAGTATTTGAATATGTGACTGAGCCTGATGGCTCTAAGCTGGTTTGTAAGGACAGAAGGGCACTAAGAGACTGAATGATGTTGACATAAATTTGATTTAGCTGTATTTCCTTTCTTTGTCTCATGGATTTTCTGGATTTACTATTCCTTAGTCTTCTTTGACACTCTACATAGTTTCGCTTATCCCAAAAAGGGAATTGCATAATAGGAGTGACTGAAAATATTGATAGACTAGATCTTCTAACAGACAGTGCCCATCTGTTTCCATAAATAATTTTGAATTAATATCCAGATTTGTAAAAGAAAATAGTTGAAGAAAGCAATAAAAAATGACTTCCTTAAAAGTAACTCTTCCTTTAAGACTCCTGGAAATCACACCTATGTTACTTTGCTGCTGCTTACATTTTCCAGAATACAATCCAGGGACTTTGTCAGTGCCTTCCAACCAAGCATGAACCTAGTCAGACCCTGTATCAGTGGTGGGTTCCTACTGATTCAGCCGAACCGGTAGTGGTTTGGCAGCCTGGGTCGGTTCCAGCAACCTAGGCCTGCCAGCCCCGGAACTGGTTCCCCAGTCTCTTCTCCCATCACTGGCATTTTTCTGTGCATGCGCAGAACACTTTTCTGTCAACTGCACATGCGCAGAAACTAAGCACGAGTGGCATTGTTAGGAAAAAGATATAGCAAGATATTACTCTTAGTACAGTATGAATGAACTAGCTCTTTTCATCTCTTTCCTTTTTCAATCATTTTCAGTCATGAAACTAGCCTAATTACAGTTCAGCATCCCCTTCAATATCTGGTGTTGAGTTTCAATTTGCAATGGTAATTGGTATTTAATCAAACTGAAGTGGAACATGTTAAAACATGTCAAGTATAGAAATGCACTTCATATGTACTGTATATCTAAAGCTAGAACAAACAATAGTTCAGGTCCACCCAAATAAAAATAAGAATAGAGTGATGTTTTTTTCCAAAAAGAAAGAAGGAATTGCAAAGCTACAAAAGTCCAAGGGAGGAGAATGGAACTCTTGAAATCTTGCAAATCTCTTCTTTGTCTTCTGAAGAGCAGAGAGACAACCCCCATGGCCTTCAAACTACATTGGAGTTCTCAGCTCTAACATATGTGAATTAGAAACACAATCTATCCTCATTTCCCAGCTAAACGTTGATCCGCATGATCAGCTGCTAGGAGGGGATCAGGTGATTTTCCTTGCTAATCAAGCAGAAAGGTAGTCAATTTTGCCTTATTCCTACTATGATCTAGGCACAAGAAAAATAGTAAAAATACATGAGCCCATTCATCACAAAAGAAAGTTGGATGCTGTGGGAAGCTATGGCTTAATGGTTTACATGTGAATCAGGCGGAGTACTAGATTAGATTGTTACAAATCATATCTAGGAGCATTTAAGAATGCTATCCTTATCAAAATTAAGATGGGTTTCACTATCTCACTTTTTCTATTTCTATGGCAGAATGATTCATAATTCAAGGAAATGATATGGATATAATTAGGAAAGTTTTGGGAACTAGAAGGATAAATGGAAGTTAGTCCTGTGGACTAGCAGCTGGTGGAATAGCTGTATACAAAAACTGCTTATAAATGCTTCTGCATTGTCATGATGTGAAGCATTGAATAAGATTTTTTTGGTCTCCAACCTCAGTCTGTTCTTTTCGAGCACTTGACAGTGGAATGGAATGGAAGGGATGTGTAAAGGAGGAGACTAATGAAGCAGAAACCAGCAGATGCCAGATAATCATTATACAAACATTTTCAAGGTGATTTCCAAGGCCACCAAGATGGTGTCCAGGAACCCATTGATTCAGAAAAGTGGGAAGAAAAACCTCAGTGTTTAAATATTAAGAGTGTGGTTTTGAATGAGTAGAATTGAAGTTCATTCCATTATATACAGCAGATGTTATGTTCACCATCTCAGCAATAAAGTTTATAATATACAGTAATATCTGAGTGTCTATTGCCAAGACGAGTTATGTTCTGAATTAAGGTGTAGTGTCTGCAAAGTTGTGATTTAAGTGACCACCTGACAACGTGCCTATCATGATGCGAAACTTAGAGGATTGGCTAACAAGATGATGCTCAAATGTGACAGGTATAAGGTCCTGCAGTTGAATAGTAAAACTAAGTGCATAAGTACAAGAATGGACAGACAGCATGGTGGAATTGCTAATGGACCACTAACTCTGAGCAAGAAGTGTGGTGCAGAAGCTATAAAGAAATTTCTGCATTAACAGAAGATACAGTAATAGTTTTAGTGTAGCCTGTGCTTGTAAGCCTGTACTTGGAATAATGTGTTCAGTTTTGGGCACCACATTTTTAAAAGGACATGGAGAAACGGGACTGAATTCGGAAAGAGCTATTAGGATGATGAGTACTGAAAGTGAAGTGTAATTAATAATTATTAAGGAGCTGGGCATATTTAACTTGCAAAAGAAAAAAAATGATAAAATAGATCACTGTGGCCAAAAAGATATTCCTGAATGAGAGAAGGCAGATGTATTCTCTGCTGAGACTAGGAATAGGACAAGGATCAGAATGGACTGAAATTAAAAGAAAATAAATTCATATATTATTAGAAAGCATTTCCTGATGATCAGGACTGTTAAGCATTGGAACAGCCTGTTTAGAACAGTGTTATAAAAATGCCTTTCTAGAGGTTTTCAAACAGATCTGAGTAGCTAGAGATGCTTTATTAGATTTCTGCACTAAGCAGGAGATTGGATTAGATCACCTATAAGCAGAAGTGGTATTCAGCAGGTTCTGACCAGTTCTGGAGAACTGGAAGTGGAAATTTTGAGTAGTTCAGAGAACCGGTAAATACCACCTCTGACTAGCCCTGCCCCCATCTATTCTCTGCCTCCCGAGTCCCAGCTGATTGGGAGGGAATGGTGGATTTTGCAGTAACCTTCCCCTGCCACGCCCACCAAGCCACGCCCACAGAACCAATAGTAAAAAAATTTGAATCCAACCACTGCTTATAAGCCACCTTCCAACTCATGCATCTAACTATACAGGCAGTCCTTGACTTACAGCAGTTTGTTTAGTGACCGTTCAAAGCTACAACAGCACTGAAAAAAGAGATTTATGACCATTTTTCACACTTTTGCCTGTTATAGCATCCTCACAGTCAAGCGAAAACTCGGACGCTTAGCAACTGACTCATACTTATGACAGTTACTGTGTCATGTGATCATCTTTTGCAGCCTTCTGACAAGCAAAGTCAACAGAGAACCCAGATTCGCTTAACATTACTAACTTAACAACTTCAAACTTAACAACTGTGGCCAGAAAGGTTGTAAAATTGGGCAAAACTCACTTGACTGTCTCACTTAGCAACCAACATTTTGGACTCAGTTGTGGTCATAAGCTGAGAACTATTTTATTTATTTATTTATTAGTTGGATTTATATAACCGCACCCTCTCCCCAAAGGGACCCGGGGCTGTGCACAGGAAATTAAAACCACATAGTATCACAAATATAAATAAATAAATAGTATCACAAATACAAATATAAATAAATAAACTACCTGCAGTGTCATCAGATAATGTAGTTTTTCCTTTAGACTATTCCTTCCACAACCTATATATTATTTTGCCATACAACATCTCTCTTTCCTGACATCCCAACCAGTTTTGTTACACACAGTTTTTAGTGAACAGGTTCCGTAGACTTTTCACAAGAGTCTGTGGGGGGAAATGCAAGCATAGCTCATGATGCAAATAATTCATTTGCCATAAGAGCTGGTGGTTTTGCCTGACTGTTTGTTTCAATAAATAAAATTCTAATCATTGGAGGCTTATTTGGGAATGACTACAAGCCTGAACCTGCATGGTGGTGTCGTAAACATATCAACTACTCCTTTTTTTTATTAACCAGGAATGATTTGTGGGCACAGAAAACGTCTAACTGTTAAACTATTGATAAAAGCTGACTCCAAAGCAATTCCATGATGCATCTTAAACTGCTTGTCTCCCATGTTGCTCCATGCTGTTTCTAAGCCAATTTCAGAAATTCCAGTCCATCTTGCAGTAAACTGGCAATGAAATTGAGCTCAATCCGAACCATGGACGTCTCAGTGCTTGATTGTGGTTTCTGGGGTTTTTGGCCTTTCCTTTTCTGCAGGAAGGCAAGGTTCACTGGCTGGTCCTTGCGCGGACCATTCCATCAGTATCTGACTTTTCTTTTTAGGGTTGTTTCCTCTCCTTGGTCTCCTCTCAGTCTCTGTGCCCTTTCATTTGCTTCTAAAGATCCTTGCATGCATGAATGCCTTCACAATGCCTTTCCCACATTATGTCCTTTGACATTAAAGTAGACCCTTTCTCTTTCTTTTTCTCCCTTTACAACACCTTCCGTGCGCTGATGCTACAATAATCAAAGCATCAGAACAGGCTGTTCTTTCCTTTTTATCTTCCTCTGAAGACCCAAAGCATATTTGCAAGGAGAGAGTCTTGACAGTGCAGATTCATAGACAGAAAATAACAATATTCCTGTGTCAGTGCTTGAATTTTTTTTTAATTAAACAGGGGAAAAGGGAAGCTTTGCAATACTGTGGGCAGAGATTGGGAAAACAAAGAGAACATGCTTTACCCAACCTGGGCAGAAATTGTGGGGAGGAGGCCACTGGAGAAAATAACATTTGAATAGAGAAGGAGGTGTTAGAGCTAAATATATTTTATTGACACAAGCTATTATTAACCATAGTATTATTATTATTTTATTGACACAAGCTATTATTAACCATAGTATTATTATTATTATTTTAAATGTGGAGAACATAGCAGCCCAGAACAAGATGGCTCAATAGGGGCATGCCAGGCATTGCAGCCAGTCAGATCTGGGTCTGTTGCTTGAAACCAAGTGCTGGGAACCAACTTCTATGAAGAACTTATGATAGGAATAGCAATAGCACTTAGACTTATATATTGATTCATTGTGCTTTCCAGCCCTCACTAAGCAGTTTACAGAGTCAGCATATTTTCTTCAACAATCTGGGTCCTCATTTTACCTACCTCGGAAGGATGGAAGACTGAGTTAACCTTGAGCCGATGAGATTTGATCTGCCAAACTGCTGGCAGCCAGTGATCAGCAGAAGCAGCTTGCAGTACTGGACTCTGACCACTGTGCCACCATGGCTCATGGCTTGGGTCAAATAACAGCTACAGTATTTTGACTTGAAGTTGAAAAACACAAGCATGGGGAGGAGGGGAAGGAGGGGGGAGGAGGAGGAGATCAGTTCTTGCACTCAGAAAATAGTAGTGGGCTTGTACTGGTGTTTGGCTATATAGAAAGCACAGTTTATGCTTTATCAATAGTGTTTATCTTGGTAAATATACTGAAAGGAGGAGAATCATCAAAACGTCTCTGAGAGGTTTTGCGTGGCCATCTTTTGTGAGACTGCTATGGATTGTGGCTAGCAATGTAAATCGGTGCCATATCAATTACTGTTGCCTGGATTTTTAATTTTATTCTGAAATCTCTTTTGGAGTTGGCAGATTATGAACAGAATTCTTGAACAGCAGATAAATACAGGGAACCATTCTCAGGGAGTGCCTGGTTGCTGTCAGAAGGACAGTGTTGTAATGTTGCCAGTTCTTTTCATTATTGCAATACTTTATCACCATGCGATTATTTTAAGAAAGTTTCCAGCTATAGCATTTTTCTAATTTTTTAAGACACAGATTTAAAAATGTTCATAAACACCAACTGAGCTTCCTTGAAATGATCAGAAAACAATACATTTCCGGTGCTTAATTTCATGGAATTTGCTTTCCACCTCTAAATACTCATGTATTCCTTAGTTGCACTGACTATGAACTAGCCAAATATACTGAAGAAAACTATTGCTATTTGACGGAGATTTCAGATTACTGGCACTCTCACTTTAATATGGACTTCCTGCTAGGCTTTCTTAAGCAGTTTACAGAATAATATTTTCAAGGTAGGTGTTTTCAGTTGTTACAAATTTAAAGAGAGAGAATGGCCTTGAGAAAGAAAGGAAGTAAAGTCTAGGAGGGAGAAAGTACTGAATAAAACTCCAGGTAATGATCATGAATTCAACTGCAAAATGCAGTGTGTCTAAAAGAAATGATACAAGGAGTAATAAAGTAAGGTGGCTGAAATAGCTCCTTATCTCCTTCCTGATCTCTTTTAAGGGCTCTGCCCAAACAAACTGATTGAGCTGGCCAAAGCCTGATGGTATTAAGAAAGAAGATAAGTGAATCTAAGTGAATCAGCAAAAGAAGTAAGAAGGAAGAAGGAAGAAGGAAGAAAAAAGAACAAAGCCCCCAAGAAAGTACTAGAATATTGTTAAAGGTGGGGCAAGCAAGTCAAAGTACTGTTGACTGTGGCTCCTCCTTGAAGATGTCAGACCTGATGAGTGGCCTAGATTTTGGCAAATTACAAGTGGTGCTAATTGGTAGCATATCGCAAGCATTGCTAGCAAGATTGAGTGGTCTAGACAAGGACATTTACTGAGCAGACAAAGAATGTTGGCATTCCGATGAAAGGTTGGGTCTGTAAGAAATCACCACCATGATTCCTTACAGACCCAAGGTCCTGGCCAGTGGTGAGATTCCACATTTTTTCCTACTGGTTCTATGAGAGAGCGCTTCGTGCGTGCAGCACTCAAAGACCATCCTCAGTGACAGCGCTGGTGAGCTGAGCTGTTCTTTAGCTCAGCTGAGATGCAGCAATCCACACTGCTGTGTGAATCAACTGAGCTAAAAAACAAGGGAATATACTGTAGGAGAGGGAATAACCGAACCGGGAGGGCAGGGTCAACCAGAGGTGGTATTTGCCGGTTTTCCGAACTACTCAAAATTTCTGCTATCACTTCCCTCGAATCGGTCCAAACCGGCTGAATACCACCTCTGGTCCTGGCAGCTTCAAGGAGTAGGCTTGAGGACCAGTCCAGAGTAGCAGCAAGGACGAAAGGGAGACAGCCAAAATCTGTACCACCCAACAAAGGTTTTGGTGGATCCTAGGTTAGTTGGGAAGACTATGAAAAACTAGATTAGTATCAGAAATTGGCAATAGAGTAAAAGATACAATATCATACACTATATACAAAGAATAAATACAGAGTAACATTAATGGTAGTGAATTGAAGGAATTAAGTTATAGTAAGTAAGGAATACCTAAGTTAGAAATTTGTTGAACAGATGAGACTGAGATCTCTCTCTCTCTCTCTTTTAAAAAGTAAACACACTGAAAGCTAAATATAGGAATCCTCTGTCCAAGTCACAGTGACTATAATGGTAAAACTCAAAACTCTGTGGAAAAATATTCTTACTGGTATGCATTTCAGTGATCTATTTAATGTTTATTTTGATTATGGAATCGTTGTTGCATTCTCCTTCTCCTCCTGCAAGTTCATAACTTGCACAACCATGAAATTCCTCTTGTCATTTACCCTGCATCTCCTTTCATCCATTTTTAGCCCAGTAGTTCTGATTCTGTCCTCTGGGCCAATCAAAACCAAATCCATTTCCTCTTCTGGGTGGCAACCCTTCAGATACTTAAAGAGTGTCTGTAGATGCTCTCCCCTTAATCAACTTCTCTGTAACCTGAATGTAATAGGGCAACAATAATGCAAAACAGCAGGGTGACAAGAGTTACCTCATAGGTTGTTGGTCTTTGGCTCCCCACATTTCTAGTATTGACCAAGTAGGCTACAATCAATGGGGATCATAACCAGTGATGGAATTCAAATTTTTTTACTACCAGTTCTGTGGCTTGGTGGGTGTGGCTTGGTGGACGCGGTAGGGGAAGGATACTGTAGAATACCCATTTCCTCCCAATCAGATGAGATTCAGGAGGCAGAGAATAGATGGGGGCGGGGTCAGTCAGAGGTGTTATTTACTACCTCTCCGAAGTACTCAAAATTTCCACTACCAGTTCTTTAAGAACTGTCCAGAACCTGCTGAATACCACTTCTGATCATAACTCAGCAGTATTGAGGATACTGCATGGGAAGCATACAATAATGTCTGCCTCTTAAATTCAAAGGCTAGAAGCTTATAAAATCCAAGGCAAAAGAAAGTGTTTGTTATGGTTGTGATGCTGGTTCTTTGGCCAGCTATGCCTTCTTCAGGATTATTGAATACACTTTTCTCAACTCTAATGAAAAGGCAGGGACAAGAACCATGTAGATACAGATTCTCTCCCCCCACCATACTCCCAATGAATTATTGTTTCATCATCATTCAAACAAAACAAATTACTGCCCCAAAATATAGCTGTATCTATTGCCTATAAAGAATTTCTTTACTTTATATCATCAGATGGATTAAAAACCTTTTTTTTTTGTCAAGAGGTATTTTTTTATTCCAGGATAACTGATAGAATAAGGTTATAACATCATGCTTGTTTTGTTGGCATATCCTGCTGAGCTATGGTTAAGTGTTTTAAATAAGCCTTGGTGGCTGACTTTATACATAACTTTAGGCCATCAATCATGTTTATTAATAACATGTATTATCGCACACCATGGTAAGTCATAGTAAAATAAACCATCTTTTTTTTTTTAGCACAGCATATGAATTTTGCTTGTGAGCTTGCTTTGAAGTGAGCACATGCAGGATTTCTTTCTCAAAGCAGCACATGGTCAACACTTATTGCTGGGAGAATAAAGACAGAAGGGAACTGTTAATAAAAAGTTGAAGGTATATTTTTAAAAAAAGATGTACTTCCCAAATAAAAATGACATTTCAAAGCCCAATTTTAAACTCTGTATTTACAGAGTCTTTTTTCCTCAAAACTGTCACCAGCACATTTTTTCACACCCTCCCCTATCTATTGGCATATTTTCACAGCGATTTCATTGGATGTCATTTCTGAAATCAGACCTTTCTCCTTCTGCAATTAATTTAATAAGAATACAGACAGAATACTTTTTGAAATGTCAGATTGACTAAGAATCATTTTTGAAGCATTATGCCTATGGTTAATGAGAAGAAACAACTTGAGGACAATAAAGCGCAACATGCAAATTAAATGACTGAAAAGATTAATATCCAGAGTAGATATATGCACAGACTTGGCTTAGAAAAACATTTCAGAACAGCAAACTGGAAAGACCTCAAGACATAGTCAACCTGAGCCTGTTTTACTTAGCAACCTAATTGCACTGTGATGATAGATCTGCCAACATTTATTCATTTGGACATGCAAACTTTTTAGGAAAGCAGAATATTATATTGCAACTTAAATTTTCCATGCTCTGCAAAACAAGACTATACCTTTGGCTCCAAATCTCACTATAATGATTTGGTACTTTTCAAAGATCAGTGATTGTGCACTATAGGGATGTGGTTGTTCTCAAATAACTTCTATTACGTTCAAGGGCAACTTGTAGGAAGTCAAAAGATACCTCAGTGATTTGTTTGTTATTCCAGAAAGGTTAATTTGATACTTTGATTTGATATGTTTCAGCTTTTTATAATATCCAATCTGTCATTACTCTAGGAAATAATATATGCTCTCTGCTAGAGGTCACCAAATCCTCTGTGTTAGCATAGTAAAAGGACTAGAAACCTAACACAGCTCTTTCTCATATTATTATAATTGTCAATCCATAGTTTAGCATTTCAACTTTCTTATTTATGGGGCTGCAACCACCCGACTGACAGTCTTATTTCTCTTTTCTCAAACATTGCAAAAATCAGAACAGTTTGTTCAGGGTATAGATTCAATTAATTGTCTAACAAAAGAAGCCCTCAAATCATTTCATTCTTTTCATTTTATTCGATTTATATACCGCCCTATTTTCACCTAAAAGGGACTCAGGGCGGTGCACAGAAAGATAAAAACCCAACAATACATAAAAATCAGTACTAGGAGTGCTTTAGTCAGTTAACCCAACTGTATATTATAAGTTAGAATTTCTAAAATGGAATAAATGGGATCAATCTATTATATTGGGTTTGTCGATGAAAGAACTATAGGCATAATTAGATCTGTAAAAAGCTTCTCAAACATTTGGGATATACCTTATCAAGACTGATAACTTTAAATTGTTTATTGATGAGTATTAATATATCCTGGAAGGCTACTAACCTAAAGTTTAGAGCTGTCTCTTGTACTGAAATTGGCCCAACAATTTAAAAAAAAAAGGTTAAAAAAAACTACACTAATACTATCCACATTCATTATAGTAACTTTCTGGCCATTATCTGCATCATAATTGGCTCTGGATATTCTCCCATACTTTTTAAAAAAAAATTTTTTTATTAAAATTACAAATAGAAAGAATAACAGCTAATACAAAAGACAGAAATATAAAAAAGAAAAATGTAATTATTATGACTTGTATAATATTTTTTAGTAATTTACTTTTTAAAATATAAATAAGCTCTCTTCTCCCTATATCTCATCCCTTAACTAAAAACAACATTCAAAAGCCTCATCATTTAGTTCCTTATCAGAAAAAAATCCAGCAAGGTTACCAGATAAAACTAATTATTTTAACCTGGCTCCCAAAAGCTAATTCTGTATTCTTTTTCCATATGTTTAGCAATATTTTAATCCCTTCAAATAAAGTTAAAGATCTCTCATTTATGTCTACTCAAAGAATCTTTCAAAACTTTAAGAGACATCATTTATGTAGCCAATGAAAGAAGCTGGAACTTTTTTTGGTTGCTTCAAAAATCCTTCATAATTTTAATATACCTCTTTTGTATATCCAGTAAGGAAAAGTTGTCCAAATCACATTTTTTAAATTTAATAGCTGTATGTTTCTTTTAAGCAATGAAGCATCAACTGGTTTCATTGTTATGCCCAGTACATTTTTTCCCATATTCTTTGAATTATTCATCAATTTAAAATCCACATTCAAATTAATTTCAGACTTAGCCTGTGTAGGTTCTTCTTCAATAATTTCATTGACACACCATCTGTCTATCATAATAGATAATTTTGAAGACCAATCTTCAAAAATATCCATAAAAATTCCACCATTAAAGTATTTTGCTCCATCCTTCGTTAATGAATCTAACTTAAATTTACTTCTCTTTTAAATGGATCCTAAAAGAGCACTTTTGAGACAACCCATGGCATCCTTTCATTAAATGTTTGGCTTAATCTAATTATTAATTACATGTTTGATTTATTGTTATTCAAGCCATGGTGTGCAATCGCTAATCTACATGCTTTAATGTAAATATATAAATGAATGGTTTCATTGGATATGAAATCACATTAGATGTAGAACTTAGCAAACAAAAAGACTGTTCCTTTGTTAGTTCTGAGCATCATGCAAAGCTTGTTATTCACCTCACTGGCTATTAAAATAGTGAAACCATAGTGTACTGAGTTACAAATTAAATAATTGTATTAGTACTATTTCCATGACCATGGTGATGATTTTTGCAATGCCACAGTAAATAGTGAACAAGTACATTCTGTTTCTGGATGCAAACCAGAGGTGGATTGCTCCTGGCTTGGCTCGGATTGGGCGAACCAGTACTAGGAGGCTCCGCCCACCTGGACGCTTCTGCGCATGCAGTAAAAAAATTGGCAACCGATGGAAACTATATTTGCTTGAATTGTAAGTGTAATGCAGTGTAACAATTTTTAAGAACCTTCGTTTGAATCTTAACTTCTCTTTGGGGAAAGGCATTTCCCCTATATCGCCTATGAGTCTCCTTCTGAGAACTTGGTTCTTGATGGAGTACATCAGTGTCGTTCAAACTTGGCAACTTTGAGATGCCTGGACTTCAACTCCCAGAATTTCCTACTCACTATGGCTGGCTGGGGAATTTTGGGAGTTAAAGTCCATTCACCCTAAAATTGCCAGGTTTGAAAAACATTGGTGTTGATTATGGGGAAAGGGCTGGTAATGCAAGGGGGGACTATTACAAAATGTCCTCGCTTATATGAAGAGAAGAAAAATGCAGGATTGGAGCTATCATAATTACAGCACTGTGATTGTGCATGCCGTATTTACCAAGATCAGGGGTGTGAAACTCAAGGCCCAGGGCCCGGATCCACCCCATGGCATGCTTAGATCTGGTCTAAAAGACCGCCCTAGCAATAGCGAAGGAGTGGCCTGTGGTGCCTCTGCCATGGAAAACAGGCTCAGGAGGGCTTCACACAGGTCCTTCTGAGCTCTGTTTTCACTGGCAGAGGATTCAATGGAGCCCATTTTCTCTGGCAGAGTGCTCATACCCTCATCATGAGTGATGTCAAGATGGCCATGCCCACCCTGGCCACACCTACTCCAGCCCCCCATGGTCAAACACAACCGTGATGTGGCCCTCGATGAAATCGACTTCGACACCCCTGACCTAAATAAAACTAGTGTGCCCTTCAGAAGAAAACAGAAAGGGCAAGTGACCAAAACAGCAGTGATTCAGTAGTATAAAGAGACTGTAGAAGGCATTGTGGATTCAGATCTCATTATACAGGCAGTGAAAGAGGCAATTCGTTTGTGCATTTTTCCATGATAAGGCAGAACTACTCAATTTTAGAGAGGAAAAGACCACTTAATATTCTGCATATTTTGCACATAAGAGTTAAAGAGTCCACATCACTGATAATAATGAGCTTCACCCATGTGAACAAAAGGTTGGTTTTTTTTTTTTAAACCCTGACTTTCATCTTGACTGGATAGGATAGTGGCATAACTAAGCTCATTCTAAGCCATTTAAAAATCATGGAGAAGAGAGGGCTACCCTGTTGATGAAAGGAATGCTTAAGGTAGGGGTGTTCAAACTTGGGAACTTTAATACTTGTGGACTTCAACTCCCAGAATTCCCCAGCCAGCAATTCCCTAGTCCACAAGTCTTAAAGTTCCCAAGTTTGGACACCCCTGGCTTAAGGCAACACAAAGCACGCAGACCAAGCATCCTGAAGCAGCACCATGTTTCACTGGCTACTCTTCCAACCAAAAATGGGAAACTATGTTACTCTTACTAAGTAGGAAATACAAAGGGAGACAAGTTGTGATAATGGCCAATACATGGTACTTTGTACTCAGTGCAGTTGTCTATGGAGATTCTCTGTCAGCCAGGCCCTAGTTGTCCCAAAGATGCTTTTTCAAGAGACAACTGGACTTTCTTGTTTTTCTTTGAAGGTGCTTGGCTTCTCATCCAAGAAGTTTCTTGGATAACAAGTAAACATCTTCAAAGAAAAAAAAGAAAGTCCAGTTGCCTCTTGAAAAAGCACCTTTGGTACTCAGTGCAGGAATTCCTTTTCTCCAAAGCATCCCATTATCTGGAAAACCTTGTGTTTCCAACACTGCTATGGCACTATCAGGGAGTATCCTAGATCTCGATCCCCATTTTTGCTTCTATGCTGTACTTCCCCATCCCTGATTTCTCTTGGCCCTGAGAAGTCCAATGCAGAAGTAGCCTGCAGTACTGTATTCTAACCACTGCACCACCACTACTCAAATAAATGAATAATAATAATAATAATAATAATAATAATAATAATAATAATAATAATAATAATAATAATAATTACATACATACTTACATACATACATCTATTATGGCAACAATAATCATGTTATAAAAAATATATTTCCATTGTCCAGCTCTCAATTTCCATATAGTAGGAACATAGTTCAAAATAACGAATGGGACTGAAAATATTAAACTTGTTTCCAAAGTCAAATTTATATATATTTATATGTGTGTGTGTGTGTGAGGTCTTTGAGCATTTGTGTGTGTGTGTGTGTGTGTGTGTGTGTGTGTATACATACATACATACATACATACATACATACATACATACATACATATATATATATATGCTGGCATAGCTGGCTTCGGGGATTTTCCCGTGTATAAGGCATAGAAAAGTTGTTGCAACATTTCGACAAGATCTCACTTGTCATCATCAGGCAGGCTTGTGTCTGTGAGTGTGACTGCGGAGGCATCGCCCCTCTTTAAATCTTGGTGGGGGGGTGGAGTGCTGACTATTGTTGTGAGTGGGTTGATTGGCTGTGCAGTTGCATCGTGACTGGTAGATTGATGCTGATTGGTCTCATTTGTATGTTTCTCCTTGTTTTGAATTTCAACGGCTTGGCTGGAGGGTGGGGCTCGTCTGCTGGTCAATGCTGGCTTCCAGATATCTGGTAGGCGGGAGGTATCATCACGTCTGTTCATGCTGCTAGATTGTTTCTCTATTTCAATGGCTTCTCTGATTATTCTCCTGTTGAGCTGTTCCGCCTTGGAGATCATTTTAGTTCCTTGAAAGTCAATGTCATGTCCTGTAGTTTTGAAATGTTGATAGAGAGATGAGGTATTAAGATGATTTTTTAAAGCATTTTTATGTTCAGCAATACGTGCACTAATCCTTCTGTTGGTTTGTCCTATGTAAGTGGCAGGGCAGCTTTTACATGGAATTTTGTATATAATTTTGTATATATATAATTATTTCTTCTGAGAATACAATGTCTTCATGGATTTAACTAAGTGTTAAACTGGTTGCATCTTTAACAACATGGTGATTTATTAATTCCTTTTCTGCATAAAAATAATGAATACTCCACTTTTTGGGAGGCAGCCATAATCTGATATAAAGGTTTTGACTTTGAGGTTTTGACTTTGAGGTTTTAATAAAGGTTTTGACTTTGAGGTTAAAATGTTTCCCTATTATTTACACAAAATGGAGGTTCCTTATTTCATTCAGTCTTTAACTTTTGCATATTAAATTGATGTATTGATAACAGATATTTATGAAGAATGATTATAGACCATTTAGTCTCATAAGATATAATAATACTTTTTAATACCTTAAGTGTCCCTGAGGCTATAAATGCCACTGGTACATTTATTGAGATATAAATAAATGTTGTAATTGTAAATACTGCCAGTGGGTGGCAACTGACAAATGGTATTTATCTTTTAACATAGGGAATAATAACAATCATTATTATCACCCACTAGTTGATCTAATATAAAAATATAGCATCCACCCAACACTTCCTAAAGCCAGTTGTTTAAATCAGTTTTACTGATTTAAACAACATAAATATAGCATGAGAAAAACAATCAAAACACATTTTTCCAGAAAGAACATTCCACCATTTTCAACCTGCCATAGTAGTAATAGCAAATCCAATTAATTAAAGGTTCTATGTACAGATTTCCAAGAGGGCTCAGAAAGGAGAATGTCCATTAAGTGAAGACTTCCAAAATTTGGTGCTAGGCAGAAAGTATATGGTGCAATGCAATGTTTGGAAAAACCAGAACCCCATCTTTAATTGACATCTGTATCTTTTTCAGAGATGTCTTCAGTATTGAAGAACCCCATAGAGATTTACAAAAAAACCCACTAAATTATTGAAAATGTTTCCTGGGTATGTGGATATGGCAGAGGAGTAAAGAACTTGCCCCTCCCCTTCAGCAGCTGTGCTTGCCCTTCTTGGTATGGCAAATGAGGGCCTGTATGATCCTCTCAATCCAGGAATGAAACCAAGTCATTCTAGATGTGGGAGACTTAGTTTCAGGGTCATGTGACGGTGTCGTAGACAGGAAGAAGAAACGTTTTAGGCAAAGCAGCTGGAAAGACAGGAGCGAAGAAGATCAAGAGTGGCTTATGTTAAGCAGGAAGAGGAGACAAGTACTCAGTGATCCAGACATGGCTACATGCAAACACCCAATCATTCTCAGGCACTGGGCTGCTCTGGTATCAGGTGATTTGCTTGCATCCATCACAAAACTGGTTCTCAACATTTGTGAGTATGGCTCACCTATGTAGCAAAGGGTATATCTTTCAACTAGTACTCCAAATGGTTTTTTTTCCACCTTTCCCCCTAGTCTAGATATATAAAAAATACACTGATATTCTGCTGCACTATTAAATTATATGTTCCAATCCAACAAAAATGCAACATTTATGGGTGAATGTATAACTTTTTTTCTGTGTGTGTGTGTGTGTGTGTGTGTGTGTATCCGTGTGCACATACACACAAAGGGTTTACAAACCAGGAGTACTCCAGGGTATCTTTTACTGTAGCCTTACATAGTGGTAACTACATCATTGATATTTATAGGTATAAATGTCTACATAGTTATAAAAATGCATTCAGTTTTAAAATAACTTGAAACAGCAGTAGGTCTGTGTTGTGGCTCATGGCTTCTGTTCATATCATCTTTCAAACTCCACTCGATTCTCTCACAATGAGAAAATTATTTACTTACTTGAATCCACTATTAAAATAGTTGTTAAATTGCCACAGAGTAGGAATTGTAACCAGAAACAACAAAAAGTCTCTAAGAAATCCAAGAAACGCCAGTATAGATGTTACATTGTTAACACTTGCCTGCTGTGCAACTGGTGTGAAAAGAGATACATTACAGTATGGATCTCCTATGGGAAAACCCAACGGTGCTTTTTTTCCTTTCTTTCGCAAGAGGTAACTGGATTTTCTGAGTTTTCTTTGAAGACGTTTCGCTTCTCATCCAAGAAGCTTCTTCAGAATCAGATTCCTTTTCCTGTGGGAAAAGTGCTCTTCTATCTAAGACGAAGAACTCCCACGCTGTGTCACACAGAAGTTACGATTCTGGAAATTCACAAAGCAGAAAGGAGCCAAGTCCTTGGTATATTTTGCAAGCATCCGGAGAGAGCCGGTCCCTAGAGCGGACTGGAGGCTCCTCCATTTAGCTTTTTGGCATCAGAGCACTCTAGGGTCAGGTCAATTTGCATGTCGAAGTCATTTGCATATCCATGGGCGGGGCTTCGCGGCAGCCTTGAAGTCTCTTCTTCCCAGGCGTTTTAAGCGGCGTCGGGAAGGAAAGGGTTAAGGCCGCGCGACGCGCACTTTTCTATTTGCGGGGTCGGGTTGGGAGTTCGCGGCGAGGTTGCCCGTCGTACGCAGTCTTTCCCCCTCGGCCGTGCTCGCCTAGCCAGCCTCCTCGCGCTCCTCCTTCTCTTCTTCTTCTTCTTCCTCCTCCTCGTCCTCCCCGAGCAGCAGGTGGCGGCGACGGCAGTGGCGGCAGCAGCAGCAGCGACGGCAGCGGCAGGCGCAAGAGAGTTAACCCCGTGGCCGCGACTGTACAGGGAGCACGGGAGGAGAGAGGCGGCAGCCGGGGACGGAGGGAGCAAGCTGTGGCGGCGGTGGCGGTGGCGGCAGCGGCGGGCGGTGGGTTGCTAGGGATGGAGGGCGCCCGTGTCACCCGGATGTGAGTGTCATGTTGGCCCCAACTCGAAGAGGTTCGCAGGCGGCGGCGGCGGCGGCAGAGGGGAAGACCCAGCGGCGGCGGCGGTGGTGGTAGAGCCAGCGATCCCCAGCCTTCGCCTCTTGCCAGCCCGCACCACCATCATGAGGAGGACCGCCGGATAGCGGGCGACCCCCAGGTCAGGGAAAGGGGCCGGGGCGAAGAGAGGGGGGACCATCCTCGCCCACCCCGCTTCGGAACAGCAGAAGAAGGAGCGCGCCCGCGCCTCGGGGCGCCCCGAGAAAGTGACCATGCTGCCCCAACAGCTGCTGCAGCAGCAGCAGCAGCAATTGCCTGAAGGTAAGAGAGCTGCCGGACCCGAGCGCTCGCTCGCTCGTTCCCTCCGCGGGGAAAAGCAACAAACGCCGCCGCCGCCGTGCCGGGATTAAGTGGCGGCGGATTGGGGAAAACCGGGAGCGCAGTGGATTAAAGAAGGGGGTCGCAGGGGGGGGGGATTAAAAGCAGAGGAAGGAAGCCAAGGGATCGAGGGAGGAGGTCAGGGGTTATGGCAAAGCTTCCGAGGCGAAGCTGGGCGCGCCACAAGCGATGCTGCCCTCACAACCCGCCGCCTTCGCCTCCGAGCGCCTCGCACTGATTTGGCACGTCTGCCCTTTCTTTTTGCCTCAGGGCTGCGCTGAGGTTGGGAAGGCGAGGGAGGACAATCTCCCTCGGGGCGCCTTTGGTGGCGGCGGCGACGGCCCCCCGGGCCACACATATATATTGTCGAGAGCGCTCGGGATGACCGGAGGGGGGTTAGGCGAGGGGATCGTAAGGAAAGCCAGCGCTGCCTTTCCCCCTCCTCCTCCTCTTCCCCGCTTGCCAAGCATCAAGGGAAAGGAGGCGCACGGGGCTCGTGTGCATTTATTCCTCCCCTTGGCGAACAGACTCGGGGAGACGCGGCTGCTGCTTGCTGCTGCCGCCGCTTCGCCTCCCTTCCCGGCTTCCCGGAGCTGCGTGGAAATGATTCATCCTGCTTGAATTGACAGGCGCTTTGAGAAAGTGTGTGTGCGCGCGCGCGTGTGGCCAGAGGGCAAAAAAAAAAAAAAAGAGCGACTCCCTCGGGAGCCCACCTGCTTCACTTTCAGAGGTGCCTTGCGAAGGAGAATGAGCAGCCGGGAGGGGGGTGCCTGCCGCCTTCTTCCCTGGCATCCTGGCCCCAGAAGTAGCCCAATAAACAAACAAAACATATACATGGAAAGTGGAGGCGGAAGAAATGATGAAATGATTTCAGGAGAAACCATTGTCGGGTGGATCTGACCGCCTTTAGCTCTCCTATGGAGTGATTACAGGCCAGGGGGGCGCTCTGCTCCTTGAATTAACCTGCTCTTGTTGCAGCCCTGTCTGCTCTCCACCCCCTGGGTTGCTCTCGAGAGATCCCCGAGTGAGATTCATGATAGTTTTCCTTGGTCAGTCAAAGATGCCCTCTACTTCGGAGAGCTACCTTTACTCAGCTGCACTTAAGGGAGCCATCTTAAACATTCTCCCCTCTCCACCCTCCCAGCCTCCCTGTTCTTCACCTCTCTCTGGATGGTGTGCATACTTGCATGTAGCTCTGGAGGGATGGAAAGGAGAGGAACATCACCAAAAGATAACACTTGGTTCTTATAACTATAATATGGAAAGGAGCGCAAGAGTGCACACTCTCCCTCTTTTTTTTATTACTGCACTTATAGAAAGGGAAATGATATTTGTAAAGGAAATCCTTTCTATTTCTGTATGGTGTCTAATCTTTATGGGTCACCATTTGGACATAATTTCTGACAGAGGATCAGATTTGTTGTATGTCTTTCCATCAGTTTTCCTCACATGAAACCTGAAATTGAGAGCTTGTTTAGAAAGTCTTCTTGTCTGCTTGGTGGTTTCATATATAAACAGGCTCCCTTACATAGTTTGTCATTTCTCCTTTGTAACTTTGAGAATTCTTCTGAATTTATAATTATGTCAGTTTCATCACTCATTTCATTATGATTGTTTTTAAGCATTTTACGTAGGATTTTTTGAAGTTAAGTGGCAGGCCACTTGCAGAAATATATGTGAAATGCCACATAAAAGCTAAATTAAGACAGTGACTCAAGACGTTATAGTTCAGCCATGACAACTTTTGTATGATGTATTTATTACTCTATTTTAAGTCCACATATCACTATATTCATTTATTATGTTTAAATGTATGTTTAATTTTGTAAATACCTGCAAATGGTTTGGGTGAGAGGCAGCATATACATAATTGGTAAAAAATATTTAAGAGATGATATTAGTAAACTGTTAGTAAGCTCAACCATAGAGATCAGATGAACACACTCACTTTCAACATGGTCCTTAATTGTAGTATAATACAGGTACTAATCATTTACAACTGTTAACAGTGATGAAAAGTAACCTTATGACCTGTCATACATTATTGTAAAGCAAAGAAAAGTTGATGATCATAAGCAGTTCTACTAGAGACTCAACTCAGACTTAATGACTGAGTTGCTGGTCCCAAATGTTGCTAAACAAAGACTAGCTGTAAGCTTCATTATGGTTCTATATACTCTGCATTACAGCTTTGAAAGGCTTCCTTCTACATTTGTTTTTACCTTACCTTAGCTCAGAGTTTGTATATCCCTGGTTTTGTATTACTAACTTCAAAATGTATCTAACAGTTCAAAAATTAGTTTACTGTTTCTATAATGCTTTGACTAAGTTGTTCAATGCACAGTAATAGAAGTTCTCCCCAATTACTATTGTAGACTCTAAGTCCAGAAAATATGAACAAGAATTCAAAACACAGAAAAAGTGTTTTGTGGATGTACACCAAATCACAGGTTGCAAGTGGAGTCATAATATGGAATACATATTCAAAGTGTTGCCATTTTCTTGTCACTAGTTAGACAGAAGGGAAAAGTGGCAGAAATTCACCTATTTTAAAAACAAACAAAAACAAAGCAGTTTAAACTTGCTAAATTCCATTGATAAATGGAAGGGAGGAAGGGAGGAGCAAGTCCAGCTTTTCAGCCATTCACTTGTGAACTTGTTAAAGAAAATGAGCAACAAAAATGGTGACTGAGGGTATATCCCAGGAGTGGGAAAACTTTGCAACTTTAAGTCTGAAGGACTTCAACTCCCAGCTTTGCTGGCTGGAGAATTCTGGGAGCTGAAGTCCTTCAGACTTAAAGTTGCAAAGTTTGCCCACCCCTGGGATATCCTCACCAGGGGCCACAACAGCTGGTTGGAGAAGAAGGGTATTGCTTTTTAAAGCATGTAAACCAGGCAGCATGGACTGAACCAATGCAGATATGAAACAGTTTTGACACAAATCCAAAAAACATGGCTGGAAGTTGCATTGAATAGGGTAGAGTTGAAGATGACACACCCTCTGGAAATGGTGGGTGGGTTGTGCTCAAATTGGAGTGAACTGGATGTATGATTTGTCCAGAGACTGACTCATTTTCAAATATACAGCAGCAGCCTTATTTACACAGCAACACCAAACATCTTCACTACATACACATGGAAGAACAGCTCTTTTCCCATCTGTGAGACAATTTTGTCTTTCTATCCATCTCTCATCTGAAAATACTCAATCTGGCATTAGTCATTAAAGTGGGGAGAGGTGCCACCAGTGATAGTGGGATAATGGTTTGAGTGTTGAACAGGCTGACACAAGCTCAGATTTGCACATATTTGGTACCTTCCAATATTTTTATGGATATAAAATAGAACAGAAAAATAACTTGCTTTATCTTTAGGACCAGCCAATTGCCTAGAGATTCAGTAATACAGGATATTTTATACTTCTGGAGAAGGATAAGTTTCAACATAGTGAATAAAAATAATTTGTTCTTGGATACAGGGTTGTTCAGGATGAGAGTTTTAAAACTTCATCTTCGATAACCCCCCTCCCCCACTCGATATCAGTGATCCTTCCTTCCTTCCTTCCTTCCTTCATTTATATTTATTTATTTATGAATTTATTTATTTTATTTATTTCCGTCTTTCTTTCTTTATTTCCTTTTTTTTTTCATGTCATGTTACATGCACAATAGAATTCAGAAGACTCCTGGAAGATTATACTTGAGCATTGCAATGAGGTCCATCACTCTATCATTGCTGCCAATATTTTCTGCTAACTCTCAATTTGTTGGCGCAAACTGTGATCCACAAATCTTGACAGCCCCAAACTAGAAGCCGTACAGGTAGTCCTCGACTTACAGCAGTTCATTTAGTGACAGTTCAAAATTACAATGGCACTGAAAAAAGTGACTCATGACCATTTTTCACAATTATGACTGTTGTAGCAACCCTGTGGTCATGTGATCAAAATTCAGTTGCTTGACAACTGATTCATGTTTATGACTGTTGCACTGTCCAGGGGTCATATGATCCCCTTTTGCAATCTTCTGACAAGCCAAATCAATGGGAGAAACCAAACTCATTTAACAACCCTGCTACGAATTTAACAACTGCAGTCATCCACTTGACAACTGAAGCAAGAAAGGTTGTAAAACTTAGCAACTTAGCAACAAATTTTGGGGTCAGTTGTGGTCGTAAATTGAGGACTACCTGTGTTTTGTTTTTGGCTTCTAAGTCTGATTTGCTAGAAGAGAAAGGCAATTTCTGGATCACATGTAACACACTGTGCTAAACAAAGTGCAGAAATAGCTTCTTTGGTTTCTTTAGTTGCTTAACTAGCAGGAACAGTCAAGTGGGAGCTCCTTTATGATCTCATAATTCTTTGAAGGTGTCTTTGTTTTCTGCCCTCTGGTTGCCATTTTGTTCTAAATAGGGCAGGAAAGTGAAATATTGTAAGCAGGATAGTACTGCAGTGTGGATGAAATCTGTATTCCATCTTTCAGTTGTATATTCAACAACCCCCATCTGTCTAAATAATTGGCATTTTGCAGCTTAGGTTAAGGATTTACAAACTTAGCCACCTCAATTATTGTTTCCCGGGGGCGCAGGGTTTAGTTTAATTCTTTTTAATACTGTATTGTTTGTGGTTTTATATGCATTTTTAATTTCCCTGTGCCCCGCCTCGAGTCCCTTCGGGGAGAGAGAGCGGGTTATAAATTAAATTATTTATTTATTTATTTACCCTATGCTGTTGATTCTTCTTTCACTTGGTTTTGAGTTTACCCTTCCTAAAGCCAAACTTCAAAATGCAATTTGAAGAGACAAGCTCCTATCCCTTTCCTAAAGTTGAGATGTGGTAGAGCGACTGTGTCAGATTCTGAATTCACATTCAGAAAGAAAAGAAAAGACATAAAAAAAAGAACAGGCAACCAGAAGCAATGCCAACCAAAGTGCATGGATTCAGACTTCTCATATTTGATATATGTAGCGGGTAAGCAAGATTAGCTAATCCAGATTTCAGTGGTGGTAGGAATAGCCTCATTGAAATCAAAGGAACAAGTTATTCACTATTAATTGTCTTAGTTTCTATGGAAGTACCATGTAATAATCAAATATATTAAAAAATATTGCAGATCATGTTTCTAGCAGAATATTTCTTATTGGCTATTTCATTTGAGTTTCCATAGTAATATAAATATCACACATCCGTGAATATTTAATGCTTGCTCATATATTCAGAGCAAGAGAAGATCCCTTTAATGAGATGCTTTTTTTGAATCCCTGTTCTGAGCAGGGTGGGTTAGATTGACTTTTTGATTCTAAGACAATGAATACTTAACACTCCAAGGAGAAAGAAAGCAAGTGGAATGTTTCCCCCCTTGCTTTTAAAATAGATGATGTTCAGCTTCCTAAGGATGTATCTAAATGGGAAATTTCTTGGCTTTGCAAAGCATTAGATACAGATGCCTGTGATGCTTTCTCCTGAATTTTTTAATTTCAGTAGAAAGGGTCTGTTGATTTTTGTTCTTGTTTTTTTTAAAGAAAAGGCCTCAAGTTTTACCAAAACCTAAGTCTGTTCAAGAACTTTGAAAGAACTGGATTATTTCAGAAAAAAAAGCAAATTAATTTTCTTCTTCTCTTTTGTTTTTCCACAGAAGCAAGCTATGCAAATAGCACCAGAATTCCTCTTCCTGGTGACAGCCCAGCACTCCAGCCGAACAATTCAGCACCTACCAAGCAAACGGTGCTATCTTGGCAAGCTGCAATTGATGCTGCTAGACAAGCTAAGGCTGCCCAAGGCATGAGCACCACCCCAGCTCAACCTGTAGGATCTCTGTCCCAAAGAAAGCGTCAGCAATATGCCAAGAGCAAAAAACAGGGTAATACATCTAATAGTCGGCCAGCCCGTGCTCTTTTCTGTCTATCCCTCAATAACCCACTCCGAAGAGCCTGCATTAGTATAGTAGAATGGAAGTATCCTTTCACTGGAATGTTGTTATGTCTCCTGTTCTCTGCCGACATGAAGATCATATCAGAGAGACACGCTTGGGCTCTCCCTCTAGAATAGAAGGAATTCAGTACTTTTAGTGGCTGTTTAGAGCAACGTCAACCCGAGCAAAGTGCAAGTTATCATGAATAAATTGTGGTTGAAAGAAAGTCTGCATTTTCCTTCCTCCTTGAAGACATGGGCAGGATGTTGATGAGTTCATATACTTGAGATATTTCTCTCTCTTGGCTGAGATTGGCTCTAGGATCTTTTAAGGGAGATAATATGCTTGTTGATTAGGGTCTTCTTCAGTGCAGTGAGAAGGTAGCGTTATAGCCACGAAGATGACTGAGGGGGGGGGGGAATGAGGTACTTTTGGTAAACGGGACTGAGCAAGTGATAGCTGAGCAAGTGGTAGCTTCAGCCACGTCTGATTGAAACTGACTTATTGGATCCATTTTAGTTGGATTTCAGGCAGTCACCTTTATGGATAATGTGTTGAGAGTGTGTGACAAGGGTAATATGCCTTTTCTTCTGATCCTGGATGCTTTGGAAGTTTTTCATACTGTTGACTTTGGTATCCTTGACTGCTTTTGCGAAGTGATGGTATTATTGTACAGTTTTTATTCTGTCCCTCATGCTTTTTAACATACTGCTAGGAATGATTGCAAGAAAGTGTAGGGCTAGGTGCCGTGCTGGATACCTGTTTCCATTTCCCCCTTTTTTATGGTATGAATGATATCTTAGCTGCACTAGATGGTGTTTCTTCTCCTTGAAGAAATAATATGCTATTGGAAGTGCTGATTTTCCTTGGCACAGTATGACAGCATCTTTTGCCAGACTGAAATCATATTGTTCTTAAAGGGTTCATTGCAGGTACTGACTAGTCAGCCTTGACTAGGAAAAGATTTCTCAGTAATGGAACCATCAGAATGGACTTCATGACTGAATGAAGTCTAGATTCCTCTATATCTGCTTTCTTTTAAGAGTCTAAAACTTTTTTCCACTCATTCTTCCTTTTCTAGTAGTTTTTTCTAAAAAAAAAAGACTGATTTTTGTGTGTGATATTTTTACATTTTACACTAACCATTATGATTTGTTTGGTGTTTTAACAAATAACTTTTATATTATATTGTGAAGCTTTTGAAAATATTTAATTAATTTTGGATTTCTTATGGGTGCTTCTAGATCCACCCACGTAACACCGCTCTTGCGCGAGCTGCACTGGCTGCCTGTCGTCTTCCGGGTGCGCTTCAAGGTGTTAGTTGTCATCTTCAAAGCGCTCCATGGCTCGGGACCTAGCTACCTGCGGGATCGGATCCTGCCCCATACATCCTCACGGCCGATTCGCTCCCACAGAGAGGGACTTCTCCGGGTGCCGTCCACTAGACTTTGTCAGCGGGCGACGCCCAGGGGAAGGGCCTTCTCTGTGGCGGGCCCAGCCCTCTGGAACGACCTTCCCCCCGATATTAGAACTACCACGGACCTCCGCTCCTTCCGTCTGAAATTAAAAACACATCTTTTTCGCTTGGCCGGCCTAGGATAGTCTCTTCTGATTGTTTAGGGATTTTTAGTAAATATTTGGGGATTTTAGCGCAGGGTTTTCTGTTTAATATGCCTTTTAGTTAGTATTTATGTACGTTTATTGTTTTAAATTTTGTATTCTTTTTAACTGTTTTTAATTCCCTGTGCCCCGCCTCGAGTCCCTTCGGGGAGAGAGAGCGGGTTATAAATAAAATTCGATTCGATTCGATTAAGCTTTGTTTCAATCTTTATTGTTTGCTACCATAGTAGACTTGCTGGAATGTGTGGGTTATAAATATGATAAATTATCCTTCCCTTCTTAATTAAGTTCAGCTAAGTATGAGCTGTTCCAAGCTAATGTTTCTTATGTCCAATGAACTGGCAGTAATTCCTGTTAAATAAGTGGTAATTATGTCTTAGAAAAAGTGTAAATAATACAATTTATGCTTCTAATTTCATTTAACTTAATATAATAATAATAATAACATTTAATATTTATAAAACCGCACCCTCTCCCCGCAGGGACTCGGGGCGGTGCACAGGTAGAATAAAAACAATAAATACATACAAACAATTCTAAAAACATAGATATCGGGGGGAAGGTCGTTCCAGAGGGCCGGGCCCGCCACAGAGATAGCCCTTCCCCTGGGTGTCGCCCGCTGACAATGTCTAGTGGACGGCACCCGGAGAAGTCCCTCTCTGTGGGAGCGAATCGGCCGTGAGGATGTATGAGGCAGGATCCGATCCCGCAGATAGCTAGGTCCCGAGCCATGGAGCGCTTTAAAGATGATAATTAACACCTTGAAGCGCACCCGGAAGACGACAGGTAGCCAGTGCAGCTCGCGCAAGAGCGGTGTTACATGGGTAAACCTAGCGGTTCCCATAATTGCTCACGCGGCTGCGTTCTGGACTAGCTGAACTCTCCGGGTGCACCTCAAGGGGAGCCCCATGTAGAGAGAGTTACAATAGTCCAGTCGGGATGTCACGAGCGCATGAGTGACTGTGCGCAGGGCGTCTCGATCCAATAGGGGGCGCAATTGGCGAACCAGGCGAACCTGGTAAAACGCCCTCCTGGCCACGGCTGTCACTTGATCTTCCATGGACAGCCGGGAATCCAGGAGGACACCCAAATTGCGCGCCCCATCCACAGGGGCAAGATGTTCGCCCCCTATGGCCAGCGATGGAGTGAGCTGGTTGAATCGGGCAGCCGGAAACCACAGCCACTCGGTCTTGGTCGGGCTGAGCCTAAGTCCGTTACTTCCCATCCAGATCTGCATGGCTTCCAGGCACTGGCACATCACCGCTACGGCATCGTTGGGGTGGTTTGGGGTAGATATATACAACTGAGTGTCATCAGCGTATAGATGGTATTCTACCCCAAAACCATGGATGATCTCACCCAGCGGCTTCATGTATGTGTTAAACAGGAGAGGCGAGAGGACCGACCCCTGAGGCACCCCACAAGTGAGTGGTCTCGAGGTCGACCTCTGCCCCCCTGCCAACACAAATTGCGATCGGCCAGAGAGGTAGGAGGAGAACCACCGTAAAACGGCGCCTCCCACTCCCAACCCCCCCAGCCGATGCAATAGGATACCATGGTCGATGGTATTGAAAGCCGCCGAGAGGTCTAATAGGACCAGGATGGAGGAACAACCCCCATCTCTGGCCCTCCAGAGATCATCAAATTAATGCATACATTCATTCAGTGTTGAGTTTTCAATGGAATTTTGTGCATGAATTGCATCTTTCATAAAATAACGGTAACCTTTTGTTATTTAAGTGACATAGCTTTTTTTTTAGATTGTTCACCCTCAAAAACTCATCACTTTGTGCATATGCAAAATTGATGTACACGAATTGGATTTGATACAAAAATTCTATAGAAGAAGGAGCATTTCCATCAGTGGAATGGAACTTTTGGATATAACCCAATGTACTTTATATTATAGTTGGATATTGTTTCTACTGAGACAGCATTTACTGGGCATATTTTGGGGCAATCATCATTTATTTATTTACGTCACTGTATGCTACCCAATCCCATAGATTCTAGGAGGCTAATAATTTGATCATAAAATGAATCATTTTCCCAAAAGAAACCCTTCCCCCGCCCAAAATATACTACTCAATACTTGGCAATTAGAATGAAAATCAGGAAATTCTTATAATTTGCTACCTCTGAGCTCTCTAGATTGCAAGACTACCAGTGAATAGCTATCAAGATTATCCCAGATTGAAGGTTTCTTAAAGTGATAGGAACACCCTCACTCAAACAAGTATTGATTACTGCTCCAACTTCTTGCTACTTCATGGGAAATATTAACCAACCATGAAGAGCAGTAATCCAAATGAGAATTGATGGTATTTACTACTATAGAAAGCCTTCTCAGCTTCCTCAAGATTAGCAGGCTCAAATAATTCCAGAAGGCTTCCTAGAGTGAAGACACAGTTATTTCTATTGTCATTATCTAGATGGAGTTCATGTTCTCTTAAATCTGAGTGGTTTTATTGGACAAATGCCCCAAAATTCACTCAACATTTAACTAGAGATTGCAAATAGGGATGGAAGAGCAAATAGTGTCATTGCATTGTGACATTGTTATGGAAATTGTCTAGTTTGTATAATTCGTATTATTGGTTTTCTGTCATAATCACAATCTGTGTCATTTCCATGATGATGTCACAATGCACATGACATTATTTACTTGTCCATTCCTCTTTGCAATTTTCAAAGTTTTTGAAGGTCTAACTTTAAGAATTTCAAGTCAAGTAACAATATTCATAATGGAGGACAGTCAGCCTCTAGTCAGTGTGGTGTGATTTCTTGGGATAAAGTAATAACTAGAGATGTTTTCAAGGAGTTATGTGGAAAAGGATTCAAAATATCAACTACATATCTATTACATCATGAGGCTCACTCTAATCATTTTGTAAATGTCTTATGGCATATGATGGGGGCTCAGTTTGCATCATATTTGCATGATGACATTTTGGTTATTGACAAAAATGCTGAATCCTGCAGGTGTCCTAATAATAACTGATGTACCTTTGCATCTACTATGTTCATTCTCAGTAATGGAAAAGGTGCATAGTTTGATTTAGTATTTGGTCAAAAGTAAATACAGGGTAGTGATTAGACTGTTGAACTAGGGCCAAGGAGATCCAAGTTGAAGTGTACCCTGATGAGCGTGTTTTGGCTTCTTTATTCTTTCTCAGCCAAATCTACCTCATAGATTAGCTGTTGAGAGGGTGAAATGAAAGAATAAAAGACAATTTCACTATTACTGGAAACAACCAGTAATGATGATTCTTAAGCATTATCCTGTTGACTGAATCTTTGGTATCATGGTCAGGAGGAAGAGAGATTCTTGCTTTGTATTATTTCTTTCCTGCTTCTCCTTTGATGGGAACTATGGGCACTTAAATCCAATAAATATGTAGATAACTGTACAGGAATATAGACGACTTTGTCATGTTATTATACTGTTACTGGTATTTGAATTCCTTTAGTACTAGTGGTAAGAATGGATGGACACGGAGTAGCAAAATTATTTGAAAGCATTTTATAATTATTAAGCTTCACTGATTTTGTACATATATACAACTTAGATTACTTTTTAATAACTTTACTATGAAAAAATGTAATGTGAAGTAATAAGACACTGAAAGGCCCTAAGTGCTCAAAGACAATCCACCATGGGAACAAAATTGTCTGTGTAAGGTGGCTGTCACTTTCATCAATCACAAAACCAAACCAAATGACAGGAGCATGCCAATTTAACTTCAAAAAGACGTTTCTTGTTTATAATGCAAAAACTAACACAAAATAGTACTATGACAAATATTTCTATGTCTTACAACTGAATTTTCCTTAACAAGTTCTTTAAGACCGTTTGACATATTTATACTACTGGCTATTTTTGCCAATTGTGTGGCCTTAGCTGTTTACATCCCATTTCCAGAAGATGATTCTAATTCAACAAACCATGATTTGGTAAGTAGCATTTTTACCTTCATCTTTAAACTGTCTTTTAAATATTTAAAATGTTTTTTGAATTTGCTCAGGTGGCCCTTAAAAGTTTAAAAGAATTGTTTATTTAGTCAGGTGAAAAAAGTGAACCAACATTTAAACATAAAATGTATTACTTTGATTGTAAGGTCTGATAGGCATATTCTGGTTTCTGAAACAATAAGATGCATTAGCAGGAAAATGGTAATTGGATTTATAGGTGGCTGCTGTTTAATCTTACATGCTGTTTGCTGTGCCAGTGCTCTCCGTTCTTTTATATCTGGCTGTCACATGACCTTTTATTTCTCTATTCACTTTGTTTTGTTTGCTTCCTTGCTATCAATAGAAAATATTGAATATATTTTCAAAGCAAGAACAATATTCCAGAAAATAATTTACATATATAATTGCCTTCCTAATCAGAAAATCAGATGTTGGTTACATTTGGAAGAATGCTGTTCCTTTAATGGAAGTGCGTTAGCAGAAAGATATTCATATAAGTAGATGCATGTTAAAATTATAGACTTGGCTTCTGTTAGCAGAAAGTGTTTTCCAATCATGGAAGGATCGATTCTCATTTAACAGAGAAGGCTTGAAGGAAAAACAGTTTTCCAGGGGTTGCATCAGTTTTGTGTACATTCATAATATTTTTACTGAAATAAAATTAAGATAAACTAAGGAAAAAATTAAAAATTAAAAAAAGAAGTGTAAAAAAGAAAGAATGAAAGAAAAAAGGCTAAGGGAAAAGGAAAAAAAGGAAAATAAATAGAAGACAAACAACAGCACACATATACATTCACTCTAGAAGAATTTAAGTATATTTGGGAACATTGTACATTGAGCATATTGTCTGATGCAATAAAAACGGCCTTAAAAAGAAGAGTAGAAGGCAATGTAATTGAAAAAGGCTGTTTTAGACATAGATTTAAAATTAACTGGATACAAGGATGATATTGACAAAAGTTTGTATAGAACAGACTTACAAATGAAACAGGATGAAATTTTAATAGTTAAAAGGGATACATAGATTTTAACTTAGAAAATTGACTTGGATAATATTCTTACTTTGGATTTATAAAAGAGATATGTACTTATGAAGAAATTCTTGAGGAAAAGAAAGAAACGAGAGAAGAAATCTGCTTTTGGGATGTTACTAAAAGGAATAATCAAGACCTTGAAAAAAAGTTAATAAAGTTGATTTATTCTATGAAGGTTAAACTGCCTATGATCCTTTTTTTCTAAGAGCTGTTAATGGGTTTTTCTTGACTAGGACTCAGTCATAAGACTCAAGATTTGTTAGTAGATATGAAATGGGAAAACAGAATTTTGTTGTATTTTTAAAGAAAATAATAATTTATAATATTAAAATTGTGGGGAGATAAAAAGAAGATGCTAAATTAATTTCTGGGATATTATTTGAAGGGATTAAATATTAATATTTAATCTGTTGTTTCTAGTAGCTCTTAATGGATTTTTTAAATTAAGATTGAATGATGAATTTTTAAAGTGTAAAAAAAGAAAAAAAATATGAAATTGGATTACTGGTTTAAAGTTAATATATGTATATTGTTATTTCTGGCAGTTCTTAATGGAGTTTAGCTGATTCAGATTGCAATATGAGGCTTTATTTGCCAAAAGATAAAATATGAGATATGGGATGAAAAGATTTTTGTCTGAAATAACTAGATAAACTATTGAATTATTGAAATTTTTTGTACTTTTGTTGATGAAAGAGAAAGTCATTCTTTCAGTACATTCATATAATATGCTTGCAGCTAACTGGTTTCATTGAAATTTTGCCTAGAGTCTTCTCGACAAGGATATAGTTGTGAAGTATCATGGCCTGCTTTTAGGTTGCTGGGTCTTCCAGGTGGAAAATGATAGTTTCTTTTGGCAGCAGTGTGCCAGAAAAGAAACATATAGCTGGTTTTAAGTTCCTCTTTGTGGTTTGGTCCATTGTGAAGGAACCATTGGGCCATTTTCAGCTGGTAATCATGGCAATTGAAAAACGAACGATGCGTGATAACTACCCTGCACAACTAAGAACAAAATGGCCCTGCCTTTCAACCACAATTGATAATTATGCCTACATAGATGATAGTCATCTCCACTGAATTTAATAGGAAGTTTTAAATTAGATTTGCTTTGTTATGTATCTGCAAAAGATACCCAACTTTTGAGATTTATGGTTTTATGACATATGCAGATTTTAAAAAAATATCCGGTATTAATTAAATGAATATATCTATTAGAAATTTTTATCTCTATGCTGGGCTTCAGGATTAAATGTGTTAATTAAAATATTAAAAGCCATGTTGCACTGCTATACCTATTTTGTATGTGTTTATAATATCGTGACAGTGTTTCATTATTTGATTTCTCTTGTCCCCTCCCTATACTTCTGTGGCTTTTCCCACTATAATTCAAACTGGTGATGTATTACAGTGACCTCTCTCCTACTTATACCTATACCATACCAAACAATATGATACCACACCATACCATAGTGTACAGTCCTGTATTAGCATTTTGTTTAATGTAGTGGTTAAAACATCAGGCTAGAAACCTTGGCCCAATCATTTTCGCTCAGCCCTAGGAAGGAGAAAAGGCTTCATTTTCAAAAAAGGCTCCATTTTTGAAAAACCTTGCTAAGAAAAATTGCAGGTAATGTCCCAGAACTGGACACAACTGAACAAAAGGGGAAAAAGTACAACATTACCATATTATGACTACGGTTAATACTCTGTGAGAAGTATTCCATTTATGTGTAATCATACAGAGAATTCTAACGCTACAGAGTCATTTCATATTTCTCTTGATTTCGATTCAGTCATGATCCCGAGACAATGGAAATAACCATGAATATTCAGTGATCAGAAATCTGTGATGTGGCACTAATGCAAAGGCTTGTTTTGGACTAGAGGCATGTGACACGACTAAATCTATTATACAGTGAATTGTTTCTGGAAACTTAAGACAAAAAAACGCCTTCATTTTTTAATGTCTTCTGTGTAGTGTGGTAACTTTTATGTAGAAGATAGTTGAAAACTGAGAGGATCTAAAGTATAGCTGCAGCAGATAAAATGATCAAACTAGCCATGTAATGATCTGTTTGATGCCATTTAGTGATCATCCAGATTTGGGAGCTTAGAGCTGGAAAAGGAGGCACATGATTGCTACTTCAAATATAGATATTTGAATAATCCTTAACAAATTGATTAGTCATATTTTATTGATTGCATTGCTGCTTTCTGGAGATTCTGTGGTGTCTGTCTGTCTGTCTATCTAGTTAGCTAGCTAGCTACAGTGTAGCTGTTATACACCTGATTCCTACATCACTTAACTGTAACATTTGTGTGACAACTGTTTCATATTTTATTATGGCATAAGTTTTTGAGGACTACAAGATTTTCTTGGTTTGCATAAAGTCATATGCAGGTAAAGGATGATACAACATGAGTGTAGTGAAAGCATTCATTAGGTTCACACATGCTTATGCAGTAATATGCATGGAGCAGGGAGATTCTATTATTTGCAATGTGGACAACTGCAGATCTCTACGGGTGTTAAATATACTTGCAAGAAGCATTTAAACAAAGAAGGAATTTCTGATAGGCAGTGTTTCCTTCTCATGTCATAGTCTGAGAGGTGTATACAGGGAAGGTTTTGAATCTGGCGAGTACAAAATCATTTACATTTGGTTTATTGAAAAATTGTCTGTGTATATTTCTTTACAAAGAAGTCACTGTTGAAAAGCCATTTAAAACTGTTGCTTGTTTTACTAGAATATGCTGCATATATGCAGTCATTTGGTATGTTTTATATAGGTTTATTTCCTCAGGATAATACAAAAAAATCCAAAGATAAAAACTTGTAGAAGAGCAGTGTATTGGATCAATTATTTGACCCAAAGTTTTGCTTTTAAAATTTTAGGACTCAGATCTCTACTTTGCCCTCAATCCATTTAGAAGTCTATATAAATAACAAATATTGTTCTTGGTTTGAGTAGGATAGGTCATTTTATAGAACATTCAGATTTCATATGTATGTCTTCTAAGGCAAAGAATAATTTTTTTCTTATCTGGGGGTTTATTTCTTTCAAACATGGTTTCAGCCCTTAGAATCTTTTGTTTAAATACATTCAGAGTTACACTGTTTTCCTGGGAGCAGCAAATGTGATTTCTTTTCGGTTTGTACATATACATCTTTAACAGTTATGAATGCTGTATATGAACGCAGATGCAGATATAAGTTTCATATTGTAACTTGGCTGTACAAATAAATTATTACCATGGGTATCAACAAGGTAGCAAGTGTGATGTGGTGGCTCAACACTCTTTGGGTGAATTTTTTGTATTTATAAGACATCAAGACATCAACCAAAGAGGCAGAGCCTGAATGTTGTGTTCATCATTTTGCCTATTTTGATGCCTCTCATGGCCATGATGTTTTTTCAGTGATTATTTTGAACATTAAGCTACTTTGAACAATATCCATTTTAATTGTCTTTTCAAAACAAGTATTAATATAAATAATATGTTTTTTAAAACTATATAATTGATTGCGTCTGCAGCATGAATTGTTGCAGCAAACTTGACTGACTGCAAATGAGGATGTGGAAAGCATTGTTCGTGGAAGGTACAGAGTGTAAGGATTTGTACAATGTAGTTTAGATTTTAGATTTAGATTTTATTAAACTTATATACTGCAGCCCTCTCCCATAAGGGACTCGGGGCGGTGCAAGGGTGATTAAAATGGATACAAACTTATATACGAAAATAAATAAGTCGTAAATAGTCAATATAAAATCCTATTAAATAAACAACACCCTGTGCTAAAATCAATTTGAGGAAAAATGGTTTGAAATAGTTTTCTGCATTTCTTTTTTAGAAAAAAGCATGCAGCAACTGATTCATCCTCTCTCCCTCTCCCTCCCTCTCTCTCTCTCTCTCCCTCTCCCCCCTCTCTCTTCTCTCTCTCTCTCTCCCTCTCCCTCCCTCTCTCCCTCTCCCTCTCCCTCCCTCTCTCTCTCCCTCCCTCTCTCCCTCCCCCTCCCTCTCCCCTCCCTCTCCCTCCCCCTCCCTCCCTCTCTCTCCCTCTCCCTCCCTCTCCCTCTCTCTCCCTCTCTCTCTCCCTCTCCCTCCCTCTCCCCCTCCCTCTCTCTCCCTCTCCCTCCCTCTCCCTCTCCCTCTCCCTCTCCCTCTGTGTGTGTGTGTGTGTGGTGAGTCAGTACTTAATTACTGACTTAATCCTGTATACATTTACATTTTCAAATTTACTACAAAGACTGTGCCTATACCTGTAAGTCAGAGGGTGCAGTCTTTTTCAGACTAAAATCGCATTTGGGTTTTGAGTGGTATAGTCTCTGCAAAAATATTCCTTTAAAGCCAGGATTTCTAGTATTCTAAACTTTAAAAGCATTTGAATAAATCATTGACATGTGAAGGATCCGGGATTTTATGGAAGGCTTAATTATAAAAATGTAAAGATTTATCTTAAAGATAGAAAATGCCTTTCTATAGTTGTCATTTTATTTTATTGTCAATTCCTAGTCTACATTCAAAAACAATGATACTGTCTTTTAAAATGTCTGAAGATTTAAAAAAAAAAGGCACAGGTTTTATTTTTGCTGAGGCAATGCAGCACTAGCTATATAATTGATCCTACTGGTGAATTGGTCACTTTACTAAAGAATAGTCATCTTTATTCATGTCAGATTTTTAGGTGGCTTATACAGTAAACTTTAAAATTTGATCTGTCTTCCATTAAGACAATCAATCCAGAATATAAAGGAAGCCAACCAATTGTAGAGTTCCTTAAAAAAAAAACCACAGGAAAGGTTAGATTAAACAAATTACATGCATACAATAGTATGAATGGCATTGATAATGTTTATAACTGAAATCTATCCTCCATTTAAGGTCATGACATATGTTTCCAAAATGACAATCCTGTTTTTATCTAATGATAGTGAAGGTCAGTTGTTCTTTCTAGTGAGTCATGCTAGTTATTTGCTGACAGATTTTCCAGGAGGTTCAGTATGAGTACCTATGATCTGTTTGCTTCTACAGTTGTTTGTCAGGCATTACATTCAATAAAATTAATAAATAGTATGAGAACTGTTGTAAGAAGGCTGCAGTGACGTTGTAAATAAAACCCAGCTGGTGCTATTGTGACATTGCTGGAAGGAAAAAAAAAAGTCAGTTTGTAATATTGACAGTTTCAAGGTGATGGATTTTTTTTTTTAAAGGGAACCATTTTTTAAAAAAAGGAAAACTCATACACTCTCTATAGGAATAGAAGAATGGAGAAGGTGACAGGCCATGAAGACCAAGAAACCACCTTGGGAGAACTCTTCTCTCTTTTCTAACCAAGTCATTTCTACCCACCAGTATGTGGGAATGATTCTCCAACCCAGTTTGCTGTAGACGTTCAGATGCTGGATGAAGATCAGACTCCAATTCACTTTCAGCTAGAGCAGAGGTGTCAAACTGAAGGCCCAAGGGCCAGATCCAGCCCTTGGGGTGCTTAGATCTGGCCCATAGGACCTCCCTGGAAATAGCAAAGGACCTGCCTGCTGGGCCTTTGCCAGTGAAAATAGGCTCCCGAGCTCCATTTTTGGTTGCAAGAGGTGTCACAGCCAAAAATGGAGCTTAGGAGCCCGTTTTTGCTGGCAGAGCACCACTAACATGAATGATATCGAGCTGGCCACGCCCGCTCCAGCCATGCTCACCCTGCCCCCCCCCCAAGGTCAAACACAACCCTGATGCAGCCCTCAACGAAATCAAGTTTGACACCCTTGAGCTGAGAAACTCACAGGATAACTCAGAGCCAATTTCTTTCTTTCAGCTTTAGGGATACCGTGGGGATAAAAGGAAGGGTGATTTCTACATCACAATCTTAAACTCCTGGAGAAAACCAATAACAAATCTAATAAATGTAGATTTCAACCCTTAATTGTGCAGTCATTCAAGTAATTAGTCACAGGAATAACCACTTCTTATGGTTTTTCTTCAGTCTTATTATACATAATAGTATATTATTATATATTAGCTACCTTGTTTTAGGTGATATGTATTTTCATTTCATAGATTGTAATATTTTAGATTTATACTTGCACAGTCAATTAACTATTATAGTAGAGTATGTTAAAACCTATTATGAAGACTCTCATGTTACTATTTTCTCTCATTTGATTTTAGTTTCATGCTGCATGTTTTTAAATTTTGTTGGTCATTAAGTTAATAAGCATTACTATTACTTAACAAATATGCTTAATGGAAATAAAAACAGCAATAAATATTTATATATTTATATTTATAATAAAAGTTTAATAAATAAATACACCTAATACATAAATATAAAGTATTTTCATATATTTCTTCTAAATCACCTTGAAAACTGGGAGAGAAATAATTGTAATAAATAAATAGATAACCAACTAACCAACAAACCAATTAGAAGGATTGCAGAGGGAAAATGCTGAATATTTTGTTAGGAATCTGTACCCCACTTTTCAAAATAATATGATATAATTGTGACATTAGAAAATATAAAACCTAAAAAACTGACTTTTAAATCCTTTTTAGTAAAGACTTTATTTCATGTGATTTTTGCTTGTGCCAGTCAGAGAAACAAGATATTTTGGGCATTTAAAAAAAAAAATCCTCTTTGACCTGCCTAATGAATAAAGCCCACTATTAGTAATCTTTTGTTACAGCGCAACTTGAAAATCAGTACTCTTCAAATCTGAGTAAGCTTTCTATGAGTGAATACGTATTATGTCGTCATCATCATCACCATCATCTTGATTTTTATTAGATTTCAGAAAGTTAGTATTCGATCCTACACCTGCCTGAATTTTGGAACAATGCCATGTCACAGTTCTATTGAGAATTGTTCCTTTCTCTTTTCCTTTGTACAATCCAGATAAGAATCCAATGAATCTAATGACTGCTACTTCTTAATTTATGAACATTGTTGATGGTATTTTCCTTTCTGTTTTTATATCCTTTGGCTTTCTTCCCAGATACTGTTTAGCTCTATTATTTTAGTGAATGCCTCTTCTTATCTTTCTTTGTGCTTCTCAGTCTGGGTTCTTTCTTGACTTCTGTTAAGACTTATTATTTCTCCCTTCTGCTTTGAAGTGATAGCTTTGTTTCTTGGAATCTACAATGATAGGGAGTATGAATTTTGGCTCTTCAGGAGGGATTATAGGTATAATTGCTGCTGCATTATGGCGTTGAGGTATATGCTGATTATAGAAAAAGAAAAAGTGCCTTGCTTCAATGATATAATATACAGAATAATCCTTTTTATTATATACAGAATGATCTTTTTTTCATTATTTCATGGAGGTATTATTTTTCAAAGAAAATCAGTTCAAGAAACCATTCCATTCAGTTCAGGACATTGGGGATTTGATGCCGATACTAGTGAGGACAGGCAATCTTGAATTTCCACTTCCATCCTTGACATGGCCAATGTTTACGGATGATGAGAGTTGTAGTGCTGCAGTATTAAGCACCATACATTTCTATATGTGCAGTATTCACTTGAGATCCTGAAACAAGAAACAGAAGTTCAACTTCCAGGGTTGGGAGTCTTTAAAAAGATGTTAGACAGCCATTTGTCTGAAATGGTATAAGATTCCTGCCCATGCAGGGGGTTGGACTAGAAGACCTACAAGGTCCCTTCCAACTCTGCTATTGTATTGTATTGTATTGTAACTCCCTACTCATAAAATGCTAGATGAGTTTAAGCAAATCTCACCCTAATTAACTTTAGAGTATTGCTGTGATAATAATAATAATAATAATAATTTAATACTTATAAACCGCTCCCTCTCCCCATGGGGACTCGGGGCGGTGCACAGGCAGAGTAAAAACAGTAAAAAATATACAAACAGTTCTAAAACCAAATTAAACTTAACCTGTGCTAAAATTCCGATAAAACTAACTATGCTAAAACTACCCAATAAAACCCCAAGACAGGGAGACTATCCCAGGCCGGCCAGACAGAAAAAGTGAGTTTTTAATTTAAGACGGAAGGAGTGGAGGTCCGTGGTCGTTCTAATATCGGGGGGAAGGTCGTTCCAGAGGGCCGGGCCCGCCACAGAGAGAGCCCTTCCCCTGGGCGTCGCCCGCTGACAAAGTCTAGTGGACGGCACCCGGAGAAGTCCCTCTCTGTGGGAGCGAATCGGCCGTGAGGATGTAGGAGGCAGGATCCGATCCCGCAGATAGCTAGGTCCCGAGCCATGGAGCGCTTTAAAGATGATAATTAACACCTTGAAGCGCACCCGGAAGACGACAGGTAGCCAGTGCAGCTCGCGCAAGAGCGGTGTTACATGGGTAGACCTTGCGGTCCCCATAATTGCTCGCGCGGCTGCATTCTGGACTAGCTGAAGTCTCCGGGTGCACCTCAAGGGAAGCCCCATGTAGAGAGAGTTACAATAGTCCAGTCGGGATGTCACGAGCGCATGAGTGACTGTGCGAAGGGCGTCCCGATCCAATAGGGGGTGCAATTGGCGAACCAGGCGAACCTGGTAAAACGCCCTCCTGGCCACGGCTGTCACTTGATCTTCCATGGACAGCCGGGCATCCAGGAGGACACCCAAATTGTGCGCCCCATCCACAGGGGCAAGATGTTCGCCCCCTATGGCCAGCGATGGAGTAAGCTGGTTGAATCGGGCAGCCGGAAACCACAGCCACTCGGTCTTGGTCGGGTTGAGCCTGAGTCCGTTACTTCCCATCCAGATCCGTACGGCTTCCAGGCACTGGCACATCACCGCTACGGCATCGTTGGGGTGGTTTGGGGTAGATATATACAACTGAGTATCATCAGCGTATAGATGGTACTCTACCCCAAAACCACGGATGATCTCACCCAGCGGCTTCATATATGTGTTAAACAGGAGGGGCGAGAGGACCGACCCCTGAGGCACCCCACATGTGAGGGGTCTCGCGGTTGACCTCTGCCCCCCTGCCAACACAAATTGCGATCGGCCAGAGAGGTAGGAGGAGAACCACCGTAAAACGGTGCCTCCCACCCCCAACCCCCCCAGCCGATGCAATAGGATACCATGGTCGATGGTATCGAAAGCCGCCGAGAGGTCTAATAGGACCAGGATGGAGGAACAACCCCCATCTCTGGCCCTCCAGAGATCATCAACTCCAGTGATGATCAACTTCTGCTGAGACCATTTGCAAAGAAACTCTGTGTGCATTATATTAATGTGAAATGTGTTTAATGATAATGAAGTACACTTTTTTGTTGTACTTTCTGTCTCCTTGGGCTGTTTCGGTATCTACTATGTTAAGAGAAAGAAGAAGAAATGGCATGCAAACTGGAAAATTATAAATGGAGATACTATAACCAGGACCTCTGGCCCTTCATAGAAGAGGCAGGGTGATTCCATAGTAAAAGATGTAGGTGGAAATACTCTTGATAATAACATGAGTTAAAATGCAGTTCTGTACATGCCTAAAAAGTAGATTCTGTTTAATAAGGTTTGCTTCCCAGTAATATAGATTAAATGCCAACCTAGGAATTGTGTGTGTGTTACTGTTACAGTTTATTGTTTTATTACAGTCAATAAACAAACAAAATTGGATTTTTTTACTCTTATTGAAATAAAACTAAGCTATATCTATATTACACAATGAACCTCATAACTGCATTTAGCATTACTGCATATTTATATTATATTTCAGAGTCCTTCTGGAATTGGGCAGCACCAAAAGTGATTTAAATAAACACACATGCATATTTTTAATATTATCTCAGTCTTTTTCATATAGAGCAGCTTTGATTGTATGAAAGAAGCACTCCATCAGGGAGATCATAATTTACTAAAGAATAGTCAATGATCTCAGGCTCGGAGTCACAAGGAGTTAGACAGCATATACATTTCATACATTATTCATGTTATTATTTCAGAAGATTTGAACAGCAGTTGTCTTGGTTATAACTTCTGTGCTACATCAAAACATCCATTTCTTGCCACTTTTTGACCAGGTTCCAAATACATTAAAAATTGTAATTGTTTCAGTGTTTAGAAATGTGTATATCCCATAAAATTATAAAATAAAACCTGAAGCAGCTCCCTATCTGTGTGCCAGAAGACAATAATGTTAGTCAGAATGGCAATAAATTGGTGTAAACTAATTCCTCAAGTTATCTAAAGTATTTTTTCTCAGGAAAAAAATTCTCATTTTTCACAGGGTTGTCTTGTCAGTTTTGAAAACAGTTGATTGCTTCTTCAAAATAATTGAAAATAATTTAAATGTATCTTCAGCAAACATATTTTATCTCAAGTCGAGTTTGGGTATTGGTTTCACTGTATTAGGGAAAAGTAAATATGAGAGAATTTTCGATTTCCATCAGGCATGTTAAATGTTCTTCTCCTATCATCCAACTGCATCAAGGTCCATTGCTGGTTTCTTTTGCTGTCCATTATTTTCCATGAAGTCATGAGTTTTGTGTTATGGGAGCTCTGTCATAAATCAAATTATTTATTTGATAAGGGTTATTGTTTTACTACAAGGAAATATGACCCTATGCAATGCACATACATTTCACCATACTTTCTTCAGATTGGTTATATGCTTTCAAGTCAATGGAAACATAGTGATGATGTAGATGGGTTTTCTTTAGCAGGATTTATTCCCAACTTGGTCCAACACAACTTTCAGTGGTGCACCCATTACTGCGATAATTGAGTTCACCCTGAGTCCATCCACCTTGCTGGGATTCATCTTATTCTCTTTCCTTTCACCTTTCCCAGAATTACAGATTATTATTTTGACTATTTTGACTTTGGTTTACTGTCATCAACATTGTTACACGGGTAGTCTCTTACTACAACAAAAGCTATCCAGGGTAAGCTATTGTATATAAATAGATAGCAAACCTGACAGACACTTACACTGATAATGTTACCTAGTTGGATAATGGAACATTGTCAAGCAGATAAACAAGCTCAGAGAGCTCAACAATAGCTATTCAGTTTGAAAGGTCTGAAATTTAAATAACAGAGATACTGAACTTCATTAAAATGTACACTTCCACAATGGTGCAAACATGATGGATATTCTACCATGTACCAGAATGGAAATCACCAGCCAACAGGAAGCCATCTGCCAGTCATAGTGCTGCTGACTGTAATGTGATTTTGACAGATGGATAAATCTGTGGTTGAACCGTTTCTCAGAACTCACTCTGGGCTTACTTCCCATTATCTCTGCACCACCCTGATCATGATTCTCTCTCTAAACAGTTTGCAGTCCCTAGAGAGTAATCACGTATAGTTTGAAACCCCTTATAATAAAGCTATCAAATCTCAGTTGTAAAATCTGGACAATCAATAGATGGCAGTAAAGAGATACAGAAAACCTTAACTCTTCCCTGCTATCTAGTGGTATTCTGGAAATGGAAATTATAATACAGTTTGGCCAATAATTCAAATGGTGCCATGTGGTTATCTTTTAAGATGACATCTAAGGCTGTAGGACTGACTTCTTCAGGAAAGAACACTGCTCTTTCCCTAGTTACCATATTGAAAGGAAGGAAACTTTAGAATATTCTTGATGAGGAGGCCAGATGGCTTGGCTAAGAAAGCTTGCGCCATTTTGTTCCTTGATGAAGGAACATTTTGTTCCTTGTGCCTCTCTATACTTGGAGAGAAAGAGAGAGACTGTTGGTCTCTTTTCTGTGCATTGATAATGGGGAAGTAAATTATAATGCTTAGGAGTTAGATAACTCCACATTGCTGGGCCACTTAGTCTAATTCATATTTTATAATTCAGTCGGTTTTCAATACCTTCTCAGCATAGCAGTTGAGTGAGAGAAAGCAGATTGGTGTAGCATAACCAGCCAAATCATAATCTCTATAGCAATCCCACAGGTTCCTACCATTCACAGCTGTAAGTTGTTTTGATTTGTAAGAGTTTTTGATTGTTGAATTCAGTGTGTAATTTTTAACATCTTGCACTTGGCCAAACACAATGAATGTTAGGGATAAAATATTGATATTGGGGACAGTAGGACTTGGTATTACTTGCTCTTTTTCTGTTACAAAGTCAGTTCCACCACATATCTTCTGGCAGGTTTACACTAGTAGTATAGATATATCTGAAAACGAGTTTCAGTGACAGGTTCACAATGTAGGATAGGTAATAATAATAAATAATAATAATAATAATTTAATTTGTAGACCGCTCCCTCTCCCCATAGGGACTCGGAGCGGTGCACAGGAAGAATAAAAACAACAAATATACAGACATATTTAAAAACAGATTAAACCTTATTCCTGTGCTAAAAATTCCCCATTAAAACTAAAACTAAACTAAACTAAAATTCCCAATAAATTGAGTATAATAAAACTCCATAGAAAGAGAGACTACCCTAGGCCGGCCAGGCAGAAAAGATGTGTTTTTAATTTTAGATGGAAGGAGCGGAGGTCCGTGGTCGTTCTAATGTCGGGGGGAAGGTCGTTCCAGAGGGCTGGGCCCGCCACAGAGAGAGCCCTTCCCCTGGGCGCCGCCCGCTGACAAAGTCTAGTGGACGGCACCCGGAGAAGTCCCTCTCTGTGGGAGCGAATCGGCCGTGAGGATGTAGGAGGCAGGATCCGATCCCGCAGATAGCTAGGTCCCGAGCCATGGAGCGCTTTAAAGATGATGACTAACACCTTGAAGTGCACCCGGAAGACGACAGGCAGCCAGTGCAGCTCGCGCAAGAGCGGTGTTATGTGGGTAAACCTTGAGGTTCCCATAACTGCTCGCGCGGCTGCATTCTGGACCAGCTGAAGTCTCCGGGTGCACCTCAAGGGGAGCCCCATGTAGAGAGAGTTACAATAGTCCAGTCGGGATGTCACGAGCGCATGAGTGACTGTGCGAAGGGCGTCCCGATCCAATAGGGGGCGCAATTGGCGAACCAGGTGAACCTGGTAAAACGCCCTCCTGGCCACGGCTGTCACTTGATCTTCCATGGACAGACGGGCATCCAGGAGGACACCCAAATTGCGCGCCCCATCCACAGGGGCAAGATGTTCGCCCCCTATGGCCAGTGATGGAGTCAGCTGGTTGAATCGGGCAGCCGGAAACCACAGCCACTCGGTCTTGGTCAGGTTGAGCCTGAGTCCGTTACTTCCCATCCAGATCCGCACGGCTTCCAGGCACTGGCACATCACCGCTACGGCATCGTTGGGGTGGTTTGGGGTAGATATATACAGCTGAGTATCATCAGCGTAGAGATGGTACTCTACCCCAAAACCACGGATGATCTCACCCAGCGGCTTCATATATGTGTTGAACAGGAGAGGCGAGAGGACCGACCCCTGAGGCACCCCACATGTGAGGGGTCTCGAGGTCGACCTCTGCTCTCCTGCCAACACAAATTGCGATCGGCCAGGGAGGTAGGAGGAGAACCACCGTAAAACGGTGCCTCCCACCCCCAACCCCCCCAGCCGATGCAATAGGATACCATGGTCGATGGTATCGAAAGCCGCCGAGAGGTCTAATAGGACCAGGATGGAGGAACAACCCCCATCTCTGGCCCTCCAGAGATCATCGACCAACGCGACCAATGCCGTCTCGTTGCTATGCCCGGGCCGAAAGCCGGACTGGCGCGGGTCTAGATAATCAACTTCCTCCAGGTGACGGGGAAACTGTTGTGCCACCACACTCTCAACAACCTTCGCCAAGAAGGGAAGATTGGAGACTGGACGATAGTTGGTTAATAGAGCTGGATCCAAAGAGGGCTTCTTAAGGAGGGGCCTCACCATAGCCTCTTTTAGGGAAGCAGGCAAGGAACCCTCACTTAAGGATGCGTTGACAACCTCTTGGAGCCAGCCTCGTGTCACCTCCCAGGATGCCAGTACAAGCCAGGAGGGACACGGGTCCAATAAACATGTGGTGGCTCGCAGTCGCCCACGTAACCTGTCCATATCCTCGGAAGTAACGGAGTCAAACTCCTCCCAAACAAGATCTGTCTCGTGGCATCCCACTGGGCCATCAATGGGGGCTAGCTCGTTCTGTATCTGAGCGATTTTCTCCTGCAGAAAAATCACAAATTCCTCTGCTCTGCCCTGTAACGGCACCCTCTGTTGAAGGAGGGAGCGGGTCACCCTAAACAGGGCGGCAGGGCGGTTGCCTGCGGATGCTATGAGAGTAGCACAATGATGACGTTTGGCCACTCTCAGCGCCACAATGTAAGTCCGTAAATGGGCTCTTACCTGTGTCCGGTCAGATTCAGATCGGGTAGACCTCCATCTTCTCTCTAGGCATCTCTTGCGGCGTTTCATCACCCTCAGCTCCTCGGTAAACCAAGGAGCCAGGGTGGTTCGCCGCCGCAAGAGAGGCCGCAAGGGCGCGACCCGATCCAAGGCTCCCGTGGTCGCAGTATTCCATGCGGCCACGAGGTCCTCCATCGGGGCGCGGGTCAGGGGTACAGGAAGTGGCCCAAGCGCCGTCTGGAACCCATCAGGGTCCATCAGGCGTCTGGGGCGGAACCAGATTGATGGCTCAGGTTCCGCCTCCCCGCGGAGGGGAGTAGCGGTCGGAAAGTCGAGCCGGAGAAGTGAGTGGTCTGACCATGGCAAGGGCGTGATGACTATATCCCCTATACCCAGATCACTCTTCCATTGATAGATCTATGTTAGAGATGCAATCTAATAACATTTTTGCTCTAGCCTAAACCCTCACCAAAACCCCAATGTTTCTTGAGTTCAAGTTTGCAGTTTAAAAGTAACTAAATTTGTGAAAAATGTTTCTGGCAATATTTTAAACCAAGGCGTCTACAGTTCTCCTAATCTCAATGGTAATGTTTTATGTGATCAGGTAAAAATTCATTTTTGAGATTACAAAAAGGCCATAATAGAGAAAGGTCAATGAAATCTACCTTAGTCTAATTAAACTAAATTCATGGCTTTGTCTTGGATTTTGATGTTCTTTCAGTTATCCTTTTTATGGGGCATCTCTAAAGATAATTTGCTTTATTTCTGTATTTGCTCAAAATGGATATATTCACCCATGAAATTTTATAAACTTTTACAATAGCCCATATTCTTTGGAGGATTCTATTCTGTAAGTAAATTACTAACTTTCTATCAAAGTACCAACTGTTTATTTAGGTTTTTTTTTAAAAAATTTTGAAGTTTATTTAGTATTAAAGGGAAAAGATTAAGTTTCTCCTGAATCACAGAAATACAGAAAAACAAAAGTTCTTTCTTAATATAACAGCACCCACCTTCTCAAATTTTCCATAAGCTCATAGGAACTATAATATAACCTGACTAAATGTAGCTATCAGGGAGAGTAAATAAAAGCTAACTTAATATTAGCACCAACCTTGCAGGCTTTACTTCCCAATGAGCAGGTGGCTGAACAAACAATATACAGTATAACCCAGCATTTCAGGAAAAAAAAACCTGATTTGCAATTGCTTCCACATTGAGTTGCTCTACTAAGCTCCTTGGAAACCTCAATCTGTGATGCATATTATTTCTTGTTTGATAAAAGGCTCCGTGCTAAAAGCATGCCATATCACACCTGAATGCCGTTATCTGCTCTGGTTTTTCACTTTGTCTCTTAAATGTAACTAAGAGGGTTAGAAGCGTTGCTTACACAGAGGCATAGTTCCTGCAGAAATTGCCTTGTGACATAGTGCTAAAATAGCCAAGGGCAAAACACAGGTCTTCTGGATCGAGGTGTTAAAATACCAAATTGGGCATAGCCTCTGAATCTGATGCAGACTCTTGGTTTTCCAAATTACCATATTTTTCAGAGTATAAGACACACTCAGGTTTTGAAGAGGCAATTTTTTTAAAAAAAATAGGTAGGTAGATAGAGGGATAGAGAGGGAGAGAAAGAGAGAGAAATACAGTAGGTAGGTAGGGAGAGAGAGAGTGTAGATAGGTAGATAGGGAGAGGGATAGAGAGAAATAGAGAGAGAGAGAAATACAGTAGATAGATAGGGAGAGAGAGAGTAGGTAGATAGATATATAGGTAGATAGAGGGGGGGATAGAAAAATACAAGAGGTAGGTAGGGAGAGAGAGTGTAGATAGGTAGGTAAGTAGATGGATAGAGAGAGAGAGAAATAGAGAGAGAGAAATACAGTAGATAGGGAGAGAGAGAGAGTAGGTAGGTAGGTATATAGAGGGGGGAGAGAAATAGGTAGTGATGGATTGGATCATGACACACACTTGAAAGTAAAACAGGAAGACTGGAATTGGGGGGGGGGGTGTCTGTCTGCCAAGAACAAAGAATGCTTATCAACAAGAAATATGCATGTGTAAAACATGTAGCAATTATGGGGAGCTAGGTAACAGTTTACAGACCTCAGCTAAAAGTTAGAGGTGGACGTGGGCTACAGCAAATGAAATGTGTATTAGATAATTCCTGGGCCATTCATTAGCTAAGAGCTAGGAATGGGACAGCTATAGACCAATAGAACAAATTGTAGAATTATTACTAAAATGTTTATTAGATGGTGTCTCTTGTTATCCCACCTTCTCCTTTAGTGAAAATGTATAAAAGCTTCCTTAATCGTTTGTTCTTGGTTCTTGGCCTTTTGTCCAGGAACCCTTTTCCTTGGAGTACTCCAATAAAAAGCAAACAGAAAACCTGCACCTTGTGTCTGGCGTTCATCATTGGCTTCGGCACCAGGCTCAGACCCGAATTGGGGACATCAGTAGGAAGAGAGAGAGAGTGTTGATAGGTAGATAGAGGGATAGAGAGAAATAGAGAGAGAGAGAGAGAGAGAGAGAAATACAGTGGATAGGTAGGAAGAGAGAGAGTGTAGATAGGTAGGTAGAGGGATAGAGAGAAATAGAGAGAGAGAGAGAGAGAGAGAAATACAGTAGATAGGTAGGTAGAGAGAGAGTGAGTCGGTAGGTAGGTAGGTAGGTAGGTAGGTAGGTAGGTAGGTAGATGTTTCCAGGTGTATTTACCCATGTGCTGGAGAAGGAAATCACTGACCACCTTTGGAACAAATCTTTGTTTCTGCAGGCACAGTACTTAACCAACGTAATTCTCATCAACCACTCTAACTAAACAGCTTTCCAAAAGGGAAAAAAACCCCTTTTTGCACTTTGCAAACCTCCCCCAAACGGCCCGTTTTTTGCAAAAATGGGCCCGGGTTTTTTCAAATAAAAGGCATGAATAGCCTTGGGGGGGCTTGCAGAGTGCTGGGGGGGGGGGGGGAAATGAGGAAAAAATGGCCTGTTTTTTGGTCAAAAAAATTGCATGCATATCCTTATGGAGGCTTATAGAGTGCTGCTGAGGGCTGGGGGGGGGGCAAAAACGCCTTGTTTTTTGCTCATTTCTGCCCTCCCCAGCCCCCAGGAGCTCTCTGGAAGCCTCCATAAGGGTATGCATGTGGCCATTTTGGTGAAGGGGTGGGGTTTCAGGAGGCAAAAAATGCTGCATTGATGTATAAGATGCACCCAGATTTTCAGCCTCTTTTTAGAGGAAAAAAGGTGCGTCCTATACTCCAGAAAATATGGTAAAAGAAATTGAAATACGTGCTTTTAAAGTGGCTAATAAATTAAGTCTCAGAAGATTCCAGGGCCTAAAGAAGAGGGAACTCATTTCGTTTTAATTGTGATGATTTACAATGTACAATCTATTCTAATACTAAGTGTAAAAAGTTCCAGTGTAAAAGTTTAGGAAATCCTTGTCTTCAAAGAGCTGAAATCCTCAATTCAGCATGCCCATACTGAATGCACACTAACTTGTTTAGATGTATCTGAACAAGAACTCTGCAGAGGATATATTGTATGTAGCTCCGATTAGCTTTAAACAACCTGCGCAGAGGACAACTGATCATTGCACATGCAAGAAACCCGGAAGACAAACAGGCAAAGCTGCACATACCGGGCGACATGGCTTCACATGCCACTTTGGGCACGTGTGCCATAGGTTCGCCATCACGGATATATAATGTAAGAAATCTCTAGCCTCTGGACTTCAATTTTTTTGGGTTAATTTTAGTAAATATATTTATATAAAATGAATATAGTTTTAAAAAGTGTATTGTCTTGCTACTGATTTAATGTATTAATAAATAAAAACTTATACCGCTAGGCATATATTTGCTGTATTTCAATATTTGGCTCACTCTGAGAATAATTAGTTTCCTTTGTTCTATAATTGGTATGTATTTTATTTTATGCATTTAAATAGGTCCCCCCCCCGAAAGGGGTCTGTAGATTTCATCAAAACCTCAAAGGAGCCCATTGTAGGAAAAGGTTAAGAACCTCTATTATAGATAGAAAAATTGATGTATTCAGATTAGATTATAGGTAGTTCTTACTTAACAACTGGTCATTTAACCAACTATTTGACATTGTGGTAAACCCTCCCCCCCAATTACTTACAACTTGTTCTTGAAGTCACATCTGCTGCATTCCTCCCTCCCCATCATGTAATCAAATTTCAGGCTTGGCAACCAACTCACCTTTACAATCTGCATTTGTATCCCTCAATCACACGATATTTGAGAACAGATTTGTTTAACAACTGCAGCGACTCACTTAATAACCTGATTTTCCTAAGCATCACAATGACTCACTTCACAACTGTTATAAAAACAGCCGTAAAATAATCGGGTCATGTGGTAATCTGTTTAATGACTAAAATTCTGGGCTCTGCTGTGGTTGTTGAGGGCTACCTGCTGTACAACTCTCATAATTATTGATCCAGTGATAGGGATGACACAGATAATAATCCAAACTATTTCAAAGGGAATAGGTTACCTATATCCGCTCTAGTTCTTATAAAAGGACTATTAGATCTGAAAAAAAATACTGTTGATACTGTCATTTGGATGTTTGTATCTGAGATACAATAGCCCTACCCTGTAGGAGATGAATTACAGGATACTATCCTGTCCAATTGCTTTGAAAGAAACCAACTGTTTATCCACCGGGAGTAGTTTTGGCATGTATATATACTGAAATAAATAAATATATAAATAATGGTAACTTTTATTAATATTTCCTTCAAAATGAACAGTTATTGAAAACCAAGAGACTTCCTTTTCTTCTTTAGGGTTCTATAATATAGGACAGGGGTCTCCAACCTTGGAAACTTTAAGCCTGGAGGACTTCAACTCCTAGAATTCCCCAGACAGCAAAGCTGGCTGGGGAATTCTGGGAGTTGAAGTCCACCAGGCTTAAGGTTGCCAAGGTTGGAGACCCCTGATATAGGATACATCTTGTTAGTTACCCATAATCATTTGGAAAAAACAAAACGTAATGCAGCACAAGGTGGCCTATTTAGATGCCAGAAGAGATTATTCTACTTCAAAATGTTAATAATACAGTTTAAAAAGTTTTGTGTTTTGCATGTGTGTGTGTGGGCGTGGGCATGCGCACGCGCGCCCAATCACACGCGTATCAGAGAGGTCCCCGTCCCCCCATTTATGCTCTTATTCTTATTTTTGCACTTATGGGCTTATTCTTCCATCTACAAAATTAAAATATTCAAAATATTATCTTCATACAACATCCTTCTGAGTAGGTAAGGCTGAAATGTACTTACGTAGTTGCCCAAGGAATCCACGGAGAATTTGGAAGGGAGGAGCATTTTGCCATCAAAAAAGTGTCTACCGTGTCTATTTGCATGTGACCCTGGTTTTCTACAATACATAAAGCTACATCAAAAGTTCATGTTATTTAAACAAGACTTGTTTCTGGTCTTCTTTGGTGGTTATGTCTAAGGCAGGCTATCATGTGCTTATCTTTATGTAAAGGTGTGTAGGTGGGTGGTATAGAACTTCTCTGCACATTTAAGTTTCCTATATGTGTGTATATTTATTTTGATAACTGTGAACTGTGTAGGATGGAGAAGGATTAACTGTGGAGGCTTGAAAAATACGAGCCTCCTTTTTTACAGTAAGGACAAGTAACGAATATAGTGCATCTGAGAATGTAATAGTATATATAATAAATCAAATGCTTTCGCATTATTATGGTTAGATTTCTTTGATTGTGTACGTCTATGTAGGCATACACAAATACTGAGTAGCGGATCAGTGCTGGGATAGCACAAGGGCCCTCCAAATCCTGTTAGCTCAAGGACTTGATCTCATGTGAGCCTTTTAGAATTTAGAGGAAAAATTGGATTCGGTTTAAAATAAAAGTTGATTCAGTTTAGAATCAAATTCGATTCAGTTTAGAATCAAACATTTGATTCCTGCCTCCAGGTTGCTGTACTTGAAAGTTGGCAGTCTAATATTGCTTTATTAGCCAGATGCTTCCCCTCCTCCAGTTTGGCCAGCAGTTATTTAAGCTGCTTTTCTCCATCCTGGCATGTTCCAGGTATACCAGAACTGCAGTTGCTTCTCCAACATCTCTAGAGAGTTCCAAACGAGAAAGGCAGGTTTAAATTCAAAAACAGTGAAGAATAGGCTTAAGATGTAAAATGTATTAGGAAGGTATAATAGGTGAGAATAGAATGGTTGGATGTAATGCTTGAGAATGGAGAAAGGGTGTAAATGGGCTTCAGGGTGTAAGTCACTACTTAATAGAATTGCTATTTACCTATCTAGGTTCCAGGAAAGAACATATGAAATCAATTGGCAATTTGCCTTCTGCCATCCAAAACAAATCAGAAAACCAAATAAATACAAATCTGAAAGGTTTTGTTGGCATTTCATAAATTTCCTAGGTTAGCTGAAGCATACCTAGGACATCTTAAATTTAAATCATCGGTCATCTTCTAACAGAAGGAAGGCAGAGGTGGAGATATGTTTGTTATTCATAGCCAGCCAGTGTTTTCGTGCTGAATCCCACGAACCAGTCTGGATGTCAACAGTGGTGGATTTCACACTTTGTTACCACCGGTTCACCGCGCAAGCACCCATGAAGTGAGCGGCCACACAGGCCCTTGCATACACCTGGCCTTCCAAGCCACGCTCACAAGCCAAGTTGCTCTGCTCACGCATGCACCATTTGCACACATGCCTAGCCTCAAAAAAGTGCCTAAATAGCGCAGCATAGGGTGGGGAAGAGCAGGTGGGGTCAGGCCACCTTCAATTTCTGCTACCGGTTCAGGTGAACCAGTTCAAACCGGCTGAATACCACCTCTGGATGTCAAGCCTAAGGGCCAGAGGTGGGTTGCTCCCAGTTCAGACCGGATCGACCGAACTGGTAGTGGCAGTGTCAGGAGCTCCTCCCAATTGCCTGGATGCTTCTGTGCCTGGTGCACAGAAGTGTCAAGCACACATAATCACGCGCACGAGCATGAGTGAACCGGTAGCGCTGGGATTTGAAACCCACCTCTGCTAAGAGCAGGTAAGAGCAACAGAAATGCAGATAAAGAGTCAAAGAGTTGTGTCCTGCAGAGGAAGAAAGAGCTGAACAAGCAACACACTTTGAAAGTGTAAGCTGTGGAAGGAGAAGAGCCGCTGTCATTCTGGAGGGTGTGATTGGAGGTTCCTGAGTGCTAAGAGCTTTAGCTTTGAGATGTTTTTCCAAAGCTCTGGATGAGAGAAAGTCTGTATGCCATTTGTTTAGTGACAAAAATAAAAAGATACTTTTAGTCTCTTATCCCCTCTTTCTCACAGCAAATTATCCTGCTAAGGGAAATTAGGCACACTGGGGCTTCCTCTCCAGCCAATCTTCTGTTTTTCACGGTTGCTTTGGAAATAGGAAGAGGATTTTGTATTTTTGTACTGAAGCAACTGCAACTGGAGTATAAGAAATAACCAGAAGAAAACCTAGCCCTTGTTTATTCTGTGACTTTGGAAACAGCAAAAGAAGGACCCCAAAAATGAATGTTTGGGTGGTATAAAGTGAGAGCTCAGTTCAGAGATAAATTGCCCTCAGTATTCTTCATTTGGAAATCAAAAACTAGAGCCTTTGGAAATGATGTTTTGTTCTCTGTAGATTTTTCATCTAGGTTTTAAAAACAGTGAACGGACAGCCTTCAGCTTTGGCAACCAAGTGATAGATAAGATTTTTGAAATTTTAAGCTAAGCGGAAGGAGAGAAGAGAAAACTTTATAACATCATAATTATAAGTATTGAATACCATTCCTGCCCAAATGTCAGAAGTCCACATTTCCCTCAAGTTCAGTGTATGTTTGTATATATATGTATACAGGCATGGGCTTCAAAATTTTTAGCAAGAGGTTCTCTGCCCAGTTGCTGGGTGGGTGTGGCCATAGTGGATGTGGCCTAGTCCTTCTCCTGCACCATGGTGGAGGGGGGGAGGTGTTTTTGCCCTCCTGGGCTCCAGAGGTTTTCCTCGAGCCTCCAGGAAGGCGAAAATGGCCTCTCCAGGCTCTGTAGGCCTTCTGGAAGGCTGGCCCATTTCCAGCCTTCCTGAACTTTTGGTAGGCCTGTTTTTTGTCCTCCCTGAGCCTCCATGCACACTCTGCACTTACCTGCATCCAAAATGGGCTGCATGAGGACTTCTAGGAGGGGAGGGACAGGGTGGGTGGGGCCAGCCAGGAGTGGGATTTGGGGATTCTCCGAACTGCCCAGAATCTTAGCTAGAAGTTCTCCCAAAGCGCTGCAAACCCCCAGCAGCCAATCCCTGTATGTATATCTAGAAAAACCATGGTGGCACAGTAGTTAGAATGCGGTATTGCAGGCTAATTCTGCTGATTGCTGGCTGCCAGCAGTTTGGTTCTTATTGGCTCATGATTGACTCAGCCTTCCATACTTCTGAGGTCAGTAACATGATGCAGATTGTTTGGGGCACTTACTCTGTAAACTGCTTAGAGAGTGCTGTAAATCACTATGAAGTGGTGTATAAGTGCTATTGCTATCTATGTATAGGTTATTGGTTGGAGGAAAGTCTGGTCTGGATTTCGGGTCACTCTTTTGAAGAGATCATGTGACATAGGCTATTTGGGATTTTATCCTTCCTTATTAGAGCCATGACCCTCACTCTGGAAGACAATTGTGTCCAGATCCTAAGGTATTGGACAATTTTCATTCTGTCTCCAACCTTTTCTTTTTTGGAAAGATTTTTGAGAAGAGGGCCATAATGCAGCTTCAGAGAATTCCAGAGAAAAATGAATTATCTGGATATTTTCCAGTCAGGTTTTAGGTGTGGGTATGGAGCTAAAGCAGTAGTGATCATAATTATAGATGGCTTCTGGTTGCAGTGGGATGAGGATGGTACCCTCCACAACCTCTCCTTGGTTTTCAATGCTATTGTTTGTGGTATCCTTTTGGACTGAGCTGGGTGGTTAGGCACCAGGATCATGGCACTGCGGTAGTTCTACTTCTTTGCCCAAGATTGGTTCCAGTCCGTATTGATGGGAACATGATAAATAAATCTAGCTCATGGGTCCTCAAGACTTCATTCTTTCCCTGATGTTGTTCAACATTTATATAAACCTGCTGGGCAGGATCATTCACTGGCACAAGACTAATTCTAAGTTTATTGGAGATGGTCTGTTATAGATATTTACCCCGGGCCAACCAACCAGGCAACTAACTCTAGGCTACTGGGTGCCTAGAGCATATAGAAATCTAAATGGGGAAGTATAGCCTTCACTCAACACAAGAATAACTAAGTGGTTTGGGGTTTGGGGGGATCTTCCATTATTATTATTATTATTATTATTATTATTATTATTATTATTATTATTATTATTATTATTATTATTACTACTACTACTGTTGTTGTTGTTGTTGTTGTTGTTATTGTTATTGTTGTTGTTGTTGTTGTTGTTATTATTATTATTATTATTATTATTATTATTATTACTATTATTATTTTATTTTATTATTTTTCAAATTTATACCCTGCCCTTCTCCTAGCAAGGACCCAGGGCGGCGCACAGGCAATATTAAAAACCATACAAAAATACAAAATACATTATTAAAAGCTATTAAATTATATCCCATGCTAAAAACCCTTATAAAACCCTATAAATTAAAATTTATCTGAATAAAAGTCAGAAACAGGGGGCTATGCTAGGCCAGCTTGTTGGAATAAATACGTCTTAAGACGCTGGCAGAAGAGGCTCGGGTCCTGGTTACTTGAGAGACCGCCTCCTACCACATTCCTCCCTTCGACCTGTCCGCTCTCACAGAGTTGGCCTTCTCAGGGTGCCGTCAGCCGGTCAATGCCGACTGGCCACCCCCAGGGGGAGAGCCTTCTCTGTGGCGGGTCCGACACTCTGGAACGACCTCCCCCCCCCCCCCCCCCCGATATCCGTACCATCACGGACTTACGTCTCTTCCGTCGGATGGTAAAAGCTCATTTCTTTCGTCTTGCCGGCCTGACATAGATTAGGGACTTTTAATTCGTTATTTATGTTTTTAACTATTTATTCAATTTTAGCACAGTCTTATTGATTTAATTGTTTTTTAAATTTTGTATATTGTGTGGGGTTTTTTATCTTTCTGTGCACCGCCCTGAGTCCCTTTTGGTGAAAAGGGCAGTATATAAATTGAAAATAAAGTAAATTGAAAATAAAGGCGAAGGTCCGAGGTAGTGCGTAAATCGGGGGGTAGGTCGTTCCAGAGGGCTGCGCCCGCCACAGAGAAGGCCCTTTTCCTGGGTGTCGCCAACCGGCATTGCCCGGCCGACGGCACCCGGAGAAGGCCCTCTCTGTGGGAGCGGATCGGTCGAAGGGATGTATGGGGCAGGAGGCGGTCTCGTATGTAGCTAGGCCCCGAGCCATGGAGCGATTTAAAGATGGTAGTCAGCACCTTGAAGCGCACCCGAAAGGCCACAGGTAGCCAGTGCAGCTCGCGCAGGAGAGGTGTTATGTGGGATTGCCTTGAGGCACTCATAATCACCCGCGCGGCCGCATTCTGGACTAGCTGTAACCGAGTGCACCTCAAGGGGAGCCCCATGTAGAGAGCGTTACAGTAGTCCAACCGGGATGTCACGAGTGCTTGAGTGACTGTGCGAAGGGCCACCCGGTCCAGTAAGGTGCGCAACTGGCGTATCAGGCGTACCTGATAGAACACCCCCCTGGCCACGGCCGTCACACTGTCCTCCATGGACAGCAGGGAATCCAGGAGGACACCCAAGTTAGATCTCAGTGGGGTAGTATTAACCCAGATAGAACTAGTACACAATTTGGAGGTCCTTCTTGACTCATAGGTCCCTTTTGAAGATTAGGTGATAGTTGTGGGCAGATCCTTTGCTAACATTTATCCTATATGCCAATTGCAACCTTTTATGAATTTGGAGGCACTGCTCACCACCATTTATGCCGTGGTCACCTCCTGGGTAGATTATTGTATTGCAATAATAACTCTACATGAGGCTACCCTTGCAAATGGTTCAGAATATAGCAGCTGGGCAGGTAAAGGTATACCTCACTTTAGCAGTATTACATCACTATTATTTGTAGTGTGAGCTGCACTACAAATAATCCTCGCTTAACTATGGGAATTGGGACTGGCAACTCTGTCATTAAGCAACATGGTTATAAATAGCAATAGCATTCAGCTGTATATACTGCCCCATAGCACTTTACAGCACTCCACGGGTGGTTTACAATGTAAGCATTGCCCCCAATGATCTGGGTCCTCATTTTACTGACTTGAGGTCAACCTCGAGCCCTTTTCAGGATCCAACACCAGGCTTTGGTTAGACTTTGGCTGCCCTACTGCCTTTAACCATTGCAGCCCCATGGCTCCTAAAACGTGATATGAAACTATGTTGTGACAGTCCCAATTACCATCATTTAGTGACTCCTGCATGGACACAATGTTGCATGGTCACATGATCATCATTTGCAACCTCTGACTTTGCTTGTCAGAAGCTGGCAATGAAGGTCACAAATGGTGAACCCAGGACTGTGAAACACTATGATTGTTCTAATTGCAAGCTGGATGCCAAGTGCCCAAATTGCTCTCATGACTGCAGGGATGTTTTGGTGGCCATAACTAGTAGCTTACCTTGATGGTTTTGATGGCATGTTCTTGGTAGTTCCTTGATTAGGCTGTTGTTTACTACAAGTAAACCCCAGGTTATGAACCTTCCCCTAGTGAACATTTGACGTTACATGATAAGCACCCCCTAGTGTTTGGAAACAAATCCTGAAACTACTAATCTTGCGGCACCATGGCAGTTGTTCGCCTTTACGAATGATCACAGAGGCTCTGCAACATTTGTCTTTAACGTTGCCAGCCAAAATGGAGTTTCTGAGGGGTGGATGCAGTGGTGGGACTCAAATAATTTAACAACCATTTATCTCTCCTAATGACCGGCTGAGTAGGCATGGCTGGTTAGTCATGTCATGGTGGGCCTGGCCAACTCAATGTCACTCATGTTGCGGGGTGCCTCATCTCACCTGGCTTCTCCTTGTCATTCCCAGCCCTGCTTCCCCCCTCCCCTCCCAGCCCCTCCTTGTCACGCCTGGTGACAAGGAGGGGCTTGTCTCAATTTATGACCACAATTGAGCCCAAAATTTATGTTACTAAGTGAGAAATTTATTAAATGAATTTTGCCCCATTTCACAACTCTTCTTGTCACATTTGTTAAGTGAGTCACTCCAGTTGTTAAGTTAGTAACATTTATTTTATTTTTTATTTTAATCACATTTATATCCCGCCCTTCTCCACAAAGGACCCAGGGCGGCGCACAGGAATTTAAAAACATACAAAACAATAAATACAAAATTTAAAAACATATTAAATTATAATCCTATGCTAAAATCTACTTTTAAAATCCCCAATTTAAAACTATCTAAAAATAGTCCCCACGGGAGGTTAGGCTAGGCTGGCTTGCTGAAAAAGATGTGTCTTTAGACACTGGCGGAAGAGGCGGAGGTCCGAGATGGTACGCAATTCAGGGGGTAGGTCGTTCCAAAGGGCAGGGCCCGCCACAGAGAAGGCTCTTGCCCTGGGTGTCGCCAGACGGCATTGCCCGGCCGACGGCACCCTGAGAAGGCCCTCTCTGTGGGAGCGGATTGGCCGAAGGGATGTATGGGGCAGGAGGCGGTCTCGCATATAACTAGGCCCCGAGCCATGGGGTCAGATTCACTTAACATGGCTGTTAAGTGAATCTGACCTCCCCATTGCCTTTGCTTGTCAGAAAGTTGCAAAAGGGGATCACATGCTCCTGGGAGACTATAACCATCATAAATGTGAGACAGTTGTCAACCATCTGAATATCACATGACCATGGGGCTGCTACAACAGTCGTAAGTGTGAAAAATGTCATTTTTTCAGTAACTTTGAATAGTCACTAAATGAACTGTTGTAAGTCAAGGATTACCTGTACAAAAATACAAATAGCTTCATTGCTTGCAAAAAGTTTCCCTAAATACCAATGATTAGATTAAAAATGGGGGAGTACACACTGAAGATCAATGAGCCACAGCCACGGAAATCTAAACTGTTCTTTCAGAATACTTTCCTTTTCATCAGCAATACCTGCAACCTGCAGTTACAAGTCAGGCAGGGTGCCAGAGCACATTGAGGAATTAAAATAATTAAAATGCTATCAGCAGCCAACTCATAAAGTGAAACCCTTTAGCACAGGGGTCTCCAACCTTTGCAACTTTAAGTCTGAAGGACTTCAGCTCCCAGATTCCTCCAGCCAGCAAAGGAGTCTGGGAGCTGAAGTCCTTCAGACTTAAAGTTGCAAAGGTTGGAGACCCCTGCTTTAGCAGAAAGGTCATGGAAGCTCTCCAGAAAGTGGGTGGACATACTTGGGCTGCAAAATGCGGAGCTAAAGAGACAATTAACAAAGTATATAGGGGAGCCAGGTTCAAATTTCTGCCCCCCCCCCCCAGCTTGTCAGGATCACAATAAAATTAGTACATGCCACAGATATTTAAATAAACTTCAAGCCTGGTGTCATGTTACTCAGCCTTACTATCACGAGAGAAAACTAAAACAAATTGGACAGACGATCCACACCCCTACTTCCTTTTTAAAAAACAAAACAAAACACCTTACTATCAGTGAACAATCATGTGCTTTGGCCATTCCAAAGCAATGCAAGAGACTTCTGTCCCAAAGGTGCTTTCTTAAGAGGCAACTGAACTTTCTGGAAACCAAGAAAGTCTAGTTGCCTCTTGAAAAAAGCACCTTTGGCACAACTATGATCTGGATGACTGGAGAATCCCCATAGACAAGAGGCACCTGTGCTCAGTGAACTGACAAAGCACCCTTTTCCACCCAGGAGAAGCAATCCTTAGATCCATTTGCACCACTTAATGATACCAGCTGGTCTCACTCACCTCACAAGATATCCTAAGGAAATCATCTAGATTTAAGGAAATATTGTGTTGTAGGAAAGAGGGAAAGACACAGCTTGAAAAAGATTTTTTTTCTAGGCAGCATTGCTTAACTCGATCAGGCAGGCAATGGTGGTCTAAAAAGATTACCTCATCTCTTTTCCATCAGTGTGTGTGTGTGTGTGTGTGTGTGTGAAGTCTCCCGAAGCCCTTTTTTTTAAATAACAATCAAACAAAGAAGGCAAAGACTAGTCAGATCTCTCCATTTAGAGAAGATTGTGGTTTCAGGGAAAAAAGCGGCTCATGATTGTCCTCTCCTCTTAATTGGGGATGTAGGAGACAAGGAGTGGTTGGGAGGAGATTCAGCCATGTTGGACGTACACCCTAAAAGGACAGTGCCAGGAAGCAATAATAATAATAATAATAATAATAATAATAATAATAATAATAATAATAATAATAATAATAATAATAATAATAATAATAATAATAATAATAATAATAATTTATAACCCGCTCTCTCTCCCCGAAGGGACTCGAAGCGGGGCACAGGGAATTAAAACAAACAGAGTACAAAGTTAAAAACAAATTAAACTGGCCCTGCGCTAAAAACCCCTATAAAACTAAAACTATCCCTAGAAACCCCTAAAACAATTTAAAAACTTTAAATTACCCTAGGCCAGCCAAGCAGAAGAAGTGTGTTTTTAGTTTCTGTCGGAAGGAGCGAAGGTCCATGGTTGTTCTGATTTCGGGGGGAAGGTCGTTCCAGAGGGTCAGGCCCGCCACAGAGAAGGCCCTTCCCCTGGGCGTTGCCCGCTGGCATAGCCTAGTGGACGGCACTCGGAGAAGTAAAGCAGTGTAAAAGCTTAAAACAACCCTTACCCTTAAAAAAAAAACAAGCTCTGAAATAAAAGTACCAGCAAAGGAAAAAAAAACTCCAAAGAAGCTGCTCAGGCTATAGAAACTCTGGGTGTACTGCCAAGAACCATTAACAGCTTTACAATGTAAGAAGGCTTAACTGAAGAGGCAGTTTCTGAAAACACTTAAGCAGGGCAATAAAGATAAGCAGGATTAGGCTACAAACAACATACAGAGGCACACTAGAATGTCTCCTCCTGCCTTCCTGACAGGATTGACCCCTTAAAGTGGGAAAAACAAAAGGCTGTTGAAAGGAGATTTCTTTCAACAACCAGTTCGCCAAACTGTTCAGAAAGTTAACAACCGGTTCTCTTGAACCAGTGAGAACCCGCTGAATTCCACCACTGGTTGGGTGCACCCCTCTGACACTCCGTTTGGGCTTCTGAAGGCCTTGCCTGGCATGTTGCAGACCAAAATGGAGCTTTTCTCCAGGGGATGCCCAAACGGAAGTGCATACGACTGAGAGTCTGGAGAGGAGACTGCTTGATACATTTTTCACAAGGTAGTGACCCAGTGCAGCAGATTAGGTTGGAAGGAATAGCAATTATGGGGACCATGAGGTATTTCAGTGTATTGGGGAGGTTTGGGGTGGTCTTTGGCAGGTGACCTATTCCATCACTAAGCCCCCCCCCCCCATGGGCTTCCCCACTCTGAAATACCTCATGCACACTTAACAAATATCTTATTCGATTATGGGCAAAAGGAGGGAGTGATCCTGTTCAAAGTACAAGATTCACTCCCACAAATCCCACAAAGGTTACGGATGGAATGGACAGGCTTCATTCCATTCGTAATTGGAGGACTACCTGTATTAGCTTGTTTGTCTGTGTTGGTAGTTCCTTGATTAGGGTATTGTTTATTTCTTGATTGTTGTTCTAGTTAGAAGTTGAGGTAAGCAGCCATGTTACTGGATGTAATATAATGTACAATTTTGGAAAGATTTTTCACAGCCTAAACTGGTTAACAATATCTACATAAAAATGTTCAACTACCCTAACCCTTAAATTTTATGCTGCAAAAGATAAACAGATCTTTTCAAAGAGTGTATACAGCTGTCACTTTGTTTGAAAGAATATGAGTTCATGTTGAGAAAAAGCACACATAACGTGAGTTTCTAAAATGGTGCTTAAGACCACTAGACTTCTACTGAGGTTAAGTAAAAAGTACCCAAGGTCTTTAAAATCAGTCAAACTCAAATGGCTGGAATGCATTTCATAAATATTTTCCTCTTCTCTTTAAAAATCTCAGTTTCTAATGAGCTAGGGATGGTAAGAAAAAAAGCAAAATTATTGAGAGATCATTTATCAGGATTATCTAAACAGAATATAACATGCCCTCAATCTGAATTGACATGGTGCTGCCATATGAAGCCAATTCTTTTTTTTTTTTTTTATATTGAAAAAGTTTTATTGGTTTTACATTTTTTCTATAGGATAGGGTAAGGGATACAAAGAAATTTTGAGAACATTCACATCGAAGTCGTCGGCTCTTCCGGGACCTCAAAATACATTAATAACAATTAAAATAAAAACATTTTTCATCACACTACAAAGTGAAAGCGTGTACATATATCTAAATTCTCATTTCTATACTGTCAGTCTTTTACAAAAAATCCAAATACAAATATTATGCAAAGTTGTTCACAAGAAAAGTCAAGGCAAAGTTATTTTTTTGATCTAAGTCTCTTGGCAATTGAATCTTCTTTTTCTCCTTCCAGGCCCCCAGTAGGCGGGCCCGTGGCCCCCTCCGTCCCCCCTGGATCTTCCCCCAGGATAGAGGAATGTTTTTTAAGAAAGGCTTCCGCCTCAGCAACTGTTTTAATCCTCACTCTTCCTCCTTCCCAGAACACCAGCATCCCTTCGGGTGTCACCCACTTGAACCAAATCCCATGCTCAAACAATGTTTTAGACAAGAAGGAAAATTTCCTTCTTGCATCTCTAATCTTTCTAGGGATCTGCTTCAAGATAGCAACCGTTTTGTGTTGATAGATTAATGGACTTTCTCTCTGCTGTTTCAGGATTTCCTCTCTGGTTGACCTTCTAACAAATTTCACATGTATCTCTCTAGGCACTTCATTTATCCTGGCATATGCTGAGTTAATTCTATAGGCTAGGTCAATGTCCCCCCTGATCTCATCTTTAGGTTTTTGTAAATAGTCTGCTAAAATCGTGCTCATAAGATCAGGGAGGCATTCACCAGGTTCCTCAGGAACATTCTGAAATCTCAAAAAATATGTCATTCTTTCCATATCAATCCTAGACACATGCCCATTTGTTTCCCCAACCTCTTTAGTAACATTTTTAATCTCTCCCTTAACCTCCGCCAACCCCCCTTCCAATTCTTCATTCTTCTGCGTATTCTCCAGCACTTGCTTCCGTGTGTCCAATAACTCCTTCTTGAAATTGATGTTTTCTGCCCTCTGGGCCTGAATTTCTTGTACCAAAGTTTGTATAACAGTTTCAAGAGAAGCCATCCTTTGTTCTAAATTAGTCAGTGCTGTTTCTTGAGCCATGATTAACTGTTAAAGTCAGTGCCACTAAAATGGCGTTTTCAGGGTGGGGTTGGTGAGGCTGACCGGGAGCCAAAAGTTCTGATCAAGGTTGTAACGTTGTAAAATTCAGAAACCAAGAGAGAAACAATTTTCCAACTCAATAGGTATAATAGCGAAGGTACTCCAGAAAAGAAATCACAAATCCAAAAGAAAAAAATTTCTTCATTAAAAGCCAGAGATAGTCCAAATTGCAAAGAGACACTGAAAATTTTCCATAAACAAAATAGTCACTCAGGAACAAAGAGAGGCCATTTTCCACCGCCCAGCTCAGAGCCCGCAGGAGAAAGTAGTGAGAGAAATTGTGTCAGCCAGACCTAGAAACATTGTTGCAAGCAAGCCGCAATCCACTTTCCCTTAACGCAAACAGTCAGGATTAAAGATTTCCGCTCCTCGCCGCGAGGAACCATTTCCAAGTGCCGCTTAAGTCCGAGGGGGGGGTTTAAAAACAAACACCCCCCTCCCAGTCCTTTCAGCCCGGCTGACAGTAAGAAAAAACAAGTTCTTGAACACTCACTCTCCCCTTGCAGCTGAAGCCTCGGAAAGCCTTCCGACATCGACGTTTAGCCCTCTACATGGATGTGAATGGCGCCGTCCTCCTTAGGCGAAGGGAGAACCCCCCGCAGCATGTTCTCCTTCACCTAGGCCGAGGACAAGGGTCGCTTCCCCCACCGCCGTGAGGGGGGGCGTCCCTGTCAAGCCGGCCCTACGGGAGACCCCCAAAAAAGGGGCGTCTCGCCCCCGTGGGGGGGCAGAAAAAGCAACAAAGCGGCGAGCGAGCGCTAGGCTCGCCCGTCGCCGCTGGAGCCGGAACCGGAAGCCATGAAGCCAATTCTAAATGTGGGCATTCATTTGATTTATCCTCATAATATCATATACTGTATTTTTTGGAGTATGACACACCCTTTTTCCTCTAAAAAGAGGCTGAAAATCTGGGTGCGTCTTATACATTGAATATAGCATTTTTTGCCTCCTGAAACCCCGCCCCTTCACCAAAATGGCCATGTGCATACCCTTATCGAATATCGAATATCGAATATTTATTTGTATAACCGCGTCCTCTCCCCTAGGGGACTCGGAGCGGTGTACAGGGAGGAATAAAACAGCATAAAATATATACATGAATACAATAAATACAATAAAAACAAATTAAATTTAACTATCCCTGCACTAAAATTCCCATTTAAAATTAACAATCCCTAATCCCTGGGCAGAGACTAACCTAGGCCGGCCAAGCAGAAAAAGTGAGTTTTTAATTTCTGACGGAAGGAGCGGAGGTCCATAGTTGTTCTAATGTCGGGGGGAAGGTCGTTCCAGAGGGCTGGGCCCGCCACAGAGAAGGCCCTTCCCCTGGGCGTCGCCCACTGACAAAGTCTAGTGGACGGCACCCGGAGCAGTCCCTCTCTGTGGGAGCGAATCGGCCGGGAGGATGTATGGGGCAGAATCCGATCCCGCAGATAGCTAGGTCCCGAGCCATGGAGCGCTTTAAAGATGAGAACTAACACCTTGAAGCGCACCCGAAAGATGACAGGTAGCCAGTGCAGCTCGCGCAAGAGCGGTGTTACATGGGTATACCTTGCGGTACCCATTATTGCTCGCGCGGCTGCATTCTGGACCAGCTGAAGTCTTCGGGTGCACCTCAAGGGGAGCCCCATGTAGAGAGAGTTACAATAGTCCAGTCGGGATGTCACGAGAGCATGGGTGACTGTGCGAAGGGCGTCCCGATCCAATAGGGGGCGCAACTGGCGAACCAGGCGAACCTGGTAAAACGCCCTCCTGGCCACGGCTGTCACTTGATCTTCCATGGACAGCCGGGCATCCAGGAGGACACCCAAGTTGCGCGCCCCATCCACTGGGGCAAGATGTTCGCCCCCAATGGCCAGCGATGGAGTCAACTGGTTAAATCGGGCAGCCGGAAACCACAGCCACTCGGTCTTGGTCGGGTTGAGCTTGAGTCCGTTTCTTCCCATCCAGATCCGTACGGCTTCCAGGCACTGGCACATCACCGCTACGGCATCGTTGGGGTGGTTTGGGCTTATGGAGGCTTCCAGAGAGCTCCTGGGGGCTGGGGAGGGCAGAAATGAGCAAAAATAAGGCATTTTTGCCCTCCCAGCCCCCAGCAGCACTCTATAAGCCTCCATAAGGCTCTGCATGGTATTTTTTGACAAAAAAAACGGGCCATTTTCATGAGAAAAAAAAACCGGGCCATTTTTCCTCATTTTGCCCTCCCCCCCGGAGCACTCTGCAAGCCCCCCCAAGGCTATTCATGCCTTTTATTTGAAAAAAATGGGCCCATTTTGGCGAAAAACGGGCCATTTGGAGGAGGTTTGCACAGTGCAAAAAGATTTCCTCCCCCTCCCCCCTTTCGGAAAGCTGTTTAGTTAGAGTGATTGATGAGAATTACTTTGGTCAAGTACTGTGCCTGCAGAAACAAAGATTTGTTCCAAAGGTGATCAGTAATTTCCTTCTCCAGCACATGGGTAAATAAACCTGGAAAAACGTACCTACCTACCTACCTACCTACCTACCTACCGTATTTTTCTCTCTCTCTCTCTCTCTCTCTATTTTTCTCTCTATCCCTCTACCTACCTACCTATCTACACTCTCTCCCCCCCTACCTACCTACTGTATTTCTCTCTCCCCTCTATCTACCTACTCTCTCTCTCCTCCTACCTATCTACTGTATTTCTCTCTCTCTCTATTTCTCTCTCTCTATCCCTCTACCTACTTATCTATCTACATACACTCTCTCTTCCTACTTACCTACATACCTACTGTATTTCTCTCTTTCTCCCTATCCCTTTATCTACCTACCTACCTAAATATACACTCTGTCTCCCTACCTACCTACCTACTGTATTTCTCTCTCTCTCTCTCTCTCCCTATCCCTTTATCTACCTACCTACTTTTTTAAAAAAATTGCCTCTTCAAAACCTGTGTGCGTCTTATACTCCGGTGCGTCTCATACTCCTAAAAATAAGTACTTGTTTCTAACCAATGTGTTGCACAACATAATTACAGTGAGGCCTCTGGATTCACTTTAAGAAAATGAGAGGAATAAAACTCATCCAAAAGAATATATTAAGTCAGGGAAGGAAAGAAGAGGAACTAAAATATATTTTTCTGATTTTCTGAATTTATTAGTGAATAGCCTGATTTGCCTATTGATTGGATTTGAATAGGCAGATTTCTCAGTAAGATGTAAAGAGGATCTACAGGATATGGTAAGAAAGTTAAGATTTCTACATCTCAATTTAAAAAAAATAATCAAATACAGGTAGTCCCTGATTTACAACTGTTCATTTAGTGAGTGTTCAAAGTTACAACAGCACTGGAAAAAGTGACTTATGACCATTTCTCGCAGTTATGACCTTTGCACCATCAAATGTCAGATGCTTGGCAACTAGTTCATATTTATGACCTTTGCTGTGTCCTGGGGTCATGGGATCATCTTTTGTGGCCTTTTGACAAGCAAAGTCAATGGGGAAGCCAGATTCATTTAACAACTGAATTACTAACTTTTCAATGGCAGTGATTCACTTAACAACTTTGGCAAGAAAGGTCGTAAAAAGGGGCAAAACTCACTTAACAAATGACTCAGTTAACAATAGAAATTTTGGGATCAATTGGTAAATTGAGGACTACCTGTAGTTTTTTTTTATATATTGCTGTTTTTCCTTTCCTCCCTTTCTATTTCAACATTCTCTTTCTCCCTTATTTTCTTTATATTTCAATATTTTACATATACATTATAAACAAACCACAAAGGAGTTCGTAAACCATGATGATGCTATTGAAGTTATGCTTCTTTTTTAGCTGTGCAATACTCATAACACAGAGGTTTAACTGCCCCATCGTGGCTGCCATCTTGATTTTCTTACCATCCCTGTGGTTGCCATGGAAAAAGTTAAGGAAATGATTTGGGTTTTTTATTCAGAAAATGTAGGTGGTCCTAACTGCTGAGGTTCCAAAACTGTTCTTATAAACCTCTTGTGAAAATATAGTGACTAATTTCATAACATGATGTGTCCAAATATATCTGCTTGGAGTAAGCACAGATTCATATTTTGTCAGTGAGTTCCTATGTTTGGGGGAAAAGATCCCTCTGTGCTTTAAATTTCCAAATAACTGGGGCAATGGAGGGTTTGCTGAATAATTTATCAGCACCCAATTTTGTTCCAGGAAGGAATGCAATATTTCTCAGTTCTTGTTTTTTATTTGTCAGAATTCTACAATTCTCATTTTCAGGATCCAGTCAAAATATCCAATTTTGGATGTTTCGATTGAACAAAACACCAACATCTTTTGCAAGTAGATAGGTTGTGGCTTAAAGAAATCTAGAAGGCATTAGAACAACATTTATTGTTCAATCATTAAGTCGTGTCTGACTCTTGGGGACTCTATGAACGATAGCATGCCAGGCTCCCCTGATGTCCAAATTCATGTTCACATGAACAGCATACCACTCGGGCCAATGGGAGAATTATCTTGTGGGTTCCGTCTACGAAAAATTCATCTTACGGGACCCAGGAGAAGACTCTTTTATGATGCAGCACCTGCCATTTGGAAAATGGCTCTCTACATGGGGCTCCCCTTGCGGTGCACCCGAAGGCTACAGCTGGTCCAGAACGTAGCCGCGCGGGCAGTTTTGGGAGCTACCAGGTACTCCCATGTAACACCGCTCCTGCGCGAACTGCACTGGCTGCCTGTGGCCTTTTGGGTGCGCTTCAAGGTGTTGGTCATCATCTTTAAAGCGCTCCATGGCACAGGACCTAGTTACTTGCGGGATCGTATCCTGATCGAAATACTGATAATTAGTAGGGACCAGGAACTTGGAATTGAGATCAGAACTGCCACTTGTTAGGGGTGTGGTCGAAAAAACAGAACACTACTTAGTGATAAAACAGGCAGTTCTACTTGCCACCATAACCCAAGATGTATTGGCTCATTAAGTGGGTCATGCCCTCGTGACATCCCGTCTAGACTACTGCAACGCTCTCTACATGGGGCTTCCCTTGAGGTGCATCCGAAGACTACAGCTAGTTCAAAATGCGGCCACGCAGGCAATTCTGGGAGTCCCCAGGTACTCCCACATAACACCGCGCGAGCTGCATTGGCTGCCTGTGATCTTTCGGGTGCGCTTCAAGGTGTTGATTACCATCTTTAAAGCGCTCCATGGCACAGGACCTAGTTACTTGCGGGATCGTATCCTGCCCCATACATCCCTTCGGCCGATTCGCTCCCACAGAGAAGGACTTTTCCGGGTGCCATCCACTAGGCAATGCCAGCGGGCGATGCCCAAGGGAAGGGCCTTCTCTGTGATGGGCCTGACCCTGTGGAACGACCTACCCCCCGATATTAGAACTACCACGGACCTTCGCTCCTTCCGCCAAAAACTTAAGACTCATTTGTTCAATCAGGCTGGCTTAGCCTAATTTACTCTTCCCGCTCCAGTCTGTTAGCTTAAATTGTTCTATTTGGTTTTAAATGGGATATTGTTTTAATGTGTTACAAATTGGTACAGGGTTATTTAATCCAATTTTAATTATGTATGTATTGTTGTGCTTTTAGATGTTTTAATTGTTCCTGTACACCGCCCCGAGTCCCTGTTGGGAGAGGGCGCGGTCTAGAAATTAGATAGATAGATAAATAAATAAATAAATAAATAAATAAATAAATAAATAAATAAATAAAATTATTCCCCTGAAGCTTAGACTGGCCCCAACCCTGCTGGCCTTTCTTGTTATTCTCCCCGTGGTCCAGTAATGGTGTGGAGTTTATCCGCTAGTTATATCATATATAAATGATACTCTACTGCAGGGCTACTTAAGAGCAGCTGTCAGTAAATGGTCTTCATTGGGAACAACTTGCCAATCTCAGCTCTGTGGTCCTATCTCCTTGCTTCCCACTCTGCTTACTGCCTCTTGGGTTTTTCAACTCAGTCCAGCTGTTCTGACCCGGCTCCCAAACACAACAACCACGCTGTTTGTTACTAGCATTCCCTTTATTAGGAGCGCCAGGAACCCTGGCAAAGAGTCAGTCTCTCTCTCTCTCTCTCTGTCTCTCTCTGTCTCTCTCTCTCTGGTCTCTCTCTGGTCTCTCTCTGTCTCTCTGTCTCTCTCTGTCTCTGTCTCTCTGTCTCTCTGTCTCTGTCTCTCTCTCTCTCTCTCTCTCTCTCTCTCTCTCTCTCTCTCTCTCTCTCTCTCAGCACGCTAATGAAGTCTCTTAAGTGCCTGTGGGAATTGAAGCTTGCTCCCTTTCCCCCTGAAATGACTCCAACCCACCAGGAGTCTCACAACACTCGTACCAGAAGTCCTGGAAGGTGCGCGTTTTTTTCTCCCAGCAGCAGAGACCCCCCACACACACACACACTCTGAAGGCACACTCGACTCTCAGCGCCACAGATTCCAGGAAAGAATTTCAATACAGTTCCAGGCAGGATTCAGGGGTGGGATCCTACCTAACCACCAGTTTGCTTTGCATGCATGTGCCTGATGCACAGTGTGTATGTGCACAGTTATCCCTTGCTCTGACAAACAGCAGATTACACAGCAGGGGCAGTGGTGATTCTGCATGCGCATGTTGCACACGCGTGTAGTTTGCTGGTTCCCGATAAAAACAGGTATGGAGCAGGGGTGGGTGGGCAGGCCCGAACTCATTTGCTCTTTGCTGCTTACTGGAACTACCGGTTTGCCCGAACCATCCCAAAACATTAGAATCGCACCCCAGGCAGGATACAGTAATTTGGACTATCGGTGGCTGACTGGCAGGGAGACAAATAGTTGTCGCCTCTACCCCCTGCCTTTTATCTCCAGAGTTAGGGTGGGGCAGTGATGGTTCTTCCATCCTGAGGATTGGCCCAGGCTCCGCCTCTGTCTCTATCTCTGACAGCTCCATTCCCTCTTCCCCCTCGGAGCTTTCAGATTGCCTTGATGCTCACCCCAACTCCCACTCTGCCTCCTCATCTAATTCGGTTGCCAAGGGGACTGGTGGCCATTCACCTTGGCAGAGTAAGAGTAAGGTCTTCCCAATAGGTGGGTGTAAGGTCCCACCTATTGAGTGTAAGAAGAGTAAGGTCTTCTCAATAGGTGGGTGTAAGGTCCCACCTATTGAGTGTAAGAAGAGTAAGGTCTTCTCAATAGGTGGGTGGTTAGTGGTTAGAGTGCACTAACCTTGTTGGTGTTGATCTTGGACTTTTGTGGATGACCTTTGTTTCTCTCAACCTATCCTTCATCTAACTGTGGGCTGAACTCTCTAACCACCCACCTATTGAGAAGATTTTTCTTCTGAGCACTTGCACTTGTTCGGTGCCCCCCTTTGCATTGGATTTCTTGTTACTTACCAGTAAATAATAAATCACACTGACCTATGTGCGCCCTGCCTGAAACAAAACAGTAGACCTCATATGGCATATATGGGCACGCTGTAATTTTCCTAGAGGAAAGGCTATAAATGTTATATATAGTTGACACTGTCCATATATATAAAATGTTCAATCCTTTGTGCTCCTTGGAAAATAGGATTTGCTGCGCTCCACAGTGTCCATGCTCATTCTTTCTTATGTAGGGTCATAAACAGGTAAGCTCTGATAGAATCCCTACTAATCCCATTGAAATGAAAGCAATTTCTGTCTGGGTAGAAATCTACAGAAATGTTAATGCTTATCAGAAGGTTAATTTTATAGCTCAGTCTGCTCAGACGAAAGAAAAATTGGATAAAGGGTGTGGGGGAAAAAGTGTTCTGCAAATAGATATTTGAATGGATAAATACAATGGCTTCTACAATGAAACAGAGAGGCCAAACTTTTTTTAAAAGTCTTTTTTATGCTTCCTGTGGAGTAAATGTCTCAGGGTACTTTTAGGAACCTGTGGCCTTAGAACCTCTTCAGAAGGCTGAAAAATGCATCACTTGGGGACAATTAAAGTAGAATACATGCTGCTAGAATGTGGCCGAAGAGTCTTTTTAGATTCCCCCCCCCCCACCCCTGATATGGTGGTAAGATCTAAATGTCCTTCCTGCTATGGGAACAAACCATTGTGCCAAATTTGCAAGAACCGAGACAGAAGTCCCTTCCCTGGAAAAAAACCCCAGCATGTTGCGACCTTGTATCTGCTTTAATGAGGGATTTCTTCTTTATTGAACAAGTCGTACTCTGTGGGCTATATACAAGTCCAGATGGATTTTCTCATGTGGAGGGTGCAGGGACAGAATTTGCAGATACAGATTATGCCTTGTGAGAAATGTAGACCCAAAAATACTAAAAATATAATTTCAGATGCCTCGTGCTATCTTATTCTAGTATTTTGACTTGTTATCTGTGGAATTAATTCAGGACAATGCTTCAAACATTGATAATGGATTTTAAATGAATTGTGCTTACTAGCTAGTACCTTCTCTTTTGCATAATGGAGGTGATGGAGTGATTCAACATAAAGCTGATGTCTGAAAAATCTTTTATCCCCCCCCCCCCCCCCCATTTAAGTGTTTGTTATGTGTCTGGTTGTTGCTTCTTTCCCAGACCTTTAGTCTTGGACAAAATTAAATGAATAAAATCTATACCATAATACTCACAATCTAAATTTATTATAAATTTATATAATTTTATATTTAAATATAGTATATTTATTATACTTATATTCTAGACTGTTGGTGGCACAATGGTTAGAATGCAGTATTGCAGGCTAATTCACTGCTGACTGCCAGAAGTTCGATCCTGACTGTTTCAAGGTTGACTCAGCCTTCCATGCTTCCGAGGTTGATGAAATGAGGACGCAGATTGTTGATGGCAATATGCTGACTCTGTAAACCGCTTAGAGAGGGATGTAAAGCACTGTAAAGTGGTATATAAGTCTAATTGTTATTCTATTTATGTTATGCTGTCTTGTTTTACCATCTACATGGTTTTTGTAATATTTTATTCTTGTTAGTTTAAATATATAAATATAGTTTATAGTTTGGGGAGAGCCAGCGTGGTGTAGTGGTGAATGTACTGACCTAGAAACCAGGAAACTGTAGGTTCTAGGCCTCCCTTAGGCATGAATGCCAGCTGGATGACTTGGGACAGTTACTCAGCCCAACCCCATCTCACAAGATGGTTGTTTGAGGGGAAAATAGGAATGAGAAGCATTAGGCATGTTCACTGCCATGAGTTGACTAAAATTATTATTATTTTTTAAATGGTTGGGTAAAAAAAATGAATAATCATAGTTTTAACATCAGTATAAGTATAATTCCTGTAGTCAGATCTTAATGTTACAAAGTTTTACAATTTTATGCTACTAATTTCTCTATTTTATAGGAATTACTAGCAACTCGCAACCCTCATTCTATACCTTAAATTTAGTTTCTTGGAATGATTGTAATTTTATATATTTTATAACCTATGACTAGAATGAAAATGATGATGAGATTATATTAGTTTTAAATGAAACTCAATTCCTATTCTAAGGGAAAAGGTGTGGTATGGATGTCCCTTGATTTAAGTGAGTCATGCAGCGCATATAAAAAGCTTAAAAGGTTTTTGAAAAGGGTTGAGGCTCCCTGTGTGGGAACATACAATAAATGAAGCTACTTCGCCTAAAGAAGCTTTTGACAATTTAACAATCTGCCAGCTGAGCAGCAAATTTAAAATGGTGAATGCTTGACAGGAAGTTAGTTTTACAGTTCAATCTGCTCAGGCGTGAGGAAAAAAATTGATAATGTGTTTGTAAAGGAAATTTAGTGTCCCGCAAATACATATTTGAACAGAGAATATTTTCTGGAATGAAACAGAGAAGCTAATCTTTTTCTTTAAATCCGAACTATGCTTTTTATGCTAGACTTAGTGGTTACTAAAATAATAAAGCATTTTCTTTTTGTTTTCCTAATTTCTATAGGTTGTATTGGATTAAATGACAAAGTATCCTGAAATAGGAATTGAATGCCTTTCTTTAAAAAATTGCAGTAGAGTGGGATAAAAATCTGATTGTAAAAGAGAAATTAGCCACTTTATCCTTGCAGAGGCATTTTCTTAAAGTATTCTTTATTGTTTCTTTATTCTTTATTAAAGTATTCTTTATATACCTGGCTCTCCGCTATGTAACAGCAGCCCTGCCCGAGCTACTCGAGGTGATCGCCGCGATGGCGGTGGAGACCCCCAGACTTATAGTCATGGGGGACTTTAACCTGCCGTTGGCGGGCGAAACATCCGAGGCAGCTCGGGAGTTCATGGCTTCCATGACGGCCATGTACCTGACCCAAGTAGTTCAGGCCCCCACTCACGAGGGAGGACACACGCTGGATCTGATTTTTGTCTCTGGACACTGGATTAGTGATCTCGGAACAGGGGATTTAGTCATCTTACCCTTGTCATGGACAGATCACTCTCTCCTTCGGATAGACTTTCTAACCGTCACACCCCACCGCGGGGAGGCGGAACCGGAGACACCGAGTTGGTTCCGCCCCAGGCGCCTGATGGACCCAGAAAGGTTCCAGAGGGAGCTTGGGCCAGTACCTGTGTCCCTGCCCCGCGGCTCGACTGAGGATCTGGTGGCCGCATGGTATAGTGCGGCCACGGGGGCCTTGGACCGAGTCGCACCCTTGCGGCCTCTCATGCGGCGCTGAGTCACCCAGGCTCCTTGGTTTACCGAGGAGCTTCGGGAGATGAAACGCCGCAAGAGACGCCTAGAGAGTAGGTGGAGATCTTCTCGATCCGAAGCTGACCGAACACTAGTGAGAGACCATGTTAGGACTTACTTAGTGGCACTAAGAGTGGCCAAACGTGAGTATTGCGCCACTCTTATCGCGTCCGCGGAAAACCGCCCTGCCGCCCTGTTTGGGGTGACCCGCTCCCTCCTCCATCTGAGGCCGCGGGAAGCCCCTCTGCAGGGTCGAGCAGAGGAATTTGGAGTATTTCTGCAGGACAAAATCACTCAGATTCGGAACGAGTTGCCCTCCACTTGTGGTCCAGTCGAGGCGTCCAGCGCTGGTTTTGAGATTACACCTTGGGAGGAGTTCGACTTTGTTACTACCGAGGATATGGACAGGTTGCGGGGGAACCTTAGAGCCACCACATGTTTATTGGACCCGTGTCCCTCCTGGCTTGTACTGGCATCCTGGGAGGTGACACGAGGCTGGCTCCAGGGCATTGTGAATTCATCTCTGAGTGAGGGGTACTTGCCTACCGTTTTGAAAGAGGCGGTGGTGAGGCCCCTCCTCAAGAAACCATCCCTGGATCCAGCTTTATTAGAGAACTATCGTCCCGTCTCCAACCTTCACTTTTTAGTGAAGGTTGTTGAGAGTGTGGTGGCCCAACAGTTTCCCCGACATCTGGAGGAAGTTGATTATCTAGACCCGCGCCAGTCCGGCTTCCGGCCCGGTCACAGCACCTCGACGGCATTGGTCGTGTTGGTGGATGATCTCTGGAGGGCACGGGATAGAGGTTGTTCCTCTATCCTTGTCCTATTAGACCTCTCAGCGGCTTTTGATACCATCGACCATGGTATCTTATTGCACCGATTGGGGGGGTTGGGGCTGAGAGGCACCGTCTTACGGTGGTTCTCGTCCTACCTCTCTGCTCGGTCGCAATGGGTGTTGGCAGGAGGGCAGAGGTCGTCCCCAAGGCCACTCACATGTGGGGTCCCTCAGGGGTCGGTCCTCTCGCCACTCCTGTTTAACACCTACATGAAGCCGTTGGGCGAGATCATCCGTGGTTTTGGGGTGGAATACCATCTGTACGCTGATGACACTCAGTTGTAGATATCCACCCCAAACCACCCCAACGATGCCGTCGAGGTGCTGTCCCGGTGTCTGGAGGCCGTACGGATCTGGATGGGTAGTAACAAACTCAAACTCAACCCCTCCAAGACCGAGTGGCTGTGATTTCCGGCACCCCGGTTCAGCCAGATAAGTCCAACACTGGCCATTGGGGGCGAACAACTGGCCCCCGTGGAGAGGGCGCGCAACTTGGGCATCCTCCTGGATTCCCGGCTGTCCATGGAGGACCATGTGACGGCCGTGGCCAGGGGGGCGTTCTATCAGGTACGCCTGATACGCCAGTTGCGCCCCTTACTGGACCGGGGAGCCCTTCGCACAGTCACTCAAGCGCTTGTGACATCCTGGCTGGATTACTGTAACGCTCTCTACATGGGGCTCCCCTTGAGGTGCACTCGAAAGCTACAGTTAGTACAGAATGCGGCCGCGTGGGTGATTATGGGTGCCTCAAGGCAAACCCACGTAACACCTCTCCTGCGCGAGCTGCACTGGCTGCCTGTGGCCTTTCGAGTGCGCTTCAAGGTGCTGACGACCATCTTTAAATCGCTCCATGGCTCGGGGCCTAGCTATATACGAGACCGCCTCCTGCCCCATACATCCCTTCGTCCGATCCGCTCCCACAGAGAGGGTCTTCTCCGGGTGCCGTCAGCGGGGCAATGCCGGTTGGCGACACCCAGGGGAAGGGCCTTCTCTGTGGCGGGCCCGGCCCTCTGGAACGACCTACCCCTCCGCCTCTTCCGCCAACGTCTTAAGACGTATTTCTTTCAGTAAGCCGGCCTAGGATAGCCCCCCGTTTCTGACTTTTTAAAATATAAATTATAATTTGGGAAGGTTTTAACATGGGTTTTAGCACGGGTTAACTAATTTAATATATTTTAACTGATATTTATTGTATTTTGTGGTTTTAATAATGCCTGTGCGCCGCCCTGGGTCCTAACAAGGAGAAGGGCGAGGTATAAATTTAATAAAATAAAAAAATAAAAAAATAAATTGTCTGGTGTCCATATATACGGATTCACATGCTGTGGGAGTTTACATCCTCAAATCCCCACAGCTTCAACCTTAAACTGTCTACCATGGATCTCACCCCATTCCTAAGAGATCTCTAAAGAGACCGTGCATAAGCGCACCAGCATGCCTACTGTCCCTGTCCTATTGTCCCCATTTATTTGTACTCATTTCCTTTGTTCATGTTCATGTTTATACTTAAACCTGTTATCTTGTGCATGTTTGACAAACTAAATAAATAATAAAATAAAATAATGTAACTTAAACATACTTCAGAAACACAAAATGTTTGGACCAATGTAATCACAGTAAGAGTTATGAAACAAATGTGGACAATTCTATTGCTATGTGCCTAAAGTTGCTGTTTCATTATATAAGAAGCCAGTATGATTGCACTGATAAGATTGTGATGCTTGTAACATCCTTGTTATTTCTAACCATTCGCTTCCGCATTTACTACCATCAAATGTTGCCCAATGTGGTGACGAATGAATGGGGTAGAACAAGCTGAATTTAAATTTGGCGTGCTGTTAGAAAATTGGTTTGGGTGGGTTGCACTCATTCTGAAAGAGCAAGTGTCCTTTCTGGACTGGTCCATGATCTTCCGCTGTCACGAAATTCACAAGTAGTAGTTATGGCAAGTAGTGCTTTGGTGCAATTATGCTTGGTGTGCCAAATGCAACCCTCTCTGAGTCAGCTGGATTTAGTAACTGTTATTCAAGCCTTTGTTACATCCTGTTTGATTATTGGAATATCCTCTACATAACTATAGTGGTACAAAGTAAGGCAGCTAGGTTGCTAGGTTTAGAGCAAGGAAGATAATGCCAGTTGCTTTCTGGACCCAAAGTATATGCTCTACTTTTTTTAAAAGCCCCATCTTTCCTACTGCTCTTCATCTCTTCATCTGACTCTTTTGAAGAAGTCCCATTCTGATATGTGGGAGGAGGGTAGATTATTTAAATAGCTTAAAATGATGTTTAGACTTCCTCTGCCCCCCCCCCCCCCCAAAGATGAAGCAATCAGCATGGTCATGACTGCAGGTATTCAGATATAAAGTATAAATGTGCAGCTTTTCCTTTTTGATCAGCTTCCAAGAGGTGTCTGGCAGACCATCATTAGAAATAAGATGTTGGGTTTATTCAGCCTCCCTTTCCTTCTCTCGCATGTGTTATCTTTCAACTTTGATATGCTTAACCAGGATGTCCACGTTATGAGAGTTAAAGTTCACATTGCCCAGAGTTCACTATGTTTAGGAAGGCTGAACAAGATAGATGCTTGGTCTAATTTCACAAGGCTCCTCAATATTCTGCAGGCAAATCTTCCCAAATTTACTTGAAAAGAGAAACTCCCCAAGCCACTTCTTTCTGCCTTGGGTCAAAACATTTTCTGAAATCATTGGAGGTATTGGGGTTGGCTATTTTAATTTAAACAATTAATGTAATAAGTAAAGCAAGGTTTGGTTTTTTCCCCTGACAATCTTTTTATAACTCCGCTGCTATATACCCTCCAGAAAATTGAGTCTGCAGACTACAAAGATAGTCTGCTGTACACAACGATGTCTGCTTCATAATATGAGAACGCTTATTATATAACTCTGTTCAAAACTCATTAGGCATCTAATTACCAAGATAAGCCACACTAGGAAAAAAGTACATGTTTGCGTTTTGCTAATATATGTGCACGGTATTGAATATGTAATTGGGAATAACCGAAGCAACATTTTCTTTACATACATTTGCAAAATAAGATTAGGAGCGGAGTCAGCTGAATCCCCCTGGCATAGTCAGATGCAGATCAAGCAGCAGAAGGAGTGAGGGGAAGGCTCAGAGGCTTTTTTTTTTTTTTTTGCTTCCAGTTTTATTCCAGTGATTCCATGCCAGAGTTAACATCTACTTCCTTTTGACAGCTTGAAAAGGCCGTACTCTTCTTTATTACATGGGGGAAGGAAAAAACAACAACTTAAATTTCAATTTTATGCAGAGGAAGATAAAAACACTTGTACGCTGACCTTACCTTAACCTTATCCAATGAAGGATGGCATAATAAGCAATTAAGCAAATGTAGGTAGTTTTTAGAGATAGGATGGCAATCAGTTTTCCTCTGTGTCCATAGTAAATAACCGTGTTTTTTTTTAAGGTAAAGTAATGCCACAAAACAATCAGGATGCGAAAATAAGCCAGCAGGAAGTGATGTGTGATTCAGCAGAGCATCCAAATAAAACTTTGGGGTGAAAGTGAATGCAGGTGCTTGGATTTGGAATAAACCTGCCTTTGAGTGAATACATTCTTTCCTAAGGTGTGTGCATATTTGAGATGGCCAGAAAGTGGCCAGGTGGGATGGAAGAGACCATGGTAATAATTCAGAGCTGAATTCTGTGCCAATTGATTGAAGGAAATAGATGCAAGGAACAGTAAAGGAATTTAATAAATTGGCCTGGTTGAAAAGGGGAGTAGCCCTTCAGGTTGTTTCTCCAATTAAAATCTACCCATTCAGTGTCAGAGTCCTGCCTTCTCTCTTGAATGGGAAAATCCTTAATATTCTTTTGAGTGAAAAGACAATCAGGCTCATAGTCTGCCCTTCCCTTGGTATTGCTGCCACAATCAAGTCTGCAATTCTTCCACCTGGCCCTCCTTTTTGAAATCACCAATAGCAACAACATAGACCAGAAAGTGGAATAATGATATTGGAGTATATTGCTCCACTTTCAATTGTGGTGTTTTTCTTGCCTAGAACTATGCTGTTCAATCCTTTCCAAGTTTTTTTTTTCTGAGCCAATAAGCATCTTTCAATCTCATACTTGTGTCATCAGTGATAATATCAAGTAATTATTTATTTCATTTTTGTACCGCTCCTATCTCCCGGAAGGGACTCAGGGCGGTGCACAGGAAAATTAAAAATGAAGATATACAAACATACAAATAAATACAACTACAAACGTTAAAATATAATTAAATTTGAAAATAGCCTGTGCTAAAATACCACTAAAATAATAAAAGTTACCAAAGGTTAAAAGTCATTAAAACTCAGTCTGTAAAAATGGTCATCGGGTCTAGGCTAGGCCGGCTAGGTGAAAGAGGTGGGTCTTAAGACGTTGGTTGTTCTCTTTTTCAGTTGCCTTTGATTTTCCAAATATCAGAGTCTCCTCCAATTTATGCTGACTTTGCATTATCTGTACAAAATATTTAAGCTTTGGCATAAATATTCTTTGTTACAGTGAACAGTCAATTCAACTTCATATCCTTTTGAATTATTTGTTCTTTTGTTCTTTTTGTGGCCTATTGTCAACAATCTTCTCCATCAAGAATTAGAAAGGCGCTACTTTTAAATGGGGAATATTATATGCTAAATCACATGCATGGTTAATGTTCTATTAAAAAATATTTGCTTGGTTGCGATAAAGAATTAAGAAATATATACATCTGGAAATATATCTTATAGTTTGCAGCTATGAAAGCTTTCCAAAGAGTGAAAGTAGAATACTCTCAGCTAAGTACAGTACAGGCTAATGTAATATGACAGTAATAAAATCAAGAATGTATATTAGTTACCAGTTACTTTGAGAATGAGCCAGTGGCCTAAAGCTCTGTATACTCTAAGGTATTTTGTAAGGGCTTGCTTTCAGAATCCAAAAACAAATCCGAAACAAAGTAGATTGAAAACTACAATTATATTATTTACCTTCTCCTGAAGTGTAGATATTTAATAAAATTGTGCTGACACATTAAGGCAGAAAGAGACTTTTTTCAGTACTCTCATTCCTATGGACTAGACTCTATCATAGGCTTAATGAAAAGAAGGACTAGGGGAGACATGATAGCAGTGTTCCAATATCTAGGGGCTGCCACAAAGAAGAGGGAGTCAAGCTATTCTCCAAAGTACCTGAGAGCAAGACAAGAAGCAATGGGTGTAAACTAATCAAGGAGAGAGCAACTTAGAATTAAGGAGAAATTTCCTGACAGTTAGAACAATTAATCAGTGGAACAGCTTGCCTCCAGAACACTGGAAGTTTTTAAGTAGATGGATAATCATTTGTCTGAAGTGATGTAAAGTTAAGGTAACCCAAACCCTAACCCTAAGCAGGGGGTTGGTCTAGAAGACCGCCGAGGTCCCTTCCAACTCTGTTATTATAAATACAGCCTCTGTTTGGTTGGATTTAGCCTAACACAGTGATGGCGAACCTTTCTGTAAATCTGTGCCAAAATTGTGCATGTGCGTGTTCCACACCCACAATGCAATGTGCCCCACCCACCTGTGCATGTGTGTGTGACATGCGCATGTGTGTGACCCTCCCCCTGCACATGCGTGCATGACTCCCCATGAGGGGGGAGTTTTCACCCTCCCCAACCTTCAGGAAAGCTTCCGGAGCCTGGAGAGGGCGATAAACAGACCCAACAGACCCAACAGGCCAACTGGAAGTTCAGAAATGATCTGTTTCCAGCTTCTGGGGGAGGCCATTTTCGGGGGGGGGGCCCCGGCTTCATGAAAGCCTCTGGAGCATGGAGAGGGTGAAATACGGGCCCAACGGACCATCTTGGAAGTTCAGAAATTATCTGTTTCCAACTTCTGGGGGAGGCCGTTTTCACCCTCCGCAGGCTTCAAGGAAACCTCTGGAACCTGGGGAGGGTGAAAATGCCCCCCCGGCCCCTCTCTGAAAGCTGGAAATGGATCATTTCCGAACTTCCAGTTGGCCCATTGAGCACGTTTTTCACCCTCCCCAGGCTCCGGAGGCTTTCCTAAATCCTGGAGAGAGTGAAAATGGCCTTCCCGGCCCTCTGAAAGGCCAAAAATCAGCTGGCCAGCATGTGCATGTGCACTGGAGCTGACAGCTTGCCTGCCGGCAGATATGGTTCCATGTGCCCCCTGTGGCACACGTGCCATACGTTCACCATCATGGGCTTAACAGGTGGCACGTTTCTTTCAAAAATATGCTTTTTTTGTTTTTAAAGTGTTGTTTAGTTTTATTAAAATAATATTACAAAAATAGAGTATCAGACTACAGAATATTACCAATAGAAAAGGGCCATGCAAAACTAAATACAATTAATAAACAGAAATAAAATAAATCCAAGTTAAACCAAGAAATAAAATGGGGGGGGGGGGGAAATCTCCCTCAAAAATTTTAGATTCTAATAAAGCTTAGCACATTGCAATACTAAACATCTAAAAATATGATGAACATGTAGATGTCACTGGTTTGCAAAAGATACTTTATATTATTATCATGCCAAAAAAGATGGGATTATCACTTAAAATGCTACTGCATTATTGTAAAATATCATGACATTTATACCATATTCCTTCATTGTTTAGTTATTTTGATTTTCAACATTGCATTTTCTAGATGGATTTATAACATATTTTTAGAAGCCAGAATTTAACATTTGGAATAATAACACTTTTCCAGTTTCCCAATATAATTTTTTTTGCTACCTCCCACCTCCAATGCAATCATAATTCCTCAAAGACAGTCAGCTTCCAGAATTTTGGCAGATAATTCAGCATCATGTTAACATCGTCAACATCCCAACAAATCTCCTTATGTACATTGATATACTGTTCAAAACACTGCTGGTAGTTCACAAGATCAAATCATATGGGTCAAGAAACCCTCATTTTTTAAACTATTGAGGGGACTTACTCAAAGATTCAAAGACCATGTTTCATATATCCCAGTTTACCCACTTTCATATTAATCTTGAACTTTTGGGTCATTTTTTAAATTTGGGGTTTAACTTTTGTCATGGATTTCTCAGATAACTTTAAAGTCACATAATGTAGGTCAGAGAATTTGGAAGGGATTTTCTAGGATGAAGCTTTGAAACAAAACTTTTTTCCAGTTAATGTCTAGTACTGAATGGCAGCATTTGGTAGTTATCAAGAATAGACTCTATATTAGAAAGGAAAACAAATATCAAATTCCCTTCTCCCTTCTTAAAAGCCTGACCAATTTTCATTGTCTATCTCTTGGGTTTCTTAGAAAGATGGCCAGCATGATGTCACAGAGTACTGCTACTTTTTCACCAAAATAATACCTAGTTATCTACTCAAATTTATTCGCACGCTTTCAAACCGCTAGGTTGGCAAGTGGTTGGCTGATGATGGGAGCTCACTCCATCGCTCAATGTTCCTGTCTTGAACTGGGGCATCTTAACTGCTGAGCCATTGTATCACCACCCCAAACAATAAAGGAAAGGTAAAGGAGTCCCTGTAGATTTTATTTTGCTAGCCATCGCTGACTGTAGGAGGCAGTGCTTATCTCCATTTCAAGGCTATTGAACCAGCGCTGTACAAACACATTTCCGTGTTCATGAGGCCAGCATGAGGTCACAGAGTGCTGCTACCGTCCCACCAGAGTGGTACCTATTCAGCTACTTGCATTTCTAATTCAAACTTCTAGGAGCTGAGGCAAGGAGGGGAACTCACTCCATCTTGTGAAGCTTGGTCTCGAACCTGGGCTGTCCGTTTTCTAGTGTCTTAACCACTGAGCCATTGCACCACCTAAATTATGGGTGTCAAACTTGATTGCATTGAGAGCCGCATCAGGGTTGTGTTTGACCTTGGGGTGCCGGATGGGGAGGCCAGATGGGCATGGCCAGCTCAACATCATTTGTGTCATCCTGACTGTGGCCCAGGCAGGCCTGGGGAGAGGGGGTTTCTCCTGCAGCCCTCTGCCAGAATAAACAGAGCCTGCGTGCGGCCCCCCTGAGCTCCATTTACACTGGAAGAGACACCAAAGGACAGTTCTTTGCTATTGCCAGGGTGGTCCTGCAGCCCAGATCTAAGCACCCCATGGACCAGATCCGGCCCGCACGCCTTGAGTTTGACATCCCTGATGTAAACTGTACTTGATTAAAAATGTCAAGCACTTCACAAAGTTTTTACAACACTGAAAAGGAATCGGCATTAGTTTAACTGTTCCCTTTTTGAGTCTGTTAATACTTTATGTGACAAACTATCAGAGGGTAAGAAAGAGTGATATATCTAGAATTTCTGTCAGTGACAATTTACCACCAATTTATAACCTTTGTAATCTTTGTCATTCAGTGTTTCAGGAAGTCAAGAAGAGAATCTCATTTCTTTTTCTCTCCTAATCATCTAAAATGTAAAAACTGTTTAAAAGTTAAAAGGATACTTTAAGACTGCTGTACTGACTTTGAGTCATACAACCATCTCAAGCTGGATGTCATACATAGTAAAACAGTTCAAATGACTAAAAAAAACCTTTATACAATTAATTCTAAAGATAAAACAAGATTAAAATATTGCAGAAAAGCATACAAGAGAGTTCATTCAGCGAACTATTAGTTATGACATGCTAACCAAGCTTACAGAGAATCATTTTGGTGTAGTGGATAAAGCATCAGGTTAGGAACTGGGAGACTGGGTTTTAGTCCCTTGGGCTAGAGTGGGCTTGAGCCAGTCACTTTCTTTCAGTCCTAGGAATGAGGCAATGGCAAATCACTTCTGAAAATTTTTGCCAAGAAAACTGTAATGACTTATCCAGGCAGTCTCTGAGAATCAGGCACAAGTAAACAGAAAGAAAAAATCCCCACAAGGTTATGAAGAATGGAGTTCTCTGTTTAACTGGGGAATACCAGGTTAGGGAAAAGCACATTATTCCTTTTTGAAATCACTGAGACCTGATCAGTGGTGGGTTCTGGAAGGTACGGCCCAGTACAGGAGTACCAGTGAGCTGGGGGCAGCGGCCACTGTACCGGAACAGCGGCTCGTTGGGCCCACCTACCCGTTCCTTTCCACCTTTTGAGGGAAACGGGCCAATTGTGCACGTGCGCACAGTGTATGGCACCTGCACAACCTCCGCTGAGCAGCCTGGGCACACAAGGTGGTGGCTTGCGCATTTGCGTGCAGTGCACGTGCCTGAGGTGGAGCATACCGGTTGCGACGGGATCCAGAACCCACCATTGGACCTGATCCTCTGTTCTAAGCAACTGTGTATTACAACACTATCGTGACTCTAAAGAGAAAAAAGAACAGACTCAGTTTTCCTAAGAAAGGCATCTGAAAGGCAGTAATGTATGCCGTATGGGTGTTATGCTTGCATACAATCTTCAACTTTCTTTGGATGACACCTTTTCCATTGAGATATTGGTTCTAAGGTTTTCATTCAGGCGTTTGGAAATATAGTGCTGCTGTTAAAATGAAACATACCACAGAACTACCCCATATCACACAGGCAGAAGGAAAAACTCTTTAACAAGAAAGGGTAAGAACTAGACCTGTGCTGCAGAGAGATAAAAAGAGAAATGCTGAAGGCACAGGGGGCATGAGTGTTGGTGGAACAGAGAAAGCAAGATGACTCGGAGAGCTGAAGGAGAAAGCAGTCGTGCATGGAAGAGGAAAAACTGAACATTAACAGTTTGGTGGAGTGTGTAACAAGAGTCTGAAGCTAATACAGCTGGCAAAGAAGTAGCAGAGCCTAATAGCTTTCCAAAGGCATAGACCAGTTAGAGCAAGTCAGGAACAAGTAATTATGTTCTACCCGCCTATAAGCTGATAAGGAATGGCAGCCTGAGAAGCAATTAGATCATAGCTGCTTGAACCTCTAGCAGTACCTATAGAAGTAGGGGATACAGAATGGAGTTAAATATAGGACTACAGCTAGTCATTAACTTACAGCCCCAAACTGGAAGCTGTACAGGTAGTCCTCGACTTACAGCAGTTGATTTAGTGACCGTTCAAAGTTACAACAGCAATGAAAAAAGTGACATGACTGTTTTTCAGAGTTAAGAACTTTGCAGCATCCCCATGATCATGTTATCAAATTTAAATGGTTTCATACTTATGACCGTTGCTGTGTCCCAAGGACGTGTGATCCCCTCTTACGACCTTCTGACAAGCAATGAGGAAGGCAGATTCATTTAACCACTAGGTTACTAACCAACTGCAGTGATGCACTTAACAACTGAGGCAAAAAGGTCACAAAATGAGGCAACTCACTTAACAAATGTCTCACTTAACAACATAAATGTTGGGCTCAATTATGGTCATAGGTTGATGACTACCTATATATACAGTATATATATATTCCAGTCCTCAAAGGTAAGGAATAGAGAAAGAATGGCACTATATTAGGTGTTCCCTAATGTACATACAGTACGTACATTCCTTTCAGGACCATTCAAAGTTATAGTGGTGCTGAATGAAGGGATTTTCAACTGATCCTTGACGTTCCAACTGTTGCAGTGCCCCTGTGGTCATGGGAACTCCATTGGCAACCTTCCCTGCCAGCTTTCCACAAGCAAAGTCAATGGGGAAGCTGGAAACAAAGATCCCAAATTGTTTGAATAAGTCTCCCCCCACCTTAAGTAATTACCGTATTTTTTTGGAGTATAACATCCCCCCTTTCCCCCCTAAAAGAGTGTGGAAATGTTGGTGCATCTTATACACCGAATACAGCCATTTTTAGCCTTCTGAAGCCCGCATCTCATTTTTATGAAAAATGGGCCGTTTTTCACAAAACCAGAGGCTTTTTTGTGTTCCCATAGCCCCCAGAAGCCCTTTGCAGGCTTCAGCAGGGCTGGGGGCAAGGCAGAAATGTTCCCATTTTTGAAAAAAACGGACAGAAAATGGGCCATTTTTCACAAAAACTGAGGCTTTTTTGCCTTCCCTCAGCCCCCAGCAGCTCTCGGCAGGCTTCAACAGGGCTGGGACAAGGCAGAAATCGAGCTGTTTTTGCCTTGTCTCAGTCTCTGAAGCCTGCAGAGGGCTGCTGAGGGCTGAGGAAAGGCAAAACCTTTTTTTAATTACTTACCTCTTTGAAATCTTGGTGCATCTTATATACCGGTGCGCCTTATAGTCTGAAAAATACAGTACATGACATCATACTTTTAAACTGTACCATTCAATGATGGAAATTTTGGTCCCAATTGCCATTACAACTTAATAATAATAATAATAATAGCTAAATTTATTGACCGCTCCCTCTCCCCACAGGGACTTGGGGCGGTGCACAGGGAGAACTTGAAACATTGTAACCTATACTTATGCCACCTTTATTGCTAAGAAGGATGAGCAGTTGAAAACAGAGGGTAAAGAGAAATTTATAATCCTGTTAACTACTGTCACCTGTCATTTATAACACTAAACACAAAAAAGTAGTTTATAATAGGCTGCATACCTGGAGAGTCTATAGATTTATAATACACATATTGTCAATGCAAAAGATGGCTGTCATCTTTTGCATTGGGCCTTCCTACCTGCCACATTTATTGATATGCCTGCCACATTTACAGTAATCCCTCGTTTTTCGCGGCTAATCGGGACCGCACCCGTCCGCGAAAACCGGATATCCGCGAAGAAGGATTCAATAGGAAACCTGAATTGGTGGACATGTTTAAAGCAACCACTAGGGGGCGCTTGCCTCCTACCAATGCATTTTTTTTCTGTATTTTTTACAACTCCGCGAAGCACTGAAGCCGCGGAAAACGAAGCCGCGAAAAATGAGGGATTACTGTATTGCTGTGGGAAAATGGGAGGAGGGATTTTATGGAGTATGGCAGATAAGATAGTCAAAATAAAATTTCTTTCTCAGAGAATCTCAGGACATCTTTCGCTGCCCTTGGAAGGGTGTGACTAGAAGGCATTTTCAGTTGGGATGATGACTGATTGGGCCATGTGATGGACATGTGGATGCTGGGAAGGGACTTGGACTTTCATTTGGGTGGGGAAAGCCTGAAGCCTTTCAGATTCGGGTTTTACCAGATGAGCCAATATGACATCTCTAATGAAATAGAACTTTGAAGAACTTCAAGCCTCAAAGGTTTTTTTCGTTGGGGGTGTTACTTGGAACCCTGACACATATCTCTTGTAAATGCCAAGAGAGAAATATTCAGCTCTCTGGTCTGGGGTTTATATTTCATCTTAATTGTAACACTTTCACAATACAGTATTTTAACTGATATACTCTTTTTCTCAAAAAGTAACTTTAGTGAAGATAGCAGTCAGTTCTCTGGAAGAAAACATAGCTTGACAAATCCATAAAAAAAGCAAAGCTTCCTTGTCCTCAACTCCTGGTAACTACGTAGATACGTAGATACTATCAAGGAGGGATTTGGGCTCTAGTATGGAAATGTTTTCCCGTTGCTACCTTCTTTTGAGTTTCTATCATAACTTAAAGTCCTGGGATACCTGCAAAGCACCATTGGCTGGGCTAGAGGTTTTCCACTACTACTTCTGTCATATATAAATACTTTTCAATCCAAAACTAAATGCTTCTTCTTAGATGCGTGTAGTTTCCCAACTTGGTGCTCTCCAAATGTGGTGCTTGATTTAAGCCCATAATATTGACAGGCAATGTAATCATTGGCTATAATGTCCAGGGATGATGACAGTTGTAGTACTGTATATCTGAAGGGTACCCTACTGGGAAAGATTACAATAAGTGAAAGACATTTGCCTAGGTATGCATCCCAAAGAGGATGCCTATTTCAAGTTCCTGTGTGATGTGCTTGTAAAACCCAGCTGAGTACAGTGCTTATTTGCATTACAAATGTCTTTTTTCCACATGATTAGAAATTGCTCTAAATAGCATGAGAGATGTTCAAAGGCATTAAACGCCTAATGTTTGAGATACAGCACTTAGGCTATCATCTTGTGTGCTGTTGAGCTAATGAGGCTTAGCATAGAAGTTAAAAAGCATTGGGTTGATCTATTAAAGGAACTGTTTGAGAGCAAATACCTATTTATTTTATCTGTATATTTGATTACTCTGCCATACTCTCAATAACGCTCTCTCATTCTTCAAAACTTACAAACAAAAAACTGGAGTAATCAGTACTTCTAATAACTTTTGAGTTATAGTGCTTAGTAGATGGGATGCCCTTTAATAGACTAAGAGAACCAGGTATGATAAAGTTAATGATATATTATAAAGTTACTTGTTTCAGCTCTGAATGCCAGCTGGGCAGAGCCCATGCTGATATAGGAAGGGGCTACTTGTCATGTACTCTGGGATTCTTTTGAATTCAAGGAACCACAGAAAGTAGGAAGTGTTTTCTTAATTTGTATTCAGTCACCTATAGATGGAATGGAATGGAATAGAATTCGTTATTGGCCAAGTGTGATTAGACACACAAGGAATTTGTCTTTGGTGCATATGTTCTCAGTGTACATAAAAAGACAGGATACATTTGTCAAGAATCATAAGGTACAACAATGATAGTCATAGGGTAAAAATAAGCTATCAGGAAACAATATCAATATAAATCGTAAGCATACAAGCAACAAAGCTACAGTTACAGTAGATTTTCCCCATGTCTCTACTGTTTCTTCAGATGGCTCGGCAGACTGTAAAAGGCTGCCATTGGGAGATAACCAGCACGTCCTTAAGGCAGAGAGAGTGAATGAAGAAAGGAAGCAGTATAGCACCCTCATTGGAAGTAGCCATCCTTGGAATGACCCCTATTTAACAACTTTTGCCCAGCCTCAAGGCTTTTCAGATAAGATTGAGAAGCTGTGAAGAATCATCTACCATAGAGTGGATTCTAATGGAATTTCATTATTGTGTTTATGAGGCAGAAACAACATTGGTCATCCTGGTGGAGTATTTGAGGTAGACGGAGGCAGGGACTACCTGATTTGGCCTGTTAGATTTCTCGGCAGTTTTTGATACTATTGTCCAGGCTGTATCTCAGTGCAGGACAGTACAAATGTCGGGAGTTGGAGGTCACCTTTATATGGTAGTTCTGCTTGAGTATCCAGGCCTGTTGATGTTAATGGGAAATTGCTCAAATCCATGGCAGTTCTAACCGAGCTTTGTATTTTCCCCTATGTTATTGGGCATCTACATGAAACCACTAGGAGAGGTTGCCAGGTTATAAATTAGAATTATTATTACAAACTCAGAAAGCAAAACTGTCAAAGGTCTATAGATATATTTTGTTCAGTTAGTTTTGTCTATTTGTGCAATCTAAAACACTTGTCATTTTTCTTTATTTCCTGAACCCAGTTTTCTTTTCCAGAAACATTGGCTTTGGATTGATTGCAGATTTAAATTATTGATACAGATGAATATAAGAAAAATATTCATGGTCATTTTCAGAACCAGTTCATGAATGTTGAAATAAACAATTAGAAAACTTGTGTTCAGAAGTTGTGGGTGCTTCATCACTGGAGATTTTTAAGAAGAGATTGGATACCACTTGTCTGAAATGGTATAGAACAGGGGTGTCAAACTGGTGTCCCAGGGGCCCAATGTGTCCCCACTCCAGCTCCGCAAATGGGAAAAATGTCATGAAACGTTATGTGATGGCAATGTGTTGTCATTGACAACACATTGCCATTGTGAGTTTGACACCTATGGTATAGAGTCTCTCGCTTGAGCAAGGGTTGGACTAGTAGACTTTGAAGGCTACTTCCAGCTCTATTCTGATATTGATTTTTATATTTACATGTGCACAAGCTGAAATGTAGTATTTCTTGTTCTAAAGGATTGCAAAATAACAGTCTATATCTTATTGTTAAATTATCTCTAAATTGTAGACAGTTTCACATTCATAGAGAATAATCTATTTATTGAACAATAAGTGAAGTCTTTAAAGATTTAAATACTGTATTTTTCAGAGTATAAGATGCACCATAGTATAAGACGCACCAAGATTTTGAAGAGGCAAATTAAAAAAAAGTTTTTACACTCTGCAGACCTCCCCGCCCTTTTTTTTTGCAAAAATGGGCCTTTTTTGTCAAAAATGGCCATGCATAGCCTTTAGGAGGCTTATAGAGTGTTCCTGGGGGTTGGCGAGGGCAAAAATGAGCAAAAAACAGGCTGTTTTTTTGCTCATTTTTGTTCCCCCCAGCCCCCAGAAGCACTCTATAAGCCTCCTAAAGGCTATGCAAAAGGGGTGGGGTTTCGGGATGCCAAAAATGCTGTATTCAGTGTATAAAATGCACCCAGATTTTCACCCTCTTTTTTGAAGGAAAAGGGTGCATCTTATACACAGAACTCTACCTGACATGTACGGCTGGCTGTGTGACAAACCATAATAATAATAAACAACATCAAGCACGCTAAAGTCAAGAAGAAAGTTTGAAGTGATTACATCATGAGAGTAAAGATCTTAAAAGTTCAAACTGATGCAAATACCATAAGGCAACAAACACCTGTAAAATTCTGGTCATTACATGTACCTCTGGAATAGTGGACTGAGGCAGAAATAAAAGCACTGGATAAGAAGAACAGAAAAGTGACAATGAATCATGCCTTTCATCCAGGCAGCAATATTGACAGACTCCACTTACTGTGGAAAATAGGTGGGTGTGAAATGCTGCAAGTATACCAGCGGTTGAAAAAAATAAAATCGGCATTAAATATCTGAAAGACACTGAAGAATTTCTGAAGGACAGTGAGAGCTTACTGAGTACTGGAAAGATCAAACTGGTCTACAAGAAAGAGCAAATGAAGAATAGAAAATAGACATAACAAGTATCACAGGGCCAGTATATAAAAGAAACAGCAGGCAAAATAGATAAGAAGACCTGCCAATGGCTAAGAGCAGGAAATTTGAAGAGACAGGGAGGTAGTTATGGCTGCCCAAGATCAAACCTTAAGAGCAAATGCATATAGAATCAGAACGAAGAAGACAGCAACAGATACAAATGCCACGTCTGCAAAGAAGCGGAAGCTTTTGCAAGAAGATTGCACAGGTTTAATATAAAGAATGGCATGACAAAGTAGCAACAATGATGTATTGGAATATGTGTAAGAAATACCATTTGTCTGCAAGCAAGAACTGATGGGACCACAATATAGACAAAATAATAGAAAGTAACAATGCTAAAGTGCTCTAGGACTTTAGAAATCAAGCAGCTACCATACAACACCTCAGATGTAACAATTGTTAATAAAAAAGACAAAAAGGTCTAGATCAGTGATGGCAAACCTATGGCATGTGTGCCACAGGTGGCACGTGGAGCCATTTGGCAGGGCACGTGAGGTGTTGCCCTGTCAGCTGGCCAGCTTGCATGCGTGTGCTGGCCAGCTGATTCAGCCATTTTAAAGCCATTTTTCACCCTCCCCAGGCTTTATAGGAGTCTGGGGAGGGCAAAAACAGCCCCCCCCACCTTCTGGAGAACTAAAAATGACACTACAAGCAAACCGGAAGACTTCCGGTTTGCTCATAGCATCATTTTTAGCCTCCTGAAGCCTCTGGAAGACCTTCGAGGGGGTGGGGAGCTGTTTTTGCCCTCCCCAGGTTCCTATAAAGTCTCTGGAGCCTGGGAAGGGTGAAAAAAGCATGTAAAAAAGGGGGGTCATTTGTCATGCATTGCATTATGGGTGTGACACGCTGCCACACAACACCCCCCCCTTGCAATCCCCTCCGTTATGGCACGCGAGCCTAAAAAGGTTTGCTATCGCTGGTCTAGATCAGTGGTTCTCAACCTTCCCAATGCCACGACCCTTTAATACAGTTCCTCATGTTGTAGTGACCCCCAACCATAAAATTGGTATCTCAGTTCCTAAGACCATCGAAAAGGGGTCGCGACCCACAGGTTGAGAACCATTGGTCTAGATCAGGGGTCCCCAACCTTTTGGGCACCAGGGACCGGTTTCATGTAAAAAAAAATCTGCGGACTGGTGGGAGCCTCCAGCAGGTGAATCGAGTCACGTGGGCTGTGCACACATTTGGCGGTCACATGGAACCCGAGGCTCATTCCGGCCCGGTTACTATCAAGTCACGGACCGGCACTGGTCCACGGCCCGGGGGTTGGGGACCCCTGGTCTAGATAATTGATGTGATAGGACCTGGAAAAGAGAAAGTATTAGAGAAAATCACAAAAGTACAAAGACCTGAAAATATAAATGGAATGACTGAGGCAAAAGAAAGCAAAGATAACACCAAATAATAATAGGCACAATCCCCAGACAATTGGAGCAACACTAGAATGCCATCAGCATAGACAAAGTCACCGTTGGTTACCATTTGTCTGTTTGTTCAATTTCAATTGTCCAACTCAACGAAATGACTTTGGGCAGCTTACAATTCTAGAATTATATAACGATTAAACAATTTAAAAAACATTTAATAATAAATTTAATAAATAATAAACAAATAAACAAACAAATAAATAATTTAATAAACAAGTTTGTTTTCTTGCTTAATACCAGATAAAATTTGCTAAGAGTGCAAACTTGGCACAATTGTATTGCCATGGCTTTTAGAATAGAATGGAATGGAAGCAAATAAGAGAGTTGGAAGGGACTTTGGAGGTCTTCTCGTCCAATCCCATGCTCAGGCAAGGCCCACTATACCGTTTCAGACCAATGGAACAACTTGTGGAGCACCCACAAGTTGTTCCACTGATTAATTGCTTTAACTGTCATGAAATTTCTCTTTATTTCTAGATTGCTTGTCTCTTTGATTACTTTCCATCCATTGCTTTTTGTCCTGCCTTCGGGCACTTTGGAGAATAGGTTGACCACCTCTGCTCTGTGGCTGCCCCTTAGACATTGGGGCACTGCTATCATATCACCCTTAGGCTTTCTTTTCATTAAATTAGACATACCCAATTCCTGTAACCATTCTTTTTGTATATTTTAGCCCCCAGCCCGCTAATCATCTTTGTTGTTCTTCTCTTTCTAGAGTCTCAACATCTTTTTTAATATTGTGATGACCAAAACTGGATGCAATATTCCAACTGTGGTCTTATCAAGGCATTATAAAGTGATATTACCATTTTGTGTAATCTTGATTATATAACTCATATTTAAGTGATTGTCCACTAGGGGTCCAAAATTCTTCTCACAGTTACTACTACTGAATCAGATTTCACCTATTCTATACCTGTGCATTTGGTTTTTCTTCCCTAAACGTAGAACCTTACTTTTTTCAACATTGCATTTCATTGTTTCAGATAGGGCACAGTGTCCAAATCTGTCAAGATCTTTCTGTGTCTTGAGCCTATTTTCTGGTGTATTGTCTATTCCTGCCAGTTTTTTGCCTGGACTTTGGACTTTGTGCCTTGTCAGCTGATTTCATGCCTGGATTTTGTGGGGTCTAATTTATTGGGACTGTGCAGAGCAGTGGAAGTCAACCTGATCCGGTTGGCCAATTAGTAGGCATTCCAACTGTCATGGTGGGTGATAGGGGTTTTGTCCGATACTGAAGCACTTTCCTTTTTTTAATTTAATTGACTTCCCTACTTTATAAATCACCATTACTGTGGAACCGGTGGGCGGTTAGAAATTTTTATTACTAACAGAGATACAAAAGTGGCCGGTAGGTATAAAAAGGTTGACTACCCCTGGTGTAGAGAGTCATTTGCTGGCAAGCTTCTTGCAAGTGGGATTTGAGAAATAGCAAATGTTAAAACTCATTGGTATGTGCTTGTGTGGACTGGGACGAGACAACTGAGGTCATAGGTTAAGGACTACCTGTACAGTATAAAGATTAGTATGGAGGCCACTGCTACCAACAGCCTTGGTAACTCCAAGACCTTGCATAGTCTTGGCAAAGAGATGCAATTATAGTGCCAGTCCACGGCCTGTTAGGAACTGTGCTGCGCTGCATCAGGCTAGAGGTGAGCAGTGGGCCAAAGAGAAAAGTTTCATCTGTATTTGCAGCCCTAGCACTAGCATCAATGCCTCAGCTCCATCTCAGATCATCATAGGAACATAAGCCCTATTGTAAATTGCACTTGTGAGGGATCTAGGTTACGTTCTCCTCCTACTCCCACCCCCGGTCCATGGAAATATTGTATCCCACAAAATCAGTCCCTGGTGCAAAAATGGTTGGGGACCGCTTTTTAAAATATATTTAAATTTTTATAGTTTTAAAATTTGGTCTCTAGAGCATCAAACTATTTTATTTTATGCATCTTTGTATTTTATGAATAGTGTTTTATGCATCTTTGTATTTTATGAATAGTGTTTTTAAAGTGTGCATTTTTTCAGAGGAATATATTATTTTAGGATAACTGTAAAGGCAATATGACATAGGATTGAGAATATAAAACTATGAATCATTATCTTTCAAACAATAGAACTATATAATCTTAAAATCCAGGTGACAAGAACGCTGCGCGATCAAAGTAGAGAACTTAGTTAACCTGCTGAATTTCTTTATTTTACATAACTGTTAAAGATGCTTGTTTGTCTTTTTTATTTTTGCTCTGATATAATCCCCCCAACGCATATCGCAAATTTAAAAGAAAAATCACATTCAAAATTAATTGATAACACTCCATCACTACACAAAATTTATCCTAATCATTATATGATTAAACCTATCATAAATACAGTCCTTCCATTAAATCAATAATTTATATACAAGTCAATAAGTAATATAAATAAATAATAAAAAGTCAATAAATATAAGTCAGCTTATAAACAATTAGTAAATACATATCCTTTATCTAGGTTCTGATATTGAAGAATGTTACTGTTCCCTATGCTCAGGAAATCCACAATTCTCCATATAGTGATGAGATATGATTTATTTTGTAATTTCAAAAGTAAAATTATATAATGAAATAATAATAATCTTTGGGTCACAATGTTGCAAATCTAATAGATATTAAACAACAATGCAGCATTGATAGAGCAAGTTTTTAATCACAGGAATTTAAATGCCGTCATCCATTTTATACTTCTAGTGCAGTATAAATCTTCATTTTAAAAGATTTCCTGCAGAGTTCAATAAAACTTAAAAAGAATATTTGATTTTATTAATTTCATGATCATAACAGATGTATACATAAATTTTTAGAGATCCATTGCTATTGATTTGCAAATGTAGATTACTCAAATGCCTTATTCCAGAATTCTTGCAAATAATATCTATAATACAGTAGTGACAACCTTCAATTGTTTCTTTCAAAAATCTGGTGTGTGTGAGTGAGTGTGTGTGTGTGTGTATTTTCATGTTTTACAATTATAAATAAACCAAATTTCACCTGCAGTGACAGACATCTATTTATTTACTTATTTACTTATTTATTTATTATTTGTGCCCGGCTCACAAATTATGACTTTTAGTGGTTTAAATAGAATTGAATTGCCAGAAGGTATTTTTTTATTTTTATTTATTTTAATTAAATTTATACCCCGCCCTTCTCCGGAGAGGACCCAGGGCGGCGCACAGGAATATTTAAAAAACATACAAAATGACAAAATACAAAATTTAAAAGACATATTAAATTCCCATCCTATGCTAAAATCCAATTAAAACCCCCAAATTAAAACTGTCTAAAATAGTCCCAGCGGAAGGTTACGCTAGGCCGGCTTGGTGAAAAGAGATGTGTCTTTAGACACTGGCGGAAGAGGCGGAGGTCCGAGATGGTGCGAAGTTCAGGGGGTAGGTCGTTCCAAAGGGCGGGGCCCGCCACAGAGAAGGCCCTTCCCCTAGGTGTCGCCAGTCGGCATTGCCCGGCCGACGGCACCCTGAGAAGGCCCTCTCTGTGGGAGCGGATCGGACGAAGGGATGTATGGGGCAGGAGACGGTCTCACATATAATTAGGTCCCGAGCCATGGAGCGCTTTGAAGATGGTCGTCAAAACCTTGAAGTTACTGTAAGTGTAACGTTACTAATGTAAAGTTGTGTAAAGTGTAAAGTTACTAATGTAGTGTAAAGCTAGTGTAAAGTTACTAATGTAGAATGCCTCTAGGCAAACATTATTTTTTTCTTATACTTATCTTTTCCATAAGATAAATGAACTCTATTAATCTATTGGCATAGATTTTTCTCTGTACTAACCCCCCCCCTTCCATATTTAAAATCACAAGGTGTTTTTTTTCCTGCATAACTGTTCAGAAATATCTAAAATGATTCAAACAATAATGAATGAATGAGATACCTTCTCCATGAGGGCATCTGCCCATTCCATTAGATTGGCTAAGTCCCTTCCATTAAAAGTCACCATCTTGCAGGACCTAGGCCTTTTCTGTGGTAACTCTTGTCTCTCAGGACCCTTCCCCTCGAGATTTGGTAGACTTCCTCCACCCTCTTAGCGTCCATAAACTGGTGAAGAGATGGTTTTTACTCCAGGCATTGGACTTTAAGGTTTGGAGCTCTGGATTGAATGAATGGATATCATTATGGGTTGAGTGTCTGGTTTTTCTTGTTTTTTTCTTTTTGTATTGGTTTTATTCATTGTGTTTTTAATCAATGTTGAGAGATGAATATATAGCTTGATCAATATTTTATTTTTTAAACTATTTTTTCTCATAAAACAGTAGAGTAATACTAATAGACTGCTTATTGAAAAATTCAACTCAATTTGAGATTTCAAAAACTAAACTACTCAAGAATAAATCTGATTTGAAATTGAAAAGAGAGTAAATTCCTATTGTCAAAGTTTTAAATACATCAACTAGCAAAGTTCCAATGTATGAATGTCTTAGTATATATGATATTTAAATGTAGGCGGGGTGATATTTTGATGTACCGTAATAAGTGGCATACAATTTAATTATAACCAACCACTATTATCTAATCCATGCTGTAATATAAAAAAAGGATTTTCGGAAATATGTTAAACGCATCCTTCTGGACTGATCATGTTTGTTGCATTAAATGTTTTATGTAGTTATTAATAAAAAATATTAGTACATTTTTGCAGATATTGAATTTCCCCTGATGTGTACTTGACTACTCTATCTCACAAATAAAGACTTTCTTGTGTGGCAGTTGAGTTTCTTATTTTAAGAAAAAACTGCTATAGATTTTAATTGTCTCAGTTTGGTATATCTGTCACTTATTAGATGAATATGTATGGTGCATTATATTTCAGGAAAAACATACAATGAGAGAAAACTGAAAAAATTATGTACCTGTATAAGTGTATACATCTCCGTCTCCCTCCCTCCTTCCGTCTCTGTCTCTCTCTCTCTCTCTCTCTCTCTCACACACACACACAGACAGACACACACATGAAATCTAAGGGTTTTTAGGTCAGAGGAGAACATTAAAATCGAAGGGTCCAGGCCATTGTTTTGTTTTGCACTTAACTAATAATTGGCGACCATGGAATACTCTTCTCACCAAAGCAAACCCTAATTTCAGTTCCAGTTACACATGTCAGAAAAGATTGTGTAAAGCTAGAAATGATGCTGGAAAGGGCAGGCAATGTGATTGAGGGCCTGGAGCAAGTCTTATGATTAAGCATTACTATGCTTTCCCTCTTTGTATTCATATCTCCAAGCTGTACTTCCTTTTGTGTTCTTTCAGAGGTAGAGCAAGAAGATGTATATCATGCTTTAAAGCAGGGGTCTCCAACCTTTGCAACTTTAAGTCTGAAGGACTTCAGCTCCCAGACTTCTCCAGCCAGCTTTGCTGGCTGGAGAATTCTGGGAGCTGAAGTCCTTCAGACTTAAAGTTGCAAAGGTTGGAGACCCCTGCTTTAAAGCAATGTAGACGTCTTCATCTTTCATCATACATAGCTTCAGCTGTAAATGCTAAAAGCGTTCACAAAAATCTTACTAATTCTAGGAGAAATGCTAGGAGCTTGGAAAAACATATTGGAGATTTTTAAAATCTTGTTAAAAATGTACCAAATTCAACACACATCTGATTTAAATGACTTTCTCTTTGACTAGATAGAAACTTCCTGCACATTCCCCTTCTTAATCAACTATACATTTCGCTTACAGGTGATTATAAAATAATAATCTGATTACCCAAATAAGTAGAGATATATCAGACCATCAGTGTTCAGCAAATGGTCAATTGAGATTAGAGAAAAACCTAGTTGGTTTTAGCAACATGCATTAACTATAGATTTTCTTAGATTGCAACATAAACCACAAACCACTTTTGAATTGGAACAATTAAAAAAAATCATGATCTAGCAAAATTGCATGTGTGTAGTAGCTATGAATAGAGTGGTATTGGAAGTTAATTTGCTGTGCAAGTGGATCTGAGCTCATCTCAAAGTGCCCTCAGACTTCAATTAATCCTCTTTTCAACATGGTCCCCATTCACAGTTACTTCTTTGAGCAAGTCTTGCCTGCCTGCCTTCCTTCCTTCCTTCCTTCCTTCCTTCCTTCCTTCCTTCCTTCCTTCCTTCCTTCCTTCCTTCCTCCCTCCCTCCCTCCCTCCCTCCCTCCCCTCTCCTCCCTTCTTCAGTATCTGGAGATGTAAATTACTTTAGCAAAATGATAATTTATGTACACTATTTTAAGTAAACACTTATACAATTTATCACATATCAATGTTTGCTTATTTATTTGTTTGTTAAATTTATTTGCCACCTATTTCAACCTAAGGCTACCCTAGGTAGAACAATAAAAAGGATAGGTTGCATGTGTGACTATATTAATTATGTGCATAATGCCCAGATTAGCAACATTATTTTGTGTGTGTATGCATTTATGTATGTGGAGGGAGGGAGGGAGAGAGAGAGAGAGAGAGATAATCCTCCCATCCCTTCTTAGATTGAAAAATTCAACACATATGGGAAATTAAGGAAAGAAAAATAAAAGCCTCTAGTGTGAGAATCTAGCATTTTATATAATATAGAAGTAGGCATTGAGTGTAAAATAGTAAGAATGAGGCAGTATGTACGATTCCATCTAATTTATTATTTACATTTTTTAAAATATTTCTTAATTTCCTCTGTAGCATTCATTCAAATATCAACAGAACTGAAAACCCAATTGAAAGATTTTTTTTCTGTCTTTTTATTACTGCATTTTCAGCATCTCTTCAAGGTAATTGAGCAGTTTAATACATACAGTAGCAGCTGTTACTACATTCCAGCACAGTTCAGCAAAGTAAAATCATTTGCTATTTTAAATAGTATATTTTCTGGATGGTGTTTCAAGTAACTTAATTAAAACTAATAATGTCATCATAATTTAAACCTAGGCTACTGTAAACTGAATACCAACATGTTATTGGGAATATTAGAGGGCTGCTCTAACTCAGTAGTATTTTCAGCAGATTCCTTGATCTTTCTGTTGCTAAGCAAGGTAGTTATTAAGTTGCATCCCATTTTATGACTTTCCTGTCCTAGTTGTTAAGTGGATTACTGTAGTTGTTAGGTGAATCATGCAGTTGTTAAGCAAATCTGGCTTCCCTGATTGACTTTGCTTGTTGGAAGCTGGCTGGGAAGATTACAAATGCTCATCACACGAACCCAGGACAATGCAACTGTCCTAAATACTTACCAGTTGCCAAGTGATTGAATTTTGATCATGTGACCATGGGGGATACTGCAATGGTTTTAAGTGTGAAAAATGATTATACCTGTTACATATTGAGACTGGAGCAATAGGTTTTATTATTTACTTTATTCATGAAACATAAAACTCAGCCAACTGATTTAAAAATGCATCACAAATACCATTGATTGGGGCTAATGGTTGATAGGGTTGCTGCCAGCATCCTTGGTATCAACCTATCATTGTTGTTCTTGTTATTATTATTATTTTATTATTATTATTATTATTATACTTTATTCATGAAACAAGAAACAGCCAACTGAATATTTAAAAATGCATTACAAATACCATTGACTGGGGCTGATGGTTGATAGGGGTTGCTGCCAGCATCCTAGGTATCAACCAACACAATACAATACAATACAATACAATACAATAGCAGAGTTGGAAGGGACCTTGTAGGTCTTCTAGTCCAACCCCCAGGTTCCATCAAGGTCCTCCATTCTGGTGGGAAAATACTCAAAGCCGGTTGGCGGAGGCGTCTGACAACTCCCTATGAAAGGGCTAGCTGTCAGACAGGCCAGCATTGGCTCTGTACATAGTTATTGAATAATGAGCTGTTTGTTGTCCCTGAAGCCTTGAGTCCTGGCTCATCCGTTCACACCATCTAACAATGCTATTGTAACTTCAAAGAGCTCTAAATGAATGTGGAAAAAGTTATTGGTGGGCCCAATTTAAAGACAAAACGACATACAGGCAGGGTACTTGAAAACTTATAGAGTACTAATCTGAAGGTTTTGTAAGATTCTGTGAAAGAGATGAAATTCTTAACACTTGATTTATCATGGAGCATACGTTACAGCAGGGGTGTCAAACTCATGGTGTCACATCGTCACAGGATGTATTGCGACTTTCCCCCCACCTTCACTAAATTGGGGATGGGCGTGGCTAGCACATTGCGCATCCAGCCCAAGGTGTACGAGTTTGACACCGCTGAGTCACAGTATGTTAGTCCTAAGAAAGCTCTTGAGTCTTTATATGGGTTTCACCGAAAGAATAGTTCACAGTTTGATTCTTCAACATTGGGATAGCATTATGACCTGACGGAACAAGAAAACATTGGAAAGTAGTGTGAAATTGATTCTGAAGGATACACATTCAGTTAATCGGGACAAAATGTGGCAAGGATCTAGTTACTAGAAGAAATCAGAAATAAAGACAATAGTAAGGGCTGAGCTGTCTTCTGGAATATTTCATTTTCCAGCATTGTCCTCAGTATTTACAGATTTATGACTGTTGAGACTGGTGAGTCTAATTACATTTGCTTATTATCTAAGTTTCTTCAAAGTATTTTCATTGCATTGAACATGATTTACGTCTAGTAGACATTTCAGAATAAGCATCTAAATATAAGAAGTCAAAGGATATAAATGCATTATTATTTCCAACTTTCTAATTATTAGCTCCTGATATTCCTTTGAGAAATGTAAATGTTTTTGCAAGTTCGAAATCAAGGGAAATAAACTAGCTGTGTATCATTCTGTTTATAAATAATTCTTGACAGTCTGCAAGTTTAGTACAAAAAGCTGAAACAGCCTTTGTAGTCGAGAAGCTTCCCTGAATTTTTTTAAAAAACTTTTTCCAAGTATATCTTGTTTTTATATTATGTACTGGCACTTTTATGTTCTTTTATTAAAGGTGCTTTTTAAAGAGGCAATTAGACTTTCTGGTTTTTCTTTGACAACCATCTTTAAAGCGCTCCATGGCTCGGGGCCTAGTTATATGCGAGACCGCCTTCTGCCCCATACATCCCTTCGGCTGATCCGCTCCCACAGAGAGGGTCTTCTCAGGGTGCCATCGGCCAGACAATGCCAACTGGCGACGCCCAGGGGAAGAGCCTTCTCTGTGGCGGGCCCGGCCCTTTGGAACGACCTACCCCCTGAATTACACACCATCACCGACCTCCGCCTCTTCCGCCAATGTCTAAAGACACATCTTTTCCAACAAGCCGGCCTAGCCTAACCTCCCACGGGGACTTTTTAGAAAGTTTTAAATTGGGTATTTTAAAATTTGGTTTTAGCATAGGATTAGGATAGTTTAATATATTTTAAATTATGTATTTATTTTTTGTATTTTTGTATGTTTTTAAATTCCTGTGCGCCGCCCTGGGTCCTCTGTGGAGAAGAGCGGGATATAAATATAAATAAATTCAAAATTCAAAATTCAAATTCTTTGAAGATGTTTTGCTTCTCTTCCAAGAAGCTTCTTCAGCTTTTGGGTGAGAAGTGAAATGTCTTCAAAGAAAAACCAGAAAGTTCAACTGACTCTTGAAAAAAGCACCTTAGGGACAATTCAATGACCTGGATGACTGAGAATCTTCATAGACATTTTATTAATCTTGTTAGTAAAATAACCTTAAATATAATGGCAAGTGTAGCATTGCCAAAATAAGAATCATCCTTATCTGGTTAAATTCCTAAAAACATATTTTATTTAGTTTTTTCAATAGTAATTTAAAAAAGTTAACCTAGTTAAAATACCCAATGCTTCAAATGAATATTGTTGAAAAAATTTAGGAAAGAAAAGGGACAAACTTTTTCAGTGCCAGAAAATAAAGTGGTCAGGAAGAGAACTTTGATCCTGGCCATTAAGATACTGTATAAACTTTTCTTAAATCTTCATGAAAGGAGTATAGGCTCTATGAATGAACACCAGTCAGTCAATCAATAAGTTTCTTCTAATGTCCGCAGGTGACATAGCATAAAAGAAGAAATAAAATTAAAAATAAAATAAAATTAATAGTAGAATCATCATCATCATTCAAGATGGAGGAACCTACAAGAGAACTGTATGTAACCATTGGTACTACTGAGATCCTAAATGTTCACTTGTTCGCCATCCGAGCCCTTACATTTATTTATCATTGGTGTTTTTCCTCTGATGTCATTGCAGATGAGGCAGTACAATAAGGAAAATAATGGGAAATGTCTAGCTCTGTGAATTAGTTCTTCAGGGTTTTGAAGAAAACAATAGGCAAATCAAGTTGTACATGCGTGCTTAGTATTATAATGTATAAAAAAGATTATGGTGTTTACCTAGAATAGTTGGATCCAGTTTTTAAGTTCCTCTCTTGGTCCTATTGGATTATGGAATTTAGGATATTTGAGAATACAGGGCTACTGTGACATATGTTTGCTGGATTTACTAGAGTTTGTCCCTATGTATTCATTATTTTATATTTAGTTATTTTAGATTTATATTCCATTGTTCATCACAAGAATAATTGGTTCAATATCACCCTGTGTGCTTCTGTGGCCAATGTGGATTTGAATCATCCTACTCCTAACCCTGTCACATACACAGAGCAGAGGTGTCAAACTTGATTTCATTGAGGGCTGCATCAGGGTTGTGTTTGACCTCAACCGGGGTGGGTGCGGCCAACTAAATGTCACTCATGTCAGGAGTGCCTGTGGTGGCCTAAGTACTATGCCAGCAAAAATGGGTTCCTGAGCTCTGTTTGTGTCTGCGACGGCCTCCTGCAATCCTCTGCCAGCCTATGGGCAGTCCTCCTGAGCTCTGGTTTTGCTGGCAGAGGCATCACAGGCCAGTTCTTCCCTGTTTCCATGGTGGCCCCACAGGCCAGATCTAAGCACCCCAAGGGCTGGATCTGGTCTCTGGGTCTTGAGTTTGACACCCCTGTTGTATTCACTTCTGTCTGACATATATTATAGCCTCAGCACCTCAGCATGATGCTGTTTACATTTTTGAATGCATACATATCATTATAAATATAGTGCACCACATTTACTTAATTGAAGACAATTCTTTTCTAAATAGTTTATCCTTAAAACAATTTATCTTAAAATGGGAGGGTCTTCTTAGAGTCCCTAAATAAAGGATATATTTATTTTTATTTATTTATTTTGGAAAATTTATACAGCCACTACTTGCTTATGATAACTTTATGTGGCATACAGAAATCAAAAACACAATATAGAAGAAATAAATAATAATAATAATAACAAAAATAAAATAATAACTTCCCTACTCCCCTCGACGACAAGACACACTCATATCAGCCATTTAATGGGCTCCATCCCACTCTGGGTTCCTGTTAGGATAATTATCCTGATGTTGGGTTGACAATATATATAAGCCAGGATTATTAAAGGGTATGTGTATCTTTAAAGACTATGCGGAATCTGATTGGCTATGTTTCCCAGTTCAATCATAAAAGGCAGCTGGAAACACAGTTCATCCCTTTTTTTTTTTTTTGCTTTCCTTGCTTCTTGATTGCCACTGAAGAAGGAGCTGAAACTGAAGACGGAAGAAGAATCATTGTTTTGACTGACTGTAAGACAACTGTGTTTTGGTGAAGGACTGTTTATTGTTGGAGGAGTTAGTATCACTGTTTGAAAGAAGTATTTTACTTACATCAAGAGTAAAGACTATTTATTTTTCTGCTATCAGTGTTTTAGAGTTCTTGTGTGGTTTAAGCAACGTATCTCTTGCTGTCCGGTGTATTGCACTATTCTGTCTGTTTTGTTTCCAACGGGGGTGTTTTACCCCTAACAGTTCCCCAGGCCCACTGGCAAAACCACATCTTCAGGACCTTACGAAAGAGTGCCAGTGTGGGGACCAGTCTAATTTCTGGAGGAGCGATGTTCAAGAGTGAGGAGCCACCACAGAGAAGGCGTGAAAACTATAAATGAGCTTGTTTTCTTCTTTTGGGGATGGGAAAAAGTCAAGTAATTTTCCTTTCCTTTGGGATAGTGTCTGTAACAACCACCTTCTATAAATAGCAGCTGTATGCCACAGGAATGGTTTAGCAACTACTTAGAGTTAGAATGACATTGAACAAACATTAGCTATAACTGGGCTTCAAAATCACAGTTGTAGTGTATGCTTCAACTCCACCTTCCCATCTTTCTCCCAGGCAGGCAGCTGCCTCAGCCAGGCATGCCTTGTCAGCAACAAAAGGAAGAAGACGTCAAAGGGCCAGATGGGGCATCAGGGATAGATGGCAGTGGGACAGTGGAAGGAGTCCAAAAGGGCAGAGATTTTGAGGGGAGATTGGTGGGGTGTTGGGAGTTATTAGGTGATAGCAGCAGGGCAAGGCAGAAGCATGGAAGCCAGCTTAAATATTCTCCTTGTTCTATTTCTATTCTATTTATTGGACTTCTAGACCGGCCCCTCTCCCCGAAGGGACTCGGGGCGGTGTACAGGTACAGATTAAAACCATTACAATCAATAATACATATAACTAAAATCGAATTAAATAAACCCCTGTACAAATTTATAAAAATTAAAAACTTAACCTTAAAACCAAATCACAGAATTTAAAAATACAAACTAAGGTGGGAAAGATGGAATTAGGCCAGGCCGGCCAGATGAAACAAGTGGGTTTTGAGTTTCTGGCGGAAGGAGCGGAGGTCCGTGGTCGTTCTAATGTCAGGGGGAAGGTCATTCCAGAGGGTCGGGCCCGCCACAGAGAAGGCCCTTCCCCTGGGCGTCGCCCGCTGGCACAGCCTAGTGGACGGCACCTGGAGAAGTCCCTCTCTGTGTGAGCGAATCGGCCGAAGGGATGTATGGGGCAGGATACGATCCCGCAAATAACTAGGTCCTGTGCCATGGAGCGCTTTGAAGATGATAATCAACACCTTGAAACGCACCCGAAAAGCCACAGGCAGCCAGTGCAGCCCGCGCAGGAGAGGTGTTACGTGGGAATATCTAGAGACTCCCGAAACTGCCCGCGCGGCCGCATTCTGAACCAACTGCAGCCTTTGGGTGCATCTCAAGGGGAGCCCCATGTAGAGAGCGTTACAGTAGTCTAGACGGGACGTCACAAGTGCATGAGTGACTGTGCGAAGGGCGTCCCGGTCCAATAGGGGACGCAATTGGCGCTGTTGCTACTAATATTTATCTGCAACTGCTTACTTAAGGGTTGTGCTCCTGATTTCATTCCTTCCCTATCTGAGGTTTTGCCCATTACCCAGTCACAGCAGATGCAGATGCATTAAGAGCAACCAATTCTTCTGTGAAATTGGGCAGCCATTCAAAACAATAATGCAGTATATTCTTGTCAGGTGTTCAAAACATATCATTTCAGGGAACATGCATTTTCTGAATAGCAAATATAAAAACGGAATATCATTACTTTTCCCCTGTAGACCTCCCTGTCTAAATAGAGTGATTGAGGATGGAGGAGCTGGGGCAATAGCGTGGATCTTCATTGACTTCAGAAGCCCAATTTTTGAATAAAGCTAATGATAATTTCTAATATATAGAATTTTTTTTATTTTGAGAATTGTATGGAAATTCTAATGTAGAATTAAATATAATATAGAGAATTATAGGGATATCTATGAGGTTGTTGTCAAGGAATGGAGTAGATCAATTCCATTGTAAGTTCTCTTACCATTTTAAACTATGGTTTGTTTTAGTTATAACTAGACAATATCCCGGTGTTGCCCGGGTATAGGGGGAAAATGTCCAGATCAAACGTAATTTCTAATGTTGGATTTTCCCCTTTAACAGAGGAAGCCCCCATGTGGAGTACTGTGAAGCCATTACCATGGCAACTCCACTGCGCTGTACAGTAGAAGTCAGTACGGCACAACAGGCTATATCTTAACAGAAAACACACACCAAGGGATGTTAGTGGTGTCTTATCTGCACAGTATTTTTCTCTAGAGAGTAAGTCATCTATGTACCAAGTTTGGTTGAAATTGCTCAAGGCGTTCCAGAATTATGCTGGAACACACACACACACACACATACAAACACACACAGTTATGTTGAACATAACTTATTTTTGGTCTTCTTCACACATTATGCTAAGCTATCACATTTTTACAAGCCATTGTGGCAAGTTGCACTTAACACGCTGAGCCAAAACTGAATAAATCACTTAGGGGTTTACCCAGCCGCAGACTTTATTATGTAACCTCAAGTGATAATTGTGGAATATTTATTTAATAATGAAATTTCTTATATATTATTAATGATAATAACATCAGTGCTAGATATTCTACCTTTATGATTTTTCAGTTCCTGGTTTATGGATTGAAATTGGTTTCTTCTGATTCTTGTTGGGAAAACCCATTTAACATCTTGACATTTGTACAATCACCTTCTTTTTCTAAAGCGGAAAGCTGAGCTGCTTGCCATTAATAGATTAAGATTGGCTTTAATTGCTGGAAAGGACGGATGTTGGTAATGCAAGATCCTCTTCCCTAGGCGTCTTTCTTTCCCTACAAATCTGTGTTTTCAGCAATTAGCAATATAAAATGTATCCTTTTCATGTTTTCTATTCCCATTTTCCCATTTAATGTAAACATTTTACCAAGACATACAAATTTGTTTGATTTGGTCCTTTGTGGTTTTTATTGTCAATTGTTTATTCTACCTTCCCAGTCAAACACAGCTAATATAGACATAATATTCACGCTCCTTATCACATTACACAGTCTAACATTTGATAGTTATTGAATTCAATTCCCTGTTGCTCCCCTCCCCCCAAGGTAGTTTGGATCAGAGTTTTTTCCATATTTAATTTGTTCTTGTGGGTACTAATTTTTCACTGAGGCAATTTATATTCAAATTAGATGATTACTTAAAGAATGCAAGCAGAGACATTTATATGATGTTACATTTATTTAAAATTTAAATTGACCTCCCACATCTAGCAGCAGGAAGCCGTCTAGTAAAGGAAGTCCTAATGAAAAGTCTCCTCCCATGTAATTGCAATTGCTGGAGTGTTCTGCATTGGTGAACAACAACTGCTGCACCTCCTGAGAAAGAATATCCCATCTAACTGCTCCCCAATTCTATTGTTCCCTGTCTAAGGCTTTGAAAATAGAGAAGAGGCCTATGAAGAACATCTGAAATAACTGAGTGTGTTTCAGGGGTGGGCTACTGGGGGTTCACAGGGGTTCAGTAGAATCTCTACCTAAGATTATGTCCTGTTCGGAGAACCTCCAAATCCCACTCCTGGTGGCCCTGCCCATTCTTCCCCTCCCAGGAGTCCCCACACAACCCATTTTGGATGCAGTTAAGTGCAGGAGGTTTGGGGGCCTACTTCGGGAAGGCCGGAAACTGGGGAGGCTCCCCCCCCCCCCCACTGTGGTGCAGGATGCAACCTAGCAACCAGGCAGAGAACCTCTTGCTAAAATTTTTGAAGCCCACCCCTGGTGTGTTTAATGGAAAAGACAAGCTTTTTCCACTAGAACCTCAACCATCAACTGCAAATTGTTGCAAAACAGATTCATCTAAAATCTGAATGGAGTGGAATGCAGTGGGGTGGGGTAAGTCAGAAAAGAGTATAATATAGTTTTTGATAATGAAAGAGATGTGGAAAGTATTATGTTTCTAGAGTTGAAAAGTAGTAGGTTTTTTTCTTCATTTCCGGTATTTAAATAAAAGCTTGACAGCCTTTTCTTAAGATTTTATAGCTGTTTTGCAGTTATTTTACATTGAGCAGGGAATAAAGCCATTTCTTCTTGTTTCTAGTAATCTGTGGGAAGGATCCTAAAGTAAGTGTATATATAGAATCACAACTGAATATTAATTTAGAAGTACGTCTTCCATTCTTTACAAGGGATTTAATCACAGTTAAGAGTGCATACCAGCATATTAAGGAACAAGAAATTAATAGAATTTATTTCCAAATAACTAGGCAGAAGACTGAGTTGTAGGTCTTGTAAACAAGACTTTGAACAAATGAAAAGCTTCATCTGCTTTTTGTTATGGTGTAAAATTGATTCCATTTAAGCTCTTTGTTAATAAGGACAATCTCAGGGTACACCTTTTCTCAGTTCCCTAATAGTAAAAAAAAAGTTTAAAAAACAAGACAAGACAAATTCATTCAGAAAACCAGATGGCTTCAGCTTTTGTGTGTGCTGGAATAGATATTTTTAGCTAAAGAGTAGAGCAAGATACAAGTAAACAATAGCCCCCTTTAATGATGTCTCCTCTTTTCCTACAGAAAAATGGGCAGAATTAATAAGTACACACAGGAAAAGTATTCAGTCAGTATCTGGTTTCCAGAAGCATCAGCATAGTACAATGATCATGTTCTATGTTCTATTCTTCATATATACATGCACTGTTTGCACATGCTAAGGTTTAAAATAGCATATATTATTCAGTTTTTAATGCCGAATGTACATGTATTTTTCAAATTTTAAAGATAATGTCTAAATATGGACAAATGGTTATTACAAGTGTACAATTGATATTCAGTATAACCAGGGGTGAAATGCTACTTGTTCGCCAGAACCAGTACTAAAAAATGCTACAGGTTCAGGAGAACCAGTATTTCCGATGATCAGCTGTGACATGTGATTTATATTAGTTAGAATCATCGGATTTCCTGCTTTCTAGCTAATCTAAATTGCGTGGCACAGCGGATCCCCCCCCCCCCCGCTGTTCTACTTACCTTTCCAGGCAGGCTCCGCCCACCCACCTGGACGTCATCACATCCCATTTTTGATACTATGCACATGCGTGGAAGGTCCTGCACATGTGCAGAGGTGGTATGTGCGCTCACATCTGCAAACCAGTAGCGAAGATAAGTTGATTTCAACCCTGAATATACTGTAACAGTAATAAAAGGCACCAAGCAAAGTACACTGAGTTGTTTTCATAATAATAAAAACGGTAAAAAAGAAATATAATTTTTGGAGCTTTGTAGCAGCCTCTGCTATGTTATAAATATTTTGAATACAAATAGCATAGTATATCTTTTTCAACTCTGTTTTTGGTGATATTCACTAGGCTTTTTATGATACCTCCCTGGTTTGTTCTCATAAATCTCCATTCTGTCTTATTAACTAAAGTGTGACCATGTTGTTTCAACCTTCTGACTCTTTTTTTCCAAGCATCTTATAAGAATGCATTTGCTGCGAATATATTCTCGTTTGTTTTTAAATACGAATACAAATATGCCACAAGCATTGTAAGCTTTGATTGAAGAGTCCTGTACATATATTTTCATCATCTTTCCTAAGGCACCAGGAATAGAAAAGCATATAAATAGTATTAGTAATCTTCCCATTGGGATCACCTACCCTTTTAATCTTTTATAGTTGAGTATACTATTCTTCTCAATACAATACTTTTCCAGTAACTCCCTTCTGTGCTCCTGTTGAATTGTTGTGCCAAAAACCTATTCGCTCTTCCACTTCTCTTATGCTCTAGAAACGTGTATATATATATTCGAACCGGGGCTGTATTGCATATCAGGCAGGCTAAAGGCTCCTGCCTGATATGCAATACAGCCCCGGTTCGAATCCCAGTAAGGGTATGGCTAGCTGATGAGAGCTAAAAAGCTCGAAATAGATCTATCCTAGTCTCCCTGATTTATTTATTGATCAGCTCATAAAACTAACACACATATTTAAAAAAATCACACAACGGAACTCATGGCTTTCTGTCTAGATGGTCTCTGGTGCTGGCTTCGGGGATTTTCCCGAAGGGAAAAGGGTGTTGTGGAACAATTATATAATATAATTCCAGCATATATATATATATATGGCAAGGTCTCACTTGCCATCATCAGGCAGGATTATGTCTGTGACTGTGACTGCGGAGGCATCGCCCCTCTTTAAATCCTGGTGGGGGTGTGTGTGGAGCGCTGACTATTGCTGTGAGTGGGTTGATTGGCTGTGCAGCTGCATCATGACTGGTAGATTGATGCTGATTGATCTCATTTGTATGTTTCTCCTTGTTTTGAATTTCAACGGCTTGGGTGGAAGGTGGGGCTCGTCTGTTGGTCAGTGCTGGCTTCCAGATGTCTGGTAGGCGGGAGGTGTCATCACGTTTGTTCATACTGTTAGATTGCTTCTCTATTTCAATGGCTTCTCTGATTATTCTCCTTTTCAGCTGTTCAGCCTTGGAGATCATTTTAGTTCCTTGAAAGTCAATGTCATGTCCTGTAGTTTTGAAATGTTGATAAAGAGATGAGGTATTAAGATGATTTTTTAATGCATATATACATACATACATACATACATACATACATACATACATACATACATACATACATACATACATACATACATACATATATATATATATATATATATATATATATGAGAATATTTTCACAGCTCCTGTTCAAGGGTCCCTTTAAGGGGAGGAGACTTAACGTCATCCCTCTCTGCCCTTCGACTCAACCTAGAGATCATCCAGACAGAGAACCAATTAGTTTGCTGCTGTGTGAAATTTTTTAGATATGTGTTAGATTTTTTAAGGGCTGAAAATAAAGAGACCAGGATGGATCCATTTCAGGCTTATTAGCCTTCTTCAGCTGGCCATACTTCTTCTACTGGGATTTGAACCGGTGCTTTCCAGCATATGAGCCAAGCCTTTCTATGCCTTGAGCTATCTGGTATCCCTGATACATCAGCCAATTTACAGGATTTATAAATGAGAGAATATTTTCACAGCTCCTGTTCAAGGGTCCCTTTAAGGGGAGGAGTTTTTCCAATTCCTATTATTAACAGTTTTCAGATTTACTTCTCCAACCCCAAATAAATGTACAAAATATGTCAGAATAGCAGATGTCTATCTTCCTTTTTCTTCTGATATTTATTGCAGCATTTTCTCTTAGGATAGGTGACTCAAGATTCAATAAAAGAAAAGGGTGGTTATTTCTATCCAAACTACTTTGTATGATCTGCAGTGTTGTCTTTCATTTGTCAATCTCTTTTGCCTTTGGGATTGTGACCTAAGCAGCTGTAGTTCAGTTGTTCCTCCTTACTTCCCCCAAAGAAAACTGGAGAACATGACAGGACTTCTTCACGAGGCTGTGCATTTTCAGAAGAATACTTTGAGGCAAATTCTATGAACCACATTCCCCACCACCACCTTTTATTTAAAAATGCTGCAGCTGAACAAAGGAACTCATTCCTGTTAGCAACTCTGGGTTCGGAACTAGTGTTACAACTCTGGTCCCTTAACCAGTGTTAGCAAATAAATGCGGAATAGTGTAATTCACTGGACAATAAAGAGATACGTTGCTGTAAACCACAAACAAACTCTAAAAACAGTGATAGTAAGAAAATAAATAGTCTTTACTTTGTAGCAACTAAAATGCTTCTTCTGACTAAATTCTCAAACAAATAACAGTCCTTCACCAAACACAGAGTTATCTCTCAGTGATGCAAAACAATACTCCTTCTTCTTCAACGGCAATCAGGAAACACAGGAATCACAAGGAATCGAACAGGGAATGAGCTGTGTTCCTGACCTTGCTTATATGGTAGAGCTGATAATTTACAGCCAATCAGCTTATACTTAGTTCTTAAAGCTACATAACTCCTTAAGAACATAGGCTCATATATATTGTCAACCCAATATAAGGCTGAATATCCTAACAATTCCCTTTCTGTGTCTATCTACCACTTTCAGCATGATAGTTTCCCAATGAGCTTGGGACAATACCTACTTTTTCAGGAGTGGTTTTGACATGTTAATGTTGCTTCCGTTTTTCAAAGAACTGGGCAAGGACTATAGATCTTAATCCTTGAACTGCCACTGCAGTTTCAACACTTGGGAAAATAGTGTATCTATTCTACATGAAGTGGAAATGGTCCCATTCCCAACAACTTTCCACTTAAAGCTAGTCTTTGTTTGAGACCTTCAATGATAGGAATCACATTTTTGAAACAGAGCTTAGTACTTGTAGATATAGATGTCAGGGAATATCATGTTATAAAAATAACCCTAGTTTGGAATTGTTTTTAATCAACTGTGGGAAATCCATGGACTGCCTGTTCCTTGCCAGCTAAATGCATTTGAGGTAGGCCAGATCAAGAAACAAGCATGGCAGGGATTTCAAGAATGCTGTTTATTGTGGTAAGGTAGAATAACAAAATATGCCTGCCCAAATCTCTCCTTGTTTCATTTATACCAAACAAAAGCCAGAAAGGATTACTTTGAGTTTCTTTCTCCTGCTTCTAGCTATGCCCAGACTGTGTTCCCAAGTCTACATCTAGGCTGCCTTGATTCCTTCATAACCATAACAATTTAGCTGTGAGGCAGCCAATGTTAGAGGAGGAGAAGATGTCTCCAAGAGGCAAGTTACTTTCATTTATTTCCTTAATCATGTCACCAAAATTCCCAAATAGAATACTGAACACCCATAATTTTATAATAAGATTTTAAGTAAAGAATTATGGCTGATTGGGGGGGCGTGTCGATGCTCGTGTAGAGAGAGGGTGTTTCCTCCACCTCGCAGGGCTCTTTTTTTTTAATAAATGTGGATTAAAGTGGTTAAAACGCGCCGTTAGGAGCTAGAAATGTTTACAGGTGTTTTGGAAGGACGGTGGGACTAGTAAATTGTTTTTTCAAAGCGATTGATCAACCCGAACTGCTCGAATTTCAAAGTTTCGTTTCTCCGTGGAGGCAGAGGGTTGAGCAAGGCGGCCGAGGTAAGAGGGGGGCTACCCTTTGTTCTGGCAAATACCACGATTTGCATGCTTTTTGTCTCGCTACAAGGCTTTAAACACAAGCTGAAGACTAAGAAGGAAGTTGGTTGATGGCATGTGGATTACAACTCTTTTGAACTTTTGAATTCTTCTAAAGTGGATTGTGTCAGCTGAACGTAGCGAGCAAGTTTTTGGATTACATTTAAAATGGAGGCTTAAGAAGTTAAACAAATTGGGGAAGCCCTCCTATCTCTCTTTCTGGCTCCTTTGGTGCATTAAAAGCCGGCTTAGCTCTATTTTATTTGGGACATTGCCCTTACTCTTCAAAAAAGACCCTCTTGGCAAAGAAATATAATTTTTTCTTTATAAAAAAAAAAGCTTTTTGAACTGAAATGACGACTCAACAGCCTTCAGAACTTGAACGGATTTTTGGAGCCTTAAATACAATTGGAGAAAAGTTAACTACACTGACTGATCATGTGGGGAATTTGACGCTGGAAGTTCAAAAAGCTAAAGAACAGATAAGTGAATTGAATGTTAGTTTTGTAAAGCAAAACGTAGAGGTGAAATTTATTAAAGATGAAATTGAACAAATCCATGCACATGATGCGCAGATAGATCGTAAGATAGAGGGAATTTTTTATAAAAATCAGCAGCAAGACAAGAGAATTAGTCTTTTGGAGGAGGACGCTAGGAAATATAATATTGTTATACGTAATATTCCAGAAAATAGACCGGATGATTTGAAGCAGAGGGTGTTAAAATGGATGAATGATTTTGGATTTGAATACACAGCAGCAGACCTAGTAAGCGTTTTTAGGATTGGTTATAAGAGACAAAATGGAGCAAATAGAAATGTTTTAGTAAGATTTGCAAACCTTGGAGATAAACTAGAGGTTATGGCAAAAATAAGGGAACTGGAAGGTGTTCCTAAGTTTGAGGAGAAAGAGATTCAAGTTTTTCCGGATATATCCAGAGAAGACAGGTCTTGGAGATATTATTTGAAACCAGTTACAAAGGTTTTGAGAGACAATTATATTAAGTACAATTGGAGGCCACTACAGCAGTTGAAATTTTTTTACAAAGGAAGGATGCATACTATTACCCCAGAAACAGATGTAATAAGATTAATTCGGGAGCTTGGGCTGATTGAGAAAGAGGAAGATTTTGTAGAAATTAAAGATTATATGCTTAAGATGGGTGGAATACAAGAGGAACCCTCAATTTTGGAAGAAAAAGGTGCAATTGGCGGCCAGGATCCCAAGAGTTTAAAGAGAAAAGAAATTTCTCCGGCGGTTTCTGAGTATAAGAAAATTCGTGAAGATACCGAGCGAACGCCAGACAAGATGGAGGATCTTAGTAAAAAGCAGGAAGCTGAGTCCGGGGCGAAGCCAGTGTTGTCTTCTTTTTTTGAAAGTGGAATCTAAAGAACAGCCCGAAGAGGTGACCCGACCATCGGCATGTCCCACTCCCCCACACTCTTTATATAGAGGCGATACCTGATTGAGGATGTGGGGGATGAAGATTGCTTGTTATTTGTTGTGGTTGTTGTGTTTGATATTTGGGTTTTATGTCTATGTTGTTTGTTATATATTGTTTGTGGAGTTTTATGTCTTTGTATGTCTTTTTTGTTCGGTGTTGGGTGTGCACATAAAGGAAGAGGAGGGGTCAGGATTAAAAAAGTTACCGTTTAAATGCGGTTTATAAAAATAATGACATGGAACGTGAAGGGTACAGGCAATCATATAAAAAGAAAAAGATTGGAACTTAAATTTAAAAGGAATTCTCCAGACATATTATTTTTGCAGGAAACTCATCAAAAATCTGAGGATTTTAATAGAATGAATATTAAAGGTATGCAAATTTATGAAAAATCTTTTGGGACTTCCAAAGCTAGAGGAGTCGCGATATTGATATCAAATAGGGTATACTTTGAGAAAAAACAAGTAATTAGAGATGAGGAAGGAAGATATTTAATAATTATAGGGAATATTAATGAGCAAAAAGTGACATTGGTTAATTTATATCTACCGAATGAAAAACAAAAGGGATTTCTGGATAAAATTACTAAGATTTTGGAAACAGAAAGTGTAGGGAAAGTAATTGTGGCGGGGGATTTTAACCTAATTAGGGATAGAATTGATAGTAATAATCCCACCCGCTTTAGACAAACAAATAAAGGGGAAATTTTAAATAAATGGATGTTTCAAAACAGTGTGGTAGATGTTTGGAGGGAGTTGAAAGGCTCTGAAAGGGTGTATACCTTTTGTTCTAAGGTACATAATACTTATTCAAGGATTGATTATATTTTTGTTTCTAAAGATTTGCTGAATAAAGTAGATAGAATAGATGTGGGAATTTTTAAGGATTCTGATCATGCAGAAGTTATGATGGAAATAGATTTTAATTTTGAGAAAAAGGAAAGAGGTTGGAGATATGATGAAAAATTGTACAAAAAGGAGGAGGATAAAATATGGATATTCAAAAAATGGAAGGAAAGTTGGGAATTGAATGATAATCAAGAGGTTAAATTTGAAATTGTTTGGGATACGATGAAAGCTATATTTAGAGGAGAAAGTATTAAATTGTCAAGCAGGAAATATAGAGAATATAAAGCTAAAATTGATCAGGATACAAGACAAATTAAGATATTGGAGAACCAATTCTCACTTACGAAAGATAAAAAATGTTTGGAGGAATTGACCCTATTAAAAACTAAACTGATAGAAGAAGATATTGAATTGGTTAAAAAAAATTTAAGATATTTGAATAGGGATTTTTTTGAATTTAGTAATAAAAATTCTAGGTTATTGGCAAAGATGGCGAAAAATAAAACTCAAAAGAGAGAAATTGGTTCTCTGATAGATGAAAAAGGTACAAGGTGTTATAAGAGATTGGAGAAATGTGAAGTAGCTAGGAATTTTTTTCAAAAATTATATTTAAAGAAACCAATTGATTTAGAAAAATTGAAGAATCATCTTGGAAAATATGCTATGAAAATAGATCAAACATACAAAGATTTGATGGAAAGAGATATAACACAGGAGGAAATCAACGAAATAATACAAGAGTTAAAATTAGGGAAGACCCCAGGAGAAGATGGATTACCTGCTGAATTCTATAAAGATTTTAAAGAACTAATAATACCAAAACTGCAAAAACTATTTAATGGAATTTTACATGGTGGAGAAGTCCCGATGTCATGGAATAAGACAGTAATATCTATAATTCCTAAACCTGATAAAGATCTTGAGAGGATCGAGTCCTATCGACCTATTTCTTTAATCAACCAAGATGCTAAAATATTTACAGCTATTATAAGTAATAGATTAAATAGTTTTATAGATAAATATATAAGTTATAATCAAGTAGGGTTTGTTAAAGGTAGATATATGAGTGATATAATTAGAAGAGTATTGAATATTATAGATGTAGCAGAGAATAATGGTGATGAATTAGGTATAATATCGTTAGATATTTTTAAAGCTTTTGATTCTGTACAATGGGATACTATAAAAGTAATTATTGAGGCATTAGGCTTTGGTAATAAATTTATACATGTTATTTCAAAACTGTATCAAAAAAGTAGTGCAAAGGTAAAGGTGAATGGAACAATGACGGGAGAGATTAAATTGGAAGCAGGCACGAGACAAGGATGTCCCTTGTCTCCAACATTATTTTTGTTAGTTATGGAGGTTTTGATTAAATTGATAGAAGCAGATGAAGAGTTGGAAGGTTACAAGGGATATAAGATAAATTTGTATGCGGATGATACCTTGATTATTTTGAAAGATATAGAGAAAGATTTAAAGAGGATAAATAAACATTTGATAGAATTTGAAGAAATGACAGGTTTAAAGGTAAATTGGTCAAAATCTGAATTATTAACGAATAAAGATGGTAAGGAGTGGGAGAGTATGCAAGAACAATTTGGGATAAGAGCTAAGAACACATTGAAATATTTGGGGATAACACTTTCACTTAAAGTTAGAGAATTAAAAAAAATTAATTATGAGGTGATGTTGAAGGAAGTAGAGAAAAAGATAGATAAATATAAAGAGATAAAGTTGTCTTGGTTTGGTAGAATTGCAATGTGTAAAATGATGTTGTTACCAAAGTTTAACTTTTTATTTGAGATGCTACCATTAAATTTGACAGAGAAAGATATAGAAGAATATCAGAAGAAATTAGATAAGTTTTGTAATGGTGGGAAAAGACCAAGATTAATGAAGAAATTGTGGTATCAAAATCAAAAAGAGGGTGGATTGGGAATTCCCAATCTACTTAATTATTATCGGGCGTATAATATTAGAACTGTGATAAAAATACTTAAAGGTGGAGATGGTCATTGGGGAGATCTGGAGTTAAAAGATATTAAGAGATTTGGGTCTATATGGTTTTTAGATAGAGCAAAAACAAAAAAGGCAATTAATAGTTATTGGTTAAAGGGGCTGAGTAAAACTTGGAATAAATTTGTTAAAAAACTGATTCCGGATATAGCTTTTTTGGGAAAGACAACTGAAAGTTGGCCGATTAAAACTAATATAAGTCGGAATAAAGTAATTGAGGATGAAAATATAGGAAATATAGTAGATTGGTTAAGAGCTCTAGGAACTGAGAGTAGGAAGAAAAAAGTAATTCAAAAATTGGAGTTAAATTGGTTTGAAAAAATACAGGTAGAAAAATGGACTATGAAAGTAAGGGGAATATGTAACATAGATAGAAGTAAAACTAAATTTGAAAGTTTAGTATCTCAAATTATTAAGGATGAAACTGGGTTAAAAGGACTCGTTAGTAAGATATACAAGATTATAAACTTTGATGGAAACCCACAAATGGTAATGAAAAGGAATTGGGAGGAAGACCTTAAGATTAAAATATTGGATTTGGATTGGAACGAGAATTGGAAGAGTCGGATTATGAGGACTTTATCTATAAGGATTAAAGAACATAATTTTAAGGTTGTTTGGAAATGGTATTGGACCCCATTAAGATTATTACTGATAGATAAAAAAATGAGTGATAAATGTTGGAGATGTAATACGGAATTGGGAACTTATGAACATATGTGGTATAAATGTGTGAAAATTAAAAAGTTTTGGCAGTAATTAGAAAGAACGATGTGTGAAATGATGAAAAGAATAATAATATTGAGACCAGAAACTATATTGTTATTGATAATTAATGAACCAGAGTTAACAAAACATGAGAAAGAATTGATTAGAATTATGATTATAATGGGCAGAATTGTAATAGCAAGATATTGGAAAATAGAGGTAAATATTAAAATAGAAGAATGGTATTGTGAAATGTGGAAATTAGCCTTAAATGATAAAATGACGTGTGATATTAAATTTAGAGAGGGGGTTTATAAAAACGATATCTTTTGGAAGACTTGGAAACCATTTGTGGACTATGCACTTGGAACTTTGGACGTCTCGACGCCTGTACCGAGAGAACGTGGATTTTGGAGATCCTAAAGATAATAGATGATACTTGAAACCAACTCTTCCTTTTGTTTTGTACAGCACTGGGTGAAATATTGTAAAACATTATAAAAATTTCAATAAAAAAAAAAAAGAATTATGGCTGATTGAGAAACTTTTAGGGAAGTAGGCAGGGGTGGGATCCAACCGGTTTAACAACCCGCTGAACCAAAGCAAACCGGTAGAATCCCACCCTAGAAGTAGGATAGAAATGGAAGTAATGTGTCTCTCAGAAGCTGGCTGTTCCCATTCCCACTATAATAATATCCAAAGGAAGGGAAAAAAATCCAGCTCCCATCTTGCAGATCTGGGTATCACAATATTAATTGTGAAGGATTAAGTTTTGGTTCCTGAGTTTTCAAAGATTGCATGTTCTTTTAATGAAAAGTGGATAACTTTTTAAGTAAACAAGTAAGATATCATTGGTACTGAAATTTTAGGCCTTTCTGTACTTTTCTTTGTGTCTATTTTTTCAGGTAGTTATAAAACAACAGGAAGATAGTGATATGGAATGGTTGAAACTTTGTGATGTGTATAAAGTAAAAAAGGAGAAACTATTTTCCCATTCCCACAATACTACAACCAAATCCTCCCCCCTCATAAAATTGAATCTTGAAAGAATGAGAACAAACAAAATGTCCCTCCCCCCTAGACAACACCTAATTAAACTTTGGAATTTGCTTCAATGGGATGTGATGTTGGCTGTCAGCTTGGCTGGCTTCAAAAAGGGTTGGACCAATTTATAGAAATCACGGGGATCAATAGCTATTAACCTTGATGATAGTATGACAGAAGGCCGTCTGCTGAGAAGCTAATAGGTTTCCTTGTGCAGCAGTTGGGCAATGCAAGAACAGACTGTTGGATTATATGGGCCAAGGAGGATTCAATTCAGCAGGGCACTACTTATGTTCTTATGTTCTCAGGGAAAGAATAGATATCAGACACAATTACTATTAGTAGCCCTCAGAGATATGATATATGACATCTTGTTACAGCATAAATTATTTTCAGTAGCGAGACATTTCTTTTTGCTGCTATACTTAAGCACACCTCACTTGGTTCTATCAAGAAAAAAATGAAATGACAATAATAGTGGTCATGGGGATTTATGATATCAGAAATTGGGAATTCAAAAGCCTACACTGCCAACACAATACATTTTCCATCAAAGCATGCAATTTTTCATTGCGTGGTTTAGCAACATGTGTAGTCTCATTTCCCCCCTGACATTTTTAATAAGAGATTATTAAATCTTGCATGTGTTGCGTATTTAGAAAAACAAGAAAGAATTGAAGTTAAACGTCTACGCTTCTTCTGTCCACAGTGAAGTAGTTCATTTCATAAATATTACATGGTGTTTTACTGCTATGGAGAGCAAGTGATCTATAATGCCTAAAATAAGCTATAATATCCTTACTCAAATTGGCCTCAACACTGTACAGTATATGCTGATTCCAGGGAATCTCAGTCATTTTCATCTAGCAGAGCTTGTCAAGGGTGGCACTCATGGGATTTGTTGGGACTTGGCCATCCTCATAGGTGGCATTTGTACTGGTCCTCAGTGACATTTCTGCTAATTGGTTTCTGCTTTGGAATTTGTCCTGAATTTAGCTTTTCATTTGAAAGTCTGGAGCTCTGTGGAACATTTTTTTTCCCACTGGCAAAACTTCCTTTCTCTTGGACCCTGGGATCATCTCCTTTCTCATACGACAGGGATGTCCAAACTTGGGAACTTTAAGACTTGTGGACTTCAACTCCCAGAATTCCCCAGCCAGCATAGCTGGCTGGGGAATTCTGGGAGTTGAAGTCCACAAGTCTTAAAGTTCCCAAGTTTGGACATCCCTGTCATACGAGGAAGTCCCTTGTTTTTGAGTACTGTATTTTTCCGTTGCAAACGGATATGACTTTAGTGGTTTTTCAGCCCTTACCTCCAAGATGTTTATTTTCACAAATAAACACAACACAAAAGGTTACAGATTAGTGACTTGGTACCATTTTAAACTCTGCAAATCATCAGTTGTCAGGTGCACCAGTTGGTTTGCAGAGTTCCCAGCTTTTCATGGTCAGCTAGCTGCAGTGCGGACAAATGCATGTCAACTTTAAACTGTTCCTGACGTTTTGAGGGGTAAAAATAAAGATGATGTGGAAGGGATCTATAAGTATAAGAATTATGAGAAGTAGGACTAGCATATTTGAAAACTACCAGTTGAATTTCCTATGACATTCCATTATATAATTTAATGTTGCATAGTAATGCCATAAAGTGGCATCTGGGATGCATGGGAAGGCCAATCCTAACTTGAAATCATAATACAAATTATCCTTCTGAAGCTGCCTTTTGATTTAGAAGTTCACCAGTGGCAACAGAAACTGCCATCCAGATACAGAAGATTACTTAACAGTTTCAAACATAAATATGTGAGGAAGGACAAATAAAATGCTTGTTTTCAGTCATTCGTAGATGGAGTTTGATCCACACCTGCCTTTTTAACAAGCAGGTTGTATCTGTGGTATTCTCTTAAGTCTACAAGTACCTCTGTACCAGAAATAATACAGAAGCCTCTATTTTTTTCTCTGTAAGTTGGAGGTTTATTTTGCAAATGCTTTGGAAAATATATCCTTTGCATTCTGGTATTTGATGGGTCAAAAATTTAGCCATGTTTTAAAATACAAAAGATTTAACTGTTGATGTTCTGTATAACAACAACAACAACAGTAATAATAGACAAAAAAGCCTGGATAGTTGAAATTGCAGTTTCTGGAGACAGCAAAATAGAAAAAGAACTGAAGGAAAAATCACAAAATACAAAGACCAGTAAATAGAAATAGAATGATTGTGAGGAAAGAAAGCAAAGATAGTACCAATAGTAAGAGGAACCTTGAGTACACTTCCAAAATTCCTGGAGGAGTGAATACCATCGGCAATGACAAAATCACCATTAGTCAATTGCAAAAATCAGCTTACATTCTGCAATCATACCTTTAATGCTATTAAACAACTACATCTGCTTATCCCATGTCCTTGGGAAGAACTCAATAGGTAGACAAAGATCTGACTGACTGTGTACCAACCATAATAATTTTTCTGCAATGTATACAGATAATAATTAAAAATTATGTTCCCTCATTTTTTGAGGGGAAGCAAACTGTGTGGTATCAGGAAAGGCATTCGACCAGAAAATGCTCAGCTCATCCAGTCCCCCTGACTATCCTGAATTAAGGGATTACAGGATCATAAAAGGAATTTATATATGAAAGTATGTGTCTGAAGACATGCCTTGTTTTATTTTTGTTTTATTTGTAATATATAATGTGTTTCACATTACAATCATGTACTTTATCTTTCTGAACTAATACTATCCAGTCCTTTGCCCACAATACTAGCTCTACAACAAAAACTCTGTAATTGAGAGCGGATAATTTTATACAAAGTAAACAAACTAAAATTCATAGGGTTATCAGTGCATGTAACATAGATATTGGTGCGGGTAATATTACCAACACTGCTGTCAAGCAAAACCAAACAATTAACAGTGAGTGCCATACCATGTACATGAACCATACAAGTGGCAAAGAAATAGGGGCAAAGAGAACCATAGTCAGGCATAACACAGGTTTCGTAGACAGAAAACACAGGGTCAATCAAAATGGACTCAAATGTCTATACACCAATGCACAGAGTATGAGGAATAAACAGGGTGAATTAGAAATTCAAGCAAATGAGGGCAGATATGATATTGTTGCCATTACAGAAACTTGGTGGGATAAAACCCACAAATGGAACATACAGCTAGAAGGATTTAAATTATTTAAAAGAAATAGACAAAATAAAAGAGGAGGTGGAGTTGCACTATATATAAGAAATAATTACATCTCTACAGAAATAGAGCACAACAATGATGAGAACTATCTTGAATGTATTTGGGTCAATATTAAAGGATGGGGGGGGGGATGATATTGTCATAGGTCTATACTACAGGCCACCCAACCAAGCAGAGGAAGTGGATGTACTTTTTGCTAACCAGCTAACTAAGGTATGTAGGAAGCACACTGCAATAGTAATGGGAGATTTTAACTACCCTGACATCAATTGGGAAACAAACTCTGCACCAAGTGGAAGATCCAACAGGTTCCTAAGAAACCTAGCAGACAACTTTGTTTCCCAAAAGGTAGAGAAGGGAACAAGGGGATCAGCAATATTGGACTTAATTCTCACTAACAGAGAGGAAATGATAGAAGGTGTAGAAGCTACAGGAACTTTGGGGGCAAGCGATCATGAAATACTGGAATTCAACATTATGCAAACAAAAGTAGTTGAACAAAGTCAAACTAGACTAGAGTCTTAGACTTCAAGAGAGCTAATTTCAATAAACTCAGAGAGAGCTTGGGAAGGATTCCATGGATGAGAATCCTCAAGGGGAAAACAACTCAGGAAGCTTGGGAAATTTTGAAAAATGAGATTATAAAAGCCCAGTCCAGCGCAATACCAATGAAGAAGAAAAATAACAGTTCCCAAAAGAAACCAGCATGGCTGCATAAAGAACTCTCTGACAAATTGAAAGACAAAAAGGATAAATATAAAAAGTGGAAAAAGGGGGACATAACCAAGGCAAAATATCAGCAAATAGCCCGAGCCTGTAAAGATGAAGTGAGGAAAGCTAAGGCTCGCAATGAAGAAAGGCTTGCCAAAAAAGTAAAAAATAACAAAAAAAGCTTCTTCCAACATGTTAAAAATAAGAAAAAGGTTAAGGAAACAATTGGTCCACTGCTGGGAGAAAATGGCAAGAAGATGATAAGCAACAGGGAGAAAGCAGAACTATTTATAATAATAATAATAATAATAAATAATAATAAATTGAGATTTATTAACCGCACCCTCTCCCCACAGGGACCCGGGGCGGTGCACAGGCATAGTTAAAAACAATATACAATAATACAAACATTACTTAAAATAAAATTAAATAGAATTACCCGTGCTAAAAATATAAAATTAAGAACCCATTAAAATTTGCAGTTAAAAGACAGAGAGAACTATTCAAGGCCGGCCAGTCGAAAGAGATAGGTCTTCAATTTTACGCGGAAGGAGCGGAGGTCGGTGGTCGTTCTAATATCAGGGGGAAGGTCGTTCCAGAGGGCCGGGCCCGCCACAGAGAGCGCCCTTCCCCTGGGCGTCGCCCGCTGACAAAGTCTAGTGGACGGCACCCGGAGAAGCCCCTCTCTGTGGGAGCGAATCGGTCGTGAGGATGTGTGGGGCAGGATCCGATCTCGCAGATAGCTAGGTCCCGAGCCATGGAGCGCTTTGAAGATAATAACTAACACCTTGAAGCGCACCCGGAAGACGACAGGTAGCCAGTGCAGCTCGCGCAAGAGCGGTGTTACGTGGGCAAACCTGGAGGTGCCCATAATTGCTCGCGCGGCTGCATTCTGAACTAACTGAAGCCTCCGGGTGCACCTCAAGGGGAGCCCCATGTAGAGAGAGTTACAATAGTCCAGTCGGGATGTCACGAGGGCATGAGTGACTGTGCGAAGGGCGTCCCGATCCAATAGGGGGCGCAATTGGCGAACCAGGCGAACCTGGTAAAACGCCCTCCTGGCCACGGCTGTCACTTGCTCTTCCATAGACAGCCGGGTATCCAGGAGGACACCCAAATTGCGCGCCCCATCCACAGGGGCAAGATGTTCGCCCCCTATGGCCAGCGTTGGAGAAAGCTGGTTGAATCGGGCAGCCGGAAACCACAGCCACTCGGTCTTGGTCGGGTTGAGCCTAAGTCCGTTACTTCCCATCCAGATCCGCACGGCTTCCAGGCACTGGCACATCACCGCTACGGCATCGTTGGGGTGGTTTGGGGTAGATATGTACAGCTGGGTGTCATCAGCGTACAGATGGTACTCTACCCCAAAACCACGAATGATCTCACCCAGCGGCTTCATATATGCATTAAACAGGAGAGGCGAGAGGACCGACCCCTGAGGCACCCCGCATGTGAGGGGTCTCGGGGTCGACCTCTGCTCTCCTGCCCGCACAAATTGCGATCGGCCAGAGAGGTAGGAGGAGAACCACCGTAAAACGGTGCCTCCCACCCCCAACCCCCCCAGCCGATGCAATAGGATACCATGGTCGATGGTATCGAAAGCCGCCGAGAGGTCTAATAGGACCAGGATGGAGGAACATCCCCCATCTCTGGCCCTCCAGAGATCATCTACCAACGCGACCAATGCCGTCTCTTTTTTTGCATCTGTCTTTACACAAAGGGATAAAACAGTCCAACCAATCAAAAACAGCACCACAAATATCAGATTAGGAACACAAGTTGAAATAGGGAAGAAAATGGTAAGTGAGCACCTGTCTGCCCTGGACGAGTTCAAATCACCAGGACCGGATGGATTACACCCCAGGGTCCTGAAGGAACTGGCAGACGAGATCTCAGAACCACTGAACTATATCTTTCAGAGATCCTGGAGCACCGGGGAACTGCCAGAAGACTGGAAAAGAGCAGATGTGGTTCCCATCTTCAAAAAAGGGAAAAAAACAGATCCAGGAAACTATAGACCCATCAGCCTGACCTCAATACCAGGAAAGATTCTGGAAAAGATAATTAAACAGCAAATAAGTGAACACCTAGAAGCAAACAAAGTAATAGCCAAAAGCCAACATGGGTTTGTCAAAAACAGATCATGCCAGACGAATCTAATTGAATTCTTTGACAAAGTGACAAAATCTGTGGACCAGAGGAATGCTGTTGATATAATTTACCTGGACTTCAGTAAGGCATTTGATAAAGTAGACCATAACCTACTATTAGATAAAGTAGAAAATTGTGGGTTAGACAGCAGCACCACCAAATGGATTTGCAACTGGCTGACCAACCGCACTCAACGTGTAGTCCTCAATGGAACTGCATCTACATGGAAGAAAGTATGCAGTGGAGTCCCCCAAGGCTCTGTTTTAGGCCCAGTACTCTTTAACATCTTCATCAACGATTTGGATGAGGGGATAAATGGGGAACTCAATTCGCAGACGACACCAAGCTGGCAGGAATAGCCAACACTCCAGAAGATAGGCTTAAGATACAGAAGGATCTAGACAAACTTGAACATTGGGCACTGTCTAATAAAATGAAATTCAATTGTGAAAAAAGTAAGGTCCTACATATAGGCAAGAAAAACCAAATGCACAAGTACAGTATAGGTGGTACCTTGCTCAATAGTAGCAACTGTGAGAGGGATCTTGGAATCCTATTGGACAACCATTTAAATATGAGCCAGCAGTGTGCAGCAGCTGCCAAAAAAGCCAACACAGTTCTAGGCTGCATCAACAGAGGGATAGAATCTAGATCACGTGAAGTGTTAATGCCACTGTATAGTGCCTTGGTAAGGCCACACTTGGAATACTGCATACAGTTTTGGTCGCCACGATGTAGAAAAGACGTGGAGACTCTGGAAAGAGTGCAGAGAAGAGCAACCAAGATGATTAGAGGACTGGAGACTAAGACATATGAAGAACGGCTGCAGGAGCTGGTTTGATGAAGAGACGGACCAGGGGAGACATGATAGCAGTGTTCCGATATCTCAGAGGGTGCCACAAAGAAGAGGGAGTCAAACTTTTCTCCAAGGCACCTGGGGGCAGGACAAGAAGTAATGGGTGGAAACTAACCAAGGAGAGAAGCAACTTAGAATTAAGGAGAAATTTCCTGACAGTAAGAACAATTAACCTCTGGAACAGCTTGCCTCCAGCAGTTGTGAATGCCCCAACCCTGGAAGTCTTTAAAAAGATGTTAGACAGCCATTTGTCTGAAATGGTATAAGGTTCCTGCCCACGCAGGGGGTTGGACTAGAAGACCTACAAGGTCCCTTCCAACTCTGCTATTGTATTATTGTATTATTGTAAAGTTGGAAAAGCAAATATATGCTTTCACCAACCACTTAAAAACTGGGAGAGCAGAGCTAATTCTAATCTCCTTAAGCAGCTGAGTCCTTTCCCTCAATCCAAACCGACATACTCTTTTTTTTCCAAGAAGGCCTTCCATGCTGATCTGAGTGAAAGAGCAGGTTTGTAAAAGTTATCCCTATCAGTAGTACTATAAACCAGAGAAGTAGTTCTGAAGCTCTCCTAAAAGTCAAACCATGCCATTTAGTGTGGATTACTTCCTGGTACTTTATTTAAAAATCAATTCTTCCCTTAATTTTCCTATTAATTGCATAGCCATTTAATTCTAAACAGCTTTCATCACATTTACTACTTGACGGAAACAGTTGTTAGAATGTCACTACTCTTCATTGCAGGCCCAATTGTTATGCTTCAGTTTCCAGCTGGAAGCTTTCAGTGAAGAATAAAAGATACTCAAGGCAAAAGTCAACCTTTCATTTCTGTTATGATGCCATCTCGTTCATACTGTGAGAAATATTTAAAATACAAGTAACATTCAGCCTTCAACTTATCTTCATATCTTCATTAAAAAAGAAGCAAAGAGAAACAAAGCAGCAATCATTTTTAACATATTGTTGTTTTTTCAGAAAATGCTGTTGGAAGATACCTCTGATTGCAAAAAGAAAGCTTAATTAAGAAAAAAGCAAACATAATCACAACTGACTATACCTAGTTTGAATTCACTCTGGATAACATTTAACTAACTCTTTAGGGGAATTCTGACAATCCTAACATAGCAGATCTATTTTTGTGGATTAATAGCAATAAAAAGTACACAATATACAATATACAGTAAATCAAAATTCTTCATTTAAACATTTTTTGTAATATGTTTATAACAAGTCACAATACGTATTATATAGTATTTTGTATAGTGACATTTTTTGCCTTTGTGGAGCCATGGTGGGCGTGGCCTGTGTGTGAGACACATCTGGCCCAGAGGCCACAAGTTTGACAGGCCTTCTATCTTGACAATCTTGACAAGACTATCAATCTTGGCAACTTTAAAATTTATAAACCAATTCCCAGAATTCCCATGGAAGCATGCTAACTAGAGAACCCTGGGAATTGAAGTTCACACTTCTTAAAGGTGCTAAAGTTGAGAAACACTATTCCAACCCATAAGTTCCAAGAAGAAAAACTTCATATTATTGATCGCTAGTAGAACTAAGCAAAAAGTCCAGTCAGATCTTACACAGTACTCCAGGTGAAATCTGATTAACATAGGTAGAACTATCATTTATTTTGATCTTTGTACTTTATATCTGTGTCTATAGATTTAATTAATGCTTTGGCAGTTGCAGCACACCAATGATTTGGTGCACCAGGATGCCCAGATTCATCTTACAAGTACCTATCCTACACATGCATTTTGGCTTTTCTTATCTATGTACAGAACTTTTACATTTCGTGCAACTGAATAGAACGTTTACATTTCGTGCAACTTTCGTGCCATTGTGTTCAATAGGCCCCAATATTTAAGTCTAAGTTTTAAACTTAAAAAATAATTCTCCAAAGCTTGTGTTTATCTGCAGCTTTGATAGTGGCACCTGCATTGGCTGCAGCTGCATCAGCTATCAAAGATGAAAGGTTTTTGGAGGGATTTAAAGGATATAGGCCTCATGGTAGGAAAGGTGTGTTTAAAAGGTAGTTGGGACTAAGCTAAGATATGACCGACAATTTTTGCTTGCATGGCAAGTTTTTAGTTGTTTTGGAACTGTTGGTGAGGCCGTTAAAAGTTGCCCTAAGTCTTAGCCATTCTTTAAATCACGCATGAAAATGTTGAAAAGCACAGGGTATTGGATATCCTTGAGTTTCCCACTGGATAAATCATTTCATGGATGGCATACAGTGGAGCCATTAAGGACCATGAGCTAGGTGAATTGTCTAACCAATTTTCAATCCATCTGGTAGTAGAATAATCCTCTACCCATTATTCTATTTTGTCAAGAGTGACAAAATTATGAACGCTATATATTACACTCCAAGCATTTTAAAATAGGAACTAAGCACATGGTATGAATAAAATAAAGGTTAAAATAAAGAAGCATGCTTTCAATTTTTAAACTGTTAAACTAATTATATGCCATAGTGATTGTGGCTTGGCCATGACACTAGAAATTAATTTCTTACTGGGCTTTAAGTATGGCTTGTATTATAGCACAGTTTGGGTCACCAATCTAAGACGAAAACTATGCATGGCCTTCATACCATTCTTTTTCTTCGTTAAAAATGAAACTGACTTTCCTTAGTTAGATCCTCTATGACAGGGGTCTCCAACCTTTGCAACTTTAAGTCTGAAGGACTTCAGCTTTCAGACTTCTCCAGCCAGCTTTGCTGGCTGGAGAATTCTGGGAGCTGAAGTCCTTCAGACTTAAAGTTGCAAAGGTTGGAGACCCCTGCTCTATGAGATATTAAGATAGGCAGACTAGCAGGTCCATCATTTGGAGATGCTCAACCAAGCCTGCCCAAAATGCGAATGCAAAAGCACCTGCTAGCTGTGAATGCCTTGTTGCATATATTACAACATGAACAACAACAAATTTATTATCTTGTATCGGCAATGGAGCTGTATGTCCAAGGGAAAGATAGACAGCTGTGAATGTCACAAACTAGTGCATGACTATAAATCTTTGGGATTGTTGCCCATACACTACAGTAAATGGGCCAGATAAGTAGGTCTTAAATCATCTATGCAAACCTCAACATTGTTTTCATTTTGTTACTTCACATCTTTTACAAGCAATCAAGTAAATCAAATCCTCTGAGAGTAAGCCTGCTGGTGTATCTGGTGTTGCATGATCAATTCCCTAAGTGTCATCCCTTAGAGCCTTTAGGCAGAGGCAGATACCAAACTCTGTGCTTTGAACCACATTATTTATGGCTAAATCTTAGTCCAAAGAGACTCACTTAATTTGATTGTGCCACATTCTCACTGTCCTGTAACATAAGAGATAAGAGGAGGGATTGGAGCAAGTGACATCATAATATTCTATATTTAAAATCTTGTTTAAAAATGTATAATCCAATGAATTATTTTATCTGTAGAATGTACTACTTACAGTATAGCCCATTTCTAGAATCATAGAATTGTGAAGCTGGAATAAAACAAACAAAATGTTAAAGTGTTATGATATTTTTGTAGTTACTTACAAAGCACATCTAAATTATATTAAAGTAACCAAAATATCATTACAATCACCAAGGCATGACACAACTTTTGAGCACCCCTAATGTTTGGAAATTCAAAGTTGAAAAGTTTGACACACCCAACCAAAGGATTATCTTCCATCCCCTGCAGTGTACAAGAAGTTCAATTAAACCATAGATAGGAATTGGCTATGTACTCTTTTGTTAAAAACCTTCAGAGATGGAGAAGCCACAATCCTGAAAGTTAGGCTGTTTCCACTGTTGTACAGATATTGCTGTCAGAAAAAAAATATTTATTTTAAAATGAAGTTTAGGTTTAGTTTATTTATATTTAGTTTATTTATATTTATATCCCGCCCTTCTCCACAAAGGACCCAGGGCGGCGCACAGGAAATTTAAAAACATACAAAATACAAAAGATAAATACATAATTTAAAATATATATTAAACTGTCCTATCCTATGCTAAAAGGTAGTTGCACGTTTGTTCAAACTTGTTCACAGAATCCATGTGTGGTCTCACCAGTGCAGAGTATAGGGGAATAAGGACTTCACATGTCTTTGAAGGATTGTTTCTTCTAATGCAGCCCAAAGGGGGCATCTGACTTACAGTGCTCACTTATTTGGTTGTTTTCAGTGCTGCAGCCTAGTCATTTTCTGATAAAGGACTTTCATGCCATGACTCGCACAGCTTCTATATCTACCTTATATTTTTCCTCTCTAGATGTAGTATGTTACATTTCTCCCTGCAAAGGAACATCTTGTTCCATTCAGCCCCATCTTCTACCCTGTCCAGCTTAAACTGCAGTCTCATACTGTCACCCTGGGTGTTGTTCAATCTTCCCAATTTTATTGAGTCTCCAAATTTAATAAGCACATTCGCTCACATTGTCTAGACCTTGATAAATTTTTTGAATAATACTGACCCCAAGACAGTTTCCTGTAGGATTCCACTGGTTATTGATTAAAGAAGATTCATTACCACTCATTCTGTGAGTGCAGTTAGTCAGCTACTTCTGGGCCACTTAAATGTGGCGCCATTCCAACCACCTTGTCAGCCGCACTAGGTAGACCAGACTAGGAAATCAATGCCACACCAAGGCTAACGCTACTTTTATTGAAACTAATTATAGTAACAGAATCTTGGCAGTTTCATGATGCTGTGCATTTCCCTCCTTTTTATGGTTCAGTGAATTAGGGAGGTATCTGCCCGAGCCACTTCCGAATGTTATCTCGAACTGTTTCACTTGAAAAATGCTTTAGCCCCTTTTTGGCTAGGCTTCAGTTCCTGTATATCTCAAGGTCAGCTTTCTTACTCTTCACAGACATTTCAACAGTTTTACAGTGAGAATGTCATGTGAAAGGCTTGTTAAAGGTTTTGCTGAAATTGAGGTAAATTGTGTCCGCAGCATTTCCCTTGTCTGCTAAAGTAGTTATTTTGTCAAAGAAGGAGATGAAGTTTGTTTCATATGACCTATTTTTGAAAAAGCTATGCTGAGCAATTGGGGCATTCTCTACAAAAAGCTCACAAAAAGCTTTAAGATGTTTGTTGCCACAACATCTTGCAAGGTGTTGATGTTAAGATCACTGGGCAATAACTACTGGACTCCTTGTTATTTTCCTTTCTTGACATTTCCTCTGGTATCTCTTCAGCTCTCCAAGACTCTTCTGATGGAACTAAATAAGTTCCTGAGGGGTCTTTCATCATTCCTTCAGGATTCTGGAGTGTATTTCATCAGGATCTAGGAACTTGGAGGAGAGCAAGTTTGGTCTAGTGGTTAAGGCACCACCCTAGAAACCAGGAGTCTGTGAGTTCTAGTTCCTCCTTAGGCATGAAAGCTGGCTGGGTGACTTTGGAGCAGTCAGTTTCTCTCAATCCAAGTCACCTCAGAGGGTTGTTTTTGTGAGGAAAATAGGAGAATGAAGGAGTACTAGATACGTTGACTGCCTTGAGTTATTAATATAACAATTAAAGTGGGAGATAAATAAATAAGCCAACATATCCTTTATCACATTCTTCCTCACCTGCCCCCTCCCTTGTTGTTTTGCTTTCTAGTCTTTAAAATGCAAAGCATATCAAGGTAAATTGAGAGGAATTGAGTTTCTGTGGGGTTTTTTTTCTTGGTCATCTGTCATTTCTCCATTTGGAATTAATAGTGTAACCTCCACCTCCTTTATCTTTCTTTTGATGTTAACATCTTTGAAGAAACTGTTCTTTCTCGATTTTCCCTTTCTTAATAGCTTTACCTCATTTTCCACTTTGTCTCCGTGATCTCATTCTTACATGACTGTATGGAAGTTTTGCAGAATTAGTTGATTGTTAGATCCCTCTTACAATCTTTCTTTAGTCTGAATTCCTTTCCAAATTGTCTGTTTAAGTACATTGGCTCCTTTAGATGTCTCCCTGTTTTCTTTCTCATTGGTATAGTAAGGTCCATATGGTGTTATCATCATTTTTCTTTCAACAATATCCAGCTAGTTATATTCCGTTTGCTTTAGGTTTTTCTGCCCACAGCATATTTCTCTTAGTTTGTAAAATTAGACATTGTAAAATTTTGGTCTTTTTAACCAAGCATTTGTAAACAAGTTACTTCTAGTATTTGATATCCCTACTCCAAAGAATTTTACTGAATGGCACTGTGAAGACAACAGCAGTGGGTTAGAGTAAGATGCTGATTTGCAAGTAGTGAGTAAACACTGTGCTTTGTTGCTTATAAAATTCAGTATATGGAATTACAGGAGCGGGGCTTTTTAAAATCTTTAAATTTAACACCTCTCTCTCAATATATAAATCCAAATCAAAGCATCTTGTTGATGACCACTTATATCTCCCACTCCCAAAGATCTCTCAAAGTTAAGTAAGATCAAGAAGCAAGAACTACACCTATTTGAGCGAGGTAACTTTAATGTTAGTTTGGCATCTATTTGAAAACTGGAAAGTATAATTGAAATTTCCTACCATCCTTCATAATAAGCTAACTAAAGAAATATCTTTGAATGTTTTAAAATGCTTATTCCTAGGGGGATAGGAAGGGTGTGGTGCTAAAGAGGGAGGGTCCCATTGGCTGGCACAAACAGCTAGGGTCCTAACAGCGGAGACTAAATGGCAGACATGGCTGGGGGCGGAAACCTGGAGGCAAAATAGGCGTAGAGAAGGGGAGGAGGAGAACGGTCCCATTCTGTTTCTAGGGTTTTTTAAAAACTTGTGCTAAATTGCTGTTCATGAGATAAGTTATCACCTGACTTGCCCATTATCTTTTGATCATTTGTGCCTTTGTCCCCTTCATTTCCCAGCCTCATAAACTGTCACATATGCCGAGCCTTTTATTGAAGTCATTTGGTGAAGAAGAACCATTTTGCCTTTGGGTTATTGGTTCCAATCAAATTGCTTTTGCTGAATAAAGTGTAAAAGCAGTTTGTAATTTACAAAGTAACATACAGCAGTAAAATTATCCAAAACAAGAGAAAAAGTCTTTAGAATACAATAGAATAACAGAGTTGGAAGGGACCTTGGAGGTCTTCTAGTCTAACCCCCTGCTTAGTCAGGAAACCCTACACCATTTCAGACAAATGGTTATTCAATCTTTTCATAAAAATTTCCATTGTTGGAGCATTTATAACTTCTGGAGGCAAGTTGTTCCATTGATTAATTGTTCTAACTGTCAAAAATTTCTCCTTAGTTCTAGGTTGCTTCTCCCATTGATTAGTTTCCACCCATAAGCCTACTCTATTTTCTAAAGGAAGAAGCACAATATTCCCATAGAATGGAATGATGAACCTGCAGATAGACAAGATGGATTATGAAATGCCCAAAACACAGTGGTCTGATTTAAAAAGCGTATTTTTAAATCTTAATTATAAAACCTTCCTCTGACTTATTTCATTTGTAATTTGTTGTGTAGCATGAGAAAGTTTTGTTAGCCATTTCCTTCATTATAATGTTGATTTGTCTCATAAAGATGCTTCACATCTCAGAAGATTTTCCTATCGCCGCCCCAGGTCCCTCTGTGGGAGATGGGTGCGGGATATAAATACGAATAAATCAATCTTCGTTTATGGATTTTCAAAATTAGTATTCTGTGCATACAACTGATTGATATTTTTTTTAAAGACAAATTAGAACTGCTCTAAGATGGCTATACAGCAAATATACGTAGGAGAGGAAAGACTTGCAAGCTATGCATATTTTATTTCAAAACCATTTTTGTTAAAGACATCTTAGCATACTTTCAGTGCTTATTTCATGTAGTAACAGCTTTGCATATTTTCTCTGACGATTTTGGAAATACATAGATAAATGATGATTAATATACACCATCTGCCTGGGAAACAAAGATTTCTGAGAATTTAGTTTCTGCTAAGCTGATTTGCTTGTAAGAGGACCCAGTCCTCTACTATGAAAATGAAGTTCTAATATCTTCTGACAGTTTTTTGACGTTAGCATTACAACAGTTTCTTTATGGAATTAGATTAGTAACGTATGCTGGTCTGTGACCAAAATAAATATTTGGTTTGGTTTGGTTTGGTTTGGGTAGGGTAGGGTAGGGTAGGGTAGGATAGGGTAGGTTAATAACATTCTTGGATTGGTACAAGAAATTAACCATGGTATGTTTTAAAAAAACCTAGTACTGTTTTTTCCCCCCATGATCTTTTCTGGTAAATTTAGATATTTGTTCAGGATCTCTTAGGATACTGCTTGCTCCTGTTGTGGATAATATAGATTTTTTTTCCGTAACCCCAGAAAATGCTTTATATTTTTAACTAAACGTCGCTTTTTTCAAGAAACTGGTTGGTATAGTTATGTCCATGCATATTTGTGTCATTTATTGAAGCTGCATCTTCAGAGAAGATGCAAAAAGTACTCTTTGAAGCTACCATAAACACAAGTATTCAAGACATTTGTAACCATATACATTGTTCACATTGGTGAAAGAATGTGGCAATAAGAAAATATAACAGGACAACAAAATATTAATGAACTAGAAAATTTGTTGGACCTAGTTCCTTTAAGGCTTTAAAAGTTTTAAAAGTTTTCACCCATATTTTTAATTTTGTCTGAAAAGTAATTGACAGTGGATGCATGCCTTATAATTAGTTGATTTCTCAATTATAAGGGCCGTACTGAAACATGACCAATAGATAGAATTTTTATTAGTGTTTGATAGAACCAAACAACAAATTTCCTTTGTTTTGCTTAACTTATTTTTTATGCTTCATTTTGTATTTTTAAATGCAAAGTGTTTGTTATATCAGACAACTGAGACTTCTAATAACTGCTTCTTTAAAACATCAATATTCTCATAACCCTGTTCTCTGAACTCACATTCTGGCAATTCATTTGTGTTTAGTGGTATATTGGAATTGGCTCATTAATTTTTTGGGGAATTTTGTGAGCTGCTTGACAGCAGAGGTGAGCTTCCATGCTTAGTATGCCAATTAGTTGTTCTTCAGCTAGTGGTGCCAAACAACAGCAGTTCTTAAAGATGTAGCAGTATTCTGCTTGCATGCCTCAATTTTTGTCCCTGTCTGGTGTTCTTTTGGTCTTCTTACTACTAATCCGTGGATCTGGCTATCATTGCGTGATTTGCATTCAATTCCACCAGCTTTAGTAAGCAAGATACAAATTGGGAATTCTAGCTGCAATTGTATGCTTCAATCTAAGGATGGATTACTTTGCTAGATTTTCAGTGGGCTGCCTTAATCTGCCAGAACAGCCAAAAAACAGTTGTACACATGATTTAGTTCATGCTTCTAAGTCTGGATGATGTGAAACATACATACATACATACATACATACATACATACATACATACATACATACATACATAACACAAATACACATACATACATACATACAAACAAACATCAATGCAACTTCATCTACAAAACTTCTTGTAGAAATTTCATAGCAGACAAGCAAGTTGACTTCCTCAATTTTCACTAATTCTTCTTGTAATGAATATTTTAAAATAGTAAATAGTTCTGTTAGATCACTGTGTGCCAAAGGAATTATGAAAGAAATATACATCGTGTTTGTGATTATCAAATCCATTGGTCTAGTCACTATCTGGTAGAAAATTTCTCAAATTTCCTCCATCATTCTTTGAGTTAGTTACTGCTTCATAGTGACAGATTAAAGAGCTAGTGAGTCCTCCTAGTCATGTCAACAATGATATTCAAAAATGTATTAATAGAAGAATAAAATTTGTAAGTTATGGAACCTGATATTACTTGTGACAGCCATTAAAGTCTTGCTGGAGCACAAAAAATCTATCTGTGCAGCAAGATAGGTAATATGCCAACATAGCCTTTCTTTTGACCAAAAAGAAATAAGCCATCCTTTCTGGGCTTTTCTGGAGCCACATGAGGGTTGCTTCTAATTAATCTTTTGATTGTGAGTGTGTGTGTGTGACATAAACAGAGTTTTAAAAAATCTCAAAAGTCAGTAAATCACTTCTGTTCTCATCCTAGCAAAAGGACATGGATATGTGACAATGAAGTCATCAGGAATCAAGTTTAATTTGGGACCTTATCTCTTTAAATTGTGGTAAAGTATTGCCATCAACCGCTGCAGAAACAGCAGTACGGAAAGTGAATTTTGTCTTCTCCACTAATACTGTATCTGCCTCCACCATTCTACTTCTACCCATTGGCTTTGTAGAGTCTGCCCTCTAAGGATTTCTTCTCATTTGTATCTCTAGAGAAGGACAAAATAAACAAGAACAAAATAACAAAGCAAGAGTAACCCCAAATCAAAACAAACGAAAGCCTAACCACAGGCCCTAATTTGGTCTAATATTCCCAGTGTTTTAATACATGGAACAAATAATTTCTTCACTGATCTTTGCATTACTAAAAATATTAGGGAAATGTTAACTTTTTTTTAAAAAAAGAGAATGAGGCACATACAGTTTAAGTACTAATGAGACTTAATTCTTTTTAAACAGGGTTGTGATTAGGTGTCTTTTATTTTGAACCCAATGTTTTAAAGACTGGAATCATACAACACACACAACTCAGTCAGTAAAAATATACAATTCACATTCACAGGACATTTCAAATATAGTTTTAATCTTGCTTGCTTTTGGTTATTTAATGTATTATATCAGTGGTTCCCCAAATACAAGTCCCGTGGAGGGCAACTTTTTCTACGGACTGGAGTATGTGTGGTTTAATGCATTGCCTATATCTCACACATGTGCAGATAGGGCTTTAGCATAGAAACAGCATTTAGACATATACAGCTTCACAGTACTTTACAGCCCTCTCTAAGCAGTTTACAGAGTCAGTATATTGTCCCCAACAATCTGGGTCCTCATTTTACCCACCTCGGAAGGATGGAAGGCTGAGTCAACCTTCAGCAACAAGTTAAGGGATCTCTGTATTATATGAGTGAAACCACCTTAGTGAAATCCTGTGGGAACCAAGAAAATTATTAATTCAATAGGAGGAGAAATTTCCTGACAGTTAGGACAATTAATCACTGGAACAGCTTGTCTCCAGAATTTGTGAATGCCCCAACACTGCAAGTCTTCAAGAAGATGTTGGATAGCCATTTGTCTGAAATGGTATAGGGTTTCCTGTCTCGGCAGGGAGTTGGATTAGATGACCTCCAAGGTCCCTTCCAACTCTGCTATTGTATTGTATTGTATCTTGTTTAAATACAGCCGCTGTTTAAAGCTTTATACAGTATCTGCACACCCATTTGATGGCACTTTACAGGATATGAAGTCAAAGCAAGCAAACCAGCTGATTATTCCTTGTACGGTTTTCACCACTGTCATAATATTAGTACCTCTTTTCCTCTACTTTTTTTCTGTAACTCACGGCCTTTTAAACAGTATAACTGATTAAGCCAACTAAATACACTTCCATATTATACGTATTTTCCTCTTCTCAAGAACCTGAGAAGTAAATACATGGTCAGCTGAAGTTTGAGGATTGAAAAAAAGGGGGGTAAATTCCTGATACAGGTAGCCCTCCAGATACAATGACAACTGGCAAGTGTAAGAATTTCCATTGCTAAGCAAGGGGGTTGTTAAGAGAGTCTCATATGATTTTTAAGACTTTTTTTTTTTACCATGGTTAGTAAGTGAATCATATGATCATTAAGTGAATCGGATATCCTCCATTGACTTCGCTTGTCAGAAGCCAGCTGGAAAGATCACAAATGCTGATTAGGTGACTCTGGGACACTGCAACTGTCATAAATACATGCCAGTTGCCAAGTGCCTGAATTTTGATCATGTGACCATGGGGAAGCTGCAAGTGCCATAAGTTCAAAGGCCAATTGCAAGCCACTTTTTTCACTGCTTTTATTTGGGGGGGGGGGGGGAACCATTGCAAAATTAATGGTTGTAAATAGAGGACTACCTGTAATTGGAAAATACACCAGTCATAAATTTTACTAAGCTTCATTGCTGCAAACAGAAATACTGCTTTTTTTCCAGCGTGGGTTACACTGTAGCAGGTCTGAAATTGCTAAACAGACAACAATGTAAGAAGTATGATATTGATTCTGAAGCATGGAAAGAGCCAATTTGAATAGTCCAACTCACTATAAGAGCGCAGAAAGCCAATTTGGTATGAAGTAGAGATATGTATGCAGTAGAAAATGTGTTTTGCTTCAGACCTTAAAAAGATAAATAAATTGATTGAAGTTTGATTGAACTGTTTTGAGTAGGTTGTTATTTGCCTGAACAAAAACTCAGAACATTATGTTTGTTCCAAATTCAGTTGAGAGAAATTAAGGAGATATTTTACAGCACAAATAGATCAAATCTACCCTATTGGTTTCCCAGTCCTTCCTGCTGATGTGCTAAACTCTATACTAGCCTATCCTGCCTCATCTCTTTTAAAAATATAAGGTCCAGGTATTTGAGGAGCCTCCTCATCCCAGTGGGACTAGTTCACTCCACTCACTCCATTGGCCTGCTAAGAAATTCCAGTGACTGAGGTCAAGTGGAAGAGCTTTTTTTTCTGTGGTCCCAGCGCTTTGGAACATTGTACCACTGGAGGAGAGAAATGCTTCCACTCTTTTGGCCTTTTGGAAGGTTATCAAAACCTGGCTTTTGTGACTGGCTTGGGGCCCTGAGAGGGGTGCTCAATACTGCAGGTAGTTGATGGGATAAGAAGATTGTAAGGGTACAGGAGTGCCATCTATCTTCCTGGTACTAGTTTTTTAATATGCCATATTTTTTGGAGTATAAGACACATCAAGGTTTTGAAGAAGCAAACTAAAAAAAAAGTTTTTGCACTCTACAGACCTCCCAAAAACAGCCCATTTTTCACAAAAACAGGCACATTTTTGGTCAAAAAAGGGGCGTGAATAGCCTTTAGGAAGCTTGTAGAGTGCTCCTGGGGGGTGCCCCTCTCCAAAACGAGCAAAAATGGCCCGTTATTTGCGAAAATAGGCACTTTTTTTGTCAAAAAGAGGGTATGCATAGCCTTTAGGAGCCTTGCAGAGTGATCCTGGAGACTGGGGGGAGGGTGGGGGGAAATTGAGCAAAAAACAACCCGTTTTTCTGCACTCCCCAGCCCCCAGGAGCACTCTGCAAGGCTCCTAAAGGCTCTGCACAGCCATTTTAGACATAAAATGCTGTATTTAGTCTATAAGTCACACCCAGAATTTCAGCCTCTTCTTATACTCCTAAAAATATGGTAGTATTTTTAGATTTTAATTGTTTTACACACTCACACACACTTTGTAAGTCACCCAGAATCATCTTATCAGTAAGATGGGTGCACACACACAGACAAATATACACACACAGAAACCCCAGACACACAAATGAGCACATGCACACACACACACTTTAATGTAGGGGTATTTTCTTATGTGCAACCAAGACTTTTCAAAATCCCTATCTCAGCTCATCCCAATGCTTCAGAAGAACAGCCTTTATACTTTCCAGTCAGTTACCTTCCTTTTATCACCGTCCCTGGGTTTTCTGCAAACGCTTCATCTGGTTTTCTTCTCATTTCTTCCTCTTTTCTAAACCCGGCACTGGCACCTTCCTGCTGCCTTCCAGTTTCACTTACATTTGCTATATTAACATCCTTTCTCATGTTCCAGGCCAGTTAGAAAAGCATTAAAAATGAATGGAGTTCTCCCCATTCCTACTCTCACTCCAGAACTCTTTCAACGAAATAAAAGAAACCTTACATAAATTCTAGATAACTGTAAATACCACTTTGTGGCGCTTTCATGAGAGTGGTGCAATGCTGGTGTGATGTCATTTTGCAAGATTATGCTGAATGTATTATTTACAATCAGCCAATTATGCTTTAATATTAGGTGATGGCTTTTCTGGCTCCAGGTTGTTGAGCTGGAGAAAGTTTAACGCAATGTAATGTTATTCTGAAGGTCTCTGATTGATGTCTTTTTGATTACCTACCAGTACTTACAGAGAATGTAAATGTCCTACATCACTGAGCATCTGGTCGGGGAAGACTGCAATATACAATTGATCATTCAATATGTTATTAGTTTATAGGGGAAACAATTTTCATTAATAGTGTTACACTAGTGGAGTGCTTATAATTAAAATCTTTATTATGCTTTATTTATTACTCATTTTAGATTGTTTTAAACTTATAAAGGAACAGTTTGCAATCATTAACTCTTGAGGAATACACAGATGGAATAAAGATGAAATAACCTTGCTGCCCAGTCACAAGTTGAGATGGGCAACTTTACAAATTGAATAAATAAATAAGCTGCACAATATAATGATATTATGATTTAAGGAACCATTGGTCTGAAATAACTTATTGAGGTTTGTGAGCAATTTCAGTAGTTTAAAAGGGATTAAGCATTTAGTTGAAGTTTGCTCTGACATTGTGGATGTGTTTATAATATTTGAGCCTCACTGGTTCTCTGAATGCTAAGAAAGAACATACTGGATATTCTTTTTATTAATGATTGCTTGATACTCAAGCATTAGAAGAGCCAAATCATAAATGTATTATATAATTTTGTGCTTAATTTATTAATGATTGGTTTGGTTTTTTTTAATGTGTTTATTGCAGGAAAAAGTAGAATATGCCTTCTTGATTATTTTTACAATTGAAACATTTTTGAAGATTGTAGCATATGGATTATTATTACACCCCAACGCATATGTTAGAAATGGATGGAATTTACTGGATTTTGTAATAGTTATAGTAGGGTAAGTACAATTTTTAATTTTTCTAAGAAATTAACACCTAGAAATGTTTCTACTTTATGTATTTGCTATAACATGCAAACTAGGAATCTGTAATTATCCTTCTTTTCAGCTTTATGAGATTGCCGTGTTGTCAAATACTTAATTGCTTTGCAATGATTTCCCAAATAGGAAATCTAATCCTTGAATATATTCCCCTTGCTCTTTAAGAGGACACCACTGAATTTTATATAACAACATCCTTTAGTAAGGTTTATATAAACACATACTTAGAATTGTTCTGTATAATGTTTTTCTTTTACAGAAATAATATCTGCATAGCAAGCCGTATATGTGTATTCTGAGGTGTGAAATGTAGCATAAGGCAGATTCCTTCATGCCAAAGAGATCACATAGTACATGAGAGGAACGTGCCATTCTCATGTACACTTTTCCATAATTATTAAAAGTGAGAATTTAAAAGATATAAGGGAAGACTCAGGAAAAGTATAATGAGAGTTCTGTTTGGTAGAAATAATTCCAGTAGTCTTGTCTTGGAATACTGTATCCAAATAATTAGTAATTTTTGTTTTGTTTTCAGACAACTAATGTAGATTATTTAAATGAAAGTGGCAAAAAAGAAGAGCTATTAAGTAACGAAATTCTCACCAATGAATAGTTGGCAAACATTTAAAATATTATGCTGCATTCTGAGTGATATTGCTTGAATTATTGTTTTGTGTGGAAACTCTAGTCCAAAAGATAAACATCACTTGAACTATCCTCTGACAAAATAAATCTGTTCCAATGTAATGACTAAACAGTATCTCTAGCAGACTATCTTGGCCACTGTTTATCACAAGAGGTGAGCAATAGTTAAATATAAAAGTATGCCTAAAACATTTGGATACGAACACATTTCTGTCTGAATATGAAGAAATAGGAATTGGATAGTGGTAGTGGTAGCTTTAGGTCTGACTCCTAAAAGATGCCTTCTCCCTGAGTTCCAAGGAGGAAGCATTTAAATTACTCTGAGCTACTTTTTAAACCATGAAGGCTGCTCTTTTAATATTGTAATGGTGATCTTTTAGGTTTTACACAATACCCGTACAGTATGCATAAGTCATTACAGGTTCTTCTGCATTACACAAAATTTAAACCTCCTTTATGAAAAAAAAACCCCGTATTATCTTATGTTATAGTAACAACAATATGGAATCTTTTATTTCTTGTTCCCCAGATTGTTTAGTGTAATTTTGGAACAATTAACCAAAGAAACAGAAGGGGGTAGCCATTCCGGTGGCAAACCAGGTGGTTTTGATGTAAAAGCTCTAAGGGCCTTTCGTGTCCTGAGACCTCTCCGGCTTGTATCAGGAGTGCCCAGTAAGTCATGGCTTCATTAATTATTTGGGAATTCAAACAAAAACATCCCTAGGTTACTTTGATAAACTTTTCTTCAGGCTGAGGTATACCCTCCCCCTCCCCTTTCTCTGTATAGTACAGTACAGTAAAATGTGATGACATGGTATAAGATTATTTAGATATAGTCCAAACTGAGATTTCAAGTTGAATATGGATCTATTTCAAGTCCACAAAGTAAGCAAAAGAGTTTAGATTATTATGTTTTATGGTTTAGGCCATAATTTATACATTAGGTAGTAAAATAACTGTTATATTACACATGTATTGTTCTGCCCCTTAAAAAGGCATTATTATTAGTACTGCTGTGGTAGTGGATACCTTTCTGCCTGTAGCACTCAAGGCAATCTAAAATAAAATTGAATACTTTGAAGTAGAAAACAGATGGAATATTACAGATTTAAGGGTGAAGGTTCATTCTCTGAGCTTGGGTTGGTTTCCGAACATTTTGTTACCAGACCAGGTAACATCTTCAATGGAGTTTAGGGGGTGCCAGTGTTAGTGTTTATAAGGATTTCAGGTGTGGGTGTCAAGTGAGTCCCGAAAGGAGAAGGGCGGTATAGAAATCAAATAAAAAATAAAAAAGTAAAGTGAGGGTCTTATGGTGAGTCTTGTGACCTGACCCATCACAAGACCCTCACTTGACACACCCACACCTGACCCATCACAAGACCCTGACCTGATGGTCCCCTATCCTACAGATGTGACTTCACCATCATGACACTTACCACACAAAGCCCTTATAAACAGAAGAACACTGACATGGATATCCCCATAAGTCCTCAAGCTGAAGATGTTACCTAGCCTGGTAACAAAACGTTCGGAAACTAACCCACAAGCTCAGAGAATGAACCTTCACCCTTATCCTACACCTGAGCTACAGCTATTCACCACTATTACAGATTTGGTTTATGCATGTATGGTTTGCCTCGAAAGAGTCTAGCAGAACTCACCCAGTGACCTAGTGTCAGAATATTATATTATATGACATCATTCAATCACATTGCTGCATGTGAAATTAGAATATAGATCAGGGATGTCAAACTCACGCCATCACGTCATCGCCATGACGTATCGGGAATTTTTTCCCCTTCACTAAACTGGGCATGGGCATGGCCAGCGCGTGAAGCATCTGACCCGCGGCCTGGGAGTTTGACACTCCTGATATAGATAAAGTAAGTAAATTTTAAATAGAACCGAAAGCACAGCTGCCAGCTTTGATGGCTCTAACATATGTAACTCTCTTCTATTAGGCCCTTACAGTATTTCTAGAAGTAATGCCTTGTAGAAGGTAATGCTGTTTGTATCAAGAAACTAAGCCAAGCAGTGTGTGAGTTAGATTGCTTTGTTTTCTGCTTTCATATAATGTGACTAACATGCAACATCATTCTTCTGAGCAACAGCTTTTAAATATTCTGCATTATAGAAACAATTCATCTGCTCTGTGTAACAGGTCTAATCATGGCATATAATCCTATCTGTGTCAATATGTTCTGATAAACCATGATCTAATTAAACATAGTTTACTGGGTACAGCAATCATGGCGGCGTTAGCATAGAGATAAAGTAATGCAATATATCTTGCTGTTGGCAGTGACTGGGTTCCCCTAATGTTTCAGGTGAAAGTCCAAAAAAGGCCTGTAGTATGATTGTGAATGCAGCCATATATACAGATAAGCGAAGTAATTGTTATGCTTCAGCAGAGTTACACTTGAGGTTGTGCCCAGCATGTTGGCCATAAAAAATCACTTATCTCCTTTTATGACCTCTTTCAGAATTTCCCAAAAGTTTCTAAGATACTAATAGTTTGGTTTTAAAAAAAATATCAATGTGCACCCTATTAAACTGTGGCCCTAACTAGCGAGAGTGGGTCTATTATATGCAGGAAGGCTACTGGAACAACTAGTTCAACAAAATAGGTGGATTTACTATACATGTAATGCTTTATATAACATTTCACAAGCATTCATTGGCTTTCTTTTTCTTTTCTTTTCTTTTCTTTCTCTCTCTGAGAATATTTCGGGTTGAATGAAGCATCTGTTCTTTTAATCTCTTTGCTTTTAATATTTCATCCATACGCAAGGTCATCATGCTATGTTTATCACACTATAATCTGTTGCCATGGAAATGATGGCAATTGATGTGGTTCAGGAAAATCACTTCAATGGAGGATCAAGCAATTGTCAGAGATAGTCCATAAATGGAGAAAAAGCCTTTTAGTAAGATGTAAAATTCTCATTGGCAGCAGATTGATATCTCTAATTTTGTATGTATACAAAAATCTCGGTCCAAATAAGAGTTAGCTCTTTTCCTTCCCTTAGCAAAATGAGAGCTTGTATTATGCTCAAATGCATCTTAAAGTATTGTGTATCTGCATCTTACAGAATTGTGTATCTGATTTTATTTTATCTGTGCTGTCTCCTACCCCCAGTACAATCATGCTGACTGCAAGAGAGTCAGAAATGTAGTCCAATATTTCTGCAGTGCCCTAGGTTGTAAAGGCTGTGCTAAAAATAGGAGGGGTGGCAGCAGTTTTCAGTCCTGATGCCTATTTGTGTTTTTGCATTTGTTCTTTGTAGCTACAAAAAAAACCAAACAGTATAACCAGTGCTCTTTATCTTGCAGGTTTACAAGTTGTCCTGAATTCAATTATAAAAGCCATGGTACCCTTGCTCCATATTGCCCTTTTGGTATTATTTGTAATCATAATCTATGCTATTATAGGATTGGAACTTTTTATTGGAAAAATGCACAAATCGTGTTATTTTGAAGATTCAGGTGAGTAAAGCAATTGTTACTTTTAAATGGAATTGAACAGTGGCATCAGAAACCATTAGTTGAAAGCTGTAATAGTTCTCACCAAATAAATTAAGATGACATATTGCTTTTTGTCTGAAAAACTCAGATTTAATGTGGTCAGAATTATATCCTCCCTGTCTCCCTCTGCATGGGAGACATCTACCGCTTTCTGCATCACTCAATGTGACATGTGCAGTAAAAATTATCAGTTCAAGTTCTCTACATCAGAACAAAATTGTGATGAAATGTTAAAACCATTGGTAACTGCAGCCAGGATCTGCAGCCAGCTAGGGTACAATAAATACTATTATAGGACTGCCTACCTAAAAGTAAAAAAAAATAGTATAGATGATTAATAATGATGAGGAGTCTGGCAATATTATGAAGGGTTTTCCATTAATGTAACCTGAAAAAGAATATTCTCTCAGAGGCTGATTCTATATCTTTAGGTTTTCAAAAAGAATATAACTGCTTAAAATTCATTCTTAATGGTTAATTAGTTCTGACAATTTCACAAAGAAACGGTTCAAAGTTCAAGATAGAAATCTGCTGACTTAGATTTAGGTATTATTCACATATAGCAATGTAGTGTTAAATAAGAAAATACCATAGCAAACATGATTCTGGGACCAGGCACAGTTTTACTATTCTTAAATGGATAAAAACATATTTTTGCTTATTTTTTGAAGACAATCCGTAATTGTTAACCCCTATATGATTTCTTTTCTATTGGCATGTAATATAGAATATATTTTAAATGTATAAAATATAAATCTAGAGACCTCATTAGAAGGATGGAATATAATATTTCATATTAATTAATATATGACACTGGTTTTTTTTGTAAAGTGCCATTCTATCTGATTTCTATTAGAGATTAAAGTCCGGTAAGTGCATATTAGTATATAATGTCATAAGAGGAATGTGTATGCACACACAGACAGACAGAGACACTCACACACAGACACACAATATTTTTCTCTCCATAAGACACATTCCTTCCCCATCCCCCCACCCCTCAAAGTAGGTGGAAATATCTGTGCGTCTTTGGTGAATAGCAACCAGGCTGCGGTGGCAAGGTCCTTTTACAGTGCTGTCTTTGTCATTGCCTGCCTCTTCTGTCTCTATTCCTCAGTGCAGGAGTCAATAGGCAGAGCTGGCACATGCGAGGACACCTATCTGTGGTCCTCTCATCGTCCACCTGAAAGTTTTTTGTCTTGTTTTCCTCCTCTAAACGTAGGAGCCTCTTATGGTCAGGTACATCTTATAGTACGAAAAATACGATGCGCGCGCGCACACACACACAGTATCTTCAAGGCCATTTTTCATCAAGGTTAACCTCTCATATGATTGTAGCATCAGATGTGAAAACTGTGGAATTGCAGTATGTATCTCTTTGTATAGTTTAGTTCACAGAGAAACCTCCCCAAATAAATGACAAAATGTACATGCATAAGCTTGTTTGAATAATGATTTAGATAAATCAGTATTCAAGGTCTAATCAGATAGAGCTTTTAACGTTCATTCAGATCCATGATCCTTGTGACTGCTGTGATTTTTTTTTTCTGAGCCAGAGGCCGAATACTGCTCCACCTGAAATATTTTTTATTCACTTTTAGAAATATTAGTTGAAGAGGAACCTGCACCTTGTGCATTCTCAGGGAGTGGACGTCAGTGTGCCCAAAATGGCACTGAATGTAAGGGGGGCTGGCCTGGACCCAATGGAGGCATAACAAACTTTGATAATTTTGGTTATGCAATGTTAACGGTATTCCAGTGTATAACCATGGAAGGATGGACAGATGTGCTATACTGGGTAAGTGGTGGTTTTTTGTGTATTTGAAAACATTTAATCTTAAAGGGGATGAGGTCTGGGATTATTTTGTAATGGTGAGCCACTCTGGTAAGTAGCTGCAGCTCACTTTTCTTGGATTACTTGAGTTAAAATAGTATGAGCAATTTTAAAAATCTTGTGTTTCTAGGTTTTCCAACAGTATGTTTTCCAACAGTATGTTTCATCAAAACGTCCAGTTTTGTGAAAGTCTTTGTATCTGATTATTTTTAAGCGCTTTGAGATTTTTGTATTAAAAATATTTACAATTCCATGTCAACATGCTTTCGAAAAGAACCTTTTTTTAATTTTATTCTATTTGGCCAGTATTGAGCTTATAAAATATAATTAAAAGCAGGGACTAAATTATATCCTTCCTCAATTTCCTTATACTATGATAATGAAACATATTACACTTCCTGTCATTCTTAATGAGAATTGTAGCTCTGCAACATTTGAATGGCTACAAATACTTTTTTTATGCTTTGAAGCAATAAAAATATCAATAGCACTACACTATGCCTTTTTACACAGAAGTATTCCCATCTTCCTATACAGTAAATGTGTTTAAGGATTGCAGCCTAGATCTAAATATTTAAAGTGATTCCAATCCTTCACAGTCCTTTACAATAGCTGACAGCTGGCTTGATATTTCTCTTAAATGCTACCAACTTGCAATGTTTGTTATGATGAAATTGGAAAATACATGGGAAGTGATATTAATGCCATTTCATTATTTGAAATAGATCTAGATACAAGCTATAGCCATTTTTATCAGATAGCAGGCAAAGATTTGGGATCCAGGTGTTATAGACAAGATACGTATTCAACCTAATCTGAAAACTGGTTCAGGTGATTGAAATTATTCTGGACCCTGGAATTTCTTTTTGAATATCAAAATTCAATGGCGCTTGGACAAATTTGGTTAGTTAAATTTTGTTTATTTTAGCAGCATAAATTTGAGTATTTTTGGTTGTCCTTTTTTTTGTAAAGGGGTTGGGGAACCCTGCTGATCTTCCTGCGGTTCCAGATCTATTTTGTTTATAAACCTGTCTTATTTCATGTTAGGCCTTGTATGATTTTGAAAATTATTTTGAAAATTATCTGAACGTAATGTCATGTCTCAGAAGGCTGACTTGGAGTATATATCAAATTCCTTGGAGTATATATTACTTGGAGTATATATCATATTTCTCCCTTAGGTATCTTTTTAAATGTTTGCAATGTCAAACATTGTAATGATTTTAGCCACTGTGATGGATAGAGATTTATTTCCTCAACTAATGGCGGCTTCCTACTGAAGGTGGCAGAAGAACTCCATTAATATTAAGTGTGTCTACAACCAGAGGGATTTAATTAATATCTCCCATGTGGGACTAATTCCTAAAGTAGCTTCTGCCACCCATGGAAACAGAAAATAACTATTCTGTGTTTACATATGCAGCAACAAAACAATTGACAAAGATGCTATTCTTGCCTGTCGCTGCCATTTAATTATAAGCTTTTAAATATCTCACATTATTATATGGGTGGTACTTTCTATTTGTGTATACCGCACAATTACAATGCCCCCTTGAAGTCACCACAATGCAATCTTATTTGCCATATCAGGGAAAGGGCCACCGTTTATTTGTATGAGAAGAAATAAATGGCTAGGGTGGACCTCTCTTCATAATACTTAGTGCTAACTCTTGCCAATTAAACAGAAACATTGAGATGTTTCCACTATCAAGCTACAGTAATTGTTAGGAAGTTCTGTTCTAATGTTCAGTCCAAACTGAGCAGCCTTCCTGCAATTTAAATCCATTATTCTGTGTCCTGCACTTGATCAGTAGAAGGTCAGGCCTTTAGTCTAGCTGCCATCTTTTCAAGCTTTAAAATGTACTGTCATATGTACTATCTAAATAACTTATTATTAACTTATGTACTGTCTAAATAACCTATAGAAAATTATCAAGGAGACATCCAGCCTAGTATTACAAATCCTTCTTCTCTTTTCAAGGCTAAACATTTCAGGTTCCTTCACTTTCCTCATATACGGCTTAATTCCTACTCTCTGACCATTCTTGCTGCCATTTTCTAAGTTCTTTATGAGTTAGCCAGAATCCTCCTTGAAATGTGATGCAAAGCACAAAATGGCATCTGACCAATGCAAAGTTCTCTTATGGAAACCATTGTAACACATGCAAAGGAATAATTGAGAATGTGTTTCAGAGAGGATTGAGAACTCCTTTACAAATTATTCCTTTGCTAATTAAGACAGAAAGTTTCTAGATGATTTCCTATCTAAAATTCTATCCAAGAGAAATGTTCAGCCATCTCTTTACAAACTGCAGAATCAAAAATAAAACTGCAGTGATAAGGAATAGAGGGGGAACTGAGTGAAGTTTATATTAATAAGGTTCAGATTTGCAGAGAACATTACCAGATGAAACTATTAGAATGCTAAAGCTGGAAGAAGCCATTTAGGCCACCGAGTCCAACCATCTGTTTACAGTAGAAATATAAATTTCATGTCCAGCAGATGGCTGTCTGGTTTCCACATCCAGAGGAGAATCCATTAATAAATGACTCTCTTAGAACTTTGAAGCATGCTGGTTAAATGTCAAGAGTTTTAAATGAACCATGTACCATGAGGATCTCACATGGAGAGTAATTATCTGAATCTGCTTTACATGGAATACCTACCCCAACAGAACAAAACTTAATCTGCCACAGTTCTTTGTGGTTTTGATTTTATGGTGTACGGTTCCTAACAGAGAGTGTGAGAAAAGCATAAAAGTACTCAACTTGTAAGAATTTTCTACATATCTCCAGAAGATGGTTTGAAAGATGCTTTCCTCGCTATAAAAGAACTAGTGAGATGTAGGGCTTAAGCAGAGAGAGCAGATTCTTGTCCACCATCAGCCATAGAAACTCAGAAGCTTTTGACCAATCATGGTCTCTCAGCAAGGATGTGGTTGCATGGAAAAAGATGGAAGAAAGAATGTAATGTGTGTCACCGTGCACTCCTGGAAGAAAGGCAAGGTATAAGTCTGACAAGTAAATAAATGAATATTTTTGAACCATCTTTATTTGAACCATCTTTATTTGTATGGATTTAACACTGTAAACTTTGATTATTTTAAAGACTTCAGGAGTTTAGTAGCTAATCTGGTTTTCATTGTAGAACCTATCACAAATGACTAAGTTCGTTTACACCATGATTATAGCTACCATATCTAGGCTGCAAGAAAAAAAAATTCCAGTCAATTACTAGATGGCAACAAAAATAGTATAGAAAACTATAGCCATTTGCTGCCACTTTGTAATCATCCAGACAGCTCTGGGATATCCTAGACCTGTGATGGCGAACCTATGGCATGCATGCCAGAGGTGGCACACAGAGCCTTCTCTGTGGGCATGTGCGCCATTGCCGGCTGCTCCTCATGCATGCTGGCCAGCTGGTCTTCACAACCTGAAAACAGCCCCAATAATGGCCATTTTCCGGGCTGTTTTGGGGGCTTTTTAGGGCTGTTTTCAGGCTGTTTTGGGGGCCATGAAAAACATTCTGAAAATGCCCCAAAAAACAAGCATGCATGCACGCACCAGACAGCTGGTCTTCGGGTTTCTAGCACTCCAGCATGCACACATGCACGCACATTCCAGTTTGGGCACTTGGTGCTGAAAAGGTTCGCCATCACTGTCTTAGACTCGTGTTTTATGGTGTGTTCATCTTGTATCAGAGTGTAGAATGTCTCTTTTAAATTTTTACTCACTGCTTTTAATCAACAGTTTTTAGCAATAATTGAAGGACACATATTACAGCTGAGTCTATGTGAGAAGACGAGTCTTTATTTATTCTAGCTACTACAGTTGTTTGCATTGTGTAGAAAGCCCTGGATATGGTTTAATGAGTGTGGGTTTTTTTGTTTTTTGTTTTTAAATCTGTTCAGTCATGTTTGATTCTTAGAGACTGGTTTCAGAGTTCAATAGGTAGCTAGGTAATTTGATCTGAGTGTTGACTGTAACAACCTGCCATTGTCTCTTTATGTAATATTTATAAACAAATCTGTCTCTTAATTATTTAAAACTTTCTATAAATTATTTATAATTACATATTTAACCCTATGTATGTCACATAATAAAAATAGCACCCATGTGCAGCAGATGACATGGATTGTCATAATTGATTAGGAGTACAAAAGTCAATGTGATTTCCTTGGAAGGTATCTAGATTCAAATCTAGCTCTTTGTTGATGTTTTCCCAATTTGTAATGGTTAGTGTTTTGGTTCTATAGAAGTGCATCTCATCTACATCCTGATCCTTCATAATTCAAATACTATGTACAGTATATTAGGCAATAATTAATTGAATTAATTTTTTGGCAAAACCAAAAAATAATTTTTACATTCTTAGTCCCCCCCCCCCCCCAAATGTGAAATATAAAATCAGGTATAATGTGACATAATTGTAATGGTTTTGGTCAAACAATCCTGTGTTTACAATCCCCCAATTTCTGGCAACTACCATATATAATTAACCCAACTAATACCACTTTTGCTTTTGGTTTTGGGAAGTATAGATAAGAAGACATAGGGAATATATTAAATATTTGTGGTGAACAAGAAAACAATGGGGCTCCCCTTGAGGTGCACCCGAAGGTTACAGCTGGTACAGAATGCGGCTGCATGGGGGATTATGGGAGCCTCACGGCATTCCCATGTAACACCTCTCCTGCGCGAGCTGCACTGGCTGCCTGTGGCCCTTCGGGTGCGCTTCAAGATGTTGATAACCATCTTTAAAGCGCTCCATGGCACGGGGCCTAGTTATGTGCGAGACCGTCTCCTACCTCATATATCCCTTCGACCGATTCGCTCTCATAGAGAGGGTCTTCTCCGGGTGCCGTCGGCCGGGCAATGCCGTCGACCTTCCCCCCGAACTCCGGACCATCACGGACCTCCGCCTCTTCCACCAGCGGTTGAAGACGCACCTATTCCATCAAGCCGACCTGGCCTAGCCCTTGGGCCCATTTTATATAGACTGTGTTCTAAATTGGTTGAGGTTTTTAATTGGTGGGATTTGTATTAAATTTTTAGCACAGGGCTTCCTAAATTTAATCAGCTTTTACTGTGGTGTATTTTGTTTGGTGTGTTTATTTATTTATTTTTATACTTGTTTTTAACTTCCTGTGCACCGCCCTGAGTCCCTTCGGGGAGATAGGTTGCGGTTTATAAATCAAATAAATCAAATCAAATAAATCAAAAGTCCATAGAATTTTAGTATAATATAAATGACATAAATACTGCTATGTTCATCTCGTTGAGTTTAGTCGTTGATTTTATTTATATCCAAATTTTCCCTTAAGGCGCTCAAGATAAGAAACCTGGCAATCCTTCCATTGTGTTCTCATAAAAACTATGTGACCTAGCTTGGATGAAAATGCAAGTGTTCTACAGTCTTCCAGTGAGCTGTATGGTCATGTAGAACTTGAACCTAATCCCCACTAATATGGGGATTTATGTATTATTAATATCCGCAAACTGCTGATGGTCCAGTTGGCTTGAGGCACTAAAGAAATTGCCATACACATATAAATGTACTTGAAACCACCACTAAGCAGGAAGGTTTTTTTTAGTGTCTAGTTTGAGCTGCAGATCCTACCTTAATGTTCTCTATAGTCAGAATGCCTATTTTATGATCCTGACTTCTAAGGAAAGTAACAAGGCCAAAGGCCCATTTTATAAATTCGACAAATTATTTTACGTTTACGTATTATTTTAGGACAAAATGGGCTGCATACAAAGACAAAACAACAACTCTTGGGAATTTTTTTTTGGGGGGGGTGTTATTATATTAAATTCCAAGTGAAAAGCATGCAATGCCAGTGCTGTGATTCTTGTAACAACTACAGTATATCCTCCCTCAATGCACTTGACATATAGGATGCAGATAAGAGACAGATTGTGTTGTGTTTGTCTTTTGAAATCCAGAGAACACAGGGAAGAACATAGGGCAGTTTTTCTGACAGATAAGCTGTGGGTAAGCTGTTAGATTTGAAAAGCATTCCCTTTTAAGCCTGTTTGATATATGAGCCTCTAAGACCTTAGAGCAGAGCCTTTGAAATCAGCAAGGTTTTGAGAAACTGTATGTCATTCTGGCCAGGCACTTAGAAGTCTACGTTCAAGGGTTGGTTGACCTATTATTCAGACATCAAAGCCTATTAGAACAGCTTGCACTGTTTCAGAAAATCCTGATTCTCAAGGCTCTTCTAGATGTTGATAAAAGCTCCAGTATATTAAAGGCCAATTAAAATATTATGTGACACACACACACATGCGCACTCATGCACTACATACAAAATTTCAAGACATGTAACAGGTACAGTATTTAAAAGGACTAAAATGGAGAGATACTTGGGGGTATATCTCTATGTATAAGATAAGGATCCATTGAAGTAAATGGTATTTACTTCTCAGTGGACATGTACTGTATTAATTGATGAAATTGGTGTATCAATCTGTTGATTATTTATTCATTTAGAATTATTCATTTATTTATACAGCTGCCAATCCCACAGACATGTGACACTGGTGGCATGCAGTACAACAATAGCTAAACATTCCATAACAATCTGCAAACAATCCAAAATAAGTAAAATTAAAAAGCAAACAGATAAAACCCAAGATTGTGGGAGAACTTTATTTATTTATTTATTTATTTATTTATTTATTTATTTATTTATTTATTTATTTATGTATTTATTTATTCATTCATTCATTCATTCATTCATTCATTCATTCGTTTATTTATTTATTTATTTAATCAATCAATCAAATTTCTATACCGCCCTATCTCCCTGGTGGGACTCAGGGCGGTGCACAGAAAGGATAAAAACACCAATAACATACAATCACAATATAAAATAGAATTAAATTTAGTAGATCTGTGCTAAAGTATAATTAAAAACTATTAAAAACTATTAATCTCCTATGGTCATCTTGCAGACTCTCCTTGGGATCTGCAAGTGACAAAAACATGTTTTATAAGCCTTCCAGAAAGCTAATGAAGATTGAATGCATTTTCCAAGAAACTTAAAGTAACCAGAAGTACTTATTTTATTCCTCTATATTTCAATTGAGGTAAAATATCAATGTCTTTATAACAATAAAAATTATTGTTAAAGTCAATTTAACTTAAAACATATAGGTATAAGAAGCAATAGTTGAAATGAATAAAATCTGGCATATAGTTGTGTGAATGTACTGCCTCCTCCTACAGTGGGAAAAACTAACCAGGATCTCTGACTTGATCCTTCCTTAACAAACCAGGAACATAAGATTGAATAAGCTTTTCTGGATTTTCATCTGCTCCTGCTGACAGAAAGAATCAGGAAAGAGCAGTTAGTTCCAAGAGAATTGTTAAAGATTAATGTTTAGTAAGAAATATAGTGGGATTTACTCACAGCAGCACATATTAATACTCCTTTTCTGCAAATCAGCTGTAGATTTCATTTTCTAGTTGAAAAATAATATTTTCAGTTGGCTCTCTTGCCACACAGTCTACAATTCTTAAAAGTCTTGACAGACCTCGAATACTAGTAAGAATACTGTAGGCATCTCTTACATAGCTCTAAATATGGCAATACTGGGGTAGTCTTGGACAGAAATTGACCTCATTCCAAATAATCAAAGGAATTTCAGATAATTTGTCTGATAAGAGACAGAAGGGAGACAGAAGGTAACCTGAACACAAATGCTTATTGGTTGGTCTTAATCGATCTGATTTAGTCCACTACTGCATATGAAGTAATGAGACATTCCCTAGAATTAAAAGCAAGTGAAACATACTTTGTCTCTTTTTAAAAGCAAGAGAGAAAGATTCACTTATTTAATCTCCAGTCTATAAAAGTTACTTCTTCTAGAGAGGTGAATATGCACCTTTCTTTCTCTTTTCTTCTCTTAACAGAAGTTAGAGCCACAAATAAGATCTGAGTCTTCTTGTCTTCTACTTGTTGCTACTTGCTGCTACTTGTTGTAGCCTAGCTCACATTCACTACTAGATCCAGACTGGGATAAGAGAAACTTGGGTGATGGAATGAAGGCAAATAAAGCATAAGATGACAAAGCTTCGCCATCTTAAATGATAAAATGAACATGCTTGTTATATTCATGGCATTAAAGTATGATTGTCTTAACTCACAACATACAAACGCAAAACCAAGCAAACTATCTGTAGGTTAGCATATGAATTATATATCTTGTTACAAATGGCCTTTTTGTGTTCACCAATTTTGCAGTCAGACTTTCTAATTTTTAAGGAAGGATACCTTAATGCTGATGATAACACCAAGGGCTAATGAAAATCGTCAGCTGGTAAGAGTTCCTTCCTGATGTTTTCCTTTGGGGTTTAATCAAAGCCTGGGAGCCCAAAGGAATGATTATGCAGTGAAAGGCAGTATATTTTTGACAGCTCCCAATTACAGTAAATGGCTCATTTCATATAATTAACTAAATATTAAATCTGGGTTAAGAAAACAGAGTTAAGGTACTTTTACAACATGCTGTGGCCAAAATAAATATATTACAGCTCAATGAGCTAGTGGGATTTTCACAAAATATGTAACTGTTTTGTTCTTGTTTAGCATGTTTTGCAAAACGACCACATTTCTAGGGCCTAAAAGAAGGGGTATGGTGATGTAGTTGAGATGTTGAGTTTAGAGCAGTAACACCTTGGATCTAAGCCATCGTCAGCCTGGTGAAAGTTCACAACGTGACTTTGGGCTAGTCCATATCTCTCGGTCCAGTCTACCTCACAGAGTTGGTATTGTGTGGAAAATAGAAAAACCTGAAGGTGAAACTTGAAAAATTAGAATATCGTGCAAAAGTTCATTTATTTCAGTAATGCAACTTAAAAGGTGAAACTAATATATGAGAAAAGACTTATTACATGCAAAGCAAGATAGTTCAAGCCGTAATTTGCCATAGTTGTGATGATTATGGCGTACAACTCATGAAAACCCCAAATCCACAATCTCAGAAAATTAGAATATTACATGCAATAAATAAAACAAGGTTTGTACATAGAACAATATCGGACCTCTGAAAAGTATAAGCATGCAGACGTACTCAGTACTTGGTTTGGACCCCTTTTGCAGCAATTACTGCATCAATGTGGCATGGAAGCTATCAGCCTGTGGCACTGCTAAGGTATTATTGAAGACCAGGATGCTTCAATAGCTGCCTTCAGCTCTTCTGCATAGTTCGGTCTCATGTCTGTCATCTTTCTCTTGGCAATGCCCCATAGATTCTCTATGGGGTTGAGGTCAGGCGAGTTTGCTGGCCAATCAAGCACAGTAATCCCACGGTCATTGAACCAGGTTTTGGTGCTTATTTACTGAAATAAATGAACTTTTGCATGATATTCTAATTTTTCGAGTTTCACCTGTAGTGCTAGGAGTGCTGCTTTGAGCTCCTGAATAAAAGGAAGGCTATAAATGTAATGAATGAATTCAGAACTTAGAATGAACTTAGAAATTCTGTTTCTGAGTTCACTCTAAATTCTGAAGTTCTTTCAAAGGAAACTTTTTTTCGTCAGATTGAATGAGAACTAATACAAAATCACATGGGCTAAATTCTCAGCTAGTAAGAAGCCAGTCGAAATCTCCATTCAGTGTGCAGTTGTGTGATGAGACAGTGACAAACACCCCCCTTCCCAGAGAAGGAGAAATTGCATTTGAATGAATACAATTTTCATTAATAATTCATTGACAGACTGACATAAGAAAGGATCTTGAGAATGATACACACAAATCTGCAGATGACAACAAACTGGGGGGAATTGCCAACTCTTTGGAAAATAGATTCAGGATTCAGAAGGATCTTGGCAGACCTGAACATTGGACCCTAACCAGCAAGATGCAGTTCAGTGGTGACAAAAGTAAGATCCTATACCTAGGGGAGAGACACCCAATGCACAGGTATACAATAGGTGGTACCTGGCTCAACAGTAGTAACTGTGAAAGAGATCTAGGAATCCTACTGGACTACCACTTGAATATGAGCTAGCAGTGTGCTGCAGCGGCCAAAAATGCCATTGCAATCTTAGGCTGCATCAACAGAGGGATATCATCCAGATCATGAGACATGAGAGTATGGCTCTATACTACACTAGTGAGGCCATGCTTAGAAAACTACATCCAGTTCTGATCGCCAAATTTAAAAAAGATGCTGAGAGTCTAGAAAGAGTGCAGAGAAGAGCAATAAAGATGATAAGGGGTCTGGAGGCTAAACTGTATGATGATGACCATTTAAGGGAACTAGGTATATCTAGCCTAATGAAAAGACACCATAACTGTCTTCCAGTAGGGGTGACGCGATTGCTGTCTTCCAGTACTTGAGGGGCTGTCAAAGAAGAGGGGATAGACTTTTTCTCCAAAGCACCTGAGGGCAGGACAAGAAATAACCGGTGAAAGAGAATTAAAGAGAGATCCAATCTGGATCTAAGGAGAAATTTATTGGCAGTAAAAACAATTAATCAGTGAAACAGCTTGCCTTCCAAAGTTGCAAGGGGTGGGGTGGGGGGTTGTCTTCAAGAAAAGATTGGATGGCCATTTGTCTGGGATGCAATAAGGTCTCCTGCCTTGAGCAAGGGTTTGGACTAGGAGTTTTCCAAGGACCCTTCCAGCCCTGTGATTCCATGATTCTTTGATTTTAATTAATTTAATAATGAAATGTCATTAGAAAATTAGTTAAACAAAAAGCAAAACTTTAAAAGTATTTTTTATAACCATGAAATTTTTCCTGCAGATAGCAAGCCTGTAGAAATAATACTGGTTCCTTGCATCCTTCCTGAGAAAGAGGAAAAGCAAGGCTTCTAAAAATGTTTTATAACATGTACCTTTTATTCTTCTTTTTCTTGTGCCATATACGTCATCGGACATTGGTGATCATGTTGGCAATCCTATTTTTGTCAACAGCCACGTGAAAAAGTGCTGCTGAGTTTTGTCCAAACCATGTTATTTTTATTACATTAACATATTTTAGGATATTAACAAAATCTTTCTCTTACCCATGCAATGTTTCCATATACATGTATCATTCTCTTTCTACTTTTTGGAATCTGAGTTATTGTACTTCTGAACATTTTTTTTCTTTCCTCAGTTCATCATTAAGCACACACACAAAACAAAATAATCTTTCATACAGACCATCCCCATTCCCCGAATGTGTTTTCTTCCTCGTGTGTGGGTGTTTTTATGCATTTATACTATGTATGTATGTATGTATGTATGTATGTATGTATGTATGTATGTATGTATGTATGTAAAAAACAGATGCAAAATTATGTGGGAATTGGGGAACTGATTGGATTTTGGACTTAGTCCTAAAACTAAATTAAGGTTATTTTCAGTGTCCTATCCTAAATGTATAGAGTTTTCTTTCTTTCCTTGCTATTATAATAGCAAGAACTGTCGTAGAACTATGAAACATCTATGCACATATTCTAACAATGTTACTTTCTGTTACTATCATCTAAACCTCAATTATATGAAATGGTTGCCCTAACATCAACAATTCATAATCCTGATAAATTATCTATTTCATACAATTTACTTTTCACCAATGTGTTTCTGACTATTAAATTTAAATACTGTACTCATTTATCTGAGTATACAGTCAGGTTTTTGAGGCGATATTTATAAAACTGCATTTGGTAATCTTTTTAAATTTCTGTGCTTGGTTTTTCACTATACATCTTTGCAAATTAAAAGAATTGGTGGTGGAATGATAACATTTTGACTATACAGCAAAACTGTCCACATTATCTTCTGATCACTCCTTTAGACAGTGTGTGTGTGTGTGTGTGTGTGTGTGTGTGTGTGTGTGTGTGTGTGAGAGAGAGAGAGAGAGAGAGAGAGAGAGAGAGAGAGAGAGCGAGAGAGGGAGAGAGAGAGAGAGAGAGAAATCCTGATTTTGAATTGATGCACAGAAAACAGAAAGATCTGGAACACGGAGACTTCATATTTAAATAACTGGAATTGAATTCAGTGGTGTCATTGCCCTAAATGGAGTGTACTAATTCATAATACATGTTCCTTCTTGTATTATCTTCCATATGAGAATCGGGAATCCCTTGGTACCTATGCAGGGTCTCATACTGTCTGATCACAATGATGGAAGTGCACCTGCTAAAATGTTGGATATTACCCATGTTCAGATTTTTTCCCCCATGCCAGCATTTAATTTTAAGAACTCAATTCTATTGTGCACAGTTTGGCTTTGCAAGAGCTACAATTAACTGTTTCTCTCTGGCAAAAACTATTTCCTTTTAAAATAAATAAATAAATAAATATATATATATATATATAAATAAATAAATACATACATACATACATACATACATACATACATACATACATACATACATACATAAATATGTAACGTTTTTGAGCTGATCAATAAATAAGTCAGGGAGACTAGGATAGATCTATTTCGAGCTTATTAGCTCTCATCAGCTAGCCATACCCTTACTGGGATTCGAATGTGTGTTACGAAAACGTAACACACATATTAAAAAATTACACAACGGAATTCATGGCTTTCTGTCTAGATGGTCTCTGGTGATGAGCCGAAAGGCAGAAAAGGAAAAGCAGTGTGCATCCTCCCTTAATTGGGCCCCTAACAGGGTGTTGTAGAAATATATATATATTTGTTTCCACAACACCCTGTTAGGGCCCCAATTAAGGGAGGAAGCACACTGCTTTTCCTTTTCTGCCTTTCGGCTCATCACCAGAGACCATCTAGACAGAAAGCCATGAATTCCATTGTGTAATTTTTTTATATGTGTGTGATTTATTGATCAGCTCAAAAACGTAACATACACACACACACACACACACACACATCCACTCAGTTCTGCCTATTCATTTTTTCATGTACAATTTATTATATAAGATGTATGGAGTTCTGATGCTTTTGTATTTTTCCCTGATGTTTCTAAATATGTATCTGAAGTGATGAACAAATGATGGGTGTTTTAATCTTCTTTTCCCCTTCTGTCTGGTACTTATAAATACTGTCTGTATTTATTTCACATGCATGCGTTTTGGTCACCAGCTGATCACTATTGCAAATGGAAGCAAATGTTTCTACAAGGTCATCTTATTTTTTACAGATGAATGATGCTATGGGATTTGAATTGCCATGGGTGTATTTTGTCAGTCTCGTCATCTTTGGGTCATTTTTCGTTCTAAATCTTGTTCTCGGTGTATTGAGCGGGTAAGCACACACCTTTTTCATCCTAGAAGCAGAGTCCAAATTTCAGTTGCCATGAACACATAGGTAGAATATGGAGATTAAATCAAAAGAATTGGGAATAAGATTTTCAAATTAAAACATGGTGGACATGAGCTTCCTTAAGACCAAATCAATTTTCTAAAAACAAAGAAAATCTCTGTAAATCAATTTAGACAGCATTAGGTATGAAAAATGCAATTTAATAGAAATTAACTGGTGACTTAGAGGTCAGTACAAATAAAACAAGCTCTCAACCCTTTTAGAATTGTATACTTCCACATGGTATAAGGATACAGAAAGTTATGTAATTTTCATGACTGTGAAATTGTACACATCATGAGTAAGTGCTAGAGTGCTGGTAAATCTGGTAAATGTGTTGCTAAAAAGAGCAGATGGTGCTAATACACTGACTACCTATGTGATCTGTCAATTGTGAAAGGACTCTGCTATAAAGTGAATGGCTGAATCATAATGTATTTCCTTACATTTTACAGGTAAATGATGCAATAGGATGTGAGTGGCCATGGATCTATTTTGTTAGTCTTATCATTCTGGGCTCATTTTTCGTACTTAACCTGGTACTTGGTGTACTTAGTGGGTAAGCCGTTAAATTAAATTTGCATTTCACACCACAGTGTGTAAAATGGTCTGTGCATTTGTTTTAAGTTTCACACTGCTGGCTTTTCTGCATGTGCCTTGGATTGGTTTTATTTTTATTTTATGAATGTTTGCTTTTCTGACTGCCTGAATTTTATTATTGTACTTGCCTGTAACACATTTAACTAACATTGCCAATATTACACTACTCCAGTCCCTGTAGATGTGAGTACTCTAAACCACCTGTGTAAGTAGTATTTTAAAATAAGGATAATGCTGTTGTTCCCTGTTACCTACACCAATGCAAAATTCACATTAGCACGCAGGCTTTTCATGTAAATTGGGTGTCAAACTGGCAGTCCGCAGGCCAGATGCGTCACACGCAGGCCACGCCCACCCAAACTCCGTGAATGGGTAAAACGTCACAAAAATGTCATTTTACAGCAACATGATGCCGTGAGTTTGACACCCATGATGTAAATCAGAGGTTCCCAAACTTGGCAATTTTAAGACTTGTGGACTTCAACTCCCAGAATTCTCCAGCCAGCATAACCGGCTGGAGAATTCTGGGAATTGAAGTCCACAAGTCTTAAAGTTGTCAAGTTTGGGAACCTCTGAGTAAATCATCTGTAAGAAATAGTTTAGCAGGCACTTTATTTTTCTTTCTATTTGCGCCTATTGTTTGGTTTTTCTAAGTGTTTGCTGCTCCCACAGCATTGAGGGAAACATTCTGTCTAAAGACATGAAATTTAATCTAGAGAATAGTATAAATAGCTTGCCTTGCTGTCAGTTGTAAAAAACACAATTTATCAGTGAAAGCCATTCCATCATTGCCAAAGGGAAAGGTTGTCATCTCACCATCATATGTACCAGAAGGTTTCTTTCCTGTACTGAAAAAAGAACCTAGAATACTGGCAGACTGCCTATCAGGTGCAAAACTTTACAATTTGGAAACGGAACATTCTAGAAAACCTCTGAACAATTCATTCTCCTTCCAGTTCATGTTGAATCTCCTCTAGAACATGTTTTATAAAAGTCATTTAACAATTTCTAGAAATAATTCCTCCAAAATGAAATCAGTTTAAGATAACTGGGATTTTTCCCCTGAATGTTAGAGTGAAAGCATTTTATTTTAGAGAGAGACCCGAGAGACTTCAAATGCCTTCTAATTTGGAGATTTGCCTTTGGAAGAGACCATATCATTCCAGAGGGGAACAGACCATTTTGGAGTTCTTTAAAACATTCAGTTTCCAAATCAGTGAGTTTCCCACATCCTTGTGGTTTAGTGCAGGTGTTTCCATATCAGTCTTGACTTCTGACAACTGTCTATGCAAGTCTTGCCGTTTTCTTGGCAGTAATTTCAGAAATGGTTTGTCTTTGCATTCTCTTTCCTTGGGCTGAGAGAGAATAACTGACTCAAGGTAGCATTTGTGTATTAACATATGGAAAATTTCTTGTAGTATAAAATCATAAAAAACATAAACCAAAAATAGTGGTCGCACCATGTACCATAAAACACATAATCTTCTTTCTGCACCTAATCCTGCTCCTACTGCTGAAGTCACAACTGAGAAGCAGACATTCACTGTTAAACAGAATGTGACCCATTATTTTGATTACCGTTTGCAAGCAATTAGAGCAGGTGCCTGGCTGACTTTGCCTCATTTTGGAAGCTAAGCAAGGTTGAGCTTGAATAATACATGGACGGAAGAACTATCAGGAAATAATCAGGCTATAGACTAGGAAATGTAAAATCATCTTTTCAGAATGCAGTAACAAAGATTGAGGAGGGGTGACACCTAGAGAACCACTTAGTGTTGAACTAAATAGACAAGAATATCATTTTAAATATAGACATAATTTATTGATTGTTTTATAAAACAGCCACCCCACTGTGAGTCAGGACAATATTGGCATAATCTAGAATGTTAAAACCACTTATCTTGGGCAAAAGGCCATTGTTTTAATGCTAGATGCACTGTATAATTGAATTAGTTGAAGATTAGGCTTTTATCTCATACTTCATTTCTAATCTTAGAGAATATGGTTAAAGAAGCAGTTCTGTTCCTTTCAGCATGTTAGTTAACTTTGATTTACAATTTTTGGCATTGTTTTCATGAAATACGGTAGTTTCAATGCCATGATTTTAATTTATTATTGTATTTAAACAATTTATTTCCTTTATTATGTTATACCTTTTCCTAATGACAGTAAGGTAAAGTTGAACAACCAAAGAATCCCATTAACGTATACTATCCAGTCAATTATATATAACCAACTTGCACAGCCAACCTGAATGTAACTCAGTTTGACTCTCAGTGAATAATAGAGTGATTATTATGTGATGGATCAGAGAAGCTTTCTTTAATATCTCAGCCTCAAACACCTCAAATTAAAGAATTTAGCAGTATGCTCATAGGGAAGAATTTGCTCTTTTTCGAACAGACAAGCCCCAAGTCCTTTAGGGCTTCATGTATTATAATCATGTATTATAAACAGAAGAATGTTCTTAAGCAGAACCATAACCAACTGATCAATTTTAATCTATATAAATAAAAATGTAAAATAGTTTGTACAAATCCACTAATCTCAAAAACTACTGGACCGATTTACCTCAATTTTTCACACAATGTTCACAAGGACTTCTGATAATAGAATACCTACTCATTTTGTGCCTAGCACACGTGTGTTGTGTGCAAGGTACACAAATGTAAAATGTACCCACTGATCAGGTTTTCACCTCCCTGTAACTCCTCCCACCAGGCAACAGTCATTTCCTCAGCCCGTATGGAAGCCTCTTAGGGCCAAAAAGGCACTGAGATAGCAAACTCCCAGGTGGCCCATAGAGAGAGAGAGAGGAAGAAATACAGTTTAATAAAAGAGGGACTAGGGGAGACAGGATAGCAGTCTTCCAATATCTCAGAGGCTGCCACAAAGAAGAGAAGTCAAGCTATTCTCCAAAGCACCTGAGGGCAGAACAAGAAGCAATGGGTGGAAACTAATCAAGGAGAGAAGCAACTTAGAACTGAGGAGAAATTTCCTGACAGTTAGAACAATTAACCAGTGGAACAGCTTGCCTCCAGAAGTTGAGAATGCCCCAACACTGCAGATCTTCAAGAGGATGTTGGATAGCCATTTGTCTGAAATGGTATAGGGCTTCCTGCCTAGGCAGGGAGTTGGACTAGATGACCTCCAAGGTCCCTTCCAACTCTACTATTGTATTATTGTATTACAGTAGGTAGGTAGATAGGGGAATATATAGATAGGGAGAAATACAGTAGGTAGGTAGGTAGGTAGGTACGTAGATAGGGGATAGATAGGGAGAAATACAGTAGGTAGGTAGGTAGGTAGGTAGAGAGATAGGGAGATAGGGAGAAACACAGTAGGTAGGTAGATAGGGTGATAGATAGAGAGGGAGAAATACAATAGGTAGGTAGGTAGGTAGGTGGATAGATAGAGAGGGAGAAATACGGTAGGTAGGTAGATAGGGGGATAGATAGAGAGGGAGAATTACAGTAGGTAGGTAGGTAGATAGAGGGAGAAAGGAAGAAATACAGTAGGCAGGTAAGTAGAGGGATAGACAGAGAGGGAGAAATACAGTAGGTAGGTTAGGTAGGTAGGTAGGTAAGTAGTGGGATAGATAGGGAGATATACAGTAGGTAGGTAGGTAGGTAGGTAGGGAGAGGGATAGATAGATAGGGAGAAACACGGTAGTTAGGTAGGTAGGGGGATAGATAGATAGGGAGGAATACAGTAGGTAGGTAGGTATGTAGAGGAATAGAGAGAGGAAGAAATACAGTATGTAGGTAGGTAGAAGGATAGATAGAGAGGGAGAAATACAGTAGGTATGTAGGTAAGTAGATAGAGGGAGAAAGGAAGAAATACAGTAGGTAGGTAGGTAGAGGGATAGATAGGGAGAAATACAGTAGGTAGGTAGGGGGATAGATAGGGAGAAATACAGTAGGTAGGTAGAGGAATAGGGAGAAATACAGTAGGTAGGTAGGTAGGTAGGTAGAGGGATAGAGAGAGAGAAATACAATAAGTAGGTAGGTGGGTAGGTGGGTAGGTAGGTAGAGGGAGAAAGGAAGAAATACAGTAGGTAGGTAGGTAGAGGGATAGATAGAGAGGGAGAAATACAGTAGGTAGGTAGGTTGGGGGTTATACGGTGGTTGTGTATATGTGTGCAGGTGTAGATCTACACACAGATTGGTTGGCCATTTAACCAAACTGGGCCACAGCAACGCGTGGCCGGGTATAACTAGTACGAAATATATTTTGTCAAATTATCCTGAGTGTTGTGGAAGGGAAAAATCACATTCCATTTATTATTGTAATTTTCCAACAGTAACAAGTTTTTCTGTAGGATAAATGGAAATTTCATTAACCTATGTAGGCACTTAGGTGACCATACACTGAAATAGACACTGAGGCAAAACGCTAATCTCCTCTAGTGTGCATCGGTCACATTCTCTATGTTCCCTGTGGTTCCTGTTGCACAAAATAATCTGAAGGGTTATATTTATAAATAGATAGAAGGCATGGCACAAGCTGACTGAGGGAGATGGAGGAAAACTACCGCCTTTCTGATGTTAATATTATTTATTTATTAATCAAACATATAATGCCTACCCTTTGATCCAGTGAAACTTTGTGCAGCAAACAAAACAAAATACGTCAATCTTAAACACTAAAGGAAAACCCATTAACACCCCCTCCCCTTCTGTGCAATAGAAATCTCAATAGGCACCTTAGCATACATCCATGCCAGTGTCAGGGTTTCAAGTAATAGATCCATTTCAAACAAAACTCCAAAGCAGGTGGATTCCTCAAAGATTACTGTAGGTTTATTGGAAATATCAAATAGCCATAGGTCCAGTGAAAACCAACTCTAAAGGTTTTCACCTAATCAAAAGTTTTTCCCCCAATCCTAACCAATCAGCCACCAATCACAGCAGTGTCTGCTGGTTTGGTGACAACACTCCTCCTTCCTCCAGACAGGTGTGAAAACATCCTTGGTTCCCAGGCAAAGGAATTTTATTTTGACTATACAACCCTGGCTATCTCTAATTTCCTTCTCCCTATCCCTTGCTCCAGTGTGGCAGCACTAAAACTCCAAGATGGCTTCATCCAGGTCAGCTTCAAGGTTCACTGCCAGATTTTCATAACTAATGGCCTAGCTCCCACTACTTGGGGAACAGCCACCTCTTCAGTCTTCTGAAAAGCCTATAGGGTCGAGACCATCCATATCTCTGGAGGGAAGCTATTCAGTAAGGCAGGTACTATGACAGAAGAAATGCTTCTAGGACCTACCAGATGATGCTGTCTCACTGAGGGAATCTACTGTGTGCCCCCTCTGCCAGATCTGGTGGGACAGTCAGAAACTATTGCAGAGAGGCTGTCCTGCAAGTAAACACAAGCAGATCTTGAATTATACCCAGAACCCATAGGGAGCCAATATGGTTCACTTAGTAGTAACATTAAATGGGCTCTGCATTCCAGGAAGCAGAAGCTTTTTGAGGCTTTGGAATGCTCTTGAAGGATAGTTACATGTAGAATTAATTTTATACTCATAGACCAAAAGTATACACAGATACAGTATGAAATCATAAACAAAGTAAGACATTGCCATGCTAGAAAAATAGAGCAGGTAGTATATATTATAAACTTTCTAACTTCTAAACCCACACTAAATAGGCACAGCAAGCATGCCTAATTATGATACAAACCCTGCAGCTTCTGATGGCAGTTACAGCCGAACAGCATTTAGCAACTTTCATAGACATTTCAGCAGATGGATCTGTTAGTAAAAAGTGCACAATCTCTACTTAAAGACAACTTGTGTATTTAGCAAAGATGGAGAATATTAATCCAAAACACTAAGTAAAACATGCCAGGCTCTCTTTGTGCCTTTGTCTAAGCATAGGCTCCAAATATGGGATGTTTCTGAACTTGCTGTCCAACCCTTTTCAGCATTAAACTTTGCTAATGTAAAGTTGCCTTCTAGAAGTTACGTTAGGAAATAGGAACAGTGAAATGTTTATAACAGATACTTCCATTGAAACAATTTAAAACTTTGGATTGGCCATTCTACAGGTCCAAGTGCTCGTTGTCTGACCTCTATCATAACTGTATTGGGCCCATGCATTAACAGAGATGCTTGGATATCATTGATTTTTTTAAATTATGATGGCAGTTGATAGATCTCTTAGTGAATAAGAATATCTTAATTTCTAGTTAACTCATAAAATTAAGTTAGATGTAGGCAACTGTTGCTTACCTATTTTGAATGTTAATTCATACTACCGTGTTTCATCGAAAGTAAGACAGGGTCTTATTTTCTTTTGTCCCCTGAAATAAGCTCTTGGTCTTATTTTCGGGGAGGTCATTATTTCTGAGGTGCAGGAGGCGGCGAGCGTGGTCACCTCATGGCTACTGCTGTGTTGCAATATTTTCAGGGAGGGCTTATTTTCAGGGGAGGGCTTATTTTGGTACATGCACTCAAAAGCCTGATTGGGCTTATTATCTGGGGAAAGCTTATTTTCAGGGAAACAGGGTAAATCTGACCATTACTTATGCTGGCTAGTCATGTGAGAGTTACAACCTGAAACATTTGAAGACATCAGGTTGGCAAACCTTGAGTTAAGGAACTAAAACAGGGCTGTCAAACTCCCAGCCCACAGGCCAGATGCATCACATGCTGGCCATGCCATTGCTCGGTTTAGTAAAGGGGGGGAAAGTCCTGATACGTCATGGGACACTGTCACAATGATGCCAGTTTGACACCCCGGAGCTAGAAAGACTTCAATCACTGCCATCAGGTATCACTCCTCAATCATATTTCAGATTAAATTTTCCCTCTGTTCTCATTTATATGGATTTTATTTGACTCAAACATCATATTCTTTGACTTGCTAGTTCAGTTTAAGAATATAACATTGATGCAAACTTATCTAATATATTTGTATTGTTAAAAATATTGTATGTGTCAATGCTTCAATTTTAGACAGTTATCAATACATGCTCCAGACAAAGTACCTTCTGAATAACAATCACCACATGAGAGAGTATCAGGACATTTGCCCTTATTTAACATTTTAAATAACATTTAAATTTTGGAATTCTATCTCGCTTACTTTCAAAATGCCCTTACCAGGCACAGTTTACAGAAAGAAGTGAATCATTTCCTCAAAACCATCCAGAGTGTTTGCAATTATGATATGTTGTGAACGTAGACATGCCAGTTTACAATTTAACACTCAGCCAACCATAACACAAATGCAGGCAGTAAAGGAAAGCAAAACATTTTTATACAATTGTGAGCGTGAGAAGGGGTCCTTGCTGACCACTAAGTCCATTAAAAAGGAACCTTGCAGTATACATATTAAACCAGGTAGTTGATTAATGGGTATAGTTAGTTGAAATGGAATAATTGATTGATGAAAAATATTTTAACCACTGTAATTTATTATCTTTTCAGAATAGGATTCACACTGTTTGCAATTACAAAAGTTTAAAGATCTAATTAAATGAATCTATATTCAAAGCTGTTTTAGGCCTCCCGTGTTAATCTAATGGGGTGGTTTCTATAACTGAACACACAAGTACCTACTTATTGTATGAACTTTGGCATCATGTATTGATTGCCACTAGTTCAGACAGCTTTTTAAAAACCAGAGTCCACATGTTGTGCAAAATTATAGTTTTCTTAATCATGGTTTATTGTACAAGCTGTGAAAAAATTTAATCTCCTCACCACCTTACTCACTTTAATTGTGTCTATTTCATCCAACTGTTGATGGAGAAAAGAAAATTCAAGTGGGGAGCTGCTGAGCAGAGTATCACTTGTATTTGCTTGACAGTAATTTGACAAGTAGCCTTGTTTGAATAAAGCTCAGAATTCTGGAGAAACAATATTTTCTTCCCTTGTACAAAGAGGTTTAAAATATTTGCATTTAAGAAACAGTATAAAGCAAATTCTCCTTGAGGACTAAATTGAGACACTGCTTCTCTTTTCTTCCTCTTCATTCATTACAGTTTAGTATTGTTTATGTACAGAAAATTTGGGCTTTTCCCGGTTTTCAGGAACTCCTTGGCTATGCAAATCTGTGTAGACAAAATGCATCAACGCTGTCTGGCTGTGAATCTCATAAGGCCGCAGACCAAGAGAGCAATTCTTTTATTGCTAGTGTAAAGCAGCTTCAGCAAAGCATATTCTAGAAAAAAGCAATGTTTCTTGACTATTTCCATTTTCCAAGATTTAATAAATGAGAGAGCTTTTGCTCTTGAAAACCTACTGATAGCCTGTATTCCACAATAAAACCATAATTGGTATGATTCATACAATATCCTAAAGTATGTTGTATAATTTATAAAGCAAGCCCAATTGGCAAAAGAAAGCTCAGGAATGTATTGGTTAGAAACGTGTGGAAGAGGCCTTCATCCTGCAGTGGCTAAAATGATTGATGACGTTAGTTTATAAAACACAATGGTTAGGTCCATGCAACGTACAAAAATGAAGTTAAGCAAACTACAAAGCTAGATCATTGGAGGATATTTGTTCTGTTTACAAAAATATGAAAAAAGTATCCAGGGCTCTCAACCAAAAATTCATTCTCAACATTAAACAGAATATTTCTCTCTGAAAACAAGCAACAGGAACCTAGTATTTTTATCACACTTGATTTGATTTTCAGAGTTCTTTTATTTATTGCTTTCCTGTTGAATTTTTGGTTTAGTCAAGACCACAACTTTGATTCTGAGCACATCTAAGACAGCTGCTCAAAATGTGCCTTATCATCCAGTGGATTTGTTGCCTTCATATTATAAAATCAGCCCCCTTATCGAGCGGGAATGAATTACATAGAAATAGTGGTTGTTTTTGTTACACAGGTTCATTTTTAAAATGGCACATTTAAAATGTCAACCATTTAGGAGTTATTATATTGTTAACATAAAATATTTGAAGCAGTAAGAGAATCGTTTCTTATTTACCAAGTGGAAGACATTTTTTTTAATGAGGCGGGATAATCTGCTCCTCGGGAACTGTGCTAACCACCAGAGGATGCTTTCTGTGAAGACAGATTCTACTGGAAGCACCGCTATTTCTCTGGGTAGTCATGGGAACACACTTTTCAAACATACATTTATATCTATAACCTGAATTTATTGTCCTGCTTGAGGACAGCAAGAGACTAATGTTCTGGCATGTCCCTGAACAACCCTTCTATATGGGAAAGTAATGGGTTTGTAGGGATATACATTCCTGGCAATTCCTACAGCCGTGTTGTTCTTACAGTGGGTGCCCTTGGATTCCTCTATTAAGAAACTGCTCAGTTAATTGTGTGGATACATCGCTAAAAACAGCTGCAGCGTAGCACACACGGGATTAAGAGAAAAAGGCATTTAAATAATGATGCACTAAATAGAAAATGGCAATGAACTGTCAGTTTCAGTTTCCGGGCAAAAGCAAACGAAGTCACTTTGACAGCATTCCTTTTCTCAACAGAGCTAAGGATAAATAGGAAGAGAACATAAGAGCTTGCCATTCTCCAACACAAAGAGTCTAAAAAAATAAAAATAAAACCAACATCTTATGCATTCATTCATTTGTATGCCTTTTTATAGCTACCCGTTTCATGCAGTTGACTCTCTGTGGCTAGCAAGCATTAGAAACACAGAAAAGCTCACAACATATAACCCTAGGCGCTCAAAAGCAAAATAGCACCATTCACACATATACCCAAAAATAAAATAAATAAATAAACACAGAGGTCATCTAACTATCTGACCCAAATCCCTGGGAAAACAGCCAAGTCTTCAGTATCTTGTGAAAAGACCAACAGGGTTGGAGCCATCTGTATCTTGGAGAGGGTAAGGGCGGGGGGGGGGGGGAGCACGGGCTGCTATGGAGAAGATATGATTCTGATTCCAATAACATTGATCTTTGGTGTTGCACAAATGATAAAGGCATTAGTGACCAAATATTACCATCTCAGTGTGCTATTTGAGGACATTTTTATATATTCATTATTTTGTTCTCTGGGCAATGAATAAAAACACTTGCCAAACTCAGACAGGTACAGCAGTTTTATGCCTGGAAGGTATTTAGTGGTACTTAGATTTGGAACTAGAAACCTTTGAAATCTGACTCATCAAACAGTGGCGCTATACTCTACATGGGGGTGGCCCTGGAGAGTGTCTGGGAAGCTTCATCTAGTGCAAAAGACAAGAGTGCAGGCAGTTATGTACACACATTACACCTCTGCTTCATGAGCTGCATGGGTTACCAGTTTGCTTCTGGGTACAATTCAGGGTGCTGGTTTTGCCCTTTAAAGCCCTATATGGCATGCAGCAGCTATCAGAGGAACTGCCTTTTCCCAATTACATTTACCTGTCTCACTAGGTCTGGCAGGAGAGGCATGCTGTGTGTCCCATCTGCAGTGACGGGACCCAAAGGCAAGCCTTTTCTGCTGTGGCATCTACCACCTGGAGCACCCAATCCTCATTACTTTCCAAAAAGCCCTTAAAACAAGCCTGGGGACCCTCTGGTATTAGGGAACCTGCATGTTGGCTGCACTATGTGTAATATTCTCCTGCTTGTGGTTTTGTTTTTACCTATGTTTATTGTGTTGTTTTTAATTGGTTTTGCACTACATTTTAATAGTATGTTATATTGTATGCTGCTGCCCAGGGATACTTCATGTGAGATGGGAGGCTATATAAATTAGACAAAACAAATAAATAAAATAGCTGGCAGGGCCACCTGAGACCTTAAATTATGTTTAAGAAGATGAAAGGAAGCATTACATCCAGTCTACTTCAGAGGAGATCCAGAATGATGCCAGAGCAAGTCTGGCCGATGAAGGTTTGGAATGCCTGCTGTTATGAGTCCTTAAAAGTGTAAGGCATAAGGAATGTAGCATGGCAAGTGATGTGAATTGCTATGTGATATGTGGAAAGTATTTGTGTTTTTGTAAATTTTCTTTATTGATATAATCTTGTCAAGGAAAAATAAAGAAAAAATATGGGGGTTTGAATTTTGTTGTTGTTGTTGAGCTATGTAGCTTCGTAAATGTCTCATGTTTTATCTGCATCCATAGAGAATTTTCCAAGGAAAGAGAAAAAGCCAAGGCCAGGGGAGATTTTCAAAAGCTACGTGAGAAACAACAGCTAGAAGAAGACCTCAAAGGTTACTTGGATTGGATTACCCAAGCAGAAGACATTGACCCAGAGAATGAAGAGGAAGGTGATGGAGAAGGCAAACGAAATAGTATGTCAATGCTCTTCAGTTTAAAGATCACTGATAAAAGAAGATTCTGTGTTGTAAAAATGATTTACAAAAACCTTCTCTAATTGACTTCCTCCAAATATGTTGGGACAGCAATTCCAGAATACTTAATCATCATGGTTTTGGGGAATACCAAAGGTGCTTTTTCAAGGGGCAACTGGACTTTCTTGTTTTCCTTTGAAGCCCTTTCATTTCTCATCCAAGAATCTTTTTCAGCTTTTTTCAGAGCTGAACAGAAAATCCAGTTGCCTCTTGAAAAAGCACCTTTAGTACTCAGTGCAAGAATTCCTTTTCTCCAAAGCATCCCATTCTCTGGAAAACCTTGTGTTTCCAACATTGCTATGGCTTATCTCAGGGAGTATCCTAGATCCTGATCCCCATTTTTGCTTCCATGCTACACTTCCCCATCCCACATCTCTCTTTGCCCTGAGAAGTCCTGTGCAGAACGTTTCTTTGAAGCACGTCCCCTTGTTCAGCTTTCTCCAGAGCTGAACAGAAAGTCCAGTAGCCTCTTGAAAAAGCACCTTTAGGACAACCATGACCTGGATGACTGAGAACCTCCACAGACACTTTGGGGAGTACTTATTGAGTAAACTTGTTGAGAATTTTAGAGGTTTGGAGAATATCAGGCAGAAGGTGATTACATACAATCAACTTTCTCAGATTTATATGTTCTTCCCAAATGTGTTCAGCACACTCCCTGTCCACATTTTTCAAATTTTGCAGATTTCTCAAACTCCATTCACCAGTATGTTGCCAAGTTCTTTCTTCGGAGTAAGATATTATTACTCCTGCAGTTTTTGCATTCTCTCTTGCTATATTTCCCTTTGTATAAAAACAATGACAGTATTCTCCTAATTATCAGGTGCAAATACCCTCATACATATGTTAACTAAGTAGCATAGCCATTCCATTAGCAAATCTCATTTGTATATTAACACTTCTCCAGTTCTATCGAGACTAATACAGACCATTTTTCAGAATTCTCACATTTATTACTTTTTTTCATCCATTTTTTTCTCAGATATTAACCTTAGTATATAAATCTCTGAAGTGTCCCATATTCCCTCACTTTGGTTTTATTTTAAATCATTTGATTACATTTATTTTTAATTTCATTCTCTCTGGTGAAAACTCCTAGTCTATCCCTTTTTCAACAGCCATTATTTATTTCTACCAAAATTAGCCTGCATTTTACCTTTCTTTTAGTCATCAACCAATTGATTCTTGCTTTTGTATGCAACAAAATGAACTTATGGTTGACCTGTTGGGCCTGTTTTTTGCCCTCTCTAGGCTCTGGAGGTTTCCCTGAAGCCTGGGGAGGGCGAAAATGACCTCCCCTGGCCCCCTGGAAGGCTGAAATTCAGAGCTGAGGGCTGAGGAGGGCTGCCATGCTGGTAAATATGGCTCCGCTGTCCACAGGGTGGCCAACATGGATCTAGATTATGCCAGTTCCACCGTATTAAACCTAAACTTTACTTTCTCTGCATGAATTCATCAAGTCATCTACCCAATTATTTTCTTTTTTTGGATCTGTTTGCAAACTTCCCTTTCTCTTATTCTTAAAGACACAAAGCCTGTCTTTTTCTTTATTCCACCTCTAAACTCATGCCCCTTCTTATTTATTCCTTTTATATTCAACTTGTAATTTTTCATTTGCTGTGACTGTCACCAGCTGGCCCCCAGATGCTGACCTCCATTATTATCCGAGAGTTGGTTTATAAAAGCTTTCATGTTTATTTGAAAAATACAAAAGTACAGTCTAGACTGGAATCTAGAATACCAGCCTTAGCTGCATCCATGCCACATGGTTACATTCTCTGCTTACAGTAGGACTCTATTGGTTGATTTTGACCAATAGGCCAGAAGCACAACCAAAGTCCAGTTTTACTCAAGCACGTTAATATTCTTTTGTGCAAACACAAATCTTTACATTATATCTTGCAAGCCAAAGTACTGTTGTCCATACTCCACTAATTAGGAGAGGCATGCAGTTTATATAGTATTGCCATTCGTTGAAGAGATAAAGTTTTTCATTTAGATATATTTATTAACTCATATTGGGGTTTAGATGTCAGACCAACTGTTACCTTTTTAATTTTTATTCTAAAAGTCAGCCACAAAACAATGGCTAGGAATTGGGAATTACCCTGTTCATGACAATTATGTCTTATTATTTGATTTATAGCATGTTTACAGTATGGAATATATTATGTAACATAAAGTAGAAGCTTACGTTTTCCTGGCAGAAGGAATATAACCTTTTGCTATCTACACTTTATCTCCCGCCATACATTTTAGACATTCCAAAAGTATAGAAAAGAGGATGGGTTTGATCTTTCACAGGCCTGTTTCTTTTGGGATTTATCTAGTGAGCTCCAGGGACGCTTTGCATGACTGAGAACAATTTCTTTATCTTATTTGTAGCAGTAGATCCCATTTAAACGCCTTAGTATTAGGGAAAGATGCACATTTATGTAGATACATGCAGAATTGAGACATGTATACTGTATCATTGCATATGCTTACTACAATTCAAAATATCAGGATGCATTTTTGTTGTTAATTAATTCTTACTGATACCTGTAAATACTGTGTAGAAATGTTCTATGTAATAGTGCATTTGGTATGTCTTTAAACACACACCAATTTCTAGACAGGACAGTATTATATCAAATTAGACATCCTTGACATGCCTTATTCTTGCACTACTTGCACATCCTTATTCTTGCACTACTCTAGAATTCTTCTGTTGGGACTTTCTGTGTCTTCACTGATACTTTTGAGCAATTAGATCCATAGATATATTAAAAGAAGGCAGAACTGGGCTGCTTGAAAATCCCTTATATTTTCAATCTTCCTTGTAGAAATAAATGATAGATGTAGAACCATTGAAATAGGATAGTGATATTTTGTGGAAGTGGGAAAAATTGACATTCTGGATATAAGAGTACATAGAACTTGCAAAAGGGAAGAACTATTTCATCTACTTCCTCAGCTAATTTTAGAGGCAAACATGTCAAGCTCTCACAGTGTTCAAACTAGAAATATGGTCTGCAGAGATATTCTTTCCTCCTGATTAAGTATCTACTGTCCTTATGACTTATTGTTAATGACATCTTAAAGCAGTACTTTGTGCTGCATATCAAATAGCATTCTATAACTAAGAAAGATGTTAATATTAATGAGACACGTTGCGGAGTAGCTAGTAGACTAGATGTGATATCTCAGAATACCTTAGCATCCATCTAAATTAAAACCTTAAAGTTTCATAAGATTATTTATTGGCTTCCTTGATTGGGGGTTTTCTTTTTTCATTTTTGCCTCTGCTAATCCATGTTTCCCAAAACACAATCTAGAGTGTCTGTGAAATTGTGCAGATATCTCTTTTAATTCTCACAAACACTGCCACTTAAAATACCATTGTGTGATAACCATTGATAAGTAAGAGAAAATTAAGCATTTGCTATCTTCTATGAAAATGGCACACTTTGTCAACTGATGAATACAACTAGTGACACAGGTTGTCCTACATGACAAAATGTTTTTACACATTTGCTGCAGCAGTATTGTTATTTTTGGCATTGCCGAATACTGTGTCCTGAGATGGGCCAGTTTTAATATACAAATTCCACTGAAGTTAATCTTCTATTATTGATAATACTCTATTGCAGGATTTGTGTGGTCTTTCTTAATCTTACTGCTTTGCAATAGAGTTGTACAGCCATCATTATTTTCTTTTTTGTTTTGATTTGGAATTTTGGGATGAATTAGAATTGGATATGGGCTGGCTGAGACTCTTCTAGCTCTCTGCTGAGAATCTGTGGAGAAACTGATTATTTATGTGTAAGCCTCTCTATTGCATCTTTCTTGGTAGAAAGTCATACTATGTTTAGTCAGGCTTGTTTCCTGATAAATATACTTAAAATTGCAGGCTCAGTCAGAGATCAAAGTCCACCATTCTTTCTTTAGAAAAACTTCACAGAGACATACAAATAAGGGAGATTTCACAGTATGTGCTAAGAGGTTTGTAAGCCTGGTAGGAATGTGTTTTGGCCGACAGTTATCAGAAATAGAGCTTTCTGGATTCACTGCCTATCATGAGGTTGAGTGCTAATATATATATATGCAATTTATGCTTGCAGGAATTAACACTTTCAACCAGGTAGGAAAAACAGTTAGCATAAACAGAAAGACAAGCTCAATTTCAGATTCTGTTATTCAGCTTTAATCTTTATTTAGTCTATGTGATACTCTTGTAAAAATATTTGGATGCTCATTATTCAGTAAAATACATTGAATGAGCTGCGTAACTGTTAGAAATGATTCATCTCTGTTTTCACAGTTATTCCAGTCTGATCTTGGCTAAGAATTATAGATTATAGAATATTTTCCTGACAGGTAGAATAATTAATCAGTGGAACAACTTGCCCCCAGAAGTTGTGAATGTTCCAACACTGGAATTTTTAAAGAAGATGTTGGATAACCATTTGTCTGAAATGATATAGGGTTTTCTGCCTGAGCAGGGGGTTGGACTAGAAGACCTCCAAGGTCCCTTGCAACTCTGTTATTCTATTTCTAATTTAATTTAGAGAAATCTGTATTAATCCACACCAATATCCACAAGTAAATTATTACTTAAAATATTACACTAGAATACACTACATTTTTGGGTTGCAAAAAGCTGCCTTAGTTTGATCATTTAGTTTGAAATACTGGGCTCCAGAAGCTTTTTAGATTTCAGCAAATTTATTTCTTGGAAACGCATATGGCTGAATTGAGGACAGTTTGCATTGAAAAGACATATTCCACTATTAAGCTATAGCTTAATTTTATCCCATACCAGTTATAGAGAGGTAACTAACATATCTTATTTAAATGAGAGTTGGGAAGGAATGCACTTAAATTTCACCTTAAAGCGCTTTCAGTAACCATCTATCTGGCCTTGTTATATTCCAGCTATCAATGATCACATATAATTAGGCTTTGGGCATTATACAAGTGATCAAACTATGAAGAGAGATAGAAGTCCATTAATAACTATCCTAACTAACACCACCATACAAACAAAGGTATAGGTTGCAAGTATTATTGATAATTCGACCAAGTTTAACTTTTGTATTACTTCTCAGTCTGCTTGCACAGACTGAATGATATGCCTAATGTATTGTCTTCTGCACTTCTGCTGCTGCCATCTACTGTATTATGGATGGGATTGCATGTACTTAATATGAAGGGGTTACGCTGGCTGATTTATTAGAAAACAAGAAGAAAAGCAGATTTAGCTGTTGTCATGGGGCCAACAAACATGGTAAAATGTGTGTGTGTGTGTGTGTGTGTGTGTTTTGCAGTGGAACATTTCATTTGAAATGATGAACTTTGAATCCTACTTTTCAAAATCCATACACACATTTAGAAAAACACCTATGCATGAACACACATGTTTTGCATGGGCATGATTTACTGCTTGACTGCATGTTTTTGCAGTAGCTTAGAACATTGAAATTTTGTTTGTTGTTCTTAGGAAATATATTAACTGTTCTAGAAAAGCACCTGAGGGTAGAACAAGAAGTAATGGGTGGAAACTAATCAAGGAGAGAAGCAACTTAGAACTGAGGAGAAATTTCCTGACAGTTAGAACAATTTGCTTCCAGAAGTTGTGAATGCTCCCACACTGGAAGTTTTAAAGAAGATGCTGGATAACCATTTGTCTGAAGTGGTGTAGGGTTTCTGCCAAAGCAGGGGGTTGGACTAGAAGACCTCCAAGGTCCTTTCCAACTCTTGTTATTCTCTTCTCTTCTATATACACCTAATCAAGCTAAAAAAGCAAATGAGCAACATATGAGTACATTATTTTAATTTAAAAGTGATAAAATTATGAACCTTTAGAAAAGCTCTCAGTGTATAATGAATTATAGTCTGAAAACTGTTCAGTGCATATTATTGACTTTAATTGTTTTAAAATGCTGTCTGAAAAACTCTGGGAGTTAAGTCTATTTAATTTAATTAATTTATTTCGATTTATAGAACTCCCAGTCTACACATCTTAAAGTTGCCAATGTTGAAAAACACTGGTTTAATAATTCAGTTATTGCAGATACAGTTATTGCAGTTATTGCTTGAACATTTGAAACCAGAAAATGCCATATTCTAATTAGAACTACTATAATAACCATATTCTTCCACATAGTTATTGACCTTTCCATCTGTATGAGACAAACAATAAGTAGTTTGTTTGTACAACAAGTACAAACAAACAAACAACAAGTACAGTATAGGTGGTACCTTGCTCAATAGTAGCAACTGTGAGAGGGATCTAGGAATCTTAGTGGACAACCATTTAAATATGAGCCAGCAGTGTGCAGCAGCTGCCAAAAAAGCCAACACAGTTCTAGGCTGCATAAACAGAGGGATAGAATCTAGATCACGTGAAGTGTTAATGCCACTGTATAGTGCCTTGGTAAGGCCACACTTGGAATACTGCATACAGTTTTGGTCGCCACGATGTAGAAAAGACGTGGAGACTCTGGAAAGAGTGCAGAGAAGAGCAACCAAGATGATTAGGGAACTGGAGACTAAAACATATGAAGAACGGCTGCAGGAGCTGGGTATGTCTAGTTTGATGAAGAAAAGGACCAAGGGAGACATGATAGCAGTGTTCCAATATCTCAGAGGGTACCACAAAGAAGATGGAGCCAAACTATTCTCCAAGGCACTTGGGGGCAGGACAAGAAGCAATGGGTGGAAACTAATCAAGGAGAGAAGCAACTTGGAACTAAGGAGAAATTTCCTGACAGAACAATTAACCTCTGGAACAGCTTGCCTCCAGAAGTTGTGAATGCCCCAACCCTGGAAGTCTTTAAAAAGATGTTAGATAGCCATTTGTCTGAAATGGTATAAGGTTCCTGCCTACGCAGGGGGTTGGACTAGAAGACCTACAAGGTCCCTTCCAACTCTGCTATTGTATTGTATTATAGTTGTGCAGCAGGTAGTTCTTTCTCTCTGTGGGATGCTCAATTTACAGTATTCTCTATCAATACTGCCCATCTCTACATTCATCCTGAGTGTGAATGAAAAGTTTAGCACAACTGCTGAAAGCTGACATGATCTAGTCGTTGTTGAACTTTATCCAGAAAGACCCAGATTCACGTTCCAATTCATGAAACTCATTGGGTGCCTTTAAACCAGTCCTTATTGCGCTGTCTAAGTTTCCTTATTTCACTAAGTTTCCTTATTGAGGAAACTTGGAGAAGTATATATTAAGCTTTGAACACATAAAATAAAAGGCAGGACATAACTCTAAATATGAATATGAATAATTTATTTTAAAGGTAGAATTGTACTGGTCCCTCCAAAGATAAATTTATGCTATATTTTGTCTCTAAAATAATTAACACGAGCTCTCCTTGTTCTATGAGCATAAGAGCTATGTACCCATTCCAGAATAAAGGGAAATCACATAAATCAGAGGATATTTTAATGGTATAATTAATTACTTGAGAAAGTATCAGAGTCTGGCAGCTGTAGCAACCAGGAAAATCTACATATGCCAGGTTCAGATTATTTCCCTTGCAATTAAATCCAAGGCCCTTACCCCTTTTGCCAGCATTCTTCACTAACCCTAACCCTGAATCTATTGAAAAGCATATTATATTATTCCACATAACAGATGGGAAGATAACCTTATTGCAAAAGTAAATTGGAAGGTTACAATTTTGTTATAATTTGGGAAAAATGCTTGCTTTAATGGAAGGCTCAGACATTATATGACATCACAGTCAGATTATATCTTCCCCAGCTGACTGTGAGATATAGAGGTTTCCTCCAGTGTTTTTGCACAAGCTCCTTCTTATTCATTCTGCATGTACAATTATGATAATGTTTCAGAAGATAATTGTAACATGAAAAGGACCAGAGTAAGAGAAATTAAAGAAACTGGGTAGGTACAGGTTGTATGGAGCCCTGAGTTTTCTCCTTCAAGTCTCATGAGTCCAAATATAAAGCAGAATTATATTCCTGCAGACTTAATCCTAACTTTGTAAGATTTTGGTCCACATATATAATTTTTGAACCATGCTTGGATATATTATGGCCCCTCTGGTTATAAAATATGTCTCTTGACCTTCCTATTCTGTTTGGGATTCAAAAAAAGGGAGGAGTCCTAAACTTGGCAGATCACTGTGTATAGCTGGCTAGCAGCCTTCAATTTTAGTGATTCATAAATTTTGCAGCTTGGACCAAACTGTGAACAATGCGTTTTTAATCTAGCTGTTCTTCAAAATATTCACATGGGCAATTCTTCCAGAAACAATGACATCTAAGAAGATGGTTTACTTTAAACAAGGACCAAGATAATAAAAGCTGTCAGAATTGTCCCTGGCAAAACTTGCTAAGGCATAAAGTAAATGCTTTATGCTGTGATTTAAAAGTTAATTTACAGCTTGCTGCTTTAGATGACAGCCTATCTTTGTGAACAGACAAGAAAGTGCATTTATATTCTGGATGCTAAAATAATCCTTTCATCTGAATTGACATGTGCACCTATAGTAATTATGAGTTGACTTTCAAGAGTTGTATTCATATATTTGTGCTAGCAATTGAAAATATTTTTGCTTGTGTCAGCCCATACATTCTTACAGGCAATACATTCAGGATCTATCCAGATTATATGCCATGGTCCATCTCTCCATGGATTAGACCTGGTAACTGGAGTTTATACTTGATGAACATCAGGTCTGTAGGGTAGACCAGTGTCATTGATCCAAGGTTGCTAAAATGAAGAGACATAGAATGTTGTGTGAGCTGAAAGGCAGAGACAGCACTAACTTCTTATAACCCAGAAGTAAGTCACTGAGAATAGTTCAGTAAGAAGTTGTTCCAAGTATTGCAACCATATTTGAAGAGTCATAGCTCTCATCATATTAATGCAAGCATTGGGGAAAATGTCATTTTGTGGCAAACTGTAAATAGCTTCACTATACCTTGTAGAAGAATAATTTTGCACTATTGGCTTAGGACCTGGGTACCTACGAGATCGCCTTCTGCCACCGAGAGCCTCCCACCGGCCAGTACGCTCCCATAGAGAGGGTCTCCTCTTGGTGCCGTCGGCTAAACAATGTCGACTGGCGACACCCAGGGGGAAAGACCTCTCCTTCGGAGCACCTGTCCTCTGGAACAAATTGCCCCCGGAATTACAAATTATCCCTGACCTACGCACCTTCCGCCATGCTCTTAAAACTTTTCTTTTTCAACAAGCTGGGCTGGCGTAAATACAAATGTTATTAATTTTAATTGGGTTTATTTGGTTTTTAACTTTTTATGGGCCAAATTAATTAATATGTTTTTAAATTGTTTTAACTTTTGTATATCTGTGTTTTATTTTGGCTGTACACCGCCCTGAGTCCTTCAGGAGTAGGGCGGTATAAAAATATAAATAAACTAAACTAAACTAAACTATTGATAGTGCCTAGGATAATAAAATTCTTTTCTTTTGTGCTTATCTGCTCGTGCGCTAGGATTTTCTTTGCTTAGAATCCTGAATTATGATCTGTTTGTACTTTTTAGGTGAGATTCATTCATTCTTTGTGTTGATTCCACTACAGATTGTTACAGGAGAGACAATTTCTAAAATAAAAATAATATTTGAGAGAGATTTGAGACACCTTCATATATTTTTTTCAATAACAAATCTAATTATATTTTCATTATTTTGCAACAGCAAGCATGCAAGCAAGTGAGACCGAATCAGTGAATACAGAAAATGTGGCTGGTGAAGGAGAGACCACATGCTGTGGAAATTTGTGGTGAGTATATGATGGAACTCTTGAAAGCTTTTAGCCCAATGCTCACTGGAAGAATGGACTGGACCAAGTTTTCTGAAATAAAGGTTCCCTTTTATTTGATTGTAAGTCTTAACATAGCCAATTACATTAATCATGACTGCTTCATTCATTGCAAATTGTAATAAAGAGTTCTCTTTGATTTAAATAGATCATCATCATGTAGCAGACTGGAGGCTAGCATTTGTATCCCACTCTATTTAATTTATATACAAAAATTTGTAGGGTGTCCTAGCTCAAGGTCCCCAACCTCCAGGCTGTGTCCCACTATCAGACTGTGACCCATTCAGAATTGGGCCCATGGAACCAGCAGCACATGTGCACCAGCAGTGGCTGAGCACATGCATTCCATTTGCGTGAATGGTGGGCATGTATGCCCGCCGCTCACGCGGAACTATTCCCGTCCCCCCATTAGTCCGCAAAGCTAAAAAGCTTGAGAAACACTGTCTAAGCGGATAGAAATTTCACAGAAATATGAATATTATCACCATGAATTGGCACATAATGGTTCGACCTACCCTAAAGTCAGCCCGGAAATAAGCTCATAATAAGTATATTACAACTCTGCAACTATGATAGGTTGGCAAGTTTGTGTGATTTAAACTTTGGAAGTTCATGTTAAAATCACTATTCAAAATCCACATTCAGCTCTCTAATCCATTAAACGGTGTTGATAAAATAATTTCCTGACCTATAATGTAGGCTTATTGTGAAGAAGCAGTTTTTCAATCTTTTTTTTTGAAAGAGTGCCAGATTAGAATTATGATGTTATTTCTATTCCAGTAGTTTAATTGTTAAGTAAGAGCTTCAAGGAAAATGTGCATTCATTATTTCAAAAAGGGTATAACTGTAAAACATAGTTAATTATGATAGTGGTTTATTAAGAGGAGTTAAGAAAGGCCATTAATTTACAGTTTATGCTGGTTGAATATGTCCATATCTAACAGACATCTAATATTTAAATAATTCCAATTCAGGTTTCAAGGTTAAATGAGATGTGTACATTCTTGTTTTATATTTTCTTTAAAATGTGTTTTCCTTTTCTTTTAGTCAAATTATCTCAAAATCCAAGTTCAGGTCAGTATTCTTTTCCTCTCACTTTCTTGCTATATATCATAATTCTGTGCTGATTATCTATAAATATTATGGGTAAATATGACTGATTTTTAAGATTGTGTTAGTAAATATCAAAGGACTACATACATCATCACATTTTATTCTTTCCATTGCACTGCTGTAATAGCATTAGCATATGTTTCTTTCTCTTTAAAGAAAGACAGAACTACAAAATAACTATTCTATGTAACCTTCTTTTCTGAAAAAAATAATAATGAACAAATGAAGGAGAGTAATTAATTGTTTTCTTGCTCAGTGACTTTTCTACTCCAAATTAATTTCCCAGTTTTGTTCATCACATGATTGACAATATGATTTTCTGAAGGCATCTGTACATTTTAAATTCCTCGGGTGGGGTGGGGAGAGCCACAAAGAAGAGAGTTAGCAGAGCCATTTGCAGTGAAATTGGCACACAGGAAAAAGATTATCCATCTTCAATTTCCCTGCTTGTTCTTGTCAGTGTTGTTTTTCATAAAAAGAAGAGCTCCAGCAGTTTATTGTTACATCAAATTACTTTTAAGATGTAGCTTGGATCAAAGCCATCATCCAATTGATAATGAGGATTTCCTTTGGGCAGAAAAATGCCATCGAGAGCAAGTATCAAATAATGTTATACATGGGGCAGGGGTGTGTGAGTATCCAGAGGAGACAGGAACTGGGAAACCTCAGCTCCATGCCCTAATTGCATAAGTGATTAACAATGTCCTCTTAAAATGCCAACATAAGCCTTAACTTGAAAGTGCTGTGCTGGTTATTTCATTGACAATGGCAACGGTGGAAGACAATTTATGTGTCTCCCACAAATGCTGCTGTTCTGGGTTTCTTTAAGTTTGAGGATGGCAGATGATTAATATCATGATGTGTATAATGCATCTTAAAGAGCAAGAATTCTTGCTGATTAGCTTACTAAGCTGTACACTGTTCATAAAAGCACTCTATATAAAAATAGATACTATCAAGAAATAATCACACTGTTTGGAGAAAGGAATTCTGATTGTCTCTGGAATGCCTGATCCAAAAAAAATCTTTTTTGTTAGTTTATTTGATGAAGAATTTGATATGGTAGCTGTAGAGGTTGTTGGGGTTTTTTTTTAGCTTCCTTTTTTAAAATCTTACTATGATTTCAACTCTTGGCTGTTTAGTAGATTATTTTAAGGATTGCTTAATTCTATTACTTTGCAAATAGTTGTTAATATCACAGTGTTCCATTTATTATGCACAAAAGGACAGATAAAACAAGGGATCTGCAATAATGGGAACTAAACATAACAAATTTAATGAATAAAATAAATATATCCTCATTAATTTCAAGGAAATTAAGGATTTCCCCCCCCAAAATATATTCTTTCTTAAACTGGCAATCTACAAATATTCAAACAATCTGCTGGTTTATCTGCTGACAAAGAGAAACAAAAATGGCTGGGAGATGGAAAGAGAACTTTGGTTTAACTAGAAGTATTAAAAGTTGAGTGGATTCTGATATCTAAGCTTATATGATGAGGAGATAAGCAATGAAAATCCTGCAGAATGCATCTTCATATTGATACGACAAAACTTTATGTTGGAATATCATCCAATCAACCTTGGTGAAAAGCTGAAGCTGATCAATGGCATATTTTACATGAAGTGTCCTTTCTTGATTGGAAAGTGCTGTTCCTGTCTTGATGCCTTATATATCATCTGTTTCTTTTCAATCCCTTGCTTGTAGTTTTTCTGTCATTGTTTCCAAATGTAATTTGGTAGATGGTTTCAAAATGTTGATGAACATTCATTCTTCTTACCAAAAATACAGATCTCCTTTCCACATGCACACCATTTGCATGAATGGTGGGCATGTATGCCTGCAGCTCACACGGAACCATTCTCCCTCCCCCTTGGTCTGCAAAGCTAGAAAGCTTGGGAAACACTGTCCAAGCAGATAGAAATTGGAACCGGCAGCACGTGTGCATGCATCCCCACTTGCACGAGCAGTGGCTGAGCACATGTACATGCACTCCATTTGCGTGAATGGTGGGCATGTACTCACGCGGAACTATGCCCGTCCCCCCTCCCCAGTCCGCAAAGCTAAAAAGCTTGAGAAACACTGTCTAAGCGGATATAAATTTCACAGAAATATGAATATTATCACCATGAATTGGTACCTATTGGTTCGACCTACCCTAAATTCAGCCTGGTAATAAGCTCATAATAAGTACATTACAACTCTGCAGCTATGATAGGTTGGCAAGTTTGTGTGATTTAAACTTTGGAAGTTCATGTTAAAATCACCATTCAAAATCCACATTCAGCTCTCTAATCCATTAGACAGTGTTGATAAAATACTCTTCCCTGGCCTAATGCAGATCTTATCTCCATAGGCACTGATTGAAATATAGTATAAACCTAACATATGAAAGATTTGCATTCAGAATTCTTATGTTTTTGTGGGAATGGGTATATTTTTCATTATCTTTCATTTGTCTTTTCAACCAGAAGACTATCTGCTCAATACATGATTTAGCCTTTTCACTCAACTTACATATAAAACAATTTACATTAGTAAAATAATGTTTTATGAGGATGTTTGTGTGTGGCAGTTGATAAATTGAATTAATTATACTGTATTTTATAAATATAAAATGAACATTACTTCATTTCAAAGGGGCAGGTTTGCATTAACATGTCAGAAACAAGACCCAAATATTACGATTTTCTTTAAAAAAATGCATTTAAGTATTATTTTATGTTTTACTGATAACTTCTTTCATTAGTAATTTTCTTCTTAATTTTGAATAAATATTTACAAGCACAATAAAATTTCAGTCATATTTACAATACTGTACATCTTGCTTTATTTCTTAACTTTGTCTTTATCCACATTAAAACCTGAAAACTGCTAAAACAAGCAGTAGTATTTTTTCCACACACATACATACATACATACTGAACATAAAATATGCACTGACATAGATATAATTCTTTTCTTAAAGCTTTCCAAAATTCTGCATTTATTACTATGTCCAACTTAAACTTTATAATTTGATCTTAAAATTCAAACTGTCAATATTACTTTAACTGGACTTCAAATTTGGTCTGATAGGAATTTTCACCCATCCCTGGATATATTGATAACAGAAGTAGTTAAACTATGACTAAAGCTACACTGATAACCAGATACATTTCAACTTCAGTTTGAGGCTAGTATTCAAAAGAGCCAACTAAGCATCCTTATATTTTTTTGACCACAGCTGCTACAAGTCCCAGCTAATATGCTCAGTGGCCTATGATCATGAGACTTGCAATCCTGAGTAACTGAAGAACACAAAGCTATTTACCTCTGGCTATAGTCACAAGATGAGATATTTTCTGGATATAAGCAACATATACATATCCAATGCTCAATCTGAAATTTGATCTCTTCCCTGAACACTTTCCCCCTTTACTGATTTCCGAGAACTATGCTTAACTATGCTTAATTCAAAGACCTCCATGGTTTTGTTCATAGTTAGAGTACGTAATTTGCTTGATTTTTGCAAACTGTTGCTTTTATTTTGTTGATGTCACTTGTGGCCCTAATATATAATGGGGGTGTTTTTATTTTGTGACGAGAGATATTCCCACCCAATTTAGAGCAAATATTCTTCCAGAAAAAAAGAAATGCTCTATGTTTGGATACAAGGGGACAGCAAATGGAGACACATTTCATTTTGCACATGAAACTTGTGCAAAAAAGGTCGCCCAGCAATCTACAATTCCTTCCACGATTCTTCATTTGCTTTTCCTCTCACCCGATTGCTGAAATTGCAGCTGCCCTTCAAGAGAGGATTAGGCCTCTTGCTTTACAAATCAGTGATCTTGTGTAGGCTAGCTCCACCTCAAAGAACCAGCAGGGGCTCTATGAATGCTGTTTGTTGCTGAATCTTGAAAGCCTGTTAGAGATTCTCTCTTCAAGATGGGGCTAATTTGAGTTTCTTTCTCCTGCTTCCCTCTTTCTCAGAACTGAATAATCTTTTCTGAAAATCCCAATCCTTTCTCAGTTTTTAAGACCAGGCCTTCTTTCCTTTGCATCTGTCACACCTGCTTTCTTTTGAATCTTAAGATTTCTAATATTCTACTCCTGGAGTTCCAATTCATCGCTTCTGCTTCTGAGTTCTTAGGACAAGATTTATTCACAATGTTTTTGTCACTGATATTCTGGTGTCCTGGTTCGTATGAACGACTTAATCTCCTTTTAGGTAAATCTGACTGTTTAGTGAACTACTGCTGAGCTAGGTCAACAGTCTTGTTTAGCTATCTTGAATCGTTACTTGTTTAACTTGGAATATGAATGGGTGTAGGAAATCCTGACCATGGTAATGCATGTTAAAGCCCATATTCACTGTCGCCTTTCAGCAAAGTGAATAGAATCGTCTGAACATTAAGCCTATCTTTAGCTGTGGTTACAGTATTCACATCTTACTGCTACTGTCATTTCCAGAAGTAACTGTAATATTGATATAGGGTATTTTTCTGGTTGTTTGAGCCATTTTATGTTCTCCAGATCTACAAATATTCACATTAAAAAGTGTGTTTGTACTTTGGAAATGGTTACTCCTAAAATCCCTAATTCAACCTAATTCTACCTAAGTCTTCATGATCACAGTACCAAATTTGCTGATGTGGGGTTGGCATGAGATAAGGTTACCTCTATAGGGTTACCTTAATAGGGTTGGTGTGGGATAAGCATTGGATAGGGTTACTTCTATTTTACCCAGTATTTGGGTAATAAATACTGGGTAGAATAGAGGTAAGGTGGGAGGACTTCTGCCAGAGATTTCCATATCTAGGATTTCCCTTTATTTCATCAGCTGCCTAGATGATTATTTTTAAATTCAAGGTGTATTATTGATTTTCCTGTGTTTATTCAATTTGCTATAATTATCACAAATCAGTATGATATTTTTAATTGAAAAATGAAATAAAATGCTATAAATAAAGGGCATTTATATGAAGCTTGAAGGCCAACATTGTTGTTGCTATGCAGGTCTCACAGTGTCTGGATTAGCTGTCTTGTAGCTTGAATATATATATGCTGGTCTTGTTGTATTCGGGTGTTTTCCCGTGTAAGAGTGAGATTGTCTTTGCAATGTTTCGGCAAGGTCTCACTCGCCATTGTCAGGCTTCGGACTGTGGCTGCGCAGATGCAGCCCTTCCATAAATCTTGGTGGTGGGGGTGGAGTGCTGGCTTTGTTGCTGTGAATGGGTTGATTGGTCATGCAGTTGTATCATGATTGGTAGATTGGTGTTGATTGGTACTATCTGTGTGTCCCTCCTTATATTGTATTTCAACGGCCTGGGTGGTGGGTGGGGCTTGTCTGTTGGCCAGTGCTGGTTTCCAGATGTCTGGGAGGCGGGAGGTATCATCATGTTTGTTCATGTTGTGGAGTTGTTTCTCCATTTCGATGGCTTCTCTGATTATTCTCCTGTTGAGCTGTTCAGTTTTGGAGATTAATCTGGTTCTTTCAAAGTCAATATCATGTCCTGTGGCTTTAAAGTGTTGGTAAAGGGATGAAGTTTTAAGTTGTTTTTTTACTGCATTTTTATGTTCTGCAATGCGTGCATTTATTCTCCTATTAGTTTGTCCTATGTAAGTTGCAGGGCAGATTTTGCATGGAATTTTGTAGACTCCTTGGTTTTCTAGCTGGATCTTGTCTTTGGGATTTCTTAGGATGTTGGCTATTTTTTGGTCAGTGTTGAAGGCTGTCTTGATATTGTGCTTGTGCCTTCAACACTGACCAAAAAATAGCCAACATGATGGCGAGTGAGACCTCACCGAAACGTTGCAAAGACAATCTCATTCTTAAACGGGAAAACACCCAAATACAACAAGACCAGCATACCTACAAATGTGAAAATCTACGAAAGCAAATACACACACACACACATACATAGAGCAGATTAGAAAACAAATATATATTTAGCCATTGAAAAACTCTATAGAGAGTTAACGTCAGAGAAGCAGATAAAATCTGTAAAACATTTAGAATATTTGACAGTGTCAATTGGATTAGTTCAACCAAGCATGAATCAGGTAATAAATGTAACCAAACTACTTTAATTTAACTACTTTACATAATTTTTATGAGAAAAAAATCAATACATTTATACACACTCAGATACAGTGTCTGAGTATCTCAGATCCAAAAAACTTTGGTACAAAAAACATCATTGTGTGATAGTGGAATTCATCTCTACTCTGGCATATGGAGGATCCCAAACATAAAGATGACAAGATTTGTAGTTGAAGATGTGGGAAAGATGTATTTTTAAAAATGTTCCTCTTCTCCAAACATCTGTATGGAGCTGGCACAATAAAGGAGTGCAAAATCTGCCCTATGTGGATTGGTCAACAGTATGCTTTACAAGGGTGCACTGCTTATAGGCACAGAAATCCAACCAAATCCCGATCCTGATTCCTGACCTGTATTAAGAACTTACAGATCATTCTCCGTTACAAACCTTCATTTTCTGCCATCTTAGTTATGGCCACTGAGCATGAGAATAGGTGTCGTGATAGCATCAAAATAATGGGACTATGTTTAAAATTCAGAATTCATTGGCTAATTTTATTCTGTATTTTAATGTTTCTGCATTATAATGCTGTCCTTTTAGCCGACGCTGGCGTCGATGGAACCGTTTTAGCCGAAGACGATGCAGAGCAGCTGTAAAATCTGTTTCTTTTTATTGGTTAGTCATTGTCCTGGTCTTCCTAAACACATTAACTATCTCATCTGAGCATTATAATCAGCCTGACTGGCTAACAGAAATACAAGGTAAAATGAAAATATTTTTCTTGTTTCTTATTATAATCAATGAAAAACACTTTCACTTTTCTTTTTCTACATCTTGCATCTAGTCTATGTTGTTCAGTGTTATGGTAAATACCAGTGAGATGAAATGAGCCAATGGGCATAGTGGGTGAGACGCTGGGATGGGAAATGGGAGGCATGAAAACTGGGTAACCTTGGGCCAGAAATTCTCTCAGCCTAACGTTTGCTATAGGAAAATAGGGGATGAGAGCACTATATACTTAATCATGAGTTGTAAAAATATATATGATATAAATAATAAAAGAAAAAAATGGCTTTGGAAGACTATCTGAAAGACAGGGAAGAAGATGCACTGAAGGCTTCCTGAATACCAATGAGAACAAATTGGGCTATGGGAAAGACCAAATAAAGAGTAGAAAAGAGACATGGCAAGACAAAGTATTACATGGCTAATGCATATAAAAACTACCAGAAAAAGCAGATAACTACATGACTACAATGGCTAAGAGCAGCAAAGTAGAAGAAAGAAAAGAGCCACTTCTGGCTGATTAAGACCAAGCTTTGGGTTGTCCACCTTCATAGCTCAACTTAGCTAACAAATCAAATAAAACTAAACTTAGCCAAATTCTTCTGAATTTTTATTGTAGATTAATATCAATTTAATCATAGTCTAATGCACAAGTAGGTAAACTTTTCTTCCATAAAGTGAAAAAATCATGCCCTATCTTTGTCTCTATGGCTATGGCAGGAAGACTGCAGGCCAAAGAGTGCAATGGCCATTGGACAGTGTTGGTATGCTAGCAAGGAGACTACAGATAGGCTGCTGCTGCCATCCAGGATGCATCTGCTACTATACCTTTTGACTAGGAGCTTTGCTGAGCCTTGGATCTGGCAGAGAATGGGCGCTCTCTTACTCTTCCCATTCTTAATTTGTATAAAAGCAGGCAGTGTGGTAGACTTGGATCAAAAGCTGTTGTTTGGTGACTACTGGTCTAGTGGTCTAGTCTACTCAAGTAGTCTGGTGGTTGACATTTGTTATGAGTGCCAAAAAGATTTCAGAGTCAGAGTCTGTACCAGGGAAATATATTTTTATATTCATAGGCCAGGTTCTGGTTTACAAGGAACAGTTCCAGTTAAATTCCAGAGCTTTTCTTTATGAACCATCCTGATCAGTTCTGTCCTTTGGCTCTATTTAGATGGTTGTTGCCCAAGTAGACTGTAACTTTATGAATTGTACATATTGATGTAAAATCTTTGGTTGGTAAAATCATGTCCATGTGGAAAGTTAATATTCAATACATTGTAAGAAGAAAATGTAACTATACAATATAATGGCCTGAATACCTGCGCTATTATTTAATGTATCGGCTACTCATTTTAATTTTTTTTGTCTAAAGTGGCAGAAATAGAAAAATTTCATTGCTCATATTAGATATAAGACATGAGACTGAAACTCATCAATCGATTTAATTTCTTGAATATTTCCCCCCTCAGATATTGCAAACAAAGTCCTTCTGGCTTTATTCACCTGCGAAATGTTAGTAAAAATGTACAGTCTTGGGCTGCAGTCTTACTTTGTGTCCCTTTTTAATCGTTTTGACTGCTTTGTGGTCTGTGGCGGCATTGTTGAAACCATCCTGGTAGAGCTGCAAATTATGTCCCCTCTCGGAATTTCAGTGTTTCGCTGTGTCCGTCTCCTCCGTATTTTTAAAGTCACCAGGTAAGAGAAACTTATTCTTACTTTTCTTGGTGCTGAGTTTTACTGACCCTTGTATGACCCGCTGCTCTTTTGTAATATTTCATCATGCACTGTTCTTTTACAGTTTTTTTTTCTGTTAACACACACATTTTAATTTGTAGGCACTGGACATCCCTGAGCAACTTGGTAGCATCCTTGTTAAACTCAATGAAGTCCATTGCTTCACTGTTGCTTCTGCTTTTCCTCTTCATCATAATCTTCTCATTGCTTGGAATGCAGCTGTTTGGAGGCAAATTTAATTTTGATGAAACTCAAACAAAACGGAGCACCTTCGATAATTTCCCACAAGCCCTTTTAACTGTATTCCAGGTAACTTTATTCACCCACTATAAAACATTTTTTTTTTTTAGAATCTGTGAACAACAACACTGTCTAAGTAATCCTGTCTCCTAAAATAAAAATAAAAGTCACTTATCACAACGATAGTTCCTTCTGTTTATGTTAAATAGCATTTTGCTCATTAAAAGTCAATCTTTGGTAATTTTTGCATCATTTTGTACCATTTGTTCATATCACGTATTCAATCTCTCTATGCAGCATAGCTTTTATGTTAACATCATTAATATTAAGTTGTCTTTGTTCATCCAAATAAAGCTAACAAAACAGTTATTAATTGCAAAATTCTTCCGTAATGGTTAATTGCTTTTGACAATTGTTTATATTGTGCACATTTTAAATCTGTACCTTGGTAAGTTTCTCCTATTTATGATCCAGAGCTTGAGCTTAAACATTCTTTTTTTCCATACAATACAAGGTTGCTTAATTTCTTTGCTTTGAGTAAAATCTAGGCCTTTTCATTTTTGCCTACAATGTTCCACAAGCATAAGTCCACTCACTTCTTGATTTCTCCCCTAAATTCATATATGTACATTACTATCTTCATTGACACCCTGTTTAGTATTATAGATAAGGAACCGGAACTGGTTTGAAGAGTCCCAGACCTTATTTGATTCTAAAGTTCATTAGATGACTTCAGCCAGTAATTCTTAGCCTGTTGTGGTCCGTCAGTGGCCAGCAGAGTTGGCAGCAGATTTGGACAGTGAGGAGGTTGGGGAGGAACATGGCCAGTCCTGGAGTCTGGGGAAGGCTCTAATGAGAACTCTGTGTTGGAGGCAAAGAGGGGGCCAGAGCTGTATGCCAGTTATCAGCTGCCTTCAAAGTCAGACATCAGTGAGGCAGACAAACAGCTGGAGCCTGTTCTCAGTGTGCGCATGAGCAGAGTTACCAGACAAAGGGAACAGCTAAAGAACGGGTCAACTTGGGAGGAAGGCCACAGGTGGACAATAAATGGCCCCTCCCATAGGAAATAAAAGAGGAGGAAAGCTTAGTAGAGTTTGCAGGAGACAATTAGTTTGCTTAATTGGTTCATGACTCTTCAAGACTCCTTGCCAAGTTTTGCAGATATCGGCCTGTCAGCTCTCCAAGCCAGATAAGGTCTGTGACTGTAAATCCTCCCTTGAAAGACTTTGCTGGATGTGAATGAGCAGAATTCACAGTAAATTAATAAAAGGGGTTTTTCTCAGAGCAAGAAGTTGCTTCATGCTTTTAGAAAGTCTAGAGCATAGCCTAAACTACTTCAAAGGATTATCACTATATAGATAAAATCAGTGGAAACCCCCATGCTTATTACTTCAGCTTCCATAGACAAAACAAACCATAACAGGAAAAATGCTATGAATTATTGGAGAAAACAAGTAAAAATTATCATACTGAATCTAAACTGAACATTTGAAAACAATATTTTGTTAATTTTCCTAACCAATCTTGAAGGACTAATGCTTTAGAATTCAGGATCGTGAGCTTTTTTTGTAGCCTTTTTATTACAATAGAAATATTGTATAAGGTTTCTAATATGCTCAGTTTAATCAGCACATTCACAGTTTTATTTAATGGACTCAGTTATAGTGGCGATGGGTGCAATGTTGGGAGACCTGAAAGAACAAGCTAGAAATGGAAGATCTACCTAGATGGTTGCTATGAATTGAAAACAATTTGATAGCACATAACCAAATGTAATGTGCCATTATTTTAATCCAATTTAAAAATTAGCTTTCTTGCCAAGGGCAATTGCTTTGGGACATAATGATAACTGAGACTCTCACATTTCAACTCTTCACAATGAAAGGATTAGAAACTTCATCATTATATTTAGCCAGATGTATAATTGTTAGTCTTGTTAGTCTGTTAGTCACTGGAACAAGATAATTCCAAACTTTAATTTAATTAGATGACTTAAAGAAACCATACTGTAGATAAAATCAGCCACAATTCAGGATCGAACTTGACTTTTGCAAGTCAGTGCTGCACTATGAAAAGTCTTAAAAGTAATGACCAACATTTGAATTGGTCACAGAAGCCTGAGGGTAACCAATGCACTCACTTCAAAATGAGTACTATTCTATACAGGACTGCAGGATAGCCTCCTCAGCAATCCTGCTTCAGCATTTATATTAGTTTGCATTTTCCAGGTCATCTCCAAAAGCAGATCCGTGCAGAGCACATTACATTAATCTAATCAGAAGGTGATGAGGGTGTAAATGTTGCCAAAGCATTCTGGTCAAGGTTATATTACAATTGGCATACCAGCCAGAACTATTCAAAGTCCCCCTTTTATTAAGTCTGATTTCTTCCATGCAACACACATAGCATTCCCTCCATCTTTTTTACTCCAGTAACTCTATGGGGAGGGTACACTGATACTGGGACTGACCAAAAGGATCTTGTAAGCTTCATAGTAGAGAATGTGGTTGCATGTAGGTTTTCATGATTCTGGTTCACTTAATCCATCACGCTATGTCTCTTAGCCCAGGCTGGCTTTGAATGATCTTGAGTGATCTTACACAAAGACAATGACAAAATATTTCAAGATTTCAAAATCTCACAAATAACTTTTTTAAAAAATGAGGCAAGGTAATTTGGGAATTTTTCTTGAGGTTCTTGCTGTAGCCAGGTCCTGTGGAATATCCTGTCTTAATAACTTTAGTGTTATGGAACAATTATTAGTGAAATAAACCCAACTTCCAGACTTGCTATAAAAACTGCTGAGATAATTTATGCAGGGAGTTTTAAAGGCTTAAGATTTGTTACGTTGGTTTTCTATTTTAGGTTGGATTATTTTGGATCAATTTCTATAATTATCTACTTTGCTATTTCAAAATGTAGATTAGGAATTATATGAATTGAAGCTTTCCATGTCTGAAGGGCAGCAGACTTGGAAAAGACTGCATAAATGCCAGAAATGTTAGGTTGATGTGTCCCATTTGTACAAGCAAGGAAATATATACATTTCCTTCCAACATCACACATGGTATATTTTGCAATGTTTAATGAAAAAACAACACCTAATCAATCTATAAAGCAAATAGTACCAAATCCCAGTCTGGATATCAACTGGGTCTAATAATTTTGTAGTATTTCATTGTGGTTTTTGAGATAATCACAAATCCACAAAGAATAAGAAGTGAAAATTAAAGACTAATGGTGGAAAATTAAAATGATCACATGAGAAGAGTTTGCAATACATAGCAAAAATATATATATGTAAGAATATTTAGCAATCTTGGGGTTACACTCTCTAACTCCAATTTAACATTTATTTCTCCCCATAAACGCAATGGGATTCTCACCTGCTGCTATCAATATTAATCTGAGATAAACCATTTGAAATATTTATCTCCATTAACAAAGTTATTTTTTCTTGGCATATTCTAGGATATTTAATGGTATTCAAGCAAAAGTATGCCTTAGTTTGCACAAGAATGAAATAATGCATTCAGAAATAAAGGGTATCATCAATCTTATAAAATCATTTAAATGAAATTACATAAGAGTTTTGCTGATTTGTTTTCCTCTGATGCAAAAGGAGCTATTAAAATTTTTAAAATGATATGTGCTAATTCAGTAATTCATTTTTTAGATTTTAACAGGTGAAGACTGGAATGCTGTTATGTATGATGGCATTATGGCATATGGAGGCCCATCTTCATCGGGAATGGTAGTCTGTATTTACTTCATCATCCTCTTCATCTGTGGTAACTGTATCCTTTCATTTTAAAAACTACATCAATCCTCCCAAATCATGGAAGGGACATTGAAAGGGTATGAATGTCCTGCTGTCTGTCTGTCTGTCTATCTGTCTATCTGTCTATCTATCTATCTATCTATCTATCTATCTATCTATCTATCTATCTATCTATCTATCTATCTATCTATCTATCTATCTATCTTCCATGTTCTAATTTCAGATAAGCCTCATTATCCTAACTTCTCAATTAATATGTGAAAAAGACTGCATTCTTGTCGTCTTATCAGTCATTTTTAATTAAGCAGTGGTTAAAGTTCTTAAAGCTTTAGAAGAAGGAGCATAGATTTTTTTTTTTAAAAGGTCCAGTGTGTTATAATCCAAATGGCTCAACAACACTTTTTCTCTTACAATACACAGTATTGTATTTCCCTTCTTATGAATTGTAGATCTAGGAACAAGAAACATGCTACAGCCTGTAGCTCCTGAGCATGCCTAATCCTGATTGGGCTCCTTCTACTTTTAACATTTTATAGTCCCTCCACACCCTGCAACATGAAAAAAGCAAATGAATATTGCTGTTTTGGCTATATAGTGGCCATAACCTAGGCAAGTAAGTTCAATATGTTATTGAGAGAGAGAGAGAGAGGGAGAAACTTAAAACTCTCCCTCATTGGCCAGTGACAGAAAGGAAAGGAACCCTTATACTCACATTTTCTTAATGGGGAAAAAGTCACTCACCACCAGCTGAGATCATCACATATGCTTTGGATTTTGACCTTATCAGAAATGAGAGAAAAAAAGTATTGGATGTTACCCACAGTTTTGCTTTGCACACAGTAATGGTACTCATTTCAGTGGCATGCAACTGAGAGGAAGTGGAAATCAATAGTTCCACCTATACTAGACTTGCAACAATAAAGGAATAAGTTGTTGATTGTTTCCCTTTAAATCATTCAGTTATTATAGCAGTTGTTCTCCTTTATTCTTCTGCCAGTGCAGTTAAAACCATGCGCTTTATATTCTTGTCTAGGTAAAGCCATGTTCTAGTATTATTGCAATTAGTCCACTGAGCCATATGTTGGCAAGCAATCAGGTAGATAAGCCTCTGTAGTAAATTACTATCATTCAAGAAATTAATAAATATACAACTTAAAATAATTTTAACAGCAGTAATATGAATTAAAACAAATGTAAATGTTTCAAAACATATCTATGAAGGTAGAGTAAATAGATTAATAGTACAGTAAATGCAGGAAACTGATATTGGATGCAGTTGATGACATCGTCCAAAGTAGAAGATGAAAAGGTTAAAGAACAAAAGGCACCATGAGTGGTATTTTGTGAATTTAAGTGCTGTTTCCATGTCAGGGAAGAAAAACTACTGGGGGAAAAATGAGTGTATCAGAACAACAAATTGTCATGAAAATCAACAACTGTTTTTTGAATTTTGTAGAGTTTTATATTCATACTTCTATTTAAAAAATAAATAAAAATAAAATGGAAATGTCCTTTTATTCTAGTTTGTGCAAGGAACTTTCAAGTCAAATTGTAAAATAGCTGTCACAATTGGATAGTTACTGTTGATTAATCAACTAACAGGAGAACTTGCATTGATTGTTTAGTATCCTTAAAATGATTTCAATTAGATATCCTGTTAAATGTCTTCTTGGCTATCGCGGTTGATAACCTGGCAGATGCTGAAAGTCTGAACACAGCTCAGAAAGAAGAAGCTGAAGAAAAGGAGAGAAAAAAAAGTGCCAGGTACAAAGAAAAGCACACAAGATATGCCCATTTTTTGTAGTTTTCTTCATTTTCTCTTTTCATTCTTTTGAAAGAGAAAATTTGGACAAGTATAAGTAGGGTAGAAAACTGGTGCAAAGTACACTGTATATCTAAGGAATTTATTATTATGTTATTAAGAAAACATATAGGCATAGAAAATGTCTTGCTCCATTCTTTGAAATAATTTCTAACAAAATTCATCCATATGTGCAAATCTTCAGGGTATGAATGGTTTTGTAATAAATGAGGCACAGACTACAAATAATGTTGCTGCAATTATGTGTTCAGAGATTGCCTCATCTCTTCCTGCATTGATTTACCCATTCATTGGAAAGAAGAATAGAATTTTCAGAACCAAAAGAGGAAGCTACTGAGCAATTTAAAATCAGGGTGGGCATAGTCTGCTTTGTAATTTGAATTTAGGGCCACCTGGATCCTCATGCTTTCCCGTCAAGAGTATTAAGAGCCAGATTTGGCTAAGTGGTTAAAGCACTAGGCTAGAAAGTGGGAGTTCTAGTCTTGTCTTAGCCATGAAAGCTGGTTGGTAACCTTGAGCCACCCACTCACTCTCAGCCCAACAGATCTCACAGGGTTGCTCTGGGAAAAATAGGAGGAAGAAGAAATATTAGATATGAGAGGCCCTTAGTGTGCTTTAAGCTCTCTTTCAGGCATTTCATTACCCAAACTAGATAACATATTGAGTGCTAGAGGTGCCAACACTGATAATCTTACCTAATACCTAAAGCAACCAAGCTCAGGAAACACCAAGGGAACACCCCTCCCCCATTTCAATCCTGAGCTACAAATATTCTCCTTTATTAGTATTAGATTATGTTTGAGTGGTGCGGTGGCCTAGAGGTGGAGCTCTCATCTCACAATCAGGAGGATATGAGTTCGATCCTAGGTAGAGGACAATATTTCTCTCTCTGGACTTGATGAGACTATATCCGTTGAATATATCTCTGCATTTGCGACAGGAAGGGTGTCCAGCCAGTAATCACTGATTCCATTCAGTTGCCCAGACTCCACCTCTCAAGGAATTATGTCATTAAAAGATGATGATTAATATTAGATATGTTTGCCATCTTGAGTTGTTTAGAAAAATAATAAAGGTGGGCTATAAATAAAATAAATAAAGGAGATGTCATCTTCTATGCATGACAATAAGGTCTGCATTTGCCTTCACTCTCTATATCTTTTGGTGCATCATATTAATGGTATGATTGTTATCATGAACTGTGTACACATGGTAAAATAGCAAGAGGCATTATTTTACATATTATAATATTTAGGTTATGAGTATATCTCTGAACGTTTTACTGCACACCCATCTAAGAAATAATAATGGTCAAACTATCCTAAATTGTGCAGTATTATTTAACAAAATAAAATAAAGCCGTATATAAAATTTTATTCTGTCTCTATTTTGCTTCAGCTGTAAATATTATTTTTCCAGTTTTATTACAATCATTAGTTGACGATTCTGGATCTTTTATCATTTCCCCCATGGTTTTGTTTTTATGATCCTTGTAGAAAAGAGAGTTTGGATGCTAAAAAGGGGGACAAACCAGAGGGTGAATCAAAGAAGGCCAAGGATACTAAGGTACTTAAGATCTGCTGCTCCTTTATAGGGAAGCTCTTCTGCTCAGGAATACACAGATACCTATCTAATCCTAACAACCTTGTCCTCTGCATTAACTCATGCTTATTGGATCTCCTTGCAATAAGTCTAGAGAGCAGAATGGATATATGTCACAGCTGGCCCTGATTTCTTCTTAATGTATATTTAAATAAAGATTTGATTCCCATTTACATCCTTGGTTCTTGGTGGTCTCCAAGCTTTATAGTAATGATCTGCCAAATGTTTGCAAGTTGTCATCTGTCTTAACAATAATTAAGTGAAAGGGTTTGGGCTTGGAAAAAAAATTACCAACTCTTTGAGTTAATGGTAAAGATATTAGATTACCTATTTCACAGAGTATAGATTCTGTGAGACACTCTGGATTAATATTAATTTCATTCATTTATTCAGAGGCGTAGCGTGGGGGGTGCAGGGGGGGCCGGCCGCACCGGGCGCAACATCGGGGGGGGGGGGCGCTCGCACTCGCAGCTCTCTGCCCCTGCCTGGCTCACTCACTCTCTCTGCAGTGCTGGCTGTGCGAATCCAATCCGAGCCGCCGGGTCGCCGCCCACTGTGGAGGGGGGGGGGTGCCAGGCGTGCGGAGACTCGAGTGCTAAAATCCACGGGTTAGGGGGCGCAAATTACTTGCCTTGCCCCGGGTGCTGACAACCCACGCTACGCCACTGCATTTACTTATTCAGACAGAATTCTTGATTTTAAAAATTGTAACATTGGGCATTTCCAAATGAAAGAAACACAGATGCAGAAGTGGCCTGAAATTAGCAAGCAGTACCAGTTTACTCTGCTACTTTCCTCTTTTTGAAATGTTTACTTTTCTGTTACTTGAGGTTACAATCAATGAATATGGAGAAGAACAAGAAGAAGACAAAGATCCATATCCACCTTGTGATATCCCAGGTACCGGCTCACTTTTCCACACTGGCAGAAAGACCTATTGTGTCAAATGTGCCATAACACAAAAAAATCCAATTTCATTAACACAGTTTTTAAAAGAAGATTTGCATCAAATATATAACAGTGCTGAATTATAAGACTATGTAATTTGAATTGCAAATCTAAGGTGTGTTTATAAACACCACACCCACATACACACATGTAAATATTATCCTGACACTATGCATTTTCACTCTATGAAATGCAAACGGTGTCCATTTGAATGGTGCAATTATTTTCCTCCTCCATTATGGTCCCATACTATTCTGAAGCTGACTTTTTAAAAAGCCTTTTTGGAGGCTGGGGAAATGAAAAAGGGTCTGAAGATATTCTAGCACTAGTAATCCTTGGTTTACATAATCTTTATAAGCAATCTAATATCTTCTGCACACCTTTAAATGGGATTAAAAAATATACAGCCACAAAGGGATTCCTGAAACAATTTCTTCTTCCCAATAGCAAGACCATTCTTCCTGTGGGATTCAGAGATAAAAGGTCAATGGCTAAAATATATTTCTGGCTTTTTCTAGCCTTAATTAAAGAAGAAAAATATAATATAAGGGCTTGAGTTGCAATGGCATCTGCAGAGGATTTACCAATGGTTAGGAGCCATTATATCACCTTTTTGCAACTTAATAGTTTTACCAGTGAATAGATTTCAAATTGTCATTCAGACGGACAAGATATTTAAATACATTACCATTCCAAATACATTGCCTTCCCAACAACTATTTTAAGGGCAAATATAAAAGTTCCTTGTGGAAAAGAACCCACTGAATCTATTATCTTGCACTTCTGTTTCTTAACCCCATGTTTGGTGAAATTCCCAATCACTTCTGACTGAGTTCAGGTACAGCTGCTCCTGTCAGACCCCGAATGTGGAAAATTTCTCTGAAATTGTTTATACGTTGTTTTCATGACTTTGATGCAGTGGTGGGTTGCAGGTGGTATGCCCCGGTATGGGTGTACTGGAGCCTGCCTGGAGCACCAAATCGCCGCCCTGGGTCCGCTTGGAGAAGGGCGGGGTATAAATATAAAAAAATAAAAAAATAAATAAATACGGTGCTCTGGAGGGGCCACCTGCCCGCCCTGGTTTCTTACCTGTCCTTCATGCCTTTGGCGCTTCTGCGCATGCGCATGGCGTGTACAATGCCTGCGCAATGCTCTGCCAAGCAGTTGGAGCATTGCGGAGGCTTGCGGAAGCGTCGCAGGCAAGTAAGACACATGCGCGTACCGCGTGTGTGCATGTGGGTGATGTGGGGCCGTTCCAACCGTACCGGTTAAAATGGAATCCAGAACCCACCACAGCTTTGATGATATAGGTGGATTTTTTAAATCTTACTTGAAGTAGAAATTGTTCGATTTCTTTCTCGACCTGTTTAATCTGGGTCAGTTACTCTAATAAAGAATTAACTAATTTTAAACTTGGAAAAAGAAAGGAGCAGGTAGCCGAAAAGCACTGCTGTTGGACAGAAGCTATAAAGAAGCTATAGAGCTAATTTCACATTTTTTCAGCATGACAATGTAATTGTACTATATACTGTTGAGAAGTTCCAGAAATGTTCTTTCATTTAACATTTACATATATATATTTACATTTAATATATATATCTTGCTGGCTATTTTGAACATGGGATTTTCTCAGAATTATTTTTTAATTTACTTTGTAATAAATAAAGTTTCACTATAAAGTAGGTGAAGGGGAAGAAGAGGAAGAGGAAGAAGAGCCAGAAGTACCTGCAGGTCCCCGACCCCGAAGAATATCAGAACTTAATATGAAGGAGAAGATGACACCAATTCCTGAAGGCAGCTCCTTCTTTATTTTCAGCACTACAAACCCGTAAATAACTTTTTAAAGCATATCCCTTGAAACAATTTTTCCCCAAATAAAATGATAACACATAACAACTAAAGATTCTGCTGATTTATCTAGCACAAGATTGAACATATAATTAAATATTTTTTAACATGGAATTTGTTTTCAAATCAAAGTCCTAGCAGGATTGTGTAATATTTGTGTGTTAAATATGCCAAACGAGGATGCTTTAAATGGAAATGATGCAAATTGTGCTTTAATATTATCCAATTTATAATAGTTTTACAATAGAATACATGCAGTGTTCTATTACAGTTATAGTTTTGCTGAATTATCAAGACAGTTAATAAAGTAACCGATTTCCACATTAGTGATATTCAGATGAGCATTTTTTGCCTTTGTTTATAATTTAGGAGTAATTAACCTGCCAGTCACAACATAATATTCCATTTTCTTTTCTTGCTCTTCAGGATTCGAGTGGGTTGTCATAGATTAATCAATCACCATATTTTTACCAACCTCATTCTTGTCTTCATCATGCTCAGCAGTGCTTCCCTTGCAGCTGAAGACCCTATTCGCAGTCATTCTTTTCGAAATAATGTAAGAAAAAATAGATTTTACAAATAATCTGTATGTATGATCTTCTTAAATTTTGTCTTTCAAAGTGGACTAGTCCATGAATATCTCAAAAGATGGCACCATCTAGCTCAGGGGTGTCAAACTCAAGGCCTGGGGGCAGGAGCCAGCCCACAGGGGGCTTAGATCTGGCCCATGGGTCCTCCCTGAAATGGAGATCAGGAGCCCATTTTTGCTGGCAGAGCACTCGGGCCACCACTGGTGCCCCCAACATGAGTGACATTGAGATGGCCATACTCACCCTGGTCCCCCAAGGTCAAACACTGATGTGGCCCTCAATGAAATCGAGTTTGACACCCCTGATCTAGCTGAACTTAGTTGATCCTGTGAGTTGTGCAGGGTAGCCCTGGTTATTGTTTTCAAGCAGTTACAATTTCCAGAAATGTAGGTTTACATTACTTAATTTAATATTCCTTCAGTCTCCCACAGTATGATGGCACAAATATAATCCAATATATAGCCTATCTATAATTTGTAAATTAGTTATGCCTTCTTGGTGTGTGTGTGTGTGTGAAATTACATTTAGATTTACTGACACTCTGTATATCAAGATTCTGAATAACGAACCCAACCAATTCAGCAACTCTGAGACTTTTAGCTTTGATGTATTGAGTACATCATTTTGGCACAGTTGAAAAACAAAACCAGCTCTGGCAATTTCCTGCACTTTCAGTATAATTAAAGAATAGATAGCTCCCTCCCTCCTTGTCACAGATCACATTGTCCAATTAAGTGTTTTAGTGTCTCCTTGATAACCTCTCGAATCTCTGTCTAAAACCTGTTAGGATGACCTTGTTCCCACGAGATAGTAAATTGTTGATGTCTGGTCAGACATTCCAAGCTCCACCCCCTCCAAAGTGTCAAGCTGAGAAACGGAGAAAATAGCGGCGACAGGCCCCAATCCATTTTGAAGTTGACGCTGTAATGTTTCAATGATTGTTTCTACCTAAAGGCAGAGACAAGAAATTTACATGGATAAAGCTTACTTTTCTATATTTATAGAATAAGCAATTATGAACATTGAAAATGCTGTCAACCTTATTAGTTCTTGGACTATTGTATGTTAGGAATTTACAAAATATCATGACAAACTGCACCTGCCCAAAAAATAGCATGGATGTGTCTATGTATTCAACAGGTTTGACTTCAACTCAAGGGAAGTTTTATTACCTTAAGTAGTAACTTAAGATGCTTATTTCTCTGGTTTCTTAAAATTATTTAATAATTGGTTGGCAATGTCACTTTTTATACAGTTATCCACTTTCACTTTAAACATGCCCAGAAATGATAAGATCTGTCCAGTGCCATGATTACAGAAACACTTTCTTTAAAAAAAAGTCACCATAGCAATGCTAGATGTTCATACCAAGGAGAAGGGAAAGGATCCTCAGTGTAATCAACATTGAAAAATTAAAATAATTCCATCCATGTGAAATTATATAATTTTATGACAAGTAATCATGAAGATATCTAGTTGCATAAATTTTTATCCGAGGAGGTAAAAGTAGTTTTCCTCATAATTCTGTGTGTGTGTGTGAATGTGGCTCATCTTTTAAAAAAAAGCTACGTAGGCTTGATTTTGAATGGTGTTTGGAAGTTAGACACTAACTTAAGTACCATAAGAAATCCCAGGCATATAATAGACTTGAAAGTTGAAAAACTCCCATAAGAAGACAGTATTTCTAGAATGTATATATGAATATATATCCAAAATTGTAAATTCTAACATGAGTGCTTGTAAATCAATGTCTCACTGTGGCATCTTACGCTTTGCAGATTCTTGGTTACTTTGATTATGCTTTCACAGCCATCTTTACTGTGGAAATCCTTTTAAAGGTATTTAAATTGTTCATTGATCCTTGTTAATTCAAACACAACTTTAGCATTAAACTCTGTTATTTTTTGTTTAGCTTCAATATACCCATGCAGATAGGATACCTTTTATTAATGTTTTAATATACTTTTCAAACCTTGGGGTGCAAAGATTCCTTTTTATCATTACATCAATTTGGCAGTATATCTTAACCCTTTTGTTATTAAAATCTGTCACAAGAAGAAAAATGTATTTCTCTGTGATGTATTTCCCTTCTTCCTTTTCTCTCGTTTAAAAAAACGAAAGATCATAAAAGAACTTAAATTTTCAGAGGAGGAATATGTTATTTTTCATTACTTTTTGTGAAATAATTTATATAGAGCTAAAAGAGTATATCACTATGCTCTTGCAAAGCGCTGTTATGCTTTTCAAGAACCAGAGGTGATATTCTGCTGGTTCGCTCCGGTTCGGGTGAACCATTAGCAGTGGTGATGGGAGGCTCTGCCCACCCACCCAGATGTCATCATGGACCAGTGGTGGGTTCTGGATCCCGTTGCAACTGGTATGGTGCAATGGGGCCAGCCGTCCACCACATTAAAGCGTGCAGCACGTGCATGCGTACTTACCACCCATGATGCTCCAGCTGCTCGGTGGAGTGTCATGCAGGTGCTGTATGCTCTGTGCACATGCACGGAATTCCTGAACAGCTCAAATACAAGTAAGGAGCGTGGGCAGGCAGACGGGTGGACCCTCCAGAGCACTGTACCAGAACAGCACCTAGTGCTCCCGGCAGACACCGGTACGCCTGTACCGGGGCGTACCGGTTATAACCCACCACTGTCATGGACTCTCTGTGCATGCACAGAAGCGCCACACACGAGCACACGCACGTGCTTCTGGTTCTGAACTGGTAGCGAAGATCAGAGGAAACCGTTACTGTCAAGAATGTCACTATGAATATCACTATGTTCTTGCAAAGTATAACAGTGTTTTTCCATATTTTAAGTACAGAAGTATACTTACTTTTTGAAGCCAAAAGGTACAGTTAGCCTTTGAGGAATATCTCTGCAAAAAAGTGGCTAGGACCAAAAGAAAAAAAAATAGTTATGATGTTCTTACTTATGATACATTTTCAGTTTTCTCTTCTATTAAGATTATAACTTATTAAAAACTGTAACTTTTTCTGGGGTGAAATACAAGTCCTGTAACTGTGTTCTAAGAAACCCGTTCTATGTATAAACCTAAAACTAAAATGTTTAGCAGGTGCATTATGTAAGCATGAAAGCTGTTGATAGTGAACATCTGATTATTTTTGACATGTTGGTATTTAATTTTATTTAGTAATCGAGTGAATGAAAATGATGTGACGTAGTATTAGATCAAGATTTCTAGTCTTAACAGAGAGAGTCCCCTTTTCTTTGCATTCTGAATGATATAGAAAGCAACATACACCCTCTGCAGACATCTTGTAAAAAATCTATAAATGATTCAAACTACAACAATTATGTTTTCAGCTGACCGTGTTTGGAGCCTTCCTTCATAAAGGGTCTTTCTGCAGAAATTATTTTAACTTGCTAGACTTGTTGGTAGTGGGTGTTTCCCTTGTCTCATTTGGCATTCAGTAAGTATTGTTCATTTTATTTTTTTACTGTATTCATTTATGATTTAAATATAAACAGTATACTATTTCTCCATCGTACCGTACGGAAATGGTCATATCTTGTGGGCTCAGCATCCTGTATCAACCTTGATGGCTAATAGATTATATTCCCTTTCTCTGTATTTTGAGAAAAAGAAGTCATAATTATTTTGCAATATCTAGAATTCTATTTCAATAACATACAAATTATTACAATCTAGATGAGTCCAGATTTTCTGACAAATGTTTTAGCCTACCTTTCTATAATCAAACCTACACTGACGACCATCTTTAAAGCGCTCCATGGCTCGGGGCCTAGTTATATGCGAGACCGCCTTCTGCCCCATACATCCCGCTCCCACAGAGAGGGTCTTCTCAGGGTGCCGTCGGCCGGACAATGCCGACTGGTGACACCCAGGGGAAGAGCCTTCTCTGTGGCGGGCCCTGCCCTTTGGAACGACCTACCCCCTGAATTACACACCATCACTGACCTCTGCCTCTTCCGCCAATGTCTAAAGACATATCTTTTCCAACAAGCCGGCCTAGCCTAACCTCCCATGGGGACTATTTTTAGAGAGTTTTAAATTGGGTATTTTAAAATTTGGTTTTAGCATAGGATTAGAATAGTTTAATATATTTTAAATTATGTATTTATTTTTGTATGTTTTTAAATTCCTGTGCGCCGCCCTGGGTCCTCTGTGGAGAAGGGCGGGATATAAATATAATAAAATAAATAAAAATTAAAAATAAATACACCTTCAATTTCATGCATGTATTCATTACTTTCATTAAGTCCTGTTACATGATTCCCTATTCCTAGTGTCACAAGCAGACCGCATATTTTTCTTTCATATAATTCATTAATTTATGTTCTTTACTCTTTCCCCATTTGATATTTCAAATTACAATATTGGCCTTGGTATGGTTATTAGTCCATGGGCCTATAGATACTAGATCCTAATTTCTAACACCCAAGATGGGTTTCATTAAGCCAGACTTTCCAATAATATTTTTAATAAGACAGAGAATATCACAGTATTCCTTTTTAATGGTAAGGTTAGAACTGATCAGTAGGGGCAGGTTTTGACTGGGATGCTACTAGGGCACCCAATTCTCCATTCTAATGCAAATATATCTGTGGTATTTTGAGAGTAAGGATGGGATTAACTAAGTTTTTGTGTATTTTGTATCAACATACCATGTTAGCATGTGATGCTTAGGCTGGTTAAACCATTGTTACATAGGTTTTCCATTTTGATCACATTTATTCAATTGTATTGGATATTGTTTATAATATATTTCCCAATGTGTTGTCATTTAGAGATTATATTTATTTTATTATTAACATTTCAATTATACTGCACTTTTATTGTGAAACTCCTTTGAGAGACAGATAATAAGGATGATTACAACTGTTAAAGAACAGATCAAAAGGAGATCCTCAACTCATAAAAGTTTGTTTAGTGATCATTCAAAACACTTATGACTGTTTTTTAAACTTGCAACACTGTGGCCTGATCAAAGTTTAGATTCTTGACAACCTGTTAATGTTTATGATGGTTGCTATGTCTTGGTGTCATGTAAGTACCTTTTGTGACCTTCTTACAAGCAAAGTCAGTGAGAAAGCCTGATTCATTTAACAACCATATTATTAACAACTGCAATGATTTACTTAACAATTGTGGAAGGAAAGGCAATAACATTGGGTAAATTTCATTTATAAACTGTTTCACTTAGCAACAGAAATTTTGGGCATAGTTGTTAAGTCAAGGACTACCTGTATTGTGATTTTTATTATTATTGTAAGTCATCTATAATATGTAGACTAAGAAATAAAAATGCAACTATTTTTATTATTGTCTATATATATTACCTAAATAAATAAGACAATAACAAAAATTGAGGAATTTTTTTGTTTTGCTTTTTAAGTTTGAAGGGAAAACATTGTGTATCAATTGAAAACCTGGATGGGATCAATTGTGTGCTGCCATATACCTTATGTTATTTATTTTACTTAGAAATTAAGCATTAAGAAATGGCTTACTAAGGTGTTATCCATTCCAAGAGATTCTTTTGCATCAATTAGATGTAGAACAAAAAATCCTATCAGTATTTTTTCCTGGAAACAAATTAAATTGTAGAATTAATGGGCTATATGCATGAGTATTACTTAACTTTATCATATTAACTGAGTAGCATTAAGTCATGTCAAGCTAATGTATTATTTGTTTTACTTTTCGTCTAGATCAAGTGCTATATCAGTTGTGAAGATTCTGAGAGTTTTAAGAGTCTTAAGACCATTAAGGGCTATTAACAGAGCAAAAGGACTTAAGGTTTCTATCTGAATTTTCTTTGAAAAGCGTATAGTCTCTTTATAAATAAACCTATAGTAAAGTCTAATATGTCAATTTCCTCAACCTAGATTACCTTAAGAATGCCGGGGGGAGGGGGGGACTTTTAGCTCAAATAAATCCAGAGTTCCATCTGTATCATTTTGAGTTTCATATTTCTCAATTGGTTTTAATGATGCCTTTCTCTGTTTCCAAATATTTTAAACCAATAGGCTTTTTGTCATATATTCCTGTATTTTCTCTTTCGTCTAGATTTCTTCGTAACTCTCATTTCTGACTTCCATTAGTGGTTTGGTTGTACATCTCCTCCTATTTCTTGAACTTTAATCCTTGATCATAGCTTATCTAAAGGAGATGTTAATTTTGACTCTACCTAAAAACAAACTTTTTTTTTTCATATCTTCCAGCAATGAAAGTTTGAGATCCTAATTATGTTCCTTGGGAATAAGCCTTGTTCAGCTCAAGTTCAATAGAGTTTGTTTTAGACATATTTAATATTGCATTATTAGCTTTTTTATATGCTGTTTATGACTGTTTAATAGTGAGAAAGAATTTGTGGAATGTATAGTGTCTTTTTTCTATTGTGTCCCTATTCTGAGTATAGAAATAGTAAGGTATAATTTAAAATATCGAATGAAACCTTTTATTGATATCTTAAAAATAAAGTGCTACTTTATTAAGCATAGTGATTTCATACCAAGTAAAAATTGAACTTTCTTTCTTTCTTTCTTTCTTTCTTTCTTTCTTTCTTTCTTTCTTTCTTTCTTTCTTTCTTTCTTTCTTTCTCTACAGCATGTTGTTCAATGTGTCTTTGTTGCCATTCGAACTATCGGTAATATCATGATCGTTACAACTCTACTCCAGTTCATGTTTGCATGTATTGGTGTCCAGCTTTTTAAGGTAAGAACAAGGGTAGGAAAGAAACAACTTAGAACTAAGGAGAAATTTCCTGACAGTTAGAACAATTAACCTCTGGAACAGCTTGCCTCCAGAAGTTGCGAATTCCCCAACCCTGGAAGTCTTTAAAAAGATGTTAGATAGCCATTTGTCTGAAACGGTATAAGGTTCCTGCTCACACAGGGGGTTGGACTAGAAGACCTACAAGGTCCCTTCCAACTCTGCTATTGTATTGTATTGTATTATTGTAAATCCGGAGCATAGTAAAACCAAATGATACATAAAAGTGATCTTGTAAATTATTCCTAATGAGGCTTGTTGAACTTCTGTGGAGATACTTGAATATTTTTCAAATAGGAATGGTTCTCTAGATTCTATCGCTATGCTTTTTTTATGCACAGGGAAAATTCTATCGATGCACAGATGAAGCAAAGCAAAATCCTGTAGACTGCCGGTAAGAATATTATCCTATCTGCATTTTTTAGATATGGTTCTATCTTGGGTCCAGTACTCTTCAATATCCTGGTGCTGTCTGAGATTCCTTGTTTTCTTGCAGATATTTCATTACCCAAACTAGGTAACATCACCAATGCTAGTCATATAAGTACAATAGAAATGCCATCAAAGGTGGACATATTTCAGTGAGCTATAAGATTCCCCATTATTAATTAGGGTTACTAAAACATGCAAAGGATTGTCATATGTGCACTGTAAGAAACATAGAAATAAAATTTAAAATAATTGTCAGTTACCCTAGTAACTGTCTGCTTTTTTTCCCCCAACTCATTTCAATAGGGGAATATTTATTGTTTATAAAGATGGAGATATGGACAGTCCAATGGTGAGAGAGAGACAATGGCAGAACAGCGATTTCAACTTTGATAATGTCCTTACTGCTATGATGGCTCTTTTTACTGTTTCTACTTTTGAGGGCTGGCCTGCGTAAGTGCATCATTTACAAAAGAGTTTTTATTTTGTTTTGACTAACCTTTTCAGAGGTGATCGATTTCTTTCCAGAAAGGCTAGGACTGGGACTCTGTATGTTACAGAGCTATACTGTTAATGAAGCAGGGAATATGAACATCTTCTACATTTTAAACAGACTGTAAATGGGATGAAAATATTTACTAGTCCATCACATTTCCATTGTTGATGCTACCATCAAGATGACAGCTCACCTTGCAAATAATACTGAATATGCTTTGAATCATACTTTAGTGGCAGACATCTTGCCCTCTTGTTCCATGACCAGAAAAGAATCTTCCTTCCAAAATATACTTTTAAATATTGAAATCCAAATCGAAATGGCTGTTTTCATGATGTTAGATTCCATTGTTCATTTGTCTTTAATATGCAGGCTTCTTTATAAAGCTATAGATTCAAATGGAGAGAACGTAGGACCGGTCTACAATTACAGAGTGGAAATCTCTATTTTTTTCATCATCTACATCATTATTATTGCTTTCTTCATGATGAACATATTTGTTGGCTTTGTCATTGTCACATTCCAAGAACAGGGAGAACAAGAATACAAAAACTGTGAACTTGACAAAAATCAGGTAATGAAACAGCACCTATTTAAATATTATAATCAAATATACAGTATAATGATTTTCAGAATTCTGTTTCCTTCCTTGCCATTACTAAGCAAATTTTGAGCTACAGATCCAAGAGCCAGTTTTAAGCATTGAATTTAACAATTACATTGTGACTACAATCTAGTTCCACTACAGTATATGTTTGGAACAGCTCTTTCCTTCTGGCTCTGCCTATGGAATGTAACTATTGATACAGTGGAACTATTCACGAATGGATTTGTTTCTGAAATAAAAACTTGAATCACAGACAGATAGTTCTGGACAAGATTGCAGTTCCTGTTTATGATGTTGATATTTCTACTACTTTCAGCGTCAGTGTGTAGAATATGCTTTGAAAGCCCGGCCTCTGCGTCGATACATCCCAAAAAATCCTTACCAGTACAAATTCTGGTATATGGTGAATTCTACAGTCTTTGAATATATCATGTTTGTTCTCATCATGCTCAACACCCTTTGCTTGGCTATGCAGGTAGGAATGAAACAAGGTGCCGCTTTACCTAAGGAAATTGGATATGGTCATTTTATTTTACAATTAGTTTGTTTCTCTCACTTTATTTAGAATCATCCTCTATACTAGTTTATTTAGAATTATCCTGCATGGGATTTAGAAATACTGCAAGGTGGCACAGAGAAAAGTTTCAGAAAGTACCCTTGCATGCAACAGTGGGTTTCATCTATAGTTTTGAATTTTTTTTTTTTTTACTAAAACCTTAAGAAAATTACTTTTAATTTTAGTTTTATTTTTACAAGAGGTGTGGTGGCGCAGTGGTTAGAATGCAGTATATACATCAAAAGCACAATGTCTGCTCTATGGACTATGGAATGAAGAGTGGTGTATACCATTTGCTTGTATCAGCTTCAACTTGTTTCAGAGCAAATTGGAAAAAGGAACAGTCAACAATACTTTTGGCCACATTTATAATTGTCATCAAATTCTCCAGGCCTCCCTATAATTGTTCCAAAAGTCTGTTTCATGAGGGATTTTAAATAAAATAAATACTTCCAATAAAACTTTCTTGCTTTCATTCTTTAGAATTCAGAACTGGATATTTAATTGAAATGAGAAACCTTTTGCACAAGACAATGGAAGCAAAATTACAAGCCTGAGTAATGAGGACTTTCTAAATTTGCCTATGTAACTGTAGTTGCATATATTTAATCCTTGTATTTGAAGCAGGCATTTAGTTGTGTGCTTCTTCCTTTCAACTAGTCGTTGAACAAATGCTTAACCATGACACTATCTGGGTTCATAATTCACACTAAGTTATCATATTTGCTTTAGGGTTAGAATGTCTGTGAACCTATCGATCAGTGAACAAGGGGAACAACCACTGAAACGAATATTACAGTGTCATAACCCCAAACCCATACTTTTGCATACTGGTAATCCTTGATTTACAATATTTCATTTAGTGACTGCTCAAAACTGCTCAAAACAGCACTGAAAAGGTGACTTATGACCATTTTCACACATGACTATTGCAGCATCCCCATGGTCACATGATCAAAATTCAAGACACTTGGCAAATGACTCATCAGAAACAGTGTTCTAGGGTCACATGATCCCCTTTTGCAACCGCCTGACAAGCATGGAAGCCACATTTATTTAACAAATACATTACTAACTTAACAATTGCAGTGATTCACTTAACAACTGTGGCAGGAAAGGTCATAAATTGGGGCAAAATTAACCTAGTAACTGTCTCACTTAGCAACAGAAATGTTGGGCACAATTGAGATGTGAAAGGCTACCTATGCTTGTCTGCAATCTTACTGCAGTATAAAAAGGTAGTTCTTACATTGTGATGTCATAGTGCACACTTTAGTAATTTTGTCTCATCTTGGCTTGCTACAGGCATTAATGAACCCAGCCACTGTGGTTTGTAAGCCATTGCTAATGGATTGGAGTTATATATGGATCAAGCCACTCTGGCTTATTCCACAAGCCAAAATTAAAAGAAATATATGAATCCAGCCCATTGACAGCTTCCAGTTTAACACTGGTCAAAGCTAGTCAGTTCCTTTTTACTGGTTTTACCTGGATTTACATGCTATGCTGGGAATTGTGGTTTCTTTTAACAAATAGCATGATTTGATTAAAAGAAATCATGACTTGATGTTAAGCTAGCTTTTGAGAATTGCTTAAAAATCTTGCTTAAGAGTAAACTTAATTGCATTATCATATTTAATATCATTGATATCATTGATATTGATATTAGATTTAGGAAAAAGGGTATTTTTAAGATAAAGGGAAGGGTGATAATTTCCTAATATTGGGAAAAATAATATCTTGTTATAGGGAACAATAATTTACTTTCATGTCAGTATGTTATTTCAAGTAAATTTAGAAAGACAAATAAATACTAATTGTAGCTACACAATAAAAGACTGGCATATGTTTGTTTATTTATTTATTTATTTATATTTAATCTCACTCTGTGTGTGTGTGTGTGTGTGTGTGTGTGTGTGTGTGTGTGTATACGTATGTTCCAGCATAACTCTGGAACGCCTCGAGCAATTTCAACCAAACTTGGTAAACAGATGACTTACTCTCTGGAAAAAAGATACTGTGGGGGTAAGACACCCCTAGCACCCTTCGGGGTGAGTATCTATTAAGATACAGCCTGTTGTGCCTTAAAATGGCTTCTACTGTACTGCTGTAAAATGGCTTCTACTGTACAGTGCAGTAGAATTGCCATGGTAATGGCTTCACAGTACTCCACAAGGGGTGTCCCTCTGGTACGGGGAAAAATCCAATATTAGAAATTACGTTTGATTTGGACATTTCCCCCCTATAAATAAATATCCAGGCAACGCCAGGTTATCAGTTAGTTTTTTATAAATAACTCAAGGTGGCGAACATAGCTAATACACTTTCCTCCTTTCCCCCCCACAACAACAGCTCTGTGAGGTGGATTGGGTTGAGAGAGAATGACCAGTCCAAAGTCACACAGTTGACGTTTGTGCCTAAGGAGGAACTAGAATACCCCATCTCCTGGGTTTTAGCCTTTATGCTGCACCTTCTAAACTTTTCTTTGTGAAGTATTAACAATATAGGACTTCATTTTAATCTTTTTAGTAAAAGATTTGCAATAAAGTGTTAGAGATCTATTATTTTGTTTACTTTGATTGCCTGAAAAAATATTTAGTTATATTAATAATTTTCTCATTTGTTTTATTCATAGCACTATGGACAGTCTAAACTTTTTAATGATGCAATGGATATTTTGAATATGGTGTTTACTGCAGTGTTTACTGTTGAAATGATTCTGAAACTCATTGCATTTAAACCGAAGGTAAGAGATTAAGCAGGATTTAATTAGCACTTCTTTTTTAGTTGCTTCATTTAATTTACAAGTATTTTTGCTTAGACCAGCACACATAGGTAGGTAAATGTAAGTTTTTCATGATTAATTATGAGAAATACAGTATCTTCACCAGAAATCTTAAATCTGATAGCAGTGTTTATGCAATTGCAGGAAATAAAATGTAGAAACATTGTTTTTTTTAAAAAAATGTATTGCTGGTAATATATAAATAAGGAATCTATTAATGTTATAAATCCACTATTTTTTTCTGATAGTTCTAAACATATATTACATTCCCAAACATATTGAATGTCAATGTCAAGGCATGTTTAACCATTATAACACAAAACAGGCAGTGTCCTTATGTCACACATTTCAAAGATTTTTAAAGTATAATTTGGGCAAATAGAACAGACATTTGTTTGTAGGTGGGCACTGACACATTTTGGAAGCAGTGTACCTTGTGAACAGTTTGCAAATAAGCAAATGGACTCCAGAAATTTAACATGACTTTTTTTTTCAAATTCAGTAGTTTAACATTCTCAGTTATTATTCAGAAATAACTATTTGGATTTAAGCCATTATCAGATTTTTATTTTGGTAATGAATCCAATCTGATCCCAGACTTTATAGATGCATAGTAGTTTCTGCCATTCCTAATGTAGTCAATTATACATTGAAGTAGGAGTTAAACAATGTCATCTTTCATAACTAATGAAAATCTGGCCTTCCAATATCCACATGCTGAAGGGAGATGAACCTCCATTAGAAGACAGGCTCTTCCATAGAAGGCCACCTATGGAATCAGAATGTCTGCTGAGCCAAGAGTCTCAACTTTGTCAGTAGCTGCTTGAATTTAGGATTTTTTTTTTAGATGGGTATGCCCAGTTCACAGAAATCATCAGGGGTTTAGCCCTGCAACTTACCAATGAGGGAGTGGGGGACAACACCATGCTTTATGCTACAAGCCATCCCACTACTTTCCAGTTAAAAACAACAACTGAATACCATAAATTATTTGCAAAGTTCATGAGGTTGTGAAAACCAAGCATTCTGTAACTAAATGTGGAATTATTTTCCCTTGCCATTTTGTATCAGATTTGTGTGCCAAAAAAGAAAAGATACCTCGTAAGTAATTTCATCTTCGGTTATTGCAGTGATGAAGGTTATGAGATGTGTGATGAAAGTTTACTTGCTGTGACTTGTCCATATATTGCATTTTTCCCTTTTCCAGAATCATCTCGATTTCTTTCACTTGTGTTCTTATTTGTATTTGCTTGCTTTGCCCCTACACATTGCTGAAAACAATATTGAGCATGGGAAAGGTGTACCTTGATTGATTAATATGTGACATGGTTTAAAATTCCAATAATCTTATAGTGACTTAGTAAGACAGGGGCCCATTCAAGCATTTTCTGGTTAAGGATTGGCAAGCCTTTTGGAGTGCCCAGAGAATTTTATTTTTAAAAAGAGTCATATAAGCTAATTTAAACTGCCACACTGATCTGTGTGTTGCCCATTAGTTTCACACTTATCTTTATAATTTCTTATGTATGTCAAAGTGACTTTGTTCAATGTTTAATTCATTTCGGGCATTATTAATCATACCCAATATAAGAAAGATCATACTTTAGTGCTAGAATACTTGCTTTCAGGCAGAAGATCTGTGACTTAATCCTTAGCCCTTCTGAATAGATCTGGAGAATTTTCCTTTTGGAAACCTTTCAAGACTGTTAGACAAGGTATCAGTTCATATCACATAACTGACCCAAACCATTTCTACCCAAAGTGCAGCCATCTTTGTAGGAAGCTCAGCTACTACAAAACTGTCTTTGAAACAGTTGGCAAACTCCAACTATCCTGGCTCTATTTTAGGTTAAAACTACCCCTTTCCAACCTATAGCTGAGCATAGGTGTTCTCACAGCATACTAATCATTAACTCTACCAATGATGAGTTAAGCATGCCATGTGAACACAGCCAAAGTTTTTAAACAACATACTCTGATGGAAAATGGTCTGGCACTGTGTAAGCCATTGTGATCCTATCTACATGGTGAGATTTGGAGTGATTCTGTTTAAAATCTAATTCTATGCATAGTGCACTTATTGGACACTTATTTATTTATGTTTGGTGTTGAAGTAAACTACATAGAAGCATGAAATTACATTTAGTTTTTAATATTCTCCTCTGAATTTGAATTGTCCTACTCACCAGGCAGCCATTCTTTCAGTATATGTTATGAAAGATGCATTTGGGCAGTGAAAGGTGACTTGTGAGTGAGGCTATCAGGTGTCCATGAATATCCCAACAGCTTAAACTTGAGGTGGCAAAGTGGTGTCCTTGGGCAACATCAGTTGGGTAGGGCTTGTGGTACTTCTCATCCATAACCATAACTGCTTTAGAAGTTGATGTTAATTCGTAGTGAAGCCTCATTGGAACAGTGTGGAGTGCAGATATTCTTTGCTCATACTGCCAGTACCCTGTGTCCATATTTACAACATAAACCATCTGCTGCAGAACTCTGTTGGCATATGGCAGTGGTATCATGTCACATATAAGCCTTTCTCTTCAGTAGGCAATATTGTTTATTCTATTCTCATGAGGCCACAATATTTTTGTTTGACGTAATTTCTGTTTATGAAAAAGTTAAACAGAAGTATGCAAATATTCTGACATTTCATATGTAATTACAAACATTTGCACCCTGCCTGCTCTGTTCAGGGCTATTTTAGTGATGCCTGGAACTCGTTTGACTCCCTCGTCGTTCTTGGCAGCATAGTAGACATCGTTCTCAGTGAAGCCGATGTGAGTATTTCCCAGCAAACACCCGCAATCCCACTCTGCTGTGTTTTTCCCCTCTCTCTCTCTTTTTCTTTCTCCTTCCTCCAGCTCTTTCTTTCTCTCTGTTTTCCCTTCCCCCTTTTATTATGTTATTTGGACAAGTCACAGAGCTTTGGATATGTTCTTAACTCCAAATGCAGGACAGACATAATTCATAGTTTGCTTCCCGTTTTCTCAGATTTGAGATGGAAAGATGCAGTACTGGTACATTGTGTTTCTGTGTTATAACACTGTCCTTTTCTTCTCTTTCTTTTCTGTTTCTGTTTTCTCGTGCTACTGAATGCTTGTCCTAACAGCACTATTTCACTGATGCATGGAACACTTTTGATGCCTTAATTGTTGTTGGTAGCGTCGTTGATATTGCTATAACCGAAGTTAATGTAAGTAACCCTATTCTCCCCATACAAAGTAATGGCTGACCATTTAGCATCAGGGTAGAAAAGAATAGATGGAAGAGTTATACATTCTTTCCCCTTCTATAAAGAGATGGATTTTTATGCCTTGTATCATTCGTACAGTACCTGTAGAATAAGCCCCAAAATTAAAAGAGGAATCATGAATTCTAGTCACATATTCCTATGACAAAGATTTCTAATGGAAATTGAGATATCACATTCAAAAGACCATATGGTCACAACTGCACAACATAAGTGTCCTCAAGCACAATGAGTGACCTTCTTTGATGGGTCACAAGTTGCATAGACCTGATTCATTTTGCTGTCCATGAGATATCTGCATCATTGGCAGAGAGCTATATTTGGGACGGGGGGCCAAAGTGGAAGAAAGCGAAGAAAATTAGGTTGTACTGCAAACAGAAAAAAATGATAAAGTATATATTATCCAAATTTTAATAATCATATTTTATAAATGGCCTTACAAATTCTATAAAGACATTTTATAACTAGAATTATACATTTTATTGATACAGGAGAGCTTGCTTACAATTAGAGTGTAAAGCTCAGCTGTAAGCTTTTCAACATAGATGTTTTTATGTTCTAAATCTATATCCAATTATTTATAATCTCTCAATACCATTTGTCCAGCGGAAAGGAATGCTTAGCAAACTCCAAATTACTTATATGTGTCTGTGTACACATACACCCCCCCTCTGTTGTAATACTTTTTAATCTAATCTTAAAATATAATAGTGAATTGAGAAATTCACACTATTAAGTTTGTATACCAGGAATGGTCTTGGTATAGATACAATTTTAGATAAGCTATTTAGTTTCATCTTAATCCAAAAGTACCTGAAATTTCCTTTAGCGAATTTATCATTGAATAGCACTCAACCGTATCTGGATTTGGAGACATGGTAATATGGCTTCTGATTTGAACAAATAAACTAGCTGATTTGTTGAACGATAATCTTGGGAAGTTTGAATTCTTTTTTTCTCCTGCTTGCTTCTTGACACAAGAAGATCAGGGATTTGTTTCTGAACTCAGTGTTGTACATGTCTACATTTGTGGCTACAATTTGTGTATTATATTTTTTATCACTATGTTTCCTCCCCAAAGAACTCAGAATTGTGGGAATAAACTTTCTTTTACTATTTTATCATCATGCTGTAAAGAAGAGATGTGACTGACATATTATGATTGGTTCAAATTAATCCAGTGTTAAACTTAAAATCCTTGAAGTTTTGTATCCTCCTCTTAAAAGAGATACTCAGACAAGAGATTCAGATTTTGGCTGCAGAACTGATGGACTATATTAAAGAATTATTGTGATTATCTATTTGGCATGCGGACAGTTGATATAAATCCTTCAAATACTTTCAGCCGCCCTTAGGAAGTATGCTTTTTTTTTTTAACTGTGTCTGTACAAAAGCTGGCAAACAAAGAGATTTTTACTTCACCTTATTATAGCTTCTCCAGAATATACTGACCTAGTGATGACCCTGAAGGAAATAAGCAAGAACCATTCTATAAACAAAGAGGGCTGAAACTTTCCTTAAGTTCTGGGAAGCAAGGCAGTATTAAAAAGAATTCAGACAGGCATTCTTCCCTGATTTCATTGGAACATAATACGGAGAAAAAGTACAGGTAGCTGGCTGCATTATTTAGCAACTATTCAAAGTCACATTGATGAAAAAAATGGCTTAGTGAGCAATCTTAACCTTTATGAGCATTGCAACATCCCATCGCTATGGACTGCCTCTTGGGCTCTTTGCAATTGGCTTATGACAAAAGAGTTACTAGATAAGGAGGAAGTCTGAGTCATGTGATATTTTGCTTAATGACCATGGTGTTCACCAATGGGAAATAAGGTCTTAAGCCAGTCAGAGACACAGGATTTTCCGCTTAGTGACTGTGGCAGTTAAGTGACCATAGTTTCCCGTCTAATTGTGGTGGCTAAGCAAAGTGGTTTTGTGTCATTGATCTATTAAGGACATACTGTATGCATCATGTTTATTTGAGACAATTGCTTCTTTGATTTAATTTATCAAGCAATAGTGATCTTCTGTTAACTGGCAATAAGGAGTAAGGAAATGGCTTTGACCGAGATGTGTGAAAAGGGTTACATTGGCAGAAACCTTTTTTAAGGCCACAACAGCTAAATAAGATTCAGAAGCTTCTCAGATAGAAGCCTCCCTAACTCACTGAACTATAAAGAAGAAAGAAGGTACAGCACAATCAGACTTGCAAGATTCTATTGTTGTAGCCAATCTCACTAAAAGTACTTTTAGTCTTCTTGAGATCTCCTATTCTGGTTTATCTAGTGGTGCTGACACTAGTTTTCATGTTTATTTTATTTTTAAGAGAAAGCTCTAGTTACCTAAATCAGTGTTTCTCAACCTTGGCCACTTTAAGGCCTGTGGACTTCAACTCCCAGAATTCGTAGCATATCTGGCTGGGGTATACTGGGAGTTGACATCCACAGGATTTAAATTGCATGGTTGAAAAACACTAATCTAGACGATTCATTCTGGATTATATATTAAAGGCTTTCGGCAGTGAGTTTTTTGTGAAATTTATGCTCTGAAGTTGGAAAGTATAATAAACAATTGGAAAATATATTTTATATTGTTTCTGTTTTATTCTTGGACGGTCAAATAGCTGCGGTTGTGCCAGATTTCCAAAACTAGTATTAGCAATTAGTTAGTGTTCTTATTTGGGAAAAAGAAGTCAAGTGTTTTGAAAAAATCACTATGGACATACTTGTCTTTATAAGAACTTATGGTAATGTTAACAAGTCAAGCTGAGAAATAGTTTGGATGGCTATTTTAAAAACATGTCCATTGTTTGTTTACACTGTCTGATTCAACAGAACAGACTTTAAAATCAAGATGATATGGAAGAAAGAGAAGGTTCATGTTTATGTATTCAATGGTATTTACTTTGAGTTATGGATTACCAACCCTTCATAAAGCATGCTGTGAGATATGATCCTGGTCAAGTAAGAACAAAAGGAAAGCTCATCATTGCCAATAAAATCAGATTTTTTTTCTTACATGGGGTCGCAAGTAACCACAGTCCCAAAGTATGCATATCATGTGATCAGGATCAAGAAGCATCCTCTTGTTGTATCTTATTTCTCTTTCTTCCTTAATTACCATTGGGTGATGGTATTTAAGGTGCATGACTGACTGTTCTTCCAAATACATAGACCTGTTTTCTATATAGCAACCCTTTGATTATATTTTCTCCCAGGTTCCTTATATCATCCTTGATTTCTTTCTTTTGGACATGTTCCACTATGTATGCCCTTCCTAAAATGTAATGATAAATTCTTTATTCAACATGCAGTCTGAACAGTGTGGAACATCAAGGAATTTTGACATGTTTTAAAAACTAGAAGTTTATATTTGTTTCCAATGTTGTCTTCTGCACTGAGCATATGATGAGATCTCATGGGTCACAATTACAGAAAGGTAGATTTCATCTGAAATTTAGGAGTAGGAGTAAGAAGTTAAATTGTGAAATCAGTGATTCCATTAGGTGTGCTTTTTCTCTGCTGAGGCTTTTCAAGTACGACTATATTTTGAGGTAGTTCTGCAAAAGTTTATTTACGTAGCTTTAATAATTTGGTGCACTTTTCAAAATTATTTTGTGATTATATATTTAATTTATATCCCAACTTTCTCCCCCAAGTGCATTCAGGCAGGGCAAGAGGGCAGAAAATCTTATCCCCTTTAAAGCATGCATTGCATTCACAACTCACAGAAAATAGAAGAGTGTTTTAGTTACATGCTTGGAACTGCCTTCTTGATATTTTTCATATGTGCCTGCATTCCCTATTCCAAAGATGTCTATAAGCTCAGAGACATAAACTATGTATTCATAAAAACTACAAAAAGACTTTAAATTCATCCAGATGTGAAACTGAAAATAGAAGCTACAAATAGATACATACAATCAAAAGTAAAATAAGATACAAGATTGGCAAAGAAGATTTTTATATATTTTAATTTTTTAAAAGGTGGATCTTTACCTACAGACATATCATCTATCTATCTATCTATCTATCTATCTATCTATCTATCTATCTATCTATCTATCTATCTATCTATCTATCTCTATCTATCTATCTATCTATCTATCTATCTATCTATCTATCTATCTATCTATCATCCATACATACATACATACATCTAGATAAATGTGTATACCTTGCAATCCAATAGTGTTACAAAATATATGACATCTATAAATTCAGCAGGTTAAAAACCCTAAAATTATTTTAGTAAATTCGTTACTTTTGGCAGTTGTTTCCAATCAGGTGGTAATTTGAATTCCACAGAGAATGGAAAGCCCCCATGGATAATAAGTGCTGTTAGCCTTATTATCATGGAATGTTATTACCAGCAGTACATCTGTACTATGGCAATATGCAATTTTATTTTCTTTGTTTAATTTGCTGTTGAACATAGAACAATTTATACTGCTCTTGAAAAATGTTCTTCCAGGACAACATAGATTAACTTTCTCCAACTTCGTACCCTACAGAATTACCTGGACTGCAAAATGCACAATTCCCAGACTGAATTTGAGGATTTGCAGTTCCATCATATCTAAAAGGCACAAAGGCAGAAAGAGACTGTAAAACATGACTTATCTGAAGTGGATAAGTATTTACAGCTCCGTACTATGAGAAAAATCAGAATAATGATGAAAACTGAAGCATAACTCTATATAAATCATGAATTCTCATGCATCTAAATTTAGGTGTGCCTTTAAAGTTACGAACACAGGGTTGTGTTGTTTTGTTCAGACAGAATGCCAAGTATTCATCTTACACCATATCCCTACTTGTAAGTTCACCATTCTATGGAATATCCACAGTCTGTGAATAGCTTAATAGCCTTTTTGTCAAATCCTATTCTGTTATGAAACATTATGATAACCAAAACAATAATGTCAGAGTTCAAATATAAAATACAAAATAACAAGTTTCAAATGCCTCTGAGTTTTATAGTAAAAGGGACAATAATTTATATAGAGAGGCACCATTCTTTTCTATTTCATTTTCTCTGTCCTTTTCTTTACAACTTCTCACCTTTAAAAAAATTGTGATGGCGTTACTTCTATCAGGATAACTACTCACAAATTGAAGACTAGTGGATCAATAGAGATTTTCCCTACCTGATAGTTTCCAAATGCATTGGGACTCTAAAAATTACACAAATGTGGTAAGAAATTGGGGAGCTGTGACCCCAACAGGTATGGAAGACATCATTTGGGAGAAAGATGATTTAGAGGGAGACCTATCATGATAGTCAACCAAAGTCAGATAATTTAATAATGACAAGTGCATTTTAGTATAGTGGGACATCACATTTTGAACAGTTCTGTCAGTAACGTAAATGACTAATGAAGGCATAGGTGAAAAGGATTTTTTTTCTTAATCAACATCATATTATGAAACTTTAATTTGAATTCTTTCCCCCCCTCTTCGCAGTATCATCAAGTAGAATTATTTTTCAGCATCTTTACTTTGATTTTAATACATAATGTTCTTAATTTTTTAAAGCCAAAGCCAAGTGAAACTGTCACAACTGATGAATCTGGGGTAAGATAGCAAACTAACCCCAGTGATTGTACCTCTACTTCAAGTTTATTCTTTTTATTATACTTTCCTCCACTGGTTTTTGTTTTTTTTGTATTTGCCCTACAAAAATGTATGCAGTGATTGATTTTGTTGTCAGTGTACTTATCAAACTATACTACAGGAAAATTCAACTTGACCCTATTAACAATGTGGAAAGCATGGAAATGCATGTGATGAGTGAAGCATTTGTACGGATTTTGTGTACCAGCATGTAATTTTTTTCCTGTCACCTCATACTTAAAAAATGGAAAAGGACCCAGAGACACATATTCCAACCTTACTTCTTTCACCTTTGCATTTGTTATTATTTTTGTTTTTATTTTTTCCTGAATTGTTCTGTATTCTGCTTTTTTACATGGTTTGATTTCTGTATAATACCCTATAGAACAGTGAAGACAGTGCTAGAATCTCCATCACATTTTTCCGTCTGTTCCGAGTTATGCGATTAGTGAAGCTCCTCAGCAGGGGAGAAGGAATCCGAACTTTATTGTGGACATTTATTAAGTCATTTCAGGTATGCGTAACATTTAAAAGAATTGCTTTTTTCCAGTCAAAATGCAATGTGTTAGGTGCTGCACGGTGATCCAGAGTGAAATGCAGTCCAATCCGGAGATAGGTGCGGGATATAAATTTGATAAATAAATAAATAAAATAAAAATAAACAATGGTGATGTGTATTATCAGGATGTTCAATATCTCTGTGTCTCTGTGTTGTGTGTGTTTTTGTGTGTACGTGTGCATGGGTATGCATACATACACATATATATCTGTACTTTCATTATATTGATTGGAATATGTATTTATATTATTTTAGTTATTTTAAAGTTATTTTTTACATTTATTACTGCCCAGCTCCCTCAAAGAGAGACTGGTGGTATACAATAAAATGTTAAAATAAAAAACAGTATATATGAAAGTTAAAACATTTTTAAAAAATAAAGAGGCGGCAAGAGTTTAAAATTGGTTAAAAGGTGAAGGGATGGCTTTCAGGGGACTAACTGGCCCCATGACTGCATATTCTTCTGGGCTCACCAAGTGAGACTGCAGAGCTATGTCTTAACTCCTGTTTGGCAGGCCAGGAAACAGGGGGCCAGTCTCAACTCTGCAGAATAATATTCCACAGGGTGGGGGCAACAGCTCTCTTCCTAGAGTCCACCAATAAGAATTATTTAAATGTTGGGGTCCGTAACATTCCCTGCCTTGCTGATTGGGATGGGATGGGCTGGGATGAAGACAGTTCTATAGGTAATATGGCACCAATCAACAAAGATCTGATTATGTGTATAGATCTGAATAATATAATAATCTGCATAGCACTTAAATTGTGCCCAATCCTTTGCAGTTCTGATTAGATATTTTTACAAGAAATTGGTGAGACATATTTTCTGTGTGCCCATGATTACAGACTGAGGATAATAATGTGGCTCGTAACTGTTTCTGTTACTCCAACCATGCTAACTCTTCATTCAGAAATATGCAATCATAGTTCTTAATTTTTCAACAGGATGGAAATTACTAATTAAAATTATTAGTGATTTTGGAATACTAGTTTCAAAAGCATTTATTAATCATAAAGTTTAATCCTATATAGATAGTCCTTGACGTGCAACCACAATTGAGCGTAACATTTATGTTCTTAAGTGAGAATTTGTTAAGGGTGTTTTGCCCCATTTTACGACATTTCTTGCCACAGTTGTTAAGTAAATCACTGCAGTTAGGTTAGCAACATGGTTGTTAAGTGAATTTGGCTTCCCCATTGACTTTGCTTGTTAGAAGTTTGCAAAAATTGATCACGTGACCCTGGGACACAGCAATGGTCATAAGTATGAACCAGTTGCCAAGTACCTGAATTTTGATCACATGATCATGGGGATGCTGCAAAGGTTGTAACTCTGAAAACATTCATAAGTCACTTTTTTTCCATGTCATTGAATGAAGGGTCACTAAATGAACTGTTGTAAATCAAGAATTACTTGTATATGTTATTTTAAAATAACATTTAAAATAAAATAAGACTCGGCTTTATGTTGAGTCACCACCCTGAAATAGCAAGCAACATTGAAGTCAACACATTAGTGTGATTTAGTACAACATACTTTCATGTGTGGATAGCATTTTAAATAAAGTTTTCCCTGCCAATCCTTGTCTATTTATTTCTGATGAATAGAAATTAAAAATAGAAAAATGTATAGTCCGTGCATAATAGCTTCAAAAATAGATGCAAGTTATTATTTTCAAACTTCCTTTCATTTTAGGCTCTGCCATATGTCGCCCTTCTGATAGCTATGTTGTTTTTCATCTATGCTGTTATTGGAATGCAGGTAATAAAAACAAATTATTTTTTTCCTGATGAGGAAGTATATTACGAAAGCCAGTTATAAAGGGACAGGATATTGACAATCTATTGACAATCTGTGTTAGAATACCTACTGTATATACAAAATGTGCTAATGTGCTGCCAACACTTTCATTAAGACTCCTGGACAAACTTAGCAGTTAAAGGATATTTTTTTAAATCTCTGGACTGAACCGGGGTCAATGCTTCTTAATTCATTCACAAGTGGGAAATGAGGTTTGTATATTGCAATACCTTATTCTATATAGTAAAAGCTTGCAAAGAAGCAATAACATGGCAATTGACATAGTCATAGTTAAACTAATGAAATAATTAGTGATCATTAACCATAGCTTGGTAGTAATGCAACAGAAAAAATACATATTATGAATTAGGATTGAAAACAGCACAACTAACTATGAATAGGATCTTTCTTTAAATACCATCTATTGCAGAGTCTGAAAAGTTTCTGATTAATATAATAAACATTTTGAAGTGCTAAATTAGCTCCTCCTTAACAAAGTGCTGAAATATTTGGCATTTATTAGTTTGGTGGTTGGGGAAAGCAAACCAAAGAGAATGTATAAAAGCTATAAGTAAGTCCCCAAAGGCTGCTTGGTGGGTTGGAAATTTCTGCCCACTGTTTTATTTTCCATTACTTTTTCTCCAGTTTCTTTCAGCTTCCTTTCCTACTCCTTGCAATTGTACCACTTTCTTTCACTCAGTCTTGCTCTAGGCCTGTTTGTCATAGGACAAAGATGCTCCACCAACCACTTTTAGGGGTATTTCTTCACAGTATATGCCACAACTAAACAGCTGGATTTTACTGCATTCCACTCACATCAGAAAATCATGCCATTCTAAATCTTGCTGCATCTACAATGCATGCCCACCAATGTAGAGAGTAAGAAAGATAACCCTTGATAAAGATGTTCAGGAACCTGGCCCAAGATTTAAGTTTAGAAAGTCCAAATAATATTTAAAATTGGCTCAGGCAGGTCTAATTGCCTAAACTATAAGAAGGAGATACATCCCAAACAGGCTTTCATATTTTTTTATTAGTCAATCTCAATACAAGTAGTTATTGAGTGAAGCTGATTTTATGGCCTATTCTACCTAACGAGCCCACAGAATGGGTCTGTGCTGCTGTCTATATATTGTTACCATGAAAAATCCCATATTAAGCTTGAAATTTCAACCCAAAGGAAATACTCCATCCAGTAAAAAGCCTCCACCAGTAGATGTGCACAGTAGTCTGGTAACTACTCCATGCACTCATCAATTGAATAATTAATTTTCAAAAATCTTAAATTTATGGGTCAACTATTATTTACAAGTTAGCAGCAAACAAAGTTTAGTGTTTTGGCTACTTGCTAATAAGCCAATTGGTTAACAGAAAGATGAAAGAAATAAAGCCAGCGCTACAGTGCTCAAATTTAGCATCCCGAGGAGCAATATTAGAGAAGCAGAGTAATATACCCTAAGCTGTTCCCTGGGTAGCTTGTCTACAGTTTAAACTGGAATACAGGAAAAGATCCTCCATCCACAACCAGAAGGAGGAAATGAGTGACACAAAAGGAGAGAAGATAATGGAGATGGATGGAGATGATGCAAGGCCCAAATGCGACAAGGTGGCAACAGTGTTTTGGATCTTAGAGAATTATATAAATGTATTTAAGGCTAACCCAAACATCAGTTAGCTAAGAAAGATGGGAAGAAAAGGTATATAGTTTTGACTGGAGCATAGACCTATATAAAGGCATTGACTTCTTTATATCACAGAGGACAATCTATGTGTATATAGCTTCATTTTTCTCTATAATGGAGTTTTATCCAATTGATTCATATCTAGAAGTCTTTTATTAGGTAAAATAATCCAGAATAAAGATTAAACACCTGGAGAGCTGAGGTTTACTACCAATCTGTATTGTAAAACCTGACAATTATGGCTAAGGATCAATGTGCCAGTAAATAATAATTATTAGTATTAGTATTATTAGTATTAGGGTTCAAAAATAGGAAATGTTTCATATTGCAAGCATCTGACTCAATACTGCAGAAAACCAACTGTTTAGGCTTATCAAAATTGCAAAAGGTTACCATGGGTAAGTTGTTACTTCTCTTTCAGGTATTTGGCAAAGTTGCTCTGAAAGATGGCAATCAAATTAACAGGAACAACAACTTTCAAACCTTTCCCCAAGCGGTGCTTCTTCTCTTCCGGTAGAAGTTTTTTGTTATTACTGGCATAGAGTTCATAAGGATCCAGTTTGGTCTAGTGGTTAAGACACTAAGTTAGGAATCAGGAGACTGTTTGTTCTAGATAGCCATTTGTCTGAAATGGTATAAGGTTCCTGCCCATGCAGGGGGTTGGACTAGAAGACCTCCAAGGTCCCTTCCAACTCTGCTATTGTATTGTATTGTATAGTCCCACTTTAGGCATGAAAGCTGGCTAGGTGATTTTGGGCCAGTCACTTTTTCCCTCAGCCCATAACATCAGGCTAGAGCAGCGATGGCTCACTGTGGGGAGTGCAGGGAGGTTGTGCGCGGATATGCTGCACCCATAATGCAATGTGTGACACCCCCAGTGCGCATGCACGCACTACAGACGTGACACCCCAATTTTTGCATGCTCTTTTCGCTCTCCCCAGGCTCCAGAGGCTTTATAGGAGCCTGGGGAAAACAGTCTCTTCCGCCCTCCCGGAAGCCCTCCGGAGGCTTCAGCGACCTTCAGGATGCTTCAGGGAAGCACTCAAAATGACGCTCCAACGAAACCAGAAGTGACGTTTGATTTACTTGGAGCATCATTTTGAGTGGTCTGGAGGCTTCAGCGACCTTCAGGAGGCTTCCCTTAAGCCTCCGGACCACTCAAAATGATGCTCCAAGCAAATCGGACGTCACTTCTGGTTTTGTCGGCACCGTCGTTTTGAGTGCTCTGGAGGCTTCAGGGAAGCCCACTGAAGATTGCTGAAGCTTCCGGAGGGCCTGGGAAGCCTCTGGAGCACTCAAAATGATGCGCTGCCGAAATCAGAAGTGATGTCCGATTTGCTTGGAGTGTCATTTTGAGTGGTCCGGAGGCTTAAGGGAAGCCTCCTGAAGATCGCTGAAGCCTCCGGACCACTCAAAATGACGTTCCAAGCAAATCGGATGTCACTTCTGGTTTCAGTGGCGCGTCATTTTGTGTAGACTCTTTTCGCCCTCCCCAGGCTCCTATAAAACCTCTGGAACCTGGGGAGGGTGAAAAGAACATGCAAAAAAAGGTGAATTCAGCTGGCCAGTGCATGCATGCCCGCTGGCCAGCTGACAGGACATCGCCTTGCGTGCCCTGACAAATGACTCCATGTGTCACCTGTGGCACGCATGCCATAGGTTCACCATCATGGGGCTAGAGCAATAAACCAGTTGGTCAATTCCTGTTGTAACCAAATGATCAATCCTTGGTTGACCGGGAAAAAGGATACTTTGAACTTGTGGGAAAACTCTAGGAAGAAAAAAAAGAGTTCAAAAATGTGTGGAATGGTTTTGTGGTAAGTTGTGGAAAAACACTTTATTAACATAAGAAATTAATCTTCTGTTCCTTCAACAGTACATATAATATATAGGTCATAAACAAGTAAAATATTTAACATACCTTAATCTAAGATGGGACTTCAGATGAATCATTGTGGTACTTTTGCTGGAACTTCTGAGTATTCCACATATATTTAGTCTGCCAATGAATTAAAAATGACAGTGAAGAAGCTAGAATGCAAGAAATGCCAAATTCTTCTTTGTTTTCTATCATTTGGTGATTTTTTTACAATTTTTCAGATGTTCAATATTTTATTTAAAAAGAAATGAAAATATTCACTTTAAACTTCTACCACATTGTAGACAGCCTGAAACAGTTGTCCCGTTCGATACTTTTCATAATGCAGAAAGAGCCACTTCATGAGTAGATATGTTTTATGTGGTCGTCAGTAGCTAACAGAAAAAGATAAGATAAAGGACTGCATGAGATACACTGCAGTGACTTCTAATTAAAATGTCAATTGCCAAACATCAATGTGAGAATGGGTAATTGAATATGAGTAGAAATTACATATGAGAGCTAAAAGGCAATTTAGGTAACCTAATCATGTACTGTCCACATATCCTTCCTTACTGCCCCAAATAACATGACGGTACAGTAAGATCTGTGTTAAAATTACACATTCAATAGCTGCTGTATCCCTCTCCTGTCCAATGGGGTTGCAAGGAACATCAACAATACATTAAAAGCTGGTACATAGGAAAAGCAGAGAGAAAAGCCCCACCCAGGGACCAGAAATTGCAGAGGTAGCACCATACAATTAGAATATATATAATATAAGCTAGTTAAGCAGCAGACTTAAGTTCAGATTAATAAAATTTGGTCACGATACCAAGGTATATAGACTGTTTGGGACTGGCTGCGGTAGCACAGGAAAGCAAATGATGAAAACTGTATTTTGACAACACAACAAAGCCATGTGACTTACATCATCTGCATTCAATGTTGGGATACAAATATTAAAGGCTAGGGTGCATGTTTCAACCTTTTTTTCCAACAACCCAGTTTGTCCCAGACGCCTATACAAAGGAAGACTGTACCTAATACTTTCTTAAAATTGGTTTTGTCAAAACAAAATTTTAATATATTTATCTGTCTTGTGTATGAATTCTGGGCCACTGACATCAACAAAAGCAATAAAATAAAACATCTACAGATAAAGTAAAAAACAATTAAAACATTAATAACACAATAGTAGTCAAGTTCTATATACAATAATACAATAATACAATAGCAGAGTTGGAAGGGACCTTGTAGGTCTTCTAGTCCAACCCCCTGCCTAGGCAGGAAACCTTACACCATTTCAGACAAATGGCTAGCCAACATCTTCTTAAAGGCTTCCAGGGTTGGGGCATTCACAACTTCTGGAGGCAACTTCTGTTCCACTGGTTAATTGTCCTAACTGTCAGGAAATTTCTCCTTAGTTCTAAGTTGCTTCTCTCTTTGATTAGTTTCCACCCATATATACTATAGTATCAGACTCAACAAACCACAATTACATTAGGCTCATCTAACTGCCTGGAATGTTACATTTTTTCCTCAATATCTGGGAGGGGAAAAAAAATCAAGACTTCACAGTCTTCTGGAAGGCCAGGAGGGTGGAAGCTGAGCATAGGGGAGTCTGCTTCATAGGATAGGTGCCATAACAGTTGGTTCTTGGTCTAACAAGGTGGCATTATTTAATAGAAGAGATGGAGCAAATTTAGTGGGGAGCAACAGAGATGATCTTGGAGAAACTGTTCAGAGGTGACTACAACATGTGCAAAAAAAATGTGTTAAACTTATGAAACAAGGAAAGATTAGGAAGAAACCCAACCTGGCTCGATCCTGACTCTCTGAAGTATAGGATGGAAGGGGAACTAGGATACCTCCTGCATTAATTGTGCCATTCTCAATGGTTGCCTAATGATATAGTGTAATTGGAGTTCTGCATATTTCTGGGCTGCTTACTCATTGAACCCCTAACCTCTATGTGGGCTCTAGACATTACATGTACAAGCAGCCTAGGACGCCTATAGAACTCCTATTACACTACACCATAAGGCAACCATTGAGAATAATTACTAAAAATCGCCAGCATAGTATATTAATACTGATAAAATCAATGTACTTATACTTTCAAGATTTTAATGTGAATAGGACATAAATATTTAATATATATTTTAAATAAACAACATAGCATGACATCTCTTTACTGTTCCCTCACTCAAATTGTCTGGGACCATTACTAGGAAGCAATAATAGTAATGTTATGCTACAAAGAACCAATATTACTTGTCTTATTTTATGTCCCTTTGTTCCATTTTAAAGGTGTGCTACAGGAGAGGCTTGGCAAGACATCATGCTAGCTTGCATGCCGGGAAAACGTTGTGATCCAGAGTCTGATTATAACCCTGGAGAAGAATACACATGTGGAAGCAATTTTGCCATTATTTATTTCATCAGTTTCTATATGTTATGTGCTTTTTTGGTGAGCCTAGAAAGTAAAATTTCTGAATTTGAACAGGCAAATGTACTAAAGATTAATTATATTAACTCACAAAGGATATGTTATGTTTAGTTTATTTAGTTTAGTTTAATTTATAATTTCCTTTCCTTATTGCTGTTACACATGTGGTGCTCCACTTTTCAAAGACTTTGTATGCCTACAGTAGTAATATCAGATAAAAACCAAATTTTAAATTATTATCCATCAGTACAATGTATCCCTATTCAACATAACATGCTCTTATTTTTCCTCAAAAAGCTTTCTGAAGGGCATGGATTTTATGGCTTTCCAAAAATATAGGTAGAAGAGGGAATTATAAATATTTGGAGGGTAAGATGTGTGTTCCAAAGGAGGGGACAGCCCCAAAGAGAACACTGCAGTAATCCATCTACAGGGTGCTAAGTGTATGAGTGACTAAGAGGAAAGCCTCTTGATCAACGATGCCGTCGAGGTGCTGTCCCGGTGTTTGGAGGCCGTACGGATCTGGATGGGTAGTAAACTCAAGCTCAACCCATCCAAGACCGAGTGGCTGTGGTTTCCGGCTCCCCAGTTCAGCCAGATAAGTCCAACACTGGCCATCGGGGGCGAACAACTAGCCCCTGTGGAGAGGGCGCGCAACTTGGGCGTCCTCCTGGATTCCCGGCTGTCCATGGAGGACCATGTGGCGGCCGTGGCCAGGAGGGCGTTTTATCAGGTTCACCTGATACGCCAGTTGCGCCCCTTACTGGACCGGGGGGACCTTCGCACAGTCACTCAAGCGCTTGTGACTTCTCGGCTGGATTACTGTAACGCTCTCTACATGGGGCTCCCCTTGAGGTGCACTCGAAAGCTACAGCTAGTCCAGAACGCGGCCACGCGGGTGATTATGGGTGCCCCAAGGCATGCCCACATAACACCTCTCCTGCGCGAGCTGCACTGGCTGCCTGTGGCCTTTCGAGTGCGCTTCAAGGTGTTGACCATCTTCAAATCGCTCCATGGCTCGGGGCCTAGCTATATACGAGACCGCCTTCTGCCCCATACATCCCTTCGTCCAATCCGCTCCCACAGAGAGGGCCTTCTCAGGGTGCCGTCGGCCGGGCAATGCCGGTTGGTGACACCCAGGGGAAGGGCCTTCTCTGTGGCGGGCCCGGCCCTCTGGAATGACCTACCCCCCGACCTTCGCACCATCTCGGACCTCCGCCTCTTCCGCCAACGCCTGAAGACGTACCTATTCCAACAAGCCGGCCTAGCGTAGCCCCCCGTTTCTGACTATATTTATAAATTTTAAATTTTTAGGGTTTTAAAGGGTTTTAGCACGGGTTTTAGGTTAATTTAATATGCTTTTTAGAGTTTGTATTGTTTTGTAATGGTTTTTAATGATGCCTGTGCGCCACCCTGGGTCCTAACAAGGAGAAGGGCGGGGTATAAATTTGATAAAATAAAAAATAAAAAAATAAAATAAATCTAGGAAAGATCACAATTGAATCATAATAAACAATATAATGATGGTTGTAAAAAGGCATTCATGCCTACAGTTTACTCTTGTTATTCGGTTAAGAATCATGGGTGCAATAGGACTCCCAAGTTGTGGGACAACTCTATCTGCAGAAGCAGCATCGTATCCAGAATCAAATACGAACTATTTCTGGACTCAATCCAATTCTGTCTTGATAGGTTTTAGTGAAATCCCATTTCTGAACCAAAACAGCCTCCAGACACTGAGAAGGACTTCTGCCATATCATTTATATGGTGGATATATAATTGGATTGGATACCATCAGCATACTGAAACCTGAATTCATGTCAGCAGATGATCTAGCTTAGTAGCTTTGTATGGTAGTGGGGAGAAGATCAAGTCTTTTATTAGTCCATAATGGAGCACTTGACCTCCTTCTATTGACTGACATCAGCCTAACATCAATCAGCCTAACATTAATACATGGCAAGATACTGAAAAAGATCATAAAAAAAGGATCTATGAACATCTAGAAACAAATTAACTTACAGCTAAAAGCCAGCATGGGTTTGTTAAAAACAGATCATGCCAAACCAATCTTATTTAATTCTTTGACAAAGTGACTAAATTAGTAGACCATTGAAATTCTGTAGATGTAGTATACCTAAATTTCAGTAAGGCATTCAACAAAGAAGATCACAAACTTCTTCTTGGTAAATTAAAAAAATGTGGGATTGACAGCATCACCACCAAATGGGTTTGTAACTAGTTGACAAACCGCACTTACAATACAATACAATAGCAGAGTAGTCCATAATGGTACTACATTAGAAGTAAACAGTGGGGTACCACAAGGTTCCATCTTAGATACAGTATTCTTCAATATTTTTATAAATGACTTAGATGAGGGGATAGAAGGAGAACTCATCAAATTTGCAAATGACATTAAGCTGGCAAGAATATCCAACATCCCAAAAGACAAACTCAGGATCCAAAAAGATCTTGAAGGACATGAACAATAGGCCCTATCAAACAAAATGAAATTTAATGTGGAGAAAAGCAAGGTTTTACATAGCAGGAAAAACCAAGGGTACAAGTACAGATTAGGTAAAACCTGGCTCAAAAACTGTAAGAACATTAAAAAAAATTGTGAGGACATTGGAGTCTTAGTAGACAATTACTTAAACATGAGCCAGCAGTATGTGGCAGCAGCCAAAAAAACTAATATAACCTTTGGTTGCATAAAGAGAGGCATCAAATCAAAATCACAGTAAATTTTAGTACTACCTTATAAAGCCTTATTTAGACCACACCTGGAATATTGCATTCAGGTTTGGTCATCACATTACAAGAAAGATGTTGAGACTTTGGAAAAAATGCAGAGAAGAGCAACTAAGATGATTAAAGGCCTGGAGACCAAAACATATGAAGAACTGTTGCAGGATTTTGGTTTGGATAGTCTAGACCAGTGGTAGTCAACCTGGTCCCTACCACCCACTAGTGGGCATTCCAGCTTTCATGGTAGGCAGTAGGGGTTTTGTCTGATACTGAAGCACTTTCCTTTTTTAAATTTAATTGACTTCCCTACTTTATAAATCACCATTACTGCGGAACCGGTGGGCGGTTAGAAACTTTTACTACTAACAGAGATACAAAAGTGGGTGGTAGGTATAAAAAGGTTGACTACCCCTGGTCTAGAGAAAAGAAGGACTAGGGAGTGACATGACAGCAGTATTCCAGTATTTGAGGGACATACTGTTTTCCTTAAAATATTTTCTTCTAATAGCATTCTGACTAATGAGAACATATTTCTTGCCTTGACATGAATGTGTTCAGTAATATTATGCCTGGTTAACATAGTATTTTCTTTTTTTTAATAGTCTACTTTTTTCTTTCATTGTTGTTGCAGTTGCTATTATAAAATGTTTGCTACAATTAACATTTTAAATCACTGGAGTTGCTATAATGTAACCAATTTCATTGTAAGTTTTACAATGACAATAAAGATTATTATTATTATTATTAATTTCACAGGAACCTGACATTTTAGTATATTTATGAATATTTTACATTAACTCTAATCTTCAAGGTCATAAATGGTATGGACCAAAGCCCTTTTAAGATTAGCTTCCATCTATAGCCATGATGGCAAACCTATGCCACATGTGCCACAGGTGGCACGCAGAGCCATTTGTTAGGGCACGCGAGATGTTGCCCTGTCAGCTCTAGCGCGCATGCGCATGCTGTCCATCTGACTTCAACCTTCTTTTGAGGCCGTTTTTTTCCTTCAGGAGCCTTTAGGAGGCTCCGGAGGGCAAAAAATGGCCCTATGGACAAATCAGAAGTCACAGTTCCCAAACTTCTGGGTTCCCCATAGGGCCATTTTTCGCCTTCTGGAGGCTTCAGGGAAGCTCCTGAAGTCTCCCGAGGGCCTCCGGGGGGGCAGAGTGGCTGTTTTCGCCCTACCCAGGCTCCTAGAAAGCCTCTGAAGCCTGGGGAGGGTGAAAAAAAGGGGGGGGTGCTGGTCATGTGCACATGAACGCTGGTTCACGCGCATATCACTATGGGTATGGCACGCCTATGCACGACCCCTCTGTGCTCCCTCCCGCTTTTGACATGCGATTTAAAAAAGGTTGGCCATCACTGGCCTATAGAAATCTGTCCAACCTTTGTTCTAATAACCCTTCCATTTGCTATCTAAAGAATGGAAGGTGTACATAAAAGAAAAGGCTTTCCCAAGATTGATTAACAAGTACCAAAACTCTTTTTCAAAATATATATATTTATTTCAGAGTCAAAATCTAATTTAATAAATAGGCAAAACTTTCCAAGTGTTCTTTTTGATTGCTACCTGGGCTATATGGTAATATTGTCTTCTATTATTTTTAAGATTATCAATCTTTTTGTGGCTGTCATCATGGACAACTTCGATTATCTGACACGTGATTGGTCTATCCTTGGTCCACATCATCTGGATGAATTTAAAAGAATATGGTCAGAATATGATCCTGAAGCAAAGTAAGTTACACTTATGACTACAATACATCCCCATCAAAGGAGGTGAAAAACAAAACAAAACAATGCCTAATTTAAGTCAGCTGGAGCTATTTAACTTTTTAAAATCTTTTTTTTTATAGAGGGAGAATAAAACACCTTGATGTTGTTACTTTATTGCGACGTATCCAGCCTCCCCTTGGTTTTGGGAAGTTATGTCCTCACAGAGTAGCCTGCAAGGTAGGCCCAGGTTATTGAATCTTTGAAAACCTTTACATAATGCACTTTTCTAGAGAGGAAATACCTGTATATTCATTGCACCCAATTCTCCAGAGTTAATTATTAGCTTTTTCACTAGGCTCTGTTGGATATTATTACAAAAATAATGCCACTTCTTTCCTTTGTTCTGGTTCATTGATATGGAGTAGTATTTGGCTGGTAGTAAAAGGAAGTTTTGGAGAATTCATTCAGTACTCAAGATAAATTGCCTATTCACAGTTATGAAAGGAGGTAAAGAAGTCCCATATACATCAAAAGCTCCCCCTAATTAAAGGAAGATGATTGATGGTTCTTAGTTTAAAAAAATACATGACATGGATTTTGCTCCTGAGATCGCTGGCTCATGTGACTCATGTAACTTCCAACTAGAACTAAAAGGCCAGCTGAGGTCCTTTGATCAAAAACGGTTGCCCATCAACATAGAATATAAGCAGGAAAAGCACAGTAGCTTCTGGTTGTGTGGACGTTTCCAAGTTTATATTGAGGTTGTATATACAAACACCATCCTATCTTCAACAAATCAGCAGTGTTGTAGTAATAGCAATAGCACTTAGACTTATATACCGCTTTACAGTGCTTTACAGCCCTCTCTAAGCAGTTTACAGGGTCAGCCTATTGCCCCCAACAATCTGGGTCCTCATTTTACCCACCTCAGAAGGATGGAAGGCTGAGTCAACCCTAAGCCTGGTGAGATTTGAACTGCCAAATTGCAGGCAGGCAGCAGAAGTAGCCTGCAGTATTGCATTCTAACCACTGTGCCACCGTGGTAATGCCTAGACATAGTTTAACGTTTATACTAAAGAAATTCAATTGTGAAAAAAGTAAGGTTCGACATTTAGGCAAGAAAAACAAAATGCACAGGTACAGTATAGGTGATACCTTGCTCAATAGTAGCAACTGTGAGAGGGATCTTGGAATCCTAGTGGACAACCATTTAAATATGAGCCAGCAGTGTGCAGCAGCTGCCAAAAAAGCCAACACAGTTCTAGGCTGCATAAACAGAGGGATAGAATCAAGATCACGTGAAGTGTTAATACCACTGTATAATGCCTTGCTAAGGCCACACCTGGAATACTGCATTCAGTTTTGGTCACCACGATGTAGAAAAGACATGGAGACTCTGGAAAGAGTGCAGAGAAGAGCAACCAAGATGATTAGGGGACTGGAGGCTAAACATATGAAGAACGGTTGCAGGAACTGGGTATGTCTAGTTTAATGAAAAGAAGGACCAGGGGAGACATGATAACAGTGTTTCGATATCTCAGAGGGTGCCACAAAGAAGAGGAAGTCAAACTATTCTCCAAGGCACCTGGGGGCAGGACAAGAAGCAATGGGTGGAAACTAATCAAGGAGAGAAGCAACTTAGAACTAAGGAGAAATTTCCTGACAGTTAGAACAATTAACCAGTGGAACAGCTTGCTTCCAGAAGTTGTGAATGCCCCAACCCTGGAGGTCTTTAAGAAGATGTTGGATAGCCATTTGTCTGAAATGGTATAAGGTTCCTGCCCACGGAGGGGGTTGGACTAGAAGACCTACAAGGTCCCTTCCAACTCTACTATTGTATTATTGTAAAAGTAGTAAGCAAGTGAATCATAGCATGAAACTAGCATTCTGCTATTAATTGAGTTTAGCAAATACTTTTAAATTACCCATGAGGAGAGCATGATGGAAAGTATCACCTTATTTTCTTTGGTAAATGAAACACTTAGGTTTTTTTTTAAAAAAAAAACAAGTCTTATTTGAGAACAATGGAAATTTAAAAGATATCTGGAATTGTTATCCACAGAAATTACTTTTTATTCTTCCTGCAGCTATAAATATTTCCCACTGATTTTTATGAGAGAACTAAACAACTATGAAACTATCAAATAAAAAGAAAAGAAATTACTTTTAGTAATTATGGTATGCTCATCCCAAATATTTATCTTCTTATCTTAATGTATAAAGTGTGTTTGGTATGAATTGTTTTATGTGTTAATTACAAAACACACTTATGGAACTCTTGTGTCAGACAGAATTTCCTCTATTTTGTAAGATATTCCTCTAGTATTCAGCTCATGACATCTATGAATAATAGTAACCATTTGACTATGATGTGTCATCCTATGCATTTTTAGATTACTTTCCTGGGCATACACTTTAAACATCTGCTAAACACATAGTGAACCTTCTTTGTGTCTATTTCTTTTTTAAATATCTACAGAGGTTGGTAGCCATGAACATGCCCCTAAACAGTGATGGAACAGTTATGTTTAATGCTACTCTATTTGCTTTAGTAAGAACAGCCTTGAAGATCAAAACTGAAGGTAGGAACCTACAATAAACATTTTAATTTCTCCTTCTCAAATAACTAGTACTGATCTTTGGTATATGTGGTGGCCACCCTGGAGACTTTGTAAATTTAAAAGGTTGCAGGTATGTCTGTGGAGATTCTCAGTCATCCAGGTCATGGTTGTCCAAAAAGTGCTTTTTTTCAAGAGGCAACTGGACTTTCTGGTTTTTCTTTGAAGATGTTTCACTTCTCATCCAAGGAGCTTCTTCAGCTGTTACTAATATAAACTTCAAATCACCAGCTGTCTGCAAGGAATATAAATCCTTCCATTCCCCACTATCCAATCAGAGCTGAAGAAGCTTCCCGAATGAGAAGCAAAACATCTTCAAAGAAAAAACATAAAGTCCAGTTGCCTCTGAAAAAACAACTTTGGATTGCATGTATGGTTCTCCGTAAAAGTATTGTAGTTATGTTTGTAGTACAAAATCTCAATATTTTGTGGGTCAATAGTTTCCTTTACCGAAAAATAGGATAGATGGTGGGAATCAGTTGCATTTTGAACTTGGTATGTATACTGGTCTTGATTTCTCAAAATCTCTGGCCTTCAAAAAATTGCATATACATGCAATCAGAAAATATGTTTTGTCAAATATGAATTTCATTGGTATCAGTAGCTTCTTTATTTTGCACATTTGCTTCAATTTGGTATCTGCAGACTAGAGGACTAATTATTCATAACCATTGTCTTCCTTTTGATAGCTGCTTCAGTACATCCAAAAAATTTACTATCAGGAGATAAAATTTTGCATATGTCCAATACATCAGATGACTTTTTGAACTACTCCATATTTTTAAGATATAAATCTGTTTGACAATAATGGCATCTCATATAAAGTCTTCCTTGTTTATGCTACTTGTTCATTGAAATGGCTCTCCCTAATGTTGGTGTCTGTCAATTTCCTTCTGGATTCTAACTAGTATTTCTTCTGTGCTGATTGCTGAAGGATCTGTGAAATCAGCCTCCCACTGTCACCCTCCAGCTATCACTCTCCGATTCAGGCTTATGAGCTTCTCAAATGTATCCTGGTGGCCACTGTGTTTGTTTCTCTAGTCATTCTCTTCCATTGCCACAAAAACAGCAACAGTGTGGGGGTGTTCCTGAAACAGTCCAAGCCAGATAGGAACCACTTCAAACTATATTAATCCAATTGGCCAGTGTTGCTGTGGGAGGAGAACATCACAAATCTACTGGTAGACCTTCTCTTGACTCTGTGTCTCTTGAATCTTGAGGCAGTCATATTTGACTATGTGATGTTGTCCCAAAGCAAAAGCAAAGTAAACTAGCGTCAAAGTTATTGACCTTTTGTGGAAACGTCATTTAACTTTGGCTTAGCTGTAGAGATCCAAACCATGTGCAGAGATATTGACATCTTGCTCTTTAGTTACATATTAATATTTGTATTCCTTCCTTCCTTCCTTCCCACTCTCCTCAGGAAATTTAGAACAAGCAAATGAAGAACTCAGGGCAGTCATAAAGAAAATCTGGAAGAAAACTAGTATGAAGCTCCTGGATCAAGTTGTTCCTCCTGCTGGTGGTTAGTAACACGATTTCCTATAGCTTCTACATTTTAATTACAAAACAGAAAAATACTATAGCAGAATGCTAATGTTAATTAAGTAACAAGATAGTAAAGTTTTAGATATTAATTTACAGCAAAACACATGACATAGCATTCTGAAATAAAGAATTTAAACTTCCTTTATACATAAACCTTTCAAATTATAGGCTTCAGAATAATAAGAAGCCTTTATTATCTTCACTAAATTTGGAATTTAGTCCAAAATTTGTGAGCCATTCATTTATTTTCCTTCAATACAAAATGGTTATGTAAGCTAAATTTGTTCCAAAATTTAAGAAAATAGTTAATCAAGAGTAAGTAATTTTGTTAAGAAACACAGAGTAAACAATCCACTAATTTTAGCATATTAGCTAGAACTATGCAACTAGGAAAGATATGATTGATTTAAATGAAATTATGCATCTAAGTTAAATGCAAATGTACATATTAACTATATATGGATGGTTATATTCTTGTTGATAGATACAATGATAAAGTATTGACTTTGGGTGATGTTCTGATTTGCTGTTTTCATTTTAAAAGTGCAGGATCTCTTGCATAGTTAGAAAACATCTGAGGCTGCTGCCAGACAGCCAAGAGACCCAGCTATTGGGGTTCATCTTTTAAAATGTTTATACTTTGCTGTACTTCTTTACAGTGGCAGATTAAGGCTCACTGGTGCCCTAAGCACTGACAAATCCTGGCGTCCCCTTTCTTTGTACATACTGTACAAATCTTCATTGGCTTTTCCCCCTTTCTTTCTCAACTTTGTGGTGCCCTCTTTGGGCCTGGTGCCCTAATATGTGCTTAGTCTGATTAATGATTAATACACCACTGATTCTTTTGTATTATTGCACCCTTCAAGATTCCTCTGGTTTAGGTTTTAAAAAATGACTTACTGCTGAAGGTACTAAATTCTGTCCTCTCTCCAAAGATGACCTCCTTAGTATTTCAGGAGACAGAGAGAGAGAGACAAAGAGAAAGAGTATGTTTAGCTGTCCTACTTTTCAGCCAGCCCAGAAGAAGCCCCTGGCAACTGACAACTCAGATTCAGGGTGGGATGGGACAATGCCAAGCAATGCCAACTGTCCAGAGAACAGATACTGCACATTTAAAATGACATTTATGTGTCCCCTTCTGCTTTTTTCTAGCCGCACAACTGATTTCTTGCATGGCCTAGATGAATTTGCTTTTGTTGTAATAATGTGCTTGAGCTTTTTCTGCAGCCTCTATTCCTTTCAACTATCAGTCTTTTCAGAATATTCTGAAGCAATTCTGTTTTAGGGTGGTGGCATGGAATCAGTGTTGCCTCTGGCCAGCTTCATTCCCCTCTTTTTATTGAAATACGGAGACATGCTTCAGAATAGCAAGCCATGGCTGTCTAGACTGAGCATGAAGAGCTTTTTACTGAGTATATGATTCAGACCTAACACACAATTCAGGGCTTCTTTAAAGTGGAGTTGGAGAGTTCAGCACAATGGCATCACCGTGTACAAAATGATATCAATGTATTGTGACAAGATGAGTGACCGAACCTGCCTAAAGCAAAGGCACAAAAGTTGTCATCAAAATGCAGGAAACAGAAGACTGCCAAATGTTGGTGCAGCGCTAAATTCACCAGCACAGGGAGATCTTTACAGAGTAGGCAACATGAAAAAGGAAAGTATGTCATAAATACGAATACGAAATAAAAACAAACTTATAGGAAAGCAAGCCTGCAGATTCTCAACGAGCCTGAAATAAGTTCAAGATTATATATAGCTTCAGTTTAAGCAACATCATAATTTGAAGAAAAATTTGTGAATTTTTCTTCACAAATATGGATTTGTGAATCCATATTTGTTTCAATATTGATTACCTCTCTCAGTCAAGACCTAAACAGACTAAATGTTACAGTTATTTCACCATCTCTCAATAATTAGGTTTATGAAATAAGAAATACTAAGATAAGAAGATATTAGATATTTTTTTAGATATCGTTAGCATTAAATCCACTAATTTTCTTAATTTATTAATACCTCAAAAGAGACTAAAAGTGATTTGTATATCGTGACAAGTTACATTGCAAAATATGCAGTTCAAAATGAATGATAATAGGAAGAAAACAACACTAGAAGTCATTTGTCTGTTTTATTCAAAGGTTTCTTTTAATGCCCCTATTCTTAACTCTTTTCCAAGGACAGACATCTATCTGGTATTCTCTTTTTTCTTCCATATTTGTTTTGTTGAAATTCATTCCCTTCTAATATTTTTTCATTTAGATATCAGCTTTGTTTCTACACCCACTTCTTCCTAGCTGTGAATATCCACTTTCAAACATGCTTTCAAACATCAGAAAAAAACATTTGTACATTCTGATAGGTCAGCTTAAGGCATGTTTGTCTACTATAGTGTACAAAGTATTTTTTCCCATTTAGTTTATTTCTTAGTTCTCTGAAATCCACTTTAAATAGCATTCCCTCATTAAATTAATAGCTTGAGAACATTTTGAAAAGAAGCTTTGTCATAAGCTCATAATTATCTTAATAAATATTTTTATGTGTACCTCGCCTTTATATTTTTACAAACAACTCAAAGCAGCAAACATAACCCACATGCCTTCTTTCTATTCTCCCGACAAGAGCAACCCTGTCAGGTGGGTTGGGCTGAGATAGAATTCATGGCCCAAATTCACTTTCATGGCTCAGGTGGGACTTAAATTCACTGTCTCCTGCTTTCTAACTGGAGTCAGATTTAGGTTAATGTCAGAGTTCCAAGTAGCTTGAAGCTAGAGTTTCCTCAAAGTTCCATTTTATTAGAGATGTAATATTGGCACATCTGGGAAAACCCAAATCTGAAAGCTTCCATGGTTTTCCCCACTCAAGTGAAAGTTCAAGTCCCTGCCCAGCACCCAAATGTCCATCACATGATCCAATCAGGCACCATCCCAACTGGAGATGCCTCCCAGTCACACCACTCCAGGTGCAGGACAAATTGTCCTTGACACTCTGAGAAAGGAATGTTATTTAGATTGTCTATCTCCCATACGCCACACGATCCCCCCTCCCATTTTCCCACAGTAGAAAATGTGGCAGGCCTCAAAAGATGTAAAAGATGGCTTCCAGGCCTGACACCTGGTACCTTAACCATTGCCGATATCAGATCTGTGTGCAGATTTCATTTCTTTTATTACTTTTATGACATCCAAGTTTTAGCACCATCTTTTATTCAGAGATCGTCCTTAAGGTGTGTACTTTGTCAGTTGGTGTCTCCTTCGACATATTAGATTAATATAGGCATCACCTATCAGGACAGAACATACAGGCAGTTAGCCTAATCAAAGAATCAAATTCTTAGCATTCCATGAATTCCTTTTGGTGTAGGCTCAAAATGCATGTCAGTATTGCATGATATTCTACTGAACTAAATTCTGAAGGATTCTGTTTATACGGACAGGGGAACTTTGAGTGCAACTATTCCATGGGCATTTTAGTGGTTCAAAGGAGAAGTTAATTCAGGCATAGTCTCAATGAGATTCATTTTAAGAAAATAGTTCCCAAGGTAGATTACACATTAGGTGCTCTCATTCTTTTCAAATAAAGTTAAATAAGCATGATGATTTAAAGAATAAAATTACCTGACTTTGAATTGCTAGGACTTCTAAGCGTCCATTGTCTCAAATGGAGGTTAATGAGGACCTTTTCAAAAGACATTTTGTCACATGATAAGATCAGGCTCAGCAATGCTATTTAAGAGACAGCATGAAACAGACTGGACTCCCATCCAAGCGACTTTAAATCTTAAATTTTATCCTTCTAACTCTTACAATACAATAGCAGAGTTGGAAGGGACCTTGTAGGTCTTCTAGTCCAACCCCCTGCGTGGGCAGGAACCTTATACCATTTCAGACAAATGGCTATCTAACATCTTTTTAAAGACTTCCAGGGTTGGGGCATTCACAACTTCTGGAGGCAAGCTGTTCCAGAGGTTAATTGTTCTAACTGTCAGGAAATTTCTCCTTAGTTCTAAGTTGCTCCTCTCCTTGATTAGTTTCCACCCATTGCTTCTTGTCCTGCCCCCAGGTGCCTTGGAGAATAGTTTGACTCCCTCTTCTTTGTGGCACCCTCTGAGATATCGGAACACTGCTATCATGTCTCCCCTGGTCCTTCTCTTCATCGAACTCTTCTAATGGAGCATAATATAAAATACATTATCAAATATGGGCGTGCTTTATGGGTAGCACTGTTAATCTAAACAGAATAATAACATTATTTCGGGAAGGCATTTAGGACCATCTTGCAATGATATAAAAAGTAACATGGATGATTTTTTTTTAAAAAAAATCTCTTTTCTGATATCAGAATGAGATATGGTAGCAAAACAATATATTTGATTATATCACTAGTAAAGAAACTCCTCACAGTTTTCAGAAAAATCTGCCCCCTTTGTACATTCAAATTACTACCAAAGTGTGGAAGGCCATCCAGAGGAGATCTGGAATCTGTCAGTGAGAGTAGAGTAATGGGAATAAGAGTAGAGTAATGGGAATTTCACTGTGAGCCAAGCCTAGAAGTTAACTTGTTCTTGAAATGATCACTCATGAGTAATATCTTTTAATAGTCATAATACTATTCAACACATCCTGTTATTGGAAACTAACATCTGCCAAAATTCTTTCGTATTCCATAATAAAATATTCCTAAAGATCCCTTGTAAGGACATTCATTTAAAATAGTAGCATTTTCTCCAAAACCTGATTTCTGATACCTGTCATAAAATGGTGATGCCATTTTATATGAGTTATAATTAGCTGAGTATTTTCACTCAGAGAAAACTAGATAGCAACTCAATAGTTTAGAAAGTTAGGTGAATAACAATAACTGGACATTTTGAATTTGTTATAAAAAATAATCTCCTTTTATCAATAATGTTAAAGCTACATGCAGCCCCCATAAAATTTTGATGGTGAAATTACAATATTTTTTGACATGGAGGGGAAATTGTCAGATTAGTTGTTTAATTATATTTAGATTTTACCGTCTCCAACATGCAGCTCTTACCTAAAAAATTGCACATCCCTCCTTTAAAAGGACTGAGTCCAAATAAACCGAGAATATCCCAGGATGCTCTTATATTGTAGCAATTTGGTTCAAATGGATGAAAATATTTCGGGTCCATGTAACTATCAGCCTCTTAAAAGAACTGCTTCCTCTTTGAATTCTAATAAAATAATTTATTTTCCTTTCATAATACATAGTTCACTTATCTGCTTCTAACCGCTTAGCCTAGTTTGCCTGTTAAACATTGCTTTATGCTAGATTCAGGTTGCCTTGTTATAAGCCAGAACCCTAATGCACAGAGCACCGATCACATTTTTTTCCTCACTTGGATAGAGTATATATTGGCTTTTAATGAAATGCGCTGAGGTGGGAGACATCTCTCTGGTCTGTTCATTTAGATGATGAGGTAACCGTGGGGAAGTTCTATGCCACCTTTCTGATACAGGACTACTTTAGGAAATTCAAGAAACGGAAAGAACAAGGACTGGTGGGAAAATACCCTGCAAAGAACACCACCGTTGCATTACAGGTGACTTTGTTTTTCCTACACTTTAACTAACCATCTTGCAAGTTTATTAATAACCACAGGTAAAATAGCTGTAGATGCAATCAGCAATGCTACAAGGACTGTTCTTTGTAATGATGCCTGGGGCCCTTCAACATTAAGAGGAGTAATCTAATTTTTGCTGTGGGTTGAAAGGTAAGTGAAGAATATTTTAGAGAAGCCGCAGCAGATAGGATGAAGGTAGGTGTTACTTTTTTAAGATGCCAATCTCCACAACATCATGTATGAGAGTCAGGTTCCACGTGAATTTAAGTGGTGTGTAAGTAACCTTTCTATATGAACTGTCTTCTGCATACATGAAGATCTCAGAAGAACCAGAAATCTACATTGACAATAGGAATAAAGAAGCTTGAAAGTGTCCCTTGAAGGAAAAGAGACACCTCCGAATACTGTGAATGTACATGGAATTACCACACTTCTTGTTTTCATCTGCACTCATTCCTAAACAGCAACATAATAGCTATACTATAAGATGTTGGGAGAAAACATCCCATTAATTAAATCCACACGGACATAATGCTGCATGGTCTAAGGACAGATGAGTATGGTTGTATAGAAGCATTAATAAATCTGAGCTAGGGCTTTTCTGTTTACATATATCTTTCCACCAATGTGTGAAGCTTATGGACATGATCATCCATTGGAAAAAGCTGGCCTGCACTTATCCCATTCCCATTTGCTGAAAGATAAGGACATAAAGAGATCTCCTTATGAAGCATTGTTTGGCAAAGGAGGTAAAGCTTTGATTTAAGGTCTGCTAGAAGTAGAGATGGCCCTACCCTTGGGCAAAATGAGGATGCCTCCTCAAGAAGCAAATCCTGAGAGGCAACAATGAAATATCAGATTGTGTTAGGAAGCTTGCCTGGCAGTTCATAAGGTAGCCTGCTATCCTTAAAGAAAATGGAAGATACTAGTTCATTGTCAGAGATGAAATATGATATTACCAGCCCATCCAACAGCCAAAGATGGAAGGACGAGGCAAAACTGTTTGTAAGAATACAGACAACATCTATGAGTGCCATAGGTATGTGAACTGCAGGCCAGTTTTGTGGTCTCTAAAGCAAATGCACAATTGGTGTGGGGAGGGGGAGAAACATTTTATGGTTGAAGTTTTTAAAGAGAATTGGACAAGCAAAAAAACTCAGCTCCCTCCTCCTTCAAATTACACACTCTCAAGATCTCTCCACAGTATATAACCATGAAAAGTTGCTTCTGGGTTCTTACTCCTTTAATATCCCACACTGGCAAAATCCAGAACTGGAACACTACCAAATGCTAGTGTGCCTCATACAATATACACCATGTTCTCATTGATCAGCAAGTAGCTGGCTTTAGAACGAATGTCATAATAAATCCCATTACTTTGGAAGATCTCACTTCTGTCATCCCAATAGTTCTGCCCAGCTGGCCTCTAACTCTGAACAAATAGAGATTTTTCCCCCCTACACAGTTCATCACAAAAAGGTTGCAGTGGCCCAGGGGAAGTTCTTCTCACTCACAATCCCCCAAAAGGGAGTTGTGAGTATGAAACAAGGCTACCAAAAGGCAATTTGTGAGTATAATAAGGATGGAGAGGTATTGACACTTTCATATTACCACTGCTGGAGAGATAAAAAAAAGTTGACTTGCATCTGTGTTTAATTATATTCATTGCTTGTCACAGCAATAAGCAATGAATCATATCCATTCTTTGTCTTTTGACAGGATTGCTCCAGGTGGCTATTCTGATATTTCATCTCCTGGAGGTTCTCATTAAACCAAGGAAACTCTCCCCTCTTCCCCCCAGTTTGTGATTTAAGCATAGGCCATTCAGGGGTGATCCTGTCAAACACTTTTGTTGTCTACAAATTCCAGAGTTTGACTAGATGCTCAGCAGAACTGTTTATCGGGTTTCTGGAAAATTCCCCAATGCCTGCTGGAAACCACTGGATCTGTAAGGTGCATTGGGCAACCAGATATTGATAGTGTGAATTAGACTTATAGTGGCCAGTATCTAGTAACCCAGAGAATATTGGGTTGGACATACTACAGATTTAAAGGTGGTTGTTGAAAGTCACATTTTCAGTGAACTGTGACAGTGGCATGGGAACCTACAATTCCAATTTAAATGTGACCCTATTTTAGTGGTCCTTTTACCTCACTTCTGATGATTATTGATGAAAAATATTATTTTCTCTCTATTTTGAGGCAATAAATACTTGTGAAATATAGAAGCCCTAAATTGGTTTAGACCTTTCTTAAAAAATTAATAAAGAATTGAGGTGGTGCAGTGGCACAGTGGTTAGAGTACAGCACTGCAGGCTACTTCAGCTGACTGCTAGCTGCAGTTCAGCAGTTCAAATCTCACCGACTCAAGGTTGACTCAGCCTTCCATCCTTCCGAGGTGGGTAAAATGAGGACCCAGATTGTTGGGGGCAATATGCTGACTCTGTAAACTGCTTAGAGACAGCTGTAAAAGCCCTATGAAGTGGTATATAAGTCTAAGTGCTATTGCTATTGCTAAAGCTTAAAACTGAAAATCTAAAAAACTGAAGTCCATATGTATGACATAAAGCCACATTTGCAACATTCAATGCAGCTTCACTATCTCCCTTCACTGTAACATTTGTTGAAGTGGTCATAACCAATTACACATTCAGATGGCTAAGCCTCTTTCTGATATTTTTGCATATTGCAGAAAGATCAAGAAAGTGAGCACAATGAAGGTCAGGTCTGCACACATGTTGCATATGTTCAGATGCAATTTTTGTTGGGGGCTATTGTTGCTTTGATCTATTTCTTTTATCAAATGTATTATTCTGGAGATGTGTCTAAATTATACGATCCAATCGGTGGATCGTATCACACAAATAGCACAACCAGGTCATATGCTTCAGAACTGGAAATCTGATGATTCAATTATCTCCTGCTTTTTCTTTGATAAATGCTTTTTCTAAAGGATATTTGATCATTTGGGGAGGTCACATCTTGCTTTTTTAATTATTAGCTGAACTAGGAGCTATTTTAAAAAGTTCAGTATGATAAAGACCAAGTTTTCTTTTCTGAAGCAGCATTGTTAGGATGTGAAAAGATTTTATTGGACCTGTAGGATCCTTAGCTTATTACATAATTATTTTTATACAAATGCTCTAGAAATAGATATTCATGTAAATAGGACCTGCATTTCTTCCTTCATAATTACACTTGAGTTGAAGACCATTTGGATGAGTGAAGTGGTAATTAAATCTTTTCCCATCCTGACTCTGTGGCTGATTGTCAAACTGTGAAAGTTAATACTGGACATTTTCAGTTTTGAATCTTCTATTGGCTATAGTAACAGGTGGTGGCAGTTAGAGCTTAATAACTGCTCCCTGTTAGATCAAGCCATGACTCAGTGGCCAACTAATTGCTTCTGAGTGCTCAAAGGAAAAAAACTCTGAAAGATGAGACGTACTTTTTTCTGCTGTCATTTCCTTACAACCAGTATTTATAAATGGCATCCTAATCCAAATAGAACATTGGGTCTCAGAACAAATAGTTGTTGATAGATACTGAAATTCCTTTATTTTATAACCACAATTGCAAGATGTTCTGATGATGGCAATTTAAAAGACAAAACTCTTGGTGCAGTTAAATTAACAATGGAAATGCCCCTATGAGACCAAAGGGCACTGAGTGTGCATCAACTGAGACTAACTGTGAAATGGTTACAGTTGAACCCCTAGGATTAGTCTTCCTCCAGCAGATCATATGAAAAATATATAGTTGAGTCTTGGACAGTGGTACCAGTGATTAATCAACAATATCTCTAGCAAGTGCTGGAGTACTTTTTTTTCTAGTAGCCATCTTTTCTATCTAGCTATTTATTTTTCTTTTCTAGTTAAAATGACTAGCTATTGTTCCAAATGCAGGGGTGTCAAACTAAAGTCATCACAACGATGTCATGTGACATATCGGGATTCCCCCCCCCCTTTGATAAATGGGGCATGGGTGTGGCCAGCACGTGACGTATCCGGCCCGCAGGCCAGGAGTTTAACAGCCCTGTCCTTGTGGTTCCTTTAGTATAGTTTTGTTTTTCATTTAAAATGAAGGCTGCTTTTATGACACTAATATTTTAGTTGGAATGTATATTGCTTGGATGTTTAGGTCACAAAGAAAGGCAACATTCAGATTTTTTTGGTTGCAGTATGAAAATTAATTATGTTTCTGAAACATATATTTGTTGCTCTGTACCAGAGGTTGGCACCAGCTATGGTTTTTTTTAAAATCAGTATTGCAAGACATACAGTAAACAAATATTTCAATTTTTTATGTATAACTATTTGTTTCTTCTGAACGTGAATCATAAATTAGGTGATGATATTTCCTTCAGTTCTGTGTTGTGCATTACCTTGGCTACAGATCAAATATTTAATAGTAACCTTGAAGAAGTTATTGGTTATTGAAGTTATTGAAGAGAGAAAGAAGTAAAGCTGCTCAGACTGTTTGAGTTTTTTTCTGGATACACAGCCGTGGGTGTAATATTTTGTTCGAGAGCTTTGACCTTTGACCACAACATCCTGTCTGAAATCTTGTCAAAATTGTTTATTGTGAACATCAGGCATCACCTTTAAAAATGCAAAACTGAAATTATTTAAAAAAAGATTCTAATCCAAATTAATAGTAAAGGAAACATTGATATTTTTAAAAATCATCATTTTTTGCAGTCTCCTGTGGCACCAATAACTTCTTCCAGATCACTTCCAGATATGAAACCATTCAGATGGCTGAGTGAAAACAGAAAGAAGCCTAGCAAGCATCTAATAAGAATATGAAGACAAATATAGCAAGGAATCGTTCTAAAAATTCCAGTGTCTACAAAAGCACAGAATATGGAGAAGAAACAGGAAGAGTGAGAAATCTAAGGCTGGAAAGAAAATATCATTTATAGTTATTGGTGAAACCTGGTTGTTATCTATGATAACTTAATGAAAAGAAATAGCCCAGACAAAATGAGAGAAGTAATATTATACATAAAAAGTACCTATGTCTAAGATATGGGAATTTGAGACAAAGTCTGTTAATAGGTGTACAAGATAACAAAAAGTGTACAAGCTGACAAAAGGTGAGCTGAGCTATGTTGCCATTTGATGGATAGAAGTTCGTTTAACAATTATGCCTAATCAAGACTTGGTGGTGCTCGTTATGTATAAATGAGTAAGGTGAAAGTTTAAAAAAATATGATTATAAACTGCAGGTTTATATATAGCAAACACCTTTAGGCAATGCCCACATTTAGGTGGACCTTGACAAATCAAAACAATAGGCAGAAACCAACAAGATTAATTTGTACAACAATACAAAAGTAGAAAGAGTCAAAGGCACATATATAAGATTTTGGAGGATTAGGGAACCAGACTGGGTAGCAGTGCATGGAAAAAGAATTTAAATTTGTTGATGGATCACAAATTGAACATGAGCTACAAAAGCAAATACAGTTCTAAGGTGGATCAAAGGAAGTCATTCTTTCACTGTATCCTCTGATGATCAGTTTTTATGTAGAACATGTGTCTAGTTCTTGATATCTCATTTTTGAAAACACATTGCTAAATTGGAACAGAGAACAACTGAGATAAGGAATATGTAAGAAAAAACATGAGGAAAAGTTGGAGGCACTGGCAATTTGCAGAGGAGAAGAATGTGGAAAAACAATATACTTGTATTTAAGTATCTGAAGGACTGTGTGCAGAGAATGTAGCAGAATTTTTTGGTTTTCCAGAAGATGGGAAAAGAAATGTGTTTCAATTACAAAGGATTAGATTTTGCAATCTAATCATTGTCCTAATGATAAGAGGAGTCGTATAGTTGAACAGACTGCTTCAGTGAGTGGCAAATACTCCTTTGCTAGTGGTGTTAAGATGCTGGATGATCAACTTTCAAGGTACTATTGTATGGATTACAGCATTGGGTAGGGCATAAGACTAAGCAACTGTTAAGGTCCTTTCCGACCCTTAGATCTAATGCAGCAGATGTTACATGCAGAGGTGGGTTACATGCAGATGAATTGGTGGTAGTGGTGGTGGGAGCCTCCACCCACCTGCACTGTTAGTAAAAAAAATGGCAACCCATCTCTAGTTACATGGATGAATTGAGGCACCCCACAACTACCTTCTGAGCTATTTGCAACTTCTAAGTGGTCTTTAAGGCAGCCAACGTAGTGCATATTGCTATAGTCCAAATGAGAAATGGCCAAAGCATGAATGAATGAACCTTCCAGTCTACCCATGGATACAATTATGTACAAAATTAAGTTGTGCAAATGTCCTCCTATGCTGTGGCTATTACCTGCTCATTGAGCAGGCAACTAGAGTTTAGAGAAATGCCAATTTGCAAACTAACTTTGTCTGGGGAAGGCTACCCCTTTCAGAGTCAAAGATTGTTAGTCCCTAATTCTGGGAGATGCCCTAACCCACAGCTACTCAGGCCTGTAGGCTTGGACCTGAACTCAATCCAGCCTCTTAAAACATCTTCGTAGAAATACCTTGCTCATGCTAGACAAATTAGGAACCATCATCAAAACAACCAACCAGAATCAGGAACAAAAGATCAGCAACCTTACCAACCTTCACCAATTTGAAATAACTTCACTAAAGACCAATCAAAATCAAGACAACTGAATATAATGGCAGAAGCCCCCTCCCCATCAGTCCTTCCTCAGTTGTTTGCGATCTACAAAACAGACTACTTTACCTCTAAAGACCATCCATAGGTCATCTCGTCTAGGTCACCATCATTAAATCCTGAAGCCCCACTTTGACCAACCGATACTGTGAAAGATACTACACCAGCATACTAATTTACTTTCCAATGCATGATCTTCAAACATTCTTAATTACAGTAACATTTTCTCTGAAAAGATTAAAAATATTGTGATTGGCCTATGGGGATTCATTTGGGGGGATATTCTACACACATGCACTGTATTATTTATATGCATATTTACAATTATAAATATTTCATTGTACAAAAAAAGAGCAAAACACTTTGGAAAAAGAAGAGGACTTTTCCTGCCACTCAGTAGGATTAGCATCTCTTGGCATATTTAGATGGTTAGAACTACATTGGTCTGGATTAGGGTTAGGGCACGTCCTTCAAAACTATGTTTCACACATGTGGCAATGTCTTCAAAGACATCATCAAAGTAGCCACATCTTTTTCTAGGATTGTGGTTCTAAATATATGCAGGGATGGGAAAGCAATTACATGAGCCTGGAAAAAGTTGAAGCTACTTTTTAATCCAAAACATGTTCTTTATAAACATTCCTGCATATTGTGGGAAAGACCCTCCTGTTTATGCTTTCCAGGATTGAATGTGATTTTTCTGCTGTAATGACTTATATATGGATTACATATTTCACTGCTCTCCGTGTAGAAAACTAGCTAACTTCCATTTTCCCCATTTTTGGTAGTAATATTATGGAAGATTATATTATATAAATAAAGTTAATATACTCTAGAGTAAAAAATATGCTTAAAAGGAAAGGAGAAAAGTGCAGAGTAAAAAAGAAACAAAAAGAAAATTCTTCCCTGCAACCATCTCCTAAAGCTGGGGTTTCAAACTCAATTTCATTGAGGGCCACATCAGGCTTGTGTTTTATTTATTTATTTATTGGATTTCTAGACCGCCCCCTCTCCCCAAAGGGACTCGGGGCGGTGTACAGGTAAAATTAAAAATTATCACAATCAACAATACATATAAACTAAAACCGAATTAAATAACCCTCTGTACAAATTTATAAAATTAAAAACCTTAAAACCGAATAAAATAATTTAAAATTACAAACTGAGGCGAGAAGCATGGAATTAGGCCAGGCCAGCTAGATGAAACAGGTGGGTTTTGAGTTTCTGGCGGAAGGAGCGGAGGTCCGTGGTCGTTCTAATGTCAGGGGGAAGGTCATTCCAAAGGGTCGGGCCCATCACAGAGAAGGCCCTTCCCCTAGGCGTCACCCGCTGGCATTGCCTAGTGGACGGCACCCAGAGAAGTCCCTCTCTGTGAGAGCGAATCAGCCGAAGGGATGTATGGGGCAGGATACGATCCCGCAAATAACTAGGTCCTGTGCCATGGAGCGCTTTAAAGATGATAACCAACACCTTGAAACGCACCCGAAAGGCCACAGGCAGCCAGTGCAGCCCGCGCAGGAGCGGTGTTACGTGGGAGTATCTAGTGACTCCCAAAACTGGTTTGACATGGGGGCTGGGGACTGGGAGTGTGTGGCTGGGGTGGGCATGGCCAACTGAACCTTAGCTCGACTTCACTCGTTTTCTGCTGTGACAGCCTGCTGCAGCCTTCTGCCAATGAAAATGGAGCTCGGAGGAGCCACACAGAGGAGCCACATTTTTGCTGACAGAGGGCTGCAAAAGGCCATTACAGCTGAAAACGGAGCCTGGGAGGGCTGCATGTGGCCTTCCCAAGCTCCGTTTTTGCTGGCAGAGGCAATATGGGCCAGTCCTTTGCTGTTTCCAGGATGGCCCTGCAAGCTACATTTAAGCCGGATCTGAACTAGGGGCCTTGAGTTTGACACCCCTGTCCTAAAGGGAAAAAGAACCCCATATCTGACCCCATTCTCTACAGTAAAATCTTTAAAGTTTCATCATTCCATCTTAAATCAGCAAAAGTCCATTAAGGTTTATCAGAAACAACAACATCCTATACATCATCCACTCCTGTTTTTTAAAAAAAAATCCATTAAAATTTACCAACTAACTTCCATTTCTGAGGTGGAAGGAAAGCTTTAATGCCAGACTGATGAAAATTAGAAACCCCTGAGTGGATTCAGTTCAGCAGAAATCCCTTAAAGCCAAGCTTCTCCCCTGTTTCCCCCAAAATAAGACCTCTCTGGATAATAAGCCCGATCAGGCTTTTGAGCGGATGCGCTAAAATAAGCTCCCCCCCCCCGCTCCCGAAAACAAGCCCTCCCTGAAAATATTGCAACACAGCAGCAGCCATGAGGTGACCATGCTCACCGCCTCCTGCATCTCAAAAATAATAAGACCTCCCTGAAAATAAAGTCAAGTGCTTATTTCGGGGGTCAAAAGAAAATAAGACCCTGTCTTATTTGGGGGGAAACAGGGTAGGAAGGATTCATGATGAAGCAGATGTCTCCAAAGGCATGGAGCCAGCCTTGTATCTGACATTGACCTGCATCTGGATAGCTGTTTCTCATGAGTAAACTGCAGGAATGGAGGTTTCTGCAGTCACCTCAAGAGCTAAGCAGCTGTGTGTCAAGGGATTTCCATTAAGCTCATACCCCCAATGTAGCCTTATGGAAATAAATTCTGCTGAGTCTCATTTCTAATCGCTTTTGGAAATTGCTTTTTAACTGCTTTTCAAATATTAAGAACCTTTTGATCGACAAGCTTTAATATGCTGTGTGTGAATTTCTTTTAATCATTGAAATAAGTTTTAAAGGTAAGCTTAAGATTTTTTTAAAATGTCTTTTTGGAATAAACAACAAAGGGTAATTAGAACATGATTTTGGAAATTTATAAATGGACTAAAGCAGGGGTCTGCAAAGTTGGCTCTTTGAAGCCAGGTGGACTTCAACTCCCAGAATTCTGGGAGTTGAAGTCCACCCGGCTTCAAAGAGCCAACTTTGCAGACCCCTGGACTAAAGGATTTAAATCTACATGGATTTAAAACAAGATTTTGAAATTAATTATAAGAATTGTTCCCAAGAAAAAATGCTGTTGTTTTGAATTCTTTTTTTTTAAAAACCATGATAAGATGGGAATTTTAATGTTGGACATTAGAGGGTGCTAGAAGAAACTAAAATTTACAATTAAAGGAGAAAAACATTTGCATATAACTTATTTACATAGTACAGAACAAAATACCTTATCATAAGATATGATGAAAGATATTTTTAAACAATGGACTCAGAAGTTAATCTTAAAAGTGTCCGTTATTATAAATGCACTATGTTCTGAAGAACAGGAACAAGTTACTAAATAAGACGGACTGATCTGAAATACAGTGGTTACTGTGGGGGAGAAAAAACACACTCAGATCTACAGACAGAGAGATCTAATCTTGTAGGAAGTAGATTTTCTTAAGAAAGCACTGAGAAATTGGGGAAATTCTCAGAAATACAGGAAGGAGTTCTTGAATGATTATGATTTATGTAATACATTTCCTTCAATATGTTCATGATGCGTAACAGTATGTAGTGTGAAAAAAGATATTATTGAAGAAACTCATCTTACAATATCACTGCATTTCAACAGAAGCCAGGAAAAGAAATACAGAATAAATTAATGTAAGAATAACAATGATAGGATCTTTGATATGTTATTCAAGATCCCCTCCAAACCACTGATTTACAAAAACCTGTAATCTAAAAGAACACAGGAAGTGCATTAAAGTGAAAACTATTAATCTGTGCCCAAATGAAAGTTGCAAGCAACATCTCAAGTCTTACTAAGTAACCCCACTTTTCGAAGTCAAGGATGTTGCTTGGAAATATTGTTTAGGAAAGGGCAATGATAAATTGGAGATAAGAAATATCATTTGAAAAAGAGACAATAGGTCTCACCAGTATGTTTTTCTAACTGGGAGTTCTGTGTCTTCCATGAAGCTGTTTTGTGACAATACCCACAACTTCGCATCAAAATTAATTTCCTGTAACTAACAAGTTTGGCAATCTTTTGCTTTAATTTAATGATAGATTTGTTTGTTTTCCTAACCTGGTAGCCACTGACTCATGTTGTTTCTGTCAATCCCAATCAATTATGCAATTTCCTGGGTAAAAGGAAATTGTGTTCCAATGTTTGAGTTGGGAATAATATTTTCAATAAACATTCATAATAGCATTTTCAAAATTAGCGCTAAGCAGTGCATACATGAATGGCCAGTGCTTATGACAGGTGTCCATTAATAGATTGTGCCTAGAAAGCATGCACAAATCAATACACCTGGCTGATTGCAGAGTAAAGTAAAAGATAAAGGCACTGCAGTTTGTAAAATATCAAGTGGAATTCTCTTTTATGAGTTTTGCTATTTTTGTGCACTATTTATAACCCTCAATTAGCTACCATAAGAGAGGCTTTCAATGGTTATCAAATGCAAATGGAGGTTATACGTCATTGTGCTTTTACTTTATTGGCCTGCAATGTTCATACTGGGCTCACATCAAGCTCAGCTGAACAGGGTTTAATAATAGAACACAGATCTCTTTGTGTAAGGAATGTGAAGGAAACACAGCTTCTAGGCACTGAGATAGGATGGACTCTGTGAATTCTAATGCTACACTGGATTTTGGACTTGACTACTACGTCTCTTACATCCACTGTTATAGTGTAGGTGCCCCACATTATAATATTTTGATTGTGTGTGGTCTGGAATTGTAGGTGTCTTAACTGGTCTAATGCTGCATTTTGCGGTATTTTATTAGTAGTGATTCTGTGTAAAGAAACTTTTCAATGGTATAAACCAAACCAGGTAAGTGAAATCTAAAGTATTAGGATAGCTTTCTCTTATTTCAGGTATGTGTGTTTGCTGTAAGGTCTTATAGCAGCGGTTGGTTGATTGGTTTCTACTATGTTTTCAGAAAATTTACAAAGAATAGTATTTTTTTAAAGTCAACCAAGCAGCATTTATTTTAATGAAAGGATGGAAGAGTCCTGAGTATTCACTGATATTGGGATTAAGTATTAGATGTATTTCCTCTAGTTACTGGTTATTAATGTTTTGGTGAGTTTTATTGTTTGCATTATGAAAGTTGCATTTCCCTGGTAAATTATTGTTTGAGCTGAGTCATAACATCTGACAGGTCAAATTTCATTGTTATTCATTAAGTATAATTTCAATATAAGTCCTTAATATTGTTTAGGATTTATTGTAGAAGTTTAGTCATCTATGTTTCTAGATAAAAGATACAGTATGTGAGTTTATTAGCTTTTATTGTAAGTGCATTAATGAGTATCACCGATCTAGATCTGTTTATATGGAAAGAGGAGAAAATGAGTTGGCAATAATTAAACCTAATTTCAGACATCTTAAATTTAGATTTTATTATTCTAAGAATTTAGTTTGCATTAGGGTTTAAATATAATTCTTGTAAAGCTGTATGTGCGTATATGGTTTCTTATTACTAAGATATCACATAAACTTGTTAATAATGAAATGCATTTTATCTATGAAAGCTATTTAGTTCTCTGGAAATTTAAAAGAACAAATGTGTTATTTATTTGGGTATTTTATTTTTTTTCAAAAGAAAAGCAATATTTGCTTTTTCAAAAGTTACGGTGGGGGAATGTGGGTGTAATAATGATTAATGTCATTGTAAGTAGTTGGTAATTAGCATGTTTCCAAAGCACAGCTGCGGTGAATTATCATGTCACTTTTAAGTTATAACCTTGTGTGTTACAAAACCACCTACTAGAAAGACATTGTCTTGATCTGATAAAGTAATTAGGCTATCAAATTAAGATGAAGTCTGTGAAAGTTGAAAATGCTTCTGTTTTGGAAGCATAATCTACAATTCATTTAGCTTGGATTGTTTTCCCCCAACCATTGAGTCTTACTTTAGAATTGGTTTATTTCTTTACTTCCAATGTTCCCTGCTCCCTTCATAAATTGACATATACTGTAAAGGATTTTGGAATTAAAGGCCCAATCCCATATATGATACTGGGGAGAGTTGAATCAGAGTTAAACTTGAAGTGATGGATATATTTTTGAAGTTATGTGTGAAGCTGAAATATAGACTACAGAAATTTAAATATATTTCTTATTGTGTACATACATATCATCCACTCACAGTGGCACTCACATATATAGCAAGCCTATGCATTCAGTGAAAATGGTTCAGAACAACTGTTTTCAAGCTGTGCAAATGCAGCCCTTCTCTACTATTCATTGAAGCAGTCTACCATATTTTTCGGAGTATAAGACGCACCTTTTTTCCTCTAAAAAAGGCTGAAAATCTGGGTGCGGCTTATACGTTGAATGCAGCATTTTTTTGCCTCCTGAAAACCTTCACCAACATGGCCACCCGCATACCCTTATGGAGGCTTCCAGCGAGCTCCTGGGGGCTGGAGAGGGCAGAAATGAGCAAAAAACAGGGCGTTTTTGCCCCCCCCCCAGCCCCCAGCAGCACTCTATAAGGCTATGCATGCTATTTTTGACCACAAAACGGCCCGTTTTCACAAAAAATGGGCCGTTTTCCCTCATTATGGCGCATCCCCCCAGGAGCACTCTGCAAGCCCCCCCCCAAGGCTATTCATGCCTTTTATTTGAAAAAAACGGGCCCATTTTCGTGAAAAACGGGCCATTTGGGGGAGGTTTGCACAGTGCAAAAAGGGTTTTTCCCCCCCTTTTGGAAAACTGTTTAGTTAGAGTGATTGATGAGAATTATGTTGGTCAAGTGCTGTGCCTGCAGAAACAAAGATTTGTTCCAAAGGTGGTCAGTGATTTCCTTCTCCAACACATGGGTAAATACACCTGGAATCATCTCTCTACCTACCTACCTACCTACCTACCTTCTCTCTCTCTCTCTCCCTACCTATCTACTGTATTTCTCTATCTCTCTCTATTTCTCTCTCTATTTTTCTCTCTCTATCCCTCTATCTACCTACCTACAGTATTTCTCTCTCTCTCCCCTCTATCTACATATCTACCTACTCTCTCTCTCCCCCTACCTATCTATTGTATTTCTCTCCCTCTCTCTATTTCTCTCTCTCTATCCTCTACCTACTTATCTATCTACACACTCTCTCTCCCTACTTACCTACCTACTGTATTTCTCTCTCTCTCTCTCCATCCCTTTATCTGCCTACCTACCTAACTATAAACTGTCTACCTACCTACCTACCTACCTGCCTACCTACTGTATTTCTCTCTCTCCCCCCCTCTACCTACCTACCTACCTACCTACTGACCTACTCTCTCTCTCTCCCTACCTACCTACTGTATTTCTCTCTCTTACTCTCCCTCTCTATCCCTCTATCTACCTACCTACTTTTTTTAAAAAAAATGCCTCTTCAAAACCTGGGTGCGTCTTATACTCTGAAAAATACGGTGATTTTTAAAGCAGCCTAATGGCTTTATTTTAAATTGAGTTGTTGACTGGACAGTTTGGAGATTAATGGAGATTTGTTTTTCTTATCCTGGCTACCTCTTCCCTAAAAGAATCCCAAGGAATTTTTTTTTAAAAAAATGCAGTCAAGTCTCTGAAGATATCTGGTTAAAACCTGGCAGAGTTACTATGATCCAAGGGATGTACTACCCATATTTATTTTCATCCTGTTCTGTTGACAAATGATTAGTATTACTAATATTGCTTCACTGTAAACCATTAATTTCCCCCTTTGTCTATTGCTAGATAAATAGGTGGAACCTGTAGGTATTGAAGACTTTCCCCAATTTTGGTTACTGTGCCAGAGTCACTTTATGGAGAAAGAGGCCACAACAATAGCATCACAACCTATGGTATCTCTAAAATAGACAGGTGAAATGCCAGTATCTTATAAAGGTGTAACATATATATTACCTTTGAACACTACCTGGAAAATGTGGTTGATATAAAATAAAATATCCTACATTTTGGCAGATGAGAGTTTGTACTGATAATATTAATGTTTCAGGATCTACACTGGTCACTAATAGGCTTCTAAGAATAATTGAGAGTGTGCTAGTTTTTATCTAGGAAGTCCTACGTATTTAGGTACTAAAATATCTTCAGGAATCTACCTATCTATCCTACAGATCTCCAATAGGGGAGAGCCAATGTTTTAAATGCTATGAAATAGCCTTCCTCCAATGATCTGTGTGGTGGCCTCTCTCTTGGGAAGGTAGTGAAAACAAGCTATTTCATGGGATTTTTTTATTGTGGAGAAAGAAACAAAGTAGTGCTTATCTTACTATTCTATGGAATTTGATTTGTATTTTTTTACTTTGTGCGTGCTGGTTGATTTTGGATGAGTTGTAAACTTCTTGTAGAATCATAGTGCTCTATAATTATGGGAAAAAATAAGCAAGGTACTTCACTACACCTCCAAGAAAACGGGACATGTTTTTATCCATGTTTTTATGATTTCTTGTCAATTATTTGAAAATGGCTTTTGAAGCTTTCTTTTTTCCTTTGAACCCTTGAAAGCTACATTTTGAATGGTTTTTTTTTTCATATTTACTTCTAAAAAATAGACTGACTGATGCTGGTGGTATTATGTTTATCAAAGAATCAGGAAGAATAATTGATGAAGTAGCCAAGACTGTAAATATTTTAGTTTTAAAATACGCCCTTGAATATGGGTTTATGCAAGATATACGTGTTCAATCATTTATGTACATCTTTGTGGATAAAATAGATTTCCATATTTTTATTCTGTTGAACAGTTGAAAGAACATTTATTTTCCATTATAGGCATTAAAAGTTGTGATATTCATGTTGTGATGCCTTTGTAACCAACCAACCAACCATTATTTTTTACTATAACTTAAAAGTCCAAAAAGGAAAGTTCTCTCTCTGTGCCAAGATAAATTAAAAGCTTTCTTTTAGTATGTGTGTGTGTGTGTGTGTGTGTGTGGAAATATATACAGAAGTATGAAACTATAGACTTCCTCTCTAATAACGAGCATGGTCTGATGCTATATGACTATTTTGATCATATTTTATTATGCAAGAAACATATTTATGATCATTGCTTCTTACTGTTATTGATAAACGTATTATAGAAATATTTTATAATTCCTCTAAAAATTCAGCAATTGGATGAAATCTACTTTTGCAGGATGACTAGGTATGGACATGTATGTACGAACTGTTATAAGAAAAGAATTCCATGAGGACTGTCAATGTGTTTACTGAGCATATATGTGATATTTCAACTAGTTGGAAACTTATATTCTGATAACCCTATGAAATAGTGCAAACAAGTAGAATCAAACAGGGTTATATTTGTCTTGTAGATGGTACCTGCTAACATACAACATATGTGGCTAGTTGAGAGTAGAATGGAGAAGAACATGCATCCCTGTCATTCTCACATTTTGTTTTGGAATGCCTGATAGAACATACTAGAATAAGCATAGCCTGATACATTTGTGGGTTTGAAAAAAGAGTGAGGATTCATTCCCTTAAGTTGAAATTTACATATGGTGACTGCTTCCAGGAAATTTTCCTGGTAGCAATGATTTGCCATTGCCTTCTTCAATATAGTTTTCTCAAATTCTCAGTATAGGATTCCAAATTAATGTGGGAGATGCTATTTTTTAGAATCTGAAATTGAGAAGCCTTCCAATTTCTTCTAAAGTTTAACTTAATACTGGTTTGTAAGACTTGTGTTGTTAGATTTTACTAGCAAGATGCAATGCCTATGACTGATCCCATGCTAGGCTAGTTATACTCTACTAAAAGCAGAAACGGTCAGAGTTGGGCCATATGCAATCATCCAACATAGGAGTATGCCACTAGAAATTGGAGTCAGGATATGTTTCAGCAGCATTATGTTTGCAGGCTTACTATCTTTCCTTTTGTACAAATGGCAATAGTAATAATAAGTGTGCAAAGCTAATGCAACCATTTTGATTATAAAACTCCCTTGTCCCCAAAGAAGAAGAAATAAAGCCAGAATGTCAGTGACCATGTTTTCTAACTTGTATTTAAAATATATATATTTTAAAAAGTAAAAATATGATACTAGATCTTTAAAAAGGCTCCTTTTTTATTAGAAAAATTTCTGATTTACCTCTTTTCTGGTATGCATACAAATCTAGAAATAGGAGTTTTAATCCAGAAAAGTACAAATATGTATTTGGGAATGTTTGCATATTCCTGGACTGGAATGGAAGCAATTAAGTTCCATGTCAGCCCCATTTGTTTGCAAGACACTCTTGGCATTAGATGAGTAATCTAAAAGAAAAATGTTTTCTAATATACTTTGGTTATATTTTACATATGCAGGCTGGGCTTAGAACACTTCATGATATTGGACCTGAAATTCGGCGAGCTATCTCCTGTGATTTGCAAGAGGATGAACCAGAACAAAATCATCATGAGGAGGAAGAAGTATATAAAGTAAATGGCTGTATGATAGATGTCTTCAGTTTATAAAATAGACACACACCCCTTTTACTAAGCAAATGCAAGAATTTCCCCCCACAAAGTAATTGGTACATTCCATTCATTTTCAAGCTATTTCATTATAGACTCAATTTTGAGGCGGTCTTCTATTTTTTGACAACCATATCTCTGCACATGGATAGCTAGTTAGAGCCACACAACTGACAGATGGAATTAAGAATAACTTTCTGTTCGCTGTCTGAGAACAAAAATCACAGAACGTTCAAGATTGTCGGTCAGTCACTGTAGTTTAGTTTAGTTTAGTTCAGGGGTCTGCAAAGTCGGCTCTTTTAAGACTGGTGGACTTCAACTCCCAGAGTTCCCCAGCCAGCACAGCTGGCTGGGGAATTCTGGGAGTTGAAGTCGACCAGTCTTAAAAGAGCCGACTTTGCAGACCCCTGGTTTAGTTTATTTCGAATTTATATACCGCCCTATTCTCCCAGATGGGACTCAGGGCGGTGCACAGAAAAGATAAAACCCACAAGTACAACAATATAAAATGGTATTAAATAAACTCTGTGCTAAAATAATTTAAAATTATTAAAATTCCATTAAAATTCCTCGTTAATCTATCTATGTCAGGCCAGCCAGGTGGAAGAATGACTGTGGAATGACTTTATCATATAATAACAAATCATAACAAGCACTATGCTCTTTAAAATATAGCTTATAAACACTTTTGGGGAGAGGTGGGTAATACAGTTTGCTTAGCTGTTAACTGTAGGCATGTGAATCTGTGTCTCTATGATGTAGTATCTCTCTGTGTGAATAGTTTAACAAAATAATCTATTCTTGGCCCATTTTCAATTGCAGTATGATATAATTGCTTTGGCCATAGATAGCTCCTATATCACACAGAAGACTGTTTAGAAGAGGGCATTGTGGTATTATAACAATGTGACTGTAATGACCTGAGGATGCCAAGTGAACCCACACAGGATATGCACGTGAAGGCAAACAAGCTAATATTATGTTATTAATTGATTATCGCTTTTTATATTTCAGAGAAATGGTACCCTGTTTGGAAACCATATCAATCATGTTAGCACTGATACAAGGGATTCATTTCAACAGATCAATACTACCCATCGCCCCCTGCATGTGCAAAGGCCACTGGTTTCGTGTATGGTGGACACGACTGAAAAAAATGTGCATCCACCAACAGGAAACTCTTTATTCCATAATCATCATAGCCATCACAACCACAACTCGGTAGGGAAGCAAGTTCCAAACTCCACAAATGCTAACCTCAATAACGCCAACATGTCCAAGATGGCAAACAGAAAACATGCAAGCACTGGAAGTCATGAACATATGTCGGAAACTGGGAGCCATTCATACTCCAGAAAAGAACACCAGGAACAAGGTAGACGATCGTCCAAAAAGAGGTAAATCCCAATATATTTTTATAGTGTAAACTAAAATGTTACATTTAATACAATACAATAGCAGAGTTGGAAGGGACCTTTTAGGTCTTCTAGTCCAACTCCCTGCCTCGGCAGGAAGCCCTATACCATTTCAGACAAATGGCTATCCAACATCTTCTTAAAAACTTGCAGTGTTGGGGCATTCACAACTTTTGGAGGCAAGCTGTTCCACTGGTTAATTGTTCTAACTGTCAGGAAATTTCTCCTTAGTTCTAAGTTGCTTCTCTCCTTGATTAGTTTCCACCCATTGCTTCTTGTCCTGCCCCCAGGTGCCTTGGAGAATAGTTTGACTTCCTCTTCTTTGTGGCACCCTCTGAGATATCGAAACACTGTTATCATGTCTCCCTTGGTCCTTCTTTTCATTAAACTAGACATACCCAGTTCCTGCAACCGTTCTTCATATGTTTTAGCCTCCAGTCTAGACATACCCAGTTCCTTCAATTTGGTTGAAAACGCCAATTACTTTTTTAAAAATACCTTGAACTGTTATATTTGATTGTCTAATTTATTCATTGTCTAGTTTAATTTTAACATAACTCCATTGATCTGCTTGATTAACCTGTAGCTTACAAGCCAGGTATGAATTACATTTTTCAACTACTACCATCCTTTGGGCCATGTGATTTACTTATTTATTTTATTTAGATCCTGCCCTTATTATTTTTATAAACAAGGCAGCAAACATACCTAAGCCTCTCCTTCTTCCTATTTTCACCTCAACAACTACCCTGTGAGGTGAGTTGGCCTGAGATAGAGTGACTGGCCCAAATTCACCCAAAGGCTTTCGGGGTAAGGAGGGATTAGAACACTTGGTCTTCCAGTTTCTAGCCTGGTGCCTCAACCCCTAGACCAGGGGTCTGCAAAGTCAGCTCTTTTAAGACTGGTGGACTTCAACTCCCAGAATTCCCCAGCCAGCTATGCTGGCTGGGGAACTCTGGGAGTTGAAGTCCACCAATCTTAAAAGAGCCGACTTTGCAGACCCCTGCCCTAGACCAAACTAGCTCTTTTTTTGTTCAGCTTAATACAATCAGATAAATTCAACAACATTAATAGATTGTTAATTACGGTAGAAAGATGTCTAAAGAAGATAAGCCAAAAATCAGTTAAGATAAATTCTTGCTTCTTTCTTTCATCATAATAATTTATGAATTAAAAAGTTTGGGTAAATACAAATGTATCCATTAATAAGTACAATATAACATTTATTTCTCATCATTTCATTAAAATTCATTATACTTTTTTCTCCATATTCTTTTTTTCTAGTAGAGCTCGTTATTATGAAGCTTACATTAGGTAAGTATATATAAGGTCATATCGTGGAAAACAGTACTTCATGCTTCAATAAAACTTATTGAAACAAATCATATAAGCCTTTTTCAGTCATTATCTTTGCAGATGATGCTGAAGCATGAAACTAAGGGCTATGGCCTTCATCATAGCATATGATATGAACATGTGATTTGGCCCATATGCTGAACATGAACATTGAGCGGTAGACATGGAAATCTCCATGCAGTCCTGAACCTATATATGCAGCTTGGCTTAGCTGTACAGTGGTACCTCGGTTCACGAACGCCTCTGTTCACGACCAATTCGGTTTACGAACAGAAAAGTTCCTCAAAATGTGCTCCGGTTCACGAACTCCGTTTCGGTTCACGAACGGAAAAGTTCATAAAAATATGGTCTGGTTCACGAACTCCGCTTCTGTTCACGAACTCTGTCTCGGTTCACGAACAGAAAAGTTCATAAAAATATGGTCTGGTTCACGAACTCCGCTTCTGTTCATGAACTCTGTCTCGGTTCACGAACAGAAAAGTTCATAAAAATATGGTCTGGTTCACGAACTCCGCTTCTGTTCACGAACTCTGTCTCGGTTCAGGAAAAGAAAAGTTCATAAAAATATGATCTGGTTCACGAACTCCGCTTCTGTTCACGAACTCCGCCTCGGTTCACGAACTCCGCCTTGGTTCACAACCAATTTGGTTTGCGACCAGAGTCAGTTCAAAAATTAAAACCAAAAGAAAGATCAGAACGGATTAATTGGATTTACATTAAACCCTGTGGGAAACTGTGCCTCTGTTCACGACCAATTCGGTTCGCAAACAGAGTCAGTTCAAGAATTACGACCAAAAAACAAGGTCAGAACGGATTAACTGGATTTACATTAAACCCTATGGGAAATTGTGTCTCGGTTCACGACCAATTCGGTTCGCGACCAGAGTCATTTCACGAATTAAGTTCGTGAACCGAGGTACCACTGTAATTGGGGATGTTTCCTGATGCACAATATTAGAACTAGGATTGCAAGAATACCTATTGACCTTATCAAAATACCAGAGTTGAACTTTAATCTACATTTTATGAGGTGTTCAGTTAGGAAGGAATGCCACAGTGGTACAAGATAGCATCTCTAAAGGCTGGAAAGTTCACATCTGAAATTATATAAACCACTTTTCAGCAGGATAGGCAAGTTGGACAAATGGTTTGATACAATGCAAGGAACTTCCTATGAATTTCAAACCATTTTGAATGATGCTATTAGAAATTATGCAGAACCCTTCTTACAACTAGGTTAAAATATAACTTCATGTTTCTACCACTGATTTATATTTCCCTTGCATCTATCAGTACCCCTATGACAACACTATGTTTAATTTCCCCAGCTCCTGTAAGAGGCAGCCAATTTACTGAAATTGGAAATAGAATGAAATTGCAGTATAGGTTTCATTAACTTGCCATCGCTGGAGAAGTACATGTGGGAAGTTATAAATCCAAGAGTAATCTCCATCTCCAAGTCACAACTGTGTTTTGAAAAAAGAAAAAAGTAGAAGTGAGGCCAAATAAATAAACAGGCAAAAGGAGACTACAATTTCTCAATGGCCTGAGTGTCCCAGTGGTAGAATTCCTCAACCTGATGAGATCAGGTATGCAAGCTGATTTTATTGAATAACAGAATTGGAAAGGACCTTAGAGGTCTTCTAGTCCAACCTCTTGCTCAGGCAGGAAACCATTTCAGACAAATGATTGTCCAGTTTAAAAACTTCCAATGTTGGAGCATTCAACAATTTCTGGAGACAAGTTGTTACATTGATTAAATGTTCTAACTGTCAGGAAATTTCTCCTTAGTTCTAGGTTGCTTCTTTCATCCATTGCTTCTTGTCCAAGCTTTCTGTTCGTTTCTTATCTTGTGGTTGAATTCTTTCTTTTGGGATGGCATTCAATCTACAGGAAATGTAGTAAAGTTTACTTGATTATATTATAGACCCTGTTAACTTTTACTATAGGTAGTCTCAATTTACAACCATTTACTTTGTGATCATTTGAAATAACAATGACTCTGAAAAAAAGTGACTCGCAACCATTCCTCACACTTACAACTGTCACAGCACTGACACAGTCACATGACAAAATTCGGTCACTTGGTAACTGGCATGTATTAACAGTTGCAGCATCATAGGGTCATGTGATCACGATTTGCAACCTTCCCACACAGCTTCCAACAAGCAAAATCAATGGAGGAAGCTGGATTCGCTTAATAACATATGATTCAGTTAATAGCTAAAGTGCTTTGTTTAATAATCTTGCAAAATGTCATAAAAATGGGTAGGATTCACTTAACAACTGCCTTTCTTACTGTAGCAGTAGAAATCCTAATCTCAATTGTGGCTGTAAATCAAAGACAACCGGTGTATGTTTTGGGTATTTTTTTCAGTCTTACTTTTGTTCTTTTAAATCCTTTTATTTTTATTACTGCTTTAGCTCTTGCTAAATTGATTTGGGAAAAGATAGGGAGGGGAGGATTTACATAAGTGTTTTTTAATATAAAAAGTAATAAAAATATCTCTCTTCTAACCATAGGTCAGAATCGGGTGATAGACATTTACCTACAATTTGCCGAGAAGATCATGAAATTAGAGATTATTATAATGATGATTACTATCTGGATGATCAGGAATATTTTAGTGGTGATGAGTATTATGAAGAAGACAGTATGTTGTCAGGAAACTGGTAAGTTTAAGTTTCATTTAAACAAATAATGTAGCGGCTCTTGTACATCAGAGATGAGATTCTTCTGTAGCATCACAGATAACTTATCCAGTTTGTGAGTGTCTCCAGTGGGTCCACCTCTCCACCTCCAGCCCCAGTTCCCTCCTCATCACTGCTAGAACTCCTGAGAGAACTCCCTCAATAGGATTGGCTGTTCTGTGCTTTACCTTCCTTTCTTGAAAAGAAAGGCAGAAGACTGACGTGATTCAGGAGTAGATCCTGACAGTTCCTTTTTTTCCTGATGGGGAAAGGAGGACCCTTAAAAGACCTGCTGTTTCTAAGAGGATATAAGGAATAATGGTTTCCATTATCCTCCAGCATGAAGAAGCCTATAGCATCTGGAGGCCTGGAGGAACTTCAGTTCTTCTCCTTACAGATCTACTCAAAAATAGATGTTGTCAGGGTTCCAAGTAACACCCCTAATGAAAGAAAACTCTGAGGCTTGAGTTTCCTCAAAGTTCCATTTTATTCCCAGGTGTGCCAATATCACAAATCACAATCACAAATTGCATTGTCACATCCATGTACAATACAATAGCAGAGTTGGAAGGGACCTCGGAGGTCTTCTAATCCAACCCCCTGCCTAGGCAGGAAACCCTATACCATTTCAGACAAATGACATATCTAATAAAATGGAACTTTGAAGAAACTCAAGCCTTGGTGTCTTCTTTTGTTAGGGTGTTACTTGAAACCCTGACAACACCTATCTCTGAGTAGATTTGTAAGGAGAAGAACTGAAGTTCCTCCAGGCCTCCAGATGTCTCTGCTATCACGCACCTCCTTTCTTTCTCTGGCCCCTCTCCTTCTCTTGCTTGCCCTGGCAGCACCTGGCAGCCGAGTGAGGGAAGGAGGCGCAGGATAAAGCAGTTCCTGCCGCTAAGGGTGAAGGGGAGCGCCCCTCCAGTCATCCTCTTGTCTCTGCTTAACCCCCCGCCATCATTTCTTTGGCCCTTGTGACCAGGCAGTGCAGGGGAGGAGTGGGAGGGAAAGCAGGAGGAGGCAGGTGGGCGAAGAGAGAGAGGGAAGAAAAACTTGCCCGGCCATGTGCTGTCTTCACCCATGCAAGTGGCGTTTTGCTGCGCCTGCCCCAACGAGCAAAAGAGGCACCGGCCACAAACCGCCTGCCCATGTTCAAACCAGCCTGCCTCCTCTCTCCCCACATGGGCTCTCTGGAGGGGGAGGGAAGGTCTCTCCCAAGACTGGCTCCTTTCCTTCCCTCCTGCAGCAGCAGTCCATAGGGGGAGGGCACGGACTGTTCAGCAGTGGCAGAGGAGGTGAGAAATTTTCACTGATTCGGTGGCGTGGCTAAGTGGGGTGGGGGCATGTGACTGAGTGGGTGTGTGCGTGAATGATGTCAAGTTGGCCATGCCTAGCCATGCCCACTGAACCAGTAGTAAAAATATTTGAAACCCACCCCTGGTTTACATCCTGAGATTCTTTAACACCATCAGACAACAACACATGCATATCCCAGGTCTTGGGAAGGACTCAATAGGTGCATAAAGATACCAAATCCAGGCTAAACATCTGATTGTGCAATGAATCATAATAGAATTCTATACCAAACAGGAAAGAATGGGGTGAAAAAGGTAAAATGGAAATAATGGATCAGCAAAGAAATTTTATACTAAATGTTGTACTTCATAGTAGACTATACAAATTAAAAAATAGATTACTGTTGCTGGATTTTTCATTTTTACAGTTTTAGGTATCTATAACATTAGAGAAGACGCAGTGGCTCAGAGTCTAAGACACTGAGCTTGTCGATCAGAAAGGTCGACAGTTCAGCAATTCGAATCCCTAATGCCGTGTAACAGAGTGAGCTCCCATTACTTGTCCCAGCTTTTGCCAACCTAGCAGTTCAAAAGCACATAAACATGCGCGTAGAAAAACAGGGACCACCTTTGGTTTGAAGGTGACAGCGTTCCGTACACTTTCGGCATTTAGTCATGACGGCCATATGACCACAAAGACATCTTCGGACAGTGCTGGCTCTTTGGCTTTGAAATGGAGATGAGCGCTGCCCCCTAGAGTTGGGAATGGCTAGCACATATGTGTGAGGGGAACATTTACCTTTACCTTTAATATTAGAGATGTTTAATCTACTCTTAGTACTGGGCTTGCCTGCGACCAAGGTGTAATTTGATACCTACCAAATTATCAACGTCCCATCAAATTCTCATGTTTTGGTGATGCTTGGAATCTAACTAATCCATATTCTTCACTAGATCATTTCATCAGACTCACTGAACATTTTCATTTTAACAATGCAATTTTCTCTATTTCCTTATTAATCACCGATCAATACAGTTTCCCCCATTTGTGTGCTGTTTTAAAAAGTGGCCAGTGAGTTGTATGAGTTTTGTACGTTAGAAAAATAGGATGCTTGGAACTGAAGTACCTTGTTAAGAGAAGGAAGTTCTTGCAACAAGTACTAGTTACAAAATTGCAGGATAGAAAATAGGGCAAAAACCACTCATACGTAATTGCCAAAGTGCATTTCCCCCCACTATGCTTCTCTAAAATCCTCTCATTTGTATTTAAAAATAATTTAAAAATGACTGTGAAATATAAACATAACTCCAAAATAAATTTGCAGGAGAATGAGTTGGTTACTTTAAATCAATTTAATGCTGTCTAGATATATTGGAGTACAAGATTTAGAAATTCCGTTTGGGCATTCCTGACCCAGGTTGGTGGGAAATTCTGAAGGCATGCTAGATATTAATCGCTATTACTGTTTTTCTTCTTAAAAATTACCTCAGTGTTTTAGTTTTAGTTTTAGTTTACAGGAAGGAGAGGTAATTCATAATTTTGGAGCAAGTTACAAATTTTGGAATCCTTCAGTTTTCTATGGTGATCACTACCAATTATCTGTTTCTTTACCTTTAGGCATTCTCACGACTACCATAGCACATGTCACTGTAATGATTTAGATTTTGAACGGCCAAAGGGTTATCATCACCCACATGGTTTTTTTGAGGAAGATGACTCACCCGTGTATTATGATTCCAAAAGATCTCCTAGGAGACGGCTGCTACCTCCAACACCTACATGTGAGTTCACTACAGAAGCTGGCTTTGTGGATGTGTTTGCTTTACTGTTAGGTCCATGTGTATTCTCTGCCTGTGCTCTCAACTTTAGTTGATTTAAGTCATACAAAGGGAACGTTCCAGTGACCCAAGGGGAAAGGAAGTAAGGAGGAGTTTTTCTTTGGGTGTGTGTGCTTTTTGTAGCTTCTCATCTCTCCTTTTTATAACTGAGGACCATTGTTGTATTCCATACACAACTGTAATAGCAGAATTAATAGCAGATTAATTTAGTTTTTTTATTGGATTGCTTACAATAATTGCTTCTCCCACCCCCACTACTGGAAATGTGTCCTTAATTTTCCCCAACAGCCAAAATTAGAGTTGGTGCATATTTTAATAGTTTAGATGGCTGCAATTTTAACATTTCATTTTGTTTAACAAAATAGCACAACTCCACAGAGAAACCTTTTGGAAATGAGCGAACGTAATAACTAAAAATGCACAGACCCCACAATAAACATCAAAGTTAATATTAACTTTGGAAAAATACATATTCATAAATAACAAAGTAACATTGTAAGATATTAGACTGTGCAACGGTGTGACACTAGCATTTCTCTGCAATATCTATAAGGAGCCAAGCCTTATCGGGGGGGAAATAATCGTAGCTGCTAAAAAGGTGCTGTATTTCAGGTTTTCCCAACCTCAGCAACTTTAAGATGTGTGGACTTCAACTCCCAGAATTCTCCAGTCAGCATGCTACCACATTGCTGGACAGCTTGATAACCGAGTCCCCTCGGGGAGAGGGGGCGGTCTAGAAATCCAATAAAATAAATAAATAAACCAGTGCACTATTCAAATGGACATTTGCAAAATAATGCTTAAGACACAACAATAACCCTGTGAAGCAGGTTAGGATGAGACAAAGATAGGAACAGAGAGATTGACCTGAAGTCACCCAGATAGCTTTCATGCATAAACAGGGTCTAGAATTCACACCCTCCTGGTTTCTAGGCCAGAAACCATGAGCACAAAGCTCATCCTTCAAAGTTTGAGGAAAACTTTTACGTTCTCCTTACAAATTAAGAAAAAGGAGGGGAGAGGGAGAAGCATGTAAGTGATCCTTATGAAACTCAGATGTCGCAATACTATAATGATTTGAATTCTGGTTTTCATAGAAGCCTGACCCATACTTGACTCAGTCTTACATCACTCAGTCCTGCATCGCTTTTGATATTCAGTACAGGAACAAACATTTCTTAGAAATTAACACTCTCTAGCTGACCTGATTTGTCTTAGATAGAGATCTGAAAGTAGTGACGTTATCTTTTACAAGGTGAGATTAAAAGTTGAAACTTCCTAATAACTTCAACTGTGAGGGCAAATAAAGAGTTGAAACTTTCTGATAAGATAGGCTGTGAAGGCAAATAAGAGGCCCAAAGGAAAAGAAAACCTACTTCTTGTGCTTTCATTCTGTATAGCTTCTACTTCTAATAGATGCAGTAATTAACACGGCATCGAATGGCTGATGGCATGATCTTGCTTGCTTGCTTCTGCCTGCCTGCCTGTCTACAAAATTAAGGATGGAAATAAGAACCCTGAGGGCCAACCCACTCTCTTTTCTTCCCTTTCCATGGTCACTCTCCCACCAGAACAAAATTAAGCTGTTGAAATACAGTAGTAACATGGCCACATTTCAGTACCACAAATTAGTGCTAGGAACCTCAAGAGTGAGCATCAGAGCAAAAGCCTTCTGGAAGGTGAACAACTCCATTCCGTAATTAACTTCTCACACACCCATACCAGTATTAAAGCAGCAAGCTTAGCCTCTGCTTCTCTTGGACTATCATCTTGTCACCAGTGCGTTCTCCTTCAGCAAACCAGTGGATTGGGATGTCTTATCAACAATATCATGGTTGTCCCAAAGATGCTTTTCAAAAGGCAATTGGATTTCTTAGGGGTTTTCCTTAAAAAAGTTTTAGCTTCTCATCCAAGAAGTTTCTTCAGTTCAAACTCCACCTTAAGAGATTTATCCAACTGCTCCTATGACACCTCTAGAAAGCAGTAACAACCCATTCCACCTTTTCATATTTCAGCCAATCGCCGCTCTTCCTTTAATTTTGAATGCCTCCGCAGGCAGAGCAGTCATGATGAATTACCACCTTCCCCTACCTTTCATCAACGCACTGCTTTACCTCTGCATTTAATGCAACAGCAGGTAAGTGAAAGCTTAACTTTAGCTGCATAGCTTTGTAACACTGTTTTGAAACTCGCAGATACAGCTAGTCCTCAGGTTATGATAACAATTGGGACTAGTGTCATTAAGCAATGTAGTTGAAAAATTAAGTGTCAAATCACTGCATTGTTTCACAGTGGCAATCCTGGCAGTCCTGGTTGCCATTGTGACAGCAAGATGCATGGATTGTTAAATGGGAAGCAAGGGGAGTTCCAGATAAGGACTATGGGGATGCAATAAGACAGGGATACTATCGGAGGGAATGGCTTGAGACCCATAGCATGCTACACATGAGCACAAAAAGGCCAGGGATGGCACAAGCACAAGGCTGCTGTGGCAAGGCATGAGTGCAGGAAGGCCATAGGGAGTTACCAGAATGACTTACAACCTTCCCTTCTGGCTTCTGTATTGATTTTGCTTGTGGGAAGTTGATCGGGATGATTGGAAGTGATAATCACTGATTGCAAGGTGCTGCAGCAATCATAAATGCGAACTGGTTGCCAAGTGCTCAAAATTCCGATCACATGTCCATGGTGGCACTGCGGCAGTTGGAATTTTGAGGGCTGGTCATCAGTATCACTCATTCGAGGCTGTCACAACTTCAATCACCAAATGAGTGGTCAGAAAATGAGGGCTTCCTCTATTCCATGGTGGGACTCCCCGAGGAGGCTAAAAAAACATGGCAGATAACTTTGCTCCAAGCTCAGTCTCAAGAGCTATGAAAAGGCTTTTGAGCAAGGAAAAGAAAAGCATGACTAGTTGCCAGTGAATAGCGGCTACCTGGAACTGATAGCCTAACTTCCCTACATCAGAAGTAATAAAAAGAATCAGATGACAGGTTACCCATTTTCCATATTTTAAAATAAGGGACAGTTCCAAGGAGAGAGAAGGAGAAAAAGGGAAACTCAACTTTGTCAGTTTCTGAGTATTGTCATCTGTGTGTCCCCAGTGAAGCAAGGTGAGAAGCTAAAAGGTCTTCACTCAAATTGTAAAACAATTTCATCACCAACAATACCTCCAAAGAATCTACGTAGATATTCCAGCTAGATTTTACCTGGGCAGAATCACTAATAGCAAATACAATCTGACTTCTTTCCCAAATGAAACATCCATTAAAAAACACATCTGGAAGGAAGCCATTATATTTTTAAAAATTGCTTACAATGAGTGTAACTGAGTTACAAAAACATATTTTGAAATGTTACAATTAAAACCCTACCCTTGAGATACTGACATGTCAGGGAACAAAGAATAATACTCACATAGAGATACAGTAGATATTGCAATGCAAATATATTATGTATCTACTACATACCCGTGTCTTTCTGTGTGTATTGAGCAGTATTCATAAACATTCATATAACTAGATGGAAGCTGCAGATAAAACCATAATCAATTCTGAATATAATTTACCATCATTTCTCATGAAACAGAAAAGCAGAGAGAAGTCAAGTAATGTTCCATGGTAAACAACAACATTTTAGGACACCTAATTTGAGGGTCTCTGGCACACATTAATGGTGTTACATATGGGCATGCGGGCAGAGAAGCAAAGAATGTATTTTGAGGTTAGCATCCTAATACAGCAAGCATCCAATGCTAATCAAAATTCCAAAAGTTTTCCAAATCTACTAAAGCTGCTAATAATACATGTTTAAATATGCTTTATTATATGAACCAGAGAAGAGAAATAAGTGAGTTTCCTGTATGAATGCATTAAGAAAGGGAGAGCTTCCATTGTGCCTTTATCCATTGCTCTCCTTTCATTATTCCTGAGTCTTTTAAACCCTAGAAACCTGGAATGGCAGGGGCAGCTTGGTGATTTCTCACAGCTGATACTTAAAGAAACATTGCCTCTATAAGCTTGGAATGGTATGAGCGTTTCATCTCTTCCTCAGGTCATGGCGGTTGCAGGTCTGGATGCCACTAAAGTGCACAGGCATTCTCCAAGTCGCTCAACACGTTCCTGGGCTACACCACCCAACCGGGACCGCACTCTTTTTTACACACCTCTCATACAAGTTGATCAACCTGATTCTACAGAATATATGAATGGTAGCTTGCCGTCTTTACATAGGAGCTCCTGGTATACCGATGACCCTGATATTGCATATCGGACATTTACACCAGCTAATTTGACTGTACCAAGTGACTTTAGGCATAAGTATAGTGACAAGCAGAGAAGCGCCGACAGTTTGGTAGAAGCGGTAAGTGTTTCAGACCTTCATTCTGAGCTGGTCATGAAATAACCTCTGAAAATGGAGTGTTATCTAACCTTACAAATACTTTGTTTTACCGTATTATGTTATGAGAAATGGTACATTCAGAATAAAATATACTTTGCATCAGGGGTGTCAAACCGGCGGCCTGTGAACCAGATGCGTCAAGCTCAGGCCACGTTCACCCCACCTCTGCAAATGGGAAAAATATTGTGAAACGTCATGTGACAGAAACATGACGTCGCGGGTTTGACACTTGTGCTTTATGATAAAATTATAACAATAGCAATAGCACTTATTTTTTATTTATTTTTATTTTATTTTATTTAAATTTATATCCCGCCCTTCTCCACAGAGGACCCAGGGCGGCGTACAGGAAATTTAAAAACACACAAATACAAAGATAAATATATAATTTAAAATAAATATTAAACATTCCCATCCTGTACTAAAACCAAATTTAAAATACCCAATTTAAAAACTTCCTAAAAGTCCCCACGGGAGGTTAGGCTAGGCCGGCTTGTTGGAACAAATATGTCTTTAGACATTGGCGGAAGAGGCGGAGGTCGGTGATGGTACGTAATTCAGGGGGTAGGTCATTCCAAAGGGCTGGGCCCGCCACAGAGAAGGCTCTTCCCCTGGGTGTCGCCAGTCGGCATTGTCCGGCCGACGGCACCCTGAGAAGGCCCTCTCTGTGGGAGCGTATCGGTCTAAGGGATGTATGGGGCAGGAGGCGGTCTCGCATGTAACTAGGCCCCGAGCCATGGAGCGCTTTAAAGATGGTCGTCAAAACCTTGAAGCGCACCTGAAAGGCCACAGGAAGCCAATGCAGCTCGCGCAGGATCGGTGTTATGTGGGAGCATCTAGTGGCCCACATAATCACCCGCGCGGCTGCGTTTTGGACTAGCTGATGAAACGCCCCCCTGGCCACGGCCGCCACATGGTCCTCCAAGGACAGCCGGGAATCCAGGAGGACACCCAAATTGCGCACCCTCTCCACGGGGGCCAGTGTTTCGCCCCCAATGGTCAGAGTTGGAGTAATCTGGCTGAACCGGGGTGCCAGAAATCACAGCCACTCAGTCTTGGCAGGGTTGAGCTTGAGTTTGTTACCACCCATCCAGATCCGTACGGCTTCCAAACACCGGGGCAGCACTTCGGCGGCATCGTTGGGGTGGTTTGGGGTGGATATGTACAGCTGAGTGTCATCAGCGTACAGGTGGTACTCCACCCCAAAACCACGGATGATCTCACCCAGCGGCTTCATATATGTGTTGAAAAGGAGGGGTGAGAGGACCGACCCCTGAGGAACCCCACATAAGAGAGGCCTCGAGGTCGACCTCTGCCCTCCCGTCAACACATATTGCGACCGACCAGAGAGGTAGGACGAGAACCACTGCAGAACGGTGCCTCCCAGCCCCAACCCCCCCAATCGGTGCAATAGGATACCATGGTCGATGGTATCAAAAGCCGCCGAGAGGTCTAATAGGACTAGGATAGAGGAATATCCTCTATCCCGCGCCCTCCAGAGATCATCAACCAACGCGACCAATGCCGTCTCGGTGCTGTGACCGGGTCGGAAGCCGGAACTGTTGGGCTACCACACTCTCAACAACCTTCACCAGAAAGTGAAGGTTGGAGACCGGACGATAGTTCTCTAATAAAGCTGGGTCCAGGGACGGCTTCTTGAGGAGGGGCCTCACTACCGCCTCTTTCAAGACGGCAGGTAAGGACCCCTCACTCAAAGATGCGTTGACAATGCCCTGGAGCCAGCCTCGTGTCTTCTCCCAGGATGCCAGTACAAGCCAGGAGGGACACGGGTCCAATAAATATGTGGTCGCCCTAAGTTTCCTTGACAACCTGTCCATATCCTCGGTGGTAACAAAGTCAAACTCCTCCCAAGAAGGAACCTCAAGACTAGTCTCGGACAGTCCCACCGGGCCACTGTCGATGGAGGGTAGCTCATTCCGAATCCGAGTGATTTTCTCCTGCAGATAAATCCCAAATTCCTCTGCTTGCCCTTGCAGAGGGGCTTCCCGCGGCCTCTGATGAAGGAGGGAGCGGGTTACCCCAAACAGGGCGGCAGGGCGGTTATCTGCGGATGCAATAAGGGTGGCACAATACTCACATTTGGCCACCCTTATCGCCACTAAGTAAGCCCTAATATGGGTTCTCACTAGTGTTCGGTCGGCTTCGGAGCGAGAGGATCTCCATCTGCTCTCTAGGCGTCTCTTGTGGCGCTTCATCTCCCGAAGCATAGAACTTAGACTTCTATACTGCTTCACAGTGCTTTACAGCCCTCTCTAAGCACTTTACAGAGACAGCCTATTACCCCAACAATCTGGATCCTCATTTTACTAATCTCAGAAGGATGAGAAGCTGAGTCAACCTTGAACTAGTCAGGATCGAATTACTAAACTGCTGGCAGTTGGCAGTCAACAAAATTAGTCTGCAACACTGCATTCTATCACTGTACCATCATGGCTCAAATTACATTCTTTTCAAAACACATACTTATTCTTCTATTTCATTTTTATCCCGAAGTATAGAGGTTAACATAGTGTCATTTACCATTATCTGAATTTATGTTTTTTTTTCATTAACACAAAAATAATGCTTTAATATTTCACTGACCATAAGATGCTTGTATACTGTACAATAAATATAAGCATTTAATATGATTCCATGACATTTGTGCATTTTGATAATAGTTTTTCCAGTCTTCAAGTTTCAAAATATAAAGACATAATCTGTCTAATAAGCAAATGGCTGCTATTGTCAATTCTGCATGCCCTAGTTGACAACAGTCATTTGAATGAAAGGAGCATTCTGGAAATTTATCTGTGAAAATAACAGATGTATTTTCTTAACATTGTGTTCTAAATGTGTAGTCAAGAAATTGGATGTGGGAGATCCAAAGCAAGCTTTGATGCATGAACACCTACTTGAATGTATCAATAACATTTGGTTCTATGTCAAGTAATAGATTGCTTAGCAAATACATATCAATAGTAACAAATTATTTGCTAGATTATAAAAAAGAAAAACAAGAAGTTGGGAAATATTGTAGGTTTTTAAGAAATTTAATCCAGGGGTGTCAAACTCAAGGCCGACAGGCTGAATCCCGCCATCCTAGAAACAATGAAGGACTGTCCTGAGGTGCCTCTGCCAGTGAAAATGGAGCTTGGGAGAGCCATGTGTGGCCCTTACAAGCTCTGTTTTCACTTGCAGAGTTGCAGGAGACTGTCACAGCGAGAATGGAGGTTGGAAGTCCTCAATGAAATTGCATTTGATACCCCTGCTTTAATTTAATAACCACTTTAGTTGCCTTCCTTTGAGAATCTCTTCAGCAATAGACCCATGCTTGCCTCATAAGCTTCTGCTGTTCTGCACTGTTGCTTTTGATAACATACTGCTAACATAATGTTTATGCTGTTACCTTTTCAGGTGCTTATATCTGAAGGATTAGGACACTATGCAAGGGACCCAAAGTTTGTTTCTGCAACAAAACATGAGATTGCAGATGCTTGTGACATGACTATTGACGAGATGGAAAGTGCTGCAAGCCACCTTCTCAATGGAGACATTAGCAATGGAACTAACGGTGACATGTTCCCTATTTTAAATAGACAAGATTACGAACTTCAAGAATTTGGTCCCGGCTTTAGTGATGAAGAGCCGGATACCGGAAAATATGAAGAAGACTTATCTGATGAAATGATATGCATTACAACCTTATAGTATTTAGTGAGGGGAAAAAATGTTTGATTTTAAAACAAACAGAAGTGCCTCCTAGTTCTATGATGCTAGGCACTAGTTGGGATCAATGAGGAATCAAGCTTTGCATGAGTGATGATATTGTTATGTTGTGAGGAAGCCATACTTTTATTTATTAGTACGTGTTTCCGGTACGATGAATCAGGATTCGAATGATTTCTTCAAGGCCTTTGCTACAGTCGCGAGCTCATCAGGGAAAGAAGGCAGATCTTTAGAACCAAGAAGATTCTAACCCGTTTGTGTTAAAACAAAAACAGAGAAAATGGAACGATTGCTGTCTTCCAATTGTGTTCTGCTGCCTTCCAGGGTGTTCACAATTCTCAGTGGAAAAAAAAGATTGGCACTTTTAACAAGGTCTTCAGAAGGCTGTGGTGATGACAATCAAAGATGTCATTACCTCTGATCACAAAGCATATCAGAAATCCACTGCATTCAGCATATCCACTCAGATATATTGTTTTCAAATTTGCTTATTATTATTATTATTATTATTTTTTGGGGAAAAGTTCCTTAATACATTTTATCAAACTCTTTTTTGCAAGAGATTGTTTCATCCGCTGCTGAAAGCGTTTTTCTCATATGTAACAGAAGTTTACATAGTAAAATATCATTAAAAATAGTCTGTTTTATGACTATCATATCAAGGGCAAAATACACTGGAATATTTGCATTTTTACTAATGCACTTGCAACCAGGTTAAAGTAGAGTTAGATAGGACAGTTTGTTAAAAACTATATAGCAGAGATTATTGTAAATAAATTCTAATCTACCATAATTTGTATTTGTAAAGAGATGTTCTATATTTTGTAATTATTGTACCGTAATTGAACCGCAGCAATATTTATGGAGCCTCATTATTGTAATTCTTCACTGAATTCTAAATAGAAGTATTTTTACTTGGACTGTATAGCACTATAGAATTAAATATTTAAATAGAGCCACCTTCATTATAAAATGTTTTTGAAGTAAAGATTTTAAAAAAAACTTGATGCAACAGATTTTATAAAATATTTTCAGTCAATTGGATTCTCACTTTACAATGTTAAGATATAGAAAATGAGTAATTACAATCCTGTATTTGGAAAGCTATTTGGAATCTGCTGTCTTTTTGACAGAAAACAAACTGTGGATTTATTTATCTCTACGACAACTCTTGCAATAACAGCTAGAAACAAGAATAATGAAAAAAGCTATCCGTTTGGCAAGGTTTTCTTTTACTTTGAAATAAACACAGATTGAAGGTGCAATCCTACATCATTTTCCTGATCGAAAGCCCTATTGTATAAAATGGGGTTTTTTAATGAAGGTGCATAGGATTGGACCATCATGAGCATTCTTCTTGGTAAAGATTTCCTACATAGATATAATTTACAAGATGGATAGTTAACAAGTTACACAGCTTGAAGTGGAATGTATGATGATGATGATGATGATGATGATGATGATTTACATAACCAAAACATTCCTAAACTGGTGAGAAAATGGCATGGTTGACAAACTTTTTGATGTTCTACATGTAATGTTTCAGGATTTGTTTTTATGCAATCAAAGGAGGGCTTTAATGTTGTTTGTGATGCAGTAAAATCCCGATACTGAAGATAATATGATTTTGGAAATCAATAAATATCAAAAGTTTATTTTATTAACATTGGATAAATGGACTTGTTCTGCCAAGCAACTTTATCAGGGTTATCTGTATTAACAAAATAGGTAGCAACTGTCACGTTTCAAAAGTGTGACACACACAGCTAAGATTAATATAAACATTTTTGTACACAGTGGCAATTTGCTATGAATACCTTACAAACCTCTTCTTTCAAATGTCAGGAGAGAATTTAAAGGTTTGTACATTATTTCTTGACCTACATCATTTTGTATGAAAATAAATGCAAAATGTTACTGAGAATAAAATTGTGTAATAAAGTTATTATACTTTGTCTCTTTTTACCAAGATATGCAATTCTAAAGATTGGTGGTTTCTTTTGGCCCCATAGTTCTGTGTCTGAGCTATAAGGTTCTACAGGCGTTGATTCTTCTCTCACTGATCTATCTCCCTAACACCACAGGGAGCAGTTTTCACAGGAAGTAGGAATCAGTTGTCACTCCTTTGTTCACAACCTGAATTTGCAAGTGATGTCATGGCAACAGGAAACATACTCTCTCTGTGATCCAACTGAGGCTTTCAGGATAATGTACAGTGAAATAGCTGATGCTGCTTTTGAACTATTTTGAACTGGGAGACAAGACACAAGAGAATTCAGTAGGGAGTTGGTTGCAATGGCTGTCACGACAAGGTAACCAAAGGAGCTGGTGTCAGAGTTTGGCTTGTGGACCAGGGTTGCCAGAATTGTCAGGCAAAAGGTGTTGATGCCTCAATGAAAGCTGGTCTGAAAATCTCACTAGTGAATCTGGGCAATGTATAGGATGAGGGTGGAGGTTCGTTCTCTGAACTTGTGGGTTGGCTTCTGAACTTTTCATTAACAGGGTGGGTAACATCTTCAGCAGAGTTTAGGGGATGTTGGTCAGTGTTTTGTTTATAAGGGCTTCATATAGTCAGCTGGTCCTGTGATGATGATGTCACAGCAGGCGAAAGTCATATCAGACCAAGGTCTTGTGATGGGTTAGGAGTGGGTGTGTTAAGTGAGGGTTTTGTGGTGGGTTTTGTAATGGTCATATATGAGTCACCAGTGAGAGTCTTGTGATGTGGAGGTTACATCAGGTATGTACATTGGGGGGTAAAGTGCTGATTGGGGGTGGGCTTGCATGGGTTGATTGAGGGTCGGTACTGTTTCTTGTTGGCTGTGCGGTTGATTTGAATTCTAAGGGGTTTGTAGGCTGCATGTATCAGGTTTGGAAGCTGTAGGCTGCATGTATCTCGATGTGTGTTGATGGAATATATACACATCGAGATACATGCAGCCTACAGCTTCCAACAAGCCATAAGAGGACCAGAAAACAGTGAGATGTTTTGCCCTATTAAAGCTGTTGAAGCCCTTAGGGACTATGTAACAAGAGTCACCCTGGATGAGAACTTTCTTCTCCAAAGTGAAAGTAGGATTGATCCTCTAAATTCCTGTCACAATGGGGTAGAAACTGGGTCAGGTAAAATTAGAAGGAATGGAGAGGAAAATGGATATTTGACTGAGATCAAAGGTAGGCAGATTACTGCCAATTGAGTGTGGCAGAGATAATTTCTAAGACAATGTCTAGTTGGCTGAAAGGCAGTGAGGATGGCATGTAGGCAAATTGAGGGGAAAGGAAAAAGAAAAGTGTGATAGTTTCAGGTCAAGTCAAGGAAGCTATTATGATAGTGGTGCTGGGCAAACCATTATGGAAAGGGAGAGAGGCACTTTGGTCCTTGGATCTTGCCATTCAAATTCTGATAGTTGATGAACAAACAAGCTGGTGCATGTTACTGAAGCCTGAAATCTATGAAGGCACAGATGCTACTCTTTTAGAGATAGGCTTTATTATATTTATTGTACCCGAGGTTTTAATGTTTTATGATTGCCTGTTCACCACCCTGAGTCCCGCAAAGGAGATAGGACAGTATATAAATTTGAATAAAGTGAAAGTGAAAGGCTCTCCAAGATTCTGACTGCTTCACTATTCATGATTCTAAGGAAAGGGAAGGGTGGCTGTGATAGTCAGGAAAATCTTGAGGGTAATCAAAGGCACTCTAAGGTGATATGGTATCTGATTCTTACTGTGTGATAGTGTATCTGTGTGGAGTTCAGGCTGAAGGAACAAGTAGGGAATAATGTTTGTCTATCACTTTCCAGGCTGCATGGCTAATCTCTTCCTGAAATTGCAGAGTTGGATTTCAAACCCTCTCAGCTGTTTATGCTGAAGTATTTCAATCTTATGCCTTCATTGGCTCAGGACAACCATGAACTCTTCTTAAATAATATTTGTCCTGATGCATGTACATGGTTTTATATTATAATTCTTCAGTCTCAGTCCACCTATCCCATCTTATCATTCCATCTTATTGCTCTTTCTTTTCTGGAGGCCTAGAAAAGAAAATGTCGTTTATAAGTTCCTGTAAATACAGCTCATTGATTAATTTAACTATCTGTGTGACTGAGTTAGTTCACTACTAAATCCATCCTCCTATGGGTTAGCTGATTAGCCATTTTTAACAGAACACTTCCCAGTTGTTCTGTTGATTAAAGTCAACTTCCTCTAGTTTTCAATTAAGGATGTAAACAATCTTGCTTAATGAGACCAATTCAGTGCAAGGCCTTTATTACTCTCTTGTTTTTAAACAATAAGACAGAATAAATTATGGTATTGCCTATAGTAAAAGTGAGCAAAACAAATAAAGAAAACTAGGGCTATAGTTATTTATATTAATTAGAATTTGTTTATTTCAGAAATAAAATATTTTTGCAAAGCACAAGAAGCATAATTTAACCATGATTATTTCTACTAAAATTCCTTCAGCATGACTTCTATTATTTTAGAAATCTTTAGTGACAATTGAAAAAAAATGGCCTAAATGTACCAGATATAGAATATAGATCAAAGTAGTCTAACATAATTCTGCTTCAACTATTTAGAATGACAATTCTATTTCATTCTGAGATTAAATGCTACCTTGTGTACTAGAAAAAATACATTGTTACTTTCTCTTACCTTTAGACCGGATGTGAAAATATGCAACGTACTAGCCCATCACATCAAAAGCCATAAACTACATTCTATTTTTGTTATTTTTCTTTCCACTGTTTTGTACTAATATACAGAACCTGACTTCTGTGGTAAAAATGTACTATGCATACCATCAAATGTCTGTTTACAACAATTCTGTGGTTAATTAGATGCTTCCAAGCATCTATTATTAACAAATATTAACTGAAATAAAGCATCATTTCTATTGTACATCCTTTTTCTTGACACTGAAAGTAGATTTTTGATTTAGTGGTATAGAAAAACATATTAAGTGCTGCTACTATTTATACATGTTCCTATAGAAAAAGTAGGCCACGATTGGTTCCTATGGAGGCAAACTTCTAGTGCAGGGCAAAAAGTTAACGCTGAGTTTCCAGAGTTTTGGGTTTATATACCAGAACATTTTTGCCTTGAAGTGGTTGTAATCCCAAGATGATATCAGCAGCCTTCTCTGCTATCATGATGGTTGGGGCATTTAAATTCCCACTAACAATACTGGGCATTATTGAGGCATCAACTACTCTTAAATTTTCTGTGCCGATAACTTTGGTCTCAGGATCAACCACAGCAGTAGGATCAGAATTCTGTCCCATTTTGCAAGTGCACGAAGGATGATAGGCAGTATCGGATTTTTGTCTTACGAAAGCATCTATTTCTTTGTCAGACTGAATATGTTCCCCTGGTTGAATCTCAGGTCCGCGGAATTCTTCAAATGCTTTCTGAGCAAAGATCTCCCTGGCTAATTTCACACACTGGCGAAACTCCCAGACATCTATTTCTGTTGAAAGAAAACAAAACAAAGCCACAATGATTCCATGTACAACCAATATGAATATTAATGCTACATTCCTTTCTTTTCAGACAACCATTCAGAGTAAAATGGCACAACCTAAGATACAGGAAAGGCAGGTAAGGTAGATATTGCTTTTGAATTTTAGTACCGGTATCTATTCACCATAAAAGAGTAAAATTTGAATATAAAATGAGGAAAATTGAATAGGTTTCCTGTACACACCAGTTGCTCTGACACTCTTCCCCAACTTAAGAGAGATCTGATCATTATAGTAACCCAAAGTATGCGGAAAGAGCGAGGCACTTAAAATGGGAGGTTGAGGGCTTTATGAGTATCTGGAGAGATGCTACAGGTAGTCCTTGAGAAAGTCCCTTTATTGAGATCAACAATGTAGTTGTTAAGCAAAGTGGTTGCTAAGTCAAAGTGTGACCGTGCTTATGATCTTATTTGGGGTTTCCTTTGCTTTACAATCATATAAAGCTTGTAAATGTGAGGACTGGACATGAAGTTACATTTTCATCACTACTATAACTGCAAACTGTCACTAAATGAGACAGTTGCTGAACAAGGACTATCCATTGCAGCAAGAGCAAAAAAAACAAGCCTCGCTTTTTGGGTCCTACTCAATAAATTACTGTCTGACAATCCTGACAAATTTCTAGAGAATAGAAGACTTAAGCATAATTGGGAAACATTTACTTGTACTCATTTTGCACATGTGGCAAAGGATAATCTTTACTAGATAATGCAGTCACTATTCCATGTTTGACAAAGTTCGGGACTGATGAAAGAGGAAAAGATACAAAGAAATGGGAAATGCCATCAAAATAAGACTACCAGTATGGTATGCCATTGTCTATAGAAAGTGTAATTGTCTATATTGTGAGGTGTAATTATAGAAAGGAGTTTAATTCTCACTTCTCCGGCTCGACTTTCCGACCGCTACTCCCCTCCGCGGGGAGGCGGAACCTGAATCACCAATCTGGTTCCGCCCCAGGCGCTTGATGGACCCTGATGGGTTCCAGGCGGCGCTTGGGCCACTTCCTGTGCCCCTGACCCGCGCCCCGATGGAGGACCTCGTGGCCGCATGGAATACTGCGACCACCGGAGCCTTGGATCGGGTCGCGCCCTTGCGGCCTCTCTTGCGGCGGCGAGCCACCCTGGCTCCTTGGTTCACCGAGGAGCTGAGGGTGATGAAACGCCACAAGAGACGCCTAGAGAGAAGATGGAGGTCTAGCCGATCTGAATCTGACCGGACACAGGTAAGAGCCCATTTACGGACTTACATTGTGGCGCTGAGAGTGGCCAAACGCCACCATTGTGCCACTCTCATAGCATCCGCAGATAACCGCCCTGCCGCCCTGTTTAGGGTGACCCGCTCCCTCCTTCAACAGAGGGTGCGGGAAGCCCCCTTACAGGGCAGAGCAGAGGAATTTGTGTCTTATCTGCAGGAGAAAATCGCTCAGATACAGAACGAGCTAACCCCCATTAATGGCCCAGTGGAATGCCACGAGGCGGATCTTGTTTGGGAGGAGTTTGACTCCGTTACTTCCGAGGATATGGACAGGCTTCGTGGGCGACTGCGAGCCACCACATGTTTACTGGACCCGTGTCCCTCCTGGCTTGTACTGGCATCCTGGGAGGTGACACGAGGCTGGCTCCAAGAGGTTGTCAACGCATCCTTGAGTGAGGGTTCCTTGCCTGCCTCCCTAAAAGAGGCCATGGTGAGACCCCTCCTCAAGAAGCCCTCTTTGGATCCAGCTCTATTATCTAACTATCGTCCTGTCTCCAACCTTCCCTTTTTGGCGAAGGTTGTTGAGAGTGTGGTGGCACAACAGTTTCCCCGTCACCTGGAGGAAGTTGATTATCTAGACCCGCGCCAGTCCGGCTTTCGGCCCGGGCATAGCACCGAGACGGCATTGGTCGCGTTGGTGGATGATCTCTGGAGGGCCAGAGATGGGGGTTGTTCCTCCATCCTGGTTCTATTAGACCTCTCGGCGGCTTTCGATACCATCGACCATGGTATCTTATTGCATCGGCTGGGGGGGTTGGGGGTGGGAGGCACCGTTTTACGGTGGTTCTCCTCCTACCTCTCTGGCTGATCGCAATTTGTGTTGACGGGAGAGCAGAGGTCGACCTCGAGACCCCTCACATGTGGGGTGCCTCAGGGGTCGGTCCTCTCGCCTCTCCTGTTCAACACATATATGAAGCCGCTGGGCGAGATCATCCGTGGCTTTGGGGTAGAGTATCATCTCTACGCTGATGATACTCAGCTGTATATATCTACCCCAAACCACCCCAACGATGCCGTAGCGGTGATGTGCCAGTGCCTGGAAGCCGTGTGGATCTGGATGGGAAGTAACGGACTCAGGCTCAACCCGACCAAGACCGAGTGGCTGTGGTTTCCGGCTGCCCGATTCAACCAGTTGATGCCATCTCTGGCCATAGGGGGCGAACATCTTGCCCCTGTGGATAGGGCGCGCAACTTGGGTGTCCTCCTGGATACCCGGCTGTCCATGGAAGATCAAGTGACAGCCGTGGCCAGGAGGGCGTTTTACCAGGTTCGCCTGGTACGCCAGTTGCGCCCCCTATTGGATCGGGACGCCCTTTGCACAGTCACTCATGCTCTCGTGACATCCCGACTGGACTATTGTAACTCTCTCTACATGGGGCTCCCCTTGAGGTGCACCAGGAGGCTTCAGTTGGTCCAGAACGCAGCCGCGCGAGCAATAATGGGAACCTCTAGGTTTACCCACGTAACACCGCTCTTGCGCGAGCTGCACTGGCTACCTGTCGTCTTTCGGGTGCGCTTCAAGGTGTTAGTCATCATCTTCAAAGCGCTCCATGGCTCGGGACCTAGCTATCTGCGGGATCGGATCCTGCCCCATACATCCTCACGGCCGATTCGCTCCCACAGAGAGGGACTTCTCCGGGTGCCGTCCACTAGACTCTGTCAGCGGGCGACGCCCAGGGGAAGGGCCTTCTCTGTGGCGGGCCCAGCCCTCTGGAACGACCTTCCCCCCGACATTAGGACAACTACGGACCTCCGCTCCTTCCGTTTAAAATTAAAGACACATCTTTTTCGCCTGGCCGGCCTTGGGTAGTCTCTTTTAAGGTTAGGGGTTTTAGGGGTAGTTTTAGTTTATGGGTTTTTAGCGCAGGATTAATTTAATTCATTTTTAATTTTGTATTCTGTCTGTGGTTTTAATTGTATTTTAAGTGCCTGTGCCCCGCCTCGAGTCCCTTTGGGGAGAGAGAGCGGGATATAAAATTAAAAATTATTATTATTATTATTATTATTTAAAGAATAGAATATAAATAATTATACATTTACCTGTTGACAAATAATTAGGCTCAACGATTGGATGCTCAGTAGGGTCTGAACTCTTCAGCTTCAGCGTTCCTACACTGGTACTTCGCATAGGGCCAATATGGACCTGTAACAATTCCAAAAAGATCCATGGTATATGGCATCTGGGGTTCATTATAAAATAAGTAATGGGATTCAGTGAAACATGGGATTTCATGAGTTATTTAGACACTGCATGGTTGATTTAGACAATTATTCCAGGTTTCAAAGCTTGGTTTCTACTTGGTTTCATTACTCACTGGTTTTGAAGTGAAAATCACTTGTATTAATTTGGAGTTCTTATATTCAAATGTGGGTAGTTTGTTTAATATTGATTAACAAACATATAAGATTCACAAAAACCTTTATAATGGGAAGATGCCTTCTTAAGAGTTATAGGATGAATTACATTGTCTATACTTCTTGAAAGAGAACCTATGTCATCTCTGGTTAAGCCTTCTGGCCACCAACAAAGGGATTGGGAACTATTTCCAAAAGTACAATATGCTCTTTAATTATATGAACAAATATATTCCAGGAAAATATTTATGTACAGTGGATATTCTATGTAGTAGTTGGTATTACTACTCACCTGATAAGCTTCCAACTGGGAAGCAACTCGCCCATGGTCAATCACCTGAGAAGGGAGGAAGTGGAACTGGATATCTGGGTGAGAAATGCCTGGACGACTTCTTATAAATCCACCAGTTTCTAAATGGGAAGTGGCTCCATCTCCTGAAAGGTAGAACACCAAACCCCATATATATAAATAATGAAAATGGAAGAATGAGGATTTCAAAAAATCATTTTACATTTCCTGTATTTTATATTACATTCTGCTTTAACCATTCATCACACACAGTAAAAATTGCATCTAAGCCTCATTACCTTTCTTGTTAGAGTCTAGCTCGCAGGGCATAGTTTCATAATACAATAAATAACATAACACAATATATGCTTTACAAAGCAAGAGTGTTAGAGTCACATGTTCAAAACAAACCCAAAAAGTATTATGAAATACTTTATGAAATAAAGAGCATGTCTCATTTATCATGAAAGCATTCACAGTTCAAATAGGTTTTCTTTTCATCTTAGAAATATAGTTATTTAATAACATAAAATGTAATTTGTGATCAATTGCTTTTATGTTATTCGATGATTTAAAATATTTAAATATATATATATAATACATTCACATATATTTTCAATTGCCTAGCTGTCCTAAATTTATTGCAGTTGAGCATGTTATTAACATGGGATAGCCGTAGTACTTTATTAGAGTTATTGTTCAGCACACAAGAAAACCAAGTAACAATAGTAATTTGTGCTTCTATTCTAAGCATTCTTTGTCTTGCTGCAACAAAACTTAGAATTCTCAAGAATATCTAAAATTTCTAGAAACATGAACTTCCTGCTTGTTGCAAGCAATTTAACAACTATGCATTTTTTAAAAAAACAGTGAAGTAAAGCTACTTGCAAATGTAGTCTGAACTTCTCAAAAACCCTTGATTTCCTTATCTGGAATGAAAGTGTGTCAAATGAATCACCTACAAGAAAAATCTATTATGAACGAACACATTCATTAAAGCTTTACTTTAAAAGCTGATTTATATCTCTACCAAAATGAGAATGTAACAAAATATAATTCTAAATCATACCTGTGGATTTCCAGAACCATTCAAGACCAATTTTGATCATCTGAAGAGGCTTTTGTGCTTTATACAGCGAAAGAGGTTGAGTGCACTTTTGCTGTATGTATACTTCCAAATGATCTTGGAGATTCTGGCCAACCCCTAGTAGAAATGACAAGAAATGTCCAATATATGTACACTACAAATATTTACTATACTTACAAATGTATGGAATTGGGACAATGCAGCAGTTTGATTCCAAAAGTAGAAAGGCTTTTCAAGTGCCCATAGGTGTCTATGCAGCACTTGTCTGCAACTCTATAAATGAAATTGGTCTTTCTGGGGATTATGTGATTACTAAAAGGGAATTCCCATCCTAGGAAAGGACAAGGCTGATTTAAGGAGTTCTGGGCAGAGGCTCCATGAACTTCTAAACAGTTTTTACTTTCAAATCCAGCACAATCTTACATGGAGTTATACTGAATCTATCATACACACCTGAAAGATGGCAGACAACAGGGATTCCTAATTTTTTTAGATCATCTGCATTTCCAACTCCAGATAGCATAAGTAGCTGTGGGGAATTTATGGCACCACCACTTAAAATAACTTCCTTACTAGCAAAAACCTGAAATAAAATAATAGCAGTAATCAGACTAAATTTTGATAAATTAAAGTCAATACAAAATGTTATTGATTTGTAATCCTCAGTTTTCATATTCCTTGGGATATATCTAGTTTTATAATCTAGACAGTTTGAAATTATTAAAACAGGCTCCATCCTATATTTTTAAGTAAACTTTCTTCTTAAGCAATGCTAACAACTCCTGTCCATCCAAATTTATTTGCTAAACTTTTCTCCTTGTTAACATTATTCTTCAAAATTTAATACTGAATCAAAGGCTTTTATCAATGCAAATAATGTATTGTTCTCCTTACAAAATGCCTCTTTTCCCCCTGAACTGTATCTCAAATTACTCAAATAATCCCATTAAAATAAATGTTTGCTTTGTATCATCAATCAAAAGAATAATTTCATCATGTATCAATCCAAAAGAACCCACATTCTGAAGATTTATATATATATATATATAAACATCTCCATGCTATATACACGGGAAAATCCCCGAAGCCAGCAATGCCAGCATACCTACACCCGTGAAAATCTACGAAAACAAATATATATTTATATATATATTTAGTTCTCACATTTATATACATATATATATAGTTCTCACATTCTTCTATTGAATAGTCATCTGGCAGCACAAATCTGCAAGTGACTAATGATATCCTTTATTTCTCTGAAAAAGAGTTATCCAAGAATGATGATATATTTTCCTTCACACATCTGTTATCATCCTTTCTAATTTAAAGTTTACAATAAATAATTTTTACTGTGTTTTATTACAGTTCCAGCTTATCATTGAAAGAACAATAGTGGTCTACAAGGAACATTGGAATATAGCACTGAAAGATTTAGCTAGATTTATCCAATTACAACGTGGCTAATTCCACAGTATAATTTTAACAATGTAATGCATTCTTCAAAAATTTTCACACTACTTTTTATAGTATTGCAATTATGGCATAGGAAAACAATTTTTCTTATGAACTACCATTTTTTATTTATTTAAAGAAAGAACAGGAATAAACTATTTTCCCAATTGATAAGAAGTCATCATTAAGATTTCCTAATTTTAAGCCTTGAACTTATTGCAATTGAACTTATTGATAAATGAGCTGGACCCAGAGGTGAAAGAATTGCATCCCGAGTTGCTGCTATCACTAAATAAAATAATTTAAACACAAAGTATCTGTGAAAGATCCAAATTAATATAGTGAAGGGGCATTCAAAACAGCAGGGTGGTTTCAAGATAACAAAAAGTCAATTATCAAAGGAAAAAAACCTGAAGATTCATAAAATTTTCAAATCTGTTGATCACGAAATTGCTATTTACTAAACTACAGAGTCCTGGTGGTGCAATGGTTACAATGCAGTTCTGTAGGCAATCTCTGCCCTCAGTCTGGAGCTTGATGCTGACGGACTCAAAATTGACTCAGCCTTCCAATGTCAGTAAAATGAGGTTCCACACTGTTGGTGGCAATATGCTGACACTGTAAACTGCTTAGAGAGGGCTGTAGAGCACTGTGAAACAGTATATACCATTAAGTCTAAGTGCTATTGTTATTGTTATGCTGGTTACCATACAGCTTCACAGTATTTGTTCTTTGTCATCTGGTTTATGGATCTTTTAAATAGCAGTAAATTTTGTTATGATTCTTACAATAGTAATTGTTTTTGTTTCTTTTCTTGATTTTTTCCTTGCTACAAGATATACTGTTCTGGCTCCTTCTTCTCATATGTTCTAGTTTGGTTCACATGTCACAAGAAGTATTAAAAAGTATTCTGAAGTTTGAAGGAAAGTATTAGAACTTAGTAAATACAGACTCCCCCCCCCTTCTTTAAAATATTAAAATGATAGGACTCTCAATTAAAGAAATGCCTATTTTCAATTCAATATGGATTTCATTTCTAGAAGTTATTGGGAGGGGGGAGATCTGCTAAGTCAAAAGCCAACTTAAATGGAAAACTGAAATTAACTCCATCTGCAGAATGGAGTGGTACCCATTATATTTTGATCAGGTTACTGCAGTGCTTTCTTGAGATTAATACATGACATGAATTTAAGTGTCAGTTATATTTGCTCTTATTTCAACAATATGAGAAGCTTTACTGCAACTCTAATGAGCCAGAAATAAAAAAGTTAGTATAAGCTGATTGCTGGTTGATTTGCTTTTCAGAGTTGAAGAAAGAATACCATACATTCTTACCTTTTTCTTTTCTCCATTTTTAATATACTCAATACCAATTGCTTTAGTTCCCTCAAATAAAACTTTTGTAACAAGTGTACTGACTTCTGCAGACAAGTTTGGACGTGATAAAGCAGGACGAAGGTACGCACTAGCTGTATTCCACCTTTTACCTATAAAATACATGTTTTTATTGTAACAGTAACCAATACATATAATGTATGTTATCTTGGTGTGCTAAACTGCTCTGGAAAAATCCGGTTTTAAATTTTTAATGAATAAAATAAATACCAAAATAATTTTATGTGTTCTACTGTGATTACCATATTTTTTGGAGGAGAAGACAAACCCAGGTTTTCAAGAGGCATTTTTTTTTTAAAAAGTAGGTAGGTAGTTAGAGGGATAGAGAGGGAGAGAAAGAGAGAGAAATACAGTAGGAAGGTAGGGAGAGAGAGAGAGTAGGTAGGTAGGTAGGTTGAGGGAGGGAGGGGGAGAAAGAGAGAGATACAGTAGGTAGGTAGGTAGAGGGGGAGAGAGAGAGAGAGAAATACAGTAGGTAGGTAAGTAGGGAGAGAGAGTGTGTGTAGATAGATAAGTAGGTAGAGGGATAGAGAGAGAGAAATAGAGAGAAATACAGTAGATAGGTGGGGAGAGAGAGAGTAGGTAGATAGGTAGATAGAGGGGAGAGATAGAGAAATACAGTAGGTAGGTAGGGGGAGAGAGAGAGAAAAATAGAGAAAGAGAGACAGAGAAATACAGTAGATAGGTAGGGAGAGAGAGAGAAGGTTGTGGTAGATGTTTCCAGGTGTATTTACCCATGTGCTGGAGAAGGAAATCACTGACCACCTTTGGAACAAATCTTTGTTTCTGCAGACACAGCACTTCACCAACGTAATTCTCATCAATCACTCTAAGTAAACAGCTTTCCGAAAGGGGAAAAAAACCCTTTTTGCACTCTGCAAACCTCCCCCAAACGGCCCATTTTTCACCAAAATGGACCCTTTTTTTCAAATAAAAGGCATGAATAGCCTTGGGGGGGCTTGCAGAATGCTCCTGTGGGGGGCCAAAATGAGGAAAAACGGCGCTTTTTTCATGAAAACGGGCCATTTTTTGGTCAAAGAATAGCAGGCATGGCCTTATGGAGGCTTATAGAGTGCTGCTGGGGCTGGTGGGGGGCAAAAACGCCCTGTTTTTTGCTCATTTCTGCTCTCCCCAGCCCCCAGGAGCTCTCTGGAAGCCTCCATAAGGGTATGTGTGTGGCCATTTTAGTGAAGGAGCAGGGTTTCATGAGCAAAAAATGCTGTATTCGATGTATAAGACACACCCAGATTTTCAGCCTTTTAGAGGGAAAAAGGTGCGTCTTATACTCTAAAAAACACGGTATATATTAACATTCTTTAAAGTTATTACTGTAGTCCACAAAAAGATTCATCAAGGCAGAGCAGTAATGCAAATTTGTTTTAAAGAGACAAAAATGTTAAAACAATATTAAAAAATTAAAGAACATCCTGAATCCTTTTCTGAGAAACAGAAAGAAAGTGAAGACTAACTGCAAGTCATCGGCATATGGAGTCCATTTCATAATTTCCCTTTGGGGAGAGGGGGTGGTCTAGAAATCTAATTAAATAAATAAATAAATAATTTGAGAAACATATTTTACTACATGCCTGACAGGCAGGTTTGGAAAGTGGAGAAAAGGGCCACTCCTGATTCAGACAGTCTCATAATCTATAAAATAAGCAAGGTCCCAAATCTTAACGATTTCTCAAATGAAATACAGTGGTACCATTCTTAATTGGTTCCAGGAGATGCGATGAATAGCAAAAACAATGTGTATCAAAAACTTTTTCCCCATAAAGAATATTGTAGTGAACCACAAGGAAGCTGACATTGACAAGTTCTAGCTTGTGCATTTAGTTCCAAACAAACAATGAGTACCAGGACAAAATGTATTGAGTACTAAATTCGATGAGTTTCCCAGCAGTTACGTACCAAAATACCACTGCATATTGAACTGTGAGCCCTCCCTCCACAAAAAAAAAATGACAACTAGATTTTTCAGTGAGAGGGATCTTATCGTGATACCACATACACCAGGGGTCCCCAACCCCCGATCCTTGAACCAGCACAAGTCCACAACATGCCAGCTACTAGGCTGCGCAAACAAGTGAAACCCCATCCGTGAGATGCAGGCAGCATGCAAAACCATGTCTCCAAACATCTTGCATGAACCTGATTGGTCATTGGGCGGTGGAGCAGTGACTGCATGCAGCTACGGTAGGGAAAAGTGAAACTTAGGGATTTTGGTGTACTATTCTCACAATTCTGGCTATGCACTCCTGCAGTGCACTTGATTTCTAATAAAACTATACCAATCTCAACAAATGGAGCCAAATGCAGCAGGTGTGACAGACTGTTATAATTTTACTTAACTTTTCCCATAAACAATGGATGTCAAAATCTTTAAGTATGGCATGCAATGTTGGCCCTAAATCTACATTGTTGCTATATTCTGGGTTTAATCCAGGCATTTATTTCAATTGTAACAGCTGCCATTGTGGGCAATTATAATTACAGTGATCCCTCATTTTTTGTGGTTAATGGGGACCGGAACCTTCCGCGAAAACTGAAAAACCGCGAAGTAGGATTCGCACCGGAAACTTGAGTTGGTGGACATCGTTTAAAGCAAGCACTAGGGGGCGCTTGCCTCCTACCGATGCATTTTTTTTCTATTTTGTATTTTTGAAAAACCCGCGAAGCACTGAAGCCGCGAAACATGAAGCCGCGAAAAACGAGGGATTACTGTATCTAAGGATCAAGCAGAAACAGTTTTAAGTTGCAGTTCTGGATTTGCATGTCAAACCTCTTGCCTTGGCAAAAGGAGTCTCTACCTTTCCACACAATCTTTAAAAATAAAATAGGTTAAACGAAAACCAGATGGTTAATGTGCTATCATTCAGTTGTTGCTCTACTGTGTATTTAATGTGGAAAGAAAGTGAGCTCTCAGCCAAAATAAATATTTCCAGTGAACCAACAAATGAATGAAGTTAATACTGGCTATGAGTTTATAGTTTATTTATTTATAAAATTTATAGGTCACCCATCTTACCTCAGAGTAATTCTGGACAGCTTACAATAATAAAAAATAAAAACTATTTAAACTGAAAACATAAATAAATTTGTTTAATCCCATGCTCATATTGATTTTTAAAGATTAAGCATTTTCTCGTGGGAATTTTGTTAGGTATATGTATAGGCACTATACTGGCAGGAGGAATATTTCAACTTTGATTTTTGTCCAGAGAATTTTACAAGGCAGAAGAGATACTCATAACAAACATTAATTTTATGATATATCATGCAATGTCAGTTCTTCCATAATGAAATTTAAAATCAATTGTTACTTGGTATAAGGTTTATGCTGTAATTAATTTATTTTATTCACAGTTGTGCTTTGAAATGAAGGGTTAACTTGAATAAAGCAGCTTCTGCGGAAAGTATCAAAACAGGCAAAATGGAGAAAACAGCTTTAGGATGCACACAGTACTCCTGTGTGGCCATGTCACATATATGTTTACAAGGGGACAAGCTTGCATCACAATATCACCTCTGTCATGTTGCCTACTGCTTTAATAGTCCAAAAGAATCTATGCTGAGGAAGAACTGTGGCTGATGTTATCAACCCTCAGCCCAAGAATAAATATATCAGTCTCTGTGTTGACGTTTCACACTGAAAAATTTATATTTATAAATTTTCTCATTTTTCTACTTGTGTAATTTTGAAGAATATTCCAGTTTATGCTAATTTATGGCAATAAGATTAAATATAATTATTTACAAAATCTTAATACTGGTAGTCCTCGATTCACAAAACTTGTTTATTGGTCAAAGTTACAATAGCACTGAAAAAAATTGATTTGCAACCAGTCTTCACACAACCGTTTCAGCATCCCTGCAGTTACTTGGGTGCTTGGCAAATGGTTACCTGAGGATTAAATTGAGGATTACTGCAGGGGTGGGTTCTGGTAGTTACTACTGCCAGTTCACTCGTGGTCGCGCTGTTTGCGCATGCTTTGCATGCATGCGCAGTGCAATATATTCTGCACATGCGCAGAAGCAAAAAACAAGATGGCGGTGCCTAGGGCACCATCCAGAGAACCAGTTCGTGGGTTTGGCAGGCCTGGGTTGCTGCCAGTTCCAGAGACCCAGGCCACCATTCCACTACCTGTTTGGCCGAATCGGTCCAAACAGGTAGGAAACCACCACTGGATTATTAAATATATTGGGAGTATTAGTTTAATTACCTAATGTAATTTAAATTTCAAAAATTAAAGGAAATTTAGGTTTGATATATAGCCCTCAATATTTCACGTAAATACCAGGAGTAGCCCTTGTCTCTCCCCCAAAGTTTCACACCTCTGGTCCAAATTCTTTCTCAATGCATGCTATTAGGCACTTAAAGGAATACACCAGCCATTATGGGCTTTTTTTCATTATGAAAAAGTTTCCAAATCATTATAAGAGTTTACGAAAACTGGTGTTCATGACTACTACACAACATGGCTTCCAAACTGAACACATCAAAGCTAACCTTTATATATTGTCATATCCATCCAGCCAAAACCTTCTTGTTGAAAACCATTCATATCGTCTGTGAAAGGGTACCCAGCTTGCTGAGCTGCATCCAGGAATGCACAATGAAGAGGGTTTTTCGTTTTTCCCCTTGACACATGAAGTGGGCCATCTCCTCCTCGATAAAGGTCAGCCCCCAACTCATGTGTTTGTGCTTTCTTAAAATACGGCAAACAGAACTCATAGTTCCATCCAACAGCCCCTTCTTTACTCCACCTGTTATAATCTTCTGCATGGCCCCGAATGTACACCATGGCATTGAGGGATGAGGACCCACCCCAGACTCGTCCTCTGGGCCAATACAGGATCCGATTATCCATGCATTTTTGGGGTGTTGTATGGTAGTACCAGTTATATTTCTCATCACAGAGATTGTAAGTTAAAGCAGCAGGCATATGGATCTTCCACAATAATTGTTTGCTACCTAAAACAGTATCTTTTGGACCTGCTTCAAGGAGCTTTACAGTGTTGGAAGGATCTTCAGTCAATCGGTTGGCTAAAACACATCCTGCAGATCCAGCTCCGACTATTATATAATTGACAGAGTCCACATCTTTAGAATTAACTGGAGAGGATGCTTGTGAAGATCTCATCTTTTGTTCATTGAAAGCTTTTGAACTCTTCAATATACATCTTTTGAATAATTCTTTGTGGGCTTGACAAATAAAGCCATGTTTTTGAGCACCTTTGATTAAGAAAGCCATTGTTTCCTATGTTATTTCAGATGTAGTCAATTTGGGTCCAAATATTCTGACCTAAAAAGGGAAAAAGTGATCTTAATAAAATGAAATATAACACAAAAGAATATATAGTAATGTACAATATAAACTATATTTAAGTCACTGTATCATTTAAAATGGCTTAAATCATACATTTTTAAGCACCAAAATTGAAATTTTGGGAGAAGCAGGATAAAAGACAACATTTGAATTTCTTTTAATGAATGTTAAGTTAGTGTACATCTTTGAAAATTTTGCCATTGCAAAACATCTTCACTTTATGGATTGCTAAGCAAAATACTTTATAGTTCCTCGCACACATTTCATCCAATTGTGACAAAACTCAGCTGTTACTTTGCATTTCTCAAAAGCCAAACCACTTTCAACATTACTTCTTATTCACTCGTTGTATTTCTCTTTTTAATGGACTTTCTGGAGAACTGTGGGGCATCAGGGGAATAGAAATATCCAAGGTAGGTTGGTATGAATTCTTTCAAAAAGCCAAAACTAAGTTTGACTTAGGTATTGTTTTTCCCCCCATCCACTTTCAAACCATCCCACTTTCCTCTCCTACTCTCTGGGCCTCCTGGTATGTATTCAGAAACATGCATTAAATCCAATATGGGTTCAAATGTCCATGAGGACTGTGGAGAAAGGTCACTCCACACAATGGTCCTAGTCCTCAGGCTAGGCAAAGCAGTAGGTTTTGTGTAGGTTTCCTCCTTAAGGCTACTATTTGTTTTTATTTACTGCACTAAGCTCCAAGGCAGTAGACATGGTGTATCACTTCATTTTATCTTCTTGCCAATCGATGAGATTAATTAATAGTGTGAGACTGATCTCTCTGATCAAGGGGAAATTTGAATTTGCGTCACCAGACCTTCTCCAACATACAGCACAGTACAGTACACTGCTTCAGAGACTACACTGCTTCAGAGACTACACTCTCCTCTAAGTATTTAAGTTTTAAACACCTATGATGCAAGTTTCAAGTCCTGCTTACTGTTCCATTGGAAGAGATGGGAGGTTTAAACAACCTACAGGCTAACTCTGAAATGTAGATCAGATAAAGTTTATGCAGAACAATACTTCCAATTGTAATTGGTTTTCCCCAAATGAAGGGGAAGGAGCGAGGGTGGCGTGAAAATTAGAAAGATTCTCATAGAAGCGCTTTGGATTCTTTCTTAGACTAAAGCTTTTGATTTCACAGAAATCAAAATGTATTCATTTAGTTTGTCAAGCGTGTAAAAGACAAAGTATAAGTATAAACATAAATATGAACCCAGTAAATGGATGCGAATAAGTGGGGGACAGTAGGACAGGGACGGTACGCACCCTGGAGCGCTTATCCATGCTCCCCTTTACAGACCTCTTAGAAATGAGGTGAGTTCAACAGAAAGACAGTTTTAAGGTTAAAGTTACGGCGGTTTGGGGATACCTGCCACGGCAAACCCACCCTCCTTCGCCTAGCGCAAGAGCTCCCAGCATCGGTTCCACGGGTTAAGAATGCTGGCCTTTCCTTTTCCTGAGAATTTTCCCTCAATCAGTGAAGGGGGGTGGGGGGGGATTTGTAATCGTTGCCCAAGAGACGAGCAGCTTCTTTTTAAGGCCGGCTGAATTCTGCACAGAGCTCCAACTCGCCTCACTGCCCCAGGAGTTTTGAAACTGGCGTGGGGGTGGGGGGCAACAGAGATCGCGTTTCCCTGGCAACCCAACCCACTCCGCCATGCCGAGCGTTCTCTCTCTCTCTCTCCTCCCGCCCCGCCCCGCCCCGCCCCGCCCCTCCAACTCTGCCGCCTAGGAGCAAAGTCCTCTGCCAACGCAGCTCCGACCCGGCCACGTGCTGCTTCACCCACTCACTGGGGCTAAGCTTGGCGCGCGCCGCTTCGTCTGCCGGGGGTCCTGGAGCTTCGCTTCATTCGTCGCAAGGCTCCCACGGATCGGGTTCCTCGTGCGGCCCGTGAGGAGGCGCGGAAACTTTCGAGCGTTAACTTTCGAGCGTTGACTTTCGGCTCCGCTGACGGGCGTCTGCCCAGTCCAAAGAGCAACTGGGCAGGCACTAAGGAGGCGGGCTCCTGCAGGGGTTGGACTGCCAGGGACCCTCCAAATTAGAGACATAGAGGCGTCTCGTTCCTCTCCTCCCCCTTTTAATTCCTGGAAGGAGTGCGCTGAGAAAGGTGCGGGATGATATTACTGGGCGGGCCAGTCCTCCCCGTTGTAGTACTGGGCGGGCCAGTCCTCCCCGTTGTAGTACTGGGCGGGCCAGTCCTCCCCGCTGGCACGCGACAGTGTGGCCTCCGAGTCTGACAGTGAGGAGTGACTTGAACAAACGCCTTTTTCCCTCCATTTCATTCCTCACCTGCATCAAAATGAAAGATTTCCCAGGTGCAAGCAAAGATTTCTTTCATGTTTTTCAACTTCCCCTCTCCATTCTCTCTTACAAAAGTAACCAGTTCAATAAATTAAATTTAGTAATTCCAGACTTGATTCTTTGGGTCTTGACTTATTTTTAAACAACTTCTAAAACTATTTTTATGAGGGGCTCATAAAAATGATCGACACTGAACTTGTTGATCAGAAAGGTCAATGGTTCGAATACCTAGTGCCGTGTAAGGGAGTGAGCTCCCATTACTTGTTCCAGCTTCTGCCAACCTAGCAGTTCGAAAGCACATAAAAATGCAAGTAAAAAAATAGGGATCACCTTTGGTGGGAAGGTAACAGAATTCCGTGTGCCTTTGGCGTTTAGTCATGCTGGCCACATGACTACGGAGATGTCTTCGGACAGCATTGGTTCTTGGGCTTTGAAATGGAGATGAGCACTGCCCCCTAAAGTCAGGAACGACTAGTACTTATATGCGAGGGGAACCTTTACCTCTATCTTTAAAACTATTTTTGACAAGTTATATCTCCTACTTCTCTATCCTGGTGTGGAAGGACACTGACCCTTTCCCTACTTCAAAGTTCCCCTCCCTCATTTAACTACACAAATGGATACATATATAACAATTATAAATAATAAAACTAAATTAAATGTTTTACCCTGTGTTAAAATATCTCATTTAAATTTATAATGTAAAAACCCGATTAGGTAATATTTACTACAACTAGGCTGGTACGGTAGATTAGGTTAGGCCAGGCCGGCCTGCTGGAAAAGACGGGTCTTTAATTGTTGACGGAAGGAGCGGAGGTCCGTAGTAGATCTAAGCTCGGGGGGTAGGTCATTCCAGAGGGTTGGGCCCGCCACAGAGAAGGACCTTCCCCTGGGAGCCACCTGTTGGCATTGCCAGGAGGACGGCACCTGGAGAAGTCCCTCTCTGTGTGAGCGAATCGGTCGAAGGGATGTGTGGGTTAGGATACGATCACGCAGATAGCTAGGACCCGTGCCATGGAGCGCTTTAAAGATGGTAATCAACACCTTGAAGCGCAACCGAAAGGCCACAGGTAGCCAGTGCAGCTCGCACAGGAGCGGTGTTAGTGGGAGTACCTGGAGGTACCCATAATTGCCTGCGCGGCCGTATTCTGGACTAGCTGTAGTCGTCGGGTGCACCTCAAGGGGAGCCCCATGTAGAGAGCATTACAGTAGTCTAGTCGGGAAGTCACGAGCGCATGAGTGACTGTGCGAAGGGCGTCCCGGTCCAATAGGGGCCCCAACTGGTGAACCTGGCAGAATGCCCCCTTGGCCACGGCCGTCACATGATCTTCCATAGACAGCCGAGTATCTAGGAGGAGTCCTAAGTTGCGTGCCCAATCCACGGGGGCTAGAAGTTCACCCCCTATGGCCAGTGATGGGATCAACTGGTTGTACCGGGGCGCCGGAAACCACAGCCACTCGGTCTTGGATGGGTTGAGTCTGAGTCTGTTCCTTCCCATCCAGCTTTGCACGGCTTCCAAACATCGGGACATCACTTCAACGGCATCGTTGGGCACTAGGCAACTGGCTCACCTTTACAGCTGTTAATAGCACCTTGCAGTCATGTAACCATGATTTGCAACATATTTGTTGCCAGTTTCCAGTATTTACTTTCAGTTTCTTGTAGAAACATTCATTGGGGAAAATCAGTTTGCTTAAGAAGAGCTACAGAAAATGGTCTCTCATCAGATAATGCAGGGGTAGCCAACCTTTTTATACTTATCGCCCACTTTTGTATTTCTGTTAGTAGTAAAATTTTCTAACCTCCCACCGGTTCCACAATAATGGTGATTTATAAAGTAGGGAAGTCAATTAAATTTAAAAAAGGAAAGTGCTTCAGTATCAGACAAAACCCCTACCGCCCACCATGAGAGCTGGAACGCCCACTAGTGGGTGGTAATGACCAAGTTGACTACCACTGAGATAATGCCTCAATGAATGAGTTCAATGACTTATGGCTAATTCCAGGGTCAAATACAGTCATTAGTCTAGGACAGGGGTCAGCATAGCTGGCTGGGGAATTCTGGGAGTTGAAGTCCACCAGTCTTAAAAGAGCCGACTTTGCAGACCCCTGGTCTAGGACCATGATGTTGAACCTATGGCACATGTGCCCAAAATGGCATGCGAAGCCATGTCGCCTGACTCATGCAGCCTTGCCTTGTTTGTTTTCTGGGTTTCTGGCACGCATGTGTGTGCGACAATCAGCAGTCCTTCGTGCACATGGCAGTGTCAAAAACCAGTGCACATGCATGCTGGCCAGCTGATTGTCAGGTGCTCATGCACGCTAAAACCCGCAAGTTCAGCTTTTCCGGAGCATGATCCCTTCATGTGAGCGGTAGTGCTGAAAACCAGCCTGCGCATGTGCACCAGCCAACTGATCATTGGGCGTGCATGCACACTAGAACCCAGAAGTTCGGTTTTTCTGGAGCATGGCCCTGAGGAGCGCGCAGGCACACCCATGCAACATTTCCACGTGATCTTTTCAGCACGGTGTAGAAAAGGTGCGCCATCACAGGTATAGGACTATCTGTAAAGCATTCATCAACTTTAGAATACCCTGCTACTTCTCCTACCAGCTAGAAACACTGCAGTTGCTCACAGAACTAAACGGAGAAATGAAATGTAGCTCACCTTTGTATTCAAATGGATGTTAAATATTCTCTTATTCTTAACTTAAGCTAATTATGTAAATCACAGAAAGTCAGATTTTCCACTACTATTAAGGTTTTTGTCTGCTATAGAGAAACAGGAGATAAGAATAGGAAGTTATTTCTTTAACGGTAAATGCTTTTCTCTCACATCCCCTGCACCCAGACAATAGATTCAGAAAATTATGTTAGGGAAATTGTTACTACAGTCCTTTCATTTGCATAATCAAATACAATTCATTTTCCTATGCAAATATACATTTTGCAGAGAGGAACATTCAGATAGGTAAAGTATGAGTCACTCTAAACCATACCCTGAAGTGTGACAAAAATAGGTTTACAATATTGACTTCTGTTCTGGAGAACTATTACAAATATTTTCATATTATGAAAATGCCATGTTCATCTGAAGAATGCGTTCCTACACATCAAAACTATATGAAATTATAATGTATCCCTAATTTAATTCTGACCTTTACCTTAACCTTTATTATCTGAATTTTTACTCAGAAAAAAGGACCATATTTGATTGTTTAGCACTGAGCTAAAATATTCAAATAAGATCAAACCTTTATTATCAATGCACATGTGTACAATTTGTACACAACATGTCTAAAATTAAGACTTATTTTTCTGCGAAAGTAGAGGGACTTTACTTGACTTTTGCTGAAGCCTCAAAACTAAGTTTCCATGTTTGCAAATCTGAAAGGTTGTATGGCTTTCTTTATGGGGAAGATTATAAAAGAATAATATTTATTAATTAAAGTTGTTTGCTGCCAGATCTCCATTCACAGTAGAATATCTGTATAGCATAGGCCAATAAGCCAAGATTTGATCAGTAATTTATTGCATTTAAAAATTAAAGGGTCAAAAATGAACCTTGGATTATGGGAGTCTGACATTTTGTTATATGGATATTTGACTAAAATAGGTGCACAAGTTCAAAATAGATACTCTACCAATCTTTTACAAAGGTTGTATTTATTCAATTGTCACTTTTTTTCTAAATATATGGATCTAAGGCCTCAATCATATTTTATGCATTTTTTTCAACAGTAGCCATGTAATATTCATATCTGATGGAACAGATAATTATCTGAACACAAATGAAAAGGTAGTTCTCATTTGAGTTTTATAACAAGTTATTCATTCATAAATGAGATAAAATACGTAAAATTAATTTGCATTTTACAACATTCAAATAGGTACGTCATTTTATTAAACACTAGCTATACCCGGCCACGCGTTGCTGTGGCCCAGTCTGGTTAAATGGCCAACCAATCTGTCTGTAGATCTACACCTGCACACATACACCCAACCACCATATAAACCCCAACCTACCTACCTACTGTATTTCTCTCTCTCTCTCTCTCTCTCTCTCTATCTATCCCTCTACCTACCTACCTACTGTATTTCTTTCTTTCTCCCTCTACCTACCTATCTACCTACCTATTGTATTTCCCCCTCTCTATCCCTCTACCTACCTACCTACCTACCTACCTACCTACCTACCTACATACCTACCTACTATATTTCTCCCTCTCTATCTATCCCCCTATCTACCTACCTGCCTACCTACTGTATTTCTCCCTCTCTGTCTATCCCTCTACCTACCTACCTACTGTATTTCTTTCTTTTCCCCTCTATCTACCTACCTACCTACTGTATCCCCCCCTCTATCCCTCTACCTACCTACCTACTGTATTTCCCCCTCTATCCCTCTACCTATCTACCTACTGTATTTCTCCCTCTCTCTATCCCTCTACCTACCTACCTACTGTATTTCTTTCTTTTTCCCTCTACCTACCTACCTACCTACCTACTGTATTCCCCCCCTCTATCCCTCTACCTACCTACCTACCGTATTTCTCGCTATCTATACACCTACCTACCTACTGTATTTCTCCCTCTCTATCTATCCACTTATCCACCTACCTGCCTACCTACTGTATTTCTCCCTCTCTGTCTATCCCTCTACCTACCTACCTACTGTATTTCTTTCTTTTTCCCTCTATCTACCTACCTACCTACTGTATCCCCCCCTCTATCCCTCTACCTATCTACCTACTGTATTTCTCCCTCTCTCTATCCCTCTACCTACTTACCTACCTACTGTATTTCTTTCTTTTTCCCTCTATCTATCTACCTACCTACCTATTGTATTTCCCCCCCTCTATCCCTCTACCTACCTACCTACCGTATTTCTCGCTATCTATATACCTACCTACCTACTGTATTTCTCCCTCTCTATCTATCCACTTATCCACCTACCTGCCTACCTACTGTATTTCTCCCTCTCTGTCTATCCCTCTACCTACCTATCTACTGTATTTCTCCCTATCTATCTATCCACCCCCCTACCTATGTACCTACCTACCTACCTACCTACTATATTTCTTCCTTTCTCCCTCTACCTACCTACCTATACCCATGATGGCGAACCTATGGCACGGGTGCCACAGGTGGCACACGGAACCATTTCTTAGGCCACTCGAGGCATTGCCCTGTCAGCTTCAGTTTGTATGTGTGCCCTGGTCAGCTGATTTAGGCCTTCTTTTGAGGCCATTTTTTGCCCTCTGGAGGTGGGGGAAGGCTGTTTTCACCCTCCCCAGGCTCCTATAAACCCCCTGGAGCCTGGGGATGACGTAAAAAGCATGCCAAATGCAGGTGGTCATGCACATAGCATTATGGATGTGACACACCTGTGCACATCGCCCCTGCACTCCCCCTGCTATTGGCACGTGAGCCAAAAAAGGTTAGCCATCACTGCCCTATACCATTTCAGACTAATGGCTATCCAACATCTTCTTGAAGACTTCCAGTGTTGGGGCATTCACAACTTCTGGAGGCAAGTTGTTCCACTGATTAATTGTTCTAACTGTCAGGAAATTTCTCCTCAGTCCTAAGTTGCTTCTCTCCTTCATTAGTTTCCACCCATTGCTTCTTATCCTGCTCTCAGGTGCCTTGGAGAATAGCTTGACTCCCTCCTCTTTGGGGCAACCCCTGAGATATTGGAAGGCTGCTATCCTGTCTCCCCTAGTCCCTGTTTTATTAAACTGTATTTCTCCCTGTCTCTCTATTCCCCTATCTACCTACCTACTGTAATACAATAATACAATAGCAGAGTTGGAAGGGACCTTGGAGGTCATCTAGTCCAACCCCGCTGCTCAAGCAGGAGACCCTATGCCGTTTCAGACAAATGGTTTTCCAGTCTCTTCTCTCTTCAGTGTTGGGGCATCCATAACTTCTGGTGGCAAGATGTTCCACTGGTTAATAGTTCTCACTGCCATGAAATTTGCCCTCAGTTCTAGGTTGCTTCTCTCCTTGATTAGTTTCCACCCGTTGCTTCTTGTTCTGCCCTCAGGTGCCTTGGTGAATAGCTTGACTCCCTCTTCTTTGGGGCAACCCCTGAGATATTGGAAGGCTGATATCATGTCTTCTCTAGTCCCTCTTTTATTAAACTGTATTTCTCCCTGTCTCTCTATTCCCCTATCTACTGTAATACAATAATACAATAGCAGAGTTGGAAGGGACCTTGGAGGTCATCTAGTCCAGCCCCACTGCTCAAGCAGGAGACCCTATGCGATTTCAGACAAATGGTTTTCCAGTCTCTTCTTAAAAACACATCCAGTGTTGGGGCATCCATAACTTCTGGTGGCAAGATGTTCCACTGGTTAATAGTTCTCACTGCCATGAAATTTGCCCTCAGTTCTAGGTTGCTTCTCTCCTTGATTAGTTTCCACGCGTTGCTTCTTGTTCTGCCCTCAGGTGCCTTGGTGAATAGCTTGACTCCCTCTTCTTTGGGGCAAACCCTGAGATATTGGAAGGCTGCTATCATGTCTTCCCTAGTCCCTCTTTTATTAAACTGTATTCGCTGTCAGATGGGTGATTCTTTGTTACAGTTTGGTTCAGTCCGTATTAAACAGTTTAAAGCAGCTGCCTGCCTCTGTTTTTTTTTACCTCAGAGAACAGTCCTGAGCAGAATTTCTCCCCCCTCCCTCTATGGGCCACCTGGGAGTTTGCTATCCTCTGTGCCTTTTTGGCCCCAAGAGGCCGCATGAGGCCTTTTCCAACACTCACAGTTGAAAAGCAGTTTGATGGGCGTGGCTACAGAGATGTTAAATCACATTTCAGTGAGTACATTTTTTTGTGTATAATTTGTACACAACACACGTGTGCTAGGCACAAAATGATTAGCTATTCTATTATCGGAAGTCCTTGGCTACGTTGTCTGAAAGTTTCGTTTAAATCGGCCCAGTAGTTTTTGAGATTAGTGGATTCGTACAAACTATTTTACATTTTTATTTATATAGATTCCAATGTGAAGATGAAGAGATTTATTGCCTTATAAACTTTGGGATTGGGTATCCTTATGTGGATTTAGGTGCAAATACATCTTTTTGTCATCTTTCTTTTTGAATATCAGGGCAACATTGTGGTCTTTGTGTAATTACAAAATTAGCTCAGTTCTCCATTAAAAGTTGCACAATGACTCCAATTTTGAATTTCTTTACAACCTGATAAAGTAGGTTAGGACAAGAGGAAGCAAATGGCCACGTAAATAATGTTTTAAAGTTGAGCTTTCATGTAATCTACAGCCAAAACACTAACATTAGTGTATTGGCTGTGCACAAGGGATACTATAATAAAAACTCAATTTCAAGATTATCTGTGTCTATAGGATACAATATACCATATCATTAAAAAAAGGTAGAGCTAATTAAAAATTGTGAACGAATGGTGTAAAAGAATATTGTTGATAATAACACTACCATAATAAAGGGAAAAATATAGGAGGCACCATTGGCAGTTACCTTACTTCCTCTGAGCCCTGCTCCCTCGCCTTAAGTTTCTTCATTCCAGCTGGAGACTATAATGCAATAAATGCATGATAATACTTTTTACTGTTTTATAAGTTACTCCACCCTAGGAGTGCCTTAACACCCTCTGAAAATTAAGAGGGCGAAGTTGAAGAATTTAGTAAAGAGGTGCTGCTCGATCAGCATCCACGACTGGGATGCTGTAAATTCTGGCAGGGTGTGTTTCTCAACCTTGGCAGCTTGACAATATGTGGACTTGAGTTCCTAGAATTCCCCAAACAGCCTTCTGGGAATTGACATCCACCCACCTCCAAGCTGCCACAGTTGAGGATCGCCTAGGGCGGTAGTCTGCACGTCCCTCGGCTCCCCGGTTGTGAAAGGCAGCGTGCGACCGGATTCTTATCTCATTCTTATCTCTTTCTTTTCTAAAACCAAATTGGCAGGGCTCCCTCTGAGCTGCGAACTCCTGACGGGGCTATAGGTTGCGATGAGGGCGGAGGAAAGATATAAATGCGGCGGGGAGGGGAACCAGGGGGATAAGTTGAGTAGTTCTCCTCAAGAGGCGAAGCGAGAACAGCGCTCGAACGAAGCGGGTAGGCTAAGAGGCAGCTCCTGGAAGAGCCGGGCCGGGATGAAAGCTGCGGCGTGGGTGCTGCTGGGCTGGGTGCTGAGCGGGAAGAGCTTCCAGGGAGAAGCCCAGCCGGTAAGCGACGTCCCAAAAGTGCCTGCGCTCCCCCCCCCCCCCCCCCCGCTTTGGCTTCGAGCCTTGCCGCAGAAATTCGGGAGGCTTTGAACAAGTTCAAGGCATTTGAACTTCTGCCTGGAAAGGTGCCTTTCAAAAGGCTCAGCCTTCATCTGCTTAGAAGATGTTTGGTTGCCAGGCAGGGCTTTGGGAGAACCAATTCTGTGGAAGACTTCAGCAGAAATACCTAGGAAGTGTGGTTTATTTAATCTGTATTAGTTGAAATATCAGCAACAGTCTGTTAGCATAGGGAAACTACTTAGAAAAACAAGAACAGAATTAGCCTCAGCCTGGTGCAAATAAACTTTTGAGAGACTTCATTCTCAAGTTACATTTTACTAAAATGCAATTTACTAAAATGTTTTTGAGTAAAAGTGATCAGAGATTGGGGATGAGATGTTTTCTTGATGGACTTGTAAAAAGGGCAATAATTTCAGGGTTCAAATACATATAATGGTACAAAACAAATTTAAGATCAACATTCAACTGAAAGCAGTAATTCTTCTTGGAATTAAAGGACAGAGATTAAAAAAGAGCCATGGGAAATTATTTTTATATATGATTCCTGCTGCAAGATATCTTCCACTATCACTGGCATGCTCTTATCTGCATCCCAGCAAGTTATGGTTTTAATGAATATTTTAAATATATATATATATATTAAAAATGCCATATCCATAGCTAACAGTAGATTAGCTTCTTAACCCATTAGTTTGAGACCATACTTCACTGACCAATGGTTAATATCCGTTTTGCCAGTGTTTTTTTTTTGTAAGATTGAAAAATGATGAAGGTGAAAGAGGAATGAGTCCATTTACCCCAGTGGTGTCCAAACTTTTTTCAAAGAGGGCCAGATTGGATGAAGTGAACATGGTGGAGGGCCGAACATTTTTCCGAACATTCTTTGAACCATTACAATTAAATGCAAATAAATTATTTTATGCCAAGTTAATTGCAAATGACATACTTTTCATTTCATAACATTAAGATCAACTGACAGTTGAGTTTTCACAATGTAATGAAAATAAATTTTTAAAAAACTTACCTCTTTCTCTCTTTCTTCCTCTCTCTCTCTCCATTTCTCTCGCTCTCTCTCTCTTTCTTTCTCTCTCTTTCTCTTTCTTTCTGTCTCTCTTTCTTTCTCTCTCTCTCTCTTTCTTCCTCTCTCTCTCTCTCTCCATTTCTCTCTCTCTTTCTCTCTCTCTCTCTCTTTTTCTCTTTCTTTCTGTCTCCCTTTCTCTCTCACTCTCTCTCTCTCTTTCTCTCTCTTTCTTCCTCTCTCTCTCTCTCTCCATTTCTTTCTCTCTCTCTCTTTCTCTCTCTCTCTCTTTCTCTTTCTTTCTGTCTCTCTTTCTCTCTCTCTCTCTCTCTCTTTCACTCTTTCTTTCCCTTTTTCTCTCTCTCTCTTTCTCTCTCTCTTTTTCTCTTTCTTTCTGTCTCTTTCTGTCTCTTTCTTTCTCTTTCTCTTTCTTTCTCTCTTTCTCTTTCTCTTTCTCTCTTTCTCTCTGTCACTCTTTGTGTTTGTCTGTCTGTCTGTCTGTCTCTCACTCACTTATGTGTGTGTCACTCTCTCTGATTCTCTCCCTCCCTCCCTCTCTCTGTATGTCTGTCTCTCCCTCTTTCCCCGTCTGTCTCCGATTCAATCCGATTCCGATTCATTCTCTATCTGTGTCTCTCTCCGTCTCTCTCCCTCCCTCTCTTTCTCTCTGTCTCTGTCTGTCTCTCTGTCTTTCCCTCCCTCCCCTTCTATCTCTCTCTGTGTTTGTCAGTCACCCCCTCGCCACTCGCAGCAGGCGAGGGAGCAGGCGGGGTGAGCACCCAAGGCTACCGTCATCTTAAGCGCCACCGAGGCTGTCGCCCGGCAGGGGCGTCAGGCAGGGAAACCGGTTGCGTCTCCATCGCGGCTCCCTCCGGCAGGCACCACGGCTTACGTTCTGAGGCCGCGCGTCCGTCTTCCCTGCCTGACGCCCCTGCCGGGTGACCTTGTGCGGTGGGAGCTGCACGTTCTGGGGCTGCATAGCTGGGAGGGAGGTGAACGCGCCAAGCGGACGTTCTGGGGCCGCGCGTTCACCTCCCTCCCAGCTTCGCAGCCCCAGAATGTGCAGCGATGGAGGCGCGACCGGCTTCCCTGCCTGACGCCCCTGCCGGGCGACAGCCTCGGTGGTGCTTAAGATGACGGTAGCCTTGGGTGCTCACCCCGCCTGCTCCCTCGCCCGCTGCGGGAGGAGGCATCCGTAACCTCCGTCCACCTCCCTCCCAGCCACACAGCCCCAGAGACAGAGGGAGGAAGGGAGGGCCACATTTATACAGAGCAGGGAGGGCTGTTGGAGGGCCGTATTAAACCGACCCCCGGGCCACAAATGGCCTGCGGGCCGGACTTTGGACATGCCTGATTTACCCAATTATGAACACTTTGCGTGCTGAAATCATGGGCCTGCCCACACATAATACAATGCGCCCTGTCCCTTGCACATGTGCATGTGACCCCCGTGCATGCACAAAGACCTCCCCCTGCAGCCTACTTGGCGTCCTGCACCATGGGGAGGGGGCTGGATTTCCACCTTCCTCAGGCTCCCGAAGCTTTCCTCAAAACTCTGAGAGGGCAAAAATGGGCTCCCCCAGGCACCGGAGGCCGGAAACAGGCCCATTTCTGGTAAGCCTGTTTTTCGCCCTCCCCAGGATGTGGTAGCTTTTCCTGAGCCTCTGGGAGGGCAAAAACAGCCTCCCCCAGGCTCCGGAGGCACTCCCTGAAGGCTCCTGGCACTAAAAATGGAGCACAGGGGAGGCGCTTCTGACCCCTCATCCCCGTGCATGCACGTACATCTCCTGCATGCACAGCAGAGACCCCAAAATCAGCTGGCTGGCTGACAGGAGACATGCGTGCATGCATGGTGGAGCTGAGCTGGGTGACGGCTTGCGTGCCTGGACAGAGGGCTTCGTGTGCCGTCTGTGGCACACGTGCCATAGGTTTGCCATCATGGCCATAGAGGAGAGATGGAATATAAATGTAGTATTAATAAGTCAGCATTTCCAGATCTTTTTAGTACTTAACTGGCTTGGTTAGTCAATCATTTAGTCATTTTTATAGCTGCCCATCTCAATCAATGACTGGGCAGCTTGCAATTTTTCTAGAAAGTAACATTCTATTTATTACATTTCCTTTTCTTTTAATCCTGGTTTTCTTTTTCATTACAGCATATCAAATGCTATAAAGAAGATGGTATGTATTAATAAGATGTGGTTTTAGGTGTTAAAATTGTTCAAATTTTGTTGCATGTATTGGACATTCATGGACCCCATTGCGTAGGTGGTTTAAAATATCTTCAATATGTGAAATCTTTGTGGGATTTTTAATCAATGTGCATCAAACAAGTATACTCATCATATGCCTGCTTGACCTTTGCCCTTCCTTGACTGATTAGGGCAGACAAAGACCACAGAGGCCACAGATGGCAATCAGCGCCTCACAGAAGGAAGGAAAGAACTGAAGTTTCCAGCCTTAAGTTTTTTGTAAAGCCTCTTGTGAAGAACCCTTCTCTAGAGTCCACTGAGTTGAATAATATCTGATCAGTTTATCGTTCCTGGAGATAATCTTTAACCTTCTCCATGCCAATGCTTTTACATATAGGCTTGGTGGTGCAATGGTTAGAGTGCAGTACTGCAGGCTACTTCTGCTGACTGTTGACTGTTGACTGCCTGCAATTTGGCAGTTCAAATCCCATCAGGCTCAAGGTTGACTCAGCCTTCCATCCTTCCAAGGTGGGTAAAATGAGGACCCAAAATGGTTAGGGGCAATATGCTGACTCTGCAAACTGCTTAGAGAGGGCTGTAAAGCAAGTGGTATACAAGTCTAAGTGCTATTACTATATAGCAAACTAAATCATACTTAAAGAATGCAATGGTGTTGGTTACTCTATAAATAAATATAATGCATTCCAGGGCCCCAAGATCACTTTCCCAAACATTTGATGGAAAAAAGTTAAATTTCAGTGTAAATATTTGCACTTTGTAAAAATGAATGTCACTCCTATGCAAGAAAAATTGTTCATTTTCTCAATCAAAATGTATCCTGGCAGTTTTAGCCATCGTAAGAACTGAAAAAAAGATATACAAATAAGCAAATGATCTTGGGAATCCCATTTCAAACTGTTGAGCACATGGAAATTTATTGATGACAGCAAGCAGGATGTTTCTGCAGGCTAAATTAGTACACACACATTTTTCTCTGATTTTGATTCTTCTTACATCATCTTCTTCTTCATGAAAGGTATGAGGTAAAATGGCTGCCAAAGTCTATCAAGAGATGTTTAATTCTAAATCTTCTCGCTTGGAGAAAGGTGTCGGGTAGCCAAAAAAGAGTCATACTGCAGCTGGACTTTTACTGGCAAACTCTCCAGCTCCTATAGATGTTGATTCTGTGACTGCTGGCTTTTCTGTACCCTTTCTGGAAGGGTAGAAGGCAACTCTACATGACCTGTCCACCACTATGGATTTTTCTGGGGACGAATGATGGTATTCAGAGAAGGAAGAGTACCTCAACCAAGGCTTCAAGTCCTTGCAGGCTAATCGAGCCAGTCTAATAAGCTGGAGGTTTTGCCTGCAAATATACTCACTCCTCACTTTCATTCTTTGCAAGGGCCTCATCCTGAGTTGGAACAAGAACATAAATTCACACCAGCAGATCTTTTTAATATCAGCATCAAGATTGTTGAAATACAAGGAATGTGTAACTTCAACATAACTTGGATCCTTAACGCAGACGGTAAATTTCATTATTTAAGTAATAGGCTGATAAATATTTTGTATTAAATGTAACAAATACTTTCCTATATAATGAATACTGTAATGCTCGCTTGTAACATGCCCTTTCTACCCTGATTGGGAAGTAAGCAATGTTGCGATTATCTTGTTTTAGTTCCTGTAGGCTTTGGATGGAGAACAACAGGCCTTAGCTACACCCTGATAAAAATAAGTAGCTCTGGCATATTGGGCCTTCTGGATCTAGGACTTTACCATCTTTGATAGTGGATAAGCTGACACCACCCTGTACAGATGGTCAAACTGGAGGTCCTAAATTCATGATTCCTGCTTGAGGATCAAGTGGCAGCCTTTGTAGAACTTCATTTTGTGTGCTAGTTGCACTCTTTCCTGGATCATGAGACTGTACTCAGAGTTATACCCTGGTTACCTCAATGGAATGGATTGCTGTAACATGCTCTAAATGTGGCTGTCCTTTCAAGAACATTTGGAAACTTCAGTTGATGAACAGTGTGGCTGTACTAACAGTTATGTGTACCCCTAAAATGGCACACATTACACATTTGCTGCATGAGCTGCAATGGTTTTCAGTCTGTTTCTGGGTGCAATTCAAGGTGCTGATTTTGGCTTATAAAGCCCTAAATTACATGAGATCATTACTTTCCTGAGGTGAGGTTGGTGCCATTCCTAGTAGTTTTCCAGAAAGTTCTTAAAGTGTGTTTTTGCAGAAACTTTGGGATACTCATGAGAAGGCTGCAAGGTGGTTGTATGATGTTAGGTGATTGTTCTCCCACAGTTTGGGCTTTTTCATGTTTTTAATCTGATTGAGGTTCAATCTTTTAAGATTGGTTGTGTTGTTTTAATTGTTTCTGTGTTTGTACACTGCCAAAGTCATGTCCCAAAGGTGCTTTTTTCAGGAGGCAACTGGACTTTTTTTGCTTTTTCCTTTGAAGACGTTTGGCTTCTCATCCAAGAGGTTTCTTCAGTTCTGCCTGGAGGGTGGGGAATGGAAGGGTTTATATTCCATGTAGACAGCTGGTAATTTGCATTCTTTTTAGACAGCCATTTAGACCATTTGGAGGTTTATCTGTGTCCTCATGGCCACCTGAGTAGTGCAAGTGTGTGTGGAGCCTTCTTGTCTGCAGGCTGTGTTCTGAGCTTTGTCCCTTACTGTTGGAGACAGGCGCAGGCTGTTGGCTTGAATAAGCCTGTGTTGTCTGCATCTCAAACTGAAACGTAAATGGTTCCTGTAGTCTTTTTTTTTTTTTGGAAAAAAAGTTATTTATTTTTTAATAAAACAAAAATACAAAAAGGAAGAATCATCATTCTACATTGTTTCTTTTGGAAAGTATGTTGATTGGTTACACATAACTCTCGTGCATTTCTAAAACCATTATTACTCATGAATAATCTCATTTTGTAGATTTTAGATCAAAAGATTCATTATATATCTTAATATCGTTACACCAGAATTCTCCTCTAATATTCCATATTTGGTCTATCTTCTTCAGACAAGTCTTACTTAAACATAACCACATAATGGCATCCATTGTCTATTCCAAACATACATGCATATATACATACACCTATATATATATATATATCATCTATAATTTTTCCATTGCTCTTATTATAACTCATTGTTTATTAACTGGTAGTTCTTCAATAACAATCTAAAACAGTCTAAAATTTGCTAAATTTCTTCCCCATTTTGTTAAACTACATTCATCAACATTCCTACATGATTAAATAAAAGTCTTATTGTTTATGTCCAACCTCATACTCATGCATTCCTACACATACATAGATACATAAATATATATCATTAAACTAGAACATTATTATTAGTCACTCTTATTTGTGGATAATTATTTGTTAACTAATAATCCTTCAATGATAATCTAAAACAATCTACTTATTAGTCATCAAAGGATAGCAACTTTCATGCTCTCAGGAACATCACGGACCTCCGCCTCTTCCGTCAACATCTAAAGACACACTTCTTTCGGTTAATTTAAAATCAGTCGGTAAAATAATCTCGAGGAATTAGGCCAGGCCAGGCCTAATTCCTCGAGATTATTTTACCGACTGATTTTAAATTAAATTAAGTTTTAACAAATGGGTTTTACACTGTTTTTAGCACAGGGTATAGTTTAATTTAATAAGATTTTATCGATTATTTATGATGTATTTATTCTTTTTGGTATATGTTTATATTCATGTTTTAATTTCCTGTGCACCGCCCCGAGTCCCTTTTTGGGAGAGTGGCGCGGTATAGAAGTCCAATAAAATGAAAAAATGAAAAATGAAAAAATTATCAGCCAGTGTCTTTCCAGTAGCGAGTTGGACTTATCTCTGTTGCCATTTGCGGCCCCAGTCTCTTTTTATTCTTCTTTCCAGGTTTCTTATAAACTTCTTTTCGCACTTTATTGTCCAGTATGTCTCTCAAATAATACTGCTGCCCAGTTTCTGTCTTTACATGTTGTTTATCTTTGAATACTAGACGTATTTCTGGAGAGATTTCTCCTCTTATATCCATCTTCAATTCCCCCCCCCCCACTTTTCCTTGAAGACCAAAATGAGGCTCACATTCCTCTAGAGTTTCCTTCTTTTTATTTTCTCCCACATTGGATCCATTAGTAAAGTTCTCTGTTATCATATCTTTATCTTCAGCTAAAATGAATATCTCTTTATCTTCAACATTTTCTTCTTTCTCTTTAGTTGTTAGAGCCTCCAACTGCTCATGGTTTGATGTGATAAACAAAAGTTTATCCAATTTTTTTCTCAATTCTTCTTCCATATTGTTTCAGAAAATTTAAGATTCCAGCCAAAGCCTTCCGATTTTCTAAAGTATCCTCTTCTAGATATGGAACCATGTTAATAAATCTAAAGAGTGATGAAATCTGGTTCTCACTGCCACCCTGGTCTCAGGCCTATTTTATCTTTTGATTGGGTTACTTTGATCCTGTTGTGTTGTATCTTCCCAAAAATATATATTATTGTGAGTTATCTCGCACTTTCCCTTTCAGCTTCTTTCCTTCCTTCCGGAGCTGCCCTCTCTTTGTCAGCCCTGGGGGCTGCCTGTTTGCCACCTTGCAGAAGCTCTTCCCTTGGGTCAAACAGAGATTTTGTGGTACCCCTGTGATCAGCAAGGCTTGGTCTTCCTCGTCGCTGTCCCTACAGGACGGTTTAGGTCTGAATGGACCAGGGGGCGACAAAAGTATCAACAGAGATCTCAGAGCGCTGAGACCCCGCATTGTGTTGACGCGGTGTGGCTCCACCCTTTCCCCAAATGGGTCCTGTAGTCTACAATTTTTCTGGAAATCCGTTCATACTTCCACATCCATTTGGGACAACCAAGATAACTGAGAATCTCCACAGACTTTCACCAGAGTCATGTTTTATGAGATGAGCAGCCGTATACATTTGTTAAATAAATAAATCATCTCAGTACTAAAAAAACAAGGAAATATATTTATGCATTTATTTATGCAGTTAAGTTAAGCTAATTGAAATTCAGAATATGGAAAGCAGCAAAGTTGACCAAAAATTAAAGTTCTTGAGAAATAATCTCAACTATGATCTGTGCTGATTTATGTAACTTTTCTCCTGGATTTAAAAAAAAATTTTTTTTTTAAATGTATAACTGTAAGAAGGTATGTAAATGGCCAAGAACCATTTTGAGATTGGAGCAACACAGAAACCCAAATCAGTAAATAAATAAATGTAATATTGTTAGATTTTCAGGTGATGAGAAATTGCAAGGGAAGTATTATATATTCAGGTTCTTTTTGATAATACATTTCAATGTCCTTTTTTAATGATAACCGAAGATATTACAATGAGCTTATAATATTTGTTGTATTCTAATATGCAAGTGACCACAAACATACAAGCTCACTATAGACACTATAAAGCCAAATCTATTTCGATTTCATTCCATTACCAACTACAAGCCGCTGTTATATTTGTGATATATCTTTGTCAGACCCCCCAGCTGCAATAATACCACAAGAAGAAACTTGCTATTTGGGTACAGCTCTTAGAAAACAGTAATCTGTCTTGTAGAATTTTCTGTGTCAGAAATTAATTTATTAGTAAAAAATATTTTTTTGACAAACAAATTACTAGAAAACCCAGTCATGGTCTGAATCAAGTATTTTGAAGAAATACTGGCTTTAAGATTTTCTGTTAATAGCCCAATCAAATACGCAGTAATTAGATGGCAAACTGAGAGAGTAGGAAATAGAATTCTTTGAACAAATGTGAAAAATTAGAAGAATGTAAATCTCTTTATTGCTGTCCCATAAGGCAAAAATATCAAATCGGAAAAGAGGACACAACCTTCTTCTTTCCTTAACATTTTGCAGGCTTCTTCTTGGATACAGTAACTGAAAGCACTTTTAACTTATTTTGGTTTTCCTATGTGAATGTGAACAAAAAGCTTTTAAAACTGAAATATATATTTAATGCAAAATGTATATTCAAATTATAAAAAATAGGAAGTGCATGCAAATAGATATTTCATTATTTTTTTAATTGGGGGGGGTGGGAGGATTAAAAATATACAGTTTTCCCTTGCTGTTTCTGTTTTTTTTTTATTCCTGTCTCATTTGGATATGCAAAACACTTAGAATTACATCTAAAATTCAGCAGTAAGAGAACAAATATATATTTCAGTATTGGATAACATGTAGATGCATGGAATAGGATGCAGAATTGGCTCAAGGCAGCAGAGGCGTAGCGTGGGGGGTGCAGGGGGTGCCGGCCGCACCGGGCGCAACATCTGGGGGGGCGCGCTCGGGCAGCCCCCTGCCCAATCCAAAAAGCCCCCTAGATGGCATCTCTTGGGCGGCATGAATAATACATTTAAACACTTCAAAACCCGCGTTTGATCCCCGGCGCGGCTCGATGGATGGTGCTGGGCTCGGAGCTGTCAGAGCTTCTTTTGCAACAGTTTTGGCTTTGGGGGGGGGGGACAATGAAAAGCAAAACGCAAAAAAATCCAAATTGTTGCAAGGAGCGCCTTTCCTTTCCTTCCCGACGCAGCGAGCACGCCAAAGCTATGGGAGAGTGGGGGGAAGGAGGGAGGGAAAAGAGGAGGAGGAGGAGGAGGCGGCACGGGGAGGGGGGGGAAGAGGAGGTGGGCGCCCGTTGGCAAAGAGAGAGAGAGAGAGAAAGAGAAAGAAGAAGAAAGAGAGGAAAGAAGAGATAAATTGGGGAGGGGGAGGCAGAAGGAAGTTTCTCCGCTGTTTCAAAGCGCAAATCTTTCCCCCTCGATTTGGATGGGCTCCCTTCCCCAAGTGGGAGGGAATGAGGAGGGGCTGGGATCCCCCGCCCCTCCCGCCGGCTCCCCCCAAGCGGCCTTGGAAGTGGCAGAAGAAGCCCTTGGGCTGCTGCTCCCTTTCCCCATCCCTTCCTCCCACCCCCCCATTTTTGTTAGTCTTGTGTGTCTTGTTTGTTTCTGCATGAAAAGAGTGGGGATTGGAAGAGTCCCGTGCGGAAACTCTCCAGCGGCGGCTGAGGGGGGAGGGGGAGGAGGAGGGCGGCTGAAGAGACGGCGGCAACACCAGCATGCCGAGGAGAAAGCAGCAGGTAACCCCCCGCCTCCTCCCCTCCTTTCCACAGCCCCTCTCGCCTGCTCGCCCGTTTGCTCGCTCGCTCACTCGCTCGCGCTTTCCCCACTCTGCCGTCGCTCTCCTCAGGGCTGCCCGAGGAGGAGGGGAGGGGTTAATTTAGAATAGCAAGGCCTGCAGCAGGGATTCAGACGCCCCCCCTCCCCTTTCCCGGTCTTCCTAGGTCTCTCTAGCGAGGTTAAATTAGGCCTTGAATGGCTGAGGGGAGTCTTCGCAGCTCGGGGAAAAGGGCGGGTGAAGAAGAGGGCGTCCGGGGGTTGGCGGGTTCCCAGCAACGTCTCTTAGGCGAGGCTTGGTCTAGTTTTGCACTTCTCTGCAGGGAAAGGGGGAAGCCAGAAAAGAGCAAGCCTCTGAGGTGTGTCATGCCCACGACCCACCCGGGGCTTTAACAAACAAACAAACAAAAAAAAGCCCCCATCTCTTTTGACTTCTTTTGATCCACGGGTTAGGGGGCGCAAATTACTTGCCTTGCCCCGGGTGCTGACAACCCACGCTACGCCACTGCAAGGCAGTAACCGAAAGTAACCGAAAATCTGCCATTGTATGTCTTTGGGAGACCTGTAGTAATTGGAATGGCCCTGTTACTGATAACATCTTGAAAACAAGTAGAATTCTTTGACAAAATAATTTTCTTGCAGCCAGTATACAATACTTGAAGGCAACCAAAATATGTGAATTAAATCAAGGCTGTATTCGCTGTGACTACTTAGAAGCATTTCAAAGTCAAACCAAGTCTGAGCATCAAAAAGTAAGAGGTTTTTTTTTAATTTGTGTTTGCTGCTGTTATGTTGTGCTGCTAGGATAGGATTTAGTCAGCTTAATGACCTAATGCAATAGTAAATTATTTGTTTTAAGATAACATGGTGAGTTGGACTAGAAATTGTTTCTGTAGAATAGATCAAAATTAAGGTAGCTTTATCTTCTGAGTGAAAATGACAAAAATCGGGTTTTTATTGTGAGTGAATTATTGTGAGTTAAAAAGAAATTTCAATGTTCCAAATATACACAAAGCTTATGTTCTTTAGTACATTATTTTGTAACTGGCTATGGTTGGTGGATATTAAAGTATCATAAAAATGAAAAATTGACTAAACGATTAAATTTCTATTTTATTTGAGTAAAAACACAATTATTCTGAAATTTTTTGGTACACTTAAAATCCTACCAAAGCCTATGTTGGACAGTAAACAATAATGACCAGTAAATAAATAGTAACCCAAGATAAACTTTGAGGAAACTCAGATTAGAAATCAAAATATTATATATATGTGCATATTTAACACTTGACAAGTCAAAGATTGAATGTTTACATACTTAGTTTATAGCATGTCAGATTACAAAAGCAGCAAAAGAAATAAATCAAAATTACAAAGAACAATAGTATTAATAAATTAACCCTCCTTCAAGATATATGCCAATTAAAGTTAGGGTTGAAGGTACATAAATCACAAAGAATTATACTACAGTAATTTATAGCCAAACTTTGAAGGATAAATTCTTATTTAAGAAATTGTTTAAAAATTGGAATACTATGGTTTTATTTTAAGAGAAATTCAAATTTTGGATGTGGTTCAAACTGATAAATGGAATTATAATTAAAAAAAATCACTTTCCATTTGGATTAATTTCTGTGTCAGATTTATGATGGGGATACTCTTAACAAGCCTTCCCAAAATGGTTTGATCAAATAGCAGATTTAATTCTGGCAAGATAGTGCCTGATATAAATCAGATTTAGGCCAACAAACTGCCTCATGTATGATTTTTGGAAATAAGTTGATTTCTAATTTTCTGTTCTGGGCCAATAAACCTGCAATAAACCTATAAAATCCCATTATACTTTTGTTGTGATATTGTCATCTTAGTATTTCATTAATGTACCAGATCCAATCATTAGTGGAAAATGGAGTAAGTGAGGAGTATACATGTTTCTGATTTGCTTGCATTTCTGGTTCAGAAAAAGAGAGTAGATTAGTTCATATCCAAACTTATATAACCTTCAAATGCATTTAATTACAGTGGCAATTCAACATTGTTGGATTCTCTCTAGAAGAAAATACTAATTACTTCATTGATGTTTACAACCTTCCACCAGCAAATATAAATGAGGATCATTCAAAAACACAGATACAGCTAATTTCTCCAGGTAACTGATTAAACAGTGTTGGTTTACAAATCTTCACCTTTAAATGCTTCTGTAATTTTAAGGTGATACATACTGTATATATAAATATATAAAACTGTTATACATATAGTTAAAAGTAATGGGTCCAGATGAGCTTTGTTTGATAAATAGAACAAGCATGATATTTAATCTGTTGACTTAGATAATGTGTTCATTTGCTCTTCAGTGGCTTATACTTTCATGTAGTTTTCCCAATCTTCATTTTAAAAGCTTTTTCTTGTAACTGGAATCAATTGATTTAGATATTATAAATGTTCATAATTTCTAATGCAAAAACTCTTATTTAAATTCAGACTGTGAAGATAATAGCTTGAAATATTGCCAAAACTGTATAGAAAAAGGTAAGCAGTTATTTTCATTAATTCATTACACTAAGGCTCATTAAAATGTATTATAAAGCATATTTCAAGATATTAAATGCAATGGGGACCATAAACTGTGTCTCATAAATAAAATGCCAGGGAATGCAGGGGCACCAAGAGGATGAGGATGCTTGCTATTTTTGGTTAACTACAGAAGAACATTAGATTATATTACTTTTCCAGCCCGTTTTAATTAGCAGCCCTTAATGCATTTTTTGCACATATGTAGAATAGCTTTGTAACCTTTTAGAACTGGAATCTATCTGAGGAAATTGTGCATTCCACTACTATACAGTCATGGCTTTTCAATTCAGTTCTTTTCTGACTGATGTGGCATTAGCATGTAAAATTATCTCATTATAATATTTCAACTAGAAGTTACTTAAAAAAAACAAAACTCATTTTTTCTCCCATTTGCTGCTGTGCATGACCAATACAAAGTCTCTGATTAATGCCGGTTGAGGAATTTGTTTGTTTGTGTATCTATTTAATATTTTTATAGCATGCCCAACTGGAAAGACTCTGGGAAGGTTACAAAAAGAAATCTGGGGCTTTCATCCTAACACATATGACAGGCGTCAGGTTAGGTTTTCTTTTATTTACATTCACCTTCTCTTAATCATACCTCCTGCTTTTTTATGTAATTTAGTTGTGGCTAATTTTAATTTTACTCTCATTTTTTTTGGCACTAGGAAACAGATTATTTCCCAGTTGCCCAGTCTGAAAATATCAGATTTATCATTTCATGTAACAATTGTCACCTAAAAGTTACTTAAAATTACTTGCAAAGGGATGTCCTCAAAAAAAGGAATTACTTGTTTAGTAATCACAGGATAATTTTGAAATATACAGTAAATACAATAAACAAATTAGTTAAATATTTCTAAAAACTATTATGGGAGCAGGTAAGTGCTATATTAATCTCCTTAAAAAAGAAAATGTTTAAAAAGAGTTAAGTAATTTTTTTAAATGCCAGTTTTAAAGGACCAGTTGTTTAGGGCATTCATTAATCATTTCTATAATTATTTCCATTTTTCTGTCCAGGATTTGAAAGCCATGTGTGCTTTAAAATAAAACAATGAAAACATCAATCATATTTTTAATCTAGATTTATTTTTAATTCACAGGGAGTTTATGGGATCCAAATATAACAATATGTAACAGGGAATTTGAACTAGAAGTGAATTTTACACCTAGTAACTTTTGTTCTAAATATAAAATCCATCTTTGTGACTCTCATGAATGTGAAAATTCGATTCTTCATGTTGTGCCTACTACCAAGGTATATATTTTTCTTCTTTAGCTATAAAACTAGGAGTGAGTATGATGATTAATAGTTAGATTACATGACTAGGGCTGATATGAGTTGAACACAAATGACACCAGATTGAATAAAGTCAAAATTAATGTAAATATTAGCTTTTGAAAAACATCATGAAGTTATAAGCTGAACAGATAAGAAATAAAAAGTGTCACATTTCTTTTAAAAAAAAAACATTTTGAAAAGTTCTGTAATACATTTATCTTGAATTTTTCTTGGAATAGGGTAGCAGTAATAGAGTTTCTGAAAAAATAAGAATGAATGATCAAGAAGGAAACATAATATTTAAAGAGGTAAGATTTTATTTTCGTTTGTAAGGAAAATGTCAAATTACAAGGGTTGTATTACTGTTTTTGATCTGTGGCCCAAACATTGAAACAAAAATTACACCTGATGCTATCTGCCTCATCAATGTCTATGAGGGGGTAGTTATTCAAATAAGCCTTGCCATACTGTCCTGCTACAAGAGGTCGTAGTTTAATGGGCATTTTTTGGGAGGGTTAATCATATTGCAAGAAAGGAGCTTAATAGCAATAGCAATGGCACTTAGACTTATATACCACCTCATAGTGCTTTACAGCCTTCTGTAAGCTGTTTACAGAGTCAGCATATTGCCCCCAACAATCTGGGTCCTCATTTTACCGACCTCAGAAAGATGAAAGACTGAGTCAACCTTGAGCCAGTATGAGTCAAACTGCCAAACTGCTGGCAGCTGGCAGTCAGCAGAAATAGCCTGCAGTACTGCATTCTAACCACTGTGCCATCACGACTCTTAATAAATGCTTTTTAAAGGTAATGACCCTAATTATATTTGTTAGAAAGGGAACTGTTTCTAAAGGCATCTCTGTTCTTGAATGCAATTTTAAATGTTTATCATTGATTTTTGACAGGATAATGTGGAAGAATTCAAGCAATTTGAATATTAATGTTTTAGCATGGGACTCCTGAACATACTAGTTATTAAATAGAAAGCTTTTAATATGGCTTTACTTTTGTAGTTAGATTTCAAGAGGAAACGTTCGTTGATACTTACGTGAACGACGATTCTGGCGATGGAGATGGGAGGCGTCACCAGAGGGATATTCCCAATGCCCATTGGTCCATCAGACTGAGAAACAACAATTAGGCCACTCCTACTCCTCCTTCTCCATTCCTTTCGAAGACCATTGGAACCGGAACTGTGAAACAAACACACAACGAGAGGAAGACACCCCCACCCTGCCGCTAACTAATTAGGGAGGGAGGTGACGCCTCCCGTCTCCATCACCAGAATCGTTGTTCATGTAAGTATCAACGAACGTTCTCGGCGATGGAGAGCGGGAGGCGTCACCAAAGGGACATACTAAAGCTACTGCCCTAGGGTGGGAAAAAACTACTAGTCCGCGGCGGCAGAAGAAGCCACCTGTTGTAAAACTCTCCGGCCGAAGGCCGCCTCAGCAGAGGCATAAGCATCCAGCTTGTAATGCCTGATGAATGAAGAGGGACTCGACCACGAGGCCACCCTGCAAATGTCCTCAAAGGGAGCCCTAGTAGCCCAAGTTGTTGTTGTGGCCATGCTACGCGTAGAGTGTGCAGTGATACCTTTAGGAGGAGTTTTGCCTTTAGCTTCGTAAGCTACCACAATAGCCTGCCTAAGCCACCTGCCTATCGTACTAGGGTTAACTCTAGCCCCCTGTGAAGCAGACTGGAAGGAGAGGAACAACGCCTCTGACCTACGTATGGCTGCTGTGTGCTTCAGGTAGATCCGAAGAGCTCTTCGGACGTCCAGCCTATGCCAAAGATGTTCTCTCTCACAAGAGGGGGAAGGGCAGAAATTAGGCAAGATCAACTCCTGAGATCTATGAAAAGGAGTTGGGCAGGAAAGTTGGGTCTAAACGCAGGATGACTCTATCTGAGTGAAAAACGCAGAGATCACTCCACGAGGAAAGAGTGTTAAGCTCCGATATGCGCCTGGCAGATGTGATGGCAACCAAGAACACCACCTTCAACATCAACATCTGCAAAGAAACCGATCTGATGGGCTCAAAGGGAGCCTCTGTCAATGCTTGTAGAACCAAGGACAAATCCCACATGGGAAACCTATGAACCACTGGGGGGGCCAAGTTAGCCGCCCCTTTAAGAAACTTCTTAATCAAAGGGAGGTGAGACAGGGACGTGCAGCCTTCACCCGGAAGCACCGTGGCCAAAGCAGCCGTCTGCCTACGCAACGTGTTGAAAGCTAAACCTTTGTCAAGACCATCCTGTAAAAACTCTAAAACTTGGGAAACTGAGGCTTCCTGAGGCACAATGGAGGACCTCCCACACCATTTGGAGAAGGCCGTCCAGGTAGCGTTGTAAATCCTATTGGTGGAGGGGCACCTAGCCGCCTCCAAAGTATGCATGACCCTGTCAGAGATCCCACTCCCACTTAGAATGTACATTTCAAGTGCCAGGTGGTTAACTTCAACCACCTGGGATCTGAATGTTGGAGAACCCCCTGAAACAGCCTGACCTCCTTGTCCAGGAGCCTCCACGGAGGGGACACTGACAGCTGCATCAGATCCGCATACCAGGTGCGTCTGGGCCAGTCCGGGGCTATGAGGAGCATCTCGGCCCCCACTGCTAGCAACTTCCTGACTGTGCCCTGGAGGAGGGGAAGGGGAGGGAAGGCATAAAGGAGACCGGACGGCCAACCACAGCGAAGCGCATCGGTGTTCTCAGCACCCCAGGTCTCGTAACGTGCAATGAACCTCTGGAGTTGCACATTCCGTGGTGTTGCAAAGATGTCTATCACCAGAGTCCCGTATCTGCGGAAAATCCACTGAAACAGTGACGGATCGAGTTGCCACTCCCCGTGGTCCACCGTACTGCGGCTCAGCCAGTCGGCCTGGTGATTCGAGAGGCCGGAGATGTGATCCGCCTCGATGGAGCGTACATGAGTCTCCGCCCAGCTCATCAGTCTGTGTGCTTCTGTCCAAAGAGCTCTGGAGTGAGTACCACCCTGCTTGTTGACATGAGCCTTTGTAGCAATATTGTCTGTGAGAAGCAACACATGAGCATGTAACAAGTCTCGTTGAAAATGACGCAAGGCCTGGAGGGCAGTCTTCAGCTCGAGATAGTTTATATTGTGGCGCAAGTCTGTGGCAGTCCAATGACCTTGCGCCATGCGTGAGCCCATTACAGCACCCCAACCATAGAAGCTTGCATCTGTGGTTACAGTGACCCTCACCGGCTCCCAAAAGGAAGACCCCTTACAAAGCGCCCGGGACAGCCACCAACGGAGGGAAAGCCAGACCTGGGGGGACACTGACACTGGCAAGTGGAAGTTACTAATCATCTGCCTCTGGTACGGAATCAATGCCCACTGCAGCTCCCTGGAGTGGAAACGAGCCCAGGGAACTATCCCCACACAGGAAATCATGGACCCCAGAAGACGAGAGAGGAAAACAATGGGGGACACTTGGTTAGACCTGACAGTGCTGGCAAGCTGCTGAAGCTTCTCTAACCTGTCCTTAGACAAGTAAACCACTCCTTCCACTGAGTCAATGATCGCCCCCAAGTGGAGGATCCTAGTAGAAGGAGTGAGATGGCTTTTGGGAAAGTTGATCAAAAAACCCAATCTCTGGAGAGTATCAATCGTAAATTTGAGATCCAAAACAACCTGATCAAAGGAATGTGCCTGGAGCAGCACATCGTCCAGGTAAAGCTGAAGCCTGATGGGAATAGATCTCAGATAGGCTGCAACTGCTGCCAGCACCTTGGTAAATATCCAAGGAGCAGAGGCCAACCCAAAGGGAAGAGCTTTATATTGGAAATGCTGCCCCTGATGGGAAAATCGCAGGAACCTACGGTGGGAGTTGCAGACTGGTATGTGCAAGTAGGCCTCCGTGAGGTCAACCGAGACCATGAAATCTCCTTTCCTAACTCCTTGTAAAATGGAACCTAGGGACGCCATCTTGAAGCGTCTGTATACAATATAATTATTTAGACGCTTCAGGTCCAAAATCGAGCACCACCCTCCAGAAACCTTGGGTATTATAAACAAGTTGGAGTAAAACACAAAACCTTCCTCCCCGGGAGGCACCGGCTCAATAGCTTGGATGTCCAACAAGTGTTGGATGGCTGAGTGGACTAACGCCAACCTCTCCGGGTTTTTGGAGGATGGAAAGGAATGAAAGAAATTGGGAGGGGGAGACAGAAACTCAAGCTTGAGGCCAGTACTGATCGTATCCACGACCCAGGTGTCAGAAGTTATTTCCGCCCAAAACGAACTAAAATATCGAAGGCAACCGCCTATGGGGAGATCAGTTTTAGGTTTGTCTATCCCTGCAGAAAGGACGACACCCCCCCCCAAAAGGGCCGGCGAGAATGATATTGGCCCCAGCCTCTATCCTGGAAGGAGTGTCTAAACTGGAACCGATCTCCCCGGGAACCATAATACCTCGGCTGATGGAAGTCCGAGTTAGGGGGGGCAATAAAACTGACGCCTGCGATAAGGGGCCGGTCGGTTGTCCTGCCGTTTGGAGGAGGAAGAGGGCATCACCTTCTTTTTTTCTTTGTTCTCCACCAAAATATGGTCCAACGGGTCTCCAAACAGCTTACCACCTTGTGTACGGCCTGGACGCCACATGGAACTTGGACTTGTTGTCCACCTGCCAGTTTTTGAGTCACAGCAAACGCCTGGAGGCCACTGAGGTGGACAGCGCGCTGGAAGAAAACTTCATGGCATCCATGAACTGCGATGCCACAAGTATCTTACCAATGTCATTTAGAGTGCGTGTATCATCTGCAGGTGTGTGGGCCTGGAGCTGCTGAAGCCAGAGAACAGCCGTTCTATTGAAAAACGAGGCCACAGCCGCCACTTTGATGGACCAGGTCGAAGCCAGAAACCCCATAAGATATGCTCTGCCTTCCAATCATCCGGCTTCAATTTGTCCGCAGCATCTCCAGCCACCACCATCGTGGAAGAGGACAAGGCCATCACCAGTGTATCGACCTCAGGAACCTGCAGAGCCTGAGAGAAATCTTTATCCATGTTATATAACCTCCTATCATTCACCCCAGGAGCAGGGAATGAACCCGGCTGAGACCACTGAGCCTTGACAACCTCAAGGAACAGGGGGGGGCAGGAACCTCCTCCTTACCGAGGGGAGTGCGGATGAAAATGGCCTGACTCGGGTCCTTTCAGCCCTCAGGAGTGCGGCCAACGGGTCCCCCAAGTTTCGTGGTGGACTTGGCCTTCCCCAGCAATTGTTTAAACAAAGAAGGCTGAAAAAGGCCTGCGAAAGCCGGGTCGTCCTCCTTGTGAGCCTCCTCATCATCTGACATCACTAGTCCCTTAACAGAGTCATCACCCAGAACCGACCCCTCACTTGCCAGGGAGGAAGAGCCTGGGCACTTGCCCTCTTCCAACTGGGCGGCACGAGCAGAATCAGAAGGTCTACTGGAAGAGACTCTCGAAGGGGCGGAGGAGCCTGATGGGCCTGCTGTTTCATGCCCGCCGTGATGCCCTTAGAAATGGCGGAGGAGATGAGCCTCTGAATGCTAGGGGGCAGATCTTGTAAATCCTCATACTCCTCCTCATCGGAGTCCTCCCCCCGAAGAGTCTCCCCATGCGGGGCCAAAGCAGGGTGAGGAACAAGGTAATCTCTGGAGGAGGCTTCCAGGGGATTGCCCATCACGCCTCTGATGGCTGATGGAGACACTGAGGAAGACGGGGAGACCTCTCTTCTGGCCCTGACACCCCTCAGATCTGGCGAAGAATCCCTGGAGCATGCAGGAGAAGAAATGCCCGAAGCAGAAATCGACTCTAAAGACTCATGCTCCCTCAGTCGACGCTCCGCACAAGCGACCTGCTTCTCCAGGGCACGCTGTCTCCTCTGTTCATCACGGAGTGTAGCCCTAGAGGGGCGATTCTCCAAAGAAGGCCACGAGGGAGGTGGAGTGGCAGCAATTTTGGGCGTAGATAAGGCCGCCTCCTGAACCAGGGAGGCCTTGTCCGCCCTAGAAGACATCTCAGACCGAAGGCTGGTACAGATGAAAAATGAATTCTCCACTCCTTGTCCAATGTTCAGTTAAGTATAACTACTAATGAATTTTTTGGGGGGGGGGGAATTTAATATATACAAATATATACAACAGCCCCAGAAGGATCACTCAAGCAGAACAGGGTGGCCAACGACTCAAGCCCGCCTGCAGTGGTCGATGAGCTCAGGCCTGTGCCACGAACAGAAAACAGCCCTCAACGTTCACAGGCCACAAAATGGTGACCGCCACGAGGCGGCGACCAAAATGGCCACTCCAAATGCGCCGAACGATGCAGACAGCTGTCCCCTGCGTCTGGGCTGATCCAAGGCTCCGCGCGACTTATCTATCCTCCCATCGGCTACAGAAAGCTGGAGGAAGACCGGGGCTCCTGGCTGAGGTGCGGCAAGCTGTGGAGGGGGAGGGGGGCTCCGTCAATGGCATCCTGGAAAAGGGCGGGAAGAGACGCAATGGCCAGTCAGCAATGCCTCCCGGGGGAAGCCCGATTAATGGGAGAGTGCCCGATGCCAGCCCTCACCCCCAGTGAACTGGGAACCAAACGGCTTACCATGTTAAAAACAACGACAGAACTCCGTGGAGCCAGCAGCCCGGCATCCCCTCAGCGAAGGCGGCTATGGCCTGCAGCGACCTTGGCGGCAGCGCTATTCACAATGTCTTTTTCCAAAGAATTTAAATTTTGAGAAGGAAATGGTTGGAATATAGCCAATTAGCCAAATTAATGAATTTAGACGAGCAACGAAGCGAAAAAAAACTATCAATTTTCAGCAGAAGGAATTCTCTCAGCCATTCGGACCATCAGACTGAGAAAGGAATGGAGAAGGAGGATTCGGAGTGGCCTAATTGTTGTTTCTCAGTCTGATGGACCAATTGGCATTGGGAATATCCCTCTGGTGATGCCTCCCGCTCTCCATCGCTGAGAATTAGGCAATTAAAACTTGTGGATTTGGCTTTTAAAAGGTATGAGCCAGTACCCAGAAGTTATTTTAAATGTGTTATATTCATTCACAATTCTTGTTGCTTGATTACACCCTATTTCCTTTCCTCAATGTTTAGCCCATAAGGTGTTACTTAGGTGTGAGTTCCATCAGGCTTTACTGCTGGTGCATGTTGCGCGCATATGCGCAGTGCAATTAAAATTGTTCTACACATGCGCAGAACCCAAAAACAAGATGGCAACGATGAGAGGGAACCAGTTTGGGGATGTGGCAGGCCTGGGTCGCTGTCAGTTCCAGCAACCCAGGTGCCAAACCACTACGGGTTCAGCCAAACTGGTCAGAGCCGGTAGGAACCCATCACTGATGTTACTAAAAGTGATTATATGTACTTCATCAGGCTTTGTAAACACATAATAATGTGTTTACTGACTGAAATATTCTAATGTCCTGCCTGAGGAGACAAAATGCACCTCATCTTATTCCTGAAAGGCTAAGTGAAAAAGAAAACTTTTAAGTCAGAAAAATGTTGGAAGTAAATTTAGGAATTCTATCTTATATATAGATGTTTCTCCAACAACAATTTATGCTAATGGGATATAATATGCATATTTAACCAAAATGGATTTATTTTTGATGGGACGTGCCTTTTTTATTTTTAAACTGAAGACGTGCAGAATGGATCTCTTTTCTACAATTGTATTCTCACAGCACTACCTTCTTCACTGTTGTTAAGAATTTCTCAATGCAAAATTAAATATAAAAGCAATACTTAAGCACTATATTTAATAATAATACCAGTGTTATTATTTTGCTTCTCTTCTTCCAGCTAATTCCTTATTTTCCAGGATGTCAAAGTGACTGCAAAAGATACTCACATTATCAAACAGTTTGCAATGAAGAACCTATCCCAGGTTAGTTGATAAATGTTTATCTATGGATGGAAACATTAAGCTTTATATGCTAAAGTACTTTTCTTAGTATAAGCCTAAGATTGGCCAGTGAGATCATTAAGCTTATTCAGGCAGCTTCCAACTATCGCTAAGCTTAATTCTCAATAAGGGGAAGATAGCATCCACGAATGGGTTAACACGGTCCGTACTCTGATTGGACTGAGTCTGCATGCATATTAATTAAGCTGTCTATAAAACCCCCTCCAAGAGTGCTCTATCCAGCTTTTTCCGACTCAGTCCACTCTGGGACGATCGGTTAATCCAACCTGTTAGTTTCGATAGGAGTCATTGTGCTTAGTTCTGACAGTTCGTTTTTAGCTACATCGCATGCTACTTGTGAGTATTGGGGAACTCTCATAAACTTCGCTGCCTACGAACGCTGCTTTCAGACGCGCCGCCTCCCGCTAATTTTACCTCACGGCCCTCCGAGGCCACTGGCTCGCAGCGTCAGGGGCGATCTGTCCTCGGGTCAGACGTGCCATTCCAACTCTCTCCGGCCCTCTCCCCGGCGTGAAAGTCCTATTAAAGGCTGCAGCGGCCGAAACGAGGCCGGCGACGAACGCGGCAATTCAAAGGGCCTCCGGAGCGCATTTTGGCGCTTTTGCGCATGCGCAGTAGCTCGCCCGACCGTTTTGAAGCCGGACCATTTTCCCGCGCCGTCAATCAGAAGGCTGTTGCCGCATGGAGCGTTGTCGGCGCCAGGGGCGGCTAAATCAATTTGAGCGGCTTGAGACTGACATTGCATAGCGCTTTTAGTGGAGCCGGCTTCGAGCTGTTCTCTGCTGTCAAACTTAGCGAGTTAAGCGGTTGACTGCTCCTGAGGGGAGAGGCGGAGTTATTGACAGGGGCCATTTACTTGCTCCGACACCATGGCCGAGAATGTGGAGATTCCAGCCCAGGCCCACGCGGCTGCGGGGGCTTCGGATGGCCAAGGCCTCCTCATGGTCTCACCTCCTTCCTCGTCAAAGAAGAGAGCGGCCAGCACTGACAAAAAGGACAAGGCCTCTAAGGTAAAGAAGGCCCAGTCGTCTAAGGCAGCAGCTCAGCCAGGGGCTTCTGCCCACGCCACAGTGAGCCCACAGGCCGCAGATCCCATTCAGGCCCCTGGCCCTATTGTAACCCCTGTGGCGAGCACTCCGGCGAGCGCGTTTAGCCCCATGCTCCCTATTGACACCTCGGGTGTCTGGGGGTCCTCAAGCGGCAGAGTGGGGACTCGGACTCCTGAGGCGACTTTCACCCCCACGGCAGCAGGGATACGTCAAGAGGTCCCTTGGGTGACTCCACCGCCCCTGCCTCCTATGGCCGCTATCACCCCTGTTATGCCAGATGTGCCTTCCTTGATCTCGGAAGCGATAAAACAGGGCATAGCCGTGGGGCTCCAGTACAAGGCCCCTGAGCCCCCTTCAACAACTGCTACGGGGGGCCCTGTCACGTCGGGACCACTGGCTAGCACTTTGGAGACACCTGATCAGGGGTCGCAGACGGGCTCGGATGACGGTGCTCCCATGGACAACGAGTTGTCAGATGACGAAGGGGCTGAAGGGGAAAAGCCCACTTACTCCGGGTTGTTTCCTCCGCCTTTGTTTAAAACTTTACTGGCGAAGGCCAGGGCGGCTTCGGACTGGGAACCGACTGCTCCGCAATCTGTGGCGGCCCCCCAGCGCCCTTCATCCAAGGTTCTGTTCATTGAACACCGCGTGGCAGCCGAGGTTGTGCCCGCGCCCCAACTGTTCATTGACAATGTCCAACGTCAATGGACCATGCCAGCATCGGGTCCCGCTCCAACGGCCAATGACAGGCGATTCTTCGCAATGGCTGAACCGCTGGAGAAGTGCCTCGTGTGGCCGGAGGTCGATGCACCTGTGACCGCGCTGTACTCCAATGCGGCGTTGCCGGGCAGCCAGGAGGACGTGTTGAAGCCAGAAGACCGCAGAGCAGACCAAGTGCTCCACAGGGCCCACCAGGCTGCATCATGGGCGATCCGGGCTGCATCCACTGCATCATTTTTCTCGCGGTCCAGTCTCTTCTGGATCCAGCAGCTCCAGGCGCGCATCCCCCCGGGGGATGCGCGATCGCACCAAGATCTTAATAAAATTATAGCAGCCGTGCAATTTACCTCGGACGCCACCCTGAGTGCTGCACGGTTTGCCTCCAGAGCCACGGCGTCGGCCATCGCCTCCCGCAGACTGCTCTGGCTTCGCCAATGGCAAGGCGATGTGAAACAAAAATGGAAACTGGCAACGGGGCCCTACGCTGGAGGCTCCCTGTTTGGTGATTCCCTTAACCCTTTGCTTATAGAGGGGAGGGATAAGCGGAAGATTCTGCCCTCCAACCCCAGGAGGGGGTCCTATAGACAGGCCCCTTATTTCAGGAGGCAACAGTTTGGGTCACAGGAATATGGGAGTTCCTTTCGGCCCGGGTTCCCTCAGACGGGTTACAGGCAGGGAGGCAATTTCAGCTCCAATTTCACCCAGCGATATGGGCAACAGCGCCAACAACCGTTCCGTCAGGGGCGTGGGGGTCCGGCTAGGAGGCCCTTTCGAGGGGGCGGTAACCGAAACTACCGCCGACCTTAATTTAGCGGGAGCTCGGTTTCCCATCGGGGGCAGGCTGCGATTCTTCGCAGACCGATGGGAAGCCATCACTACCGACAGATGGGTCCTCACCACGGTCAGGTGCGGTCTGGCCCTGGAGTTCTGGAGTTCTGGACCCAGCCCCCCGATTCCTTTTTGCCTTGCCCCTCATTGGCCAACCCTCTCAGAAGGGAGTTAATGGTGACCGCCATAGATCATTTACTGGCTATTCAGGCCATCGAACTGGTCCCACCGGACCAAGTCCGTCAAGGATTTTATTCTATTTTGTTTATCATCCCCAAGGCTTCTGGTGGTTGGAGGGCTGTGTTAGACCTCAAGAGGTTGAACAGGTACATCATCTATAAACGTTTTAAGATGCATTCCCTCCACTCCATCCTGCTGGGTATAAGGGAGGGGGACTTTCTTACGTCTCTCGACTTAACGGAGGCTTACTTGCATATACCTGTTGCCGCAACTTTTCGGCGTTATTTACGGTTCTGTTACAACAAGTGTCATTACCAATACACGGCGTTGCCATTTGGCCTTTCCTCTGCCCCACGTGTGTTTTCTAAAGTTATGGCCGCCGTAGCGGCACACATACACTCCATTCCGCTTAGAGTACAATTTTATTTGGATGATGTATTAATCCAGTCCCGGACCGAAGGTCAAGCGGTAAGTGATTTACACACCACTATGCGGGTTTTTGAGGAACTAGGTTTCTCCATTAATGTGTCTAAAAGTCACCTGCATCCCACGACCAGAATACTCCATCTGGGTGCTTGGATCGATTCCGTTAGGGGCCAGGGTTTCCTCTCGGATGAGAGGCTCTCCAGCATCCATCACCTGGTAAGTGAGGTAGAGAGGGAGGCCCGCCCTTCGTTGGCTTCGCTGTCCCAATTGTTGGGTAAGATGGTTTCAGCGATTGCCATAGTCCCTTGGGCTAGACTACACCTTAGGGAACTGCAGTGGTTCCTCCTCCCTTTCCAGAGAAGGCATGTAGCCACGTCCCTCATTCGGGTGCCCCTACCCGCGTACGTCCGCAGATCCCTTCGATGGTGGCGATCCCCTTCGGTTAGGGAGGGTTGCCATTTTAGGATAAGAGACAGAACTATAGTCACCACGGATGCGAGCCTTTTTGGCTGGGGGGCACACACGGGACCGTTCAATGCCCAGGGTCAGTGGTCCGCTATGGAGGCCCAGGAGAGCATCAATTTTCTCGAGCTTCGGGCAATAAGGCTGGCTCTGGAACAGTTCCAGACCCAAGTGCAGGGACGCCATGTTCTAGTACTCACCGATAATGTCACGGCCAAAGCTCACGTTAACCGGCAGGGGGGCACCAGGTCTGACCCTCTCATGAGGGAGGCTTCCCTCCTGGGTTGTTGGGCGGAAGCGCATTTGTTATCACTGCAGGCAGACCACATTTCTGGAGTAGACAACACCAGGGCTGACTGGCTCAGCCGGGTTCGCATTGACCAGGCGGAATGGCGTCTTAATCCTTGTGTTTTCCAACAGATCGCGCGCCGATTCGGGAGACCACTAGTAGACCTGTTCGCCACTGCCTCTAACACACAATTACCAAGGTTTTTTTCTCGATTCCAGGCCCAGGGTGCGGAGGAGGTGGATGCCCTTCGGGCCCCTTGGCCGAGGGGCCTTCTGTACGCCTTCCCTCCCTTGCCACTGCTGCCGAGGGTCATAGGGAGAGTCATCGAGCTTCGCGCAGAAGTGGTACTGATCGCGCCGCACTGGACGAGACAGCCGTGGTTTGCGGACCTGGTGACGCTATCCTCGCAGACCCCGTGGCGCTTGCCGCTGACCCCGACCCTGCTCCTCCAGGGATCCTTGGAACACCAGGACCCGGGGTGGTTGCAGTTGACCGCCTGGAGATTGAGCGGCGGGCGTTAGAGCAAGGGGCGTTCTCGGACAGGGTGATACATACCATACAGGCCTCCAGGAGGCCGTCCACGGTGCGCATATACAATGCGACTTGGAAGATATTCGCTTCTTGGTGTATAGTTAGATTGATACCACCTGTGACTGCCTCAGTGCCACAGGTATTAGAGTTTTTGCAAGATGGCTTGGATAAGGGTCTATCGCCTAACACGATTTGCCGCCAGGTGGCGGCCCTGGGAACGGTTATTTCCTGGGGTGGGGGCCAGACATTATCCCGACACCCAGCCATTCAGAGGTTTGTCAAGGGTGCTACCAAACTGAGGCCCCCAGCGACTCATCGCTACCCATGTTGGAATCTGTCCACCGTCTTGGAGGCTTTAGTGGAGCCACCCTTTGAACCCTTAGAGGAGGTCTCACTGCAGATACTGTCATGGAAGTTGGCCTTCCTTATAGCGGTAACATCAGCCCGGCGTATCTCAGAAATTAACGCCTTATCGGTACGCCCGGACCTTTGTAGATTTTTCCCGGATAGGGTGGTACTGCGGGTCGACCCTTCCTTTATGCCCAAGGTGGGGTCGTGGTTTCACAGGGCTCAGGACATTGTACTGCCTGATTTCGCCACTACACCGCAGGGAGAGCCCGAGGACAGATGGCACCGGCTGGACGTCCGCAGGGCATTACAAATTTACCTGAACCGCACATGCGACATACGTAGGTCGGAGGCTTTGTTCATTTCTATTCAGAATGCTTCCCAGGGTCGTAAAGTGTCGGTAACCACCATAGGTAACTGGGTGCGGCGTTGTATTTCCGCCGCGTACGAGGCCAAGGGACTGGCGGCCCCGTCGGGGATAACTGCCCACTCTACTAGAAGCGCGGCGACCACCGGAGCCTGGGCTTCGCAAGCCACATTGGAGGAGATCTGCAGGGCGGCGACCTGGACGTCCCTTTCTCCCTTTGTCCAGCACTACAAATTGGACCTCTACGCTGCGGAAGGTGCGGCCTTTGGTCGCAGGGTATTACAGGCTGTTAGGCCGTCAGAGGAATCTGTGAGCAATGCGTGCCCTCCCAATCATGGGACGTGAGAGCTTGGGTATGTCCCATTCGTGGATGCTATCTTCCCCTTATTGAGAAAGAGCGTTGGTACTTACCTGATACGCCTCTTCTAATAAGGGGAAGATAGCATCCGGCCCGTCCCTGAGCATTGCTGTAGGGAGTTTCATACAATTGAGTTCTCAGTTTGTTCTGTATTTCGATTCAGTTATATTACTAAAGTTGGTTGGATTAACCCGTGAGTCTGTGTTCATTTCCTTCGTCGAAAAAAGCTGGATAGAGCACTCTTGGAGGGGGTTTTATAGACAGCTTAATTAATATGCATGCAGACTCAGTCCAATCAGAGTACGGACCGTGTTAACCCATTCGTGGATGCTATCTTCCCCTTATTAGAAGAGGCGTATCAGGTAAGTACCAACGCTCTTTTTCTTACAGGATTGTGAGAATAAAAGAGCTTGATGGTGAGGAAAAGTACTTTCACAACTTCTGGAGGCAAATTATTCCACTGATTAATTGTTGTAGCTGTCAGGAAATTTCTCCTCAGTTCTAAGTTGCTTCTTTCCTTGATTAGTTTCCATTTGTTGCTTCTTGTCCTGCCATCAGATGCTTTGGAGAATAGAGGCTTTGGAGAATAGCTTGACTCCCTCTTCTTTGTGTCAAGCCCTTAGATGTTGGAACACTGCTATCATGTCATCCTTAGTCCTTCTTTTCATCAAACTAGACATAGCCAATTCCAGCAGCCATTCTTTATATGTTTTAGCCTCCAGTCCCCTAGCAGTAAGGAGCCCCTGACATATTTGCAAACAAGACACAAGGTAACAAAGCACTCTCTTGAAATAAGCAGGCCATCAAGACCCATAGTATATATGTCAACAATAGCCTCAATGTGACCTGGCTCAGATTTTGATTAGAAGGCGGAGAGAGAGGCAAATAGTGTGTGGATGTGTTAACCATGAATAAAAACATCTTCATTCAGGTTTAGTTCATTTGTTTTGCTGATAATGTAGCAGACAGTGTGTGGTATAAATATGATTGTACATAATTAATTCAAGCAGTGCATGAATTCTCTCTCCCTCTTTTTTTTTCCAGAACCAAAAGCTACAGCTTTTATAGTAACAAGATCAGGTATTGGATAATATTCTGTTCAATTTCAGCATTATTATGTGATGCCAATCATTGTATAATGTTGTAGAATAGTGATTATGAGTAATTCTATCCCATATATTTGAATGTGGCCTTCAAAAAAAGCCATACAGGATTTTTCCAGGCAGATTTCAACGTATACAGAATATGGATAAGTACCAGAAGGAACATATAGAGAAAGACATATCAGGAAGATAAAAGATGATTTCCATGGGACAGTAACATTCTCATTGAAAAATGCCAGGATTTATTAGAAAAATGTTAAGCTGGGAATGGTCAAGATTCAATGGAATATTTGAGTCTTGCACGTCTTGACTTCCAACCATTCATTTAATGATTTTTCAAAGTTTTGATGCCACTGAAAAAAGTGAATAATGACCAGTCCTTGAACTTATGACCATAACAGCATTCCTGTGGTCACATAATCAAAATGTGGGTATTTAGAACCAGTACCAAAATATTTATAATAGTTTCAGGGTCCCAGAGTCATATGATTGTCCTTTGCAACTTTTCTAGAGGGCTTCCAACAAGCAAAATCTATAAGGGAAGTCAAATTTGTTTATTGACCATGACAAGAGAGATCATGAAATCAGTCATGCAACTCATGACTACATCGCTTAGTAACACAAATTCTGGTCCCAATTATGGTTATAATTTGAGGAGCCCTCTATTGGAAGTTATAAAACTTTATGAGAACCACAGGCTAAGCTACAAGAAGATGACAGCAGGAAAAATCACCTTTCTATATGCTCCCCAGAATATAAATTGTTTATTTAGTTATTTTGTTCTGTATCTTTTAATTTAAACCAGACCGTGATAGACTTTATCTTTAACTACTCAGGAAAAAAGGAAGAAAAGATAAGAAGAGAGTTGTGTAAGGTTTATATAAAGATAAATTTATATCTAAGATATTGTGAGTGAAGAAGATAAAAACAAATAATAACAGTGTAAAAAAGGATAACAATGTGAAAATCAGAGAATCACAGGGCTACAAAGGAGCCTTGGAGGTCTTCTAGTCTAACCACTTGTCCAAGGCTGTGGTGACCTTATATACTATCCCAGATAAATGTTGTCTAATCTTTTGTTGAAAACGTCCAGAGATGGAACACTCATACTCTGGGAAACAAGCTGTTCCACTGATTAATTGTTCTAACTGCCAGGAAATTTCTCCTTAGTTCCATTTTGGATTTCTCTTTAATGAGATTCTACTCATTATTTCTTGTCCTGCCCTCATGTGGAGAATAGATCAACCCCCTCTTCTCTATGATAGCCACTCAGCTATCACTTCACTCCTACTCCTTCTCTTTGTTAGGCTAGTCATACATCATACGGGTTGGCTTTACCGCCTTTGTGTGATGAGGTAAAGAGAATGAAGAATGAATATCCTTTGAATAAAGGATGCAGTTACATGTTGGGAAGGAGGAAGGAGAGATCTGACTCTCCTCATCTTGACATAGAGACAGCAGTTAAAATGGTTTGGTAACTGAACATACTGTATAGCAATTAATGACCAGCTTCTGACAAAGTAAAAGGTGTGCTAAGATCAGAGCATGGAAAGAAATCTCCAAGGGAAAAAACATTGGACTGTCTTAGTAATGCAGATTGCAAAACTATCCCGAGAAGGAAAATTGCTGTTCTGGATGTTGCAGACCCCAATCAACATAGAGAAGATTCTCAGGATAAGCCTTACTTACTGGCAAAGGTTTATGGATATATGAGTGCATGGAATTTTAAATTGGAAAGTGAATAATGAAAGTTTAAACTCATATTTGGCTGTATGCACTCTAAAAGCAATAAGTCCTGGAAATGTCATAAAGATCTTTATAGTCCTCAGTCTGACATAGACCATATTTGGTTGCCAAAGAAAGGCTTCCTTTGTGTGTCTCTGAGCATATGATAACAAGAGACATTGACACTGAATATGGCCATTAGTTCTACATTGTGGCTGGCTACCATTTTAGTTATTTCTGGTTTTTTTTTTCTTTTGTCCCTTTCGAGTGGGTGATCATGATGATGGTAGGATAAGCAACATATCTGTGGCCAGAGACAATTTGTACATTTTGGGGAGGTTGAGAACTGCAACTCAGAACTAGATGTAGCAAACAAGAAGGTGGTGTCAGTTCTTACCAGAAGGTTTTGAGTTGTGTTTCTTAATGGCGATACTCCTATTTTAAATTTTCACTATGGCAGGGGTATCAAACTCGTGGGCCGTGGGCCAGATGCGTCATGCACTGGCCATGCCCACCCTCAGTTTAGCAAAGGGGGAGAAAATTGTGATACGTCAAATGACTACAATGTGCCGTCACGAGTTTGACACCCTGGCACTATGGTATTTACCTACTTAGCCTCTCAAAATGCCTACCAATTGGCAGGTTTCAACAATCATGGTTAGAAGAATATCCAAAGGCTTCAAATGGACTGTGAAGCTTCAAGTTGCCAATTCCTAATTTAGACCATGATCAGAAGATTGCTTTGCTAGTCTTTGTGAATTTGAACTACCCTTGTTATACTGACATATTTTAAATTTCCCATATCATCTCATTTAAGCTCTAATGTCTCACCTCCATCTGTGCTGTATCACCACTTGCATCCACGAGAACGCATTTTACATTCTTTTGAGAATTAGAGATGGCAATTGCTCATTTTTTATTAAGTTAATTTTAAGGTTTTAAAAGAGTCTTGTAATCTTACTAATCTGTTTTGTTTCTCATTTAGATATGAAAAAAACATATGTTGGTATATCCATCACTTTACTTCTAATAGTGTGCATAGTTGCTGCTGTGCTTTATTTCAAGTGTAGGCATGGTAAGAGTTTATCTTATTCTGTTTTGCTTATAGTCCCTCCTCTACCTTCTGCCCACAAATGAAGGCTCAGAACATTGAAATGCTAGGTGCTACTTTGACTTTTCCTGTCAATTCTGTGACATGAGGGGGAGCGGGAAAAAGGAAGTGCTCCCTTTGAATCCAGATTCTTGTCTAAATTCTACGAAACTGCAGGATTTCAAAATATGTATGTATTTTGTAACCTTTACTGGGAAAATAACAAGTTCTGTGGCATCTCAAACACTAGCATATGCAAATAGATCTGAGTATGACACATATGATTGGGAGGTAGGCAGAACGGAGAGAATCTTTAAAAAGAGATTAGAACAACATTGAAAGGAAAAGATTAGGCAGTCACAATTAGTCATAGAAAGCAGCTGCTGCAGAAAGTGTTAAGATGTGGCGTATGATAACAAACTTTGTTTTTAATCTGTAAGAAATACTGTAGTATTACAGTAAGCCAGTAACTCCACAATATTTCTAGTTCAGCTGCTTTCACAATGAAAAGTTTTAAGTGAAATTGAGTAAATAATTAGAAGCATGAGGTCAATGACTGAGTAACCTGGAGAATAGAAGTATTCTACCAATTTACTATTTCCAATGTCAGTTTGGTGTTATAACTATAGAATAATTGGATATATGCATGAAAATTGAAACATGTAAGACAATTTGGTGATTGGTTGGTTTCCACTATAAGGTGGTACTGCTTAGTCCAGGGTTGGGCAAACTTTGCAATTTTAAGTCTGAAGGACTTCAGCTCCCAGAATTCTCCAGCAAGCAAAGCAAAGATGGCTGGAGAAGTCTGGGAGCTGAAGTCCTTCAGACTTAAAGTTGCAAAGTTTGCCCACCCCAGCTTAGTCCATTCTGTGATTCATAATAGTATCTGGAAAATTATCCTTATTGAAACAACTTACGAAATACTGATATTGATACAGGTTTGTGGGACTTCCTTCCCATGAGACAAGATGATATATTACTGTATAGGTATAAGCAAGGGATTTGTAAGGATAAAATATCAATATTATTCTTTCTAACACAACGTGCTTTTGAATATATTGTTCATTTTAAAATATCTATTCCCAAAATTGAGGTGGATATGTACAAAATGGTAGAGCTTGGTGATCACATGCTATTGCAACTTTGGGGAGGATATTCCTGATGTCCTGGAGGCTGCCTTTGTTGAGAATATATAGCAAAGGTACAATGGGTTTAGGTTTCCATGACAGTTGTGTTTTCGTTGATATTGTTGGTGTTTGTTCAAGTTTCAAGTTTATTGGATTATTTATTTTCCTCAGAATATTTATTGGCATATGTTCCTAACTACAATGACGCCCAAATGACAAATTATGTGCCATGAAGTCACTGTGCATGCCCCACCCTTTCTTATGTGTCATGATGTTAGCCCTATTAACACTGACACATTTCCTCATGAGGATGAGTAGATAGATGTCTGAAAACATGGTGTTGCAGTTACCTCTCACTTTTCTATATATAGTTCAGCTGATCTATGATAACTGCTCCTCACTTATCTTTTAGATCCAATCTAAAGTATTAATTAACTTAACCAAAACCATCAATACTCCTCTTGAGTGATTTGGCCTTTTATTATTTTGTTTTTAAAAGAGGAATTTACCTGTACTATATTCATTATAATTCAGCATTTTGGTGTTCCATAGGAATGTTGAAATATGTTTGTCAGCTAATTTGTATAGTAAAACTATGTGCCACAGTATATTCCCAAAATAACAAATACTGTTTCTTTCAGCTTCCTTAAATGTGAACTTGCTTGCTCAAAGTTTCATTTTAACAGTGGTGCTGTTTTTTTCCAAACAGGTCCAGCAAATAATCTGGCTCATTTCCATCCTATAACAGCACAAAAACCTGTAACAATTCTTGTTGTATATTCTCAAGAAGCCTGTTTACAGCATACCGTCCTAAGTTTTGCTGAATTTCTACAGGAATACTGTCAAAGTAATGTTATAATAGACCTGTGGCAAAAACGGAGAATTGCTGAAATAGGACCTGTGCAATGGCTTGCTACTCAGAAAGGAATTGCTGATAAAGTCATTTTTCTTTGCCCAACCCGCTCAAGTGCTTTGTGTGATTCAACCTGCAAGAGCATTATAGAAAACCAGAAGAATTCTGAATGTATGTTCACGCTTGCATTACACTTCCTCTGCAGTGATTGGAAAATGGATTCTTCTCTTTGCAAGTACATGGTTGTTTCTTTCAATGAAACACATCCAGACCCAGTTCTTCCAAGTCCATTGAGCATCTGCCCAAATTATTTTTTACTGAAAGATATAGACTCCTTTTGTAGAGATCTTTACTTTTCACACAGTCAGAGTTATAAAGCTGCAAAGAAGTGGAACTGGAAATGTAAGATTAGACCTGGACTGCAGGTATAGTATTGAAATAGAGATTGTTACTCTTTTTTCTCTTCTAACTATAAAAGTGAATTATTATAAGTTGGAAAACTGATACTACAGTGTTCAATACCATCTTCTGTAGTTAGGAATGTGAATGGTAAATATTTTATAACAGATGGTTGCTAATTCATTTCTAGGGATTAAAAGGACTGTGTAGGAGATGACCAGGCTGAGCCTGAGACAGGAGTCAAATGCATCATGAGTCCCCGCGTTCCTGCAAGAGATTGAAGTCCAAACCCTCTTGAATGCTTTAATTCCCACTCATTTCCCTTGACTGTTAGTAGCTCAGATTTTTGTAGAGTTTAAGTTTACAATACAGTAATCCCTCATTTTCCGTGGTTAATGGGGACCGCAACCTTCCGCAAAAACTGAAAAACTGCGAAGTAGGATTCGCTAGGAAACTTGAATTGGTGGACATGTTTAAAGCAACCACTAGGGGGCGCTTGCCTCCTACCGATGCATTTTTTCCCCTGTATTTTTAAAAAATCTGCGAAGCACTGAAGCCGCGGAAAACGAAGCCGCGGAAAACGAGGGATTACTGTATATCTTTATACTCATTTGAACTGCCTGAATTCCCTGATTTACCCAGAGCTTGATATATTAATAATTATATTTAAATCACTGTACAGTTTGGGCCCATGACAGAAATTATGTCCCTGCTTCCTATGTCAGATGTGGGTTTCTCAAGCATTTTATTTGCACAATATAAAACTTTATTACTCCAAACGCCTATTGTTTCTTCCTCATAACTCCTCTACTGACTCATATACTTATGATTTCCTGGCAGCTAAATGTGTTGGCCAAAGCTCAGATAGGCATTACTTCAGTCAGAACTTACAAATCATAGCTGTTTTGTTCTATTTTGTTATAGAATGTGACACAAAAGAAGCTTCCCCTGCAGTTGCTTTAAAAACTTCAACAGCCTTGAATTTAATGGAATGTGAATAATGAATTTACACAAATACATTGTTTGGGAAGAGAAATTGCTGCCTCAGTCTCACCAGTGTCACCTGCCAACAGGATTCAATAATCTTGCTCCTCCTGTTTAAGATGTACATAAAACTGCAAGATGAGCTAATGTCGTGGTGTCTGGAGGCTGCCTGGACCTGGATGTGGAGAAACAACTCTGAAGAACCTGAGTGGCTGTGGATTTGCCAGAGTCCCTTTGTGGTTTGACTTCTGCAAAATAGTCTAGACTGCCCTTGAATATTATTGCCACAACATAGGTAATGATGGACATTCTTTAGTATACCCTTCACAAGCTGCATTGCTCTTAGAATAAGAACCTACTTTCTCCAAAGATTTGTGTAACTCCTACTCTGATGGCATTCTTCCAAGATTTTGGGTAAAGAAAATATGGTTCCCTTGTGTAGGTTTTTGGAACTAAGAGGGGTATCTAAAGATATTTTCAAAATGCACTTCACATAATATTAGGTGGGTCTGTTTTTGTGTGAGAAAGTGATAATAGATATATAATTGTGAATTACCCGGAGTTGTCTTGGAGTCAGTCAATCTAAATCTAATGAAATAAATAAAGTGGCTTGTAGATGCTTGGACAATGTGTGTTTAGTAGCCAGGAAGTTTTGAAAGCTACAATCTCTGTACCAGTTCTGCCTACTGGCATTATTCCAATAAGTGCCCAGGTCTGATGCCCTGAATGTGTGCACATCTTGGTTGTGGTTTTTATTTGTTTTTGGTTTTTTTTTTTAAAAAAACTGCTTTGTATTTTCTGTTCAGATTTCACCAAGATCATAATAAAATATTCAACTAGAATAGTGTTATTCAAAATTGGCAACTTTAAGATGTGTAAACATCAACTCCCAGAATTCCAGGCTGTCTGGCTAGGGAGTTCGGAAAACATGGCATGGCTGGCTTGGGAATTCTGAGAGTTGAAGTCCACACGTTTTAATGTTGCAAGTTTGAGAAACACTCAAAGGATTTTCTTTAATATCATTATGCCTTATTTTTAAATGGTTCCAGAGGAAACAATTTAATCTGTTTAATTTATTTAAAACACAAAATTAAGGATCGAGGAAACATTTTATTATTTCTAAATAATACTGGATCACCATACAAACGCAGCTCTTTCACGTAACATACGAACACCAAAACGCTGCCATTCTCGCTGATAAATCCAAAGCTCCTGTGTTGTATCTAGGCAGGATAGAACGGCACCACCTTTCCAAGCAATCAGACGTGGATCCATGTCCTAATATTAAACGGATATAAAGATATCATACGATTAAAATTTAAACACGATCTGGTTCCTTGAACTCTTACAAATATGGATAAATTCTAAAGGCTCTAAAACGGTGGTTCTCAACCCGTGGGTCAGGACCCCTTTGGGGGTCGAACGACCCTTTCACAGGGGTCGCCTAAGACCATCAGAAAACACATATTTTCAATGGTCTTAGAAACGGAGACACCAATTTTATGGTTGGGGTCATCACAACACGAGGAACTGTATTAAAGGGTCGCAGCATTGGGAAGGTTGAGAACCACTGCTCTAAAAGAACAGATACGTAGAACCAACTTACTTTTGAAAAACATATTTTTACTTTGCTGACTACTCCACAGTCTGTCATTGCTTTAATTGTCAAATAGATGCCAGTGCATGCTTTTTATCATAGACTAATTCAGTATAATAAAACTGGTGCGACAAGTAATAATTATCTACAAGTTGTATGTACAAAAGATTTTGCCAATTCCCATACAAATGTACTTTTGTACATTCAACTGCCATGGGTAGGTAATTCTAGAAAATCTTTGAATGCTGCAACTAAGCTTTTGGGAGACGTGGTCATCACAACCTATGCTCACAGCAGTACTGAGGGTGAAACATCCCTCTGAACGGAACAAGAGAGCCTATTACTTCCTTCACATTTCCTAATGCTATCCCTAGCTGCTCTCCCATTTGAAAACCTACATAAATCCACACAAAGATACCTTTGGTCTTGTAATGACTTCCACGTTTTCAACAACTCTCCTGAAAGAGGGAGGCATTTTGTTGAGAATTCTGTGTTGAAGAAATTCTTGAGCTTTGTGGAACATCAAGCCACCTCCAACTACAAGGATTGAACTGTACATTTTCTTTTTGGTATCATCTGATGCTAGAAAAGTACACATGAAAGAACTGTAAATAAACTGTAGCAAACAAATTAGCAAAATAATGATTAATACAATAATTGGAAAAATATTAAAAGTATTTCGTACGCACTGATGAAATCTACTGTAACTAACATAAATCTTGCCTACAATAATTAATATTACATATCACTCAAAATAATACAGTTTTCTTACCACAGCAGTCAATGCTGTGCAAAATTGCTTTGTCAAGGCCCAAGGCTTTCCCTTCAAACTGAGATACAGCAGTTTTTCGGGACATGTGAGTTGTTAGCATCTCTTCAGATTCATTTCCACCAATAATGCAGTCACTATGAGAACTGCCTAAATCCACTTCAGAAGGATAAACATTTTCAGCACTTGCAGATTGGCCTCGGAAATCTCCATCAAATCCACCCAGCTTGGTCATGGATTTTCGATCAGCTGTTGCTTTTGCAGACTGGAAAAAAGGAAAATAAGTTTATCTCTCAATAAAAGCAAGCACAAATCCTGCTCATAACTCAGGCGGAAGAGCACCTAAAGGCTCAATGTTATGTCTGTCCCTTCAAGTTTAGTCAGACCCTAATTAGTCAGACCCAAATCTTAATGTAAAAAGTCCAAGTTTGATAGAAGTGGGGCATCAATAATTTTATACATAGGGGTACTTTGTTTTATAATTTAAATAATTCAATCAATATGAATGTGTGGGGTCCCCCCCCCCCCATATCCTTACTTTTTATGTGGCTTCTGGCGGGGTTATATACCAGGGTATCATATATATTTGGGAAAGGAGGAACGACTCAAAAATTGATTTCAGCTAGAATTGGCAAAGTTAGGGTATTCCTCTTGCCTATACTGGATATCCCCAATGTAGCCAATGATTACATCCCTTCAACTCAATTCTATAACTTCCAAATAGGAATTCTATTTTAGTTTTAAAAAAAACCTGGGGAAAAAGGTATCTGGGTAACAAAAACAAATTAAAGCATCATAATGATTATAATTCAGGATAGTTAAATACTGTAAACATGTATGTAAGCACACAAGAACAATTACACATAGAAAGACTACACCAACTGTAATAACTGTCTCTTGTCCTCTTTGGCATGATTGCATAAATTTGTAAATTGTCTTCTTTTATCTTAAATTATGTGCAGATCCTATGACATCTGTGTATTAATCATAGATAATCTTACAGATAGCTAAAACAAGTTTACTTTATAAACTACAAGTATTAGCTGAAAAGCATGCTTTTGTTATAACCACCATATGTAGTTGAGAAGCCCTGATCTGACTATATTCTCATCCTAATAACTGGATACTTTCTGCTGGTCTTCTGCTGGTCCTTAGTCAACATAGCAATAGCAATAGTACTTATATACCACTTCATAGCGCTCTTACAGCCCCCTCTAAGCAGTTTAGAGTCAGCATATCGGCCACAATAATCTGGGGTCCTCATTTTACCGACCTCGGAAGGATGGAAGGCTAAGTCAACCTTGGGCCGAACTGCAGCTAGCAGTCAGCAGAAGTAGCCTGCAGTGCTGCACTCTAAACACTGCACTACCTTTAACTCTTTAACACAGCTATGGGCACACAAAAATTCTAGTCCAACTTAGTGGAGAATGGCAAGCCATCTACCAATACTTTGGAAAGGAAGTGTTAAGTAAATAGGATGAGACACTGAGTTCATTGTACCGGTACAGGGGGGGAAATCAAAAGGAGAGAGAAAGCCACGCACACACACCTGCTCTTGCTTACTTTGTGTAGCTAAGAGATAATGTTCATCATGGGGGTCCTCAGGATCACCTTGAGACCTGTGCTGTAAAACTATCATTTTCTGACCCACAATTCCAAAAGTTGCTGGATAAAATAGTGCCATTGGAGCCTAATTGTGAAAGATAAGAATTTCAAATTATTGTCAATATTTATCTATAGATTCATCCATCCATCCATCCTTCTTGCAATCGGGTTACAATTAAATAACCTATGGTTAAATAATTTCTCATATGTAGATCAAAATATTTAATATTTATTTTTTTGGTAAAAGGTGAAAGATTTGTACAATCTGAAGAGATTTTTTTTGCTTCTCTTCTCCTATTTTCCTCCTATAACCATTTCATTTTGAGGGTGCTTTTATTAGTTTATAATATAAATATTATAAACTAATAAAAGCACCCTCAAAATGAAATGGTTATTTTTTAGATTTACAGCCCAATTTTTGTAGAGGCGCTCAAGAAGACATAAACTTTTATGCACCTCTACAGATGCAGTACAGGAATATGGTTCAAGTGGTTATTACCAGAGGGAATGTTGATATTCTGGGAGGGAGGCAGAGTAAAAATCAAAACACTAAGCGAGGCGGAGGCTTTTATTAAAAAATATTCCTCCCACCTGGGAGGTGAAGACGGGGGAACAGAGGGAGCGACGGCCCTGCCCGGGGACAGGGAAGAGGAGTCAATTGCAAAAAGACTCAGATCGCAAAAATGAGTTTATCTATATAAATAAAAATGTAAAATAGTTTGTACGAATCCACTAATCTCAAAAACTATTGCACCGATTTACCTCAAATTTTGACACAATGTTGCCAAGGACTTCCGATAATGGAATACCTACTCATTTTGTGGCTAGCACACGTGTGTCGTGTGCAAGGTACACAAATGTAAAATGTACCCACTGATCAGGTTTTCACCTCCCTGTAACTCCTCCCACCAGGCAACAGTAATTTCCTCAGCCACTTATGGAGGCCTCTTAGGGCCAAAAAGGCACTGAGATAGCAAACTCCCAGGTGGCCCATAGAGAGAGAGAGAGGAAGAAATACAGTTTAATAAAAGAGGACTAGGGGAGACAGGATAGCAGCCTTCCAATATCTCAGAGGCTGCCAAGCTATTCTCCAAAGCACCTGAGGGCAGAACAAGAAGCAATGGGTGGAAATTAATCAAGGAGAGAAGCAACTTAGAACTGAGGAGAAATTTCCTAACAGTTAGAACAATTAACCAGTGGAACAGAAGTTGCCTCTAGAAGTTGTGAATGCCCCAACACTGCAGGTCTTCAAGACGATGTTGGATAGCCATTTGTCTGAAATGGTATAAAGATTCCTGCCTAGGCAGGGAGTTGGACTAGATGACCTCCAAAGTCCCTTCCAACTCTGCTATTGTATTATTGTATTACAGTAGGTAGGTAGATAGGGGAATAGAGAAAGAGTGAGAAATACAGTTTAATAAAAGAGGGACTAGGGGAGACAGGATAGCAGCCTTCCAATATCTCAGAGGCTGCCACAAAAAAGAGAGTCAAGCTATTCTCCAAAGCACTTGAGGGCAGAACAAGAAGCAATGGGTGGAAACTAATCAAGGAGAGAAGCAACTTAGAACTGAGGAGAAATTTCCTGACAGTGAGAACAATTAACCAGTGGAACAGCTTGCCTCCAGAAGTTGTGAATGCCCCAACACTGCAGGTCTTCAAGATGTTGGATAGCCATTTGTCTGAAATGGTATAGGGCATCCTGCCTAGGCAGGGAGTTGGACTAGATGACCTCCAAGGTCCCTTCCAACTCTGCTATTGTATTACAGTAGGTAGGTAGATAGGGGAATATATAGATAGGAAGAAATACAGTAGGTAGGTAGGTAGCTACGTAGATAGAGGGATAGATAGATAGAAATACGGTAGGTAGGTAGGTAGGTAGGTAGGTAGGTAGAGGGAGAAAGGAAGAAATACAGTAGGTAGGTAGGTGGATAGATAGAGAGGGAGAAATACAGTAGGTAGGTAGGTAGATAGAGAGGGAAAGGAAGAAATACAGTAGGTAGGTAAGTAGAGGGATAGACAGAGAGGGAGAAATACAGTAGCAGGTAGGTAGGTAGGTAGATAGGCAGGGGGATAGATAGATAGGGAGAAATACAGTAGGTAGGTAGGTAGATAGAGGAATAGAGAGAGAGGAGAAATACGGTAGGTAGGTAGGTAGGTAGGTAGATAGGTAGTGGGATAGAGAGGGAGAAATACAATAGGTAGGTAGGTAGGTAGGTAGGTAGGTAGGTAGGTAGGTAGGTAGGTAGAAGGAGAAAGGAAGAAATACAGTAGGTAGGTAGAGGGATAGATAGAGAGGGAGAAATACAGTAGGTAGGTAGGTTGGGGGTTATACGGTGGTTGTGTGTATGTGTGCAGGTGTAGATCTACACACAGACTGGTTGGCCATTTAACCAAACTGGGCCACAGCAATGCGTGGCCGGATATAGCTAGTTTGAAATATTATTGTAATTGTTGATACAAGATAAAATGGCCAAAAAAAAAGATAATTGAATATATAGACTATACAATGTAATCTTTTTATATGTTTATCTACCTTTAAAATTGTAAACTTATGAAGTTTGGGGAAAGCCGCCACCAACGGCAGGGAAGCTACTAAAATGTTACCTGTACCCTACACCTTTTTCCCTTGTAAAATTTTTGAAAACCAATAAAATACTTTTTTTTTCCAAAAAAAAAAAAGGAATTCTGTGGCAAACTGAAGGAAGTGATACATTCAAGATTAAGAATGTATGAATTACTGGCAATAGTTAACAGACTCTCAAAAGCTGAAAATAGGAACTGGAACCACAGGATTATTTTGTCTAAATAAACACAGTAATGAAGGATATCATACAGTAAATCCTCCTATTTTGCAGCCAGCAATATCTCCTGCATGCAAACTATTCCCCAAATGAAGAATACTGGACAAGAAGACATTTTTTTTTCTAGCTGGTCTGAAGAGAGCTATGTTCCCATTACTTCCCAAGAAAAAACATTTTAATGTTTTTCTAAAAATCCAAATATAGTCCTTGGTCAAATTACCCACAATTTACAATAGATGGTAGGTAGCACACAGTTCATCGTGGACTACCATTCAATGTGAACGATACCCTGGAGTAATAAACAAGAGTACAGTAGCAGTTTCCAAGTTCTCACTGTTTCCCATCGTCATAATATACAATGCTTGAACCAATGCAAAACAGATAGAAAATTTGTAATAGAAAAAAAAAATAAAGAATATATTTGGGGGGACATTGATTTAATCTATAGAATCAATTCAGCATATGCCAGAATAAATAATGTACCAAGGGAGATACATATTAAATTTACAAGAAGGTCAACGAGAGATGAGGTTCTGAGAGCGCAAAGGGGAGGGCCCCTGATATATCAGCAGAATGAGATAGCCATATTAAAGGAAATCCCCCCCAAAAATACGAGATATAAGAAGGAAATATTCCTTCTTATCTAAAAAATTACATAAAAAGGGGGTTTGGTTTAAATGGTTGATGCCTGAAGGAATGTTGGTGTTCTGGGAGGGAGGAAGAGTTAGAATGAAAACGGTGGATGAGGCCCAGGCCTTTCTTAAAAAGCACTCCTCAATCCTAGACGACGATGATACGGGAACGGGAGGGGCTACAGCTCTGCCTACCGGTGGGGTGGAAGAAGAAGAAACAATAGCAAAGAGACTCAGATCACAAAAATGATTTTTTTTTTGTTTTTCTTTCTTATATATAGTAATCCATGTTAAGGATGTTTATGGAAACAAAGTAATTGAATGTATGAATTTTTAGATTATGAAATTTGTGATTTGAAATGTATGTACCCTTTCCAATTTTTTTTATTCTTTAATCGAATCGATATTGTAAGAGACCTCGGAGGCGGTCATCAGCACTGATATGGAAGCTCTAAAATATTGTTAAGAAACACCCTATTTACCCCTTTCCTATTATAAAATGGCAAAACCAATAAAATTATTTTATAAAAAAAAAAAAAGGAAATTTGTAATAGAACTTTTTTTTAATAAAAAAAAAAGAAAATAAATGTCCTGTTTTGTTCAAAGTACTATAAGGGATGCATCTCACAGTCTTTTACCTGTAGCTTTTCATCTCCTAAGCGCAACTGATACAACAAAGCTGGAGAATCTGGATGACGGACTTGAAACTCATGATCTTTCAGTCCAGATAAATCCTAATAATAAAAGAAGGTGTAAGTATTTTATATTTAACTATGAGTGTATACTCTGAAGTAACACACCAAAGTGTTACTATTGTTACCCCCGAAATAAACGCTTGGCCTTATGTTCGGGGAGGTCTTATTATTTTTGAGGTGCAAGAAGCAGCGAGTGTGGTCACCTCATGGCTTCTGCTGTGTTGCAATATTGTCGGGGAGGGCTTATTTTCAGGGGGAGGGCTTATTTTAGTGCATGCGCTCAAAAGCCCGATTGGGCTTATTATCCAGGGAAGTCATATTTTGGGGGAAACAGGATAGGTTTTTTTTGTTCATTTGGGGTCTTCAAGTCATTAAACTGGATCGCCTGGACAATTCCCTGTAGTTTTCTAAGCAAGATTTCAAAAGTGGTTTACCATTGCCTCTTTTCCAGGGTTGAGCAAAGTGATTGGCCCAAAATCATTTAGCTGGCAGCAGTCCCCAACCTTTGCAGCTTGGCAGCCTGGTTTGGGATAGGGGTGGGGAGAGGGGAACTGGGCTGTACGAGTGGCAGACTGGCATGCATGCACACAGTTGGGCTTGTGTGAGTGACAGGGTATGTGTGCATGTGTGTATGCACGTTGCTTGCACAGCCTGGTTCCAAATAGGCCACAACCCGGTAGTGGATCTCAGCCTGGGGTTGGGGACCCTTGATCTAAGGGGACTCTACAACTCATGGTCTCCCAGTTTCTAGTCTGAGGCCTTAACCCCTAACCCAAATTGGTTCTCTGAAGTGTATCTTAAATGAATTCAACTCTCTCAAAAGTAACTCAGGCATCTGTTCTGACCTAGGCTTCCTGAGACAGTAAAAAGCACACACTTAGTCCCAAAAACCCTCTTTTTATTTCAACGGCTGTGAATTATGTTCATTCACAGATCGTAATGAGTCACAAATAGTTTGTAAAGACTGCCAAAGTCTTTCGGGAACCACCTTTATCTCCCTTGAAATGCTGCCAAAGACCTAATTGGCACTTAGCTTTGCAAGGCCACAAGGTGCACAGAGTCAAAACGGAGCTTCAGACTTTAAACCGACCAGAACGAACAAAGTTGTGTCCTGCAACGGCTCATGTGCCTTTGCTCCTCCTGTACGTCTTAAGGGAGGGGCCAATAATCTCCAAGCCTTACTCCTGAGTTGTCCCTTCTGTCTTAACTGTTCTTGCCTTCTGGCAGCTCTGCACATGCGTGCACTGGGAACAGGCTCCCCCAGTTCTTCTGCCTCGCTGATTTCTGGAGGCTCCGGAGGCAGCACATGACCCCCAGGTGGCCCTGCCCCCACCCCTGCCTCCAATGCAGAGCCCTCGTCTGAGCCATCCCCAGACTCCAGGACTGACCCATGCTCCTCCACAACCTCCTCACTGTCTGACTCTTCTGCCAGCTCCGCAGGCCGCTGCTGGACCACAACAGCATCATAGTCAAGTAAGTGAATAATTACCTTTCATCAAGTGTTTTTGTTAATGTTTGGTGAAGTAAGAATTGATGATTTATTAATCTGTGAGGAAACCTACAATAATAAATTTCTCAGAAAGCTAAGCCAATAGCTTCCTGAGAAATCTATTACTCATGGTTTTCCCACAGATTAATAGCTTAGCTAGTAATAATTAAAGAAGACATTTTCAAAAACTTTATTAAAGAGACCATCAAACTGTGAAAAGTATTTTCTGTGATGTAACTTTTGAGAACATTAAAAAAGTACATTAGCAATGATTTTGAAGCTGGGAGCCATATCCACCCCACCCCACCCTTCTTGACAGTAAACATATGGTATTTAAAACTCATTCCTCCTATTTCCCCCACAAAACAACCCTTATAAGGTGTTTGGGGCTGATAGAGAGCAATTAGTCCAAAGTCATCCAGCTGCCCAGTCTCCTGGTTTCTCTCCCCCCTTTTCGACCCTGTAGTTCCTTAATACAGGGTATAGTCTAGTAACTGGATGGAGCTGAGATTACTGGCTGGATGCCCTTCCTGACACCTAGGTATGAGTTCATAGCAGTTATTTTTACGTTGTGCCCTAGGAGTAAAACATCTGCCTGCTACCTAGGATTGAACTCGCAACCTTCCAAGTGGGAGGTGAGAGTCTTCACCACTAAGCCATTATAATTCCTTCTTACTTCCCCCTTTTCAGTGTCATAAACTGTATATACATTAGTTTTATATACTTTTAGTTGCGTTCGCCATACATTTTAAAATGCCTCAGTCTCTGACCTAAAAAAATGCAGAGCTTGACAGTTTTAGATCTTACCTGATCTAAATGGCAAAATGTTTCTTTTAAGTGCTGGAGAAGAAGACAGTCTGTCTTCTTAACTAGCTGGCAATCTCTATAAGGAAACCCAGCTCGTTGCATAAGCCAATAAAAACATCTCGATATGTCACAGCCACCATATGCTAGACGTAACCTTAAAAAAGAGGAAAGCCCAAAGTTGTCAGAACATCGGCTTTTTCAGAAGCTATTTAACTTGAAAGAAAATTTAAAACATTTAGAAGAAATATTATAGCCATGATTATTAATCCAATTATTTATTTGGTCCAATATGAACTTTGGTGTAGCAACATGGGGTACTAATCTTTGATTTTCCAACACAAAAGTTGCAGTGATTTTTAAGAATATTTCAGAAAGATTTTTTTTAAAGATACCTAAAAGGGCCTTATAAAATGCAGTTAGTCCTCAATTTATAACATGCGTTTAGTCCTGCAATTAAGAATGTAAATCGTGAGGGTTATCAAGTGGATCTTCACATTACTAGACCAAATTTTATGACCATTTTTGCAGCCATTGTTAAGCAAATCAATTGTTCACTAACAGCAGGCTTTTGCCCGAAACCAGAAGTAAACACTGGATTCTGGCAAAAATATAAATCACAGGCATGTGACAGCAGGGCCTTGCAAATGCCCATAAATGCAGACTGGTTGCCAAGTGCTCAAAATACGGTCAAATGACCATGGAGGACAATGTTAGAACTTCAAAATGGATTATTAGTAATTTTGGGGAGGTCTACTGAAACTGAAACAGACACCAGACAACTGGTTATAAATTAGGACTTCTTTGGCCTAGACCAGGGGTCTGCAAAGTTGGCCCTTTTAAGACTGGTGGACTTCAACTCCCAAAATTCCCCAGCCAGCCTTGCTGGCTGGGGAATTCTGGGAGTTGAAGTCCACCAGTCTTAAAAGGGCCAACTTTGCAGACCCCTGGCCTAGACAAAATGTTAAATTTTATTAAAAATGTTAAACGTATGTAAAATGTTTGCTCCCAACTTCTGATTGTTACCTGGTGTTATGATGTGAAACCCCATCTTCAACACAGCAGATGCTTGTCTTCTGATCCCCCACATCAACAACACATGCACTGCCTAAACCACTTCCAAAAGTAGCACATACAGATTCTTGATGCACTATTATTCCTAAAAACAAAAGGATGCTGTAACTGCTATATACTATTTCTATTGTACAAAGACACCTTTGCACTTGTCATACACTGCAGAACAATGTACAAATCCCATTTTATAAAACTCTCGTGTGTCATTGCCAAAGAAATTAGAAAAGTGCTTGATTCCACCTGTGTCTTTTGCCAATTGGTCAACTTACCCAGGAAAACTATCTGTATTTCCCCATTCTTTCCAACTTACCACTGACATTTATATAAACTTAAGTCTTTCAAAGTATAACTTGTTAAAAAAAGATGTGTCTTTTAGGTCTAAGGCTGCCTTTCTCCTCTATTCTTGGAAATAGATTTGAGAATCACATTCAAGATTTGTGTGTGTGTGTGTGTCTGTGCACAATACAACTCAACTAGTTTAAGGCTGAGGAATAAAAATAACCTAACCCATGAAACAAGATGTATATTTAAGAGGTGGGTTGCTCCCGGTTCGGCCCAGTTTGGCCGAACCGGTAGTGGTGATTTGACCTGGGTTGTAGAATCAGCAGCGACCCAGGCTGCCCACGCCCCCGAACTGGTTCCCCAGACTCTTCTGCTGTTGCCAGCATGTTTCTGCGCATACGCAAAACAATTTACAAACAATATGCGGCACACACACGAAGCTAACCAGTACTAACCGGTAAAGGAACCCAGCCCTGGTATTTTTGCAAGCCTTTTCCACCTGCCAGAACATTTGGGCTAACTTTGCTTCTAAGTCTGTAGTGCTTAAGACTTCTGCATGTGGGACATCAGCTTAGGGTGTCCAAAGGATGGAACTGGTTCAATCCTTTCCCCATTTATTAAGGACAAAAAGGAACTCTGAGTCTCTTGATACTCATGGCCACTCTCACCCACAGACAGAGCTGGTTGGTTAGTACATAGTACAAATTGCTTTTATGGCACAGCCCTGCTATCCTGAAACCAGGGGATGGACTGAGAGGGAAAGTGAATCAGAGTGTTTGACAAATAAAAAAAATTGTAACTAGGGAGGCAACGGGTGAGTCCCCTTATAAATCTTATAAAGCAGTGATGGAGAACCTATGGCACGCGTGCCAAAGGTGGCACGTGGAGCCATTTGTCAGGGCACACGAGGCTTGCCCTACCAGCTGACCAGCGTGCATGCGTGTGCTGGCCAGCTGACTTTGGCCTTCTTTAGAGGCCATTTTTCGCCCTCCGGGTTGCGTTGAAGTCTCCCGAGGGCTGCTGAACGCACTGGAGAACTAAAACCGGCCCTACGAGCAAACCGGAAGTCCATTCCCAAACTTCTGGTTTGCCCATAGGGAAGCTCCTGAAGCCTCCAAAGGGCATCCAGGGAGAGAGAGTGGCTGTTTTCGCCCTCCCCAGGCTCCTATAAAGCCTCTGGAGCCTGTGGAGGGTGAAAAAAGCACTCCAAAAATGGGGGGGGAGCATTGGTCATGCGTGCATGCGCACCTGGGGTCATGTGCAAAGCATTAGGAGTGTGGCACACCCACGCACAACCCCCCAGGACTTCCCCTGCTTTTGGCACGTGAGCCAAAAAAAGTTCACCATCACTGTTATAAAGTGTAGGAGAGAGAAGGTCAATGTATGTGGAGGGGCCAAAGGGGGACTTACTCTAGAATCCCTATGTGGCCATAAGAGGACAAAGTCCAACACCACCCCTCCATGAATGCTCTTGAACCTTATGTAGTCTCACCCAGTTGCAAACTTTCAAGTCTAAGAAGATCATTTTATGAGCAATAAAACAAGAAACCACATGAGCAATTTCTTAAGAAACCACTGAGGAGTTGAAGAGTTCATTTAAATGAACTCTTCAACTCCTCAGTAGTTTCTTAAGAAATTGCTATTGGAATGTAGAATGTAGAATTATATAATGTAAGTAAGTAATGAGAAGACTGTTAAGTCAGTGAAAAAAAAGTTTACACTGCCTATACATACTCTAGATAGGTTTAAATCAATAATCATTCCATCTTTGTAGCCAGACTTGCATCTCAGTTTGGCAGCTGAAAATGATGGATTTATCACTAGATGAATGCATGGCAGGAATCACAAATATAATTCAAATTCACAAAACAATTGTGACTGAAGTGCATCAATTAATTTAAAACATCATGGTAGCAGATTATAGTGATTTATTTACCTGAAAAGCCCATTTTCAAGAGAGTCATATTTACTATTTCTTTCACATGCTGCTTATTATAGATGTCGGGAATTAGTAAAATACATCTGTAATACTGAACAAGAGAAGGGGAAAAAAGGAGACATGTCATGTGACAGAATGACCATCCCATTTGACAATTAAGTAATAATAGGCATCTGAAATACCCTAGGTTTATTTTTTGGTAAATGTTAATGTCAGCATTTAAATAAATAAAATAATTTAGATAGCCAGGAAATGGTCAGTCTTGTTGGTGATGATTGGGGATGTGTGTCAGAGGAGAGTTGCTCCCTATTTGGCCCAGATTGGGCAAATTAGTAGTGGAAGCAGCGGGAGGCTCCGCCCACCTGCCCAGATGCTTCTACGCATGTGCAGAAGCATCACACATGTGCAAACCAGTAGTAAAAAAAATGGCAACCCACCACTGGGATGGAGGTGGGGGAGGGGATCCAGCTGGCAGTCTCTCCATTATTAAGGTTTTGGTAACCATCTTCAAAGCGCTCCATGGCATGGGTCCTGGTTATTTGCAGAACCGCCTCCTCCCACATAACCCCATCCGACCTGTCCGCTCCCAGGGGGAGGGCCTCCTCAGGGTGCTGTCCGCTGGACAATGCCAGCTGGCGGCTCCCAGGGGAAGGGCATTCTCTGTAGCGGGCCCAGCCCTCTGGAACGACCTGCCCCCCGACCTTCGCACTACCACGGACCTTCGCCTCTTCCGTCGAGCATTGAAAACTTACTTTTTTCATGCGGCCGGCCTGGCATAGTTTGTTTTTATCATCATTTAATAGGGTTTCTTAATTATTTATTTTAATTCAAGTTTGTTTATTTAATTTACTTAAATTTATCTATTGTATTTAGATATACCTTTTATTATCCCTGTGTACCACCCTGAGTCCCTACGGGAGAGAGGGCGGTATACAAATTAAATAAATAAAGACATTATGGGTTACTGTAGGGCTTGCATTCTCTCTTCTGTTTTAACATCTACATGAAGTCACTCGGTGAAATCATCCAACCGTTTGGGAGCAGATATCATTAATAAACTAATGATACTCCTCCCATCAGACCAACTGTCTGAATTAGAGCTTGGCGGCTCTATCTCATTGCCCTGAGGCTCTCGAGGCCAGATGGGGCACACTAGGCTTTAGTTCAACTCAAGCAAGATGGTGCATGTATTTTTGCTATGTTATGTATTCTATATGCTATTTATTTTATTGTAGGCCATTTAACAGTCGTATATGTGAAAAGATATACATATACAGAAATCAAATAAATTATTATTACAGTAATCCCTCGTTTTCCGCGGCTTCCTTTTCCGCGGCTTCAGTGCTTTGCGGGTTTTTCAATAGCAAAAAAATGCATCGGTAGGAGGCAAGTGCCCCCTAGTGCTTGCTTTAAACGATGTCCCCCAGCTCAAGTTTCCGGTATAGATATACAGAATCCTACTTCGCGGTTTTTCAGTTTCCGCGGAAGGGTCCGGTCCCGATTAGCCGCGAAAAACGAGGGATTACTGTATAGATAATCTAGAGCCATGATGGTGAACTGGTGGCATACGGAGCCATTTGTCACAGCACGTGAGGCGTTGCCCTGTCAGCTGGCCAGTGTGCATGCCAGTTGACTTTGGCCTTCTTTTGAGGCTGTTTTTTGCACTCCGGAGGCTTCCCTGAAGCCTGCAAAGTGAGAAAAACCAGCCCTACAGGCAAACTGGAAATTCACAAATGGACTTCCGGTTTGCTTGTAGGACTGTTTTTCGCCTTCTGGAACCTTCAGGAGGCTTCCCTGAAGGCTCTGGAGGGCAGAAATCGGCCCTACGAGCAAACCGGAAGTGACTTCCATTTTGTCTGCAAGTCCGTTTTTTGCTCTCTGGAGCCTTTAGGGAAACCTCATGAAGGCTCCGGAGGTCAAAAATAGCCCCTACTGACAAACCAAAAGACACCATTTCCAAACTTCCAGTTTCCCATAGGTCCGTTTTTTGCCCTCTGAAGACTTCAGGGAAGCTCCTGAGGCCACCGATGGGGGGTCGAGGAGGCTGTTTTCACCCTCCCCAGGCTCCTAGAAAGACTCTGGAGCCTGGGGAAAGTGAAAAAACCGTACTAAAAGTGGCTTCCCTGAAGGCTCCAGAGGTCAAAAATCGGCCCTACAGACAAACCAGAAGTCACCATTCCCAAACTTCTGGGTTCCCCATAGGTCCATTTTTTGTCGTCTGGAGACCTCAGGGAGAAAGACTCTGAAGCCTGGGGAAAGTGAAAAAAAGTAGCAAAAGTGGGGGGGGGGAGTCGCTGATCATGCACATGCACGCACACTGAGAGGGCGTGCATAGCATTATGGGTGTAGCACACTGGTGCATAACCCACCCTGTGCTCTCCCTGCTTTTGGCACCGCAGCCAAAAAAGGTTTGCCATCATTGATCTAGAGGATGGACACTATGGAGGAAACGGAACATGGTATGTGGCCTCAGGGTATATTAATGGTCGTAAGTAATACAGGTAGTCTTCAACTTACGATCACAATTGAGCCCAAAATTTCTGTTGTTAAATTTCTTAACTGAGTTTTGCCCCATTTTACGACCTTTCTTGCCTCAGTTTTAAGTGAATCACTGCAGCTGATAACTTAGTGACCTTGTTGTTAAGTGAATCTGGCTTCCTCGTTGACTTTACTCGTCAGAGGTTTGCCAAATGGGGCCACATGACCCTGGGAGACAGCAACGATCATGGGTATGAACCAGTTGCCAGGCGTCTAAATTTTGATCATGGGGATGCTACGAAGGCTGTAACTGTGGAAAATGGTCACGTCACTTTTTTCAGTTTTGTTGTAATTTTTGAACCCTCACTAAAGGAACTGTTGTAAGTCGAGTTGCAATGGTAGAAACGTGACTGTCATTGTTACATTCATTTGACATTAATCATGGTTCACCTTCAAATCCTTCAGAGATATTTCTAGATATTTCTGAATTGCATGCGACCATATGTCCTCAAGATCAGCAAGAACTGCAGTAAGGGAGCCCCCAGGTCCTAGGTGGAGGTTCAGCTGTCCCCGCCGAATAGGCCAATGGACATTGTAACAGTCCAGAGGGTTCACATATAATGCCTGAAAAGGATAAAAAGAAACAAGCAAAACACAATTTCTATTAACTAGGAACAGTTTTACTTCTGATGGTGTTATCATATGTAATATTAACTTTTATATTTATATTTTACTGTATAAGGATTTGCTTATTATTAAATTTATTCCCCACCCATCTCTCTCCTGCAACTCTAAAAATATTTTTTTTAAAAAAATCGTGCAAAATTTAATCACAAATATTTGGAATTTCCACATATTTCCTTACCTACCGTCTTGAAAGAGGCAGTGGTGAGGCCCCTCCTCAAGAAGCCGTCCCTGGATCCGGCATTATTAGAAAACTATCGTCCCGTCTCCAACCTCCACTTTCTAGTGAAGGTTGTTGAGAGTGTGGTGGCCCAACAGTTTCCACGACACTTGGATGAAGTTGACTATCTAGACCTAGCTATCTGCAAGACCGTCTCCTGCCCCATACATCCCTGGGACCGACACGCTCCCACAGAGAGGGCCTCCTCAGGGTGCCGTCGGTCGGGCAATGTCGACTGGCGGCGCCCAGGGGGAGGGCCTTCTCTGTGGCAGGGCCGGCCCTTTGGAACGACCTGCCCCCTGAAATCCGCACCATTCCTGACCTCCGCCTCTTCCGCAAATGTCTTAAGACTCACTTCTTTCAACTAGCCGGCCTTGCGTAACCCCAGCACCGCCAATTATAAACGAGGGTTTTAAAAACGGTTACAACACAGGCATCTAATATCTATGTATTTGTATTTTGTATTTATTGATTTAATTCTATGTTCGCCGCCCCGAGTCCCTTGTTGTGAGATGGGAGCGGGTTATAAATATGAAAAATAAATAAATAAATAAATATCATACCAGCCTAAATATGGCATACTGTCAATTTGAGGCTGCAGCTGATGTGGGAAGGGGCCAGCATCAATATGGATTGGAAACACAATATTATGTAGCCATTTGTAGATGTTCCATTCTTCTGATCAACTTTTTCTCCTTTGTGGCATATCTTATTTTTCTCTTTCTTTGTGCTACTCAAAATGAAATTAAATCTAAAATCACATCCACCTTCAAACTCTAATGTGGCTGCCTACCCAATTAAAAAAAAAAGACTGGTAGTCCTTGTCTTGCAACAGTTCATTTAATGACTGTTCAAAGTTACAACGGTGCTGAAAAAAGTGACTTATGATCGTTTTTCACACTTACACTGTTGCAGATGCTTGGCAACTGTTCATATTTCTACGGTTGCAATGTCCTTGGGTCAACTGATCTGCTTTTGTGACCTTTTGACAAAGTCAATGGGGAAATCCAGAATCACTTAACATTCCTGTTACTAACTTATCAACTGCAGTGATTCACTTAACAACTGTGGCAAGAAAGGTCAGTTATATGCGAGACCGTCTCCTGCCCCATACATCCCTAAGACCGATACGCTCCCACAGAGAGGGCCTTCTCAGGGTGCCGTCAGCCGGACAATGCCGACTGGCGACACCCAGGGGGAGAGCCTTCTCTGTGGCGGGCCCAGCCCTTTGGAACGACTTACCCCCTGAACTTTGCACCATCTCCGACCTCCGCCTCTTCCGCAAATGTTTAAAGACACACTTGTTCCATCTAGCCGGCCTAGCGTAACCCCAAAATGACTCTTAGACAGTTTTAAATTTCGGGAATTTTAATTTGGTTTTAGCACAGGGTTTTTATCGAATAAGTTTTTTAAATTTTTTATGTATTTTGTATGTATTTTAGTATTCCTGTGCGCTGCCCTGGGTCCGTTTGGAGAAGGGCAGGGTATAAATTTAATAAAATAAAATAAATAAAAATAAATAAAATGGGCCAAAATTCACTTAACAAATGTTTCTCTTGACAACATAAATTTTGGGCTCAATTGTGATTGTAACTCAAGGACTACCTGTACTTTGTTTTTTTAATTGGAGAGAAAGAACAGAAAGAACAAATGACCACTGCTCAATTACACATTACTGTATTTTTTGGAGTATAAGACGCACCTTTTTCCCTCAAAAAAGAGGCTAAAAATCTGGGTGTGTCTTACACACTGAATACAGCATTTCTTTGCCTCCTGAAACCCCGCTCCTTTACCAAAATGACCGTGTATAGCTTGTAGGAGGCTTTCAGAGAGCTTCTGGGGGTTGGGAAGGGTAGAAATGAGCAAACAATAGGCCGTTTTTTGCTCAATTTTGCCCCCCCCAGCCCCCAGGAACACTCTATAAGCTTTGTTTTTGTGAACAACAGGCTGTTTTTTGCTCATTTTTGGGTCCCCCTGGGAACACTCTACAAGCCTTCTAAGGGCTATTCATGCCCTTTTTTTGGAAAAAAAAAACAGGACTGTTTTTGTGAAAAATGGGCCGTTTTGGGGAGGTTTGCAGAGTGCAAAAACTGTTTTTTTTTTAAAAAATTGCCTCTTCAAAAGCTTGGTGCGTCTTATACTCTGGTGCGTCTTATACTCTAAAAATACGGTATTTAAAAATACATAATATTTTGCCTATTTAGGTTTCCTGGTGAATATGTTTGCCTTTGATTTCCAAATGTAGGAACACTTATTTGCCACTAGCACTATTAACCACAATGGCCAGAGAAGCAGAAAGAAAAAATGACAGGGACCTTTTTTCTTTCTTTCATAAAATAGGATCAGAAATGAAAGAATAAAGAAGTAAAAAAAAAACACCCCATGCTTAGACACTCCACAAAGTGTCCGAACAGATTAGGAAGCAAATGAGAAAGGCAGTGCTGAAACTGGGGAAAAGCATAACTTTTGATTGCCTGTCCTTAGTGGAGGGGAAAATTAACTGACTCTTGGATGACAATGGTCACAAAACCAATCAGACTTAATGAATATTGAGCTTGAAATTCTTTGACAAATACTGTATCACTGTTGTGCCATATTACATTTGCCTCCCAAAAGTTGTTTCAGAAAGTACAAAAGCATGAATGCTGCATGTGTCTGCCATTCTTTAAGCAGCGCTTTCTTTTCCTTAGACAGATATGGAATAGGCTGGAATAAAGATATTTATTTCAAACTATGGTTTTGGAGAACATTACTAGGTCAAGCAACTTGTTGAGGATATAATGAAGACCAACTGCCTCCTTGAGGCAACAACTGGTAAACAGAAATGTACATGATTTGTGAATGTGATGTTTGTAGATGATCGATTAGAAGAAATGAATTATGCTTGGAAAGCTTGACAGAAATAAAAGAAACCAAAGAATGGACAGGATGGATGGAAATGATCAAAAGGGATGTTCTTGGAAGAACTATGGAATCTCACTGAAGACAGATTGGAATCATTTATCCTTACTGGAGCGAGCATTTGCCTTCAAGCAAACACAGTTTCGGATTGCAAAAAGTCAAAATAAACCTCTTAAAGTTGCATACAGTTTAACAACTTTTAAATCAAAATTACGCATGCAACTTTAGTGGAATGAGAAAAAAAGAAGCCCTACCTCTTCACCAACAACATATTCTGGGTGATGAGCTGTATTTGTCCATTTTGTTCCAGAGCTGTGATCTAAAATAGCAGGTCTCATTTGTCTGTTGTAAGATCGGATCTAGAATAAACATTTAAAGAAATAATTTAAAAATAAAGAGTCATGCTATACACAAAAATAATACTTAATAATGCAGAGTTGTACACTTGAATGTCAAGGTCGTGTATATTCCTAAATATAGTCCAATATCCTTGAAGACAATCCTGATACTTAAATTAGCCAAACTATGGCGAGTAGATATTCTGAGAATTGACTGTGAAATATGATAAAATACAAGGTAGTTCTCACTTATCACCATCCTTCAGCAACTGTTCAAGCTTATGATAGTACTGAGTGAGAAGTATTTATGACAGATTCCCATATTTACAATGATTGCAGGGTCCTGTGGTCACATGATCTCCATCTGCAATCTTCTACACTAGTTTTTTACAAGCAAAACTAATGGGGAAGCTGGTAGAAGGTTGGAAATGGTGACCGTGTGTTGTCATGCTTCATGAAAGCATTGGATTTGCTTAAGAATGGCAACCAAAAGTCCTAGAACTTCCATCACTACATAGTTTGGTGATGTGATGTTGCACTTTATAATCACGTTTCTTAGTGTCAGAAATTCTTAGTCTCAATTACCATTTATACATTATTACTGCTGCCTCACAATTAATTTTGGAGCCAAATTTGAAGTGCTGAAGTTAATCTATAAAATTCTTCACTGCTTGAGGCGGTAATATCTGAAACAGTATCAAATTAAACCACATATTCCAAAAGTCTATGTAAGCTACTAGGCACTACTTGAAAGAGGTCTTTTTGCCAATAATGCCAGTTATTGAAGTTCAACATACAGAATTCCACTTGGAAACATGCTGTTGTAAGTCTTTGATCTCGAAAATATTTTCATTTAAAGATATTTATTTATCTACGATACTTCATATTTAATAGACTAAAGTGCTGAATTACTGCAAAGTTGATTTGATGCCCATTTCTCTTCCTCTCTTTGAGCTTTCAAATTTCATCAGACTTTACTGGTTCTCCTTAAAACATCCTATTAGTAATAATCACAGTTTATAAATGAGATACCTGATCAGGTGATATAGGTGTACGTCTGGCACCATTTGACATCTTCTTAGACCATATTGCTTGGTCAACCATTTTAAGCCCATTTTGTCTTTGTTCGGTACTTTCTGGTTTCTAAATAAAATCAGTCAGTAATTTAGATTGCTTCCAAGCCTAGAACTAATTATTTTATATCAGTATTTCAAAAACGAACAGTGTACAACCAACAATATATTAATTTTTAAAAAAATCTATACAATTATATAAAAACTCAAACTTCCACATCTTGTATTTTATTTTATTATCCATAAAATGACTGGTAAATTGATATCTAGGTTTTAAAAAAAGCAGGCAACAATTGAATGTCATTTTTCAATTGTTAAATTGAAATTTAAAAATTTGTTGATTTATAGATTTAGCAACTAAAAGCAGAAATGGTGATCTCTCCCAGATAAAGGAGGCCTTACCAGATGAATGATCATGTGGCCGGAACCAACCCCTTCAGCTAAAGATGGTGAAAATGGACTGAGCAACATTAGGGTTGGACTAACCCTTGTTTGTCATTCTCAGACTGCCTAAACCACTATAATAGTTGCTGAAATTATCTGAACCAAATGTTTGTCCAGATGTGCCTGCTTCTGCTCTATAGCAGGGCTGAGACTTTGGGGTTGTTTGATGATAAAAAAATTGGAAGTTAATTCTTTAAAATGTAACATCTGCTGTCAGTAATCAAACTAACTGCAGGGTATATTCCCATTTCATTATCCACACAGGCTGTCCTAGCTTACTTACTGCTATACCTCAACCACCTGGAAAAATAGGAAAGTCCCTATGCTATGACTGAAGAATGTAATAAATAGTATCCTTTCATTTTGTTCACTTCCCCTATCTTGGTGAACCATCCTTACCCTTGTGTATCTGGGAACTCAGGAAAGCTCTCTCGGTGATATCCTATAGGAACCCCTGATGATTGTGATGATTTTATTATTATTATTATTATTATTATTATTATTATTATTATTATTATTATTATTATTATGATTATGATTATGATTATGATTATGATTATTATTATTATTGACATTACACCTGCTGGAACTGACATAGCAAGGGACCCTAATTTAATATGGATGAAATTTCTTCCAAATAAAATCCTTGTTTCAGCAATCAGGTGGAGGATTTAGATACATATATTGGTTATTGCAAGGGTCCCCAACCGTTGCAACTTTAAGTCTTTAAGCTTTGCTGGCTGGAGAATTCTGGGAGCTGAATTCCTTCAGACTTAAATAATAATAATAATAATTAATAATAATTAATAATTTATTATATTTATAAACCGCCCCCTCTCCCCGAAGGGACTCGGGGCGGTGTACAGGAAAATTAAAAAACCAATTAAAAACATACAATACACACAAATTAAAAATGAATTAAACTACCCTGTACAAAATTTAAAAACCATTAAAATTACCACCCATTAAAACCCAATAAACAATTTGAGAAAACAGAGTGGGGCGAGAAACGTAGATTAGGCCAAGCCGGCCTGATGAAACAAATAGGTTTTTACTTTTTGGCGGAAGGCGCGGAGGTCCGTAGTCGTTCTAATATCTGGGGGTAGGTCGTTCCACACAGTTGGGCCCATCACAGAGAAGGCCCTTCCCCTGGGCGTCGCCCGCTGGCACTGCCTAGTGGATGGCACCCGGAGAAGTCCCTCTCTGTGTGAGCGAATCGGCCGAAGGGATGTATGGGGCAGGATACGATCCCGCAAATAACTAGGTCCTGTGCCATGGAGCGCTTTAAAGATGATAATCAACACCTTGAAACGCACCCGAAAGACCACAGGTAGCCAGTGCAGCTCGCGCAGGAGTGGTGTTACATGGGAGTATCTAGTGACTCCCATAACTGCCCGTGCGGCCGCGTTCTGGACCAGCTGTAGTCTCCGGGTACATCTCAAGGGGAGTCCCATGTAGAGAGCATTACAGTAGTCCAGCCGAGACGTCACAAGCGCATGAGTGACCGTGCGAAGGGCGTTCCGGTCCAATAGGGGACGCAACTGGCGCACCAGGCGAACCTGGTAAAATGCCCCCCTGGCCACAGCTGTCACATGGTCTTCTATAGACAGCCGGGAATCCAGGAGGACGCCTAAGTTGCGTGCCCGCTCCATGGGGGCTAGATGTTCGCCCCCTATGGCCAGTGACTTGAGTGGCTGGTTGAACCGGGGCGCCGGTAGCCACAGCCACTCAGTCTTGGACGGGTTGAGCCTGAGTCTGTTCCTTCCCATCCAGATCCGCACGGCTTCCAGACACCGGGACATTACTTCGACGGCATCGTTGGGGTGGTTTGGGGTAGAGATGTACAGCTGGGTGTCATCCGCGTACAGATGGTAATCTACCCCAAACCCACGTATGATCTCGCCCAGCGGCTTCATATATGTATTGAACAGGAGAGGCGAGAGGACCGACCCCTGAGGCACCCCACACGTGAGAGGCCTCGCGGTCGACCTCTGCCCCCCTGTCAATACAAATTGCGACCGACCGGAGAGGTAGGAGGAGAACCACCGTAAAACGGTGCCCCTCACCCCCAACCCCTCCAGTCGGTGCAATAGGATACCATGGTCGATGGTATCAAAAGCCGCCGAGAGGTGTAATATGACCACGATGGAGGAACAACCCCCATCTCTGGCCCTCCAGAGATCATCCACCAACGCGACCAATGCCGTCTTGGTGCTGTGACCGGGCCGGAAGCCGGACTGGCGCGGGTCCAGATAATCAATTTCCTCCAGGTGGCGAGGAAACTGTTGCGCCACCACACTCTCTACAACCTTCGCCAAAAAGTGAAGGTTGGAGACCGGATGATAATTTACTAACAATGCTGGGTCCAGGGAAGGCTTCTTGAGGAGGGGTCTCCCCATCGCCTCTTTAAGGGAGGCCGGCAAGAACCCCTCACTCAAAGAAGCGTTGACCACCTCCTGGAGCCAGCCTCGTGTAACCTCCCAGGCTGCCAGTACAAGCCAGGAGGGACACGGGTCCAATAAACATGTGGTGGCCCTCAGTCTCCTACGCAACCTGTCCATATCATCGGAAGTAACAGAGTCAAACTCCTCCCAGAATGGTGCCTCAAGACCAGCTTCCGACGTCTCCTCCGGACCACTTTCGGTGGAGGCCAACTTGCTCCGGATCTGAGCGATTTTGTCCTGCAGATACTCTCCAAATTCCTCTGCTCGTCCCTGCAGAGGGGCTTCCCGCGGCCTCTGGTGAAGGAGGGAGCGGGTCACCCCAAACAGGGCGGCAGGGTGGTTATCTGCGGACGCGATAAGAGTGGCACAATACCGACGTTTGGCCACTCTTATCGCCACAATGTAAGTCCTCAAATGGGCTCTTACCTGTGTTCGGTCAGATTCAGAGCGTGTAGATCTCCATCTCCTCTCTAGGCGTCTCTTGTGGCGCTTCATCACCCTCAGCTCCTCGGAGAACCAGGGAGCCTGGGTGGTTCGCTGCCGCAAGAGAGGCCGCAAAGGCGCAACCCGGTCCAAGGCCCCAGTGGCCGCACTATTCCATGCAGCCACTAGGTCCTCCATCCGGGTGCGGGTCAGGGCTACAGGTAGTGGCCCAAGCGCCGTCTGGAACTTTTCAGGTTCCATCAGGCACCTGGGGCGGAACCATCTTGGGTGTTCCGGTTCCGCCTCCCCGCGGTGGGGTGTGGGAAAGTCGAGCCAGAGAAGTGAGTGATCTGACCATGACAGGGGTGTGATGACTAAATCCCCGACTCCCAGATCACTCATCCACTGGCCGGAGATAAAAATGAGATCCAGTGTGTGTCCTCCCTCGTGTGTAGGGCTCTGAATTACTTGGGTCAGGTCCATGGCCGTCATGGAGGCCATGAACTCCCGAGCGACCTCGGAATTCTTGCCTACCGATGGCAGGTTAAAGTCCCCCATGACTAACAGTCTGGGGGTCTCAACCGCCATCTCGGCGATTATCTCGAGGAGCTCGGGCAGGGCTGCTGATATGTAGCGGGGAGCCAGGTACACAATCAGCATGCCCAACTGCCTCCCTGGGCCCCACTTCACGCAGAGGGACTCACAACCGGTTATCTGTGGCACAGTGGTCTCTCTCGGCTCAAGACCTTCCCTGACAATGACCGCCACCCCCCCACCCCTGCCTAGGGCCCGTGACTGATGGAACGCACGGTAACCTGGTGGGCACATTTCTATGAGAGGAAGTCCTCCCTCGTGACCCAACCAGGTCTCCGTAATTCCCGCCAGGTCCGGCTCCCCCTCCGACACAAGGTCATTAATGAGGGGGGCTTTGTTGACAACGGACCAGGTGTTGCATAGCATCAGTCTCAAGCCCTGGCTCTGTAAGCCCTGACCACCTAGATTGCGGGGGTTGGGACATGTGACCGCTTGTAGCCATCGGCCACGTTTGCCCAACCGGTGATGGAATCCTTGTCTACCATCGCACCTGTCCCTCCCCACGACCGTTGGAATAAAATGACCTTCTTCCGGAACGTCCCTAGTCCCCCTCTCCTTAATAGACCCATCCGCTGCCTTTTTACTTCCGCCCGTCGGCTTGGTTTTGGTCCCGCCCTCAGCCTGACTAATCCCACCCCCCTTCCTGGAACCCCCTAAAAACCGAATAAGAAATTTCCTTAAAAACCCCCTCAGACTGCGTTTCGCCCACCTCTCATGATTAAAAAATCCCTCATCAAGGTGGGCCCTCGTTAGCATGGAGGGCCAAACCTGCGAGAGGGGGGACTCTCACAGTAAGATCAAGTCTGCTCTAGAGCACGACATAATAAATACAACTAGATGTAAAAGTGTAAAAGATCATAAGGGTTGTAAAAAAGGGCATCAAAATTTGCATTAGTTGCAAAGGTTAAAGGTCCTGGGTTATTGGATTTTAGGCTGTTTATTAATACTTCAGACCCCTGCGGCCCAGAGCATTACACTCATTTAGTAACAAGAAGATGCTATCAAAGTTTTACGTGGGCAGTAGTCTGTGACAAGATGACTGTTATGGTCTAAGTGCAGAGCTTTCCCTACAGCAGAAATAATATTATTGACAAAATATGTGCTGCTGTCAAAGGATAAAAAGCACAGTTCCCATATTTAGAAACTGGGTGATGTAACAAAACGTTAGCGTCCACACACTTATAAAACATACAAATAATCTATTTATATCCTATTGATGATGGTAATTCAATAAAAGCCATTTGTATTCCGCAAAAGAGGGTGTGGAGTAAGACTTAACCCCCTCTGCATTATTTGTTAAGCACAGTGCACAAGTGGAAATCACAGGCACAGATATGAGAGGATTGGATAATAGCATAAATTTAGCATGCAAGAATAAGCCATGAAAGTAATATATTTCATATAAGCTTCAGTTTCATGTAAGACTGAAATATTGAAGACTTACGTTGAGTCCTTCTCTTAGAAGCCAACTGTCTTTGTATGAGATTTGTCCTTGTTGTTTATGTCTTCTTGCGATGATGTGAGGGACGCTAACAGGAAGGGTATCTGTGGCTCTTCCAATCCTTAAAGTCGTTGAACCAGGATTTATCACAATAATAAAGTTGCCCTGGATTTGCTAAAAATAATGAAACAATTTTGAAAACATTTTTCTATGACAATATTATAAATTACGCTTATTCCTTTGTAAAATACTTTACGTTTTTGAGTTACGCAGTTTTATTGCACACTCCCTTTATATCAATAAAGTTTTTGATTTAAAAGCAATGAAAAAGTATAGTATACTTGCACACTTCCTTATACAAATCTAAGTAAAAATCATATATGTACGCCTAAATATGGGAGAGTAGAAGAGCCGATTGATACTGATGTACAGTTATCTAGAAATGGCTCTACTGAATAGGTTTTACTTTTGAATAGTCTTACATTATAACATTGCAAACTATTAAGTACCGTATTTTTGGAGTATAAGATGCACCTTTTTCCCTCTAAAAAGAGGCTGAAAATCTGGGTGCGTCTTATACATCGAATACAGCATTTTTTGCCTCCTGAAACCGAAAAATATACTCCGAAAAATACGGTACACAGAAATAACATGGTGCCTCCAACTGATAAATTCCACAGAGAATCTTAAACCTTGGAGAAAATAAATATTTTTAAAATCCCATTTATTTTCTTGTACAAGGATCCATCCCCATGCAATATTCACACACAAGAGAGATTGTGTTTATAGTATTTTAATACTTGGTCTAAATGGAGTATATTCTTACTAAACATCAAGTTACCCAAGAGACATTTGAGCAAATGCTATAGGTTAGATAGTATAAGTAATCCTCGACTCACAATCAAGCCCAACATTTCCGTTGCTAAGAAAGACAGGTGTTAAGTGAGTTTTGTCCCATTTTACCTTAAGTTAGTAACATGATTGTTAAGTGAATCTGACTTCTTCACTGACCTTGCTTGTCAAAATGTCACGATCACATGGCACTGCAACTGTCATAAAGTCATGTCACTTTTTTTCAGTTCCGTCATAACTTTGAATGATTACTAAATGAATGGTTGTAAGTCAAGGACTACTTGTATAACTTCAAACAACAAGCATGTCCAGAAAATAAGTCAAATGTGCCACACCTCTATAAATACAGCGACGATATGTCGTCTATTGCATTAAGAGGCAGGCTTTTATTTTAGAAAGCTGTCCTTTAGATTTATTTATTTTCTTGGTTTTGGTCTTGCATTTTTGTTTGTAAAACTAAGTTACAGTTATCCTTATGAACTTCTTTCAGATATACACCCTTTTTCATGTTTCTCTTTGATCCCCCAATTATGTCATTGTACTTATAAATGAAATAAGGTGTGAAAACCACCCTGCATTTGTGCATGCAGTGGTACAATAACAATACATTAAGTTAAGGCTTCTCCTCCAGACTCACTTAAGACTCTACAATCGATTAAATTATATATATATATATTTAAAGACACGCTCAAAACGGGGTTACACGAAAGCACTCATTTCTGCAACGAAATAAACTAAAGTAAGGGGAATACTGGATCAACCCCAGCTCAACTCCTGATGGCTACCCGGACGCATCCAGTCTTTAAGAGGCAGCCCATGCTGCTTCCGGGTTGATACTTGGCTTCCCAGGCTAGTTAAGCGACCGAGGCCTTCCGGGTGTTTTCCTAGGGAAATACAACCGAGGTGGGGTGGGAAAGGCAGCCCCTGTCGAGGCAACAATAAGAAAAGCGGGCCTGAATGGCCAAGCGCTGCCGAGAAAGCTTTCCACGTTGTCGGAGGCTTCCTGCAACTCTGTCTCGGTGGAAGCAAGACCGGCTGCGAAGCCTCGGCGTTGGAAAGGACCCGGCGGGGACGGCGCTGCCGAAGCCGATCCTTGCGTGCCGGCCACGGGGCTCACCTCCTGCAACGAGTCGGGCACGGCGGCGGGGACGATGGGCCTCTTGGCGCCGCGCTGCTCCTTCTCCTTGTCGCGCTCTTTGTCTTTCCCGTTCTCTGCGGCCGCCGCAGCGGCGGCAGTTTCCCCCTTCTCCGCCTGGGTCATCTTTTCGCTCGCTAGCCCGCCAAGCGAAGGGCCGGCCGGGACTCCTCCTCCGAGGGAAAGCAGCGGCGGCGGCGGTGGCGGCGAACAGGCGCCCGCCTCTGTCTCAGCGGCGAGGTGGGCTGGAGGAAAGCGGGACCGTGGCCCCTCCGAGCGATCAGAGCGATCTCGGGGTGGTTTTACTTCCCGGTAACCGGGAAACAAGTCTCCGCCGATCACGGACACCTATTTTTTTTTTCCTGGAGGGCCTTGGTGTGCCGCCTTCTCAAAAGGGCCTTTCCTGGTTACTATTAACTCCTCGTAGGGGCACCGAAACAGCGAACGCTGCTCAGAGGGGCGGCCCTTCTGTTGCCGGTTGGTGCGCATCAGATGCCGCCTCCAGGGAGTGCGCTATTTTAAAAGTGGTTTAAAAGCCAGCCCTCGGTTTGACAAAAGGTGAAATTGGCGGCTTGGTCACCTTTAACAGATTAATAAGGTTGGAAGGGACCTTGTAGGTCATCTAGTCCAACCCCCCTGCCCAAGCAGGAGACCTTACATCATTTTTGGCAGATGACAGTCTAGTCTCTTCTTGAAAGCTTTCAGTGATGAAGCTCTTTACTTTACTTTATTTCCATTTCTATACCGCTCCTATCTCCCCAAGGGGACTCAGGGCGGTGCACAGGAAAATTAAAAAGAATACAACAAACGGACAATAATAAATACAATCATATCGTTAAAATGTAATTAAATTAAATGAGGCCTGTGCTAAAATGCAGTTAAAACTGTTAAAAATGTTAAAATTCAATAACTAAATCTGTAGTATTTACATCAGAATCTAGGCTAGGCCAGCTAGGTGAAAAAAGTGCGTCTTGAGCAATCGGCGGAAGAGGCGAAGATCCGTGGTGGTACGAAGTTCGGGGGGTAGGTCGTTCCAGAGGGCTGGACCCGCCACAGAGAAGGCCTTTCCCCTGGGGGCCGCCAGCCGACATTGACCGGCAGACGGCACCCTGAGAAGGCCCTCCCTGTGGAAGCAGATCGGCCGAAGGGAAGTGTGTGGTAGGAGGCGGTCCCGCAAGTAGCTAGGCCCCGTGCCATGGAGCGTTTTAAAGATGGTTACCAACACCTTGAAGCGCACCCGGAAGGCCACCGGTAGCCAGTGCAGCTCGCGCAGGAGAGGTGTTACATGGGAATGCCGTGAGGCTCCCAAGATCCCCCGCGCTGGCGCATTCTGTACTAAGCTCCCACAACTGCAAGGCTTAAGTAAAGCATTGGCCCCCTGAAAAGAATTTTATAAATAAATACATCTTTGTTTATTTTAGGCCCAAAAACGGGTTCAGGAGTGGTCCACAGAGATTGCAATTAAGTGTAATCAGATTTCACTTGGCTTTGCCTTAGGTAGTGGTTGCTTAAACTTTGGTCACTTGAAGCTGTGTGGACTTCCAACTCCCAGAGTTATTCTTCTTCCTAGCATATTCCCACAGGTGCCAGGTCCGCTTTTCGGATCATTGAATGCCACTTTGTGTGGTCAGCTGCATCTCTCAGGTTTGCATGTCTTTGTTGATGGTATCTCACCATCTTTGTTTTGGATGGCCAAGATGTCACTGACCATTGATTTCTAGCGGGTAGGCTGTCTTTGGCAACTGAAAGTGCTGCTCTCTGGACATGTCCATACCAGTACAACCGGCCTTTTCTCATCTTCTCTTTAAATTGGTGCCACACCAAAATGCTGTCAGATGGTGTCGTTTGTGATGTCTGATATCCAACAGAGCATTTTCATTTTCATGGCATGGAGGTAGATTTCAGCCAATATTGAGGAATTCTGGGAGTTGAAGGCCACACGTCTTCAAATGGCTAAGGTTGAGAAGCACAGCCTTAGCAGATAGTGTGAACTCAGCTGCAGAAGTTAAGCGAAATGGTTTGTTGAGTAGGAGCTTGTACCATAATGCCAAATTGTGTACTTTCAAACCAAACGGCAGCATTCTGAAGATTCTGCTGAACTGTCATTACTGGTGCCTAGCATAACCGACGCTATGACTGCTCCCTGAATTCGCAGCACTTCCATTTCATCACTTTCAATGTCCCAATGCAGCAAATCTGCATTGTCTTTTCTTTCCCACCGACCAATTTTTCTAGTTCTTCCTCTCAGTTTTTCCCCATTTTCCCTCCCTTCCTCCCAAAACAAAACTTTGTTCCACAAATACAAAATGTTGCTATAGTCTATGCATAACCAAAACTTGCATCCAACTCTGTGCATAGGACATTCCTATTAAAAATATACCCGAATTTTGGTTTCTTGGGTATTTCAGCCAAGATGGTTTTCTCCCCCGTACTTTTTAAACTGAGCTCAGGTGCTTCCTACTAGGAATCACCCTAGAACATTTGAATATCTTTTATTTAACAAGGCAGTTTTATTACAACTAACATGATTTTGTTTTGTAATAGAAAACCAACAGTGAGCAAATGATGTACTTTCTGCCTTTAGAAAAAATATGCACATTTTAAAGGGGAAAACCCCCCATGTTCTTCTGTTGAGTCATTATTTCAAGCCAGTCATCTCTCTTATTCATAAGATGCCCATAACATCTACCAGGTTTCCTGCTCCACTTTTAATGCCACAGGAGAAAACAACAAAGGATTGCTGAAAGAATGGCCTTACTTCTATCATCATATTTAAAAAGAGAAGAGAAAAATTGTAAGATCTTTGAAGTTTATTAAAGTTTCCTAAGGCTGTACAGCACATATGAAAAAGGAGTTTTACAAATGCACTAACACCAGCAAAGCTCATTTCCTTAAAGCAGAAAAACAGCTGTCTCCTTTGGAAAGCTTGGAAAGCTGTTTCCTTGTTGACTCGCTGTGGATTCGTATGCAGACATTTCCACTGGGATTGCTGGCACAGCTGTACCTGCATCCACATATGTAAACAGCCAGAGGCAGTCTTTGAAACAGCTATATCAAGGATGTAGGACTTTAGCACTTCAGAGGTCAGGAGCTGCAGCCTTACTTTTGCTAGTATATTTTACAAAGCACTTTTTAAATGTTTTATCCAGCTCCTCTAATGGTCCCTTTTAAAATCAAGTTTATATCCATTTTAAATAGAGGTAATCCTAATGCAATACTACTGTATATCATCACTTGCCAGCTGCATCCTTTTCTATAGATCCAGTCAACTTCCAAAACTGTCATATACAGTACAATATTCAGCATAAAAGAGCAATATACAGAAGTTGGCAGAAAAATACAGAAAAAATCTCAGAATACACTATGCCATTAAAGAAACTTAAGAAATAATTTTTTGGAAGGGAGATTCCAGCATGAAATTGAATTAAATTGTTCCAGAAAACCCTTTAGAACTTCCTCTGTATTGGTACTTACGGATGAATTGAACTTTCACTCCCATACATAAACAGAATGAAACGCAAGGGAGTTGGAGACTAAAACTCTTGGATAGCATTAGGCTTTGCAAATAAGTAGCGTTACCAGGATTTAGTGTTAGGATTTAGTGATCATGATAAATGTATTTTTATTTATAAATTGATTTATCGACATAAATTGTAGTAAGGTCAGCTTTTACATTTGGGATTTAACATGGCAATGAAGAGATCAAAATGAAACAGGTCATAAACTATAAGTAACACAGATAATGGGGGGGGGGGGGGAATGGGAATTATAGTTTTGAAATAGCTAGATGTAACCAGATGGTCTGCTGACTTTAAGCCACAATCAATTATTTTCAAAAACAGGACACCATTTTCCTTCAAAAAAATAATTGAGACACCCATGATTGGGAATGGGTGGGTGGGTTTAAAATTAGATATAAAAAGAATTTGAACCTGTAATAATCTCACCAAAAGCATTTTAAGGTATATAGATCTAGTGGGATGATAGAAGTAGTTCAAGCTTGTAGCTGTTTCTTCCTGATTTTAATATACATATTCTGAGATTATTCTTTTTTAAGTCTTCATGTACACAATTTGTCCATTCTAAAATATATTGATTGCAATTAAATGATTCCAACTCAGTATTTTGCAGAGTCATGTATTTCCGTAACTTTACAACTACCACAAAATATCCATCAGCTATACAAAAGGCTTAAAACAGACAGTAAACAGGTGCATTTAATTTAATAGAAACTGCACTTCAGTTACACTGGATCCTAGAAAATGGAATTCCCAGTACAACTTCATTGTTCTGCTGATTCACAGAGCAGTCAAATCACTTAGACAACATATTTGCAACTCTCAGATCCCTTTGCTGCACTCTTGAGCAGGTTCTTTTAGTCAGGCAAATATGTAGTCTGATGCCTGCTTCTTAAAGCAGGCATTTACCTATGGAGAAAGAAAAGAGAAATTGATTAAGATATTTGTTTGTTTGTTCACAGTTACTGGTAGCTGTTCTCTAATTAAAATAGTTCCAGAACCTGATAAAGCCATTTTAAACTTGCTTTACTTTACATAGTAATACACTTTCTACATCCTTTCTGATATTTATGATACAGACATTAGTAAACTTTCAAAGGAGACCACCATTGATCTTACATACTTCTAAGTAGATTAGTGTTAACTAAAATATGCTTAAATTGTATTTCAATGCTATTGGGCATATAATTGAATTTTATGATATTCAACATGAATCAGATATGCTAATGTAATACAATATAATACTAAACATTTCCATAATGGAAAAAGTCTAATAAGTGGTTCTGATATAAGATTTTCCTTGCCATCTCTCCCATAAAACAGGCCCTTAAATGTAAATTGATCTGATTTTTAAAAACAGTAAAGTAACTTGTCTAAATCATGGGTTTGCTGGCTGGAGAATTCTGGGAGAATTCTGGGAGCTGAAGTCCTTCAGACTTAAAGTTGCAAAGGTTGGAGACCCCTGGTCTAAATAAATTGACTGGATTAGGATTAAACATTAGTAACAAATACTGTTATTTCTGGTAGCTCTTAATGGGCTTTTACTGATGATATTTCTAGTAACTTTTAATGGACTTTTGCTGACCAGGATTGAACGACAAAGTTCTAAGGATCTGTTTATAGATAAAAGATGAGACATGGAATGAAGATATGTTTGGTGTATTTTTAGAAAAAGTGATAGGTTAAAATTATTTATACTTGTAACAAAGGCAGATGTTACTTTCTTTTCTATTTCTTTGCTATATTCTTGCTCTTTTCTATTTTCTATTTATTTTTTCCCCTCTGTATTCTATTTTTTCTTGTTATTTTATGTTTTGTAATTTGAAATGTGATTCAATGTAACTTTTGGGCAATGTAACTTTTTTATCTGTATAACTGTAATCTTTAAAATTCTAAAAAATGAAGTTTGCAACATACATTACATTATTTGCTCTCTCCCCTATAAAATAGTTGCTCAAATGTAAATTCATTTAAAACTAAATTGGTGTGTCTTTGATATTCACAGATAAACTCTGCATGATAGCAATTTAAAACAGGATTAAAGATTAACCTTCATTTTAGAACAGGGTTATTTACTGAAGAGCTTTAAGTACATTCAAAATACTGTTCTTTTTTAACAAGGATATGTACTTCATTGAACATCATAGTACTAAGTGCTTGCCAGTGTACCTGCAATGTATTTCTACATATTCTCAAAAGTATATAGAGTGCCCCAAACCGGGAAACTACAGCAGGGGATGGTTGGAGAACGAAAGGGAGTATCATGCAATTCTTTGTCAATTTATTTTACTGACTATATTATAGGTAATCCTTGTTTAGTGACCACCATTGGGACCACCATTAAGCAAAGCAGTTGATAAGCATAACCGCAACTCTGCTCATGATCTTACTTCAGCTTTTCTTTTTATTGCAGACCTGTGAAGATGGCTTGGTTGAAAAGTTACTTTTTATCACCATGATAACTGTGGATGGCTACTATGTGAGACAATCACCAAACAAGGGCTACTTATACTAGGAAACATAGAATGTTATACATGTAGGATATATCCATTCCTATTTTTCCTAATCTCAAATCATATTTTATGTAATGTACATTTACCTTTTTGAATTTGATGTATGGCAAAATTCAAAAAGGTAAATGTATATTGCCATACACTAAATAAATAAATAAAATAAAAAATAAACCTTTTTGAATAAGGATAAAATGAAACAGAAAAGCTCATCCACTTAGTTAAGTATTATGATTTTTTTTTAGCTGAATTCATTGTGAGTTTTGGCAGAGCATCTTAAAAAGAAAAGGATGGGCTACCTTCCTCATCCACCACCAGCCATTGGTGGGGGATTTGGACCTCCAAAGTGGGTTATTCGGCCCATTCTACGACGAGGAAATCCTGGAGGTCTAAGAAAAACAAATATCAAATTAAGAAAGCAGCAATTTCCATCTCTGTGGTCACATCACAGTAATGTAGATTAACAGTTGATTTAATGTGAACAAAGTATATAGTCAGGTGTGTGCTGTTCACATGTTAACAGATATGATTGTATTTCGGTAACCCCATCTGTGACATATTTTGAATTAGACAAGAACAGAGATTTCTCTTCCAAAGCAGAATAAACCCAACTAACTCATGGTTTATAATTGGATCATTAGAAAACAAATACCAAAAATAAGAATTAAAATAAGTAGTCCCCGACTTACATTAATTGAACCTGAAAAAGATAAGCTTAGAGACCACCAAGTATCTCTAAATTACAAGTATTCTCTTTTGTTGTTATGATCTTAAATTGTGGCAGCCATTAAGCAAGTCATCACTTGACCAACCCAATTTTACAATCTTTTTTCTCATGCTCATTAAGCTAATGAACCAGTTTTCTTCATTGGGCCTTTTTTCTTTTTTTTTTTTTTGAAAATAGAAGTAAATATCAGAAAATGGCAAAAAACAACACAAATCATAATTATGAGACCAAAAAGGTCATAAATGCAGCCAGTTTCCAAGCATCCAAAATTTAACAGGTGATCATGGGAGTATGTGCATCTGTCAAAATTACAGAACTTGACTTTAAGCAGCTCTGGAGAGGTCCATAGTTATGGTGAAGACTTCCTATATGCCTGTGACGATAAACAAACCATAACAGAATTGAAATTCTCTTGGCAGGAGGAAGCAAGCAAGAAAATTATTCAGCCAGTCTTTCATGAATTTAGCTTTGAATCTTAGAAGACATAATTGGATGAATGTAGCAATGCATCTTTTATCGTTTTTGAACTCAAAATCAATTATACTTAAGTTAGAACAATTAACCTCTGGAACAGCTTGCCTCCAGAAGTTGTGAATGCCCCAACCCTGGAAGTCTTTAAAAAGATGTTAGACAGCCATTTGTCTGAAATGGTATAAGGTTCCTGCCCATGCAGGGGGTTGGACTAGAAGACCTACAAGGTCCCTTCCAACTCTGCTATTGTATTGTATTATTGTATTATTGTAAGTGTGGAAGCGTAATTTATAATGGAGATAATACAGACGAGCTTAAGCTTTATAAATATGTAGACACTCCGAAAAAACACAGTGACTTTTAACTATTGCACTCCAATTTTTCATACTGTATTTCATCTAAATCAAAGTGAAAATAAAAGCAATACCCTCTTCCATCATCGTATCTTGCAGAAGAGGAAGATATGTGGCCTCTCCTCAAATCTGGGTGGATAATGCTCTGAAAACTAAAATGAAAATATCTGTTAACTGAAAGATGTGAAATATTCAGTAGTTTTAGAACTATGTGCAACATTTTAAAAATAACCAATGCTAAAGATCAAGCAATTGGTTGTTCTAAATTTATTTTCCAAACATAGAAATAGATTGAAATAGAACTGAAAATAAAATGTTACTGTTAGCATACCCCTCAAAACCAAATACAAAATTTATAAGCTGACAATTAAATGTGACACAATCAATAAAGAGAATTTTATAACGCAAGGCTTAAATAAATGAAGTTAACTATCCTAGATAAAATCATAATTTTCCAATACTGTGTAACAATGGACAATAATAAATCTATATAAATAAAAATGTAAAATAGTTTGTACGAATCCACTAATCTCAAAAACTACTGGGCCGATTTACACTAAACTTTCACACAATGTAGCCAAGGACTTCCGATAATAGAATAGCTACTCATTTTGTGCCTAACACGCATGTGTTGTGTGCAAATTACACACAAAAAAATGTACCCACTGAAATGTGTTTTAACTTCCCTGTAGCCACGCCCATCAGGCTGCTTTTCAACTGTCAGTGTTGGAAGAGGCCTCATACGGCGGCCTCTTGGGGCCAAAAAGGCACTGGGATAGCAAACTCCCAGGTGGCCCAGAGAGAGGGTGGGGGGGGGGGAGAGAAATATTGCTCAAGACTGTTCTCTGAAGTAAAAACATGGAGGCAGGCAACTGCTTTAAACTGTTGAATACGAACTGAACCAAACTGTAACAAAGAATCACCCATCTGACAGCAAACACAGTTTAATAAAAGAGGGACTAGGGGAGACATGATAGCAGCCTTCCGATATCTCAGGGGTTGCCCCAAAGAAGAGGGAGTCAAGCTATTCTCCAAGGCACCTGAGGGCAGAACAAGAAGCAATGGGTGGAAACTAATCAAGGAGTGAAGCAACCTAGAACTAAAGAGAAATTTCCTGACAGTGAGAACTATTAACCAGTGGAATAGCTTGCCACCAGAAGTTATGGATGGCCCAACACTGGATGTGTTTTTAAGAAGAGACTGGAAAACCATTTGTCTGACACGGTATATAGGGTCTCCTGCTTGAGCAGCGGGGTTGGACTAGATGACCTCCAAGGTCCCTTCTAACTCTGCTATTGTATTATTGTATTACAGTAGGTAGGTAGGTAGGGGAATAGAGAGACAGGGAGAAATACAGTTTAATAAAAGAGGGACTAGGGGAGACAGGATAGCAGCCTTCCAATATCTCAGAGGTTGCCACAAAGAAGAGGTAGTCAAGCTATTCTCCAAAGCACCTGAGGGCAGAACAAGAAGCAATGGGTGGAAACTAATCAAGGAGAGAAGCAACTTAGAACTGAGGAGAAATTTCCTGACAGTTAGAACAATTAATCAGTGGAACAGCTTGCCTCCAGAAGTTGTGAATGCCCCAACACTGGAAGTCTTCAAGAAGATGTTGGATAGCCATTAGTCTGAAATGGTATAGGGCAGTGATGGCTAACCTTTTTTGGCTCACGTGCCAATAGCAGGGGGAGTGCAGGGGCGATGTGCACAGGTGTGCCACATCCATAATGCTATGTGCATGACCCCCTGCATTTGGCATGCTTTTTACGTCATCCCCAGGCTCCAGAGGGTTTATAGGAGCCTGGGGAGGGTGAAAAAAGCCTTCCCTCACCTCCAGAGGGCAAAAAATGGCCTCAAAAGAAGGCCTAAATCAGCTAGCCAGGGCACACATACAAACTGAAGCTGACAGGGCAATGCCTGGAGTGGCCTAAGAAATGGTTCCGTGTGCCACCTGTGGCACCCGTGCCATAGGTTCGCCATCATGGGTATAGGGCTTCCTGCCTAGAAGGGAGTTAGACTAGATGACCCCCAAGTGATAGATAGAGAGGGAGAAATAAGGTAGGTAGGTAGGTGGGTGGGTGGGTGGGTGGGTGGGTGGATGGGTGGATGGATGGATGGATGGATGGATGGATGGATGGATAGATAGATAGATAGATAGATAGATAGATAGATAGATAGATAGAAAGAAAGAGACGGTAGGTAGGTAGGTAGGCAGAGGGAGAAAGGAAGAAATATAGTAGGTAGGTAGGTAGGTAGGTAGGTAGGTAGGTACGTAGATAGGGGGATGGATAGATAGGGAGAAATACAATAGATAGGTAGGTAGAGGGATAGACAGAGAGGGAGAAATACAGTAGGTAGGCAGGTAAATGGATAGGGGGATAGATAGAGAGGGAGAAATACAGTAGGTAGGTAGGTAGATAGAGGGAGAAAGCAAGAAATACAATAGGTAGGTAAGTAGAGGGATAGACAGGGAGAAATACCGTAGGTAGGTAGGTGTGTAGATAGTGAGAAATACAGTAGGTAGGTAGGTAGAGGGAGAGAGGGAAGAATACAGTAGGTAGGTATGTAGGTAGGTTGATACAGAGAGAGGGGGAAATATGGTAGGTAGGTAGGTAGAGGGATAGAGGGGAGAAATACAGTAGGTAGGTAGGTAGAGTGATAGATAGTGGGAGAAATACAGTAGGTAGGTAGGGGGATAGATAGATAGAGAGAAACACAGTAGGTAGGTAGATAGAGGGGTAGATAGGGAGAAATACAATAGGTAGGTAGATAGATAGAGGGATAGATAGGGAGAAATACAGTAGGTAGGTAGGTTGGGGGTTATACAGTGGTTGTGTGTATGTGTGCAGGTGCAGATATACACACAGATTGGTTGGCCATTTAACCAGACTGGGCCACAGCAACGCGTGGCCGGGTATAGCTAGTATATAATAAAACTTGCAGAACCCAACCTTAGCTAACTTATAGCTTTTTCTGGATGGAACTATTTAAAGTCTCACTACACCATCCATTTCTTCATTTGCTGAATTGAAAAAGAATAGCTAAAATGGCCAAAGACTTAGCATATATAACATCTAAATGGTACTGCAGATTGATAGGTCAAATAGGCCAGTACTAGATATTTTACTGCCTGTGAAAGACAAGATAATGCTACCATTACATTCCATATATAAATGGATTATAACAGCAGTTGAATTCCCTTTTGTTGTCATGAGAAAATATGATCCTGGATAAGAAAACATTGTCAGGAAATGCGGACTAAGCTACAGTACCCAATTCTTTGTCTCCACTATTTTTCATCATTCAAGGCACGTTCACATTGGCTAATGGCAGAAGGCTGACCTTTTAAGGAACAGCCAACATTTTTGAATGTTAGAAATTTGGAATGTTAGAAATTTTAAAGTTATTTAATCCATTTGATCTTTTAATTAAATATGGATTCTGAGGTGTTACAAGCACAATCTAGTTTGAGGGACAACTATTAGTTCAGTTTTCTCTGAATGTTCAGGGATATTGTTAGTTCTTCCAAAAACTCCATTATACAAGGAATTCTACACAAAGAGAAGCTATGTATTTATTTGTACATATCTAAATTACTTTATAAATCTTAGAAATTTTCCACTGAAAATTCAGCCTTGTTTGTAATTTCCTTTCACATCTTTTATTAAGACATTGACTATATGTTTTCATCAATTTTAATCAAAAATTCCACAAGAAGAGCAATAAGAATGAGATTTTCCTACTCCATTGGAGTTTTGCTAAATAAATTTAATTGTAAAATGCATCCATTATATATACTAATCTACTCAGGCCTGAAGTGTCTTAAGGGGAATAATAACAGCATAATTTATGTTTTTTTTTAATTTGAGGAAAAAATCTTCACTTACAACAGAACTATGAAATCTGCTATTCCCCAGAAGAAGTCAGTTATAGATGACAAACTCCATGAAGCTCGACTCCGGTTATCCAAAACTTGTCCTACAACCGAGAACAATGAATGATGATTACGCTTTTGAAATAATAACGGCAATAATCCTATACCATAATAAAAGAGCTGATCATGCAATAATATTAATCGTTTGTTTATAAACCCAGGCATGCCCATTCCTTTCATTGTTCAGGATAATATACTTCCAGAAGCGACCAATCAAAACAAAACAGAACAAAAAAACGACATTTAATGAAAAGGCCATGATACTGCAGACTGATTCCCCCCCACCGCGCTCCTTTAAGAGTGATCTTTTCACCGGCGGATCCACGAGAATTCCTTTCAATGCGTATTGCCGGGAGGACTCCAGCCCAATTAGGTACCCAAAAGGAAGGTAGCAAGCGGCCAGTCTTACCGATGGAGCCTGTAAACCACAAGGCTGTGTTGCGCCTTTGCTGCGCTGCTCCCGCCCGCCCTCCCTCGGGATCAAAGCCAGGCAAAAGAGAACGCTGAGACACCTGAACGTTCCCCCTCCCCGGGAAAGGGGCTCCTCCGCTCCCGCCCCCCTCAAAAATATCCGATTCTCACCGTTCGAAATGTAAACCATCGCTTACGCCGACTCGCCACCGCCCTCGAGAACGCCCGGCAATCCCCTAGCCGACCTCTCGTTATTCTTTCTCTTGCTCCGCCCCTTCAACCAAGGAAGTTAACGCTGGGAAATCTCCATTGGCTGAGATGCCCGTGGCGTCATCGTCGTTTCGACGCTTCCTTTCCCACCCCTTCAACTTTTTTTTTTTCTGTCTCAGGAACATAGAACTAGAAATGTAGAAGCGATATGGCTTTGTAAAGAAAAGGAGATTCGAACGCCCATCACTTTAAAATGCTCATTCTGTTTATTGTGTCTCTGCCTAAGGAAATGTTGGTCGAGGCATGATCGAAGGAATGCAACGCACGACAAAAAGATTGCTTCCAAAACACTTTTGAATGTTCCTTAAAGATTTTGGGCTGCTAATCGTGAAGATAATTCAATCTATCACATAATGTTTTATTGAGATATGTTTTTGCACAATAGCAATGTATAGGTAGTCCTCAACTTACAGCAGTTCATTAACTGGCTGTCCGAAGTTACATCTGTAGGAAGTTAGCACCCAGCCCTCTCCTAGAAAAATGAAATATCCTAGGAAATAATGAAATGAAATGAAATGAAATGAAAAGGCAGAATATTATCTTTCCCTGGATGTGAAAAGGGAGAAACATGTTTTAAAACAAAGTAGCTCCCTGCAGCTTCCTGCCCATCTCCCTTTGTCAATGGGCCATTAAGATGCCCAAGCCAGTCTATTCTACATAATAAAGAGTTTTCCTCCAGCTCCAGTGTGATGGGATTAAGGCATGATAGTATTAGCCCTTTACCCAAACTCACCACATGGCATCTGAGAACTCAACCAAACTTGGGACTCAAAACACAGCCTAGAGAGTTGCCCCTGCCTGGCTCCATGGGATCTGACTACCAATCAGAATAATTTCTTATACAGGAAAAGGAAACAGAGAGGTGGGACTGAACAGATTATAAAAAACCTAGCAAGCCCCTTCTTCGCTTCTTTCTTCTTCACCCAACGTTGAAGCATGTGATCACCTTTTCTGTTCATGACTCAAGCCATGTGGTCCTGTCCACCATTAAACAATCTTTCCAAGCAGCTCTCATGTCTCCAGTGTCTTTTTCTCCACTTGGAACTGAACCCAGAAGGACATTTCTTCCACCACATCGTCACTGAATAAAGTGACTTATGACTGTTTTTCATGCTTGGCAACCATTGCACCAGAGGTATTCAGCACCTGGAGAACCAGTAGCGGAAAGTTTGAGTAGTTCAGAGAATCGGTGAATAGAAGCTCTGACTGGCTCAGCCCCCATCTATTCTCTGCCTCCCGAGTCCCAGCTGATCGGGAGGAAATGAGGATTTTGCAGTAACCTTCCCCTGCCATGCCCACCAAGCCAAGCCCACAGAACTGGTAGTAAACATTTTGAATCCCACCACTGCATTGCACCATCCCCATAGTCACATGATCAAAATACAAATGCTTAACAACTGACTTATTTATGACGGTCACAGTCTCCAGTGGTCATGTGATTCCCTTTTGTAAACTTCTGACAAGCAAAGTCAATAGGGAATCCAGATTCACATAATGACTGTTGCTAATTTACAACTGCAGCAATTCACTTAACAACTGCATCAAGAAAGCTCATAAAATAAGGTAAAACTCACTTATCAAATGTCACACTTAGCAACAGAGATTTTGGGCTCAATTGTGTTTGTAAGTCAAGGATTAGCTGTAAACTCTTCAGTTTCTTTTGGCTGTGCTACACGTATGAAAGAAGTACACACAAATATCGGACTGTTGTTGAAGCACAAGTAAACCAAGTACAACTGGAATATCGGTGAGATCTAAATTAGTGGCTCTGACACTTGGAACGTAGCATGCATATACCTGATACAGTTGTTACATATGCAAATGGGATAGCAATGCAAGAGAATTGCATTATATTTAAAACAAATGGCTACCCCAAAGAATTTGGCTCCATGGCAGAAAAATATGGCACAAGAACCATTTGTTGACCTAACAAAGATAATGTTTGCCTCTGCTTTACATAAAACTCAGACTTATGAAAAATGTGAAAATGATGAACAAAGGTTTTTGTTATTTTGAGACAGATGTTTCTTTGAATAACTGATGCCAAGATTAAGGACAGCTTTTTATTGGTCTACAGATCATCAGTGACAGAGGTGTGATGATCCAAGTGGGATCAGAAAAAAGTATTTGAATATTCTTTCAGGGATGTCATTGGGAATGTTTTTGGCAACTACAGAGCATCAAACTACAGTCAGCTGGTTGAGAAATGTCTTACAACATACAAAACCACAAAGTACAACATTCATTTTCATTTTCATTTTCTGCATTCACACTTGGAGTTCTTTTCCAAAAAATCTAGGTGCAATGAGTGACAAACATGGTAAAGGTTTTCACTAAGACGTTGCCACAATAGAAAAATGAAATCTGGGCAACTGGAAAGCTGCCACAGTATTGTAGTGGCAACTCACTCCATTATACTTATTTTGTCTGTAATGCAGGCATCTTGTGCAGAAATTAGAATATGCCTAAAAATTAAGAGTTGTAGAAGTTTTTTTTAAAAATTGAAATGGAAACTTTCTGAAGCTACTAAGTATGTTTCTAATTAGCATAATCATCTCTAAATCTGCCTAGATATTTGGCTACATTGCTGGGAAGGGTTGGGAACAGAGATGAAATCCTTGCTACTCCATTTTTAAAACAATCACCCACAAAGCAAACTTTAAACAAGTTTAGAAAATCTTCTCGACCGCATCTCTGTGTCAGTAATTTATTACTACTAAAAATATTATGTAAATGTTTTAATTACTCAAGGTCATAATGTAGGGCATAATGTCTGATAGCATACCTGCTGACAACCACAGCCTTAAGAAGGTTTAGGTTTAACATGTTTAATTTCTTTCTTGTCTTCACTTGTTTACTCCCAAAGGGGAAAACATGATGGGTGTGTTTGCATACATCCATATATGTTTATACATTTGACTTCATGCATGGATGTATGTTCCGCCCATGTTTTTGAGTCTAAAAGAGCACTTAATAGAGCATGGGTGTCAAGCTGTGTTGATGTCGTATAATGACGTATCACAATGTTTTTTGCCTTGGTGGAGCTGGGATGGGTGTGGCCTTCACATGACGCATACAGTTTGACACCCCTTTAATAGAGGAATTCCTCAACTTTGCTATCAGCCATTCAGATATATTAGAGGACAATTCCTGCCATTCCCCACCAATAGGCCAGGGAAAGCCTTCTTACGTAAGAGTTGCTTACCATTTGAGATGTAAGACATTGATATCTTTTCCTTCCAGATCTTTTCTTTGTTTATTTGTTTGTTTCTCTTTGTCACTCCACTTGACCTCAAGGGTTTCTGATCTTCTTGAATGAAAGGTACATATGCATATAATCTATTGCCTAGAAACTGATAACAGAATATATCATAATCGTTGCCATGCCAACCGTTATAATGGTACAATTTCAGATTATACCTACTGCCTTTTCCTATGGGACTTCCAAATATAACATAAAATTACCATTAAAATGTCATAAAGATACTTAAATATTTGTTAAGTATTCTTATATTCCTTATATTACTTCCAAATATCATAAAGATACTTAAGGTATTTATAGTTGGTGCAGTTTTGGATGGTGCCTAAACACACTGATATTTTGGGTTTTATGGGGCTTGGTTTTTATACCACCCTAAGCTAAAACGAACAACACATTACAAAACCAAGTGTGAATGCAGAAAATGGATCTTCAGTGATATGTTGTACTTTGTGGTTTTGTATGTTGTAAGAAGTTTGTCAACCAGCTGAATGTAGTTTGATGCTCTACAGTTGCCAAAACAATTTTCAATGGCATCCCTGAAAGAATATTCAAATACTTTTTTCTGATGCCACTGAGCTCTTCGCACCTCTTGTCACAGATTGGGCAAGGCGCAAAGTGAGGGGTTTTTTAAATAAATTTTTAATTTGGCTTTTAGGGGGTTCCAGGAAGGAGGGGAGGGTTAGTCCAGCCAGGGGGCGGAACAAAGCTAGGCCGGCTGGCGGAAGAGAAGAAACGGAGGAAGGGGAGGGGGGTCGTTTCCACTGAGGTTTTGACCATTAGTTCGGTCCTGGGGAGGGGCAGGGGCGGTGGGAGATGGATGGGGTTGGAGGACCGTGGCTGCTGGTTACAGGCGGTCACGCGCTCCGACCCCCCGTGCTCCCGTCGCAGACTAGGTGGGCAAGGACCACAGAGCCGGGGCCCTAGGCTGATGTTATGCAACGCCAGGTCCATGGTGAACAAAGCCCCCCTCATTCGTGACCTTGTGTCAGAGGGGGACCCAGACCTGGTGGGTATAACGGAAACCTGGTTGGGCCTCGAGGGGGGTTTACCCCTCATAGATATGTGCCCACCAGGCTACCGAGCCTTCCATCAGCCTAGGGCCCTGGGGAGGGGTGGGGGGGGTGGCGATTATGATTAGGGAAGGTCTTGAGCCGAAGGAGACCACGATCCCTCAGACGACCGGGTGTGAGTCCCTCCTTGTGAAATGGGGCCTAGGTAGGCAGTTGGGCGTGTTAGTTGTATACCTGGCTCCTCGCTATGCAACAACAGCCCTGCCTGAGCTCCTAGAGGTGATAGCCGAGCCGGCGGTTGAGACCCCCAGACTTTTGGTCATGGGGGACTTCAACCTGCCGTCAGTAGGCGAGACCTCTGGAGTAGCTCGGGAGTTCATGGCTTCCATGACAGCCATGGACCTGACCCAGGTAGTTTTAGGCCCTACCCACGAGGGTGGACACACCCTGGACTTAATCTTCATCTCGGGACAGTGGAGTAGTGATCTGGGAATAGGGAATTTAGTCATCACACCCCTGTCATGGACAGATCACGCTCTCCTTCGGCTGGACTTTCCAATCGCCGCACCCCACCGCGGGGAGGCGGAGCCGAATATTCCATATGGTTCTGCCCCAGGCTCCTGATGGACCCGGTAAGGTTCCAGAGGGAGCTTGGGCCAATGCCTAAAATGGGGATTTTAATTGGTTTTAGCGCAGGTTTGAATATTTAATAGCTTTTTAAATTTTGTATTATTTATATGTTATTTTAAATTCCTGTGCGCCGCCCTGGGTCCTTTTGGAGAAGGGCGGGATATAAATCAAATAAAACTCTAAAACTCTAAAGATGACATATCTGACCTGTAGACCAACAAAAAGCCCTCCTCAATCTTGGCATCAGTTATTCTGACAAAACCCACTTAACAAATGTCTCATTTAACAACATAAATTTTGGGAAAACAGAATAACAGAAGGGGAGGGACCTTAGGGAAGGGAAGGGACCTTCCAGTCCCCTAATCATCTTTGTTGCTCTTCTCTACACACTTTCTGGAGTCTGCACATCTTTTTTACATCGTGGCGACCAAAACTGAATGCAGTATTCCAAGTGTGGCCTTACCAAGGTGTTATACAGTGGTATTAACACTTCACGTGATCTTGATTCTATCCCTCTGTTTATGCAGCCTAGAACTGTGTTGGCTTTTTTGGCAGCTGCAGCACATTGCTGGCTCATATTTAAACAGTTGTCCACTAGGACTCCAAGATCCCTCTCACTACTAATTGAGCAAGGTATCATATATAATGTACTTGTGCATTTTGTTTTTCTTGCCTAAATGTAGAGCCTTACTTTTTTCACCATTGAATTTAATTTTGTTAGATAGTGCCCAATGTTCAAGTCTGTCAAGAGCCTTCTGTATCTTAAGCCTATCTTCTGGAGTGCTGGCTATTCCTGCTAACTTAGTGTCATCTGCAAATTTAATGAGTTCCCCATCTATCCCCTTGTCCAAATCATTAATGAAGATGTTGAAGAGTACTGGGCCTAAAACAGAGCCTTGGAGTACTCCACTGCATAGAAATGAAGGGGGGGGGGGGTTCTATTGCAAAGCACTTCTATAATGATGCCAAGAACATTGTCTGAATGCAAGCAGGAATCCAACCCAACTCCAGTATGTCTACCTTTTGTAGACTTACCGTATGTCAGTTTGCTTATTGCTGCCTTGGAATATGGGGAACCCATGCTATTGATTTTGAAAATAATGATGGGATTTCAAAAGAGGTGGCTAGGTTAAATGTGACTGTGGGACCTAAGATTCCCTGTTGTTCTTCTGGAGAATTTGACAGCAACTGGTGAATGCAACTATAAGCCAGATGCACCTAGTTTGGCATGGAATCATCTGTTAGTTAGAAAGATTCTACTAGAGATTACTGCACATTTCAATGAATGCTTATTGCAAGATATTTAACTCCAGTCTCATCCTATCATAAGGCAAATAAAGTCAAGTACCAAATCAGCTAATTTGAGAGATAGGAAGGAAAAATGAATTATAATTCATTCATTAAAATGTTTATTTAATACTCAGGAGGTGCATTAAAATGAAGTGATTGAATAACATATTTAAAATTGAAATTTCTTTAATGTGCATCAGAGGCGTAGCGTGGGGGGTGCAGGGGGTGCCGGCCGCACCGGGCGCAACATCTGGGGGGGCGCGCTCGGGCAGCCCCCTGCCCAATCGAAAAAGCCCCCTAGATGGCATCTCTTGGGCGGCATGAACAATACATTTAAACACTTCAAAACCCGCGTTTGATCCCCGGCGCGGCTCGACGGATGGCGCTGGGCTCGGAGCTGTCAGAGCTTCTTTTGCAACAGTTTTGGCTTTTGGGGGGGGGGGAACAATGAAAAGCAAAACGCAAAAAAATCCAAATTGTTGCAAGGAGCGCCTTTCCTTTCCTTCCCGACGCAGCGAGCACGCCAAAGCTATGGGAGAGTGGGGGGAAGGAGGGAGGGAAAAGAGGAGGAGGAGGAGGAGGAGGCGGCACGGGGAGGGGGGGGGAAGAGGAGGTGGGCGCCCGCGGGGCGTTTGCACCGGACCAGCGGATCGCGGGGGGAGGAGGAGAGGAAGTGGGGGGGGCAGTTCTGGGTACAACCTGAGCGCCGGGAAATCCTGAAGCGTGGCTAGATTCTGGGGTGGCAGCGCGGTCAGGCTGGTTCGGCGAAGGCTTGAACTCTCAAGGCTTCGGGAGAAACGAACCAGGTAGGATCAGACGGTCCGAGCGCCCCCCTGTTCTCTCCCTCCCTCCCTCGCTCCCTCCCTGGCCTCCTTCGGGCGCCGCGAGGGAGGGAAAGAGCGGACGCGCTCCGAGTTGGCTGGTGCGCTGCGAAGGTTAGAGACTCGTCTCAGTTCGCCTGCGAACGCGCCGCGGCGGTTTCTCGATTGCCGACGCCTGGGGGGAACTGGAGCGAGGCTCGTGTTTCTCTTGGCCCGAGAGAACAGGCAGCCCCCTTGCTTGAGAGGCCGGCGGTGCTGAGCCCGCCAAAGCCTCGCTCGTCCCGCAACCCGCTGAAGTGTGAGGGCTGGCTCTAAGGCGCTCGCTCCACTCCTCCCTTCCCCGCCGCGGGGATTCTGGAGAAAGCCCCTGGCCGGCTGCTGAGCTCCGGAGCTGGGCAGGCCCCGCCGCGAGTTGTTTTTCCTAGCGCCGCCGACTGTCACTCGACCCGAGGGGAAAGCAACTGGTTTCTTTGGGAGGAGGCGGGGCGCCGAAGGAATCTGTGCTTCCGATGAACCTTACGAGGAAAGACGCGGTTATCATAAACTTCGAGAGTTCTCGTTAACTCAATTATGAACGAATCCATTATATTGGCCTGCATTAAGGTATGAGAAGGAAAGAGAGAGAGAGAGAGAGAATGAATGGAAGGAAGGAAGGAAGGAAAGAAGGAAAATAGAGATAGATAGAGAAAGAAAGAGAGAGAGAGAGGAAGTGAATGGAAGGAAGGAAAATAGAGAAAGAGAGGAAGGAAGGAAGGAAGGAAGGAAGGAAGGAAGGAAGGAAAATAGAGATAGGGAAAGAAAGAGAGAGAGAGAAAAAAAAGAGGAAGGAAGAAAAATAGAGAAAGAAAAAAGAAAGAAAGAAAAAGAGAGAGGAAGGAAGGAAGGAAGGAAGTCGATTTTCTTGGAAATTAAATGAAATGCAGGTATGGCCTGGCCAATGCCATTTTAAAATCTACACTCCAACAACTCAATTGTGGACAAGTTTCTGCATCTATTCAGATGTCTTTTCTCTTTTTTGTCAAGCAAACCGCAAAGTATTAATGTTTTTTCCTTCCTTGTCTTGAAAGACAAATCCACTGCCTTTTTAAAAAATATGTACTTTGGTTTAAAATAACATGCAAAAACACTGTGTTGTAATTGGGATATTTGTGAATTCAAGTCTTAATTAATTCAACAAATAATACTACAGCCCTTTAGAGCATGAATGAAAATGTCCAACTTACCATGGCAGGTGATCCCTTCCCTCCTCAGTCCTAAGAACCCCCATTCCTCTCAAGCTCTGCAGGTATGCAAAACCTATTGCATACCTACAGAGAGAAGAGTTGGAAGACGCAAGAAGATGGATGGTGAGAACAGTTGCGATGCTGGCTTGACCTTAATACAGGAAACAAGCAGACAACAACTGGAAGCAATTGATCAGCTTCAGGCAGAAATTAAAAAACGCAGGAAGCTGAGTGCGGGGACAAGCCAGTGTTATCTTCTTTTTTTGAAAGTGGAAAATAAGAATAACCCGAAAGAAATGACCCGACCATGGGCACGTTCCCCCCCCCACACTCTTTATATGGAGGCGTAACTCGAATGAGGATGTGGGGGGTGAAGATTAATTGTTATTTGTTGTGGTTGTGTCTTAAGTTTGTTTTTGTTGTGTTTTTTGTATGTCTTTTTTGTCTGGTGTTGGGTGTGCACATAAAGGAAGAGGAGGGGTCAGGATTAAAAAAGTTACTGCTTAAATGCGGTTTATAAAAATAATGACATGGAACGTGAAGGGTACAGGCAATCATATAAAAAGGAAAAGATTGGAGCTTAAAATTAAAAGGGACTCACCTGACATATTATTTTTGCAGGAAACTCATCAAAAATCGGAGGATTTTAATAGAATGAATATTAAAGGTATGCAGATCTATGAAAAATCTTTTGGGACCTCTAAAGCTAGAGGAGTTGCGATATTGATATCAAATAGGGTATACTTTGAGAAAAAAAAAGTAATTAGAGATGAAGAAGGAAGATATTTAATAATTATAGGGAATATTAATGAGCAAAAAGTGACATTGGTTAACTTATATTTACCGAATGAAAAACAAAAGGGATTTCTTGATAAAATTACTAAGATTTTGGAAATAGAAAGTGTAGGGAAAGTAATTGTGGCGGGGGATTTTAATTTAATTAGGGATAGAATTGATAGTAATAATCCTACCCGCTTTAGACAAACAAATAAAGGGGAAATTTTAAACAAATGGATGCTTCGAAATAGTGTGGTTGATGTTTGGAGGGAGTTGAAAGGTTCTGAAAGGGTGTATACCTTTTGTTCTAAGGTATATAATACTTATTCAAGAATTGATTATATTTTTGTTTCTAAAGATTTGTTGAATAACGTAGATAAAGTAGATGTGGGAATTTTTAAGGATTCAGACCATGCAGAAGTTACGATGGAAATAGATTTTAACTTTGAGAAAAAGGAGAAAGGTTGGAGATATGATGAAAAATTGTATAAAAAGGAAGAAGACAAAATATGGATATTCAAAAAATGGGAAGAAAGTTGGGGATTGAATGATAATGGAGAGGTCAAATTTGAAATTGTTTGGGATACGATGAAAGCAATATTTAGGGGAGAAAGTATTAAATTGTCAAGTAGAAAATATAGGGAATATAAAACTAAAATAGAACAGGATACAAGACAAATTAAGATATTGGAGAACCAATTCTCACTTACGAAAGATAAAAAATGTTTGGAGGAATTGAACTTATTAAAAACTAAATTGATAGAAGAAGATATTGAATTAGTTAAAAAAAATTTAAGATATTTAAATAGGGATTTTTTTGAATTTAGTAATAAAAATTCTAGGTTATTGGCAAAGATGGCGAAAAATAAAACTCAAAAGAGAGAAATTGGTTCTCTGATAGATGAAAAAGGTACAAGGTGCTATAAGAGATTGGAGAAATGTGAAATAGCTAGGAATTTTTTTCAAAAATTATATTTAAAGAAACCAATCGATTTAGAAAAATTGAAGAATCATCTTGGAAAATATGCTACAAAAATAGATCCAATATATAAAGATTTGATGGAAAAAGATATAACACAGGAGGAGATCAACGAAATAATACAAGAGTTAAAACTAGGGAAGACCCCAGGAGAAGATGGATTACCTGCTGAATTCTATAAAGAATTTAAAGAACTAATAATACCAAGACTGCAAAAATTATTTAATGGAATTTTACATGGTGGAGAAGTCCCGATGTCATGGAATAAGACAGTAATATCTATAATTCCTAAACCTGATAAAGATCTTGAGAGGATCGAGTCCTACCGACCCATTTCTTTAATCAACCAGGATGCAAAAATATTTACAGCTATTATAAGTAATAGATTAAATAGTTTTATAGATAAATATATAAGTTATAATCAAGTAGGTTTTGTTAAAGGTAGATATATGAGTGATATAATTAGAAGAGTATTGAACATTATAGACGTTGCTGAAAATAATGGTGATGAAATAGGTATAATATCGTTAGATATTTTCAAAGCCTTTGATTCTGTACAATGGAAAACTATTAAGGTAATTATTGAGGCATTAGGCTTTGGTAATAAATTTATACATGTTATTTCAAAATTGTATCAAAAAAGTAGTGCAAAAGTAAAGGTGAATGGAACAATGACGGGAGAGATTAAATTGGAAGCAGGTACGAGACAGGGATGTCCCTTGTCCCCAACATTATTCTTGTTAGTTATGGAGGTTTTGATTAAATTGATAGAAGAAGATGAAGGATTGGAAGGGTACAAGGGATATAAGATAAATTTGTATGCGGACGATACCTTGATTATTTTGAAAGATATAGAGAAAGATTTAAAGAGGATAAATAAACATTTGATAGAATTTGAAGAAATGACAGGATTAAAGGTAAATTGGTCAAAATCTGAACTACTAATGAATAAAGATGGTAAGGAGTGGGAAAATATGCAAGAACAATTTGGGATAAGAGTTAAGAATACATTGAAATATTTGGGGATAACACTTTCACTTAAAGTTAGAGAATTGAAAAAAATTAATTATGAGGTGATGTTGAAGGAAGTAGAGAGAAAGATAGATAAGTATAAAGAGATAAAGCTGTCTTGGTTTGGTAGAATTGCAATGTGTAAAATGATGTTGTTACCAAAGTTCAATTTTTTGTTTGAGATGCTACCACTAAATTTGATAGAGAAAGATATAGAAGAATATCAGAAGAAATTGGATAAATTTTGTAATGGTGGGAAAAAACCAAGAATAATGAAGAAAATGTGGTATCAAAATCAAAAAGAGGGTGGATTGGGAATTCCCAATCTACTTAATTATTATCGGGCGTATAATATTCGAACCGTGATAAAAATACTTAAAGGTGGAGATGGTCATTGGGGCGATCTGGAGCTAAAAGATATTAAGAGATTTGGGTCTATATGGTTTCTAGATAGAGCAAAAACAAAGGCAATTAATAGTTATTGGTTAAAGGGGCTGAGCAAAATTTGGAATAAATTTGTTAAAAAATTGATCCCGGATATAGCTTTCCTGGGGAAGACAACTGAAGGTTGGCCGATTAAAACTAATATAAGTCGGGATAAAGTAATTGAGGATGAAAATATAGGAAATATAGTAAATTGGTTAAGAGCTCTAGGAATTGAGAGTAGGAAAAAAAAAGTAATCCAAAGATTGGAGTTGAATTGGTTCGAAAAAATACTATGGACTATGAAAGTAAATGGACTATGAAAGTAAAGGGAATATGTAAAATAGATAGAAATAAAACTAAATTTGAAAGTTTAGTATCTCAAATTATTAAAGATGAAATTGGGTTAAAAGGACTCGTTAGTAAGATATATAAGATTATAAATTTTGATGGAAATCCACAAATGGTAATGAAAAGGAACTGGGAGGAAGACCTTAAGATTAAAATATTGGATTTGGATTGGAATGAGAACTGGAAGAGTCGAATCATGAGGACTTTGTCTATAAGGATTAAAGAGCATAATTTTAAGGTTGTTTGGAAATGGTACTGGACCCCATTAAGATTATCATTGATAGATAAAAAAATGAGCGATAAATGTTGGAGATGTAATATGGAAGTGGGAACTTATGAACATATGTGGTATAAATGTGTGAAAATTAAAAAGTTTTGGCAGCAATTAGAAAAAATGATGGGTGAAATGATGAAAAGAATAATAATATTGAGATCAGAAAATATATTGTTATTGATAATTAATGAACCTGAGTTAACAAAACATGAGAGAGAATTGATTAGAATTATGATTATAATGGGTAGGATTGTAATAGCAAGATATTGGAAAATAGAGGTAAATATTAAAATAGAAGAATGGTTCTGTGAAATGTGGAAATTAGCCTTAAATGATAAAATGACGTGTGATATTAAATTCAGAGAGGGGGTTTATAAAAAAGATATTTTTTGGAAGACTTGGAAGCCATTTGTGGACTATGCACTTGGAACTTTGGATGCCTTGACGCCTGTACCTAGAGAACGTGGATTTTGGAGATCTTAAAGATAACAGAAGACACTTGAAACCAACTCTTCCTTTTGTTTTGTACAGCACTGGGTGAAATATTGTAAAATATTATAAAAATTTCAATAAAAAAAAAAAACGTACTACGCAGATGAATACGCTGCACCAGCGATTTGCTTTTTTGCAAATCCAAACATTGTTGGATACTAAAAAAGATGATTTTATTAAGAAACAAATTCAGCACACGTGTGCTCAGTACACGGAATTGAATGCTGCATCTATGCTCACCGAAATAACTCGACTTCGGCACCACATTATCTTGTATAAGGAGGTCAATCCTGATGAGCAGGTTGCAAACTGGTCAGCTTTAGATTTGCTTCACTGGGTGTATAAGTGGAAGCTGCAAGAAAGTTTAACTAACTTTGTTGTCACATTAAGAATCTTTCTTACTATCGCTGTTTCTACAGCGAGTTGTGAAAGAAGTTTCTCAAAACTTAAACTAATTAAAACATATCAGAGATCTACAATGAGCCAAGAAAGACTGAGTAATCTAGCAATACTGTCCATTGAGAGAGACTTTAATGTAGATTTCAATTCCGTTGTTGAAAAATTTGCGCTAATTAAAAGCAGGCGAATTTAAATTAATCTGTATATTATATACAGATTGATATCTTGCACTTCTATTAAAGAATTACAATTAGAGGTACAGGATTGAGGAAGTTGGCTCCATCTAGCCCAGTCTTGGATCATCTCCAGGGTATGGTTTCATTTTGATGTTTAGTTTTTGTTCTTGATATTGATATCATCTTGATATGATGGTTGTGAGACGACATATAATAGCATGGCCCATGCTAGGTTAGTACATTTGTAGATTTGTATTCATAGACCTGCTGAAAATGTGGAGAATGTGTAATGCATGTTCGCACTCAATAAAGTGTTTGAAAATAAACTTGTATTTAGATGCATTTTACTTTAATTACATCAGTATTTTCATAACAAACAATACATGTGCTTAGAGGGTAAGGGTTTCTTTAACTAATCTAGTGGAAGAGACTCGAGTGCTAAAATCCACGGGTTAGGGGGCGCAAATTACTTGCCTTGCCCCGGGTGCTGACAACCCACGCTACGCCACTGATGTGCATATGTGTGTATTCCCAGGATTTTGTTATTCATTTCCCCTCTGTTTTAGCATTTTATGTATGTTTAATATTCTATTTATTTCCTTTTTAAAACCTCTCATTCCATGGGTCTTATAATTTTCTTTTGATCCATTTACTGGGTTCATTTATCACCTTTGTCAATATTTGATTACTTATTAGTTTTATTGTTTTTATATTTTAAATTCTACTTTAATTGTGCTCTTCTTGGATGAATTTTCAATTTTTACTATGATTTATGCAACACATATGAAATCTGAAGTTGGAACATCTTGAAAGAATCTAATGACAATTATTTAGCCGAACTGAAAAAAGAAACTTTCATGCTTGCCACTCCATATTTCATTATTTTTTAATATATGTTTTTGAATTATCAGTTATTAGTGTTTCATTTCTGTATAGTATTTTACTACTGATCTGGGATATCTTACGGTTACTGCATATCTTTATAGGAACAGTATACATTTGAGTAACTGCCTTAGCACTCTGAAAAAGAAGAAGGAAATAAATTAGTTCTTCTTCTGTCTTTTAAAAAGAAAACTTCATACACACACACACTCACACACACACACATTTTGTAATAAAACTTTTCCCATAACTTTATCAGTCCTCCACTAATACATGACAAATCCCTATTGAAGTGATACAATAGAATTTCTAAAGCATATGCTGATCACTTGCTGAGAAACTGGAGTTGATAAAAATTTCTTCTTGAATCCCAAGAAACTCTCTCATAATCCCTTTTATGCAGAAGCAGTTAAAACTGATCAGTGCATTGCCATTTAACCAGAGGGACATTTAAGATGTTGGATTGAAATCCGGATAATTTCCTGTTTTGATAGCTAGACCCAGAACTTCAGAAATAGAGCATTTTGCTTGATTGAGCAAAATTGTGAGAAACTGGGAAGAAAATGTGACGAAAATATGGTTGGAATGAGAAGTCGACATGTGAGAGATGTGGTAAGGAAATATTTTAAAGAGACTCTGGCTTAATCTCTCTCTCTCTTCCTCCCTTCCTCTCTCTCTCCCTCTCCTCCCATCTCTCCCCCACTCCCTCCTACCAGACATGGGTTCCTGCCGGTTTGGCTCAGTTCAGCTAAGTAGGTAGTAACTCGGCCGGCCATGCCCCTGAAACCAGTTCTATCAGCCATCTTGTTTTTTGCTTTTGCGCATGCGCAGAAGCATTTTTTTTACTACTGTGCATGTGCATATACTGCACATCAAGCTCATGAACATGTGAAGTGCGCACAGGTACAAAGAACATTCCTGAGTGAACCAGCAGTAACAGAATCCGGAACCCACCCCTGCCTCCCTCCCTCCCTCCCTCCCTCCCTCCCTCCTTCTATCTCTATCTATCATTATCTATCATGGTATGTGCGGTTTGACAAGAGCAACATTTACTCCTCAGACCAGCATTAATGATGATTTAAAGACAATAACTGTTGCTTTTGTCAAACCCAACATAGCTAGTAAACTGAAGAAAGAAGAATCAGATATTCCAGAAGGGCATAAATCATTGATTGACTTGGAGCTACACAAGCTTTGACAATAGCAAGTTATTCTCTCTGAACATTTTTTTTAACATTTTCCTGCCTATTTTACAAAAGTGAGAGATTAGTGGTCAGGTAGAAAGAAGGTCTGCCTAACAATATCCAAATGGAAAGCCCAGGAGCCATGAATTCTATGGTAAATTCTAAACAGAGTCTGCAAACAGAGCTCCCATTCAAACTTAATAAACATAGGGTAGATGGGACTGGGGCCAAGTAATATTATGCAGGAACATCAAGCAAATGCTGCAATTTTTTTTTGCCTGCATCAGATGTTGCATAAGTACCTCTTGCTTGCCTGATGACCGAGTTGCACATCAATCACCAGTTTGCCATCGATGAAGTTTTTAACATGCTGCTGGTGCTGTTTGCATGTTAGTTGCAGTAATTAATTTTTTATTGCATGATATAGTACAGCTTCTGACATTTGATGTCTGGGTTGATGGAATGGCCTTTGAATAGTCAATTGCCCAGAAAAGTAACATTTGCCACACTTCTCCACTTTGCACAAGGAAAGGGAAGATTGTCAGTTTAGCTGGCATTTACAGAGGGACAGATATCTTGAACCACTGAGAAACTTTGGAGGCAATAAGGTGAAGCACTTATTCCAAATATTTATTGGTTTATAAAATGAAAACCTGAATGAATAATAAGTGATGCATGAGAACTGGGACACAGCTAAAGTTTGGAGAACACGAAAGCCCGCTCGCTTATTTGCGCTACTTGTGACTGGCTGATCCCTAGTCATGGAAAAGTCCAGGAATGCTGTTTTTAAAAACAGAATTGGGCCTAGGGAATTCTCAAAGCTTGAGGACAGGAAGGTTAACTTATGTTTATTGAGCAGAGTTATAGAGTATGATACACCACTTCTTCAGTGATTAAAAACCATGCTAATCTTGACTTTAATAGGGGAAATTTTCCATTGGTGGGTCTGGCTGTTACTGCAGTATTAAGACATCGCTAGACCATGAATCCCCACGAACAGAGCTGTGTTGAATTCCAAATCTTAATATGAGCAACCAATGTGTTGGCTGCAGTGTCCTCATTCGTTTATTTTAAGTGTTTTATACACCTAATGAATCTATCATCCATAATTTCCACACATCCATTGGCCACATAACCACAGGGTGGCAGCATAACAGAATATTTTGCACATAACATCTGCCTTGGGTAAATCAAAAAGAGCATCATACTCTATTCTTTGTGTACAAGAATATTTTGTATTGCTAGATTTACTGCCTGACTAGTGAACAGACTTACAATACAGTAGTGAAATCTTGACATGTTGAGCAATCCAAAAAGGAGGTCAGGCAGATATAACATCGTTCGAGAACATTTTCTATTTTTGCAATGAAAGCAATCCCTGTACAGTATAAGTCCATGATCAAAGCCTGTCTGTGTAGTTAGATATAAAAATGACATAAGTGCTTTATATACTAGGGATTGGATTGGCCTGAATATAAATGATGTGTATTCTGTACTTAGCAGTGGGGATGCCTATACTTAAATCTGTGGTTCTTATGTTCTGTGATTATACTAATTTAAACACAGTTGGTTGTTGATAAAAATGAAAATGATTGACTTATAGAACATGCTGGCTTTTGCTACGTACATGGGAATAAAAGATGTCTTGGGATTAAAGCAGATTTGAATATTTCCCTCAAATCTACTTAAGAAAGTGTTAAAGGAAATATTGTTTTCCTTGTTCCGTTCTTTGAACCGTAGGAAATTAGGTCAGTCCCCACAGAGTAAATTATCAACTATCTCTACTGGAGTTATAGTCAAACTATTGATTTACAAATAACATATTGGCCAAGGGTTAAGGGGTATGATTTCTAAGATTCTGTAGCAGAGACACAATAGGATTCCCTTCAATGGATCTGTCCAGATCCGTCTATTAGAAATGCTTCAGCTTTGAAGAAGACAAGGTTGATCTCAAACCATAAATGACCATGTTGAATTCTGTGACATATCAGAAAACACCACAGGATACATCCACAATCTGTTTCCTGTTGTGGCAAGGAGTATGATGGACATCATTATGATCATGATCTTGCCTTTTTTTCTAGTAAGATATAAAGCTAATAGCTTTCTGGCATGAAAGTGATCTATCACATCCTATTTAAACCTGAAGTTTCTTTATAGCTATCATGATTGAACAAAATTGAGCAGCAAATCATGAAATGCCACAGGCACAATTTCCCACTCATTTGAGGGGGAAGGAAATTTTAAAAAAGTGTGCTGAGTTTCTTATAATCTTAACAAACCTATAAAATTCATTCGTTCCTCCCATTTCATCTTTTATGCAAACAAGCCACAATGCAGTAGCGAATCATTTCCATACCTTTGTCAAGAATCATTATATGTGCCAAGCTCAACTCAAAGGAGACTTAACAAGGAGCAGTCAGCCAGGTACAATTCAGAGTTTTTGAATTAAACGTTTGTAATGTCTGCAAGATGATTGGAAACAAAATACCATGATTTGTCAAATTCTGATTAAGGATGATTCAGGAAGGAATTGAAAAGAATAGGGCAGAAGAATAGAGGCAATGGTGAGACCCCTCCTCAAGAAGCCTTCCCTGGATCCAGCATTGTTAACTAACTACCGTCCGGTCTCCAACCTTCACTTTTTGGCGAAGGTTGTAGAGAGTGTGGTGGCACAGCAGTTCTCTCGGCACCTGGAGGAAACTGCTTATCTAGACCCGCACCAGTCTGGCTTCCGGCCTGGGCACAGCACCGAGACGGCATTGGTTGCATTGGTGGATGATCTCTGGAGGGCCAGAGATAGGGGTTCTTCCTCTATCCTGGTCCTGTTAGATCTCTCAGCGGCTTTCGATACCATCGACCATGATATCCTATTGCACCGACTGGAGGGGTTGGGGGTGAGAGGCACCGTTTTACAGTGGTTCTCCTCCTACCTCTCCAATCGGTCGCAATTTGTACTAACAGGAGGGCAGAGGTCGACCTCGAGACTACTCACTTGTGGGGTGCCTCAGGGGTCGGTCCTCTCATCCCTCCTGTTTAACATCTATATGAAGCCGCTGGGTGAGATCATCCGTGGTTGTGGGGTAGAGTACCATCAGTACGCTGATGACACTCAGCTGTACATATCAACCCCAACCACCCCAACGATGCCGTCGAGGTGATGTCCCAGTGCCTGGAAGCCATGCAGGTCTGGATGGGAAGCAATAAACTTTGGCTCAACCCGTCCAAGACCGAGTGGCTGTGGCTTCCGGCGCCCCGGCATGGCCAGCTGATTCCATCGCTGGTCATCGGGGGCGAATCACTGACCCCCGTGGAAAGGGCCCGCAACTTGGGTTGTATCAAACCATGATTGGTCAGTCCAGGTGACACACAATCTATATTTAAACAAAAGCAGCTAGAAACTGTGGAACTCCACTCATGACTGCCCAGGTGGATGAAGAATGGGAGTATTTATCAACCTAAGGTTTTCTGAGACATGTTCTCATTCTGATAAACTCTGTTTTAGACATGGTGGTTTTCTCTAGTCAACTGAGCAACAACAGTTGATTGGAGAAGCTAGAATTACTGGCAAAATCGGTCACTTTGTGCCTTACTGTTTCCTTCCCAGAAAAAAAATAGGTCTCTCCAGTGATAAAGTAGAACAAATATTTTTATTTCCCTCTTTCACTACATTTACAGATATTGACTTAATATCCTTACTTAGTTATCAAGTCTGGCATTCGGTGCAAACAGTTACAGCTTGTAAAGTGCAGTTTCTTGTTGATACTTCTTCTCAGTTCAACTGTCATTGGCTAATGCATCAGGGAACACAGTATTATAAAAGTGCTAAAAATAGTGCAATTTTCACTTACTAGTAAATGTTACCAGAACTAGAAGCCTCTGAGGAGGAATCTTATCCAATTGAGCTCCAAAAGTGAAGAAAGGAATGGAGGAAAAGTACATGATCAGATCAGTATGTTGCTTGTTAAGCCACCTCCCAAATATTGAATCATTTTCTAATGACTGCATCATAAAGTGGAATAAGTTGAGAAAGGACTAAGAAGGCTGTATTTTAAGACAATCATGAATGTAAAATAATTTTAAAAACATATACTCTATAACAGAGGTTCCCAAACTTGGCCACTTGAAGACTTGTGGACTCCAACTCCCAGAGGTCCACAAGTCTTCAAGTGGCCAAGTTTGGAAACCTCTGCTCTATAATGAAAATTATTCAATTGAAATATTCATTAAATGTTATAATTTCCAGCCATAATAATCTACTGCTAGTTGTAAAATCAATTAGCAAAGCTCTAGCTTTTATGGAACAGAGGCCATGTTTTCAGATGAAACATAGGCTGGATTCATGTACTTCAGTAAGATACATTTTTTCTCTCTAAGCATTTTTCATGGCACAGCTGTTATGGTTTGTAAACCAGAGTTTATGATTTGATGCACTATCTTCATCCAGTCAGGGTAGATTATCATGCAAACTAAATCATGGCTTGAGGTGATATGGGAAGCCAGTTATATGGTCTAGAAAAAAAATGATTCATCTTTGTAAAGCCCATTTATGGAAAGATTTCTCACACTGAAGCAGACCAGTGAGCCACTGAGCCAGGCAATTTTACAAGCAATGACTCTCTGCCTGTCAAGATCTTGAGAAGAACTTTTGTTCAATATGCTATTCAAACCTACTCAAGAGCCAGTCCACAATCCACTTTCTTCTGCAGAGGTTATCATGTGACTTTGATGGGTCACTATCTCTCAACTCAACCTACTTCATGGGATTGTTGTGTGAGGATATGCTGGTTACTCTTTTCCACCTTGAGCTCTTTGAATGTCAATGCAACGAATGAAAAAACACAAATAAATAACTTGTACTAAATCATTTGTTACATTTATACCCTGGTGTCTATTTAGAGCGCTAGATGGGTGGATACCTTTTCTCCTTCTATGACTGCACAACTTTGCACAGTATATGAATACATTAAAAAAAAAACCATAACCATGGTATCCTTTTGGGCCTGCTACGGGGGCTGGGCAGCATAGTATTGTGCTGGTTTGTCTCCTTTCTCCAAGGTTGATCCCAACTGGTGTTAATAGGTAGTGAGAAATCCAGCCCTTGGCTGCTATTCTGTGCTCTGCCCAGGGTTTGGTATTCTTTCGATTCAACATGAAACCGCTGAGTAAAATAATCTATCACTATGGGTTGAGAGATCACCAATATGCTGTTGATACTAAGCTCCACTCCTGTAACCCAAATGTTGCTGCGGCTACCTTCTCATGGTGCTTGGAAGCTACGAGGCTTAGATGGTGAACAACATTGGCTGAACCCTGGCAAGACCATGTGGCTTTGGGTGCATGGAGCTTCAAGATCCAGGACTTTAACATCTTTAGTGCTGGACGTTGGCGCACTACCCCACATAGACCCGGTCCACAACTAGGAGGTTTTCCTGGATTCGGGACCCCTATTTGAAGAGCAGGTGGTTGCCTGTCTGCTTCTGGGAGCAATTCAAGGTGTTGGTCATCACCTTTAACCCCTTGTATGATATAGGTCCAGTCTACCTGAGGAAGTGTCTCACCCTGATAGATCAGCCTGCCTCACTCATACTGGCAGAGGAAGCATAGTGTGGATCCCATCAGCCAATGAATTTTGGCTGGTGAGTTCCAGTGGAAAAGCCTCCTCTGCTATGGCTCCTGCCCTCTGGAACATCTTACCCCATGAGATGAGATTTGACTCCCACTCTTTTGACATTTCAAAAGAGCTTTAAGACCTGGCTCTGGAAGATGGATCGGGAACTCAATAGGGGAGCTCCATACTGGAGGCGATTGACTAATTAAAATTCACTGCCACCTCTCCTCCCCACCCCTCATGTGTCCAACTCCCTTCTTTGCCATCTTTTCTCCATTATTTTATATGTTAATGTTTTTATCTGCTGTGTTTTTATAACGGATTATTTTAATGTGTTCAATGTTTTTATGTTTAAACTGCCCAGAATTGTCAGATACAAAATGGACAGTAAATAAATAAGTAAATAAATACATAGTCATAAAAACAATGCATATCAGACAAAAGAAATCATGCTAGCAACAAGAATATAATATAATATAATATATAATTGCAACGCAATGCAATATAATTATACCTCTTCTAGCGATGGACTCCTCTGGCCCAATGCCCCGATATCAAGGCCTTCATAGAATAGCAGGAATGAGTTCCATCTGAATCTCAGACAACAAGCTATTCCACAGTGCAGGCATCCTAAATCCCATCAGATGATATCGCTTGATGGAAGGGACCCATAGAATGCCAATTCTGCCAGATCTGGTGGGATTGGCAAAAGTAACAGAAGAAATATGATTTTGCAAGTAGTTTATAGGTAACAACTGGTATCTTGAATGACTTCTGGAATCATACTAGAAGACAATTCCGGACCAAAATTAGTAGCATCACTTAAGCATACCAGTGCATTTTGAACAAACTGGATCTTCTTACAGATCTTCAAGGGTAGAACCAGTCACCCAAGCAGGAGATGCCAAAAGAATGTGTTACCATGACCAAAGTGTCCTGCTCCAGTAATGAGCACTGGGCAAGCCTGATGATGATGACATAATGTAAAGCATCTCCTGGCCACAGGAGCGCTGGAAGAGCGCTACCTGCTCTTCCAGTAAGAGATGAGAGGTGAAAGTCTCAGGATTGTGCACAAATCTCAAATTGAAGTACAATCCACTGGAGACTAAAAATTAAATATCCCCAGGACAGGGCCCCCAAATAAACCCTGCCAGTTGATTTTGTCAGGGTTGGATCGGTATTTGTTCCTCTGCATACAGGCCTGTACAATCTCTAGACACTGGGCGAGGATTTCAACAGTATCACGTGGTTGGTCTGGGATAGACCCATACAACTAGGTATAATCATCATGTTGATAATAGCTGGTTCCAAATCAATGGATGACCTCATCTTGCAGGTCATTCTACTCAAATCCAAGAGCTTTTCATCTGTCAAGAATTTTTCATTTTTTGACTACCAGTTAAAAAAATCATTTGTGAAACACAGCAATGTTATTTTTTTTATTTGCTTGCTTGAAGCTGACTTTCTAACACAACTGTTCTCAAAAATATTCTGTACTGCAAAAAAAACCACCCCATCTTTTGTTCATTGGCAACCTCCTAATTTTTTTTTTCAAGCAACACTTCTTGGTGCTGCAGCAGTGAATTGAATTTGTGCTTTCCAGGCTGGCAATTATTTTAATCAAGTCCTTTCTGACAAGAAACATAGGTTTTTTTTGACAACATAGCAGATGACATTTCATTTCAAAACTCACAGAAATGGCTTAGAAAAAAAATAGCATTTAAAATAAAATGTGGGAACATAAAAACACAGTCACTTCAACACAGTGCATTGCTTGAACAGATTGGATGGATTCCAAACAGACTCATGCTTTGAACAGATCTATTTCAGTGAAGAAGACATAGCTAAATCTAATTTGTTAATTACGCAGAGGCCCTCTCTGCAGGGTGGTCTGCAGTAGGGTGGGATGCCAAAGTCAAAATGGTAGCCACAGGTTTATGGTTTATTTAATTTATATACCGCACACTTTCTCAAAAGGGACTTGGGGCGGTGCGTGTGAGTGACACCTTTTTCTTTTCCATCTGTGTTGTGCATAAGAAAGGGCTGAGACTTCAATCACATGGGCACAGACACTCTCTTGATACCTGTCCTTCCTTTGCTAACTTTTGTCTCTCTGTGAATTTTGTGATTGATAGTTTGGAATTTACTTTCCATCTTCTTTCCTTTTCAATGAACAGGTGTTTATAGATTACTACATTGGAACATGAAACATTAAATTATCAATAATTTTAAGGCTCACTGATTTTAAATAGTATTTTTTTAAGGCAGTGAAAAGTGATTCCAGATTGATGGCTTCTAGCACGACTGATCAGAAGACATTGTAGACGTGTTGCTGGGTTCCATATGAATGAAGATTGTGATAAAGGAGTTGGGTATTCTCCCTCTCCCTCCCTCTCTCCCTCCCTCCCTCCCTCTCCATCTCTCTCTGTTGTTCTCTCTCACACACACACATACACACACACACCTATCTGCTATCATCTATCTATCTATCTATCTATCTATCTATCTATCTATCTATCTATCTATCTATCTATCTATCTATCTATCTATCTAATATCATGATGATGGTGATCATCCTCATCCTCATCCTCATCTTAATCTCTTCTTCAGTTAGACCTGATTTAAAAGACCACACTTTAACACTGATCATAGCAGCACAAGAACAGGCACTAATCACCAGATTCATAGAAAGTGTGTGGTCTACCACACTGGACAGGACCCACAGTACAGACAGTGATAGAGACCTCAGAGACAGTACAACACATAGTGGCAGGTGTAACATGCAATCAGTAACACCAGGGGCAGGTTCCTGCCAGTTCTAACCTCTTCTATAGAAAAGGTTCCACAAATCTACAGTGCCGTTTAGAACCGGTTCCAGCTCCCTCCCCCTGCCCGTCTGCACATCATCAAGATGAAGAGCGAGAGCAGGAATTCTGGGAGTTGAAGTCCACAAGTCTTAAAGCTGTCAAGTTTGAACAGTCCTGGGTTTTTTCCCCCTAAGGGTTAGGGGTGCAAGGGTCTTGTAACCTGACAGCTTTAAGACTTGCGTGCTTCAAATGCCAGAGTCTCTGAGCCAACATTTTGGTTGCTAAGTAAGAGTGTTGTTAAATGAGTTTCACCACATTTTACAAGTTGGCCATGCCCACCCAGTCACATGACTGAAAAGCCACTCCCACCCAGTCACATGGCCAACAGGCCACTCCCACAAAGCAGGTCATACCTACAAAAGAGGTTCTAAAATTTTTTGAAACCCACCCCTGGTAACAGTATATACTAAATGGTAGAAGTTTCCCAGTTGCAATGTATGGCTGTGAAAGTTGGACCATAAGAATGGCTGAGCACCAAAAAATTGAGGCCTTTGAACTATGGTGCTGGAGAAGACTCCTGTGATTCCTTTGGACTGCAAGGCGATGAAACTGGTCAGTCCTAGAGGAGATCAACCCTGACTGCTCCTTAGAAGGCTAGATCCTGAAGATGAACACTCAAATACTTTGGCCACATAATGAGAAGGAAGGACTCACTGAAGACGAGCCTAATGCTGGGAAAGATTGAGGGCAAAAGAAGAATGGGATGACAGAGAATGAGGTGGCTGGATGGACTCAACAAAGAAGTAGGTGTGAGTTTAAATGTTTTCCAGAGGATGGTAGAGAACAGGAAAGCCTTGAGGAATGTTGTCCATGTGGTCACGATGGGTTGGACACAACTTCACAACTAACAACAAAAAATAACTGTCATCATGTATGGCACATCTATATGATATAAGGGCTACACCCTTCTGAGTCCAGATGAAAATTCCACAGAAGGTTATAGAGAATAAGAACCTGTGGGACTTCCAGTTCCAGCAGGTCAGTCAACTAGACATTATGGTAGTAGACAAGGACCAGAAAACACAGTGGTGATAGATGTTGTAGTGCCAAGTAACAACAACATCAGGAAAATTGACTATGAGAAGCTGGATAAATACCAGAACTTGAAGAGGAACTAGAGATGATGTTGAAAGTAAAGGCCAAAGTGGTTTCACTGGTGGTAGGAACACTCAGTAATGTGACTTCTAAGCTGGGAGAAATGAAGAATTAATTGATGGGTCCTTTCTAATTTTTGGATGTGACAAATCAAGTACATATATATTCTCATTAAAAATATGTGAAAGCAAGACTTTGGTCCAGGGGTCGGTTTCAGATGGTAGGCCCTGGTAAGGGCGTACTGGAGCCAGCCCAGAGCACCGGATACCGTTCTGGTATGGTGCTCCAGAGGGCCCGCCCGCCCTCGCTTGTTACTGTACTTTAAAATCTTTAGCGCTTCCACACACGCGTGCAACATGTACAGCGCCTGTGCGATGCTCCGGCATGTAGCTGGGCATCATGGAGGCTTGCAGAAGCATCGCAGGTAAGTACGACGCATGCATGTGCTATGTGCGTCCATGTGGGTGACGCCAGGGGCATTCCAACCATATGGGTTGGAATGAAATTCGGAACCCACCACTGCTTTGGTCCTACAGAAAAGTCTGCCATGGATGAAAGACTCCACTTCCTTTGTTTCTGGAGCCCAGTGGTGCAGTGGTTAGAATGCAGTATTGCAGGCTAATTCTGCTGACTGCCTACTGCCAGCAGTTTGGCAGTTCGAATCTCACCAACTCAAGGTTGACTCAGCTTTCCAACTTTCTGTGATCAGTAAAATGAGGATCTAGATTGTTGTGAGCAATATGTTGACTGTAAACTATTTAGAGAGGGCTATAAAGCACTGTGAAGTGGTATATAAGTCTAAGTGCTATTACTATTGCTATTCTACATTCAAATTTCTTCCCAAAGTCCATTGCTATGTTGATCAGACATTTGTTAATGACCTAATAAAATGGTCAGTTACTGGAACAACAATTATACTCACAATTACTGGTAATGCACAAGAACTAGCAACAATTGCTAGTATAGAATAATACGTGATTTGTTCAAGGCTAACATTCATTGTGGAAGAGTTTGTGTCCAAAAAAACCATTTGTTTTTTTAAAATACTAAACTGAAATAAGAACATGATTTACATCTGGACTGCTTTGGCATTTTGCTTTATGTTGCTAATCTTAAATCATGAAACATCCTTTCTCATTCACTCGTTTCAGGGACATAAGATGATATTCCATAGATCTATAACCGTGATGGCGAACCTATGGCACGTGTGCCAGAGGTGGCACGCAGAGCCCTCTCTTTGGGTACACATGCCTTCGCCAGCTGCTCTTCTGGGTTCTGGCATACATGGTTTCCAGCTGATCTTCGTGGGTGCAGGAGTGCCTGAAAACGCCCCCAAATGGCCAAAAACAAGGCTGTTTTTAAGGTCATTTTTGGGTCATTTTTGGCCCCCAAAATGGCTGAAAAACTGACTGAAAACGGCCTGCAAAATGACCAAAAAACAGGCACACGTGTGCCAGCCAGCTGGTCTCAAGTTTCCGGTGCTCCGGTACACGCATGCATGCATGCACATGCACCCACCTTCCGGTTTGGGCACTTGGTGTCAAAAAGGTTCGCCATCACTGATCTATAACCTTACATCTGGATCTCTTTGTTATAATTCTCTCCTCTTCATTTTTTAATTAATCCAACACTATGCACATTATTAATTACTGCAGTGGCGAAGTATGCCTTTGTTATTTTTTTCTAGGGCTATGAAGTGAATAATTCATTTTAAGAATGAGGCTAAGCAGACTAAATGCATTTGGCAAAAGCCGTTTCCTTAGTAAGAATAATCAATTATGTGAGGAGAAGAATTTCTCCTCTCTGACATGCTGAGTGAATCTTTCCACCTGGGTCTCTCATGTCAGCTGGAAAAGTAGAATGAGAGGGGACAGCATGGAGATTACACACTTTCCTGTTTCATTCCTTGAACTCACTTTTCAATCCCTTTGCAGATGGTACCTTTGACAGTTTCAAAAAAAACTTTAGTATCATAGTAAACTCTTTTTTATTTTGATTATAATGGGAAAATATGAAAGAAAGGTATTTATATAATAAAAAGGAAGATAAATAGTCAAAAAAAATGGAAAAATATTGTAAATGAAATCCAACCAATTCCTCCAACTAATTAATAGGGGAAAAAAGGATCCATATAAGTATAAATAAAATTAATTCAGGCTTTAAGTTAATCATTAAATTTAAATCACAGAACAACGTATTGTATCATCTTCTCCTTTTTACAACATAGAGACTTAAAAATTGGAACTTACTCATATCCAAATCCATTCCAAAAACCTTGATAACTGTTTCTATGATAAATTCTGGACTCTTAACCTAGATAATAGTACTTATCATAGAGTCCGTGAACTTCTGTTATGCTCAGAGGTGGTATTCAGCAGGTTCTGACCAGTTCTGGAGAACTGGTAAATACCACCTGTGACTGGCCCCGCCTCCAACTATTTTCTGCCTCCAGAGTCTCAGCTGATCAGGAGGAAATGGGGATTTTGCAGTAACCTTCCTGTGGAGTGGGGTGGAAATGGAGATTTTACAATATCCTTCCCCTGACATGCCCATCAAGCCACACCCACAGAACCAGTAATAAAAATTTTTGAATCCACCCACTGGTTATGCTGTTTCAATAGGGTGAGGGTGGGTATTACTGGGAGGGATGAGAGATGAACTCTGGGAATGTTCACCGGTAATACAGTGATGACCCAAAGCATGAAGGTCATCCTAGCTGCCCAGCTAAAGCAAACAGGCACTTTATCTATATTCTTCTAAAACTCTTGTTGTCATGACCTTTAACTGGGAGAAACAGTGAATCATAGGGCAGCCATTTTTAAACCAAGGTGCCTCATGTGGGCTAATGTATGGAATATGTCCAAAATACGGAATCCATGACAGAATTAAATTTAGGTTCAATGCTGTTGGGCTGCTACTGTTATGTAATCATTTTTAATGTATTGTGACAGCTTCCCAGCCACTTTTGCAATACCTCACTCCCTCCCACCACCCAACAGCAATCACTTACCTGCCTGCTGAGAAGGGGAAGAAAGAGGAAAGAAAAGGGAAAGAGGAGGGTATATTTCTGATGAACAAGGACACTCAGCTGGAAAGCTGGCAAGGAATTAGAAGACACTTCCCATCCCACTGCCTTTTTTGCCAGCTATTTTCATTCTGTTTCACTGTCTAGGTAAGGGACTATCTCTGAAATGATCCAAAGGGGCTCAGATTGTCTAGTTCTATTTGTTCATTCCTTCATTCCATCCATTCATTCATTCATTCATCCATTCATTCATCTATTCCATTCATTCGTTCATTCATTTATTCATTCATTCATTAACAGTGATATACAAATAGGCTAGAGGCTGATGATTATATTAGTGACAACAGCAAAGACATTATTTCATACTGTGCTACAGAGGGAAATGATAAACCACTTCTGTTTACTAGAAAACAACCTGGATATACAATATAAATTAATTGGATGATGATTCCGTCAGGTCAGATGGCACTCAATATATTACTGAGGGAGCTCTGAGGAGCTTTCAAAGTACTAATTATGTTTATGCTATAACTACATTAAAGCCTTCCAGATGTGTACTTGCTGATTTTGCCCTTGAGGGAAAAAAAGCTGTAGTTTCAAAGATAAAATTCAGTAAGAAAATGGAATATAAAAAGCACGAACATGAGAAAGTCAACACAGTGAAAGTATGAAATGAATCAATCACACATTGACATTTTAGGCATCAGTGAAGTGAAAAGACTGGAATTGGACATTTTCAGTAAGCAGATTATACTTTTTACTACTCAAGAAACACAAAAAAATAAAGCAGGATTAGTGTTGCTGTCACAGTCAGGAAGAATGTTCCAAATCAAGCTAAAGTAAAAGAACAAAAACAAACAGATACAGTCTTGACAATATATGGGCTATTTTCAAGAGAAATACTAGGAATTACTTTGAAATCTTGATTTAACACCCCCCTCCTCCAATAAAAAACTATGGAATGAAAACAAATACATTGTTAATTATAACTGTGAAAAGAAGCTTCCAAAGACTAAGGCACCAAAGAAAGCAAACTGGATGACAGTGTTGGAGGGTGGATCAGGATAGGAGCTGATAGAGAGACACACGGAGACAGCATTTGAACAAATGATGGGTTTTATTGTGAACACTAAGATACTTATGCCAATAAAAAAAGTATGAGTTAAGATATACAAGTGACAATATAATTTCCAGAAATCTTGTAGGTGCAGAATAGAATGTATAGATTATAAGAAATAAGCTTCTTAATTTTCTCCCACTCAACTCTGTTTCCCTTGCTTTTTATGCTATATTTTGGCTTCTTCTTTGCCTTTTTATCTCAGTGACTGATACTGGAATGTGGGGGATTTTCCATGGCTGTCTTGCTGCCAAAATCTTTAACTCATGGAATGCCACTGTACAGTATTTAATTTTCTTAGACATAATGCAACCCATCCTCTTGTCTTTCCACATTTTCAAAAGTGTCTGCAGGATTTTTTTCTGGCCTCCCTCCTAGTATCAGGGATGGAATCTGTGGATTTGACAGGATCTGCTCTAGCCCACATATACCAGGTGACATCCTTTGCAGTACAGTAGTGTGTTCTGCAGGATCTGTAACAGCCCCTTCCTCTCCTTTTCCTGGCTCATTTTATAATCTATACCCGTGATGACGAACCAATGGCATGCATACCAGAGGTGGCACACAGAGTCTTCCCTGTGGGCACACACGCTGTCACCAACTGCTTTTTTGGTTTCCGGTGCACACATGCGTGCCGTCATTCCATGTTATCTTTCTTGTCCATCCACTAAAGAGCTGTTGAGTGTCATATCTTTAGGTTTGTAAATAATCTTTTGAAGCTGAGCTACGGTTCAACTAAGAGCTGAAGTGGCACAGTGGTTAGAGTGCAGTACTGCAGGCTACTTCAGTTGACTGCTAGCTGCAGTTCAGCAATTCAAATCTCACCAGGCTCAAGGTTGACTCAGCCTTTCATCCTTCCAAGGTGGCTAAAATGAGGACCCAGATTGTTGGGGGCAAGAGGCTGACTCTGTAAACTGCTTAGAGAGGGCTGTAAAATCACTATGAAGCGGTATATAAATCTAAGTGCTATTGCTATTGCTAACTCTTCTGTTGGTGAGAGTGTGGATTTATATTGTAGCAAAGTAAGTGCAATAACACACAATACACTTTTATTCAATATTTTATTCAATATTCAATAAGGCTAACTTGCACTGCTGTTAAATGTGAACGCCTGCATGATGTTGGAATTTGCCAGAGGTCAGCAAAAGTCCTCATACCTGTTTTCTGAAGCTGGGGTCTTAAACTTGAGACCATGGTCCAAAGGCAATTAGTAAAACCTCTGTTTAAAACAATCTCTGCCGATCGAGTCATGGTCTTGCTTTATCACTGAAACAACAATGTATTTTAATGTTACTTGAAAATTGATTGCTTTTGGTTGTTCCTCTTAAATGCTAAATGTAACTTCTTTCTCCTCCATCTTAATTTTCTTACAGGAGTCGTTCATTGTCTGTGAAATAGTTCAGAAGAAACTATGGCTCACGAGTGACATGCATGAACATCTGGTCATTATCATTTGAGAAATGATTGTGCTCAATATTTCATTTTGCGAGGAACACTTAAGAACAATACGCTCTGAGTAGCTAAGCGCAGAGTTCTGCTTCCTGTTGCTTTTCTCTTATCCTACCCGTTGCTAGTTTCCTGGATTTTTTGCTGCTGGATCTGAGTCAACATTTTGAATCTTCTATTAATATACTGGATGTATAAAAACACATTTATTTAAATGGCATCACATAGAAGGAACATGATGATCGTTTCAAGGGCCCTCTTCCATTTTGCTAAGTTACTATTAATTTTCTTGCTTTTCAAAGACCAAAAGCAAAAACCAGATACAACACAAAATTGAGATGGAGCTAAAAGTTAAAGCTGACAGTTACAAGGTTCAAAGGGTGCTAGTAGTTCAGCAGGTTGCAACTCTCAAAACTCAGAGTTAAAACCGGTGCTTTATTTGCCTCTGTGGATCTCAGCGCTGGTATTATGCAACTTCTGTTGACAATGAAAAGATGGCATCTCTAACCAAAAGTGGGATAGATGTCAGAAATCATGAATCAAATACAATGCAGACCACAAGCAACTAAGCAGAGTCTTGTAGGCTTCCTCTCTTTTAAGAGCTTTGGTGGTGGTTATAATGCAGCATTGCAGGCTAACTCATTGTTCAATGCCAGGAGTTCAATTCTGACCAGCTCAAGGTTGACTCAACATTCCATCCTTCTGAGGTCAATAAAATGAGGGCTCATATTGTTGGGAGCGACATGCTGACTCTGTAAACTGGTTATAGAGGATGTAAAGCATTATGAAGCAGTATATAAGTCTACAGTAAGTGCTATTGCTAAGGACCAAGCCAACTCTCTTGCCTCTAAAAAAACCCAATCACAATTACTGGCAAAGCATCAAAAAATATTTGTTACTTAGACTACACTCACTAAAACCTTAAGCCCAACTATCTTCAACAGACACTGGCCATTGAAAGCCTACACCAGTATATTAAAGTTGCATAAGGCAGAAATTATTCAGAGGAGCTGTCAAAGAGTTCCAGCATCATGAGACCTTGAGACATGGCACGGATCCCAGATTAATGCAAAACTGGGTATGCAGAATGGCTCTCTTGAGAAGTACTGGGGAAAAAAGAAGGACATTATACCCATTATTGCAAGAATAGGCAACATGGATCTTTAAACATCTCCTTTGGTGCCAGCTAGAGTCCCTTAACCCTCCTGAATGAATTTTCTTTTCTTTTCATTTTTTAAAAATCCCTTTAGTTAAAAATAACTGCAAAGATGGTTTGCTACAGTGTCATCATCTAAGATTATTATTTTTTCTTACCTAGAATTTGTCAGAGATCCAATTGGCACTTAAAAAAAAAAATCAAATGAAAGACAACTGCCACCATGTTCTTTGAGAGCTTGCCTACCTGTTTCCCCAAAAGACAAAGGAGCATTCAAGAGAAATTTATGGATTGACAAAGAGCAGAAAAGACTGTTCTGTAAGTTTTCCTTCTTAAAAATGGTTAATGGCTGACATTCCCCTTGGGCTGCCACATGGGAAGTATAAGTAAAGCTTACCTCTCCTTGTATTGTGCTATCTAAACCTTTTGTTAGACGTTCACATCATATTATCAGATGTAAAATACAGGTGGTCCTGGGATGGGATTGGCAACTCCACTGTTAAGCAAATTAGTTGCTAAGTGAAACTGTGATTGTACTTACCTTACAGAGGTTTCCTTTCCTTTACATACCTGTGAAGGTTGCTAAGTTACTTTTTCATCTCCATTGTAACTACAAACAGTTGCTGTACGAGGCAATCACTAAACCAGAACTAACTTTGATTGGATTTAAGAAATTATGCCTAGTTCTTGTTGCGGTTGCTATTGTTTCGACTTCTGCATTATTGTACAGAATGATCTTTATTTTAAACCCAAATTAGATGTGGTGAGAATTCTGCATCTTCCTGTGTCTTTGTCACTGGAAAAAAATGAAGTGTAACTGACCTTTAGGAAGTTAATCTAGCCTGGAGCCCAAGGAAATAAAATCACCCTTTGGGCCCCACTGCACCCCAGCCTAAATTTCACAGAATTTCAATACTCTCCAAAGACAGACAGTATTTGGGGGACAGAATAATTTGGAAACAAGGCACAACACTCCTTCTAAATATTATGCTGTCCTTTCCAACACTTATTTTCAGGTTCCCTCTGACTAACTCAATTCACAGAGCTATTAATTTGATAGGTCTTAAAAGTGTGTTTTCTCTGTTTGGCCTCCTATAAATTCAGAATATCCAATCTTCACAGTCTTGTAATTGCCACATTGCCTACAGTCTTTTGATTCATTTCTGAGTAATTGAAGAAGGAGGCAGCTGAACTGTTTGGCTTTACTATTTGAGTGTTTCAGTTGTACTCTGATGTTTTCAAGTTCTCAGATAATGATGAACACAAAATATTCCCACTGTGAATTTCCAAGAAAAGAAATGATTTAAAAACTGACTGCATGTGTTAGTAACGCTCCAGTTTTGATTACGGCAATTCTCTCTACATGGGGTTTCTTTTGTGTGGAAACTTGTTAGTTTATTGTTAGGCTTACATCTCACCATTCTGCATAAACTCACTAAGATACATGTTGCCCTCCTTCTTCCAGTGTATCCAATTACTGCATGCTTGTCACCAAGGGCATCTGATCTGGCCTATAGTCACCCATTGAACTTCCATAGCTAAAAGTGGGCTTGAAACTGAAAAATTATAACAAGTCAGGGCTCAAGGGACTGATAATTTGTTTCAGGTTGAAGTACAAGTGCTGGTAATAAAGTCTTGTGGCTTAAGTCCGGGTTATATGCAGTGTCATAATGCAACAGGCATGCAGCCTTCTACATGATTCCCTGCCTTATTCCTTGATTATTGAGAGCATCTAAAACAGAGTTTCCCAACCTTTTCAGCTGTGTGGAATGGGGGAGGGGGAATTGTTTTGCATGAGTGGCTGGCAAGCATATGTGCCAGTGGTGAAATTCAATTTATTTTACTACTGGTTCTATGGATGGTGGTTGTGGTGTCGCTTGGTAGGCATGGCTTGGTGGGCATGACAGGGAAGGATACTGCAAAATCTCCATTCCCACCCCACTCTGGGGCCAGCCAGAGTTGGCATTTGCTGGTTCTCTGAACTACTAAAAATTTCCACTAGGAGTCCCTGTGGGGAGAGGGTGCGGTCTATAAATCAAATAAATAAATAAATTTAGGATTTAGGATTTATTAAATTTTTAGACCGCCCTTCTCCCTTGCGGGACTCAGGGTGGTGTACAGGCAACAATAAGATCAATAATATAGAGCATAGAATACAATCAAAAATACAATTAAAAATATATTAAATAGATTGGCCTGATCTAAATCCTGTTAAAAAGCCCTTACTAAAACAATTTAAAAACTAAAACAATTTAAAAACTACGCCAGGCCGGCCGCACGAAACAGTTCTCCAGAGTCCCTCTGGGGAGAGGGTGCGGTCTATAAATCAAATAAATAAATAAATAAATAAATCAGAATCTGCTGGATTTTACCCCTGGTATGTGTAGCTCCATTTATCTACTTCCACAAGTGGGGATGCACTTGTGCGCTCACCTACCACTTCCATGGCCTAGTTTCATAGTGGGCCATGAGCTATGTGGGACCCCTATTCTAAAGACGCTGACTGTTTTGTTGGAGGATATAGGGGAAAAGGAAGTTGACTTTGACTTTGACCAAGTTGTGCAGCTAGGCAAATGGGGCCAAAACATTATTTAAAATCTAGAACATGCTGATATTTTTTTAAGTATCTCAGAAGGACATTTCCCTAATTCAACAAACTATAAGAAGGAGAAAAAACACAGCACAATCAGACATGCAAGATTCTGTTATTATAGCCAATGTCAAGGTAATTTTACCTATCCCGTACAGTTGATTTTATGGTCTAGTCCACAAAGAGTGGCTAGCAGTGGCTCAAATTTTTGGGTGTGCATGTTTCTGACATGAGAAAGAAATTGAGAAGTAAGTTTGATAACTAGAACAGAAAGGAAATACCTGAACAGGCAATATATTATAAGGACAGGCAAAGGCTAGCACATAGTTAGCCGCATCCTATCAACAATGTACAATGATACCTTGATACTCAACTGCTTTGAAACTCATTGAATTTAGTACTCAATGCATTTTGACGTGACCATCTGTCCCGGTAATCATTGTTTGCTTGGTACTCAATGCACAAGCTGGAACTTATTCGTGTCAGCTGCCTTGTACTCACTACATTATTCCTTATGGGGAAAAAATGTTTGGTACTTATCATTTTTGGTACCCATCGCACCTTCCAGAACCAATTAATGATGGGTACCAAGGTACCACTGTAGTCCAAGATTGATGTGTTTTGTATGATTGTGCCTAGAATGAAAGAAAGCGACCTCATATTAGCAACCTCATAAAAACAGAACAGGCACAATGATGGACAAAGGGAAAACACTGAGAAAATTCTTAATTATCAGGAAAGTAGGAGGCACAATTACAAGATGCAAAGGATTTACAAGGATCAAAATTGTATTTTGTTGCTTGTTTAATCTGGATGAAAGAGTGATGTTGCTGAGAAACAAGAGACCTTTTACAGTTAGAAATTCATGAACTGAGGTTTGGATGGCATAGTATTTATGGTATAATAAAATTAAAGTTAATGTGAAGTTTAAAAATCATCACATTAGATGGGCCTAATTAAGAATATGGAATAAATACAAATCCAGGTTGTGCCTGAAAACAGCTTCATAGATCTCAGCTCAGGAAGTGTATTATAGAAAGGAAATGACAAATAAAGACCAATAGTTGATGTATAGGACATATTGGGATCTTATCAAAGGGCATTTAGATTAAGATAACAATAACAGAAGGCTATAGGTGTCAATGATTGTTATTATTTATTATTTAATGTTATTAGAAGAGTAATGTGATATAACTTTAGACATAGATTAAAGTATATTTGTGTACTTATAACTGCTGTGTAGAATATTGGAAGCATGTCTTCATTATTATTTTTCTGGGTCTTTTTTCTATTTTTCCTCACTTTTTCTTGCCCTTTTTGATTTTTCTTTGATCTCTTTCTGTTCCTTTTTCCTTTCTCTACTTTATATCAATTTGTGTTAGTCTTTATTTTCTTGTTTAAAAGTTTTAATAAAAATTATATACAAAGAAAGGAATCAGGAAGCAATGAACGATCAGCACCATAAAAACAAATATAGAAAATAACATAATTTTTAACATTTTGAAAAATTCCAATAACTATGAAAGATGCAATGCAATTTCACATATACACGTATTCCTGGACCACAACTGAGCCCAACATTTATGTTGCTAAGTGAGAAATTTGTTACGTGAGTTTTGGTCCATTTTATTACTTTTTTTTTTGCCACAGTTGATAAGTGAATCACCGCAGTTATTAAATTAGTAACACTATTGTTAGGTTAATCTGGCTTGCTCATTGACTGTGCTTGTCAGAAGTTCACAAAAGGGGATCCATGACCCTGGGACACTGGAACAGTCATAAATATGAGCCAGTTGTCAAGGATCCAAATTTAAATCACATGATCATGGGAATGCTGCAATGGTCATAAGTGTGAAAAATGGTCATAAGTCACTTTTTCCAGTGCCATTGTAACTTTGAATGGTTATTAAACAAAATGATATAAGTCAATGACTACCTGTAGACATAAGAGTTGAAAAAGAAGAAAATAAAATAAATGCTCATATTAATAATTCCTTAGTCTTCCCCCCTGCTTTAATCTATTCACCTGGTATAAAACAATCATGATTGCTCTGGTTAGCATAAGACAGGGGTGTCCAAACTTGGGAACTTTAAGACTTGTGGACTTCAACTCCCAGAATTCCCCAGCCAGCTGCTGGCTGGGGAATTCTGGGAGTTGAAGTCCACAAGTCTTAAAGTTCCCAAGTTTGGACACCCCTGGCATAAGACATAAAATCAGGCCATGTATTTGGGAAGATTTTAATTTGACCAGATATATGTGTATGCATATTTGTGTCACAACACCCTGGTATCACACACGCACGCGCGCGCACACACACACACACACACACACACACACACACACACATACATATAGTGTCATAACACCCTGGTATGCCCCAAATATGGGAGGGAGCAGGACTTTTTGTCTTTTGGCTCACCCTAGGAGCCATCCAGGGAGAGAGCTTTTTATTCATTGCCTCTGTGTGTGTGTGTGTGTGTGTGTGTGTGTGTGTGTTATGTCAAAGCACCTGGTATGCCCAAATATGGGAAGGAGCATACTGCTACCCATTTTGCCTTTCAGCTCCACCCTAAGAGCCTTCCAGGCAGGAAACCATAAGCCCCAATTAAGGGAGGAAGCAAAACTGCTTTCCTTTTCTGTCTTTCGGCTCATCACAAGAGACCATGCAGACAGAAAGCTATTTTTTTCGTTGCCTTTGTTTACATTTGTGTTATGTTTGTGCTGATAAATAAAGCTGATCAGGAGGAGAACCTGGTGGCTTAGTGGCTAAAACATCTGCCTAAAATGTAATACAGCCCAGGTTCAAATCCCAATAAGGGTATGGGTAGCTGATGAGAGCTAAATAGCTTGAAATAGATCTATACTAGTCTCCCTTGTTTATTTATTTATCAGCACAAACATAACACAAATGTAAACAAAGGCAACGAAAAAAATAGCTTTCTGTTTGCATGGTCTCTTGTGATAAGCCGAAAGACAGCAAAGGAAAGCAGCTTGCTTCCTCTCTTAATTGGGGCTTACCAGGGTGTTGTGACACAAGTATATACTTATTCCCCTGGCTCAGCTGATCAGGAGGAGAACCTGGTGGCTCCCTTATTTATGTATTTATCAGCACAAACGTAACACCCACCCACACACACACACATAGTTTTACCAATTTACAAAAACACCCATAGACCAGAAATAAAAGATATGGGGAAGTAGAAATAAGTTACATTTCCCTCAGAAGTCTTACAACAAAAAAGGGTTTTGTTATTGTTCATCCATGCTAATTTATAAAGAGTCACATATCACCTATGACACCATGTGTCATCATAGCAAGTCAGAGATCAATTTTCAAGCAGTTTAGGAATTCAATCTCTGCAGAGTTGAAGCACTTCACCTTTTGCTGAAGTTTTCAAAGAAATAACATCCATCCATCCAATTTCTATAGCTGCCTATCTCAACTGAGTGAATCTGGCAGCTTACTATGTATATGTATATGTATATGTATATGTATATGTATATGTATATGTATATGTATATGTATATGTATATGTATATGTATAATGATACAGTGCTGCTTCAATTAAGCCCAGGGGTAAAACCCACCCGGTGTGACCTGGTTCAGCCAAACAGTAGGGATGATTGCTGTTGGTTCTGCGAACTGGTAGTAAAAAAAAAACCTTCCGAGGATCGCGCGGCTCACTTTTTAAAGCATTTTTTCCTGCCAATTTGGGCAAATAGGCAAGAAAAAAAGTTTTAAAAAGAGAAAAAGTTGGCCACACCTACCCAGTCATATGACTCCCCACCACCAAGCCACGCCCACAGAACCAATGGGAAAGAAAGTTAGATTTCATCACTGATTAAGCCTATTTTAAATGAATTATTATACTGTATACACTATACAGAGTTAAGTATCACATTTTAGATATTAAACTAGTGCCTTATTGACTCATCATTTTTATATCCAAACAGGGAAACAAAATGACCATTGACAGGCAGGAAAGCAGTGAGAACAGGAGTGACTTCTGACTTCCTGCCAGCTTCCACAAGATGTTTCCTTGTGGGAAATTGACTGGTATCATTGGAAATCCTTCCTTCCTTCCTTCCTTCCTTCCTTCCTTCCTTCCTTCCTTCCTTCCTTCCTTCCTTCCTTCCTTCCCATATATTAACCATTAGGATTTAAACTAGAATCAAGGAGACAATACTTTAAAAAAAACCCTGTGAATATGATCAATTTACATTTCAAACCCATCCATATCTTTATTAATATATTGTCTCTGTTCCTCTGCAAGGTACATCTTTATCCATAAAACAGTCAGGTTGCCTCCCCTTGATTTGTGCCTGCTAATGAAAATGAATTCTGGGCTGTGACATTGTCCGCCAGTTTTGTGCTTTCATGTGTTTGCTCAAAAGAAAGCATGCTTTTTGATGTTGTTCTACTTACACTCATCAAAGGTTTACCAGCAGCTGTGTTTCATGGTTCTCTGCAAACACCACCTGCAAAACATCAGTCATCTGAAAGCGATATTCTTAAGAGTGCCTTGCAGACTCCAATCTTCAGGTTGCTGAATGCCGCTAAATTGAAAGCAGCTCTCTTTGAAAGGAAATAGATGTTGTCAGTTCTTTAAGAATATCAAAAGCTACAGTACCACACAGTGCACGAAATATAATGGAGTTCTACAAAACCAGCTGGAATCTACAGTGCTCATATAATTTGTTGACTTCTAGTTGCGCACAATTGGGACCTTACAAGATTTCCTAGAGCACTGCTTTGATTCTGAGTGTTTGCTTCAATGTTATTTCGGTGTACAATCACAAGGACCAAACTAAAGAGTTGTGAAGCAATCACGTGGACCTTTTCCTGCTAACAGTTACTTTGGTAAATGAGGACTACTCATTGAAATCAAAGTTGGCACAAGGCACCAGACAGAAACCTGGGTATTCAGACAAGGCTGAGGACTATGAATGGCATTCTCCCCACCTCCTCACCTCATTCATAGTGATTAAATGCCTTAATGTTAAGAAAGAGACTAATGCAAACCAGGCGTGATTAAAATCATTACAACAATGTGGGAAATTGCATTCTGTGCCGAATGATGGCCATGCATATTCATTTTTAGACTGTATAAAGGCTACAGAATGTAGCATTTGAGTGGACTCCAAATCTCTAAACAATGCATATCAACAAGCCAAAGTTCCTCAAAAGGCAAGTACTAGGTCCAACAAGGTTAGGTGTCTTTTGTGAACCTCTAATTTTTGAGAAGTGACTTTAATCTACTGCTCCAAAATTGGTTCATTAGGTATGAACTCTCACATCTAAATAAGTCAATTATGCTTGAGCAAGCAGAGTGAGTCAGAATTCTAGCTGTCTGTGGGAGGAAAAAGAGATGGCCAGAGAAGACCTGAACAGAAGCACATCCACAAACAACATTTGTTCACAGGACACTTTTCCAGTGTGTTTTATAAAATCTAAAGGGGTTACCAGATCTGAGCTGGAAAATTTCAGACAACCACTAGAGGGCAGCTAAGGAATAAAAAAGAGGAACACATTGCTGTCCTCTAGTGGAGGTCAACATTTTTACTGCCTAAAACTGATTGGGTAAGGCAAGGCAATCTTTTAAGCGCTTTGACTCACTGCTTTGCATTGTGCTTTGACTCTAACTGCAGCTCCTATTCATAAACAAAAATCAAATTTAAACTTCCATTTTAGTATTAGCGACCTGCAGCTAATAAAATTGCTGCACTTTCCATGTATTTAATAGTTTATAGTTTCACTATTTTTTTTAAAAAAAATGAAATACTTCTGTTTGGTAATTTGTAGAGGGTTCACATTGGTGGGATAGGCTGCATCCTGGTTCATAGCAAAGAACAAGAACAAAAAGTTAACAGAGCGGGATTAACCATAGAACAGATGCTTGAAAAGTTTGATGCTGGTATCTGTGGGTCAAATTCAAGATGCAGTGTGTTCCAACTTGTATGATACAACAAAGATGTTGAGAAAGAGTGTAGAGAAGAGCAACTAAGATATTAGGGATCCAGAGTCTCAAATGAACAGTTGCAGGAACTAATGAAGAGAAAGACCAGGGGTGACATGATAGCAGCATTACAATATCTAAGGGGTTGCCAGAAAGAAGAGGGAATCAAGCTATTTTCCAAAGCAGGATGAGAAACAATGAATGAAAACTTTTCAAAGGACAAGGAGCAATGGATGGGAACTCTTCAAAGAGAGATCCAACCCTACAGTTGAGACATTTCCTAACAGTGAGAACAATTAATCAGTGGAACAGTTTGCTTTCTCAAGTGGTGGATGATCCAACACTGGAGGCTGTTAACAAAAGATTGGACAGTCATTTGTCCAATCATTCTGTATAGGGTGTCCTCCTTGGGCAGGGTGTTGGTCTAAAAGACCTCCAACTCTATCATTCTGTATTCTGATTTCTTGTAGCTCTGTTCAGGCGATATACTCCTGGGTAGAATTGAATATGCCAAGACATATTAGTTCTCTCTAGGTTGTGCAGGTAACCGAACTGTAGGCCCCATCTCCATGAAACTATTGTGCATACGTGACAGTACATCTTCATGAACTGGAATCTTATTCATTTATCCTAATCCCAAAGGACAGTGGACGTTACTTCTCTGGAAACTTCTAGCCAGTACAAATCATTAGGCCAAAATGGGCTAGTAATAGAGGTTAGCACTAGAAAGGTTTTTGGCTGCAGGTGGCAAGTGCTACTTCCCCTTCTTCTCTACCTTTTTCTGGCTGCAGAAGGAATCCTAGTAATGTAGTCACTAATGTGAGGAAGCTGAGTTTGTTGGTCTTGTTTTTTTTTTACTGGCAATAGGGGAGATGGGAGGAGGGTTATTTATTTGACGTGACACAAAAGTGTTCTAAAAGCCTGGGGCAGTGGTGCAATTCAGTCAGTTCTATCCGGTTCAGACAAACCAGTAGCAGTAACGGCAGGAGGCTCTGCTTGGATGTCATCACGTTCCGTTTTTTATGCTCTGCGCATGCACGGAAGGTCCTGCACCCGCGTGGAGTTGGTGCGTGCGCTCACATTTGCGAACCAGTAGCAAAGGTAAGTTGGTTTCACCCCTAGCTTGGGGTGAAGGAGAAGAAGACTTTTTAGAACTTTCAATAATAACCCACCTACACACACTAAAAACATGTTGCAGACAATTGCTATTTTTTGTGGCCAGAATTTGATACGGCAGTCTTAAGGACATGAAGTGGGTCTGTCCATCTTTTTCAGATCATAAGTCAAGTATTTGTACTCAATACAAATATATTGTATCAGAAAACAAGAGAAGTGTTTGGATTTTGCTCTAATATTAAAATCCATAGTTTCAGAACCTATAATTTCCCCCTTTATAGTGTTCAAGGTACTGTGAGTATATAAAATCACAGTAAAATTTGATTGGCAGAGTTCTGAATCTCCCATGAAATGAGAGCAGGCCCCCTGCCAACTTTATTTTTTTATTGAATGTAGTATTTTATCTGTGCTTCTTGATGCCTGTAAGGTAGAAATAAAATAAATAATAAAATAAAACGGCAGAATAATAATTTAATAAAATGTGTTACTTGGTAAAGGTGCCAACAGGCTTCTTCTGAGTTGTGGAAACCAGGAAAAATTAAATTGCAGGTCCTTATAAGAAAGACTATGTTTATTGCTAGCCTTAAAAGGCTCTTTGTGAGCCTAGTACTAGGGAGTGGCCCAGAGGCCACTATTCTCTTCCTTTGACTAGATCCCGAATTGAGCCAAATATTCCTATTGGCATGTCCCACTCTGAGTTTGTACTCTGAATGGATCCAGTAGGTGTCACCCTATTACACGGCAAATGAAATAAATCTCTTATGGCTGCTGGAGAAAAGCTGCAGCCTTAGAACAGAGAAATATATGACTATTAATGTACATTTTGCTTAAGATGTTTCTGCTGTAAATTACGCATAATGGCAGCACTTAATAAAACTTGGCTTAAAGAGCTGTAGTTTGGATCTAACTTTCTCTCTCATAAGCACGCATAGAGACGTACACAGCCCTGGAAGAGAAAGTTGTTGCTACTTTAAGTACACTTGCAAACACTGTTTTTTCCTCTCTTAAAAAAAAAAATCTTCTTACACACCGTGACAATAATCATACCTAAATCTCAGTTTCAAACCTGATCTCGCTCAGCTCCATTTGGTAAATATTTCCCTGGGTAATTGTAATTTGCACTTTTATTCTGCCCTGACATTACACTGCAGTGGCCAATCATTTCCTCTCCCCAAGTGTTAATCCTATTTCTAATTCTAAGTATTATTCCTTAAAGCGGTTAACCATTAATTAACTCGGTCTCTCAGGCTTGTGCATGTATAGATGGGGAAGGGAGAGCGACGGAAGGAAGAAATTTCCTTCTATTTGAATGTGTGCATGTGTGTTTTTTTTAAAAAAAAAACCAGTGCTACAATGAATACTTATCTTAGTAATTTTGGTCCTTGAGACAAATTATGATGCTCAGCTCTTGTGATGACAAGGAAGATGAAAAATTTCAAAGCGCTTTACGCCTCTTCAGTGCTCTATAGCAATCACTGCTAGGCTCAGTGAAATTCCATTTTTTCAGCTTGTTTGCTGTTGCTCTGGAACAGAGGAAAAGAGAGAGAGCGAGAGCGAGAGAGAGAGAATCTATTATGGTGTGTTTACTAAGTGCTCAGGAGAGGCAAAAAGAAGTCCAGAATTCATACACAATCGGGGGTCCCATTAAAGACTCCAAGGGTGGGAAGCTGCAATGAATGGTTCACAAACAACCCTTTTTCTTGGCAACAAATTGGCACGTGCACTTGTGATTGTTCATCTTTCAAAGAGCTGCACCTGTGCCCTTTCATATTGGGATAGCTAATTGCAATATCACATAAATGAGTATTAACCAAGGGGGTCCGGTAGATCAGTGTTTTTCAAAGTTGGCAGGTGTTGGTTGGGGAATTCTGGGGGTTGAAGTCCCAACATCTTAAAGATGCCAAGTTTCAAAAAACGGATCTATGAATTCTATCACTCAGTGCCAGAGCAAAAGGATCCAGTCCACTATAATGTCTTTGAAAGAAAACTTTACGTTTCATGAAGGTCTGCAAAATTCTAGAGATCTTTGGTCTCAGATATGCCCATTGATGCGATTATGAAATCAGAGATCTAGGACTCCGCACACTTAGGGCTGTCTTGGTTTAGGTAGCTGTTTGGGGATCAATATTGTTTGTGGAAAAGCATAATACTCGTGTTTTCCTCAAAATAAGAAGGGTCTTATTTTCTTTTGACACCCAAAATAAGTGCTTGGCCTTATTTTCGAGGAGGTATTATTTTTGGGGTGCAGGAGGCACTGAGCGTGGTCACCCATGGCTGCTTCTGTGTTACGCTGCTGTGCAACACAGCTGCTTGTCAGCTGGATGCTTTTTAATCAAAGCACCGCTCAGCCGCAGGAGTAAATGGCGGTAGGTAAGGAGTGGGGCACAATGTGTGTGTCAGGCCTACAGCCATCATTTCTTGTAGATCTCAGGCCTGCCACACTTTCTATTATTTTATTATGCATTTTCTATTGTGGGAAAATGAGAGGGGGGATTGTACGGAGTTGGATGATACGTAGCCATAACAAAATTCTTTCGAGAAAGCCAAGGTCATCCTTTATGTCTTTGCACCTCTGCACCTGACCAGAACTGGATGGGTGGAAGCTGCCAGCAGGGCAGTGGAAGATTGGACCATGTGATGGACTTGTGAGTGGGGGGGGGACGACGGGACAAGATCTTGAACTTTCAACTGGGTGGGAAAACTGGGAAGCCTTCAGATTTGGGTTTTCCCAGATGTGCCAACATGGCTCTCTTAATACATTGGAACTTTGAGCAATTCTTTGTCTTGGACTCTGATTTACTTTTGGATGCTATTTGGAACCCTGAAATTGTGTCACTGGGCCTACCACTCTTTTTGCGGTGGCCATTAGTGTGACAGAAGGGGCACAGCGGCTAGGATTGCGGGAGTGGCTGTTAGGTAAGGGTGTGTGGGGCATGTTTTTCTCTCTCTTCCACCCCACGCTCCAGCCTTGCATCCTCACTTTGTGTTTTTTGCACAGCAAGCAACCAGAGGAAATGGCGGGGACCGGCTGTGCATGTGTTTAAATATTTTCAGGGAGGGCTTATTCATTTTTTTTCAGAAATGTTTTTGCCATATAAAAGTGGTCAGTCATTTTAAGTAAATTTGGCATTTGCAGTTGTGGTCATCATCATAAACTATTTTGATACACCCCACCCCCCCATTCCATGTCCCCGCAAATGACTGAATATGCAACTTCTGAATCAGTTTGTGTCTTCCCTGAGCAGAAGTTGTCACTTGAGTTTCTTTGGCTGCTCTAGATCTGAACAGGGACAACTCAAAGTGCTAAATGCCTGTTGATTAATTTCTTTGGCTTGTAAAATATGAGTACAAATTTCCAAAATATGAATATTGGTGCTTATGAAGCCAAAAAGACACCATCCATATACAAAACTGATGATTCAACAGCTTCAGGGTTACCATAATAATAATGATAACATTTTAAAATAATTATAAAATGGCAAATTCCCAAGTCAGCTCAATGAGAACTGGCCATGATAATTGGCCAAGACATTTAATTGAATATTAGGAAAAAAATAGAACTATAAATGGCTACCTGTCGTCTTCCGGGTGCGCTTCAAGGTGTTAGTTACCATCTTTAAAGCGCTCCATGGCACGGGACCTAGTTATCTGCGGGATCGGATCCTGCCCCATACATCCCTGCAGCCGATTCGCTCCCACAGAGAGGGACTTCTCCGGGTGCCGTCCACTAGGCTATGCCAGTGGGCGACGCCCAGGGGAAGGGCCTTCTCTGTGGCGGGCCCAGCCCTCTGGAACGACCTTCCCCCCGAAATTAGAACAACTACGGACCTGCGCTCCTTCCGTCAAAAATTGAAAACACACTTCTTCTGCTTGGCCGGCCTAGGTTAGTCTTCCGTCTTTAATTGGGTTTTAGGGGATTGTAGCATAATTTTAATAGGGGATTTTAGCGCAGGGATAATTTTGTTTAATTCTTATTTTATCTATTTACCTATTTATGTATTTTATATTAGTATTTTTAATTTCCCTGTGCACCGCTCTGAGTCCCTTTGGGGAGAGGAGGCGGTTTATAAATAAAAAAATATTATTATTTATTATTATTATTATAAATAGAAGTTGGAACAGAATGGAGTATGGTGGAAGAGAGCAAGGCTGATGGACTGGAGTAATCGTGCTAATGTCATCTTTGTTGAAGTCTTCCTGTAATGGTTGAATGAGTCCCATTGAAAGGATAAACGATTCTACTATCGTTTTAGAAAGAAGGGTTAGGTAGAAGCTGTTTTCTGTGAAGGCATCATGAAGAAAGTTCCCTGAAAAGAAAAGTTCTTTTTCACTTTGTGTTTCCTTATCAACCCTAGTGTCTTTCTTTTCCACACACTTAATATTTATTTCACAGATAATTTTTTCCAATTTATTTAACTTTACAATGAGATAATGTTTGCCTTCCCAGTGCATTTTGCCTACAAAACATGGATTTGCTTTCTCTTGGTTTCCTGTAACTTAGCTGTATGTAATAAATTAATGGTTGGAATATAACTCTCTAGTGGCATTCCATAACATATACTTCAGCATAATTGCATTATTAATTCTTGTATAAATTAATATTATGGCATTCAACTTCATAGTTGCAACATAGATATATGCAATGACTTTGTTACAGCTGGGAAACACAGCTGCAATTTTGCCCAGCAATTTTATTAGAAAAGAATATTTTTATTAAGGTCACTGACCAGAATTGCAAACAAAAACACAGTAAAAATAAAGATCATGTCTAAACAAAAGAACGCACACACACATACACACACACATAATTGTAATATAAAATATTATAATTTGTGCTGAGTTCATTGATGGATAATAAAAGTCTGCCAAATTTTATGAGCATTATAAGAAACTTTAGCTATGTTCAAGGAGACTGAATCAGAGGCGTAGCGTGGGGGGTGCAGGGGGGGCCGGCCGCACCGGGCGCAACATCTGGGGGGGCGCGCTCGCCCGCGGCGGAGGTCTTCTAGTCCAGCCCTCTGCTCAGGCAGGACCCCTCAGCACTGCCTTCCCCGCAAGCGGGCAGCAAACCCGTCGATCGCACGAACCCTCTCTGCAAGCAGAGCCAAAGACCCGCCCGCCCCCGCTCCCCCCTCCCCACCTCGGGCAAAGGAAGCGCTGGAAGGGGGGGGAAGGGCCCTAAAGAGACGCGGAGACAAAGCGCCTCGCCCTTTTCCTGCGGGTGGGGGTCGTTTGGGGCTCTTCCCTTCAATCACGTGGTTTCCAAGCAGCGCCGCCACCCGCAGACTTTCACTTTCGCTTTCCTGCTTTCCCTGCCCTTTGGAAGGGGGGGGGGCGGAGCGTCTGGGCGGCTCCCTCCGACTCAGGTGGGTTCCCGGTGGGCTGCTTCTCCCCCTCCCCCCTCGGGGCCCGTCGGATGGTCCTGCCAATGGCGGGAGGGGGAAGCGCTTCCAGCCGCCTCGTCCTGCTTCCAGGCTGGGCAGCTTCGGAGGGCACCAGGGACTCCCTCCTTTTCTTTGGGGGGGGATGTTCCTGTGGGAGGGAGAAGGGTCAAGGGGGGGCTCTGCTCTGTGTCCTCAAGAGGTCCAGCTGCTTTGTCCACGTTTTGTGTTCCTCTCGCGTCTGCTCCCTTAACAGCGCTTAAGAGCAGAAAGAGCATTTGTATTAAAATGCCTGCACCCCAAATGGTGAAATATCCCAAAAGAGGACGCCTAGTTTTATTTTTATTTTTGGCATAGAGGCAAAGACCTGACTGATTTCCCAATGTGTTTGTGGCTGCCATCTGTCAGAAATGTTATACGGCTTTCCTTGGGGGGAGGGCTGGACTAGATGACTTCCAAGGTCCCATCCAACTCTGTTCATCTGTATCTGATTTCCCTTCCCATAATATCCCAGTTTCACTGCCAGATTTCTTCTCCAGTCGGAGAGGTGGCTATGGGGTTTTTTTTTGGGGGGGGGGGGGAAACCCAGACAGGCGAAGGACCCCCCTCCCCCTGGGCGTTCTGGACCCCCATTTTAATCCCATGGCTCCATTTCTTGGTAGAACCTAGGTTTTTCTTCCCTAAATGCCTGCAGTCCTGGACTTATGACCACCAGGGAGCCCCAAATTTCCATTGCTAAATAAGACTTTAAAAACAGCTTAACAGCTGTGGCCACAAAGGCCCTGAAATGGGGTTAGAACGCAGTTAGCGAATGTCTCACTCAACGACAGAAGCGTTGAACTCAATTGTGGTCGTATTTCTGTCTGTAAAATGGAGGTCTGTAAAAAGACAACAGGAAGACTGCAGAAAACAGCCTCCCCTCCCCTTTCTCTTCTCCTGCACCTTCAGCTTCCCTCCTGGGACTCCCTTCCTGCCAGAAGAGGCTTCTCCAAGCAGAGGCGTAGCGTGGGGGGTGCAGGGTGGGCCGGGCGCAACATCTGGGGGGGCGCGCTCGCACTCGCAGCTCTCTGCCCCTGCCTGGCTCACTCACTCTCTCTGCAGTGCTGGCTGTGCGAATCCGATCCGGGCCGCCGGGTCGCCGGGTTAGGGGGCGCAAATTACTTGCCTTGCCCCGGGTGCTGACAACCCACGCTACGCCACTGGGCTGAATGATACTGATATGACAACAACTGTACATTTAAAAGATCAGATTTTGCTCTTGCTGTGAATTTCATCTTAAGTTTTAATATTGTAGGTTCATGTGAGCAACAAAAGCTTATTAACAGAATAACAGTTGGAAGGAACTTTGGAGGTCTTGTCTGAAATAGTATAGGACAGCGATGGCGAACCGTTTTTGGCTCATGTGCCATAAGTGGGGGGAGCACAGGGGGGTCATGTGCAGGCATCCCAAACGCATAATGCAATGCGCGACCCCCCAGTGTGCATACATGCATGGCAGGCGCTCCCCCCATTTTTGGCATGCTTTTTTTGCCCTATCCAGGCTCCAGAGGCTTTATAGGAGCCTGGGGAGGGCAGAAACAGCCCCCACCCCCCCAGAGGCCCTCCGGAGGCTTCAGGGACCTTCAGAAGACTTCCATGAGAGCAAAAAGCCTCCGGAGAGCAAAAAAAGACTCTATGAGCAAACTGTAAGTCACTTCCGGTTTGCTCGTAGGGCCTTTTTTAGTTCTCTGGAGGTTTCAGGGAAGCCTACTGCAGGTCCCTGAAGACTCCAGAGGGCTTAAAATGACTCTACGAGCAAATAGGAAGTTCATTCCTGAACTTCTGGTTTGTCAATAGGGCTGTTTTTTTGTGTTCTGGAGGCTTCAGGGAAGCTCATGAAGCCTCCGGAGGGTCTCGGGGGGGTGGGGGATGGGGGGAGGCTCTTTTCGCCCTCTCCAGGCTCCTATAAAGCCTTTGGAGCCTGGGGAGGGCACAAAATGGCTTTACAAAAGGCTGAGCTCAGCTGGCCAGCGCGCGCATGTGCGCTGGCCAGCTGACAGAGCAACGCCTCACATGCCCTGACAAATGGCTCCGTGTGCCACCTGTGGCACACGTGCCATAGGTTCGGCATCCCAGGTATAGGGTTTCTTGCCTAAGCAGGGGGTTTGACTATAATAATAATAATAATAATAATAATAATAATAATAACAATAACAACAATAATAATAATAATAATAATAATAATAATAATAATAATATATTATTATTATTATTATTATTATTATTATTATTATTATTATTATTATTATTATTATTATTATTATTATTATTATTAATGGACCGCTCTCTCTCCCCGAAGGGACTCGAGGCGGTGCCAGCTTTGCTGGCTGAAGAATTCTGGGAGCTGAAAACCTTCATACTTAAAGTTGCAAAGGTTGGAGACCCCTGTTCTAGTCCAATCACCTAATAATAATAATAATAAATTAGAATTTATTAACCGCACCCTCTCCCCACAGGGACCCGGGGCGGTGCACAGGCATAATTAAAACAATATACAATAATACAAACATTACTAAAATAGAATTAAATAAATTACCCGTGCTAAAAATACAATTAAAAAACCCATTAAAATTTATCGTTAAAAGACAGAGAGAACTATTCAAGGCCGGCCAGTCGAAAGAGATGGGTCTTCAGTTTTACACGGAAGGAGCGGAGGTCGGTGGTCGTTCTAATATCAGGGGGAAGGTCGTTCCAGAGGGCCGGGCCCGCCACAGAGAGCGCCCTTCCCCTGGGCGTCGCCCGCTGACAAAGTCTAGTGGACGGCACCCGGAGAAGCCCCTCTCTGTGGGAGCGAATCGGTCGTGAGGATGTGTGGGGCAGGATCCGATCTCGCAGATAGCTAGGTCCCGAGCCATGGAGCGCTTTGAAGATGATGACTAACACCTTGAAGCGCACCCGGAAGACGACAGGTAGCCAGTGCAGCTCGCGCAAGAGCGGTGTTACATGGGCAAATCTAGAGGTGCCCATAATTGCTCGCGCGGCTGCATTCTGAACTAACTGAAGCCTCCGGGTGCACCTCAAGGGGAGCCCCATGTAGAGAGAGTTACAATAGTCCAGTCGGGATGTCACGAGGGCATGAGTGACTGTGCGAAGGGCGTCCCGATCCAATAGGGGGCGCAATTGGCGAACCAGGCAAACCTGGTAAAACGCCCTCCTGGCCACGGCTGTCACTTGCTCTTCCATAGACAGCCGGGTATCCAGGAGGACACCCAAATTGCGCGCCCCCTCCACAGGGGCAAGATGTTCGCCCCCTATGGCCAGCGTTGGAGAAAGCTGGTTGAATCGGGCAGCCGGAAACCACAGCCACTCGGTCTTGGTCGGGTTGAGCCTAAGTCCGTTACTTCCCATCCAGATCCGCACGGCTTCCAGGCACTGGCACATCACCGCTACGGCATCGTTGGGGTGGTTTGGGGTAGATATGTACAGCTGGGTGTCGTCAGCGTACAGGTGGTACTCTACCCCAAAACCACGGATGATCTCACCCAGCGGCTTCATATATGCGTTAAACAGGAGAGGCGAGAGGACCGACCCCTGAGGCACTCCACATGTGAGTGGTCTCGGGGTCGACCTCTGCTCTCCTGCACGCACAAATTGCGATCGGCCAGAGAGGTAGGAGGAGAACCACCGCAACACGGTGCCTCCCACCCCCAACCCCCCCAGCCGATGCAATAAGATACCATGGTCGATGGTATCGAAAGCCGCTGAGAGGTCTAATAGGACCAGGATGGAAGAACATCCCCCATCTCTGGCCCTCCAGAGATCATCTACCAACGCGACCAATGCCGTCTCGGTGCTATGCCCGGGCCGAAAGCCGGACTGGCGCGGATCTAGATAGTCAACTTCCTCCAGGTGACGGGGAAACTGTTGTGCCACCACACTCTCAACAACCTTCGCCAAGAAGGGAAGGTTGGAGACTGGACGGTAGTTGTTCAAAAGAGCTGGGTCCAAAGAGGGCTTCTTGAGGAGGGGCCTCACCATAGCCTCTTTTAGGGAGGCAGGCAAGGAACCCTCACTCAAGGATGCGTTGATAACCTCTTGGAGCCAGCCTCGTGTCACCTCCCAGGATGCCAGTACAAGCCAGGAGGGGCACGGGTCCAATGAACATGTGGTGGCTCGCAGTCGCCCACGTAACCTGTCCATATCCTCGGAAGTAACGGGGTCAAACTCCTCCCAAACAAGATCTCCCTCGTGGCATCCCACTGGGCCATGAATGGTGGCTAGCTCACTCTGTATCTGGGCGGTTTTCTCCTGCAGAAAAATCACAAATTCCTCTGCCCTACCCTGTAACGGGGCTTCCCGCTCCCTCTGTTGAAGGAGGGAACGGGTCACCCTAAACAGGGCGGCAGGGCGGTTTTCTGCGGATGCTATGAGGGTGGCGCAATGATGACGTTTGGCCACCCTCAGCGCCACAATGTAAGTCCGTAAATGGGCTCTCACCTGTGTCCGGTCAGATTCAGAGCGGCTAGCCCTCCATCTTCTCTCTAGGCATCTCTTGCGGCGTTTCATCACCCGCAGCCCCTCAGTAAACCAAGGAGCCAGGGTGGTTCGCCGCCGCGAGAGAGGCCGCAAGGGCGCGACCCGATCCAAGGCTCCCACGGCCGCACTATTCCATGCGGCCGTGAGGTCCTCCATCGGGGCGCGGGTCAGGGATACAGGAAATGGCCCAAGCGCTGTCTGGAACCCATCCGGGTCCATCAAGCGCCTGGGGCGGTACCAGATTGGTAACTCTGGTTCCGCCTCCCCGCGGAGGGGAGCAGCGGTCGGAAAGTCTCAAGTAAGAAACCCTATACCATTTCAGACAAACGGTTGTCCAATTCGTCTTAAAAACTTCCAGTGTTGGAGCATTCACAACTTCTGGAGGCAGTTTGTTCCTCTGATTAATTATTCTACCAATCAGGAAATTTCTCCTTAGTTCTAGGTTGGCTCTCTCTTTGATTAATGTCCATCCATTGCTCCTTGTCCTGCTTTCAGGTGCTTTGGAAAATAGGTTGACACCTCTTCTTTGTGGCAGCCCCTGACATATTGGAACACTGCTATCATGTCACCCCTAGTCCTTCTTTTCATTAAACTACCATAGACATACCCAATTTCAGCAACCTTCTATATGTCTTAGCTCCAGTCCCCTAATCATCTTTGTTGCTCTTCTCTGCACTCTTTCTAGAGGCTCCACATCTTTTTTATATCGTGGCGACCAAAACTGGATGCAGTATTCCAAGTGTGGCCTTACCAAGGCATTATAAAATGGTATTAACACTTCATATGATCATGGTTCTATTCCAAACACAACTGCAAAATATGCTAGGACAAAATATGAACAGTGTTTAACTTGGAAACATCTTGTTCATATTGATGAAATTAATACAGTTTAAGCATTGCCATTGTAAGTTTACACAAAAAAAGACTTTCCAGAAGCATTAGTGGTTTTTTGTCTCTTTAACCAACAATGAGGCTGGTCACTACAGCCCAGACATCTTCAAGGATAGCTGAGTCAACAGATTGGCTGCTATACCAATTACTTTTTATAACTTGAGGAAAGAAATAAGATGGGGCCTCCTCACATTTTCTACACTACTGGCTGAAAAGTAGACAGAATTTTTTCAAAGTATTCTTTCCAAACGTTTGACTCAGAAGCATATTTTAAAAACCATCTAAATAAAGTTGTCAGAGATTGGCGGATGGTAAAGACCAAGTAGAGAAAATGAAGGGTGGCTTTAAAGCAGGGATCCCCAACCTTTGCAACTTTAAGTCTGAAGGACTTCAGCTCCCAGAATTCTCCAGCCAGCAAAGCTGGCTTGAGAATTCTGGGAGCTGAAGTCCTTCAGACTTAAAGTTGCAAAGGTTGGGGACCCCTGCTTTAAGGGACATTTGGAATGATGGTGGTAGGATAAATATCAGTAACTTTGTTTTTGTATATGTAAAATGGTTGTTTTACTTACAGTTAATTTGACTCATTGTTACTCTATTTAGCATCTCCTCCCCTTCACATAATTGTCTCTAGACATTTTGTATAACAAAAGGCAAATAAAGAAAACAGGTAGCCGATTCATATAAATTCAGAGTATGAAAAAATATGTGGTGGGTTCATTTATAACCCCCTACAGAGATCAAATATTCAGAAGAAAAAAGGCTATGAGAGAATGACTCTGGATTTGATAGAGGATTCCATGAAAAGATAATCCATAAAAAGAGATTTAACTGTTATCTCTCCACTATGAACGTATGGATCAAAGTCAGAAATAGATACATTGTACTTGACAAGTACTTGACATGGAGGTTTACTTCTTGTTCGGATGTGAGAGTATATTTCATTCATCGTTTTTTTGATGTACTCAATAATGAGTACCTAGAAGAAGAAAAAAAAACAGATGATTCTCACATATCCTGAGAATTCCAGTGGAAACACACTGGAATGCAAACATGCACAAAATATGGGAAGTAAACAGGGGAAAAAAACTTAATACAGGAAGAAAAAAAGATAATTAAATGGGCATTTATGATACCTGGTGGGATGAATTTCCTGAGTGCAGTGCAACTTATTGAAAAGGAATAAGCAGAGAAAAGGGGAGAAGAAATAACATTATATATGAAAGAAATGTATACATGTATTACAATTCACATATTAGAATATGACAGTCTGTTAAGTGCTATCAGCCCTGTGAGGTGGGCCAGATCAGGAAACGTACACTATGAGAAGAACAGATAATCCTCAAATTACAACTGTAATTGAAGTTGGAATTATGGTCGTAAATTGTGGTGGTCAATAAGCAGGTCACCATGTGGCTTTCCTGGTTTTGCAACCTTTTTAGGAGTGGTCATTAAGGAAATGCATGGTTGTTAAATGAAGAAGACAGTCATTAAGCAAACGTAGCAGTCATTAAGCGGATCCTTTTTACCCAATGAATGTTTTTTGCCAAAATGGAAGCAAATCCAGAAAAATGGGGGAAAGTGCCAAAAATCTTGGATATGTAACCACGAGAGACTGCACACAGTCACAAATGTGAGCCAGCTCCCCAGCACTCAAAATGAGATCGTGGGATGGGGGGGGGCAGCCATCAGAACTCCAGAACCAGGTCATAAGTATTGTTGCGGGTGGGGGGGGGGCTCTGTCATATCTTTGATGGTTGCTAAGCAACCAGTCATTTTGAAAGTTTCTCTTTCCATCCTTCTTATATCAAAGAGAGTCAAGGTGAGGCAATTGTCTTCCTCACCGCCTCCTGACTTTCCAGATTAAGCGGATGTTTGGTAATAGCATAACCACTTAGATCTACCATGTTTTCCCAAAAGTAAGACAGGGACCTATTTCCTTTTGAACCCCGAAATAAGCACATGGCCTTATTTTTGGGGAGGTCTTATTATTTTTGATGTTCAGGAGGCGGTGAGCATGGTCACCTCATGGCTACTGCTGTGTTGCAATATTTTCGGGGAGGGCTTATTTTCAGGGGAGGGCTTATTTTAGTGCATGCGCTCAAAAGCCCGATTGGGCTTATTATCTGGGGAGGTCTTATTTTCAGGGAAACAGGGTATATACCGCTTCACAGTGCTTTACAGCCTTCTCTAAGTGGTTTACAAAACCAGCATATTTCCCCCAACAATCTGGGTCGTCATTTTACCCACCTCAGAAGGATGGAAGGCTGAGTCAACCTTGAGCTGTCAGGATCGAACTGCTGGCAGTGATGAGAGTGATTCTGCAATGCTGCATTCTACCCACTGTGCCACCATGGCTCATTTTAGCAGCGGCCATTAAGCAAAAGCATGGTTGTTAAATGAATGCCACCATTATTAAGCAAATGCGGCAGTCATTAAATCGATCCATTTTTATCCAATAAATATGTTTGATGAAAATTGGAAGCAGATACAGGAAAATAGGAAAAAGTTCCAGTGCTGCCATACACTTTTTTCCCAAGGCTACCTCTGTGCTCCTTTCAGAGTGCATTGGTAAGATTTAACCAATTGTACAATACAATAGCAGAGTTGGAAGGGACCTTGAAAGTCATCTAGTCCAACTCCCTGCCCAGGCAGGAAGCCCTATACCATTTCAGACAAATGGCTATCCAACATCTTCTTAAAGACTTCCAGTGTTGGGGCATTCACAACTTCTGGAGACAAGCTGTTCCACTGATTGATTGTTCTAACTGTCAGGAAATTTCTCCTCAGTTCTAAGTTGCTTCTCTCCTTGATTAGTTTCCACCCATTGCTTCTTGTTCTGCCCTCAGGTGCCTTAGAGAATAGTTTGACTCCCTCTTCCTTGTGGCAGCACTTGAGATATCGGAAGACTGCTATCATGTTTCCCCTAGTCCTTCTTTTCATTAAACTAGACATACCCAGTTCCTGCAACCATTCCTCATATGTTTTAGTCTCCAGTCCCCTAATCATCTTTGTTGCCGTATTGCAAGTGTGGCCTTACCAAGGCATTATAAAGTGGTATTAACACTTCACGTGATCTTGATTCTATCCCTCTGTTTATGCAGCCTAGAACTGTGTTGGCTTTTTTGGCAGCTGCTGCACACTGCTGGCTCATATTTAAATGGTTGTCTACTAGGACTCCAAGATCCCTTTCACAGTTACTGGTATTGAGCAAGGAACCACCTATACTGTACCTGTGCATTTCATTTTTGTTGCCTAAATGTAGAACCTTACTCTTTTCGCCATTTAATTTCATTTTATTAGATAGTGCCCAATGTTCAAGTTCCAGTGCTGCCATTAACCAGTAGGTGAACTGTTCTTAACTACACGGTTAGGAATTACACGGTTCCAGAAAACTATTGTGCGATTTAGTCCCATGGGAGGCTGTTTGGAAAGTGGTGTTTGATACCATTGGGGGGGAAATTACTATTCACTGTGCATGTACCCTTGTATATGGTACATGCACAGTGTTACAAATTGCTTCCAGGGCAGTGCCTTCTCCCCAACGGGTATCCGAAATCCCCAAGACATTCCAACTGCCATGTTTTGTATCTGGTCCTTTGATTTAGATGAAAGGTTCATGGGGTGTGAAATGGTCTCTATGCTCAAAAGGGAAGTTCAGTGGCATAATTAATATTTCATCTCCCAGGGCAGTTCAAACCATGCTCACTAAACATGGCCTCAAATGCTGCCGTCTTGGGCTATTGACAGATGACTGGCCATTAAAAAAAAACCACCCTAATTTGCTGCTTTGCTACTCTTCTTTTGAGAAGCCCTTATCAAAAATGCAGTGGGCTTAGAGTGGCACAGCTGGCAGAGAGCCTCTGTTTTGTTATGTAAGAGAGCAGGCGCAGGCCCTGTCTCATCAGTGCTTAACATTCCTTGTGATCTGGAGATATCCAGTGAAGATTAAAGGGGTTACTTTGGCAGTAAGAGAAATGGGGGGAGTGCATTTAATTGGGCTATGTCGCTGCACGTGAGCTTTATCCTTGTCTCTTTTTTTAAAAGTCTATCAAGAGGTTTTGCCAAGGGTAGAGAGAGGGAGAGGAAGAAAGGTAGCTAAGCCATGGGCACAGAGTGAGATGAGAAATTGTGAGTGTTTGTTATAAAAGTTGAAATTTCTACAGCCAGGATATCTTCCTTGAATAAAGAGTCTGCTGCATACAGGTAGTCCTTGACTTATGACCACAACGGAACCCAACATTTCGGTTGTTAAGTGAATTTTGCCCCATTTTACCATTTTTCTTGACGCAGTTGTTGAGCGAATCACTGCAGTTGTTATGTTAGTAAATGTTATGGCCCGCCAGCAGTCAGCAGAGCTGCTGGCAGACTCAGACATTGAGGAGGTTGGGGAGGAACATGGGCCAGTGCTGGAGTCTGGGGAAGGCTCTGATGAGGGCTCTGTGTCAGAGGCAGAGAGGGGGCCATGGCTATCTGGCAGTTATCAGCTGCCTTTGGAGTCAGATATCAGTGGGGAAGAAGAACAGCCTGTTCCCGATGTGTGCATGGACAGGGAGAAGGGAACAGCTAAGGAACAATGGCCAACTTGGTAGTAAAGGCACAGGTGGACAGTGAATGGGCCCTCCCATATGGAATAAAGAAGAGCGAAAGGGGAGGGGAGTTTGTGGGTGACAATTAGTTCAATTCATTAGGGTGAAGATCTGTTCCTGACTTCTTGCCAAGTATTGTCTGCTACCGAGTGTCGTTTGGAAGATATTGGCCTGGCAGCTCTCCAAGCCTGATCAAGATCTGTAGTTGTGAAATCTCATGAAGGACTGTTGGCCAGGACTTTGCTGGAGAGGAATTCCCTTTAACCTAAATAAAAGAGGTTTTATTGGGATGAGGAGTCTGCTTCATGATCTTGGGAAGCCTAGGTCAGAACAGTAACACGGTTGTTAAGTAAATCTGACTTCCCCATTGACTCACAAGTTCCTAAAAGGCGATCACATAACCCCGGCACACTGTAACTCCTAAATGTGAGTCAGTTGCCAAGCGTCTGAATTTTGATCATGTGACCATGGGGATGCTGCAATTCTCATAAATGTGAAAAATATTCACAAGTCACTTTTTTCCAATCTCGTTGCAACTTCGAATGGTGACTAAATGAACTATTGTACATCGCGGACTACCTGTACTGCTATTTAAAGTGCCTGTACAGGTAATTATTGGCTTACAACTGTTCGTTTAGCAACTGTTTCAAGTTACACCAGCACTGAACAAAGTGACTTATGATTGTTTTTCACACTTACAACTGTTGCAGCATTCCCAGGGTCACATGACCAAGATATGGACACTTAGCAAATATTTATGGCAATCACATTGTTCCTGGGGCTTATGTGACCACCATTTGTAACCCTCTCACCAACTTTCAATAAGCAAAACCAATGAGGGAAGCCAGATTTGCTTAATGACTGCATGGTTGACTTAAGAACTGCAGTGATCTGTTTCACTGTGGCAACAAAAGGTCACCAATGGGGCAAAACTCACTTAACAACCACCTTGCTTAGCAACCAAAATTTTGGGCTCAATTCTAGTCATAAATCAAGGATTACCTGTATTGTGTAGTGAGCTTCAGTAGGCAAGAACCAGACCAGCGTAGATACAACAGCATTTAGTGACTCAAAACTGGAACTGAGGAACAGCAGGCAATTGCCTTTAATTTATACTCCAGGGCCTTGATGGCGGACCTATGGCACTTGTGTCACAAGTGGCACGCGGAGCCATTTATGAGGGCACAGAGTGTTGCCCTGTCAGCTCCAGAGCGCATGTGCACACTAGCCAGCTGATTTTTTGGCCTTGATTTTTGGCTGTTTTTCGCCCTCTGGAGGCTTCCCTGATAAGCCTCCTGAAGCTTCCAGTGGGAGAAAAACGGCTCAGCGGGCAACCCAGAAGTCCACACCAGAACTTCCGGTTTGCGTGTTGGCCCGTTTTCACCCTCCCCAGGCTCCAAGAAAGCGGTGCGCACATACGCGGGCCAGTGGGAAGATCACATGCATGCGCAGGAAGCACAGTATGGGGGGCATTAAATTATGAGGGATAGCACGCACTCATGTACTTTTGGCACCCGAGGCAAAAAAGGTTCGCCATCACTGCTCTAGGCCCACAGGGTCTTAATCATAATGCTTGAAAAACCTGCCCAAATATGAATGTTCAAAGTTTCCCTCCAAAACAGATGGCGCTAACAGTAAGGGTCATCTAAAGGTTAGTTTCATTTTAGCAGGGCTTAACACAACTGTATCTATTCAATACACAACAACCTGTATTTGCTGGTGGTTGTTTTGACACTTTATGCATTTATTTGACTTTGTCTTTGTGATTTCTTGTAACTTGACTGAAACAGAAAATTCATATAGAAATAAAATCATTATGGTTACGATGCAAGAAGCTTTTTAAAACACTCCAATTCAAATTATCTGTCATGTCAGCTAAGGAGCCAGCATAGAAATATAGTACCAATGTAGCTGAAAATGCTTATCTGCAAAGCATTAAGACCGAGGTTCACAACTTTAATTATTCATGTCATTTGACTTTGGGTCAAAGAATGTGGCAGCTAGTAGAACTGTATCTTGCCCTGGCCAAATTTACCTTATGTCCTACCCATGACTTTTTCTTCTTCTCAGCTCTCTTCTGGACACTAGAACAGTTTGTTCTGATGAAAAAGAAACACCATAAATAAGTAAAGCAGTAAGAACATGGAGGGTGAAGCACTCTGCACTCAGATGTTATTCTTGCAATAAAGCTTAGAAAACATTTCAGATGCTGGGCACCACTGTGTGATTTCTGTAGATGACCGCCCTCTCCCTTGCTAAAAATTGCCCCAAAGGCTAAATATATAATCATAAGAATCTCATAAGATTTTGGTGACTGCATTTTTGACATCTTTTATAATATGAGCTTACATTAAAGGGAAAATGATAATATAACTTTTTATGTACTAATCATATTTTAATATGTGATTCTGATTCTTTGTGTCTGAGACAGAATCTGTTAGAGACTATCACTGGAGCTGAACTTAACTAAAATTGGTAAACAATGCACTGAAATAAGTGCACTGAAATAAGCTAATTTGTGGAATTTGGGGGAAAAAATGTTTAAAACAAAATCTTCCCAGAAGTAGATTTATCATTTGAGGAAGCATGTCAATTTCTCCCTCAGAATAACAGATTTGGAAGGGATCTTGGAGGTCTTCTAATCCAACTTTCTACTCAAGCAGAAACCATATATAGTATATACTATTTCAGACAAATAGTTGTCCAATTCTTCTTAAAAACTTCCAGTGTTGGAGCATTCACAACTTCTAGAGGTTAACTGTTGGGAAATTTCTCCTTAGTTCTAGGTTGGCTCTCTCCTTGATTAGTTTCCACCCATTGCTTCTTCTCCTTCCTTCAGGTGCTTTGATTAACCCCCTCTTCTTTGTGGCAACCCCTGTGATATTGGAACACTTCTATCATAACCGCTGTATATAGTTGCATCTGAAAGCTAAAATTGACATGAATATATTTTCAATAGCTTACAGATAATAGTAGATCAAAATCAACTATACTGTTGTAGCAGAAGTTCACACATACCAACTCAGTGTAGATTTAAGGGAGAAATCTGCAAAGAAAAAAATTAAATAAAGTGGGACTGATTCAGAGACCTTGCTATTTCAGTAAGAGCAAATTATATACTAAAAATAGGCAACTAAGTTATTAGTTTAAAAAGAATACACCCTACAGATGCAGAATTCAGTAATAAAAATGAAACAGAGACCTATCTTGGAAATCTAGAACATAAAAATGTAATGAGACCACCACAGCTGGTGAAAAGCAACTCTAAAAGTTCCTGTGCTTTTCTCCTAATTAAAAGAGCAAATGTTCCCCCTCCCAGATGTCATGGATCACATTCCCAATGAAAGTAGCTGGCAGGGTGCCTGGTCACTGTTAGGACTATAATCGTAGTATTGGGTTGGCAATACATATATATATAAGCCATGATTGAAATGATATTTGTAACTTTAAATGATACAGTGTAATGTAATTGGCTGCTGCTTCCTAACTCAGCCATAAGAGGGAGCCGGAATCACAGTTAGACGCTGATAGTTTTGAATGGAGACTCTGAATGTCGGGTTAGATCAGTGAAAGGCAAAGAAGCAAGGAGGTTGGTGGATTGAACGACTGTAAGCCAACTGTTTGAGTTATAGACTGTATTTTGATTCAAGACTATCACTGTTTGTGAAGAGGTAGTTTATTTCTCCACCACAAGTAAAGTCTACTTGTTTTTACTATCAGTGTCTGTGACTATTAGTGTGAACATCTGGCAACATATCTCTTGCTGCAAATTCCGTTGCACAACTGTCTGTCTTCTATCGGAGATATCCTCAACAGTCACTCCTTTCCTTCAATTACCACCTATTGAGATGACCTTGGCTCCCATAGGAAAACCTTTTTGTTTTGACTCTTAGGCAGTATATCTACTCTCCCCTCCGTTCTCCCTCTCAGGGTTTATAACAACTATGAGGCAGTGAAAGATGGCTTCAGCCAGGTTCTTTTCAGAGTTGATATTAGCACTTTCAATAGTTTACAACATTGAGATAACATGGCTGACTGCTTTTTAAAAGAATTGATTGGGATAATTAAAATACATACAATATCTGTCTACAAAATTTTGTTGGAGGAAGCTAGAAAGTAACTGTTTATTCTTTGATAGACATTAAGATAACCCAAATATTTGTTTAGGTGAGGCATGGGCATACTTGCTGACTAAAGAAAGCAAGAACATATTTCTTTTCTGTTATCTGTTTTACAGAAGGAAATAAATAAATGAGAAGATGTTTAAAGCAAGCTTTAATTTGGTTTAGAATATCACTTGGTTAAAGGACAGCATATACATACATAAATTTAAAATGCAAAAGAAGGAGATGGTAAAGGGAATGGGGAACTAAAAAATACATTATTCATTTAAAAACATGGGCAAGTGGCGAAGACTATTATCTAGCTTGGTCCTGAACAGCTGATTGACTAAATTTCCTTGTGTGTGAAAAGCTACATATCAGAGAAGTGAAAGGTGACACCATTTTCCTGTTAATTGAATTTAAAAACAGAGAAAAAAAGAAATCCATCTTGAATAGATGCAGCCTGGGCATTGATTAATATTTTTTTTCATCCTTTATATCTCCTTTCAACAGGAAAACATGTTTTTGTTTGATGATCACAATCCCAACTTCTGATTATGCATTGTTTAAAGTTGCTGGCATCAAGCATGTTATGAATCAGGGAATCCCAAAACAAATTATGTGTGGCAATGGGCTGTCTCTCCCTTCCATTGGTTCATATTCTTCTCAGTCTCTATTCCAAGCAGTTTTTAGTTTGTTACTTCTCTTTAGAGGTATTCCCAAATCCTTGTTTGCATCACGGACTTCCCAATTATAATCCATAGTTCTGCAACTCTCCAAAATGTAAAAGGAGCAGAACAGGGGCTACCAGTTCTGGACAGTCCCAAAGGTGCTTTTTCAGGAGGCAACTGGACTTTCTTGTTTTTTCTTTGAAGACGTCTCACTTCTCATCCAAGGAGCTTCTTCAGAAGCAAAACGTCTTCAAAGAAAAAGCAAGAAAGTCCAGTTGTCTCCTGAAAAAGCACCTTTTGGACAACCATGACCTGGACGACTGAGAATCTCTACCGACTTTCAGTTCTGTGCAGCAAAAATATGGGGGCCTATGATGAGCTGGCATGCTGCCATCTAGTGGTAATCTGGTACTGCAGCCCAGCCCAGCCCAACAGATAACTTCAGGCAATATTTGAAATATTGCTCCTCCTATGTCTTTTTATTTTTACAAGACAGTCCAGTCTTTAATTTTAAAGATATGTGTCTTTTTAAAATAAATCAAAACTATACACTAAAATACAGACTAAGAAATAAAAGAAAAAGACCTTAACTCATATTTTATATTTACAATAATCATCGGTTTCCTAATGAGTTCAATGTTATTCTATCTATCTCTCTATCTCTCTCTCTATCTCTCTATCTCTCTACCTACCTACCTACCTACCTACCTACCTACCTACCTATCTATCTATCTCCATCTCCATCTCCATCTCTCTGTCCCATTTGTGCACCTGTCCATTTCACATAGTACTCTGAGTGACGTGCATAATAAATGAAATATATTTCATCAAGACCATAGAAAACCACAATTATTTAAATTAAAAAAAAACAACCTTAAAAATAATAAAGAATGATGGCAAAGCAGACCAGTTAGGGATCATGCAGCATCTAGCAGGCCCCACTTTATCATGAGAAAACTATGTTTTGAGAAGGCTGGGGCCAGTCCAGAGGTGGTACTCAGCTGGCTGTATGAGGCTCTGCCCACTCACCCCGATGTAATGCACAAGCACTGTGCATGCACAGAAGGCACATTTGCGAACCGGTAGGGAAGGTAAGTAAATCCCACCACTGGGCCCGTCCTACCTTAGGAGGGATAGATGTTGCACAGGGCCACATACCATGGCACAAAAACCTTTTCTCCTAGGTCCTCTCTGATGAAACTTTATAGCTGAGAGCACTCGCAACATGCCTCTCTTGCAGGAAATGATGGGATGGGTAGATGCAGCATAATAGGAACAATTAAGAAAAGTTAAGAGCCTGTTTACTGTAGTGGTGAAGGTAGTGGTCTAGAAACCAGGAAATTGTGTGTTTCCTAGCTTCTAATCTGTTGCCTTAACCACTAGAGGAGCAAACTGGCTTATTGGAAATTCTAGTTCTCTAGGTCATGTTTGAAATAACCCAGAAACATCCACTTAAAAAATATTCTTGAGCTTTTTGACAAAGATATGTTATAGGATGTAATTCTGTTATGGAATCCATAAAGTAAGAAAGCAACTAAGTTGCCTTTGAAACAGCCAAAGTGTCTGCTTCATATTTTTCCATATTTCTCAGTATCAATAATGATTAGCGTTTGTTTTCAGCACTGGGGGGAATAGACCTTAAGATTTTCCATAGCAAATGAGGAAAACTATCTGGGGCTCTTTATCTGTACTGCAGTTCTGAGAAGATATTCGATGAATTGACAGTTCAATTTCATATGTGGTTATTCCGAAATAAGCCACATTCCATACAATGGACCTTCTATCCATCTGTCCTTTGTAAGCAGTGGATCTCTAAAAATAAGCTCAAATTTCAGTGGCACAGTCATATACGTTTTGGTGTTGTTTGACACAAAGTTCAAGAATCAAAGGAGCTTTCTTCTAGAGATTTCCATCTTTTGGTAAATGTAACGTCAATGTTCTATATATTTTATTTGAATAAAATACTGTATTTTTCGGAGTATAAGATGCACCGGAGTATAAGACACGTCAAGATTTTGAGGAGGCAAATTTTAAAAAAAGTTTTGCACTCTGCAGATCTCCCAAAAATGGCCCGTTTTTCATGAATAGCCTTTAGGAGGCTTCTAGAGTGGCCCATTTTTCACTCATTTTACCCTCCCCAGCCCCCAGGAGCACTCTGGAAGCCTCCTAAAGGCTATGCACCACCATTTTGGTGAAGGGGATGGGGTTTCGGGAGGCAAAAAATGCTGTATTTAGTGTATGAGACCCACCCAGATTTTCAGCTTCTTTTTTGAGGGGAAAAAGTGTGTCTTATACTCGAAAAATACGGTAACTTAAAAAGTGTTCTATTAGATACCAGTGTGTGTGTGGGGGGAAACACCTGGTCAAGAGTAACATGTATGTAACAATTCAACACCTCAACTTTCCTTACATTCTTCCAACCTTGTCAAATTATACAAGAGTGGTTTTTACATGTCTAATGAAGTACAGCTCAAGAGATTAGGAACAAAGCATTTGTGTTGAATGAACATGTACTTCAGATATGAGAGTGCAGGCCTGTTGCTTATCCACAAATAGGTTCTGTCAGTTTCAGCTTTTTATCTTGGATGTTCCTAAAGGAATCTGGATTAGCATAATGAGGATGGAGATGAATCCATCTCATTATAATTTTAGAGGTTTTTTCAGCACTGAAGTAATATATTCTGTTGTTGAACTCAGGGTCTCAAACCTCTTTAACCCTGGAAATATTTTGTTTAAGTTATAATGTGAGATAATTCTGTTCTGCGTCTTGTTTTATATATAATAAATGGGGAAAAAGGTACAACAATTATGGAATATTGGTCATAATAGACTCTATGCTATCCCAAACACAGTAGAACTTGTCTTGATGAATTGTAATGAAGTTTTTGTTTTCTACCTCATCAAGTTAGACCTTCTCAAGTTAGACCTTCGCTAAACTGGGGTGGGCCTGGCCAGCGCATGATGAATTTGACCCATGGGCCTCATGTTTGACACCACTAAGTTGCAGTAATTACAACATATTTCACATTAACCCAGGATAGCTGATATAGTTTTCTCTTTTTTATACTGTTGCTCTCTGGTACTACTGGAGAGTATGACAAGATTTTTTTTAAAAAAGAGGAAAAGAAAAATGCAGCATATTACAGAGGTGCTTTTCTTCATGTGAGTTGTATGTTCACAAAGCTGAGAAAGCAAAAATCAGATGTATACATTGTACTAAATCATCTTTGGTTCTGTGCACTTAGTCATTTTTATTTATAATCAAGAGATATGACATCTATGTATTAAAATATTTAAATGGTTTGTTCAGTAAACAAAATGTAAACAATTATGGCCAAGCACAATGTGTACCTGCCAGTGTCTGAGATCATCACCTAGTCTGCTAAGTAGCATTATTTAATGTGGGTTACAAAACTCTGGATGACTATCAGATGGTAGCAAAACCATAGATTTTTCTCTATTTCTGTACTACCATCTACTGGTAACCTGGATTTTTAAATTCCAGATGTAGTGGTTCCACTAAACATTCGTATGTGCATACTGTAAACAGGTTCTCATGCTGACCAGAAGAAAAGAATAGTGATATTAAAAAGAGACCCTACCTGCTTTTATTTAGTTTGCTTTCGTGAATTAATCGTGTGGCAAATTTAAGTAAGTGCTCAGGCCCACCTTCCTAAATAATCTAATTTGTTTTAATGACCTTAAAAAGTCATTATCATACAAATTAATTATCATAGGAATTAATTATTATGATAAAAATTATGCTGATTTGCTACTGGAGACCTAAAGAATTGAACCTATTCCACATAAAACCTATGTATGTTGTAGCCCTACCTATCTATTGTAACAATATGTGAGCTCTGGTCACACAGATGATAAAGTACAGAACTGCTGTTCTGATTCAGCCTGATTCAGCCTTAGCAAGTAATGATAAGCTCATGAACTCATGAGTTCAAACAAACCCCTTTGAAGCAGGGTAGGAACAGTCTTTTATTCACATGGATAAACAACAATCAAATGTCATTAGTTTCATCAGACCAGGCCAAGAAATCTGAATTGCTCGCTGTATCCTAAAAGCAAGAGGTTGTCTGTGACAACTGGCCACTCCCAAACCCCTACTAGAACAGAAGAAGAACATAAGAACAGCCTTGCTAGAACAGGCCACAGCCCATCCAGTCCAGCATTCTGTCTCACACAGTGGCTCACCATTTGCTTCAGGGTATTCCCAAGCAGATGTCTTCACCTGCTTATGATTCCCTGCAAATGGCATTGAGAAATATCCTGCCTATCTCTCCATCCCGGAGGGTGTCCTTAGGCATCCATAATGATAGCCATGGATACCCTTGTTCTCCATGAACTACTACTATTTATTTCCCAGCCAGGGAGGAGGCTGGCTATCATCTGCGTCTGCCTCTCCCTGAGAGCTGGCTTATTGCTTTCCTTTGCTCTCCTCTCCTTTCCTCTTTATGCATATGCACATCTATTATGGGCCCAATCTGTTCCTCCCACTCACTCAACTCAGCCTGCCGAAGACAGCTGCCTCTCCACCTGGGGGCGGATGGAATTCCCTGGCTCTGGCTCTGATGCTGTTTCCTTATCAGAGCCTTCCAAAGGCTAGAAAGCTGGCCAGGCTCTCCCTCAATCTCCTCTTCGTCTAACTCTGCAGCTAGCTCTGCTGACAGCCAAAGGGCCACAACAACTGCAAGCAAACTCTGCCCACAACCTGGAGTTTGATCCTGATGAGGCTCAAGGTTGATTCAGACTTTATCCTTCCAAAGTCGGTAACATGAGGACCCAGTTTCTTGGGGGCAATATGCTGACTCTGTAAACTGCCCAGAGAATGCTGTAGAGCACTAGTCAAAATTCTATTGCTATTGCTATATAGGTGCAATAGAATTTTGAATTCTTAAATTCAATAAATTTCAGCAAGAAGATTAACAATGAATATTTACTATTTCCTGCTGAAATCAATAGATCTAAATATGTGTAATTTTATATATAAAAATATAAATATATGCTCATATTTCTTCTATTAATAGCTGCATTATTCTTATTCATCTTACCTTGCAGATATATGTACATCTGCTTATTGTAATTCAAAATAGAGCATACACAGTGAAATCCAAGCAAACAACACAAAAGTCCGCTTAAAAATTGAGATATATTATGTAAGTAATATATTTTGATGAGTGTATAATTCATTTTAATTATATAAAAGGCACTTTCCTCTTCAGTGGCATTAATTTTCTTCTATGACCCTATAATACAGGAAGGCAATTTTCTTCTCCTTTTTTTGCAAAGCTTTTCTATTATTTGTAATAGCCACTTTTCTTTGTGCTTTTTTTGTAAGAGATAATTGATTTTAAAATTGCTGAATTAAAATATTCAGGTTGGTTACATTAGACATCTGTAATACAGCCTAATGTGACTTAATGCAAATTTGAAAGAAGTTGGATTTTACAGCTTTATAGAAGGAAGGTTGATTTGCCAAACCATAATGTAAAAAGCATTACATTTTGAGTGGTGAAGTACTAGTTGGTGATCTTCAACTAGAGACTTTCTGATTGAGCTAAACTGTGTTCCTTAGAGGACTATACGAAAATGTCTGGCCCCTACAATATAAAGTTATTTTTCAGTTAATTCAGTTTTATAACTTTCAAAATTTAAGCAAGGTCAGACTTTTGGATATCAAGATGAAATATCAGGGCTTTAGGTTAGACCTAAGTGGGGAGAGGGAGAGGAAGATGGAAAGTCTATGAGAAGGCTTTAGAAAATTCTTCCATATTGCTGGAATGAATGTCCAAGAGACCTCCAGAAGCTGAGACAGGTTCTAGCAAAAACATGTTGTTCAAGGCAAAAATTAGCAAGATAGATGGCTATTAAGATTTTAAGAGCAATGATATTTAAACACCTATGCTGATATATAGGAGTGACAGTGCCTTTTTACCGGAAAAGGATCAAGAAGAAATATCCCAAAGAAAACGATTCCACATGGATCCTAGGTCCTTCTGACTTGATCAGCCTTGGAAAAGACACTGAAATAAGGTCTGGAGGCTGATCATCAAGCAAAATCCAGAAGGATCTTGACAGACCTGAACACTGGGCCCAATTCAAAAATATGCAATTTAGTGCTGAGAAAAGTAAGATTTTACACTTAGGAAAAAAAAAAATCTGAAATGCACAGGAATGGAATAGCAATAGCAACAGCAACAGCACTTAGACTTATATATTGCTTCACAGTGCTTTATAGTCTTCTTTCACTAATAAGACTGCCAAAGGAGTCTTTAGTTCTACTATTCTTTAACTTTAACTTTATTAAATTTATATACTGCTCCCTTTCCCAAGAGGGACTCGGGGCGGCGCACAGGAAATTTAAAAACATATATAAACATGACAATATATAAAATTTAAGAACCAAATTAAATTATTATCCCTGTGCTAAAAATTTAAAAAGTTAAAGTTAAGTTAAAGTACTATTCATCTGTGTTAGGGATTTCTCCATATTGCATGTGGACTTTCCCATATTAACAAATGACAGTGAGGTAGACAATTGCATGTCACCTGTATAAAGAGGACATCTCAATTTATACCAACTAAGTTTCTAAACCAAGAGTCAGGCAATGGAGCCTTTATACTTTCATATAAATAAATTATTTTATTTTATTTTATTTTGTTAAAAAAATAAACAATTGGTGGAATATGTTCTACAAACTCTATCTTCCACTACTGATCAGGTCTCCAAACCATAACAGAAATACTAACTGGCCACTCCTGGTGGATTCCTAAAATATATGAAATTTCCATATCCTGACACATTCAGGCATGTGCATTATAATAAAGGACATGTTGCCAAAAGTTATATTGTAAATCTTTTTCCTTAGAAAAATAAAACAGTGTAATAAAGTTGTATTTTACCAGATCTTAATTTTCCCTAGTGAGTGATTAAAATATTAAAGGTTTAAGATATGCTAAATTATCATTGCAGCACATTTAGAAAACCTTGGTTTGATGAGTTTTGAATACTGGAAATTTTTTATAAATGCTATTTGCATTAACCTTATGGCAAGCATATTTGAAGCAGAACTCATGTTACTTATTTAATTAAAAAATAATAATGTCAATTCACAGGGTTGTTAAGGTACAGAAGAGTACCTAAACCTGGCACACACTTACATTGCTTACATCTTTGTCTATCTTTCAAGGTTGACTTAAACTGATGGACTATTTAGAAAGTTATTCATAATTTATGATTTGGGACAGGCTGCTCAACTTTTATGGGAGCTGCATTGAGATGTCAAAGTCATCCCAGGAGCAGAAATGGAAATGTTAAAACACAAAAATAGGCAGGAAGTTCAAAATGGGCTAAGCTAAAAATGGAGATGCTAATCATTATTATAATAATCAATTTTCAGTGCTATGGTTATCATTATTCTCCCATTCCTCCATAATCTTATTATTATGGTTTGTTGCACAGTCAGCAGATGCTCAGAATGGATATGACATTTGTGTCTCCCCATCTAGTCCTTCCCAAGGATCTGAGATAGGCGGGATTTAAATGTATCACCTCAGGATCGAAGCTGTTCTGAGTAAAGCTGCCTTTTGCAATTGACTGATGATGAAATTGTCAATGCCGATAGTATTCAAGTGATGCTCCAGTTGTTTTGGGATTGCACTTGAGGCGCCTGTTACTATTGGAACTACCTTGGCTTTCTTTTGCCACAGTTGTTCTATTTCCATTTGCAATTCTTTGTATTTTGTTATCTTCTCCAGTTCTTTTTCTTCTGTTCTGCTGTCTCCAGGTACTGCCACACTCACTATCCAGACTTTTTTTGTTTTTCTTGTTGACATCTGATGCATTAGGTGGCAGTTCCCTGTCTGCTTGAATTCTAAAGCCCAGAGTACTTTAGCCTTTTCTTTTTCTATTACTTTGTCTATTTTATGGTCCTACCAGTTCTTTTGAAAACTATTGTAATCAATGCCATTACTAGGATAATAATTATAACCATTTCCTCTGCTTATCATTTGTTAGTAGTATGATCATGATTATTAGAATTAGCATTAGTATGACTAATGCTATCTTTAAAATCAATTGACAATATAGCTTGACCCCTGTCTACCTACAGCAGTTCCTGTCTGCCATGTAGGTCTACATACCTTGTTAAAGGAAAAGAAGAAAAATTCATTTATTTATTGGTAGGGGAGGAGGGGCTTTTATTTACATTTTCCGTAAATATACATTTATCATTTGCTGATAAGAGGCCTCAATCTGTATTACTAGATCAATAATCCCATTAAATTCATGGTGAGTTATTCACTGCTAATTATGTATAACACTTTTTCCAGCCTGAGAGCTTACAAATGTACTGGATTTCAACTCCTAGATGTGCATACATGTTCTAAATGTAAACACCCAGAGACCAGAACATGTTCCAGGAACATTTTGAAGGACACCAAGCATTAAAGGCTCACAAAGCATGAACTGCAAGAATTAAACTGTGCCTGGCATTATTGAACCTGTATTGACTAAAATTAAATCACGCTGGTGCTAAATTAATCCACTCCCATAAATTGTTCTAAATGGCCAAGATAAAAGAAAGACCTATGACAAACAAGCAATAAGTAGTGGTGTGGAATATACATATATATGTAATAAAAGGTATCTTTTCAATGTCATTAACCTGCAGAACAAGCATTCTTGGAGACAACACAGGAGCCTTTTACAATGAAGTGATACCTAGCCTGGTTCAAAATATGTTTCCTTGGAAGTCACTCTCATTTATGGAAAACATAAAAAGTAAATATATTTGAATATTTGTTTTAAGGGTAAATATGTACTTGTCCACAGAGGAGTGTCTCAAGCACAACAGAAACACAAAGGAGAGTTATTGAAAGGAAAACAGTTTAGTGTCTGTCTCCTTTTGGTATGTTTTCTAAGGACATAAATATAAAAAGGGTGTAGATGGGAGAGATGGGGAAACCAAAAGAGTAAAGCTCAGCATTCATTTTACTAGACTGAAAGGCACTTCAACAGCAAAAGGGTCTTTTTGTTTTGTTCCCCAGCCACTTAAGGCAGAAATCGATCTGAAATTGCCTTTACTGCTGCTGGCTTCAAAAATCAGGGAACCTCCTGAAAACAACACCAACCAATCATCCAGTTTCTTCAACTAACTAGGAGATTAGGAGAAATAGGAGAAAGCAAAAAAGAAGAAGAGTAAAATAAAGTGAGAGAATAATTTCTCCACTTTGCCCAGCTGTGGCAGGTCCTGGGAAATGAAAATCACGGCAAGAGAAAAAGAAAAAGAAATTGCTACTGGTTCTTTCCCACTCCCTATTGCTATGATGGGGCCCCATGTTTGAGATAATGTTTTGTAAAAACAAGGAAGCATTCAAGCAATCTATTCACTATATGGGATACGGCATAGAAATATCACTTTAAGAGAAGCAGCCAATTATCAATCTAGCTAAGCATGGTTGAATGCAGCAGCTAAAGTAAGAAGAAGAGGAGTGATGTCTCAAACAATGGAGACAATCTCTCTCTATATATATAAATGTGTGTGTGTGTGTGTTCCAGCATAACTCTGGAATGCCACAAGCAATTTGAACCAAACTTGATACACTGATGACTTACTCTCTGGAAAAAAATAATGTGGAGAGTAAGACACCCCTAATGTCCCTCGGTTGTGTATTCTGTTAAGATACAGCCTGTTGTACCTTAAAATGGATTCTACTGTATTGCCATAAAATGGATTCTACAGTGCAGTGCAGTGGAGTTGCCATGGTAACAGCTTCAAAGTACTCCACAAGGGGGTTCCCTCTGGTAAGGGGCAAAATCCAATATTAGAAATTACGTTTGGTCTGGATATTTCCCTCTTATAAATAAATACCTGAGCAATACCAGGTTATCTAGTTTCCAATAAAATTCCCTTTAAAGCATTGTCAGGATGGAGCCAATACACTCTGGCTTTTCACAGATTGTACAAAGCAGTTCACACAGAAAAAAAAAAGGATGGAACTAAGGAAGGCCTTGCATATTTCCCCTTTCCTTTTGACAAGTAATTAGCTGATGGAGAAAGTGAGCCTATTTGGATACATGTTCTGCTTCAAATAAAATGACTATCTTAAGCCCCGAAGCTGGGAAGCAGAGCGAGGAAAGAAGGAGCTTCCCACAAGCCCAAGTATCACAACAGGAAAGAGCTAGAAGAAAATAAACTCATTACATCTGATCAAGAAATTCTGAACTAAATAAAATTTGCTGAGCAGGGGGTTTTGCATTCAGGATCTTTAATCTCTATTTCTATAAACAATCATAACTTTAAACAGGAAATACTGGCATCACACCATTTTCTCACCTCAGGGAGAAACTTTTTGCTACATCCTAGAAAAGGTAGCTCAGTTGCAATGTATGGCGGTGAAAGTTGGACCATAAGAAAAGCTGAGTGCCAAAGAATTGAAGCCTTTAAACTATGGTGCTGGAGAACTCTTGTGAGTCCCTTGGACTGCAAGGCAATCAAACTGGTCAGTCCTAGAGGAGACCAACCCTGACTGCTCTTTAGAAGGACAGATCCTGAAGATGAAACTCAAATACTTTGGCCACCTAATGAGAAGGAAGGACTCACTGGAGAAGAGCCTAATGCTGGGAAAGATTGAGGACAAAAGAAGAACGGGATGACAGAGAATGAGGTGGCTAGATGGAGTCACGAAAGCAGTAGGCGTGATCCTAAATGGAGTCCACGGTATGGTAAAGGATAGGGAGGCCTGGAGGAACATTGTCCATGGGGTCGCAATGGTCAGACATGACTTTACAACTAACAATAAAGAAAAAGTAGATAGCATTCATCAACACTCTCCCTTTTCTCCCTCCACATATAGGGTATCCTCACTTTTACTCCTTTTAAGAAAGAAAAACATCAAATGAAACTGCAGTTGTGAATAACTTTTGAACAATAGAAAGATGATTGCTACTATGAGCAATGTACTTCTTTCTTGTGTTTTGCGTATAATATTTCCACATAGCCATGAAGATCAATGAAATAAAAACCTGTGTTTGTTTAAATGAAAGGATATCAGGGCCAAAGCTGACAAAAATAGGATTAAAAGTATTCATAATCAGAAATTTGGATTAAAATCTATTTTATTATTTTCTTGATTAAATTCTGCAAAAAAAATACTGATTGATCACTAGATATGTCCAAGGTGCTTTTGTAGAATAAATGAATGTGCCTAAATGCACTATATTGTACAATTAGAGGGCAGCAGAAAGTTACACTTTTTTGTAATTTTGACTGCCATATAATAGTCATGGAGATTTTTACATTCTAGATTTGCTAGCTCTGATGTGTCCTGAAAACGTGGATGCACTAGCAACAGGGAACAACACCAGAGAGCTATTAATTTTAACATTTTTAGGCCCATTGTGTGACCAAAGCTTGAACTAGATGGATCTTTGGTCTAAAACAGTAGGGTTGCACCTATATAAAAAGACCCTCTCTGCATGCTTATATATGGAAGGCATTTTGTGCTTTGTCCTTGTCTAATCTGAGCAATCATTTTGCCTACTCCTGCAATGTGGCCAATGCCCCCAGCCAACCTACTATGTGGGATGAAAATCTTTGCTACAAACACGCTGCCTTGGAACAAAATTGCATTAAATTGATGGGATGTTGCTGAATAGATAGGTCTTGGGTTGCATCCTAAGTGATCAAGCAGGATTCATAACCACACACATTCGGTCAATCTTACATTATCCACAACTGGCCAGGGTCCCACCACGGAGCAATCATCAATGTGCGATTTAGTCACTGTTTATATATTTCAAGGGGGTGCTCAAATTGCTTTACTGCCCTAATCAGAATTGCACATTTCCAAAAGCAGGATGTATTAAAGGTTAAGTCACATCATTTGCTTCATTAACTATTTTAATATTTGATTAAGAAATAATATATGGACTTCCGGTTCCGGCTCCAGCGGCGACGGGCGAGCCTTGGGCTCGCTCGCCGTTTTGTTGCCTTTTCTGCCCCCCCACGGGGGCGAGACACTCCGGTTACCGGAGGTCTCCCGTAGGGTCGGCTCGGAGGAGACGTTTCTCCTCACGGCGGTGGGGAGAGCGATCCCCTCCGCGACCTAGGTGAGGAGGAACATGCTGCGGGGGGTTCTCCCTTCGCCAACGGCTGTCGGCGCCATTCACTTTAATGTAGAGGGCTGAGCGGAGGAGATCGGAAGGATCGCCGGAGCTTCAGCTGCGAGGGAGAGTGAGTTTTAAAAAGACTTTTTTTTTCCTTGCTGCCAGCCAGGCTGAACGGACTGGGAGGGGGGTGTTTGTTTCCAAAAAAAACCCCTCGGACTTAAGCGGCACTTAAAAATGGCTTCTCTGGCAGAGAAAGCGGAAATCTTAAATCCGGACTGTCTCTAACAAGGGAAAGTGGTATGCGGCTACTTGCAACATTGTTTCTAGGTCTGGCTGGTTATAAAGAATTTATTTTTCTACTCTCTCCTCTGGGCTCTGAGATGGGCGGTGGAAAGTGGCTTTTCTCTGTCCCTGCCTGACTATTTTAATTATGGAAAATTCCCAGCGTCTCTTTACAAGTGGGACTCTCTCTGGATATTAATGAAGAATTTTTTTCTTGTTGGATTTGTGATTCCTTTCTGGATTACCTTCGTTATTATAACTATTGAGCTGGAAAATTGTCTCTCTCTTGGTTTCTGAATTTTACAACGTTCCAACCTTGATTTGAACTTTTGGCTCCCGGCTAGTCTCACCAGCCCCACCCTGAAAACGCCATTTTGGCTGGCACTGACTTTAACAGTTAATCATGGCTCAAGAAACAGCACTGGCAAGTTTAGAACAACGGATGGCTTCTCTTGAAACTGTTATACAAACTTTGGTAAACGAAATTCAGGCCCAGAGGGCTGAAAACATCAATTTCAAGAAGGAGCTATTGGATACCAGGAACCAGATGCTGGAAAACACACAGAAGACTGAAGAATTGGAAGGGGGGTTGGTGGGGGTTAAGGGAGAGATTAAAAATGTTACTAAAGAGGTTGAGGAAATAGATGGGCATGTGTCTAGGATTGATATGGAAAGAATGACATATTTTTTGAGATTTCAGAACGTTCTTGAGGAATCTGGTGAATGCCTCCCTGATCTTATGAGCACAATATTAGCAGACTATTTACAAAAACCTAAAGATGAGATCAGGGGGGACATTGACCTAGCCTATAGAATTAACTCAGCATATGCCAGGATAAATGAAGTGCCTAGAGAGATACATGTGAAATTTGTTAGAAGGTCAACCAGAGAGGAAATCCTGAGGGCGCAGAGAGAGAACCCTTTAATTTACCAACACAAAACGGTCACTATCTTGAAGCAGATTCCTAGAAAGATTCGAGAAGCAAGGAGGAAATTTTCCTTCTTGTCTAAAACATTGTTTGATCATGGGATTTGGTTCAAGTGGGTGACACCCGAAGGGATGCTGGTGTTCTGGGAAGGAGGAAGAGTGAGGATCAAAACAGTTGCTGAGGCGGAAGCCTTTCTTAAAAAACATTCCTCTGCCCTGGGGGAAGATCCAGGGGGGACGGAGGGGGCCACGGCCCCGCCCGCTGGGGGCCAGGGAGGAGAAAAAGAAGATACAATAGCCATGAGACTTAGATCGAAAAAATAACTTTGCCTTGATTTTTTTGAACAATCTTGCATAACATTTGTATCTGGATTTTTTGTAAATGTCTGACAGCATGGAACTGAGAATTCAGGTATATGTACTTGCTTTTACCTTGTAGTGTTATGAAAAATGTTTTTTTTTTGTTATCTTTTTATTGTGTATTTTGAGGTCTCGGAAGGGCCGACGACTCTGACGTGAATGCTTTCAAAATGTCTTTGTATCCCTTACCCTACCCTATAGAAAAATGTAAAACCAATAAAACTTTTTCAATATAAAAAAAAAAAGAAATAATATATGAATAAATGAATATTATCCCACTGATGTAGCGACATTTGCTACAAGTGGTTTGTATCTGCATAGTCAGTATTAGTTGCTATAGTTACAAGGCAATTTTCCTCCCTGTAAATTATCTGAGGAATGAATGAATAAGTCCAACATAAACTAAGTAAAAATGAAGTAGCCTTTTAAAAATCCTGATGATATTCAGTTTGGGATGACTGGCAGGTTATTATTTATGATTATGCAAAACTGTCATTGCTCCAACTGGCAGCAGATCTTTTTGAGTGTCAAGATCAGGTGTGTGTTGTTGGCCTTCCTCAGTTTGCTGCTTGACACATGGAAATCAACAATGCCTGGAACTGTAGACAGGAGTTTTGAGTATATGTGTGAGCCAACGTTGATTTTAGCTGCTCCAGGAAAAAATAATAAAAGATGTTTGTATCTCTATAATTGTAGGGATAGTGATTTCTGAAAAAGCTGTATGTCTGTGTTAAAATAAAAGTATGTTTCGACTCCCAACGAATATAAAAAACTGACAGGCAGTTGTTGACATCTGGCTGTGTCATAGCTCAGTTGTTTTCTCCTTATGTGGGTAAATATATATATACTTTCATTTTTAAAGAAAATTTTAACCCACCTCATCAATTCTAAAGAAGCGCAAAAGTATTATTTATAAGGGTTGTGTTTTGCGATGTATGCAGTATTATATGCTAGTACAGGAAAAGCCACTGAGGCAGAGAGAGAATTTGCTGTAAACTGGTTATAACTAATCTCTAACTTCTTTTAAACAGTGCTTGTGTTGAATGACTAAGTGACTTTCAATAGGGCTTGTGACATAGTGATTGTATGGGCAAATGCTTGCCATCTTGAAGTGTTTTAGTAATATAGCTCTTGCAAAGGCATTCCAGTAATTTCTTGATTCAATCCTTTCACTTTGTTGATTGTTTTTCCTTTTTTAAATTCCCCTTAACCTTGAGAAATGTAGTTATTTTTCATCACTTGCTTACATCAATTTGTAGCTGTTGATTATCACTGCAAGAAAACAGCTAACCTTTATTCCGCAAGACATTGGTGGTATCTCAAGGACACACCGAGCAGATGTCCCAGCATGGCTGGCTGTTTCCCATAACAAAATGAACAGAAGTGATAGGTGGATATATTGGATTGTGAATGGCCCATAGGGAAAAGGGGGGCTTAACTATGCTTGCTTTTGCATGGCAAACCTAGAACCAGTTTTGCTCCTTCTGTGCCAATGTGATTTATTCAGTAAAGTTTTATACTTGATAAAATAATGTCAACTGTCCAGTTGATGAATCTATAAAAAGAAATTTCTGGGAGACTATAAAACTATACTGAATAAACCACATTGGCACAGAAGGAGCGAAACCAGCTCTGGGTTTCCCATACAAAAGCAAACATAGTTAATTTCCCCCTTTCCTTAGCAGCAACCCACAGTCCAATACATCCACCTATCACTTCTGTTCATTTTATTATGGGAAACAGCCAGCCATGCTGGGACATCTGCTTGGTGTGGCCTTGAGATGCCAGCAATGTCTCATGGAAGCCAACAGTTACTTTGATACCATTCTTCTACCTTTGCAATCCATTTCCGCCCCCTCTCCCCCCATTTGTCAAGCTGTGAGAGAAACAAAAGTGTAAGTTAAAGTGTAAGTTATTCTTGACAATTTAGCCCTTGACTGATTTTTTCTTTTTGCTGTGCATTGACAGTCTTATCCAATGCCAAAACCATAACATGAAAGTTTATCTTCTTTGACTCATTTTCTTACTGGTGAGCCATATGTATATCACTGCCAAGGCTATTACCTTACATACTCTATTTTAAGTTTATCATTGTAATTTTCTCTAGGATTATGTCTTCTTTTCTGTTTTACCCTGCTTTATTTTTAAATCCCCCCCCCCAAATAAAATTATCTGCTGTATTCACTATGTTCACTAAACATAGATGTTTGCACTACCTTTGTACCTTAATATTTTTTGGCCCAGATTTTTCACTTTCTATTTTTATGTTCATAATGATCTTTTCTAAACCTTATTTATATTCAGCTAGCAAAGTAGCATATCTAAATGTTGACCTTTGCTTTTGATTTTAGTGTCAGCTTTACCAATCTGTTTATAATCAAGCCAAATAGAGGATAATGTATGTAACTTCCAAACCAAAATCGATAGGGAGAGTTGATCCCTAGGTGAGGGATCATAAAATGAGGCACGACTCTACAAGAGCTATGGGAAGGAAATATTTGCTGAATAATGTTATACAGGGTTTCAGTGGATTAATGAGATAAGAGTTCCAGGAAAAGTTTCCAATAGTCAAGACCAATAACCGAAAATCCTTAACCCAAAGAACCAGCTGACACTGGTCACTTGAAATATTTTGCTGACTTCCATTTTTGGTAGAAAGAGAACACTCTGCATGAAACTGCAATATGGAATATTAATAATTGTTTGAATTGTGACTGCCTGCATTCCAAGCAGTGAAGAATCAATGCTATTAGACAATCAGAGGTGGTATTCAGCAGGTTCCAACCAGTTCTGGAGAACTGGTAGTGGAAATTGTTAGTAGTTCAGAGAACTGGTAAATACCACCTCTGACTGGCCCCGCCCTCATCTATTCTCTGTTTCCTGAGTCCCAGCTGATCTGAAGGAAATGGGGATTTTGCAGTAAACTTCTCCTGGAGTCAGGAGGGAATGGAGATTTTACAGTATCCTTCCCCTGCCATACACACCAAGCCACACCCACCAAGCCATGCCATGCCCACCAAACCACGCCCACAGAACCAGTAGTAAAAAATTTTTAATCCCACCACTGTAGACAATGTATTGTAGTTTGTGATCAGCATACAAAAGGCATTAATTTTGCAGTCAAATAACTGTTTTTCAAGCTATCTGGAGTCAACTGACTATGCTAGATATCATTCAAATGCATTTGGTCACTGTTTAACCATGCATGGCTCTGTCTCACTCTCCTTCCAGAAATCTCTTAAGACATGGGGCCGGGGTGGTTGTGGAGCCCCTGTGTGAGCTTTTACGTATTGGCGAAGGTGGTTTTGGTGAAGTCAATTATGTAGTTTTTAATTTGCTTTTAATCTACATACTGGAATAATTGTATGCCTCTCAAATTCCTCTTGAAGTTGGACCTTCAAGAAATTCAATAAATCAATAAAAAAGATATGAAGTTGGATTAATTCTGTTCTCCAAGTCATATTGGACTCCAATAAAGGAAAATATTTGTAGCTCAGAAAGCACCAAGGATTCCTCATATTGGATTACATACTGGGATGAATCCAGCAGGTCCTGTCAGGTTCTGGAGAACTGGTAGTGGAAATTTTGAGTAGTTCGGAGAACTGGCAAATACCACCTCTGACTGGCCCCAGAGTGGGGTGGGAATGGAGATTTTGCAGTTCCCTTCCCCTGCCACACCCACCAAGCCACACCCACAGAACCGGCAGTAAAAAATTTTTGAATTTCACCACTGATTCTGTACTATACTGTGATGTCATCATTGCATCACTGTTGCAGAAGTCTTGAATGCTAATGGAGCAAACTGGCAAGGGTGATAGAAATGTTACACAGGAAGCACCGATAATGATAATGACTTGTGTCTGTCATCGTTTGCAGCCGAAAATTGGCTAACCATTGGAAAGCAACATATTCTAGCACCAAATTGTGTACTGTGCCCTGAATAGAAAACGTGCCCCAGTTCTGTACTACTTCATACTACCCAACCAATTTAACAATATCCTTTAACAATATTATTGATATATTCCAGTTTGTACTGTGTGACTGTGCAGCTCTGATGAAAAAGAATGGTCTTGACTTGCTCATTCTGTCTCCAAGCAATAATTAAAATTTGCTTTCATTCAATAACTAAAATCCTTGCAGAATCAGAAAGTACTGAGCAAGCTATAGGTCCAACTGTAAAGCAAATCTCAAGTCTCTTTGCCCTGCTTCCCATAAATGCATTCAGGTATGGAATCCAATGGATGTTTGCACGCGACTCACCACTGAATATTAGTTGATGCACCCCAATACTGTAGTAATAGAACTAGTAGTAGCAATGACTGACATACACTTAGTCACCTACGCTTAGGTGTGCATAGTTAGAACAATTAATCAATGGAACAGCTTGCCTCCAGAAGTTGTGAATGCTCCAACACTGGAAGTTTTTAAGAAGATGTTAGATAACCATTTGTCTGAAGTGGAGTAGGGTTTCCTGCCTAGGCAGGGGGTTGGACTAGAAGACCTCCAAGATCCCTTCCAACTCTGTTATTCTATTTTATAGTAATGTTAGGCTTGCACCATGAGCACTAGATGAGTGAACCAAATGTTTTGGTGGTGGCACCAGTTTACTTTTTCACTTCAGCTCTGAAGGCAGAACATTTGTTGCTTATTCAACAATTTAATTTAAAGAAAAATGTCTCCTTCCCAAAAATGGCCCTTTATTACTATTGCAGCTTTTCAATGCATTTGGGAAGGAATAGAGACAATTTTTGTAATCTGGTTTTTAATATATGTTACTCAGTGGTGGGATTCAAATAATTTAACAATTCTCTGCCCTAATGATTTCTTACGACAACCAGTTCACCAACCTGTTCAGAAAGTTAACAACCGGTTCTCCCGAAGTGGTGCGAACTGGCTGAATCTCACCACTGATGTTACTATATGTTAAAAAATATTGTTACATTTTTGTTGCTAATTTCGTACCAGCAGAAATACCCTGCCAGAGGTGGTATTCAGCCAGTTCTGACTGTTTCAGGCGAACCAGTAGTGGAAATTTTAACTGGTTTAGAGAACTGGCAAATACCACCTCTGACTACTAAAATGGGCTACTAAATTGGCCATGCTTACCCAGTCACATGACAACCTGGCCATGCCCACCAAGCCACTCCCACAGAACTCATACTAAAAAAAATTGAATCCCACCATTGTGCCCTGCCCTATGCAAATGAATATTCTTAACACATTGAGTTCGATGAAAGGATTGCAGATTGCCTTCAAGTTGCTTTGAAGGTGACCAGAAACAATTATGGTGTTGAAATGCCTTAAAATGTCTTCCACCTATTTTACCAAAAATGAAAATGAAAACTACTTCTTTGCGATGTAATCCATGCTAGTTGCTGTGACGATGTGCATGAATATCAAACTGTGTAGGGAAAAGACTATTTTCAAGAGGTAGGACATTACATTGGCATTTATAATATGGCTTTCCTTTGGTTAATAGGTAGCATTTGCTACTTGTGATGCTTTATGGAGAGAGTAAAAAATCTGTTGATCTATAAATAATAAAAGTGAATGGAAGCAGTTAATGTACGTAATGTTTGCACCAAGGCAGAATGTTTGCATCAAAGTGGAGTTCTCCTTAGTGTATTAATATTAATTTATGATTAACCTGAAGTTTTTTCTTCTGTACCATAATTCAGCCAATACACAGGTCATAGAGTAATGGCAGTAACTACTTTACTACTGAGAATGTTATATTCATTACAGTTAGATAATCCAATAGTCTGAAGAGCATTTTGTCCCAATTAAATGTTCGCATAATCAACTTATTATTCATCTATCCATTCATTTCTACCCAATAGTGGAAACCCTTTGTGCAAATTATGATGTTAATTGATACTGAAAAAGAATTCTAGGATGTCACTTGTAATGTAGTTCCAAATTGCATTATACATTTCTCTTCTCAGGAAATAATTGAAATTCTTATGCTCATTTCCTATGGACAGTGACAATTATATTTCTGAGACATCATGACAGTTTATGTAATAGAATGCTATCTGATACTATCTGGCATGATACACCCTGTCACATGTTAAATCAGCTTACTATGACCATCTCACTCCATGGACTTTCATTTCCATATTTAATTTCAGGCAACCACCAAGCCAAGGATATGTTCACATCTGGATATTAGTGCTCAAGTTGGCAGAGACACTTGCTAACCTCAGGTCCTTGAACTGCTTGGTCCAGAACAAAAAGACCTTTTGACTAGACAAATAACTAACTCTGGGCCTGACACTGAGACATAGAGCCAAAGAACAGCCCTAATCAGATAAACATTTATGCTCCTGGATTGTAAGGTAACATATAGGTAATTTCACCCAATACTTTATCCAGATAGGATATTTACAGAATAGAATAGAATAGAATAGAATAGAATAGAATAGAATAGAATAGAATACTTTCTTGGTCAAGTGTGATTGGACACACAAGTAATTTATCTTTGGTGTATATGCTCTCAGTGTACATAAGTAGAATAAAATATGTTTACCGAAAATAAAAAGATACAGCACTTAGTAATTGTGAAGGTTACTGATAAGCTATCAAATCATATTAGGAAACAAATAAAAACAATATCAATTGAAAGATACAAGCAACATGGTTATAGTAATAAGTTGGAAGAGATAGATAATAGTAAGGAAGAGAAGAAGAATAGTAGTACAGTCTTAGTAAATTATTTGACAGTCTTGTGGGAATTAGTTGTTAAGCAGAGTGATGGCAAAATGTTCTTGTGTCTAGTTGTTCTGATGTGCAGTGCCCTATAGCGTCGTTTTGAGGGTAGAAGTTGAAACAATTTATGTCCAGGATGCGAGGAGTCTGTAGATCTTTTCACAGACCTCTTTTTGACTCGTGCAGTATACAGGTCCTCAATGGAAGGCAGGTTGGTAGCAATTGTTTTTTCTGCAGTTCTAATTATCCATTGAAGTCTGTGTGTCACAAACTGAGGACAACACTCATATCCTCTGATTGCCAACTATATACTTCAGCCAGAAATCAGCATTTAAAGCTGCTAATTGACAGAACAGCTCATTGGGACCCCATCAATGAGTTATTTTACTTCCTCCAAAGAACAAACACAGGGACAGTAAGAATGATTTCCAAATTTACAGCTAAAACCATTCAACTGAGAACTCTCTCTCTAGATCAGAATATTTTTACACCCCAACACACTGTAGTATTTTAGCATTTTAATATAATGTAGTCATTAGACTAAACCAGGGGTAGTCAGCCTTTTTATACCTAATGCCCATTTTTGAATCTCTTTTAGTAGTGACATTTTCTAACCGCCCACCGGTTCTACAGTAATGGTGATTTATAAAGTAGGGAAGTCAATTAAATTTTAAAAAGGAAAGTGCTTCAGTATTGCACAAAACCCTACCGCCCACCATGAAAGCTGGAATGCCCACTAGTGGGCGGTAGGGACCAGGTTGACTACCACTGGACTAAACTATAAACTAAGCTCACTAATCTGGTCTTCAAAATGCTTGTTCTCTTTTCTGGTTCTTATTGGCTGCTTATATTTGGAATTCTGCTAAGCTCATTTTCATAAAACAATTTCTCTCCTTTAAATAATACTCATTCTCCCTCCCTCCCTCCCTCCCTCCCTCTCTCTTTTTCGTCCTGGTATCCTTAAATTCCAGGTCAATGTCTGAATTCTTTTCTCATATCTCTTTCTACCCTATTCCCTCCTGTATCTCTTTCAGCCTGATGGCTTGCTGAAAGGCACAGACTACCCTCAGTTTTAGTTTAAAAAAATAAATATTAGTATTTAGCACTTTAAAACAAATACATTCAAATAGTCCATTGTACTGTTTCTTCTGTATATGAAACATTTGTACCAAACCTATGACTACTATTGGATTGGTCCATTTTTTCACTCTTTTATATATGAATATAAACGTTTTCAATCAGTGGCATAAATCTTTTGGCTCCTACAATACTTCATAAAAATAGTGATTGGCAAATTGAATTTGCAATGCAGTTATCAAGCTGGATGTCTGAATATGATTTGCTGATAAGAACCTTGCTAACCCAGTCATTCTTTTCTCCTCAAATGTTGGATACTACCAAGCAATAAATATCATTGGATAAGCACCAATTTCTAGTGAAATACAGTAAGGTCAGTTTAAAAAAAGCAACATCAGTATTATGCTAAATAAAGGGATTTAGGAAAGAAGAGATGAAGAGACAGAAATTGGCTCCAGGTCCTGGCAAAGCTTCAAATACCTTCCCTTTCCCACCCCCAAATGAGTTCAGTTATTCCAAAGTCTGAATTTAGATAGATCTGTTATACACAGAAAATAGTGGCAAGCAAAAAATAACATTTTCCCCCCCTGTGAAATCAAACTGCATTGGATCACATGAACTTTCAAGCAGCTGCTCTTAAAACATTTCTAAAATTCCATTTGTCAAGCCAATAGTATCACAGCCACCTGAAAGGGAAGCTGCTTTTATTCAGAAAGTTTACATTTAAACTTTAGATCCCGGGTGTCAAACTTGCCACGTTGTGTTACCATCATGTGATGCATTGTGATGTTTTTCCCTTTGTGAAACTGGGGTCGGCGTGGTCTGAACATCATGCATCCAGCCTGTGGGCCACCAGTTTGACACCCCTGCTTTAGATTCTTTAGATATAGTAATATGGACTGGTAAGAGCCTTTTTTCTCAGCTTTCCTTATAGGGTGCATTCAGAATTGTTTTCTTTTTGGGCAAGGAGCAATGTCTCCTGGAAAACCAGTTTGGTATAGTGGCTAAGATGCTGAGCTAGAAACTGGAAGACTGTGATTTGAGCTTGTCAACTGGAAAGCTGGCAGTCCAGATTTGAATCCAGGTTAAACCCTTGGTAACAGGGTGGGTTCCTGTTATTTGCCCCAACCTCTGTGAACCTAGTAGTTTGAAAGCAAGCAAATGCAGGTAGACAAACACTTTGGTAGGAAGGAAACAGTGTTTTGTGCACCTCAGTGTATAGTCATGCTGGTCATTTGACCACAGAAGTGTCTTTGGTGGTTCCCTTAACTAAAAATGGAGATAAGCATCACCCCCCCTAAAGTCAGACACAACTGGACAAGGGAAACCTTTATCTTTACCTTTTTACTTAGACATTAAACCTGGCTGACTGACTATGAGCTAGTTACTTTCTCTCAGCCCACTTTACCTCACATGGTTGTCATTTTGGGGAAACAAGAGTCAGGGACATTAAATATGTGTGCAGTATTATGTGACAAAAGGAGCCCTCTTATTTAATACTATGACTTCATCCACATGTCACATAAGTCACAATTGCTTTCATTAGTTATTATTAACAGTATTTATCATTGTCTGTCTAGCTGTCTAGTTACCTGATTCTTCCAAAATGGCCTACAAGCATATATATATACATATTTATGTCAGAGCATTTGGTATGCCCAAATATGGGAGGAAGGGAGCTTTCTGCTACCCATTTTGCCTTTCAGCTCCAACCTAGGAGCCTTTCAGGCAGAAAACCATTTTGTGTGCATTTGTACTGATAGATAAATAAATAAAGAGAAACTATGATAGATCTATTTTGAGCTGTTTAGCTCTCATCAGATAGTCATACCCTTACTGGGATTCGAACTCAGGCTGTTTGCATGTCAGGCAGCAGCCTTAACCATTAGGCCATGAGTTCTACTCCCTTATCAGCTGAGCCAGGGAAACAAGTCAATGTTTATGTCAGAGCACCTGGTATGGCCAAATATGGGAGGAAGGGAGCTTACTGCTACCCATTTTGCCTTTCAAATAGATCTATCATAGTCTCTCTTTATTTATTTATCTATCAGTACAAATGCACACAAAATGGTTTTCTGCCTGAAAGGCTCCTAGGTGATGAGCCGAAAGGCAGAAAAAGAGAGCAGTATGCTTCCTCCCTTAATTGGGGCTTAACAGGGTGTTGTGACACAAATATACACGCACGCACACACACACACACACACACACACACACACACCATAAATAAAGGTTAGATGCTATCAAATTGAGCTAGAGTTCTGTTATCCACACAGAGAAATGTTTTCCATCTTGACCTTTCTTCACACATAGAGTGGAGCTTTCAAGGTCAATCTTGTAATCCTCTTGATCCATTCACCTTATTTGTTGTTCTCCCTTTCTATTTCTTCCAACAAAGCTCACTCCTTTTTTTCTTAATCCATCATCTGCTCTTATCTGCTCGTTGATCATCACCCCAATGGAACAGTCAATTTTTATGTGGTCTAGGGATGATTGATTACTTCGTCCTGCAGTCCATGGCACTCCTAGTAGTCTTCTCCAAATCCATAATTCAAACATGTTTATCTTCTTTCTCTTTTTCAGTGTCCTCTTTTCCAGTCATACATTATTACCAGGAAATCAATTTCTTTAATTTTTCTGAACTTTGTTGTCTTTAGGGTATCCTTATTCTTCATGATCTGGTCTTATATTGTCATTGCCTTTTCCCCTATGATTAATCTCTTCTTTATTTCTCTAGCACACTGTCCTTTTTAATTTATTATTGAATTCAAGGGAACAAAACTATCTGCCACCTTTGCTGTTCCATCCACAACCATAAATTTACTAACATGCTGGTTGACATTATATTCCTCTCCTCTGTATTTTCACAGCCCATTTTTACTTGCATACAGATGTAAAAATACAAAAACTAAATATTAAAACTACTACTCTCTGAAATCCATTACATATATCAACTAGTAGCAATGATTGAGAGGGGAAGATGATGCCAGTTAGGGCAACTTTCTCTGACATTTTTTAAATCATTATTTCTGTTTCCTAGGTATATAACAGCATAGTGAGTCATAAGTTGGTTTATTGTCAACCACAGCAAGAAAGATGAGTGAACTTCAAGTCCCAGAATGCTGACTGGGGAATTCTGGGAATTGAAGTCCACTCGTGTTAATGTTGTTGAGGTTAATATATTTTACAAAGACAATCCTTTGTAATGTAGAAGAGACGATAATACTCTTCCACACCACAAAGAATTTTTCAGAAGTTCTAAAACTGTAGTACAATCAGACACTGTAGTACAGGGGTGGACAAACTTTGCAACTTTAAGCCTGAAGGACTTCAGCTCCCAGACTTCTCCAGCCAGCTTTGCTGGCTGGAGAAGTTTGGGAGCTAAAGTCCTTCAGACTTAAAGTTGCAAAGGTTGGAGACCCCTGGTGTAGAACAATCAGACATTGTTTAAGATCACGATGAAAACAAAAGATAAAGTTTCTGAAAGCTTGTTCCAGTAAATCTATGGTAAATGTCATTAAAATGCTTCAGGGATATAATACCAATCTACGAGAATGTTGTTTTTATTTGGCTTGATCAAAAGTGTAAAAAAAATCTACATGTGCAGAATGCCCATTACTAATAAATATTTTGCATAATAAAAATGTTTAACTGATTTTTAAATATATAAATCTTATATTTAGAGTAAGACATGCAGCTGAATGTCTTATGATTATCCTGAATATAATTAAATTAACATCTATAATGTTCCTAGTTTTCTTTTTTTAAAACAAACATGTTTTTATTAAATGCAAACATATGAGTAAACATTTCTCAGTACATAGCATTAAATAATAATGAGACTTTAATATTTCGATAACACCTTCTTTTAAAGCTGCCCAAGAAAACATCAGTTAAATTACTTTCCTAGCCCCCTCTAATGCAGATTCATAAAGAAGTTACATTCAAAAATGCAAACATAAAATCGCTCCACTGAGAAAAGTACAGCCAAATTGCAGTGTGGGAAAAGCTATAAAACAGCATGATCTTGAGAAGTGACTAGAGTCTAAATTCTAAATATGTCCGCACCTTTTTATCATTACTTGTAATTGTCTGTTACTGACACACTTGCGTTCATATAGTTGAAAAAATGGCATTTTCAGGCTCCAGTAAGACACATGAATGTGGAACAGAAAGGAAGGAAGGAAGGAAGGAAGGAAGGGAGGGAGGAAGGAAGGAAGGAAGGAAGGAAGGAAGGAAGGAAGGAGAAATCAATCAATGGTGCTTTTTAAATTTGTTGACATTTATTTCAGTACCTAGTCAACTTACTGCAGGAGACCCTATGCCAGGGATGTCCAAACTTGGGAACTTTAAGACTTGTGGACTTCAACTCCCAGAATTCCCCAGCCAGCTATGCTGGCTGGGGAATTCTGGGAGTTGAAGTCCACAAGTCTTAAAGTTCCCAAGTTTGGACATCCCTGCCCTATGCCAATGATGGCTAACTTTTTCGTCAAGGTGTGCTGAAAGCATGGGGAGTGTGGGAAGGTCACACGTGCGTGTGTCCACATCCATAATGCAATTCCCCTCCCATCTGCGCATGCTTGCGGGCCTCATTGAAGCTTCCGGACTTCTGGGAAGTGCATTGGTCCATGTTTGCCCTCCACAGGCTTCAGGAAAGCCTCCTAAAGCCTCCAGAGGGAGAAAAATGGCCCAATGGGAAATTTGGAAGTTCATTCCTATTGGGCTATTTTTTGCCCTACCCAGGCTTCAGGGAAGCCTCCTGAAACCTGCGGAGGGCAAAAAAAAGCACAACACGCAATCTGGAATTTCAGGAATGGACTTCAGGGAATTGACTTCTGGGTTGCCTGTTGGGCCATTTTACTCCCTCTGGAGGCTTCAGAAGGTGTCACTGAAGCCTCTGGAGGATGAAAAACAGCCCAATGTGCAAACTAGAAGTCCATTCCCAAATATCCGGTTTGAGCATTGGGTGGTTTGGGATGAAAAATGGCCAAAAATCAAGGCTAAAAATCAGCTTGCCAGCGCACACGTGTGCACTGAAGCTGACAGGGCAATGCCTTGCGTGCCATAGGTTCATGATCACGGCACTATGCCATTCCAGACAAGTGGCTGTCCAGTCTCTTCTTAAAAACTTCCAGTGATGGAGCACCCACATCTTCTGAAGGGAAGCCATTCCACTGGTTAATTTTTCTCATTGTCAGAAAACTTCTAGATTGCTTCTCTCCTTGATTAGTTTCCATATACAGTGGTACCTTGGTTCACGAACGCTTCTGTTCACGAACAACTCGGTTCACGAACAGAAAAGTTCATCAAAATATGCTCCGGTTCACAAACTCCGCTTCAGTTCACGAACAGAAAAGTTCATCAAAATATGCTCCGGTTCACAAACTCTGCTTCGGTTCGCGACCAGAGTCAGTTCAAGAATTAAAACCAAAAAAAAGATCAGAACGGATTAACCGGATTTACATTAAACCCTATGGGAAACTGTGCCTCGGTTCACGACCAATTCGGTTCGCGACCAGAGTCAGTTCAAGAATTAAAACAAAAAAAAAGATCAGAACGGATTAACCGGATTTACATTAAACCCTATGGGAAACTGTGCCTCGGTTCACGACCAATTTGGCTCGCGACCAGAGTCAGTTCACGAATTAAGTTCGTGAACCGAGGTACCACTGTACTTGCTTCTTGTTTTACCCTCTGGGCTTTGATGGTTTTATAGCATTCAAGGACAAAGGAACTGAAGCCTACCAGCTTTGAAAACCCTACCATATTTGACACTACACTCAAATATGTAGTGTATGTTTGGGGGAAAAATAAGTAACATGGGAAGAGTGAGCTGAAAGGCAAAGTTTTAGCCACAGACCATTGTTTATCAACGAAGCAGCAAAATGTACCCCAGAATAACACTTGGTAGAATAGTAGGTAGAGAAGTCCTTGCAAAAGGTACTCAGATGCCATGACATGTCCTAACCTACAAACATCAGAATTGTTCAGACACTCTGTGAAAGTGAAAGTTGGACTTTTCATGATAGAAATAATATTGCTGCTTTTAAATTTGGTTTAAAATTGAGATCATCCGAAGAAAAGTGAGGGCAACCGTATTGAAATTTCTGGTCCTATTTCAGTAATTTCTTAGGTACTAAGAAATGAAGCCTCTTGCGTTCTCTCTCTCCCCTAATCATCTATCTAATAAATATAAACAGTAGTTGTTATGGTATACATTTTAAATAAAAATATAAATCCACAAATGCAGGAATTTCTCGCGGGAGCATGCTTTCTACTTTAATAAACACTGGGCTTTGAGGACCCCAATTTGGCTCTGAGAACAAAACAGCTTCCTGGTGCAACTATTTCCTCAGCGTTATAAAGGCAGTAGAAATATGTAAACATCCAAGTGATTTTAATAGGTTGAAGGGTTATCAAGTGTTATCTTCATGGTGGTTAGGACGTGGGCAGAGAATATTTAAGGATATCTGTTGCCAAGTTCTCTTTCAGATCTACCCTGAAGAAGCCAGCAGCATGGCTAGTGAGAAGTTGAGGTGCTGTCTCAGTGTTTGGAGGCTGTACGGATCTGGATGGGTAGTAATAAACTCAAGCTCAACCCGTCCAAGACCGAGTGGCTGTGGTTTCCGGCATCCGGGTGATGCCGTCAAGGTGCTGTCCCAGTGTTTGGAGGCCATACGGATCTGGATGGGTAGTAATAAACTCAAGCTCAACCCGTTCAAGACCGAGTGGCTGTGGTTTCCGGCACCCCGGTTCAGCCAGATAAGTCCAACACTGGCCATTGGGGGCGAACAACTGGCCCCCGTGGAGAGGGTGCGCAACTTGGGTGTCCTCCTGGATTCCCGGCTGTCCATGGAGGACCATGTGGCGGCCGTGGCCAGGAGGGCATTTTATCAGGTATGCCTGATACGCCAGTTGCGCCCCTTACTGGACCAGGGGCCCTTCGCACAGTCACTCAAGCGCTTGTGACTTCTCGGCTGTATTACTGTAACGCTCTCTACATGGGGCTCCCCTTGAGGTGCACTCAAAAGCTACAGCAAGTTCAGAATGCGGCCGCGCGGGTGATTATGGGTGCCCCAAGGCAAGCCCACATAACACCTCTCCTGCGCGAGCTGCACTGGCTGCCTGTGGCCTTTCGAGTGCGTTTCAAGGTGTTGACGACCATCTTCAAATCGCTCCATGGCTCGGGGCCTAGCTATATACGAGACCACCTTCTGCCCCATACATCCCTTCGTCCGATCCGCTCCCACAGAGAGGGTCTTCTCTGGGTACCGTCGGCCGGGCAATGCCGGTTGGCAACACACCTTCTCTGTGGCAGGCCCGGCCCTCTGGAACGACCTACCCCTGACCTTCGCACTACCTCGGACCTCCGCCTCTTCCGCCAACGTCTTAAGACATATCTATTCCAACAAGCCGGCCTAGCGTAGCCCCCCATTTCTGACTCTATCTATAAATTTTAACTTTCAGGGTTTTAAATGGGTTTTTAGCACGGGTTTTAATTTAATTTAATATGTTTTAATAGTGTATATTGTCGTTTGTTATGGTTTTAATAATGCCTGTGCGCCGCCCTGAGTCCTAACAAGGAGAAGGGCGGGGTATACATAAATAAATAAATAAATAAATAAATAAATAAATAAATAAATAAATAAATAAATAAGTAAGTAAGTAAGTAAGTAAGTAAGTAAGTAAGTAAGTAAGTAAGTAAGTAAGTGTCAGCACATACTGTATTTATTGTCTCATGCAGAATTGCTTAGAAGTTATTTTGCCAATAAAGAGATGTGAACTACTGCTCTTCCTGTCCCTCTGTACTTTAATTGCCACATGGAGTGATAAATAGTTTCAGATGGTACGTTGATTGGTCCAAAAAGAGAGGGGAAAAAACCACCCTTTCCCTTCATCTTGGATAAAGTTTTAAGGCTTTATTGCACTGACCAGACAGTATTAGGGATGGTAGCTTGCATGCAAAAGATGAAATTGCTGCATTTTCTTGGTCTCTGCTCAATTCTCCCCCCATCAAAAGCTGTTTTCCACTTATTTTCAGAGATATTCCATGAATATCTTCATTGTTTTGCTTGATGAACTATTGTCCAAACAATTGGGAGATCAAAGAAAACAATTGGGGAGTTGGGTAGCAGATGCCTTTCAGAGTGTACTCAAAGCATTTCTTTTCACCTAGTGATCATAATTGAATTGTATTATACTAATAAGAGAAACTACATTTCAGTCTTTTTGGGCCAGGTACTGGCTGTGTTAAGTATAAAGAAGAAGAAAAACACACGCTAATGTTTCTTTTGAAGTCTTTCCTTTAATCTCTTTGCGCTTCAGAGTGCTGATCTATTTTCTTTTACTCCCAATAATGCAAGTCACGAGATTTCTTTTTATAAAGAAAAAATATGGATATCAACAATAAACTGATTTAGGTTACATATTATGAGACAATGACTTCAGACTTTGTGTCTATATTGTATGTGGATCACACTATCATTTCAGTTTTAATTAAAGGATTATGGTAATAAGTCTTATTCAGAATGGCAGCCTAGATCAGCAGCTTTCCCTTCTTCCAAATTATTTTCTCTAGGGGCATTTCATTTGTCTTGGTTATATACATATGTTCTATTTAGCATTTCTAATAGTAAAAAAAACACCCTCTCCTCAGCCTCCTACCCCACCTCAGATAATATAGCTATGTTTTTCCTGATGCCATGAGCAAAATGCAACACAGTTTGATCTCTCCTTATCACACATAACAGAAAATCCCAAGATCCCCTTGGCCTATTCATTAGATTTGCTAGGGAATGTGTCAGGCAACCGTTTGTAATAAGCATAAATAATGAAGTTATATCTTAGTCTAGCAAGGAACCATGTCTATTTCTCTCCTCTTTGAAAATAACTAAACAGTTCAATCCATGCCCACTGTTTTTTTAATGCAAATGCTCCAGTACTTTCAGGGTTTATAGTTTCAAATACAAACTTCTCTTAGGGATAAATGGTGGCAGTGCATTTTATTTATTTTGTTTTTTTCAGAGAGCAAGCATAAATATATACAAAGAACAGGATTGATCAGTCACCTGGGGTGTGGACCAACCTAGCATACACATCACAATCTTCTACGGCCATTTGCTTTAACATTTCCTATCCATAAACTCATAGGAATGAATATATATATATACATGTACAGTATATTTATTTATTTATTTATTTATATTCGATTTATATACCGCTCCTTCTCCATCGAAATGGACTCAGGGCGGTGCATAGGGGATTAAAAATCATCAATAAATAACAATAAATACAATAATAATAATTAAAAAGAAATGAAATTAAGAACCTGTGCTAAAAATGTTCCCATTAAAATTCTAAAATCCATTTACTAATTAATATATATAACAATATGTATGTATGCATGCATGTATGTATGCATGTATGTATAAACAATTTGAGATATTTATCCATAAACTCATAGGAATGTCTGTCTGTGTGTGTGTGTGTGTGTGTGTGTCTGTCTGTATGAAATAAATGATTTGAGATATTTATCCCTGCCAACAATGAAATCTTGCTTGTAATAATTATTCTGAGATATCTGAAAGAATTCAAATAATATCTAAGATTCATTTGTACGATTTCTATAGCTCCCTGGAGCCATGGAGGCACAATGGTTACAATGCAGTACTGCAGGCTACTTCTGCTGATTGCTGGGTGCCTGCAATTTGACAGTTCAAATCTCACCAGGCTGAAGGTGACTCAGCCTTCCATCCATCCTTCTGAGGTCGGTAAAATGGGCACCGAGATTGTTGGGGGAAGTAGGCTGACTCGGTAAACCCTTTAGAGAATGCTGTAAAGCTCTGTGAAGCAGTATATAAGCAGTATATAATATTATTGCTGTGAGAGTCCCCGCTCTCGCAGGTTTGGCCCTCCGAACTATCGAGGGCCCGTCTTGAGGAAGGATTCATTAATCCGGAGAGACGGGCGAAGCGCAGCCTTAGGGGTTTTTTAATTAGGAAATTTCTGTCTATTTTAGGGGGCACTAGGGAGGGGGGTGGGCATAGACAGATTGAGACAAAAGAATCACGTGAAAGAAAGGGCCGGACTGTAGCCGACGGGAGGAGACGGAAGGTACCGATTTGAGGGGGGAACCATGAGTCGTGCCATTAGAGGGCATTCCAATCCAGAGGGTCGTGGGGAGGGGCAGGGCCGAGGGGAGACCATCCTCCCGGTTGTTGGCACGCAGCCGTTGGTTACGAACGGTCGAGTGCCACAACCCCTGCAGGCTAGGTGGTCAGGGAATACAGAGCCTGGGCCTGCGGCTGATGTTTTGCAATGCCAGGTCCGTGGTCAACAAAGCCCCCCTCGTTCATGACCTTGTGTCAGAGGGGGAGCCGGACCTGGTAGGAATTGCGGAAACCTGGTTGGGCCACGAGGGAGGACTTCCCCTCGTTGAAATGTGCCCACCAGGCTACCGCGCTTTTCATCAGCCCCGGGTCCAAGGTAGGGGTGGTGGGGTAGCGGTCATTATCAAGGAAGGTCTTGAGCCAAGAGAGACCATTGTGCCACAGACTACCGGTTGCGAGTCCCTCTGCATGAAGTGGGGCCTAGGGAAGCAGTTGGGCTTGCTGGTTATATACCTGGCTCCTCGCTATGTAGCAGCAGCCCTGCCCGAGCTCCTGGAGGTGATCGCTACAGTGGCAGTGGAGACCCCCAGACTTATAGTCATGGGGGACTTTAATCTGCCATCGTTGGGCGAATCATCCGAGGTAGCTCGGGAGTTCATGGCTTCCATGACGGCCATGGACCTGACCCAACTAATTCAAGGCCCCACCCACGAGGGTGGACACACACCGGACCTCATTTTTGTCTCAGGCCAATGGAAGAGTGATCTGGGTATAGGGGACATAGTCATCACACCCTTGTCATGGTCAGACCACTCACTTCTCCGGCTCGACTTTCCGACCGCTACTCCCCTCCGCGAGGAGGCGGCACCAGAACCACCTATCTGGTTCCGCCCCAGGCGCCTGATGGACCCGGATGGGTTCCAGATGGCGCTTGGGCCACTTCCTGTACCCCTGACCCGCGCCCCGATGGAGGACCTCGTGGCCGCATGGAATATTGCGACCACGGGAGCCTTGCATCGGGTCGCGCCCTTGCGGCCTCTCTTGCGGCGCCAAGCCACCCCGGCTCCTTGGTTTACCGAGGAGCTGAGGGCGATGAAACACCGCAAGAGATGCCTAGAGGGAAGATGGAGGGCTACTCGCTCTGAATCTGACCGGACACAGGTAAGAGCCCATTTACGGACTTACATTGTGGCACTGAGAGTGGCCAAATGCCATCATTGCGCTACTCTCATAGCATCCGCAGAAAACCGCCCTGCCGCCCTGTTTAGGGTGACCCGTTCCCTCCTTCAACAGAGGGTGCGGGAAGCCCCGCTACAGGGTAGAGCAGAGGAATTTGTGACTTTTCTGCAGGACAAAACCGCTCAGATACAGAACGAGTTAACCCCCATTCATGGCCCAGTGGGGTGCCACGAGGCTGATCTTGTTTGGGAGGAATTTGACTCCGTTGCTTCCGAGGATATGGACAGGTTACGTGGGCGACTGCGAGCCACCACATGTTTATTGGACCCGTGTCCCTCCTGGCTTGTACTGGCATCCTGGGAGGTGACACGAGGCTGGCTCCAAGAGGTCGTCAACGCTTCTTTAAGTGAGGGTTCCTTGCCTGCTTCCCTAAAAGAGGCTATGGTGAGGCCCCTCCTTAAGAAGCCCTCTTTGGATCCAGCTCTTTTAACCAACTATCGTCCCGTCTCCAACCTTCCCTTTTGGCGAAGGTTGTTGAGAGTGTGGTGGCACAACAGTTTCCCCGTCACCTGGAGGAAGTTGATTATCTAGACCCGCGCCAGTCCGGCTTTCGGCACGGGCATAGCACCGAGACGGCATTGGTCGCGTTGGTGGATGATCTCTGGAGGGCCAGAGATGGGGGTTGTTCCTCCATCCTGGTCCTATTAGACCTCTCGGCGGCTTTCGATACCATCGACCATGGTATCCTATTGCATCGGCTGGGGGGGTTGGGGGTGGGAGGCACCGTTTTACGGTGGTTCTCCTCCTACCTCTCTGGCTGATCGCAATTTGTGTTGGCAGGAGAGCAGAGGTCGACCCCGAGACCCCTCACATGTGGGGTGCCTCAGGGGTCGGTCCTCTCGCCTCTCCTGTTTAATGCATACATGAAGCCGCTGGGTGAGATCATCCGTGGTTTTGGGGTAGAGTACCATCTCTACGCTGATGATACTCAGCTGTATATATCTACCCCAAACCACCCCAACGATGCCGTAGCGGTGATGTGCCAGTGCCTGGAAGCCGTGCGGATCTGGATGGGAAGTAACAGACTCAGGCTCAACCCGACCAAGACCGAGTGGCTGTGGTTTCCGGCTGCCCGATTCAACCAGCTTTCTCCAACGCTGGCCATAGGGGGCGAACATCTTGCCCCTGTGGATGGGGCGCGCAATTTGGGTGTCCTCCTGGATACTCGGCTGTCTATGGAAGAGCAAGTGACAGCCGTAGCCAGGAAAGCGTTTTACCAGGTTCGCCTGGTTCGCCAATTGCGCCCCCTATTGGATCGGGACGCCCTTTGCACAGTCACTCATGCCCTCGTGACATCCCGACTGGACTATTGTAACTCTCTCTACATGGGGCTCCCCTTGAGGTGCACCCGGAGGCTTCAGTTAGTTCAGAATGCAGCCGCGCGAGCAATTATGGGAACCACTAGGTTTACCCACATTACACCGCTCTTGCGCGAGCTGCACTGGCTGCCTGTCGTCTTCCGGGTGCGCTTCAAGGTGTTAGTCATCATCTTTAAAGCGCTCCATGGCTCGGGACCTAGCTATCTGCGGGATCGGATCCTGCCTCACACATCCTCACGGCCGATTCGCTCCCACAGAGAGGGACTTCTCCGGGTGCCGTCCACTAGACTTTGTCAGCGGGTGACGCCCAGGGGAAGGGCTCTCTCTGTGGCGGGCCCGGCCCTCTGGAACGACCTTCCCCCCGATATTAGAACGACCACGGACCTCCGCTCCTTCCGCCTGAAATTGAAGACTCATCTTTTCCGCCTGGCCGGCCTAGGGTAGTCTCTCTCTCTATGGGTTTTTAAATGTATATTTATATTTAGTGGGGATTTTTAGTTAAGGGATTTTAGCACAGGAATTAGTTTAATCTGTTTTAAATTGGTATGTATTTTGTATATTTATTGTTTTAATTCTCCCTGTGCACCGCCCCGAGTCCCTGTGGGGAGAGGGAGCGGTCAATAAATTCAACTATTATTATTATTATTATTATTATTATTATTATTATTATTATTATTATTATTATTATTATTATTATTATTATTATTATTATTATTATTATTATTATTATTATTATATAAGTCTAAGTGCTAAGTCTAAGTCCCTTAGATCTAACAGGGTGTATTTTATTCAAATTAAATGGAATTTTTGAAAATGTACTGTAGCACTACCTTTTCATGAAGAGCATTGCTATTTATCAATGAAGTAAAAGTAACATTGACATATAGCATATGGCATACAGCATACAGCATACAACATACAGCGCAGCACATCCCAGCACAACACAGCACAACACAACACAACATAATATAAACACGATAGAGTATAATATAATAGCAATTTGTGTTCTGTTCCACTCACTTTACTTCAAATGCCTTTACATTGTGAACAATGGTCTTCTTTTAGGGGACAGATTAATAAAATGGAGAAAGCAGTTCTACATAATCTGATGTGTGAAAAACAAAATCAATTTTGATAATCTTAACTAATGGGTTAAAGTTACATTTCAATTCAACAAAGGAAAATTCAATTCATCTAAGGCATACTCTAATAATTTAATTATCATATTGAAGGCTTTTCCTGAATCCAATGAACATCACCAAAGGTACTTGATTGTATAGCAAGTATATCACTAATAGTCTTACATTAACTATGGCTTGTCACCCTTTTATAAAACCAGATTGTGATGGATGAAATATTGATCGCAATATAGTTCGAAGTCTTCAAATCAAAGTTGTTGTTAACATTTTAGTGCCTCAGTTAACAAACCAACAGGGCCATCACTTGCAGAACTCTGCAGGAAATTTCCCTTTACTTAGAATTATGGTTATGAAAAAATAAATAATAGAAAAAGGAAAACCTTTGTCAAAAGATAGCATTATAAATCATCAAAAATACAGCAGCAAGATTCAAAAAATAAAAATTGGAACATGTAAATAAATGTTTGAACTAGAAATCTGTAACAGAAGAATCAAGAAATGGCCCTGGGTGGCCACCATCCATCTCCGCTTGATTCTGATTTGGGCTCTACCACAACTAACAATTTTCTTCTGCCTTTTATTGTAAACCAGTTTGGGAATAAACTTCTTAACTTCTATGAACTTCTTAAGTTTTACTGCTTAACTTCTTCATAACAATGTTGGACAGTAGTGAAAATTTCACTCGGGGTTGAATTGATGCATAAACCTACACAATATGTAAAATCTATCTCCAAACTTTATCTAGGCTAAAGTGAGAAAATCTTACAAAAGAGATTTTGCATAAGCAACACTGAAGCCTGATCTAGGCCAGTATTAATAACATAAAGGTAAAGGTTCCCCTTGCACATATGTGCTAGTCATTCTTCTAGAGGGTGATGCTCATCTCCGTTTCAAAACCGAAGAGCCAGCACTGTTCAAAGACGTTCCGTGGTCATGTGGCCAGCATGACTAAATGTCGAAGGTGCACAGAATGCTGTTACCTTCCCACCAAAGGTGGTTCCTATTTTTCTACCTGCACTTTTATGTGCTTTCAAACTGCTAGGTTGGCAGAAGTTGGGACAAGTAATGGGAGCTCACTCATGCAGCGCTAAGGATTCAAACAGCCAACTTTTCTGATCAACAAGCTAAGCATGTTAGCCACTGAGCCACTGCATCCCTATTAACAACATAGGTGTATTTAAAAAAATGATTTTTATGTAATAAAGCCTGTGAATGAGAAATTTTGTTTTATTTTTATTCTTGTCCCTTCTCATGAAATTCTTCTAGGCTTCAACCAGCCTCTTTTGTAAATCCAATATAAAGAAACTATCCAGGTCACTCTCTTGCCGGGGGGGGGGGGGGGGGATTGGTAGATCTTTTTTATTACAATATCAGGCAGTTTCTTTTGTATGTGAAGTGTATCTTTTTCCAATTTTGTAGTCTTATTACGGTATTTTAAAATAGACTTTTACGTCAATCTTGTCAGGTAAAACTTGTTCCTCTTCTTTTAAATACAGTCTTTCTATAGAGGTAGACACTCTTAGAATTAAGTTCTGGATACATTGTTCAAATGTATCCTTCAATATGTCCAATGTTAAAATATTTTGCTTCATTACGTATTTGTAAGTTGAATTTCACTGTTCTTCTCCTTTAATTGTAATGCTTCATTGCATCTAGCTATCTCTAGTGTCCAACCTTCAAAGTCCCTTCCTATCGGGTTTGTTTTTAAAAAGCATTTGAAACAAAAGCCTTTTTCCATATGAAGGTTTCTTATAATTAATTCCAAAATATTAATTTAAATCCATCTGGATTCTTAATTCATTTAGAACTTTCCAAAATCAAATCTTAGCACCCTTTTGTGTTTATTATTATTTTTAAAGTCCTTAAACTTGTATTTAAAACTTCTTTCATGAAGGCTGACAGGAAAGTTACCCAATGCTGTAAAATATGTTGAACCAAAGATTCCTAACAGCTGGAAAGCAGTTAAGCAATTTTTAAAAATTCATTGTTTTATCATAGAAAAATGAAAAAAAATCAGTAAAACAAACAAACAAAATGAAACAAAACAGAAACATACCTTCAACCCTAACAACAACAAAAAATAGTGTATAAAAAGGAGGGGGGGAAATGATAAATTGCCATATTTTTTGGAGTATACGACGCTCCTTATAAGGCATTTTTTTGCTCAATTCCCCCCCCCCAGCCCCCAGGAGCACTCTATAAGCCTCCATAAGTCTATGCATGCAATTTCTTTTGATAAAAACAGTTTGTTTTCGTGAAAAATGGGCCGTTTTTCGCTCGTTTCTGTCCCCCAGGAGCACTCTGCAATCCCCCTCCCCCAAGGCTATTCATGCCTTCTATTTGAAAAAAAATGGGCTTGTTTTCACAAAAAAGGGGCCATTTTGGGGAGGTTTGCAGAGTGCAAAAACTTTTTCCCCCTTTTAGAGAGAGAAATACAGTAGGGAGGGAGGGAGCTGTTTAGTTAAAGTGGTTGATGAGAATTACATTGATCAAGTGCTGTGCCAGCAGTTTTAGGTGCTACAGGTTGTTAGCATTTTCCTTTTCCAGCACATGGGTAAATACACCTGGAAACATCTACCTACTTACCTACCTACTCTCTCTCCCTACCTACCTACTGTATTTCTCTTTCTCTCTCTTTCTCTCTCTCTATCCCTCTAACTACCTACCTATCTACACACTCTCTCCCTACATACCTACTGTATTTCTCTGTCTCTCTCCCCCTCTATCTACCTACCTACCTACTTTCTCTCTCCCTCCCCCTACCTATTTACTGTATTTCTCTCTCTATTTCTCTCTCTATTCCTCTACCTACCAACCTACCTACTCTCTCTCTCTATTTCTCTCTCTCTATCCCTCTACCTACCTACCTACCTACCTACCTACCTACCTACCTACCTACCTATCTACACTCTCTCCCTCTCTCCTCCCTCCCTACTGTATTTCTCTCTTTATTTCTCTCTCCATCTCTCTCCCTCTATCTACCTACCTACTTTTTTTTAAAAAATTGCCTCTTCAAAACCTGGGTGCGTCTTATACTCCAGTGCGTCTTACACTTCAAAAAATGCGGTACATTTAATATTTAACATGTAGGATCCACTCAGGCTGCTTGCTGAAAAAAAAGCAATAAACTCTTCTTCCCTTTTACACACACACACACACACACACACACACACAGACACACACAGAAAGACAGAGACAGACACACACACACACACACACACACACACACACACACAGAGAGAAAGCAGTCAAAAGCTAAACATTACACTAATCTTCAAATTCCTGTTAACCATTTGTTATTATATTTAGCACGTAGAAAGTCCACAAATGGTTTCCATTTCCATTTCCAGTCTCTTATAAAGCTGTCTAGGGCATGATCTCTAATCAAAGCAGTTAATTTTGCCATCTCTGCTAATTCAGTTAATTTCAAGAACCATACTTCAACAGTCGGCATCTCTTTTTCTTTCCAATGTTTGGCAAGTACAATCCTCATAGCCATCACCATGTGAAGGAATAGCACCCCAACTTGTTTCTCAATTGACTTGTCTATCATATATACAAAAGAAAAGCTTCAGGTTTCATTAATATTTATATCTTAAATATTTTTTGCATTGTCATGTTTTTATCCAGTGTATTTTCACTTTTTTTGCAAGACCACCACATATGATAAAATGGATTTTTATTACATTTCCAGCACATATTAGAAATCCCTTTATACATTTTCGTTAGTCTATCTGGGGTCAAGTACTAACAATACATCATTTTATAAAAGTTTTCTTTCAAACTATAATTTAATGTAAATTTGATTTTAAAAAGTTTTGTTTTCATAGGAACTAAATCTGAATTGGATGTTAATTTATGTTCTAGAGATGACCACTTGATTTCTAAAGTATATTAAATGCTAGTCAAGATGAGGAGGATGAGAATACATTAAAAAGTGTATAGTAAAATGGGAAAAATTGTATAATATAATACTAGATAAATGGCAGAATGTATGGACAAAGGGACAGCAGTTAAGCAATTACGGTACTTAAAATAATTAGAAATGGAAGTTTGCAAACCCTTTGGAAGGTATCAACTATGGTTTGAGCAAGATGACTTTCCTTTATCTGCCAAAGTGGTAAACTCATTGGAGATCTGTCAGAGTTTGTTGCAGCACACACAATCAGACAATTCAACACGATTCATTAACTTCTGTTTATATACATAACATATGAGACATATATACAATACCAAGAGTGGTTCTTCCAACATTGTAGAGAGGAGAGATAGGTTTTCAGTTCCAGCAGTAGACTAGTTTAGAGCTCAGCACAGACTTAGATCTGCGGAGCTAAGCCATGCCCAGGTTCCAAAGTGTTTCAGTTCCCATTGGCTGGCCTTGTTTCTAAGCCCTATTCCAGTTCATGAATATACTCTGACGGGATCATTGTCTTGTGGTCTCCTCATAATGAGCAGCTACCTGGAGCATTTCAGAGCAATCTCAAGTCCTCTCCTTATCGAAAGAGGAATTATGAAGAGCTGATGTATTTACCAGCTGTTCATTCCTCCATGGTTACTTCTTCCTTAGAGGAAAAGTACAGGAAAAAGCTCTGAGATACATAAGCAATTCAAAGTTGATCAATATTTCTGAAATCTCTGAAGGATCAGAAATTAAAATAACACTTTGCAATTCTTCAGAACTGCAAGAATCAGTTTCACACTTTTTAATTATGGCCAATACTTGTCAAGATGGAAGATTTTTCTTTTTCTGATGCTATAATTTGGAATCCATAATTCATTTTCAAAAAAATGATACTTAGGAGGTAACAAGTAAAATTGTTTGCTGCAAGATTCCAATCTGGGTCAGTCACCAGGAACAGAGGTTTAATCTTCTGAGCTTTCAGACTTGTGCCAGAGCCCATCCTCAGGGGATGTCTCTCTACTGGAATCTGTGCTTTGGGGTATTCTATGCATCATATTTATGCAGTGCCTTTCTATTGGTTGATTGGTGTGTTGATTGGTGATTGGCTAGGGAGGGAAAGCCTAGGGAATCAGACCCTTGTCAGACAATAGGAGTGTTACTAGCGAAATGATTGAAGCCTGAGGAATGGACCCCTTGTCAGTCAAAAGGAGTGCTGATTCACCACCAGCTTATCACGTACTTAGGAGCCAAGGACTGGGCAGAACAAGGAAACAATAGCCAATCACTGGCCATCAACAGATCAATCAACTAATAGGAAAACCCCACATAAATATGATGAATACATTCTGGTAGAGAGAAATTCCCTGAGGATGGGCTCCAGCGCAAGTTTGAAAGTTTGGAAGACTAAACCTCTGTTCCCAGTGACTGACCCAGATTGGATCTTCAAATATTACTCTGGGACACATATATTTGTTTCCATTTGGGGCTTTTCAAATAGTTTATATTTAACTAATTAATGGTCTATTGAACAATCCAGCACTAGGCAATACTTTCCAAAATTTTTGGAGAAGGTAAGATTGTTGATTAAGCATATTAAGAAACTGGAATGTTTTTTTCTAAATAACAACAACAACAACAATAATAAAAATAATATATAATATATAAAATAATATTTTAAAAAGTTATTGAAAATGAGAAAGTGAAGATCTTGTGGGACTTTCGAATACAGATGGATCGTCATTTGGAACACAACACACCAGATATCACAGTTGTCAAAAACCAAAACATACAATTTATTGACATCGTGGTACTAAGAGATGCCAGAGTCGAAGAAAAAGAATTGGAAAAAAATCATGAAATACTGTGATCTGGCCATCGAAATTACACAATTATGGATGAAACATGTAACAGTGATACCCATTGTCATCCAGGCACTTGGTACCATGTCCAAGAATTTTATAAGATACATCAACAAATTGCAGCTTCCTGCAATAACACCAGCAGAACTGCAAAAAAAAATTGCACCACTTGGAACATCTTATATTTTAAGAAGGTACTTGGTTAATACCAAGGATGCTGGCAGCAACCTGTATCAACCATTAGCACCAGTCAATGGTATTTGTGATGCATTTTTGAATGTTTAGTTGATTGAGTTTCATGTTTAATGAATAAAGTATATAATATAAGAATAGTTCTGCTGAATCAAAGCATTTTGTTTCTTAGAGTAGCCAACTAGATGCCTCTGAAGAGATGCATAGTTGCCCCTCTTTTGCAGATGTTTCCTGCAACTGGCCTGAATTTTTAAGACTGATAGACCTTAGACTGCATGTCCTTTCAGATGCACAGATTCATGACAATCATCACATTTTGCAATAATATCTACAGGTCAATTATGCTCTTATCAGAATAGGAAGATGGATCAGAATAGGAAAAATTCAGGCAGAATCTTTTTTTAATGTTTAAGTGGATTTCAGAGTTATGTTTAGGCCCCCTCTTTAAACAACTTTTCTCAGTTCCCACTAATAACCAGATTTTGACTGTTGCTGAAAACATCGTTAATGTTTTTCACTCCAATTAGGTAGGCTTGAATTTATAAAACAAGTCATATCAAGACAAACCATGTGATTTAAGTGTCCCTAACCTTTGTTCTGAACCAGAAACTTTGTTCAATGTAATTTATCATTGCAGGCTGCTAACTGGAAACAGATGTTGGAATTATTGCTCATCAGGACTTTCATTAGTTCTGACTGATTTTTTATTTAAGATGTTGGTGACAACTTCAAAGTCATGGAACAAGGCAAACTGAACCATTACTTGCTTTCAACTTGTCCTGCCAATAAACATATAGTCCCTTCCTGTTTGAAGCAGGTGATGACAAAGGTCATCTCAAATAGAGGCGCCCAATTTTCAGAGTGGTCCTTTCAAAAAGGCTTGCCTGCCGCATGTATTAAATACCTGTATTTTCACAGTCTTAACAGAGGTGTATTCCCTGTAAAAGCATTCTAATTTTACAACCGGAACTTGTCATAAGCAATTGGATGTTGGGTTGAGCCACACACACAGGTTTGGGAATCACAAAAGTCAGTATTTATATTCTGGGTGAATTTGTTCCCACATGTGTGTTTGTGTGTATGTGTACCAGATATGGTATTTATCTAGTTCTGACCGGTCCTGGGGAACCGGTAGCAGAAATTCTGAGTAGTTTGGAGAACTGGCGAATGCCACCTCTGGCTGGCTCCACCCCCATCTATTTGCTGCCTCCCGAGTCCCAACTGATCAGCTGGGTCTTCTTCTGTTGCCCTGCACAGGAGAACGGAGCTGGAAAGCAGGTTAGTTGGATGAGGTGGAAATGGAGATTTTACAATATTCTTGCCCTAGAGTGGGGAGGGTATGGAGCGCTTGCAGTATCCTTCCCTTGCCATGCCCACCAAGCCACATCACACCCACAGAACCGGTAGTAAAAATATTTGAATCCCACCACTGATGTGTATGTGTGTGTATGTAAGTAGTTACGGTAGGTAGGTAGGTAGATAGGCAGGCAGGCAGGCAGGCAGATAAATAGAGATAGATGATAGGCAATAGATAGATAGATAGATAGATAGATAGATAGATAGATAGATAGATAGATAGATAGATGGATGGATGGATGGATGGATGGATGGATGGATGGATGGATGGATGGATGGATGGGTGTATGTATGTGTGCACATGTGTGTGTAGGCATTATAACTCCACTATATTGTCTAATTTCTTCTTTTATAATATGCACAATACCTCTAATGCAGATATTTTCTAAAACTGAAATTGCATTTGAAAATCTTATGGGTTTGTTTCAGCAATACCCAATCATGCACTTATTTACTTAAAAAAAAACCTCTAACAATTTCAGTCATCAACCAACTAATACAAATGCCAATTTATTCCCTTGACAGCAGTAGAAACTTACATGATGAGAAATAAAGCCTACCTACTGTACACTCTTATGTTTACGTGTAATTAGCAGATGCAAAGCAAATGTAGTTTAACAGGAGAACAAATTGTTGTGGCAAGAATGCACTCATCCACAGGGCATTCAAAAGCAGGTGAGTAATCTTTCAAAAAAAATAAATTGCAATCTGTGTTATAAGCACAAATGCTGGTAAAGGAACTGCCCGGGAGGGTGGGGGTTGGCGCATGTTTTTTAAAATCATAACATTTTATTATTTGTACTTGACAACAGGGGGGCAGAGATAATTATGTGTATAGTTTTTGTTTAAATGGGGCACCAGAGAATGAAAATACCCCTTAATTTGTCACTCAGAATGTAGATCTTAATTGCAGGGCTATAATGTGCCATTAGCAACACCCCGTGCCACGATAATGAAATGCTGGGCTCACCGAAGAAAACTGGTGGTCTCAAGAAGAGGCAGATGAAAAACCCAACCAGAGTTTGCACCATAGAAAGTATAACTGCTTTAGGTATTGTGCTTTTAGAAAGTAAATGGGCCTTAATCAAGGTAGCAATGGAGGAGCAATGTGTTGGGCACGCTATGGTATTTCTAAAAGCCAAACAGTTCCATTATATTGTCAGTTGTGTACTTACTAAATTTATGAAATTTCCCAAATGCTGTACTTCAGTCTTTTCTTTAAAAAGAAAAAAAGTATACACACTGGAACTATGTAGAAGGACAAGGAGACAAAGAAAAGCATCTTTATCCTAATCTCATTTCAGCAATTTTCAGGTTTCCTGGATAATTGGAAATCTGAAATACTAGAATAAATTGACCTAGAGTGTTTCTATTATCTATTGGCATTTAAAGTAAGATATTCTGTTTCAATTGTATTTATTCAGATGATTTGTGTTTCTAAAACATTCTAATAAGACATCCACACATATTTCTAAGCCATAGATCATGCTTGTGAACCCCAATAGCTGGGTTCATATATCACATTAAACTAAAACAATGTTACATCTCAGTCTAAACTTTGAATCCAATCAATAGTGTCATATTTACACATGTCTCTTGTTGCACTCCTTTGTCCTTGCCCTTCTTTTCATTTTTCCAAGTATTGAGTCTGGTGCTTCATTTCTGAATTTCATTCAAGCCAAACTGTCATGTGTCATTCAAGACTCTTTCCGTCATGTGTCACTCAAGGAATTTTAGCTAACTAGGATAATAATACATGCTCCAATTAGGATTTAATCCAGAATTACTTTGCAAGGAGGAAACGATGATTATTAGCACTGGAAGTTGCTAAGAACTCTAAAAGTATGAACAAGGCCACAGTTCTGTTACTCTCCTAGCGAAATCACTCTTCAGAAGTTTGGATACCAGACTAAAAACTGATCGGGGGAAAACGGAGAAAGTAAATTTAACCAAAATGCACACTTAGTGTTCCTTAGTAAAGTTCTAATAAGCAATGCTATAAAAATAAGGAAAAATCCTTCATTCAATATACTGATGTGACCATGAATTGTGCTCTAGTTTAGAACATGTTTTCGTCTCAATTAGTCCTCAGTGCTGATTTCCCAACAAAGATCAGCAGTGTATTGATTGCTGGGAACAAGTATCATTTCTGGATTAACAATGAAGGTAAATATTTAGCAAGGCTGCCCTTCCTTCAGGAAATTATCAAGTCTCAAAAATCTAGAAAAGGCATCTAAAAGATAATTTAAAACGTTAGGGGAACAGAGCAACACAACAATGAAAAGCTACTGCTTTCAATTTATGGAAAAATGCTAATGATACGTTGGCTCCAAGTTCCAAGTTATATTTTGCTATTACAGGTTTGGAAATCTTGGATTATTTGAATGTAATTGTTCGGTTATGACTGTGAAGGAGAACAAAGTCAGCTGAGGCATTTGCTGGCAGGTGCTTTAGGAGCCACAAAATGAAGGTTCATGTCAGCTACACACCTTATAATATGAAGCTGCACACTTGATCAGTTACAAAGCCAAAAGGGGACAAGCAGAAATAAAACTTGTCCTTTCCACCCAGGGCAAAGCTATCATTTGCAATGTGCATTGTAATTATTTATAGTTAATTATCCCAGTGGTGAATTTCAGGCATCAAAGACAGGGCATTTTGTCTCCTTGGCTGAAAAGAAAAGGGACAAAAAAGAGGGTGGGGGAGAAAGGGGAGATTAGGTCTTAGATGAGCCGAATTTCCAAAATATAGATGGAAATTGAATATTTAGTTGGAAAAAACAGCAATAACTAGATGGCATCATTATTTTAAGCACTGCAGGCTGCACAAAATGTATGTTTAAAAAATGGATAAATAGCTGTGATTTTCAGTTTCTTCCATGTTAATTTTTCTGTGAGTTTCTACACCCTCTTGAAATGTTTGGACCTAATTAAGGCTACAACCAACATACTTTAGTACAATATTAAAATGGATCACTGTTCATGTCTGCAACTAAACTTTAAAAAATGCAATAGCTAGAACTAATAAAATGAAGTGCAGGAAGAATACTCGGGTCTTAAATCTTGAGAACACCCAGTATGGTGTGATATATCTGCAAAATGACATGTCATAAAAACAATATAGTCACATTCACACGTAACATTAAATAATTCTTCAGCCTTTCAAGGACAAGGCCAGAACGACTGTCAAGAGAAATCTGTGAGTTTTTTTCTTCCAGTTTGGATTAAATGAAAAGTTAAATGAACTTTTCTTGAGTTGTCCATAATCAACAAATCGTACTTGATGCTCATGGTAACTGAAATAACTACTGTTTATCAAATGGAGTAAGCATAATGAAGATTAATCCCAATGTAGAGTTTGGACATTCAACCGAATTGCAGTTCATTTGGACATATAGCTAAGCTACTGTTAGGTAATGGAAACCTTCTAGATCCTTATTGCAGATAAGGGCAAAGGTTCTGAACATTTTTTTTTTGTCCAGCATGAGACATAAAGGCTTTTAATACTGATTACACTTTGGCTCTTTTCAAGCAATCTTTGTGGCGATGGAAGCCAGGTAAAATATGGCTCATTTATCCATCTTCAAAAATATGTCCAGATACATTTTGGGTGTAGTTTGTACCATATTCAGCTAAACAAGGGAAAACAATAATAGACTGAATCCCAAACTACATACACTTTCCTCTGACACAATATATTTGCAAGGGACCACCAGTGTTTTTGGAAGCATTTTAGGGAAGGTTTGGGATTTTGAACTCTTTCCATTGAGCCATTTCCAAAATTAAAATAATTTCAGATAGTTGTTTAGTTTTTTCAGTCGAAGCATACATAGACACAATGAGGGGCCACATGCAACAGGCACAAATTCTGTAATCTGCATTAGTACTTTCACTGTTTCAAATTGCATGATTTGCATCATTTCAACCAGAACACAATAATGTGGGGGAAGTCTCCCTCTCCCTCCCACCCTCTGTACATGTGAAAGTAAGTTGAATAACCATACTCCTCACTTAATGATAAATCGCTTAGCAACCATTTGAAGTTACAAAGGACCATCCCAATGTTACTTATGGCCTGATTTCAGAGTTGCATTGGTGGCACTTTATGGTCACATGACTGCATTTTGGGCACTAGGCAACTAACTCACCTTTACAGCTTATTGCATCATTCTGTGGTCATTTGACCAATGTATTTTTTCCCCCAACAAATAAATGAAATACATGGCTTTGCTGAACAACTGTAGTATTCATTTGACAACTGCTGCAAAGTGAACTGCGCAAGCACTTTTAAAGTTGTAAAATCAGGTTGGTCATGTGGGTCCCTTGATTTATGACCATCATAATTTATGATGGGACTTCCAGTTTCCGTCCATAAGCTAAAGACCACCCATATAGACCAATTGTCCTTCATTCCATAGATTCTCTCAGCCCTCCCTTTTGCTTTTCAGCACTAGGCTCCAGATTAGCATTCAGCAAGGTAGATGAAACAGTGGTGGTTCTCCCTACCATATCGTTCAGTTTTTTTCAAAATGCTTCCCTTCCAAAATAGCTATAGCACTTAGATTTATATACCACTTTGCAGTGCTTTACAGCCCTCTCAAAACAGTTTACAGAGTCAGCATATTGCCCCCAACAATTTGGGTCCTCATTTTACCCACCTTGAAAGGGTGGAAGGTTGAGTCAACCTTGAGCCTGGTGGGATTTGAACTGCCAAATTGCAGTCAGCCAGCAGTCAGCAGAAGTAGCCTGCAGTAGCTTGCAGTAATTACACCGCGGCTCAAAAGAACAGTTGCAGGCAGCTAGCCTTTCCCATCTTGGCAACTTCCAGATATGCTGACTACAATCCCCAGAAGTCCATCTTTAGCTATTATGCTGGTTTTTTGGGGAATTCTAGACCCACACATTTAAAGGAACAAATTAGTGAAAGCTGTGTTAAATCTTTACATGTTAGTACAGTAAAAGTATATTTTTCAGAATAATTAAAGCGGATAACATGTGCTTTCTTAATACTCTGTATTGACCTTCAGAGAATAATATAATGTGACTTGTTGTCCAGGAATGTCCAAAGCTTCAAAGAAGAGATTTGATTCAAAGGAAACTCAATCAAATCGAATCTTTAAATCAAATCCTGGAGGCATTTCAAGGTGTGGAATCAAATCAAATGGCAACAATCACTTCAGAGATATCCAAAGACAGTCTTCTAGTTAGATCAGTGTTTTTCAAGCTTGGCAACCTCAGTCTGGCTGGGGAATTCTGGGAGTTGAACTCCACACATCTTAAAAGTTGCCAAGTTTGAAAAAAGAGTGGATTAAATGGACTTTAAGATGCTCTTGGTTTTCTAGTTTAAAACACCGTTGTGTTTTTCGCTCCATATAGGTAACAGGTTTTGGGGAAGTTAAATAGTGTGATCTAGTTTGTGTTAACATAAGTGGTTTGACAATAAAATTGTTGGATTGCTTATAGAATTGCTCTCCTGCAGTTTGTATCTTACTCTTCTGATAGAATTTGTGAATTTTTAATTAGTGTTGTAATGATTTCACTACATATATAGAACTAAGATAGACTCTTGCATATAATGCAGACTATGGCTTTATATCATAATCAAGAGCAGACTTTTGATCTCACAATTCTGACATTTTTACACCTCATGGACATCCCTGATCATATATATTATGTAGGTAATAGTAATAACTTGTGCAAGTATCAGATTTTTTTTTAAAAAAAAAGGTTATTCAAGCCATGCCATGAGCATTTGTCTACCACCCCAGAAGAGAGAATGGTCAGAAGGTGGTGTACTTGATCTTTATTCAGAATTTACTTTTTAAACATTTAAACACTTGTAGTAGAACATGTTTCTCCATTGTTTTAGCAGAACCTCTCTGTAGACTCTGCTGGGAAGTTTGGAGGCTGCTCTGCTCCTATTTCCTTATCCCTGCAATTTCTGCCATGAGGTGCAGGAGAAATATTTCAAAATATTGCTGGGATTTTTCAGAGCTAATATATTTGAGATGGTCTGTTATTCTTGCATTTTCATTTCTTTCTGCCCAAATGAAACAGCTCCAGCTATTTGATGCTTCCTCATCATAACCTAAGACCATGATGGCGAACCTATGGCACAAGTGCCACAGATGGCATGCAGAGCCCTCTCTGCAGGCATGTGGTGGAGCTCAGCTCCACCATGAGCTCCTGCCAGCCAGCTGGTTTTCAGGTTTCTGCTGTGCATGCGTGGGAAGTGGGGCACATATGTGGGGGGTCACATGTAGATGTTCAGGGGATGGGGGAGCATGGGGGGGTGTCGAGCATGCATTGCATTATGGGTGCACTTTCGGCATGCGATGACAAAAAGGTTAGCCATCACTGGCCAATGCATCTTGCAGTGCATTGGATGTTTAACTGATTTATCTAAAATCTTACTGCCTTTGATTTGATTCAATTATTTCCATCTCTGAATCTTAAATATGAATGAATCTTGGCTGATTTGCATATCCTTATTAGAGATGCACATGGTTTAGCCTCAATGATGGCAAAATCTTGGAGTCTGTTGGAATATGCAAGCTCTATCTTTCATGGTTGTGGTCTGATATCACATACAAATATCTAAGGGTCAGCATTTACATCATGATGTTGCAAGCGATTACTCGCTGCCGCTCGGCTGGTGCCATTTTTGTTTTTAGTGTCTGCACATGCGCAGTTCACTGTAAATTGTTCTGTGCATGCGTGAAGAACAATTCACATTGAACAATGCAGTGTGTCTGGCACATGTGTTGCAAACCGGTAGTAAAACCGACAACAACCCATCCCTGCATCCCTTGCTAAAAACCTTCGTTTAGGTCAGGGGTAGTCAACCTTTTTATACCTACCGCCCACTTTTGTATCTCTGTTAGTAGTAAAATTTTCTAACCACCCACCAGTTCCACAGTAATGGTGATTTATAAAGTAGGGAAGTCAATTAAATTAAAAAAAAGAAGTGCTTCAGTATCGGACAAAACTCCTACCGCCCGCCGTGAAAGGTAATAATCAATATCTACTATGTTTTACTTTCTTTGGAATAGTCTGTTCCCAGAAGAAGGCATTCTAAAAAAAGTCCATCCAAGAACACCAAGAGTAAGAATTTGAACAAGAATTTAGACCTAAAAAAATTGGATGAGGCTTAAAAATTAAGAAGGAAATATAAATGATGATCCCAGAGAGCAAGTGGGATGATTTTTTCCCCAGACATACAAAAGAGGCTGTTCAACGTATTGAAGAAATTTGAAACAGGGATCAACCATCATTTGAATATATGAAAGAGCAAGATTGTTTGACATAAAAAGAAAGAACACACAAAGTCAGTTTATTTGATCGGGGTTAAAAATAGGGATATTATTTTGGGTATTCTTTTGGTGATTTGCTGAAAAAATGTGGAAGTTTTGGGTATTCTTTTGGGGATTGGAAAAATGTTGTATATTGGATTTGCTTACATTAACATGGTGTTTCAGCCTTTTCCCTACAGTTATTTTATGTATCCTAATCTAAAAACATTTAAATTGGCTTTGTATCTAACTGTCTTTTTACTTTTTTTTTGTAAGCTTGTTCTTTTTAAAGAAGAAATTGTCCCTCTTTCTCATGTTAAACTTTAGCCGTTTGTTCACACTAGGATCCTGGGACCAGTTTGTGCCTTTTAAATGTGGATTTGCTTACAACTAAAAGTTGAGATATATAATACAATAGCAGGGTTGGAAGGGACCTTGGAGGTCTTCTAGTCCAACCTTCTGCCTAGGCAGGAAGCCCTATACCGTTTCAGACAAATGGCTATCCAACAACTTCTTAAAGACTTCCAGTGTTGGGCATTCACAACTTCTGAATGCAACGTGTTCCACTGATTAATTGTTCCAACTGTCAGGAAATTTCTCCTCAGTTCTAAGTTGCTTCTCTCCTTGATTAGTTTCCACCCATTGCTTCTTGTTCTGCCCTCAAGTGCCTTGGAGAATAGTTTGACTCCCTCTTCTTTGTGGCAAACCCTGAGATATTGGAACACTGCTATCATGTCTCCCCTAGTCCTTCTTTCCATTAAACTAGACATACCCAGTGAATGTCTAGTATGAAATGTTTAGTATGAAATATGAAATGTTGAGTTTTATATATGCTAATATTATTATTTTAGGGCTCTGTTTAGAGTTTTTGCTGACACCTTGATTGGAGAAGGTGTTATTGTTTTTGCCTACAATTAAAAATGAGTTACGGAGTGAAGATATATGCTAATTAAGAGGTGAAGATATAGTGAATTTTTTATATTTGTTATGATGAGACTGGGAAGTTGCTTTTTTCCCCCTTTCACTATTTTTTCTTTCTTCTTTGCTGTCTTATACCTTTTAATTTTTGTTCATATTATGTTTACTGTATTATCTTTTAATATTGTAATTAAAACTTTTAATAAAATAAAAAAGCTCAGTGACAGCCAGGATGACAGAGTAGTTAAAGTACTGGGCTAGGAGGTGGGGCCTTCTTTCCTCCCCAGGTGGAGAGGCAGCTGAACACATGGTGTCCCATCCCAGCTGTGCGTATGCGCAGAGCAGAAAAGAGAGGAGAGCAAAGGAAAACAATAAGCCGGCTCTCAGGGAGAGGCAGATGCAGATGATAGTGTTCTGACCAAGACTTTCCAACAGCATGAAGCAAACTCCTTGTCTCGACAAAAAACCCTTTTATTAATTTACTGTGAATTCTGCTCATTCACATCCAGCAAAGTCTTTCAAGGGACGATTTACAGTCACAGACCTTATCTGGCTTGGAGAGCTGACAGGCCAATATCTGCAGAACTTGGGAAGGAGTCTCAGAGAGTCATTAACCAATTAAGCAAACTAATTGTCTGCTCCTTTTTTATTTTTTCTGGGTGGGGCCATTCATCGTCTGGCCTTACTCCCAAATTGACCCCTATTCTTTAGTTGTTCCCTTCATCTGATAACTCTGTGCATGCACACTGGGAACAGGCTCCAGCTGTTTGTCTGCCTCACTGATGTCTGACTCAGAAGGCAGCTGATAGCTGGCATATGGCTCTGGCCCCTTCTCTGCCTCTGACACAGAGCCCTCATCAGAGCCTTCCCTAGACTCCAGGACTGGCCCATGTTCTTCCTCAACCTCCTCACTGTCCAAATCTGCTGCCAACTCCACTGGCAGGCCACAACAGATAGCCAGCCCCTCCGTAGCTGGGAAATAAATAGGAGGGGTTTGAGAGTGGGTGGTTGTCGTAGATAACCGTTTATTTCTAGTATACAGCAAGCAATTCGGATTTCTTGGATAACCCCAGGTTTGTTGGGACTAATTACATTTGATTGTTTCGTTTATGAATAAAAGACTCTTACTGCCTTGCTATAAAAAAGGGGTTGTTTTACTCGCGAGTAAACATCTTATCACTTCTTGTGAAGGCTGGGTCAGAACAGAAAGGCTTTGTGCCAGTCACTGTCTCTTAGACTTTACCCATATCAGGCTCTGCAGCAAACTGACTTTGTTGCATAATGCATTTTGCCATAAATTCTAGGCAAAAGCATTGACAAAACAATTGGATTGAGATAGGTGGCTATAGAAATTGAAAACATAAAATAAGTCCAATCCTGCAACCATGTGGGAAAACAACCAGCCTCGAAAAGCTAAGGTCAGAGCTAATTAGTATTTGGCTGGGCGACCACCAGGAGAGCCTGGAGCTACAGGCTAGACTCGACAGTAGTGAAAACATCCTTGAAGAGATTAGCGGCCATCTACTTCTGTATGGCTGTCAAAGAATTTATGTGGCTGGATTCAAAAAATCTCCAGGAGTTGAATTTGACATTAGAAAAATGCTTCTGAGAACAGACAGGAATGGAAACGTAGCACCTCCCAGCATCCCTTTAAAGCAGCTGTATTATATTCTGAGATTGCAAAGTTGCAATTTACATCTTCTATGGGACCTCAGGAAATGCAGGGAGGAGGGTTTCCTTAGTGCTCTCCAAGGTTGGTTATTTTCTTGCAGACATTTCGTTACCCAAATTAGAACCAAGCTCTGAGAGCACCCAGGAATTCTCACTCCAAACTCCAGTTATTGATCCCAGGAAAAGAGTGCCAGATGCTGAAGCACCTTTTGAGAATTGAGTCGCAAGCAGATAAACTCACACCCACACTCAGACAGAAGTTCTTTAATTCTTGTTTGCCCGTTTTTTTTCTTGTATGGGAGGTATATGTATATGGTTGGATCTGATATTACATTTGCATTTTGTACATTGTGTTCAAATGTGGCCAGAAATAGGCGAGGGGGAATCATTCTTTAATACATGGCTAATGGGTTGTAAATAAATGCCTTAGACAGCTCATGTAAGGTTGCCATACAATAATACTTTCACACTGAAGATAAATCAGCAGTAGAAGACAGATATATGTAGGTAGGTTTCATAAGTTGTAGCTCTTTGCCCGTGATGGTGAACCTATGGCGCGTGTGCCACAAGTGGTACACACAGCTCTTTCTGTGGCCACGCGAGCTGTCGCCCCAGCTCAGCTCCACCTTGCATACATGCATGCATGCCACCCACTGCCAGCTGGTTTTCAGGTCTCTGCTGCTTATGCGCGGGGATGGGGTAACACGGGGAGGGGGGGTCACACCTGCTTGCACGGCAGGGGTGGATTCTAGCAGGTGCTACTGCTGGTTAGCTCATGTGCACACCATGTGCATGCATACTTGATATATGCTGTGCAATGTGCATGTGTGTGCAGTGCAATAAAAATTGTTCTGCACATATGCAGAAGTGGAAAACAAGATAGCGGCACCTATGGCGCCGCCCAGAGAGCCAGTTAGGGAGCATAGCAGGCCTGGGTTGCTGCCGATTCCAACGGCTCAGGCTCCCAAACCATTACTGAACTGGTAGGGACCCACCACTGATGTACGGGAGATGGTGGGAACACACATGGGGGGTTTTGTGCACATGCACAGGGGTGTGGGGTGTGCAGAGGGGGTCATATTCACATCGCATTATGGATTCGGACTGGCGTGAGTCCAGATAGACAGCTTCATCCAGCTTCATCCAGGTGCTGAGGGAGCAGTCACACCACCACACTCTCAACAACCTTCGCAATGAACTGAAGGTTGGAGACAGGACGATAGTTGGCCAGAACAGCCGGATCCAGAGATGACTTCTTGAGAAGGGGTCTCACCACCGCCTCTTTCAAGGTGGCCGGCAAAAACCTCTCACTCAAAGAAGCATTGACAATTCCCTGGAGCCAGCCTTGTGTAACCTCCAGGGAGGCCAGTACCAGCCAGGAGGGACACGGGTCCAATAAACATGTGGTGGCGCTCAGCTGTCCATGTCCTCAGGAGTCACAGGATCGAACTCCTCCCAGATATCATTCTCAAGACCTGCCTCAGTCAACCCATGTTGTTGTTTTTAATCGAGTGTGTAAAAGGATATCCGAAGAAAAAGGAAACGAAAAAGATTTTTCAGTGTAAAAAAGAAAAAAAGAACAATGAAGATACGGAATGGAAGCTTCCCCCTACATGGGTGGGTTTTGACAGATCCTTTCATGAGCCCTGCACTCGTGTGTTTACCTGCTGTCCTCATTAGGCAATTAATTTTTCTTCTGGCTTAGCTGCGGCACAGCTCAAATAGCATCACATTTGCTCTGCATTTTACGAGGCTCAAATTGGAGAGACAGCTTTTTCCCACTTTGCTGGAATGCTTCCCTTATCCTGCCTCCTGCTGCCTGAACTTGGGAACTCTTTAATAGAGTTTACAGGAAACTTCAACTGAACATAAAATTTCTAATTAGTTTCTAGTCAACTTCACCATTTCTTGAAGAAAATGCAATGCTTGAGTTTAACTGCTTATATGAGGTGCTTGAACTGACCTCTTGCCTTATCTTGACTAGCAGACTCTGAGCCATTTTTCTCAAGTCCCCCCACGGCATGCACATCGGAGCTCTAAACTGGAATTGTACTCATAGCTGTTGAATTTTCCCCTTTTGGCAAAGAAAGGAGACAGAGAGATTTCTCTTAGGCCACTGTATGCCATAGCTGAGGGAAAGGAACCAGGCTGGACATGAATTCTGCTGGAGAAAACATGGAAGACTTGAGATTTTTCTGCTTATTTTACGGCTGTTCTCTGCATCCTGGGGTCTGTGATTTAATGAATGAATCATAACATTGAAAGAGACCTCTCAGAGGTCATCTAGTCTAATTCCCCGATAGATGCAGTATCTGCTAAAGCATTTTGGGCAGATGGCTATCCAGCTGCTGCTTGAAGAACTCCACTGAAGAGGAACATACTACTTCATGAGACAGCTAATTTTACTGGTGGACAGCTTTTACTATCAGGAAATTCCTCTTAACCTAACGTGATTTTATTCTCTTTGTTTCAAGTCATCACTTCTTCAGAATGCCCAAGAACTCCACTCAGGTTTCTTTTTACAGGCTAACATATAGGCAGCCCTCAATTGACAATCATAATTGGGGCCAGAACTTCCATTCTTAAGTAAAGTGGTTGTTAAGTGAGTTGCACCCAATCCCCCCCCCCCCAGTCATTAAGCAAATCAACCTCACTAATTTTGATTCATAGAAGCTGGTCAGGAAGGTTGCAAATGGTGATTATGTGGCCCGTCACTGTCATAATTACATGACGGTTATCAAGCTCCCAAATTTTGATCACGTGACCATGATCACGTGACCGTAATAGTCATAAATGTGAGGACTAGTTGTAAATAACTTTTTCAGCACCACTCTAACTTCAAACTGCTTAAGTGAATGATTATAATTGGAGTATTACCAGTCCTTAGTTTCTTTTGTATTTAATATTTCTGAACTGTTATGCCCTATTTAGCAACCTAGTTAAAATAATTGAGACTTCCCACCTTTACCTAAAAAAAATGTAAACAATACTCGCTGCTTCAGAAAAAATTTCTTTCTCTGTATCAAAAACAGCTAAAGTTCTCCCCTTCCAAAAATAGTTCTTTTACTGGCAACAGAAAATTTTGGAGATGGATTTATAGATTTTTTATTTAAAAAAATGGAAGTGGGTTCTAAATGAAGTCTGTATCAGATCAAGAACTCTTCTCTTTATGATGAGCCTTAATTATGCATCTAAAGCAGGGGTGTCAAACTCAATTTAATTGAGGGCTGTATCAGGGTTGTGTTTGACCTCGGGGTGGGTGGGTGTGGCCAGAATGGGCATGGCCAGCTCGACGTCACTCACCAAGACTCTGTTTTCAGCCACAAAGGCTCCTGTAGCTCTTTGACAGTGAAAACAGAGCTCAGGAGGCCATGCACCGCCCACCTAGGCTTCATTTTTGACCATCATGGCCTTCTGCAACCCTCTTCGGAAGTCCCTAAGCTTAGTTTTCACTGGCAGAGGGCTTCAGGAGGCCATTGCAACTGAAAAAGGTTTTCGCTGGCAGAGGCATCATGGACCGGTCCTTCATTATTTCCAGGGTGGCCTTGCAGGCCAGATCTAAGCTTCCTGTGGGCCAAATTCTGCCCATGGGTCTTGAGTTTGACACCCTTGATGTAAAGGAAACAATTGAGCCTTTTGAATTAAACACAACAGCTCCTGATAAAATGACTTCTGTGGCAGTTCCTCCATCCATTAAGTTTCGGACTGATGGTTTATTAGCCATCTTTATACCGAACATTTATTATACTATTCTTAGAGAGCAGTGGTGGGTTTCTACAGGCTCGCACCTACTCGCAAGAGCCGGATGGTGAAATTTAGAGAACCGGTGAGAGGGGGTTCCACCGGCGGACCCAGAAGTAAGTCTGGCCTGCCACTGCCAGTAACCCAATGGGAAGGAAAGGAAAGGAAGGAAGGAAAGGAAAGGAAAGGAAAGGAAAGAAGGAAGGAAGGAAGGAAGAAAAAAAGAAAGAAAGAATTTATCATCACAATTGAGCCCAAAAATTTTGGTTGCTAAGCAAGAGCGTTGTTAAATGAGTTTCACCACATTTTACAAGTTGGCCACTCCCACCCTGTCACATGACTGCCAAGCCACACCCACAAAATAGGCCACACCTAGAGAGTAGGTTCTAAACAAATTTGAAACCCACCACTGTTAGAGAGGCACCTTTGATTTACCATCCATAGGCATAATTGTTACAGTTTGGCATTTAATTAAAACTAAACAACCTGAACCTTATGGGGGTCTTCATTTAAGATATTTCCTTACCTAAACAGAGAAGCAGAAGTACTATAGGTGGGCAAAAAAAGCAGGATGGTTGGGAGAGACTTCTGATTTCTTGTCGGCTTTCTCACTGAGTTTCCTTGTGGGAAGCTGGCAGATGCATCAGAAACCAACTTGAATAGTTATGTCTTAGTTTGTTTATTTGAATCTCAGTGAATGGATTGCCAGCCATACCATGTCGAACATCTTCATTATGAGTGGTAATAAAGCTCAGCTTATCTTTTCATACCCAAGTGTCCAATTATCATTGGCAAATGTGAGATGAATCACAAAGAATCTACTTGAATTATTTCTCTCCCCCTTCCATCCTTTTTCCAACTATTTTTTCTATAAATCCAAAAAGAAAAACCTCTCACCTTAGTGCTATATTAATCTTCGAAATCCTCTGAATCAGGGTGTGTATTTGAATCCAGATTTTTCTAATATTTGTTTTGGCCCAGCAGCAGCCAGCAGAAAAAATGAGCTGGCAGCAGATTTGGACAGTGAGGAAATTGAGGAGGAACATGGGCCAGTCCTGGAGTCTGAGGAAGGCTCTGATGAGGGCTTTGTATTGGAGACAGAGAGGGGGCCAGAGCTGTAAGCCAGTTATCAGCTGCCTTCAGATTCAGATATCAGTGAGGCAGACGAACAGCTGGAGCCAGTTCCCAGTGTGTGCATGCGCAGAGTTGCCAGATGAAGAGAACAGCTAAAGAACAGGGGTTGACTTGGGAGTAAAGCCACAGGTAGACAATGAATGGCCCTTTCCAGAGGAAATAAAAGAGGAGTGAAAGGAGAGTGGAGTTTTCAGGAGACAATTAGTTTGCTTAATTGGTTCCTGACTCTCCGAGATTCCTTGCCAAGTTTTGCAGATATCAGCCGGTCAACTCTCCAATCCAGATAAGGTCTGTGACTGTAAATCGTCCCTTGAAAGACTTTGCTGGATGTGAATGAGCAGAATTCACAGTAATTTAATAAAAGGGGTTTTTGGGGGGACAAAGAGTTTGCTTCATGCTCTTGGGAAGCCTAGGTTAGAACAATATTTTTTATACAGCTGTTGAACAAAATATCTCTTCTAGTTGTTCACATTTCCAGCATAAATGTGGTGCCTTTATATATTATAGACAGTTTCTCTGGTGGCATATACCAATCTGCATCATTTTATAAAAATTCTCTGAAAGAATCACTCAACAGAAAGATGAGCAGCATGCAGATTTTATAAATAAACATTATAACATACTATTATCAGTTCGGAGGTTGATTTCTGCATATTTTATTTTGTCATTATTTTAGTCTTCTTCACATTTAATTGTAGTACCATTTCCCCCCACTCTCCTCTTTGACTTAAATTACCAGAGTAGTGTCATCAGTGGAGATTGATGTTTCTTCCTCCAAATTTAAATCCACATCCATTTTCTTCCAGCTCCTCTTTATATATATTCTGCACATAACGTAAGTATGGAGAGCGTCTGTAGCTTTGGCTGATTCCTTTGCCAGTCTGTTTCACCATGTTCCAGTCAAATTGTGGCTTCCTGCCATATACTATTTAGGCTGACTTTAGGGGCTTTCTTAAGTATGGAAGCTTTCATCCAAATACATTTTCCAAAACACTTTGTGAGGGTGGTGGAAATACGAACCTCGATACAAACTGTGCTAAGCCGTGGTGGCTTACTAAGTAATTCCCAGTTGGCTGTTTGCACAATTCCTAAAGCCATAGGTTATAGTGTGTTAGCCAGAATAGATATGTTTACTCCACATGGTAAGACAAAATGAAGTGAATCAGAGAATGCCAGACTTGCTTATTACACCTCTCCTCTCCTTCTCTAGTGGGTGGATGGAGGTTCATGAAGTCTTTATTGCCCACAGTGCACATCATTGATGGGCTGTTACCACACACAGTGTTTTATGACAGATTTCAAAGGGTTTGTATCAAGATGTTCTCAGCACTTCTACTTATGGCAAACTTTCAATCTTAGTAAGGTGACCTGTTTTGTTTTTTTAATCCTTTCATTAAAATTTAGAGTATCTGGTTTGGTTTATGCTTTCACTAGCAAATATCATTTTCCTGAATACTTATTTATTTATTTATTTTATTTATTTAAATTTATATCCCGCCCTTCTCCACAGAGGACCCAGGGCGGCGCACAGGAAATTTAAAAAACGTACAAAATACAATAAATATAATTTAAAAACTATTAAATAAACCTATCCTGCGCTAAAACCAAATTTTTAAAAACCCAATTTAAAACTATCTAAAAGTCCCCATGGGAGGTTAGGCTAGGAATACGATTTAGATTTGGAATCTAAGATTTCAAAACACTAAATTTAGTTTGCAACTAGCACTGAGACCTGGTTTTCATGCTGTAGAATCCTAATAGTTAATACAGGGAGGAAACTGCTGAAATATCCTCCTGAAGAAGGGACGTTTGTAGGGATTTGATCACATGGTTGTGGCTGCAGTCTTGGCATTTATGAACCATTCCACTTGCTTTTGTGGACAGTCGTGTCTAGATGTATTGAAGCCGTTAATGTCCAGTCAGCATGATTAAAACTAGTTGGGGTGAGAACCACCATATTTGGAGAATGATAGGTTAGAGAAAGATCTGTTTTGCCAGTCCCTATTTAGTTGCTGTTCTCTGTGCACGGTGGTCTATTTTAGCTACATTTTATTAAGCAAATTGTATATAAATAAGTTCAAATCATATATCAGTATCAAATGACTGCATAAGTATAAATCAGTGCCTCGTGAACATATGACAAATTCTGGATTCAGGAGGCATGCGGATTGGCTAACATTATTATTTCACAACGCTAGAAAAAGTAATTTGCATCTGATTCGCAGCATTGAATTGTTGATACATGTTGTCAACATTTAAATTAGATTTTTTTTTTTTACAAAGCAGTATGTAATAAGGCTTTTGACCAATATGGTGTTTTATCCTCACCCTCTTTTTATTGTTATGATTATCACTTTGAAAGTAGTGCATATATTTTCATTTTGTTGTGTATATTTAGTTCTTTTCTTTTCTTTTAGTATTAGACATAAAAACGAACTTAACATAAAAAAATCAAACCACCACATAGAAAGGCTACACTAAACACTAATATGTCCCTGTTCTGCATTTACTTGGTTTATAAAGTATGTAAAATGAATATTTTAGATATACTGTAGGCATAAATAATTCCATTGAATGATAATCTAAGCTTTGTTAGAACTTGCTTTGCATTTTGATTAGCTATTATTTTTTCAGTGATTAAAAGTGGGCTTGTGTTTGAAAAGACTGTAGAGTTTCTTGCAGGAAGTCCATTTCAGCTTTGTCTACTGACCCTCAATAATACGTTTCTTTCTAGCCACTGGAAATAGCATTGGACTAAAACTGTATAACCAGTGCTTTTCTCTTACGTAGATTTTACAAATACATGATGCCATGTTGTTTGAGGCCAGAAACAAAACAAAATGCAAATGGGATAATAGGGGCCGTACTATTTTGTTTTTGGTGGTCAATGTGGGGTCAAGATGTATTGCTTGAAGGATAGAGCCGTGATGGTGAACCTATGGTATGTGTTGCACAGATGGCACACGGAGTCATACTTGCTGGCACACCAGGCCTCAGCCAGCTGATTTTCGGCCTTCCAGGGGGCTGGGGGAGGCTGTTTTTGCCCTCCCCAGGCTTCAGGAAAGCCTCTGGAGCCTGCGGAGAGCGAAAAACAGGCCCAATGGGCCAACCAGAAGTTCCAAAATTATGGTGGCCCATTGGGCCCATTTTTCGCCTTCCCCAGACTCCCCAGGCTCCAGGGAGGGGGTTGTGTACACATGCACAAGTGTGTGGGATGCATTCCATTGTGGGCACACACTCATGCACAATAGCACGTGTGCACATAATTTTGGCACGCCTTTACAAAAAGGTTAGCTATGGGATAGAGTTTGTTTCAGGCCGATGTTAAGCTTTGGAGCATATTAGATCCCAACACTTTAAAAAAAAAAATTAAAAGGGTATTTAAAATAAAATTAAGGTTTTTGTTGGCAAGCACATTGTGGACCCAAGAAGCCTTGTGCTGGAGGTGGGGGTTTAGTGTAACTATAGTGTGTGTTCCTCAAGATGCCTATAGGCTTTGATATGGCTAGAATGTTATGCTTTGTGTGTTGTACAAGCAAGGCATCCAAGAAGTTAAAAGCGATTACACTTGGAACAAATTCAGAAGTCTTTGGGAATGAAAGCAGTGTGAGAGGGACCTTGGAGTTCTAAATGGATGATCATTTAAACACAAGCCAGCAATGTGCAGCTGAAGCCAAAAAAGTTAATACAAGCCTTGCATGTATAAACAGAGACATAGAATCAAATCACGTGAAATAATTCCTTTGTAAAGTCTTAGTAAGGGCACATCTGGAATATTGCATCCAGTTTTGATGCCACTTTACGCAAAATATGTTGAGACTTTGGAAAAAGTGGAAAGCAGAGCTATGAAGATGATTAAAGGCATGGAGACAAAAACATATGAAGAACAGTTGCAGAAATTGAGTATGGCTAGTCCAGAGAAAAGAAGAACAGGGGTGGCATAATAGCAGCATTCCAGTATTGGATGGGCTTCCACAAAGAAGAGGGGATCAAATTATTCTCCAAAGCACCAGAAGGCAAGACAAGAGACAATGGATGGAAACTAATCAAGGAGGGAAGCAAATTAAATCTCTGAAATTAAAGAGAAACTTCCTAACAATGAGAACAGTTAACCAGTGGAACAGCTTGCCTTCAGAAGTTGTAGGCTCTTCATCACTGGAGGCTTTAAAGAAAAGACTGGACAGCCTTTTTGTCTGAAATGGCATAGGGCAGTGATGGCGAACCTTTTTTGGCTCACGTGCCAAAACCAGGGGGAGCGCAGGGGGTGGTCATGCACGGGTGTACCACACCCATAATGCTTTGCACATGACCAGCACTCCCCCCATTTTTGGCAAGCTTTTTTTGCCCTCCCCAGGCTCCAGAGGCTTTATAAGAGCATGGGGAGTGCAAAAACAGCCCCCCCGTCCCCTGGAGGCCCTTTGGAGGCTTCAGGAGTTTCCCTGAAGCTTCCGGAGCACAAAAAAAAAGCCCTACGGAATTCCGGTTTGCTCGTAGTGTCATTTTTTGCCCTCCAGGAGCCTTCAAAGAAGCCTCCTGAGGGCTTCTGAATGCTAAAACCAGCCCTATGAGCAAACCGGAAGTCTGTTCCTGAACTTCTCCTTTGCCCATAGGGCTGTTTTTTTCATGCTCTGGAGGCTTCAGGGAAGCTGCTGAAGCCTCTGGAGGGGGGAAAATGGCCTCAAAAGAAGGCCAAATCAGCTGGCCAGCTGACAGGGCAAGCGTTGTGTGCCCTGACAAATGGCTCTGCATGCCACCTGTGGCACGTGTGCTTTAGGTTCGCCATCATGGGCATAGGGTCTCCTGCTTCAGCAGGGGGTTGGACTAGAAGATCTTGAAGGTCCCCTCTCCACTCTATTGTGATTGATTGAATGTTTGAAAAAGAAAAAAAATGTGAAAGAAACAGGAAAAAAAATTGCTAACTTTGAGAATATACACCCTTGTTTTTAAAATACAGCTAATGTTAGCCTCTCTGCTACATGATTATTTCTGTAAGACAAAGTAATACAAATATCTTTGCAGAATATAATAATATAGTGAATGAAAGTGCTCAGGAATACTTCTGACAGCTATTATAGCTAATTCTCGCATGGAAAAGTGATTTTAAAACCCCAATTGTCATGGGACTACAAAGACATTACAGTTCAAGCACTGTAAATATGGTATATGATTTGTCTGAGTCTCTGAGTTTAAAGTGCTTCTCTTTTTCCTTTTTAAATTTTTTTGGGGTTATTTATTTATTTGAAAGAAATGCTTCAGAACTGTGCGAGAAGTGTAGCAAGTCTTTTACCATAGATAATGATGGTGTCTGGTGTTCTCGCCATTTCTAAAACAAATAAATAAATAAATAGGAAGGTGAAAATGGGCTTTCATTACTCCTAGATTTTTATGGCATAGAAATACAGACAAATGTCTTTGTTCCTTCTGCTTGTAGATAATGCCAGGCTGCACACAAAACTGCTGAAGTAATGCTTGCAAGCCATGTGCAAAGAGAAAGGGAGAAAGGGTTACATGAGGATAGCCAAGTCACACACACACCCCCACTGCCCCAACCATGTCATCCTACTTTTTTTTTTGCTTAGAAGCAGCAATGCAGCTAAAGTAACTTACCGCACAGCCCTAAGCATGTCTATTTGATGAGTTCAGCGGGGCTTCTTTCCTTAGAAATATGAATTATAGCCTCTCAAGAGGCCTTTCAGGGGGAGTTAAGATAGAAGGAGCGAGGGGTGAAAGGGTAACTACATTGGAAGGAAGGGATGCTATAAACGAGAAAATATTAAGGAGCTGATACTATAAGGAAATCAGAGCGGGAACCAGCTGCTACTGCTGTCTTCTATAATGGCCAGTCTGCTGTTTTCAAACAACTCGGCTGTGAAATGATACAAGCCTCAAGATTATTACTAGTCCCTAATGATGCTGCTTTGCCAGCTTCTTTCTTTGTCTCAGGGGCTGACAGTATTGTAGGTGATTGTGTCCTATGGCACTGTAGGTGAAATATTCCCCTGAACGACCTAAAAGACATTGATTAGGGTATGTTTCCGCTTGAGCTTCCAACATCCATTTGAAGTTTGTGCTTCTTTCTCTCTCTCCCTCTCTCTGTCTTTTAATGAACATACCCATCTCCTTGGCAAAACCTGCAGTACTGAGATGTCATCCTGAACTACTGCAGTTTTCTGGCTTAACACAATTCTTAAAGTAATATTTGGCGCTTGAAAAATCAGTAGCGTTTCCCCATGTGAAAAGTAGCTCCCTCAGAATGCAGCTGATAGCAGCAGGGTGGGGATGTCCCCAAGGGTCTGAGTGGCACAAGGGTATAAAAGATGGCACCACCAGGCCATCAACGCTCTACACCACCTAGATTTGCATTGCGCACATCATACACATATAGAAAGGGGAGGGGGCTTCAATTGACTGATGATGCCAGTCATGTGGATGCTGTTGACCCTCTCCATGGATGACATTGTACAGGAGCAGCGTTATCAGTGGTGGCGGTGTAGTGGTTAGTGTGCAGTATTGCAGGCTACTTTTGCTGATTGCCAACTACCTGCAATTTGGCAATTCAAATTGCACCAGGCTCAAGTTTGACTCAGCCTTCGATCCTTCTGAGGTGGGCAAAATGAGGACTCATATTGTTGGGGGCAAGAGGCTGACTCTGTAAAACCACTTAGAGAGGGCTTGAAAGCACTGTGAAGTAATATATAAACCTAAGTGCTATTGCCATTACTATTAGTAAGCAGAATGAAGCAGCTACTGAGAGGGGGTGGGAAACAGGGGCAAAGCACCAGAAATAAATTTATATGTGCTAGTGGTAAGAGCCAGCTATCCTCATAATCAACTGCATATCAAAAAGTTTTGTTTTTCATTTCCCCTATTTTTTATTTTTCTTGTTTCTGTAATAACATTTGCATGCCAAAATCTGCAGCTCCCGATTCCTGAGTAATATTCACCAAGTTTAAAAACAAATCTGTTTAAATGTAGGCTTGAACCAAATGTGAATGACCAGACTGTAAAGATAAGATTTATCTGATGTACAGGAACATTAAACACACACACACACACACACACACTATATATGTATGTATGTATGTATGTATGTATGTATGTATGTATGTATGTATGTATGTATATATAGGTAATTGTTTCAAAACAACCTGTTATTATTAGGCCCCAATTAAAGGGAGGAGACATACTGTATATATATATATATAGTGTGTGTGTGTGTGTGTGTGTGTGTGTGCGCGCGCGTTGTTGTATTCAGGTCTTTTCCCGTGTAAGAATAAGATTGTCTTTGCAACGTTTCGGCGAGGTCTCACTCGCTATCGTCAGTCTTTGGTTTGTGGCTGCACAGATGCCGCCCTTCCATAATCTCATTCTTACACGGGAAAAGACCCAAATACAACAAGCCTAGCATACCTACACCCATGAAAATCTACAAAGACAAATCTACAGTATATTTGTATATAATGGAAATAATGGATATAATGTAATGCCGTATGTATGTATGTATGTATGTATGTATGTATGTATGTATGTATGTATGTGGCATTACACTAATCAAGGAACTACCAAGGAAAAAAACACACATATGTCAATACTCGCAGGGCAAGCTACTGTGTAGAAGCAGAGAGCAAACCCCATACTTAATAGCATTGATGATATTACTTAGTTGGGTAATGAAATATCTGCAAGCAAACAACCAAGTTCATAGGGCATCAAGGTCTCCAGAGTTCAACTCTGAGCTACATATATTCTCCTCTATTGGCCTCTGTAAAGGGCAATAGGAAAACAGGAGAAACACCAAACACAATAGTCAGATAAAGGAAATTTGAGTCTGAGGCAGAAATGTAATTTGGGAAACTGTCTTCTACATGACCCTATTTAGTTATCATAAAAATGAAGGGAGGGAGGAACAAATGCATTCAGAGTTGCTAGATTCTGGTATTGTAACTTGTAATAATAATAGTAGCAGTAGCATTCATAATTCTGACTCTCTAGTCTGGTCTACCTTGAAGGGCTGGCAGCATCTCAGGATCCTCCTTGTTTAAATTCCTTGCCATTATATTGGAGAGAAGGGCTTTATAATTCATCAGGCTTGCAGATGTATAAGAATGTATAAATATTCATTTTCCAGCCATGCATTCCTTTATGTAATAGTTAGGAGCTGTCCAAGGTCCTGTAAATAATACAACCTTCTTTTCCTCCCATAAAGTCATGAAGCCTGATGGAGGGATAGATGAATTAGGGGGCATTAGACAGGCAACTTTATTAACCGTATTGTGCACATATCGAAATGAGCAAAAGAATTTCCTCCTCACAGAGAAGATACATGATTAACTAAAAGTGGCAAAGAGTGACTACTGTAAGGGAAAAGTAGTTGCAATAATAACTGAAGAAAAGAGAGTTTTATTTTCTGATGTTTTGTAACACATCTTTGCTAAAAAAAATGAAATGAAGCAAGAAGTATGCCAATCCTGCAAACAAGAAAAACATAGGATCTGGAAGCTTTTGATCTACCTCAATTTCAGGATGTACACATGATGTACCCATCTTGAAGAAAGCCAATGTCCAGAGTAAGGCAGATGACCTTGAAAGTAATATGCAAGGATGGTATATTTTGCAAGGCAAATGTATATGAAACATTTTTTTAAGTTCTGAGAAGGGAGATAATATTCAGAAGTGCTTTAGGCAGATGCTTCTCTGATTCACTGGAGTATAAAAACTGTGATAGGTACAAGACAATCAGTCTTGGCAAGATTTTTTTTTATTGTAGTCATTCTCAATAAAAGCAGTGTTAGCCTTCCTATGGGTTGGAGTTCCTGGTTTGGTCTCTCTCGTGGGGCTGACACCAAAACACATACAGTAGCTAGTCTGTTAGCTCCTGTGTGTATGCTTTATATTGGGACCAGAGTCAATTTTCATGCGCAACAGAGATTTTGTGCAAGGTGATTATTGGTGTACATCAGAATGCTGACATGAAACTATCTTTCCAAAGAGCTTTTCCAGAACAATACACTTACTTAGTTCTAACCAAGCAAAAAACACTTAGGTCTTCTTGGAAATTCTGTTTACATTCATCAGAAAACAATATTATCAACATTTATTTAAGATCAGGATCCTTTATATAACAATAATAAAATGTTATCCCATCTTTCTGGCAGGATCTCAAGACAACATGTGCACCACTCCTGCCTGCAGTGCTTCCAAGAACACAGTTTCACATATCGTACAGAGCAGTGGTGGGTTTCAATTTTTTTTAGAACCTACTCTGTAGGTGTGGCCTATTTTGTGGGCGTGGCTTGGCAGTCATGTGACAGGGTGAGAGTGGCCAACTTGTAAAATATGGTGAAACTCATTTAACAACGCTCTTGCTTAGCAACCAAAATTTTGGGCTCAATTGTGATGATAAATTCTCTCTCTCTCTCTCTCTCTCTCTCTCTCTCTCTCTCTCTCTCTCTCTCTCTCTCTCTCTCTCTCTCTCTCTCTCTCTCTCTCTCTCCTTCCTTCCTTCTTTCTTTCTTTCTTTCTTTCTTTCTTTTCTTGCTTTCTGCCTTCCTTTCCTTCCCATTGGGTTACTGGCAGCGGCAGGCCAGACTTACTTCTGGGTCCACCGGTGGAACCGTCTCTCTAAATTTCATCATCCGGTTCTTGCGAGTAGGTGCGAGCCTGCAGAAACCCACCACTGGTACAGAGATAAAACACAGGAAGAGCAGAAGTACTCACCCACAAAGAGAGGAAACACATACAGCATATACTCACCTGATTAGTCTCTCTCTCTCTCTCTTGCCTACTCACACACAAGCATACATGAACTTTTCTTGATTAGTTACTGGAAAGAATATGTACATTCTCACATAGATGTGATAAGTTACTTCATTACAAAAGCAGAAACATGCAGATTCCTCCAGTGTCACCAATGTGTAGAGAGTGAGAAATAATTCTAGAAGCCACTTATTTCTTGCTATAACTCTAATTCTCCTTTTTCCAAGTAGTTTGTGAGCTGATGATTTGCTCCAGATCTCTAATGAACTGGCTGATTATAAACTTAGAGTTCTTAATTCACAGTCTTAATTCAACACCCAAACCATAATGCCACACTAATTTCAGTCTTATATATTGCAAATATGTTTATATTGATATTAAATTGTAATATAGGTTGCTGATGTCTTACACTCTTGCCAATAAAGCATGCTAGTCATACTACTTTGGACACAGTAGCTCAGTGGTTAAGACGCTGAGCTTGTTGATCAAAACGTTGGTAGTTCGGTGGTTCAAATCCCTAGTGCTGCATAACGGGCTGAGCTCCTGTTACTTACCCCAGCTTCTGCCAACCTAGCCGTTCAGAAGTATGTAAAAATGCAAGTAGAAAAATAGGGCCCACTTTTGGTGGGAAGGTAACCGTGTTCCGTGTGCCTTTGGCATTTAGTCATGCCAGCCACATGACCACAGAGATGTCTTTAGAAAGTGCTGGCTCTTCGGCTTTGAAACGGAAATGAGCAACACTCCCTGGAGTTAGGAATGACTAGCACATATATGTGAGTGGAACCTTTACCTACCTTTTAGTCATACTCCTATCCATGCTACTCATGTGAGGGAGCTTTGCAGCATTAAGAAACATAGATATCACCTTGACAGTTTATTTTTTTGTTTTTGCTAAAACTGATCACATGAACCACTTACCTAAAAGGGAGTCCCAATCCTCCTCATCTGGACTAGGATTACAGAGAACTCTTGTACAAACTGTGACAGATAATCCAGTTAATTGTATATTTGAGCAATCAAAAAATAAAAAGGAGGGGGACTTGAGGTTAAGAAATAGGAAATATAAATAAAAGAATATTTTAAAGGTTGAAACTTTCTCATTTACCATTGATAATGCTTATGCTATTGGTACAAGTAAAACATACTGAATAAGAATATTGAAGAACTCAATATATGAGTCCTTCATATTATTCAAAATCCCTCATATTTTATTTTTCCTAAAGCATCCTGCAACAGTTGGCTAGGTTAATTTAATATAAAACGTAAGCCAAATTAGTTTAGAAAAGCACTCTGTTTATTTATATGATGCAGGGAAAAAGGGAATGGAGAAAATATTTTTTTCATCATAGATGTTTAAGGGAAATGCTGATTTATTCAAATATCTAGGGTCTTCTTGGAAGTATAATATCTATTTCCTGTAAAGTGATTTTAAAAAATACCAATTACAGTATAAATTGGTCCATCTAAGATACATATATGTTGACTATTACTCTTTACAATCCCAGACATATATATTATGTTTTCAATATCCCAGTTGGATTGCTTAAAATGAAACATGCCATTAAATAGTAGCATGCATAGCAGTCAGTCTGAAATTTCTTACATTAGTGTCATCGTGGCAGATTAATAGGCTACACACCAGAAATATATCTATGCTTCAATAACCCTTTGACATAAACACGAATACATCCACGCCACAAAAATTATTAATGCTTTTATTTGTTATACATATTTAAAACCAAAAGTGTTGCCCTTATTCCTGTTGAGGATCGTTATTTAAATGAATGAATTCTAGCTTCCTTGGAGTTCTGTATTATGAAAACTGCCATTATTGATTGGAAGCTTAACACTAAAGTCACACCAGCATACCCGAAACTATCCAAACTTTTAAAAACATTTGTTGGTTTGGTTTTTTAGTTGCAAGGTCATTTTTTAAAAGACGACTTTTTCCCATCAGATTTTAAGTGTTTTATGATCCATGCAAGATTACTGCAGAAGAGATAGTCCTATAATCTATGGAGCCTCCACTGCTGCAATTAGCTTTCAAGACTTCCTGTAACAATATTACCAATACTGGAAAATTTGAATTGGAGAGTGGAGCAAAAGAAAGAAAAACGTAAATAAGGAAGGTGGCTGTGGAATGGAAAACTTATGATTTAGACTCTGCCAACTTGCTATCCTCCAGATGGGATGAACTATTACTTTGGATATCTTCAACCATCAGGTAACTGGCCGTACTGGATAGTAGATGGTAAAAATTAGCTTGTTCTTTTTCTTCTTCTTTTACTATGGTAGTAGTCTAATACATCAAAAGAGTTGAATACACTATTGCAGTAGATGCCATTTGATTTTGAGGCATTTCCCCCCCAAGCCTTGTTAAGAATGAAAAGCTATTCTCAATATTTTGGGGAGAACTGACAAGTGGTGAGCTAGGTGGATATAAGAAAAGGGTAGGAATTGCCAGAGTCTATAGATTTGCTGTTCTTGTGACTTCCTCTTAATGCAAGCAGTGGAAAGGGAATTCTTTTCATGGATCCCCTCCAGGTGTAGCCTAAAACAACAGAACACAGAGCTGCAAAACCTTCAGCAGTGTGGGATAGATGGGGTGTACAACTGATATCTGAGGGCCTTTTCTGTTTAGATTCTTACATTGACCCTGGAGAGGAATTGACATACTATTTGATGGCCCCAAGATATGTGCTATATAAATACAAGCATTCTGTAAATAAAATAATAAAAATATTCTTCAGCAATTGTATTCAAACTTGCTGGTTTTCCTTGCTGTAGTTTATAATTGGACTTGCAGATTTTGTATTTCTTTTTTAATGGGACAAAATATCTTTCTTGCTGTTGTTTTTTATTGTTCTTGCCATTTGATTCTGCAGGCTGGCATATTTAAGCAGGCTGGCACCTTTTTTGGATTTATTTCCTAATCTGTGTCCTTTATGTGCCTTTTTTTTTTAAATTGAAAAAGTTTTATTAGTTTTACAATTTTTCATTGGGGTAGGGTAAGAGATACAAAGAAATTTTGAGAGCTTTCGCATCAAAGTCGTCGGCCCTTCCGGAGCTTCATAATAAATCATTAACAAAAAACATTTTTCATAATACTACAAAGTGAAAACAAGTACATGTTTCTAAGTTCTCAGTTCTATGCTGTCAGTCATTTGCAAAAATCCAGATACGCATGTTATGCTATATTACTCAAAAAATCAAAGCAAAGTTATTTTTTAGATCTAAGTCTCTTGGCTATTGTGTCTTCTATCTCTCCTTCCAGGCCCCCAGCGGGCGGGGCCGTGGCCCCCTCTGCCCCCCCTGGATCTTCCCCCAGGACAGAGGAATGTTTTTTTAAAAAAGGCTTCCGCCTCAGCAACTGTTTTAATCCTCACTCTTCCTCCTTCCCAGAACACCAGCATCCCTTCGGGCGTCACCCACTTGAACCAGATCCCGTGGTCAAACAATGTTTTGGACAAGAAGGAAAATTTCCTTCTCGTTTCTCTAATCTTTCTTGGGATCTGCTTCAAGATGGCAACCTCCTTTTGCTGGTAAATTAATGGACCCCCCCTTTGCACTTTCAGGATTTCCTCTCTGGTTGACCTTCTAACAAATTTAACATGTATCTCTCTAGGTACTTCATTTATCCTGGCATATGCAGAGTTTATTCTGTAGGCTAGGTCAATGTCCCCCCTGATCTCATCCTTGGGTTTATGTAAATAGTCTGCTATAATTGTGCTCATGAGTTCAGGGAGACATTCACCAGATTCCTCAGAAACATTCTGAAATCTCAAAAAATATGTCATCCTTTCCATATCAATCCTAGACACATGCCCATTTATTTCCACAACCTCATTAGTAACATTTTTAATCTCTCCCTTAGCCCCCGCCAGCCCCCCTTCCAGTTCTTCATTCTTCTGTGTGTTCTCCAGCACTTGTTTCCGTGTGTCCAATAATTCCTTTTTAAAGTTGATATTTTCTGCCCTCTGGGCCTTGATTTCTTGTACCAAAGTTTGTATAACAGATTCAAGAGAGGCCATCCTTAGTTCTAAGCTTGCCAGTGCTGATTCTTGTGCCATGATTAGCTGTTAAAATCAGTGCCACTAAAATGGCGTTTTTTGGGTGGGGCTGTTGAGGCAAGTCAGGAGCCAAAAGTTCCGTTCAGGGTTGTAAAGTTCAGGAACCAAGAGAGAAACAATTTTCCAAATCAATAAGTATAATAACGAAGGCATTCCAGAAAAGAAATCACAAATCCCAAAAAAAAAATTCTTCTTTAGTAACCAGAGGGAGTCCAAATCACAAAGAGACGCTGGAAATTTTCCATAAGTAAAATAGTCATTCAGGGACAAAGAGAAGCCATTTTCCACCGCCCAGACTCAGAGCCAGAAGGAGAGAGTGGTAAAAAAAAATGTTTCAAGTCAGCCAGACCTAGATACTTTGTTTCAAAGACAAACCGCAGATCACTTTCCCTTGTTTCAAACAGTCTGGATTAAAGATATCCGCTTCCTCGCAGCAAGGAGCCATTCTTAAGTGCCGCTTTAGTCCGAGGGGGGGTTTAACAAGCAGACACCCCCCTCCAAGTTCTTTCAGCCCAGGCTGACAGCAAAAAAAATGTTTAAAACCACTCACTTTCCCCCTCGCAGCCGAAGCCCCGGGAAGCCTTCCGACTCAGACGGCCAGCTCTCTCCATGTTTTCAAAACGATGCCGCCTGCCATTGGCGAAGGGGAAACCCCCCGCAGCATGTCCTCCTCCACCTAAGCCGAAGACAAGGGTCGCTTCCCAGCTGCCGCTGGGGGAGGACGACCCAGGCAAGCCGGCTTTACGGAAGACCCCCAAAAACGGGGCGTCTCGCCCCCGTGGGGGGGCAGGAAAAGAAACAAAGCGGCGAGCGAGCCCTAGGCTCGCCCGTCGCCGCTGGAGCCAGAACCGGAAGTCCTTTATGTGCCTTTTTGTCTTTCTAAGCTGCTTCTTCCTTTACCTTAGCTTATTTTTGATGGGTTGATGTTTTTATGGGGTGGGATACTTATTGACTGAAATTAAGTATGCCTCTTTGTTTCTGCAAAGGATAAGGAAATGAATGTGAGAAAATATCAATGGAGGAAAAGAGACAGGAGAGAGAAAACAGTACAGAAAGAGCAGTGTGGTAATTTAGGAATCAGTATTAAAAATGACATGGTAGAGATGGTCAGAACTCAGCAATGTGTGGGGTAACAGCTGTCTTCCCAGATGAGGGATACAAATTAGTCCAAGAATAGATGCATGCATTTATTTATTCATTCATATATGCATACAATTTACAGAACACTCAACTTCTAGTGACTGTGAGTGGCGTATTGTGGGAAAAAAACAGCAGCAGTCTAATAAATAGAAAATATATATATAGTGGTATCTTCATACTTATAGTTAATTAGATCTAGGAAGTGCGACGAGTACTAAAATGCCAAACACCCATGAGACTTACCTTGTGATCCTTTGTTTGACCCCAGGAAGGATTTCCTGTCTGTTACTTTTCCTATGTCAGTGACCTTCCCAGCATGTTCGACTTCCTATCTACTCTCTGCGGCCATTCCTTTTGCAGTGACCTTCCTGGCATGGCCAACTTCCTGTCTGTTCTCCTTTTCCTATCACAGAGCATCAGAAACCAAACAAACAGAGTACTAGGACAACATTCACATCAAAATGTTAATACCAAATTTGACAAGTTTTGGAGCAGTCAAGTAGTGACATATCAGTAGTTTTTCGAAGTCAGACTCCATCTTCTAAATGCTCTATTTTCTGGCTGTGCATCTCATTGTGTGCTCACCTCTTGGATTTTAAGCAACTGCTAAGCTGTAATAAATATTACATGTACAACTAATAATGGCCGCAGTTAGAAATAATAATGTATAGGTTCATTTTCAGATGGACACTCTGAAAAAGCAAACAAGGCTCATGCTTTTACTGTGCCACACTATTCTGAGATTAAAGCTGTACATAATGGATCTAATAGGCTAAAAGTATAGTAGCCTGGTAAATTGAATATGAGTAGCTGAAAACATCATTAACTTACAGCATTCTAGCACACCAGTGCAAGGCAGCCCCTCCTAGGCTGGAATGTGATAATATTTTCAGTTTTCCTCATTTTTACTTTTACCCTTCGTGCAGTTGCTTAAACCAGCTGACTGCAGCCATTTCAAAGTTCAATTAATATCTTTATGATTTTAAGTTAGAAAATGAATACATCATGCAAATGTATAATGTGAATACAATATTTACTGCATTGTTTTAACCTGGATCTAGAGCTGTTGTTGGGCTACAACTCCCAGCAAGGCCAATGGCCAACTTATACATTCAGTTCAAAATTTATGTTCTAACTCAATTTTTATGTCTTGCAGAGATATGAAAGCCACCCATACACACACACACACACACACACACACACACACACACACACAGAATAAAACTTATACAAATTGGAATGTGGCATATTACTGGGTATTGTCATCTATCAATGTTGCTTCATTTCAGTATTAAAGCTTAATCGAACCACTTATCATTGCAGTAATTGGCTTATACACAAGAGAAAGAGAGGGAGATGGGGAGAGGGAAAAGAGATTGCCGTCCCAAATCAAATCTGCCCATCTGGTCCAGTTATTAAGAGAGCTGGTTGTAGCTGTACATTCTTTGTGATATTCCTGGGGTCATGACACAGGGAGAGCCCTTCTCAGTGGCAGTCCTCATTTTAAGCACCATGTTCCCTCTGGAGGTACAGATGGCCTCTACTGTACTTGAATTTCAAAAACTAGAAAGCAGTGTGATGTCAGTGGGCATTTTGTCCTGAGGTAGCTTTACTGAAGAGTGCCTGTGTTGTGCTGATCTGTTAGGGACAATTTTTTTATTCTTTGATTCTCTTGTTAAATGTTGCTCTTGTTTTGACTGTGGTATACCTTGTCCAAAATCTGTTTGGATTGGGACAGTGTGCAAATATTATAAATGAATAAAAATAAAACATACACTATATACCACATCTTTCATAGTGCCTTTTACCTATATTTTGCCCCCACTTGATGATGGGTTTTTTTTTGAAAAAGTATTTTATTGGTTTTCAAAATTTTTACAAGGGAAAAAGGTGTAGAGTAAAGGTAACATTTTGGTAGCTTCCCTGCCGTTGGTGGCGGCTTTCCAAAAATTTCATAAGTTTACAATTTTAAAGGTAAAGGATAAACATATAAAAAGATTACATTGTATAGTCTATATATTCAATCATCTTTTTTTGCCATTTTATCTTGTATCAACAATTACAATAGTATTTCAAATAAACTCATTTTTGCGATCTGAGCCTTTTTGCAATTGACTCCTCTTCCCTGTCCCCGGACGGGGCCGTCGCTCTCTCCGTTCCCTCATCTTCACCTCCAAGCTGGGAGGAATGTTTTTTAATAAAAGCCTCCGCCTCACTTAGTGTTTTGATTTTTACTCTGCCTCCCACCCAGAAAATCAACATTCCCTCTGGTAATAAACACTTAAACCATATTCCCTTTTTATATGATTTCTTAGACAAGAAAGAATATGTCCTCCTAATTTCTCTAATTTGTTTCAGAATCTGTTTCAAAATGATTACTTCTTTATCCTGGCATTTTAAAATCCCATCCCGTTGAGCCCTCAATATCTCATCCCTTGTGGATCTCCTAAGAAATTTAACATGAACTTCTCTTGGTATGTTATTTATCCTGGCATAAGTTGAATTAATTCTATAAACCAGGTCCATATCCCACCAGAGTTGATCTTTCTCTCTTTTAAGGTATTCTGCTAATATTGTACTCATAAGGTCTTTAACATCTTCGTTTTCTGACTCTGGTATATTCTGGAACCTGAGGAAAAAAATACATTCTTTCAAATTCAATTTTGGTCATGTTTGCTCCCAATTCTGAACCCTCCCTCCAAACCTCCTTCGCCTCTTCCCCTATCTCAGCCACCTCCTTCCCTAGCTTTTCCATTTTTTGTTTATTTTCCATTGTATTTCATTGCATTTCCCTAAGCTCTAATGTTAATTCTGACATCTCTTTCCTCATTTCATTCATGTTTTCATTCATGCTATTCATATTTTTCATTATTTCCCGAAACATTTCTGCAACCAACGGATCCTTTGAGCCCTCTCCAGCAGGTTCCTTCTGTAAAAATGTAGAAATCTTTGACTGTGTAGTCGGGCTGTAGACGGCAGAGGATGGAGCAGAGGCTTTCTAAAAGCCATTGTGTCACTCTCAGTTTCTTATCTGACAAAGAAATGGCGCCAGAGAAACGGACGAGCAAAACAGTCCGAGGTATGAGAGAGTCCGAGTGGGAGTTCAGTCTTAAGAGTCTTAAGAGTTAATTTTTAAAAAAAGGAAACCTTACAGTCCACAACTAGGAGTCCACGTATTGGGAGAGACTTGAGAGCCTCTGGTAGGAATGTCTGAAGTAAAGAGTTTATAATCTTCTTTGGTAATTAAGGAGGGAAAAGCTTCAGCACTGTAGAGGAGTTATAAGCGGAGAACAAAGAGAAGCCATCTTGCCCCGTTCTCTGACAGGAAGAAGAGTAAAAGTTCCAATTACTTTCTTTTTAAAAGAGCTCCGTAAGAAACAGTTGCAAATGCGACACGATACAATTCTTTCACATAGTTTGTTCAAATAGCAAGTTAATCCTTCCTCTCTCCATTTCAATCGAGGAATCGCTTAGTTGCCGCTCCGTCCGAGGGGGGATTGAGAACTCCCCCCTCCAATCTGCATTCCAAGTTGATTGAACTAGCACTTACAGTGATTTATCACTTATCCTTCATCTGCAATTCAAGAGATTAGGGAGAGTCTTTCACCTCTGGCGTTTCAGCTACTCTTCTTATTCTGCATAGCTCCAGAGTTCCATCCGGCGAAGAGGGAAAATCCGCCCCCCCTTTTGCTCGCCAGCTCCTAGAGCAAGGCTGGGGGGGGGGTTCCTCCAGCTGCCACCAGACTGGGGCTTCCAGCAAGCCGCTCCTACAGCAGAAGCCCCCCCCCCCGAGGCCTTCTGTGCTTCCGAAGAAGCCCACCAGTACAGCAAGCGGTGGACGAAGCACAAAGTTCGTCTGTCACCTTCAAAAACCGGAGGCACTTTTTCCCCATTTGATGATGTTGTTCTCTAAGATCTTGGGTCAGGGTGGGGATTGAGCCCCTATGGCCATGATGGCGAATCTATGGCACGCATGCTACAGGTGGCACGCAAAGCCATTTGCCAGGGCACAGGAGGCTTGCCCTGTTAGCATGCGTGCTCTGGCCAGCTGACTTTGGCCTTCTTTTGAGGCCATTTTTCGCCCTCTGGAAGCCTAAAACCAGCTGTACAAGCAAAAGTTCCTGAATTTCCAGTTTGCCCATAGGGCTGGTTTGTCACATTTCGGAGGCTTCAGGGAAACTCATGAAGCCTCCGGAGAGCCTCCGGCGGGGGGTCAGAGGAGCCAGGGGGGGGGCAAAAAAGAATGCCAAAAATGGGGAGGGAGTGCTAGTCATGCACGCATGCGCACTGTGGTTGTGCACATAGAATTATGGGTGTGGCACGCTGTGCACGAACCCCCTGCGCTCCCCCCATTCTTGGCACACGAGCCAAAAAAGATTCGCCCTCCCAACCCTATGGAAATATTGTGTTTTTTATATATACAGAGTTTGCCTTCTGGCTATGCACGATCTGTTTATTTTTATTGTTCTCTCTTTTTTAATGTGCAAGAATTGCTTGGAGTCTGTTGGGACTCTACAGTTTATAAAATAATTGATAAATAAATATAACTGGTATAAGTGGTATCTGGTACCTTAAATTTGTACCTTACATTTGTTCCACTGGTCTTTCTATCTTGGTTTTTGAATGAAGTTCTGCATATTAAAGGGAAGACTGGGTCACAGCAGATTTCCAGATAAGCCATATGTGTGACAGATTCCAAAGAAGTCACCAAGATGGATGCAGCAGTAAAAAGAGGCAGAAGTGCTTATGAATACCCATTGTCCAGGTAAACACATTGAAGGATTAAGAACTATTCCTTCAGTTTTCCATAAAAAGACATTATTTCGTATATTTATAGATATTTTGGAGTATTTTTTTTGCGTACAGGCATAGCTACGGATAATACTATGTGAGTGCATTGCCTTTCCCCCTCCCATATTATTCATGTACATGATTAACTACAGGGATTTGATTAAATATCATTTTTTCCTGCAGAAATTACTAATTTGGCTGATATGTTAATATATATCACGTGTGTTGGAAAATAATTTGCACAACTGTCAGAAAATTAAACACAATAACCATTTATGCCAATTATTTTAGTTCTTCCTGATCTTTTCCCCTGTGCCATATGTTTCCCCAAGTGTCCTTCTTAATTGCCTTTTTCTTCACACTCAGCAAATGCGAAGTATTTTGTAGAATTCTCCTTTCAAGCCACTCCTCCTGGATATGCATTTGAAAAGAGAGAAATCACGTAATTTCTCTGGAGTAAGGAAAGACAAGAAACAGAAGTACTTCTAGGATTTGGATGGAAAGCAGTTCCATTCTTCTACAAGGCACCTGGAAAGCAAAAATATGGATGGCGGTGATATGCTCCAGGAAGGTGCAAAAATCTCTAATTGAAACTTTCTAGCCCTGTGGAAGAGTCCTGCTGTCTTCCAAAGTGGACTAAAGAGCCAATGATTCATAGGTAACTCTTCAAACCATCCTAGTGCCTGTTTATACCTTACCATTCCTATTCCGAGTTGATTGCACTCTTTCAAGAAGACCAAATTATAGCAACAGCTTCCAAGTTTCTCCTTGTTATCTGCCAGACAGCTATTTGTGAAGCATGTAATTTCAGGTAAGCTCCTGGCTTGTCAGTCAGACTTTAAAGCAGGGATCTGACAAATTATGGTCCAAATGCCAGGGATGTAGCCTACTGTTCTATCTGCCAAATTCTGAAATCCAGCTTCCCCTTGGTTGCCAAGTTCAAGAAATGCACTCCCGGTTGCTCTGTCATCCCTTTTGGGATAAACATGGATGGAATTTGAAATGACACAAATTGAATATATAATACAAAAATACTGAAGCATAAACAATGAGGCTTTATTTTATTTGCAGTCCAATTTCTTGTACCCATAGTGCTATGTGAACTATAAAAAGATATACAATAAAACAATACAATCAGTGAACGTTGAACATTGAGCTCTGTGATAGATTTGAATACCTAATTTGTGCCTGTTTGTTTCAGTACAGAATGTGGAATTACCAGAACTTGCTTATGAACTAGTGACATTCCAGGCATCACAGATTAACCCCAGCCTGGCAGAAATGCTGGGATTTTTTTACATAATTTTATTCTATCTATTATGTCCACTGAGAACTAATCTTAACACTAGGAACTTAAAAAGTGGGTGGGCCTCTTGGGTGATAAAACTTGTTTCTGGCTGTTCAGAATTTCCCAGGAAGATGTATTTCTGGAAAGCATAATTGAAACAACCAGACCTCAAATTGGTTCAGGAAAAGAGCAAGCTAGTGATTTTTTCCGGGCAAAAGAAAAGTGTTGGTTCCTCATAGAGCAAAAATACTTTTGCAGCACAATTCTAGAAGAGTACATCTTCTTAACTGAAGAATGGCTTCCTGTCCCTTGCATCTATAACAAGTCATGCTGACATCAAAATGGCCATGGCGTTTACATGAAGATATCATCAGGCAGATGCTGCCATTGTGTGCAATGATGATGCCCTATATCAGGGGTCTGCAAAGTTGGCTCTTTTAAGACGGGTGGACTTCAACTCCCAAAATTCCCCAGCCAGCATAGCTGGCTGGGGAATTCTGGGAGTTGAAGTCCACCCGTCTTAAAAGAGCCAACTTTGCAGACCCCTGCCCTATATCATTAGTTAGGCATTGCTCTGATGCTGTTATCCCTGTCTGCTGTGAGGACATCTATGCTTGCTCTGATTTATCAAGTAGTCCCTGGTTAGAGGGAAATCATTGAGTGAAAGGAATTAAAGTACTAGCCTTGTTCCCAAGACTTTAGGAAATTGGGATCTGTTTGCAGCTTCATCCCCAACAGGTGAATTGTACTGTTAATTTCCTCACGTGTTACTAAGCTTCTCATTTTATTTTCATTGAGACACCTTTCACATATGCTCTGAGCCGAGTTATTCTAATTTTTTCCCCTCTTTTCTTTTGAGATATGTTGTGCTACTTCTTTTGACAGCCAGCAGGAGGTGTTAGCCAATTTACAGGGGGAGGTCACACAAGCTGCTTCCTTCCCAGATAGATGCTACTTGGACTTTTCATATACTAATCTAGTAAATTCAGCTATTCCAAGCAAATTGACTTCACTTTCAAAAGCTGGAAGGTTATTTTATGCATATCACCTATTTCTCCTAAAAGTAAAAAGTTAATAAAGCAATATAACTAAGATATGGAAAACCTACAATTCCAGGCACAATTTCCTGGCACAGAAAATCCTAGGCTAGGAGAACTAGCCTGAAAAAAAAATGCGAATAATTCTGGGTCTTAGAAAGAAAAGCAAACAAACAATCTCTTCCCCAGGGGGAAAAAAGATTACATGACAGGAAGTTTAGCAGAAAGATGTCCAGCTTGTGAAGAGTGTTTGTGGAAGAGATTGATGAAACTTATTGTACCAAGATGCCTATGTATCTTCTCTGAAAAATAAATCCTACTGTGCTTAATTGGGTTTTGCCACAGATGTGCTAACTAGAACTTCCAACAAGAACAGTAGTTAAGAATCTGAAGGGCAGATAGGATGACTAACTCCTTTTCTTTTCTTTTCCTTGTTCCTTGGAAGGAAAGGCCTCTATTTCTTCCCCAAATATCAGCTTCACTGCTCTTGCCCAGCTCCAGTGCCACCCCTCCTCCCTTATTTAGGATGCATCAGAACACACTTATGATAAGCTCTTATCTAACGTTAAGCTTCCCATGCTGGGGAAGTTTGGAAGTTGGTCCATACATCTTAAAGTTGCCAAAGTTGAGAAATTTTGTCCCCGGCTATCTTACAGCTATATGGATTCTAAGGTACTCTGCCAAAAATCCTTTCCTTCACATTAATTTGAACGTTAAGTAAAATGGAAAGTTCCTTGAGTTTATTTTCTTAAGAAACAGACAACAGTTTAACACCTATGCAGTCTTGCGTGTGAGAAAAGTGCAAAATTCTTTTTTGGAACAATTGTTGTTAGTTGCAAAGTTGTGTCCGACCCATCGTAACCCCATGGACCACGTTCCTCCAGGCCTTCCTGTACTCCACCATCCTCTGGAGTCCATTTAAGCTCATGCCTACTGCTTCAGTGACTCCATCCAGCAACCTCATTCTCTGTCATCCCATTCTTTTGCCCTCAATCTTTCCCAGCATTAGGAACAATGCAACCTCACAAACATGCTTGGCCTTGTGGGTTGTAAAATATCCATTCGCTGTGACAAAATGTCCATTCACCAGGACAAGAACTCTACAGCACTGGCTCTAATCTCTACCATTCCAGCATTTTTTGTTTTAGTTTTCCTTTTCTGGGAGGTTTAAAACACTAGGTTGCACACAATGATCACCATCATTTTCTAAGAATTATATGGGTCATATATGGGGCTCAGGAGGAATTTTGTAAGGGGGAAAAACAATGTTTGAAGGCAGAATTTTGCTTTGCAACATGCCAGTGTCAAATTGAGTTTATTTTAATTAAAAGAATAAAGAGAAGTGGGGAAAGGGTTACCTGTCCCTGAACTAACCAATCAGAAAACTATTTAGAGATTATTTGCGGGATCGGATCCTGCCTCATACTTCCTCACGGCCGATTCGCTCCCACAGAGAGGGACTTCTCCGGGTGCCGTCCACTAGACTTTGTCAGCGGGCGACGCCCAGGGGAAGGGCTCTCTCTGTGGCGGGCCCTGCCCTCTGGAATGACCTTCCCCCCGACATTAGAACGACCACGGACCTCCGCTCCTTCCGTCTGAAATTAAAAACATATTTTTTCTGCTTGGCCGGTCTGGGATAGTCTCTCTCTATGGGGTTTTAGTGTATAGTGGGAATTTTAGTTCAGATTGGGTATTTTAGCACAGGTACTATTTAATTTGTTTTTAAGATGTTTTTGATTGTATATTTATGGTTTTTAGTTTCCCTGTGCACCGCTCCGAGTCCCTATGGGGAGAGGAGCGGTCAAGAAATTAAACTATTATTATTATTATTATTATTAAATAGACTAGCCCAAGGAAGTGGGACATATATGTCAAAATCATTTATCAGTACTGGCCAGTTGGTTATTGTGAAAGACTAACTTCAGGAAATAGATCCGAATATAAAATGACAAGATTTTGTCAACTGATGAAGTCCATAGAAGAGAAAGAAATGTACAATGACTATCCCAGGACTGGGATATTTGCACGCTTATATTATATAGATTTTTTTAGTCTTGTTTTTCTGTTTTTTTCTTCAAAAGAAAAAATGTGTTTTTCTTTTGTTCAGAAGTTAGGATTTGTTATAACCTGAAACCTAACGAGGAATGAAATAATAGGTTATAGACATGTTTCCTACATGGATGTAAAATCATAGATACAAAAATTCTGTGCACATAAGAAAAAATAATAATTCTATGAAAATCTACCTATACTGTTCAAAATAGTATCTCTATGTTATTTATGAAAATCAATGAGCAGCATAAAGAAAACAGTATATTGTGTATATACAATATGACATCTAATATGATTAATCAATTAATTGATTTAAACCCTTTTTATAATATAAATATGTATATTAGGTATTTACAAAAGACAACTCTTCTATATCTATATCTATATCTATCTATATATCATATATATGGTGACTAAAGAACACCTTTGGGGTTTTTTGGCAATCACATTCTAGAATTTAGCTACAGTGGTTCTTCAAGTATCTTGGAAAAAAATAGGAGCAGAGAGGAAGAGTGTGACTTGGAATATAAACAAATAAATAGCCAAGTCTGTGAATTAACAAATGAAATAAAGGAAAGAAAAATAGATCTGTTCTCTGTGAAATTAAGAGTAAAAGAACAGATGTAATAGAGTCATATGAAAGGAGTCTGATCTTGGAAAGTTAATGAGTTCAGGCAGAGAAATGAAGGTATAAGATTAATGAAGATTGTTGTATGTGCATATTAAAACAGGAAGCCACACATTGGTGATAGTTATGCGTTATGCTTTGGTGAATGTTAATAACGTAAGAATAGAGGATAAGCTTTGGAAAAAAAATGTGAAACAACATCTTCAATTATGATAGAACATGCATCAGCAGCAAAAACGGCTAAGTGATATGATATGAATAGATGGATGGGGATGGGATGAGAGAATACATGAGAAAATGCCTAAAACATTGGAAAACCAAACAACAAATGAGAACGGTGACCAGTAAGCATTTGCTGAGAAAAAGCTCTATAGTTGGTTCTCGATTGGCAACCATTCATTTATGCCCCTTTGAAATTACAACGGTACTGGAAAAAAATGGCTCATGACCATTTTCCCCACTCATTGCAGTGTCTCTGTGGTTATGTGATCGACATTCAATCACTTTGAACTGGCATGTATTTATGACGATTGCAGTGTTCCTGGGGTCATGTGATGACCTTTTGTGACTTTCTGAAAAGCAACGTTAATTTGGACGCCAGATTCACTTACCAATCATTACTAATTTAACAATTGCAGTGATTCACTTAACAACTGAGGCAGGAAAGATCGTAAAATGGAGCAGAACTCACTATCTTGTTTACTAACAGAAATTGGGGTCTCAATAAAGGTTAGGATTACTTCAAGTTGTTTCAAATACATGGCTTATATATACATAAGTACCGGTACATTATGTGCTGGACTTGGTGCCAGACTCAATATAAAGTTGCAGCTGATAAATTTATTTTTACATAGTGGGGCTGTATTTGTGGCGAATCCTGCACAAATTGTGACAAGCAGAAGAATGTGGTGGCTGCCATTAGTATCTAAGGGATGACAAACAAGTCAGCAAACAAATTAGGAGACTGGAACTCAGCCAGAGGTAGCATTCACTTACCTTTCCTACTGGTTCGCAAATGTGAGCCTGTGTGCATGCATGCTAGCTTTGCTCTCAGGTGCCTCATCTGCACATGCGCACTGCCTTCTGCTTGTGCATTACGTTGGGGAGGGTGGGTGGGACCTCCCACAGCCGCCGCTGCCGGTTCACCCGAACCGGAGAGAACCGTCTGAATACCACTTTTGAGCCCAGCCCTTTGCTTTTGAATATTTTGGATTTGGGTAGGTCAGGAGATGGAAAAATCAGAGGTCTGACATCAGCTGAATAGCTTGTGGAGACAGCAGCATCAGGGAAGAACAGAAAGCAAGAGTGCTACTGGGTGGAACAGGAACCTGGATTGAGATTGTCCAGAAGCGGTACTGGAGCCTGTCAAAATATTCATGAACTGGAATAGGACATAGCAACAGGTCAGCCATTGGGAACTGGCTGGAATAGGAAAAGGTGACAAGGTCAGCCAATGTATAGGCATAGCAACTGGGTCATCCAACTTTAGCAGTTAAGCTAAACCTAAGCCATGCCAGATGGCTAGGATCCTGGGCGTGGCTTAGGTTTAGCTTAACTGCCCTGTATAGAGGAGGTTCTCTTTATCTGTATTAAGCTCTGAAATCTGCACTGAAACCAATCTCTCCTCTGCTTGTGTTTTGCTTGTAACTGCTACCATGTTGAAGAATCCACTATTGGCATTGTATATGTTACTTCATGCGTTATTATGTGTATAAAGAAGTTAATGAATCCTGCTGTGTAATCAGTTATCCTTGTGTGCTTTCTGGATGTGATTTCTGCAACAAACTCTGTCAGAACCAGAGTGAGTGAATCCCCAGAGGAAAGAAGACTGGATTGCTGAAGAGTGAGAACCCTGGGGCATTGAAGAAACTTTCTACTTCTTATAGTGAGATAAAGGGAGATAAGTGGGACCCTCGGCCGATGATGGAGGATGCCAAAGCCAGAGATGCCAAGGTCAATGATTGGGAACACCGCCCAGGAGGGGACTAGTTAGGAGTGTCTGTGTAAAACTGGGCTGCAATGACAAACTATCAAATCCGAATAAATGAAATGAAATGAAATCAAGAGCGAGTTTGTTTACTATGCCCGGTAAGATTTTTTGGCAAAAATGAGCCTGGAAGGACACAAGAGGTGACACTAAGAAAAATTTGGAAAGTGTGGTGTGGCTTTATGCCAGGCAGGGAGTATACAGACAGGAATCAAATGCCTATATGCGTGTGAGAAAGAAACATTACTGCACATTTGTAAGGCAGTGTAACATCAAGTGAATTGGTCTAAATTATGGAATATTTTTCCTGCGAATAAGAATTTGAAGGTTGGTTGCTGAATGCTGGAAGGGTGATATATGATGGAAATCAATCATGAATAAGAACAAATGGAATGCTTAAGAAATGATTCAACACTGTGCAGGAAATAAGAGGAGGTTTTATTCATTATTGAACTCTTGGTTATTTACAGTATTTATATCAATAGGGAATATTTGAGGTGTGTTGGATGGAGACATGGACATGCCTTTACTTTTGTTATGGAGATGATGTCATATTCCTGGCCGCAAGCCTAATTTGCAGCATGTGAGACAGTTTGTACAACAGAATGAGGAGAATGGATCTGAAAATTAATGTATCAAGTGGCAAGGTAATTGCATTTGACAGGGAATGGGATGAATGTCTCCAAGTTATGTATACATAGTGAAAACCTGGGGCACGTTGATAAATTAGTGTCTTGATAAAATGTTTACCCAATGTGAGAAAATGGTTGGAGAAATGTTAAGACACCCTAAGATGCTCTAGAACAGGAGATCCCAACTTGGGGTGCCTGCAATCCCCTCCCAAAGGGTGGGGGAAAGATGGAATTTCAGGGGATGTGACAAAATGAGTTGTGTCCCTTAGTAACCAGTCACGAGCCACAATTACTTTTGTTGGGGTGCCAATATTAAGCATTTCTTAGGAGTGTGGGATATAGAGGAGGTTGGGAATGATTGCTCTACACCAGTGGTAGTCAACCTGGTCCCTACCTACCACTAGTTGGCATTCCAGCTTTCATGGTGGGTGGTAGGGGTATTGTCCAATACTGAAGCACTTTCCTTCTTTTAATTTAATTGACTTTCCTACAATCACCATTACTGTGGAACAGGTGGGCGGTTAGAAAATTTTACTACTAACAGAGATACAAAAGTGGGCGGTAGATATAAAAAGGTTGACTACCCCTGCTCTACACACTGGTCAGTTAGTGAGGATGTATGTCATTTGTTGTGAGAATTTGTTTTAGTTTCCACATTTCTGAATGTCACCCATCTCTCTCAAAGGCAGAGTCTTTGGAATGAATATTTGTCAAAAGAAACAAGACTAAGACTATGCTTCTAATCACTTTCTTATATGGAAATGAGACTGGATATGTCAATAGGAGCATAAAAATAAATTGAATGGCTGTTTTGGAAGTACATGCAGTAAAACAAGGGAGAAGGTCATGAATGAATGGGTTCTGAAAGAACATGAATTGGGTACAAATGAAGTCCACCATATTGATGCACTTCATTGGTGAGTGGTACCAATGAAGAACGTTGATATAGTGGGGTCCTTTAGAGAAAATGAATGAAGATTAAAAGGTCCTTGGTGGTCTCTGAGCTTTCTTGTTTTCTTGCAGATGTTTCATTAGCAAACTAGGTATCATCATCAGTGCTACTGTGATAGTGCAATGAAGACTGGATTGTAGAACAAATTATGTCAAGCAAGAATGGAGGAGGCAAGAGGAAAGGAAAGATCAAGAAAAATTGGGTAGAAGGAAGTGAAAGAAATCCACAGAGGTGACAAGTTTAAAGAGCAAAAGGCAATGTGGATGGAAGCAGGGATGAGACAGAGTGACAAAATGAAGAGAGTAGGTATAGGCTAGATTTAACTCTATTTTCTTTTCTTTTTCTTACTTCACGTATCTTTTTCTGACTTACGATTTCTTCTATCCTGCTTGTGCTTTGCATAATTTTGTTTATCCTTATGTAATCATATCCGATATTTTGCATCATTATGTAATTTAGTATTAGAGCCGTGCAAAACCATATGGAGGTGTGAGCAGCCATATTCAGCATTGCTGATCTTAATGTTAGTATTGCCTCCCAGGTTTCTGATAATGATGTTTATTCTAATAATATGAAAAATAATATTTTCCTAGTTGCCACAGCATCACGTTGCTGGCTTGCATTCAGTCTGTGTTCCACTATAAATCACAGCTCCTTTGCAAGAGTTCTTTTCCCTAGCCAATTATCTCCCACTCTGAATTTTTAATTCTTTCCTAGGTTTTTGACTCTTGAAAGTGGGTAAGACTGATTTTTGTTCACCAAAGAATTTAAGTTCCTCCTTGTATCATATCATCTGTAGATGCTCAATTCTTTAGAAAATGTTGAAAAATACCAGAATCTGAGAACAGGATGATGTTCGTCCATCGTTTTCGAAGAGGATCTTGACATCTAACAGGTTGTGGGCTGTCCATGATGTTGTCAAGACTTGCACGTGAATTGGATTAAAGTGAGGGAGAGGTGCGTATAGTCAGCTTCACTCTCTCTTCCCAGATTCCATCATGCTCCAATAGCAGGACAAGAGTCAAGATAGTTGGAGTTGGGTTGGGTGCAGTGGTTGACCAGGGTGTCTTTTGTGTCTTGCCATGCTCTTAGCCTACCACATTGCCTGCAGAGACTGCCTTCATGACCTTTGTCCTATTCTAGTCGGTTTCATTCCCTCAATCCACTGGAATCTATCTTCACATGCTCTGGATAGACAAGTCCCTATCTTACTCAAGGCCAATGATCCAACAGTTACTCTCAACCTGGTTTGGCCAGCCTGTCAAAGCCATTGTCTGGGGTGTGGCCGCTGCACATGCTGCAGCTACCAGGAGCCACAGGTGAGAGCTGAGTGACAGGTGGGGACCAAAGGTGCATGGGCTGCCCTAAAAGCTGCTCTAAAATGAGCCACACTAAAAGAACATGACATGCCCTTATACTAGAGGTGCTACCCCTACCTGAACACCCCACATGCCCCAAACAGGATACTGTACACAACATCACCCAGAATCAGAACTGCAGGTCATGGTTTAACTCCTCAATAAAATCTGCCAAGGGTCCTAGGTCAATGATAAAATGCTTTCATTGCCTACATCAACTCCTTGGTTCAAGACCTGTTGCATTCCTGAGAACAGCTGAAAAAGTGTACCTTAAAAACCTGGAGAGCTATCATCGCCAATTTTTATCAAGGATGAACTACCATTTTAATGCAAAACCCTGTATTTTTATTTTGTAGAATAGGTCAGGACAAGATCTACATTTGATTAAAGTGAAATGTAGAATCACTTTTTTTATAGGGGCAATTTAGGCAATTAATTAAAACATTCCATACAATAGCTATTTGGCTTCCACCACCTCTTTGAACAACTGATCCCACTACTAAGACTGCTGTTAATGTTGGAAAGGCCTTTCCGGCGTTCAGCTGGAATCTCCCTCTCTGTAACTTAAATCTGTTTTGTTGTCGTTTGAAATGAGAAACAGGTTTTCATTGTTTTCTTTCTTGAGGTTTTTTATTTAAAAAAAGAACTACATTCAAAAGAACTACAAAAAGAATATGTACAATGGTAATATCTTCAATTATTTGAAGAATGCTATCCTATCCGCCCATCTCAATGCTAAATATATCCGGCTTTTTTGCTCTCATTGTAGACTTTGGCTACTGGCAACTTATCATCTTCATTACCTTTCTTTGAACCTACTCCGTTTTATTTTATTTATTTAGTTTGTCACTCATGTACAAGATAACAGGAATAAGAATAAATATGAATCAGAACACAGGAAATAGGTACAAATAAATGGGGCAGTAGGACAGGGACGATAGGCATGCTGGTGCACTTATGCACGCCCCTATCAACCTCTTAGGAATGGGGTGAGGTCAACAGTAGACAGTTTATGGTTAAAGTTATGAGGGTTTCAGAATGTAACAGAGTCAGGTAGTGCATTCCAGGCATTGATCATGGTTGCTGAAGTCATATTTTCTGCAATCGAGTTTACAGCAGTTTACCTTGAGTTTTTATCTACTGTGTGCTTGTGTATTATTGCAGTTGAAGCTGAAGTAGTCATTGACAGGTAGGATTGTAGTATATTATTTTGTGTACTATGCTTAGGTCAGACTGTAGGTGATGTAGTTCAAGGTTGTCCAAGCCCAGAATTTTGAGCCTGGGAATTCAATTCTCTGAATTTTTCTAAAATGTGGTGCCATTATTAGATCTAGTATTTGAGATGAAGTCTGGCAAGAATAGAATACGATGTTGGTTGTTTCTTGTGATTTGAAAATATAGTTTTGTTGATCCTACCTAAAATTGCCTTTGCCTTCTTCAAAAATCACATCATTGTGTTGGATCACATTCAGTTTACAATCAGCTACTATTTAAAGTTCTTATTTAAGAATATTTAAAGTACTATTTAAGTTCTTTTTAGCAAGTATTTTTATCAAGTCATTTCCATCCTACCCTTGCTCATTTAATTTCTATTTCTTACATGAAAACTTTGCCTTTGTCATACTGTTATTTTCTTCCCATTTCTCCAGCCTAATAAAAATGTTTTACATTTCATTTCTATCTGCTAGGGCAGGGGTCTCCAACCTTTGCAACTTTAAGTCTGAAGGACTTCAGCTCCCAGAATTCTCCAGCCAGCTTTGCTGGCTGGAGAATTCTGGGAGCTGAAGTCCTTCAGACTTAAAGTTGCAAAAGTTGGAGACCCCTGTGCTAGGGTTCAATCTATCCCACCCACAGAGTGTAATCTGAATGAAGGCAGATTGCTATTGTGGAGTGGAGTGGATGAAAACATTTCAGGAAATGAAAGTGTAGGTTTAATTATGAATGAAAGAATTAAAATGGATGTTAGGAAATATGAATTGGTGTCAGCTAAGTTGTTGTGGGTGTGTATGAAAATAGGAATCCATATGTTAATGATAGTTACATGTAATAGTCCAGTGAATGTTGCTAATGAAAGCACCAGAGAAGAATTTTGGGGAAAAGTATGCAATATTTTGAATAAATATAATTCAGGGGAAAATGTTTATGTTAGATAACATCAATATATGGGTGAAAATGAGAAAAGAGAGTAGAAAAATGTGACTGGTTACTTGAATTGAATGGCAACTGATGAATATTTGCTTAGAAAATGGTTTATTGGTTTAAACATGTTAATGAAGAACAGTCTGTCTATGGAGACATATTTATTTTTCTGTAAAGTCTCATAACCCAAGTTATTCCCAAGACTTCAGATAGTTTACATAAATATAAAGCAGTAAAGGTCATCATACGAATGTGATATAGCATAAATCCTTTAAGAGCTAATAGAAACTTCTGTTTAGTGTTATAATCCAGATGGCATATTTAAAAGGCAGGTCTTGATAACCTTACACACAACAGACCAACATATTTCAGGAAGAAGCAAATTTCTTATGACTGGCGTCATTAAATGGGATAGTAGATTTTCTCTGAAGATGACTCCTTAAAGTAAACCCAGAAATATTCAGGCAGCTAATGTAGTGCTGCAACATTGGTACTATATTAGTCACTGCATTTCGTACCAGCTGAAATTTCTAAGTTCTCCTCAAGGGCATCTCAGTTAAAGTGTGCTATAGTCTGAAAAGTAATAGGGATGTATACATTAAATACATAAAGTAGTTTAAATCTAGTATGATTTCCTCACATATTTGAAAAAGTATTAAAAGCAACACTGTGTACAAATCTTTTAAAATTTATGTTCTGGGAGGACCCTTTTTAGCCTTAGATTGTGACACTTATGTAGACTATATTGAATTAAACTAAAGACTAAATTATATTAAGATAAAAAGCTAAATGTTTTCCCTGCTAGTCGTGTCTGACTCTAGGGGGCAGTGCTCATCTCTGATTCACAGCTGAAAAGTCAGCACTGTCAAAGGTACACTCCGCTGAAGTTGTACCTATTTATTTACTTGCATTTACATGCTTTCAAGTTGCTACGTTGGCAAAAGCTAGGGCAAGTAACTGGAGCTCACTCTGTCACATGGCAATTAGGTCTCGAACTGCTGAATTGCCGACCTTCCTGTTGACAAGCTCAACATCTTAATCGCTTGGCCACTGTGCCCCTTATTAGAACAGGCCAACCAACTGGAAGAAACGAAATAGTCTATTGTAGTTACTGTCGGTCAGGTAATATTCCCTGCTATCTGCCTAGACTCTTCATTCATCTTCACCTTTTGAGCATCAAGGATAATTTTGTTTTATATTTCCTGTACTGCATTGCTCATATCTTTCCTCACCTCCTGTCTTTCATTCCAGATTTGAGTAGAGTACAGTTTGATGTCCAGCTTATCACCCCCAAAATTAATTCCATCCAACCATATATCTAAGCTGGCCAAGAATTCTGGTAGTTGTGGTCCAAATATGTGTGGAAGGTACCAGTCTGGGAAAGCTAGTCTAAGGCATTGTTAAGTACCACTTAATTAGCAAAGTTAAGAAGTGGGAATCATATGCATTTCAGACAAGCATCTTTAAAGGGAAAAATATCTTGAAAACTTCAACACCACAGATTTAAACCAAGCCGGGTAATGTGGAATCTTTCTGAAACATTTCCTTCTCACAGTCCCCACCTCTGGGAACCTCTTCTTGCACTTGCTGAATTTCTTTTCTTCCCTGACTGTTCCCAGTCTTTTACGTGATTGCCATAGCAAAATTCATAATGTATCAACAATATCAGCAACAAGTTCCCATCTAACCTAATATTACAATTTCCAGAAAGGGCATCTTCTCTGAGCAGTGTCAGGGAGTTCTGTTGATGTTTTAACTAAAGTTCACCTTTCTATAATTTCAAGAAATTGTATGTCTCCAATGGAACCAACATGCAAAAAAGTCTTTTTAGCAATATATACTAGGTGTATGTATGTCTTTAAAATGGCATACAGTTTAATCCTAAACATGCATTTTTTTCTTTTAAAAAAGGTTCTCTGTGGGATTCAGAATTGCATAGTAAAGGTATAGCCTCTAACATTCTGCTTCTCATGTGTATGAAATATTATTTCAGGCAAATATAGCTATTACCAGGATAACAAGCTATAAAACAGTAGTGGCATGAAGCTAACTGTCCCATTAAATTTGCCACATCTAACTTTTTAGTTTAAGACCAAAATGTGGCTAACTTAAGCTGAATCCATTTATACTTTTGCAACTATTTGCTACCATGATTGTAGCAATTTAACATTTCAGTTGTTCCAGCAGCTCCTGATCTTCAGCAGTATAACAACCCCTCATTTGAAAAAAATATTCCCAAAATTACAACGTTTCATGTGGCCTTTGAGAGCCAGTTTGAGGTAATGCTGAAGTCTGGAAACCTGGAGACTATGTGTTCTATCTAGCTTTACCTTAAGCGTAAAGCCAGCTGGGTAATTTTGGGCCAGATACTTTTTCTCAGTCCTAGGAAGGAGCAATGACAAACCACTTTTAAAAAACCTTGCCAAGAAAATTTCAGATACTTGTCCAGATAGTAGTCTCTGATTGAAATGAAAGAGCGGGAGGGTGGGCAACAGCTCTTGACAAATATTGTTGCCTGTGCAATTGTTGCATTGATAAGTATATTGTTTGATGATATAAGTGTGGTTATTTTTATATTTTGCATGCTCTTTTAATAATTTTTAGCTGCTCAGACATGAACTTGAGATGGGTTGCCATTTGAATTGAGATAAATAAATCCTAGCTAATCCGTTGTTCCTCATTTAAAAACTGTTTGACACAATCTTTCATTTTGCCCTTACTTGTTAACATAGGTTGTCCCAAGGGTGCTTTTTTCCAAGAGGTAACTGGACTTTCTGATTTTTCTTTGAAGACTTCAAAGAAAACTAAATGCAATCTTTTAGCAAGAATGAACAGCTGTCTGCAAGGAGCATAAATCCTTCAATTCCCCACCATCCAGTCAGAGCTGAAGAAGCTTCTTGGATGAAAAGCGAACCGTCTTCAAAGAAAAACCAGAAAGCCCAGTTACCTCTTGAAAAAAAGCACCTTTGGGACAACCATGACCTGGATGACTGAGAATCTCCATAGACAGTTAGCACAGGTTAGGACTACAAAGGGCTTGGATATAGGGACCATCTTACCTTGAAACCACATAACATCCTATGCTGTATAGGCTTGGGAGTATCCTTGGACATAGCATCCGATGCTTATTTTATTTGAACTCACACCCTGTGAGTGTAAAGGATCCTTGTAACAGAACACTGTTAAAGGTCTAGATAGCAAAAGCAGAACCTAGAAACACGTATACCAGTCCCACAGGATCAAAACAAAGCAAAATTTAGTATGAGATTTTGTGGGAGCGCTTTAGATAAATACTGACAAGACAGTCATGCACAGAGATGCCAAAAGGTAATAATTCGAGCATCTCAAACTTATTCTGAGCTTTTCTGGTTTAGGACACAGAGAAATCTGAGAACACAGCACATTCCTCTCTACCTGTCTGCATGACTCAAGGAAAAAAAAGGAGCATGGATTCACAACCGGGCTGCAGTAGAAAGATATTGACAGTGCTGCTGTGCAAAACAGCCTTGCAACTCTTTGTGCTCTCAACTTCTCACTCAAGATGAAAGATGGGGGGGAAAGTTATTTTCATCAGATAAAAGCATCTGCAAGGACTGTTGAATTGTGCAGTGCCAGAAGCTTTTATTTTTCTCTTGAGGTGGCATCCCTTTTACAAAAAAGACAAGAACGGCTGTCTGCAATGTAGGTAATGACCAGCATGTTGAAAAGGAAAGGAGATTTTTAATAAGGGAGAAAGGAGGAGACATTGACTTGCAGATTATACTTCCAAAGAGCCCTTCTAATCTAAAGCAATACTTTAGATAACCAGGGCATTCTCCCCCCCACCTCCCCAGGATGACTCAGCCCTGTTTCACTTCAGCTTCAATTTACCATTTTGGTAGCTTATTTACAATTTGGCAGGAAACTTTGTTTGTATTTAAGGTAAGAGTTACCAAAGAGACAGGAGAGGGCAATATAGTAAGGTCTATCTCACGTGCTCAATGAAAAAAAAAACACACACCATTTTCTTTCAGTGTCTGTCCCAGGCCGGCTCTCCCCCACTCCCCAAGCCACAGTAGCAAGGCAATAGCTTGAGATCTTGCCCATCCTTTAATAAGGGGATTCCTCCACAAGGCCAAATTAATAATTTATTCCTCGGCTCCAGCAGCCACTTAAACTTGCATTGATTTCCTTGTGCGGCATTTCCTTTCTTCCAACCCCCTTCTCCCCCCCCCCCCCCCCCCCACACACACTTCCAACATCTCGATTTCAGCCAGATCTCTCGGCTCTGGCTTCATTGCAGCCAAGATTAAAAGCGAGAGGCCCATCCGGACTACTCAAGGACAAGGCGATGAGTTGACCAGACGGGTCGAGTCCGGACAAGCGGCCCGCAGGTTACCCTAGAAAGACGCAGGAAGGCAGGGCCCGAGACCTTGTGTTGCGCGCCTTCCTCGCCTCTCCCTCCCCCTCCCATGCTGCGACTTGGCCGCTCTCCGGGCGGGAGAGGTGAAGCGATCCCCTCAGCCCTCCCTCTCTCCACGGCTGCGTTAACAGCTGTCGGCCACGCAGCCGCGCGCTGCCTGAAACTAACCCGCAGCGGGGACAAGCCAGGGCTGCCTTTGCGGCGCTCGGGCTTTTTTTTTGTTGCAGCTTTGCCGCCGAGACCCGCGCGGACCCACCCGGCCACCTGTCTGGTTTCGGAACTTACTCGGCTCCCGCTTAGCTTCGGCGGGCTGATTCTCCCTCTCCCTCCCTCCCCCCTCCCCCCCGTGGGGGCTGCATGACGGCGCACGGCGCCGCTCCCTGGACAGCTCCGCTCCGCTCTCGCCGCTGGCGAGAACAAGGCTTGCGCGGGAGCTTCGCGGCGCTGTGAATAAAAGGCGCGCTGGCTGGCTGGCCCCGCGCTCTTCCCCCTCGCTCACACGCACGGGCGCGCGATACAAAAAGCGGGGGACCCCCCACGAGCGGCGTTGCCTTCCGACCAAAGTGAGCGGGGAAGAGAGGCAGGCGAGACCTTCCCGCCTCAGCCCTTTGCCCCGTCGACGGCAGGAAGACCTCCCACCCACCCCCACCCACCCCACTTTCCTCACCGTCGAAGCCCCGCCTGCCTCGCCTCGCCACGCCGGGACGCTGCCAAGCAGCACGAGGTCCGAGAAGTAACTCCGGCGGCGCCTGGCGTTCGCCGACTGCAGGAGTTCGAGGGTTCGACGGCCCGAGCGACGGCCGAAGGGGCGAGCCGCAGTGCTGCCGCCGGACCACCGCCACCAAGGGCGCCGAAGTTTTCGGGTCCGCCGACTCTCCTTTCCTTCGAAGGCGGGGAAAAAAAATAAAATAAAGATGGTGCCGTGACTGCTCCCCGGCCGGCTTTCGCTCCGCTTTTTCGCCCCCTTCTCTTGCCGCAACCAGCCCCCTACGAGCGGCCGAGTCCGCAGAAGCTTCCGAAGCTCGCGAGTGAGGGAAGGAAGGAGAGCCATGCCGGAGAGCGGGCGCCCGCTGCGGACTCTGCCTGCCTTCCTGGCTCTGGTCTGGACGGCGGCTAGCATCAGGCACGCCGGAGGGGCCGGTTCGGAACAGCAGATCCCCTTGTCTGTGTGAGTGTCGCAGGCTGCATGGAAAAGTCCGCCGGCGCCGGCCGACGATTGGGACGGGTGGGGAGAGACTTCTCGTAGGGGTTTGTTTTTTTTTGGACGGGGGGTGGGGGGCATCGCGCTGGCTTCCCACCAGCTTGTCTGACAAGGGACCCCGCTGGCAGCTCTTGGAATTGGGGTGGACGAGAGCGGTAAACCCCTCATCGCAAGCTTTCCGCCGTGTGAACTTTCGGCTGCGGCGCGGACTTGTTCCAGACGCGCATCCACTGCGGTCCCGTTTCGTATCAGATGGTCGGGGATAAATAAGTGATCTTGCAAAAGCGGATCTAGAGTCCCTGTGTATTTATATCCTATAATTTCTCCCTCTCGTGCGTTACGGATAAGTTTCTCTTGAAGTTTGGCCAAAAGAGGTCTGACTCACGCCTTGCCTGGTAGAATAGATGGACTTGGGGGGGGGGGGCGGTCTTCACTTCGGAACCACCACAATGTTGTTTTTAAAGAGGAACATCTGGGAATTGACAGTTCAGCCTCCGCCGTGTATTTATCAGGGGTCTGCCTGTATGAGATGTTTACCGAAGTGCGTAATTACCTTTCCCTTTTCAATATATGTCTCTGCCTGTTTTCCTCCGTAGGGTAAAACTCTGGGCCTCTGCTTTCGGTGGGGAGATCCGATCCATTGCAGCGAAATACTCAGGTTCCCAACTTCTGCAGAAGGTAAGGATCCCTCTAGCTGTAGCTCATCAAAAGATTAATTCGGATGAACGCTGAAAATGAGGGTAGGATTTTGGGTACTAAACAAAGCAGAGGAAGAGCAGTTTTCATCTGGAGATTTTCCTCTGTTCCTTCGACAACACTTTTAAACTGCCTGCTGTCTCTTCTGCTGGCAGAAACCACAATTTTCATCAGGGGTGTGCGTGTTATTTTTAGATTACAGACTACCCAATGACTTTCACTATCTCAGGTGAAGCTATTTAGAATGTTGCCGGTATTTGTTTTGATTCCAGATTGCGGAAGTTAACCTCGGTTGTCTCTTGTACTCATCACACACATGTAGAGATATTTTTTTTGAGCAAGGAGAAAAACTGGAAATAATTATGCTGCTTTGTTTAGTTGTACTTTTCTGCAATATCAACAACAAAAAGATTGACTATTGCTTGTCATTTCTTTAATCCCTCCCCCCAAACTATTAATCTTGCAGACATCTCAGGTCAGTGTTGGGATGTATCACATCATTACAGATAAGGAAAATGAGTGTGGCTATCTTTCTGCTCAGCTGCACAGCTGGATAATAAGGTTGTAAAATAGTGCAAAACCTTCAGAAATCGGGCTAAGTCGCCAAAAATCTGATGAGTAAGGGGGATAGAACCTTATTAGACCTTTTATAAGAACCTGCATCTAAGCTCACTTAAACAAACCTTACAGCGAAACTTTGTTGTTCAGTTAACATGTGTTTAAATATAACTGCTGGGGAATACAAAATAAATGGGAAATCCAGGATGGTGGCGGGAGACTGTAAAAAATGTTCCAGAGTAACAGTTTCATGTGATTTGAAAATATAAGCTTTAGAGGCAAAGTTCAGATTCAAGACTGAAATGATTTGATCAGATTTAAAATATTTTTAAGAAAGATATTTAGCTTTAAACTAACAATGGGCCACGTGTTTTTGTTGGAAGGGTCTAATACAATTTCTATCAGTGAGTTGAAACACTTCGTTATTCATGAGGAATTGCTGACAAGCTTTCCCCTATTGCACTGGGGAGGCAAACAACAAACTTTTATGGTTCAGTAAGTGTAGCTGATGCAGTAAACCTAATGATGATTGTGGAAACATCATAATCAAACACAAAAGCTCCTTGTTTTTGTTCTTTAGCACAAAGGTGATTTGATTAGGATAATTGGCAATACCAATTGCTGGGATATATAAGTAGCATTGAAATGATTTAAGGTACTCTTTTCAAACCCCATGGGATATTCTACATGTTTTGGCATCTGAAATGATACCTGCTTCGTAATCAGAATGTCTTCTTTGCATGCTGTGAAAGAAAACCTCTTCTGACCCAGGATAGAGACATATACTGTACAATGGCTAATTTCTATATCACAGCCAAGTCTGAGATTATTGAAAGATGCACTAAGCTTAAGAAAATATTGTCCCTGGGTATATCCTCAGTTAAAATTTTGGAATTCTGCCTTGATTTCTGTGTTTTATAAGGAGAATCTTTGACTGTTTATCCATTGGATGCTCATTTTCTACACATTTCACAGCAAATCAAAAATGCAAAAAGTTATCTTTGTAATAATTCTTTTCTCATTTACTTTAGAGCCTCCTGAAATGTGGAATATTTGTAGCAGTCAGATGCCTTTCTTTTGGTTGACGTATTGCAGTGTTGTAATTAGAAACTATTACCATGCTCATTTTACATTTTCTTTATCACTTAGTTTCATTGGCTAGACAGTCTTTCAGCAGCTCGACAGTACTGTATTTAATTCCCATCTGGAGATTTTTGTTTTTGATGTTGATACATTACAACTAAATGAAACAGGAAATACAAATGCTGAGGTTATTTGTATTCAAGGTTGTACAGCTGATGGTATATTTATGGTGTCCTTGGCTTTGGTTCTGTACTTTTCGATATTTAATTCAATTTTATTTTAATGTCGGTTTTTCTGCATTCAATCTATACATTTTTGTAACTGCAGAATTAAGGTAACTGATCTCTGTTACGCACAGCTTTTATCATCACATTTTAAGTATTGCTATATAAACTATGTGCATTGTGTTTTTGGATGTATCAGAATTGGAGCTTTCAAACCATAAATATTTACTGGAACAGCAGTGATCCAAACTATTATCGCAATGTCACAAATTTGCATAATCTGAAATGTGAAACTCTTCCCAGTAGTAATCTGTTGGCTAGGAATACATCTGGTTTTACATTGTTATACATTAACACAAGTGTTCCTTCATCGCTCCCCCCCCCCCCCCTAAAAAATAAGACTAATGAAAATACTGAAATTCCAGATATCACATTCAAGGGGTCTTAAAATCAAGTGAAGAATTAAAGTGATACCTTGTGCCATGCAGGTTGATTTTCAAGGTAACTAAACGGTTCATAAGCCTATCTTGTAATTTGTATTTGTACTTTTTGTCATAAAAGGCAGAGAGTGGCCTTTGGAAATAAACATTTAAATTTGGTCTGATCTCACTCTGAGGTACATTATTTTATGCTTGGCTTTTAGTGGATAGCTGGCATTTCATTTGGAGCCACAGTGTAATATTATATTTTAGGAGCTAAAATTATTGGAAGATAATATGGATATCAATAGTGATGTGTGAGACACAATACTACTACACTGCAGCACTGTAGCCATCCAATCTAGAAGCAATGCAGATAATATTTGGGAGGACACCTTTTCTATTTCTCATTAATTGTTCTGGAGCAACAAGCAAGATATTTTTTGAAATAATAATAATAGTAATATCATCATCATATATTTTAAGAAGGTACTTCGCTGATACCTCGGATGCTGGCAGCAACCCGTATCAACCATCAGTACCAATCAGTGGCATTTGTGATGCATTTTTAAATGTTCAGTTGACTTGAGTTTCATCTTTAATGAATAAGAGAAATAATAATCATCATCTCTATTTTGAATCTACTTATCTGAAAATAAGATTTGCTTATTTTAGCATACTGAAGTTCAAAACCTGAATGATACAAAGAGAAGATTAAGTCCTCAAAGCATTTTTATCAGTGCTACACACCTCATTTACATTGTTTTCTATTAATGGGCTACTTTATGATTAGGCTTGACTCAGTCTGTATAGGCTGTATTCTCAGCTACCCTAAATGTTTTCTTATTCCAATCCTTCTGTTCCCTCTACACAAATGCAAAGGACCATTATTCTTAGACAGTAGTGTCTTTTGATTAAATCCAAAAGTATTCATAATAGTTCCTGAATTTAGTAGGAGTTCAGGACAGGATTCCTTTCCAGCCATTGCATTTTCATGCTTTAAAAAAGAAACGTCTCCAAGTATGTTTGGTGAAATGGCTACTTTTCCAGTTTCAATTTCAATTGTCATCTAGATTTGGCACCATGAAATAAATCGTCTACCTGCTTAGTTGAGTGAGGCATCCTCTTGACTTACCAAACACTGCAGTTAAGTTCAAATTAAGTAGGGAGCTTTTTTTTTATTATTTACAGTCAAGTTTAAATGAGCAGATTTTAAGCATTCATGACTTTATGTATATTTTGAAAATGTATTTCTTTCAGACTAACACACCTTAAAATGCTGTATTTCCCAAGTATGAGGCATAATTCACCATGCATAATAACCTTTCAGTTATACAGGTGCATTCTTATTCTTTTCAGTTATTTGGGTGAACTTCTCAGAGATTTAGGCTCTTTGTGGATATTGAAGATTTGAATGACAATAAGGTTGCATTACAATACTTCACTCTAATAGATAGTGCTTTCTGCATTAAAGGAAGGATTTAAAGATATGGGAGGTTGCTATTTTGCCTGCTGTCAGATGGGTCTGAATATTAACTATTATCTGTGATCCAGAGGTTTATGAGCATTTCAGTTACATTTTATCATGAATTGCTTTTCTGGCAAACAGTCTTCTGTTTGAGCAATAGCTATAAAATGCAAGAAGAGATAAAAATTGTTTACATTTACTTAAGTTTAAAAATTATATATAAAGAATGGTAGTTCAGGTGTATTTCACATATTTCTTTAACTATGCCCTGTTTTCTCATATCTCATTTGTACACTTTTTAACACATATACATACTCTGATAGCGTAGAATCCTCCACCTTTATTTATTTCTTTTCCTAGTTATGGAATGGGCTCATTGCATTCACACCTCAAATGAAATCAATTATTTCTGAAAAGCTATTCAAGAATTCTGCCACCGTCCTACCGTGGGCCAATGCAGCACACATTAATCACCTACATCAGGCAGTTGTCTTTGCGCATGAAAAGGGGCTTTTTGGGGAGATGGGGGGGTCTTTTTCTGTCTGCTATGGGGGGTGTTACCTAAGCTTAGGTCTGCACTGCAGGTGTCTGCCTGGTGCAGGCACTGCTGTATGCTGCTGATAAGGGTGCTTTCAAGACAGTATCAACAAAATTAAATCCACTAGTCTAGGCTAGTGTTAACGGGACTTCCCCTGGGGAAGCATATGACAAAATTCATCATGTTTTCAAGTTAGATGTCTTAAAAAAATATTTTTAGTATCGTTAAAAAAAATCCAAAAGAGACTTTGGCAGATATAGGAAGTGATTTGGTTGGCTTTCTCTTGTTATTTCGCATTATGGGAGAATTATTAGAAGAATCATGCAAAGTTTCATCAAGTTTAAGTATTAAAATCAAAAACAACATTTTCCTTGTTGAATTCACCAACTGAAATAGCAAAGATAAAAGTTAGTAAAGTTCCATTTGCATACTGGTTGCGTTCATACAATGTGCTTCACCATGTCCTTAAAGATGTTGGCGATATATTTGAATAGCGTGCAACCCTAGCTAGTTTTAAACCTGAATGTATTTGCATGTTAGTATGTTATGTGAACTCCAACCACTTGGTTAATTAATCATTCGATTCATTGTGTTAACTTAGAAGATGTGTTAAATATGTCGAATGATGGTAAGTCATATTAATATGTTGATGGAGATGGGTTTCTTCTTCCCTTCTTCGAAGATACATACTGGATATGTAATGTGTATAATTGCTGAGATTATATAGATTTAATGTTATGTACAGTATATTAGGTAAAGCAAATGCCTATATGAGTATGGTCCAATGCTAAGCAGCTCTTATAGATTGGAGTGCAGGTAAAATATTGATTATAGGTTAAAACAGAAATAGTGTAGGAGAGCTGGCAGTAAACACAAAGAAGCTTTGCCATAGAACTTATCTGCTTCTTCCCATTTTATTGATCATAGATTATGAAAGTTGTGCAAAACTTCAGAAGAAGTCTGCTGAGAAAAGTAACAATGTGAATTAAGGAAGCAGCAAAATTTATGCATTAATGAATTAATATGCAATATTCACTGGCATGCATAGATTTATGACAAAATCATTACAGACAGCTTCCACGTTTTATGGTAAAAGAGGAAGCATCAGCAACAGAGAAATAAAATAAGGGTAAGTGAAATAATAGTCTTTTGTTGAGTGGGGGAAGTTCAATAGCTGATTAGAAGGAAGATTAGCAGCTTTATGGCAAAGCTGGACAGAAAACAAGAAATGCAAAAGAGAAGCTTATCCAAGAATAATTTAGTTCTGTTTTGCATTCTCCACTCCCCGTAAAAGATTTTTGAAAGGGCTAATTGAAGAGCTGCTATTAATTTTTATTTAGTTACTCTTTTCCTTCAATAGTTTAGGCTTATAACTTCATTGTTTTTCCAGTAAGAATGGGGCTCCTGATGTTGCTAATGGAGTTGTCCAAAAGTATATGTTATGTCTGTAAATGTGCAGTTTCACTAGATCCAGTGTTTGGAATGATGCCATTGATGGGGAGGCTTTACGGGCTTAATGGGAAGTTTTATTTATTTATATTATTTATTTATTTATTGATACATTTTATGGATATAAAGTAAACCAGCAAACTATGAAATTGTATAGTAAATATGACATAATGCATTTCACAACATAGTTCTATTCTAAACTTGGAACAGAGGTTGTTCCTCTGTCCTGGTCCTATTAGACCTCTCAGCGGCTTTCAATACCATCGACCATGGTATCCTATTGCACCGGCTGGAGGGGTTGGGATTGGGAGGCACCGTATTGCGGTGGTTCTCCTCCTACCTCTCTGGCCGGTCGCAATGTGTGTTGACAGGAGGGCATAGATCGACCTCGAGGCCCCTCTTATGTGGGGTACCTCAGGGGTCGGTCCTCTCGCCCCTCCTGTTTAACATCTATATGAAGCCGCTGGGTGAGATCATCCGTGGCTTTGGGGTAGAGTACCATCAGTACGCTGATGATACCCAGCTGTACATCTCTACCCCTAGCCACCCCAATGATGCTGTGGAAGTGATGTCTTGGTGTCTGGAGGCCGTGCGGGTCTGGATGGGGAGAAACAAACTTAGACTCAACCCATCCAAGACCGAGTGGCTGTGGTTTCCGGCATCTCGATATAGCCATATAAGTCCATCTCTGGCTATCGGGGACGAGTCATTAGCCCCCACGGAAAGGGCCCGCAACTTGGGCATCCTCCTGGATTCGCGTATGTGTTGTGGGTTTTGTATGTGTTCGCGTATGTGTTGTGGGTTTTGTATGTGTTTTTTATCTTTCTGTGCACTGCCCTGAGTCCCACTAGGGAGAATAAGGCGGTATATAAATCGAAATAATAAATAAATAAATAAATAAATAAATAAATAAATCATACAATAAATAAATAAATAAAACATACAATATGACTTTAAACACAAGATTCTGGATAGGATTCCATCTGTGTCTTTTAATCTAGCTCTTAGATAATTTAATTTATTTTTCCTTCACTTTCCATGCAGATGTTTAGTTAGGACAGCAAAGATAGGGGCACATTTTAGGATATCAAACTTCAGTGAGTTACTTTTAATTGAATGACCAACATTCTTGAGCCACGGTGGTGCAGTGGTTAGAATGGAGTATTGCAGGCTAATTCTGATGACTGCCAGCAGTTCGATTCTAACTGGCTCAAGGTTGACTCGACCTTCTATCCTTTCAAGATCCAGTAAAATGAGGACTCAGATTGTGGGGGAAATATGCTTACTCTGTAAACTGTAAAGCACTGTGAAACGGTATATAAGTCTAAGTGCTATTGCTATTCTTCAGTGTTTGTTATCATCTATTCTTCAATATTTTGTGTTCTTCTCTGTAAATCAAGAAGAGTTGATAAATGGGGGTATGATTTCTGCTATCCACCATTCCATCCATTCTGCTATGGAATTGAATGCCAAATAGTGACCTGGAAAGAGGGACTGGAATACATGTCTCAATGCATTCCAGCTAAAGAAAAGTGACTATTTCCTTAAAATGCCTAAAGAGGCTGAATAATAGATCCATATCTCCTTTTTAACTATCCCTGTTTCAGGTCAATTAATATTCAGTTACTGCTGTATCTGGTTAATGCTGTACATCTTATCTTCAGTTTTAAAACACATAATGGGTAAGTTAAATTCTGAAAAGAAATCATTTTATATTGATCCAGAAAAATGTACTCTAATCATCTTGACATTAATTGCTTGTCTTTCCCCTTTTCTTTGCTTACTTGGTTTAAAAGAGGAGAAAAAACTCCGCAGAACATCATCATTATTGTAAGAAGGGTCAGGAAATTATGAGAGTTCTTTCAAATTAAAGGAAGTCATGAATGACATCCCCATCTTGTGTAAGTTTCATTTTGTAATGATAATTGTTTCACAGTTTAGGCCTCCAGTGCAACAGCTTTCAAGACAAAATGAACAGTTATAGAAAAAACATTTTTATTTTTAAAATGTTAATTGTAATTAATGCACATAAAATGAATATTATTATTAGTGTTTAAACTTCAGTCTGTACACAGTTTCCATTCAGTTTTACATTCATATATGAAGCTGTTACAGGATAAAATATGCAGGGATATCAAATTGCTTTCTAATAGCAGATTTGAAAATGTTTACTTTTTTCTGTATGTACAAGGACACTGATGATGTTACCCAGTTGGGCAATGAAATATCTGCAAGCAAACAACCAACTTCAGAGAGCGCCAAGGACTCTACAGTTCAATCCTGAGCTACAAGTATTGTATTGGAACAGTTTTAGAAGTTTGCCCCTTTAAATCTTTGTACATATTTAGGCAATTTGAGCTAGAATCTAGAGAACTATTTTAGGTTCACCCAAAGGCTCAGAGGGTGAATTTGACTTTGCTTCTCCTTGGAACAACAGGTCCCTTGTGTCACAGCATTAACTAGTTTTGAAACCTATCCCAGTTTCTTGAAATATTTGTTGTGTGAAATAAAGAGCTATGCTACCTGAAATTTACTTTTGAGCCCTGTGACCTCAAATTCCAAATTGTAACATGTCCTCCGTTTCTGCTCCTTTGCATTTATTATTGCAGAAAAAAAATATGTTTGGGATGCAAGGTTGGTAAAATATTCATTGGTAGCTCTAGCAACTCTCCGTCTGAAACTGCATATTAAATACTACAATGTAGCAATCACTCTTTCACCATTTAATAATCAAAGCAAATTTACCATCCTTAAGGTCATAATACAGGTGTTCCAGGAGTGTTTCTGTCCACAATTCATAATTTGTGTGCTTCAGTCTATGCTGAGTGGAATCTTTCTGCTTTATGTCATGATGAATAAATTCCAAAAATCAAATAAGCTTTTTTAAAGGGTATGTTTTGTTTATGTGTGTGTATATATATATATATAAAAGCTAAGGCGATGGCCTAGAAGTTTTATCCCTACCTTAGGCATGAAAGCCAGCTGAGTGACCTTGAGCCAGTCACTCTCTGACACCCTTTCCCACCTCACAGGGTTGTTGTGAGGAAAACAGGAGGACGAAGGAGTATTAGGTATGTTGGCTGCCTTGAGTTATTTATAAAAGTAATACAGGTGGGATAAAAATCTGATACATAAGTAAAATAAATATTTGTATTTTTTTCAAGCTTATTTTCTTATTCCTATTTTCTTATTTTTATATAGTGCACATCATTAATGTGGGATGTGAAGGCCTTCTTTAACAAATATATTTAAATCCCGCCTTTCTTCCATCATGAAAGAACATGATATAAAATCTGGCTGGGGGGATTCTGGGAGTTGAAGTCCACCAGTCTTCAAAGAGCCAACTTTGCAGACCCCTGCCCTAGAACAATGAAAAGAGCATCCCACTCTCCCAGCAGAAACACTACCCTTTTTGTCTATGTGCCATTTTGATGAAAGCGAGACATTTATGCAGATGCCCATGGTTAGCTTTATGCACCCTTGCTGTCTTCCTACGAAGCTTTGGGGGGGGGGGGGAATTGGAAGAGTCTGACAATTACCATGCAGTCTCTATCAGCAATCTTTTGCTGTGTGTACTATACATTTACATATATTTTTTTCATCATCTAGAAACTTTTTTTAGCACAGGTGAATGAGTGAAAAAAATTAATAGATCTCACTTATTCCATTTATCTGTGAGGATCTTTTTTTTCATAGAGTTCTGATTGTTTCTTAATAAGTCTGATAATCAACCACGTATTCTGTTTGTCTCAGTGGAAAACAATATATTTAGATTTTGTTTTTTTTAAACTGGAAGAAAAAGGTAATTTCAATCCATTTAGTACTTGCTTACCTAATCACAGTCTCAATTACTATTTCACACAGCATTTTGCATGTATGGGATGATAGCATTATTTTCATAATTAACATGTGAAGTGCTCTGCAGTGGAAATACGCGTTCAGATTTGTTTATAGTACATTTGCAGTACCTTATGTTCCAATAATGCCTTTTAATATGTAGCTTTCAAATAGAAGAAAAAGGGGAAAATGAAAAACATTGATGGGTGGTGGTTGTTTATCTTATTTTCTTTTAGGATTCATCTACAACTGCTTTGGTCAATTTACATTATTTAGGGAAAAAAATAAATTTTCAAGTCCCAAAGGTGCTTTTTCAAAAGACAACTAGACTTTGCTTTTTTCCTTAAAGATGTTCCACTTCCCATACAAGAAGCTTAAATCAATATCAGCTTCTGCTGTGGCCTAGAGGTGGAGCTCTTGTCTCACAAGCAGGAGGTTGTGAGTTCGTTCCTAGGTAGAGGCAGATGTAGGGTCTCCTGCTTGGCAGGGGGTTGGAGTAGATGACCTGCAAGGTCCCTTCCAACTCTGTTAATCTGTTAATTCTGACTGAATGGTGGAGGATGGAAGGATTTATATTCCTTGCAGTCATCTGGTCGTTAGTACTCATTCTGAGAGTTATTGAGGCCAGGTGGAGGTTTATCTGTGCCCTGAATAGTGCAAATGGGTGCGGAACCTTCTTGGAGCTACTGAAAGGGCTGTGTTTTAAATAGGAAATAGGTGCTGTCATATCCCTCCTACTCTGTTAAGAGAAGGCTGTTCAATCTTAATGTAGGTGTCCTCTTTGACCCCTCTTTCAAAGCAGTAGTCCTTTCTGTCTAGAAAGGGACCAAAAAGAGACCTTGCTGTCTTCCAAAAAGTGACCTTTGTCTTTCAAAGACAGATAGATTGCTGAATCTTGTCCTGATGAGCTTGTTCTCCCATGTTGTGCCATGTGTTTGTGAAGTGGTTATTTTGTTTCTCCAATGTATAGATCTGTACATACCTCACTGCATTGTACTGCATATATCACAGTACAATCCTCAGTTTGTGTCTGGCTGTTTTATCTTCAGGTACTCAATACCAACACAATATACATACACATGCTAACCCCAAAAATACTGTACTGTAAGACAGAAGCTTGTCCACCCCGAGGATAGGCTAGAACTTTGATTTTCTCACTTCTGCAGCTTTCTCTTTGTTTTTTAGGCACCTTAAAAAGAAAAGTTGCTGTAATTTGGTTTGGACATATATTTCCCCCTCTTATTTCAACTATTGAGAGCTTTTTAGCTCTCATCAGCTAGCCATACCCTTACTGGGATTTGAACCGGGGCTGCATTGCATATCAGGCAAGAGCCTTTAGCCATTCAGCTAGCCAGGTTCTCTTATTGCATCAGCTGAGACAGGAGGATAAGTATCTATAATTGTTCCACAACACCCTGTTAGGGCCCCAATTTATTGATCAGCTCATAAAACTAACACACATATTTAAAAAATCACACAACAGAACTCATGGCTTTCTGTCTAGATCGTCTCTGGTGATGAAAGCATATATATGCTTTCGTAGATTTTCACGGGTGTATACATGGGAAAATACCTGAAGACAGCAATACCAGCATATATATATAGGACAGGAGCTGTGAAAATATTATCTCATATATATATATGAGAGAATATTTTCACAGCTTCTGTTTTGAGGCCCGTTTAAGGGAGGAGACAAACTGTCATCCTTCTCTGCCCTTCGACTCAACCTAGAGATCATCCAGACAGAGACCCATTAAGATTGCTGCTGTTTTTTTAGATATGTGTTAGATTTTTAAGGGCTGATTTAATAATTAAGGGACCAGGATAGATCCATTTCGGGCTTTTTAGCCCTCTTCAGCTGGCCATACTTCTTCTACTGAGATTTGAACCGGCATTTTCCAGCATATCAGGCAAGCCTTTCTATGCCTTGAGCTAACCGGCTTCCCTGATTGCATCAGCCTTTTACAGGATTCTATTGATGAGAGAATATTTTCACAGCTCCTGTTTTGAGGCCCGTTTAAGGGAGAAGACAAACTGTCATCCTTCTCTGCCCTTCGACTCAACCTAGAGATCATCCAGACAGAGACCCATTAAGATTGCTGCTGTTTTTTTAGATATGTGTTAGATTTTTAAGGGCTGATTTAATAATTAAGGGACCAGGATAGATCCATTTCGGGCTTTTTAGCCCTCTTCAGCTGGCCATACTTCTTCTACTGAGATTTGAACCGGCATTTTCCAGCATATCAGGCAAGCCTTTCTATGCCTTGCGCTAACCGGCTTCCCTGATTACATCAGCCTTTTACAGGACTCTATTGATGAGAGAATATTTTCACAGCTTCTGTTTTGAGGCCCGTTTAAGGGAGGAGACAAACTGTCATCCTTCTCTGCCCTTCGACTCAACCTAGAGATAATCCAGACAGAGACCCATTAAGATTGCTGCTGTTTTTTAGATATGTGTTAGATTTTTAAGGGCACAGATAAACTCTGTAGCCAAAACCCTCATACACAGAACCAAACGCCTATCTGACAAAGACCACCTGAAAACCGAATTACACTTCCTCACAAATACATTAATATCCAACGGATTCAGAAGAAAAACAATCACCAAACTAATCCAAAAAGAGACACCCCCCAAGAACCAAGACAAAGAACAGGATTGCCCTCATTCCATACGTTAAAGGTACCACAGACAAAATCAGCAAAATTCTCCACAAGCACAACATAAAGACAGCCTTCAACACCGACCAAAAAATAACCAATATCCTAAGGAACACCAAAGACAAGATCCAGCTAGAAAACCAAGGGGTCTACAAAATTCCATGTAAAATCTGCCCTGCCACTTATATAGGACAAACCAACAGAAGGATAAGTGCACGTATCGCAGAGCATAAAAATACATTAAAAAATCAACTTAATACCTCATCTCTTTATCAGCATTTCAAAACTACAGGACGTGACATTGACTTTCAAGGAACTAAAATGATCTCCAAGGCTGAACAACTGAACAGGAGAATAATCAGAGAAGCCATTGAAATAGAGAAGCAATCTAACAGTATGAACAAACGTGATGACACCTCCCGCCTACCAGACATCTGGAAACCAGCACTGACCAGCAGGCAAGCCCCACCTTCCACCCAAGCCGTTGAAATTCAAAATAAGGAGGAACATACAAATGAGACCAATCAGCATCAATCTACCAGTCATGATGCAGCTGCACAGCCAATCAACACACTCACAACAATAGTCAGCACTCCACCCCTCCCACCAAGATTTAAAAAACGGCCATGCCTTCGCAGTTACAGTCACAGACCAAAGCCTGACGATGACAAGTGAGATCTTGTCGAAATGTTGCAATAATATTTCCATATATGTGTGTGTGTGTGTGTGTGTGTGTGTGTGTGAATTGGGTCTCTAACAGGGTGTTGCGGAATTGCTTTCCTTTTCTGTCTTTCGGCTCATCACAAGAGACCATGCAGACAGAAAGCTATTAGTTTTGTTGCCTTTTGTTTCCATTTGTGTTTCCATTTGTGCTGATAAAAAACTAAATAGATCTATACTAGTCTCCCTTGTTTATTTATCAGCACAAATGTAAACACACACACACACACACACATACTGATATACTATCAGTTTTCATTTTTATTTTAAAAATATTATTTTAAAATTATAGATTTTAGATTACCATAATTTTTCTGATTTCCAAAGTTGCCTTGATAATATTGGAGGAAGAGAGGTAGGAGAAGATTGTATCTTACTAAGATGTTTTGCATATTCATCCCTTCTTCATACATGTATCTACCTCTTTCTCATACAAATGAGAAATTTTGGGATCAACATGGGCATTACTACACATTCAGCACCTTTAAGATACAGGCTCGCACAGAAAAAGAAACACACACACAAACAAACAAAGCTTGCAATCTTGAGAGGAAACATGTATGTATGTGAAAGGGATTCTTTGAAGATTTTTCATTACTGGATATGTAGTAGGATTGAAATGAACAGAAGGGATTGGCTGCAGGCATATGTCTAACCTTCAAACAACATTGTTATGACATGTGATGAAATTATTGTGATTGATTATGGTCAATCACACACAGAGCTGAAAGGGACTTCATGGGTAATTTATACAAGTGTTTTGCCAATGCAGGAAATAATAATTATTAATAATAAAAGAAGAAAAATGGTATTGGAAGAATATCTGAAGGACAGTGGAGAAGATGCATCTGAGCTAGCATATCATGAAGATTTAGTAAATACCACAAAGACAAATCTGGTCAGGGGAAAAGACCAAATGAAGAATAGAAAATAGACATGGTAAGGCAAAACATTATATGACCAGTACATAAGGAAATTAGCAGGCAAAGTAAATAACAAAACCTGGCAATGGCAAAGAGCAGGAAAGTTGAAGAATGTGGCAGAGGACTGATTCTTTCTGTGCAAGACCAAACCTTAAGAACAAATGCATTTAAAGCCAGAACTGAGAAGATAGCAAGAGACAGCAAATGCCACTTCTGCAAAAAAGTTGAAGAAACTGGATCTCCTAATTAGTTGCTGCAAGAAGATCACACAGACTAACTACAAGCAATGACATGACAAAATAGTAGCAAGAATATCTGCAAAAAATACCATTTGACTACAAGCAAGAACTGGTGGGAGAACTAAGTAGACAAAATAGTAGACAAAAGAAACAAGTGATTTGGGAATTTAGATAAGACCTAACGAGTAGATAAGGAAGTCAAAGTCTGAATAGTAAAGTATCTGGAGATAGCAGCATAGAAAGAACTGGAGAAAATCACAAAATACCATGGCCTGCAAGTAGAAATAGAATGACTGAGGCAAGTGAAAGCAAAGATAGTACCCATAGTAATAGGTGCCTTGGGTGGAATCCCAAAACATCTGGAACACCATTTAAGCACCATCCACATTGACAAAATCAGTCAAGTGTAAAAACACAGCTTACTTAGACCAGCTTACAACCTGCAACAATTCCTTTAATGTTATTAAAAAAAACAACATCTGCCTAATCTAGATCCTTGTGAAGGACTTGATAGGTGGACAGAACAGCCAAATCCAATCTAAATATTTGGCTGACAATAATAATACATTACATTTAGCTGTTGCCCAGCTCTCAATAACTCAGTCAACTACTGCAATATCCCTAATAGGTGTACATTCAGCCTGTGTTCACAAATAGCTGATGGAAGGAATGTCAATTTTTTGAGTAGACTGAGTTGAATTGTTCATAGTACTAACTTTGTGAAAATGAATCCTCTAAAATTTCTTCTCAATGTCACCCTCTTAACCATCTTCAGGACCAATATTTGTCACTTTCTTCTCTTTGTTAATATTCTTCTTGAAACTTGGTATGCAAAGCTGGACATAGTATTTCAGTAAAAAAAATATATGACATAGATCAGTGATGGCTAACCTTTTTTGACTCACGTGTCAAAAGTGGGGGGAGCGCAGGGGTGGGTGTATGTGGGCATGCCACCACCCATAATGCTATGTGCATGACCTCCTGCTTTTGGCGTGCTTTTTTCGCCCTCCCCTGGCTCCAGAGGCTTTCTAGGAGCTTGGGGAGGGTGAAAACAGCCTCCCCCCACCTCCTGAGGCTTCAGGAGCTTCCCTGAAGCCTCCAGAGAGTGAAAAACAGCCTCAAAAGAAAGCCTAAATCAGCTGGCCAGCACACACAAGCGTGCTGGAGCTGATAGGGCAACGCCTCGCGTGCCCTAAGAAATGGCTCCGTGTGCCACCTGTGGCACCCGTGGCATAGGTTCGCCATCACTGACATAGATCATTATTTTTTTTAATTCATTTTTTGTCTTAAAATGTCTGGAAATGACATCTTATTAGTCAAGGTGTCACCAATTCTACATGTGTGCATTTTTCAAAATGTAGAACTTTTGATTTATTTATGTAAAATTATTTTAACTTGTTAGGTTTACCTTGAGAGTTGTTAATTTTGTGTAAGTTATCCACCTTTCCAGTTTGGTGTCCTCTACAAATTTAATGAACATCTGCTGTTCTGTTATATCTGGGCCATTAATATAGATGTTGAACAACTCAAATGGAGGTTATGCCAAATATGTCTATTTTCTATAGGCAGTTAATGCTCGGTATGCATGTGCCTTCAAGTCGTTGACTCTTGGTGACTGCAGTTTTCTTGGGAAGAGTTTCAGAAGTATTTTGCCATTGTCTTCTTCCTAGCGCATAGAGAGAATGACTCATCGAAGGACAATTGGCCTAAAGCAGAGTTAGAATTCACAGTGACTTCATTTTTCAACCTGGTATTTTAACCACTACACCAAACTGGATCTAATACTCTATATGCAGTTAATCAAGTATGGTTGGGTATGTTTAGTCTGATGAAAAGAAGGACTGGGGTGACATGATAGCAGTCTTCCAATCTCTCAGGGGATGCCACAAAAAGAGGGAGAAAAGTTATTCTCCAAAGCACCTGAGGGTAGAACAAGAAGCAATAAGTGCAAACCAAGCAAGCAGAGACACAACTTAGGAGAAATTTCCTGACAGTTAGAAAAATTAATCAGTGGAACAGCTTGCCTCCAGAAGTTGTGAATGCTCCAACAGTGGAAGTTTTAAAGAAGAGATTAGCTAACTATTTGTCTGAAGTGGTGTAGGGTTTCCCGCATAAGCAGGGGGTTGGACTAGAAGATCTCCAAGGTTCCTTCCGACTCTGTTATTCTAATGTTCAGAGCTTAACAGCAGCATCATATTTAGTTCATATTCTATCATGTTTTCAATATGATTTTGCTAGGGGAATCTTCCTAGCATTATTTTCATTAATTAAGCTAATAAATTTGTTTAGATTATTAAAAATGTTGATAGAGAGATTCTCTTCTGCCATTTCAACCTGCTTTATTTATTCACCACTGGTTGGGCTTCACTGAAGATGGTCTCCAGGGCAACTGCTGCATACCTAGGTTCAATAAAGCATTTCATCTGTTCAGCTGTAGGTAACATTTGCAGCCAGAGGAGAAAAGGGTATAGGATTAAGACATAGTTTCTGGGGACCAGAATTTTTTTTAAAAAAAAAACGCTGCTTGTCAGTAGCCCAAGTTATGGAGGGAGGGAGAGAAACAGAGAAGTGAAGAGTGAGGATGAATGCCTGAGTTGCCATAGTTACTTAATTATTGTTGGGGAGCATCTTTTGGACGTTCTCCATGAAAGAATTCTCCTTCAGCCAAGAGGTCTTCTATTATCTGCCCAGTTATACAGAGACAGCTTTCTATGGAAAGATGGAAACAATAAAATAGTAAAATCAAAAAATAGAATGTATCAATAGAGTACAGATTCGCCTCAACCCTGTTAGCCTTTCATAAGGCTCTAAAAACCTGCTATGCTCCAGTGCCTGAGGTGCTTACTATGTTAAGGGCCCCATTTCCTACATGGCTCACTGGTCAAGTATCTTGTTCCCAGTATATTTAATGTAAATGTTTCTATTGTTTTAATTTCTTTTGTATTTTTAATTGTAAATTGGTTTTTATTTTATTTTAAGCAGCTGGAGTGATGGACTGAGGTGGGTGGCTATAGAGAATGAATAAATGAAGTAAGTAAGTAAGTAAGTAACTGCCAGTGTGACCCAGTTGCTTGGGTGAATAGTAGGTGTTTTGCTGCTGGAATTAAGCCAATGTTGATGTCAGCTTGCCTTCCAGAGAGGATACTTCAGGAACAACATGCTACAGCAGTTTATGTTACTTAATTATTCTAAGAAAACTGAATTATGATAGTGATATAATTTTACAAACTAGTACTATGCCATAGCTTTTTAAATTTGGATCTATTGCTTTTTAAGTAGTGCATTCAAGGTAACTGCTAAAATGATTTCATCATTGAATATTTATTGGGAATTCTGGAAACCATAGTCGTAACAGATCTGGAAGGCATCCAACTGTTTGAAGTTGCCATAGAAGAGAAAACATAAGAATCTTGCTGGGTCAAGCTGAGAATTCAACATTCTGCATCACATAATGGCAAATGGTTGAGAAGCTCTGAAGCCTGGAGAGGAGAGTGATAGATAGCCTCTTTTGCAGTATCTTCCCAGCAACCTGTACAGAAGAAATGCTGACGATTCTTCACTAGACAGAAAACATCCCTCAATATTATTAGCTGTAAAGAAGCTGATCTTTCATGCAATGTCCAGTCCTCTTTTAAACCATCCAAACTGGCTACTGTACTTGTGGACAAAATTTAATTATGTACTTTAAGAAGTATTTCATTCTCTTAGTCCTAAATCTCAGTGTATTTAGTTTAAGTTGGCAGTCTCAAGAATAATATTGTGAACATAGGGGGCGAGAATTTTCCCCCACATTGCCTATATAATCCTCTGCTATGTCTCTCTTTACCCTCTTTATTTCCAAACTAAAGTGACCCAACTGTAGGTCTTTCTCTTAAAAAGGGAGCTGTTCAACTTGACCATTCATTCTGGTTGCCCATTTTTACAGTTTCATGCCTGTATAATATTTATTTTCAGTGCAATTGCCAGAACTGTACACAATATTCCAGTTGTGGTATCATAGTAGATTGTGTAAGGTAACTTTTGTATCAATAGTTCTTTGAGTTATCTTCCTAATGATTTCATATGTGCAATATGCTATTTGATTTGAAAGTCTGAGAGGTTTAAATAAAGTTAAACCTTTAAAAAGGAGTCACAGATAATAAAGAGGGCTGTTAAGAAAGGACTGCTTTTGCTTATATAAGATGAACATAGTTATAATTTGTAGTCAGGATGTTGCCTTTGGGAAGTGAATATGACTATGTAGCAAGTTGTATACCTGGCTCCTCGCTATGCAACAACAGCCCTGCCCGAGCTCCTAGAGGTGATAGCCGAGGCGACGGTTGAGACCCCCAGACTTTTAGTCATGGGGGACTTTAACCTGCCGTCGGCAGGCGAAACCTCTGGTGCAGCTCGGGAGTTCATGGCTTCCATGACAGCCATGGACCTGACCCAGGTAGTTTTAGGCCCTACTCACGAGGGCGGACACACCCTGGATCTCATCTTCGTCTCGGGACAGTGGAGTAGTGATCTGGGAATAGGGGATTTAGTCATCACACCCCTGTCATGGACAGATCACGCTCTCCTTCGGCTCGACTTTCCGATCGCTGCACCTCACTGCGGGGAGGCGGAACCGGACATTCCTATATGGTTCCGCCCCAGGCTCCTGATGGACCCGATAAGGTTCCAGAGGGAGCTTGGGCCAATTCCTGTGGACTTGCCCCGCGACTCGACTGAGGACCTAGTGGCTGCATGGTTAAGTGCGGCCACGGGGGCCTTGGACCGAGTTGCGCCCTTGCGGCCTCTCTTGCGGCGACGAACCACCTGGGCTCCTTGGTTTACCGAGGGGCTTAGGGAGATGAAGCGCCACAAGAGACGCCTAGAGAGCAGATGGAGATCTTCTCACTCCGAAGCCGACCGAACACTAGTGAGAGACCATATTAGGACTTACTTAGTGGCGATAAAAGTGGCCAAACGTGAGTATTGCGCCACTCTTATTGCATCCGCAGATAACCGCCCTGCCGCCCTGTTTGGGGTGACCCGCTCCCTCCTTCAACAGAGGCCGCGGGAAGCCCCTTTACAGGGTCGAGCAGAGGAATTTGGGATTTATCTGCAGGAGAAAATCACTCGGATTCGGAACGAGCTACCCTCCATCGACAGTGGTCCAGTCGAGCAGGCCGAGGCTGTTCTTGTGACACCATCCTGGGAGGAGTTTGATTTTGTTACCACCGAGGATATGGACAAGTTGTCAAAGAGACTTAGGGCTACCACATGTTTATTGGACCCGTGTCCCTCCTGGCTTGTACTGGCATCCTGGGAGACGACACGAGGCTGGCTCCAGGGCATTGTCAACGCATCTTTGAGTGAGGGGTCCTTGCCTGCCGTCCTGAAAGAGGCGGTGGTGAGGCCCCTCCTCAAGAAGCCGTCCCTGGATCCAGCATTATTAGAGAACTATCGTCCCGTCTCCAACCTCCACTTTTTAGTGAAGGTTGTTGAGAGTGTGGTGGCCCAACAGTTTCCGCGACACTTGGAGGAAGTTGATTATCTAGACCCGCGCCAGTCCGGCTTCCGACCCGGGCACAGCACCGAGACGGCATTGGTCGCGTTGGTTGATGATCTCTGGAGGGCGCGGAATAGAGGATATTCCTCTATCCTAGTCCTATTAGACCTCTCAGCGGCTTTTGATACCATCGACCATGGTATCCTATTGCACCGACTGGGGAGGTTGGGGTTGGGAGGCACCGTTCTGCGGTGGTTCTCATCCTACCTCTCTGGTCGGTCGCAATATGTGTTGGCAGGGGGGCAGAGGTCGGCCTCGAGGTCCCTCATATGTGGGGTTCCTCAGGGGTCGGTCCTCTCGCCCTTACTGTTCAACACATATATGAAGCCGCTGGGTGAGATCATCCGTGGTTTTGGGGTGGGATATCATCTGTACGCTGATGATACTCAGTTGTACATATCCACCCCAGACCACCCCAACGATGCCGTCGAGGTTATGTCCCGGTGTTTGGAGGCCGTACGGATCTGGATGGGTGGTAACAAACTCAGGCTCAACCCGTCCAAGACTGAGTGGCTGTGGCTTCCGGCGCCCCGGTTCAGCCAGATTATTCCAACTCTGGCCATTGGGGGCGAAACACCGGCCCCCGTGGAGAGGGCGCGCAATTTGGGTGTCCTCCTGGATTCCCGGCTGTCTATGGAAGATCATGTGGCAGCCGTGGCCAGGGGGGCATTCCATCAGGTACGCCTGATGCGCCAATTGCGCCCCTTACTGGACCGGGGTGCCTTACGCACAGTCACTCAAGCACTCATCACCTCTCGACTTGACTACTGTAATGCTCTCTACATGGGGCTCCCCTTGAGGTGCACCCGAAAGCTGCAGCTAGTCCAGAACGCAGCCGCGCGGGTGATTACGGGAGCGCCTAGACACTCCCACATAACACCTATCCTGCGCGAGCTGCACTGGCTCCCTGTGGTCTTTCGGGTGCGCTTCAAGGTTTTAACGACCATCTTTAAAGCGCTCCATGGCTCGGGGCCTAGTTATATGCGAGACCGCCTCCTGCCCCATACATCCCTCAGACCGATACGCTCCCACAGAGAGGGCCTCCTCAGGGTGCCGTCGGCTGGACAATGCCGACTTGCGACACCCAGGGGAAGAGCCTTCTCTGTGGCGGGCCCTGCCCTTTGGAACGACCTACCCCCTGAACTCCGCACCATCTCTGACCTCCGCCTCTTCCGCAAGTGTCTGAAGACACACCTATTCCATCTAGCCGGCCTAGCATAACCCCCATTACTGACTCTTAGATAGTTTTAAATTTGGGTTTTTTAAATTCGGTTTTTAGCGCAGGGTCTATTAGAATAAGTTTTTAAAAATTTTATATGTTTTATATGTGTTTTAACATCCCTGTGCGCCGCCCTGGGTCCGTTTGGAGAAGGGCGGGGTATAAATTTAATAAAATAAAAATAAAATAAAATAAGTAAACCCCAATGGAATGGTCATTCCATTCTTACTTGGAACCAGGGGTGAAATTCAGCAGGTTCTGGAGAACTGGTAGCGGAAATTTTGAGTAGTTCGGAGAACCAGCAAATACCACCTCTGCCTGGGGCCCCAGAGTGGGGTGGGAATGGAAATTTTGCAATATCCTTCCCCCAGGAATGGGGAAGGAATGGGGATTTTGCAGTATCCTTCCTCTGCCATGCCCACCAAGCCACGTCCACAGAACCGGTAGTAAAAAAAATGAATTTCACCACTGCTTGGAACATATTTTTGTAACAGATAAACTGGAAGCACAAATCCTTTTGATTCCCACAACCTCTTGATAGAACTATAAAAATAAGAGCTTCACAGGCTTACTTAAAAGTAATGGCTAGAAATAATAGCTGGTGCATTCTCTTAGGTTAGCCATCACTGCCCTATACCATTTCAGACTAATGGCTATCCAACATCTTCTTGAAGACTTCCAGTGTTGGGGCATTCACAACTTCTGGAGGCAAGTTGTTCCACTGATTAATTGTTCTAACTGTCAGGAAATTTCTCCTCAGTTCTAAGTTGCTTCTCTCCTTGATTAGTTTCCACCCATTGCTTCTTGTTCTGCCCTCAGGTGCTTTGGAGAATAGCTTGACTACCTCTTCTTTGTGGCAACCCCTGAGATATTGGAAGGCTGCTATCATGTCTTCCCTAGTCCCTCTTTTATTAAACTATATTTCTCCCTGTCTCTCTATTCCCCTACCTACCTACCTACTGTAATACAATAATACAATAACAGAGTTGGAAGGGACCTTGGAGGTCATCTAGTCCAACCCCGCTGCTCAAGCAGGAGACCCTATGCCGTTTCAGACAAATGGTTTTCCAGTCTCTTCTTAAAAACACATCCAGTGTTGGGGCATCCATAACTTCTGGTGGCAAGATGTTCCACTGGTTAATAGTTCTCACTGCCAGGAAATTTGCCCTCAGTTCTAGGTTGCTTCTCTCCTTGATTAGTTTCCACCCATTGCTTCTTGTTCTGCCCTCAGGTGCCTTGGTGAATAGCTTGACTCCCTCTTCCTTGGGGCAACCCCTGAGATATTGGAAGGCTGCTATCATGTCTTCCCTAGTCCTTCTTTTCATTAAACTGTATTTGCTGTCAGATGGGTGATTCTTTGTTACAGTTTGGTTCAGTTCGTATTAAACAGTTTAAAGCAGCTGCCTGCCTCCGTTTTGTTTACCTCAGAGAACAGTCCTGAGCAGAATTTCCCCCCCCCCCCTCTATGGGCCACCTGGGAGTTTGCTATCCTCTGTGCCTTTTTGGCCCCAAGAGGCCGCTGTAATTTGTACACAACACATTCGTGCTAGGCACAAAATGATTAGCTATTCTATTATCGGAAGTCCTTGTCTACATTGTCTGAAAGTTTGGTGTAAATCGGCCCAGTAGTTTTTGAGATTAGTGAATTCGTACAAACTATTTTACATTTTTATTTATATAGATTTTTGAACATTTCTTTTGCTGATGTGTTGGTATAATTGCCAGTTTTAAATATCAGTCTATTTAAATTAATTACAGCCAGTAACTTATGATAATACTCTACAGTAGGTTTATTGTTGTATTTGTACCAGCAAATTAATCATTAGGATTAGCTGATACATAAACCACATGACCAAATAAACAGAAGTGAGTTATTTCATACAGTGCTCTATATTTCCTATGAGATGCACCACATTTGTTTTACCTTCGATTGCGTACCCCAATTTTGTTTTAACTAAAACATTAATTTGTTAATTCTGGAGTCAGGTACAGGTCTTGTAACCAAAGTACTGTAAACCAGTGTCTTGGAATCAGAGATGTAAATCATTTTGAAGGATGCAAAGAACGTGCCACTTAGGCCACAGTAGTGCTCATTAGAATGAAATCATTTTAAACATTAATAGATTGATAAATAAGCTGTGCCTTTGCATTTTGAACGATGTGCAGTGATTCTTCTATTTAATTAGGACAGATTGTAAAGACGCATATTTTTAATAAATTTCAGCACATATGCCAAGAATACCCATGAAAGCATGTGAGAGTAGCTTAATTTGAATACAGAAAGAATGCATAATTAATATGATACTGTGTTTTTCAGGAAACTTTCATTCATGTGGAAGTCACTTAATCTTTCATGTATGAAACAGTTTTGGAGAAAGATAGATTGGTTTGGTGGAGGATGGAGGGAAAGAGGAATAGGAAGAGTGCCTGATAGAAGGGTAGAAGACCTGAAAAGAGGGATCTGAGCTGCGGTGGCGCAGTGGTTAGAGTGCAGTACTGCAGGCTACTTCTGCTACCTGCCGGCTGCCTGCAATTTGGCAGTTCGAGTCTCACCAGGCTCAAGGTTGACTCAGCCTTCCATCCTTCCGAGGTTGCTAAAATGAGGACCCAAATTATTGGGGGCAATATGCTGACCCTGTAAACCGCTTAGAGAGGGCTGTAAAGTGGTATGTATGTATGTATGTATGTATGTATGTATGTATGTATGTATGTATGTATGTATGTATGTATTTATTTATTTATTTTTCAGATTTATATACCGCCCTATTCTCCCTAGTGGTACACCGAAAGAATAAAAACCCACAACAAATAGACACGATAAAATAGAATTAAATAGCTAAGTCTGTGCTAAAAGTAGTTAAAACAATTAAAATGTTAAATTTAAAATTAAACCATTAATCTATGCCAGGCCAGCCAGATGGAAAAAGTGCGTTTTAAGCGCCCGGCGGAAGAGGCGTAGGTCCGTGGTATATAGTTTAAGTGCTACTGCTATCTTATTTGGATATAGTTAAGAAGTGGACATTTCCTCTTCTTCCACCAACCAAGTTTCCCAGCCAAGAGGAGAGATCTGTTGAAAGATTTGAAAGGGGAAAAGGTTGTCAGCATCAATCAACAAAGCCAATGCAAATGAAACTAGAACAGGGAAAGACAAGGATAGGAGTTAAATGAATGTAGGTAGATAATTGATGTAAAATTGAACTGAAGTCTCTTGACTGAGAGAGTGCCATAGTGTAAACTAAAGTAGATGGCAGAGAGTTTCAAGGTTGGGAAAATAGTCCTGCAAAAAGTCTGTTGAATCCCACAAGATGGAGGGAAAATACCAAGATTTGATATTTGGAACTTACTGTATACATATATTGGGGCAGATACTTTATGTGCAGCAGCTACATAGAGAACTTCTTTATATTTGTGGCTTCCTAACACTCTGACATAAAACTACTGTACTAAATGTTTTGCCTGCTCAGGAATACAAAGCTGAGAGAGCAACAGAGAGACGGAAAAAATGAGGAAGGGTAGATTAATAGATCAGTAATTATCTCTGGTATGAAGTCTTGTTAACATAGCTGAGTTGGGAGTCTTCTGCTGGGTAAGGCAATTTCCTTCTGGAGAGCTGAGATTTTCTACTATACCTGAGAAAAGCCTAACCAAGGCAAGGGAGATCCCTGTCACATGGTTACCAAGAGTTAAACTCCAGTTGTACTCCACTTTTTAAGTGGTTGTCTGTTACAGTAAATAACTGGTGAGATAAGAACAATATTTAAGCCATTGTGATATTTTAAACTCTCTAAAAATTGCAGAAAACTATTATGCCAAGTATATTTTTGGTTAAAGTACATTTTTTTCCAGCATTATACAGGTGAAACTCAAAAAATTAAAACATCATGCAAAAGTTCATTTATTTCATTTATTAGGTAAAACTAATATATGAGATAGACTCATTACATGCAAAGCAAGATAGTTCAAGCCGTGATTTGTCATAATTGTGATCATTATGGCTTACAGCTCATGAAAAGCCCCTTGATCATAAAATGGGGCAAAAGTCACTTAACTACAGAAATGTTGGGCTCAATTGTGGTCGTAAGTTGAAGACTACCTGTGGGAACACAGGAAACTAAAGACAGTCTTTTGAAACTAGACTGTGAAAATAATTTGGATGAAGATTAGTTTACTACTGAATCCACATGAATGGCATCTCGCATATGCTGATGTTATCTTCAGTACAGCTTGCTATGTAGATTTTCCCATTTGTTTGGATGATTTAATGTAGCTGTGCATTCTTCTGCTCAGTTTGTATCATTCCTTAACATCATGTAAAATGGGACATGATGGTTGCAGTGGAAAATATTTAGCACAACCTTCTCTTTCTAAGCCAGAAGTCATTTCTAAGTCATTTAAGTTAATTTAGTTTTGTGAGTTATTTGCTTTCTTTAAATCCATTTTTTGGGTGTTTGTTGAACAATTTGGGGAATATGCATTTTTTAAAAATTGTGCATAAATTTCCTTTTCTTTCAAATTTAGCTTTCTCTTACGGCAACCATTTGGAATTATTAAGTTGTAATTTGATCCTCTTCTATTTGAATTTGTTTTGGATATTCAGTCTCAGTGGGCATTTTGAGGGAGCTTGTATCACATGATTGTATGTTTCTACGGAATTATTAAAATGCTGTAGCTTGGCAAGCTTGTGAGATACAGTAGATAGCTTTAAGCCAAAATACACATTTGTGAAGCAATGCCAGAATAAGTGCACCACACTGTCTTTTGTTGAATTGTACATTCAGTATATATTTTTGTTTTAGTCCCCACATAAAAATAGTTTTATCCTGAAAAAAATTAAATGTTGTTTTTATGGTACTGTTTAAATATGACTATTCCCCTCCCTATGAAATGTCATGTGGAGCAACTTATGTAAATTGCATGTGAAGACACTAAGGCTGGAACATAAGTTAATAATATAAAGTTTGGAGCAGAAGTAAACATAGATAACTAGCTCAGAACTATCTACTTTGACTGCTATGAGGTCCCCAATATCTCATAGAAATATTGTTATATAACAGCTAGTCATGAAATGATAGAGTGGAGGATGTAGATAAATGCTAAGAAATAAGATGAATATTGGTGGTGGGATTCAAATAATTTAACAACTGGTTCTCTGCCTAATGGCTGGCTGGTTAGGCATGACTGGGTGGTCAGCAGGCTGCATGAGTTACGCACTGGCCATGCCCTCGTCCAAGTTTTCAGGTTGGGAGGGAGTAGAATGTCTAACTCCTTACCATCAGAACATGTTAATAATAATATATGAAATACAAATGCTCTGAGGGATATTTCAAAAAATCATTTGTTACCGAGCACCTAGAAGCTAAGAGGAACATACGTGCCAAATTTCAAGTTTGTAGGCTTTATGGTTCTGGAGATTTCATGATTCCTGCGTGAGTGTTTTCGCATTTATATATATATAGTTTAGTGCAAATCTGACCAGTTAGTGCAAATCTGATATTTTAAAAATTGTAACAATTTTGTGGGAGATGGGTGCGGGATATAAATATGATAAGTAAGTAACAATCCTCCAGTTCATGATTTCTGTTGGGAGGGTCACAATCTATAGTTGCTTGCCATGTCATCACAGTCCACAAATTAAAAATCGTTGACTTACAATTGCACTTTTATAACTTTCTTGTCTTGCTTATTTATTTTGGATTCTGTTCATTGGATTCTAGAATCCTATTACTACTTCCTCTTGAGCATGTTATATTGACTACAAACCCTAGAATATGCAAACTCTTGCTAATGAGAGTGGTGACTTGTCAGAGGAATCTAGATTTTGAATTATTTCTCATGGAGTTTCACAGACTTAAAGGGAATCTGAGACAGATAAAGTCATGGCATAGGTTTATCCCACAATTCCAGACTGCCCCAAATTAAGCATGTTCCAGATAGTGGCCATTAGTTTACAAAATTCTCAGCAATGCTATTTAGAGATTTTCCATGTGGGGTGAGGTTTTTTTTTTACTAGTTACATTCTGTAGAACCATCTGGCAATCTATACCTCATTGTGAAAAAGCTATGCAACCATCTACGTTTTGTATTGTCTTTGAAGTGTATTTGTTATGAGAAAGTGTCAGGAATATACCTTGTTGATAAAACAATGATATTTCAATTTTAAAATAAAAGAATAAGAAGAGGGGCCCTTAACCATAGAGACTACTGCTTTTCTACATATTTTTTTTTGAGAGGTAGGGAAGGATGGAAATAAGTGGTCCGTCCTTAGCCCAGATAATTTCAGGTTTGCTGTATAAGTCACACAGTAGCACAGAATTCATTAAGCCATTTGTTCTATAATTTAGATAACCTATCAAGTTATGAAACAGATGACTTCCTGAATTTTATTCTGTAGATCATGTCTCCTATTTTAGAACTAAGGTTGATAAAGGCAGCTGTGGATCTGTTGGTTGTTTTCAGTTGTTATCTCACAGAAAAACCTTCTCTCTGTTGTGCCCACTCTTTAGAACAGGGGTCCCCAACCTTTTTTGCACCAGGGACCGGTTTCATTTTAAAGAAAGTTTTGCGGACCGGCTGAGTGGCTCAGCAGTCATGTGACTGGGTGGGCCTGGCCAACTTGGAAAATGTGAAACTCACTTAATAATGGTCTTGGTTAACAACCAAACTTTTGAGCTCAATTGTGGTCATACATTCTTTCTTTCTTTCTCTTTCTTTCTTTCTCTGTCTCTTTCTTTCCCTCTCTCTCTCTCTCTCTCTCTTTCTTTCTCTCTTTCTCTCTCTCTCTCTTTCTTTCTCTTTTCTTCTTTCTTTCTTTCTTTCTTTCTCTCTTTCTCTTTCTTTCTCTTTCTTTCCCTCTTTCTCTTTCTTTCTTTCTTTATTTCTTTCTCACTTTTTTCTCTTTCTCTCTTTCTCTTTTTCTTTCTCTTTCTCTCTCGTTCTTTTTCCTTTCTCTCTCTCTTTTTTTCTCTTTCCTTTCTGTCTCTCTTTCTGTCTGTCTTTCTCTTTCTTTCTCTCTTTCTTTCTCTCTCCCACTTTTTTTCTTTCTTTCTCTTTTTCTTTCTCTATCTCTGTCTCTCTCCCCTTCGTCCGCCCATCTGTCACTATATGTGTGTGTGTGTGTGTCTGTCTCGCATTCACGCACTTAATCACTTTCTGCGTCTCTCTCTTTCTCTCCCTCCCTCCCTCTCTCTGTCTCTCTGTGTGTGGCTGTCACTCTCTGATTCCCCCCTCCCTCCCTGTCTCTCTCTGTGTCTGTGCCTCTCTCTGTCTGTCTGTCGTCACCCCCCCTCCCCCCGTGGAGCCTCCTCAGCCCGGCCCGCCGTGCTCACTCGCCTTAGCCTCCCCCCCCGGCCAGCCGCCCGCCGTGCTTGGTTGCTAGTTCGCTTGCTCAGGCTCCTTCCAGGAGCTGAGAAGCCTCCGTGTGTGTGTGTGTGTGTGTGTGTGTGTGTGTGTGTGTGTGAGGAACGGCAGTCCCTGGAAGATGATGAGTGGCCGGCATGCCGGCTGTGGAGGGAGGAAGGGGGAGGGAGAAAGGGAATCGGCGGCCAGGAGTCCCATCGTCGACGAGGGTGGAGGAAGAGCCGCACTCCAACGGTGCGAACAGCTGCGCCTGTGCTCTCCTGTGTGCTCTGCCCAGGGGGCTGCCCCCTCCTCCCTCCTCCTCCTCTCCAGCCCTGCTGCCCAGTTCCTACCAAGCCACGGACTGGCACCGGTCCATGGCCCGGGGGTTGGGGACCCCTGCTTTAGAACACTATCGTCCATGAAGGTAGTATTCCTGAATACTAATAAAGCTGCGGTTTATGTGGATAATTTGCACAGATAATAGAAACTATTGCTATAACTTATCTTTGCTTCTAGTTTAGAATGACACCCATACCCGGGATATGGAAATAAAAATACGAAATATGAAATGAGTACTCAAAACTCATTGTACAGTATCATCTAAAATACTTCATGTATTGTGCTTTGTTAAAATGTAGGCTTATATACCATAAAGGCAAAAAATAAGTATACATCTGCCAGATGCAGATAGTACGTATCTACAAGGCATAACATTGCATTTCGTTTTTAGCTCCTTCCAATTTCCATTATCAGTGGAAAAAAGTTGTATTAATGTAATATGATAGCATCATGTACAAACAGTGTGATGGACAGAAATTTGGTGCAGCTGTCATAAAATGAAAAAACCCCATCATTTCCTTTCAAGCCCATAAAAGCTGAAGTTTGAACATTATTTTTTCTTAATCTTTTTATTCCATCTGCTCCATCCTATTACCTGATTGCATCAACTTGGTACAAATATATACAGTTTGGAATTGACTGGATAGGGATATTATTTTTCTTAAGGGCCAGTTGATACATTTCTAAAAACAAAGAAGATTTAAGATTTTCGTGGTAATTCCAGATCACAATTATAAATAATCAAATGATCTTTTGCTCAAACAAAAACCACCACAATACTTCACTTTTCCTTTTCTCTGTTATAAACTTATTTATATTAGTATATTATTGGTTTGAACAGTAAAGGTTCCTTTCAAACATATGTGCTAGTTGTTCCTGATTTTAGGGGGTGGTGCTCATCTCTGTTTCAAAGCCGAAGAGCCAGCACTGTCTGAAGAGGTCCCCATGGTCATGAGGCTGGCATGACTAAATGCTGAAGGTGCAGTGAACACTGTTACCTAAGGGACGCGGTGGCTCAGTGGCTAAGAAGCTGAGCTTGTCAATCAGAAAGGTCAGCAGTTTGGCGATTCAAATCCCTAGTGCTGTGTAACGGAATGAGCTCCCATTACTTGCCCCAGCTTCTGCCAACCTAGCAGTTTGAAAGCATGTAAAAATGCAAGTAGAAAAATAGGAACCACCTTTGATGGGAAGGTAACAGTGTTCCGTGCGCCTTTGGCGTTTAGTCATGCTGGCTACATGACCACAGAGACGTCTTTGGACAGCGCTGGCTCTTTGGCTTTGAAACAGAGATGAGTACTGCCCCTTAGAGTAGCACATATGCGCACATATGTGTGAGGGGAACCTTTACCTATTATTGCATTTACCACCTTGTTTGTACTCAAACTTAATAATTTGATTTAATTCTGTCAGCATTAATTCTAATTATGTGTTACATTATAGGTTTCTATTAACATGGATTTAATACTTGAACTACAAGATGGGCAGCAAATACATTTGGTAAATAAATAAACATATAAAGGATATTAAGCTGTACAGACTCCTGTTTTTGCTCGATATTTTTGGGTTTCCAAATGTTTCAAATTTAATTTTAATTAACAGTAATGTACTCTTGGTAAGGAAGGCAAAGTTTAGAGTTTATATTTCCTCATAGATCACCATTTTTCTATTAGACCTTTGTTTATAAAATATCTGGAAATTAACACTAAAAAGTTTTTATAAATGAAAACGTTGAATTTAAACACTAGAATACTAAATGTTGAAGTTAAACCCTAGCATACTAAAATAAAACTTTTTTATTCCTGTGAAATTTTTTTTTTCTGTAATAGGGAATTGACATTCTCTTTGTAACTAATTTTGATCAGTGATCTGACTGCTACAACCAGCTGTCATTTTGAACAGTTTTTAGAAGTGGTCCCACAAAGGCTGCATGGTAGTAGTACAGGAGGGCTTTACTGAAATCTTGCATTGCTTTAACCAGATCATATCTTAGTTCTAAATAAATAATGATTTCACAGATTTAAATAATTTCCATTCTATTTGGTAGTTTTTCAGAACACCATAGAGAGTATTTCAGCTTTCATTACTTCACAAACTGCATGAAGTCATTATGTATCAAATCAAATTCAATCAAATCCTTTATTATGTTTGATGACTAGATGTGATGATTATTTACCCTTTTTTTGAAAATCTGATCCAAAGAGAATATGACATCTTGAAAAGAACACAAATTTTATGCTCATGGAAAATTATGAAGTCACCAGTTTTTTTAAAAGAGGGATGTGGAATATGAGATGATACATTTTAAAGAGCCCAGATCCCCCAAGATGAAATGGAGATCCATGCAGATATTTAAAATTTCGTGAAGAAGATTTTTAAAAAGTTGCAGCTGCTGGTACAAATGAAGACGATTAATGACATTGCTGCCGGTATACAGGCAAACCTCCACTTATGACAGTAAATTGAGCCTGACAATTATGGTTATAGGTTGTGATTGTTGTAAAGCAGGTGACCATGTACAACCATTTTGCAATGGTCATTAAATGACTGAGGCAAACATAAAGAGCAAATAGTAGATGTTAAGTGAACTCATTGTTCGCTATGGGCAGTTTTTTTAACTGGAAACCAGAAATAAACCTGTTTCTGGCAAAACCTTTGTAAATTATGGTCATGTGACCATTGAGTACTACAAATGGCTATAGATGTCAGCTGGTTATCGAGCGTCACCATGGAAGGGGGGCATTTTCAGAACTTCAAAACTAGATCATAAATCTTTTGAGGGATCTTTTGCAACTTTGAACAGTTGCTAAGCAGCCAGTCGAAAGTCAAAGACTACCTATATATCCTAATCCCGCGATGGCGAACCTATGGCATGCGTGCCACAGCTGTCATGCGGAGCCATTTCTGAGGGCACGTGAGGCATTGCCCTATCAGCTCCACCACATATGAGCGCGATGGCCAGCTGATTTTCAGCCTTGATTTTCAGCCATTTTTTGCCCTCCGTAGCAAAAAAAGCCTCTGGAGGGAGAGAAATGGCCCAATGTACAACCCGGAAGTTGGAAAATGGGGGGGGGGGGGGGGTGGCGTGGCAGGGAGGCAATTTTTCCCCTCCCCAGGCTCCAAGAGAGCAGTGTGCGCATGTTCAGGGCAGCAGGAGGGGGCCACATGAGCAGAGGGCATAGTATCGGGGAGATGAAATGGGAGTGGGTACGCACATTTGCATGATAGCGCACACATGAGTGCTTTTGGCACCCAAGGTGAAAAAGGTTCACCATCACTGTCCTAATCTATTTGTAGATATACAATATAGTAGAGTATAGCACATAGTACATATGTTTTCTAAGAAATATAGCTGTTTGCCAGAATCTTAGAGTCAAAGTGTTAGAGGGGAATCTCATAATCTAGTAAACGGAATCCCGGCTTAATTCAGGAAATCCAGAAGTGGCAGAATATTTTCAAAACATGGTTGTCTTAACCTATGTTTGAAGAGCTAATGCAGAATGCAGCCTTGTCTCTCTAGATAATTGTTTTTAATGTAAAATTGGTCTTGTCACTAAAAAGTCTCTTCTGATATTCAGTTATAATTCACCCTCTTCTAACTCCTTCATTAGATTTCTTCGTATTTTATAAAATAACAGCATGTATTTTTTAGATAGCAACTACTCAAGAATTTGAAGAATGCTATCATGTCTTACTTCAGTATTTGCTTCATACTAAACTTCACAAGTTACTTCAACATCCAGTTTCAAGATAATGCTTGGTCCTTTCTACAAACCTCAAAGGGAATTTCATAACTAGGAGGAAAACCTGTGTTGTTTTCAAGATTTGACCAGTATCTTATTCTGTCAGTTGGAAACCTGATTGCAAAATCTAATCCCCAGTAATTTGATTCTATAAAGAAAAAAGAGAAAGAGAAAGTGATTTATTTTTCATATATTTTTTGCTATACTTTGTTGTTTATTTTGCATTGTAATATTAATTTAATTCCATTTTGTTTTGACAATGTTATGATTATGTCCATTATAATAGTTTTTCATATACTTCACTCTAAAGTTTCTGGCTTTTTAAACTTTGTTTTCATGTTCCTGGAAATTTCTGTTGTTTTAGTAGCTCTTTTGTTTACTTTCCCTAAGTACAGAGAAAATATCAACCTATACAGTAAATACTAATTATATTTCTGGGAAACATGAGCCAAAACTTATTTAAAGGGCCATCTGTCCTACTTTGAGAGCTGGGGGAATTTTTACTGTTTAGTAGAGCCCTTGAGTGGGTTTTAAGTAATTAGTTCACATGGTGAGGAATTCAGTAGTGTGTTTATAGTTCAGCAGGACATCTCCCTTGTGTAACATTACCTGGTTAAAGTAAATTTTGCACGGTCTCTATTGTTGTTATGAAAGATGTTCATTCTGGAAAACTCTTAAACTTAATATTTCTTTGTTTACAGAATTTATTGGTTCTTTACACAATACCCAAAGCATTAGAGCTTTCTTAAAAAAATGCATAACTGCATAATTATCTTTCAGCTTGCTTGGAAAGTGTTCAAAATTTTTCAGAATGCTTCACAATACTCCCTTTTCCTTCAGCCTTTCCACGAAATGAACAAACAAGTTCTGAGAAGATGAAAGATCAGTGGTGCTTCTACAGACCCAACAAGAAGCCATTTATAGCCAAGAACTGGGCCTGCAGCTCTTAGAATTCTTAAGGGAAAACGTTTTTCTGCTGACTTATAGTTCCTAAGAATTTGTGCATGAGAATCCTCATGACTTCCACATTATTTTAAGACTTTGTGTGAAATAAGCCAGAATGGTTCTGCTTCATTTAGAGGAAAAGGAGATCTCAGCTCCCCAGTTCAAAAGTTGATTGAACAGTTAGCATGGACATCCATAACAACATGTATCAAGATGCAAATGTTGTCCCTTATGTTCCGGTATACAATGTTGTGAAACAACTCTAAAAGAAAGAAACTTGTATTAAAGGTAAATGTTCCCTTCACACATATGTGCTACTCATTCCCAACTCTAGGGGGTGGTGCTCATTTCCATTTCAAAACCGAAGAGCCAGCACTATGGTCTCCGTGGTCATGTGGCCAGGATGACTAAATGCTGAAGGCGCACGGAACGCTGTTACCTTCCCATCAATGGTGGTTTCTATTTTACTACTTGCAGTTTTACATGCTTTTGAACTGCTAGGTTGACAGAAGCTGGGACAAGTAACGGGAGCTTATTCTGTTACACAGCACTTGGGATTCAAACCACTTGAACTGCTTCCCTTTCTGATCGACAAACTCAGCATTTTAGCAGCTTAAATTTAGCAGCGCATCCTTACTTGCATTTTTATTTCTGTGCAATGTTTAGATTATGGTATTGTTTTATCTTCAGTTTTCTGATGCTTATATATGAGTTAGGGATTTGCTTTTCTAATTGCACATTGTGTGTGAATATATTTGTGTGAGAGAGCTCACTCCGTTACATGGCGCTAGGGATTAGAACCACTGAACTGCTGACCTTTCTGATCGACAAGCTCAGCGTCTTAGCCACTGAGCCACCACGTCCTAAAACTTATATTACAGAATCTTAACACACATGTTGTAACTTTGACATCATGTCTACGACTACTTACTGAACTTGTATTAAAGATTGATCATTGGGATAAAGTTAGGACTTAGGTGAAGTATGGGCCAACCGTGTCCCCCCAAAGGCAGGTAAGGTAAAGATAACTCTGCATGCAAGTTTCTTTCTATATTGGGACTGCTCATGATTACATGAGGATCTGTGGTTGAATTAGCAGGGCACTTTTTCTTAAAATTTGATTTAAAGTGTACTGTACCAAAACGTTTCATGGAACATCATTCAGAAATTAAGGCATCATACTGTAAAGATTGAGTAAATAAATAAAAATGGTACAGGTGCATTCGTCTGTGAGAATACTCTTTTTTTGAGCAGCACCTCCAAAAGCAGAGATATTTTAGAATTCTGTATGGGCTAGTGCAAGCTATAAATTGGATATCATATCCTTCAAACCACAACAGCAGAAATGGCTATATTTTGCATGTCCTCTTGTAGTACAAGGGAAAATAGGCAATACAGTTGCTTTAAGGATTTACCTTCTCATCCTGTTCAGTTGTGATGAGTCAGCATTTAGATCAGGGGTGTCAAACCTGTGATGACACATCATTACCTGACGTATCACAACTCCCCCCTCTTTGCTAAACCGGAGATGGTCGTGGCCAGCACATGATGCATCTGGCCTGTGGGCTGTGAGTTTGACACCCCTGATTTAGATGATACCATTTTCTTTTAATTTTGTGTGTTTGGTTGCTTCAATTGGCAACAGTAGACATTACTAACAAATCATTGTGGAGACACAGTAGTCTTGAAATGAAGATCTGGATGTGTAATCCAGACAATGAAGAGAAATGAAGACAATGGATGTGTAAATATCCTTTGGCAAGAAAAAAAAATTGGGAATGATAGATACTGGGACATGGTTGTGACATAATTATACAACAGCAGCTGTAGATATAATGTGGTGTTCAGCCAAGCAACACATTTTAGCACACCATGGAACTGAAATTAATTAATTAATTCTATCTGCTAGAATGGGATCTTTGATATGCACTAATGATCACTTATTCACGCCATTAATTTTACAGAGGTCAATAATGTAATTTATATGAGCAACCTTTGGAAATAGAGGTTTCATTAGCTGGCTTTGTGGAACAAAAGAATTACAATTCAATTGTTTTTTTCCCAATTATATTTTTAAAAAGAATTGCCATCATCAATATGTATTTTAAAAGCAGTAATACTATTTTTATTTAATAAAAATGTATAAATTTGTTTTACTATCATTGTCCATACATGATATTTTTTGAAATCATAAAGCCTTGTCTCATTTACGTATATTGACAAGTTAGTTTGAATCACAAGTCCTGCACAACAAAAACTTTAATTTTTTGTTTGTATTCACTGCTGCCTAATAACACCATATAATACAAAGAAAAAAAATCAAGAATGAATAATATACTGAAATAATGTGAATCTAAGTCAGAAAGGGAATTCCCTTTCTGACTTAGCTTCACATTATTTCAGTATATTATTCATATACTAAAAGATTAATAACACATGTTAGAGCTAATTATAGGGTACATTACAGATAAGAAAAAGCTGTCCTTATAGGCAAAGAAGGCAAGATTAAATTAGTTATTCATAAAAAGATTGGGCCCAGTATTCTATTTAGAATACCTGCGTGAATACATCAATTTGTAAAATTTCCCAACTTCACAGTGACTTTAAGAGACATATAACATTAAAAAATAAATTTATAACAACAATGCAAAGGAAAATAATTGGCATTGAGAAAGAGTGAAGCAGCCCCTCTCAAACATATGACCTTTCTACCAGGAACCTACCTTCTGACCTAAACCAAGACCTGGGTGAAGGTTTTTAATTTTTTTTTTAACAGGACCAGGGTAGAACTAACATGAATTTGGGCATGGGCAAGTGTATTTCCTAAATGAGGTTAGTTACTGGCAGAGTAGTGGATGTCTGTCTGTAAAATCAATAATCCAAAATTGGCCAGCTTTTGTAGCCCGTTTTCCAGAATAGATTGCTTTGATCCAGCTGATCAACTCTGCCCCATAAATAAAGGCTTGGGGTAAACAGCCCATTCCTGGTTGCCTGCTCATAGTGGAAATTTCTCTCAAGCTGCCCTTTGCCTGCACTCCAAAGCCCAGAACCCAGCAACCCACAAGTCTGATTTTCATGAATGATTACTTCCCTCTAGATTTTGTATTAACAAAGCAAGACACCCCCCCCCCCCCCCCAATAAAAAACCTTGTGTAAAAGCCTCCCGAAATCTGAGAAGCCAGGCAGTAAGATTTCTAGTTATGGTAGATTTCATAACTTCTTGCTTTTTTTCCAACTTCAAACACCAGAATACATTATGCAAAAGAATAAAAGAAGGAGCCTTGCAAAATCTTTAGCTATTTAGATGCTACCTGTGAGGATTGTCAATTGTTGAAGTCAAAATTAATCCCATGGTACTGTTGTGAGTGAAAGGCTGTGTCTGCTGTTGTCAACCATAACTAGGAATATTTAGCCCAGAATAAAGGAGATGGATGCGACTGAATTTGCAGGTATTTATTTTACATTTGAATGAAGATGAACTATAATACATTAAAGGCTATTGACGGAATGCATTTGGGGAAAGGGATGGGAATAGTGCTAGGCTTAAGAGAATCTGTGCAGCCAGCACTCAAATAATTGTTATGAATGAAATGAACCTGCAATTGATCAGGTTCTGCATTATACAGATAAGATGCATGAAATGATCAGGCCATTTCCTTCAATGGGGGAAAAACAATTTAAGAAAGAAGAATGATATGAAATGATCCATATGAAGTATATTAAAAATCTCTTTGCTGCTCATTGGCTTGGAACCTGAGTTGCCCCTTCATTTAGTCAAGGTGGTGGTAATTGATTTCTATCATCAACCAGCTTTTATTTATGCATTTGTTGTATTCCATACCACATCCTGTACAATTTCTAAGGACTACAAATTCATAGAAATTTAGTTCTGGGCTATGTTGCGAAATGCTTTGACAAGAGTGAGGCAAAACACTTGTGCTGTAGAATGGCTTTGATCTCATCTATTGAAGCAAAGTTAAATCAAAAACATCACTGCTGCTGCTTCTACCACCCCCACTACTCACTCTATCTGTCTGTCTCTACTCTCTACCAACTATAAACTTATCATAGGAATGGAATAAAATGTAAATGTCCACAGCAAAACATATGTGAGACCAGCTCTGGACATCACAGTATAATTAATATTTTAGGAGGAAAGTCGTGTTAGTATATGGTAGCCAGAAACCAAAAATCTGGTAAGAGTTTTTCTAGCTGACAAATTTTATTAAGAGGCATGCTTTTTAATAATATTTGTTAATCTGAAAAAGTATTGATAGATTGCTTCTGGTATTTTTTTACATGAGTATGTAAGCCTGACATTGTAAATATTCATATCTGTGTGTGTATATATTTATGTAAGTTTATTAGTTGAAATATTTGATTTTCAATCTTTTTCTGTTAAATAAGGTGCTCTACTAACTATTCTACCCTATTTTCACTGGCTTGCAAGAATGTCTGAATTTTGGATGAAGAAGGATTATAATCCATAAATCATCTGATAGTAAAGAAAGTTTAGCATTAGCAGGTACTCATAACTGAAACTTTCAGAAAGATGTTACCATTTTTTGTTAGTCATTGTATCTGCAATTTATTGGAATTTTCGATCAAGCTTGGGTTATTTATTACATTAAAATACTACTACTAGACTCTAGTAGTTACTCTAGTAATTACTCTATTAACTAGAGAATGCCAATTGGTTAAAAGGCAACATTTGAAAGGTTTGAAAACGATTGCTTTTCTGGTTGGTTATTTTTCATGTTATTTATTAATTAATTAAATGTACATGTGATCAATGTACATTTACTATTTTGCAGCTTACAACGTTACAAAAATACATTATAAAAAATAAAACAGTAAATATAATGTTTACTGTTATATAAAATATAGTATAATTAACATAATTAGCTAAGATATCTGGATTGTGAGGCCCTGCGCATTGTCATTCTTGCCCTACTCATATCTGTCAGTTGGATTACTGTAATGCATTCTACATGGAGCTACCCTAGAAGAGTATTAGAAAGCTACAACTGATGCAAAAACTTTGAATTGCTTTTCTAATTATCTTATTATATTCTGTAAGCCACCCAGTATAGCTATTAGGAAAATGGGTGGCACATAAACAAACAAACAAAAATAAAGGCCAGCATATAATGTGGTGGAGGTGTTTAATCTACTAACCACTTCCAATATGGTGCACTCCCATTAGGCTCCCAAACTACTATTTATATGATAACGGTTAAGCAGAGGAAATAGCATTTTCATTTAGACTTATGAATTGATTTAGAGTGCTTTACAGCCCTCTCTAAGTGGTTTACAGAGCACATTTCCCCCAACAATCTGGGTCCTCATTCAAAACGCTAGTCAACTTTGAGCTGGTCAAGATCGAACTCCTGACAGTAAGCAGAGTCAATCTGCAATACTGCATTCCAACCACTGTGCCACCATAGCTCATCAGCAGTTAAATGAATTTAGGTTTAATGTATGCTAATGTTTATGAGAATCAGAACTACTAATGGTCCAAGTGAATTTGCGGTAGATAAGAATGGGATTCAAGGCAATGATGTGTTTAAGCCCCTTCCCACTTTGGGCTCAGCTGTTCATTTCCTACAATAACTGTGCCTGAAGTTTAAGAATTAAAGATCTTATTAATGTTTTAAAAAAATATTTAATAAATGCATACTATTGTTTTGAGAAATACAGTTTCTCAAGAGGCAGTTTTAGTATTGTTTTATACTTAGCACATTAACTATTGACTTAAATATTTTAACAAATTTTATTTGCTTTTGAAGTTTTAACAATACCCATCATATGTGCAAACATATGATTAAATTCTTTGCCTCTAATTTGTTATCATCTTCATTTTTAATCAGTGAGTTTGCCATCTTCTCATGACTACATAATGATTATTTTCTGAACATGTTACTTAGTTGAATTTCTTTTGTAGATGCTGTTTTTGTACAGAAAACAAGGATGATGAATGTATGAATATATGATATGGTCAGGCCATATTTAAGGACTTTTGAAGTCCCATAGTAGGTATTTAGTCTTTCACTGGACTTTAATCATGAAACACTATCTTGTATTACGTTTTTGACCTAAGTTGTATATTTAGAAAATAATTCTAAATATATCTATTTGGAATTAAGTTCCACTCAGAATTATTGTTTCCAAATAAACTTGGACAAAGCTCAATAACCAAAATTTCATTTAAGGTAGTTATTGATTGGAATTTGTTTTGAAGATCTGTGCTTTTGTTTTAACTACTGCTAGAGGCATTATGACAGTATATGTAAGGAAGGCTGAAAAATATGATACCTCATATATACTGAAGATAAAATAGAGAAAAATAGCTATAAAAATTAGGACCAAAGAGGAATTTTTGTGTGTGATTTCCTTCAAATCTAACCATGAGTCACCATAGAGCAGTTCCTGAGAATTACTGGAATATGGACACCATGATTTCCAATCTGACATCAGGCTCAAAATTAACATGTGTCAATTCTTCCAAAGTGAATCCTTTATTGTTTCATACCTATAGATAAAATCTTGCTAGGCTAAAGCCTCTTATTATTTGTACCTACTATATACTCTGTGGACTGTACAGAAGAGATTGTCTTCACCTTCCTTCTCTCACACATGATGTCTGGGTTGAGTTGCCTGTTATTCTTCTAGAAGGCACCTCCCCACCTCTTGGGAATCAATTTCTTCACTGTATTCTATCACACTCACTTTGGCCAGAACTAGCTGGTAAAGCCCCAGTGAAGTCTAGAGCAAATTGTATGGAGGTGGTATTCAGCAGGTTCTGATCAGTTCTGGGGAACCAGCAACAGAAATTTTGAGTAGTTCAGACAACCGGTAAATACCACCTCTGACTGGCTCTGCCTCCATCTATTCTCTGCCTCCGGAGTCCCAGCTGATCAGGAGGGAGTGGGGATTTTGCGGTAACCTTCCTCTAGTGTGGGGAGGAAATTGTAATTTTACAGTATCCTTTCCTGCCATGTCCATCAAGCCACACCACGCCCACCAAGCTATGCCCACAGAACCTGTAATAAAATTTTTGAATCCCACTACTGAATATGTACAGTATTCATCTCTATCTTTTCAACTATTAGTAATTCTATGGAAATTTTCAAACACTTCATTATTGAGGTCACTATACAGGCAGTCCTTGACTTACAACAGTTCATTTAGTGATTGTTCAAAGTTATAAGGTCACTGAAAAAGTGACATGACTGTTTTTCATACTTAACGACCATTGCAGCATCCCCCATGGTCACAGGATCAAAATTTGGATGCTGAGAAACTGGTTCATATTTATGTTGGTTGCAGTGTTCTGGAGTCATGTGATCCTCTTTTGTGAGTCAATAAGGAAGCCAGACTCATTTAACAACCATGTTACTAACATCATTTAATAACTGTGGCAAGAAAGATCATAAAATGGGGCAAAATTCACAACTGTGTCACTCAGCAACAGATATTTTGGTTCAATTGTGGTCATAAGGCAAGAACTACATGTATTTTAGTCTCACTGTGCTCATTTAGCTTAGATCATAAGCCTCATATTCCTGACTCTCCCCATTTAGTTCTTAATGTTGTCTGTGATCAGTGTTCTGTGTAGTACACACTTGAAGCCTTTCAAATGATTCTATCATGCGCAACAGACTCATATAATACATATAACTAGCTGATAACCCGACACTGCCTGGATATTTATTTATCCCAACCCTCCTTCCATGAATGTCACCGCAATTGTTGGATTTTTCTCCTTACCAGAGGGAGCCCCCTTGTGGAGTACTTTGAAGCCGCTACTATGGCAACTCCACAGCACTGTACAGTAGAAGCCATTTTAAGGCACAACAGGTTGTACCTTAACAGAATATACACACCGAGGGGTGTTATGTGTGTCTTACTCCCACAGTATTTGTTTCCAGCAGGTAAGTAATATGTGTACCAAGTTTGGTTGAAATTGCTTGAGGCATTCCAGAGTTATGCTGGAACATATACATACACAGCCATTTTTATATAGAAGATAGAAATATAGATAGATTTAGTTATTAATGCTATTTTCACAACATTGCAACATAGCTTCCCTCTTTGTCTCCCTAGCCTGATAAAACCTATTCTGTACACTTGCCCAGAAAGGAGCAGCAATCCTATCATGTACACCCTGCATCCAAAATACATTTAAAATAATATTTAGAAATGTAAACACAGTACTGTTATTTTAAACCACTGAGTAAACCTGTAATAATTTTATTTAGCCCAACAGCCTGGTGTTAAACATACTTCCTTAGAAATGACACAGTGAACAAAAGACTGATTCTGTTCATTGTGTTTCAAAATTCTAATTTAGGATAAAGTATATTTTCCCTAAAAAGCGTCACTTAAAAGGTGGCATTGGATGTTTCATTGTTGGGTGTTTCATTGTTCAAGTTCATCCATTGTTAAAGAATTTTGCCATTAACACTTGGATTCAGTTCTCTTTTCTTGTGGATTATTTTAGCACTTCTTGTCCTTTCATCACTGAATAGAGTAAAATAATTGCTCTTGATTTTTTTCTTCCACTTTTCAACCATTTTAATACTAAAAATATTCCCATAATACATTTCATTCTTTAAGTAAACCATTGTTTCAAAAAACATTTCCTGGTAAAAATGCTTGGATTGGATGAGTCTAATATATTATAGCCTATGCAGCTACTTATTTTAGTCAGCAAATGTGCATATAATTTATTAAAAATTTGAAGATTACATTTAATAGAGTCTTGAAGGTAGAATGATCTTACCTTGTTGCACTATATTTTAAAAGCAGATGAGCTATATGTACTTGTTATTCTATTACAGTTATTCTGTATTTCACCAATAATAGCTAAGAAACTGGTGTAGTTAAGCATAAAGTATTCAGAGATTCATGCAGTTATACCTTTTATAGTGTAGTTTTCCTAGGAAAGCTAAATCTGTATGTTTAGTTAGGAAATTTGTCACAAATGAAAGTATGAGGGCTATAGAAGGAATGTAGAAAATAGGAGAAGAGAAATAAAATTTACAGTGAATGACAGAAAAGGAATGAATTAGGGCATGAAATAATTATCTAGAAAGAAGGTCCCAGAAGGTCACATGCCATGTGGCATAATGTTAAGAAAGTTAAAGAAATAGATGAACTCTTAGTAAAATGAAATTTTTTTTAAATTTACCTCAGTTTCTGGTTGCTTCAAGAATACAGTCCTACAGTTCTCTTGGAAAGAGAACAGATGTTTGACGCTTTCTTTCCCAAGATGGTTTTCAACTTCTCTGCCTAGCCTACAGCCCAGATATTCTCTAGAAGCCACTTAATGAAGTACTTACTAGCCTGGCCAGGCTTATCTTTACAAGGTCAGCAAATTTTTGTCACCTAAAACGAAGTGGAAAAAGGCCTAAAGAATTTGCATTTAGAGGAAAAACTTGTATTTGAGATTGGACTTTAAAAAAAGGAGCATGGAAAACATACAACAATGTAAAAATAATACGAGAGCATCTAGTGACAAAAGGGACAGTTCACTGTATTAACAAACCAAAGGAGATTTGGAAGAGGAATACTGTTTCATATGAAATAATGCTTCAGAATTATGGAACAGAGAGGGAGCTCAGATGCCTGGTGTACTGTATTGGCATGAGAAGTTAGAATATAACCTTACCAAATTTGTAGCTGTACAGAGTATAGAAGGCGACCTTGAACCAAGATATGCAAGTGCTGTTCCTTTGGCAAAAAGGGCTGAAATATTTTAAAGCCTGCAACAGCCAAATGGCATTCAGGAGCAGTTCAAATAGAAGCTCTGCAATTTACTGGATTATAATATGAGGTGTTATAGTAGAATCAGAAGATTTTGTTACTATATCCAATCTCAAGAAAAATAGTTGTAGCCTTCCTGTGGAGTTGACCTCTGGTCTGATCTGCCTAATGGGGACTGACAGTAGCTGTCACAAAAATATGGGGATAGTTAGGAGAGTCTTGACCCAATATTGTGTTTCAATAGGGACTAATGCAAAATTATAAATATGGATAAAAGTATTAACTATTTAAGTATAGAATGATGCAGCTATACTGTATAAGATTTGGGTATCTTGGTGGATCACAAACTGAACATGTGCTAATAATGTAATATAGCCTCAAAAAAAAAAAGCAAATGAAGTCCTAAGTAGCATCAAAGGTACAATGTCAGAATCAACAGAATCATAGTTTCTGTCTAATTTGTGTTGGTCACACTGCATCTACAAAATTGTGTTTGAATCTGTATTTAAAATGGATATTGATAAACTGAAGCATATACAGAAGAGAACAACCAAGATGATAAGCAGCCGGGAAAGAAAAATGTATGAAGAACAGTTGGAATCATTACATATACTCTGTTTCCCCAAAAATAAGCCTTTCCCGGATAATAAGCCCAATTGTGCTTCTGAGTGCATGCGCTAAAATAAGCCCTCCCCTGAAAATAAGCCCTCCCCTAAAATATTGCAACACAGCAGCAATATGGTCACCGCCTCCTACAACTCAAAAATAATAAGATCTCCCAAGGCCAAGTGCTTATTTTTGGGGGGGCAAAAGTAAATAAGACACTGTCTTATTTTCAGGAAAGCATGGCATTTTCATCACTTACATTAGTGTATCAGTCCTAATAGCATTGCTCCACCATTCATAATGTTCATTATTATCACAGCATTGTGATCTCAAATTTAAGTGGACAGAAGGAAGACTGAACTTTGCTATCCAAACATTATTTTTGTATTAATTAAATTTGTACCTAGTGGGTGACTCTTGACTGTGTACGGTATGTACAATTAAAACATCCATAGTAAAATCCAAAATCAATACATCATAAAACCTCACGAGAATGGAGGACAACAGGCCAAGGGAAGAATAAAGATCAGATAACACAGTGCATTAAATCAAGAAAATGCCCTTCAAAATACTTCAGTTTACAAATGTGCATCTGATCTCCATAGGGAAGCATTTCAGAGTGCTGGAAACATTATGGAAAAGCAGCACCGTCTAGCTTTGTTTTATCTCATTTTCTGGAAATGTGGGGGTCGTAGTTCTAGTGGATCAAACTGATTTTGTTTGGAGCAGATGATCCTGCAGGTACCCAAGTACCAAATCACGAAGAGCTTTTTAGGTGAGCACTGTTGCTTTAAAATATATGCAGAAACCAAACAACAATCTCTACAGGGGTTATAAAATTATTGTTCTATGCACCTAACACCAGGAGCTGATCTCGAACCATTGTCTTTTGGAGTCTTTAAGGACAGCTCCATGTAGAAAATATTCCAGTAGTCCAGATAGTGGCAATGAGAATGTGAGTTGTTATATCTAGGTCACTTTGTATCAGGTAAGGTTGCAATTAGTAGAGTAGAAAAGAACTGACTAAAGGCCCCCAGCCATGGCCTCCAAATGCATTGTTGCTGTAGGTTCCTAATTCATACTCAAATTGTATTAAATGACATAGTTTTAAATGCGTCTTTAAGAGTAGATTATATAAACTGTTATGCTAAAAAAGAATGAATCTCTGTACTGCTCCAAGAGTTGCAAGTTAAGTGAACTGTAGTACCGAAAATGCCATTTTACATTAGTGCTAATAATCTGTGAACATCCTCTGTTATGGTATTTACCGAGTACAGCAATGAACATAGTTAGAACATCTGTTCTTTCTTCAAACTGATTTGCTTTGTTTTCAACTCATTTGATTTATTAAAATATGTTCATTATATTTGATTGCTTCATGCTCTGATTATTCAGTTCATGAAAAATCCTGCATGTTTGTTGTTTTTAGTAGAAATCCCTCTTTGACAGGTATGGATTTAATAAACAAAATGATTTTTGCATTATGTATTTCATCATAAAAATTCAGTTTCTGCTACAGTTATCCAGCCATATTTTGGGCTCTTTTCCTGTTGTCCTTTTTGGAATCTCTTTTCCTACATTAGACAATACTAAAATGTGTAAGAAGACAGATATCCTAAGAAAAGTCATAAGGAAATTCTTTCCAGGTGTAAGTAGATTTGGATTTTGCAAAATCATTTTTCAGAAAGTTCCTGATAGGAAAAAAGCATGCTTTTGCCTGAAAAAAGATTTACATCTACAATAATTTCTGTATTTTCTTTATTTTATTATGATTAATTATAATTTTTATTAATATATTCAGCTAAAATCTTTATTGAAATACACTGTATGCAAATTTTTCCTACAGGTCTATGGTATATTCTTGCCTTAGTTGTTCAAAATCAAATAAGGCTTGTGTTTTAGTGTTTAATGGTGGGAGAGCCGGTGTTGGTCTAGTGCAGTGTTTCTCAATCTTGGTGACTTTAAGTCTTGTGGACTTCAACTCCCAGAATTCTGGGAATTCGCCAAGGTTGAGAAACACTGGTCTAGTGGTTCAGGCATCATTTTAGAAAGCCAGATGCTGTAGTTTTAGTCCTGTCTTGAAAGCCAACTGGGTGGCCTAGGGCCAGTTCTTCTCCCTGAGACCAAATCACTTAACAGAGTGGTTGTTGAAGGAAAAAGAGGAGGAGGAAGTATGTTTGCCCCCTTGAGTTATTTATAAAAAATAATAAAGGAGGGATACTAATAAATAAATAATAGCATTCTACTATACCATTTGGTTTAATAGGAAAATAGTAGCTGCTAGTGGGAAGGAAATTTTCTGTACAATTTTGGAATTTTAAAGAGGCGCCATTTTGACCTCTGCTCTTTGCCAATAAGTTCTCTGCGATCTGTACTCACTAAGTCAATAGACTTTATTTCATTTTATGGCATGGGCACTAAATTATTTATGCAAGATCACAAAAATTATTGAAAGTGTTTGGGGATCTCTCACTATAAACATTTATATCATTATACGATATGTGTTCAAAAGCAGGCTTTGCTGTTCTGGTGGGTGGATGGTAGTAATGGTATCCTCTTTGCTTCACTACTGGTTCGGTAGCAGGAGCGCGCACACCTGGACATGCACAGAAGGTTCTGTGCATGCTCAAAAGGTCTGTGATGATGTCTGGGTGGGCGGGCAGAGCCTCGCACCACCACCATTACCGGTTCAGCTCAACCAGTGCAAACTGGCAAAATGCCACCTGTGGTGCATGGTTATATTTGGGCAGCATTTTGTCAACTCTTATTTTTAGGAATATAGAAGGTTTCTGGAGAGATTTGATGTTATGGAAGGGTTTTTTTTTGTTGAATTTAAACTTGAAAAGGTTTTGTTGTGCTGGATAAGGGTGTTTTCAATTGGTTTATGAAAGCAAGTGTCTGAAATGAATGCAATTCAGAAGAAAAGACATGAGAAAAATTGGATACTTTGATTATACCTGTAGAGATAAATATTCTAGCAGCCTTGTTTCCCCCCCCCCCCTACCTTCTTCTAAGTATGATTTGATGATTACAAAGTTGATACACTGTCTGAGCTTTTGATTTGGGCATGAGAAGTTGGGATGAAGCACCTAGGGATTGTACTACCATCAAAAGGCACTTGGGGAGCCCAACCAATATTACACAGGTTTCATCTGTGTTTGTTTATTTAATCATTTGCACATCTTATAAACTGCCTTGAATACTTGATGGAGGAGGGTGATAGCTAAGTACAAAGTTGTTTGCAGACTTTTGGTAACTTGGAAGTGGTTTTCCTTAACTTGGCAGCAATTTTAATAGAGGGTTTTATAGTTTTAATCTTTGTAGCACAGTTATATTTATTTAATTCGGTTTTAAATCGTGGATTGTATTTATATGATGTGTATGCTGTTGTTTTTTACTTTTTATCTTCTGTGCACCACCCCGAGTCCCATTGTGGAGATGGGGCGGTATAAAAATTTGTAAATTAAATTAAATTAAATTAAATTAAATCTAGCATTAAAGAATGGCTAGAGTTTCCACCATCACCAGTTGACTTGGGAAAGGGTCACTGTGCCATACGTAGAGGGAGAAAAAAATCCTCCAGCTTTTCTATGCAACCTTCCATTGTGTCTCCCTCTTGAACAGCTATAAATAGTTTTTTCTTTAGTTCTGCCAACTGATAATATGGGAGCACTTCTACACTGCAGTCTAATGCAAATTCCATTAGATGCTGGCATAGCTTGGTCCGTATCCTGGCTGGGATTTTCGGAAGAGTGATTGTTCATTTTTTCTTAGTCATGGATCTGTAGTTTTTGGATGCCTGCATAAATATCTCCCCCCACCCCCTTATTCAATGGGGAATAGCATATTTTATCAATGCAGCCCTGTCCTGTGGGAAGTGACACAGAACTCATGCATACATTCACCTACAAAGAATAATAAAATGAAGCTAGGCTAATTTCAGAATTCATGTCAGGATAAGTGGCTCTCTCTCTCTCTCTCTCTCTTTTTTGGCTGATAATAATACAATGATTATGATGTTCTAAAGAGTTACATTGTATTTATTTTAAGCGATTTTTAATTTATTCACTGTTACGCCATTGAATTTTGAAACTTGCAGTGGTTTACAGCAATACAAAAACCTATAATAAAAGCTATTAAAATGTTCATGGTACAATATATGCCTGGAACAATCAGACTATAAAACTGGGAATTTAACGCCATTTGGGAAATCCAGTCAAATCTCAATGCCTCCCCCTGCCTGAAAGCTCCATCCTAGTCATTTTCTGGCTAAGAGGCCCAGTCTTACCTCTATGGGGAGATAATTCCAGGTGTTGGTGTTATTCCTGAAAAGCAGTGCTTTCTGGTCTCATTCCTTCTTTTATACACATGGAAGTGTTGTACCACCAATAATTCCTTTGATGTGGATTTCCTTGGATGGGTTAAATCTGGTTAAATTAGGAACCTCAGTGACAAAACATAATGTGCTTTATAGGTTAAAAAAACAGGACTTTGAGTTACCCTTGGAAACCTATTGGTAGGTAATGTAAGATTTGTAATATGGATATAATATGGTCATGGTAAAAACACCCCAACCAATGAATGGGCTGCTACATTTTCTGGATGAATTTCAAACCATGTATAGAGCATATTGTTAAAATCCACCCATTGGTGATAAGGACCTGCATGATCATAGCTAAATTCCTGCTCCAGGTAGGACCAAAACTGGGGTGCCTGCTAAAGCTGGGCAAAGCTGTCTTGGCCACAACCTTAAGAGAGTTGGAAGAACATTGCAAATAATAACTTTGTATTGCTTGGTATTCATTTTCAGCCAGTTTTATCCCATCCAACATCCTCCACTGCAATAGCCTCCAAGCATCAGTACAAGGCAAGAGTTCAGCAGTATTTCTAGGCAGGCCTAGGATGGCAATATAAATATGACTTCTTACATTACCTTCACATAGATGTTGAGAAGCAGGGGGAATGGAATGCAGCACCGAAAAAGAGAATTGTCTCTCCTGCACTATTGACCATCGGAGGAAGAGCAGGACCATTGCAACACAGTGCCTTTAATCCCCACAATAGTATATTGTAGGGAATGTAATGATTGGTGGTATTGAAGGCTATAAAGAGGTCTTATAGAATCAAAAGTGGCACATTTATCTCATCTTGCTTCTGATGAAAGCCATCCACCAGAGCAACCAGTGTGGTCTCTGCCCCATGCACAGACTTGAACCTTGGCCATAAGGAATCTAAATAATTATGCTAGGCTAGGCTCAAACCAAAGATTTGTGTTCTGTACATCGATAATGTAAAAATAAAATCTTTCATCTGCTTGAATGTTATCTTCTAGGAGCAGTCAAATAAGAACTGTATATTCAACTCAGGTGCTCACAGTTACCATCAGCTGAGTAATATGTTTTAGTTTAATTTGACCCAATTCCTATGCGCATTTGAAATGGTGGTCCTTTGAAAAATGTTTCTGCATATGCAGAAAACACTTGTCCAATTAATTTTTCTGCCATTTGTTTCTCCGTATTGCATCTGGCTGGATCCTTTAAGCTTTCATTTCTTACATGGGCAAATCTGTTTGCATCGATAAGATTTTTTTATCCCATTCACTTTGACAGATTATTGGAAAGAATATTCTTTGCTTTGCCATGTTCTGCAGTCAGAGAGTAAAAAACATTCACTCTGGAACCATATGGTTAACAGCTCATTGGTTTGTGCAGCTGGACTACAGGAATTAGGATTGGATCCTCATATATTACATAAAGATGCAAATGCATAGCTATCGTTATACATTCTTTGAAAAGTGGCATCTGATATTAGGCTATTAAGGTTAATGTTGATTCTGGCTTTGTCAGTCAAGATGGGCTCAATGAGGCCAGCTTGCCTGGACCACCCTGATCATGCAATAAATGGAAGATTGATTAAAATGCCATCATGCCTGTATCCTTTGGAGCTCAGAGGGAGAACTTGCCCAGGTACTGAGGAAGAAGCAGCACTACTTACCGATTTATCATTTTTTTTCCAATTGTTAAGAAGCTGAAAGGCAGAGGATGAAGATTCTATTGAGATAACATATTTTCTGGATTCTTTTGCATCACTACCAGGGCATCATATACAAAACACACAAGTGTTTCCTTTCAATGCTACTATTTGTATTTTGAAACCTATGTAAAGTAGCTTGGCCTAGTGCAAACTGTACCAAAAATACATAGTGATTTGTCTAATGTGGTTTTTATAAATATTTTTTCCTGTTTTTATTTGTAAGCCATCCAAAGGTATTGAATGGGGTGGTCTCAGAATTTAAATAAATACATACTTTTCTTCTAAAGATATAGTTAGATTGAGATTCAGTGAATTTCTACATGGAGAATAAATTAGAGCTTCCTCTTTGCATGGTATATATGCATTGTACTTGGTTGCTGCCTCTTTGTAAGCTGTTCTCTCAGTTTGGACACATTTTCTTGTCAGACGGCTAGTTTGGGTTTTTTTTCCCTGGTCTCATATTGGCTTATGCCTTATGGTAAGTGTCTGATTGAGGATGAGGAATAGAAAAAAATGGGAGCATTGACCATTGTCAGTAGGGGGGGAAGATCCAACTGAGATGATGATTGAAGCAGATTATATGGTTTAAAGAGGATTATAATATGGGGTTTTTCCATGTGTCAGAAACCATAAGAGGACAAGTTTATTTGCCCCCATGGTGTTTCTTTCTATGGTGCTATTGTGAGGGTTGATTTTCATTGAGAAAAGAGCTCTTAAATGCTTTATTAGCATTTAATTATAATTATAAATGGGACATGGTGCCTCAGTCGCTAAAACGTCGAGCTTGTCAATCAGAAGGTCAGCGGTTATGTGGTTCGAATCCCTAGTGCCGCATAAAAAGAGTGAGCTCCCGTTACTTGTCCCAGCTTCTGCCAACCGAGCAGTTCAAAAGCACATAAAAATTCAAGTAGAAAAATTTGAACCACCTTTGGTGGAAAGGTAACAGCATTCTGTGCATCTTCAACATTTAGTCATGCTGGCCACATGGTCACGAAGACATCTTTGGACAGCGCTGGCTCTTTGGCTTTGAAACGGAGATGAGCACTGCTCCCTAGGGGTGGAAACGACTAGCCCATATGTGCGAGGGGAACCTTTTTTTGTATAATTATAAAATTATTTATGACTATATTTCAGTTATAATCTTTATAATTGTTATAACAGCTGAGTAAAGCTGCTTTTGAATATAGTTATACTGACACTTTTCTGGAGCTAGACTTTCTAGAAAAACTGTTGAAAAGTCTACATTTGGGATATGTTCTTGTTTTTTCTCTCCTGATACTGGATTAAAAATATATATTATTTTGGGTTCAGAATTGTTTGAATGCCTCTATGTTTGTATATTTCTCATGAATAGTTCAATTGGCTAATTTTGATGGGAATGGGGTGAAGTTGAGATGTCTCCCCATTTAGACTGGAACCAGAAAGCTTCCTCTAGATTCCCAACCACTTATTAAGCCCCAGTTGCTAAGCTAGTGGAAAGTTGAAAAGATTTGTAACTACTGCCATCTACATGTCTGTCACTGATAGCGTGTGATGGTCCTGAAAATAACATTTTCTGTGATAGAATTGAGATGAAAATGGAATTTATTGAATCCTGAAATCCTCCTTTCTTGCGCAGCTTCCAGATCAGATCTATGCTTAGAATAACTTAAGCTTCTGGGAAATGTTTTCCGTTCTCTTGGTTCCCTTGATTCCATGGATGGGGGGTGGGCAATCACCAAGGATGGCTGGGTTTGAAACCAGCCTTTGCCAAGCCACTTCTCTTTCAGCTTGGAAGTCAGTTTTTCGTATGGCTGCTTTGCTGCCAGTGTTTCAGTTCAGTTCAGTTCAGTTCAACATAGGAAGTGAAGAATTAGACCTAAAGGTATGATGCATAATTTAGTAAACAAGCAGGAATTTTATTACTGCAGTGCAGTAGCCTCCACAGGAGTTAAGAAGGAGCCTGGATGTTTTCAGCCTTGGAACTCTCCTTCAGGCCAAGCATCTTTGCAAATATATGGGAGGTAGAACAGCTCCCCCCCTCCCTCTACTGGGTATATTTTACATGCACGTCTACTATACAGGACTGGTTTGTAATCAGCATTGCAAATCATACTCCATAAATGATAAGACCCTAGGACAGTAATGAGTTGAGAAGCAAGAGTACAGTATAGTAATAATTGTTGAGGCTTGGGGTATGTCATTAGGGTATTAACTGTGTATTTTCTAATTATGGTCACAGGATGGCAGCATAAGTAAAACACTCAAAGAGAGCAGGCTTGCATCTTTGTTGACTTGTGTGAATATTTTGGAATACTGTTTCATGTTAGAGCTGCAATTTCACAAGAGAGCTGCAATTGTTAGAAACATCAGAGCATTATAAATGCTGCTTCATTATTAAAGTCTTAAAAAATTGCATAGGAATTTAATTAGGCATGTAGGTTAAATAGGAAAATGAAAATGGGACTGGGTAAAAATATTTGTGCTATCTGGTTCTACTGGCTCCTCATTCAAATATTTGTTGTTAATCTCTTGGTATCTCTTCTCTTTGATTTAGTAGCCTAATGGGAGTTTCTGGCCAGGTTCCACTAAAAAAGCATATAGTGCTCTTTCATTTGTTTTGTTAATGTTTGCTAGAGAATACTAACAGAGTATTCTCTAAAATTCAGAAACATCTATTTTGATTACACAGTAGATGAATCCAACACATTTAAACATAGGACATTTTGTAGATCCAGTGTTCTAGAGAAGTAATATATGAAATAAATTAAAATTTGTATAAACTTCCACATTTCGTTCCATAAACAAGTTATAACACAGCCATCTGAAATAAAAAGTGTTTTCAAAATACAGTTCAAAATTCATATAGAAGGGCTAAATGGGTTTCCCGGAGATTAAATCAATGACAAACTGAGTTTTGACATCGTTGAAACTTTAGCTAAGTTAATACTTTTAACACAGGCATGTCAAACCCATGGCGTCATGTCATAAGGTGATATATAGTGACTTTCCCTCCCTGCGCTAAACCAGGGGTGGGCCAGCGCATGATGCATCCGACCTGCAGTCTGCGTGTTTGACATTCCTACTCTAACACTTATCAGGTCTGAGCCCAAAGGAGACACAGTAAATCAAATTGAAAAGATCCAGTTCTTTATTTGCTTGTCTGTAATAGACAGATTCTTGCCACACTAAAGCTATAACCTTTTTACCTAATAGATATACCCTGGAAGATTCAAGTGTGTGGCTACCGTGAACCCGTTCCTTCCCACTGCATCCAGTTCAGGACTGCACAGTTCTTTGTCTTGCCACCTTTGTCTTGCAAATGTGTTGCCACCTTCCTGGGAAACCATGATCTTACTGCTGACACACCTTCTTGGTCCCATCCAGCTCCACACTTCATCACAAACACTCATTTATCTACCACTGTGATGAATTTTTGGTGATATCATGAAGATCAATTCAGATTTATCCAAGTGGGGTTAAGTCTTTATCCTCCCAACTATCCCTCTTAGGTACCATTGAAAGTAGATTACCATACTTAATCCACTTGCACAGGATCAGGAAAGGCTAAAAGGGATTTTTGAGGTTATCGAATGCCTACTCATTGCTGGAAATTACTGCAAGATCCAACTTGCTATCTGGTTTCTATTTAGTGAAGGCGAATCCACCACCATTCAAAATAGTCTGTCTAATCTGTCTAAATGCAGATTAGTAGATGGTAATCTAAGATTAGGTAATATAATTGTATTATTAATATTAATAGAGTGTTAAAATATATTTTACTCCCATGATGGATTGAATATTGTTAATAATTGGTGTTATTAGTAATCCCACACATTTGGAACACTGAAGCTATGGTGGAATAATGAGTGATTTTCATAATATTGAAGGACAATATCTAGGAAGGGATAACAAATATAGGGCACAAAAATGTTATTTATGTTTAAATGAATTAATGGGGAAATGTAAAAGAAATATGAGACAATGCAATGCAATGCAATGCAATGCAATGCAATGCAATAGAATACCAGAGTTGGAAGGGACCTTGGAGGTCTTCTAGTTCAACCCCTTGCCTAGGCAGGAAACCCTATACCACTTCAGACAAATGGCTATCCAACATCTTCTTAAAGACTTCCAGTGTTGGGGCATTCACAACTTCTGGAGGCAAGCAGTTCCACTGATTAATTGTTCTAACTGTCAGGAAATTTCTCCTCCATTGATTAGTTTCTACCCATTGCTTCTTGTTCTACCCTCAGGTGCCTTGGAGAATAGTTTGACTCCCTCTTCTTTGTGGCAACCCCTGAGATATTGGAATACTGCTATCATGTCTCCCCTAGTCCTTCTTTTCATTAAACTAGACATACCCAGTTCCTGCAACCGTTCTTCATATGTTTTAGCCTCCAGTCCCCTAATCATCTTTGTTACTTTCTCTGCACTCTTTCTAGAGTCTCCACATCTTTTCTACATCATGGCGACCAAAACTGAATGCAGTATTCCAAGTGTGGCCTTACCAAGGCATTATAAAGAGGTATTAACACTTCATGTGATCTTGATTCTATCCCTCTTATTTATGCAGCCTAGAACTGTGTTGGCTTTTTTGGCAGCTACTGCACACTGCTGACTCATATTTAAATGGTTGCCCAGTATGACTGCAAGATCCCTCTCACAGTTACTATTGTTGAGCAAGGTACCATCTATACTGTACCTGTGCATTTGGTTTTTCTTGCCTAAATGTAGAACCTTACTCTTTTCACCATTGAATTTAATATAGATAAATATTGTTGAAGTTGGAAGATAAGAATTTCACATACTATTTGCATTATTATTGTTAATGTTGTCCAAAAAATATTTGACCCAGTCAATGGGTCCACAAATTATGTATGTTTATTACTGGAAAATACAAAAAGCTATTAAAAAGATAATCTGTCTTATTATTGATGTTGTTATTGATGTCTAATTGAAATCTGCTTCCTTGTAATACAAACCCATTGCTTCTCAAGTCATACCAGAAAAAATAAATAAATATTTATAAATTATTTATTTATAAATTATTTATACCAGAAGACTTATGTGGTCTTCTGGAACCCCAGTAAAATATTTTGACAGTCCTTTAGATTCTGAAAAATTGAGAATCAAATTCACATATTCTCTCTTTCATATTAAATATACCCAATGACTTCAATCATTCCTCCTGTTTTTGGGTTCATGACTTTGGACATACTCCAGTTGGTTAGTGTCTTTCCTGAAATGTGATGCTTAGAATTTGACACAAACACAGAATAGGCCAGTCCTAGATGGAGTTCTACATTTTAAATGCCACCTCAATAAAAATCCTGTCCTTCTGTAATGGATGAACCACCTTAAAATCCTCTGTCTCTGTAAGGAACTGTATTATTCCTAAAATACAACCATGGTATTGATTTACTACTTCAAAAGATATTACAGGCACATGGATGATAAATATGGTACATGGTCACAGTTGTTTCAGTGCTTTTACCTTCATGCAATCTTTCCTCACAGATGCTTTAATGTCTGTCTGCTGTGCCTCATGTTATCTGCCTGCTTCAGGACATATAATTTAAAGTGGTATATCTAATATACTAAGAAACTAACTTTATGAACCCATAATAGGAAAGCTGCATCAGATTTGAAGTCACTCATGTGAGATTGGTGACACAGAAAAAGTAAATATCAGTGAAAGGTAAGAAGAAAATGACTGGCACAGTTTTGGTAAGGATTTTGACCAGGAAAAAAACCCTATCCTTTAACAATTTTTTTTGTACTTATTGGGGTGGTCAGTTAAGAAATCAATAATAGATAAGCTTCACTGGCTAAATACAGTATTTTGGAAGATGGAAGATATCTACTTTAATGTCACTGGGAAAAAGAGAATTAAGTTCTTATAGCACAGAACTTGGTTATTGTGTGGTCTAGATTTGAACTGAAAGTCATTTAGTCTTACATTTAATCTGAATAAGAATGTTAGAAAGTGAAGTTTTTACTTTAATCCAACTCTAGTTTCTCTGACTTGAGAATCTCATATCCATAATAAAAGATTTGAATTAGAAACCTGAAGTCAATCAAAGAGCTTTCACTTGGGTACTCTCTCCACAGCTGGCTGCTCTGTATAATGTTTCTGACTATCAGAAGAAGAGCTGACTCAGATATGTTCATACCGCTTCAGAATAAAGTATTATTCTTATTGTATATTTTTTGAATAACATTGAATTTGTGTAGAATAAGAAATTGAAATGTGGGTCTTACAAACTCAATTTGTAGGCAATTAAGTTTGGAGATATCTCACATCCTGTTCTCTCAAGAAAAAAAAGGTGGGTATATGCTTCTTTGTCATACTCAGATATTGTCTTTCCTAGTCTTATTTAATAAAACCCAGATTCTAGAATGGTAATTTAAACTGAAGATAGACTTTTATGGCCCAGATGTATTTTAGCAAAAGGATGGGGTATCAAATATAAAATTTATGATTTTGTAAAAAAACATTTGTTCCTCCAAAGTCTATCAGTCCAAGTTGTTCATACCCTCTGTTTGACAATTGCATAGTCATGTGTAACTGTATCTCTAAGCGAACCTTTGGAAATGACATTGCATTGTTGTCATGAGGCATTCTGTCTTAATTTAGAAGAAAGCCTAGTGCTATTTACTGTATTACATTCATTTAATTTATATCTTGCCTTTTGACTTTATTTAGCATTTAGGCAGGTTAACTAGTTTTAGAAGCAAAGATTACTAGATGTCATTGTGCTGAACCTGATTCCTGATGATTACATGGACAATTCTCAGCATCTTGACTTATTTTTAATAAAAAATTGTAGCTTTCCAAGAACAACACTGATTTTTTTTTTTAAAATTCAACTACCTACCTTGCCATTGTCTTTGCCTTGTTTTTCTTCCCTCAGTCTTGCTAATTATAATAATCTTTTCCAGGCCATTATTTGCTTGCCTTTCATGTCCTAAAAGTATGTTAGAATCTGCTTGCTGATCATTGCCTTGAGGGAGCAGTCTGTCTTTATTTCATCCAAGACCAATGGATTGGTTTTTCTTGCAGTCCATGGTGTTCTTAGGAACCATCTCCATAATTCATGGGTATCTATCTTCTTTCTTTCACTCTTAATCAATGTTCAGCTTTCAGCTTGTACATTAAAGCATTTCACTATTCTGATCTTTGTTGTCATAGCAATATTCTTCACAGTTTGTTATTCCCTTCCTCCTAAAGATTAATTTCTTCTTAACTACTCCAGCACATTGCTCATTTTTATCTAAGAAAATAAAACTGTCTACAATGCTACCTTCAGTTCTTTGCCATCTACTGTAAATTCAATGAACATGTTTATTAATGGTATCTTTGTTTTCTTGATATGTAACATTAATCTGGATTTTTCACTTTTATTTTAATCATGAACTGTTGCCTATACTTTTGGCTGACAAAAGTGGTATTATCTGCATATTTGAAATTATAAACATTCATTCCTCTCATTTTGATTCCAGCTGTCGTCTCTTCAGTTCTTGACATTTTTATACTACATATAAATATATAGAAAATGTGGTGACAGTATGCTTCCTTGTTCAACACTGATCTCCTATTCTGAACTACTGCTATTCCAGTATTAATTATTAGATACTTTTTCCAATTATTACTCTTGCTTCTTGTTCATTGTTCCTTTGAAAAATATAGGTAGTCCTCAATTACAAGCAATCATTTAGTGACCATTCAAAGTTACAATGGCACCAAAGAAAATGACTTACTATCAGTCCTTGAATTTACAATCCACAGTCACATGACCAGCATTTGAGCATGAGGATCAGCATGGAGCACAACTCACTTTACAACTGCTTTGCTTAGCAATGGAAATCCTGATCCCAGTTGTGATCATAAATCAAGGACTACTTGTAATCAAGACTTCTGGAATATTTATTAGACTAAATACATTCCACTCTATCATGTTCTAAACCAGAGGTTCCCAAACTTGGCAACTTGAAGACTTGTGGACTTCAACTCCCAGAATTCTCCAGCCAGTTCTGAAGTCCACAAGTCTTCAAGTTGCCAAGTTTGGGAACCCCTGTTCTAAACTGATCATTGTTTTTAAACTGCCCAAAGTCATTTAGGTGAGATGGGTGGGTATCAGTGGTGGGCTTCTGCAGGCTCGCACCTACTCGCGAGAGCCGGTTGGTGAAATTTAGAAATGTAGGTTCCACCGGCGTACCTGGAAGTAAATCTGGCCCGCTGCTGCCAGTGACCCAACGGGAAGGAAAGGAAAAGAAAGGAAGGAAAGGAAAGGGAAGGAAGGAAGGAAGGAAGGAAGGAAGGAAGGAAGGAAGGAAGGAAGGAAGGAAAGAATTTATCATCACAATTGAGTCCAAAATTTTGGTTGCTAAGCAAGAGCTTTGTTAAATGAGTTTCACCACATTTTAAAAGGTGGCCACTCCCACCCTGTCACATGACTGTCAAGCCACGCCCACAAAATAGGCCACACCTACAGAGTAGGTTCTAAAAATTTGAAACCCACCACTGGTGGGTATGGAAATTTAACAAACAAGCAAGCAAGCAAGCAAAGGCCTTACTGCATTTAGGAAGCAAAGGTAAAAAACAAACAAACCTCTTTCCCCCCTTTTTCCTTGTTTGTCTTAAATTTTCCTTTAGTATCCAATTTCTTAAATTAGAAAGTCTCAAATTTTTTAAAAAGGTACAATTTGCCTACAAGAGACATATATTGGAAAAGAAAGGAACATGATTTATAAAAATTTGAGTGAAGAACTTTTCAACAGGAACAAAAAAAAAAAAGAAAGAAAAGAGAGAGTTGTTTTGTATGCTAATCCCCCTTTAAAACCAGACTTTGTACTTCTGTGGTAGTTTTGTACCAGAATGGGGTGCAAGTTAATTTGCATGGCAATAAGACTTTGGTACTGAGAATTTACTTCTCAAATGAGCATAAAGCATTGTTCTATAAATGAGCTATTGTTTTCTATGAAAATTGTTGTTTGATGGGGGGATTGAAATGGAGGAATATCTCCACAACTGAATAGAACTTCTGAGAAAAAACACATTAAAGTCATTCAGGGTAAATTACTAAATGTTATTTTTGATTGTTGGACAATGGACGCTGGTTGATATATGGAGGCAGAAAAATGGCAATTCAAGAGAGTATATTTATTTTGGAGAAAGACACAGATCCTTTCCAAGAATAGATATGATTTGGATTTTAAAGAACTTGGCTACTAAGATTTCTAAAATAAAAATAGTAACAAATACTTTTTCGGATTATAATCCTGTGAGTTTGGTTTAAAAAGAAAAGCTAGTTGTTTTAGATGGAGACAAAACAAAATGTTGTTTCAAAAATACAATAGTGGAGGATTGTAAAAAGAAATGTAAAGAGTATTGAATATAATTTAGGTGAAGGCATTGATTTACAAATGGTTTGGGATAGAAATAAAGTATCTATTAGACTTTATTTTCTACAGCATGAATGAAAAAAGAATTAAAGAAATCCCTGGAGAAGATCCATATTTCTCAACAGATTAAGTTATTATAATACAAGTTATCTAAGTTAACAGTAAGAGAAATAAAAGAAAAATGAATTATCTAAAACAAAAAAGGTGAATTTGCAAACAAACTAAGAAAGTGGCGGCTATATAAATTATGAAAAAAAGGCACTGAAATTATAAGGAGATGTTAACTATTAACTGGTAATATGGCCAAACAAAATTTTCCAAGGTTTTAAGAGGAACAGAGAAAAAAATATGAATGATCATATAACAATAAGGAAACTTTCTGACATTAAAAAAAAAGATTAAAACAGGAAACGTACCTGGACCAGAGGGATTATCTGGTTTTTATTTTTATTTTAATTATAAAAGTTTTGATGAACTTTTACAACCTCTACAAAAAAAAGGTTGAATTCTATCCTACAGGGATGAAAGAGGCCAGAAAATAGGAAAGAAGCCAATAGCGTATAGTATTGAATTGGATTTGGATTGGATTTGGATTGGATTTGGATTGGTATGGTATGGTATGGTATCTAGCATTATCATTAGAACCAGCAAAACACTATGCATTCAAATCTTAATCTACAAATATGTTACAAAAAATATGATCAGTTGTTTTTAAAACTGCTGAGAGATTAAGAAGTGCTGTTTCAGCCTCTGAAGCTACAGCAAAACCATCTTTGCAGCAACCTTCATTACAAAAGAAAGATTTGAGACAGAACAAAAACTGTCCAAAATAATGGGTTCTAACAATGGTGTCTTGAGAAGGGGGAAAGCTACTGTTTAAGCATTGGCAGGACTACCTGCTCTGGCAGGAGGCATACACCATTGCCAGAACTCAACCAGAAGACTCAGAGATCACTCTCTTTAGATATTGGGATCATAAATCCCAATATTCCTACTCAGTGTATTAAAGACCAAATGCCACTTATTTAAAAGTCAGAGCCATTGGGGTGAAGGCAATTCCAAAATCTGCTTTTTTCTTTTGGTTTTAAAATAATTTATTTTGTTGGCACGTCATCCATCTGTTGCTTTCATCTTTGTAAAAGTGGCAAATACCTCAAGGTCATTCAGTCTACTAAAAATGTAGAGAAGAATTTTTCTGGCTGCTACTTCTTAGTTAAATCTGCATTATGTTATCATTTAATGCAGCACTGTACCATCTAGCTTTAGTGGATTTTAAAAGTAAATGTTAAAATTACACTGGAAGCTTTTCTTCGGAACAAGATGCAATTATGGATTTCTTTTTATGTTTCATTGCCTGCCTTCTTACAAATCATAACTTTCCAAAATATTTATGTGAGGTCTGAATACATGTGGTGCATCACAAATCGGAGGCCAGGCTTTGCCCAACAGCAGGAGTGAGCATTTTGTTCCACTTGAGCAGAAATCTCTGGCTGGCTGCAAGAGCTATCACTGTGGCAGATGTAAGAGTCAGCCTCAGGGCCTCCTCTGAGCCTCCATCTATTCTCTGTTGTCTTTCTCATTCTTTGGTACTTCCTACTTGTAGCACTGGCTATATGAGCATTTGAGAACCATTGTCTGCTTGTATCTCCATTTGTGGTGGCTGATGTCCTATCAAGTCAATGTTGATTCTCAGCAATCACAAAATAGATTTTCTCCATGATGATCAGCCCCTAATCTGGCCTTTTAGGTCTACCAGCAGTGTACCTGTCACCACTGTAACCAAGTGGTGTATCTAGTTTATTGGTGTTGAAGATCTGTTTATCTTCTTCTTTTTCCTTCCCTCTTTCTCAGTGTTAAGAACTTTTTCCAGGTTGGTCCATAATGTGTCCAAAGTAGGATGATTTAATCTTGCTGTTAGTGTTCCAAATAGCATCCAAAATTAAATCAGAGTCCATGGCAAAGTATTGCTCAAAGTTCCAATTTATTAAGAGAGCCATGTTGGCACATCTGGGAAAAACCCAAATCTGAAAGCTTCCCGGTTTTCCCCACCCAGTTGAAAGTTGCCCCCACACCCACCAGCCCAATGGTCCAATCTTCCATTTCCATGCTGGCAGTTTCACCCATCCAGTTTCAATCAGGTGCAGAGACAAAGGATGACCTTGGCTTTCTAGAAAGGATTTTTATTTTGGCTACGTAGCATTTAACTCCGTACCATCCCCCCTCCCATTTTTCCACACTAGAAAAGACATAGTAGAATAATAGAAAGTGTGGCCGGCCAAGGAGCCAAGAGGAATATGGCTGCAGGCCTGACACTTGCCTTTTTCTGGAGAAGGGAATCATCTTAAACGAGGATGATAATGAACCAACTGCTGTAACCAGAATAATTCAGTCTGGGTTTCAGGCTGGTTGTGAGATGGAATCAGCTACAATTTCCTCGATGATTAACTTCTAGCAGGAAAGAAATAGAAAGTGTACTAATGTGTTTTGCTTTTGTATGGCTTTTGATATTTATAATATCTGTGATTTGCTATGTGTAGTGGAGATTAGGGAATCAGATTGCATCATTGGAATTATAGAGTGGGATCTGCATATGATATGATAACTTAAATCAACTGTATAAGTTGATTTCTTAGCAGCCTTATTATAAAAGCAACGTACAAAAGTACTGTTCTGTTTTCGGTGCTGTTTAGCAGTCATTAGGTGATCTGTTGTGTTTCCAGAATGCTGATGACATTCAGCTCTGCGTTTCTGTGACATGACATTTGAATCAGGAGAGGCTATGCATGACCCACTGCGCGCATCAGTGGACTGGTTGACCAGCAAGTTAAAGCTGTAAAAAACAAGATTTTCTGTGGGTGAATGATCCCCAAATTTGGTAATGTGAAGAATAACAATTGTGTGGCATTTCATTCCTGAAGAGACAGGTTCACAGTTTGAGGATGCTCCTAGTGACTTTGTCAATAAAGTGCTATGAGAAATTTTCTCAAAGTTGTCTTTTTTTTTAAAAAGAAAACTTTTTTATAGTGACGAAGATGCAGTGATGGTGAAAAATTTCCTACGCAAATAGGAAGTTGTTTTTGAATATTTTTATGAAAATTATCCTAGGATCATTTCCACTTCAAGTTTAGAAATGTAAATTATTTATGTGGATATGAGTTTCTATTACTAGTTTAAGTGAGTATGCTAATTAAGATAATTTTAGATGTTGCCGTTTATGGCCAGTAACTTTAATAATGATTATTGTAATAATCACCACTTTAAAACTAATCAGAATACAGTATGTAAATAATAGGGAATGTTGCAGCTTGATTACCAACAGATTACCCTATAAAACATATGTGAAACGAATAGTAAAAAAAATCTTTTCTGGCTGGGAATCCATTATGGTACTTCATGTAAATATTCAAAGTCCTAAATAACTCAGGGCATGTTACTTTACTGAACCCTTGGAATCTTTCTAGTTGGCTCACCACAGAAGTCCTAAAGCAGTGATGGCGAACCTATGGCACGGGTGCCACAGGTGGCACACAGGTGGCACGCGAAGCCATTTCTGAGGGCACGTTAGATGTTGCCCTGTCAGCTCCAGCGCACATGAGCATGCTGGCCAGCTGATTTTCGGAGGGAGAGAGAGAGCAACCATACTTTTATGATTTTTCCACAAACATTTTAAAATGTTTTTTAAACATTTAAAATTCTTTGAACTTTCTCAATCACTTTCATTGCACATTAAAACTATTAAAGCTTCAATAAGTGATAAAGAAAAAAATAATGTTCAAAATACAATGTAAAGCTATTAACTCAGAAAGCATATTGAATAATAAAACATTTTAGGTATGTTGATTGTCAGAAAAATTGCTGAAATTGAGGGTCTTACAAAACAGCAATATTAACACAAATGGTATTCTTCCTCATGAAAACTATTCATGCAAATTCCGCTTTTTTCCTTTGTTTTTATATCCAGTTGGTTTGCACTACTAGTTTTTGTTTCCTCTGAAAAAGAACTTTTTCTCCATATAAAAGCATATTTTTTTGTATTTTAAATTTACACAATAAAAAGGATTTGCATGCAGTTTCTGTACAAAAGGAGAAAACTCTCTACTTTAATATTTCAAAACTGCATTGTAGAAAAAAAGACCTCTAGTGCAGCTGTGTTTTATAGAATCATATATACTAGGAAAATAGCCCCAGTCTATATGGGTTTCTAAACAGTAGCACCTGTGCAGTAATAATAGAAGACAATCTGGTAGCTAAATTATCTTTCCATCATTCTTGTCTGCTAGATTAAATGCAAGGAGCTAGAGTTAATGGAATAATCTCAAACTTGTTAGTTAACAGTATCAACTAACAGTACAATCCTATGCTTAGCTACTCAATGAGAGACGGTAGAGAACTTAATTTCTCATTTTAATGCAAATCTAACTTCATTCTCATTTTTCATAGCTGCCTGCAAATTGGAATATTTCAAAGTAAGAAAATCCATACCTTCTGGACTTGGTAATACTGTTTATAGCCAAGAAAACTGTGTATGTATTGGAGAAATATGCATAGGAAAAAGTTAAATGAACTTTACTTTGGAATAATGAAAAACTGTGGAGAATGGATTTGATTCACCAGTCCCTATCATCGGCCACATGGTTAGAACAAGAGCAATAATGGTAAGAATTCTGGTCTGCTGCTAGAAAGGTTAACTAGAAAATCCTGCTTAATTCTAAATTTTTCCGCAGCACCTCAAAAGTGTCACTTTTTTTCATTTGTTATATACTTTATGTTTTCCTGTTGCATATTTCTTCTTCTTTTAATAAAAAGCAAACCCATTAAGGAAAAGGAAGAATCACAGACCTGAGAATCAAACAGACAAGACTTAGCAGTCTAAGGCCGACAAGCTACACCCTTGTACCTTTTTACCGCATTGTCTATGGGGTGGCTTTCTTTTCACAGGAATAAGTAGAACAACAACTTGAGTGTGTGTGTGTGTGTGTGTGTGTGCGCGCGTGTATCCATGCTGTCTAATAATTCTGTAGACTTTTGTTAGCTAGGGAACTACATTTGGTGGGTCCCAGGCCTTTTCTCCTATGTGTCTGCACTATGCAACCCTAGGGAATGAGTGAACTACAGTTATCCTCAATTTATAATCATAGCTGATGGTTTTAAGTCATAATGTCCTTAAGCAGTCCTTAACCATACCCAATTTTACAACCTTTTTTTGCAGTGGTTGCTAAGCAAATGTCTTGGTCATTAAATAAATGCTCCAGTTGTTAAGTGAATGCAGTCATTGTTAAGTGAACCCATTATATTTAATGGGCATTTTTTTTTTTTTGCTGGAAACTGGTTTCTGGAAAAAAAAATGCTTAAAAATCATGGTCAAATGATTTTAATGTGGGCTTCGAAATGCCAAAAATCTGATCATGTGACTGTAGGGGGAGGGAGGCAGCAAGTGGAACTTTGAAACTGAGTCATAAATAGTCCTAGGGAAGTTTATTGTAGCGTCATAAGTGACCAATCATAAGTCAAGGGCTACCTATAGTGAGGTGGCTCCACTGTCCCATCATCTATTATTCTTTGTTTTAGCTTGGTTTTTATCTTTTAAACATATTTATTGACTCTTTTTTTTCCTCTTTAGTGCTACCCAAAATCACTTGTTTGTGAGGTAGGTTTCCATAAAACTTGGTTTCACAAATGTAAACTTTGGGTACCATTTTTCTCAAATTGATTCAGATGAAACCATATGACATTGAGAGTCTTCAAAAGCAGAGGAATAGTCAAATCAAGTAATTTGTATCTTGTTTAAATGAAATAATCCCTAAACTTCCAAGCACTGTGTGGCTCTTTGAATTCTGACCTTGCTGTGAAATCATGTTCCTTTTTGTAAAATTTTTAAATTTTACTCTATCGCAATTCAAGCATTCGAGTAAGGTGTGGTTGGATTTTGAAGAAAATGTTGTGGTTTTCCATTTCTATTCTTCTTGTTTGTATTTTTGTATGATACTGTCTTATTCTATGGTGTGAACTGCCTAGAAGACTTTTTTAAAATCTAATAATTATATTAATTTTATTTTCAATGACTATTACATGCTTATCCCAAAGTCAAATTTGTATGTTTCTTCATCCTTCAAGCGTCCCTTCGGCACCGCCCCGAGTCCCTTCGGGGAGAGGGGGCGGTTTATAAATATAATAAATTATTATAATTATTATAATTATTAAGCACAAAACCCAGAGGAAACAAAGTTGGATGTGTTCTTTTCTTTAATTAAAGCAGTCAATTTCACCATCTCTGCTAGTTCCATCAATTTTTCCAGACATTCATTCATTGTGGGAATCAAAGTATATTTCCATTTTTGTGCATAAAGCATTCTTGCTGTTGGTTCTTTGCCCATTAAACCTAAATGAAAAGTCTCTGGTGTTAATTTTATATTCACTTTAAGAATCTTCTACATTAAAATACTCTAGTTTTCTTTGCTTTATTTCCAAAGATGGTAAAAAGTTCCTTCCTTACATCTACCTTTCCAACATACCTTTAAAATACCTTTATACATCTTTGATTGGGTGTTAAACAGCAACGGTACATCATTTTATTAAAAAAAAAAATTCTTTTAAATTATTAATGTAAATTTTAAACTTTTCATCCAAACATTTTCCTCTTGTTTAAGAACCAGAATTAGAAGAATAATTTAGAATTACATGTATATATAATTCCACATATGCCTCAAACTGAGAGATGGATAGTAGAGAAATTTAAAAAGAATCAAATAAATATTCTAGAACTGTATATAAATGGTCTAAGTAGATATTGTTTTGGCCTGTGCTTTGAAAGCCCCTGTTGTGAACATTAAAACTAAAAGAACTCTGGCACCCAAATCTTTTTCTTGTCTCATGACATTTAGTACAAGGTTTTATGAAATTGTCTCCAAAGAGCTTTAGATTTGAAAGAGATTTAGTTACTTAAGTGGTCTCAGTTTCATTTGCCATCTAGAATGGGGGTTCCCAACCTGTAGCCCACAACCAGAGCTTGAACCATTTGGAAACGGGCTGCGGAAGTGGTGACGGAATGTGTGCATCCCCACTCATATTAGCAGCGGGCAAGCATGTGGACGCTCACTCCACTTGTGTGAATGGCATGTGCGAGTGCTCGCTGCTCATGCAAATGGAGCTCAGCACGTGAGTGCGCTTGCCCACTGCACACACACCCCTTCCTCCCCTGTCTGCAAAGGCGGAAAGGTTGGGGAAGTCTGATCTAGAACAGGGGTGTCAAACTGTTGGCCTATGAGCCTGATGTGTCACATGCAAGCCATGTCCAACCTGACTCAGCAAAGGCAAAAAAATTGTTGTGATATATCACGTGACACAATTGAGTTTGACACCCGTGATCTATAAGACTGATGCTTTTTAAAGCAGAAGGAAATGTTATAGCTTTAAAAAGCACTTAGTACTAATTTTTAAGATAATTTTGCATTGTCAGTTTATTTCCAATGGCAAACCCAAGGTTGAGAAAGACACTGATTTGTTTGGAGAATGTCCAGTGGCCCTGAAAACCATTGACAGTCTTCTTTCATCATGCTCATTCATCCATACATCTTACTAAGGATGACAGGGCAAATTACAATGCTCCACGCAGGATACCATTAATCTTAAGAAGGTAACTTTTTGCCATCCATTAGCTGTTCACCTTGAAAAGGCATGAATACAAAGAAAATTATTCTAATATTCTTTTCTCAAGATTAAGTGAAAAACACAATATGTAACTTCACAGGGTCATTAACCTGAAGAAAAGAATACAGCATTTTCTAAAAGTTTGGGTTAGATGTTACTTACACAGTTTTACACTCTTTTAAAAATGAACTAATGCTAAATTATAGCATGGTCTCCTTTTGTTTTGTTCTTTGCTTCAGTTCATCAGATTTACAGCTAAGTTGACCTCACAATATGACTAATGATTTCCCAATAATTTTTCTTCATTGTAACTCCCAGCTTCTCTCAAACACTACAATTATGTCCTCAGATTCTCCTTAAAATTCCTTTTGGCCCTTCGGTATTAAGCATGCGGGCTGGGAAATTCTGGGAAATGAAGTCCACAAATCTTAAAGGGCCAAGGTTGAGAAACACTGTTAATCTGCTTGATTGTTCTAAAGTTCAGACAAGATAAGTCTCTGTGTTAACTTAGCAGAATGCTAATGTTGTTTAAGATGTTGTTGTTTGTTGCTCTTCTATTTTGCTGCTTTACCTACCTTACAAAGTCACGGTCTTCTTTTGTTGAACAGTTATTGCTTTACTAGGGCATAGCTATGGGTTTGCCTTAACCATGGAAAGAAAATTTCGAGTTGTCAAAATATCCAGAACATTTGTCAGGGGACGGTCTGCATGGTGGTCTTTTCCGTTAATATAGTCCAATGACTATATTAGGTAGCCACTGAAGGTCTTTTTATGTATTAATATTATTTAAATATTTATTTATTTCAATTTACATAACCGCTCCTTCTCCATCAAAATGGACCCAGGGCGGTGCACAGGGAGTTAAAATCAATAAATAACAATAAATACAGTAATAATGTCTAAACTGAATTAAACTAAGGACCTGTGCTAAAACATTCCCATTAAAATTCTAAAATACATTTACTCGTTGGCTAAAATTGAATTATATCAGAGCTCTAAGCTCTAAGCTAGACCGTCTTGATGGAAAAGATACGTCTTAAGTGAGCGGCGAAAGAGGGGAAGGTCTGTGATAGTCCGAAGTTCGGGGGGGGTAGGTGGTTCCAGAGGGATGGCCCTGCCACCGAGAAGGCCCTTCCCCATGGCATATATTATAATATTATATTATAATAATATAGTATTATAATATTATAATTATAATATCCTAGTAAAATCTAATATAAACTGAAAAAGATAGAAGAATAAAAAGGGAGTAGAAGGGAGAGAAAAGAAAGAAAAATGGGAAAAATAAAGATATTTTAAACAAAAACAAATATACATTCATCAAAATAATATAAACAATTTTAGTAATTTATCATATTCATTTATTTTTATTTTATTTATCAAATTTATATCCCGCACCTATCTCCAGATTGGACTCAGGGCGGCGCACAGGAAAGGAATAAAATGTAAAAAACAATAAATACAGGTTATTAAAAATAAATTAAATTAAATTGCACCCGTGCTAAAATTGCCAATTAAAACCCATTTCTAAAATAAGATTAAAATTTAGAGCTATGCCATTTAAAATACAGCAAATTATATCTTTTACCCATATTTCATATGTATGAACAAATACATAAAACATCATAATTTCAGTCCTTGTGTCAGCGAAATCCATTAAAGTGATAACAGCATAGCTCTTTCTGCCTTGATCAAATAAACCAGCTTCACATTGCTTCCTTTTGCTTCTAACAACCCTAATCTTTCCTACATTCAAATAACGTCCTAGAACTTGATTTCTTTTCATTTTTTGTCCTTTGTCGCACAATTATTCAAGTAACAAGTCTCTTGTAAATTCAATAAAGAAATATTATCCAGGTCGTTGTTTTGGCCTTTGTTTGTACATCCCTTTTAATTATTAAGACAATATCTAGCTTCTTTTGTATGTTCAATGCAACATATTTTTCCATGTCATTTTTGTGGCCTATCCTTTTTAAGTTCACCTTCAACTTAGTCTTGATCTTGTTAGGTAGAATTTGTTCCTTTTCTATTACATATTGAGACCATCTATCTACAGAGGCAGACACTCTTAAAATTAACTTCTGGGTCTATTGTTAAAAAAATATCTTTCAATGTATGAAACGTTAGAATTATTTTGCTTCATTCTGAAATAGTAAGTTGAGTTCAAGTGCTCTTTTCCTTTAATTGTAGTCTTTAATTCCCTCTAGTTCCCTCTAGTGTCCCATTTTAAAAATCTTATCATATTTTACTTTTCAATTCAAAATGAAAAACTTTTTCCCCAAAGGAATGATTCTTTATAATTAATTACAAAATTTTAGTTTGAACTTATCTGGATCTTTAGTTCATTTGTAATTTTCTAAAATCAATGTCCTAATCACTGTTTTGCTGTTTATTGTGCTAACAATAACACAAAAATGTTCTTAAACTTACACATACAATTTCTTTTATTAAGGATTGAAGGAAACTCACTCACTTTCAGGCTTGTTGATCCAAAGGTTCCTACTAGCTGAACAGTAGAGAAGAAGCAATTTCTGAAAGTAACTAGAAAAGGTAGCATGCAAATTACTGTCCTTTCCACACTGTCAACCAGGGTTTGAGTAAGAGAGCTATTCCTTCATCTTCCACTGTCTTGCAGACGAATTGTATAGAACACTTATAGACAATCTCAAGTATTCTCCTTTTCAGAAGAAATTTTTTAAGATTCTCAAAATTTCCCATTAAAGATAGTTTTGAGGGTTTGGAAAAAAAAACCAGTACTGTACTTAAATAATTTATTTCCTGGTGGGTACTAAAATGCAGGTTGAAAGAGTCCCTAAAGGGTTAAGCAACCTCAAATTATTTTTCATGGCCACAAATTAACAAAGAAACTACTTGTCAAGTTAATGGGGGGAGATACATATGTTTTTTTTTCATTTAACTCGTTACGTTAATATATATATTTATTTTATTTTATACCATACAAAAATTCCAATTTCAATTGAAGCATTGTGTTATCTGGGTACAAATCATTTTAAGAAATAATAATTGAAGTGTTCACAATAATTTATGTAGCTTCTAGTGGTACACATCGTGGGATTGGTTCAGATTTTCTGTGATACGCCTCTATTTCACATTTTTAAAGGAGCAGAACCTGAGGGAGTTCTTTTGAAGGAGCGTATTGACTATAGTAACGACATGGTGGCTCAGTGCCACAGGACTATGGACATGTCTTCTGACAGCACCGACTGTTCAGCTTTGAAATAGAGATTATCACCACCCCCTAGAGTTGGGAATGACTAGCACATATACAGTATGTGAGGGGACCCTTTAGCTTTACCTATTGACTATAGGCCAAAGGATATGTAACACTGATAAGGAACTGGCAGTCAGTTGAAAATACCTCTTTGGCTAATAAGTGAACCAAAAATATAAATCAATCTGTGCTTAGTTTTTGACTTGTGACTCTGTGACTAGCCAACATTGCTGATATTTTTCTATAGTAATGACAGTTATTGTTGTGTTTGTATTGCATGGGGAAAGGTACTTCTTTCTAGTGCAGCGAAGAATGGTGAGTGACTGTGTTGATTGATTAGTATGTAGCTCTACCTGTTACAGGCGTATATTGGTAGTAAAATCTGAAAATGCACTTGTATATTGGACACAATCACCTGAGGGTCACATACATACCGTATTTTTCGGAGTATAAGATGCACCGGAGTATAAGACACACCAAGGTTTTGAAGGGGCAAATTACAAAAAAAAGTAGGTAGGTAGGTAGAGGCCTGTTTTTCCTCAAATAAAAAGCATGACTAGCCTTGGGGGGGGGGACTTGCAGAGTGCTCCTTGGGTGTGTGTGAAAAATGAGCAAACCCCCGCCCCAGTTATCGTGAAAATGGGCCATTTTTGTGTCAAATAAATTGAATGCATAACCCTATGGAGGCTTATAGAGTGCTGCTGCGGGCTGGGGGGAGGGCAAAAAATGGCCTGATTTAGGTTCATTTCTGCCCTCCCCAGCCCCCAGGAGCTCTCTGGAAGCCTCCATGAGGCTACACACAGCCATTTTGGTGAAGGGGATGGGGTTTTGGGAGGCAAAACAATGCTGTATTCGATGTATAAGATGCACCGATTTTCAGCCTCTTTTTAGAGGAAAAAAGGTTCGTTTTATACTCTGAAAAATACGGTACATTTCCAATTAATAAATTAAAATGCATGTTAGAGGCTTGAGTGGATAATACAAGATGAGAGGATTTAAAAAAAACCAATTGCGATATCTTCCAAAATGGTCCATAAGAGGCCATAGAGCCATGATGGCGAACCTATGGCATGCACGCCAGAGGTGGTACACAGAACCCTCTCTATTGGCATCTGCATTGTTGCTTCAGGTCGGATCTCTGTGGCGTTTCTTTCATGAGCTTGTTTTCCTGAAAATGATGAAACAGAACCTCATGAAAGAAAAAAAATCTTACCTGTTGCCACACTGCCATTGTTTTAATGCCCTGCCTCCTGCTGGCCTTCAGGTAGTCTGCTGTGCATACACGCATGTCTGCACATGTACATGCTTGCACATGCCTGCACATGCGCATGTCCACATATGAATGCATATGTCCACACATGCACATATATTGGGCACTTGATGTCTAAAAGGTTCGCCATCACTGCCATAGAGTCCTTAGCCTCTAGAGTTATGCATTCATGCTGTATTTTAACTATAGCTCTTCTTTCTAGCAGTTCTCTTTTCATTCAGCTTGGCTGATTCTCTAGAAACAAAAAAAGGAAAGCTTCAGCCAATGTATTTGGATAATGTCCAAGGAAATAAAACACCCAATCTATAGATGAACAGAAAGAAGCATAGCCAAGCTTGTCTGTAATAATGGGTTGCCTGGTATTTCCCCCCCCCCCCCCTCTAATGTTATAATGCCTGCTCTCGTCAGTGCTGTTTGGAGCTGTCTGAATTTGAAGTCTGTGGTGAGTCAATGAGCAGAAGATTTCAAGATCTCCTCCTTCTGAAACTGTCCATAGCCAATTCCCCTATGGATGCACACCACAAAGCCTGCTGCTGGCTAGTGCAATTCTACAGACAGATGCAAAGATAAGCACTTCTCTTGTCATGCTATTTGTAATATTGGTGCACCTGCAGGGCAATGTCCAAGGTGCTTATTATGGAAGTTAAAAATAAAAGGGGTAGTTGCTTTTTATCTAAAAGGACAGATACAAATGTAAATGCTGAGAAAGAATTCTCTGAAATTAAAATCCTTGAATATTTAGAAATGTCATCATTTTAGTGTCCTTTCACCTTTTATTACAGAAGAATTAGTTTCTTCCATAACTCACAGAATAGCTTTAAATAGATTCATCTTCTTTGGCCTGTGAAATGTGTGTCTCCAGCTTTTGTCTTTTTTCTTGCAAAGTCATTCCCCAATAAAATAGAAAAGGTTTTGTTTCATAATGATGATTAATAAGAACCTAGTTGTTGGATAAAACTTTCACGGAAATAGAGTTTCCAGCGTCCTGCTCACAGATTCAAATTGAGGTTTGTAAAATTAGGCTGGCTGAAAGCCCAAAGGATTATCTATTTTAATGTCTTGAGTAGATTCCTACAGTCAGATTTCTTACCTTTCGTGCTCCTATGTTTATAGTATCATACGTGGATATGTTAAAAAAAAAAGCACATGATGTGATTAATTAAAAAAACCATTTGATGTCAATAGAAATCACTATAAAGCAGTAATCAAACCATCCTTTTATAGAATGTAATGGAGCATGTACTACAAGAGTAATTCACACGGTGGGAAGGACTGACTTTGAAGATGGCCTGGAAAGTCCAGCGAGAGCATGAAAGGGCAGAGCCTGGTCAACCAGGACCAAGCCTTTATGTCTTTGTATCCTTAGGCCATTAGACAAAGGCCTTCTTTGAAGGCCCCTCAATCGGAAATTCCAAAGGAGGTGGACACAGAAATATGGCTCTTCCACTTTGTCAAAACAAAACTCCTAAAAAATTACTTCAACCTTATTCTATCATCGATTCTTATTTATTTACAGTGGTACTTAAACCTTTGTGAGCCCATTGGATTTTTAAATATAACCTATAGCCAAAAATATCCTTTGTTCAAGCAAGGGCACATTTCCACATACCTGTAACATGAAGATCAGTCTTTGATAATGAATACTAAGAATTTTGTTCTTTAAATAAGGCAGGATTTGATTATCATCCCATTGATTGAAACACCTAATAATTTCCTCTTCAAATGATAATTCTGGAAATTCTTTCTTTCTTTCTTTCTTTCGTTCTTTCTTTCTTTCTTTCTTTCTTTCTTTCTTTCTCTCTCTCTCTCTCTCTCTCTCTCTCTCTCTCTCTCTCTCTCTCTCTCTCTCTCTCTCTCTTTCTTTCTTTCGTATGTATTTATTTTTATCCCATCTTTTATTTATAAAGTAAAGTTAAAGATTCCCCTCGCACATATGTGCTAGTTTTCCTGACTCTAGGGGGCAGTGCTCATCTTTGTTTCAAAGCCGAACAGCCAGCAATGTCCGAAGACATTTCCGTGGTCATTTGGCCAGCATGACTAAATGTCGAAGGTGCACAGAAGGCTGTTACCTTCCCACCAAAGGTGGTTCCTATTTTTTCAGTTGCATTTTTACATGCTTTTGAAGTGCTAGGTTGGCAGAAGCTGGGACAAGTAATGGGAGCTCACTCTGTTATGCGGCATTAGGGATTTGAACTGCTAAACGGCCGATCTTTCTGATCGACAAGCTCAGCATCTTAGCCACTGCATCCCTCCTTTTATTTACATTAATTATTTAATTATTATTTTACTGAATTACTCAAGGCAGTGAACATACCTAATACTTCCTCCCCCCCCTCCTATTTTGCCCACAACAATTACCCTGTGAGATGGAGTGAGCTGAGAGAATGCCTGACTTACAGTCACCCAGCTGACTTTCATAGTTAAGACAGGACTAAAACTTACGGCCTCCCACTTTCTAGCCTGGTGCCTTAATTAATTGGACCAAACATTTAGTATACACAAATATATAGTTTTGGATATGTAGCTTTTGAAACTAAATAATTTTGACTCCTTTGCTTAAATGGGTTTTTATTTAGTTTTAGGACGTGTGGAGAACAGATCAAGTTTAGGTCATGTAATGTAATTATGACCTTTTAGTGTGTTGTAGGACAGATCTCTCAATAGTCTAAACTGCTCCTTAAATAGAGCACATTATTATGTGAAACATTTTTGGCATGCAGTCATAAGCTAAGGGAATTATATAAGAAACTATATCTTGTCTTTTGAGTACGAAAAACAAACATTAGGAAACAGAGCTGTGTCGTGATACGTGCATATTGTTTTTAACGAATGGAAAGGAGCATTAACATCCTTGCTAGCTGCAATGTATGCCTCAATGAACCTCTCCCTCGGTGCAATTTGGTAAAAACGCTACCCATTTTTAATACTTTTTCCCATCATCACTTTATTCATGTTCTCTCACATTACACAAACTGCTGGATCCAAAGTACCTCATTTATTCTGAGCAGATTATAAATATGAATGTACTGGAGGTTTTTTTGGGGGGGAAGTCTTTCAGATATTTGTGACATTTTATTTCTCTTTGTATATTAAAGCGTGAGAGAAAATTTTGTGCTGGACTCTTCCATGCAGACTTATAGAGTCAAAAAAATATTATTTACTGCATCTGCAATAAACTTAGCCTTCAATAATATGCTAGTAGATAATTGGGTCTTCAGATTTAGCAGGCAGTAGAACTTCATATGACTTACAGCCTTCTGTCAGTGTTGTTCCTGTCTCAGTAAATTATATCAGAAAATGGTTTTGGTTGCTGGTCTTGAAATAGCATATTTTCCAAATGTCTGTGTCTCAGATGAAGTGTGCAGCCAGAAATAAATCTATATTTTGGTGTAATGCTTTTGAATATTTATCTAGACAACTATTCTGAGAAACCAAGAGACAAATGAATATAAAGTTTTTGAGCTCAAGAATGCATTTGCAGATTGGAATTAGGAAATACAGTATATTACTAGGAAAAGCAAGTATGACGGAATCTATTATCCACTAAACTAAACATTTACTATGTTCAATTTTATGATGTGGGGCAACGTATCTTCCTAGGTTTGTCATTGGGATTCAAAGAACTGGTGTATTATTCCAGGAAAATGTCATTGAATATGACAGCTATCACACAAAGCCTCATCCACTCTCAGACTGGTAGAGTCACGTTCCTTCCACAGCATTCTTACTTAAGTTAGAGTTCTTTAGGAATTACAAATAACAAGCTGTTCTCCTTATTTTTTAAACTTTATAATATAGCTCTTGCCACTGATTAAGTATTGTGAAATGTTGTCTAATTTAGGTCTACAAAATCGGCATCCAATTTGTATTTTGTTCAACAATGATTTAGGAATTCTATCTTTCTCTTATTTGTCCCTAGTAGAACAATAGATGATTAAATGTGAACAGTGTTAAATCTAATACTAAATTGTACGCCATACAGAGTCACTCTGTGATTAAGATGGAGGTCTTTGTATTTGACAAATAAATAAATCTTCATTAGCTTAATTTTCTTTAGATATTTAAAAGCATATGATAGAATAAACTTCTTAAAAAGTTGTTGATATATATATAACGTCACTTCAGGGATTAAGTATTTATGTTGGTAGTACTTGTGATAAAATACATTAATAGAATAAACACAGATTATTTTCCAATTAAATGTTGGAATCATTATTCCTGTCCCATCAGATTGTTCAATCTATGGTGCAGAATACAGGAGAAAATGCTTGCTATCCTACCTTCCACTAATTCTAATGTTTATATAACAGTAGATATAAGGATTGAAGTTAGAATACCAAAGGCCACTGGTCTTTGGGACTGTCTATGCCACATACTCACTGTGTAGTTTCCAGTGGCTCTAGGTCTCTTGTACAAAAATATCCTTCAGTAAGTCTAAGGTTAAAATATCAAATTAAAGTTTCTTCTCCTTTAATTATAATCTTTAACTCCTAATTCCTTCTAGTGTCTGGCCTTTAAAATTTAATCCTATCATTTAAAAAAGAAAAAGAAAATTCAAAACAAAAACATTTTCCCATGAGAAGTCTTCTTTAAAATTAATTCCAAAATCATCTGTTTCATATGATGTCATGATCTCATATGATTACATATGATAAATTCATATCCATCAATCCACCATAGAAAGTGTCCTCACATATTGTATCACAGTGTGGTATGCTGAAGAGCCAACTTCAGTTCTCCATTTCTTCTCCCAGGTTTTTTATTATATATCATGTCCTGTGGATAGAACCTTATTAGAAGAGTTTCCACAAAAAATGGAACTGCATATTAACATGGTGAATTTAAATATTTAGGAGTAATTAATTTGAGGACTGGCTACAGTGAAAGAACCCCATATTTTCATCTTTGCTGACACTGCCCAATTATTCAGAGTTTTAGGTCTAATATTTTTTATTGAAAACATTATGCAACAACTGTTTAAAATAAATCCTACAGTGGACGTATATTGTATAATATATTGTATATTGTATATTGTATAATAGGTAAAAGTGTTGCATAAAAATAACTGAATGTCTATTGTTAGCAAATGGATTTGTTATTGTGAAAATTGGAATATGAGGCAGGATTGTCAATGGATAAATAGTATTCCAAAAAGTATGCTAAATGGCATTGACAGAAAAACATAACGGCACAAATGTTTTAAAAAATCCATGATGGACAATTATGTTAGCCAAATTTGGAAACCATTTGTTAATACAAAAAATTTCTTGATATATTGTCTCCATTGACAAAAATCTCATTTTGGAATAATGAGATTAAATGTTGATGATTAGTCATCTGTATTCACCTTAATTGTATATTATTAACAATTTTACACTCTAAACCTGAAAACATTAATTAACAATTCCTTTTCTTTTTGTCTGTCAATTTTGGGTTTTATTTCTTGTTTAGTTTCAGAATATTTATGAGTATGTCTGAATATTCTGTTTGCATAGTAAAATAATTAAAGTAATTAAAATAATGAAAGAGTAAAACATACTTTTAGTTATGTTTTATTATAATTTATTTATTTAAATAATGATATGGCCACCCATTTCACATCCATGAGACTACGTGACATTAACAATTAACTGTAATATGGAGATTAGATATCATTTATAAACTTGATATATGACCTCTGTGTCTAAAAATGCTAAGGTCAGGATGGATTTCCTGTGATAATAATAATAATAATAATAATTTAATTTTATATCCCGCTCTCTCTCCCCAAGGGGACTCGAGGCGGGGCACAGGCAATTAAAATACAAATAAGACCACAGACAAAATACAAAATACAAAATTAAAAATGGATTAAATTGATCCTGCGCTAAAACCCATAAACTAAACTAAAAATACCCCTAAAACCCCTAACCTAAAAAGAGACTACCCAAGGCCGGCCAGGCGAAAAAAGTGTGTCTTTAATTTTAAGCGGAAGGAGCGGAGGTCCGTGGTTGTCCTGATATCGGGGGGAAGGTCGTTCCAGAGGGCTGGGCCCGCCACAGAGAAGGCCCTTCCCCTGGGCGTCGCCCGCTGACAAAGTCTAGTGGACGGCACCCGGAGAAGTCCCTCTCTGTGGGAGCGAATCGGCCGTGAGGATGTATGGGGCAGGATCCGATCCCGCAGGTCGGATGTAATAGATCTGGTTAGATATAAATGCAGAGAAGGGGAAAAGAGACGATAGAGAAACAGTATTCTATGTAAGCAGAGTATATTCTTGCAGCTCTGAGGATTTGAGGAATATGTTTTTGTACCTCCTATTGACAAAAATCTAATTAGGGCAGTGGGTCATAAAAAGAGACCCCATTGGGGAGTTTTTTTTAATGAAGTTCTTGTCCTTATGGGTTTGATCAGTTTGCATAATGAAAATAGTTCAGAAAAGAAATGGGAAGCCTGATTGCTCAAATGAAACATCATTATGGTAATTGCTGCTACTCGCATGCTGAGAGGTGCATATTTGAACATACAGGACCTTTAGGCTAGTTAATGTTTTTTACTTGGTTTTTATTCACCTTAAAGATCATCTATAGATTTATAAATAGAAGTGACTATAGGAATTCATTTGTTTGAACAAAAAGTGTTTCTACCACATTGTAGGATTTTATATATGTAAGCAAAACTTTTTTGAACTGATCCATTTTTATCACAGCATGAACTCATGAATGCTGCATTGACCTCTCTTATTTAAATAGATCTATCATCAGAATACAAGATTATATTTGTTTTTCTATGTCAACTTTAGAGTTATTATTTCAGTGTTATCATTTCAGAATTAGGCGGGGGAATTTTTGTATGCATTAAAACAAAAAGGAATCAGACATGTTGAATAGTGAGAATACAGTGACAGAGAGATATATAGAGAGAGCAGAAGACTTTTCAAAAATAGATTATAGACACATATCCTGGATCCATTCCTTAAAAACAGGATATTGACTTTCGTTCCAGTTACATAAAATTATCTCTTTGCTATGTTTCAAGTTCCATATAGCCAAAAGTCTTCAAAATCCATATTTTAGAAATATAACTCAACATCTCTTTGAGATCCATAAATATATTCCTTCCATAAGTTATGTTAGCATGCCTATTAACTTGAAACCAGAATAAAGTAATGAAAGAACATGGCTAACATGGAGCTTCCCTTGAGGTGCACTCGAAAGCTACAGTTAGTCCAGAATGCAGCTGCGCGGGTAATTACGGGAGCTACTAGATGCTCCCACATAACACCGATCCTGCGCGAGCTGCACTGGCTTCCTGTGGTCTTTCGGGTGCGCTTCAAGGTCTTGACGACCATCTTCAAAGCGCTCCATGGCTCGGGGCCTAGTTATATGCGAGACCGCCTTCTGCCCCATACATCCCTTCGGCCGATCCGCTCCCACAGAGAGGGCCTTCTCAGGGTGCCGTCGGCCAGGCAATGCCGTCTGGCGACACCCAGGGTAAGAGCCTTCTCTGTGGCGGGCCCAGCCCTTTGGAACGACTTACCCCCTGAACTGCGCACCATCACCGACCTCCGCCTCTTCCGCCAGTGTCTAAAGACACATCTTTTCCAACAAGCCGGCCTAGCCTAACCTCCCATGGGGACTTTTTTAGTGAGTTTTAAATTGGGATTTTTAAAATTGGTTTTAGCATAGGATTAGATTAATTTAATATATTTTTAAATTATGTATTTATTGTTTATATGTTTTTTAAATTCCTGTGCGCCGCCCTGGGTCCTCGGTGGAGAAGGGCGGGATATAAATATAAATAAATTTTTTTTAATTGAAGTTAATTTTAAAATTGATACATAATCAGCATTAAAGGTCTAATGTCCATCCCTTTTTACAGAGTCCAGTAGATCTGAAGTAATATTTTCTGATAAATTAGGTTTAAAAAAAAATAGAAGTACTGTATGTCTCACATTTTTAACACCAGAACTCCTTACTCCCCTCTCCAAAGTTTATATTCTAATTTTTTATTTTCATTGACCAAATATGTAACAATTACCAACTTTCATTTCAATTTTAATACCTTATCAACTGAATTGTTGGTTTCTATTCAATGTCAAAGTATCTCAGGACTATGAAAGCACCCAGTCCATACTGTTTACTTCATAGATGTTTCAATTGTATTTTGTATTCAATTGTTAATGGAAAGTTTGTAGGGTTATATCAGAAACTGTCCTGATCACAGTTGGGGAATAATGTAATGAAACAATAGTCAGGAAATTCAGCGTAAGCCTAAATTTTCCTTCTGCTTATTTGTATGACATAAAACTACAGACTTTTAATAAGAATCTGGGGAGGGAGTGCTTAGAACCTTACGTATATACAGTGTGTCTCTAGATACAAAGATTTCTCTTTGAGAATATTCTGTAACTAGCTTCCTGCCTGAACATTAGCTGTGCTGTAAAAACATTAATTTGACATGATAAATATAGAATAAATAGCTACTGTTGTACCGCAGCAGATGAATATTGTGCAAACAAATAGATTACTTTAATGTGTTCATTGTGGCCTACTTTTTATGCCAGATCATCTTTCTATAAGGCTGACAACATATAAGCTGAGTCACTGTGCACTTAAAAGAACTGCAAAGTGCTCATGACCTGATTTGCTGTTATTTAGATTACTGATGTTCTAGATATTTTTTTAAAAAAAACAGATTTATGTTGTATTGTTTTATATTCAATTATAGGAAATGGGAAAAGTTAAAAGCATTCCTTTTCTTTCCCAATTCTGCTCTCATCAGCTGTCATTAATGAGTCGGATGCAGAGAAATAAAGGAGATTCTTGAATTTTAAGGGAACATCCATATTGCAGATGAATGCAGAAGACTGCTAGATAGACTATCTTTCCTATGATGCCCTTTGGGTATTAAGAAGAATCTTGGGGGGTGGGGGGTGGGATAGAATTTCCTTGGCAACATTTCATTAGATCAAGACAACCTTGACCTCAGGTAGCAGGGAGTAAACAGAAAAGACGTGAAGCATTCTGATCAGCCACAGACAAGACACTTTCCTTTTCTTGATCAATACTTGTATTGCTGAATCCCCTAGAAATTACCACATTGACATGATGTGGAGAGTGTCAGTAATTTCAGTGACCCTGAAAATGATGCTGGCAGGAAGTCTGTAGATATTCTCAATCATCCAGGTCATTGTTGGTTGTTGCAAAGGTGCTTTTTCAGGAGGCAACTGGACTTCCTTGTTTTTTTTCTATGAAGACTTTTTGTTTCTCATCTAAGAAGCTTCTTCAGTTCTTTTCATTCCCCACTGTCTGATCAGAGCTGAAGAAGCTTCTTAGATGAGAAACGAAATGTCTTCAAAGAAAAAACAAGAAAGTTCAGTTGCCTCCTGAAAAAGCACCTTTGGGATCCTGGCAGGAGTGGGAGCTGTGCCTGTGGAAGGCCAATTTGTCTCAAGCCAGAGTTCCAGGAATTCTTTAGTGTTTTTGGACTTGGCTTGGTCTAGGATGCTCACAATTTCCCAATTGAAACTATGGGTAAGTCTGCCCATGTGTTGTGAAGTTAAGGAGTCTTCATCATATCGTCTCACTGCTAGTTGGTGTTCATGGATACTCTGCTAGTCTTTTGCCTCTTTGTCCTACATGGTGGTTATTGCGGTGTCCTTACAATGTTTTATGTATTCCCTTCAATTTGTTGAAGTGACTTTTTTTGAGTGCTCTTACCCTTATAGAACTGGTCAATTCCATAGCCATATACTTCAGGTGATCATCTTGGATTACTTGCAGACCATCGGGATTGCCATGCTGTTGGCATATACAGGGTAGCTTACATGAAAAGATAATGAAACAGCAAAACAGTATTTTTCACATGGTCACTTACCTTGTTGCCTCTCACTATTTCAAAGGACAGTGTAACTGTAACTGTGAAAAGAGTTTTGTAGGGATTTTACTAAATTATTGTAATGGATTATCTTGGCTACCTTTCTGAACAAACAATAATACCTTATTTGTTGGAAGACTGAAAGACTCAGGAAATTTTGAATTCACCTGTTTCAAAAAGCTCACCCAAGAAATACAGGTTTACATGCACCTTGATTGGAATATACTCTTTGAACTTCAGTTGTGGTTAGGCACATTCTTCGAAGGTTAAGGTCCACACAGCAGCAAATGATTGAATTATTATTTGCTTTATAGTTGTCGTCTAATAAGGAATCGGAATATTCCAGCTAGCTTCAACTGAAATAGCTGAATTGTCTAGCACACATGAAATCTATTGTGATTTTCATATTATGCTGTCATGGTTTTTAGTGCTTAGGATCGCACAACATGCTGATAATGATTACATTATGGCTTTACATGATTCTGCAGCATTTCCATTGGCTTCCATTAATTTGCAGTGTTAATTCATAGGATTGATTTTTAGTTTTAAGATTATGGGTCTAGGAACAACAAATAAATGCTGTAGATGACACTTATTTTCTTCTTCTTTGACTGCTGGGTTTTTTGATTTAGTTAGGATGTTTTGGAGGGCTTTAGTTTGTTTGCATGCTACATTGATGCCATTTGGCCATATTAGCCTGTTGGTGAGATATTTGAGATGTTGATGTATGACAGTGTTTTTATAGCTTGTGTTGGTTGTGATATATTGGTTGAGTGCTAAGGCACTTTTTAATGGAGTTTCATGGATATCAATTTTGCTGGACGATGTATAGATGATTATTTCCTTTTTTTCTGATATTTATGGTTGCTCCAGAGTGTTAGTGCTAATCTAAATAGTGTTTTTACACAACTTCTCTTGTGGGAGGTTTGATTGTAATTTTGGTAGTGGAGCTCTTGGTTGTTGTGAATAGTTTTACAATAGATTTGTGTTTCTAATTTGCCAGTACTGCCTCTGCTGATGAGGATATCAAGAAAGGGCAGCATGCTTTTGTTTTCTTCTTCCCTACTAAATTATATTCCTTTGAAGATGCTGCTAATAGGTTTGTATGTGATCTCTAGCTGGCCTTTTTCATTACAGGGTGTCATCTTTGTACCAGATCCATCTTTTGGTTTACACGTATGCGTGCATTTCAGGCACTTTATTATAATCTCTGCTGATAGTGGTGATCCTATGGCATTCCTTTGATTTGTGGTCTGTTGAATTGAAAGAGGCAAAGGTTGATCCATGATTCTGGGTTTTTGGTGTATTTGGTTAAGTTGGTTATGCTGTGTATTTTTTGGATTTGTATTTTTGCAGCCCAGATCTGATAGCCTTATAAAAAAGGTGTGATGCGTATGTATGTTCATGTTCCTTGTATGACTGTAGAGGAAAATGGAGAGAAAAATGTATATGTGTTTCTCAGAACAAAGAAAAAAACACAAGAGAATTTTTTAATATGTCAGAGAGTAATTGCATATATTGAATACAAAAGACACCTGCAAGGTATGTGTAGGGGGAGGGAGTATTGGGGGAAAACACCAATTCATATAAGGTCCTGTATAGGTTTTGAGCTGCCTTGCAATTATTCATTACTTATCTCTTGTAGCACCTTGTAGTCTTAGGTATTTTGTGTTTCATACAATATATCCAGGACTTTGCTCCCAATCATAGTTTTCTCGTCAAGTTATACAATCCCCGTGGCTCATTTTGACAGCAATCCCATCAACTCCTATATTTGCAGCACAGTTAGTAAATGGATACTATTCCTTGTCAGTTATGAACTCTTTAGCAGACCTAGTCTATTATTTGAAGAGTCTTTTATTTTTTAAAAAAAATAACTGGGAAATTGGCATGGTGCAAAATTGATGCTACTAACATCATCTTTATTCGTAAGGATCTTTCTGTGCCCGTGCTCTCAGCAAATAAATATAGTGACTATCTGCAACCCCGTTCTGTTTGGGTTTTGGAGGGAGTGATGGTGGTGTATCCATCTCCTTAGAAGAAAAGACAAAATCAATAGAAAAAACCTGAAAGCCATATTGTGAGGATCAAGTAACTTGCTCTCTTACTCCTGCACCGCTACACAAGAAAAAAATCCATTTGGAATAGACCTCTTAGATATGGCTTTGTGATTTTAACATAAGTGTCAGGACAAAACAGCTGAAAGGATTGCAGCATTTATGATAGAATTGGTTGATAATTTTTTGTGAAGTTGGTGAAGATATGGCTTGTTAAAACATTTAGTTAGTTATCACATTTATATATGTATATAATTAGCTATAATCACATGAGTATATCTGTCATCACATTTATATATGTATATATTGATCAAGTTTATATCAGATTTATAAACATATGCTTTTGTATTCTATTGCATACTATCCTATTGCTTTGAACCTGTAGAACTAACCAAACTTTTCTTGACGTTGTAGGATGGTTTTGTAGTGTGTAACTTATACTTTTAAGTCAAAACACTACACAATCCAGAGCTGTTTACTGTTGACCTTTGGTTTATGGCTGTAATTTTTGGTTTATTGACAGTATGATACTAATCTGGAAATTCAAGATTAGGGTCACACTGTCAATTGTTTTGTATGAATCCTATGAAATGTTTAGTTAGTAATTGACCTTAATTGTCTGATGTCATTTTATTCCAGTTACATTTGCAGTGTGTGTGTGTGTGTAATCCTTAGTCCAACATGGTCAGTGAAAGGTGACGAGAGAAGGAATGGAGGATTCATGGAGGAATGGAGGAATGAAATACACTGACCACTGAGCACACATATAGTGGAAGGTGCCAGTTCATTACTTTTGATGTGTCTTTTCCATTTGAAGCCTGCTTACTTTCTTCTACTATGCATTCTCTCTACTATGCAAGGGGGGAAAATGAAGTCAGACACATGACAATAAGGTACATGATTGAGGGCCACTTTAAATATTATAAGTAGTCATAAATTGGTTGTGAAGTTATTTTTTAGCATTGTCGTAACTTCAAATGGTTGCTGAAAGAATAATCAGCAAGCAAGGGCTACCTGTCAGATATATTCAGTAGGCTATATCCAATGAATACAGGATTACATGCTGGTAGTTTTGTAAATATTTTGATTAATATGTTTTTAAACTATTTTAACTGGATCTTTTTGCAGGAAACTGTTTCTATTTGTACTTAATAGATGTATTGCATATCAGGGAATTTAAAGTAATATTGTTATTTTGTTTTTAAGCTATTTTTTCTGTTTACATAAAGTACATAGATATTTATGGATGAAAACCATTGATATTTTTAAAAGTCCAATTAAAAAAAAGGATCTGGAAGCACTAACCTCGTAAAATCCCTGTTCAGACTGAAGATAGGCAGTTAGTGTCACCTGTTCAATTGGGCACCAATTTGTTGACCAATTGGGTACCAATTTGTTAACTTTTCCACCTTACTTTACAGAAATAAAAAAGGGAAGGTTAGCAATCTTACTACTCCCAACAACACAGTTTTAGGGCCGTCTGTTACTTGGATTTTATATCTGTAGGAAATTGAAGAAGGGAAAATGAAGAGATTCGATAACCATTTGCCTGAATTGGTATAGGGTTTCCTGCTTGAGCAAGGCGTTGGACTACAATATATCCAAGGACCTTTCCAATTCTGTTATTCTGTTATATTATGTGATTGTGCTCTAATTATACAATAAAGTCTTGATTTATGTTTTATTGGTTCAATCAAGTTAGATAACTGCTTCTAGTATTTTACCACTCACCTCAAAAGAAAAAAAAACCCGTAGAAGCTCTAAAACATACTTTTGATATGAGTTGGCATTTAGGCAAGGATAATAATTATTTGCACTACTCTAGAGACACACAAAACTTTGCCCTTTTCATAATATGCCTTTTAATACTGGATTACCATATTTAAGAACATTTCTAAGCATAAGCATTTCTTTTTGTCAGCATTGCAGATCTTAACATTATTGGATTCATTGCCTTAGGTTAGGTTCTTCAAGGCATGCTTTTATCCAACTGACAACCACCAAGAATGGAATTTACAGTATGAAGAGTTATAGGCTACTTATCTCTAAGTATAATTAATTTTGGTTTCCTTAAATGCCATCCTATACATCTGGATCCTATTGAAATCATAGGATTTCTTCAGATTAGATATACGAATCATCTTGTTTTACCTTGTGTTATCAAAGGCTTGAAAATAGCTTCTCATTCAGTTGCTTAACATGCTTTTAGGCAGGAGAGCTTTTATGAATTAAGAATTATTCTCAGGTCTAGAAGACAGGACAGGAAACAATTGGAAAAGGCAAGAAGAAGATTTTATTTGGGTGCCGGAAAAGCATTCTTAATGGTAAGAGCTGCTCAATGACACAGCCTAGGAAGATGGTACCCTTCTTTGCAGGAGGCCATCTGGTGGGAATGATGTGGTTATGGATTTATTCTAGGAGTGTCAAACTCAAGGGGTGCTTAGATTTGGACCATGGGACCAACCTGGAAACAATAAAGGATTGGCCCACAGCACTCACAAGCTCCGTTTTTGCTGGTAGAGGATTGCAGGAGGCCATTGCAGCCAAAAATGAAGCTCAGGAGGCCGTTTTTGCTGACAGAGCATTCAGGCCATTACAAGCGCCCCTGACACAAATGATGTCGAAATGGCCATGCTCACCCTGGCCATGCCCACCCCAGCCACCTGAGGTCAAACACAACACTGATGCAGAACCCAATGAAATCAAGTTTGACACCCCTGATTTATGCAGAAGAAGGTCTATTCCTATCCTTAAATTCTATGATTATAATTCTTTTTGGTTATAACTTATGACCACAATTGAACCCAGAATTTCCATTGCTGAGCAAGATAGATGTTCAGTGCATTTTGCTTCATTTAATGACCTTTCTTGCCACAGTTGTTAAGTGAGTCACTGCAGTTGTAAAGTTAGTAACAGGGTTGTTAAGTGAATCTGCCTTCAGATGATCACATGACCATGGGGATACTGCAACAGTCGTAGGGGTGCAAAACAATCATAATTCCCTTTTTTCAGTGCCATTATAACTTTGAATGATCTGTAAATGAATGGTTGTAAGTTGAGGACTTTAGTCAGTTGATGAGCCACAAAAAGTTAGTATCTGTCCGCTTCCCCACTCCACTTGTAGCCTCTTAAAACAGACTGTAATTATGATAAAATGTATCTGTTAGGCTGTGCGATACTGATACAGGGAAACTATTAACATTTACTTAGTTTGCAAATACTTTGTTAGTTGGTAAACAGCAATAGCATTTACACTTATATACCACTTCATAGTCCTTTTTACAGCCCTCTCTAAGTGGTTTACAGAGTCAGCCTATTGCCCCCAACAATCTGGCCCCACATTTCACCAATCTCGGAAGGATGGAAGGCTGAGTCAACTTTGAGCCTAGTGAAATTTGGACTGCCAAACTGCAGCTAGCAATCAGCTGAAGTAGCCTGCAGTACTTCACTCTAACCACTGCACCACCTCTACTCTACAGTGATGGTAAAACAATAATCTTCAGACAGTATCATTTAAAACCTAATGGCTATATTTTAAAATGCAACAGAACAGGAAAAAGGCAATATGCAGTACAAAAACTGTTGACATGCTGATTCAGAATAAAGCAGAAAACAGCATCAAATAAACAATAACAAAAATAATATTCAAATCAAGGAACTACCAAGAAGGAAGCCACACCTCCAACAAGATTGGAGGTATGGCTCCAAACTATTGTGTATATCAGCAGCAAATCTCATTCTGTCATGTATTGATAAAATAATATAATTTTATATTATATTATAATTTTATATAATATTTTATATAATATAATATTATATTGATGATAACAACAACAACAACAACAATAATAATAATACTTGGCATATGTTATATTCTACGTAGATACGGTTGATACCTAGGATTCTGGCAGCAAACTGTATCAACAACTAGCACCAGTCAATAGTATTTGTAATATGCATTTTTAAATGTTCAGTTGGCTGAGTTTCATGTTTTATGAATAAAGATAACAACAACAACAACAACAACAACAACAACAGAAAGGTAGGCCTCATTTCTCCTCCCCCCCCCCCATTCCTGATTCTTCCTTCCTACCATCAAACAGGAAGGTAGGCCTCTTTCCTGCTGTGGCTGGGCCTGAACAGCTACCTGGTGCAGTTCCTACAGTTATGATATTATCATCCTTGAATCAATAGTGGCTCAGCACTGAGAACCAACCCAGGCACTACCATCACTAATGATGAGGAGAAACGAACAAAAATCCACTTTGCATCTTTCGTCACCCAGGTCAACAAGGACCACGTCAGATGCTATGGCTCCTGGACATCTGTCAAAAAATGGGCTACAGGGCTCAGTTGTTACTGCCAGGGAACCAGGGCGTGCAACTGCAAACCAACTGGAACCAAAGCGCAAAACTTGGACAACTGAAGAAAATAAACAAATCCTCAAATATTACTACCAGGCAGAGCCAACAGCCAGGGAATTTCAAAAAAGAATAATGCAGCTATGGAAGGAACAACATCCGGAAAGTGGTGTAACTGAACAAAGACTAATGGATCATTTATTAAGGATGATGGCGCTTCATCATCCTTAATAAAGTTTTCACAGAAGTGGAAATGCAACATCTAGAAATATTGGCTAAAAAGAAAACAACAAGTGATGATGAACAAGCTGAAGAAATTGCTCCAACACCTAAACAAATTGAAAAGCCAGTGGAAGAAGCAAACATACAGGATGAAGACCCTCCTATGCAACAACTTGAAAGTATAGAGCTAAGTGATCTAGCAAAAATGCTGAAAGAAAAAATTGAAAAACACATCAAAGAAAATGTAGAAAGAAAAAGACTACCTATCATTCACGAAGTGCATAGCAAACAAGTGAAAGATCTATTAACTGCCGTGAACAACATTTTAACTTCCATCCCATCCAGCACACTATATGAAACCAACCAATTAATGTATAGCACAGCCGCTGTTATAACTGCAGAACTAGGTTATAAAATGCCAAAAAAGAAACCCACTGGAACACCAAAGTGTAAAATTCGACTTGAAAATAAAATTAAAAAACTACCTGGGGATATCAGCAATCTGAAGCACTTGAAAGAAGGAAAACTAAAGAACAAAAAACTGAAAAATAGTTTACACAAAAAATACAACCTGGAGGAAAAAACAATAGCAGAAATTATGGAAGAACTAAAACAACGTGCGATAGCAATAGCAAGGAAAATTGAAAGATACGAAGGATGAATAAAACAGTATCGTGAAAATGTCCAGTTCAGAAGAAACCAACACCTCTTCTACCGGTCCCTTGATGAAAGTTGAACCCAAACTTACATTCATCCATGTAAAGAAAAAATTGTTATCGGGGCAACATCCATGTCCAAGAATTTTAATAAATATCTCAGCAAATTGCAGCTTCCTGCAATAACACCAGTGGAACTGCAAAAAATGGCGCTACTTGGCACATGTTATATTCTACGTAGATACTTGGTTGATACCTAGGATGCTGGCAGCAAACTGTATCAACAATTAGCACCAGTCAATAGTATTTGTAATATGCATGTTTAAATATTCAGTTGGCTGAGTTTCATGTTTTATGAATAAAGTAAATACTAATCTTTATTGTCATTGTAATAAAATAAAAAATTACAATGAAATTGGTTTGAGCGTTGTGCTAACATTTGCATCAAGTGGAATACAGCCACGTCTCTGTGATGATCATCACACAGCAGTCACGAATGAGCTTATTCGCTGCCATCCATAGCTCTAGTTCATCAGTTTTGTGGACAAAGGATCTAGAGTTGGTTAGGAAATGCTTGGTAATGCTGGTCTGTGAGGCTGCTTCCGTAACCGAACTAGCAAACCTGCTCTGCATCCCCACTTCTGCTTCGGCTCTCTTCGCTGCCTCCTAGGCCAAACAACGATCCATGGAGAGCCTGGCAGTCTAACTATGTCACTCGGTATATTATGAGACTGCTGGAAGTCGCTGGTAATATCGAGTCGACTAGAAGATCCAATCTTTAATAATAACTTAATAACTCCCTGCGGGTATAGACTAGTTTTTGCCTAACTATACTGTGACACCAGGAGCTCAAAGCCGCAGCACCTAAGCGTGCCGCCATCTTGAATGGAATATCAACTAGCCTGGAAATGAAACATCGGCAATAAAACTTCCACATTTAGAAACTACCGAAAACCCATCAGAATGACTTAATAAATAAATAAATATATAACACTTTAAAAGACATTCAAGTGCCAAGATTGGAAGCCTCAGTTTTAAATAATCTCAAACTTAAACTCAAATAGAGCAGTTTTATCATGGTGCCAAAAACAGCTGCTTTAGCACCACATCTCTTTTTTCAAAGAAAATTTGATGCTCCTCAACAATAAAGGTACACAGTCTTTTTAATTCAAAGCAAGAATCCCAACGTATAATAATACAGATTTATGGGGAAAATCTGTAGTTCTGAGTAGCATACATGATCATACATGACAGGTCTTTGGAACCTCTTTCTGTAAGATCCAACATCTTCTCTATTCCCCAAGCTGACTTTAACATAAGTTAAAGGAAATGAAATTATGTTTGCAGTGACATTCCTGTTAGAAGACACATCATCGTCAAATCTTAGTTTCTCAGTGCTTTCATCTGTAAACTTTAGGATTTGAACAATCAAGAAGAATGCTACATGATGATTATATTGGCTGGCAAACTAGTATATAAACCTAACACACACATACAAAAGATATAAAGAATAAAATATATCTAAATACACTACAATATAATATTAATATAACTTTTGTGTTTAGAAAGTGATAAAACTACTGCCTCCCTAATCAAATATTTACTTTTATTGTTTTTGATATTATTAGATTTATATTCAGTCCTTATTTGTTACAGTTTTAAATATTTGAATAAGAACCTGTTGAAGAAAGGGATCTAACTATATTTTTCACTTTACAATATACTTTATTGGTATAGTGTTAAAAATTGCACTTATTTAAGTCTTTCGTTATCATAGTAGGACGGATTTCATATTAAGATAGATTATTTCTTAAATAACACTAGGGAGAAATGTGCTTTTATTTATGTAAAATTAGTCTGACTGAAGCATGTTGAAAGCAGAAGATGCAACGGTCATTTTTTGTTTCAGGTACTGTATGCTAGAAGTTATAAATATTTATACCTGACAAAGACCTACTGTAAATTGTATTTTTGAAAAATCAAATTGAATATTAAATAGATGTTTCCCCCCACCAATTGTTTAGGTGAATTCCTTCACTGATATGAACACATAGACTGTGATATATGAAATCTGGAAAACAGAGAATAGAGTAATTATGGGTAGCTCCCTCCTTCCTCTCCTTTTAATTTCATCAAATGAAAAGCTATGCAGAATTACTCTATTTTATGTTTTCCAGATTTCATATATCACAGTCCGTGTGTTCATTTGGAGGATGGGAGGGAGGGAGAAAAAGAGAGAGAGAGGGAGAGATTGAGAAGGAGAAAGGGAAAGATATTTTATTTGCTGTAGTTAAATGCCACATACAATTTACATTAAATTCATCTTCTAAATTATTTACGAGCTAGTGCTAATTCTCCCTTTCCATTGACTTTGAAAACTATAATCATAATACATCAAAAAAACTTTTTTGTCAAATTTATACAGTATAGCTTATTAAATTTAGAAAGCTAGCTTAGTTGGGCCATTTATTATTCTTTGGAGTCAGTACGTTTAAGCATTTAGCATAGCATTCTTTCTTCAAGTCATAGGTTAAATACTTTCAGCTTCTTCAGGTATAATGAAGGGAAAATACAAATGGCGTGGCAAGATCAAGTCAGGCTTATAATGGCAAAGGAGAGAGAAAGATTTACAGAATTTGCGGGGGAAAATTGCTCTAGAAGTGATTGGATTGTTAACATAAGTAAGGAGGGGCTGTTAAACTGAATGAGAGAAACTATGTTCTTAGCTTCCTGCAGGTGCCTTTGATAGGAAGAGTCAAAAAAGAATTTGTTTTGTTCATTTCAAAAATTACTTAGGTTTTCATAGAAAAATAATTTCCATACTTTAAAGATTTCACCTCAGACACCTTTCAAATTGCTTTGTATTGATGCTCCTGATTCACAATACATATGTGTGAAGCAGGGTTTCACTATTTTATGTAGCCTCTCCCACTAAGTCTTGAATTTATCCTCCAGAAGCTATAAAGTCTCACTGCTTCATTGTAATTTTTAATATGAAAAGTTTACCTAGGTGAAAATAGAGTCTGCCTTTAACACATTTCAGCATTATCAATAACATACAGCCCTGTTATCACATACATACATACATACATACATACATACATACATACATACATACATACATACATACACGCTACTAAAGTTCTCAGGGCCTTTTAATTGAATAAAATGATGTATCATAGGGCAAGAGTTTTTGAGCCACAGGTCAAAAACTTTATTGGTACCACAAATCTGTGGGATCGCATCCTGCCCCATACATCCCTGCGGCCGATTCGCTCCCACAGAGAGGGACTTCTCCGGGTGCCGTCCACTAGGCTATGCCAGTGGGCGACGCCCAGGGGAAGGGCCTTCTCTGTGGCGGGCCCGACCCTCTGGAATGACCTTCCCCCCGAAATTAGAACAACTACGGACCTCCGCTCCTTCCGTCAAAAACTAAAAACTCATTTTTTCTGCCTGACCGGCTTGGGGTAACTGAATTGCTCTATTAGGGTTTTTAGGGGTCTAATTTTAGTTGGTCTGGGTTTTTAGCGCAGGGTTAAGTTTAATTCATTTTAAATTGTATTTATGCTTGTGTTTTTATATATGTATTTTTAAATCCCCTGTGCACCGCCTCGAGTCCCTTCGGGGAGAGAGAGCGGTCCACAAATTAAAATTATTATTATTATTAAATGGACATCAAATGCTTCAGAAAGCACCCAAATGGGAAAAATTTGCCTATAGTCACACTTTCACCAAGGAACAACTTTTCTTCCAGTACTGATGATGTTTGGGTAGTGAAACCTCTGCAAGAAAACAACCAAGCTCAGAGTATACCAAGGACTCCTCCTTTCAACCCTGACCTACAGATATTCCCCTTTATTTATATATTCTCTGTGTCCAAAATTCAGGATCCATGATTCCCGAGAAAAGGAAATTTGGGAAACTTGTGATTGTTTCAGTGCCACTGGATTGTTTCAGTGCTACTGGGATACTGTTATGGTCATATGGTTTTCATTTTCAACATTCCATGACAGTTTCCCAGCTGGTATTGCAATCCCTCACTCATTCCCGCACCCAGCAACAGCCACTTACCTTCCTGCTGGAAAGGGAAGGGAAGGAAAGGAGGGGAAAAAGGAAGAACAGAATAACATGGAAGAATAAATAACTAATAAAGAAGAAAGAGGAAGGAATTTGTGTCCTTCCTGGCCTGTGCCCCCACATGCTCCCCTGATCTGCACTGTCCCCATGTGCCTTCCCCCCTTGTGCAACCTCCCTGACCTCTTGCGTGCCCCTGTGCACCCTTCTTAATCTGTGCTCCCTCTCTGCATCTTCCTTGCATCCCTTAAAAAGGTGATATCATTGGTCATTGGATCTCAATGGGATGGGAACAATTCCTCCTTTCCTCTCTGTGTCTCAGATCTTTGACTTGTTTGGAAAAAGTTGTAAATTTTCCCTTAACAGTGCAGTTGCTCCTTTTGGGGCTGCATTCCTTCTTCTTCTAAAGGGCACATGCACTGACCTTTATTGTTGTCTGCTGATGGCAAGAAGTGTCCTGTCCAAGGAATAGATATCCACGATGAAGCCCAGTTGATTTTATAGACAAATATTAACATTAATGTTTTAATGCCACCCGTTTTCCCTATAAAATAATTCTGACAAAACTATTGATTAATTATGTCCCAATCTATGTTTAAGAAAAATATTATTCAGGGGGGGAAACCAGAAAATAAAAATGCAGCCCATATTTAACTTTGGTAAGAAGTGATGAAACTGAAAAGCATGCATCAATATAATATCAAAAACTCATGAAACACGATTGACGTAATAATCATATGTACCTCTTGGTGTCAAAGGCCTTTCTCTTGGAAAGACCAGATAATGTTCCAATCAGGCTAAAAATCTAGAGCTTTTTCACTTTAATTCCAGGCCAAAACCAATGTGATATGGAGTACATTAAACCTTAAAATAATGTACCATGTACAGTAGTCAATACTTCACATAACATTAGCAGTGAAATACAGCAGCAGGGATAGTTACATCATTTACTCCTTAGTACATTAATTATGCATTTGGAATTCCTTTCCAGACTTTAATTCTTGATAGCAATTCTGAGTCTTAATGGATCTGTTGATAAGAGTCTGTCTGGGGAAGATAACAGCCTGTTTCTCCTTCTTTTCCTGTGGCCATAATTACAGATGGATTTATTTACTTGACTGGCGTGAGTCTATAATCCTAAACACACTTTCTAGGGAATAAACCCTGTTCAACACAGTGGGACTTAAGTCTGAATCAGTATGCACGGAATTGTTCCGTAAGGAACCATGATTGAATTAAAGCAGTAGTGTGACATGCTTCTGTGGTTTACATGCAGATTTTACCTCTCAATCTGCTGAATTAGGGATTACCTCAGTTGATGTTTCTATAAATAAAATGATAATTCCATCACTGAAGATCATCTGGGAGGAGATATTTACCTGTCAAAGGGATCTGCATTTTTATGATGTTTGTATTTTCTTTTGATCCTGTAGCATTAAGTCTAGGAGTCCATTTGTATTACTATTATTATTTCCAGTAACATATTAATGTGTACAGAGAGCCACACTTTAGAGATGTTGCATCTTTTAATGGAAATTTATGTATTTATTTATGAGACCAAACGTATTGCAGAGTCCAATAATAAAACATACCATAATAAGTAATTTATTTTATAATAAATAATACATTTTTTAAAAAATCCAATGATTTTTACAGTTATTATTAGTTGCTGGTGTACAGGAGAGGAAACAACACTGTAATTTACAGTACATCTAGGGCTGCTTGATCTGTGTCTTTAGGCTGGACAATTGAGACCTAATTTGGATGTATTCCTCCCATTGGAATTTGCAGTGACCTTAGTACTAGCTTCACAGAATATCGGCTACTGTTAATTCTATAGAAGTAGTAATAATAACTACAAATACTGTCACCTGAAAAAGGTGCACTATTTAAAGTGGTATATAAACAGCTGTAGCTACACTGAAAAAAATAGTGTTACATTGGTAGAACTTGTATTTTGAAAGTCTGTATCAGGGAAATTTATATTTCAAGGAATGAAAGCAGAGTGATTCAATTCAAAAGGATTTGGGGGTAATCTATGTAAACATTGTGTAAATTAGAATATGCATATAATTTCCCCATACGCTATGAAATGTTGCTTAGATAAATGATTACATGCTTTAAAAGAATCAGTAGAAAAAGAAGAGCATCAGAAAAAATACAGACAGGATCAATATAATTTCTATATAACCATTTCAGAGGCACTAGTTTTCAGACATTACTATTACTCCTGTTTAAATTATATTCAAATACAATAAATCATTAATGTAATCCAGTCTTGAAAGTGAATTATAATATTAGTAGCTTTCTCTGAGAGTTATTGTAATCATGAAATAGAGAAAATAAAAAATTCACTCTTAAACTCTTTGGAGAAAGAATGGGATAAAAGGGGGAGTAATTGAACACATTCAAGATATATACAAAAACTGCCAATGTGTGCTTGTGTCATTTTTAGTTTTAGGGGAAAAATGGATTAAATTATGTGTCTGGAAAATCTCAAATTATTGAACTATTAAATGGGGAATAAGGAAATATGAGAATAAATAAGTGTTGATATAATAGTACCAAAAAACGTTACTGGATTTTCCGTAAGTGTTATGAAAATTACATCTTTGGTGGGCAATAGAGATATAGTGTTGCTTTTCTATATGGAGCAACAGAAAAAGTCTTGGGTGATGACATTATGTAATAACCAATGTGTGTTGATTATCCTTTATACACAAATTCCTTGGCCTGATTTTATCATTTGCTGAGAATAGTATACAAAGAATAAGTCCCAATGCAAAATTACTGATATTTATATTACAACTCAAATCTTCCCAAAGCTGATATAATCATATGTATAAAACTGCTTCACAAATGAGATTCATTAATAATTTCAGTAAATATTAATAATTAGTAGGATTATTAAGATTAATTGTATACAACAATGGTACCAAAATATAATTTCTACTGGAAACTCCTTGTTACTTTATATATTATTAAGATCTTAGGAATTTGGCTATCATGAACATAATCCAGACACTTTTATTCCAGGTTCAATATCAGAGGTGGCATTCATCAGGCTCTGACCAGTTCTGGAGAACCAGTAGTGAAAACTTTGAGTAGTTCAGATAACTGGTAAATACCACCTCTGCCTGGTCCTGCCTCCATACCTATTCTCTGTCTCCTGAGTCCCAGCTGATTTGTATGAAATAAGGATTTTGCAGTAACCTTCCTTTGGACTGGGGAGGGAATGGAGATTTAACAGTATCCTTCCCCTTCCATGCCCACCAAGCCACACCCACAGAACTGGTAGTAAAAAATTTTTAATCCCACCACTGTTCAATATGTGCTTAACTTTTCAATATTTAAAGTGATTAATATTAGCTAGCTCTCATCTTTTGTTTAAAAACTAGGGATCTTTTGCTTGGTCAGGGATGATTGTAAGTGTGTTATATTGATATCACATTGCTATTCTAAGCATTACATTTCCATCGTCACTAACATATTAACTTCTGAATGTCAGAGCAAATCCTGCTATGAAGAGGTGTGCAGAGGTCATGATTAAAATAAATAAGAGATGTAAGGTTGTCACCCAAAAATCACTTCAATGTAACAATGTTTGATTTTGCTCCTTTCTAAATAGAGTATCCATTAAAGAAAAAGTTAAGTAAAGAAAATGCATCTTGACAAAATTTCTAATAGAATATTTTAATTATTGAGTTTATGTGGGTCAATTTCAAAGAACTGCAAAAGCAGTCTCATAATAAAATTTAGAATAGGAAAAGATGCTGCTGTTGTTCTATTGATTTCTAACCCTGAAAGCTTTGTGGTCTTTAATCCTTTATTAGTTTGATTAACTATAAATTCTTTGCTGAGAGATAATCTTTTATCAGCATTGGTCAGACATGTAGGTTATTTGGGATGGAAAAATAGCATAAAATAAATGCAAACAGACCAAGTGAATTCCAAACCCAATTGTTTTTCTAATATTACATCTCAGCAGTTGTCTAATTAAAATAATTTAAAGCTGGTTCCTATCCCATATGCTGCATTTTTGTTAACCAATTTTAATAGGATTATTTTTCTGTTAATAACTTCTCTTGAGATACCTACAAGTTATATATTTAAGCTCCAAATAGATTGTGAAGCTCTACTGTAATTTGGTCCCCTCTAGTAAGTAATTAATTTCATATCTTTCATATTTCCTTCTCCTACAAATTTAAGTACCCAATATTTATTAGCTGTTCAGTTATTCATATATAAACTGTAATTAACTAACACAGTCCTGGGAGCATGTAACCAATGCTCGGCTGATTCTGTTTTTTAAGGCTACTTAAAATTAGCACAAATCACAAAGGGTTTTGTCTAAAAAGATAAATCTCCAAAATTAAACTTTTTTTGAAAAGATTCCTTTGTTATATTTCAAAAGATATCAGCATTTTACTCTATATTAGCTAAATCACGCTGCATTTCAGAATGGGCTGTTTCTTAATTGTACTCTGTTTGGAGAGATCAGCTCAATTCCTGGAATAATATTTCTAAAATTCATTGTAAAGGAAATATTACATTGGCAAGGACAATCACTTATTTAGGACAGAAGTACTGATTAATCCTCCCATGTTTCTCTCAAACCTCTAGAAACCAAATCACTTTTCTTGAAATGTTTCTTCTCCTCCCCAAATAAATCCTCATTCTGTGTAAATTTAGGCACTCTTGTCCTGTATTACTGGGTATATTTAAGTTGATCAGTGTCTTTGTTCCACCTGGGCTTCAGATCACAAATGAATGTGCTCCCAGAATGAGAGTCAGTTTATTTAAAAGTCAATTTAGATAAAGGGGTATATATATATATATATATAGCAATAGCACTTAGACTTTATGAAATGAAATGAAATGAAATTTATTATTTCTAGACCGCCCCCTCTCCCCATGGGGACTCGGGGCGGTGCACAGGTAGCATAAAAGCAATAAATAACAAACAACAATAAATATACCAACAAAATTTAAGAACCAATTAAATAAACCCTGTGCTAAAATCCCAATTAAACTAAAACCTATTCTATAAAATCCCAAGGCAAGGAGGCTATCCCAGGCCGGCCAGACGGAAAAAGTAAGTTTTTAATTTAAGACGGAAGGAGCGGAGGTCCGTAGTTGTCCTGATGTCGGGGGGAAGGTCGTTCCAGAGGGCCGGGCCCGCCACAGAGAGCGCCCTTCCCCTGGGTGTCGCCCGCTGACACAGTCTAGTGGACGGCACCCGGAGAAGCCCCTCTCTGTGGGAGCGAATCGGCCGTGGGGATGTATGAGGCAGGATCCGATCCTGCAGATAGCTATACTATTCACAGTGCTTTACAGCCCTCTCCAAGCATTTTACAGGGTCAGCTTATTGTCCCCAACAATCTGGGTCCTCATTTTGCCAACTTTGGAAAGATGGAAGGCTGTGTCAACCTTGAGCTGGTGAAAATCGAACTTCTGAACTGCTGGCAGCTGGCAGTCAGCAGAAGTAGCCTGTAGTACTGCATTTTAACCATTGTGCCACCATAGCTCAGTCAAAAAGTAAATTAAAGTGAAGCATATTTACCTACCCTGTTTTCCCCAAAATAAGACCTCCCCAGATAATAAGTCAAATCAGGCTTTTGAATGCATGTGCTAAAATAAGCTCTCCCCTGAAAATAAGCCCTCCCTGAAAATATTACAACACAGCAGCAGCCATGAGGTGACCACACTCTCTACGTCCTGCACCTCAAAAATAATAAGACTACTCCAAAAATAAGGCCAAGTGTTTACTTCAGGGGTCAAAAGAAAATGAGACCCTTATAAAGACCCTTACACGGTAGTGAATCACTTTTGTCTTTTTAGAAGTTTAGGGGCGTTTGCATGTTGTAGCCTATGATATTGTCTTTTGACTGCAGTTTACATAATAGTGCAGATGTTTCATTACTCAAACTGGGTAACATCAGTTCACATAATCTTCAGAAGGAGGAAAGGCAACAATGTGTGTTGTGTATTATGTTTGTGCCTGTGTGTTTAGGGGCATGTGCAGATGCTCTTTGAACAGGGATTTTAAAGAAGTAGGGTAGAACTTTTGGACTCCATTTTTCTTTCCATAAAGTGTCACAGTGAAAACCATTGTCTGCATGAATCTGATCTTTGTAATATATACACATCCTGTCATCTGAATATCTTTTCCAAAGCCTTAGCCAATAAGTGCTCACAATATTATGAAATACTGATTCCTTTACTGTTGACAGTTGATCCTGAGAAGCAGAATTTATTTACCACTTCAATTAGTTTCACTGTGAATTTTCAGGCTAGTTGCTGTCCCTATTGTTGTTAGTTTGGTCTACTTTATCATTCATCTCATTTTTCATTATATTCCTTAAGGTCCATTGATGGAATTTGCAGATCATTTTCAATATCATTGTAATGTTGTCAATATAGTGTATGTTTTTGATGTTTCTTTCTCCAACTTTAATGCTACAACAAAAATTTCTAATTCAGCCTTCAAAGAAGAAAGAACTACCTATTTTACTATCCAGAGTGTGAGTTCCATTCCCATATAGACGTTTTGCATGAAGACAATGAGATATTCTGGGATTCTCATTTCCTATAGATATTCCACAGCTTAATGTGATTTATATAATTAATGGCTTTTCCATGTTAAGTGTATCCCATTTTGAATTTGTTTTGGTAGTATTTAGCTTTCTGAACTACCCAGTGAGGAATGTGTCTTATTCCTTTACAGTTTCTAAAGCCTGCTTGAACATCATTCACATCAAATGATACTAAGGATTATATAATACAACATTTTGCACATGTTTGGTCTGTTAACTCTCCTTTCTTTGCTATTGGTATGTAGGTTGATCTCTCTCAACCACTTCGCTGTACAGATTTGCTGACAGAGTTTGTTAAGAACCTTTAATGATTCTTCCTCTATTGCTTGTCATATTTCTGTAGCTCTTTCCATCAATTCCTGCAGCTTTTTTATTTAGTAATGAATCAGTTCTCATCTAAATCATCTTTTAGCACTAGACACTCTTGTAAGTAAGGAAAATGTTCTAGGGCATTTGTGATTTCGATATTTCTACTGACAGCTTTTCAGTTTACTTCTTCAGTTTTTGAGTCAGTTACAAATTTTCTATCCATGTAGTTTTCTTGATAAAATATAGGAGTGCCTTCTCCTGACCAGTATGAAATTATGCGTTTTCCTTAACTTCCTCCAGCATCTTATATTTTTGCTGCTTGATAGAAGTCTTAGCTTGCTTTGTCTGGGAGATTGGGATTATCTTTATACTTTGAGGTACACTGCTGGGAATATATATTCCTGGCATACTGCATATTCCTGTGATTCATTGTTCATCCACTACATCCCTTTCCATGATGAGGTAGGATAGCAGGATTAAAGAGGGATTGGATCATTATTCTCTTTATAAATTAAGTATGTGATATTGATTTATCTCATTCATTACTTGTGCTAATGTTGTTAATGGTTTAACCAATATTTCTTTAAAGTGTTTATCATTTATTTTATATTTATTTATTTATAAGATTTATAAGGCTACCCAACTCAACCAGCGGGTAGCATATGGCATAATAACAAATAATAAATCAAAGAAAAAACATAATATACAGGAAGGAAGGTATCTGGGCCAGAAACTTTGTTTAATTTTAGTCTTACAATCTTCTCTTTTCTTTTTGCTTTGGTTAATTGATTTATTCAATGCTTCCAACTGAATCTATTTCAGTTTTGTACATTGTTTATTTCTCACATAAATGCTTTACTAGAGTTTCATATTTTATATAGACATTTCTAACACATATTAGTCCAAAGTAAAATGCTTATTCCAGGCTAATTTCAATTTTATATCATGCAAAGTATTGAGTCATTCAACCTTAATCTTTTACTCCAGAATAGATCTGTTTTGTTTTTCTAACTGAGGATTGCAAGCTGCAGTTTCTACATCTTGATGTGTTACTCTACAATAAAGTATAAATCCAATACACATCTATCTTTCTAGAATGAGTTTTATAACATGGATAATAATAGCTGCCTTTCTGAGATTCCAATAGCTCTAAGAATAGAAGAAATAGAAATATGCTATTTACAGCATTCATTGACAGTATAGGATATTTCCTATATCTGTCAGATTTATCAACTTGTGGTTTATACTCTGTTCATACCTTTAAATATTATTTAATTTATTCTCCTCCTGAAAAGATTGTAGGAAATGTTAATAAAATTTGCCTTTTCTCTTCTGATTTGTCACAAATTGGAATATCAATATTTCCCCTGATTTGTCAATGATTTATTTTTCCAATGTCCATGGTAGCTTTTTATGTAAATTGCTTCACCATTTTCTCCTAGATGCAACATGCTGCATGTACATGGTCTAATCCAGTGACGACTAACCTTTTTTGGCTCATGTGCCAAAAGCAGGGAAAGTGCAGGGGAGTCGTCCGCGGGCATGGCACACCCATAATGCTATGTGCGCGACCCCCTGCTTTTGGCATGCTTTTTTCGCCCTCCCCAGGCTCCAGAGGCTTTCTAGGACCCTGGGGAGGGTAAAAACAGCCTCCCTTCCCCACCTCCAGTGGGCGAAAAATGGCCTCAAAAGAAGGCCTAAATCAGCATGCACGCTGGAGCTGGCAGGACAACACCTCACTTGCCCTAAGAAATGGTTCCATGTGCCACCTGTGGCACCCCGTGCCATAGGTTTACCATCACGGGTCTAATCCATTATATTTCAACAGAATCAGATTATGCTTTTTGATACATGAGGGAATATTATATTAGCTTTCCCTTTTTTAACTGAAAAAACTTCCTTTTTGAATGGGTTGTTCTAACCATTAATATTTATTGAGATTATCTTAGTGTTATTGGAACCGTAATTTATGGTGGCCCTGGTGTTGTCTGTTTTAGATTATTGCGCCTATTGGATTTCATGGATTCTACCGGTATTACTGGTAGATAACTTTTTATCCACTTTCAATTTTTTATTCCACTCTCTTGTCAACTTACTTCTAGTATAGATTCTTAAATACTGGATGTCATTTTAACAAATAAGTTCCACAAAAATTTCTCCTTCAGGCTGCCACTTAATTTATTCTATATGCTTTTGGAATCTCAGTAATCCCTTTTTTTAACAAAACCCAGATAATCTCAAAACAGATTTTTTATATTTCCATGCACATATTTCCCTCTGAAATCCTCTGCTCATGGTCACTTGTACTTTGGCCATGACACATATATGTGATTACAATGTGCTTTATATGAAGCTCGTCTTAATGGGCACTTGGAAGCTGCAATTGGTCCAGAATGTGATATACATGTTGGAATGGGCATGCCTTAGTATGTAGAGAGTTTAATTGAGTGACTTTGGACCAGTCACTCTCTTAGCCCAACTCATCTCACAGGATTGTTGTGGGGAAAAAGAGGAGACAGGAGTATGATAACTTTTCTTGAATTAACTGCCTTGAATTATACATAACAGGTGGGGGATAAGGAATAAAAATCATAAGAAGAATAATGATGCCTCTGCTTCCAAACTTCAGTGGTTGTCAGTAAACTGCTAGGTGCAACTCAAGGAACTTATTCTTGTCTTTAAAGCTGTAAATGGACTGATTATTTGGAGAACCATATGTTTACCATAGTTTCCCCAGTTGCAATGTATGACTGTGAAAGTTGGACCATAAGAAAGGCTGAGCGCCAAAGAATTGAGGCCTTTGAACTATGGTGCTGGAGCAGACTCCTGCAAGTTCCTTGGACTGAAAGACAATCAAACCAATCAGTCCTAGAGGAGATCAACCTTGACTGCTCTTTAGAAGGCCATCCTGAAGATGAAACTTAAATACTTTGGCCACCTAATGAGAAGGACAGACTCACTGGAGAAGAGCCTAATGCTAGCAAAGATTGAGGGCAAAAGAAGAAAGGGATGATAGAGATTGAGGTGGCTGGATGGAGTCACTGAAGCAGTTGGCACGATCCTAAATGGACTCCGGGGGATGGTAGAGGACAGGAAGGCCTGGAGGAACATTGAGGTTGTGATGGATCAGACACAGCTTCGCAACTAACCATGGTTTCTCTCCATCTTATCAATTCAGATACAGGATGAAGACCTGGCTTGCTCCAGGTCTCGTCCATTAAACAATGCTGTTTCATGGGATCCCAGAAGCAAGTCTTTCCTGTTACAGTGCTTGGTTTCTGGAATAGCATCCATTTGAGCAATCTTGTCCTGCACTCCTTCAAGCAGCCTTTGAAAACCTGGCTTCAGATCTTTGTTTAGGTGAATGGGATGGCCCATGTTTGAAGATGATTGTGAGGCGTTCCCATTATGTTTCTGTTGATTAATTGTTTTTTTTAAGGTCAGTAAAATCAGGACACAGATTGTTGGGGGCAATATTTAAAGACAGCTTTTAATTGGTTTTATTGGTTTTATTTAAGAGTTTTTATCTGGATTTTAGAACGGGCCCCAATTTAATATCTGCGGGATCGCATCCTGCCCCATACATCCCTGCGGCCGATCCGCTCCCACAGAAAGGGACTTCTCCGGGTGCCGTCCACCAGGCTATGCCAGCGGAAGGGCCTTCTCTGTGGTGGGCACGACCCTTTGGAACGACCTTCCCCCCGAAATCAGAACAACCACGGACCTCCGCTCCTTCCGTCAAAAATTAAAAATACATTTCTTCTGCTTGGCCGGCCTGGGATAACTTAACTGTTTTTAGGGTTTTTTAGGGGTTTGTCTTAGTTTTAACATGGGATTTTAGCGCAGTGTTTTAGTTTAATTCTTTTTTAATACTGTATTGTTTGTGGTTTTATATGTATTCTTAATTTCCCTGTGCCCCGCCTCGAGTCCCTTTGGGGACAGAGAGCGGGTTATAAATTAAATTTTTATTTTTTATTTTTTAATATTATTTTAAAGTATTTTATGTATCGATGTCTTTTGTATGTTTTTATTGATGCCTGTTCACCGCCCTGAGTCCCGCAAGGGAGAAGGGCAGTATACAAATTTAATAATAAACATAAACATAATAATAAACATAAATATGCTGACTCTGTAAACTGCTTAGAGAAGGCTGTAAAACACTGTAAAGCGGTATATAAATCTAAGTACTATTGCTATTTATTTTTCACTGTCCAAAGTCCTCTGAGTTGAACATCCTTACAAATGCTATTTAGAATTTCTTCCTCTCTCCTTCTCCATGTCCCTTTCTGCATCCTGGACTCCAGAAACTGGAAGAAAAGAGCAATGCGCAGATGCATTACTTTCCCTGTGTGCAGATGGAAATAAGTGATAGGAAGGAAATGGGGTCTTCCTGCTCCATTCAATTTTTAAATTATAAAAGAAAACATTTTCGCCTTGAACCGCAGAAGAATATATGAGTTTATGTTAATTTAGTCTTTTGGTATGTCTCTGCCCCTAACAAATATATTTTAAAATTAATTTTAAAATTCTTCTGAAAAAAAATAATTTGTTTCCTTTTGTACATAATGGATTGTCGCTGCAGGGTTCAAACAAATGGTTTCTGTGTTGTTGATGAATCTCTCCTGTACTTCCTCTTTTCTGTTTTCCACTTACACTGTTAAAGCATGAATCAGAAACTAGTAAACAGTAGCAAGGAAGGATTGGGTGAATATGTCGCCAGTGATAGAATAGCCCAATAATTACTATGAAAAACCTATATATGGTAGTGATAATAACAATAACAATGATACATGCAATAAAAAAATGTTCTGCACATGCACAGCAGCAGAAGACAAGATTGCAGAGCCTATGGCGCTGCCTGAAGAACCAGTTTGGGGGTGTGGCTGCTGGTTCAAGTGACCCAGGCTGCCAATCCACTATCAGTTCGGCTGAACCTGTCTGAAGTGGTAGGAACCCGCCACTGAGATATATAAAATTTTAGATGTTATTGTTTAAAAAAATGATACCTCTCACTGGAAGAATAAAATTGAAGAAATGGCTGAACTCTATACACACCAAATACTCTTGAATAAATATATAAAATTGTGTTTAAATTGCACAGACGTTGTTAATAAAATATATTTTGCAGTAAAAAGGGAAGGACAAGTGCTATTTAATGTTGCCTGTGTAAAATGGAACACGTGAATAACATTTAGCCCAACTTTACAGCATACATTTGGATTGATTTGTTTGCTGAATCTATAACAGTTGCTTGTTGAGTTGACTCAAATCTTGTACAGCAATGTGGTCTTTGTGGGCTTCAGGAAGCTTTGACTCAAGACCTATAAAGTATTTCCATATTGTGATGATGTGTGGCGGGGGAGGGCAGAAGGAGAGCGAGAAATACAGATACATATAATATTTCATTACATCCTGCGGTAAAGTTACTCCCATGATGAATTGCAAAATAGGAGGAAAAAGCGATTTAAATTATAATGAAGTGATAGATCATTCACAGTACATTAGTTTTAACCATGAGATTGTATAATGAGTATTATCCTGAAAGGCTAAGAGCTAATGTGGTGAGCAGCTCCCCATAAGCGCTTTGTGATTTCCTGGATCTTTTACTATTTTTTCTTTCTTTTTTTAGGAAGGGGATTATGTTGAAAACCCAGGTTTTTAGGACTTGGGGTCTACTTTGATATTCCTTATATTTCTTCACCTATCCTTTCCCCCTTCTCTTTTTCCCTAAATGAATCAACTTCCATACTCATTAACTATCCCCTGGGTAGTCATTATATCTACCTGCTCTATTTTACTCTGAGCTCGTCCCCACATCTATAGTCAGATCTCTTTTCATGACTGATATAACCACTTGGAAGTTTCCCCTTCTTAAGATGGCAATGAAGATGAAAAAGCAGAATAAAGCCATGTTAAATGTAGAACCACAAAAATAGATAAAGGGCTGCACAGATTGTCTTTGATACAGATCCTCTTTTTGGATTTTTTCTTACATTGATAGAAGAACAGTATTTCAAAATGGTGTGTGTGTGTGTGTGTGTGTGTGTGTGTGTGTGTGTGTGTGTGTGTGTGTAATTAGGAATCCTTTCCCCTCATGACTATGTGCTCAGCTAGGACCGAGTTATGTCTACTGATTCCTACCTTGAATAGTATCTTTGTTCATTGGACGATTTGCTAAAGGATAGGTATTTTATCTGCAAGCAACCACTCTTGAATCTATTGCCAAGTATAGCAATATTATCTGTTATATGTACATATGTTTTGAGTTTTAGATCACATGCATAACCTGTTAACAAACCCCAATTAGTGGTTTAGAAACCGCAGCTTTTCTACTGTTCAGGAGAAAGATCACAAGACACGAGTGGGATATTAGCAGTCATATGAGCTGTATGATGGTGAAGCAAATTATGAAAATATACCGAAAAGAATCTACAAAATTATTGATAAAACAAAAATGTTATGAATCAAGCAAATGAAAGTTGGCATTTACTTCACTTGGACTTATACAAAAAAGTGTTTCTTAGATGGTATGAATACACTGCAGGATTGTCACAATTGCTACATTATTCAGTGGCTACAATATTATGGCTGCCTAACTAATATTTGCAATTTGCTTAGTCATTCAGTCATGACTTAGTTTCATGGTTGTGGCTCTTGAAGTGCCAAAATGAAGACATTGCTTTTTTTTAAAAAATGGCAAATTTTGAATCAGATGCTGGGTAAGGGAGTAATAAATCAGTTTATGCTATAATTTGCAACCTGTAGAAAAAAATAACTAGATATATTTTTCCATATCCTTGTAGTCCAACCCTATGTATGCTTACTTGACTGAACAGTTTATTTTATTATGTATATTAGGATTGAAGTACTTAGCTGCATAATATATGTCCGTATAAATTGATAGAACCTGTCATCTGAATCATGTCCCTAAGAGATAATTTTATGGGATATCTCTTGAATACGGTTGCAATTGTATTACATTTTAAGTTTTCTGTAGCAGCTTGGGATAGTAAGGGGACATAAAAAGGCTGAAGAAGGGAGAGAATTTGCATACTCAATGTTTTTCATTGTTTTGCTTATGTATAGATTAATATTATAGATTTATGTATAGATTAATAATAATAATAATAATAATAATTATAATAATAATAATAATAATAATAATAATAATAATAAATTTTATTTATAACCCGCTCTCTCTCCCCAAAGGGACTCGAGGCGGGGCACAGGAAAATTAAAAACAATAAACACAAACAGAGTACAAAATTTAAAATGACAATTAAACATATCCTGCGCTAAAAACATCTATAAAAACTAAAAACTGTCCCTAAAACCCCTTAACACTATAACTTAATTAAAATTACCCTAGGCCAGCCAAACGGAAGAAATGTGTTTTTAAAAGCTGTCGGAAGGAGCGAAGGTCTGTGGTTGTTCTGATTTTGGGGGGAAGGTTGTTCCAGAGGGTCGGGCCCGCCACAGAGAAGGCCCTTCCCCTGGACGTCGCCCGCTGGCACAGCCTAGTGGACGGCACCCGGAGAAGTCCCTCTCTGTGGGAGCGAATCGGTCGCAGGGATGTATGAGGCAGAATGCGATCCCGCAGATAGCTAGGTCCCGTGCCATGGAGCGCTTTAAAGATGGTAACTAACACCTATAATATTATAGGGCCTGTTCTTACACCAGTATTTACAAGACTAATATTAAATGTAGTGCAACAAATGAGATGTAATCAGTAAATGTGAGATAAAACTATATATAATTTATTTATTTTATTTTAGTTATCAAGTTTAGACACCGCCAAGTGACTCTGGGTGCTTCACAGATTCAAAGGTCATAAAATCATTTATTTATTTATTTTTATTTTATTAAATTAAAAGGGACTCGGGGCGGTGCACAGGAGATTAAAATAGAGAATATAAAACATAGCAATAATAAATATTAAAAAACAATTAAATACCAAACCCTGTGCTAAAATCTTAAAAACTCTTACCCCTAAAAATCCAATTAAAAACAATTTAAAATTCAGTCAGCGAGCTTGATAGTGTGGATTAGGCCAGGCCGGCAAGATGGAAGAAATATGTCTTCAATTTTTGGCGGAAGGAGCGGAGGTCCGTGATAGTTCTGAGTTCAGGGGGTAGGTCGTTCCAGAGGGTTGGGCCTGCCACAGAGAAGGCCCTTCCCCTGGGCGTCCCCCACTGGCACTGCCTAGTGGACGGCACCCAGAGAAGTCCTTCTCTGTGGGAGCGAATCAGCCGAAGGGATGTAAATCATCATGAAGATACAGTTAAAACAGAATAAAAACAGATAAAAGCAAGGATTAAAAGCAGATGGAGAGCTACCAGGCCATCACCTATCCCCAAGGTTGCATGCTGCTCTTCTCTCCCCTCACAAGTTGGCAGACCCAGGTCTTCACACTCTCCAGAAGGCCAAGAAGGTGGGAGCCAACGTCCCCTAAGGGAACAAGAAGTTTTATAGAGCAAGAGCAAGGTAGAGAAGGCTCTATTCCTAGAATTCCTGGAATTATTTAATCAATAGGGTTTGTAACATACGGCCTTTGCCTGACCAGATGTAACAGGTTGATGTATTCGGGACAAGATGCGGGACAAGATGGTTCCTCAGGTAACCTGGTCCCATGCCATGAAGGGCTTTAAAGGTATTAACCAATGTCTTAAATTGGATCCAGAAGCAGACTGTCTGACACCCAATGCAGCTCACGTAGCAGAGGTTTACATATGCAGTCTTTGGGGTACTCATGAAGCTGCATTCTTTGTTAGCTGCAGCTTTTTGTATATTCCTCATTGGTAGACCTATTAGAGTGCATTGCAGTAATCTATACGAGAGATGACAGGACATGAGTAGAATGGCATTCGGGAAGAGGCATAACTGGTGCACATTTTTAAATTAAGCATAGGTCCTCCTAACTATGACAGTCACCTGGTCCTTCAGTAGGAGTTATGAGTCCAAAAGCAACCACAGATTACACACTGGGTCCACCTGGAGCAGTACAACCCCATTCAAGACTAAGGATAATAAATCCACAGGTACAAATTGACAGTCCCTCTTCTTGCCTGTGTTCAGCTGAAGCCTGTGGTTTCCCATCCAGACCTCCACAGCTTCCAGATACTGCAAAAGAACATCTGTACTTTGCTTAATTAATTAAGGTAGCGTTATCGTGATACAACTTTCCAACAACAATAATGGAATAATAATAATAAAATAATAGAGCTTAATAGAATTATAAAGGGGGGAATCATTTACAATTTTAGCAAAAAAAGTTTAGCATAAAAAATCCTACAAAAAGAAAAGAACATTCAGGCCAATCAACACTTTAAGTTAACACTAACACAACTAACATAAAACTGATATATATTTTGAATATTATAATACAACCTACAGCATACTCCAATTAATATTCATATGAACGAATGTAAAAAGAAATGTTATGAGTAAGCCTTGAGTTTACCGAGGTAGGTTGGATAAGGAAATTTAACTCTTTCTACCCCCAGATTGATAGTTGTAATGCAGTGGAGTTATGGGAGGTGCCTTAAAAAGCTGGTAGTGGCTTTGATAAGACACATTAAAAAAAATAATAGTAATAGGGGAGAAACATCATCCAATCTCCACAGCATCCCAAAACTTCACATTTTCCCAAGTTGCTATTCATCTAACAACAACTTGCACATTTTTACTGTTCATAGCAAATAATATTGCATCTCATTTGGCCATTGTTGTACACCTTTCTTTCAGGCTTGTAAAAGATGCTTGCTTGGTTTCAGTATATGCAACTTTAAGCCACTAGCCACTTTATTCTTCTTACAGCTTTGAGGGGAGGGGAATATCAGTTCTGCAATAGGCTTTGGGTTTGTGTATTTTAAGCCTCTCAACAAGGTTAATCTTTTTTCTAACCCAACTGTCTGAAAGGATGCTTTTGTCTGATTTGTCCTAATAGGATGACACAAGTAGAAAGAACAGAGAAGATACTGTTAAAAAGGTGTGACAGTATGATATCACACTGTGCTAAATCTTTAACCTTTTGTCACTGATTGTACATCCTCTAAGATTGAAGGTTGATGCCTGGGTTGTACTCTCATAATTTTCTCTGCAGAAAATTCCAAGCCTTCCAAAGGACTAGCAGTTTAAAAAGCTTTGTGTTACACCTTCTTTATCTCAGTAGGATTAAGTCAACTCTAAAACATTTCAGCCTATAATACAATAGGTAATGTTGCATTTATATTATTTAATAAGATTTGCTGTCTGCCTCACTTTTAGGGGTATAGTCTATATCAGAATGGACATGCATTTCTTCCTTCCTTCCTGGGAATAGGAATAGAGGAGGGGTCTCAGTGTGTTGTGAAGATCTGTCCTTTAGATTTGGGCTGGAAAATAGTGAAGCAGCCTGTGGTCTTCTGGGAAGGAAATGACAAAACATGATTTGTGATGACACAGAACAAACTCTACTCCTTTTCATACTTGAAGTGTGATAATCAGATGTAAGAGGTAAGGATTGTCTCATGACGTCACAACATATTTTTTATTATTTTGATGAAATTTTGGCTGGCTAAGGATGCTCCTCAGGCAGCCATCCCTTCTTTTTCTTTCTATGCCAAAGTGCAAAATTGATGGTAGGGATTCTGTTAGGTAGGAATTTACAGCTCTTTTGCAAGAAAATGAGCTTTATAAATCAATAGGTGTACCTCTTTCTTGTGTTTTATTGCTCTCCTTTTACTTCACAGTTGAATTTCCAGTTGATAATCTTTGGAAAAAAATGGGAAGAATCTGATTTGAACTCAAAACCACCTCTTTGAACAAATATCTTGAGTTGGCCTAGTGGCTAAAGCACCAGGCTAGAAACCAAGGAAAACTTCTCACCCATTTTAGGCATAAAAGCTGGTATAACTTTGAGCCAGTAACTCTCCTTCAATTCATCTCATTTCAAATTGAGCAATTTTAACGAAACTTGGTACACAGATGACTTACTCTGTGGAAACAAATACTGTGGGGGTAAGATGCCCCTAAAGCCCTTGGGGGTGGGGGGGGTGTTTTGTTAAGATACAGGCTGTTGTGCCTTAAAATAGCTTCTACTGTACTGACTACAATGACAATAAAGATTATACTTACTTACTTGTTGTGGTAACAGCTGCACAGTACTCTTCAAGGGGGCTCTCTCTGGTAAGGGAAAGAATCAAATATTAGAAATTACTCTTCTGGGAGCACGGGGGAAACATTTTTAATTAATTTAATTGTCGCAGAAATCAGGGCTTAGGAAGTTGCTCTTGTAGGCTTCACAGGACTCCACAAGGCTCCCTTTGGTAAGGGGGAAAATCCAACATTAGATATTATGTTTAGTCTGTACATTTCTTCCCCTATAAATAAATACCTGAGCAACGGAGGGTTATCAGCTAGTTAATTATAAAAAATAATAATGGTGGAGTAAAAAAAACAAAAAAGTGTTTCATATTCAGAACATATCCCCATTAAATTTTCTCTTGATACCACTGTGTAGTATTTATTTGCATGTATGTCTGATAAGAGTTTCTTTAATTTAATGATGACAGGGAAATTGGTCAGAAAGTCACTCTGTCCAATACAATAATATTGGAAATAACTGAACTGGATATCATTGGATATCAAGTAAAATTGCCAACTGACTTTTCCATATTCATTCAGAAATATGTGATTTAAACAATTGCAAGGTTTTATTAGGCTTTAAACCACTGAAAGTAGACAAATTTTATTATTTAGAAATTTTGTAGATGGTTGATGAAACGAATAGAAGAACTATTCTAGTTATGAAGTGGGGGAAGGAATATATTCTGATTTTTATGATGTCACCAGAATGACTGAGGATAGAGAATTAAATTCACACTAAGCTTTCCATGTTTAACTCCGTTAATACATGGATTTTTAATGATACATCTTTTCTAAAGTTCAACAGCAAAATTATAAAAAGCTGCTTTGACTGACTAGCTAAAGTCAGAGATGTTTAAAAGATACCATCTTCTTTAATGTAAATGCAAAGTTTATAATTTTTCTAGCAACAATAAATGAGTAATTTATCACTGCTTTGTGTTTCATGTGTCTACTTCACACACACACACAGTTACACTATTTTCTGGTGATGGTTTAACCATATCCAATCTTGCTTAGTTTTTTTTCTTGTATCAAATGACATCAGTTTGGAGCTGCTATTTAAATTGGGCAATGAGTTGCTTTAAGCTCACAAAATAAATCTGTATATTGTATATTCATATTTATGAATAGTTCTTTTAAAACTTGAAGTCCACAATAGATATTTTGTAATTTTTCAATTACAATGTTAATGTATTGCACTACGTAAAATTATATGCTCAAGGAAAATAAATCTAAAGACACTGTGAAAACAAACCTGCAGCTGAACGGCAATATTCCCTATTTTTTGTGCCAAGTACCATTATTTGTATGGTTGTGTTTTTTTTAAAACAATGGACCGGCAGCTACCATAAAACAAGCAGTCTACATTTAAAAAGAATTTTCTCACTTGGAATAAAGTCAGTTGAACTGTAATTAGTTACCTGATTAACAGAAGTCCAATTTTTTTAAAGGCTATTTTGCTTTGTTTCCCCCAAGGTGCATTCAGACTTTTCCTTCAGCTACTGACTTTCAAGCAACAGTAAACTGGGTATACAGTTAACTGTTGGAGCAGAACTCCAAAGTCATAAGTAATTATGAAGAGTTTTCCAGATTATTAGCTGTTTCAGGAGCTGCAGTCATTAGAGATGGAATAGTCCATTAGACATTTCTGTTCCTAGCTACTCTTCTGAATTGATTCTGATAGAAAACAGCCCACCGTTTTAATCAATACTGTAATTATTCTCATTGATGGATTGTTTTACAATCACTCCTATCGTTGATGCTCAGGAGGCATCAAGTCTGCCCATTGCATGGAATAATGCGCTACAAATATCTGATTCGAATCCACACATTATTGAGGCTGGGATGACAAGCGTGAAATTAATAGTTCCACTTCATGTAAGACCTGCATTCTTCTTTTGAGAGAGTAATTTGTTGCTGTTATGCATTCTAGAAACAATAAAGCTTCTTGCTGTTAGGCTTTTCTAACCCCTGTTTTGATTATCTAACAGCTTTTCTTTGGATTTCAGGCAGCATATTTTAAAAATATAGATCACTGTGGTTATTTAGCAATTAGAAAAACCCTATTGGTGGGGCAAAGTTAAACACAATATAGAGGATATATGAAATATCATCTGTAAGGATTAGATAGAAAAAGGGCAGGAGACCCCATGTACATGCGTTTTCATTCTCCAAACTGCAAAATAATTATACATCATTTTAATTTTTTTTTATTTAAAAAATATTTTTATTAGGTAAACATTAAAAACGTTGGACATAGTGCGGCATTTTTGGCATAGTCATTTCCAGAGAGTTCTTTGATCTTAGAACAATAACAGTTTATATCCATTACATAGGTATGTATAATTGGTCAAATTACCTACCCATTAGTTCATTTCATTATAATGTTACTATCAATACATATACATATCCAGTTCCTACCAATCATAAAATATTCATATCATATTTCCAATTCTTAACTTATACGTGTTTTTCTGTCTCGGCCTTCTTCCCTCGTTCTTAAGCATTGGTATCATTTATCCCAGATTTCATGGTATTCTGTCTCACCCTTTTATTTTAATTAAGTATTTGGATCTTGTTTTCTTCTATTCATTTGTGTCCAATTCTTGGATGCTACCAAGATAGGTCTTTGAAATTTTCTAGGTAAGCTCTCTCAGAAGTGGTTTGCCATTGCCACCTTCCGAGGGCTGTAAGATATTATTTATAGATATTTGTATAAGAGCAAAGAGTCTATGGGGAAAGACTCTTTGGGTGTCATTATACTCTAACAGCATACATTTTTCAGGGCTATGAGAGTGGGAATTAGTGTAAAGGTTTTTAGCAGCAATTGACATTATTTTACTTTAACTAATTGTTGTGAAAAAGATTGTCTATGAAAATATGAAGGGGAGTAATACGGCAGTGAAAAATGTTGTATAAAAATGTTGACTGGATTTGCTGACTCACTGTCAAGCTGTATTACAATACAATACAATAGCAGAGTTGGAAGGGACCTTGTAGGTCTTCTAGTCCAACCCCCTGCGTGGGCAGGAACCTTATACTATTTCAGACAAATGGCTATCTAACATCTTTTTAAAGACTTCCAGGGTTGATCAATTGATCAATTCAGTTCTAGTTAAGAGAATCAACTTGAATTTATCAAATAGTAGAGAAGAGCAGTGGCTCAGTGGTTAAGATGCTGAGCTCGTCGATCAGAAAAATCGGCAGTTTGGTGATTCAAATCCCAAGTGCCGTGTAATGGAACTCACTCCATTACACGGCACTTGGGATTTGGACCACCAAACTGCCGATTTTTCTGATCGACGAGCTCAGCATCTTAACCACTGAGCCACTGCTCTTCTCTACTATTTGATAAATTCAAGTTGATTCTCTTAACTAGAACTGAATTAACCACTGAGCCACTGCTACTTGTCCCAGCTTCTGTCAACCTAGCAGTTCAAAAGCATGTAAAATGCAGGTAGAAAAATAGGAACCACCGTTGGTGTGACGGTAACAGCATTCCATGCGCCTTCGGCATTTAGTCATACCGGTCACATGACCATGGAGATGTCTTTGGACAGTGCTGGCTCTTTGGCTTTGTAATGGAGATGAGCACAGCCCCCTAGAGTCAGGAACGACTAGCCCATATGTGCAAAGGGAACCTTTACTTTTTTAGAGAAGAGCTTTATCTCTTATTAGAAAAAAATATACTATAATATGGGGTTTAATGTTTGCCAGTTAGTGAACTGAGTAAAATTCTATATAATGTACAGATTTTGCATTTCTTAGGGGTCAGAAAAAAATACTAAATATCAAGCCAAGGTATTACATCTTGCAATGATATTAATGTATAGTTTATTTGGCAGTGTTTATTAGTACAACATTATATAGTATAGATGGAGAAATAGCTGAATTTATATTTATCTCATTTTCTCATTTTTTCAGTCTTAAATTTATTCCATTCCATTTCTGCACAAGCTTGGGCACACGGCTACAACAGTGTTATGTATATTTGTGTAAATTTGTGTATGATATATATACAAGTATGACATATATGTGTGTGTGTGTGTGTATGTGTGTGTGTGTGTATAAAGAGATAAACTCTGTAGCCAAAACCCTCATATACAGAACCAAACGCCTAGCTGACAAAGACCACCTGAAAACTGAATTACACTTTCTCACAAACGCATTAATATCCAATGGATTCCAAAGAAAAACCATTACCAACCTAATCCAAAAAGAGACACCCCCCCAAGAGCCAAGACACAGAACAGGAAAATGGCATTGCCCTCCTCCCTTACATCAAAGGCACCACAGACAAAATTAGCAAAATTCTCTACAAGCACAATATCAACACAGCCTTCAACACTGACCAAAAAATAACCAATATCCTAAGAAATCCCAAAGACAAGATCCAGCTAGAAACCCAAGGAGTCTACAAAATTCCATGTAAAATCTGCCCTGCAACTTACTTAGGACAAATCAATAGAAGAATAAATGCACGCATCGCAGAACATAAGAATGCAGTAAAAAATCATCTTAAAACCTCATCTCTCTATCAACATTTCAAAGCTACAGGACATTGACTTTCAAGGAACTAAATTGATCTCCAAGGCTGAACATCTGAACAGGAGAATAATCAGAGAAGCCATCGAAATAGAGAAACAACCTAACAATATGAACAAATGTGATGACACCTCCCACCTACTAGACATCTGGAAACAGCACTGACCAACAGACGAGCCCCATCCTCCACCCAAGCCATTGAAATTCAAAATAACGAGAAAACATACAAATAGGACCAATCAGCATCAATCTACCAATCATGATACAACTGCACAGCCAATAAACCCACCCACAACAACAGAGTCAGCACTCCACCCCCCCCCCCCACCACCAAGATTTAAGGAAGGGTGGCATCTTCGTAGCCACAGACCGAAGCCTGAAGATGGCAAGTGAGATCTTGCTGAAACTTTGCAAAAACAATCTCATTCTTACATGGGAAAACACCTGAATACAACAAGACCAGCATACCTACACCCGTGAAAATCTACGAAAACAAATATCTTACCTCTATGGGGAGGAAACCTTTCTGCTCACCAAGACCTACAAAAAGCTTGAAGTGCGAAGAGTCACCATCTGGTGTGACCTCACATTCCTACGAAACTGCCGAGACAAAAGCCTCATCCCCACATACTTCCAACTAAAATTCCATTCTAAAACCTCAGCCATCGAAAAGAACCTGAAAAGAACTGAATTAACTCTAATCAGAAACGAACTTCACAAGAAAAGATTCTTGTTAGACCGAACAAACCAAGATCTATTCAAACTCCACCTCAATCTCAGCAACAAAATTCACCCAACACTCTGGGACAAACTAAAACAACTAGCCTTCTGGAGAGCTGAAACAGAAACTTCCTACAAGACAGAAAAACACACCAACAAACTCCAAAGACTAGAAAAACAACAGAAGCCCAACTCCCCCCCACAGCAACTCATGAAACAAACAGTACACAACATATCAGACAGAAGCCTCACCACAGCTGAAACCAATGTCTTTTCCAGAGGATTCAACTTTGCAGTCACCCCTAAACCCCACTGAAGACATTGTATGTGGAGTGAAAGCTTCACTCACCAAAATCAACCCAGATGAAGCCAATAAAATCAGACTTGCAAGTGCTCTGCTCCAGCAGTCCACCCAGAAACAACTTACATCCAGAAGAAAGAAAAGCTCCCTCTAACCTGAAGAAAGATAACAACATAATCATTCTCCCAGCAGATAAAGTGGTGATGAATACATTTGATTACCACACCAAACTATCCAGCCTATTCCAAGACCCTGCCTACAAACCTCTAAACAAAGACCCCACTACCTACCTGGAAAAAACCACCAAAGCCAAAATAAAAGCCTCTCCCATCAGTGAAGAGATCCAGCAAAGAATCATCCCCAGAGAGAAATCTTCCAGATGCCCCAAACTCTATGGCCTCCCTAAGATACACAAAGAAGGAACACCATTCAGACCCATAGTCAGTTCCATAGGCTCACCTCTACAGAATCTTACCAAATTCCTCGCAAAAGAATTACAACCCTATGCAGAATCCATCAACTCACAAGTACAAAATTCATTCCACTTCATAGAAACAATAAATAAACAAAATCTACAGCCCAGCGATCTACTCGTGAGTTTTGATGTCATATCCCTCTTCATCCAAGTGCCTATAAAAGAAGGCTTGACAGCTATCCAGAACAAATACAACCCCCCAAGCACATCCTGGATCTGACCAACCACTGTCTAACCAACATATACTTCATTCATAATGGACAAAGATACAAACAGATAGAAGGAGCACCCATGGGATCACCCCTCTCACCCGTCACCGCAAACTTATACATGGAACATTTTGAAACCAACACCTTAGACAAATCTGAACACAAGCCCAAACTCTGGCTCAGATCTGTAGATGACACTTTCATAATTTGGCCACATGGGAAAGAAAAACTGGACAACTTCCTCACACACCTCAACAACCTATACCCCAAAATACAATTCACCATGGAAATAGAAGCTAATAACCAACTTCCTTTTCTAGATGTCCTAATCTACAAAAAACCCAATGGCTCCCTGGGACACACCATCTACCGGAAAAAAACACACACCAACCACTACCTAAATGCACAATCCCATCGCCAAAACCCTCATATACACCATATATATATATATATATATATATATATATATATATATATATATATATATATATATATATATATATATATATATATATATATATATATATATATATATATATATATATATATATATATATATATATATATATACATACACACACACACACACACACAGACACACACACACAAACACACAGACACACACACACAGTGGTACCTCGGTTCACGAACGCCTCTGTTCACGACCAATTCGGTTTACGCCACGAACGGAAAAGTTCGTAAAAATATGCTCCGCTTCACGAACTCCGCTTCGCTTCACGAACTCTGCCTCGCTTCACGAACTCCGCCCTCGCTTCATGAACAGAAAAGTTCGTAAAAATGCTCGGATTCACGAACCCCGCCTCGCTTCACGAACCGGAGCCGCGGACATTTTATCTACGAACGTATTTCCTTTTTGTCACATGGTTGCGACTTCCTTCCTGTACGAACGTTCGTGGAGAGAGACACAGAAAACAACACAGAGAAGCTGACTGCAAAATGGCTCCCAGGAAGCGTGGTGGAAGGAAGGAAGTGCGGAGCAGCAATGCAGGTGACAATGTGCAAACTGGGAATGCAAGTGGTGATATTGTGCAAACTGGGAATGCAGGACTTGATGTGCAACCTGGAATTGCAAGTGGTGATGTGCAACCTGGGAATGCAGGACTTGATGTGCAACCTGGGAATGCAGGAGATGATGTGCAACCTGGAAATGCAAGTGGTGATGTGCAACCTGGGAATGCAGGACTTGATGTGCAACCTGGGAATGCAGGAGATGATGTGCAACCTGGAAATGCAAGTGGTGATGTGCAACCTGGGAATGCAGGAGATGATGTGCAACCTGGGAATGCAGGAGATGATGTGCAACCTGGGAATGCAGGACTTGATGTGCAACCTGGGAATGCAGGAGATGATGTGCAACCTGGAAATGCAGGAGATGATGTGAAACCTGGGAATGCAGGACTTGATGTGCAACCTGGGAATGCAGGTGACAAGGATGTGCAGCGCAAGCATGGTGGAAAGAAGAGAGTGCGGAGGAGCAATGAAAGTGACAGCAAGGCTGGGAAGAAAATAACCATTGAGCTGAAGAAGGAAATTGTAGAAAAGCATGACCGTGGTATTCGTGTGACTGATCTGGCCTCGGAGTACAAGATGCCAAAGTCAACAATCTCGACTATTTTGAAAAGCAAAGCCGCCATCAAAGGAGCTGATGTTGCAAAAGGCGTAACAAGATTAAGCAAGCAGAGGACACAAGTGCTGGAAGAGGTGGAAAAACTTTTGTTGGTGTGGGTGAATGAGAAACAGCTGGCAGGTGATAGCGTTAGTGAAACTATGATCTGTGAGAAAGCCAGGAGATTGCACAGTGATTTAGTGCAAAGAAGCCCCTCTACAAGTGCCACAAGTGACGAATTTAAAGCCAGTAGGGGGTGGTTTGAAAAATTCCGCAGGAGAAGTGGCATCCACAGTGTGATTAGACATGGTGAGGCTTCCAGCTCTGACAAGGCCGCAGCAGAAGCCTACAAGGTAGAATTTGCAGAATTCATGGCGACAGAAGGATACGTCGCTCAACAAGTCTTCAACTGTGATGAAACAGGGCTCTTCTGGAAAAAAATGCCAAACAGAACCTATATCACGCAGGAGGAAAAGGCACTACCAGGGCACAAGCCCATGAAGGACAGATTGACCCTTTTGCTGTGTGCCAACGCAAGCGGCGATCTGAAAATTAAACCACTACTGGTTTACCATTCACAGACCCCTCGTGCATTTAGGCGACAAAATGTCAACAAGGCCAGACTGCCCGTCATGTGGAGATCCAATGCCAAAGCTTGGGTGACAAGGCAATTGTTCATGGAATGGCTGCACGAGGTGTTCGCACCCACCATCAAAAAGTATCTCTCTGATAACCAGCTGCCTGAAAGGTGCCTTCTTCTAATGGACAATGCCCCAGCACACCCTCCAGTCTTGGTGGATGATATGGATGCTGAGTATGACTTCATCAGGGTCAAGTTCCTCCCCCCCAACACAACACCACTTCTGCAACCAATGGACCAGCAAGTCATCTGCAACTTCAAGAAGCTGTACACAAAGGCGCTCTTCACTAGGTGCTATAATGTCACTGAAGAGACGTCCTTGACTTTAAAAGAGTTCTGGAAGAAACATTTCAATGTTGTCCACTGCATTAACCTCATTGACAAAGCCTGGCAAGAGGTCACTCCCCGAACCCTAACTTCAGCCTGGAGGAAACTGTGGCCAGAATGTGCCACTGAACAGGAACATGAACATGACATAGACCTAGAAGGGTCTGACACAGAGGTAGTGGACGAAATTGTGTCCATGGGCAAGAGTATGGGTTGACGGTGCTGATGTGGAAGACCTTGTTGAGGAACATAGGGAGGAGCTGACCACTGAGGAACTTTCTGAACTCCACAGTGAGCAGCGAAAGGCACTTCTTGAGGAGCATTCAACAGAGGAGGAGGAAGAGAGGGAGGAGGTTACCAGTGATGCCATAAAATCCATTATGCTAAAATGGCATGAGTGCCATGATTTTTTTGAAAAGCACCACCCCAACATAACTGTCACGAACAGAGTGTTAAATCTCATGGATGATAATGTGGTCTCTCATTTCCGGAAGGTTTTGCAGCGCAGGAAAAGACAAGTGACATTGGACAGAATTTTCAGCAAAACTGAGCCTGCAGCTAAGAGACAAAGGAGAGAGGAAAGCCCTGAAGAAGATCCCCTTGGTGTCCTTATGGAGGGGGACTCTCCCTACAAACAATAACCGCCTCCCACCTGCCTTCATGCATGCCAGAAGTCATCTCAAGCAAGCTTGTTGTTCTCTCTTTACTGTATACTGTACATTACCATACTGTACAAATGTGTTTTGTAATTTGTTTCATATTTTGGGTGCTTCCATAACCTAAAAACCAGGGCAGAAATGTACAAATGTGTCTTGTAATTTGTTTCATATTTTGGGTGCTTCTATAACCTAAAAACCAGGTCAGAAATGTACAAATGTGTAATTTTTTCATATTTTGGGTACTTCCATAACCTAAAAACCAGGGCAGAAATGTACAAATGTGTCTTGTAATTTGTTTCATATTTTGGGTGCTTCTATAACCTAAAAACCAGGGCAGAACTGTACAAATGTGTAATTTTTTCATATTTTGGGTGCTTCTATAACCTAAAAACCAGGGCAGAACTGTACAAATGTGTAATTTTTTCATATTTTGGGTGCTTCTATAACCTAAAAACCAGGGCAGAACTGTACAAATGTGTAATTTTTTTCATATTTTGGGTGCTTTAAAAACCAAAAAACAAGGTCAGAACGGATTAACCGGATTTACATTGAACCCTATGGGAAACTGTGCCTCTGTTCACGACCAATTCTGTTCGCGAACAGAGTCAGTTCAAGAATCACGACCAAAAAACAAGGTCAGAACGGATTAACCGGATTTACATTGAACCCTATGGGAAATTGTGCCTCGCTTCACGACCAATTCGGATCGTGAACAGAGTCAGTTCACGAATTAAGTTCGTGAACCAAGGTACCACTGTATATATTCCAGCATTTGAGGCAAGCTCTCTATGCCTTGAGCTATCTGGTATCCCTGATATATCAGCCAATTTACAGGACTTTTAAATGAAGAATAATTATCACAGCTCCTGTTCAGAGGTCCCTTTAAGGGGAGGAGACTCAACATCATCCCTCTCTGCCCTTCGACTCAACCCAGAGTCATCCAGACAGAGAACCAAATTAGATTACTGCTGTGTTACATTTTTTAGATATGTGTTAGATTTTTAAGGGCTGAAAATAAAGAGACCAGGATGGATCCATTTCAGGCTTATTAGCCTTCTTCAGCTGGCCATACTCCTTCTACTGGGATTTGAACCAGGGCTTTCCAGCATTTGAGGCAAGCTCTCTATGCCTTGAGCTATCTGGTATCCCTGATATATCAGCCAATTTACAGGACTCTTAAATGAAGAATAATTATCACAGCTCCTGTTCAGAGGTCCCTTTAAGGGGAGGAGACTCAACGTCATCCCTCTATTTATCTTCAATAAATGAAGATAATTATTCTTCATTTAAGAGTCCTGTAAATTGGCTGATGTATCAGGGATACCGGATAGCTCAAGGCATAGAGAGGCTTGCCTCAAATGCTGGAAAGCACCGGTTCAAAATCCCAGTAGAAGGAGTATGGCCAGCTGAAGAAGGCTAATAAGCCTGAAATGGATCCATCCTGGTCTCTTTATTTTCAGCCCTTAAAAATCTAACATATATATATGTTATGGATCCATTTCGGGCTCCTTAGCCCTCTTCAGCTGGCCATACTTTCCTACAGGGATTTGAACTGGTGCTTTCCAGCATTCGAAGCAGGCTTCCCTATGCCTTGAGCTAACCAGCTTCCCTGATTACATCATCCTTTCTACAGGACTTATTGATGAAGTGGATATTTTGTTACAGCTTCCTGTTAGGCCTATTTAAGGGAGGAGACAAACTTGTCAACCTTCTCTGCCCTTCGACTCAACCTAGAGACCATCCAGACAGAGACCTATTAAATTGCTGCTGTCTTTTTAGATATGTGTTAAATTTTTTTAAGGGATGATTAATAATTAATTAAGAGACCAGGATGGATCCATTTCGGGCTCCTTAGCCCTCTTCAGCTGGCCATACTTTCCTACAGGGATTTGAACTGGTGCTTTCCAGCATTCGAAGCAGGCTTCCCTATGCCTTGAGCTAACCAGCTTCCCTGATTACATCATCCTTTCTACAGGACTTATTGCTGTTAGGCCTTAAATAGGCCTAACAGGAAGCTGTAACAAAATATCCACTTCATCAATAAGGGAAGCCTGCTTCGAATGCTGGAAAGCACCAGTTCAAATTCTACACAAACCGAAAAATATCCACCATCCTAGGAAACCCCAAAGAGAAAATAGAGTTAGAAAATCAAGGAGTATATGAAATCCCATGCTCCACCTGCCCCACCACATACATCGGACAAACCAACAGAAGAATAAAGGCACGCATTGAAGAACACAAAAACTCAGTCAGAAAGGAGGAACCAACTTCTTCCCTGGTCCAACACTTCAAAGCCACAGGACATGATATAGACTTTAAAAAGGCCAGAACTATTGCCAAAATTGAACACTATAACAACAGAATAATCAGAGAAGCTATTGAGATAGAAAAGCGGCCACACAGCATGAATAAACGAGATGATACCTCCCGCCTACCAGCCATTTGGAAACCTGCCCTCATTGACAAACGAGTCCCTAACACAAAGAATGATACCAGACCCACACTCACGAAAACCACACAGGATGTCACTATCACACATCCACGCAAAAAGCAAACCCAAACCCACACCGAAGATGACCACAAATCAGAAGCCCGACCACAAACCAGAAGCCAGACCAAAGCTGCATTATTAGCCACTTTAAACCCCTCCATTCCATACATAAAGCAAACTGATGCCCACCACGGAGATGTGGTACGACCACAAACGCGAAGCCAAACAACAGCAATGCAGCTCACCAGGTCAAATTCCTCTGCAACTCGGACTAACACAAGCACAACCAGGCCCCCACCCAAACAGAACACGCCCCCATCCAATCAGAGCACAGCCAAACTCCCATCCAATCAGAGCACAGCCAAACCCCCTACCAATCAGAACACACCTCCACCCAATCAGAATGCAGCCAAGCTCCCATCCAATCAAGTCACACCCCCACTGGCAGTTAAAAAGAGGAACCGGCTGAGATCTCACATTGCTCCTGGAAGCACCAAGCCCGAAGCACCAGCCTGAAGATGATGAATGAGATTTCATCGAAACGCCGTGAAGATACTTCCAATTCTACGCGGGAGAAAACCCGAACAACCAAAGACCTACATACATACATACATACATACATACATACATACATACATACATACATATATATATATATGATCAGCTCATAAAAACTAACACACATATCTAAAAAATTTACACAACATAACGTAACTCATGGTTCTCTGTCTGGATGGTCTCTGGTGATGAGCCGAAAGGCAGAGAAGGAAACAGTAAGTCTCCTCCCTTAATGGGGCCCTAACAGGAAGTTGTGAAAACAATTATCTATCTATCTATCTATCTATCTATCTATCTATCTATCTATCTATCTATCTATCTATCTATCTATCTATCTATCTATCTATCTATCTATCTATCTATCTATCTATCTATCTATCTATCTATCTATCTATCTATCTGCATATGCATGTACTTACTTCTCCTATACATATATACTGTATTTATTATCAAATAAAAATTTTCCACTTTTTTTGCTCATAATGTGTTTTTGTGCACATTTTTGTATGTAGACCTTTTTAAAATATTTACTTTTTTGGAGTTGCAGACTCCCAATTCAGAAGTCAGAGAAGGGCACATATTTTTCATGTATTTATATTTCACATAATTATGTTTATAGAAAAACAGTGATTAGTTATAGGTTTTGGAATGATAAATTTGAAGATAGGATCCAGCCATCCATATATGCTAATTTGTTATTTCATGTATATACTATATTTTTTTATGTATACGTACACTGTCTTTTAAAAAATAAAAAAACACGTGCCTATTTCAGTGTATAATTATGTTCCTGTAGAATGAAAGCTTAAGAAATGCAAATTAATTAAGTTCATATGAAAAAAAATTAATAAATTATTCTACTGCAGCTCTGCAACTACCAATACTTGTGTTTTCTTTAAATATGATTTGATAAGGGCAAAATGCAAGCATACACCACAAGTATGGCTTGTAAATGCTAATTAAAATTCAGTGTAGTTTAAATGCATTCCCTCTGTGGGGTTTCTACATATAATGAAAATTGTTTTAAAGACAAATCCGAGTGATTGGAATTATTTGAATAAAATGCAGTCATTAAATAAAAAGCTTTCTTAGTATTACATCTGAGGCTCAGGTGCGTTGGTGATGAATGAAAGGAACATAAATGAAATTCAGAAGATCTGAAATGAAAGGCTCATTTAAATATACTCTATCAAAACAAATGAGCAAATGCTACAGTACATATCATTTAAATAAAATGTAGAAATCATTAGCCCATCTGTAACGTAAATTTAAATGCATTTGTAAATTGCCAGTTTTAAAAGCAGCTAAACTTTGAGGAGTTAGTTTTTTTATTGTTTTGCAACCATAGAATTTGACAATAAATAAATAAAGGCATAATTGTGCTGTTCATGGTACCTTACATGTTTCTGTAGCAATGCAAAAATTAATTTCAATGCCAGAAACAATCATTGTTCCTTCACATCGCCTTTAAAGGCTTGTCTGAACGTTCCTGAGCAGAGAAAGCATTAACTTCCATTGACTATTACATATCTGAAGTATAATATACAGTATTATTTTTATAACTATTTTACAACACTTTTTATTTTATTATTTTATTTTATTTATACATCGATTTTAGAATGCTCATCTCCCTCATAGAGGGACTCTGCACAATGTACCAGTAAAATATAAACATTCAAAAACTGTATATAAATATTATATTGGGAGGCAAAGATTAGATTAAAAACCATTGTTAAAACGTCTGCATATTTTTGTGGGACGAAGGAATCATGGAATTTTACATTATGGACCCTTTGACTGGCCTATTGGAGACCTTGCAGAATTACAGTATGTATGAATGTTGATTGCATTCTTGGCATTGTACAGTAAATGCTATTTTTTAATCCATAGATCATTTTGGTAAAAGATTATCTATAGCAGGGTTGTCAAACTATATTTCATTGAGGGCCGCATCAGGGTTGTGTTTGACCTCGGAGGAGGGGAGCTGGTTGTGGCCAGGGTGGACATGTCCAGCTTGATGTCACTCATGTTGGGAGTGCCTGTGGTGGCCCAAGTGCTCTGCCAGTAAAAATGGAGCTCAGTAGGGTTGGGTGCAGCCCTCCCCAGCTCCATTTTTCCCATCAGAGCCACCATGGGCCGGTAGTTTGGTGTTTCCAGGGCAGTCCCATGGCCCAGATCTAAGCATCCTGTGGGAGGATCTGGTCCATGGACCTTGAGATACCCCTGATCTATATGAACAAACCTCTTTATCTACATGAATTCTGTACATGAAAACCTACCAATAAAATTTATATATTTTGTTTTCTATTTTAAAATCTTTCTAATATAAATTGCTAATCTACCTCTTTAATAAATGTTGACCTAATATTTGCAGAAACTGCTTTGGATAAGAGAATATAATATCTATAAACAATTCTAATTTTGAACTGAACTGAAGTTTGTATACTTTTTTCTTTAACATGGCATTCCAAAACTTTTCTTATTCAGTGTTCTGAGCTATTTCAAGATATGAAAGTATCTGCATCAAAACTTTCATACTTCACTAAATGCATTTCAGATTATTTCCAATTGAACCTTAATTGAGCTTTTCTTTTAATGATCAGTTGTAAGTGAATGGTTTTAATTGTATTCATTTCTAAAAATAGAAAACATATAATTACGTTTTTAGGTGAGTAAAGAATCGTATCTCAAACTTTATTCTTTGTAAGCTCCTGATTAAATTAAAATATCTCATTTTTCTGGGCAACTCACAGCAGTTTACAGATATATTAAACCTAAGGAATATTATGTATATCTTTGTTTTAATGAAAGGCCAGCCTATCTTCAGAAGACAATGGAATTCTTACTGGTATGCATATTCAATATTTTAAACAACTTAGTAGCACTTTTTATCAAACAAACAAACAACACAAAAATGGTTTGTACATATGTGCCCCAATCTTTATTTGGTAATCTTTGGAGCTTTCTGAACACAATTTCTAACAGTGTAAACCCTAAAGATGCTTATGGTAACTTAAATAACTGTTCTGTCCCTGACTTTCCTTTAATGGGAAGAAAGGGAGGGAGGGAAGAAAGGAAATGGGGGGGGGGGAGAAAATGAGGGAGAGAGAATAGAAAATATTTGATGATGATGCAACTATTCTGCATCTTTGTTCTTCTTGATTCCCTTATGTCATGGCTGTCAAACTCATGTCATCACAACGTTGTCATGTGATGTATCGTGAATCCCCCCCCCCCCACTTCACTAAACCAGGATGGGGACGTGACCAGCATGTGATGTATCTGGCCTGCGGGCTGCGAGTTTGACAACCCAGCCTTATGTTAAGTGCTACCAGAGTCTCCTGGAAGGTGGTGAACTTTGCATAAAGTATGCTTTGTTGAATAAACTACTGTGGCTGATACCCATGATATATAAAATTAAAACTAAGTAACGCCCAGTGTCTTCTTTAGATTTGATATACTGTATCCCTAGTTTTGTTAAACAAGTCATTTCTTGTTTCCTTGGGTAGGAGCAAGATTTAATCTGCAATTATTTCATTCTAATTAGGTAAAAGAAGCAAGGAAGGGATTTCTTTGAGCCAGACTAGCCTACAATTTACTGGAGTAGATCAGACTGTCTTTATGGATTATGCTGAACAATTTATTTGCTGACTCCTCCAGAAATACAGAAGATGGTCTGTTGAGCTATCTCAATTTTAATATAACCTACTCCACATTATTGCCAACATAGTGTATGCTTTTTAATCTAGAGAGGTTTCATTTCATCTTTCATCCAACCTTTTTTCTCCTTATCATTATATGATTATTTCCAAACTGACTACGCTCCAGATCTTCCTGCTTACATTGCTAGTTGAAAAAATTAAGGATGTGTTTTCAAAAAATGCCTTCATTTTACTTCATTTTGCTTTATTTTATATGCTGCCCAATTCCAAGAGGACTCTGGAATTTAATTTAAAACAAAACAAAATTATAATAAATACAAAATATATAAGAATCAACAAGAATCTCCCAAGGCCTAGGAGAACAGCCAGGTTTTCATGGCCTTCTGGAACATCCTCATCTTCAGGTTTCTAGGTTCTATCAAATCTCAAGACTTAAAATAGATAGCTAACATAAAAAAAATCATCAAAAAAACACAACAAAGAATATTCTTTCTGCACCAACTCAGAAAGCTCAAACTGCCCAAGTTTGTTTTTTTCTTGCAACCAAAACTTTCTGCAGTGCAACCCATCCTGTAGTACAATTCCCATCACTCCTTTGCAGAGAACAATCAATCTCCTTAATTTGAAATAATTATCTCCATAGCCCTGAAGCCTCCTCCATCAAAGCTGTGCTGCATTGAAAGTTTCTTTGGAGCAGTAGAAGACCTGATGGAAGAGGGCTGACTTAAACAAGGTTTCTGTACCCATGGTCTGCTCATTTCTTCCTCTGGCTGAGATGCTGCTTATGGACAGGAATAGCTCTTCACTGAAAAATTAGTTCATTATATTGAATTTGTCAAATAAGCAACTGCTCTACTGTATTCTTAAGGTCTTATAATAGAAATAATACCATACAGCTTTATTTAGTGAACTATGACTTGGAATGGATCTGCTATAAGGTATAACTACTGTAACGCTCTCTACATGGGGCTCCCCTTGAGATGCAATCGAAGGCTGCAGCTGGTCCAAAATGCGGCCGTGCGGGCAGTTCTGGGAGTTACCAGATACTCCCATGTAACACCGCTCCTGCGCAGGCTGCACTGGCTGCCTGTGGCCTTTTGGGTGCATTTCAAGGTGTTGGTCATCATCTTTAAAGCGCTCCCTGGCACAGGACCTAGTTATTTGCGGGATCGTATCCTGCCCCATACATCCCTTCGGCCAATTCGCTCTCACAGAGAGGGACTTCTCCGGGTGCCGTCCACTAGGCAATGCCAGCGGGCAACACCCAGGGGAAGGGCCTTCTCTGTGATGGGCCCGACCCTTTGGAATGACCTTGATATCAGAACGACCACGGACCTCCGCTCCTTCCGCCAGAAACTCAAAACTCACCTGTTCCATCTAGCCGGCTTGGCCTAACTTCATGCTTCTCACCCCAGTCTGTAATTTTAAATTATTTTATTCGGTTTTATGGGTCTAGTTTTAACTTTTATAAATTTGTACAGAAGACTATTTAATTTGATTTTACCTTTGTATGTATTGTTATGGTTTTAGTAGTTTTAATTTTTACCTGTACACCGCCCCGAGTCCCTTCGGGGAGAGGGGGCGGTCTAGAAATCTAATAAAATAAATAAATAAATAAATAACTTCACTCCTAGATCTAGTGTTTGAGCCCAGAAGCAATTGTATATGCAGCTAAGAATAAATCTAATAGTCATCTAGTTTCTGTGAGAACGAACAACAATAATAGCTTCCTGCACATTGTAAATATTTTTTCATAAATTTAAAGCTAATGTGTTTATAAGTCACAATGTATTTTCAGCAATCCATTACATAAAGGCAAATAATGAATTAATCAGATAGCACTGTTTTTCCTAGAAACTGGATGAGGAATTGTTATGTTGAACAATACTTTTATGAGTTAAATGGAGAGAAGCCATCGTTACAGCAAATGGGATGGAGCAAAGGAGTTGGGTTCTATTGATATTGCTTCCTTGGAAACCTGGAACCAGCCCTGAATTCAGCATAATTTCTTCTGTCTAAAGATATTCTTTCTGAAGCACTTTGCATAATTTGTTGTGGTACCAAGAATGTTCTGTGTCAAATACTTGAGGAGTTTTGTTCCCAATAGAAGGGAAATTGTTGTCAAGTCTACTAAAGTTGTATTCTGTATCCCCCCAAAGCAGATTACCTGGTTAGAACATTTAGATCTTTCAAATGATCTCTTGTTCAAGAAGATTTGGAGCATAAAAACTGCTATGGAAGCCATAGCTCAGTACTGTCAACACTGATTGGCAATCATTCTTAAGAGTTTTATATGCAGGATTTGTTTAGCACTACCTGTTGACATCAGAAAATTGAATCTGGGCTTTAGATATGTGAGGCTATGCACCTCATAATTGAATGTCAGAATTTTTCAGTTTATAAATTCCTTTGATTTGAAAAAATGCAAAGATGAAATAAATGTGCTAAAGAAAAATGTGGTAGGTTACTTAGATATTTGTTTCCTGGTCCTGGTTTGAATCTGTTTGACACAATAGGAAGAACTATTTACATTATTTTTATTATACACTTTATTCATTAAACATGAAACTCAGTCAACTGAATATTCAAAAATGCATCGCAAATACCATTGACTGGTGCTAATGGTTGATATGGGTTACTGTCAGCATCTGAGGTATCAATCAAGTACCTTCTTAAAATATACGAAGTTCCGAATAGCGCAGTTTTTTGCAGTTCCGCTGGTGTTATTGCAGGAAGCTGCAATTTGTTGATATATCTTATAAAATTCTTGGACATGGTACCAAGTGCCCCGATGACAATGGGTATCATTGTTACATGTTTCATCCATAATCGCGTAGTTTAGATGACCAGGTCATGGTATTTCATGGTTTTTTCTAGTTCTTTTTCTTTGACTCTGGCATCTCCTGGTACTGCAATGTCAATAAATTGTACATTTCTGTTTTTGACAACTGTGATATATGGTATGTTGTGTTCCAAATGATGACCCATCTGTATTCGAAAGTCCCACAAGTTCTTCACCTTCTCATTTTCAATAACTTTTTCCACTTTATGTTCCCATGACTTTCTGGATACAGGTAACTCGTATTTTTTACATAATGACCAGTGGATTAATTTAGCGACTCAGTCATGTCTAGCTTTGTAATCAGTTTGTATGATTCTTATTTTTAATAATAATAATAATTTTAATATTTATTTACTATTATTATATTTCTGTTATTATTGTAATAATGTTTCCTTACCAATCGACTTGGTTCACATAATGATCCACGTTTAATATGCAAGCAGGTACATAGTATGTGCTATGGCATAAGACAGATAAAATTTATAGCTTAAATAAAAGACAACAATTAATGGAAGATCTATTAATCCTCAAAAGGTTGAGTAGCCTTTGATGCTCTGTCCCTGGGATCATTTATTGAAATAAGAGTCACATAATTTGCATTTTTCTACATTATTATATGTGTTCTGAAGAAACCAAAAATCCATGAAAACAATTCCTTTTTGTTTGTGCACTTGTTTTTTATATTGTGAACACCTTTTGAGGCATTGGTTTGGTAAACTAATGAGTTCTATTTCACTGGTCACCTATTTGAAAGGAGGCCATCTCTCTTTAAAAGGCCACTGCTCTTTTGCATAGATTAATTCATTTAAATGCAAATTAGATCCTTCCTATTGTCTACCATTAAGGCTAGAAATCAGTTGGGTCTATTAAAAACTGACTAACTAACGGAGTTATTTAATGGATGCAAGTATTTTGTTTTTGTAATTTGCAAACCAAATATACAGTAGGTGAATTTTCCCGTCTATTTCAAGCCTGTTGAGATTAAAGTTACCCAAAACACTAAAAAAGTGATAGACTTCAGTGAAATCTAGATATTATCTAGAAAGATGAAGTATACTCCTGTATCTAATTTTCTATAAGAAATTTAATAGTTATGTAAGGCAGTAGACATTAAGACCAGATGTTCAGATTAATATATTTCTTTAAAGCATCATTTAGAATTTCCCTGCCAATAAGGGAAATACATTTTGGTTGGCCATTTATTAACAGATTAATCGAGTTGGAAGGAACCTTGCAGGTCATCTAGTCCAACCCCCTGCCCAAGCAGGAGACCCTACATCTGCCTCTACCTAGGATTGAATTCACAACCTCCTGATTGGGAGACAAGAGCTCCACCTCTAGGCCACAGCAGCAGGTTAGTATCAGAACAATAGTGTTTATCATCCTATTTACTGGATGTTCTTTAATTTTGTGGAAGATACCTGAATTTTATTGATTCCTCTTGTTGTGTATCCCTGAAACTCCAGCCTACTGGAAATAGCCCATAATTTCATGTAGTAAGAATAAATAGGAATTCACAAAAACTATTTCTTTTTGCTGTGCATAAGATCCTTGTAGGTCAAAGTTTCTTTTATAAATAGGAAGACAATGTGGAATATAAAATACAAATCTTGGAATGTCTTGGATTGTATGACTAGGCATGTTATGAATGAATAGTTATGAATAATACTTGCAGCCACTGGACATTTTGTTTGCGGTATATGAAAAAACTGCAGAGCTGGTGCAGAGTAGACAAGAATTGCCAGAGGCACACATCTGTTTGTGCAGTTCGAGTTCAGTAGTTTAAGGAATGAAGTATCGCCTCATTATAGAACTGCCATGTATGAGTGAATTTGTGGAGCTTGCCCTCCTCACAGTAAGACAGTTTTAATCTTCTCGCAACCCACAGTGGCAGCAGGGAGTTGAAATGTTAAACTTATCAGGCCTCATCTGTACTATCACTTACTGAGTTAAGCCCTAGCCATCTATTACTCTGTCATTTCTTTGTTCCTGAGGTGCCTGTATGTAGAGAGTGAATACTGAAATGTACAAGATATCCTTAAGACTTCAAAGTAATAAACTTAAAAGCGCGATAGCAAAGCAGTCTATAAGCATGATGTTTAAGCAGCATCCCTGTCCATAACAGAAAAAATGCTGTGTTTAACATCAAGCATATGTGACTGCTTCTGTTCAGACATCAGAGAGACAAGCATGAGAAAAACAGGCTAGCAAAATGTCATGATGAAAAGGCATCTTTAATAAAAGTTTTGGTGAGCCCCTCATTTTGCATGCTAAGAGAAATTCATGGAAGGAAGGCACCCAACAGAAAATCTGTTTGAGGGATTAGCAGGAGGTGGTTAATTCTTCATTCTGGGAATTTAGAATAAGGCCTCAAAAGGTTACTTGTTAGTCTTTCTAGGATTGTGTACCGTATCTGTTTAGCATGAACCTCAGGACTTTTGATGTAAGCCATCCACTCTGATACTTCATGCTGAGATTTTATTACGTCCATGATGATGGCTACTACAGAGATTCATGTCCCCACCCAATCTCTGGTTTCTGTCCTGAGTGTTACAGAATAACTGTATAACTCTCATTAACTCATCCATCTAACATTTTATATTCATGTATATTCTTACCTGTTAAGCACATATAATTGACAACTTAATGTATTGCTTTAGACAACATCTTTAAAAGCAAATACTTAAATAGTTTTTATTACTCCTGTATAACAACAATCACTTGACTTTTAAAAATCTGGAATAAGTTTTCTTTTTTCCAGCCAATAGTTGGGTTGGGAATGGGGGGTGGGTGGGAGAAGATATATTCATTTTCTGCTTATTTTGATTGATTGTAAAATTAACTGATATAATATGGTAGTTGTACGTTTGTTAGCAGCATTATAAGATGCAGATTATTCATCATCTTTCACTCAGAAACTGAAAAGAATTATATCTTGTATAATGAGGTCTGGCTGTTTTCTTCGTATTAATTCCTATTTCCTAATAATTTTGAAATTCCACCTCCTTCTTGGTTTAACTAAAATGTATTTTAAAGATGTTGGTAATATATATGGATGTATGTCTGCTTGTGCAGGCCAAAGGTGTAAGATCGGGAGCTGTAGTTATGGAAAGAAACATAAATATGAGACTTGTTAAACTTCACAAATTATAAATGTGTCACACAAAAACATGAAGATTGGCTCTGATCCCTTTAGTACTTGGTGGTGTCAAAAGGTATTGCTGCAGAATGTAAGCTATTCCAAGTAAAGCTGCATTTTGAAATTGACTGATGGCGATTTTGTTAATGCCAATGGTGTTCAAGAGGTGCTCCAGAAGTTTGGGGATTTGGTAAATATTTGGCCCATAGTATGTTGAATTACAAATTATCTAAGGAAAAGGCAGCTTCTTTGACAAAATGCAAATGTCCAAGTTAGCAATGGCTCTGAATTACTTCCTATCACTCTGGAAAACAGGCAGACCTCACATAGTAACTGTCCTGTTTAGTAACCTTTCAAAGTTGTGACAGTGCTGAAAAACCTTACAACCACTTCTCACATTTATGACTATCATAGTGTCTCATTGTCATATGATCATCATTTGTGCATTTTTATAAACAGTGTCAACTCGGAGAAGTAGAGTCAATGGAAAAACCAATAGCAAAATCACAAGTTGCAGTGATGTGATATTTTACTTAATGGCCTCTGGTAACTCACTCCATAAGTGAATAGGAAGCAATGTCATAAGTCTGTCTGGTCATTTGATATTATGCTTAGTGACTACTTTGCTGGTCCTAATTACGGTTGTTAAGCAGGGACTATCTATATTGCTTAGTTGAACAGGTGGGCTTATTTTGAAATGTGCCATATTCTTATAATTAAAATAAGTAAATTCTAATTAAAATATTGTAAGACAAATCTAACTAGTGAAGTCATGCTGTATAAAGATGTTCTTTTAAAGTTACTGATTAATAATTTTAAAGATGTAATTTTGTAACAGTAGATTTGCTACTAGGACTCATTATCATTTAACTTACCCTAAAACAAAGCAAGTCTTTTTATTAGTTTAGAAATCTCTTCTGGTTAATACTTTGATCTCAGCATATACTGTACTTGCAAATGGTTAAAAGCAGACTTCGTAAATTACCAGGTTCTAAACATTTTTTTTAGCCTCTGGAATTCGTTTTCTATTCTTAAGAACAAGCACTTATAGAAAGAGAAGTGAAAAAAAATAACAGAGATTAATTATTACCCTTTGCTAGTTAGTGCACTGAAACTGAATTTCTTTTCTGCATTTCCTATCAGAAATGATAGGTTGAATTACAAAAGAAGAAAGCTTAAAATATTCCTCCTTATCTGAGATCTATTACCAATTTAAGTTTAATAACTTTTCATGTGCATAGTAGCATACACATCCTTTCAAATAGACGAGAGAATATCAGTGGCTGAAACGTGCACCAATTGTGACATAGTGCATAGGAGAAGTCAGTTCTTTCTGTCCTCAGAGAATGAGTGGTACCATTAGTGATATAAAACCAATCTAGAAGTGGAAGTAAATGGCCTGCCGTAGCCAGACAGGGAAGTTTTAGGAGAACATTATTCAAAGAGATAAGCAAGTGTAGAGCCTAGTAAATATTTCTGTCATGCAGAGTTTTGAGTTGAGAGAATAGAATGTGGGTCAATGCCCCTGTTTCTGCTGAAGCTAAACATTCTCTTTCATTTATTGCTAACTTATCTTCTGTCTCTGAAATATTTTTGAATAGCTGCATTTCACTTGCAGGCAGAGTAAAACAGTGACATATGGATATGTGTGATAGGCACATCTTTCCTTTGAGGGCTTTCTCTTTTTTGATATACTTTCATTTCCCTTCCCCACTGTTTTTGAGTTCTTATGCTCTGCAAATTAATGGACATAGTTAGGACAAAATGTATGTGTGTAAAACATAACTCTTAACAGTTTCCTTGCTTGCTTTTTTATCACATTTGTAAACCACCTAATTCATAGTGACTCTACGTGGCACACAATTTAAAAATATTCCATAAAGAAAAGACAGAAAAAGGACTGAACACTACTAATGCATTAATAAAATTGTACTTGAGAATATATAATGCATAATCACACACTTGGAGAAAGAGCTATGTCTTCAACGTCAATGTAGGGATGGCAGAGTAAGACAGCTGGAAGGATATTTTGCAACCCCTTCTCTCTTTTTGCCCTTTCTATTTGGAATGCCCTTGTTGTTTATGTTACCTCCTCTTCTTTCTTTAAGATCTCTTGTCAATATTCAGTTATTATAAAGTCATTGGCATTACCACCAAACTTTCACCCTTAGAACAGTTCCATCTACAGCTATTCACCTATTTTCATTCTACTAGAAATTATCAATGCCGTCTGGCAACACCCAGGGGAAGAGCCTTCTCTGTGGCGGGCCCTGCCCTTTGGAACGACCTACCCCCTGAATTGCGTACCATCACTGACCTCCGCCTCTTCCGCCAGTGTCTTAAGACACATCTTTTTCAGCAAGCCGGCCTAGTCTAACCTCCCGTGGGGACTATTTAAATTTTAAAATTGGTTTTAGCATAGGACTATAATAATTTAATATGTTTTAAATTATGTATTTATTCTTCTGTATGTTTTTAAATTCCTGTGCGTCACCCTGGGTCCTTTGTGGAGAAGGGCGGGATATAAATATGATTAAAATAAATAAAATAAAAATAAAATAAATAAATAAATCATATCATAAAAAATATTGTATTGTTTTTTGCCAGATAATGCCAAGAGCAGGCCTTCCTTCCTTCCCCCCTTTCCCCTTTCTTTCCAGCACACTGTGGGATAAGCAATAGACTACCTTGTGAGTAAAATTTGGTGGAGGAATACTCCATTTAGCAGAGCATGGAAAAGATATGGTTTATCTTTGGCAGGAATGAGAGAGGATATATAATAATCCTACTGTCAAACTTTTTGACTGGTAATATTTAAGATTTAGTAAAATGTATATTTTAAATGGAATAGTGGAATAAAGTAAAATCATGCTTAAGATCATCCAAAGTATACTAGAGTTCTATAGGAAAAGCAGGTTATAAGGAAAAGCAGAAAAGGGGTGGACTATATTTCAGACACTCCAGTTGCACTGCTGGAGAGAACATCATCTAGTTAGCATGGATTGGAGACTCTGGGAGGAGGAGGAAGACCAGGTGGAAAAACCTGGAGCAGCTTGTGAAAACATGGAAATACCAGGAGGATGAACGGTGTACATCTAATGCTAGACAGTGGAACTTTGTAAGTTAATGGCTTTGTTAGTCAGCAAGACAGCTGGGAGAAAACACAGAAAGATTTCACTATCTGTAATTGTGATAAAGAGGGGAAGAAGAAGCCATAATAAAATACAAACAGAAAATGAAAGAAATAGACATTAGATAGGGGAAAACAAGTAGGATAAAAGTTGATTTCCTATATTAAATTTCTTGCACTACTCTCTACAGGTATACAAACAAATACTGATTTTGTAAATAATATTTTTAATTGTGTATTTATTAGATCACAGTACTTTATTAGCATAAGTATTATAGTGTCCCAAATAAAATCCCTAATGTGTATGTGTGTGAGTCTGTATCAGCAATTCTCCCTCTGATAATCTAAATTAGAATAAAAATTTATCAACACAGATTGAATTTATTGTAGCAAATAATCTTATTTGGTGATTTATATGTCTCTACTCTGGTTTATAATATTTGTGTTTAGCTTAGAGCTTAATAACAATGTTTAATCTTTTAAAACAATATAATAAATTTAGTTATTCAAAATTAATGACATACTGGAAAACTATTATCTCTACGAGATAATAAATTCAAATGCTTCTGAGTGGGACAACTGCCACAAGATAAATAAAGAAGATGAGTAGTGTGCACCTGGCTATCATAAATAAGTTTAAGTCTCCAAGACCAGACTGGCCACATATGGGAAGAATTATGTCATAATTCACCTTTTTTCCTCCAAGTTTTTTATTTTATTTTATATGTATGTATCAATGCGTGAACAGTGTAGCACCTGGGTGTCATACATTCTAATACAAATAGAACTAGTAGAATTAATCATAGTTATTACTTTCAACCAACATATATTTCGAATAGTAATACACATTTATATTATTGTCTATCATTATTTAATTATTCCATGTTTAAACTTGCTGTTGCTTTAATTTTATTATGTAAAATTGTAAGAATTATGTCACCTTGAAGCACCTTTCTGTCATCTTTGAGAAACCGTAGAGGGTAGTTATACTTCCAGAAGATGAGAAGGACATGTTCAGAAAGGGGAAAAAGAAAAAGAAAACCTAGCTATATCTAGACTAGCCAGTTGATGGAGGAAAAGACCTAGTTATGCTGGGTATTAATGTTGCTAATGTTATTAAGTAATTGGTTTGTGAGCATTTCGAAAAGAGGAACTACCTTGCAAAACCCACCATGGATTTATCAAGAATGCAAACAAACCTGATTTCTTGTTTCTGTCCTATGTTCCAGTGATCTTCCCCTGAAATCAGAACTTTTTGCTTGACTTCTGGCTATATTTCTGGTGTTTATTCTGCCCATCAAGTCTTCAAACTAGCAGATTATGGGAATGATATAATTTATGAGGCAAGAAACCTCAGAAATTTTAAAGTTTTTCCCCCTTCAATTATCATCTGTTACCTTTGTCTCTGCTACTGGTGGAAGATTTATAATCTGTTAATAAAATCTCTTATTCTATGTTGTCTGACAGTAATTTTGAAAAAAAAAAGGAATCTATCTTCCTGGAAGAACATTTTGGAAAGAGATACAATTGTATATAACAGGAGGTATACAATTGTTGATACAATAGGAATAATTTATTTCAGGTATGCATAATTTTGTGCCCTTTGGATATTTTGGAGGTTAACTCCTTCGCCATTGTCCATTCTCCTTTTCTTTGGCCCTACTAGTTGAGTTTGAAAGAATTTGGAAAACAATATTTTCTTAATGTCTCCTGGTTTCCTTTGAAGATGTTTTGCTTCTAATCGAAGAAACTTCTTCAGCTCCGACTGAATTCCCAGCATTCCCTACCATCCAGTCGGAGCTGAAGAATCTTCTTGAATGAGAAGTGAAAGGTCTTCAAAGAAAAACCAGAAAGTCCAGTTGCCCCTTGAAAAAAGCACCCTTGAGACAGTAGTTTGCTTACCTCTTATCTATCCTTTTCTATTTTATACTTTTAAGCACATACTTAAAAGTATAAAATACATAGTTAAAAAGTGAATTATATTTCTTTTGCATTATATTCTTTATTGCAAGACCAATCTAGATCTTCTTGTATTAATACTTCATGAATCATTATGTCCCATGGAGTCTGGAGATGACACTATTTCCTAGATTGCAGTCACAATCCTGCTGTTTCTAAAAGTCCTGGGTAAAAGAAAAGGTGACATTGAACAGCTGAGGATGAGTGCCTTGCTAGGGTTGTAAATGATTTCCTATATACAATCACACATTGAACAACCTTTGAAACAGTGCTGAGTTGACTGTCTATTATGGAAAGGCTGCGCTTTGTTGCTGTGTTTTATGTCTCTATCTGAATATTGGATGATCTGAATTGTAAGGTAACTGCTGATTCTCTCCTTATCTTTTCCATACTTCTTCCTTAATTGATTTTAATGAAGGGAGGTGCTGACAAACTCAGTGATTACAGCTCTTTAGCTTCTTTACGAGACCATCACAGAGAGCAACATTGTTATCTCTAGTCTTTAATTAGAAAACATATCCACAAAACTATCTGTTCAAAGAAGATCACATTCTAGCACGTTCCATTTATGCTGACAAAGTAGAATCAGTGATCTAAATAACATTATGTATTTTAATAATGTATAATTCAGTCTATTTAAAAACAAAGTTTTGGAATAACTAGTTATAGAAACATTTCTTTTTAAGTATAAGAAGACTTCATACAAGGAGGCATTACCAGATCTATAGTTTGAGGGACTTCTTGGGTTAATGATTTCTGATTTCATGGTTTCAAGTGGAAACCATGGCCAGAAAAGCCTCAGCTTCAGTTTTTGTCCTAAATGGAGCAGAAAGATCTCATGAGGATGATCCCTTCCCTCATCATTATTTATTTGAATTGCTGCAATGTTATGTGCACAAAGTTGCTTTTGAAGACCACTTAAAAGCTCAGATGATCCAGAATACAGTGGCCTCTTGTTGGTTGGTGCTTGTCATGCAGATGTATTTCATCGGTATTGCAGGTCCCACTTTGGCTACCAGTAGATTTCTGAACATAGATCACGATGCTACTTTTTATGGCTTAATAGAATACAGATATTATGGAACCAATTTAGCGTATCTATTTAGGGAAAGCTACCCATATTGTTTGATTTTTATTGTATTACTCTTTGGAAAACTTTGGAGCCTATAGCAGTATATGAATTTGATTGGGGAACATACAATAAATATTTGCCATGGAGCTGTGTCTACTTATAACTTCTGGAATGTGTTGCATTTATTAAAATATGCATTTGGTCTTTATATTTTGCATATTTATTGTAAGAAACCTTGCAAGCAGAACTGTCATATGCTTTATAAAACTGTCCTGATTTGTTAAATTGTCTTATTTGGTGGGAAAACTATGCTATTTGCTGAAATATATCAATATGGCTTACTTAATCAATTATAAAAATTGCAGTGAAAACTATGCAGAAATAAATAAGGGAAATATCTTTTATTTAGTTTGATAAAATAACTTTGGGACCTGAATACCATCACACACAGAGAGATGCATCAGTTTGAGAAGCATAATAAAACCAATTATCTTTGGAGGTCTTGGATGTTACTGAAAATTATCATATAAAATGCCTCCAGTATAAATACAGAATTTGTGCATTTTATTAAAATGAACACTGTTTCATTCTGGCTATTATCTTTAACTGCCTTTCTCTGGAACTGGATACTGAGACATTTTTTAAAAAATGAAATAGGATCCTTGTTTGGCATTTCAGATTTCAACTTTTAAGGTGAGGCATAGGATACATTGTCCAGTAAAAGAATTGATAATCTGAGATAGGGCCCGTTCATTATATTGGATAATCATAGCATAATATATTATGTCTGTGCAAGGCTTCAGATTTGAAAGTGAATTTGATGTCTTGAAGTGTGAAGTCTGCAGAAGCTCATTTGACACCTGGAAGCTGTGCTTCTTCCAGGATTGTTACCATGTAATCTCTAGATAAAATATGTTTGGTTTAAGAAGTTGGAGATAAGTGTTACATGCACTCTTCCAAGAATCTTTTTAACTGTGACTCATTTATTTACTTCATCAAATTATATAACTACTGCCTGTCTCAACAATGACTCCAGTTGGTAGACAGTGATAAAGATAAAACAAATACATATACAACAATCAAAATACACAGCAGCCAAAAAAATCAAACAATCATCCATATACTCATGAATAGTGTTGCTTGGATTGCTTTGTTAACCAGTGAGAGCTGGCTTTGTTGGGAAAGTGTAATATACCAGTATTTGAAATAAATGCATAATATTAGTATTAAACTGGCTTATTAATTCACTATACAGTGGTACCTCGGTTCACGAACGCCTCTGTTCACGACCAATTCGGTTTACGAACAGAAATTTTCCTCAAAATGTGCTTCGGTTCACGAACTCTGCTTCGGTTCACAAACAGGAACCGCGGCCATTTTTAATGTATTCCTGGCTGTCACATGGTTGTGACTTCCTGTAGGAAGATCGCAGAGAGAAGAAAATACAGAAAAAAGCCCCAGCACGCACACTGTGAGTACTTTCAGTGACTTTTTTTTTATTTTTGTTATGCTTTTAGCATATGGAAAACTGTGCCTCGGTTCACGAACAATTCGGTTCGCGACCAGAGTCAGTTCACGAATTAAGTTCGTGAACCGAGGTACCACTGTATTTGATTGCCTGAACACCCCAAATATACAATGAAAAACATAAAAAGGTGAATTACGTTTTTTATTGCCTGCCAATAAATCTATCTGGCATCTCTTTGTGCCAGATAGATCACGAATGATACACGAGCAGCAGACCTGCGCACATCAAGACAAATGGACGTCTCCACATGTGGCACTGAGCCATGTACCAAAATACTTGAATAGTTTAATAATTTTAAGTTGTTTTCTTAATTTGATTGTTAGTTGAGGCACCTTGAAATTATGTTTATTCTTAATCTAGAGATGATGAAGAGTATAAATTGAAACTCACACTTACATCAGTTTACTACAGAAATATAGGATTCAAAAGAAATATCTCCATGAGAAATACAAGCAAGTGTGAGCTATGATTATACAGTAGGGTTTGATTACATACAGTATTTTATATATTAAATTAATAATATATATAAAAAACGCTTCCGGGCGTTTCACCAGCCGAGAGCCCAGGGCAGGGGTGGGGAGGGTGGCAGTGGTTATTAGGGAAAGTCTTAGACCTCAGGAGGTCACTGTGCCTCAGTTAGGCGGGTGTGAGTCCCTTTGTATGAAGTGGGATCGTGGAGTTCAGTTGGGCCTTTTTGTTACGTACCTGTCTCCCTGCTACATTTCATCACTCCTGCTGGAGCTGCTGGATGTGTTAGCCGGATTGGCAGTTGATTTCCCCAGGTTTATGGTCTTGGGGGATTTCAATCTGCCTTCCATTGGCGAGACATCCGAGTCAGCTCGGGAGTTCATGGCTTCCATGACAGCTATGGACTTAACTCAGTTAATTCAAGACCCCACTCATAATACGGGGCACATGCTCCACCTGATTTTTGTCTCTGGACAGTGGATGAATGATCTAGATTTAGGGGATATTTCTATCCAACCCTTGTCATGGTCAGATCATTTCCTCATTAGGCTCGACTTCCAAACTACTACCCCTCACCGCAGGAGGCGGAACTGACTAGATGGTTCCGTCCCAGGCGGCTGATGGACCCTGAAAGGTTCCTGATGGAGCTTGGGACTTTTCCTGAATCCCTTGCTCACAGCTTGTGGAAGCCTGGGATAGGGCGGCCACTAGGGCCTTGGACTGCATTGTGCCTTTGCGGCCTCTGACCCAGTGCTGATCCCGGATAGCTCCCTGGTTTACCGAGGAGCTCTGGGAGATGAGATACCTGAAAAGACGCCTAGAGAGTGGTTGGAAGAAGGCCAGCCGGTCCGAATCTGATTGAACACTAGTAAGAATTCATATTAAATCCTACTTAGTGGCGATAAAAGTGGCAAAATGGCAACATTTTTCCTCTCTTATTGCGTCCGCAGATAACCGTCCAGCCGCCCTGTTCAGGGTGACCTGTTCCTTACTCAACCAAGGAACTGGGAAAGATCCCTTGCAGGGTCGGGCTGAAGAATTTGTTCAATATCTGCAGGATAAAATTGCTCAGATTCAGGCAGGCTTGGACTCCGACTGGGTAGATTTGGGTGAGTCGATGGGGATGAATCTTGTGGAGACCGTCTGGGATGAGTTTGATCCTGTGACCCCCGAGGGCATGGACTGGATTATGGGGAGACTTAGTGCTGCCACTTGTGTGCTGGACCCATGTCCATCTTGGTTAATTTTGGCTTCCCGGGAGGTAACACTAGGCTGGCTCCAGGCGATTACCAATGCTTCATTGAGAGAGGGGTTCTTTCCTACTGCCCTGAAGGAGGCGGTAGTGAGGCCCCTCCTCAAGAAGTTTTCCCTGGATCCATCTTCTCTAGCCAACTATCCTCTGGTCTCCAACCTTCGCTTTGTAGCGAAGGTTGTTGAGAGTGTGGTAGCACGTCAGCTTCCCCAGTACCTGGAGGAAGCTGCCTACCTAGATCCATTTCAGTCGGGTTTCAGGCCTGGGTACAGCATGGAGACGGCATTGGTCACGTTGGTTGATGATCTCCGGCGGGCCCGGGCCCGGGGCTGTTCCTCTGTCCTGGTCCTATTAGATCTCTCGGTGGCTTTCAATACCATCGACCATGGTATCCTATTGGGATGACTCAGGGGGTTGGGAGTGGGGGGCACCGTTTTGCGGTGGTTCTCCTCCTACCTGTCGGATCGATCACAGTTTGTGTTGACTGGAGGACAGGAATCGACCCCAAGGCCCCTCACTTGTGGGGTGCCCCAGGGGTCTCTCACCCCTCCTGTTCAACATATATATGAAACTGCTGGGTGAGATCATCCGTGGTTTTGGGGTACAGTATCAATATGCTGATGATACCCAACTTTTCATCTCTACCCCACCCCACCCCAGCGATGCCCTCGACGTGATGTCCCGATGCCTGGAGGCTGTGCAGATCTGGATGGGGTGGAACAGGCTCAGGCTCAATCCCTCCAAGACTGAGTGGCTGTGGTTCCCGTCATCCCGATTTGTCCACCTAGTTCCAACTTTGGTGATAGGGGGAGAAATTTTACTCCCCTCAGATAGGGCCTACAATCTGGGAGTCCTCCTGGATACGCGGCTTAGCTTAGAAGAACATCTGACAGCCGTGACCAGGTGGGCCTTTTACCAGGTTCTCCTGGTATGCGACACTTTCTGGATTGGGATGCCCTGTGCACAGTCACTCATGCCCTCGTCCTTTCTCACCTGGACTACTGTAATGCTCTCTACATGGGGCTGCCCTTGAAGAGCACCCGGAGGCTTCAACTGGTCCAGAATGTGGCTGTGTGTGTTATTATGGGGTTACCTAGTTGCTACCATGTTGCACCCCTTTTAGGCGGCCTGCACTGGTTGCCGATTGTTTTCCGGGTGCGATTCAAGGTATTAATTATGACCTTCAAAGTGCTCCATGGCTTAGGCCCAGGGTACTTGCGAGACCACCTACTGCTACCAGTAGCCTCCCATCGTCCAGAACGATCCCACATAGTTGGCCTCCTTATGGTGCTGTCAGCCAGACAGTGTCAGCTGGCGACCCCCAGGGGGAGAGCCTTCTCTGTGGGAGCACTTTCCCTTTGGAATGAACTACCCCTGGAGCTTCGCATAATTCCCGACCTCCCTTCCTTCTGGCGCACCCTAAAAAAGCTGGCTTTTCCAGCAATAATAACATATTAACATATTAATTTTAATTCCAATTTTAGTTTATTTTTTAATGTTTATTAATTTATTGCTTATTGGATTTTTTATTTAATATCTTTTTAACTTTTGTACTATATGTTTCTTATGTTGTATGCCGCCTTGAGTCCTTTGGGAGAAGGGTGGCATATAAATCCAATAAATCCAAATTCAAGTCCCAATCCAAATCCAATAACTAGAACTGTTGAAAAAGTTTGTGACTTACTATGGTCAAATGTTATGGGGACACTGCCAATATTACTGCTTATATTAGTATGGAAAATTGATTATATAGTCTAACTTCATTAGTTGGCTAACAGTAGAAAACCTCTATCTATGGTTAAGAAATGTAGACTTATAAGTTCATTGTTAGTACAGTATACTTCCAAATAAGTATGAACCTTTCTTGAAACAACAAGATTTCAACAACTATTCCCAAATGTTTGACTTGGTATAGTTTGACTAGGCATAGTTTGACTAAGCTTGAACTGGGCTGAAGATCACACTATGGCTTAGTAACAATCCTTATTTCAAACTGTATGCAATAAAACAGTTGATTTGTTCTCTTGTCAACATGAACATATAGTTCTTTCTTATAACCTTTATAATTTAATTCTGGCACTGCTTTCTATTACTTGTCTCATCGTTTAGTAGACTTTTACCCTTTGCTTCTCTAACTTAAAGTGGAGGGACTGTCAGTTATTCAACTAGCTGATTTCTTTGCCCCGAGAAACTCTGGCTGTTAATTCCCATACTTGATGAAGAAGGATCTATCTAGACCAGAAGATCCAGATGAGGGGTGATGAACTCTTTTCATTTCTCTAGCTTTCACTTTTACGCATATATTTCTCTAATGCTCTGCGTCCTGATTTCAGGAATGGAATATTTTTTAGCAATTGTTTATATGGCTTCTATTTTATGTATTGTATGGGAAATTACTACATCTATTCACTGTCTAATTTGTTTCTTATTTAGGACATTCTTTCATTTGTTCCCAAAGAACAACTGAAATGGTATGTGGGAATGGCCTTGGGATGCAGGGTAAAGATAACTAAGATAACTGTCAGAAAAAAAAGGAAGCTGAGTCTGCAGCAGGAATGTGGTCAGGACAAGAGGCTCAGGTGAAACCCTGCCTATTTTATTGACCTATATTATTGACCTATTGACCTATTTTATTGACCGTAAAAGAGATAGGAGAGAGGATAAATTTTCATATTTGCAAGATTTTGTTAATGCAGCTTTACAATAAAGTAAAATTAGGTCATGTGGTCATGTTTCTGGACATAAGGCTGTCAACGCTCTATCCCTAGAATTTGATGCGCTTCCTGCTTGCTTCTCTTTACTTTACTTTACTTTATTCATACTTTTATACTGCCCTCTCTCCCAAATGGGACTCAGGGCAGTGCACAGGAATAAAAATTAAATATACCTAAACAGACAACAAGTAAGTTTAAAATTAAATTAAATGGATTTGACCCATGCTAAAACTTAATTAAAAAACCCAGCTAAAAATTCAATAATAAACATAACTATGATAGGGCCGGCCACATGGAAGAAGTGTGTTTTAAGTGCTCGACGTAAGAGGTGAAGGTCCGTGATGGTGCGGAGGTCGGGGGGCAGGTCGTTCCAGAGGGCTGGGCCAGCCACAGAGAAGGCTCTTCCCCTGGGGGCCGCCAGCCGGCACTGTCCGGCGGACGGCACTCTGAGGAGGCCCACCCTGTGGGAGCGGACAGGCCGGGTGAAAGTATGTGGCAGGAGGTGGTCCTGCAAGTAGCCAGGTCCTATGACATGGAGCGCTTTAAAGATGGTCACTAAGACCTTGAAACGCACCTGGAAAGCCACAGGCAGGCAGTGCAGCTCACGCAGGAGAGGTGTTATATGGGAGTATCTAGAGACTCCCAAAATCCCCCGTAGGGCCGCATTCTGCACTAACTGAAGCCTCCGGGTGCACCTCAAGGGAAGCCCCATGTAGAGAGCATTACAGTAGTCCAGGCGGGAAGTGACGAGAGCTTGAGTGACTGTACGTAAGGCGCCACGATCCAGAAAGGGGTGCAACTGGCATATCAGGTATACCTGATAGAAGGCCCCCCTGGCTACGGCTGTCACATGGTCGTCCAAGGACAGCCGAGAGTCCAGGAGGACTTACTTACTTACTTTATTAGATTTCTATCCCGCCCTATCTCCCAAAATGGGACTCAGGGCGGCGCACAGGAATTTAAAAATCTAAAAATACAAACAATACAAAATTCTACAAAAGTTAAAACTACAATTAAATAATTTAGCCCGTGCTAAAAGACCAATATTAATTTAAAACCCAACTCTAAAAATATCATAGCAGTAGTAGCTATGCCAGGCCGGTCATATGGAAGAAATATGTTTTCAGTGTCCGGCGGAAGAGGCGAAGGTCGGTGATAGTGCGAAGGTCAGGGGGGAGGTCATTCCAGAGGGCAGGGCCTGCCACAGAGAAGGCTCTTCCCCTGGGCATTGCCAGCCGGCATTGTCCGGCGGACGGCACCCTAAGGAGGCCCTCCCTGTGGGAGCGGACGGGTCGAATGGAGGTATGTGGTAGTAGGCGGTCCTGCAAGTAACCAGGCCCGCTGCCATGGAGCGCTTTAAAGATGGTCACTAAAACCTTGAAACGCACCCGGAAGGCTACCGGTAGCCAGTGCAGCTCACGCAGGAGAGGACACCCAAGTTGCACGCCCTTTCTGCAGGAGCCAGTGTCTCACCCCCGATAGCCAGAGATGGAACCAACTGGATATGTCGCTGCTCCGGAAACCACAGCCACTTGGTCTTGGACGGGTTGAGTTGGAGCCCGTTCCTCCCCATCCAGGCTCGCACGGCCTCCCAACATTGGGACATCACTTCAACAGCATCGTTGGGATGGTCAGGGGTAGAAATATACAGCTGGGTGTCATCAGCGTACAGATGGAACTCTACCCCATAACCACGGATGATCTCACCAAGTGGCTTCATATAGATGGTGAACAGAGGGGGCGTAAGGGGCCTTGAGGTTGACCTCTGCCCTCCTGTCAACACAAATTGTGACCGGTCGGAGAGGTAGAAGGAGAACCACTGTAATACGGTGCCTCCCAGCCCCAACCCCCCCCCCCCAACTGGTGCAATAAGATACCATGGTCGATGGTATCAAAAGCCACTGAGAGATCTAACAGGACCTTCGCTAGAAAATGAAGGTTGGAGACCGGACGGTAATTAGATAACACAGCTGGGTTCAGGGAAGGCTTCTTGAGGAGGGGCCTCACCACCGCCTCTTTCAGGACTGTCGGTAAGAGCCCCTCACTCAGAGAAGCATTAACAATCTCCTGGAGCCAGCTCCGTGTAACCTCCTGGGAGGCCAGTACAAGCAAGGAGGGACACGGGTCCAATCAACATGTGGTGGCATTCAGCCACCCCAGCATCCTGTCCATGCTATCAGGAGTCACTGGGTCAAACTCAGCCCAAACAATAGTCTCAAGGCCTGTCGCCGTCACCCCGCCTGGACCGCAAAGGCACGACCCGATCCAAGGCCCCTGCAGCCGCACTATTCCAGGCGGCCACTAGGTCCTCGGTCGAGTCGCGGGCCAGGGATTCAGGGATTGGCCCAAGCTCTGTCTGGAACCTTACAGGGTCCATCAGGCGCCTGGGGCGGAACCATCTCAACTCTTCTGGTTCCGCCTCCCCGCGGTGGGGTGCAGCAGTTGGAAAGTCGAGCCATAGGAGAGAGTGATTTGACCATGACAGGGGTTCGATGACTAATTCCCCTAATCCCAGAGCACTCAGCCACTGGCCGGAGGCAAAAACAAGATCCAGTGTGTGTCCCCCAATGTGTTTGGGGTCATGAATTACTTGGGTCAGGTCCATGGCCATCATGGAGGCCATGAACTCCCGGACTACCTCAGATGATCCGCCTACCGATGGCAGGTTGAAATCCCCCATGACTAAAAGCCTGGGGGTCCCAACCGCCACCTCAGCTATCACATCGAGGAGCTCGGGTAGGGCTGCTGATACGTAGCAGGGAACCAGGTACACTAACAGCAAGCCCAGCTGCCTCCCATGACCCCACTTCACATAGAGGGACTCACAACCGGCTGTCTGCGGCACATCGGTCTCCCTAGGCTCAAGACTTTCCTTAATAACAACCGCCACCCCCCACCCCACCCCAGGGACCATGGCTGATGGAATGCCCGGTAACCTGGAGGGCACATTTCTACGAGGGGAACTCCTCCCTCGTGGCCCAACCAGGTCTCCGTGATACCCACCAGGTCCGGCTTCCCCTCTGACATCAAATCATGTATGAGGGGGGCTTTGTTGACCACGGACCTGGCGTTACACTGCATCAGCCTAGGGCCCCGGCTCTGAGATCCCTGACCACCTGGGTTGCAGGAGGAGCTCTGGAGATCGGAGTGCGCAACCGCTTGCAAACGTCTCTCCTCTTTTTGTTCAGAAATACTTTTCACATGGACAAGAAGTTGTAGTGAAACATCTTTATGTACAGTTTTCCAATGGACATTATTTTATCTCATAATTTTTTAAACAAAAGTTTGATGGCTTATACATTATTTCATTTTTTTAAATGTGCAAATCTTCTCCCACAAGTTTATAATTACACTCAACTAAATATATGATCCAAGCACAAGAATAACATGAATTTTTTTGACAGTGAAGTAGTGTTTTCTATTTTCTATTGTGCTTATATGAAATGATCTGGCACAATGGATTCTGTAGAATGAATGTGTGAGCACTTGAGTATGCAGTGTTTTTTTCTGACATGATAAATGTTCTTGGATAGTACAGAATGCCTTGCCAATGCTGATTCTACTAACAAAAGAATGTGGTATTTGAAAATTTTTGTGGTGCGGCAGTAGATGGTTCACACTTGTTTTTCTAGACAGCTGTACATATTTACACAGAGAATGCAACAGAGTTTTGATATAGCCTTAGATTGTAGACATTTAATTTCTTGTGTCATTTCTAAGTCATTATTTTCAGCTGACCGAGTGTCTATTAATTATTGTAACAGTATCAATATATAATTCAAATATTATTTATTTTTTAAAATGTGCTCCCTACATACCAATCTCTCTTTCCTCCCCCCCCCTCTCTATTTCAACCAAACTTGGTACACAGATTACTTACCCTCTGGAAACAAATACTGTGGGGGTAAGGTACCCCTAACACTTCTCAGGGTGTGTGTTCTGTTAAGATTTCCTTGGTAAGGCCACACTTGGAATACTGCATACAGTTTTGGTCGCCACGATGTAGAAAAGACGTGGAGACTCTGGAAAGAGTGCAGAGAAGAGCAACCAAGATGATTAGGGGACTGGACACTAAAACATATGAAGAACGGTTGCAGGAGCTGGGTATGTCTAGTTTGATGAAGAGAAGGACCAGGGGAGACATGATAGCAGTGTTCCGATATCTCAGAGGGTGCCACAAAGAAGAGGGAGTCAAACTATTCTCCAAGGCACCTGGGGGCAGGACAAGAAGCAATGGGTGGAAACTAATCAAGGAGAGAAGCAACTTAGAACTAAGGAGAAATTTCCTGACAGTTAGAGAAATCAACCTATGGAACAGCTTGCCTCCAGAAGTTGTGAATGCCCCAACCCTGGAAATCTTTAAGAAGATGTTAGATAGCCATTTATCTGAAATGGTATAAGGTTCCTGCCCATGCAGGGGGTTGGACTAGAAGACTTCCAAGGTCCCTTCCAACTCTGCTATTGTATTATTATTGTATAAGATCCTGTTGTGTCTTAAAATGGATTCTACTGAACTGCCTTAAAATGACTTTTACTGTACAGTGCTGTGGAGTTGCCATGGTAATGGCTTCACGGTACTCCACAAGGGGGCTTCCTCTAGTAAGGGGGAAAATCCAACATTACAAATTGCATGACGTTCATGGAAGGAGGGTTGGGATAAATAAATACCTCGGCAGTGCCGGGTTATGAGCTAGTCACATATATAATTGAAATGCACTGATTCAGTTCTATCAGGGAAATGAATTCCCCCTCCTGCGCCTCCCTCAACCTTTAAGTCTGCTCTAGAAGGTTGGGGAACCCTTCTGGTGGTGGTTTGACCTGTGGTCGAGGTGATTTGTCAAAATAGAAGCTTAAGAGTTATATCATAGAGAACAGTCCAGATGACCTTAGCCCCACCCCAATCTGCAATGCAGCACTTGTTAGCAAATTGGCTTGGCCTGAAATAGATACCCAGACCTTCTGCCTTCTGAGCCAGCTTCTGAGGTTCTACATGTGTTATCTTTTTTGTTTATTACTTAGCATTTGACTATCCTGTGATCTGCCATGCATGCAGTTCAGGGTCTTCTGTTTGTGCAGAGAGCCTCACAAATGACCTTGGAGGAAACATGCACAAAATTAAATCTTCTTATACGATGATTATTTAGTAATTTTGATGCCAAGTTTCAAATGTATTAATATTGGGTTATGGTAAAGCACTCTAAACACAAAGCCCAGTTGATGGCTCATGACTAAATGGCCACCATGCAGAAGTACAGACTTTTGAAAACAAATAAACAAACAACCAAAAATCATATTGAATAATGTTGAGTCTGAAATGTTGAGTTAGCTGAAAAACAAGCAAACAAAAATGAGAAGAATAGGTTAAGGCTGTTTTCCTCTTCCTAATCCTCTCAAAATGTGTCACATATGGAAGGTGCTGGGTATAGGAGATCTAAGATAAAATGCCCTAGTGGAAGTCATGGCTGATGAGTTCATTGGACGAAACTTTTATTAAGAGAAGTACTCTAGATGGAAATTGAAATTGTTATCATAGTATTCACTTTTCTTGTATAGGTATAGCCAGTGACAGGTACAAATTGAGTGAGTTCATTTCTAGCTTCTCCTCACTGGTATAGTCTTTTCTTTCAGGGGTGAAATCCACTTACCTTTGCTACTGGTTCGTGCAGAGCACATATGCACAGAACATCACAAACAGACGTGATTACATCCGGATGGGCAGGCGGAACCTGCTACCGAGTGCGCCTGCAAAAGTACGGGAACAGCGAAGGGGGAATCCACTGTGCCACATGATTTAGATTAGCTAGAAAGCAGGAAATTCTGCTTTCTAGCTAATATAAATCGTGCATCACAGCTGATTGTCAGAAAAAATAGTTCACCCCATTTCATTTTTTAAAATACTGGTTCAGGGGAACCAGTAGTATTTTTACTACAGGTTTGGGTGAACTGGTCCGAACCGGTAGTATTTCACCCCTGTTTTCTTTCCATGTTACCAAATTTTAAGGGATGCTAATTGCTAACAAAATTATTTATAAGAATGGAATATGTTCACTGCAAGTAATAAATAGACTTCTAATTTATTGACCTATCAATTTAATAAGCACAGTAGTTCTTTAAGAGAGTTGATTGGGATCTTGATTTAATAACTGACTTCAGAGATCCTTGATCTCTGAAGTCCACACAAAACTTGTAATGGAATCAATTCACCTTTCATCTTGCCACCTTTCACCAAATTCAGTGGATTCAGTAGAGCCGCCTCTCATCCTCTTTTTTCTTTAAACATAGAATTTGGACTGTATAAAAACCATAGCCTCCATTTTCAGAATTGCTGATTGGATATAATCAAAACTACAGAAGCAATAGAGCGATGCTTATCATTTATTATTTAACATTTTTTCTTTGATTTTAGTAATTGAATATTGATGTCTTGACTTCAAATTATGTTGACAATAACCTGCCCATTTTTATCTACTGTCATATTTAATCAAGAAGGAAGAAAACAGCTATTGATCTTAGATAATACTATCAAAGCATGACATTTACTTCTTGATGATGGAAAAAAACATAATGTGCAAATTGAGGGAGAAATAGCTCAGCCCCTGATGTGTGTTCCATTGCCATAGAAAATGGGCAAGTGGAAGGAGAAATACTCTCATTAAAATAATCTAGCATAGTGCCATTTTTCTCTCATATCAGAGCTTGTTAAAATGTGCTGTTGGATGCATGCAGAGAGACTAAAAAGTCCATCTTTTAAAGTAGGAACTGATTAAATATTCTCTTCTTGCTGCTTAGCGTTTCGATTTGTTTTAGAAAATGAAATGTAAAGGAAAACTTTAAACAACAGAAGTGAGTTAAGCATCTTTACTTTTAAAATATGAATTTGAAAAAAAACAAACCAATGAGGGAACTACTTTCAATAAAGGAAGATCATACTTCTCCCATCAGATCAGCCTGGCCAGTTGATCCCAGGTTGGCATGTTCTGGATCCCTCCAATTAAATAATATAATCTCTAGGGACCTGGGAAACACCCCTTCTCAGTCACAAAGTTTGCCTTCTGAAATGCCTCATGCCGATTAGACTCCCCCCCTGATTACATCCCAGAAAGCTTTAAAGACATGGGTACTTCCCCAGGTCCTGGGGCTAGGGTGGCTGGAGCTCCTATAAGATCTTTGAGAGTGTTTTTACTTCCTTTTTACTTCTTTTATAATTATCGTATTCTACTCCATATTCTGTTGGCTTTATTATACACTGCCAGTTTGGAATCAGGTGATGCCTAAATTGAATAAATTAAGTAGAATTAAATTAAGTAATGGACTATAAAAATAAACGATTTAACCATAGATGTATAATCATAATCATACCAAAATGACAATCCAACAGAAGCTCAAATGATCTTTTATCACTTACTACTCTTGCCTTTCTTTAAGTTTGAGACCATGACTGAGTTCACACACCACACTAAGCCACAATGTTATTTTTATTCTATCTTTGCATGTTGTGCAAACCCAACCTTTATAGTAAACTATGGTTAAGCATTGTCTGAACAAGATAAATGTATGAGCTCACTGATTTATATGGTTTATATCTTTTTGAATTAAGTGGGCACACAGCATTTTGAAAGTATATGGCTGTGAATGGTCTTACAAAATGACTAGTGGAGATATGTTCATGTGTACCATGATGTGGATTAAATTCTAGACATTTTCTACTTTTCCAAGTTAATAATTATTTGGCAACTCCCTTCAAGGTTAAGGAGTATACTGCTGGAATTTGTTGATGTAACAGTTCTCACTAGCCTCATTAGGGAATTGCTAGTATTTAAATGGTGATTTTGTTTCTAACAAAGAGGAGGCTAAATTGCATGATGTACAATTGAAGTAGCTAGGTATGTGTGGTCTATCAAAGAGAAGAATTAGGAGGAATATGATAATGTCTTCCATTACTTGAGGAGCTGTCATAGAGAAGAGGGGATTGAGTTATTTTCCAAGGCATCAGAGGGCAGGACAAGAAGTCATGGATGGAAGCTTGTTTTATTTATTTATTTATTTAATTAGATTTCTAGACCGCCCCCTCTAATAATAATAATAATAATAATAATAATAATTTAATTTATAACCCGCTCTCTCTCCCAGAAGGGACTCGAGGCGGGGCACAGGGAATTTAAAATACATATAAAATACAAAGAGTATACAATAATAAAATGAAATTAAACTAACTCTCCCCGAAGGGACTTTGTTTGTTAAACAAAGATGAACCTATGTGAAAGGATAATTTTTCTGACAGTGAGAACAATTAACCAATGGAATAGTTTGCCTACAGGAATTGGGTATGCTCCATTGCTGGAGATTTCCAAAAATAGACTGGGCAACCATTGGACTGGGATGATGTAATACAGGGGTCCACAACCCCGAGACTGCAGCCCATTACTGGGCCTTGGCCAATTCGGAACCAATCCGCAAAAGTGATGGGTGAGTGCGCGTGTGCAGCTCAACTTGCATGAGCAATGGGCAAGCACACATGTGCACACAACTCCATTTGTGTGAAAGGCAAATCGTCATGCATGACCATTCCCTCTCCCTCCCTCCTTCACGCTGGTTTGCAAAACCAGAAAGATTGGGGGGAGGGATGGGTGCTGGTATAAGGTTTCCTGCCTTGAGTGGGGGTTGGACCCTTCCAGCTCTATGATTCTATGTCATACATTCTAAAGACGATTCCCCCATTTTTCATTTGTCTTTTAAAAACATCTGAGCAGAATATCGCACCTCCAACACAAAGCATTACTTTTTAGCCACCCAGTATTCCAAATTGTAAGATAATAGGGTCTGGGAACGTTCTAGTAAGTAAAGTTAATACTGTAGATTGCATTTGGATTTTGAATGTCCCTTTTTTAATTAACTAGTTTTAACAGTTATAATATAAATAAATAAATAAATTTTAATTTATAACCCGCTCTCTCTCCCCGAAGGGATTCGAGGCGGGGCACAGGGAATTTCAAATACATATAAAATCACAAACATCATACAATATAAAATAAAATTAAACTAAAGTTAGATGGAGGACTGCCGAGGGGGGTTGTCTGTAGGCACTTTGTTGCCCGCTGGTACCATATTATCTACCTAAACCTTGGTAGTAATTATCTGGGAAATGCCAGAGATGGTACACCTGGCATCATTAGCGCATAAAACCTGTGACTTTTATACACAATATCAACCTTTCCTTCCAAAGTAAAACCCTTGCTTTTCTGTTTGGATAGGGCCAATGAATTCCTCTGAGCTGTATTCGTCTGTTGATAAGCCTCTAAATATAATTTACAATTATGAAAATGATAATTGTTTGGTAATAAAAATAAGCCATATTCATCTTCTTTTCTGCTATTTAAATAATGGCCTAATCCTCTTAGTAAAGCTGGACAAAATGACTCATTAAATGTGACAGTCAACTGAAATGTGAATGAAACAATGGATGCTCCTGAACGGCAGCTGAGCATTGTGGTGCCCAGATAGCCGAGTCCATCTGCATGCGAACCACACACTATTTTTGGCAATGGCATTGATTCTCTGCCTCAGAGAACTTCCACTTAAAGAGAAAAGCTAAATTCCTTTTTGCAACAGGAGCCTTGGGCCATATTTTTTTGTTTGTATTTTTTTTTAACAGAGAGATTTGCCGGAAGAGTTACTGGTAATTGTTCTCTTCACCATCTGATGCCAGTAGCTTACCATCCAACAAGTTGACTATTGAAATCTTTTCAGCGGAATGGCTCCTACCCCACCTAATCTGCTAACTCAACCGTTCCATTATATAATCTCCTTTTTGCTATTCAGAATATTCTCACACGCCACCCTAATTTGTTTGTGAGATTTATCTTCTTTACTAGCCATAAACCATAACTGACAACAAAATTGGAAATTCTTACACTCTTTATTGCATGGACAATTATAATGAACAATAGGGATAGAGTTAGTCACTGAGGCATGCAACTAGAGTTCCTTTATAAAGGAGCATTGGTAATGAAATCACTATTCATCCTTTAACAATTGATCATATTTGTTAGGATGTCCAGTTGCAGGCCTCACTGAAGACTATTATAAGGCCCTAATCCTTTTATTTGATTATCGTTGCTATAGTTAAACCTTTTCTTTGGAATTGTTGTATATAAAGATATTTTAAAGCATTCTGCAGATGCTTTTTGAAATAGTTTTCCTACTACTGCCTATCAACTATGCTCTTCAGTCCAAAGCCCCAGCATAGGAAGTAGGTTTGATGCTATGGACATTAGATGTATGTTGATATTCCTAACAATATGTGTCAGAGCTGAATTTCAGCATCTCTAGGATATTTATTTAATTGATTACTTACATCCTCCTTTATTATTTTTACAAATAATTCAAGGTGGTGAGCCTATCCAACATTATTTCCTTTTCCTATTTTTCCACAACAACCACCCTGTGAGGTTAGTTGGGCTGAGAGAGAATGACTGACCCAAGGTCACTCCGCTGGTATTTATGTCTAAGCAGGACTTGAACTCACAGTTTCTTACTTTCTAGCCTGGTGCCTTAACCACTAGACCAAACTGGCTTGGATATGCCTTAGATATTAGCCTGCATTGCAATAATTTGTAGCTATCAGTAACAAGGCGTATGTAGCTTAACTCTTGTATCTTTTGGTAACCATAAGGGCAGTCAAAAGCAAAACCCTTACAAATGCTTAAATCTAAAAGAAAATGGGGATAAGTCAAACACAAAGAATAAGAAGTCACAATAGTCTTTAGAAAAAGATAGAGATAGGATTGAACAAAAGAGGAACAAACCTATTTATGAATGTTGGAAGACCTTATTCTATTTCATGCTAAGAAATTAGCCCAATTAAAGTCATATAGCTGTACAAATGAATCAGGAAGAGGATCATAAGTGAAGGTCAAAACATGGTCTCATTAATCAGAAAGTCGATTATACTTTACATCTTCAAGATCAGGGATTTCAAACAACTCCATTTTGAAGGAAGGAGTTATACACAAAATGTTTTGAATTCAAAGGCTCTTGAGTTTGAAAAGCCCTGTTCGGGTTCCAAACAGCTGTCTGAAGTGTGAAATTGGCTATTTTGAGCTTGAGAATCTTCCAAATTGATCCGGACAGCCTGCTTCACATGTGAAATGAGGCATTTCAATTTTGAGACAGGTCATTCTGAACATGATTTTTTTTTTTTGCAAAGCATGAAAATGGCAAATAGGTCCATAGATAGGACTAATCACAGTTTATAGTAAAGTAAATATGTAAATTCACACTAACAATGGAATTACTTTTGCTTTCATTCAACCACTTATAAGTACCTCAAACATTTCAGGAATGAAGAAAATTTCTTAAATATGGGAGGTGGTGGCTCAGTGGTTAAGACACTGAGCTTGTCGATCAGAAAGGTTGGCAGTTCAGGGTTCAAATCCCTAGCGCCACCTAACAGAGTGAGCTCCTGTTACTTGCCACAGCTTCTGCCAACCTAGCAATTTGAAAGCACGTAAAAATGCAGGTGGAAAAATAGGGACCACCTTTGGTGGGAAGGTAACAACGTTCCGTGCCCCTTCGGTGTTTAGCCATGCTGGCTCTTCAGCTTTGAAATGGAGATGAGCACTGCCCCCTAGAGTCAGGAACGAACTAGCACATATGTGCCAGGGGAACTTTCATCTTTACTGAAACAACTACTTTATTATTTCATGAAAATTGCTATTGCAGAAGTATCTGTAACATATACATGAAAACAATGTTTTGATATTTCTCTTAATGCATTCCTTCTGTCTTGCAGAAATACAAGGAATATGAAAAGGAGGTTACCATTGAAGAAATTGATGGCCTTCAACTTGTGAAGAAACTAGCCAAGAATATGGAAGAAATGTTTCATAAAAAGGCTGAAGCTGTCCGGGTAGGTAGCAAGTAGTACTAAGCCAAAACCCTTCCTGATATTTCTCAGAAATCTTCACCTCCCCTCCCCCCCCAAAGGTTCCTTTTGGGAAGTGGCATGGAATTTTCTTGCCTTTGCAGGGGTAATGGGATGAATTTTATTGTCCAAACAGATAGCCATATATATTAAAAAAAATAAAAATGTGTTCAGTTCTTTCAGTAGCTTCCTGCTAGTTAGATGTTCCACAAAGCAGAAGTCAACATGATCTGGTATTATGTCACATTGTTTCTAAGCTACTCCAGGGAATGTCTAGTAGAAAGTTATGGGAAAGACTTCACAATTCACTAAGAATAACATAAGATTTTGTTTTTTTATGTTTTAAAAAAGCAAGATTTGTGTTAAACTCTGAACCACCTACCAACTCTGAACCAACTACCATAATGAAGCAGAAAATACAATGAAAAGTTCTCAATTTATTTTAAGGATAATTTCTCATGTTCACCTACTGCATGATCATAAAAAGCTCACTGCATTTTAATTTAGGGTAGCACTCTGTGAATATAGAAAGTGTTAGTTGGTTTATATATACATACCTTGATTCATGTTTTGCCAAAGCATAAATGTTGCTTTTTTGATAGTATATTTTCCCTTCTCTCTATGCATTTTAAATTCTTGGTTTATACATCAATATTGAGTGTCATTTGCATAAATTTAGAAAACATTGAACAGACTTTCTTCAGTAATAAAGGTTATTGCTTCTCTTATCTCCTATAAATGGTACATACTTATAATATTCATAACCTTCAACTTTGTCTCTTGTCACCAGTAGTTTTTGCAAAACAAAAAAACTTTAGAGACTAGGACTTGAAATTAGGTGTCAGAATTTACCTGCTCACAGAAGTGTATGAATTATTTTGAAGGCGATGTCAACAGTAATAGGTACATGGTTTTTGAGTATTGCTATTAGTTTTTTCCCTATCTTGATCATAGCATTTCCTTATTAATTAGTTATTGTGAGTTTTTAAAAACTATTATAAGATTTATCTTACTTGAGGAAGACAATTGAAACAGAGACAAAAGATTAAGTGATGTAATAAATAGGTCTCTCTGTGTGTTGCAATTATGTGAGACAACAGGGAAAAAATGCAAAAATATGTTTGATATAGAATTTAACTTTCCCTTTTATTTTAAGAACAAGCTTTTAAACTTGCCAGTTGTAAAATTATGTTTAAAGTACATGGAAAAAATCCCTCCTGAAATCTCTAAAACAAGAGTAAATGTAATAATTTACAGTTTACAAAATTCAGTTTCTTTCTTCGTAAGAAGCAAAATCAGAATAGGTGGCATAAAAATAGAATTAAGACAAAATATAAGCATTTTTATTCATTTCTTAAATAGGTGCTGTCTTTGGAAATAACATTTTTCTGCTCATTTCTATAAGTAATATGCTAATTATTCTGTATGAAATTTGACAACAATCAATTTGGAATTCCTGCTCTCTTTTAGTTTTCTGTATCAGAGGATACATTGACAAACAAATGTTTAAAAGTGGCTATACTTTGGCATACATCTATTTTCTTGTGAAATTATACAGATATTTTGTTATCTTTCATTTTGGACTAGTAGCATGGAGATACTGAGAAAATAAATCTTGTTTCTACCACTCCTTCTACCCTCCATTTAAAAATAAATTTCCAAATCCTTCCTTCCTTCCTTCCTTCCTTCCTTCCTTCCTTCCTTCCTTCCTTCCTTCCTTCCTTCCTTCCTTCCTTGAAATTGAATTAACTTCCTGATAAATTGAAAGATTAAAAAAGACAAGTATAAAAAGTGGAAAGAGGACCACAACTAAGACAGAACATCAGCAAATAGCTTGAGCCTGCAAAGGTGAAGTCAGGAAAACTAAAGCTCAAAATTGTGACAATAGAAAAAAAAGAACTAAGAATTGCGACAATAGTCAAAAATAATAACAACAACAAAAAAGCTTCTTTCAACATGTAAAAAACAAGACAAAAGTCAAGGAAATTTTTAGTCCATTAATGGGAGAAAATGACAAAAAATATGATGATCAACAGGGAAAAAGAACTGCTTAACTTTTAAGAGTTTTTAAAATCTCTTTTAAGAAGAGATTGGACAATCATTTGCCTGAAATGATATAGGGTTTCCTGCCTGAGCAGGGGGTTGGACTAGAAGACCTCCAAGGTCCCTTCCCTAAGCCTTCCAATTCAGTTATTTCTTCCTAGATCAGGGATGGAAAAGCAGGAAATCCCTGAGTATATAAAAGACTGTGATTGCAGCATTGAATGGATTTATTCAATCACAGTGTCTCACAGTTTCATAGTACATATTTTTAAAACTGCAAATATTGTCAGAGTTTATAGCGTTTAGGTCTTTTCAAAAAGAGGGGGATTATTTTGAATCTTGTTTATAGGGTAACTGCAGAATTATATTACATTAAAAGCAATTGGCTATGTTTGTTCCTTGCTGTTTATTTGATGATCAGTATTAATGGTCATATGGTTCTATGGAAGGTCTGGTGAGATTCCAGAATTGTAGCAGAAGGCTTTCTGCTGAATTTCTAGGTCACTGCGCTGTATCATAATGTAATGTAAAAAGAGTAGCCAGAGTTAGTCAACAGCCATGAATTAACAGCAATCTGTTTTGGAGCATTGTAGAAAGAACAAGTCTGGATTCACTTCCTGGATTAAAGAAATACTGTGCCTTATTAGTTGCAAATTTTCAGTGATAAATTGGTTTACTTTTTTTAAAATTTTGAAATGTTTTATTTGTAGTAACCAATCTGAAGGCCTCAAAATTTATCTTCAAGTTATCTGCTGTGCTGGAGTTTTCAAAATTATCTGGTGCTTTGTAGAAATCTTACTTTTGGCTGAGAAATTAAGGGCAATATAAAGATTTCCTTCTACGGTAATCTAATCTAAACCCTTGCATTTACATAATTCATCTTTGACATAATTTTGCCAGTCATTCTTTAAGCAAACAATTTAATTATTGTTTAGATATCTAAAGGCTATATTGGAATAATATCAAATTCAGCAATGTTTTATTATTCTACCATGTTTAGATCCTTGTTTATCTGGTCAGAGAAAGGGCTTTTATTTTGCAAATGGACAATGTTCAGTCTACCATAATGATTTATCAGGCAGGAAGAGAAATAGTATTGTTGTTTCGTTACATTACTTGTAAAACACTACTTAAGAGAATTTGTAAAGATCATCTGTTTAGTGAAATACAATTAATTTCATGGTTAAAAATTACTGGCTTCACTTATGTTGAAACATAACATCTTTTTACTCTTACTTACCCAGCAGAATGTTAGGAAGAAATTATGGAAAGGGCCCAGGACTCTGTCGGCAGAGTAACTCCTGGAAAATAAAACAGATGGAGACTGGACTTGGCATGTGGGTACAGTTGACAAAAGAAAGTTTGAAAGTGGTATAGATCAGGCTAGAGAAGAAAGAAGTCTGGGAAAGAATTATCTAATACATTCCTATGGAAGAGAAGTTGGCAAATATTACAATAAATATAAATTTAATCTATATATATAAAAGGAAAATACCACTCATTCATCATGAAATCTTCAGAACCGTAAAGCCTACAAACTTGAAATTTGGCACATATGTTCCTATTGGCTTCTAGGTGTTCGCTGAGAAAGGATTTTTTAAAATGACATCAGATCATTAGTATTTCTTATACAGTAATTAACACGCTCTGATGCTAAGGAGTTCTACTCCCCTTCCCCACCTGAAAAGAATTCTGTTCCAACTGCCAGTTGTCACACATTCCGTTACCTGAGTTCAAACTGGCAGACATTGCACCCCTTCACTCAGGAGCTGTCTGGGCTGCCTTTCAGTACTAAATGTCGGTACCTCACCAAAATGTCTATGCCTTCCACCTATGCAACTGCTTCCGGACTCAAGGCAGCGGGAGCGATATTCCCTTATGTGTTTCAATCACTGACGACCCCTGAGCCAACGGATTGTGAACCAAATTTCTCCTCCATAGCCCAATCACATGGTTTTGTTGCGAAGCACTGGTATCCAGCTAGTAAATACATAAAATAAAGTATTGCTGCCTGATTCATTCTAAGCTTCCTTGATCCTTTTTTTAATTTCCAATTCAGCTGGTGCAGCTCACTTTCCCAGTACAAACATACAAACAAGGAATTGTGACATGAGTGGAAAGTGAAGCAGCACAGAGAAATAGGACATGGCAAATTCAGCTGCCCCTGCCCCTGCCTGCCTTTCAGAAGGCATTATGGACCTGATTTTTGCTCAAGCATTGACTCTGACAAGGCTATGAACTGTTGAATCAGGTTTTTCCCCCCCTCAGAACTTGATGTGTTTCTATGCCTTTGTTTTTATTTTTGTATGTTTTATTAAAAATGGTTTTATTGTATGTCTCTGATCTTTAAAGATACTGTATACAGTATGCCACACTGAATCCTGTGCTGTGATATTAATGACTTTATTGATTAATTAGATTAAAAAACATTGTTACATAGATGAAGACAAACATTTGTTTGTTGAAAGGAATAATGAAAACCATGCTTTGCTTGCTATGTCTACTTTGTTTGAATAACTGCTTACTGCTGCTAATGTATGCTGTTTGCTTAAATTAAATTGATAATGCTAAAAAAAGAAAAAGTATTTTTTGGAGAATAAAAGGAAAATCCCTTCCTTCCTTCCTTCCTTCCTTCCTTCCTTCCTTCCTTCCTTCCTTCCTTCCTTCCTTCGTTCTTTCCTTCCGTATTTTCCCTCTTTTATTAGTCTCTCCTTCTGCTTCTTGCCCCTTTCTCCTGGCTACCTGGTGTTCACTGCAAAATTGATTCCCATTATAGGTGTACTGTGAAAAGTAATTGCTGTTATACAGTAATTCAATTTCAGCACATTCACGCATCAGTAAGCTAGCAGGGTTTATCAAGAGAAAACAGGGACATTAGAGCTTTTTATCATGAAATTCCACACATAGAGGCTCATTTTTTGAAAGAGCAGAATATCATCATTTGCATTTCACGAATATGGCCAATTGTGAATAAATATTTCTCTCGCTAAGGGTGGGTTTTCCCTTCTTTTTCTGCTACAGCATTGATGGCTACAAGGTATTATTAGAAATATATTGTTTAGGCTTGTCAAATGTCAGCTGTGAAAAGTGTATAGGTATGTCATATAAGTTTTACCTTGCTCCTCACACAGTCTAAAATGAATATAAATTCATTCCCAAAGGGAGCCACTGTTTAAAAATCTGAATGCCGTACTTATGCATGCTAGTTTTGGTGACTTAGCAATGACAGAAACTCCAGTATATCACCCTACTGGGAATGTTCTGTCCCACCCATGCTGGCAGAGGAGCAGGGTGTGGGCCCGGCAGCCTGCATATTCCTGCTGCTGGAGTCCATCTCTGCCATTGCACCTGCCCTCTGGAATATCTTGCCCCCTCACCTGGAACGAGGTTAGCTCCAATCCCTTCCCACTATAAGCCTGAAGAGCTTTAAAGTTGTCTTGGGGCTCAATTGAGAAAGTATCACAGTGGAGGTGGTTGATACAGATCCCACCTTCCCCTCCATCTTGCTCCCACCCTCTCCATCTTTTAATTGGGCCATGGTATTTGGCCCTGTATAGCATTTTATTTAGGTTTTAATGTTTTTAATGATTCTAAGCTGCCTGGAGTTACCCTGAGGTAAAATGGACATTCAATAATTCAATAAATTTTATAAATATATAGATGATGATAGATAGATAGATAGATAGGTAGGTAGGTAGGTAGGTAGGTAGGTAGGTAGGTAGACAGCCAGCCAGCCAGCCAGCCAGCCAGCCAGCCAGCCAGCCAGCCAGCCTCTGGTACCAGGAAGGGTCACAAGACCTGTGTAAATAGCCCATGGAATATCTCACTGGAATAGACAGGCCTTTGTTCCTACAGCTAACCCATCTTGCTGGGATTCAAGTTCAGGTTGTTCTTTCCTTCCAGACTTGAGCCATGTCCAGGCACAGCTGGACACCAGTTTTGTTTATTTTTAAGCTTAAATTGCACCTTAGAATAGTGCTTTTGCTGAGCTCTTCTTGGGCCTCTGGACTTCCTTGCTGGGATGATAGTGGAGTTCTCCATGCTGAGAGTCCAGAGAAATTTCAGCCCCCATGTTAAGGAGGGCACTGAATGCAGCCCAGGAATTCAAAGCCTTCATGGCTTAGAGCTGTTGCTGGTTATTTAATGTAATCTATGGGATAATAGCATTTAGACATATATTGCTTCATAGTGCTTTACAGCCCTCTCTAAGTGGTTTGGAGAGTCAGCAATATTGCCCCCAACAATCTGAATCCTCATTTTACTCACCTCAGAAGAATGGAAGGCTGAGTCAATCTTGAGCTGCTGAAGTACAGGTAGCAGTCAGCTGAATTAGCCTGGAGTACTGCACTCTAACCACTGTGCCACCTCGGCTCAAATAATGTTTTGCAGCAAGATGTAGGGGAAGAATAGTTAGATTTGGGAAGTTGTTAATGCTTCTCTGTGAGAGGGCATGCTGTCACTTTGTCCTTGAAAGATGACAAAGTTTTCCTTGAATTTTGAGATTTGTTGGAATATCAAGGAAACACTATTACTAGAGGAGATTTGCTCATCTGAGTTTTGTGTGGCAATTGTAGCTACCATATTTTTCGGAGTATAAGACGCATAGGAGTATAAGATGCACCCAGCTAATGAAGCGGCAATTTTTTTAAAATAAGTAGGTAGGTAGATAGAGTGATAGAGAGGAAGAGAAAGAGAGAGTAATACAGTAGGTAGGTAGGTAGGGAGAGAGGGAGTGTAGATAGGTAGGTAGGTAGAAGGAGAGAGAGAGAGAGAGAGAGAGAGAGAGAGAGAGAGAGAGAGAGAGAGAGAGAGAGAGAGAGAGAGAGAGAGAGGTAGGGGGGGGAGAGAGAGAGAGTAGGTAGGTAGGTAGATGTTTCCTGGTGTATTTACCCATATGCTGGAGAAGGAAATCACAGACCACCTTTGGAACAAATCTTTGTTTCTGCAGGCACAGTACTTGACCAACGTAATTCTCAAGCATTCTAATTAAACAGCTTTCCAAAAGGGGGAAAAAAACCCTTTTGCACTGTGCAAACCTCCCCCAAATGGCCCGTTTTTTGCAAAAATGGGCCTGTTTTTTGCAAAAATGGGCCTGGTTTTTTTTCCAAATAAAAGGCATGAATAGTCTTGGGGGGGGGGGCTTGCAGAGTGCTCTTGGGGGGGGAGAATGAGGAAAAACGGCCCATTTTTGTGTGTGTAAACGGCCCATTTTTTGGTCAAAAAATAGCATGCATAGCCTTATTGAGGCTTATAGAGTGCTGCTGGGGGCTTGGGGGAGGGCAAACACGCCCTGTTTTTTGCTCATTTCTGCCCTCCCCAGCCCCCAGGAGCTCTCTGGAAGCCTCCATAAGGGTATGCGCATGGCCATTTTGGTGAAGGGGCGGGGTTTCAGGAGGCAAAAAATGCTGTATTCAATGTATAAGATGCACCCAGATTTTCAGCCTCTTTTTAGAGGAAAAAAGGTGTGTCTTATACTCTGAAAACTACGGTATATCTGAAATGAGAAACCTTAGCTAGAGTTACCCTCACTCTTCTATCAAGCTAATAGATTACAGTAATATACTGTATAAAGGGTTGCATTTCACAATAATTTAAAAACTTCAAGCTTAAGTAAAATAATCTAGTAACCCAAGAAAAAAAATAAGACTCACCTATAACATACATTGTAAAGACTGTATAGCTATTATGTAGGTCAGATGGACAGAACACTAGCAGAGTGCATCTGTGAACATCAACTAGCCATCAAGACACGATGAAAACTCACAACACATGGAAGATTCAACAATAGTTTCTTCTGGGAAACTATGAACATCCTGGAAAGTACAAAAATGCTAGGAAATTCGTGGAGGCCAGGCATATAGACACTTAAGCCATCAACAGGCACAAAAAAATAAACCACGTTTACACTTCATTCAAAAGAGGCAATAAAAATAGCTAAGAAAGAAACAACAACAACAACAAAACAGAACACATCTTTTCCTACAACCAATATCCAGATAAGTAGGGATTTACACCAAACAACCCAGAATTTTAAAGCATACCAAAATAATTCTTTTGCACAGGTGTAAGTAAGATGTATTTATTCTGAGTCACTTTCACATGCTTCCCCACTTCCAGGACCCAATGTTTTTCTTCTTCTTTTGTTATTGTTTTCTGTTATTGCCCCATTTTTTTCCCTAGTTGTTTTAAGTTTTCTGTTTTTTTTAAAAACCTATTAGTTATTCCATCACAAAAATGAATAATTTTTGTCAGGACCAAGTAAGCTTTGTTCCATCCACCAGCCATCCAAGGAGTCATGTTCTGTGATAGTGTTTTTCCAAATCACAGTGATGAAGTACTGAAGCTTTGGATAATTTTTGACAAGCCAATCATGGTGGCTCATTTGTGCTCATATCTTGGTTGTTTGGCTTACAATCAGCTGCTTGAAAGTCTGGTAATGGTTGCAGGGTATGAAAAAACAGAGATAAGGTCAGATCATGTGCTGTCTATCAGTGAGAGGTGATATGGGGGAGAAAGCTCGGCCCCTGACAGCACTGAGGAATGTCACTGGCAGCTCATCAGCCATGCTGCTAGTTGCTTTTGCTTTCAAATGTCTCTTAGGAGCCATGCCTTTTATTTTAAAATATAAGACAAGGGATGGCTGCCAAGAACATTGGGTGCCCTGAAGTTGAACAGACAGATTGTTGGCCAACCCCAAACTTTGCCTTATCTAAATATTTTAGGCTTCGAATATCAATTGTGAGGTTTGAAGCTGGTGAAATTAGAACCAAAGATTCTCTTGCCGCAGGTAGACATTTTGTAAAAAAAGGATTAGATGGAAGAGATTTTCACAGCTGTGAAGAGAGCAAGTAAAAGACTTATTTCTAAAGGGTGAGAGGAAGAGGCTTGGGACTTTAATACTGGGATGGCTGGCTGGCTGGCTGGCTAGCACAAGTTTTTTTTTTTTTTTTTAATTGAAAAAGTTTTATTGGTTTTACATTTTTTAACAGGATAGGGTAATGGTTACAAAGAAATTTTGAGAGCATTCACGTTAGAGTCGTCGGACCTTCCGAGACCTCAAAATACACAATAAAAAAAATTATCATAGAAAACATTTTCCATACCACTACAAGATGAAAGCAAGTACATTTACTTAAATTCTCCATTCCATGCTGTCAGACATTTACAAAAAGTCCAGATAGAAATATTATACAAAATTGTTCAAGAAAAATCAAGGCAAAGTTATTTTTTTGATCTAAGTCTTTTGGCTATTGTATCTTCTTTCTCTCCCCCCTGGCCCCCCATAGGCGGGGCCGTGGCCCCCTCCGTCCCCCCTGGATCTTCCCCCAGGACAGAGGAATATTTTTTAAGAAAGGCTTCCGCCTCAACAACTGTTTTAATCCTCACTCTTCCTCCTTCCCAGAACACCAGCATCCCTTCAGGTGTCATCCACTTGAACCAAATCCCGTGATCAAACAAGGTTTTAGACAAGAAGGAAAATTTCCTTCTTAAATCTCTAATTTTTCTAGGGATCTGCTTCAAGATAGTGACCGTTTTTCGTTGATAAGTTAAAGGTTTCTCTCTCTGCGCTTTCAGGATCTCCTCTCTGGTTGACCTTACAAATTTCACATGTATCTCTCTAGGCACTTCATTTATCCTGGCATATGCTGAGTTAATTCTGTAGGCTAGGTCAATGTCCCCCCTGATCTCATCCTTAGGTTTTTGTAAATAGTCTGCTAAAATTGTGCTCATAAAATCAGGGAGGCATTCACCAGATTCCTCAGAAACATTTTGAAATCTCAAAAAGTATGTCATTCTTTCCATATCCATCCTAGACACATGCCCATTTATTTCCACAACCTCATTAGTAACATTTTTAATTTCCCCCTTAGCCCCCTCCAACCCCCCTTCCAGTTCTTTATTCTTCTGTGTGTTATCCAGCACTTGTCTTCTTGTATCCAACAACTCCTTCTTGAAGATAATATTTTCAGCCCTCTGGGCCTTTATTTCTGATATCAAAGTTAGCATAAAGGTTTCAAGAGAAGCCATCCTTTGTTCCAAATTTACAAGTGCTGCTTCTTGTGCCATGGTTAAAAGTTAGAGTCACTGCCACCAAGATGGCGTTTTCCGGGTGGGGCTGGTGGGGCAAACCAGAAGCTCAGTTCAGTTCAGGGCTGTGAAGTTGCAAACAATTCAGAAACCAGAAGAGACACAGTTTCCCAGGTCAGCAAATAGTAATAACGAAGGTATTCCAGAGAAGAAGTCACAAATCCATCAAAAGAATTTTTTTTTCAAAAATCCAGAGAGAGCCCTGCTTTCCAAGAGACGCTGGAAATTTTCCTTAGTTGAAATAGTCAGGCAGGGACAAAGAGAAGCCACTTCCACCGCCCATCTCAGAGCCAGAGGGAGAGAGTAGCAAAATAAGCATTTTTTTAAAACCAGCCAGACCTAGAAACAATGTTGCAAAGAATCGCATTCCACTTTCCCTTGTTAAAGACCGTCCGGAGTGAAAGTTTCCACTTTCTCTTTGCAGAGAAGCCATTTTAACGTGCCGCTTAAATCCGAGGGGTTTTTTTTTAGAAATAAACACCCCCCTCCCAGTCCGTTCAGCCTGGCTGGCAGCAAGGAAAAAAAAGGTGTTCTTTTAAACTCACTCTCTCTCGCAGCTGAAGCCTCGGCGATCCGCCCGATCTCTCCGTTCAGCCCTCTCCATTAAAGCGAATGGCACCGACAGCCGTTGGAGAAGGAAAAAAACCCCGCTAGCATGTTCCTCTCCACCTAGGTCGCAGAGAGGAGCGCCCTCCCCACCGCCGTGACGAGGGCCGCTCCCTCTGAGCCGACCCTACGGGAAACCTCCGGTAACCGGAGAGTTTCGCCCCCGTGGGGGGGCAGAAAAGGCAACAAAGCGGCGAGCGAGCCCTAGGCTCGCCCGTCTCCGCTGGAGCCGGATACCGGAAGCCGCTAGCACAAGTTTTAATAAAAAAAACTTGTGCTAGCCAGTTTATTTTAAATATTTTATTTAATAATAAAAAAAATAATAATATAAGTTTTAATGTGCTATATGTGGATGTGTTGGACTTTGCATATATGGTTTCCTTGCAGGGAAACCACTTATCTAACCTTCTTGTCTCTATTTCAGAATGCAGAGCTGAGATAGATTTTTATGTCATTTTTATTCTGGGACACGGGTACCCATGGGTACCCCTCCTGTCCCTACCTTGTCTGACAGTGAGGGCAAACTCTTTCTCCCTTCCTTTTAATAATGTTATCACATCAGAGGTGGTATTCAGCAGGTTCTGACCAGTTCTGGAGAACTGGTAGTGGAAATTTTGAGTAATTTGGAGAACCGGTAAATACAACCTCTGACTGGCCCCACCCTCATCTATTCTCTGCCTTCCAAGTCCCAGCTGATTGAGAGGAAATGGCGATTTTGCAATAACCTTCTCCTGGAGAATGGAGATTTTATAGTATCCCTCCCCTGCCATGCCCCCTAAAACATGCCATGCCCACCAAGCCATGCCCACAGAACCAGTAGTAAAAAAATTTGAATCCCACCACTGTATCACATGGGATGCACAAGGCATGTTTTCTCGGTAGACTTCCACTCATCTTTTTTATACCATATGCTCCATCCCTTAACCACCCTAAATCAAAACATCTTAAAAAAAATTATGGACTGCAAGCAAGTTCATTTTTGGTTACTGGCATTTGCCTGAAAATTCTCTCTATATGCTGTTTGATTCCTATCATTTGCAAGATAGGTAGGCTATCATGGGGAAAACACACTTGGCAGAAATATCAAGAGTAATATTAGATAAAGCCAAAGGTTTAATTTCCTAATTTCACTATCCAGATGCGTCATAATGTGGGGCATAAATCCACCACACTTTCTTACTCATCGTGTTCCAGAGCATTGGCTAATGACAGGACTATTACTTGAGATAATGGAAATAATATTTAATTATGAGAATCTGTATGCATTGATAGCATTCATGAATCTGTCATATTCCTATTTAAAGCCAAACAACAGTGTCTATCATAATTATGCTTTGTAGCCACTTCCATAGGTTAACTCTGTGCTGGGTGAAGTTGCATCTCATATTGTTCCCAAATTCACATCGTTTGGCATTTTGGGATGACCACAGTTTTTGAATTTTTAAAAATGTGTTTATTTTTAATAGCAGGTTTCATATGTTTCTATATAAAATAAAACATTCTCAAATATTTCACTCTTTCTTAATGAATAATATAATCTTGCTCAGGATTGTTGTGGGGAAAATAGGAGGAAGGTGTGTTGTATATGTTTGCAAGCTAAGCAACTAGAGAGAAGGTACCTACATGAATAATTCAAGTAAAATGGGTACCCACAAGCCTTTATTACAGAATGCCTGTGCACAAAGCAAAAGAGAGAAAAGAAAATAGAAGGTAAAAGGCAAACTATATGAAACACCCCACCATACATCAAAAACATTTTGGAAGCAGTAGAACACAGCTTCTGAGATCTGCAAGTGGACGTCATACACTGCACAGAGGGGACCATACAAGGACAAATTATGCAATACATTATATGCCTTGAAAATATTGTTTGGAGGTGGGAGATAGTTCCAATGTAATCTACCGAATCCCATGCATGGGTTGTCTCTGTAACTATGTAGAACAGATGGGGAGGAAGCTAACCACCAGATTGCAAGAACTCAAGTAAGCGGTCAGACGAGGAGGCCCGAACTCATTGGTAGCCTCACATTGCAATGAATAACGATCCTCATTTAACTTAGCAGCTACCAAGATTGTTGGCCATGCAGGTAGAAAATTGCCAGAGAAATGATTGAAGCCTCAGAAATGGGCCACTTTTCAGTTAATACGAGTGCTAATTTACCACCAGCTTATCACTATTTAGGAGCTGAGGGCTTGGCAACACAAGGAAATCACAGCCAATCACCATCCATCAACACACCAATCAGCCAATAGGAAGGCACCCATAAACACGACTCACAGAATAGCCCAAAGTACGTATTCCAGTAGAGAGAAGTTCCCTGAAGATGGGCTCCAGCATGAATCCGAAAGCTTGGAAGAGTAAATGTCTGAAGCCGGTGAGCAACCCAAATTTGATCTTGCAGTTTTGTGGGTCTTCACCACCTTGAGTTATTTATAACAATAATAAAGGGGGGATATAAATAAATAAATGAATAAATAAATAAATAATAATTTTATTACTATTATAGTAATTTTAGTCTTGATTCTTAGTTTAGTAATCACAGACAAGTCATATTAACTTTCAATGGATCAGAAAATACATTTTTTGAGAAGTTAGGTTAGATTTGCCCCAATATGCATTTATTTTAGACTGGGTTGCCATTTTTCAGTTTCCTATAATAATAATAACTTTAATAATAATAACTTTAAATTTATTAACCGCTCCCTCTCCCCACAGGGACCCGGGGCGGTGCACAGGAGGAACTAAAAACAATATAAACAATAAATACAAACATATATACTATAAAACACAATTAAACTATGTTATCCCGTGCTAAAAAGTTAAAACCCATTAAAATGCATTTAAAATCTATAGACAGAGAGACTATCCAAGGCCGGCCAGTCGAAAGAAATGGGTCTTTTTGGAGTTTTTCACACAATTATAGGAAGTGTGATGGCTCAGTGGTTCTGACGCTGGGCTTGTCAGATGAAAAGCCGACAGCATAGCTTCATGATCTGCGAGTTGCGTCTTCGTCTAGCTCCTGCCTGCCTAGCAGTTCGAAAGCATTGCAAATGCAAGTAGATAAATAGACACCACTTTGGCAGGCAAGAAACAGCATGTTCCGACATCATGCTGGCCAAATGACTTCAGAGAGCACTGGCTCAATGGCCTTGAAATTGAGATGAGTGCCACCTCCTACGACCAACGGAACAACCAACGGAATAAAACCTTCAGGAACTCCTTTGCTTTGCTTTTTCCTTTCAATCACGCTGACTAATTTGATATAATTAAACTTGAACATATTGAACTCATTTTTTTTGGACTTTTTCATAGGTGAATTTTAAGCTCCATCATTCTGAATAATTTCCTTCAGAAGTACCTTATATAAACTTTTAAAAAGCATGGCTCCAGAACAGTCAAGTTGTCTGCTGACCAACTAGTTTTGGATTATCTTTTCTTACCTTTTACAGTCCTAAATCTATTCCAGCTTTTCCATGGCTGCTAAACCAACATTAAATAAAATTGTATATGAATTAATACATAATAAAATGTTTAAAATGATTTCTGTTTCCTTTCTCTCCATTCACAGCCAGTCTAAATTCACCAGCCTATGGGGAATTTTGACATATGTTTGGCACATGTTAACAGAGTACAAAATAAATGTGTGAACTTATATGTCCTTTGTTAGCAAGCTGGCATACTAAAAAGCTTCATGTAGTTTAGATAATTTTTAGGCGTTCGTAACCACAGCAGTGGTTAATCTGCACATGCCAGTGTTGTAAGATTTGTATCTCAGATCCCTTTTTTTGTCCCTCAGAGACAGTGATATTAGCATGCAAAAGAATTTATTTGATTTTTTTTTTTTAGTAAAGGCTTGTAAATGGGTTGTGGGAGGAATGAAATTATGGTGAATCAAGTAAGATTCACTATAAATAGATTCAACTGACAGAATAAAGACATTAAAAAAGATGGCTATAATTGTATTAATTATCAGTAACAAATGAAAAGGTTTCAGCCATATTTTTATTCAGCATTTCAGCTGCATGTTTTGTACATTCCTTGTTTTATGATTTTTGACTGACAAATGTATGGAAATACATTTGCCTGATCCTGTGGAAGCTAAGAACACCTTTGTGTTTATTTAGACAATTGCATCAAATTAGATTGTCAATTTTCTACTTCCAAATATTTGCTTTTAATTAGATATAGATGAATAATTTATTATGGTCGAGCAGCAGTGTCCGTGGTATTGCCACATGCTCTTCATGGGACTGTCTTTAAAAACTATGTGAAAGCTTCATTTGGTATAGAATACAGGAGCTTGGATGCCTGCCAGCATTTACCTTTGGAAGCAAATGACACCCATTTTACAAACCTTGCATTGGTGATCTAATAACTTCTGGCAGCAATTGACTGTCTAGTGTTGACCTATAAAGTTCTCTAAAACTCTTTGCCAGGTTACTTATAGTATCATATCTACTACTGAAGTCAGCCCAGCTATTATGAATGTGTTGGAAGAAGCAGGTGTTTCTTCCCCACCTTGGGCAGATGCTCACAAATGTTTTTGGTGACAACGGCCTCCCACTTGAAGTTAGAACTGCTCAGTGGTGGAATTCAAATTTTTTTTACTACCAGTTCTGTGGGTGTGGCTTGGTGGGCGTGGCTTGGTGGGTGTGGCAGGGGAAGGATACTGTAAAATCTCCACTCCCACCCAACTCCAGGGGAAAGTTACTGCAAAATCTCCATTTCCTCCCGATCAGCTGGGACTCGGGAGGCAGAGAATAGATGGGAGTGGGGCCTGTCAGAGGTGTCATTTACCGGTTCTCTGAACTACTCAAAACTTCCGCTACCAGTTCTCCAGAACTGGTTAGAACCTGCTGAATACCACCTCTGGAACTGCTCCTACCTTGGCCACATTCTGGAAGATGTTGAAGGACAAGCTTTTCCAGAGAGCATTTGAATCGTGATAGTTCTTTGATGGTTATTACATTCTTTATAGCTTTAGGCTTTTCTTTGTTTTTGTTTATTGGCTTTTAGGATTGCTATTACATTTGCAAGCCATTGAGAGTCTATTAGATTGTAATGGGGTAAAAGTCTAATAATAAATAAGTAGATAATAGAGGGATAAGTCTAGTTTTAGCGTCCTCTTTTGTGGATGCTTTTTTTGAAAAAAAGTTTTATTGGGTTTTATAATTTTTTACAAATAGGGTAAAGGGTAAGGTGTGTAAAAGATATTGTGAGAACTTTCACGTCGAAGTCGTTGACCCCTTCCGAGGCTTCATAACAAAATATAGATAATACATTAAATTTTCATTTGTACTACAAAGTGGAAAGAAATGCAAATATAACATCATAAAATCTATGCTAGCAATCATGTATAAACATCCAAACAAAAGTTATATTGTACTAAAATAAAGTCACTTTTGAGATCTAAGTCTTTTGGCAATTGTATCTTCTTCTCCCTGGCCCCCAGTGGGCGGGGCCTCGGCACTCTCTGCTCCCCCATTTTCGTCCTCCAGGATTGAGGAATGTTTTTGAAGAAAGGTGTCTGCCTCTGCAACTGTTTTAATTCGTACTCTTCCTCCCTCCCAGAACACCAACATTCCCTCTGGCATCACCCACTTGAACCAGACCCCCTGTTTAACTAATTTTTTAGATAAGAAGGAATATTTTCATCTTATCTCTCTCATCTTCTTTGGGACCTGCTTCAAGATGGCAATCTCTTTCTGTTGATAAATTAAAGGACTGTCTCTTTGCGCCCTCAAGATCCTTTCCCTTGTCGACCTTCTTACAAATTTAATATGTATCTCTCTGGGTACTTCATTTATCCTGGCATATGCTGAGTTTATTCTATATATCAAATCAATGTCCCCCCTAATCTCATCCTTAGGCTTGTGTACATAATCTGCTAAAATTGTGCACATTAAATCAGTTAAATCTTCACCACTCTCCTTAGGAACATTCTGAAATCTTAAAAAATATGACATCCTTTCAAAATCCATCCTAGACATATGACCAGTTAAATCCCCTATTTCATTATTAATACTTTTAAGCTCTCCCCTTGTCCCAGCCAACCCCACCTCCAGCCCATCAATCTTTTGTGTGTTTTCCATTAATTTCTTCTGCGTCTCCAAAAGTTCTAATTTAGAACTGACATGGTCCTTCCTCATTTCTTTAATTTCTTTCACCAAGGTCTGAAGAGTTTCTTCCATAGCTGTTAATCTAGCATCCGTATCAGGTTTTTCGGGTAACATCGAGGTGATTTTAGGTTGATGTGTCTGCTTTTTTGAAGCCATGATGAAAGAGTTAAGTCTGTGTCAGTAAAATGGCGTCTGCTGAAGAGGAGTTAGTGAGACACGGTATGAGCAAATTGCCATAAACAAAGTCACAGTTTGGTCTAATTTGAGTCCAGAGAGAAACCAATTTCTTCAAGCAATCAAATAAAAAAAAGAAGAAGGAAGCACTTCAGGGAAAGTTGTCCAATTAATCATTTAGATGCAATCATTAATAAAAAGAGAAAGTCCCGAGCACAAAGGAATGTTGGTAATTTTCCATGAAAAGTATATCTCCTGAGAACAAAGGAACGGCATCTTCCCCCGCCCATCTGGAAGCCACCGGGAATCAACAAGTAAAAATTTTTTCTTTGTTGCCAGACTTCGATTCTAAGTATCCAACAATCATTCCGGAAAGACTTTCACTATCTTTTAAAGAAATTCGGATGGTGATTTCTCCACTTCCTCAAGCCTGAGGAGCATTTTTAAATCGCCGCTTTTTTTCCATTCCGAGGGAGGGTTTCACAAACTCCCCCCTCCATCTTCTTTGAAAAAAAAGTTGCAAGCAATAAAATAAGTTCACTCACAATCCACTCCGTAGCCTAGAGTCTCGGCGTTGCCTCCAACTCCAGCGATTCAGCCCTCTCAAGAACAATCAAATGTTCCGGTCCTCCATTGGCAAAGGGAACCAAGCCCCCCGCAGCATGTTCTTCTACTCCTGGGTCAAGGACAAGGACCCCCCCGACCGCCGTCGGGATAGGGAAATCCCAGTGAGCCGACCGTACGGCGGGAGTCCTTTAAAAGGAACTCCCTGCCCCGTTAGGGGCCGTAAAAGAAACAAAACGGCGGACGAGTCCCAGGACTCGACCGTCGCCTCCGGGAAACCGGAAGGAAGTCTTTTGTGGATGCTTTTTATCAAGTGGAATCCATTCTATGACTGCCATGATCCAGCTGCCATCAGTCCTTCTTCCTAGTGGACATTTTCATTTCAATTCTTTCACTCTCTTTATACCTAAAACAAGATGGATCGATGACATCAGCAAGCATTGCAGCCCCAATTGGCAGAAGAAAGCTCAGGACTGTATTGGTTGGAAATATGCAGAATAGGCTTTCATCCTGCAGTGGATAGACAATATCTAAGGTGATGAGACAGATAAGTAAGTAATGAAAGCATTTTTGTAATGACACAATACATCTTGCCAAAAGCTTCTAAACCTGCTTGCAAATACCTTTGGCTCAACTCCAGTATGCACCTTCAAAAGAACCACCAGTCTGTAACAGGTCTATTCTGTGTGTGTAAGCGACCAGAAATTCTGGAATCTCTACAATTGCTAGGTGGTTTGGAAGACAAAGTGTTTCCATCTTATATTTGTAGAGTTCTTTGCTGAAAGCTTAGAGATCTGGATTGAGAGGCATGAGCATGACCGGAAAATATATTGAAAGTGAATTCAACAATGTGGAGGTCCTTCTCGCATATTATTTACTGCAGTACATTCTACTTAGGTACGTTCTATATGAATAGAGGGCTTAGAGAGTGCTCCAAAATGAGTGTATTATTTATTTTTATTTAATCTTTCTAAAACCCAAAGAGTGTGTATGTATGCAGAGTCCTTGACTTATGACCACAATTGTACCCAGAATTTTTGTTGCTATGTAAGAAATTTGTTAAGTGAGTTTTGCCCCCTTTTATGGCTTTAATTGCCACATTTCTGAAGTTGTTATGTGAATTTGGCTTTCCTATTGACAGAAAATCACAAAACATGATCACATGACCCCCACCCGGGACCCTGCAACCATCATAAATATGAACCAGTTGCCAAGCATCCAAATGTAAATCATGTGACCATGAGAATGCTGCAATAGTCATACCTGTGAAAAATGGTTATAAATCACTTTTTCCAGTGCCTTTGTAACCTCAAATGGTCACTAAATGAAACGTTTTAAGTTGAGGACTACCTGTATATGACTGGAATGGTAACAAGGCAGACTTGATGAAAGGCTATCCAAAGGTTAAGCTAGTATTGGAGCACAGGATGTAAATTTTGGCATAGCAAAGGTAAAGATTCCTCTTACACATATGTGCAAGTCATTCCTGACTCTAGGGGGTGGTGCTCATCTCAGTTTCAAAGCTGAAGAGCCAGAGCTGTTTGAAGACATATCTGTGGTCCTGTGGCTGGCGCACAAAACGTTGTTACCTCCCCCCCAAAGGTGGTCGCTACCTTTTAACATTTTTTTTAACATTTTTACGTGCTTTCGAACTGCTAGGTTGGCAGAAGCTGGGACAAGTAACAGGAGCTCACTCCGCTACATGGCACTAGGGATTTGAACTGCCGAACTGCCGACCTTTCTGATCGACAAGCTCAGCATCTTAGCCACTGAGCTACTGCATGCTTTGGCATGGCAGAGTGAATTAAACATCTGTGGGCAACCAGTCCCAGCACTCCTCAAATCCAAACCATCCCCAAAGCAGCTTCTCACAGAAAGTCACGTTGTGTTTCATGTTTGCATATAGTGGATTGCAGCACTAATAAAAAATTCTGTATGGCATGAAATAACTTTTCAACCTGTCTCTTTTAAGAAGAAATATGAAAAATGTCTACATGTGTAGTGTGTATGTATCTCAAGCGGTTCCAGGAATGAATTTTGGGCACATTGTTTTGCTAGAAAGAATCACAAGTACTGTTATATATCATGACACATGACAAAGTTATTAATAATGCATCACTGCGTTAGAAGAACTGTGTAACGATGAAGCATGCCATTTGCCATACGAAGAAAGCTTGTCTGAAATAGAAGCGGTAGTTCAAAAGAAAATCTGAACTGTTCTCCCATATGGCAGAAAACTAGTGAGTTCAGTAAGTCCAATAAAATTAAAGACAAAGATTTCCTTGGGTCATGTTTCACTTCTGATAACTATATAAACATATCCAAGAAGTTTTCTATTGCGTAAAAATTAATCAACGTAACTTACCTTAGAAAGCAAACAGCATCATGATTGTTGTTATTGTTGCTGTGGCCTTAAAATTTGCTGCCATGTATTCTAGCCCCCCCTTCAATGAATCATGTATTCATTCCACTATTTCGTTTTTTTAAAAGGCCTTGTGTTTCTTGTAAGATTATGGTAAACCTATTGCTATTTCTTGCATTGCTTGATCTGCTCTCTGCAGTTAAGAATACTGGATGTTTTTAAGAAGGGATTGGACAACAATTTGGATGAAATAGTATAGGGTTTCCTGCTTGAGCACGGATTGGACTAGAAGACCTCCAAGGTCTTTTCCAACTTTGTTATTCTGTCTTTCTATCTGAATATGTGTCCGCTTAGAAGCAGTGGTAGGTTCCTACCAGTTTGGACTGGTTCGGCCAAACCGGTAGTGGTTTGGTGGCCTGGGTTGCTGGAACCAGCAGCAGCCCAGGCCTGCCACGCCCCTGAACCGGTTTTCTGGGCAGTGCCATAGGCGGTACCATCTTGTTTTTCTACTTCTGCGCGTGCACACAATTTTTATTGTACTGCATATGCGCCCGTGGTGCGCCCACAAGCAAACCAGCAGTAGTGACTGCTGGAATCTACCCCTGCTTAGAAGGTAGCTGTAAGCCCATAGAAATTTATGATATTAAATATTTGCTGGTATGTGGTATGAGGATATCACAGCTGCAAGTCCTTCTTGGTTGTTGTTTTCCTGTGTTGTTAAATGGGGGAAAAAGCACTGATGTATGTCCTCCAGACTGGATGTGTAAACATATTGGTAATATAGTATTCTTGCCCCACTTTTACAGGAGAATAAATGTGTTCTACAACAGCCTATTCAATAGAGTAGTATGGAAGCTGGATATCTCAGCTGCACATGTTCTTATATCAATGGAGCTTATTAGAATATCTCTGCAATATGGAGATAAGATAGATTTTTCTTTTTGTTATCAGTGATTTGCATCTGCCACCCCTTCCTAGGGAATTTGCTTTTTGTATGGTAATGATGTGTTATTGGCTGATATTGAGTAGGCTTGCATATGGATTGTTCTTGGTGCAAGTTAATTAAGGTCTATTAAGGGATATTAAGCACAAGAAAAGAATAATGAGTAAAGTTTAACAGCTTTCTTTGCATGGTATCTGTTGTAACAGAAATAAAACTTTAGTGTGAAGAACATTTTCCTCATGTCCTAGGCTATTGTAATGTTATGAGCCACCCCTAAAAACCCCTGCTAGGAATAAGTTTTCTGTCAATTTTAAGAAAACAAAATAAATGTTTTTTTCTGTTTGATTATGCTGTGATGCTTCTGCTTATCTTCCTTTGGCTCAGAGAATTCCTGGCAAGAGATAATCAGTATTTGGATGAAAATACTTCAAAAGACCAGCATTCCAGCTTCCTATGTGTGATGATAGGAAGGCTGTGCAAAACCAAATTCTTTAAAAACTCCATAGAAGAGCAGCCCTTAAATTCCATCTGGATTTGATATGCCTACTGCTCTAAAGATGATGGAATGGGGAGAATTGCTGACCAATACATTATGCACTGAGAAGAAGTATGGGAATATGTTTCCTAGTGTTTATAGTATACCTGCAGTCATAGAGGTAAATGTAAAGTAAAAGTTCCCCTCACACATATGTGCTAGTTGTTTTCGGCTCATCTCCATTTCAAAGCCGAAGAGCCAGCGCTGTCTGAAAACATCTCTGTGTTCATGTGGCCTGCACCTTTGAGTGTCAAAGGTACACGGAATGCTGTTACCTTCCCACCAAAGGTGATCCCTATTTTTCTACTTGCATTGTTACATGCTTTCAAACTGCTAGGTGAGACAAGTAACGGGAGCTGACTCCGTTACACAGCGCTAGGAATTCGAACCGCCAAACTGCCGACCATTCTGATTGACAAGCTCAGTGTCTTAGTCACTGAGCCACTGCAGTCATATAATAGGAATGTACACAAATTCTTGAATTATTGCTTTCATTGTTATTGTGGACTCTAATGACAGGCAGAAATCTTAGAATAAGCAATTGAAATGAGAGATGGTATTAAAGGCAGAGTTTTGGTTGGTGATGGCACCTTAGCTAAGGTCGGCCATTCAGTGGTTCGAATCCCTACCATCGCATAACAAGGTGAGCTCCCCTTACTTGTTCCAGCTTCTGCCAACCTAGCATTTCGAAAGCATGTAAAAATGCAAGTAGAAAAATAGGAACCACCTTTGGTAGGAAGGTAACAGCGTTCCTTGCGCCTTCGGCATATAGCCATGCTGGCCACATGACCATGGAGATGTCTTCGGACAGTGCTGGCTCTTCAGCTTAGAAACGTAGATGAGCACCCCCCCCCCATCACCTAGAGTTGGGAATGACTAGCACACATTTGTGGGGCCACCTTTACCTTTAAGTATTGAAGACACTAGAAAAGAGCATTTAATTAATTATATACTATAACACTTTTTGCCTGGTTCCAGGAATGGGAGAAAAAGACAGCAGCATATTTGGTGCCTCTGCTTTTCATTTAGCACATTTCCTGTAAATAATCAAACAATAAACAGCATGGATTAGTTCAGTAAAGCAATTTTGTCTACTAGATTCTTTGCAACAATGAACTTTGCTAAGCTATTAATAGAAATCAACTTTTCAAATTTTTTTTCTAATCCTACTTTCGGTAATTTGAGTAGGGAAGGGAAATATATTTTGAAAGCACATTATAAATATTTTCCTTCTCCTGTGAACTAGTTAAATGAATTGGCTTATTTAAAGTAACAGCCTACTGAGAGCAATAAGGCAACAAATGATTTTAAATGAGTTTGTGTGTGCATCTTTTAAAAATTAATTGCTCCAAAGAGAGCAAACTGCTAAATAGCATTAGGTTTATTGAATGCTTCACTCACTTCAAAATATAAATTATATTTATTTGAAGCTTTTGTCAGTTAAAAAAGGAACCAGAATTTAGGAGTTTCCAGTATAGGTACTACACCATAAACATGCAGAGATAAATTAAGGTACAGTATGCTAGATTTTTTGGACACTAGGACGATCAAGTTGGAAATCAAGTTAGTGATGGCTTTTGGGAATAGTGGGGGTCATTCTCTCTTATGTGTTTTAACTTCTGTAGAACATAAACTGTAGAATTTACACTTACAATTTCTCAGTGCAGCCTCTCCATAACCTGTATCTATTTCTTTAGTCTAATCCAAGGGTGTCAAACTCAAGGCCCAGACGGGGTAGGGGGCAGATTCACATGCTGGGCCACCCTGAAAACAGTGAAGATCCAGCCCGCGATGCTAATTCCAGCAAAGCCTGAGCTCAGGAGACCTTCATGTGTTTCCACCACCACCACCAAAGCTCTGTTTTCACTGGTAGAGGGTTGCAGCCAGAAATGGATTTTGGGAGCCCGTTTTCGCTGACAGAGCGCTCAGGCCATCATAGGCACCACTGAAATGTGTGATGTTGAACTGGCAACGCCCACTCTGATCATGCCCACCCTGGACACCTGAGGTAAACACAATCCTCATGCGGCCTTCAGTGAAATAAAGGTTGACATCCCTGGCCTAATCCAACTCCTCTCATAGTCCACTCCATGCACTCTGTTTTGCTGATGTGTCAGTCACATTAAATTGGACGGTGCTTAATCATGTGACTAGCCATACTCATTTCACTCGATTCCTTGTAAAAAGGCTTGCTTCTTTATTTCAATATGTTTTTCTGTTAATTTAGGAACTTATCTGTGGCTACAACATTTACAACAGAAGTAGATAACAAATAGCAATTAAACAAGAACGTTGATTCCTAAGATCAGCATTGTTATTCCTCTCAGACAGAATTTTTCTTTGCTGGATTCTCCACATTTATAGAAATTTGGCACAAGCAGTGCACATTCCAGGACCTACAACTGCTGGACATTATAGCCCATTCTATTCTAAAATAATCACTTCTCAGGTGTGTGTGTGCGTGTGTGTGTGTGTACACGTGCACACGCAGAAAGACACACACACACACACACACACACACACACACACACAGAACTAATGTCTGTTTAGCATGCTTTTCCCTTGCATGTGGCTCTAGCTTTCCTTTCATTCTTTTCTGCTGTTCATTAGCATTTCTTCCATGGTAGACAGTGGAACAAACAGCTTTGTTTTAATGAATCACTTCCAGATAAGGACAATATGCTGCTGTTTCAAAAATTGTGATTTAGTTTATAGGGAACCAAGGTAATCTTGGATTTGGCTGACAGATGACACATTTGGCCAGCATGCACATCAACCCAAAATACAAATGCAGCCTCTTTAAAGCTGATATTAAAATATATTTATTCTGCTTTAAATTCAGGGCTCTTCGGTGCACAGTATGTGATATATAGCAGATTTGCATGAAAATACTCATGGATTCGTAGTGAAAAAGTGTATTGGCTGAATGCAATCTTTAGCTCCAAGCCAGTTTCATAGACGGCGATGTAGAAATCTATTTCTTCCTTCCATTGGTATGCTGCCAAATCAGCTACAGACCCAGAACCAATTTTGTATTCATCTAAGTATTTGAAAAGTTTCAGTTTTGATTCAGTGTAGTGAGGTGGTTGAAGGATTTAATTAAAAAGAACAAAGGGAATTCTGCCACCGCCACACACCTCACTATCCTTGCTTTCCAAATCAGTCCTAAACTCCTGCCTGTTTATTTGGGAGAATTAATTCTTCCAGTTATTTTTGTTTGTGTGTATTGGCGCTGATAGTACTGCTGCTTGCTGAATTTGCATGCAGATGGATAAAGTCCTTTCATTTGCTATCTGAAAAAGAGGCTTGTTTTTAAGGCTTCCCATTCTTACTGCTCAGTGTAGGATTAGCTAGGTATATTGTTCAAATTATATTCTTCCCTGACTGTAACTCTCTCCCAAAACAAGACATAACTGGCTAGTGTCAAGATTTCCCAGTCAAGGAAAGCTGATTTAGGTGATTACTCTATGGCTAGAGTGTCCAAATTTGCTGGTTGGGGAATTCTGGGAGTTGAAGTCCACAAGTCTTAAAGTTCCCAAGTTTGGACACCCCTGTTCTATGGAGCTCCTAGAATGTGCCCACTCTTTCTGAAGCAGCCATGGTCCCATCAACTGGCATCACAGTGGGTGAGGCTGAGAAAGGGCCTCTGCAATTGGGGGAGTTCTTTCCCCTGCATGAGCAGAGGTGATGATGTTGATGCTTCAGGCAATCTACCTGCTCTTTGCCATTAGCAATTTGAAGGCTGAGAAAGACAAGCTGCCCCTTCCCATCTATTTCAAATGTGCAAAGGTTAAGATGACACGTTCTACTAATTTCTAAACATTGTACAGAATAATTTGGTTTTTTAAAAGGAATGGGTTGACCGTATCAAGGAGAGATACAATTTTCTGAAGTCCATTCTCATTTTCTCATGGAAATATGTATTGCGAATACACTAGACAGGTCAAATCAGGTAGGTAGGTTTGATTTATTTACTTATTTTACATTTATTAGCCTTTGAAAGATGAAGATCTTTGAAACTTGTTTTCATTAGTCCAGTATTGAAATCAATGAAAATCTGTCATGTTAGTAACATGAATAACATTAATTAATCTTATTAACATACAGTAGACATAAAGCCCATTCATACAGCCTGAAAATTATTGCTGACAAAATAAAGTTTTTGACAGATTCTGACAAAATAGAGTTTTGGACAACTTTAGGCAACAACTTTACACGACAAGTCTAATTGAGCAGCATAAACATTTCAAATACCTTGAGTTGCTGGTAGAAGAACAAAAACAAGTCAAAAGCAAGCTTGACCAGTCTATGAATGATTAAAATGATACTTCTGGAAAAAATATATTGCTTATGTTAAAACAAAGACATGGATCTTTCAGACATTAGTCATGTGCACCAGTGGTGGAATTAAATTTTTTTTACTACTGGCTCTGTGGGCATGGCTTTGTGGGCATGGTGTGGCTTTGTGGGTGTGGCAGGGGAAGGATACTACAAAATCCCTGTTTTCTCCCCACTCCTGGAGGAAGGTTACTGCAAAATCCCCATTCCTTCCCCACCCTACTAACCTGCTTTTCAGCTTGGTTCTCCTGTTCAGGGCAAAAAAAGATCAGCTGAGAGGCAAGGGGAGCGTGGCCAGCCTATTTGCCGGTTCTCCGAACTACTCAAAATTTCCACTATTGGTTCTCCAGAACATATTATTTATTTATTTATTTATTTTTTTAAATTAAATTTATACCCCGCCCTTCTCCAAATGGACCCAGGGCGGCGCACAGGGATGTTAAAATAGATACAAAATATATAAAATATATCAAAATTTAAAATACTTATTCTAATAAATAACCCTGCGCTAAAAACCGAATTAAAATCCCAAATTTAAAACTATCTAATAATCAGTATGGAGGTTACGCTAGGCCGGCTAGATGGAATAGGTGTGTCTTCAGACACTTGCGGAAGAGGCGGAGGTCGGAGATGGTGCGGAGTTCAGGGGGTAGGTCGTTCCAAAGGGCAGGGCCCGCCACAGAGAAGGCTCTTCCCCTGGGTGTCGCCAGTCGGCATTGTCCAGCCGACGGCACCCTGAGGAGGCCCTCTCTGTGGGAGCGTATCGGTCTGAGGGATGTATGGGGCAGAAGGCGGTCTCGCATATAACTAGGCCCCGAGCCATGGAGCGCTTTAAAGATGGTCGTCAAGACCTTGAAGCGCACCCGAAAGACCACAGGAAGCCAGTGCAGCTCGCGCAGGATCGGTGTTATGTGGGAGCATCTGGGGGCTCCCGTAATCACCCGCGCGGCTGCGTTCTGGACTAGCTGCAGCTTTCGGGTGCACCTCAAGGGGAGCCCCATGTAGAGAGCATTACAGTAGTCGAGTCGAGAGGTGACGAGTGCTTGAGTGACTGTGCGTAAGGCACCCCGGTCCAGTAAGGGGCGCAATTGGCGCATCAGGCGTACCTGATGAAACGCCCCCCTGGCCACGGCTGCCACATGATCTTCCATAGACAGCCGGGAATCCAGGAGGACACCCAAATTGCGCGCCCTCTCCACGGGGGCCGGTGTTTCGCCCCCAATGGCCAGAGTTGGAGTAATCTGGCTGAACCGGGGTGCCGGAAGCCACAGCCACTCAGTCTTGGACGGGTTGAGCCTGAGTTTGTTACCACCCATCCAGATCCGTACGGCTTCCAAGCACCGGGACATAACCTCGACGGCATCGTTGGGGTGGTCTGGGGTGGATATGTACAACTGAGTATCATCAGCGTACAGATGATATCCCACCCCAAAACCACGGATGATCTCACCCAGCGGCTTCATATATGTGTTGAACAGTAGGGGCAAGAGGACCGACCCCTGAGGAACCCCACATATGAGGGGTCTCGAGGCCGACCTCTGCCCCCCTGCCAACACATATTGCGACCGACCAGAGAGGTAGGATGAGAACCACGGCAAAACGGTGCCTCCCAGCCCCAACCCCCCCAGTCGGCGCAATAGGATACCATGGTCGATGGTATCAAAAGCCGCTGAGAGGTCTAATAGGACTAGGATAGAGGAATATCCTCTATCCCGCGCCCTCCAGAGATCATCAACCAACGCGACCAATGCCGTCTCGGTGCTGTGCCCGGGTCGGAAGCCGGACTGGCGCGGGTCTAGATAATCAACTTCCTCCAAGTGTCGCGGAAACTGTTGAGCCACCACACTCTCAACAACCTTCACTAGAAAGTGGAGGTTGGAGACAGGACGATAGTTCTCTAATAATGCTGGATCCAGGGACGGCTTCTTGAGGAGGGGCCTTACTACCGCCTCTTTCAAGACGGCAGGCAAGGACCCCTCACTCAAAGATGCGTTGACAATGCCCTGGAGCCAGCCTCGTGTCGTCTCCCAGGATGCCAGTACAGGCCAGGAGGGACACGGGTCCAATAAACATGTGGTAGCCCTAAGTCTCTTTGACAACTTGTCCATATCCTCGGTGGTAACAAAATCAAACTCCTCCCAAGATGGTATCACAAGAGCAGCCTCGGCCCTCTCGACTGGACCACTGTCGATGGAGGGTAGCTCGCTCCGAATCCGAGTGATTTTCTCCTGCAGATAAGTCCCAAATTCCTCTGCTCGACCCTGTAACGGGGCTTCCCGCGGCCTCTGTTGAAGGAGGGAGCGGGTCACCCCAAACAGGGCGGCCGGGCGGTTATCTGCGGATGCAATAAGAGTGGCACAATACTCACGTTTGGCCACTCTTATCGCCACTAAGTAAGTCCTAATATGGTCTCTCACTAGTGTTCGGCTGAATGCCACGTCTGATGTGCACTTAATAAACACAATGTTTTCTTAATAGGATCTATGGGTCCTATGGTACATCCTTGAAGTCTCTCTCTATTAACCATCTCAAGAATGATACCCTCAGACAGAGGGGCAATGAACAACGTACAGTTGAAGATGAAATACAAAAGCATAGATTAAGATTATTTGTATGGAGAGTGACAGAACATTGCCTTTGATACAGATTACTGTAGCAACAGTGGCCTATATTGTTGAAGACCCAACAAACTGTACCTAAAAAATATGGGCAAAGCAATCTAAAGACAATTGAAATCTCGAGGTTCAATTTAAAAGATTAAAAAATACATGTTGCTGTTGAAAAACTTGGGAAACCATTATAAAGGATTTTGATTGTCCAGCAGCTAACCACAGCAGCATGCTGTGAGGTCAACCTCACTCAGATGCTCACTAAAGGAAGAAAGGAGGAGAAGAAGAAGAAAAAAAGGCTATGTTTAATGCATGAAAGTGTCTTAATTTTATTACACTGTTTTATTTTCTGTGTTATGTTATAGTCGAGGAGTGAATGACACACTGTGACATACAGTACCTTGTTTGATAGTGCTGAACCTGGAGCTTTTATTTGTTCTCACATTCCTTTGTGCAGCAGTAATAATAACAGGAGTCTTTTACTTTAAAAGGAAATTAATTTCCTTTTGAATCTAAAGTGATCTATTATCACTTCAATTTATATATGCTCCTGAATGTTGCCAGTAAAAGCTTATTTCCTCTGAAAAACATAGCCCACATTTAAATGTGAAACACACCATATGGAATTTTGAGTGCTTCTATATTGCCTTGTTAAATCTTTTGAGTTGTAAAAAATATTACTTTCCTGTTTCAGAAGAAAGCTGTTCATGCAAGCAATTAGTATTTTGTTTAATTGCTGTGTTGCAGCCTACAGATTTTTCTTTCTTTCTTGTGGTGACCAAGAGAGATTAGAATTGTTCTCTTCATCTCTTTGACATATTTATGCAACCTGCATTGAAAATCCTTCAAACCAAAGAAAATAACATATCCATTTTGTTGTATGTCCCTGGAATTTGTAGCCACATTCAAATTTAAAGTCATATTACTTTTAATCAGCTTTTGTACACTGAAAAACATTGAACGGAACCCAGTTTATAGAAACTGCAATTAAATACACTTGCACACATGTCCAGCAATGGGCTTGAAATTTTTTAGCAAAAGGTTCTCTGACTGGTTGCTGGTTGGGCATGGCCATGGTGGGTGTGGCCTAATCAGCCTCCTGCACCATGTGGGGTATTTTTGCCCCCCGGGCTCCCGAGGTTTTCCTCAAGCCTTCAGGAGTGTGAAAACTGCCTCCTCAAGTTTCAGAGGCCCTCTGGAGGCTCTTCCTGAACTTCCGGTAGGCCTGTTTTTCACCCTCCCCAAGGGTTCATGTGCACACTGCACTTACCTGCGTCCAAAATGGGCCGCCTGGGGACTCCTGAGAGGGGCGGGACAGGGTGGGTGGGGCCAGCAAGGAGTGGGATTTGGGGTTTTTCCGAACTGCACAGAATCTTAGCTAGAGGTTCTCCTGAACCCCTTCGAACCGCCAGCAGCCTACCCCTGCAAGTTGTGTCTCTATTTGCAGAAAAAAATGGTATATGTTTAAATTTCAATAACTGTTCAGGTAAAATCAACTTCTATATTTATAATAATAATAATAATATAATAATAATATATTTAATTTCTAGACCGCTCCCTCTCCTCTCCCCAAGAGGACTCGGAGCGGTGCACAGGGAAATTAAGACAATAAATATATACAAAACAGTTAAAAAACAGATTAAACATAAGACCCTGCGCTAAAATTCCCCAAAACCAATCACTAAAACCCTAAACCCTATAATACTGTAATAAGAGGCTACCCTAGGCCGGCCAAGCAGAAAAAGTGCGTCTTCAATTTCAGACGGAAGGAACAGAGGTCCGTGGTAATTCTAATATCGGGGGGGAGGTCGTTCCAGAGGGCAGGGCCCACCACAGAGAGAGCCCTTCCCCTGGGCGTCGCCCGCTGACAAAGTCTAGTGGACGGCACCCGGAGAAGTCCCTCTCTGTGGGAGCGAATCGGCCGTGAGGAAGTATGGGGCAGAATCCGATCCCGCAGATAGCTAGGTCCCGAGCCATGGAGCGCTTTAAAGATGATGACTAACACCTTGAAGCGCACCCGAAAGACGACAGGTAGCCAGTGCAGCTCGCGCAAGAGCGGTGTTACATGGGTGTACCTTGTGGTACCCATTATTGCTCGTGCGGCTGCATTCTGGACCAACTGCAGCCTCCGGGTGCACCTCAAGGGGAGCCCCATGTAGAGAGAGTTACAATAGTCCAGTCGGGATGTCACGAGAGCATGAGTGACTGTGCGAAGGGCATCCCGGTCCAATAGGGGGCGCAACTGGCGAACCAGGCAAACCTGGTAGAACGCCCTCCTGGCCACGGCTGTCACTTGATCTTCCATGGACAGCCGGGAATCCAGGAGGACACCCAAGTTGCGCGCCCCATCCACAGGGGCAAGATGTTCGCCCCCTATGGCCAGTGATAGAGACAGCTGGTTGAACCGGGCAGCCGGAAACCACAGCGACTCGGTCTTGGTCGGGTTGAGCTTGAGTCCGTTACTTCCCATCCAGACCCGCACGGCTTCCAGGCACTGGCACATCACCGCTACGGCATCGTTGGGGTGGTTTGGGGTAGATATATACAGCTGAGTATCATCAGCGTAGAGATGGTACTCTACCCCAAAACCACGGATGATCTCACCCAGCGGCTTCATATATGTGTTGAATAGGAGGGGCGAGAGGACCGACCCCTGAGGCATCCCACATGTGAGGGGTCTCGAGGTCGACCTCTGCCCCCCTGTCAACACAAATTGCGACCGACCAGAGAGGTAGGAGGAGAACCACCGCAAAACGGTGCCTCCCACCCCCAACCCCCCCAGCCGGTGCAATAGGATACCATGGTCGATGGTATCAAAAGCCGCCGAGAGGTCTAATAGGACCAGGATGGAGGAACAACCCCCATCTCTGGCCCTCCAGAGATCATCGACCAACGCGACCAATGCCGTCTCGGTGCTATGCCCGGACCGAAAGCCGGACTGGCGCGGGTCTAGATAATCAACTTCCTCCAGGTGACAGGGAAACTGTTGTGCCACCACACTCTCGACAACCTTCGCCAAAAAGGGAAGGTTGGAGACGGGACGGTAGTTGTTTAAAAGAGCTGGATCCAAAGAGGGCTTCTTCAGGAGGGGCCTCACCATGGCCTCTTTAAGGGAGGCAGGCAAGGAACCCTCCCTCAGAGAAGTGTTGACAACCTCTTGGAGCCAGCCTCGTGTCACCTCCCAGGATGCCAGTACAAGCCAGGAGGGACACGGGTCCAATAAACATGTGGTGGCTCGCAGTCGCCCACGTAACCTGTCCATATCCTCGGAAGTAACGGAGTCAAACTCCTCCCAAACAAGATCCGCCTCGTGGCAACCCACTGGGCCATGAATGGGGGCTAGCTCGTTCTGTATCTGAGCGGTTTTCTCCTGCAGATAAATCACAAATTCCTCTGCTCTACCCTGTAGCGGGGCTTCCCGCACCCTCTGTTGAAGGAGGGAGCGGGTCACCCTAAACAGGGCGGCAGGGCGGTTATCTGCGGATGCCATGAGAGTGGCACAATGATGACGTTTGGTCACTCTCAGCGCCACAATGTAAGTCCGTAAATGGGCTCTTACCTGTGTCCGGTCAGATTCAGATCGGGTAGACCTCCATCTTCTCTTTAGGCATCTCTTGTGGCGTTTCATCACCCTCAGCTCCTCGGTAAACCAAGGGGCCAGGGGGGCTCGCCGCCGCAAGAGAGGTCGCAAGGGCGCGACCCGATCCAAGGCCCCCACGGCCGCACTATTCCATGCGGCCGTGAGGTTCTCGATCGGGGCACGGGTCAGGGGTACAGGAAGTGGCCCAAGCGCCGCCTGGAACCCATCAGGGTCCATCAGGCGCCTGGGGCGGAACCAGGCGCCTGATACATATTATTGTTCCATGTCTGTATGCAATCATTACTGGATATATTATTATGGGATTCTGCCATGAATAAGCGTTTTGATTTTAGACAATGCTACTGTACCATCTTACGTTAGTTCTTTACTCCACTATAGACTTGGCTGTACAATATTAAAGCCTACTTCAGAGTTACTGCTCTGTAATTACAGGTTGTTCTGCAGGTATGAAAGAAAATGTGGAGGCCCATCTGCAGACCAATATTGAGTTTAGTGATGTGAAGTGGCTCAGTAGACCTCTTCTGGTTGCTGTTTCAAAGAGTGCCATCAATCAACGTAATTGCAGTATAATGCCCTAGTGAAATGTTAACTGAAACTCTTGGCATTCCAAGAGTAAGCAATTTCCTGAAATGAAAGCTTTGAAAATCACATTGAAATGCATTTGTTCAACTTATTAGCTAATAGGGAGGTACATCTGTGAACAATGAAAAATAAATTTTGTTCCTAACTGAGACTTTGCTATCCAGATGGATACCCAATCTTGCACTATAAACCGGAAAAAGGCATATATTTAAAGAGTTTCCTCCCAAACCCAGTCAGATATTCAAAAACTTTTATAAAATGCCATATAGATTTTGTTTTACTTTGAGCCACATTGAACTTTACAGGTGAACCACCTAAAGACATCTTGATATCTGGCACTGGCTGTATTCTATTCCTCACATCTATCATGTAGCTATAGAAACCCACCAGAGGAATTAAATTCCCCAAACAAAATGACATTAGCCAAAGTAAACTCCAGTCTAATAAGAGAAAAATAAACAGAGTCTGTAAATGTTCATCATTATGTGCTCAAAAAAATTGATCTTTGGGATCTAACAGGCAAGGACAAATATTTGTTTTGATAATAAATATTTTACATCAGAATTAAGACTGAGCTGGATGGATCAGCATTCAATGGCATTTCCCTAGTTTCTTACATTGTACCTGATAAGCATCAAGTAGATAAATGGTAATATTTCATTTATGAGTTTACCCGTTGCTTTTGAATATAGTTTATAATCTGTATTTTCTTCTGGAGTTTACACAAGGATCTTTGTTAATTTCCTTCCCTCAAAACTAAAATCTAATATTTAGGTTGTTTTGAGAAAAAACTAATGGCCAAAATCTCCACGGAGTTCCCATGAGTAAGGGGGAATTTAATGTGGGCTTTGCTAATTTCAACAATTTAACCATTTATGAATTCAACACATCAGATTTGTAGAGCCTGAGAGTTGACAAGCAATAATCTATAGCTTTCCCAAAAATCTTTGTACTTATCTCAAAACTGGAAATAAGTATAAAGCATAACTATCGAGATGTAAATGTATAGAAAACTAATTGTTCATAATAAAGCATATCTATCAACTGTATGATTACTTGAAATCATCTGGCATGCGAAATCAGTTAGTTATTTAGAACATAAGTTAGTTATTTAGAAATAAAGTTGTACTCAGAAAGTTGAAAACCATCCATGTGTTTATTGGTATACAGGTAGACCTCAACTTATGATCACAATTGAGCCCAACATTTTTGTTGCTAAGTGAGACATTTGTTAAGTGAATTTTACCCCAATTTACAACCTTTCTTGCAACAGTTATGTGAATTACTTTGTTAAGTTAATAACACGATTGTTAAGCGAATCTGACTTCCCCATTGACTTGATCAGAAAATTGCAAAAGGTGATCACATGATCCAGTGACACTACTGTCACGTGACCATGGCAATACTGCAATAGTTGTAAGTCATTTTTTCAATACCATTGTAACTTTGAATGGTCACTAAATGAACTGTTGTAAGTTGAGGACTTTACTATATTTTCACACACTGATTTGCAGAGTTAGTTCTTGTGATTAGAAATTAGATTAGAAAGACAGACCTATCTGCCTGACTACTTATTTATCTTGGATATCACACTCCTTTAAGATCTACCCAAAATTTTGTTCTTGTCTAAACACTACATAGTGCTTTGGCACTAGGTGGCAATATATTTCTTCCAGATGTTTCTTTCCTTATAAAATACTAATTGATAACCTGGCATTGCCAACTAAATATAATTTATCATGTTGGATTTTCCCCTTTACCAGAGGGAGCCCCCTTGTGGAGCACTGTGAAGCTGTTACCATGGCAACTCCTACCACATACCTCCTCCTACCACATACCTCCCTTCGACCTGTCCGCTCCCACAGGGAGGGCCTCCTCAGGATGCCGTCCGCCGGTCAATGCCGGCTGGCGACCCCCAGGGGGAGAGCCTTCTCTGTGGCGGGCCCGGCCCTCTGGAATGACCTGCCCTCCGATCTTCGCACCACCACAGACAGCCTCTTCCGCCGGAAGCTCAAAACGCATCTTTTTCATCTAGCCAGCCTGGCATAGATTTAATGGTTTAATTTTAATATGACATTTTTAAACTGTTTTTAATGATTTTTAGCACAGATTTACCAAATTTAATCCTATTTTATCTCGTTGTCTGTATATTATTGTGTTTTTATCTTTTCTGTGCACCGCCCTGAGTCCCACCAGGGAGATAGGGCGGTATAAAAATGTGATAAAATAAATAATAAATAATAACTCCACTGCACTGTACAGTAGACGCCATTTTAAGGCAGTACGGTAAAAGTCATTTAAAGGCATAACAGGCTGTATCTTAACAGAACACACACCCTGAAGGTTGTTAGGGGTATCTTACCCCCACAGTATTTGTCTCCAGACAGTAAGTCCAAGACAGCAGTACAAGCTTTGTTGAAATTGCTTTAGGCGTTCCAGAGTCATGCTGGAGCACAAACAAATGTGTGCGTGCACACACACATACATTGGTAGATGTAGATGTAGATAGATGGAAGATATTTAATTCAATAATTAAGAATAAGATATAGTCAAGAAAATATTGTTCAAACAATACAAAATTTATTATAGCAATAAAACAGATTCAGAAGAACAAATGGAAACAGCAGATTTATTCTCAGAGTGTGTTATTGAATGAAGAGATATGCCAACTAGAATCTATTTCTTATAGCCTAAGTAATAATAATAAGTGTTTTATAGGAGAAAGGTTCTTTAAAATCTTAAAACTGGTTTCATATGTTTTGTGGATGGCTGTTGTAAAAAGAAGCTCTCTTAATTAGAAAGAGTCAAAAATTTATTTCTTCATTCTTTATTTGCTAATTATTTGGCATAACTTAGTAACAGTCACTAACCATTCTCTCTATGGTGATTTAGGAGAAAGGACTTGCCTTTCTAATATTTATTCTTCTGTGCAAATGGTTCATTCCTTTTTTAAAAAAAAACTTGGCTTGGGCTCCCTGACAGCTGCGTATGTCATAACATGGTTATCCCATGACAATATGAATGGGTCTCTTAGAATCCTTGGCCATCTATAGGAGATTCCTCGTGAGATTAACTCCTGAGATGAAAACTGCCTACTCAGCCAAATGACTCACTCTAAACTCATTATCCAAATGATGTTAATGTTGTCGATCCTATAAGGAGCACTTTCAATTGCTCAGTCGAAATCTGTTAATGTGTGTGAGGCAAAATGTTTAGATCTGTCAAGAAAAATGGCCCAGATCTTAAGAGACCCTGCAGGAAACTTAAGAAGAATGAGACTGCTGGATAGAGACCCTGAGGAAAAATAATGAGAAGTATTTTCACAAATAAGGACACTTTTTAAGTGTCTTCTGTTCTTCCAGTGCTCATGTGTATAAGATTCTACTGGCTGGACAAACGAATGATCTCGAAATAAATTGCCCTTTTCCCCTTGCTAGGAAATGTTTTAAAATGGTGACTTACTACATGCGTTGGTATGATTTTCTCTCCGTTGCAAAGTTCTGATTCTCTTTCCAAGGGGAAAGAAACCTTATTCATGTGCAGCATTTCCTTGCTGATGGTCTGCATGGATCATTAAGTGCCAGCTTTGCCCCATAACCTGCTGCTGGCAATTGTAAAATGTGTAGTTGCAAATTTGCCTTGGGCAGAGATTTTGATCGCTTTTCATTTCAGGACTGTGGCTACACATTTCCAAGGGGAAATACCTTGAATTCACTCTGCTTCTGGACAATGCTTACATTTCAGACATACTTCAGTGCCTTCACAGCTGTGTAGAGAATATACTCCAAGGGAATCCTTGTCCTCAAATATTGCCTTTGTCTTTCTGAATGCTGCAGAATGATTCAGCTTTAATTTGTCACTCTGTGCCGTTCCAGTAGGCAATAAGACTATTCCCTGATTTATATTTAGATTGCTATGTGCTGACATTGGATCTGATCCAGTCAAAGTTAAATCTATTAAAGTTCCACTAATTTTAGTAACAATAAATAAATAAATAAATAGAGCATCTCTTGTATTTCAACCAAGGAATCATCAAAGATGGAGATTGATTCCTGAGCTTGGATTTCAGTATTCATTGCTTTTTTCCTATTTATATAAATGTGGTGACAGCTTTGGTAAGGGTGAAATTGTTGACTAGATCATGAGAACATTTCATAATATAGTATTGTTTTTTCATCTGCTCCCCCCCACAAGATATTTGGGTCTAATTGAGTGGTTTGCCACTCAATTGAGTGGTTGAATAATTGAGTAGAGTTTGGGCCTAATTGGTGGTTTGCCCTTGTATAGATGAGTCTTTTTTAATGATATATGATTATTTGTTCTGTTAAAGTTTATTTTTATTGCATGCCACCCAGAGTCATATTGTTCTAGGTGAGTCGTTTTATAAATACTTGAAATAAACAGTTTTGATACATAGAAAAACAATGTAACTCTAAATAAAAGCTCTAAATAAAATAACATGAATCAAACTTAAAAATGACATCAACTAAAAGCAGGAAGCAGAGGAATAAACCCCCATATATTAAGATTACTGTATATTAAGGACATAAATATGTTTTAAAAGATATTGAAAATTATATTGTATTTAGTTTGAAGTTTATTGTTATTTGGGTATCAAACACATCCTGTGTTAACTTGGGTGAACTTGGGAGATATTCTTAAAAATTGAAGTAATCATTTTCAGAACAAAAATTCCATGGTGTTAAAACAGTTATTTGATGATTTTTTCTTTATGTTCTCCATTGTGATTTCCTGTCTCTGAGAGCATAACTGTGAACCGTAACTAATTCAGGGGTCCTGAATGAAAAACATTAATAGATCTTTTTTAAGTGTTCAAAGCCTTTAGGTATGAGGATTTTTAAAAAAAAGTGTTGGGAAAGAAGGAGTTTTTGCAGGTCTCACCTTTTGTGTCCCAGTGTGCTTTGTGTATTAAGGCCTAAAGTCCAGAAGATGCAGTAACTGTTAATTATATTTGGCTGAATGTTCTTAGAAAATGACCCAAGGGTGCTTTTTCAAAAGGCAACTGGACTTTCTTTTTCTTTGAAGACATTTCGCTTCTCATTCAGGAAGCCTTTTTGAGACAACCATGACCTGGATGACTGAGAATCACCCTAGATTTTTTTTTGAAAGTGACTTAGAGCTCTGCTTAACAACATTGAATCATTGCTCAACGATCACTGCAAAAAGGTCATAAAAATTGGCTCAGTCGCTTAATGAACTTCATAACTCACAACCACAATTGCATGCTCAAATATAATCATAAGTTGAGGACCAATGGTATATGAAAATAAAGCAAAGTAATGTACCCTAATGTTTGAGATTTCAAAAATATCCTTGTAGTTATTTCAGTATTTTTTTCTTTACAATTGCCCTGATACACATTTAGATAAACATTCATTTTTAATATCACATTTAGATGAACATTCGTTTTTAATATATTCGTGACATAGTGCAAGACTTTTTCTTTCTTCAAATGTATCTAGACAAGAGTTCTTAAAATATTTATAAGCAGAAGTGTGACAGGGAAAGAATTTAAAATAACTGAACATTCCTCCAAGTTTTGAAGAATGATATAATTGTGGATAACTTTGTTTCCCATATTAGAGTTTAAAGACAAACTTAGGTGGAACTGTTACCAATAATAGTTTTCTCTTTGCCAGAAGTGACTTTCACAGTTTAGAAGGTAGATGAAATTAACTGTTGAGAAAAGAAAATCTCTGGACAGTTGGTTAAATGAGCTGAAGAGTAGAATTGCTAATGATTTGAAACAGGGTCAGGTTGTAAATAAGGTTGAAGGAAGCAACCAGAAGAATAAGCTAGAATTTTATAAAGATTGGTTTTAGTATTGTGGTTTCAGTGAACCAGTTGAGTATTTAAAAATAAATGATAACCTTTTTTGTGTCTTTTAATGCATTTGTTCAGAATGTTTCTTTTTTAAGACTTGAATAAAAATCTTCTTGTAGTTCAGTTCCATGCTTTTGTTTATAAAAATGCAATGGCTTATCTTTTGTTCACCAGAATGTATGGTTAGAGTCCCTGTGTCTCAGGCAAGTAAAATAGACCAGACTAAGAAACAGATAACACGCAGACCTAAAGCTATATTCATTGTTATAAATATAGTATCAGAATCTTGCTTCTCTTCCTCTCTCTATTATCTTGGATGTGGGTTGTGTGTACGTGTGTGTGTGTGTTTGTGTAGCTTTTTAGATATAATGAAATCTAGAAATCTAGAATAATTGGGAATCGGGATATATAAATTAATTAAACAAACCAACCAACAAGCAAACAAATGCTGTATATGAGCTTCTTGCTCCTTATTCCTATTCTGTATATATTTTGAACCAGGTTTTTATTCCTATTTCTCAAGCAAACTGTGCAGAATATCAGAAAACATTTCCTTTCTTGTGTGGTTTCAAAATATTTGAAATTCCAAAATACATCTTCGCTCCTGAACCAAAGGAAGGAGATTCACAGGATGCTGATTGTAATTCTATATTGTTGAGAAAAGGAAGCCATTTTCATCAGGTTCACTTAGAGTGAGATCATGTTTTTGTTATCTTTCATATTGTAAACTCTGACCAAGCCTCTTGCACAACTTTTCAGACATGGGTCTTGTTTAATGAGATGTGTATTCAAATGAACTAGTTTGAAATGTCTCTTGATTTCAGTTTTTATACTGGTCCAAAATTTGAAAGAGCTCCAAATGATTTATGAACTGTAAATATATTTTTCATAAATCTGATTTGGACCATTCAATTTTGGGAGCTGTAGCCAAGGTGCTGTGTAAGAAAACTAGCTACATTTTTTCTCTCTGATAGCTATAAGCTTTAGACAGAGCTGTCATAAGAGACGTAAAAGGTATAAAAGGACACATCAGCCTTCATTTGCAAAGTTATATCAGCTCTCATTGTGAAATTATGGGTTGTTATATTATTTTATATCTTCAAAGTCTGCCTCCTTATATTATCTATCTATGAATTAATACAGAAATGATTGGTGTTTACCTTCTTTCCTATTAAGAAACTGTCAACTCTTTAAGGAAGGCCAGATCAAGAAATAACAGGTCCAAGAACAATACATTTGTTGTATGATTTAGTAAAAGAATTCTGGATGTCCTATCGTAAATAAGCAAAATCAAGTTGGGTTGTTTTGAATTTCTTTCTCAAGCTTTCTGTCAACTCTTCCTTTTATCTTTGGACTGGGTATTTTATTGGTCAATTTTTCTATAACCGGTCCTTCCTTCCATCCCCCCTTAAGGGCTCTTCCCTAGGGTCACTTTCTTTACAAAGCTCAGAGAGACTTTCACAGGATAAACTTTTATCACAAAGAAGTTAAAAAAAAATTGAGCTGAGAGAAATGAAGGGTCTTCAATTCCCCAGCAATCTCTTCTTCTCTATGGAGATTTGAAAGTTACTGCAAACAGTAACTTTTAATGGTTGATTTTTCAAGAAAAGCATGTTGCACATTCTTTTCAGAAGAATGTTTCGAATTAACTTTGATTTCATATGTTGAATGGAAGTAATAATTTTCATGAATTAAAATTATAACTTTACAAATTATAACAACAAATTGTTTTGTACTAAACTGGAAAAGTCAAGCCCAAATATCCTTGAATCTAAAGTAACGCTTACTCTGTTCAGGAACCAATAAACATGATTCTTGCTTTGTAAAAATCAGCAATTTAATATGTTATAAATGTATATCTTCTTACATTTGACTGGATTCATCCTCTTTAGACTACTACTTGTTCAAGTGGCAGAAACACTTGAAGATAATGGCAATTTTAGGCAAGGAAGATCACCTGCTAGTGTTCTCTATAGAAAAGTTATTTTCTTTATGTAATGTTTTCCAACAGAAATTGCAACATCAATTAAAATATTCAGTAAATAATAATATTGTTTAAATTGAGGAAACTCTATTTGGCCTCAAAACATGCATTAGTAGCAATACTGGAGCTAATCGTTTTTAAGCCCAGATAATTTAAATAGGGAAAAAAAATAAGCAAACAATTACTGTAATTCTTCCAATAAAACTAAAAGATTATCATTTGAGTGAATTACACTGTACATGTTTATTGTTGAACTTACTACCCCTAATTTAATTATCTGAATTAATTAAAGAATTGAGTGGAATCTTTATGACTTACATTTCTATTTTTCTTTCAAATGCAATAGAAGATTGTAAAGTCTTGTTTGTAACTAAACAGCAGGTATAATAGTTTCCTCTTTTTTGACCTTTTCTTGAATCATCAGGATGAAGGAAAATGGATTCTTTTAGAGTAAGGGCATTTGATCTTAATGTGTGTACTGGTGTGTGAGAGGGACAGGGACTGATTAAGAAAGACCATTGCATTTCCTAATACTGGTAGTCTTTGACTTAAAACATAAAATTAAGACTCAAATGTTTCATATCGCAGTAGTACAGACAGGATAAAGAAATGACAATACAAACCCAATCGAGACCTCAGACATTGAGCTAAGTAGTTTAGATTTATAGAATTACAGATTTGGAAGGGACCTTTGTGGTCTTCTAGTCCAACCCCCTGCTTAGGCAGGAAACCCTACACTACTTCAGGCAAATGGTTATCCAACATCTTCTTAAAAACTTCCTGTGTTGGAGATTTCACAACTTCTGGAGACAAGTTGTACCACTGATTAATTAATAATAATAATAATAATTTAATTTTATATCCCGCTCTCTCTCCCCAAGGGGACTCGAGGCGGGGCACAGGCAATTAAAAATACAAATAAAACCACAGAACAAATACAAAATACAAAGTTAAAAATAGATTAAATAAATCCTGCGCTAAATTGTTCTAACTGTCAGGAAATTTCTCCTTAATTCTAAGTTGCTTCTCTCCTTGATTAGTTTCCACCCATTGCTTCTTGTCCTACACTCAGTTACTTTGGAAAATAGCTTGACCCCTCTTCTTTGTGGCATTCCCTGAGATATTGGAACACTGCTACCATGTCTCCCCTAGTCTTTCTATTCATTTAACTAGACATACCCAGTTCCTGCAACTGTTCTTCATATGTTTTATCTTTCAGTCCCCTAATCATCTTTGTTGTTCTTCTCTACACTCTTTCTAGAGTCTCCACATCTTTTTTACATTGTGGCGACCAAAACTGGATAAAGTATTCTAAGTGTGTCCTTACCAAGGCATTATGAAGTCGTATTAACATTTCATGTGATCTTGGTTCCATTCCTCTGCTTATGCAGCCTAGAACTGTGTTGGCTTTTTTTGGCAGCTGCTGCACACTGCTGGCTGATAGTTGTTAAGTGGAAAGTCATGTGACTGCTTTGACAACAACTATGATTCCAGCACTACCAGCAGCATCATGAAATGATCTCACTTGTTGTTTAAGTGAATTCATGGAGCTAAATTCCTTCTCTCTATATCTTCTTTCCCTACCTCTCTGTGCCTTTTCTCCCTGCAAAGGAGTCCTCTTGCAACAGCTTGCATTTTTTCCTGCCTGCTTCCCCATTGTCTTTCTGGGGAAGCCAGCAGAGAAGATTGCAAATGGCAATCACATAATTAGGTGCTTGGCATCTGATCATAAATACCAGAGATTGCAATCATGTGACAGTGGTGTATGGTGGTTTGCAATGGTTATAAGTGCTTTACAAGCTATAAAATATCCTTTCTGAGACCATTATTAATTTGAACTGTGATTAAACAATCAGTTACTAAGTAAGGACTGCCTGTATTTGAATCATACTTTGGGAAGGTAGGAGAAATATAGAAACAACCACTGTCTAATTGCTATTTTCATTTTCCCATGACTACTGTAAGATACAGGGCAAGTAATATTGTCTTTATCTTTAAAAGGAATTCATGGAGACAGCTAGGCAAATAAGGTGGTAGATGTACCGGTAGTAGTAGATGTTTCACTCTGAATAATGTCAAGTGGGAAACTTGCTTTAATAATCCTTGGGATTTTAATGTGACTATTGAAAACTCCTATTAATAACTGTAAGAACAGGCATCCTTTTTAGTACTTTAGTTTATATTCTGAGTTACAACATAATACAGAAATGGATTTATTAGATGTTTTTGGAATGCAGCCCCCCCCCCAAAAAAAATTGCAAACCATTTTGTTATTATGTGCCCTAACATTAAAGCAGAGTTACAGAACAATTCCACACAGAACATTTGACATAAAAAAAAACTATTATGCATTTTTGTACTTATTTATTGTAATAATTTCTTTCTCAGTAAGATAATTTTAAAAGAAACATAGTACATTAAAAAAAAACCATCCATTCCTTTACTCCAAGAGTTTGATCTTGAAGAGGAGTTAGTAAGTGGTAATTTCCCATGAAGAATGACAGCCTGGGAGATAATTCCTCTGCTCAAACTATGTTTTGCTTAATAAACTGATTGACTGCAACGGGTGACTTTTGATATTACATTATACCCCAACAAAATGATATTTTGTATGGGTTAGTGAGAGGTAGAAAATAGATTATAGCATGTTTGCTAGGTAAAAAAAAATTCAAAGTGCAGGTAGAAATATATATAAACTTATCATCTCCAGAACCTTTAGTCCCAAAGCTGGAACCCCCAAGAGCCTCTTCAGTTCCACTCTAAATTGAAATTGCTGCAATAATCCTTTCTTCCCTTGGCATAGTCCTTATCTGATAAATTAGGAGACAAATAGATGATTGTTTATGACACACTGTGTCTCTCTGGATCTATGAATTGCTAATAATGCCTTGACAGGATTCAAGTTCAGATTCAGTCTATCACACAGGAATCTGCTTTTTTCCAAATACTTCCTGACCTCCCCCCCCCCCCCCCCCCAATCAGATCAGTGCAGTGTTGGATTTGGAATTCAGCTGAATAAGAGCTTCAACATTAATGGACATCGTTCTCCACACTCAACTATAATGTATAATGATGAAAATTTAGAAAAAAAGATTAGCATGATTTGAAGCTTTTTGAAAATGATTGATACATTGGGTACCATTTTTAATTTATGTTCGTCTTCAAAATTACTAAATCAATAAAAAACAGTTTATGATCTAGTTTGCAGGAGAAACATAATCATTCTAAAGTCAGTGTTCAATATTCCTATAGATTGTCTTTCTTACAATCTGACTTCGGCTTAATTAAAGGTAGACTTCAAGGTTAAGCAAGCTTTTAAACCTTTATATATCTCAACTAACTGGGAGTTATTAGTGAAGTTGCATGAACATCAGGATAAGATGTCTGGATCTCATCTGTGTAGACGAGTTGGACTTGATTTGAAAACCTAGTTTAAATTGAATTGAATGTTTTCCTGCTGACCTGACAGGATTACCTAATGAGTTAATGCCATTTTTGATTTAAAATACTTTGGCTGAAAATCATGCAATCTTTTTGGAGCACAGCTGTCTTCATCTGGAACAAATGAAATATAATAATACCACAATACAGTAGCTCCAGATGCATACAAGATGTTGTTGATAGCGCGTTACCAGCCTCTGGGTGCCAGCGTGTTCCTCTGGAAGCAGAACAGCTTGACTTACTGATAACTTAGTGTTGAAGTGGTTTGGGAACAGATTGAGCTGAAACAGGGCCTGCAGGATCTTATCTTGCTGAGAATGTCTTCCCGTGCAAAAGGGCTGAAATAGAAAACTGGGAAAAATAAAGGGTTTAATATAATTTCACGGGGCTTGCAGAATTACAGAGGCACAGAAGAAAAGAGGGAGACTAAGTTACAAAGTATTGAATGGACATAATAGTAGTAGAATAGGTAGAATTACTGGGACATAATGATGCTGTTTTGCTTCTGTAAGAATTGCTTTGCTCCTGAAAGAATTAGAATTGCCTCTGCCATTTGCTTCTACCAGTGATCTAATTCCTGTTATTTTGTTTTTGTGTACAACTCAGTGCCTGGTGCGGGATATGTTATGGCCTGGTATAGTTATATCAGGCTAATACCTGTGTTGCTAAGCACCCAGCCCCTCTGTTGCTAAGCACCGAAGCCCCCTGTTCCTTGCTGCACGGCCAATACAGGGCTACAAGGAAGGCATGGGCTAGGGGGCCAGAACTGGGTACTAAGCTGATGTCTCTGAAGGTATAAAAGGATGCCATACTTTCCCCAAGGTGTGGCCTTCCGTACATGCTCCTATGTTCATGGAATGGTCTACCCAGCTCTTTGCTTTGTTCCTTTTTCAAGCCTCTGCTTAAGCTCTTCTTTTGGCCTATCAGTGACTTAAGCCCAACCTTACAGCATGGTGCTCTTTTGTTATGTTAGGAATGCTTTTTTTTTTTTGAGATTGACCAAAGGAACATGCATGGGAAATTATAGCTATTGTATATTATATAATACATTTTGAAGTGAAGATCAAGGTGCAGATTTCAAAATAGCAAAGCAAACTGCAGATCTGGAATACTAAGTAAATCATTATGATGGAAGGAGCAATGGTAGACAACTCTTGTTGCCCTTTTATAGTAAATTGAGAACGAACAAGGTCTTCTAGGAATGAGGTATTGTACTGCTATTTGTAAAAGTTCTCCAAAATACTTAGGCTGCTTTAAATAGATGAGTTATAGCTGCAGTGTGTAAAGTATCACCCATTTTTCAATGCTGTTGGTTATTGGCCAGGCTGCTTTGTTTTAGAACTTTATTTTTCCATGAATGAAGGCAAATATACATGTCCCAGGATAATGGTGCAGGATCCAATTTGGGTTGGTCACTGGGACCAGAGGTTTAGTTTTCTGAGCTTTTGGACTCGTGCTGGAGCCCATCCTCAGGGAATTTCTCTCTCCGCAGAATCTGTTTTTCACTTAAATTATAATTGGAATGTGATTCCTCCCAGCTTCTGTTCATTAACCAAGCTTACATTTTGTTCAACTGTTCCTTGTTCTCTTTCTTCTTTATCATTTTTATTGAGAGGCTGGAATTGAAGTTGATTGTTCTGATTTATGAAGATTATAAATCTAGTTCCGAGGCCCACAATTTTTATTTTGGATATAAAACAAAGGAATGCAGTCAGTGCCTCTTCTCTTCCAAGAGAAAGTGAAAATTCTTTATTGAGTTACTGTAGTTATGAAGCCATATATAACAAAACTCCTACCTGAAATTCTTCTAATACATGAAAGTTTAGAAAAAAGATCATTGACATTAGGCCAATTCATTGGTGTGTGTGTGTGTGTGTGTGTGTGTGTGTGTGTGTGTGTGTGTGTGTGATGGAGAATCTTTTACAAATTGTTAACATCCCCTATCAGAGAGGGGCTAAGTGTTGGCTCTTATAGTAAGTCTATGACTAAAAACACATAAATACCAACTGATTTTCAAAATGAGTGAGCTTTAAAAAGTATTAGATCATTATTACATTAAAATGAAACTTACTTTTGAAGGAGAATTTTAATGGACACATTTTAATTCATGAGGTGCTACATCATATGTACACACACTCATACCCACATAAAGTTTGCCATCAAGTCAATGCCAGCTTTTATCTTTATCTTGGCCTCATTTTTGTCTGTGCTTCTTGATTTTTATTATTAGAGCTTGCAGATTATTTGCATGTACAATTCAAGTAGAAGAAAATATGTGTAGCTCAGGGTTGAACTGTAGAATCCTCTGTAGGTGTAGCTCTCTGAGATTGGTTGTTTGCTTGTAGATGTTTCATTAGCTGCCTAGGTAACATCATCAGTGTAGTGAATGTAGAGTTTGCTCCCTTTTTATATAACACTGGTAGCTTGTCTTCTCTAGTGTTGATCAGGATATAGTTTTCTTCTTGGAAGTTCCTTTATTCTGGTACTATTTTATGTTTGATTATTAATGTTGTGTTAACAGGTTTGTTGGCTGTTGGAGAGAATGTGTTCAGGTCTTTTTGTTTCCTTCTTAGCATTTTTACAGGTGGTCCTCAAATTATGACCACAATTGAGCCCAAAATTTATGTTGTTAAGTGAGAAATTTGTTAAGTGAATTTTGCCCCATTTTATGACTTTTCTTGCCACATTTGTTAAGTGAATCACTGCAGTTATTAAATTAGTAACACGGTGGTTAATGGGATCTAGTTTCCTCATTGACTTTGCTTGTCAGAAAGTGACAAAAGGGGATTGCTTGATCCTGGGACACTGCAACCGTCATCAATGTGAGTCAGTTGTCAAGCATCCAAATGTAAATCATGTGACCATGGGGATGCTGCAATGGTTATAAGTGTGAAAAATGGTCATAAGTCACTTTTTACAGTTCTGTTGTAACTTCAAATAGTCCCTAAATGAAGGACTACTTGCATTATCTCTTTTGACTGGTGTGTAAATGTGATTTGTTGCTATGTGACTATGGTGGTTCATTTGTCTGAATTGTAAACTTCCAAAAATTTCTAAGCACTTTTAAATTTAGCTTGGTCTATAATGCTCACAATTTAGAATAGAATAACAGAGTTGGAAGGGACCTTGGAGGTCTTCTAGTCCAACCCCCTGCTTAGGCAGGAAACCCTACATCACTACAGACAAATGGAAATCCAACATCTTCTTAAAAACTTCCACTGTCAGAGCATTCGCAACTTCTGGAGGCAAGTTATTCCACTGATTAATTGTTCTGATTATCAAGAGATTTCTCCTCAGTTCTAGAAAGTTCTTAGAAACAATTTAACTTATTTACCAGTTAAAACTATGTTTGAGTCTGTCCATGTGTTGTGAGATTAAGTAGTTTTCATCATGTCTTCTGATTTCTAGGTAATGTTGGATGCGTTCTGCTAGTCTTTTGCCCGTCTCTTCTTACATAGTGGCTGTTACAATTCTTACAATGTATGCCCTGTTTTTTATTCTTTGGTTATTATGTCTTTTTAAGTTTGGGGGGCTTTCATTTGTTTGCGTGCCACAGTGATGACATGTGGTTATAATATTCTGTTAGTTGATCCATTTCATCTTTCACTGTGTGAAACTTTTCCATGTTTATTCTTCTTATATTCCATATTCCCAGTTTAATTCTTCTTTGCAGCCTCGGATCCCCCCTCCCCTTGCACAGCAGCAACAGCAACTACCCATCTTGAAGGCTTCAATCTTGCAACATCATAAACACCATTAGTATTGTAAAGGATCCTTAGCTTTTGCTCCAATAGCATGTTGAATAACATCTGACCTGAGGGGTCATCATCTAGCAATGTATAATCAATCACTTTAGCTTGTCTATTCATGTGCTTTTCTTAGTAAGAGAGAGGAGCATCTTCCCCTGTGCAGTATGAAATGATGTTTTAGTATTGTCATTGAAATGATCATCTGCCTCCAGCGAATTCCTATATTGCTGCTATATGGGTGCTGGCTCGCTTAAGCTGAGGAGATGGAATTATGTTCACACCTTGTTTTACCCTCCTGGGTGTATATTCTCTTGGCATACATACTTGGCATTCTTCCTCATCTTTTCCAGGAATCACACCCTCATGATAGAGTTGTATAGCAGGAACTAAGGAAATATACAGTATATCTCTGTTGACTGTCTATACATATCTACACATGCATATTATTTATTTATTCATCACAGAAAGTGACTCTGGGCAGCATAGTAAAGTAAAACAACAAAAGTATAAAACAGTCATTATCTAAAACAATTATATAATGATTATTAAAAATCATTAAAATTGTAAAAGCAAAACTAAAACTAAAAATAAAGTAATAGATGGAGGAATATTGATAATAAGGAAGCACATCATTAGTTCACTTGTTCCCTGAGGTCCCCAGGGGACACAACCAGATCTTGGGAGATCTTGAAAAGTTCAGGAGAAATGAGGCCGATTTCATCTCTACAGGAAAAAGATTCCATAATGCAGACTCCACAGCAGAATAATCCCACTGTCTAGGACTGGCAAAATAAAGTTTCCTAGATTATGGAACCCATAACATGCCCATTTTATTGGATCTAGAGAGACAGGCAAATGAAATCAGGAAGAGGTGGTCCATCAATATTATCCTTATGTGTACATTCTTTGTTCTTTTGAATCTTTCCCTGTGGCATTTTAGAACTTGTATGAAGGCCAAGTTGGGGGAAGAATCTCAAAGATCAATAGCTCTGTCAGAATAGGAACATCATCAAATTTCAATTTATATAAGAACCGACAAAAAAGATGACTGGCCCTAAAACATATGTTTTAAACCTTAGTTTACTAGGCTTGAGATATGAGGTTTTGCTTGAGGTAAATTAAAAATGTTTCAGATTTTGTATTATTGAATTTGCTTTAAAAAAAAGTTAAATCATTATATGTGGTGGAGACCAAAGCATGACTGATCTTTCACTTTACACACAGGAAAAATGAAGAGGGACTTGGAGAATTGCAAATTTGTCCTTTCCATTTGCCTTTTTGAGATCATTTGTGTGTGATAATTTCTCTTAATCGTTTTCTGTTTATCTCTGAAATTTGTTTTTTATATTTGGAGAAACTCCTACATATTTTTTTCATTGGAAACCAGAATGGTAGTTTTGCTGTGTACCCAAAGATTTCATATATATTGCCCCTATAAAGTTCTTATTAAGAATATGACACTGGATAAATTTGAACATCACCGTCCATATCCTAACTATATTGACAGTGTCATTTAACTTCTTTGTAAACAACTTTCCATGTTGCTAATATGGTTCATTGCACAGTCAGCAAGATATTTAGACTGTATTTGGCATTTTTATCCATCTGTCAAATCCTTCCGGATGGCCTGGAATAGGTAGATATTGATGTTTGTGGTGTTAAAGGTAAACACCTTTTCTTCTAATAGTTCTACAGCTTCTGGCTCTGGTTGCTCAGCCTGCAGTCATGAGCCTTGTAGCTCATTTTTCTATAGATGTCCAGGAACTCCAAGGCTAAATGTGGCCCTTCTTGACATGGGTTTTTGTAATAGAAAATAGCCTATGTTTTTATGGAGTAACACTCTGTGTTTGGCTCCTCTGATAAGACCTGTTCAGTATCTGCCCCACAACCTCATAAGGTAGGGTCATAAAGGTAGGGTCTCACTGGGAGGTTATTTGCATGACTTCTAATAATATTTCTATTAGCTCTTGAAGGCTAATAAATGCTCCTCCCCCTTTTTTCCCAATGGAAATGAGGTAGCAGCTGTTGAAAGGATATCAATAAATCAGTAAACACTTGATAGACCAGTTTTCCAGGAATTATCCTTAAAAAGAATATGCTGAGAACTCTGATGCCAGATGGGTAAATGTCATAGCTGCTACGCTTCACTACCTTTATCTTCTTTAATGGATCCCACAGGTAAAAACATGATCATGCCTTTGAAATTCATTAAAAGCAGTGGGATTTTGTTTGGGTTGAATTTAATCCCTTGATTTTAAAATTGGGAATTATCTTAATGAAACAGCAGCTAATTATTTATCCCAGGGTTAACTGGTTCCTTTTGATCGTTGATGGAAACCCAATTATGTCTCAGTTAGTTGTTCTCAAGTCCTTTTAAGTAGTAATTTTAGCAGCCTATAACACATGGGCAAATATTTCTACGAGCACCAGAGTAAAATACATTTGAATTTCAAAGAATTTACTTTTAAGAAAAGCTTATCAGCTGAGCTCCTTTAATTTCATTTTTGTTTCATTGAGTAGAAATGAATCGCTAATACTATTAACCTGAATATAAATGAGTTGGCCAGAATTAAGATACTCAAAGGAATGGCTTTATTTTATACTTTATTCATATTTGGGGGATCAAAATTATTTCTTAAATTCTCAACTCCTTAGAGTTTCTATTAGTATCCTGAAGAAATAATATTTTTATTTTTATTTTCCATAGGGACATTGCTGTGTTTTTCACTTGGGGTAAAAAAAATTGCATGAATGAAAGTGAATACAGGTGTTCCAAGATAATGCCTTGGACATCAGGACAAGAAGATTTATCTGAGCTCATGGAACTTCTCTCTAGCAGAGTGTGACAGAAGTTCCTCAAGATGGGCTCCAGCATGAGTCCAAAAGCTCAGAAGACAAAACCTCTGGTCCTGAAGACCGATCCAGATGAAATCATGTAAAATTATTTGCCTCAATTAGACAATACACAACTCTAATATTTAATTTACAATTCTGTCACAAAGTTGCTTATTGTTGTCATTCCAAATTCTTATTCAACTACAAATGTCTAGTCATTAAAGGAGAAATCTATGCATCGGTGGTAAAAGATGATCTGGGTTTGTTTGCTACTTTGATGTGAAGGTTGAGAACATAAGCAGTGCCCTAAGATAGCAGTATCTAACCTAAGATAGAAACCACATTCAAATTAACTTTAATGATTCAGAGAAAAGATGTAAAAATAATGACATTTTTCTTTCTAATATATCTACAACCAGCAATTATCTGGTGACACTGCCTTTCAATCAACATAGTCAGACAGTTGATTGTTTTAAATGAACCACAGACTTTTCAAGATGCTGTTTTTCAGGGGTGGGATCCTACTGGTGTAACAACCAGTTTGCTTTGCATGCGCCTGTCGCACAGTTACCCTTTGCTCTGATAAACAGCTGATTACACAGCAGGGGTGGTGGCGATTGTGCATGTGCGTCCGCGCATGTGCATAGTTTTCTGTTTCTTAATAAAAACAGCTATGGAGCACAGGTGGGTGGATGGGTCCAAACTGTTTCTCTCTCCACTGCCTACCAGTTCACCTAAACTGGTCGGAACCGGTAGAATCCCACTCCTGCTGTTTTTACTCACTTTAGTATTTTTTAAGATATTGTATCAAACATTGGTTTCCCGCCTCCATTAATTATGGAGTACAGATAAACCAGGATGAAGTCTTCTCTAATCTTATTAGTTTCTGAGTGAAATTGGTATGAATGGATCTGATAACTTTTTCTATTTAAATCAATCATGGAAAGTTACAAAACATGACATGTTTATAAAATTAATTGAAAAATGTTTGTGCAATGCAATTAAAACAGTGTACATTTGAATTTTACCTCGCAAATATAATGTAGAAAATCTTGCATATAAGCTTGAGCTCTCTGGTATAAAAGCAGAATGAAATATATTCAAATACATTTCATCATGCTATTATGAATTCATATTTTTCTTTTGGCCTAGACTGTTTGTAAACAGCTAGGATGATTAACAATTGCTGTTTTCATTTCTTACCACTATTCATATCCTACTGCAGGTTTCTTCAATATTGCTCCCATATGTGCAGCATTATTTGCATGAGATAGATTGTGTATGTTATATTATATTATAAAGATTAGGTGGAGTTCTAAATTTGCTCTTTATGGTCTGTAATGGAACCAAAATAAATGCCTAAGCTATCAGAAACACAAGCAGAATAAATATATCACATATTCTGTTTACTTGACTGTTACATCATGCATTTTTGAGTATGCTTGTTTATAAATACCGAACCTGAAATGGTAGTAGAGCAGCAGGAGGAAAAAACCCAGTTAAACACTAAGGCAGATAAATAAGCCATCAGACTGCATTAAATTGGCTATAGGACTTGCTCATTCTAATAGCCAGGCTGAATGAATGCAAATTTTGCAATTTAAAAGCATGCTGCAAGTGCCGCTGGTCAACCTTCTGTGCAAAATCTGAATGGCATCAGTGAAACCACAGACATGTAGGCTGGTGAATAATGATTTCTGCCCTGCTTGGTTGAATATAATAATCTGTGCCATTATAAAACCAAATCAAACATGAGCAATTTGGGATTTTCATTTACCCTGAGAAATAGAACTTGGAGAAGCCGTTGGAATTTCTTTTGGAAGGATAGCTTTGGAAAAGCAGGAATTCTGGAGCTTTTATCTCTTCTGCATTTATCAAATCTAACATTGAAATCTGTCCTCATCGCCAGTTGAACCAGAATAATAAATGCCCACCCATCCTTACCTGCATATTCCTATTGTGCTGGCCCATTGCTTTCTGTGTCCACTGGCCCAATTTTATGGAAGATGAAGCTAACTTGCCAGTACTTAAAACTACTGATAATAGTTTTCAATACCTTAATTGGTGTTAATCCTGAGCTGAATTATTTATTTATTCATTAAATTTATATGCCGCCTGTCTCACCATAAAACAACGCTAGGAGATTTAAACTTAATGAATTAGTTTAATATGTGTTTAATGTGGTGAAAATAATTTCTTCAAGTTGACTTTGTAATAGTTGCTTAGAGTATTTACATTTTTTTAAAAAAAAGACCCACAAACAAATGGAGACTCCTTTCATGCAATTAGCTGTATCTGAGGAATGAGCACGAATGTTAGTACATTAGCCAGCAGTCCTTGGTGGAAAAAGAAATGCTAATGCATCATAAAGTTGCCCCATTTGTAAAATCCCCATCATTTAGTTTGGAGGAAAGAGGGTGATCGCTGCTGTAATCTAATAAAGTAGCTTTCAATCTGCGTTGGATCATGGGATCTTTAGATGCTGGAGATGCATCCATAAATCTACTTCTTCCACTGAGGTGGCCAGTGATCATGATGTAATTTAGGATAAGCTATTTGACAGAATAAGATTTCAGTGCAAGTTTTAACACATTCAGATAGCTATTCGGGGGTTCAAATTCGGTCAGAAATATATTAAATTGATGGCATTCGTGTTGAATGCATTATGATTTCAAAAGTAATTAAAATGTGGACATGTAAAAATTTAACAGACATGCAGAAACTAGGATGAAGCTAGATCCCCCTTTATAAAGTCATTATTTTGGAATAAAAAATTAATCCGGTATGATGAATTTCTTCTTAATACAATCCTGGAAATATGCAGATGTTAAAATTTAGCCACAGGAGGGCTCACAGAATCCAATAATATTACATGTGAAGAAATATGCATTTTTATGAAAATGGAAGAAAATTGTTTAGTTTAATAGTGCTTGCAGTTAAGAATCTTGAGAAAAATAGCATCCAAAGAGCAACATTTGTAAGTAATAACAAATATCATGTATAGAAACATGTATATGCACGCAGCATAATTATTGCAGCAAACAAGAGAAGACTGTGTAGTCTTCTTACTTGTAGCTTCTTGGTGACTTCCTGAAGTACGGGACCTCATATAGGATTTAATTTAAATTAAAAACAAAACAAAACAAAATCCTAAAATTATTCATTCCATAATTCAAATACTGTAGGAAAGAGCACATGAGTTATGACTCCAACATAGAAGAGGTGGAACTTATGCCATAAAACACCCTATCTATTTCATCATTCTCTACAAACTAAACTAAACTAAACTAAACTAAACTAAACTAAACTAAACTAAACTAAACTAAACTAAACTAAACTAAGCCCAGCTCATCTTGAAGGCATGGCCCATTATCTTGCTCAAGTAGTATCTAGCACTGAATAAATGTAATTTCACCTGCAAAGAATCCACAACCACAAAAGCATTACTGTTTGCTCTTAGTCTGGTTTTGCATTAACCACCAGCAGGCAGTACATGATTGGTTTTGTCCTGTTTGGGACTCTTCAGATATACAGTATGTAGCCAATTGTTATTCTGTGGGGATTAATTTTGCATTGGGAATTGAAGTTATAGACCATTGCATTCTAGATGATTACATACAATGCATTAGCTTTAGGAGCTATCCTTGGAAGTCATGTGAAACCTTGTAGGTGGGACATGACAAATGTGACATCTGTATCTGTATCTCCCGCCCTCGGCTCCCCTCCCTCTCTCTCCCTTCCCTTAAGGAAGGTGGACTGTATAGACCATACCATTTTGATAGATCTACTGTAGATGAACTTTATTGGACAGCATCAGTCTATAAACTGCCTTCTTTGTACCTGGGACTCTCTTAAGTTCAAGTGATAGTGACTATAATGAGAGTTAGAAACAGATAATATAATCTATTATTTCTTGAACAAGCAGCCACTTATTCAAACTATTGCCATGTTGTTTTCAAAGCTACTCAATATTCCAGCCTTATTTTTCCATGATCTTCGTTTATCTGCTGTCAGTGTCCACTGTTCCATGCAAAAGACTGTTTGGAGCAACAGTGGGTGATTTCATTAGAAAGATAACTCTGAGTTGAGACCAGGTTTGAATTGATATTTCTTTTTCCACCAAGATTTTTTTAACCATGCAAACAGAGAAAAAAAGATCTTGGATTTTTAAAGTAAATTTGAAATGAATCTTGGACATCTGGATAATAATAAATGGATGTGATGGTTAACACATCTTTCATAATTGCAGTATCCTGGAATATAGCCTAGCTGCAAAATTCATCTAGGATCAATGGTGGGTTTCAGCCAGTTTGCACCTATTTCGGGAAACCAGTGGTTAACTTTCTAAGCGGTTTGGAGAACTGGTTGTTGGAAGAAATTTCCTTTCCCCCCCTACTTTACAGGGCTAATCCTGTAAGGAAGGCAGGAAGGAAACATTCTGGTGTTGTTTCTAGCCTAATCTTTATTGCCCTGCTTACAGAAACTGCAGTTAACTCTTAGTACATTGTAACAGCTAAGGTGAAGCGCCCATCAACGTGAGTGACATTCAGTTGGCTACGCCCATTCAGTCACATAACCACCGAGCCATGCCTACCCAGCTGGTCATTAGGACAGAGAATCAATTGTTAAATCATTTGAATCCCACAAAGTCTAGGACTTTGTGTAAAAGTATAACAGGAACAGAAACCAAACTGGGAGTTTGAAAAGCAACTACTTGGTATAGAGATCATAAAGGTACACAAGTGATAATATTATCACTTAGTGCATAACAATGATTCTAATTGGTGGAACCTGGCTTAATAGTCCAAGACCTCTTTGTTTTCAGGGATAGAATAGCAGCAATCATTGGTAAGGATCTGTTAGATTGCCTAGCAGGTGTTTAAATTGCCTAGCACTGAAGTCTTGTTTGTCTTCTAGGATTTCATTCCCAGATAAAGAAAAATGTTGTCAGCACAAGCTTAATTCTTTGAATTAAATTGGTGGCGTACTATTTTTTTTAAACTCTTCTCTGTACATTATACAGATATGGACAATATTAGTGTTAGTATTACTTACTGGGGGGGGAATCATTCTTTATAAAGCATAAGGCGAAGCCTCACATGCAAGATTGTTTGGAGGGCAGATAGAAATTTAATCTCTAGGAAAGAAATCGACTTTTGTGATAAAAAGGTGACAAGCCTCAAAACATCTACAGAGGATTGCTATCAGGCTTTTATCAGTTAGTCGAAAGTCTTATTCTAAGATTTATTAAATCACTGCTGTGGTTGGAATTCAACAGTATCTATACAATTGTAATATTTTAAAATCAGTTCATTAGAATGGTATGCTTATATTAGAAATTCTTTATGCTGTATTGGTCTTATCTCAATTGCACTGCTGTAGTGTCTTGGTTCTAATTGGGCTCTTTTAACAAATATTTGTGAACGTGGACAAGGTTGAGAGAAAGGCAACAAGATCAGGGGCCACAAAGAGAAGAAAATTCTGTAAAGAAAGATGGAATTGGGAATGTGGCAATTTGCGATGAGAGGGAGATTCTTGTATTATATTCTTTAGCTATCTGAAAGGTAATTTGTTTTAGCCCTTCTAGTTTTTTGAAGTTTATGTTGTTTTGAATTGATTCTTTCAAATCTAGCTTGTGCAATTCTAACAAAAGTTCATTATAATGAATTTATGAGTATTTTTAAGTAATAATAAAATAAAATTTTGAATGCCACAACTGGTTATAAAGTTTTGGAATGCTTGAATTGCTATCTTGCTGCTAAAATGTTACATTTTAGACAATATGAGGAAAAAAATATAAAGTTGTTTGCATACTGCAGGAGGCATATATAATGTTTTTTCAGTGCTTCCCTGTCTGAGACAACATAGTATGTATAATCTGTTTAATTAAGTGAATTTTTCCACTCTTGGAATCCAAACAGTGTTTAATTGCAAGGGTACTCATTTTAGTTAAATTAATTTTCATGCCCCAATTTTAGGCTGTAACTGACTGGCAAGGATTTTAATATCTGATGCACAAAGAATAACTTTAAATAATGTAAGATTTTCTTTTGTAAGCAGATCTCACTTAATTTAACCTATTTCTGGGTAACTGTGCATTGAAGTGTTATCTTAAAACACAGTCCTATATTTTAAAAAAGTGACGGTTAAGAAGAGCCAAAAGTCACTTGTGATTGTTGATCTATTTATCAGCAGAACATAGTGATTTGGTTATAGAACAAATAAGAAGAGGAAACAGACATGGGGCTCATAAGGCACACTTCCCTGATTTACTCAATTAACCTAATTTTCCTGACTTCAGGTAACAGAGTGAACTATAAATGAAATCATGAACTGGATTCATCCAAGATGGTAGGTTAAATATGTTTATCTAGTTTATGATCTGCTGTGTTGTATGAAATGCTGGCATAAAGCTGCCCAGAGTTGATATAAGTAGGTTGGTGAAAGCTTTTTAAAGGGAAAACATAACTATTATGATTCCTCAGTTTACTTCATTCATGCTCTCCCCTGAGGAAAGCTTGTTTGGTTTGAATGTTATGTTTAAAAATATTGTTATATGCAGAATGCTGGTGTTTAAACATCCCTTTGGATATATATACTCAGAATGAAATAGGAGAAAATCACCCTCAATTGTTTGCCTTCGGAACTTTACTAGAGCAACCTGGTACCCTCTAGGTATTTCGATTGACTACTTCTTTGCAGTTCACTGTTCTAAAAGAGTTGGTTTATACAGATTTATGCACTGCACTGGAACAAATGGAAAAAATTTGATTAAGAAAACTAAGGGTCACGTAATTTTGTTGATATGTATACTACCACCAAGTAGAACCCATATATGCTACAAAATAGAGAGATGGCCTTGCAAACATCTTCATGTGTAGAATGCACATCTCATTTTTAATATTCTCAACACAAATAAAGAAAAAAAAAGATTTGATGGTGAAGGTAACATTTGTCAAATTTGTCAAGTACTTCAGCAAAAAGCCAGAACATTTGAATGCTTCGGTAATAAGATTTGCATGGTAATATAAAATAAGTCATTCTGAACAATGAGAAACAATGATTTTTTTCCTTGACTTTATTCTATGTTACACTCTGGTGACTGGATTTTATGGAGGAGCTGCTGAAAAATGACAAAATAAATGCTTTTCTATGAAATGAGTTTAAAATGGTATATAAATCCATGTTTTCCTTGGCATGTAATAAGCTTTTCAGTGTGAAATACTAGAGTATTAAACTTTGCAGGGCAAATCAAGGCCAGGATGATGCCGAGTTAGCAGGCAATAGAAGGCCTATGATATTTGTGCATTCTTACATAGGTAAATTTTATCTACAGCAACAATAGAGGTGGTAGTGGTGGTAGTGGTGGAATACTACATAGTTTTATATAAATCCTTTGTGTTTTTTAAGGACACAACTGAATGGAAGAAAGGAAAGCAAAATATCAGTTGTAAACATACAAACATATTTTTATACCCATGTAATGTGTCTCCTCACATACATAAACACATACCTAGATACACATACATTCATACATAGACAAGCACAAAGACAGAAATGTCTTTTTATTTTTGTTTTCTATTGTAGGAAATAGAATATTGTGCTTGTAGAAAAGCATGAAGAATTTCTATGAAATTATGTAGTAAACCCCCCGCCCCCCAATACATACTTAACGATTTAAGCTGAAAACAGTCATCAAATTGTCGTCTCATTCACGATAGCTAATGAGAACAAATAAAATACAGCAAGGAGTGTAAGATATCTAGGGTCTAGTAAATAGTCCCATTCCATTTTTCATTGGATGACGTTAGCCAATCAGTACCTTTCAATATAATCTAGCCTCATTAGATTTCTGTGCAATTGAAAATAAACAGACTGGGGAAAAGGTATATACACTACATAAATGGAGTAAAGAGTTAGATACACCTGATTATACAACCTTTGGTGTAAAATATGATTCCTTAGCACTGCCACCTGCATGACACTTTATTAATATTAATATGGATACAGAAACTTGGAAATGTATTCTTTAGAAAAGGGGGGTGCAACCCTTGGGCCATGGCTCAGAGCTGTTCAAAACTGGGCCATGGAAGAGACAGGTGAGCATGTGCACATGTATCCCCACATGCACAAACAGTGGATGAATGTGTGCTCATGCATGCTCCATTTGTGCAAGTAGAGGGCATGTATCCTTGCCTTTTGCACAAATGGAGCTGCGCATGCATGCATGCTTGTTGGCGGTTCGCACTGGGAACCCCCCCCCCCCCAGTCCACAAAGCTGGAAAGGTTAGGGAACTCTGCTTTAGAAGACTTGAACTGGGAAGTAATTCCTGTAGACTGATATCTAATTATAATTCCAAATTTGGGAAAAAAGGTACTTCCTTGCTTATCTTGTTGGTCTCCTTTCTTCAGTCGGTTATTCTCTGCACATCTATAAGTTACCAATGCTTTTTAATTTTCTGTGACTGCTTTTGCTGAACAGTGGAGAAGTAGGCAAAACAATTGGCTAGAATAGTGCTGAAACTTTTCATAGCATTTTGCATAATTTGCAAGAGATGTGACATCATTAAATCATAGATTGGTTCAGTCCAAATTACAGCATCTTGAACAGAAACTAGATGAGCTAGCTGAGCATCTCTCTGGGTAATTTCGTTTATTGTTAAGAGGTTTCTCTAACATTCAGTTGGAATCTATTATCTTGTATCCTGTCTTCTGCATTTATAGAGCCAAGTTCTGAAATTATTTGAAGAGCAGTACCATAATTCCTTGCCTGTTTCCCCCCAATCTAAACTTTCCCAGTTCTTTCAATATCTTTTCATGGGCCCTTCATTGCCTTTCCTCCAATCTGTTCCAATTTCTCTGAATCTTTTTTTAAATAGGATGCCCACAACTGGAGACAGGGAGCTGAGCAGATAAAGTGGAGCCATTGCTTCCCACAATTTGGATTTTTTCTTTAATTTTAAGCAGTACATCTCACTACCACCCCTCTAAGATCTTTTTTACAAGCATGGTCACCAAGCCAGATATCCCTAATCTATAAAATAGTCCAAAATTATAGTGTTTAAAGGAATTTCTCCCATAATGCTCCATGATAGTGAGAATGTCTGTGAGGATTCTTATGATTATGTTCTTTTTTAAAGTGTTTTACATTAAGATATTGGTGATCTAATAACAGAGTTATTTATTTATATCTTTACCACACATAATTTATTGCTCCTATAAGGTACATAAAAAGAACATATTTGCATTAAAATTTCAAGGAAAGCATAATTAATCACTTGTACATATTTTGTAGTAATACAAAATACAGTCCCTCTCCCCCCCCCCTTTTTTTTTAAGTAACATCAGAAGAGCAGGTTTGCTTTAAAAAAAAATACAAATTCTCATTTGGTTTCATTCCACTCAGTTTATGTTCATTCCTTCAAAGACTTGAACCTTTAAAGTCTTTAAGAGTAGGAAAAATTCAGAACCAGTCTTTCAGCAAAAGGACCCCTTAAAAGAGAAAAGAGAAACTCAGTCTGGAGGTAAAATGAGTAGGGGAAGAATTTTAAAATTTATTTTCATGAAATCAATATCAAATATAGGATGAAAGCACCTGACCTCCACTTGTCTCCATAGCTTTGGATACAGCCACCACCCCATCCTGGCTATTCTCTCTCCAAGATGACATGTATTGGGGCAGAGAATACCACTGGGATTCAGCCATAAAGTCTGAAAAATGTGACTCCAATGTACTTGATAATACACTTTATAATGCCTTGGTAAGGCCACGCTTGGAATACTGCATTCAGTTTTGGTCGCCACAATGTAGAAAAGATGTGGAGACTCTAGAAAGAGTGCAGAGAAGAGCAACAAAGATGATTAGGGGACTGGAGGCTAAAACATGTGAGGAACGGTGGCAGGAACTGGCTATGTCTAGTTTAATGAAAAGAAGAACCAGGGGAGACATGATAGCAGTGTTCCAGTATCTCAGGGGCTGCCACAAAGAAGAGGGAGTCAAACTATTCTCCAAAGCACCTGAGGGCAGAACAAGAAGTAATGGGTGGAAACTAATCAAGGAGAGAAGCAACTTAGAACTGAGGAGAAATTTCCTGACAGTTAGGACAATTAATCAGTGGAACAGCTTCCCTCCAGAAATTGTGAATGCCCCAACACTGGAAGTCTTTAAGAAGATGTTGGATAGCCATTTGTCTGAAATGGTATAAGGTTTTGTGCCTAGGTAGGGAGACTAGAAGACCTCCAAGGTCCCTTCCAACTCTGCTATTGTATTATTGTAACATTGCGGTCTCACCTATGTAATGGATTCTCTACAGTGTATGGAAAGAAAACCAGTCAAGCAATACCCAGAAGATTAGAGCCATATTCAATAATGGTTTTGAAATAATTGTTTTTCATTATTTTTTAGCTTACATGGTACTGATTGTTTCATTGATAATAGTTTGGTTCAGGGGTAAAATGCTCTGAAGTCTGCTACCGGTTCACTTCGCTACCAGTTCGCTTCGCGCACTCATCCACACTTTGCAAGCATCCGAACCGATAGTAATCAACTGTGTGTTATTTTCACATGGCACATCAGATTGTTGCACAGCTGATCGTCAGTACTACCAGTTCGCCTGAACTGGTAGCATTTTTTAATACCAGTTTGGGCGAACTGGTAGCATTTTTTACTACTGGTTCGAGCAAATCAGTCCGAACCAGTAGCATTTCACCCCTGGTTCAGTTATATTTATTTTCTGCTGTAAAATTGCTCTTTTGAAAATCAAAATTCAAGGTTTTTTAATCATTACTACTAAAACGAATGGATGTGTACAAATGAAATTGGTTAACAATGTGAAGTTGTTTGGATACTGTATGTACAATGCTTTCACATGAATGTGATTCCTATTACATTGGCAGTTTTACTCCTAAGGAAATATTTATTATGCCATTTGTACACATGGTATACAAGAAGCTGTTTCCTCTGTCAATGTTCATACTGTGTGTATTATCATTGAGGGAGGGGCTGCTTGTCTGGCAGAGCAAAGCAATTAGGTCTCCTTGAGGCAGCTTTATTCCTGTCCATTTTGTGATAAAGAGTAACTGAGTCCAAATTAACTTGTATTTAGATAGCAACAAGGCAAGTCAAATACTCTTGTAGCCTGTGCACCAACTGAACAGAGCTTCTTTGAACAGGAACCAAAAGGAACTTGAGGAGAACATGAAAATCTGTTTGGCTGCATTGTTGGGAAAGAAAGAAAAGGAGAATATTATTTGATAAATAGTTGCTCTTCATGTAATGTTCATGTTCTTTCTTGTTCAATATTATCATTACTGTATTGCTAATTCTGGTGTGCCTGGAAATTCTCGATCAATAACAAACTAAATTGACACCTTTGAATTATAGCTTCCACCACAGATTTAAGGGACTGACTGCTCATGCTTTGGGAGACTCATTTTTATGCTGCATGTTCATAAATGCTGCCGTCTGAGGGGGGGGAAAAATCACTGAAACAGTTTACACAAAGTTCAATTATATATCAAGTCCTTTGACCTCTTTCACTTCAGTGCTTTTTTCACATAGAGAAGAGGGGAGATGTTATTTAAAATGCCTGCAACAGCCATTTTAGACTTTTTCAAAAATTTATAATGAAGTTGGTTGAATATTCATGACTGTACCGAAGAAAATCACTACTCTGGAAAAAAAAGTCTGCATTGCAGAAAGTACTAGTATTTAACATTTACATGTATTGGAACATTTGACATGACTGAGATTACCACAAAAGATTGATGACCTTATTTGTACAGGCTTCCCCTCATCCCAGGTCACTTACTTTCAGAAAACAAATATTTGTAGCAATTAGTATAGTGGAACTAAGTAAATTGAATTTAAAAACAACATTTTGATTATCAACATGGGAGGAAAATCAAATTTCTAGGAAGTAATTTTACTTTTTTATATTTCTTTGTTTAGCGCCTTGTTGAAGCTGCAGAAGAAGCTCACCTGAAACATACATTTGATGCTGAATTACAGGTAAGAAAAAATCTAACTTCAGCAGTTACAATCAAGAGGTTCTGTTTCATGAATCACTACAACTATTCACAGAAATAGAGCAGAATCTATAAAAGGACTGTTGGTAAAGAATGGAAATGCTTTCTCATTATAGAATCAAACCATAGTCATCTAAAATTGCTGTAAAGAAGTTATCAAACAATAGCAATATAATGCCTGTTCATTTATTAAAGTGATTGAAATATTATTTTAAAAGTTTGTTTTTCAAAAGATTTGATGGTAAATAAACTCAAAAGCAATATAAATCCTACTAGAGGTTCAATAATATGAATGGTCTATGTCAGGGATCCCCAACCCCCGGGCCGTGGACCGGTGCTGGTCCGTGGCTTGATAGGAACCGGGCCACAGGGCCAGAGAGGAGGAGGAGGGAGGAGGGGGCAGCCCCCTGGGCAGAGCACACACCAGATGCGGGAGAGCACAGGCGCGGCTGTTCGCGCTGTTGGAGGCCCTAGAGGGCTGAGTGAGCCGACTCCCCACCCCTTGTGCGCAGCGGTCGCCTGTTCCCCCTTCCCCCCGCATGCGCATGCGCCGCCTGTCCCCCCCCGCTCCTCCTCTACGCCAGCCGGTCCGCAGAATTTTTTTAAAATGAAACTGGTCCCTGGTGCAAAAAAGGTTGGGGACCCCTGGTCTATGTAATCCAGCTTCATAAATTACAAAAGTCTCAGGGAAGACACAGATAGGAAATGAACTAAAAGCATCCTGATGCTTTTGTTATTGGAAATCATACTACCATTGTAACAAATATCCATTGGAATTTACTTAATTTCCATGACTTTATCCACTGATGTATAGCAGATTCTAAGTTGTTATAGCAAATTCCTATCATTTAAATATTGGATATATTAAAAAAATGTATTGGTTTTATCTGAATAGATGACAGATATCCAGCTTGTCTATCCTCAATTTCTACTCTTATAAGAGAAAAGGGAAAAAATAAAGTGAAATTCGTTATACATTGCTAAATATTTATATATACCGCATATTTTTGTAGCTGGGCATCATTGGCTCTGTAGGGATATCCATGACATTTCTGAAGAGAAAAGAAATATAGGGCTGACAATTTGTCCAAATTTCAACAGGTGAAGGAGAAATTCTTCTATAAAGAGCAGGACTCCCACTTATACTAAGAGTGTAGAATGGGACAATTTCACATGGCCAACTCACCATGGCCATTTTGCTGCAGCCAATCTACCATGGCCATTTTGCTGTAGCATGGCTAACTTGCTGCAGGACAACAACCTGCAGCCAACTCATGTGGAACAACTCATCACAGATAATTTCACACAGAATAATTCAAGATGGTAAATGTTATCAGCCACTGTTTTGTTGTGGCCCGCCAGCAGAACTGGCAGCAGATTCGGACAGTGAGGAAGTTGGGGAGGAACATGGGCCAGTCCTGGGGTCTGGAGAAGGCTCTGATGAGGGCTCTGTGTCAGAGGCAGAGAGGGGGCCAGAGCCAGTTATCAGCTGCCTTCAGAGTCAGACATCAGTGAGGTAGTTGGAACCTATTCTCAGTGTGTACATGTAATAATAATAATAATAATAATTTAATTTATATCCCGCTCTCTCTCCCCGAGGGGACTCGAGGCGGGGCACAGGCAATTAAAAATACAAATAAACACAGACAAGTACAAAATACAGAATTAAAAATGAATTAAATAAATCCTGCGCTAAAACCTATAAACTAAAAATTACCCCTAAAAAACCCTAACCTAAAAAGAGACTACCCGAGGCCGGCCAGACGAAAAAAGTGAGTCTTTAATTTTAAGCGGAAGGAGCGGAGGTCCGTGGTTGTCCTGATATCGGGGGGAAGGTCATTCCAGAGGGCTGGGCCCGCCACAGAGAAGGCCCTTCCCCTGGGCGTCGCCCGCTGACAAAGTCTAGTGGACGGCACCCGGAGAAGTCCCTCTCTGTGGGAGCGAATCGGCCGTGAGGATGTGCAGAGTTGCCAGATAAAGGGAACAGTTAAAGAACAGGGGTTGACTTGGGAGTAAGGCCACAAGTGGACTATGAATGGCCCCTCCCAGAGGAAATAAAAGAGGAGAGAAAGGGGAGTAGAGTTTGCAGGAGACAATTAGTTCAATTAATTGGCTTGTGACTCTCCGAGACTTCTTGCCAAGTTTTGCAGATATCGGCCTGGCTGCTCCCTAGATAAGGTCTGTGACTGTAAATCCTCCCTTGAAAGACTTTGCTGTGTGTGAATGAACAGAATTCACAGTAAATGAATAAGAGGGGTTTTTGTTAGGACCAGGAATTTGCTTCGTGCTCTTGGGAAGCCTAGGTGATCATATGTTTCTTTGACATTATTTCCATTTTTGTCAATAGAAGTAATGTCAAAGAAACAGTAGCAGATAACATTTATCACATCGAATAATCCTACATGAAATTGTCCATGGTGAGTGATTAAAAAAAAAATCTGATTAAAAAAAGCCAATGCGAAAATGTCCATAGAACTGAATGAAGCTTAGGAAAGCAGGGAAATTTGAAACTGCTGATGAGATTATTTTACAACAAAGATCACTTTTATAGTCAACCCTTAGCCAACGCACGAAACAGCTAAAAACAAGACTACTTAACACCTGTCATGACAGTTCCTTCAAAATTGTCTTCTCCATTGAAATAATTTCCATTTCATCAAAAAGAGTTAAGTACTGGTAGCAAAATTATGCAGGCGAATTTACCTGCCTTATTTCTTGTTACATTAAAAAGACTGATGTGTTTATGTAATTTGCTTCAGTGTTTTGTGGATTTTCTCTCTCTCCTTTTTCCTAGTTCCACAATACTTTTCTTCTGATGCATATTCACTAGATCTTTATACATTATCTCAGGTCTTTTGCATCATAGGTTTACACAAAAATGGTGTTTGCTTTATTTCCAGATTATAACAGTGTATTCATATGGATGTGTTACAATATTTACTACGACTAATATAGTGGAAAAGTTTAAAATTAAATACATAGAAATAGTTTTCAAATATATTTAAAAGAACTGCAATGAAGACAGAATTTAAATATAGCTGAAACATCCAGTTCCCTTTTTGCATAATTTGTAGTATTATTAAAGTTTACAGTCAAAAGGATACTTTTGATTGTACCTTTTGTATTTATAATTTTAACATTCTACCCCTATTTTGTTTTTTTCTAACGGCCAGAAGAATTGTTTGCCCAAATCAAACAAAAACGATTGTTATGTAATTTGTGATTTAAGATAAATGTTTCCAGAATTTGTGCACATCTTAGATTTTTATGTTTGCAAAAGTGTTGAGCACTTTTCATTTAAAAGCCATTGGAGTTGGCAGCATTAGCAGCACAATCTAATTTCTGGCAGGGCGCTTATTGTTTATTGTTGTCATGGGCCATTAAGACGAATCAATTGTTAATTTTGATTTCGGCAACCCCACTGCCATACTTCACGGGAGATTGAGGTGGTTCTTTATTAAAAGGCAAGAACAGCAAGCTCTTATAATACCTTCTGCTCAATGAAAAGTAATGATTGGGCCCCTTTACTTTGGAAGGGAAATTATAAAATTGGTAGTGCATTCAAGGAAAGACAAAACTCCATCCGTCCTTTTACAAACAGCATTGTAAAATCTGATTCAAAATGTCTTAGATGTTTTTGTTCTCTGTAAAAAGGGTTTGTTTTTCAACCTTCAGCCCTTTTATATTTCATTTGTGGTATTTTTGAAGTTCCCTTATCTTTGTAAAGTGGCAAAGAAGACTGTTTTCTTTGTTAGGTCTTACACATGCCTCCTTCCCTGTGCAACTTGCTGATTGTAAAAGGCCTGTGGGTGAATTTTCCTTCTCTTGAAATTAATTTGAGCATGGAAATAGGATGGGTGCAGACAGGGGTGGGCTTCAAAATATTTAGCAAGGGGTTCTCTGCCTGGTTGCTGGGTGGACGTGGCCCTGGTGGGCATGGTCTAGTTGGCCTCCTGCACCATGGCGGGTGGGGGGAAATTTTGTCCTCCCCAAACTTTCTTTGAGCCTCTGGGAGAGTGAAAATGGCCTCCCTAGGTTCCGGAGGTACTCTGGAGATAGGAAACGGGCCCATTTCTGGCCTTCCTGAACTTCCTGTAGGCCCGTTATTTTCCCCTCCCCTAGCCTCTGTGCATGCCCTGCACTTACCTGCATCAAAATGTGGTGCATGGGGTCTCCTGGGAGGGGAGGGGCAGGCAGGGCCAGCCAGGAGTGGGATTTGGGGCATCTTCAAATGGCAAAGAATCTTAGGTAGATTCTATCCCTACAAACCTCCAGCAGCCCACCTCTGGGTGCAGACCAGTACTGAAATGTTAGTATCAAGAAAGATAGGGATGGCGACACCTTGATTATATAGCAATAAGCCACAAGTCTGTTTTTTTTCTATCAGTCTACCAATAAACTTGCTTAGAATCTCTTTCAGAACAACTATTTTTGCTATTTTCCTTGACAAAATAATACTCATAGGAATTATTCTACAAGTAGTATAATTTTGAAGGAGATTGTTTGTTCCCTATTACTACACTGTAAGGAGTTCATCTAGTTCTGGACAAAACAAACCAAGGTGTTACATTTATACGTAATGGAAATATTTATGTGGAATGTTCCTTTTACAGATATGGTACCATCTATATAACCTGCTATAATTTGTTCTCCAGTAAACGTTACATACATATGGATGTCAACTCCCCCCCACACTTTCTGTCTATAAAAATGGTCTTTTGATTCTTTATATTGTCATTCTTAAATTTAGCTCCGTCCAAATAGACTGGAAATTTGATTCTCTGATTGTCTCTCACTTGCATCTTGGTGTCTCTAACAAGGTTGGGAGAAGGCTGTAGGGAGAGCTCCCTCTGCTGATGTTGTATGTCATCATGTACCTGATAAACCCTGTAGTGTAAACAGTTAAGCTTGACTCAGAAACTTTATTTGGTAATAAGTTTCATGCTCTTCAGAGTAAATTAATACAATCGGTTTCAGATGTGTTTGGAAGAAATTCATCTAGTTCTTGTTGGAAAATTCCAGAGAATAAGAAATGGAATAATGAAAAGTTATTTATGTACTGTATAGCTTTATTTTTCTTTTCCGTGTTTGGATCATTTCAGTCAGTCAGTTTCAATTTATAAGTGTATGGGTGTATAAAAAAATTGAGAATGTTCATGCTGAGTTTTCTAGATAAGATACGTTTAAACACTTATTCTAGCAGTGCAAGTGTGGACCATGATATAGAAAATATTTGAGATAATTAAAGAAATCTTAAATCAGGTATGCCCAATGGTCAATGGGCCACATATGCCCCTGGACAGATAGTAATGAAGACCCCCCAAAAATAAAGAAATGTGTTATTTCTATACATTAACTATATTATTATATTTTATATTCTGCACAAGATAATTCTTCTTCACACAATGTGGCCCAGGCAAGCCAAAAGATTGGACAATCATGTCTTAAATGATATTGTCTCTTCATCAAAAATATAAATCAAAGTACAACTATGTCACTAGAATCCAAAATGATATGTTTGTTAGATGTGGAAACTTTTATGAAACATTGCAATTAAAGCTTTAACTATTCCATTTCATATTGAGAAACTTCCTATGATATCTAGCACTCAAAGAGTCTAAGTGTAGAAAAGTAAGCTATCACTGAACATTAAAAAAGTTTTGAGTCATATACTGTACCTGCATAATAGATCAGTATAACTAGAATAAAAAAATATTAAAACAAAGCTTTACAACAATAGAACTTTAAACATTACTAGGTCTTGAATTTTCCCCCCTGAAACTCCTTGATTGATTAGGTGACATCCAGTTGGCCTCAACCTTTAGCAGCCAGATAAATACCAGTAGATATTTTTTCCCACAATGATCCACTTGTTTTTTAGGTTTTTCAATGGTGCATTCATTACCAATTAATCTGTCCACTTTGTTTCTGCTCATCTTCTTTTTCTTCAACCTTTCCCAACAATAAAGCCTTTTACAGATACTTCAGTCTATGCATAATGTGTCTAAAGCAAGATAATGTGCGGTTATAACAGAATAACAGAATAACAGAACTGGGGAAATTTAGAAATTATTTAGTCCAAGCCCCTGATCAAGCAGAAGACCAGGTACCATTTCAGACAAATAACTATGTAGTCTCTTATTGAAAACCTCCATGGTGGGGCACCCACAACCCCCAAAGACAAGCTAATCCACTGGTTGATTGTTCTCACCATTAGCATGGTTGTTTGTGCTAGGTTGATTTGTTCAGTTTTTTCTTCTTGGCTGTCAAAGATAATATTAGGGATCTTCTTCAATATTAAAGTTCAAAAGTGCCAATACTCTTCCTATCCTGCTTCTTTAAAGTCCAACTTCAGTTTCAGTGGGAATTCCATAGCTTACACAATTCTGATCTTCGTGGGTGTAGACATGACATGGTATTTGTCTTTTCCAGGGCATTCATGGCTAATCTATCAGGTACTAGTTTGCAGCATATTTCTTGAGGGTTGGATTCTTTATTGTTGATGCATTCATTCATTTTGTATTTCTTTCCATGTGTTCTGTTGTAACATTGCCCTTTCCTCTGCATTATGAATTGATGCCTTTGCCATTGGCACTAAAATGATCATCTGCCTGCCAGCAACATCCCATAGCACTGCTGCCCAATGTAGGTGCCTGCTTGGTTTTACTGGACAGCTGGCTTGATCTTCATGCCTTGCATGACCCTGCCAGGAATATGGCATTTACTTCCAATGTTTTTTTCTCATCTCTTGGGGAGTACCTCCACTGTTCTGACCTAGGCTTCCCAAGATCATGAAGCAGATTCCTTGTCCCAATAAAACATCTTTTATTTAGGTTAAAGGGAATTCCTCTCCAGCAAAATCCCGGCAAATAGTGTTTCATGAATTTCACAACTACAGACCTTTATCAGGCTTGGAGAGTTGCCAGGCTGATATCTTCCATGTGCCATGCTGTAGCAGCAATTACTTGGCAAGAAGTCAGAAACAGACCATCACCCTAATGAATTGAACTAATTGTCTCCTGGAAACTCCCCTCCTCTTTCACTCCTCTTTATTCCCTATGGGAGGGGCTATTCACTGTCTACCTGTGCCTTTACTCCTGAGTTGTCTCTTGTTTCTTAGCTGTTCCCTTCTCCTGGCAGCTCTGCGCATGCGCACGTCGGGAACAGGCTCCAGCTGTTCTTCTGCCCCACTGATACCCGAAGGCAGCTCATAACTATTGGATGGATGAAAAATCCCATTATTTACAAGATCAATATGCCTTCCATACATTATAATAATTGGCAGATTGATGATAAGACCAACGTGTTAAGGAAATGAAGATTTTAAAATGTTAAACTTCAAAGATGAGCAAAAAAGCATTTCACTGCTACTCTTCATATATTAGTGTTGCATTATTTTGCTCTTGTGCTCAGGTTTACTAGCCTTACTGACATATTTTGAATCTTTTAGACAGTATGCATACTAACTACATTCCAAATCAGTTTAAACCCAGAAAATATATTTAGGAAAGAACTTTAGTAATATACAAAACATGATGAGGCATGTGCAATTATAGCCATTACAAACATTTGATTGTTAAAGGTAATATTGAGCCAAGGAGGATTTTTAGTTCTATGTCTGATCTTTCAGAAGTAATATAAATACTTTCCCCCCAAAAAGCTTGTCTTTTGGTAGCAATAATAGCAACTATAGTTACAGTGTATGGTTATCAATGAAATTTTAACAAAAATATTGTAGATTTTATAATATCTCTTGTTAGCATTGGGTCACATACTGTACATATAATTAATTAATCATTAAAATTTTGCAGTTATTTCTGATAAAATCATATCCAAGATGAAATGTTTGATTATTTTAGCTCTTCTCAAATAAATCGAAGTTACATTGTATCAGTACATGATGCATATGCCCTGCTTCTTTACATCTGCAAACATGTGAAGATTTTAAAATATATATATATATATATATTTTAAAATCTTCACATGTTTGCAGATGTAAAGAAGCAGGGCATATGCATCATGTACTGATACAATATATATATGTATTCTGCTTGGCCGGCCTAGGGTAGTCTCTCTCTATGGGGTTTTAGTTATTTAGTGGGAATTTTAGTCTAAAATGGGTATTTTAGCACAGGTATGGTTTAATTTGTTTTTAAGATGTTGTATATTGATTGCATATTTATGGTTTTTTAGTTTCCCTGTGCACCGCTCCGAGTCCCTACGGGGAGAGGGAGCGGTCAAGAAATTAAATTATTATTATATATATATATATATATATATATAAAATTTCTTTTAATGACAGGATGATAATTAACAGTGCTGCTTTTGTTAGAAAAATGAGTTACTGTTCATTTCTACACACCATTCCAGAACTATTCAAGCGTGCCCTTCGTAATTCAATTAATATGTTTGAAAGTAAATAAATTAATTAAATAAGCAGTTTATTATTCTGAAATTTACATAAAGCACACATTAATTATTCCTCCATGTATGTTCTTTTTAAGGATAGTGTCTAATCTGAGAAATTGAGAGAAAAATATATACATTCTGAAACAAGGCAGAAGATATGAGAGAAAATGCTGAATTACTGAAAAAGGGCATCGTATATGTATATATGTACATGCAAGTATACATACATGTATACATATACATTCCCTGAAGAATCCTATGCCACTTTTCAGTGATTCAGCATTTCTTTCATTTCTTTTGACTTGTTTCAGAATGTATATATTTTTTCTCTCTGTTTCTCACATGGGACACTATCCTAATTAATGTGTGCTTTATGTAATTTACATAAATTATACATAAAATGTAACTTCCAAATAATTTATGCAAATCAGTCAAATGAACTTTGAAAATTTATTCAGAAAGTATTGGTAATTCTGAAGCATATCTTCGGATCTACATGTACCCTGTTGAGAGGGACTTTTCAAACCCGCCTTTTGATTCTTGATTTGATCTGTGAACTCCGAGAGTTATTATCAAACATTATTTTAGACATACAAACCCCACAAAAAGTGCAGGAATATCAATCACAATGGAGTCATCTAAAAATGTCTGCAGCTTAGTGACATAACCAGATCTTTAGGGATTTCCCTGTAGGCAGGGAAGGAGCGTGTCTATCTTCAGTGAGGAGAATGTTCCACAAGAAGGATGCCTCAGCAGAGAAGGCCCACTCTCTGGGACCCACCAAATGCAAATCCCTGGCTGATGGACCCTGCAACATTCCAGATCAAATGTGATGGGCTCATGTAAGATTCTTATTTTCAGGGATGATCCTAACATGTCCTGCCAAATGCACAAATTCCCCTCTTAATCTTTCTTGAACTTGAACTGCAGGTGGGGTCTTTAAATTAATACACAGGGTTTTTGGTTTTTGTTTGTGTTTGGTTTTATAGTTTTAATATAGTTATTACGTTGTTTTATTTTTTATAGGGAGCCACCCAGTTTGTTATAAGACGGGCAACTTTATAAATTATATAAAGAAGTAATTTTCAAATGAAATTTTATATACCGTATTTGCCGGCGCATAAAACGACTTTTTGGCCCCGAAAAACATGCCTCCAAGTGGGGGGGTCGTCTTATACGCCGGGTCATCCGCGAGGTCCTGTTGTGTGTCTGTTAGACTCTGATTCCCTCCCCCCCGTCTTTCTCTCGCTCTCTGCCCAGAGCGAGAGAAAGACGGGGGGGGGGGAAATCAGAGTCTAACAGACACACAGAGGGAGAAGAGAGAGGGGGAAGGAGGAAACCCTCCACAGCCGCGCGGAGACTCCACGCCGTCTCCGCGCGGCTGTGGAGGGTTTCCTCCTTCCCCCTCTCTCTTCTCCCTCTGTGTGTCTGTAGAAAGACGGGGGGGAGGGAATCAGAGTCTAACAGACACACAGAGGGGGAAGAGACAGAGGGGGAAGGAGGAAACCCTCCACAGCCGCGCGGAGACGGCGTGGAGTCTCCGCGCGGCTGTGGAGGGTTTCCTCCTTCCCCCTCTCTCTTCTCCCTCTGTATGTCTGTAGAAAGACGGGGGGGGGGGAATCAGAGTCTAACAGACACACAGAGGGGGAAGAGACAGAGGGGGAAGGAGGAAACCCTCCACAGCCGCGCGGAGATGGCGTGGAGTCTCCGCGCGGCTGTGGAGGGTTTCCTCCTTCCCCCTCTCTCTTCTCCCTCTGTGTGTCTGTAGAAAGACGGGGGGGGGAGGGAATCAGAGTCTAACAGACACACAGAGGGGGAAGAGACAGAGGGGGAAGGAGGAAACCCTCCACAGCCGCGCGGAGACTCCACGCCGTCTCCGCGCGGCTGTGGAGGGTTTCCTTCTTCCCCCTCTCTCTTCCCCCTCTGTGTGTCTGTTAGACTCTCATTCCCCCCCGTCTTTCTACAGACACACAGAGGGAGAAGAGAGAGGGGGAAGGAGGAAACCCTCCACAGCTGCGCGGAGACTCCACGCCGTCTCCGCGCGGCTGTGGAGGGTTTCCTCCTTCCCCCTCTCTCTTCCCCCTCTGTGTGTCTGTTAGACCAGGGGTCCCCAACCCCCGGTCCGCGGACTGGTGCCGGTCCGCGGCTTCATAGGAACCGGGCCGCAGGGCCGGCGAGGAGGAGGGAGCAGCGCCCTGGGCAGAGGATGGGCGAGCGCGCCTCCATGCCTCCTTCCGACGGCCACCTCAGCGCCCTGCACTTTCCGGGGCTTCCTGGAGGGGCCAGCATCTCGACTGGGGAGGTTATCCCGCAGCGGGCGGGCGAAGGACCCAAGCTGCGTGCCGCCAAAGCCATCCGGGCGCCGCACGCCCAGCCCCGGACAGCTTCGGCAGCACGCAGCTTGGGTCCTTCGCCCGCCCGCCCGCCCGCTGTGGGATAACCTTCCCAGTCGACATGCTGGCCCCTCCTCCTCACCTGCACTAGCCGCAGCTTGGGTCTTCTGTCCGCTCGCTGCGGGATAACCTCCGCAACCGACATGCTGCTTCCCCGGGTGGAGGGAGGGAGAGAATGGCAGACGCACAGAGAGGCAGACTTAGAAAGACAGAAAGAGAGAGAGGGGGAAACAGACACACACCCAGACACACACACACACACACACACACACACACACACACACACACAGAGTGACAGATGGGTGGGGGGGGGAGGAGAGAGAGAGAGAGAAACAGAGAAGGAGAAAGAAAGAAAAATAGGAAAAAAGATGAATAGAGGGTGGGAGGGAGGGAGTGAAAGAAAGAAGGGGGAGGGAGGAGGAAGGGAGCAGTGAAAGAAGGAAGGAAGGAAAGAAAGAAAGAAAAAGAAAGAGGGATGGAGGGTAAGAGGGAAGGAGGGAAAGAAGGGAGGGAGGGGGAGGGAGGCAATGGAAGGAAGGAAAGGAAAGGAAAGGAATGGAGAGGAATGGAAAGGAAAGGAAAGGAAGGGAATCGAAAGGAATGGAATGGAAAGGAATGGAAAGGAATGGAGAGGAATGGAGAGGAATGGAAAGGAATGGAAAGGAAAGGAATGGAAAGGAAAGGAATGGAGAGGAATGGAGAGGAATGGAGAGGAATGGAAAGGAAAGGAAAGGAAGGGAATCGAAAGGAATGGAATGGAAAGGAATGGAAAGGAAAGGAATGGAAAGGAAAGGAAAGGAATGGAAAGGAATGGAATGGAAAGGAATGGAAAGGAAAGGAATGGAGAGGAATGGAGAGGAATGGAATGGAAAGGAAAGGAAAGGAAGGGAATCGAAAGGAATGGAAAGGAAAGGAAAGGAATGGAAAGGAATGGAAAGGAAAGGAAAGGAGAGGAATGGAAAGGAATGGAGAGGAATGGAAAGGAAAGGAATGGAGAGGAATGGAGAGGAATGGAAAGGAAAGGAAAGGAAGGGAATCGAAAGGAATGGAAAGGAAAGGAAAGGAATGGAAAGGAAAGGAATGGAGAGGAATGGAAAGGAAAGGAAGGGAATCGAAAGGAATGGAATGGAAAGGAATGGAAAGGAAAGGAATTGAAAGGAAAGGAAAGGAATGGAAAGGAATGGAATGGAATGGAAAGGAATGGAAAGGAATGGAAAGGAATGGAAAGGAAAGGAATGGAAAGGAAAGGAATGGAAAGGAATGGAAAGGAAAGGAAGGGAATCCAGAAGTGGAGGGCCTGGTTGCCAAAGGGAACGGGGAAGCATCCCTCCTCCCCCGGCACCAGCAGCGTGGGAGCTGGACGGTAAGCAGGCAAGCGATCTTGTCGCTGTCGTGCCCAAGCAGGTGCCTCTGCTGCTGCTGCTCCCCTCTCCGCCTCACCCCTTGCCAAACCCTGGTAATATGGTGGAAGAGGGGGGGGGAGGGAAAGAAGGAAGGGTGGGTGAGTTGCTTTCCCGGGAAGCTGGTGGCAGGGGCTTTTCCTATGTGGCCTTGGATCGCTCCTTTCCACCCACCCCTCTCCTCACCGTTTCTCTGCCTGCTCTGCACCTTTTCCCCAAGAAAGAAGCTGCTCTGCACCTTTTCCCCAAGTATTGGGTGATGAGGGACGGATTGAAACAAATTTCAGTCATTGTATTGTTGATATTTGTCCAGCAGTCAAACGTTTTATTTGGTGTGTGGAAGGTGTGCGGAAGAGGAGGTAGTCTTATACGGGGAGTATATAACAAACTCTATATTTTGAGTGGAAATGATGGGGGGTCGTCTTATACGCCCAGTTGTCTTATACGCCGGCAAATACGGTACTCAAAAACTAGCTGCTATCATAAAACCTTGGTAGCTGTAGTGATCTTGAAAAAAGCTAAACATTTGGATAAGAGATACCAAGTTTGTAAGCTTGGAAAAAAAACCCTGCAAGAAGGCAATACCACATCATTTCATGTTGTTGCAGTATGTATGCATGTATGCATACATGCATGCATGCATGCAGGTATGTATGTATGTATCTGTCTGGTCACGAAATTAAACTTGACTCAGGGGAAAGTTTACTTTGACTACCAGATACTATTCTGCTCACTAGATATATGCCAACTTTCTCTTCTGTAGGATCAAAGTGTTTCATTGGCAAATCTGCCAAATGAAATGATGAAGCTGTTCCAAAATGTTATTAGTAATAATTAGATGTAACACAAAAAATGAGACTTAGAAAATAGCATATACAGTATGCTAACATATTGCATTACAAGAATACCTGCATGTGTCTTCCTTTCGGCTTTTTCCAACTTTATTAATGTACACATTTCAAGGAATCTTAATTTAATGCTGAATGCTTAAGGTATATGTGGTTTTTTGTTTGTTTACTTTGTAGAGAAAGAATTGTTCCTATAGCTTCTTTTTTTGAAGCTCCTGAACTATACTTTGAAGCATAACTGCAAATGTAAATCAGTGTGTTGACTTTCTACTTTAATTTTTCCTAAAATATTAAACTCTCCCTTAGTGCAAATTAAAAATTGCAATCACAGTTTTCTGTATTTCAGTTGAAATCAGAAACCTTAACAGTAATTAAAATTACAAACAGCCACTGTAATTCATATTTTCTTTTCATGCATATCTTAACCGCTAATATTAATAAAGTCCTTTCACTGTTCATTGACAATTGATGTAATTATATAGTCATAAATACTAATGCCAATTAACATGTTGTCTGTGATGATAGATCTTTAATGGAATGAATGTAGTTGAAATATCATTACCATCATTATGGAAGAGCATCATCATAATAAAAAAATGTGAATTGTAAACAAACAAAAAATTCCAATCATGCTATTTAATAGCCTTGTGTTACTCATCATCCCTGCTGTTATTTAATATTGATTAAGTGGCATCTGTATGTTATGTGTTGTATGACACCATTTCCCCCGAAAGTGGTTCTCATTACAAATGATGTTTTGAAGGTCATTTCATATAGAATGCAATTGTATGACACCCTCCTCTCTATGGCTGTTAAGGAGTTAGGGTTAGGATTAATGTCTACAAGTACTAGAGGTGATGGTGGTATTCTTAGTTTGTCTCGCTTGGTTGTATTACTTGCTGTCCCAAGTTTGGTATATGGTTATTCATTCATGAACACACAGTCTGTTGAGTCGCATGGATCTTTTAGCCCCTTTTTGCTTTCTATCTGGGTTTTCCAGGTAGGTGCAAATAGAGCATTCAAGACACTCATCCCTGATCAACAGTGAATAAATAATTAGGAACAAAGACCCAATGAATTCAAAATGGCAGCGAAACTTTATTGGTTGCAATGTACATTTGCTGCCCCCCTGTACACAGTGTCTGTCTGTCTGTCTGTCTCTCTCTCTCTCTCTCTCTCTCTCTCTCTCTCTCTCACACACACACAGACACACATCAATATCCTTTACACCTAGCCTCCCAGACATTAGCTAGAACTGTTGTTCAGTCTTGTCAACTCTACGGTGTGTGTGGAGTTCAGCTTCCTAGCCAGAGTTGCTTTTGCATTGCATTTGTCTATTTCTCAGAAAGGCTTTAAGTTTGGTATGATGTAGGGGGCTGTTTTTCAGCCAGCTTGTCACAGATGTTGAAATTGTTAGGGCTGAGAGGGAGTCACTGGCCCAAGCCCCCCCTGGTTACTTTCCATGTCTAAAAGCAGATAGGCCCTGCTGTAGTTCAGATCCTAAATCACGACATATTTTAATAATAATAATAATAAAATTCGAATTTATTAACCGCTCCCTCTCCCCACAGGGACCCGGGGCGGTGCACAGGAGGAACTAAAAAACAATATAAAGAATAAATACAAAAATACATACTTTAAAACACAATTAAACAATATTATCCCGTGCTAAAAATAATTAAAAATCCATTAAAATCCATTTGAAATCTATAGACAGAGAGACTATCCAAGGCCGGCCAGTCGAAAGAAATGGGTCTTCAATTTCGTACGGAAGGAGCGGAGGTCAGTGGTCGTTCTGATATCGGGGGGAAGGTCGTTCCAGAGGGCCGGGCCCGCCACAGAGAGAGCCCTTCCCCTGGGCGTCGCCCGCTGAAAAAGTCTAGTGGACGGCACCCGGAGAAGTCCCTCTCTGTGGGAGCGAATCGGCCGTGAGGATGCCTGTAATACTATGCTTACCTTCTCATGCCAATGTTTATTTGCCTCTGGAAATTCACCCAGGCAAGAGATGATCTTCATTTATTTTACCAACGTAGCTAAGGAGATATTTAATTTACAGCATTGCCCAATTCAGAAATTACAAAACAAATCCACAATTCAAGCAGACCTAATGATACACAGTAAACAAGAATAATTAATTTATAACAGTATCATCATGATTAGCAAAAGTAATATTTGCAGTATTGAACTACAATAATGTGATTTACATATATAACAATCATGTTTCTATAAGTCAGTGCATAGAAATTCAGATAAAAATGATACTACCTGTGCAGGAGTGGGTTTCAAAATTTTTGGAACAGGTTCTGTGGCTTGTTGGCCATGTGACCGGGTGGGAGTGGCTTGCTGGCCATGTGACCGGGTGGGAGTGGCTTGCCGGCCATGTGACCGGGTGGGAGTGGCCAATTTGGAAAATGTGAAACTCACTTAACAATGGTCTTGGTTAGCAACCAAACTTTTGGGCTTAATTGTGGTCATAAGTTCTCTCTCTCTCACTTTCTTTTTCTTTCTTTCCTTCTGTCTTTCTTTCTCTCTTTCTCTGTCTCTCTTTCTTTCTCTGTCTCTTTCTTTCCTTCCCTCTTTCTTTCTTTCTCTCTCTCTCTTTCTTTCTTTCTCTCTTTCTTTCTTTCTCTCTCATTTTTCTTTCTTTCCCTCTTTCTCTCTCTCTTTCTCTTTCTCTTTCTTTCTCTCTTTCTCTCTCCCTCTCTTTCTCTCTCTCTCTTTCTGTCTCTTTCTTTCTTTCCCTCTCTCTCTTTCTTTTTTCTCTTTCTTTCCTTTGTCTCTTTCTTTCTCTTTTTCTCTGTCTGTCTTTCTTTCTCTCTCTCCCACTTTCTTTTTCTTTCTCTCTCTCTCTCTCTCTCTTTCTTTCTCTTTCTTTCTTTTTCTTTTTCTTTCTCTTTCTTTCCCTCTTTCCCCCCTCTCTTTCCCTATTTCTCTTTCTCTCTCTCTTTCTTTCTTTCCCTCTTTCTCTCTCCTTCTCTCTCTTTCTTTCTTTCTCTCTCTCTTTCTCTTTCTCTCTTTCTGTCTCTTTTCTTTCTCTCTTTCTCTCTCTCTCTTTTCTCTTTCTTTCCTTTCTGTCTCTCTTTCTTTTTTTTCTCTTTCTCTCTGTCTGTCTTTCTTTCTTTCTCTCTCTCCCACCTTCTTTTTTTTCTTTCTCTCTCTCTGTCCCTCTCTCCTTTGTTTGCCTATCTGTCACTCTGTGTGTGTGTGTGTGTGTGTGTCTGTCTGTCTCGCATTCAGGCACTTAAATCACTCATTCTGTGTGTCTCTGTCTATCTTTCTCTCCCTCCCTCCCACTCTGTCTCTCTGTGTGTGTCTGTCACTCTCTGGTTCCCCCCTCCCTCCCTGTCTCTCTGTGTGTCTGTGCCTCTCTCTGTCTGTCTGTCTCCCCCCCCACCCACAAACCTCCTCAGCTCCTGGAAGTAGCCTGACCTGTTACTGGCTGTAATCGCTCTCTCACCCATCCACCGGACGAAGGAACCTGGCGTCCGATGGGTGAGCAAGCAACTTTTCTTACCCGCCCGCCGGCCAGTCGGCCACAGTTACTCACTCGCTCGCTCACCCACCGGACGCCAGCTTCCTTCGTCCGGTGGGTAAGTGAGCGAGCGAGTAACCGCAGGCAGTGGGCAGGCAGGTTGTTGGGCGCTGCTGCAGCAAATTTCCTTGCCCGCCTGCGCTTGCTTGTTCGCTCGTTCACCCACCCCCGGACGAAGGAACCTGGCGTCCCCGTCTCCGCCCCCACCCCCCGCGATCACTCGCCTTAGCCTGCCCCGGCCGCCTGGTTGCATGCTCTGCCCAGGGGGCTGCCCCCTCCTCCTCCTCTCTGCCGCGGCGGCGGCAGCAGCAGGGGCTGGGGCGGGCAGGCAGGAAAGCAAGCAAGGCGGCTGCGCTGTCTCCTTTTTCCCTCAGCGAAGTGCCGCTGCCGCAGCGGCCGCAGCCGCGCTTCGCTGAGGGAAAAAGAAGACAGCGCAGCCGCCTTGCTTGCTTTCCTGCCTGCCCGCCCCAGCTGAGGGAGCAGCAGTTAGCAGCGGCGGTTAGCCCCCCCCCCGGCGTCCAGCGATTTTAGCGTTGGCTGGGTGGCGGGGGGGGCGGGGACGAACGCGGAGGACTTACTTCCGGGTCCACGGTCGAAAGAGAACGCTCGGGATCGGGAAATTTGACGAAAGGGCTCGCGGGATCCCGGGCGAACCCTTAGAAACCCACCCCTGTACCTGTGGCTTAGGAACTATAAAACAATGCTAAAGCAATACTGAAATGATTATATAAATACTGAAATATTTAATGCTACTATTATACAAGTTGAACACAAGATGGTGGCGCGCTTAGGCACAGCGGCTTTGAGCGCCTGGTGTCACAGAAGACTTTTCCATCAAAATCTCGCTCTGAATCTACTGTGAATTATAGAGAAACAAACATATCAACTGATTGTGACACATCAGTTAAAGAAAAAAAAGGATTACTCGGATTTTTTAGGACAAGTAAGAAAAACAAGTTTCAGGCAGAGAAATCCTCAAGAAGAAGCCTAGATCTGGGTAGTGGAGAATTTTTAAAACCCATGTTGTATCGTAAACAAAGCCTTGATGAAACAATGATCGCAGATTCTTCACGAAGTTTATGTTCTGTAACGGTGGCACCATCATTATCTCTTGGGAATATACAAGGGGCAACTGCAAGAATTGAAATGAAGAAGCGGACAGCACCACCCCTACCAGTAATTCCATCCTTTTCTGTTGGGAAAGCTGAGAGAGAAGAAAAAAATGCCAAGTGTGATTCCTCAAAGTTCATTGCAACAAGAAATAAAAAAGAAAAAGAGATGTGCTCCTCTTCCACCACTCCTAAAATGCCAAACAGATTTGAAGAAATGGATAATAAAAGACAAAGTACAATTGATCCTTTTCAACTGTCATTTGTCGGCCATTTTGTTTCAACTGTCATTTGTCGGCCTTTTTGTTTGCCTGGAAAGATTCCTGTTGTGGCTGTCACTGCTGTCTGTATTCCACCTGGTGCAGGTGTTGGCACGGCGCTAAAACCAATTTCATTGTAATTTTATTACAATATTATTACAATGACAATAAAGATTATTATTATTATTATTATTATTATTATTATTATTATTATTATTATTATTATTATTATTATTATTATACATTGAAAGGGTAGACTGAAAAAATAAATAAACTCCAATTTTAAAAGACAGACTGAAGGTTAATTTTAATTGTGGTAAGAGAACATTCTACAACTAGAGATCAGTGAGGAGCGATAATTGTTTTAAATGAGGTGTTATGTGAACAATGTGAATTGTATTCAGAATACAACTGCAACTAGTTCAGATTTTTCTACATTGGGGTAAAAGGATCCTTAGCCTCTTTGAAGTTCAAGCAACTGAAGGATTGTTGCAGCAACTTATTAGGTTTTGTTTCGTTTATCTCCTTTGGGAAGACCTAGGCTAAATTTGAGAAGTACAAATTAAACTAGGACACAGAATCTCTTTTATGTGGATCAAGAACTTCCCTTTCTTTTCTTTTCCTTTAATGAGTACTTTATCTCATGCAAGCTTGTAATTCAGAAAAAGCAAGATTTTTTTTAACCAACGAAGCTGTAAAGCAATCAAAAGGCAGTATTACAATTGAACTCATACAACACCTGAATAAAGAGCATCTTGATTAGTAGCTCATGACTGCATGTAACCCACACGTGATCGGGTGCAGCACAATTAAGGACTTGAAGGAACTGATAAGTTGACTGCAAAGACCTCCATTGGAGGAATCCTGAAGTATAAGAGATCTTGATCTTGATCTTGATAGGTAGTCTTCTCAAGTTTTCGGTGTCCCTGTTTCCCCATCTTTATCTTCAGCATCACCATTTGAACTGGCCATTGAGTTAAAACCTGCATCTTCTTGCCACGTAGAATAGAACAAATCTAACCGTTATTGCTTCCACTTATAGGGCTACCCATCTCAAATATATGACTCTAGGCAGCTAAAATACACTAAAAAGCAATGTAAAACTATTAAAAAAACCTCTATATAAACACAATTGGCAGCTGAGATACAAACATTTCCATCAATGATCAGTATAACTAGTTTCTACTACACATTCAGCCTCCCCAAGTCCAATCTAATCTCTCTCTCTCTTGTTCTCTTTCAGTTGATTTTCAATTATTATGGAATAATATGTACCCAAAGTTATCTGATTTTGTTTCTATTTGGTTGTTTTTGTCAGAGTTTCCCACTGAGCCGCAAATGGGGAACCTGGGGAATTTTCAGTGTTTGGATGGATTTGCTATAGGCAAATAAAATAAATGTATTTGGAACTGAAATCGCCTTTTCTGACTGTCACCTTAGCAAGGCATTTTGCAGCCAGCTAAAACTTGATATGAGTGTGTATCCAGTGTGCCAAGGTCTTTCAGGTGAGGTCTGAGAACTTCATGAATATGACTTAATTTAGGTACTGAGAACTAACAGTGGACTATCCTGTAGTGGGATTCAAAAATTCTTTACTACTGGCTTGGTGGGCGTGGCAGGGGAAGGATACTGCAAAAACCCCATTCCCTCCCGATCAGCTGGGACTCAGGAGGCAGAAAATAGATGGAGGATGGGGCCAGTCAGAGGTGGTTCTCTGAACTACTCAAAATTTCCATTCTCCAGAACTGGTCATAACCTGCTGAATACCACCTCTGGGACTATCTTTACTTATTGAGTAAGGTGGACTTTCCAATTTATTGGATAAGTAAATGAACATTGGAAACTGATATTATTTTTTTCTACCCCCACATGAACAATCCTGTGTGTAGGGGATGAGGCTGAGAGGTAATGGCCTATCTAGCATGATCCAGTGAATTCCATTATCACACAGGGTATTGACAATGGATCTTTCATGGCCTAGTTCAGTAAGTTATTCTGTACACAACATTGACTTTTAGATTGGCTCAGTAGGCAGATTTATATATCTGCCAAGTTAAATGTAATTGTGCCAGTGCACAACCTTCATGGGAAATTAAGGAGCACATCTAAGGAAAGTGCCAGCAAAATAGTTTGGATCACAGTCCCCAAGTTGGGGTTTTAATGTGATTCTTCCCCATTTGGATTTGATTTCCGCTTGCTCTTCATCCACCCATTACTGAAACAAGACAGTATTTTAAGATTTTGATATTTTTTCTTATAGATATAAGGGAAAGAAATACAGGTAGTCCTCAATTTACAACCACAACTGAGCCCAACATTTAAGTGAGAAATTTGTTAAGTGAATTTGCCCCATTTTACAACTTTTCTCACCACATTTGTTAAGTGAATTACTGCAGTTCTTAAATTAGTAACATTGTTGTTAGGTCAAACTGGATTCCCCATTGACTTTGCTTGTCACAAGGTCGCAAAAGGGGATCATATAACTTCGGGACACTGCAACCGTCATAAATGTGAGTCCATTGTCAAGCATATGAATGTAAATACCTTGACCATAGGGATGCTGCAAAGGTCATAATTGTGAAAAATGGTCACAAGTCACTTTTTCAGTGCTATTGTAACTCTGAATGGTCACTAAATGAACTCTTGTAAGTTGAGGACTACCTGTAAAGCTGAAGTTCATTGGCATACGAATAGCATTTCATTTAAAATCTCCAGATGACTTCCTTAGATTTAATTGTTTCATCGGTACATAATTATCATTGGTTCAAAAAACTGAATCACATTAATTATTCAGATTCATTTGAATTAGATCAAATCGACCCCTCAGATTGATTGTTCAGGCTGTTGTGCCTCTATTGTCCTGACATAAATGATCACACCTATCATTTTCGAGGTGGTGCCCCCAAAATTCTAGAGAAAAACTGGTGGTAACCTAATGAATGGAAGTGATTTTATGAAATTTGGGATTTGGCAGAAAGGTTTGAAAAAGTGCATGGTTTCCTTTAGGCAAAAGTTAGGTAAACCAATTTGTTATTATGTCACTGTAACATATAGTAACAGTGTTCTACATTTGTCTGTTTTTTCATAGTGGCCACTTTGAAATTTACATATTTTATTGAGCTGTTCATTTCACAAGCATGATCCTGGGTGGCATTAAAAAAATTTTAAATTAACATAATAGCATATAATCTAGGACACCTTAATTTAAAAATAGCACACAAACCCCAAACAAAAAGGAGCGTCACCTAATTTTCCATCCAGAATGCTCTAAAGAACAACCACGGGAAACCTTTTCAAATACATTTTTGTTATTTTATATTTATTTATTTTCCTTATAGCAATAGCATAGCACTTAGACTTATATGTTGCTCCATAGCATTTTACAGCACGCTCTAAACTGTTTACCGTGTCAGCCAATTTCCCCCAACAATCTGTATCCTCATTTAATTAACCTTGGAAGGATGAGTCAATCTTGAGCTGGTGAGAATCAAACTTCTGGCAGTGGGCAGAGTTAGCCTGGAACACTGCATTCTAATCACTGTGCCACCAAGGCTTCTTATAACAACAATCCTGTAAGATAGGTTGGGCTAAGAGAGAGGGACTGACCCAAAGTCATTAAGCTTGCTTTCATGCCAATTCTTAATTGATTTTGGGGATTCAAGCCCTCTGAAGGGTTTACTCAAGTGGGTGGGGGCGATTCTGTTTAATATCTCCATATAAGTATTGTTGGTAGTGTTGCTCTCACATTAACTCTGTGCATATAACAGAGATAACACTTTTATACTGTGCTGAAACAATTCTGGGTTGTGTTAAGTGCAAACTAAAGCAAAACTTAACATTTTTTCTTGTCACATTTTATGAGCATAGCAATGAACAAATATTAAAATATAATTTACAAAACTCACATTTTTCTACAAGATAGTTAAAAAGTAACATTACTAGCCACTAGATGCCACTGTTGTTTTATATCAATACAGCAGGATAAATTTTTATGGTACTTTTAAAGAAATCATTTAAGAAAATATGAGCATCTGGAACATTTTTGTTTTTATATTGTGTTACTTTTGCTTTACCTTTATATTCTTTTAAAACCATTCCCCTTGATTTTTTTGTACATTTTATATATATTATTTATGTTGTACTATATATAGCTTGAATTTTGTTTTGTATTTTTTCTTGTTTAAAAATTACAGATATGTCTTCACAAGTATGATCTCTAAGTAATGTATTGTTTTATTTGTTTTTTATCCTTTTATCTGGATCTTTAACTCTGTTTGTTAGTAAAGGAGTTGGGAGTTGGACTAGATGACCTCCAAGGTCCCTTCTAACTCTGCTTTTGTATTGTATAAACACATATTTCCTCAGATTGTCATAACAGCCTGCAATAAAAGAAAAACATTACTCTTTGAATACTTTACCAAAAGTTGGGATTTTTTAAGGATCAGAATTTCAAATGCTTTTTGATTTAAAAAAAAATCAGTTTGCATGCCTGTTTATTTAAGTTCATAATGCAGGCTGAAAGTTAATTTTAATACTAAAGAAGAGTTCACAAAGTAGGTGAGGTATATTTGCTTTCTTTTGTATCTCCATACAAAAGACATTTTTTAACTTTTGATCTATTTCTGGAATCAGAGTTGAACTAGGGAATCACACAGAAAAGCAACAGACTATGGAAGTATTGATAAGACTATCACACCATTTCCAAGTGAAAAAAAGTTAATCTGGGCCAAGATTTATTAGTTAAACCAGCAGGCCAGAAGTGGGTTGCCAAATTTTCTACTACTGGTTCGGGTGTGCATGCAACGCTTCTGTGCATGTGCAGAAGCTTCTGAGCATGCACGGAAGTGCCTGGGCAGGTGGGCGGAGTCTTCCGCCGCCGCCACTACCAGTTCACCTGATCTGGGCTGAACTGGGAGCAACCCATCTCTGCAGCAGGCATGTATTTCCTTAAATATTCACATGTGAAAAATTCCATGTAAATACACAGTACAGCAAATACTTGGAAAGTGCTTTTGTAAACCTTTGTTTATGAAACATACCTATTTGTCAGGAATTTATCATTTACTAATACAATTTTTTCTTATTTTTAACTTTTAAATATTAAAATTTAATATTTTAATTTATAAAATGTATCAGCTACCCATCTTACCACAGGGTAACCTTTCTACCAGGTTCCTTCTGATTTTTGGCTACCATAGACTAATATAGCTGTCCACGTATAATTCAATAATAACCAGTGTATATTTTGATTTTATTTTCAAAAAATGTAGTCACAGTTGGCAACCCTTACATAATCAAGACAATCAGCTTTGGGTTGCTACAATAATCAATTCTAGTCAATAAAACAGAAATTCTTTCAAACTCTTTCTCCCAGCTTTCTGAGGAAGGCTGTGGAACAGAAGAATTTAAAGCTCATACTTACATAGTTCGTTTATTTATTGAAAAATACTATTATTTTGCTTTTCATTTGAAAAGGCTCCAGACCTATTTACAAAGATTAAGAATAACATAATCTCTCCACAGAGGATCACAATTTTTTAAAATGACATAATTTAGTCTCATGTCTATTTCCTGGAGATGGGTGGTCATGTTTGTAATGGGGCAGAAAGGGATATAATTGAAACATCATCATTCTTGCTTGTTTTGGTGATATATTTATTGCTGGTTTCTCTCATCATGCTTTTAAAGAGTTGCCAATCTCCTTTTGAAGACATTATTTAAAATAGGATATCACCACCACCAACCACTTCCATTAATGTATGTGTTAACATTTACCATTTTTAGTCTGGTCTTTAGTACTTTAAAGCTGCCTTTGCATTAGTGTTGTTTTAATTATGGGTTGATTTTATTTAATAGTTGATAGTATCTTTATCTGTAAGGCATTTCGGTTAATTTATACAGACTATAAATTCAATGCATTTATAATATAAGCAACAGCATACAGGAAATAGTTCAACAGTGAATTTTGGTTTGATTTTTATTTTCTGGAAAGCTTCCCTATCATGCAGAGAAGTTCATTTGTAAATCCTGTTACCATAGTAACATACTTCTACATACAATATCAATGTGTTATATAGGACACAGGATAAATGCTTCTGTGTGCAGCAGTGAAGAGAGGGAAATAGTTGGCATGTATTAAAATAATAGTAAAGCATGAGTAATCTGTATAAAATAAGACTGACTTCATATCAGCCTTACCCAGAGTTTCTTTGAAGAGAGAGAGGAGGGGAGGGAGGGAGGGAGAGAGACCCATCCTCAGCATCTAAGATATATTAGGGATCCACTCAAATTGCTACCTTTTTATCCCCTTGCCTGGTGGAGGGTTTATAGCACAAAAAACTATAAACCTTCCACTCTAGTGCTTCAGCTTTTCTCAGTGTTGTACTTTCCGTGTGACCATACTTAGGGCTGTCTAGTGATATTTTGACTCCTGAATTCTTTCAAATTGTTCCACCATGAAAATGTGCCAGGGCCAAGTGGAAAAGGAAACAGCAGCTCCAGGGCTGGAGACCAAGAGTTTAAAATGGGGTATAGGAAGGCTCATGGAGGAGAACTGTCTGAGAAATGGCTTCAATTGTGCATAGAATTGCAGTTTTGATCTCCACCTGAATGATAGAACATTAAAAAAGCATAAGAAGAAAATGCTACTCAAAGAAGTGCTTCAGGAAATAATGTGAAGTAATGATGACAGAGAAGTCAATGGAATACATTTTCAAGTTGAACAGTATCTGGGCAATCGGAAACTATATAGGTCATTTCTCCCAACCTAAGAGTTTGTTTACATTTTCCCACATGTGTAATACAGTAAATCCTCATTACAACCACTAAAAGTATGTGAGTTAGTAATCTGTTTGTTAATGGTCTTCCACTCAGTCAGTGAGAGGTTTCTGTGGTCATCAGCAAACGGGACATCTTAATTTTGTATATATCTTCTCTGCTGCACCATGGCAGTGAAACAAATATCTGGCATGTATTATGTATTTCCACTCTTAATTGACTAGACCCTGTTTCTCAACATGTTATTAATTCACAATGTGTTTCTCAAGTTTAAATGGAAAATGATGTTTTGAAGGAACGCCATGTAATCACATAAAATGAATTTGTTGAAAAAGTTGCCAAACAATATTTTGAAAAAGAAATCTCCTGTTCCATATTGAATGCAACAGCCACAAAAACAACTTCTCTATCATCACCGGTAAAGATATAAAATGGTTCTCCCCAACTTATGTGCTGAAATAAAGTTCCTGTTATTGTCAGCCAGCCAAGGTATCTGAAGGACTATACCTTGGGGAAACATACAGGCTAATATTTAGATGCTAGTTGGATAATTATGCATAATTCCATTCCTTTACTGCATGCTTAAATATATCTGTATGTACCTCACTTTTCCTTGTGCAGTTTAATGTAGCAAATAACATAAATAAACAAATAAAATAAATAAATGGTATAAGGTCTCCTGCTTGAACAGGAGGTTGGACTAGAAGATTTACTAGGTCCCTTCCTGCTCTGTTCTGAATTGGAATGGATGGATGGATGGATACACACACACACACACACACACACACACGCACACACACACACACACACTGTACATACAGCCAAATCTTCCAAATAACAAAACATTTCCCCAAACCAGCAAACTAATAAATAAAAGCATTTAAAAATCCCAGGAGTTCTTGTTCTAACCAGGTTCAGAAAGAAGCAATTTGTCATTGATCTTAATGCTAAAGGTTCAATATTTACATCGCATCATGGTAACAAAGAAAGAGCCCAGTTTAGTTATTCTAATAGGGACTGTTGCACTCTGGTCAAGAACTTGACCATGTTCTAATGAGTTGAAGATTCCTTCCTTCAAAAGTAAAAGTATGGCTGTAGATCAGGAATATATGGTCCAGCGTTCGTTTCAGTAATTTTCTTTGAGATGAGATGAGATGAGATTAGATAAACTTTATTGGCAATTTTTCTGCAAACACACTGGCACCCATTAAAAATGAAATTCTGATGCCTGGTCTCTCTTCTATACACCCATACAGATACATGCACATACATATACATATTATGTTTGTATGTATATTTACACACACACACACCACAAATCACAGCCCAGTTTGAATACATAGCAGACAAAAAAGTCTTCAGAGTCAACAAGGTTGATACTATATGGTATAAAACTATTATAGAATCTAGTTTTTCTGTTCAGGTACTGTGAAGCCTCCTCCCAGAAGATACTAAAGAAAACTTGTCATGGAGATGATGTGTAATCATTAATTATAAGATACAACAGCAAGTGATAACCATAGATACCAATAGGAGACGGCAGTAGGAAACATAAGAAGATGAGAAAGATGAGGAGATAAGAAAGATAAGAAGATGAGGAGGATAACAGCAATACATCCTACTATATGGGTAGCAGAGGTAGTATTCAGCAGGTTCGGTCCAGTCATGGAGAACCAGTAGCGGAAATTTTGAGTAGTTCGGAGAACCACTAAATACCACCTCTGACTGGCCCCACCCTCTGCCTGTCGAGTCCCAGATGATCGGGAGGAAATGGAGATTTTACAGTATCCTTCCCCTGGAGTGGGGTGGGAATGGAGATATTACAGTATCCTTTCCCTGTCACGCCCATCAAGCCACATCCACCAAATCATGCCATGCCCACCAACCCACGCCCACAGAAGAGGTTGTAATTTTTTTTGAATCCCAGCACAGATGGGTAGAAATTTGGCACTATTAATCACCTCCACAGTTGAATCATTAATATACAGGCTGTGCCTGCCTTTTCCGAAACTGTCAATCTATTTTGGCTTTCCTACATTTAAAACTAGACTGCTTTTATTCACCAGGTCATTAAAACCTCTACCTCCTCCTGGTAATCACCCTCATTATCATCCTGAATAAGGTCCACCACTGTTGTGTCATCTACACTATATGGTGGTAGCAAACCTTGCACAACACTCATGGGTCAGCAGGGTGAACAACAGCGGACCTCAAGACAAAACCTCTGTTCAAGAACATGGTGTTAGAAATATTAGTCTCAGGGCCTATGAGTGAGGCTAGAGCCTATCAGTGAGAAAATCAGGAACCCAATTGCACAAAGGACTGTTGAAGCATAAAAGGCTCAATTTATCTAATAAATGCTTAGGAAGGATCGTACTAAATGCAGAACTAAAGTTGACAAACAGCATTCACACATGAGTATTTCTTTACTCTAAATGTGCCAAGCTCATATGGAGAACAGAGGAATTAGCATCCTCTGTGGAATGATTTGGATGGTAAGCAAACTGAAGTGAGTCTACCCTACATTATAGGATTGTGGTTGTTTTACAGAGATAGTTTTATCCAAAGTGAAATAAAGATGTATTTCTGCTTTGATAGTATGGAGTAAGCAAGTCATAATCATTTTGTATCTGAATATTATACATACTGCAGGCCAGAGGTGGGTTCCTACCAGTTTGGACCGGTTCAGCTGAATAGGTAGTCATTCGGCCTGCCACGCCACCGAACCAGTTCTATCGGCTGCACCGTAGGCACCGCCATCTTGAATTTTAAAATTACTGTGCACACCTGTGTAGCGTGCATCAAGTGTGCGCACAAAGCACATCCCTGAGCAAACTGGCAGTAGCAGAAGCCGGAACTCACTCCTGCTGCAGGCTCAACAGGGTAGGCTCAACCCAAAACTATGGAGGGCACCTGAGGATTTTGCAACAGTTCTGGGCTGCCAAAATTGTAGATACTGTAGATCCATCAAGTATTTCAAGTCAATGAAACCCAACTTACCCAACTTTCTTCAAATTACCACAGTACCATTATCTGCAACTGAAATATTTTTTAAAATCAAATGATGAAAACATCGAAAAGATATCTCAATGTTCTTGGTTTCATGCAAACTCAAAATTTCAGATTGCAATTTCCCACAGCTTTTATTTGCTAAAGAGAGTTAGAGTTTGTGGGAAGGAAGGGAAGTAATATAACAGCACTGAACTGGCATGAGCAGATGAATAAAAACCTGAGAATGGAATGGGAAGAATGACATGCAGGAGCAGCGGGAATGATATCAGGGTAAGCCAGCTGACCCCAATAACTGTGTTGTGAAATGATATGACTCAAATAAAGGACCCTTAGAACTGATTCTGACAGTGAAAAATGGGACTTACATTACTTGAGCTAAGGGAGAAAAAAGCCAGATTCCATGATTGTGATCTGGCTTTGTTTGGATTTTCAGGGAGACAAATATGTACACGCTTGATTGCATTTTCAATGGGGAGAAAGGGAGGGAATCCAGCAAGTTATCTTTCAGTTCTTTCTACATTTTCTCACAGTATGAATTAATCACATTTAATAATACTAATTATATACTTTGTGCATACCAAATTCCACTATAAACTGTGGAAAAATATGAAGACATTTCCAGGCCTGGAGCTAGTTTAACAATGAGTCTGTGTATGTGAGTCTGTAATTGCTCGTCATATGTCATAGTTGGATCTAATTATTCTTTGTAGATTTGTTCATTTGCTTTGCTGGTAATTTACACTTCCAGGAAAGCTGTTGTGCAACACTGTGACATGAATAGGGGGTGTTTGACTCTGCAAAATTAAACTCAAAACAGGGGTACAAACAAATCTAACGTCTGTGATTTGCAACAAGGTTTTGATGCTGATCAACTGACCTTTGATTCATGAGATGGCCTAAGGTTCCAACTTTATATAAAGCGTAAGAAGACTAACCCACCAAGCAAATGAGGTTCAGTATCTTTTCGTTATCCAGACAATTGTTTTATCATTGCCAGATCCAATCTGAGTCAGTCATTGAAATCAGAAGTTTCTACTTCCAAGCTTTTGGACTCTTGCTGGAGCTTATCCTCAGGAAACCTCTCTGTATCCAGAATGTGGAGAGATGTTCCCTGAGGATGGACTCCAGCATAAGTCTAAAAGTCTGGAAGAATGTGACTGAATCAGATTGGATCATGCAACATTATCCTGAGACACGCATATTTGCCTTCCTTTATGTTTTATCATTCTTTGACCCTACACTGATGGGTTTCAGTGTGATTGCAATTCTATGTCTGCCCCAGAGTAGTTTTGCTGATGCCCTCTTCTGTAATCATCCATGAATTCTTTTTATCCCATGTTCATTACTTTTATAAATAACTTAAAGTAGTGAACATATTTAATACAGTACTTTTTCCTCCTATATTCCATACAATAGGCCTGTGAGGTAAATTGGCCTGAGGGAGAGGAACAATGTCATCCTGCAAACTGCAGAAGTCTCAGCAAAAACTGTGGAAAGTCCAGGCAACAGCTATGTGCTATGTGCTATGCAGTAGTGTAGAGATCAGTGGGCTTTGTACAAATTTGATTAGGAATTTAAGGCAGGCCCTAAGAATGTAGTATTCTCCATTCAAGTCAACAAACAGTTCCAGCCTCACTAATGATGGCCGCATTAAGGCCTTTCACCCACCATCTGCCATTTTAATTTTCACACAATACATCTGCTGCCCTGACCCCATATTTCACTGTCTTAAAATGGCGGAGGACCTGATGTGGAAATTGTGGGTGCATTATTCACTTCTAGGAAGGTTTCTCTTTGTTCATGCTGTTTTCCTGTTTATGACACTTGCTTCCACCAAAGGAAGAGGAAATGGCACAAAAGGCTTGGATTTTTGAAAAACTTAATAGTACCAACCTAATGCCACAAGAAGCATCCTTTAGCAGACAGAGTGATGTATGTTCTTGCTGCTGCACATTAGGTTGATTTTTACCATTGCTAGGCAGTTTAGATAGAATATCTTTCAGAAGCAAAGGCATTTAAGATGCTTCTTTCTAATGGTTAAAACAAACCCAGAAACATACCTTCCAGCTCAGAGAACAGAAAAGCATTTAGTTTCTACAAGACCTAGAGACCTATTGATGGAGAATAAAATAAAGGTGTGAAGATCAATTTATGTGGTAAGCATTTCTGCCTCTAAGAGATTTACTAATCTCCGTGTAACAAACTGATGTGAAAGATTCCTCCATGGCAAACACACTAGTCATTCTGGCATTTATTGGCCAGCAGCATATACTGAAAGAGAAAGAGAAAATGAGAATTAATTTTACTTTCATGTCCCTGTAGACGTGATGCTCAAGGCATTGCTATTAAACTACAAGTTTTGGAGGCTTCAGATAAGCTATTGCCTCTCTGAAAATCCTGAAGCAAGTTTTCTTTGTGTCTTTAAAGGCAGGAAAAATAGAAACAAACCCTCGTGGATTCCGTTATGAGACATGAATATCAAAATTTAGAATGTTTCCATTATAAGGAATGGTTAAAAGTGTCTTTTTTTATCAAGGCATACAAAAGAATAAAGACATAATCAAGAGGAAACTGAATTGAAAGCAGAAGGAATGGCATTGCTGATTAGGAGAGGGATAGTAGTGTCAAAGAACAGCACATTTTTTGGGACAATTGTATCAAGGCAATGAAGAAAGACAGGAAGATTCATTTTATAGATAAGTGCTGGGTCTCATTTAAATGTTTATTTGTGTGTATGTGTATGTGTGTATGTATATATGTATGTGTGTGTATATACATGTGTGTGCATATGTGTGTGTGTGTGTGCTGTCCCCAAAATGTGCTGTTCTTTGACACTACCACCATACATACATAAATACATACATACATATATAAAGAAGGAATAAGAAGGATCAGCATCAGCTCATCTGCTTGTTCAGTGGCTGATCTAAAATTTAGGGGAAATATCCAGGATGTAGTCTGCAAACCATGAAAATGGAGCATGTCAATATTCTGAGAATATTGGGACTTGAACCCAGCATCTAAAAGCTACAGGATATTTTGGAGTTTGGGCACTTAGACTTTTTAAAAACCCTAGGGCTGCAGTTCTCACTGGAAAATAAAGCATGGCAAACTTAAATACGCAGGATTGTGCTTTCAGTTATAAAAGAACCATAATTCAAGCGTTGTATGTGAAATAGCAGCCAGACAAAACTGACAATCAGTCTGCCTAACACACTGGAGAGGCTTTAGAACAGGAATATGCAGTCTTGGTAAGCCTGGGTCTCTGGGTTTTGTGGAAGAGGCACATTGACACTATGTTTCGCTATATATAATATTGGATTAGATCAGTAATTTTAGAGCTTGGCAACTTTAAGAAGTATGAACTTCCAGAATTCCAAGTTTGAAAAACACTGGGTTAAATAGACAGAATTTCTATATCTTGGAAATTTTATTCTATGTACAAAAAAGGTAGGAAAAACAACCAAAAGAAGTGGAGAGTTTGATATATGGTGTGGAAAATGAGTTCTTCCAGGTGGATTTAGTTATAAAGAGCTTTAAATAACCTAAGTTCTTAAAGCTAATGATGGAAAACAAAGTTATTGTGCTTTCTGAAGTAAAGCAAGGGACAGTGAGCCAAAAAATATTTCACATAGTCTGGAAAACAAGAGAAGGGATAGTAAGATCATATTATTACTGTTTATGAAAATGGTATTGAATTAGCAATAATGACCAAGATGACATTGTGTTTTTCACATATTGATTCATCTTAGAGTGATGAAAGCTAAACTTGTCTAATAATTGATAAGGTTGGTTTAAAAAAAGTGATGCGGTTTACATCAGATATTTCTTTAAAGTGCTCAATGGCTCTCAATAAAGACTAATGAAAGTGCACATGTTTCTACCTCTTATTAAAATATATAGAATATTTTCTTCTTTCTTTTTATAATGTCCTGGGAGCAATTTGAAAATGCAAGAGCAAGGTATAGCTGGAAGCTATTTGCCAAGACATTAACACACACATATGAACACATGCACAATCAAAACACAGCTTTTGGATTTCACATTTGGATGTAGAAGTCTTTCCCCACTTTTTCTTTGAGTTTCCTCTCTTTGCTTCTTTCCCTCAAGTTTGGCTCAGAGGGTTTGTGCATTAGATATAAAACAGTTTCTTTTTAGACCCTCTTTGTCATCCCCAATCTAAATCCCTATAAGATGCAGACATGGATAAATGTGGACTCCATTTTTCTTTATCTTATACACTTAGGAACAGTTCCAAATATTTTGCATTTCGTATTATTGCCAACTCTAAAGCCATATTTTCCCCAAATCCAGTTTGAAGATTTTAACATGATTGCTTCTTATTTCCTGAGCTTATGCTGGTGCCAAATTCTTCCCATGTCAGTATCTATATAGATGCATCCATATACATACACATTCCTTCAGATGCATCCACTCAGATAAAGTCCCATGGAAATTGGAAATGAGTACACAGATGTGGAATATAGAGTTCTCTCAAGTGTTTTGGAAAGGGAATTAGAGCAGCTTTGTTTTGACTCGTGAGCCTAGTTTGTTCAATTAGTCTGAAAAGAATCAAGAAAGGTCACTCTCTTCTCGGCAGTTAGAGCAGAAAAATTAACACAATGTCAAAAATTTTGCTGAATCATTCAATTAACATTTGGTGTATTCAATCTGACCACCATTTCTTGGCTGTACGAATAAAAGTAATCCTAGGGATTGCTTTTTTCTACACAGATTTCTACTTTGCAAATGTGAATGTTTGAATTTATTCATCAGTATTCCCAAATTTGTTCTTTCTCTGCTTTTTCTTCCTCGCTTATTATCTTTTCTTTTTAAACTGTTAATATGTTTGCAGGTCAGTAAGGAATGACAAAAAGTGGTCAAGATAGTGGCTGTGATGGTTTAATTAAAACTCTGATTGGATTTTATATGCACTGCATATAAAAATTTGTAGAGCTTTGATTGCACCATTATGGCCACTGACTTGATTTTTTTGATACCCTGTGGTCTCTCCTTTACGTAACTCTTCATTGAAAAAAAATGAGGAGAGGGAGGAAGAAAGGCAGCTTAAGCAAAAGTATTCCTCTTCCCTTGCCTCAGTTCCATGTCATCTTCTCTAGTGCCAATGCATATTGATGTTCTCAAGACGTTGCCATCACATATTCCTGGAAAGAGGGGCTGAAAACCAGCTAGTACCTTTGTTTCGGTAAATAGGATCTCTCAATCTGATTTTGCCCTCACTTGTTTTATAGGGCAGATTCTGATTTCTTTAGTATTATTTTTTTTAAAATATTTCTGGTCATTCTTTGCCTTGTTCAGTTCTGTTATAAACAAACTTTTGTTTATATTGCTGTTGTATTGCCAACTTGATCAATCTAATATTAGGTTTTTGTAACCTCTTTGCCAAGTTTAGTTGTGTGAGTTGTTAATCTATATCGTTGCTGCCCCCTGTTTCTGTTTTCATAATTACTGAGATCTGGCAAAAGCTGTTTAGAAAGATGAAAGGCTGCCATTTCTAGAGTTGCTACTAAAATGTATCTAAAATAAGGACTGAGATGAATTTTGATCTTGTTCTCAAGAGACATTTCACAAAAAGTCCAAGATAGCACCATCATTTGAACAGCATGCCTTGTTTGTTCATTATCAATCAACATGTTGGCACAGTAAAAGCTGCGATGAGTTGTAGCAGAAGTTTACTTTGAGGACTGGAGCACAAAATGACCTGAATGTTCCATTGAATTGATGCATTGACTTGACTCCAATTTTTATAATAAGATATTCTTGAGCATTTGCTTGGCTATTGTATTATTTCCACATTGCTAGAACACATTTGAGAATGGCCTGCCAAGCTGAACAAACATTTTACATTCTTCGCTAAAAAAAAATACAAAATCTGGTTTAAATACCTGTATGGATTTATATTTCTGAAAAGATTTAAAGCACAGATAGGTAACTTGCAAAAAGACCAAATGCATATAAACATCTTTACTATGTATTTGGTTTTTTGCAACTTCTCATATGCATTCATCTGGGTGGTTGTATCATTTTAAATGGAAACAAAAATATATAGTTGCAAAGTAACACATCATGATATTTAGACAGGAAGACTTTGCATTTCATTTTGGTAAATAAAGGTTTTGAATCAAATGCTATCCTTGGAAGATGCAAACATCATGTTACAAGAGCAACAGTTTTGACCTGGAAAACCTGAATTAATGGCAGCTTTGAGTACTCTCTTCCACTCAGATAATGTTAATACTGTAGTGCTCTAACCTGCCTCAGGAAACATTTGGATGGACGATCATCTACACATCCATGATCCTAATTTAAGAAAAAACAATGTATGTATGTGGGAGCTGAAAATATATCCTCCTAACTTGATGCATCATCTGAGATTTTCTCATGGATCCTATGGTCTAGATTGGATAGAAACTTACAATGTTAAACTTTAAGACATTCTTTGTAGATAATTTAGCAACTTTAGGATTCAACAAAAAGTAGTCTAAATCTAAGTCCTCCTTTGTCATTTGGCCACTACGTATGTGAATCTTCATTACAACTACCGTATCTGTGGATCCCTTGGAGATGATGGTATCCCCATCTGCATCCAGTATCATAAAGAAGGAAATCAGAAAAAGGGTTTGATTCTGGGTAAGGTTAACCAAAGTGTCATAAAACCAGGGGAGAATGGGGTATGAGAGCAATCTGACTATAACCGTAATGGCAAACCTATGGCACGTGTGCCACAGGTAGCATGCAGAGCCCTCTCTATGGGCACATGAGCCATTGCCCCAGCTCAGCTTTGCCATGCATGCATGTGCGTCTCCCACCAACCAGCTGGTTTTTGGGTCTCTGCTGCATATGTGCGGGGGCTGGGGCTCACGGGAGGGGATCGCATGCACATTGCATTATGGGTGGGCGTCAGGGCTGGGTTTTATAATTTTTACTACTGGTTTGGTGGGTGTGGCTAGATGGAGGCATGTGACTGAGTGGGTGTGGCTAACTCACACACTCAGTCACATGACCCCTTCACCAAACTTTGCCCACTGAAACAGTAACATTTTTTGACGGGGAGGCCTCCAGCCTCGCCGGAGCTAAGGGAGCGCCTGCAAACTACCCAGTAAGAAAAAACAGGGGCTTTTTTCTGTTCCCCAGCTCTGCTGCAATCTGCAGAGTGCTTCTGGAGGCTGGGGGAAGGCAAAAACGCCTCCGTTTTTGTGAAAAATGACCCATCTCTAGGGTCTCTCTGGGGCTGGCATGCACACACCATTAAAAAAGAGGAAAAAATTACTTTTTTTCAATGAAGCTAGTTCTGTGCATGTGCAGAACAGAAAATAAAGATGGAGGTGCCCAGGGTAGAACTGGGATGGTCACGTGTCCAGCCAAGTTACTACCTAGTGGGTCGAACCGGTCCAAATTGGTAGGAACCCATCTCTGGTGTGCGTGCACGCGCTTTCAGCACTTGGTGCTGAAAAGGTTAGTCATCACTGGACTATAACATCTGTCACTCCAATAAATGTCATGGTTGATGTAACCAGCTTAGGTGAGTGTCCTTTTCTTCCCTTGCTGCTGTGTCCTTTTCTTCCCTTGCTTCCTCTGAAGTGCCAAACTCAGTGGAAGAGGATGATTATCTCAGTCAGAAGGTGTGTACTTTCACATTACTAGAAACATCCAACAATCTCAAAGGGCAAAAATATAAAAAGATGAAATCCTGGCCATTGCAGGTTTTGAAATAAAGATTCTTAAGTTCAGTGTCATGTTTTTACTGCTAGATCAGTTGCAACTTAAATTTATCCAGGTTTTAATCTTAAATGACAGCAATGGCATCCATATCATGGAAACCTGGCTCAGATAAGGGAAAATTCATCCTTTCCAGCTCTGTTATTTGGTGCAAATACAGAATGTAATTCCCAAAAATATCTAGGTATATTGTTCTCTACCCAGTCCAGCAAGATTGCAGATTCTTTAGGATTTCAGAGCAATATCTACACTAGTATGTAGGCCCTTCTTCCAAGAGTTTATAAGAAAATAGCAAAATAATTCAATAGAATTTACCCCAAGCTATAATTTAAGAAAAAATTGGTACAGAATGCTTTAAGGATGGTACATAATTGCAAAAATAGATAACACGTGTAATAAAAATGTAGTAAATGTTGTGATTTATGAAAATATCATACATGATAAGCATTTCATGGAGGTTTCTGAACAGCATGTATAGTCTCTGAACTATCATTACTCATACCTGTCTTCAATGATCTTATACTGCTGGATTTCATCAATGATAATAATGATAGCTATATACATACATATTTATTTAATTGACAGTATGTAGTCATCCACCTCACATTTGTGACTTTGGGTGGCTTACAATTAAAACGAACAGTACCAAAAAATCCAAACATAAAGCAGCCATACGAACAATAGAAACATTAAAACACTTAAACACATAGAAGCCATAATACAGTACAGTCGCTGGATAGCATAGGCACTCAAGAACAGTACAGCTATTTTATGAGCTCAGCATCACTCTGATCCCAAGGTCAGATGGTGGAGCCAAGTCTTCAGGCCCTTCCAAAAAGCCAGCAAGATCTTGGAATGTGTTGCCTGCTCCTGCCAGAAACGAAACCTTTGAGGTTCAAGGTTATGGTTTCCTGCCAAGGATAAGATCATCACACTTAAGGAGCATTGTTTGCAACAGGTGGTGAGCCCATTTCACAATTAAGGAACATCTGCTTCTCTTGGTTTTGGAATGAAGATGAGAGAGATCATCTTATTCTATGCAGAGATCCCACAAAGGATAGGGCAAAACAAAGTATGACCCAACTGTAACTCTTCAGTGATTAAAAAATGTTTCCTAATTCTGTATTACATGCTCAACTATTACATGGAATTGTAAAATCCTATATCCTATGCGCTTAAAAAAATAAGGTATGCAACACTGTCCGATTCTGCCTCACAAATCTAGTGAAATCCTCAGAATTACACATTGTAAGTAAGTGGTCAGATGAAGGGATGGATGGATGGATATAGATAAATAGATAAGCAAATAGATATAATGAATAGATAATCTCTATGTTTATCAATGTTGCAAAATCCCACAAATCTAATCTTGCACAGTTGCCATCATAGTCTATATTATTGACTAGGATCACTGCAATCTTCAGTATCCCCCTTGTGCTTATTAATGAGCGTGATAGTGGCATTCAACATTATTTATATCATACATTCTGATGCTAGCAGAGTATGAAGATACTCCACTCATAACTTAAAGTATAGGGCTTAGCCTTTTATACTCTTGGCTACTATATGGAAGCTTTGTCTTGTGGGAAGCTGGAGAAGACATTGAAACCTATTTCTTGGTTAGGGAAACATAATTCAATCTATTGAGTTGTTGAATAAAGATACATAAATGACTCATGAAGCAGTGCTTTTCTTTGACAGCCACTTACTGGTTCTGGTCCTTCTTCCCTTGCATCTGATAGTCTCAGATCCTGGGAACAAAGTTCCTACCTCAACCTTCCAAAGCATACGATACGTCGCTAGTGATTTGCTCCCCCTGCACTTGTTATCTGGAAACTGCTATATTGGGAAGCTTGCCAAATAATTGAATATAAGTTTGAGTGCAAGAATTCTAAACAAATGACATGATCTGTGAGCACTATGTATGTATGCTACTTGCATGTATATTGAAGAAAATTGATTGATATGGTTGATCATATAAGAGAAGGACCTCTGTGGGGATAAATTAGCAGGATTTGCTTAAATATAGAAGGGCAAATTAATCACCAAAAAATTAATTAATTATCTATCTATCTATCTATCTATCTATCTATCTATCTATCTATCTATCTATCTATCTATCTATCTATCTATCTATCTATTTATTTATTTAATTTATACCCCGCATCTTCTCCAAAAGGACCCAGGGCGGCGCACAGGAAATTTAAAACATAACAAATATTACAAAATACAAAATTTAAAAACATATTAAATTCCTACCCTGTGCTAAAATCGATTAAAATCCCCCAAATTAAAACTATCTAAGAGCAGTCACAACGGGAGGTTACGCTAGGCCGGCTTGATGGAAAAGGTGTGTCTTAAGACACTGGCGGAAGAGGTGGAGGTCTGAGATGGTGCGTAGTTCAGGGGGTAAGTCGTTCCAAAGGGTAGGGCCCGCCACAGAGAAGGCCTTTCCCCTGGGTGTCGCCAACCGGCATTGCCCGGCCGATGGCACCCTGAGAAGGCCCTCTCTGTGGGAGCGGATCGGACGAAGGGATGTATGGGGCAGGAGACAGTCTCGCATATAACTAGGTCCCGAGTCATGGAGCGCTTTAAAGATGGTCGTCAAAACCTTGAAGCTTCTCTCTATGCAGAAATATACAATCTGGGCTTTTGAATGATAAAATGATTAAACTTTTAGGAAGTTTTTAAATTGGGTATTTTAAATTTGGTTTTAGTACAGGATAGGATTGTTTAATATTTATTTTAAATTATATATTTATCTTTGTATTGATATGTTTTAAATTTCCTGTACGCCACCCTGGGTCCTCTGTGGAGAAGGGCGGGATATAAATTTAAATAAATAAATCATGAATGTGGCTAAGTTGTGAAGAAAAGCTGGACTTTTTGCAGTATGCAAAATCATAGAAGAAAGATGCAAAGAAATTATTGGAAGAACTGCAGGCATTTTATGGTATTATCAGGGGAGGACATTATGGCAGTATGGTAATTTATTTATTTTATTTATTTATTTTTCGAATTTATATACTGCCCTATTCTCCTGGGAGGGACTCAGGGCGGTGCACAGAAAAGATAAAAACCCACATCATGCAAAGACAATATAAATTGGAATTAAATAATTAACTCTGTGCTAAAATAGTTAAAAATTATTAAAATTCAATTTAAAATTATTCATTAACCTATGCCAGGCCAGCCAGATAGAAAAAGTGCATTTTTAAGTGCCCGGTGGAAGAGGCGTAGGTCCGTGATGGTACGGATGTCGGGGGGGAGGTCATTCCAGAGGGCTGGACCCGCCACAGAGAAGGCCCTTCCCCTGGGGGTCGCCAGCCGGCATTGACCGGCAGATGGCACCCTGAGGAGGCCCTCTCTGTGGGAGCAGACAGGTCAAAGGGAGGTGTGTGGTAGGATGCGGTCTCGCAGGTAGCCAGGACCCGTGCCATGGAGCGCTTTAAAGATGGTAACTAACACCTTGAAGCGCACCCGGAAGACCACAGGCAGCCAGTGTAGCTCACGCAGGAGAGGTGTTATACTATGGTAAGACATCCATCTGGAAAACTTTATTGAGAGAAGTGTTGTAGGATAGAAGAAACTACACCAAGCAGGATTGTATTTTTTCCCTGTCAAATTGAAAAAAGAGAGAGATGCATTGGGCTTATATCACCTCAATAGCTAAAATAATGTATTGCTTTCCAAAATAATATAAATGTTGCTTATGTGAATCATTTGGAGTTCTTTTCTATAATTCCAACAACTCAGAGTTTATAAAACTTCTCCACAAAGGACAGAAACAAGATTGCTTTCCATGAAAGGCAATCGCTATTTATGGAACTTTGCTAATTACAGGTAGTCCTCGATTTACAACAGTTCGTTTGGTGACCATTTGAAATCACAACTCTGAAAAAATAACTTAAGAACATTTTCCACACTTACATTGAAGCATGTCCATGATTTACATCAGGATGCTTGACCACTGACTCACATTTATGATGGTTGCAATGTCCTGTGATCATCTTTTGTAACCTTCTGAGAAGCCAAGTCAATGGGGAAACCAGAATCACTCAACAACCGTGTTAATTTAAGAACTGCAATGATTCACTTAACAAATGTGGTGAGAAAAGTCACAAAATGGAGCAAAGCCCACTGAACAAATTTCTCCCTTAGCGACATAAATGTTAGGCTCAATTGTGGTCATTAGTTGAGAACTACCTGCACTTTGCTATAACTAACTACCTTGAGATATTTTATTACAAAGCAAGCTCCAGAAATTCCTTTAATCTGTACATCTTTCAACCCTCCATTTTAATTTATCTTCCACAGTTCTTTCCCCTCCTCAAATTGAAAAAAACAACAACTAGATAGTCTTCCCCCACAAGTCCAGCAGCAATTGTTACTCAGATTATAACTCAGGTTTAATTTATATAGTGCTAAGTGCCAACAATGACTTATTTTGGGTAAAATCCCCTCCCACTCCAAATTTGAAACTATTGCTAAAAGCATATTTCCCCCCCCCCCCAAAAAAAAATCCAGTGCCAAATACATAAGAGAAATAAGACCCTTATGTATTTCTCACGTTTCTTGAAAGCCATTTTAATGTTTTCAGAAACTGAGTGTTGGGTTGGGATGTACTAAATATTCAGATTGTGCTGGTTTTCTAATCGTGGTATGGTTTGCTTCACAGCAAAAGCAATACCTGAAACTGTCTCTGATCATCTGTATCCCAAGCCTATGGATGGCGTGCCTTGTTTTGCTAGTGATAGAACTATGTCATTTATTAGCATGATGTTTAATCTTCAGTACAGCTAAGATTTTTTTATTAGAAATATTTAATGGTTTTGTATTGTTCTTGTATAATGCTTTTAGTTTGTAAGCCATGCTGTTGTGAGCAGTAACTATCTAATAAACAGCAAACTTGAATAAAAATAAAGTTTTTTATTTTTTAATTTTTTTTAATTAAATTTATACCCCGCCCTTCTCCAAACGGACCCAGGGCGGCGCAAGTCTGAAACCATTGCTTCACTTGTAGATAGATATTTTCTGGGTCCCTTTGTTTTATTTTGCCATTGATAAGAACAGTCTTGTGTTTCAGTTGGGTTAGGTTGCTATTTCATTTGATGACATTCTATACCAGTGATGGCGAACATTTTTCGCCTCGGGTGCAAAAAGCACGCACACACACGCTATTGCATGCACTCGCATGCCCATCTCCATAATTTAAGGCTCCCCATGCTGTGCCCCCTGCGCATGCCCACGTGACCCTCTCCCCTCTGCCCTGCGCATGTACGCATGGCTTTCTTGGAAGTTGGGGAGGGCGAAGACGATCTCCCCACCCCCCTGAGGCCTTCTGGGGACCCTCCATTTTCCAACTTCCAGTGGGCCCAGTAGGTCCATTTTTTGCCCTATCCAGGCTCAATAGCGCACACAAGCTTTTGGCATCGGAGGCAAAAAAGGTTCGCCATCACTGATATAGAGGCTTATATTTCAGAGTATACATCTTCAGGGAAGTCTCCGGACCATGAAAAATGGCCCAAAATCAAGCCCCCAAATCAAGCCCCCAAATCAAGCCCCAAAATCAGCTGGCCAGCGCACGCTGGAGCTGACAGGGCAATGCCTCGCATGCCCTCAGAAATGGCTCCACGCGCACCTGTGGCATGCATGCCATAGGTTTGCCTTCATGGTTCTATACTGAAAGGCCAACTAGTTCAGTATAAAGATAAAAGACGGTGAAAAGAGGCATCAGAAATCTTGAAACTCCCTATTACAGAAGCTGAGTAGCAACACAGGTCTCCAACCCAAAAAGATTCCAAATCTGTAATACATGAACAGAATGGACAGAATTTAAAGGATAGGGAATTCCCTCTCCCCCAAGCATTTTCACATATACATTTAGTTTATAAGATGCAAAATGCATGTATGCAGATCTGGATTGGTTTTTCCTAAGATAATACATACATTATTCATTGATGGAAAAATAAAATTGTGCTGGTGGATATTCAGTCAAAGCAATACTAAGAAATGGCTTTTAAAACTTTTTCTTGGCATAATTGTGTATTGCTTGTCATGTGAATTGCTTATTGGTAGACAGTAAATAAAACAGCTGTACTTCATCACCTATGTTGTTTTTAGAGTGACCCTTTGTGCCTTGAGCTAGACTACAGCTTTGGTTTCAAATAAATGGAAATGTCACACAAATCTGTTTTGGATAATAAATGATATTAATCTATCTGGGGAAAAATCCTTCATTTAAGAAGTTATATGATCTGATATATTCTTAAATGTTGGCTGTCTAATCTTTCTAAATATATTTAGATTAGAATGGCTCTTTGTCAGTAGTCATACTAGCATATTGTTTCATAGATATTTCAGATTATTTTATCAAGTTGGGAACATGCACGTTCTTTGCAACAAAAATATTACTCTGTCAACTTTTGTTGTAAAAAATATTGTAAAAGTTAATTGACTTCTGGCTGTGAATTGATGTTAGTGCTGTTACACCTCTTGCATCTTGTACTTTTATTTTGACAAATGAAATTTAATTCCCACCTTTCAAAATAAACTAATAACCAAACTAAACTAATAGTTTTTTTTTAAGGAAAGAAGGATTCTGTTCCATGGGGATTTTTCATGTTGCTGAGAACAGTGTTTTTCAAAGTTGGTAATTTAGGTTGTGTGCACTTCAACTCCCCAAATTCCTCAGCCAAAGTGAAGTCCACAAAACCTAAAGTTGCCAACTTTGAAAAACACTCTTCTAGAAGAAGTCCTTTCCTCTAGTTAAAATACATTTCTTGAAGACATGGTTTCAAATGATACTAGATGTGCTTGAGGTGGTGTCACAGAGCACTGTGGTATGCGTGATGTCATAGAAATCCCACTATGTTTAAAAAATCTTTCATTGCAGTTGATAGTTGTAGATTTTCCTTTAATATTTAGACTGCATTCTAAACAAATGCAGGCCCAATTAAAACTTTTGGATCCTCCCAATTTTGAAAGAATGGCTGGTGGAATTTGCTGGTTTGTATTGTCATTTATTGCATTCCTTTTGCTGAGAGTCAAATGCATTATGTTTCATACACTTAAATCTGAGCATTAATTGGAACATTTAGCAGCTATCCAACTCAAAAAAGTAACTCTGGGCAAAGTCCAAAAGCAATAAACAAAAATATTAAAAAAAACCACATACCAGTATGCAAAAATAAAGCTGTTAAATAAAATCACTTTATTTCACCAACTGGAAAATCTGCGCTACTTGGTCCCACCTGATCGGACACAACTGCTTAAAAGATACTTTATTTGGGGTCTCACATATTTCAAAACATCTTTGCCAAATTATTTCTGTGACACTGCATAGCATCTGCTGTATGACATTGCAGTGTTTTTACCCAGGTTAGTGTTATGGCATACTGCATTATGAAAAAAAGTTTTTTAAGATATACTGCTTTATGGATTTCTTTGAATGAATTCTATATGAATGCACTACATTAATGCTAATTGTTATGTTTCAGTTATTACAAAGTATGTCCAGATTTTCTTATTGTTATTATTTTAGATGTGTAAATTGATCTCATCTTATGGTCATGTCATAGTGAGCCCCCAAAGTTATCCTAGTAGGATTGCCTTAATATAAATATTAGGTTTATATGTTTATTAACCTAATACATTTTGGATGTGACATATCATGCTGTCTTTAGAATCACCTTGTTAAGGTTGTATTAAAGGTTGACCTCTATTGACAAGTTTAAATTGAAGTCATTTTCTCTTAGACCTTAGTGGTTTGAGTGTTTGTTGTCAGCAAATAAACCTTTAGCACTTTCTTCCAGGGCATTATCTCAAATGTAATTTTGATGTGCTGAATGAATTTGCTTTTCGTGCTTTTCAACCATTTTTATTTTTTTAATTTTCCTTCTGCCACCTTTCAACTGTTACACACAATCTGTTTCCTAGAAATCAATTGCAGATGTTCACAACATGCTGTAGAGCCATGCTTCTTCTGGTTAAATGGAAAGCTTTCCCTAACCTCTCCCCTCAGACATCCTTTTCAGCATTATTCTAGAAGTTTTAGTGAACCCTGGTTGTGGTCTGTCTGATTAAGCTGTTTCCAAAATGGAACAGACAGCTTTTCACCTGAAACCCTCTCTAAAATATATATAACACAGGGTCTGATATATGAGCTTTCCTTAGTATAGCTTTTCCTTTCCTACTTACATACTGTTGTCCTTTCCCACAGTAAGCGATGAGGTGCGTGTGTGAAAGAGACAGAAGGAATTAAACTGTGTGGACCCTTCATGTAAGATCTTTGTGCTATCTTTGCATTAGCTGAGGACCTATGTTCCCATTGCACTGGTTTGCTTAAAACACAAAGGGCAGATGTGTAGGTCTCCTTGGCCTGTCACTGGAATGGACCGTTCAAGGCTTCTTATGTTGAGGAACAGATCCCCTTGTGATCATCAGAAGTCACAAATGGTGATCACATGACCACGAAATCCTGAAACATCATAATTGGAAGCCGGGCACTGAAGGTAGCCAGATTTTGAGCACATTACTATGGGGATGCTGCAACTGACAGAAGTAGAAAGACCAGTCATAAATCTTCAGTGCCATTATAAATGCAAGTAGTCATTGAACAAGGACTGTCCGTATAATTTGCATCTAGGAATACTTCTACTTTTGTTTCTGGGATGCTGAACTATCTGTTCTTCCTCGTTACAAAATGTCTATGGACCTCCGACAGTCCAAAGGACATCCTGTTGCTTTGATAATTGCTTTGATAACCAGAGCAGTGATACTACAATAAGAAAGAAAGATCTGCATTAATATCAAGAAAGATAACGTTGGATACGAGGATAAGAAAATTCCTGTGTGTAAACATCTGGGAAATGAGAAGACCAGCATTGATAGGCCAGTCCACACAAGAGATGGACTGATGGGAAAGGCAAACTGCAGAGGAATGACCATTCAGTTCTTGTCACAACCACAGTCCAGACTGGGCATCAGTCCAACCTCACACATCCTTTCGGCCGATTCGCTCCCACAGAGAGGGACTTCCCTGGGTGCCGTCCACTAGGCAGTGCCAGCGGGTGACGCCCAGGGGAAGGGCCTTCTCTGTGGCGGGCCCAACCCTCTGGAACGACCTACCCCCCGAACTTAGAGCTACTACGGACCTCCGCTCCTTCCGCCGAAGTTTGAAGACCCATTTCTTCCATCTCGACGGCCTGGCCTAATCCACACCATTAGTTATAGACTGAAGTTTAAATTGTTTAATTCGGTTTTAAAGGGTAAAGTTTTAGGATTTTAATGGTTTTAGGATTTTTAGCACAGAGTATTGGGGTTTAATTTATTTTTAGTACTATTTATTGTCATGTTTGTCTTTTTATTCTATTTTAACTTCCTGTGCACTGCCCCGAGTCCCTTTGGGGAGAGTGGGGTGGTTTATAAATTTAATAAATATATAAATAAAGAACCCATTGCGGCCTGAACTGAAATGTTTGAAGTTGGCTTAAGAAGTAGCTGTAAGCAACTACAGCTTCTGTGAGCAACTTCTACTACAGCCCTCTCCCCCTTTTTTCAATGGATATAAATATGTTTATCCAGAAAGGCAAAAACATAATCACATCAATGAAACCAACCTGAAGCAGTTTTCCCAATTTTGGGATTTTTTCCCCCTGCATGACAATGTTAAAGTTTTGTTATCCAGTGCTGGGGCCAGCAAAAAAGTGTGATGACTTTAAAAAGTGTTTACTGCACGTCCAATCCTTCTTCTTCCTTGGCAATGAAGCATGTTAGGCGTTATGTTAGTGCTAAAGTCTAATGGAGAGACACAGATTAGGAAAGACCTTCTTTGATTCTGGTTACTAACAACAGAAGATGCAAGACATTTTAGATGCTTAGATCTGGCCTGCAGGGCCACCCTGGAAACAGCAAAGGAATGGACCACAATGCCTCTGCCAGCGAAAATGAGCTCTGGAGCTCAGTTTTTGGCTGCAATGGCCTCCTGCAACCCTCTACCAATGAAAACAGAGCTCACTGGCAGAGGGCTGCAGGAGTCCATCACAGCCAAAAATGGAGCTCAAGAGCCCGTTTTCGCTGGCAGAGCGCTTGGGCCACCACTGGTGCACTCAACATGAGTGATGTCAAGCTGGCTACACCCACCCCAGCCACACCCACCCCAGCTCCTCAAGGTCAAATACAACCCTGATGCGCGCCTCAATGAAAACCCGGGGTATAGTTTTTTTTGTTTATTCCAGGAGCTATGGGAGTTCAGGCAAGGCATTGTTTGAATTCTATTTTGCAAAAGTCTCCTACTGGTCAGTTGGCTCCTGGTTTTCCTGCCTTTCCCTTAGCATTTTAAATCCATAAAATGAAGATGATTGAAGATTGTCTTGAAACTGGCTTGTGAAGGATTGGAAGATGGAAAACAAATTTTAAGAAATGTAGCATCTGACTGTTCTACGAGTGTGAAAGATTAAAAGGCAACTATGTCAGACTGCATAGCAGTAGATAAAGAACATGAATGGAACTGTGCAGTATGCACATATATGGATTAAAATGGGAAGATCAAGATCAAGAAAGTGATAATATAGTTCTGTGTTATCTTCCTTCTATAGGAAGATAGCTTCCTTATATAGAGTTCTGGTTATACTAAAATGCTTGCATTGAAAGTTATACTCTGTACATCAACATCTACTATCTGACAAAGAAGGCTTGTCTAGAAAGCTAGACAGATTTATCATCCAGCATCTGAATATTTACAGCCCAACTGCTTTTAATAAAGATAAGGTGATAATGAATGAATTCAGGAAGGCTTTATCTAGGAAAAATTTCTAATAGATCAATACCGAGTTGAGTGCAAGTAATATTATGCAGACCACTTCTGGAATTTCTTCTCTTTACACCAAAATGCACATTAGATTTCAAAGGACTGCTATCCTTATTGCTATACAATCAGTCAACAGTCATCTGTGAATAAAATGAAAGAATTGGGATATGTATATAGAAACTGATTATACCAATGTATTACATCCAAAATATCATAGTAAGATTTATCAACAGAATAAGTCTTTTGGTTGAGTAGGATGTAATATATTTGCGGTATTGGGAATGGCATTCCATTGCTATTAGATTTCACTGCTGGTCAAATTTGATCAAAACATATATTTGAGGAATGTACCCCTATATTTGAGGGATGCGGTGGCTAAGTGGCTAAGATGCTGACCTTTTCAATCAGAAAAGTTGGCAGTTTGTCTGTTCGAATGGGTGAGCTCCCATTACTTGTCCCAGCTTCTGCCAACCTAGCAATTTGAAAGTATGTAAAAAAAGCAAGTAGAAAAATAGGAACCACCTTTGGTGGGAAGGTAACAGCATTCCATGCACTTTCAATGTTTAGTCATGTTGGCGGCATGACCATGAAGATGTCTTCAGACACCGCTGGCTCTTCGGCTTTGAAACGGAGATGAGCACTGCCCCATTAGAGTTGGGAATGACTAGCACATATGTGCAAGGGGAACCTTTATCTTTACTTTACCTTGTATTTAAAATATCTGAAATATGATATCCAAATAGTAATTGCTATATTTTTTAAAGTGCTAATGTTAAATATTTTAAAGAAACTTATGTTGGATAAGCTAGAGTGATTTTGGTTAGAATTAGTTCTTGAACAATTTATCTCCAGTCACACCTTCTAGGGGAAAAATAGAAGGAGCTGAGTATCTCCTCACTGATTGTGAACTGACTCTAAAAGGGAACCAAAGAGTTCACAGAAGTTCAAGTTTATAGTATAATCCTACATGAATCAATGGCATGGACTGTTGTAGTAGATCAGGGATGTCCAAACTTGGGAACTTTAAGACTTGTGGACTTCAACTCCCAGAATTCCCTAGCCAGCTATGCTGGCTGGGGAATTCTGGGAGTTGAAGTCCACAAATCTTAAAGTTCCCAAATTCTGGACATCCCTGTAGTAGATGAACTCCTGCTGTTGAGAATATGCTGAGAGCTAACATTTCTCAGGGCTGAAATATCTGTTAAGTCAACCAGTATTCACTTAGCTCCAAGGATAAGGAGCGTTGTTCTTTAAGTTGTGGGAGAGATGGGAAGAAGTGTTATAATTAAACCCTGTGGATATTAAGTTTATCCCCTTCATATTCACAGAGGACAATTAGTTATTTCAAGTTACTTCATCCGAGCAAAGATTGATATATTTATTGGTCGTGCCATACGTTGGCTGAGCAGCTTTTTCTGAATTCAGTCTTGGAGCCTGAAGTTTGGTCCATTATAGTTGGTCTTTCTGGTAATTTGTTCTTAAAGAAAGTCAGTGTGAATGCTTGAGGAAACACTATAGATAACATTTTAGGCACACAGATATGAATGAGCTCCCCCTTTTGCCCAGTTGCTGGTTGATTTAACTTAGATGCTACTGGCATTTGAAAGAGACTCTGAATTCAATGAAATTGTATAGCAAAACTGCAGCATAAGCTATGTAGAAAATTTTTAAAGAAGAGGGTAAGAAGTTCTATGATAAATCATATACGTTCCTTTCAAAGGATTCCAGTGAGGCCTCAGCAATTTTCAAAAAGATTTAACAAACATTTGCCTGAATGTTAAAGGAGAATTACCAATCAGTATTGGATTAGATGACCCAAAAGTCTGATTTGGTATAGGATAGAATTCAATATTCTTAAATGGTTTTAAATATTTTTTTAAAGAGAGCAGTGTTTGAAACTATATTCTGCCTAAAACTCTTGAGTATTTACGTCATTGGATACAAAAGTATTGAGTGAGATTGACAGTATAAGTAGTTTCCTGAATTTAAAGACAGTGTAATTATCATCAAACAGTTGAATTATCATTAGCTGCTGCTTGTAATGAATTATTATATGAAGCCTTGCAAATATGATTAAGAACAATTGTTAGGAATAATGTTCAACTGGTTGGGTGAAGAATTTATGTAGATCTTTGTTATGCAACTAAATCAGAGAACTGTAGAAAATTGTGTGAAGATCTTGGTTGCGTTTGGTATCTATGATTACAAAGTACTTAATATAATGTTTGAGGTAAAGGTAAAACAGTACCATAACGACAAAATGCATGACATATTTAACACCATATTCTCTCTTTTGTTTTTATTTCAATGTTTAAAATCCTTGGTTACCAGAGACTTCACTTCTTCCAAGAGCTTGATGTAGTTTCTGTTTGACCTAGGTCATGCTAAAAATAATCAATATTATTATCTAAATTGCTTTTTGCTTATCTGTTATTTAATGTTGGAAGAAAAATTAAATCTATCCTGTAATCTGTAAATCTTTCTCCTTTAAATGTCATAGGAACATAAAAAGAACACTGCTAAGTCATTCTCAGAGCAGCTTAATATCATGGGGAATTCAAAAGAAATATATGTGTGCAAAACTTTCTTCCACAAGTGGTCTCCAACAGCTAGTTTCAAACATATGTTTCCTCTAAATCTATATAATGGGTAGCTATTGATATTCCTGGCTATTCTCTAAGAATTAATTCAAGCCTTCTGGAGGCCTCATACAAGCAGGGCATGCTGGACTTGTCAGGAATGGGAAAAAGAAGACCAAGAAGGTCAGCTGGGAGTAGCAGTGGTGGCATAGTACAGGGAAGCAAGAGTCATGGACAGCAGAGCAGCAAAACATAGGGCTACAGTATTGGCAGATGACCAGAATAGCAGAGATGAGGAAGTAGGGATGAGAGGATCTGAAGCATAGGTGTGCACAGCAGGCAGAAGCAGCTTTCAATAAGAGGAGTACCCACATAGAATGTCTACCTCTTGAATCCTGTCACATTTACCAACAAATGGGGACTGACCTAATCACTACAACCACGACTACCAAAACTGCCCTCACTAAGGAGGACAGGATGAAAGTCTGAATCAATCTTGAGCAGGTCAGGATCAAACTCCTGGCTGTGGGCAGAGTTAGCCTGCAATACTGCATTGTAATCACTGAACCACCAGGGTTCCAGAAATGTAGCTGCTTGTGTGTTAACTCTCATGTAACATCGTGCTCCAAGAGCTATCTGGTTGTTAGTTTATTTCTATGTGTAATTTAAATTGGCTATAAAGTCATTTTTGCTTTTGGACCTAGTATCTTTAGGGTTGTCTGTTTGATGTAGAGTCTGCTTCCTCAGTGCCTACAAACGAGTAGTGACTCCTTAGAGTCCCCATTTATTGGCAAATGTGACAAGATTCAAGAGGTGGACATTCTTTGTGTTAAATAAGAGACTTATTGAATAGTCTCTCCCAGAGTCAAGGATAGCTACTTCCTTTCTAGTATTGCAGAACATTCTCATTTAAGACTATATTGGTTAAGTGTGGTGCTTTGAATATATGCAGATAATTATGTTGTGTTGTTGCAGTTATATTATGATTACTACCAAATTATTTTGTGATAATAAAAATGATATCTATTTCAAACTATGGGTTTCTTGGGATTATCTATAACTGAAATGGTAAAAAATGTCAACCAACCAAACCAAACAAACAAACAAACAAACAAACAAACAAACAAACAAACAAACAAATGTATAAATACCTTTCAGGTTCAGTGATGATTTACTTCTATGTAATAATTTATGAAATTGTTCTTCTGGCCTTGCTATAGGACATTGTGGGACCCATTGGTTTTATTTAAGTGCATTAATAAAGCAGCTTACAGATTTATCATCACTGGTTTTCTATTTCAGTATGAATATTTCAATGCTGTTCTCATTAATGAACGAGATGAAGATGGAAACTTCTTAGAACTGGGAAAGGAATTCATCCTTGAACCAAATGACCATTTCAATAATTTGCCTGTGAATGTCACTTTGAGTGATGTCCAAGTGCCAACAAATATGTACAATAAAGGTAAGGAAAATGTTTTCTATTATATCATTTAGCAATGTCGACATACCTTTTTTGATACCAAGTTCTGTTGATATCACGTTCACTGAGAATGGAGATGAATAGCACATAGCACTAGCACTTAGACTTATAGACCACTTCACAGTGCTTTACAGCCCTCTTTAAAAGAGGTTTATAGAGTCAGCATATTGCCCGCAGCAATCTAGGTCCTCATTTTACTCACCTCGGAAGGATGGAAGGCTGAGTCAATCTTGAGCCAGTGAGATTTGAACTGCCGAATTGCAGCTAGCAATCAGCTGAAATAGCCTGCAGTACCGCACTCTAACCACTGCGCCACTTCGGCTCCTGCATTTCGCCCAAAAGTGAACTTTCTGTATCTTTAAAATAAAGCTTAATAAAATATTTATTTAATAGTTTCAATCATAAGAGAAATAATGTATATATACTTTCTCATTTCAGTGTTGCATCTTCATTTGAGTTCTGTATAGGATATTCAGGGCCAGGCATAATTATTTATAATTTTCCATTTAAATGTCTTATTGTTGGGTGACCAATTTGGTGATTAAGTTGGAACATCAATGGTGAAGCCAAGTGTGTTGCAAAACAAGCATCTTCTCCATCAACTGCATTCTAGACAATGATCTACAAACTCTCAAGGTTTTGCTGTATATAAGTAGTAGCTTTATGGAAGTATTGCATCTCCCTTCTCACTGATCTAATATTTGGTATTTGGTGTTTCAGACAAACATCCTCACCGAGTGAAATGACAGCTGTATATAGAGGGAAATTACTATTTAATAAACAGTAATAGCACTGATGTGCACTGAAAGAAGGTGGACCCCAAATATTCACCAGTCTGGTAACTTGGGCTGTCCAACATCTTTGCATAAGAGAGCATAGTCTTTTATTATATTAGCACAGCTGTAGCCAGCCTGCTTTAAAAGCCTATTCCCATTCTCTGAAGGGGAAACATGTTTCACATTTGCCTACCTGCAATATATTTCCTGCCAGAATAGCTTAGGTTGATATTATTGCACTACACAGGTCATCATTTATTTTTTTATTTATATCCCGTCTTCATTAATTTTACAAACAACTAAAGGCAGAAAATATATGCAACCCACTTATTCCTCCTATTTTTCCCATAACAACAACCCTGGGAGGTGAGGTTAGATGAGAGTCCAAGGTTGCTCAGCTGAAAAGGAGCATCGTAAGTAGGTTTATCTTATCCAAGATGGGGTTAATGGAATTCAAGGAGGGCAAGACTTGGATCACTTGCGGCAACATAATGACTCCAAACTACTTTTGAATTCTTTCCCCAGACTCTGCCTCTTCTACAATTAATTGCTGATAGGAGCTGCTCCTAGGACTCTTGAAATTAGACCGAGGGCCAAAGATTGCAGAAGCATTTCTGATCGTCTTTTAGCACAATTGTTTCAGGGGACTATTTGTTTATTTTTTAAAGTTAGGATCAACTTATTAAAATATAAGGAATAGAGAGCTAGTACAGGAGAAACCAAAACCTTCTGTATTACATTTGCCTCTCCCGGTGTTCAGGCTTTGTTTATTCTGCCATTGCACTGAAGCAGTCCTGTTTCTCAATTGTAACAGATCGTTGAAATTCAGCTGTATGTGTTTGTGTGTGTGTGTGAATAATTTCTCCTCTGCTCTGCAACCTCTCTCATCTGAATCACTGGGGTTGTCATGGTTCCATTTGGGCTTTATTTGGGCCAACTTGTATACATTTGCAATTTTATAGCTGCTTCTACATCCAGGAAAGTAGCCTGATGTCATTGTGGGAGTTTAACCAAAGCCAATAAAAAAGCAACTGGGGAAGTAATGTATTAAAATGAAACGTCTCTGTAAAACATTCAAAACAAAGTAATACATTTTATAACAATCCATATAAAAACACATTTCTTCCAATCCTGCTATAAATGGGGGGAAAATCCATGTAATGTTTTAAGTGGACAATTTGGGAGAATTGCCACATCAGCTCACAGAAAATAACTACCAGTGGAATACTGTACTTTCTGCATTTAAAAAAAAAATCATCATCCTTCAATCTCTTTACACTCTATTGAGTTTTTAGAGTGTTCATAAAATTATTTTACCTGTGTTGCCAGAATTTCAGCATTTTTTCTTTGATAAATGGTAAGTATTTTGAGGAATATCTTTAGGCATTATTTTTAATGGGATATACAGTATGTTTTACTTCAACTCAACTGATAAATATAACAGACAATATATTGCTGCAAAATTGTACTTTTAGCTTTCATATCAAAAATATGCTGAAAAAAGATATGGAACAATCTGAACTAATTTTTAGTAATTATATTGGGTTATGCTCATTGACGCAGTCTAACATGGCAAGTTATGTATCAATGACATCTGAAAAGGATCTTTTTTACTTATGCTCTTTTTGGAAGCACAAACATGGTGCTTTTTGTCAGCAAATGTAGCCGCTTTTTCACTGTTCTTTTCTTTCATGTCATGAATTCTTTAACCTGAATATAAAACACACACCTTGGAATTGGAGTTTTATTATTATTATTATTTATTCAATTTCTATACTGCCCTATCTCCCAACATGGGACTCAGGGCGGTGCACAGGAACTATAAAATATAAAAATACAAACAGTCAAAAATGGTTAAAACTAGGATTAAATAAAATTTAGCCCGTGCTAAGGACATTAATTAAAACCCTACTAAAATAATAAAATAGCTATACCAGCTATGCCAGGCTGGCCATATGAAAGAAGTATGTTTTTAATGCCCGACGGAAGAGGTGAAGGTCTGAGATTGGGGGAAGGTCCTTTCAGAGGGCGGGGCCTGCCACAGAGAAGACTCTTCTCCTCCCACTCCCGCCTGTGGGAGTGGACAGGTCGAATGGAGGTATGTGCTAGTAGGCGGTCCTGCAAGTAACCAGATCCGATGCCATGGAGCACTTTAAAGATAGGACCTTAAAACGCACCCGGAAGGCCACAGGCAGCCAGTGCAGCTCGTGCAGGAGAGGTGTTATATGGGAGTATTTCAAAACTCCCAGGATCCCCCGCGCGGCCGCATTCTGCACTAACTGGAGCCTCCGGGTGCACCTCAAGGGAAGCCCCATGTAGAGAGCGTTGCAGTAGTCCAGGTGGGAGATGACGAGAGCTTGAGTGACCGTGGTGGCATTCAGCTGTCCCAGTATCCTGTCCATGCCATCAGGAGTCACAGGATCAAACTCAGCCCAAATAATGGTCTCAAGACCTGTTTCTGTCATCCCGCCTGGACTAACCCAATTGGAGGTTAACTCGCCCCGGATCTGAGCGATTTTATCCTGCAGATAACATCCAAATTCCTCTGCACGACCCTGTAAAGGAGCTTCCTGCGGCCTATGCTGAAGGAGGGAGCGGGTCACTCTAAACAAAGCGGCAGGGTGGTTATCTGCGGATGCGATGAGAGCGGCAAGATGATCCCGCTTCGCCGCTCTCATCGCCACAAGGTAGGTCCGCAAATGCGACCTCACCTGTGTCCAGTCAGATTCGGCACGAGTGGATCTCCAGATGCTCTCTAGGCATCTCTTCCGGCGTTTCATTTCCCTCAGCTCCTCGGAAAACCAAGGAGCCAAGGTAGATCGATGCCGAGTGAGAGGCCGCAAAGGCGCAACCTGGTCCAGGGCCCCCGTAGCCACATTATTACAGGCGGTCACTAGGTCCTCAGTCGAATCGCGGGTCAGGGATTCAGGTATTGGCCCAAGCTCCATCTGGAACCTCCCTGGGTCCATCAGGCGCCTGGGGCGGAACCATCTTGGCACTTCTGATTCCGCCTCCTCCCGGTGGGGTGCAGTTTGTAAGAAATAATACACAATATATGTTCCATAACTCAATTACACATCTTACTTAATTTATTTTCAACATACTTCTGAAATTAATAATATGTTGGCGAACCATTTGGGCACTGAGTGCCGAAATGGGAGTGTGTGTGCATGCTGGAAACTGGAGCGCATGCATGCACCGATAAGATGATCTTCCAGCAGGTGCAGGCACATCAGCAATCTGGTTTTCCAGTTTCTTGCAAGCATGCGTTCATGATGACCAGCTGGCTTGTGTGCATGCACATGCCAGAAACCGGAAGATCATCTTCCTGGCATGCACATCAGGTAGCCGTTCTTCCAATTTCTGGCACTTCCGCATGCATGAAGACCAGCTGGCCGGTGCACCGGAACCTGGAATGATAGGTAGGATGTGAAATATTTAAATTGTTGAATTTAGAAAGCTCATCAGATGATTTTGGGCAGATGCTATCTTCTAAGACAAAAGGTTTTCAGCCATAATCTGTTTCAGTTTTATACTGTTCATACATTAATAGGAACTGATTCAAAGTTAGATAATGTTAACTTTATAAATGGATACTTAGAAAGAAAAATGCAAATATATGCTCGGTGGAAAGTATTTCGTAAAAGTAAATATGAGCAAATTAAGTTTTAAAATTATAATATAATTTTAGTAATAATATATTAAAATTATTATGATAAATTTAATTAATTAAGTATTAATTAACATAATAAAGGTACACAGAGAATCCTATAGTTCTGTACATTATTTTAATAGTGACAGATATGTCATATAATCCAAAGAATATCCCGCAGTTGTTTCTATCAATCTCACCAAGTAACGCCATTCTTATTGCTAAAAATTTGAGGAATAGAACTAGATAAAGTCATACAGAATATTCTATGGATATATATACTATGTATTCAACCACATCAGTAGATTTCTCTAGTCGCAAATAATTGTTTACTGACATAATTTCTCATTTCCATTTAGAAAATGCTCAGAATGATTTATTTACTCACCCCTGATTGATACAAGCAAAGAAAAAAAATAGTATTGTTAACATCACCCAATCTTTTCTGTGATGTTCCATCACAGAAAATATGCTTGGTCCTTCTTTCGCTCATATCTCTAGGTTTCATTTGGTAGCACTCATGGGCAAGTATGATGAACTACAATTATCAGTTGCAGACATTAATATAGAAAGCATAACCTCAGTTCAGAAATGAGTATGGGAATAAATCACTTTACATGATGAATAATTAAAATATCCATTGTAAATAATGTCACTATGTCATTATGTGCTGTACAAATCTGACAAATGAATAAATAACATCGTAAATATCAGTAACCAATATAAAATAATAAAATATTCATTATAACAATATACAGTAAATTAAAAAAACATTCACAGTAAACAAACATCTATAATGAGATTACAATTAAATCATAGTTACTAGTCCTATAATCATATGTTAGCGCAACTAATAATCCAGTTCATAATAAGCTATTTATATATTAAATAACCCTCAATAATTAAAGGTACTTTGGAATTACTCAGTCTTGTGCTTTCCAGAAAATGCCTGGGTGCCAACACATATACGTCAAAGATTGCATTGAAGTCTACTGGAAAGTAGAGCAGATGTTAATACCTGCCAGCTTTCATATAGTTTAATCATTTCATGATTACAGCCAAATAATACAGTGGCAAAAAGAAAAATGTGCCTAACAGGTATAACAAAGAATTAAAGCTAGGCAGAAAGTAGAAAAGAAATATATAGTAAATCAGGAATCTAGATGGTTCTCCCTACAAGAATCTGAACTACTAATGGTCAAAGCAAATTGGCAATAATTAAGTCAGCAGAATTCAAGTTGGAAAAACAGACAAGTGAGCTCATTACACATTATTATTGAATTCTATTTATTTATTAATAATATAGAGCAATATGTTTAGGAAGGAAGGTCTTTTAGATGCTTTTAGAGATTATGGGAGCACAACCAGGGGTGGGTTCTGCCCAGCTTTACTGCCGGTTTGCCAACATGTTTACTTTTGCGCGTGTCGCATGCACAGTCCAATTAAAATTGTTCTGCGCATGCACAAAATTAAAAAACAAGATGACAGTGGCAGCAATTGGGGAACTGGTTTGGGGGCACGGCAGGTTTGGGTTGCTGCTGGTTCCAGCGACCCAGGCCGCCTTACCACCAGCCGAACCGGTCTGAACCAGTAGGAACCCACTACTGAGCACAACCTTTTTACCCATTAATCATTCCAGGCTAATTATTATTTATATGATCAATCAAAATTGGCAGCAGAGTCATTGTACAAAACAAGAATATTTCTCACAGTCCACCTTTAGAATTTTGGCTGAAGGTTTTATTCAACAGAATAGAAATTATGTCAGAGTAAATAAAGAATATCTCTAAATCCGAAATAGAAAGATGGAATGCCATCCCATCATATTATTTTTATATGTTATATACACTTTTTTACAGTAGTAATTGGCATTTGAAAAAGGATACTTTGTAAAAGAACAGAGTTTTTCTTCCAATTCAGATCTCTGTGGAATTTGTATCTCTAGTTTGAACAATTTGTTTGCTTCTCCCAATGCAAGGGTCATGCTGGAAGAAATTGCAGTTAAAATGTCTCCTGATCTCTTCAGCCCGGTGAAAGTAAGAGAAGACTGTGTGTGTGGGAAGGTCATTCCATTATGAGGTTTCTACTGGTTTACTTTGTCTTAAGAGCTGAGTTGCTAAAAATTGATAAATGCATGCTGTATTCAAAGCTCTGATTGCTTTGGAGAAGAAATTATTCGGAGTGTATGAGCCTTGTCGAAAATATATTGAAATGTGATGAACCACAGCCACTTCAGATAAAACAGGTTGGGTTATATTTTTTTTAACCATTTAAAAAGAGCAATGAATATCGTTCAGCCATCATACCAGCAGTTTCTTCCAAGTGACTGTCAAGCTAAGATTATCCATTTTTTCTTGAATATTATAACCAGAGCCTTTTTCATCTTTCAAATGCTATACTCTGATTATAAAATACAATTGGCAGTTAGACAGAAATTACTTCCTCCAAGGCACTAAAAATATGAAAATAAAATCTTAGCAGTCAATTACAGAGTATAATTTGTTGGCTTTCATGCTTGATAATCCTCCAAGACACTGAAAATTCATATATTGTTGGATAGACAATTTGGGAAGGGGAGGGAGAAACAGTCCACCACTGTAAACGTGTCTTAATCTGTGAAACACTAAAATGTCATTAAGTAGTACATTGATTATTTGTTACTTGGGATTGCTTGTTGTTTACAAGTGTTTAGTCCTTTTACTTTCTGTAAAAGTATTACCTGTACTGAAGTATTTCATTACTTCCCTTAAGTATCACGGTTGTTTATTATGAAGGAACAACCTCTTTGAAATTCAAGGGGATAAAATCTACTATAATGTGGCATGCAAAATAATAAGGATTCGGGGTGCAATCAATATTGCTTCAGTAGTGAGAAGCTCTGAAGCTACCTTTTCAGCAACCATAATGGGCTGGGACATGGAAAAAGGCAAGGGGGAGTGAAGATAGAATGGAATAGATTGGAAATTTTCCAGTTTTGCAGTTGACTGCTTCTGGCAAAGTTGTATTGGAGGCAATTTTTAACAGTTTACTCAACTAGAAGCTGTAAAAATAATTCACTTGACACAGAGGCAATTATGATAACATGAGTAATATCAGTCAAAAATGATTTGGGGGATCATTCTGGATTTTGGCACATCCTTCATCTGGAAGTAGAAGAAAGTTCCATCCCCAACATCAGCCCTTTTACAAATAAAGTGCTTTGCCCCTTGAATGGCATAGTTGCAATGTGTGGCTAGGAAGCACAAGAGCTTTGAAATGACAATATCTACAGGATCAGATAAAGCTGTTTGGTTGTACTTATCAATCTCTAATATTACTGCAAATCTATTCACCTTCAGGAAAGGAAGGAATCCTAACAATATAATAAGAAGCTAGAATAACACAGTAAAGAAGTGCAGGCAACCTCATGTACCATCCCTCAACATCATACTCACATGTTGGGGATGCACGCTTTAGAGGTTTTTGGAGGATTGGAATCATAAGAAGCAGGATTTAATTATGGCACATGAAGTCTTTTGGCTAAACGTAGCAACCTCTTTAATTCCATCCAGCCTTTTTTTGGTTGTGTGTCTATTTATGACTGGTTAGATCTGTTGGGAAGTCAAAGAAGAATATAAATTTGTTCTCGTTAATAGACATGGGAACTTTCCATGCCAGCAGTATAAAGAATGGTAGAAATATAAAGAAAAAAAATTGAAACTAGAATACTATTTTAAAAATATGGTCATGTACAGAATAGTATTGACATTTTTTAAAAATTAAAAGATAGGCAGCAAAATCGATTAGGTAAATCTCTCAGAGCAGATCTAAAGTGCCAAAGAGGACCCCCCATGGAAGAGTTGCCTGCCTATTGGAGATAAGAACAGGACAGCTTTCCCCAGAAATGTATACATGTGGGTATTATTTCTTTGTTTATTTAGGAGATACACATAAGGCTTATGTGAAAAATAGGCATCCTTTTGTAGGATGATCTGGCTATGTGCATGAAATGGGCTGTAAGAGTAATCTTGATGAACAGGAGGAACAGTCACAGTCAAGGCAAAGGTTAGACAAAAAATTTTTTCTTGAAAATAAAGGAGGGAGAGGGAAGGGAGGTACAGTCAGACTTGCAAGTTTCCTTAAAACATGGGTGTCAAACTTGTGACATCATGTTGTGACATATCGTGGGGTGGGCTTGGGTTGCACGTGATGCATCCAGCCCACCAGTTTGACACCCCTGCCTTAAATAAATAAAAGTAGTATTAGCACTGGTTTCCTAGTCTAGTCTATTTCAAAGGGCTGAATCCTGCACATCTCTTTACTTAGAGCTGCCTTAAAATGGGGGCAGGGAGACTGAACAAAGAGTAAAAAAATGCATTAAAGCAATAAAATAAGTCTATGACTTTCATCCTCACTATCATATCCTAGCTTACTTTTCCTGGTGTACTGAAATGGGTGGGGTATGTAATAGCTTTAATCCTAGGCATCAGTTTCAATGACCACAAGCAGTTTGCAGATATGACCTATAATGTAAATTATATTGATGTTTCCAGCAGCAGCTTTCTTTCAGCGAGTGATCTAATCTTATCACAAGTAGAAATAGATTTTTATTTGTATTCTGTAGAGTTATTTTCTTTGGGTCACCATTACTTATAATAGCTTCCTACCAAATCTACTTTCCTACAAAACTGCTCCATTGTTTAAATTAATAGCCTGCTTGTTCACAGTTCACTGCTGTGAATTTTTCAGCTGCACTCCCTTTTCCAGTGATAAAGTGGCTGAGCTTTGGAGATTTGTTTAGTCAAGTCAGGATGCTTGCATTGTATATTTTCAGATTTCAAGTATAGAGAATTCCTGATATGAAAAAAATAATAATTATGCATTACCCTGAAAAAAATTACAGTAAAAGATGCTTTGAGAAATGAGACCCCTACTGCTGGTTTGTTCCTTATTTCTCATGCAGGTTGCCTGTTTCTAGATTTGTATTGTTATTATTATTTCTATATACGTAATATTGCCCAACATGCGTCAAGTGTCAGATACAGAAATTCAAGCAGAGTTCGTAAAGGTATTTATTATACAAACATGTAAATTTATTTTGTTGCTTCTGATTCTCTGTAACTGAATAGGCAGCATTTCATCAGAATAGTCTGTCAGGTTCTTGGAACTCTTGTTTGTGTCATTGTTCATATTATTTTGTATTCTTTTTATCTCTTCAGTTAATTTAATTTCCCAAAGTATAGGGATCCCCCCCCCCCCCCAGTGATGTTTTTCTTTCATCTGACATGTCCAGAATGTTAAGCTCTAGCTTGCTTATTAGTACTGACTGTGTATAGTTTGGTGTTATTTCATGTAACAGTGGATCAATTATTCTTTTTACAGTCCAAGTTATTCTCAACCGTTTTCTACAGTGCCACACTTCAAAGGCATTCTGCTGCTGCTGTTTAGCCCTTTCCAGTGATCCAGTGTAGTCTATACAGTGAAAAGCATTTGAATAATCAACAAAGCAAAACTAGCCTTTTTTTTTTATTACCTTCCTTTTTTTTATTACTCTTTGAATACCAACTATGTGATTTGGGATATCTCTGCTAGTTCTAAATCCAACACATACATCTTGCAGTTGTATATATTGTTGGATTCTGAATTGCAAAATCTTTGAGTACTATCTTATTAGTGCATGAAATAGGTTCGGTTTTTTTGGTAGTGTGAGTATTTTTAAATAAATCATGTCCTTTGTTGAGTAAAAGTTTCCTTTAATTTCAGCAAATTTTCCTAAATATTTTTGTATTTCTCGTGAGTTTGCATTGCTTATTTAGATATAATAATATCTGATCTTGCTTGTCTGAGCATTTAGATGCCCAAATTTTCTTCTGCCTACATTGCCTTTTGCATTCCACTTTTCTTTAACTCTTTTCAACATATGAATGGAAAGCCATCTTGTTTGTGTTGCTTTTCTGTGTGCCTTTTGCTTTTTGTAGTCCAGGATATTTTATTTGCTTTATCATTATTAACAACTGGAATTTAAATTCAGAGTTCTCAGGCACTCTATTTATCAGGTCTAATTCTTTAAATATATTATTTACTATAATTCCACAATCATGTGATTTTTGTTGAGATTGTATGTTGTTCTACATATTTTTTTTAGCTTAATTTGTATTTTTTTTTAAAAAGAAAGAAATTCAGGACCTGAGACTTAGACAGCACCAGACCTTGTTTTTCCTGACTGAATAGAGCTTCATCATCTCTTCTTTCAGAATAGGTAGCGAATTAAATGTCACTGCAGTCTCTATGATGACGACCTTGTTTTGTCTTTCCCTTTAAGTGTAGGCATTGAATTGTCTTGTCAGGACTCTTGTTATCTCGTTTGTTTCCTTCACTAATATCAACTTTTCTCCAGATGCTATTTTATTTTTAACTTTAGCATTCCAATCACCCATAATTAGTATAATATCCTTTTGTTGTTGTTAATTGGATAAGCTGTTGTGAATTACTGTTGGGGGCATAGACTTGTTGGAATATATGCATCTCAATAATATTTTTTGGATTGACTAGGATCGAAGCTAAGACCATTCTTTCGTTTATGCTATTCAAGCATTGTTTTGTTAATAAAAATTCCAATTGAAGGATTATATCCAAGACCTTTTGTTAATAATGTCTATGCTATTTCTTTTGTGCAGGATCTGATGCTCCTCTAGTGTGAACTGACCCATTCCAGTCTGTTTCAGTTGACTTGATTTTCAGAATGTCAGTACAAGTCAGTTCTGATTTTTGTTCTTTGATAACATGAAGTTAATAGTTATTTTTCAAAAGTTACCAAAACAACAAGCGAGTGGAAACTGCCCTTTCTTTTATATAGAAAGAACGTGAAAAAATAGAGTTTTGCCAGCTTAATTCTTTATATATGTATCTTATTTGGAATTAACCATTATTAATCTTGTTTTATAACTTTATAGTCCATGTCATAAATCATGCTAATTACCGTATTTCCCCGAAAATAAGACAGGGTCTTATATTCTTTTGATTCCCGAAATAAGTACTTGGCTTTATTTTCGGGGAGATCTTATTATTTTTGAGGTGCAGGAGGCGGTGAGCATGGTCACCTCATAGCTACTGCTGTGTTGCAATATTTTCAGGGGAGGGCTTATTTTAGCACATGCACTCAAAAGCCTGATTAGGCTTATTATCCAGGGAGTCTTGTTTCGGGGGAAACATGGCAGAACATTCAAATTCTTATTCATTGGACTAATTCTTTCCAGTCTTGGCTCAGTGCGAAAGGTCTGATGTTAACCTTGATACTTGATTCTGACATTCATTCATCAATAACCAGATGTCCTTTGTCTTTATTCAAATACACAATAAACAACAATTTTACTTAAATTTGATCACTGCTCTTTGGCAGTAATCACTGGATGTTCATATCTAGTATTAAGTTGACATCATCCTGGTTATGAATGTCCACTTGGTTTTCTTGACAGAATAGCAATCACACCTAAACTTATATACCACATCACAGTGCTTTATTGCCCTCTCTAAGCTGCTTACAGAGTCTGCATATTGTCCCCAACAATCCGGGTACTCTTTTTACTGACCTCGGAAATTTGGAAAGCTGAGTCAACCTTGAGCCCTTAGAATCAAATTCCTGGAGTGAACAGTGAGTTAGCTTGTAGTACTTCATTCTAACCACTGTCTCACAACGGCTCTTTCATTTTTTCAGGGACAATATTTAGTTAGTTGTCTCAGATTTAGTTAGTTGTCTCATAGTTAACTTGTTTGGCATGGATGACCCATGTGGGTAAGTACTCTTATAGTTCATTAGGATGCACAAGCCTCTTCACAATGACAATGATCCATGACAAGGAAACCTAATATATTTGTATTTATACATATTCATACAAACAGACATTTCCAAGACAAATTAAAAAAAAACAACAGGATAACGTTAGCTGAAAATACAATAACATATAAAATCCATACACAAAAATCACTCACAGAATTTAGAACATTTTTATTTATTTATTTATTTATTTACAGTGGTACCTTGTTACTTAATTTCTTTGAAACTCATTGAATTTGGTACTCAAACTTATTCTGATGTGAACATTTTGTCCCAGTACTCATTGTTTGTTTGGTACTCCATACACAGGCTTAAACTTGTTAGTGTTGGCTGCCTGGTGTCTCACTCTGTTATTCCTTATGGGGAAAAATGTTTGGTAGTCATTATTTTTAGTACTCACATGCCTCCTGAGACCAATTAATGAAGACTACCAAGGTACCATTGTATTTTATTTGCTATCCATCACACCATCATCGGACTCTAGGTGGCTTATAACATGATAAAAAAACGTCTGGAAGACTAGGATCTCATCTTGAGAGGCACAAAGTTCCAGAGCCTGGGGGTTATAGTAGAAAGTCCTCTTTTCCTGAACCCACCAGGCAGAATTCTTTAACCCAACAAGTTTCCACTAAATGCATCCAACTCATAAAAATTTTGTATAGTGTTCAGAAAAATAGACTAGAGTAGAGTAGAGTAGAATAATAATAATAATAATAATAATAATAATAATAATAATAATAATAATAATAATAATAATAATAATAATTTAATTTGTAGACCTCTCCCTCTCCCCGAAGGGACTCGAATAGAATAGAATAGAATTCTTTATTGGCCAAGTATGATTGGATACATAAGAAATTTGTCTCTGGTGTATAAGCTCTCAGTCTACATACAACAAAGTAGTGTAATCATAAGATACCAAAAGGAGAAGGTAATAGAGAAGATGAGAAGGATGGTGGTCATACAGCCATACTACATGGATAAATATTCTTAGTCATAAGACAATATTGTGGTAATCAGGTGTTCAGCCAATTGATGGCACAAGAAAAAAAAAGTCTTGCTTTGTAAAATCCAGTTGTATTGTTATGAAGTTTGAGAGAAATAAATAATTTTTACTCTGTTGTTTTGGTCTTTAACATATGTGCAGAAACACATATGTACAGAAACACACATACATACACATTACAAATATGTAGTAGTCCGGAATGTACAGTGAATCCCTCACATTTTTATAACACACTTCAGTGAAAGAGTGCACTGTATTCCTGCTATAGAAAAAGATTGCACATTTATGAATGCCATCTCTTTCATACTGACTGAGGATGTGAAAAGTTTCTGCATCATGAGCAGAGCTTTCATGGTAAATAAAGAAATGTCAAGTTGCCCTTTAAACCTAAAACAGGATGACTTGGTATATTACGATTTATAACAATAATTTTATAACTTTCTGAGATTTATAGGGATGACATTTGAAAGACTCAACAACTGGAACAAAAGTCACAAAATACAATAGCTGCCCCAAAAACATCTGCTGGGCTACTAATCTATGTATTTTAAGGCAAATGACATCTTCATTAAATGCTTTGGAGAATGTCTTTTGGGACTAGTGTTGTCAGGCCCGCATCCAGTTGGTGTTGTAAAAAGTGTAAGTTTTGTAGGTCTACTTTCCTCTTGTTCTTTTAGAGCATGGCTTCTTTATTTTTATTTTACTTATTTACTTTTAGTTGTTCTTTTGGAATATAGGTGTCATCAAAGAACAGGGATTACTTTGATTTCTTTTAGAAAGTTTGTTGGCAAAAAGAAGGTGCTCTAACAAATCAGCATTAATACTTAGTTAATTTATGTTTGTTTCAGAACATACCAAATTTTATGTTTTCTCCAGGGTTTTTTTTGTGTTGATTTTTTTTTACATTTAGCATAATTCAGAGAGAGTTACATTCTAGTGGAAAAAAAACCTGTATCTTAGAAAGTGCATCAATCTGAATTTATTGAAATGTTTCTGTGCAATATGTGCAGTATGTTGTAATTATAGGCGCTTCTAATGGGAGATTCTATATAACTGTATTAAAATAATATCTTGCACCTATCCCAGGTCCTTTGAAAACACTTAGTAGGTGATAAAAATGTCCAAATAGGTCTTTTGAAAATATAGCTGACTTTGCAAGAAACCATAACAATAATAAGAAGTTTGAATAGTGGATGTGGCAGTAGTAGAATACAAAAGAAAGAACTGGATAAAAATCACAAAAAAGAAAGGCATGCAAATAGAAGTAGAACAATTATGACAAAAGAAAGCAAAGATAATACCAAAAGTGATAGATTTGCTTTGGATACAATCCTGGAACAACAAATGATTGAAGTGTTGTGTGTGAATAACATCTGTATATAGGAGTTTCCTTCCATTTTGTGGTCAATGCAGCCCATTTGGTCATTCCATCCCAACTGATAGCAAATTCTGAGCTAGACATATTTTCCTCTTAATTTTATTTTTATACTTAAAACAATTTTTGGGAGACTTGGAGTTTTTTCTTTGCTTCCCCCCACCTATTTAAATTTTTCCCTAGTCCAACTACTTTACCTGATAAACTCACCCACTAACCTTGATGGCAACAACAGCTTTAGTAAGTACAACTTTATACCCGCCAGGGATTCTCAGTCTGACTGTCAAATAGAGGAATCCATGGGTGGGTTCTATGATACCAAGGGAGCAAGAGACCAAATAAATTGTCTGCTTCGGCACTGAACAATTGGTCTGAAATAAGCCTCAAAATTCATGGTATGGTTTTGTGAAGGACTCTTATCACCTAGTTATTGCAATTAGTCATTCTACGGTCTTGTGGTTTAAGTTTGGCATTTACCTACACTAGCCAACAATTCATAGAAAACCATAATAATTTGGTGTAATAATAAACCATAATTTTTTTCAGATATGGAAGAAGGGAGGGTGATCCATTTTTAAAATATCAGCCTATCTGCATTATGAAGGCATGTGCAGTCTTTTAAAAATATTTTATTAAAACTTTTAAAGTAAATAAAAACTAATTTGATTTTAATTTCCGTTTGATAATTTTCCAATAGGTCCCACTATGTCAACTATTTATCTGTCATTTATTTGCTATAATATGCTTTTTGAGGTGAGATCCATAAAGGTGGTTTTTAGATTTATATCTATTCCATATTTTCAATATGCACATCTAATAAAATGATTTTTGAAGTCAAAATTAACTTTAACTTTATTATATCATTAACCCCATGCCATCCACACCTCAGATCATAATCTTCTAATTGTAAAAGCCTCCTATTTCTCAGCAACATCCATTCTTTTATCCAGACCAAAGAACAAGCAGAAAAATACATGATTTTTAGAAATTTCTACAATTCATTCTGGATTATCTAAACATCTGGAATTTTTATCAAGTGCTCCTGGTCATCCCAGAAAAATAACTAATTAGAATCTGATGGATGACATTTTTACTCCTCTTTTTTATTTCACTAGCAGACAATAGTATTTATCAACAAGCTTATATAAATATTACTACAAACTGTATTTTTGTATTCAGAACATATTCAGCAAGATTCTGTAAATCCTATTTTGAAATAAAGAATAAAACTCTAGTTCGTTATTCTAGAGCAATAGAATTCAGAGGAAAACTATTCACAACTGCATGTCTTCTTATAATTAATTTTATTACTGTCAGTGTTTCTCACTGTCAGCTCTTTATTGTAATTATGGGAAAATATGACAAGCATTATTGGAGAGTATTAGGCTGAAGAAAATTGAATTCTAATACGATAACAAATATTGGTACAATCATAGGATGCTTTAATTACAAAGGAAAATTTATTTTCTAAAGAGTTACTAAGACTGAACAAATATGAAATATAGCAGTCATTTTGGCATCTTAATTTGTTTCGTATGAAAATGACCCTGGTTTGCTCTTGAATATTGATTTCCAAGTGCCATTTGCCATGTTGTGTAAGTAAAAGTTCATCGGGGAAAATGCTGTAGCATTTACTCTTGAGAGAAACACGGATATGCCAAGAATCTCTTAAGTGTGCTTCTGTCTATCTTCTTTGCCTATGCATTAATGCAAATCCTTCCTGCATTGCAGATTTTGAAAACAGAATGGTTTGAGGGAGTGTTCCATTTGGTCTAGACATTTGCAGGAGAAACAATAGCCTTGAGTGGTAATTGTAACAAAGAATTATTTTCTGTCCAGTTTTGCCTTCTTTCTTAAAACCTCTTTTTTTTAAAAAATTGCAATACTTTGAATTCAGTGAAGTATATATTTTGTATATATTTTGTTTCTGTGTTCAAATGCTCACACATTTCATAAGATAAGTTAAGACTGGCCTGATAAAGCCAAGACTCACAGGCAGATTTTCAGAAGTCAAAAAAGGTATTTTTGGAATTTTGCCTGCAGAAGAAGCTTGGAGAAATAAATGCAAAAAAGGGAGACATGCCTGGATAGGATTCTATGACAATTTTAGATAAAATAAAAAATATGTCAATTTAATGAATAATCTGGAACACAAGATGCCATTGCATTATGAATCCATATATTCATACATATACTGTTTCCTTTCAGAATACTCCTTCAGTGTATTGAAAAATTCACATATGCTGGATAGACAATTTGGGAAAGGGATGGGGGAGGAGTCCCCCATTGTACACTGTACATCTGTAAAACACTAAAATTTCATTAAGTGGCATATTGATAATTTTCTGTTTAGGATTGCTTGCTGTCTACAATTTTGCACTTGAACTTTCTGTAAAAATGTTTACTGTACTGAAGTATTTCATTCCTGTCAGTACATATGACAGTTGTTTATTATGAAGGAAAAAGTGGATCAATTTTCAAGCAGAGAAATATCAACTAGGGACCATGTACAGCCTGCTAATAAATTGGGAGCTCTATATCACATCATGCACATTTTTAGATACTATTTCCCTTAGACTGATACTATTTCACTATGTCCTAAATTTGTCCTTATCGAAGAATAGGCTTATTTATGTAAGTTTAGCCTAATTCTAACTTACCATCTTTTCTAATGATGAGAATAGAACTGTCATGCACAGTGCTGCCAACCATATCCATGGTAAGACTTTTTGAGTGCTTTGAAGTCAGTCAACTTTTTCCTTAGGGCTGAGAGAAAGTGACTGCCCAAAAGTTATACAGCTGACTTTGGGTTTAAGGCAGGACTAAAATTACAGTCTTGTGATTTGTAGTCTGGTGCTTTTAATTATCACACCAGACTCTCAAGATGTTATTATTACATATCATAATTAGTTCTATAATAATTCTACAAACCATGAACTTTACAAATTACCTTCATATATATATATATATATATATAAACCTACTTGTTTTAACATGTTTGTTTTGGCAGCCAAGGACCACAGGGTACAATGATAATATCACAATGCCACCTAAATAAAAAAAGGCGAGGAAAAACCAATTCCTTGTGAGTTTGGGAAGAATATTGCTACATCATTTCTTTTCTTCCATGACCATTTTGACATGAATGTGGAAATCACCTGATGAAAACAACAGAACCAAATAAATCACATAATGGTGAACAGAAGTTAGAGAAGTGCAGCCCAGATGCAGATTGTAGAAAAGACCCTACCTTATTGGTGGGAAATATTCAGTTTAAATTTAGAAAAATAATGGGAAAAAAGTGTACTAGCAAGATTTGACTTGGAGAAGATTCGGTCAAAACATAACAGTTGTGTAAGGAATAGATTCCATATATGAAAAATATATTCACATATATGAAAAAGATACTGGGGAGCTATGAGAAGAGATAAGAGAGTGAAAAATGTTTAGGCCATAAACTGTAACTCCCTGCTCTATGCAAGCATTCAAATTAAAATATCCCTGATATATATATCCATTAGAAAGGGGAGCCATAAATTCTCTGACCAGTTAGTGCCATTATCATACTTCTACTGTTAAAAAATCATTCCTAATATTCAGTCAAAATCTCTTTATCCATAACTAAAACCCATTGTAATACAGCCATGCTTTGGAACAATGAGTATCTAAAAGGAAAAAAAAATGTTGAACTTTTCCACCTGAATCCTGTTACATAATTGAGAAATTATATCTTAAAACCCCTCGGTTTTTTCATTACTAAGAAACATGTCGCTTCTTAAGATCGGTCTTAGTTTCTAGTTCCCTCATCAACTTCATTGGCTTTTTTCTGAAGCATTTTGGTAAAACTCCCCTTGATCAAAAAGCTTCTTAAGTATAGATTCCAGTATACGCTGGGTAAAGCTTGAAAAAGGTAGAAAAAAATGAAACTAGATCCCATAATTAGAAAGGACTGTACCTAGAAAACAAAATAATGTTTGTGCACATCAAACTAACCTGAACTGAGACTCCATTATTAAAATTATTTTGTTTTCACACACTGCCTTTTGTAATATTGTAAAGTTGCAAATATCTGATAGAAGTACATTCATTCTGAACATTTTTCAGGTTTTTTTATTTCAGATTAAGATCAACATTTGCATCATTTCTTTCACCTTCGCTTCTGAGAGCCAAGAATATTTATGACAGATCTTTAATTGCTACATGCCTTTGGACTATTCTTTGGGAATTATATTTCAGATTCCTGTCAGCGTACCTGTTTGTCCACAACTCCTGTTTCATTAAATATCAACAGTACAGCAACCGACATAGCAGGGAAACAAATTCTAATTTTATTTGAAAGGTTTTTGTGGGGAAATCTCTCTGGAAAATGAATTCATGATCACTTTTAAGAAAAACTAAAGTTAACAAGTCTAGAATATAACAAAAGGAAGGATGACGATAGGTATTTTTTCTTTTTCAGTGCTTGCCAGTTTTCTAATAATTTAAATGTAACAGAGTTGGAAGGGACCTTGGGGGTCATCTAGTCCAAACCCCCTGCTCATGCAGGAGACCTATACTAGGGATTCGAACCCCAAACTGCAGACCTTTCTGATTGATGAGCTCAGCGTCTTAGCCACTGAGCCACCATTTTCAGTTTACAAAATAAAGATACTTTTTCAAATGTATTTTATAGAAGAAATTTATAACAAGGACAATCAAATCCTTAAACATTTTCTTCAATATTTATTTGAGGGATTTTATAGCAAGGAGATTTTGCTATCTAAGCACAACACAGTACAACTAAAGATGATTTGTTAATCAGTCATAATTAAATTCACAACATGGTTAAAATGCACTCCATATTCTAAACCAGAAAACATTAACATTAAGCATTATTAAATATTTTGAGGCATTCAGCCTCCATTAAAAGGGAAGGCTTATCATGAGGCTTAATGTTTTCAAGGGACACAGATATTGGCATTGTCCATATCCAGTGTGAAGATGGAATCTCATGTGTACGAGTTGAATTTGGCATGGTTAGAGTAAGTCAAGTTCGGCCTGTTAAACTGAGGTCATAAAAGTCAAGATTATGTCTGGCTGAAACTTTCAATAAACAATAAAGTTATGGCTGTAGAAGAATGGAGGCAGCTAAAACTGTAGATAGTTGAGTATCTCTTCCATGTGTCAGTGATAATATTTTTTAAAAGCCCTTGCCTATTTATAGTCAATAACTTACGAGCAGTTGGGGAGGTAAAACTGTGTGTTGGGGATTCATTTTGTGAGTTTGCACATATTTTCTAACAGAAGGATAAAGGAAAATATACAACAATTCTCAGCATGTAGAGGTTTGGAACTCGTCTTTCTCCATGTTTTATTTGGCAATAGACCAGTGGTCACAGTAGCTCTTCCTGGCCTTTGCATCAACCAGAACAGTGCCATACTGTTCAGTTCTTGGCACAGGATTTTAGCTACTCTGAAATGAAGAGCAGAAAGATTAGCTCCTAACTGTAGAACATCTGGAATTGTTGTTCATATATCAAATATCTGCTTCCAGTGCTGGTAGAACATATGTGGGAAGATAGATACATGAACTGTTTATATGAAAGTGTCATTTGTGCATAAGATTAGAAATTTGGCAGTTATGCCTCAGACCATAAACATCAATCGTTTCTTCTTCTTCTTTAACTTCCAAATTAACGATACATATCCTGTTAACTATGTTGGAAATGTATGGGGACATCAATTTGTTTGAATCAGAATTATGGTTGGGCACATGTAGGATTCCGCCTTGATTTCTCAAGTATTGGCAGCTTCAATTTTTCATGTCTTCTCTTATTTATAAAGGCACTTCTCTCCAAGAGAAATGTTTCCTGATAGTCTTTATGTGCAACATGTGCTTGTAAATATAAATATTTAGATGAAAGTTTAGTTCAAAGGCAGGCAGCTGAGACATTTCATTGTGCCCTCATCCCCAGTGTTTCCCTGTTGAATGTTCTCATACAAAACAATTCACCTCTTTCCACTTCATTAAAATGATCTCACCAAACTTAAGTAATTTGAAACCAGCCATTAGTTTACAACTCAATGAAGCTATTGCATCAAATGATGGGACACATTTCTCTGCTCCACAACACAGGTGGTATTCAGTCATTCAGATGAACCAGTAGCCCCAACAATCAGTTGCCCCCGCCTACCTGCCCCCTTCCTATCCTGTCCTTTATTCCTGCTTTCTAGCTCATCTCAATTGCGTAGTACAGCTGATTTCACCCCCCCCCTCGCTGTTCTACTTACCCTTGCTGATGTGGAATGTAAGGAGCTGAGCTTCTAAATTCTCCATTTTCACTGCTGTGTGTAAGCGCTTTAGGCGCACATGCCGGGATGCTTCTGTGCATGCGCAAGCACAAGCAAACCAGTAGTAAAAAAATGGAAACCCACCACTGGTGTGGATGCACAAAGCGCACATTCACTGAACCAGTTGTTAAATCAGCAGCATCCCACCACTGCTTTACATGTTAATATTAAGGATTATCTCTGGTACAGAAGAGAATCACAAAGTCCTGAAATATCAACATCATGGGATTTAAGTCAAGATGGTATTGCCACAAGACAAGGGCATTCTAGGCATTGTGTGGTCATAAATATGCTCTTACCTCAATAAGTGTGCAGGATGTTTTTTGGAAAAGGAAAAATAAATGCTCCAGCCAACTCATTCTTTTAGTGAGGTAACTCCAGTTCTCTTGCAATCCTCAGTCCTTATAAATTATTTTAAGGAAAAGACATTTCTAGGATCCATCCCTTCATGAATTTCAGTGGAGAGTAATACTGAAATTTGCTTCCAATTGAAATTTTTCCAGGGTAAAATTCCTTTTGCTGATGGAGTTAACAACTAATAAAATAGAAGTAATAAGTTAATTCTCCTTCCAGTAAAGTTATATTTCTTCTCTTCATTCATTCCAGTAAAATCTCTGAATGGTTTACAAGAAAATCAAAATACTGTATGTACACATACACGATGGCAATTTCAGAGCATTTCCACACAAGCAATTTAATGACATCATTCAGTCATTGCTGAATGAAGAGTCTTCATATCATCACAACAATGCCAAGGTCATAAATCACCAGTAAAGTAATGCTCTCAATAAAAGCCTGAATAGAATGACAAAAATTGTAAGGGAATTAATCAGTGGAACAGCTTGCCTCCAGAAGTTGTGAATGCCCCAACACTGCAAGTCTTCAAGAAGATGTTGGATAGCCATTTGTCTGAAATGGTATAGGGTTTCCTGCCTAGGCAGGGAGTTGGACTAGATGATCTCCAAGGTCCCTTCCAACTCTGCTATTGTATTGTATAGTCAAAACCATGAAATTAAAAATCTTTCCAGAAGGTGAAGGGGGAAGAGATGGATTCAGAGAAGTCCCTCAAAAGAAATACTCATTGCATTCATGCTGAAGAAGACTTTTCATTTGGGTTTTGGTATCATTTGAAGTCTAATCAACCAATTTCATTGTATACAGCCAATTTTGTTGTATACATGATGTACAATGACAATAAAGGCTATACTATACTATGACGTACCTTACAAAATGCTTTCAGATCCTAGTTTAAAACAGCTAATGTCCAAATCCAACCCATATTAGAACTTCTTTTTCTTTTTCTTTGTTTCAGATCCTGCAATTGTGAATGGAGTTTACTGGTCTGAATCATTAAACAAAGTGTTTGTTGACAACTTTGGCCATGACCCTTCCCTTATATGGCAGTACTTTGGAAGTGCAAAGGGATTTTTCAGGCAGTATCCAGGTAAGACAAAAAATGCATGTGCTTCTTTTCTGTCCTACTCCTGTTACATGCATTTATTTGCTGTGCTTAAAAGAGTAGCAGCAGTCAGTTACTTATGGCATTGGGCAATATAGGCATTGGTAGAAGTACTGTATTTTTCAGAGTATAAGATACACTTCCCCGCCTAAAAGAAGGTGAAAATTTGAGTTCATCTTATACTCTGAATGTAGCCCTGCCCACCCATTAGCCCCCACCCTTCAGCCTCCGTGCATCCTCTTCCTAGCTGCAGATATTGCCACAGACAATTGCTTGCGTTTTTGGACTCCATGCTTCACGTTTATAGCCTACAAACACTCCGTTTGAGAGCCATTCAAGGCTGCGGGGATCGCCAGAGCACATCGCCACTGATCGCCGTCTCCGTGCATCGTGTTTTCAGCTTCTGTGCATCGCATTTTATGCCTCTGCACACCCCATTTTTGGCCTCTGTGTGTTCCATTTTCGGCCGGCGATTGCGCACGCTCACAACCAATGAACTAATGTGCTGAAGCTGACCAGGCTAAGGACGCTAGCCAGATGAATGGTAGTCAGAGGCAGAATCCCTCCCCCTCATTTTCCTCCCCAAATACTAAGGTGCATCTTATAATCCGGACTGCCTTATTCTCCAAAAAATATGGTATTTCACTATCATAATAAATTAATTCTGTTTGGAAAAGAGTGAAGAAACACAACCTAAACAAGTGAAGGAGTTTTAATATCTTTCAGTGGCCCTTTTTTTTTTTTTACTTTTTTTTTTCTTTTACTACCAAGTCTGTCTGAAAACAGCAAACTTCCTTATTTTTCTTGGTGGAAACAGCTGAAACCCTTAGGACAGATCCCCTGCTGTAACAGTATTTGAATGTTTAATAGAGAGGAAGTTTTAATTTTGCTTAGGAGTTTAGAAAACATGACTTAAGGCTGCAGTAGTGCTGACTCCACAGCTGTGACAATAAAAGCTCATAACTAAAAATAATATTTTAAAGGGAGCATTTTAGAGGGGCTTAACTGTTTCCTCGTTTTTATACATAATCTTAAATGTTACCATGCCATTTCTTCTCTGCTGCCAAATAATGATTTTGCTAACTAGTTAAATCAGTCAGTTTCCCTCTTTTGCTGATTTCTGCTGGAAGCTTTGGCAGCCTAAGGATACTGTAATACGGGTAGAAGAACTTTGTCCATAGGTAGCTTGAGTGGAATTTTTACCTCTTTCTGTTTCTAGTAGTAATTTCAAAGGAGGGAATGTCGTAAATTAAGAACATATTTGTAAAATATTGTTTTGCTTTTATTCAAAATAATATACTGTATGCCCTGTGAATACCTAGGTTTATTGGAATGGGAGCCCAACCTTTTAAAGTTGAAAATGTCGACAGTCATTGCATTTTAGCACAATTACTAATACATTGCTGCAGTATAATTAGCCTTAATAATTTAAGGAGAACAAATCAAATAAATAGATGAAATACTGTGCATGTTGAAATACCATATAATAAATAAATCTATCTTCTTTATATAAATAAAAATGTAACAAGAGTTTGTTCAAAACCGCTAATCTCCAAAAGTACTGCACCGATCGCTTCCAAATTTTCACACAATGTTCCTTTCAAGTACGGCACCACTGATATATATAGATTGTGTAGATGTCACACCTGTGCCAGGTACACGTAACTGAAATGTAAAAAATGTAGGTAGATGGATACAGAGAGAGCAGTTAGCCACAGGATGACATAATACAAAATATCATATTAACTACTGTATTTCAAGGAGAAATACAGTAGTTAGGTAGGTAGGCAGCTATAGGGATAGAGAGAGGGAGGGAGAAATGCAGTAGGTAGGTACGTAGGTAGGTAGGTAGGTAGAGGGATAGAGAGAGAGAGAGGGAGAAATACAGTAGGTAGGTAGGTAGGTAGATGGATAGAGAGAGAGGGGGAGAAAAACAGTAGGTAGGTAGGTAGATAGGTAGGTAAAGGGATAGAAAGAGAAGGGAAAATTCCACCCTCGGGTTGTGTCCCTCCTGACTGGGCCACAGCAATGCGTGGCCGGGAACGGCTAGTATGGTATAAATAATTTATTAGCAATGGAAATGATCCAGTCAAAGATAAAAATATTTCATATGATTGGTACTCCCAGGGTAGCTTTCTTAGGATTGGATTCTACTTGCATCATAGTTAGGAAAAAAATATTTTGATTTTTATCTTATTTTAAATTTTGATTAAAAGTACAATGATCAACTATACAATGAGAATAAAGAGAATTAAAGAATAAAAAAAAATCAGAAAGGAAATAGCATACAAAACAACTATTCTCACGTGGTTTCTGAATAGAATTTAATGGAATGATATAACATTTTAAATGTATCTATTCATTATTGCTGTCCCAAAGAAAGATCTTTGTATACATGGCGATACTCTATTAGGAGTTGTGTGCTTATTAAAGCTTAAATGTGAATAAAATAGTCTTTAAATAATATTTTAGACCTTTATTTAAATAATATTGTAGACCTTTTTTTAAAAAAATAATAATTTTCAACAAATAATGTTTCTTACATTTTTAAACAATATTGATCTAGTGTAAGACATACTTTTCACAATGGTACTGTACAGTGGTGAGATTCACTTTGCCTTTGCTACTGGTTCGCAAATGTGAGTGTGCTCAAACTTGTGCTTACTACACTCACACGTGCCACATTCTGTGCATGCACACCGCCTTCTGCGCATACGGAGAAGGTTGTGCATTACATTGGGTGGATGGGCGGAGCCACCAGCAGCCACCACTACCGCTTTACCCAAACCGTTAAGAATCAGCAAAATACCACCACTAGTAGAGTAACTGTAACAGCTGATAAGAAATTAATTGATTTATTGTATTGTGTTATTTTCTAGCTCCCTTAATGGTCAATAAAGCTATAACAGCATTAATTAATAAAGTCTGTTGTGTATCTGTTCTTGTTTTAAAACATTTTGACCAAAATCAAAATTAATTATTGCCAGCAGACATAAATATATAGGTACTGATTTCATTTGTTGTATTGGCTTTTCCAGTGGTTTTAAGGTGGTATAATGCTTTTGATTTTCTCCTAATTAATTTATATATAGCGTTCGTTCTGAAACTGATACATATCTATTTGTCAACAATGTGTGGGTTGATGAAAGGAGAGAAATTCCTCTTCTCTTTGATTCTTGCCCTGGCAGGATTTAAGCAATCTTAGAAACATTAGTATCAGAGCTGTTGGAAAAGGATGGAACAACAGCTCCAGTGATTAAAATTAAATATCTTTGAAGACAACAGGGTTTACTTTCAATTCGGCTTGACAACCAGGTCAATACATTAAAAAAGAACAATTTCAAGGAAGAAAAACATACATTGGGAGTTTTAATGGTGTAATATTCTGAGATTATGTTATCAACTGGTTTTAAATTGAATTAGGTTTTAATAATGGGGTTTTAAATTGGTTTTAGCACAGGGTTGGGTTAATTTAATAAGCTTTTAGAATATTTATGACATATTTATTATTTGTATTTGTTATATGCGTATTTTATCTTTCCTGTGCACCGCCCCGAGTCCCTTCTGGGAGAGTGGCACGGTATATAAATTTAATAAAAGTAAAGTAAAAGTAAAATAATATTGTTTTCCACTCCAGGAATTAAATGGGAGCCAGATGAAAATGGAGTCATTGCGTTTGATTGCAGAAATCGAAAATGGTAGGTCATGATTATGAATTTCAGAAAAGTTAAGCGAATAGATATGGCCACTGTGTATACATGTTCAAGCTGTGCCCTGCACTAGGATGACACAAATAGCAAAAGGCAGGGAGTCAGTGGCACTTGTGTTTCTGGGCAAAAGAACAAAAAGTGAGTAATCACCTGGTAGGTGGGATCTTGACAAACATGTCATGGCTGACTTGTAACAGGAGAAAGGTTGCTCACATAGACTCCTCCCTTCCCCCATTGCAGGGATGCCTTTTCCTAATTTCCTAATGTCCTGTATTGGTTAGCAGTGGCCCTGAATGTGGATCCCAATGAATTCAATGTACATTCTTCCCTACTTCTCTTCTCCTGTCACCCAGGTATATTCAGGCAGCCACTTCTCCTAAAGATGTTGTCATTTTAGTTGATGTTAGTGGCAGCATGAAAGGACTTCGCTTGACTATTGCAAAACAAACAGTATCTTCCATTTTGGATACCCTTGGAGATGATGACTTTTTTAATATAATTGCTGTGAGTATCTCTGTCTTCTTTTCCTTATTAAGTTGTTCTTTTATCATTGATATTGTTCTGTGGTTCTTTGTTCATAAGCACATCCTTAAAAATGTTATACTCAGGGTAGCTTGTAACATTGCACAACTATAGTTTTCACCAAAACAATAATTAAAAGGTTTAATATACAACAGGCAATTTATATATATCAAAATATTTCAGAGTTGGAAGAATAAATATGTCATTGCCTGGAGCTTAACAGATAAATAAAGAAATATCTTAGCAAATTCAATTCACCAAAGAAACTGTATATACAAATATTATTTTATTAGTCCAAAGCTGGCAGATTATTGTTAGCCTCTTGTGTCAAAGCAAAAACCAGATCTTCTATGTGATAGTGATCAAAGGCAGTTTGAGCATACATATCCACTAGTGGAAGACTTAACTATAGAAAAGTGAATTGCTTTACATCTGATAATCATGAAAAGGGAAACATGGGATCATTTCATAATATGAAATCACTACAGATAGAATTATAGGAAGAAACACAATATAACTTTGTATATCAGTTGAATAAAGGTTCTAACTGTTATTCTAACAGACCAACTCTGCACTTAAAACAGGAAGCGATAAGAAGTAACATAAATCCTTGTGTGAATTCTCCTGTAAATTAGTCATTAACAGGTACAGATTGGCTTAATAATAAATATTCCAGTTTTAAGGATACTGGAATAGTATCCTTGAGAGGTCCAGGAATATCTCTGCTTGTACAGAACACTACATTCATAAGTTGCTGAACTTATAGTAATGGAAACTTGTTCTGTGGATAGTCAAGTACTCCAAGGATCTAATAATAATAATAATAATAATAATAATAGTTGAATTTATTAACCGCTCCCTCTCCCCACAGGGACTCGGGGCGGTGCACAGGGAGAATAAAAGCAATAAATATATAAAATACATAACAATTTAAAACAGATTAAATTAATTCCTGTGCTAAAATCCCATTAACTAAAATCCCCACTAAATATAAATATACATTTAAAAACCCATAGAGAGAGAGACTACCCTAGGCCGGCCAGGCGGAAAAGATGAGTCTTCAATTTCAGGCGGAAGGAGCGGAGGTCCGTGGTCGTTCTAATACCGGGGGGAAGGTCGTTCCAGGGGGCCGGGCCCGCCACAGAGAGAGCCCTTCCCCTGGGCGTCGCCCGCTGAAAAAGTCTAGTGGACGGCACCCGGAGAAGTTCCTCTCTGTGGGAGCGAATCGGCCGTGAGGATGTGTGAGGCAGGATCCGATCCCGCAGATAGCTAGGTCCCGAGCCATGGAGTGCTTTAAAGATGATAACTAACACCTTGCCATCTCTAAGGTCAAAGGCAAGGTTCAGTGCCTCTCTGAGTGATGAGGCTTTCAAAATTGTTGCAGGCTCAAAGTAGGCAAGGTCAGAAGAAATCATTTATGAGAATCCTCACCTGAGGTTGTTCAGTTCCACTTCCATCAGTACTTGGTCACTGAGACCGAGAAGGTCGAAGTAAGAATTGAACATCAAATGTCCTTCAAGGCTAGAATCTTTAGTTCAGTTTATAAGGGATAATCTTATCCCTTATACTTAGTATTTAGAATTGATGTGAAACAAATTATTTAAAAAATTAAAAAGCAACATATATTTTCATAATACTTTTTTGAACTACTTGTTTGGATTGGAAGCTCTTATTAAAATAAGTTTTAATTCTTGGTCCACAATGACATATTTTCTTAATATGTTTCTACAATCTTAAATCGATTATGCACATTGCTATGTTATGGAGTAGCTTAAGAATCCAAATATTTAGAGATAGTAATCTGTAGTAGCAAATATATATTACTACTCTATAATTAGTGGAAATTTGCTTTTAGAATCCTGTAGAACACATCTATTTTCTCAGATAGGAAACATAAAAATGTGTGTCATATGTATCATCATAGTGTCCTTATTCATCTATAGTTAATAATTATGTTTATTAGTGGAAGTTCACAATTTAGGAAATCACAATATATGTCTGAAATAAATTTCTCAATCCACCACATCCAGTTTTGGTTCTAACAACAGCTTATCAATTGTCTGTGAATTCAGATCAACGAATAATTTTCAATTTCTGTCATTGGCTATCATTGAAATCCATTTGCAAGCTGGTTCCAGATCTCTCGTGTTCAGTCATAAAATTACATATTGTTAGATAAACATCAATTCAAATATAATCTTCATTTAAGAAAACCCTGGTTGGTTTACCCCTAAACCCAGCTACATTGGCTTCTTGCTACATATGCCTTAATAATATAAAATGCTGCCATCCAAAACATTCTGGGGGTTTTATCGGACCCAACTTAGAGTGGTTATACACATAGCCAAATTAATATTAGAAGCAAAACTGTAGTGGAAGATTTATTATTTAATAGTGCATAGAAGACATTTTTGCACTTCTGCATAGGAACTTCTAGACAAAGGTGTGGTGTGGGTTTGGACACAAATCTTGGTTTTATGGAATTGATTCTGTCATTTCTGTATGAAATTGGGACCAGCAATTTTGTAACTATCCAACACTGTAATAAAGTGTGACATCACATGTTTGCATTTATGATAGCAGTTGCAGTAATCCCAGTTATCTCTATGAGGCAAATCCTGCACAGTTGAAGTGGCATGTAGTCACATGATTGCCATTTGAGGCTTCTTGTTTTCTTCTCCATTGACTGGCAGGATAATGAAATTGCAAGCCAGCTGCCAAGTGCCCAAATTGTGATTACATGACCATGGGCACACTGCAGTGGCTGTATTGTACCCATTGTAAATATCCATTGCTCAACACCATTGTAACTCTGAATGGTCACTGAACAAGTAGTCTTTCAACAAGGATTACTTGTATATATGCATCATACATTTGTTTACTAGTCTCCTAGTGGACATTTTTATGTCACATTTCTGAGAGCTGAAACAGATGCAGATTTCTATTATCTATATACTGTATTGCTAAAATTCTCATTTAATTGGATGAAATAGTGCATCATATGACAACATTTTTTGAATCAAAGAACCTTAAATTGACACCCCCTAACTCAGGGGTGTCAAACTGGCAGCTCGTGGGCCGGATGCATCAAGGGCAGGCCACCCCAGCGCCGCAAATTGGGAAAACATCACAAAATGTCACTTGACAGTAATGTGACACAGCGAGTTTAACACCATGGACTAACTGGATAATGTCCAAAATCTGGGACCCATGATTCTTGAGGAAATAAAATTTGAGAAAGTTGTTCTTGTTTCAGTGTTATTGGCTGCTACTATGCTTTTGCTGTGGTCACATGATCTTCATTTTCAACATTCTGTGATAATTTCCCAGCCTATCTTGCAATCCCTTAGTCCCTTCCCCCACTTAGCAGTCGGAAGGAAGGGAAGGGAGGAAGGAATCCCTGAATGCTTTTCCTGGCCCATGCCCCCCCCCCACATTCTCCCTCAACCTGTGTCACTTCACTACTTGTTTTCTCCAACCCATACCCACGTGCCCTCCTTGACCCATGCAATATCTCTTCTGCAACCCTACATGTCTTGCCTGACCTGTGCTACTCCTGCAGGCCTTCCCTGTGGCGTCTCTTTCATTTTCCACATGCACCCTTCTAGACTCACACCATCAGTCATGCATCATCCCTGACCAGCATGGCACCTTTTTTGACCAAACCAATCTCCTAGCCCACTTCCCCCCCCCCCCCATGTACTCTTCTTAACCTACACTGCGTCTCTGCATGCACCTTTCATGCAGCCCCAGGTCTCCTTCCCAACCTGTGCTGCTCACGCATGTGCTCCCTCTGACCTATATGACATTTCTTACAATTGTACATAATAAAATAAAAGCAACAGCAAGATTAAACGTGGAATAATTAAATAATGGTAGACAATAATATAAATGTGTATTACTATTAGAAATATATGTTGGTTGAATGTAATAACTATGATTAATTCTACTAGTTCTATTTGTATTAGAATGTATGACACCCAGGTGCCACACTGTTCATGCATTGATACATACATATAAAATAAAATAAAAAACGTGGGGGAAATAAAGATGACATAATTCTTCTCATATGTGGCCAGTCTGGTCTTGGAGACTTAAACTTATTTATGGTGCACACTACTCATCTTCTTTATTTATCTTGTGGCAGTTGTCCCACTCAGAAGCATTTGAATTTATTATCTCATAGAGATAATAGTTTCCCAGTATGTCATTAATTTTGAATAACTAAATTTATTATATTGTTTTAAAAGATTAAACATTGTTATTAAGCTAAACACAAATATTATAAACCAAGGTAGACCAACATATTCTTCCCAACTTATGCAGTGCCTCTCATGCACCTTCATGTACCATTTCTGACCTGTACCCCTGCACAACCCTCATTTCCTCCCACACCAGAGAGGGAGGGAAACGGGAAGGAAGGAAGGAAGGATTTGGAAGTTTATTTTTAAATAGAGGGTAGGAGTAGTAGTGGAAACAAGATTTATTTGCTCAGTATCTCCATGCTACTAGTCCAAAATGAAAATAGCAAAATACCTGTACCATTTCAGAAGAAAATAGGAAGGGAGGGAGGGAGGACGGAAGGAAGGAAGGAAGACAGGAAGGATGATTTGTGATGCTTTTTGCCAGTTTCCCATAAGGAAACTCAGTGGGGAAACTGGCAGAAAATCAGATGTTGCTCCTGCTTCCACTGCAGTTTTACCTAAATGTAATCATTCTCTTTCTCTCTTTAGATAAGGAAATATTTTTGAAACAATGGCCCAACAGGTCACATGTTATCTAGTTATCACTAATTTTCATTAACTATAAAGTGAGATGATTTCCATTGCAAAAGGTGGTATTGAACACTATTCCAGTCCTATAGTTAAACAGTTCTGTTGTCTTATGTATACTGGATTGATTTCATTTCATCAGCCAATAATTTTGTTTCTTAGTAGATCCATGAATAAAGTTACCCAAAACTCCATTACATAATATAACAATAAAAAAATAATACAACAAAAAAGAGGTGTGTCTTTCAGGGATTACTTATTGCAAAAGCTATATAAAATTGATGGACTGTTGTAGATGATTGCATTACCAAAGGAACTATTAAAGTATGCATTTGCTTTTCTGTAGTTTAAGTTAAGTATAAGATCAGATCGGCAGTGCATGAACGGAAATGTCTGCCATGATGAAAAAGAAATGTTTGCTTTGAAGTGAAATTCTAAGTGAAGCATTAAATTAACAATGTTATCATAAAACAGAGTGCTAATTCTGCCTGGGGAAAACATTTTTATAGAAAAGTAGGCTATCTCTTAAAAGTGAACAATGATCTCAGAATTCTTCTAAATTTAATTTAAGTTTTTTCCCTAGAAAAGATTTGAGAAGAAAAATGAATGCAGAAGAAGAAAGTCTATTGATTATTATTGAGTTTATTGTGTGCAGTAAATGATTGTTTGCTGCCCAGAGTCACTTGCTCTAGGCAGACAGCCGTAAGGCATTGAATAAACAAGCAAACAAATAAATGAAGTAAAATGAAATAATATGGAAGAACTCTTGAGAGGCATACAGTAGTCTTACCTCAGCTGAGAATGATTTGTAGGATTCAGTTAAGTTTCTAAGCAAGGGTTGCCAAGCTAAAAGAAGGTGTATGAATTGTCATCTTATTTCAGGAATGAATGACTAGAGAATGGTTATAATTCATTAATGGTACATTCCTGACAAAGAGAAGATTTCTAATTCAATTCTTGGTATCTCTAAAAAGTATTGAGAAAGAAAGGTCCTTCATGAAACGTATAAACTAGTCTCTAGGCAGGGTAAAACAATACTGTAGTGAAACTGATAGTTCGAGGGACACACAGTTATGACAAAGAGAGAAGACTTTATAGCAAGAAGAAAACCGATATTGGAATTCTCTCCTTTCATCTTTGAAATTGCTTCTGACATTGAACACCACAATTCGTTAAGTGAATCTGGATTTCCCATTGACTTTGCTTGTCAGAAAGTTTCCAAAAGTGATCCTGGAACACTGTAACTGTCATAAATATGAACCAGTTGCCAAGTGTCCGAATTTTGATCACATGACCAAAGGGATGTTACAACCAGTCAGTTTTTTTCAGTGCTATTAAACTGTCACTATATGAACTGTTGTAAGTGGACGGCTATCTTTAGTACACTTAAAGCAGGGGTGTCAAACTCACGTCATCACAGTGGCATCATGTGACATATCAGAACTTTCCCCCCCTTCGCTAAGCCAAACGTGGGCATGTCCAGCACATGACGCATCTGGCCTGCGCGCCACCAGTTTGATAGCCCTGAGTTAAAGTATGTGAATAAATGCAATGAATTCAATAATAGATTCTTAAGAATTTTTTTTCATGTTTCTTCTCCTGATCTTAAATTATGTTTTTCAGATGTTTATGTTAAATGTCTCTTCTATTCTCTGCAGTATAATGAAGAACTCCACTACGTAGAACCGTGCTTGAATGGAACTTTAGTACAAGCAGATAGAGCTAACAAAGAGGTAAGAGAAAAGATAATTATTTAAAGCAGCAAATATTTTGCATATGAGGTATATATGCTGGATTTCATTTGAAGTAATTAAAGCATATAAATTTAACTAAATTGTTCCATTCACTCATTCAAAAAATGGTTATCTGGTGAGTTGTCACTGGTTTGCTTGACTCAAGTCTGGAAACAAGATTTAAAAGCTTTCTAATGCTCATTCTGGCAATTATTGTCTTAAAGGAGAGGCAACTTTGAGAAGCCATAAAATTCTTCTCCAGGTCTGATTAAAATCCAAACTGTACAAATGCTCCCAGCTTCCCTGTGAAAACCACCCCAGTAAGCATTAAAATGGTAAAAAATAAAATAATCAGCCACCATTCATCTCCAAGTGATTCTCTTTGATCCTGAATTTCTGATGTGTTTTCTTTTTCATTTCATTTGGGAAATATGTCATTTTCTTCAACTCCTAACAAAGTAGCATAAATGTTTTAAATAGTTTTGCTAATGATTTGCCTTTATTCTAAAATAACTTGTAGGACAATGCTTGCAACCTGATTTTTCATGGGAGATATTTGGAAATTTATCTCTTCTTGGTAATGAACTGCCTTAATTAGTAAGCTTGAGAAAAAACTCAGTCTGTAGGCTAGAAATTTGCTATAATGTGAATCTTTGGGAAAGGCAATCATTTTTCTCTTCACGTGATCTATCTAACAAAATCTAAGTCTGCCATCATTGCCTTTATTTTGGGAATTAGTGATACTATTTACCAGGTTGGGCATAAGTAGCTCAGCTTATTTTTGCATTAGCTTGATGGTAAGTAAGACAAATACAATTATCTTTTTCAACAAGCTTTGAATTCTTACAAGGATGGGTAGTGAATTTTTTTAGCTAAACATAAAAGTATTGGTGTCAGGTTTCCAAATAATACGTCCATAGCAAACAGAAGTCCGAGGCATGTAGGTTCCTGAAAGAATAAGGTAAAGGTAAAGGTTTCCCTCGCACATATGTGCTAGTCGTTCCTGACTCTAGGGGGCAGTGCTCATCTCTGTTTCAAAGCTGAAGACGTCTCCATGGTCATGTGGCTAGCATGAGTAAATGCCGAAGGCACATGGAACGCTGTTACCTTCCCACCAAAGTTGGTCCCTATTTTTCTACTTGCATTTTTACATGCTTTCAAACTGCTAGGTTGGCAGAAGCTGGGACAAGTAACGGGAGCTCACTCACGCAGTGCTAGGGATTTGAACTGCCAAACTGTCAATCTTTCTGATCTACAAGCTCAGCGTCTTAGCCCCTGAGCCACTACATCCCTCCTCAAAGAATAGACCCTGATTATGCCTGATTCCCTCCACTCCTCCCCGAGGGTTGAAATTTTTCAGACTATCCTTACATTAAATTGTTTTTTCTGCACCTGCTAGAATTGCTACAGCTTTGAAAAATATAGCATTTTGTGGATTTAGGGAGAATGCTGATTCATGGATATAAACCAGTGTTTTCAGCTATCCTTGAAGTGTTGCAAAATAGCTGAATAATTTAGTATCAAAATTTTGCGCTGGGTTTTTAATGGGCTGCTTGCTTTTCCTATTTCAGTAAGTCTGTACATTCTGATGAAGGTGTCATGGAATGCATAGATCAGTGGAATAGGCTGTAAAATGTCTGTCTCTTGAAAGCATAGAAGCACATAAAAGCGATCTGTGGTAGACGGATGCTACTTAAAATTTAATTTCCAGAAGGAAGCTTTAATATAGTCTGTGGATGTCAGTTGATTCACGCTATTTTTACCTTTGAATTATTTTACTCTAATATCCTTTATAAAATTTTACCAATTTGCAAATGTTCTTGTTAATCAATTTGCTGTATATTTCCAGAAACAGCTTTGCCCTATGCTCATTGCTGTCTGCCAGAAGATAATTGCTTTCAGAATCAGAATGTAAGCAAAGTAAAGGGTGGTGCAAGCAATCAGATACACATGAACTGGTCTGGAATATTTGGCAGAAACAGAACATATCAGCCAATGCCTTTGCAGCTGCAGCGAATAAGAGTAAAGAATGGGTTTAAGGCCTTTACTGAGCTAAGTAACTGTGTACTAAAGTGGGGCAAAATGAACATGTTAAGATTTATACAAATGTTCAAACAAACAGATTCCTTCCTTTATACATGGAGTATAAAAAGGCCTGAAGATTTAAGATATCTAAATATAGGATCGCTTAAAAATGAGCAAGATCTTGATAGTATAAGCAGGTATTTGTGCTTGAAAACTGGGTGATTGGGGTTTGGGGTTGTTGTTTTTTTTTGCCAAGAATGTTGCACTGCAAAAGGGTTAAACAGAAGTGGGGGGCCAATTCTTTTCTTGGTGATTGAAACAATGAACACTGTTTAATCCATTACTCTTCTGTAGTCCACAATAGTCATTAACTTCTTTTCTTTAGATGATCTTTTGGAGCTATTGCAGATATTTAGATGCAGTGGTTGAAATCTTCCAAGCAATATTATGCAAAGAGCTTTCTACTACATATTTCTTTTTGAAATGTGGCAGGTCTGGGCTATAAACTGATCCCCAATTGAAATAACTTTTTTTAACAGAAAGTTGTCATCTTGCTACCCATTTCTAGTATGTAAAAAGAATGTCAACCAGTCACTTTAGCTGAATTAACTGTTAAATAGGCTGGGGAACGCTTACTATGAAGCAGGTAAATAGTTTTATCCAGAGGTGGGTTGCTCCCAGTTTGGCCTGGATTGGGCGAACCGGTAGTGGCAGCAGCAGGAAGCTCTGCCCACTCGCGTGGATGAGCGAACCAGTAGTAAAAAAAATAGAAACTCACCACTGGTTTTATCCAAAGATAGATGGCTCCTCTGGCCCAGTGTCTACTCTGACTGTAGTTTACTAAATTGTTAAATAGAGGCTTTTCTTATTTATCTCTCCATGATTTTCTAACTGCAGAAGCAACTGAACGAAGGGCCTTCTCCATGTAAGCAGTGAACTGTGTTTCCCTGCTCTTCCACATTATGGGCAGTCAAGTCATTGTTAGTTTGTTACATCTTTGGCCTATGATATAGCTAGAGCTAATTGTTGCAAGATCTCATTGAAAGATTTAAGTGATGTAATTAATATTCCAATTGTGTATATGAGAGGAAGAACACATTACTGATATTAACCACATTGGATGTTAAGTTATATACTTGTTTTCTTTTTGTCCTGAATAGATTAAAAATAGATATCACATACTAATAAATGTTAAATAAAATTTATAAAATAACGTAATCAGAAGATTTGAATAAAATAGTGTAGATAGATAGTATAATGGATGAATTTCTTTTCTCATACCATAAGAAAATAAAGGATATTTGTAGCTCAAGATTGAAATGGGGGATTCTTGGTACTCTCTGAGCTGCTTGTTTTCTTGCAGACATTTTATTACCCAAATCAGGTAATATTAGTTCACCATGATGTTACCTAGTTTGGGCAATGAAACATCTGCAAGAAAACAAGAAGCTCGGAGACTACCAAGGATCCCCACCATAAGAAAAACATGAGGGCCAGTTTGGTCTAGTGGTTAAGAAGGTGTTAAGATGGGGAAAGCGCCACCCCTCCTGTGTTTCCTCTGACACGTTTTTATAGATGAACATCTACAAAACGTGCATAGTGTTTCACTCTGGAAGATATCTACTGTTTTAACTTGATATCAAATTTTTGGCATTGTGATTTTTAAGAAAGTTTTCATTATTGAATAAATACAACCTGTTTAGAGTGTTGATAATTTGTCAGTTTGCAAGTTCTGTTCAATAGATGTATACGTAAATAAGTAGATTTTAATGAAAATGTATCAGTCCAGGGAAAACTGGTTCTCACTCTGGAATTGAGTAGAAATGTAATGAAGAAACATTTATGGTTGTTTTTCATTGTTAGAGTAGACACTGCAATCTAAAGGTAAGCAGAGATCTGTATTACAGACTTCAGAATATATTCTATAAGAAAAGCATCTAATTGGGCTGTTAAAAGTGACTGAAATAGGTGCTTCAAAACATGCAGGAAAGTAAGACAACCACACATGCATTCACATGTTGAGACAATCAGGAGCAGTTTCCAACACAGCTTTGGGGGAGGGGATGCAACTGTTGTCATTGTTTAAAAACAGGTGTATTATATGCTATGGGTTGTATGCATTGCAAAATTGTTTGACAGATCTAGTATTCAATTAAGTCTTCCAGACAGTTTTATTTGAGTTGGCTTTTAATAGCCAGACTTAAAGTGAGGGTTCTGTTTTTATTGTCTTATTGGATGTCCATTTATTCCTGCAATTCACATCTTTGTGTACATCTGCCAGAATAAAATGTATTTGAAAATTTGCATTCAGTGGGGTCAAAAATGCACCCAATGCTTCTATAGAGAGTGACTAGCTTTTACAAAAGTATAATTAGAAGACTTGGGAGCACCATCACTACACCTTTTAAGGCTACTACATATGGAGCAGTAAAAATCCAGATAATTATTAGATGGCAGCAAGCAGCTAAACTGTCCTGCTTCTCTTTCCTACCATCTCATAAGTACTCATTTGCAGCCCAGATATATTTGTCTTAAAATGTTCCTTCTTCTATACACATTTTTAAAAATGAATGTCAACCATTATTTGAATTGGGGCTATGGCCCAGGCAGCCAAAGTTGACTGTCTTATTCTGCCCAATTTCCTTATTCTAAATTGTTATTTGCTATTGGTCACATATCATTGAAATTTAAACTGGGAGAGAAAAGTTAGATATCTCACTTCCCTTAATTTGTCAGTAATGATCCAATGGTATAGAAGTATATCAAGAATATGTAGGATATCAGATAATGCATTATGTCAAATTGCTTTGCTCATGAGGTGTAGGGTTTTTATGCATCTCTGTTGTGCTTTTCTTGAGTTCCATGTAATACAAATTTAAATTGCATTCATTTTAGCAGCGAGTACTGTCAGTTTATTGGCAGTAGGCAGTTTTGCAAAGAAAGCTTTTAAGTAACATCTGAATCAAATGAACTGTTGTAATGAAATGAGCTAAGTGGCAAGTTTAGTGTCAGATATGACAGGGAAAAGTTTAAAGTATTTGATATGTTTACATGAACAGCTTGTATGTGTACAAATTTAGAAAATAAGCAGGCCACCTAGTCTCATAATGTTTTATTAATATATTTTGTTTCTTTTGTAGTTTGAAAATATAATTTTTGCATAATAAAATCTGCATTTTGTGTTGTATCAGAGGAATTTCCAACTGAGGTTAAATACTATAATTTCCTATACATTTCTTTTCACTCATTATGCCGGTGTCTCAGTCCCATTCAAGGTGTACCGCACAAATAAATAAAAAAAAGTATAGGTCAATTTTCTTCAGTAGGATGGGATGTTCACATCCTTCTCCCTGTGCAATTGTAATTTAAGCTATCTTTATAAATAAATATCTTCTTCTCATTATTCTTATAGACCAGTACTAGTCTGGTTTATGGATTTGTTATTAAACTGGTCTTGCCTTTCAGGATGCCAATTTGTAAAACATTCCTTTTTGTCCCCTTTTCAAAGTGGGAAATAGAGCAGACAGTGTTTTATCATTGTCTGCGCTTTTTCAGCAAAATTACAAACATGTGCGACAACCTAGGTTAATGCAAGTTTACTCAGGCCAAGAAGTTTTCATGTTTGAGAAACTCCATATTACATGTTTCTTACCTCTTAGGAATTATATGACTATATGATTTAATGCAACTCTACACTTAAGGCAACAGTACCACAATTTGCATTTTATACATTAAACCACATGCAGATACACATAAATATTTCCAGATGAAATTAGAAGCCAGTGTACCTAAATGATGGGTACTATAATGGAATCAGAAGCTTACCTGTGTCTATAAGTTTAATCCTTGGAACAATGAAACCTCAGATTGTGTTTGGTTAAACGTGGTTACAATTCTCCGTGAAGCCTGCCATATAGCTCAAATATCTGGATTGTGTCTTCTTTTTGAGATGGATGAGTTGCTCATTTTTGACAAGTTCATGATGCTAGGCCTATGCCAGAAATTACTTCTACTTTTCTGAAGCAGTCTCACTCCATTTGCTTTTTCCCCAAATTGCTTTCATTTTTAAATGATATTTTCTTGAATGAGATGGAGGAATCTTACATTGTACATACCCTAAGTTACAAAGTAGCTCGTCTCTTTTTGTATTGCTCTTTCTCCAATGTTTTGCAGCCTTCCTGACTTTCCATTGTTCAGTGACATCACTAGGGAGGCATTTCTAGCAATATTTTATGATGAAACACTTAAAAATAGCAGCATTAGTGATCACTTCCTTTTTTAATATGTTTTGTTTTATACAGTGTTCTGGCTTGATTATTCTTCTATTCAAAGTAGTTAGGAGATCATGCTTAGAGAGAACATATCCTGAATTTCCAAGATTATTCCTTCCTTCCTTCTAGTGTTCATTGCTTAATGAAGTATTTGGTGAAATGGATAGCTTGAATTGTGAAAGTTGAGATTTGGAGATCAGCTTTGGAGATCAGTGCCACCAAAGTCCCAAGCAAAGATTTTCCAGTGTTGTCTTAATCTTTGGGTCCAACAAAAATAACCATCACTTGTACTTTATTCTTATGAACATCTCATTTTACTAATCACACATCAGGATATAATTGCCCCAGTTGCCCATTTCATTTGCATAACATTACCATTATGCTATATGTAGATCAGACAACATTTGTGATTATAAATGAAGTTGAAGCATGCACGTGAAAATTAGTTACAGAAAGTTGCATTGCTTTCCCAGGATTCAGATTCATGAAATCCAATCCAGTTCTGGTTCCTTTTATTCTTTGTTATAATTGAGTAAAAAAACTGGCTGAAATAGCTATCATATTTTCAGATATTCCTTCCTTTAGCAATCTGGCAAGCCATGCTTCTTGCCTGCACTGCAATTTCAGAAAGGTAACACTTATCATCTGTATCTGCAAGCTGCTCTTGTGACCATAACACTAAACTGAGATAATTATTCTGGATTATCTTGATTTACTGTGAAGAGCACAATAACAAAAGCAGTTAAACTAAACAGAAATTGAAAGCACATTGAGCCACCCAACGTATGTATGCTGGTTAGCTTGTCCTGGTCTGTGTTTCTTCTCATGTTTGCAGGCAACAGATTCTGATATGAATAATGTAGTAGTTTTTTAAAAAAAAAATTCCTGGTTGCCACTCAAGGTAAGGACTAAGAGAAACAACATTGGACTAGAAGATTTTTTTAATCAAATCTAAGATTCTCTCAAAGCAAGGAATATGTTGTAGGAATTCTTTATAACCCCAAATGGGGGAAGGGAAGACTTTGCATTGAGTTATGTCCAAGGTGGACATGAAAGAGAAAGTTTCAAGCTTCACAGGATTATCTTTCACAAAATCACACAGGCAGTAGGCTGTTATCCAAGTGAGAGACAATGAAGAAACAGTTTGTTTTAGAAAAGATATTTCCATTTATAGAACAAGGAAGTTATATTGTCATATCTTTACTGCTTTATTTTCTTAAAGGCATAGGAAAGGCATATGAGTTCTGTTTCCTAAGATGATGATGCTTTCAAGATGAAACCTGGAGTGACCCAAATGATTGACAAAAATAGTCACTCATAATTATGTTTTTAAATATCCAATATTTGATTATGGGCCATCAAGCTGGTATCAACTCTTAGAAATCACATAGACAGATTTTCTCAGATTGAGCTAGTTCAGTGATGGTGAACCTTTTTTGGCTCACGTGTCAAAAGCGGGGGAAATGCAGGGGGGGTCATGCGCAGGCGTGGCACACCCATAACGCTATGCATATGGCCCCAGTGTGTATGCGTGCATGACCAGCACTCCTCCCCCCCATTTTTGGTGTGCTTTTTTGCCTCCCCAGGCTCCAGAGGCTTTATAGGAGTCTGGGGAGGGCAAAAACAGCCTCCCTCCCAAAAGGCTCTCCGGAGGCCTCAGGAGCTTCCCTGAAGCTTCCGGAGCTCAAGAAAACACCCCTATGGGCAAATCGGAAGTTGGGGAACGGACTTCCAGTTTGTTTGTAGGGCTGGTTTTAGTCCTCTGGAGCCTTCAGGGGCCTTCAGGCATGCCATAGGTTTGCCATCACGTATCTAGCTCTTCAGATCTTCCAATATAGTGGTGCCGCTATATTTATCCACCTTGCTACTGGCCATATTTTTCCCTTGTCTTTCTTCTTTCCCCCTACACACACACATACACACACACACACACCTGAATGCAATTAAAAATAGTAAAAACCCTAAGTTAGAAGAGTTGCTTTCATTAACATACTTTCTACACAGAATCACTTAGCAGCATCTGCTTAATAGGAGACTTGAAGACAGTAAACCTGTTTTTTTCACATATGAAGAAATATGTTCCATTATATTAATATTTGGCATGATGTCCGTGTTGCATTTATACACACCACGGAAACATTATTTTCCCCAAACATGATTGTATAAGTCCCAAGTGTTGCTAATGTAGGAAAAGCAGCTTTATTGTTTGCTTTCTTCCCTGCCAAGTGAAATGGCTATGCCTGTAGCTGTATGCAGAGACAGCTGAGAACAGTTCTGCAAACAGCTGCTTGGATTTTGCCAGTGACACATGCTTGAACTGTTTGAAAAGAGGTCCTTTGAGTTGCTGTGAAGTTCCTCTTTTGTATGCTTTGTGTAAATCTCCTATTAACATAGGTTTTTTGTGTGACCTTACGCTCCATTTGTCAATCCTTTAAATTTCTCCCCAAAGCCTCATGGACTCACTCCTAATGTGGAGGCTTTTGTTTTATTTTTATTTTATTTTTACAAAAAATTGTCATGAAAAGCTTAGGCAACATATTAATTAAAGAGGCTAAATAGAGACGTATCTGCAACAAACACAAGGTATTTGTTTCCACAGCTGTACAGCTACACTCAGAGCCACCTATTTAATATATTGGTTTCTTAGGTTTGTATCGCATTTCTTTTTGAAGTTCAAGGTAGCTTTCTCTAAATTTTTCTTAAAATTTCCGTGAAGTAGACTGGAATGCAGAGTGACACAGTAAGCTTCTAGGGCCTAGACACAGCTAAATGGTTAAAACAACAACAACTACACCAGCAGACTAGACGATATAATGATACAAAAAACAAGCATTTGGGATCAATCAGTTAAGAGTTAAGATGAGATAATTGAATTCCCTTGGTTTTATTTCAATTCTTTTAGGGCAACTCACAAATATATGCCATATCATGATGAGTATCAGAAGTCTATTGATAAGGACATTCCTCTTAATCTGAGTATGTGTCCCTTCTCAAATTTCATATTCTATATGCTTCAGACTGAAAAACAAAATATCATTAACATTTTCCAAATGATGAAATATAAATATTTTCATTGATTAGTTTGGGCAAAATGACAACCACACTCAACATGTAGTCCTCAATGGAACTGCATCTACATGAAGGGAAGTATACAGTGGAGAAACCCAAGGCTCTGTTTTACTTCCAGTACATTTCAACATCTTCATCAATGACTTGGATGAGGGGATAGATGGGGAACTCATCAAATTTGCAGATGACAACAAGCTGGCAGGAATAGTCAACACTCCAGAAGATAGGCTTAAGATACAGAAGGATCTTCACAGAATTGAACATTGGACACTATCTAACAAAATTAAATTCAATGGTGAAAAAAGTAAGGTTCTACATTTAGGCAAGAAAAACAAAGCGTACAGGTACAATATAGGTGGTACCTTGCTCAATAGTAGTAACTGTGAGAGGGATCTTGGAGTCCTAGTGGACAACTATTTAAATATGAGCCAGCAGTGTGCGGCAGATGCCAAAAAAGCCAACACATTTCTAGGCTGCATAAACAGAGGGATAGAATGAAGATCATGTGAAGTGTTAATACCACTTTATAATGCCTTGGTAAGGGCACACCTGGAATACTGCATCCAGTTTTGGTTGCCATGATATAAAAAAGATGTGGAGACTCTAGAAAGAGTGCAGAGAAGAGCAACAAAGATGTTTAGGGGGTGGAGGCTATGAAGAACGGTTACAGGACCTGGGTATTTCTAGTTTAATGAAAAGAAGGACTAGAGGAGACATGATAGCAGTTTTCCAATATCTCAGGGGTTGTCACAAAGAAGAGGGAGTCAAACTATTCTCCAAAACACCTGAGTGCAGGACAAGAAGGATTGGGTGGAAACTAATTAAGAAGAGAAGCAACTTAGAACCAAGGAGAAATTTCTTGACAGAACAATTAATCAGTGGAACAACTTGCTTCCAGAAGTTGTGAATGCTCCAACACTGGAAGTTTTAAAGAAGATATTGGATAACCATTTGTCTAAAGAGAATAGGGTTTCCTGCCTAAGCAGGGGGTTGGATTAGAAGACCTCCAAGATCCCTTCCAACATCTATTCTATTCTAAATATAAAATCCATTTCATGACATCTGACTCCATTATAACTTAAATGTTTATAGAGCTGAACAAAACTTTGAGTGTTTTGAAATACTGAGATGAACAAACAAAATTTACTGGGTCAACATGGACATTAAATTAAACTAATTGCTTTGGAAAATCAGCCTCAGTTTGTGGGCGTAACATATGCTTCAAAATGGCCTTAAGCCATTCCCTCCTTCTAAACATATGAAAATTTTTATCATTCACTGAACTGTATGAATCCATTATTTTAGTACAGGAAAATGTTATTTATAGGAACTTTACAAAAACAATTAATATTAGGCATAGCAGCATATAATTTCTTCTTATATTTCATAATCTATTTTTTCCTTGTTAAATCTAAACAATACATAGACTTTTATATTTGGAGAAGAAAGAACAATTTGTATTATTTATTTAAAAGATGATGTGGTAGACAACATTGGTGAGAAACATCCCGAGATGTTTCTTTGTTGATAGCAAATTCAAGAATGAGTTTATATTAATCTGTGATAACATCAGTAATGAAACTGTGGTCAATAAAAAAAAATCATGTACTTATGGCTGGTGGTGGACTGATAGACGATATTTGGCTGGGACTGAACATTCAAAATACTTTCTGGGCCAAATGAAATTGTAGAATTGCTGTCTTTCTTTCATTTGCATTTAAAGGCAAGATAAAGGAATGGAAAAAATCTCTGAAACTGAGCAAACTGATCATCATTTGAGTGATCAGTATAGAATGGATAAGGAATTATCATAACATGAATAAGCCTTTCTAAATACTTATTTTCTTCCAAACATTTGTGGGATTTTGGTTCAATGTAAGGGACAGTTATCCCTAGTAAGACTATAACATCAAATTACTCAGCTTGACAGCTTTCTGTTTTCGTACAACACTTAGCATGTTTTGGATTCTTTTTCATCTGGAGATCAAGTCATCACCTTCTTGGATGTATTCATTTGAGTTCTTACCCAATGCAGGGGTTTGAAAGTAAGATCAGAATAGCTAAATCTATTGTAAAGATTTATATACTTCAAAGGTGTAACATTTTCTTCCAAAAACTGGACAAGCAAGACTCTTTAAAGTAATTTTTAAAAATGAGTTTGTTTCTTTACAATTGTGAAAAGCTCCTTAACTTTAATAAAATGAACTCTTCCCCAAAAAGGTTGCTTGAAATCCTTTCTGTTTCTTCTGCAGCACTTCAGGGAACACCTTGACAAACTTTTTGCCAAAGGGATCGGAATGCTGGACATTGCCTTAGTTGAAGCTTTCAATATGCTCAGTGATGTAAGTTCATCAATTTTACCTCCTCTTTTGTTTTTTTATTTCATTAACTGGAACCCAATTTACTGATATTTATTTTCCATTTTAGAATTTGTATTAGTTATGCAATCTGTTTACATGGACAATGTAGCTTTTTTTTTTAACTGAATGCAGCAGTATTGCAACATGCAAATTCTGAAAATCATTGTTATGAATGACAGGTCAGAACTCATATGATCATTTGTTGGGTCCCACCTTTAGATTGCTTTCTCGATTAGACACATTCCCTAGTGCTTTCTAAAGAAAACACCATCTTCGTGATTCTCCAAATATTGTATTCATAATTAAGTCTAAATTCTTCTCAACCATTATTTATGCTATTACCACAAGTTTCTCCTGCAGTATTACTGTGCAAATTATATCATGTGACAGATGCGATTACCTCCTTTGCCAATAAAGTTAATTTTTGTTATGATTATATATATATATTAACCAGTAATTAAAATTCTGTGACATTTTGAAGAGAATCATAAACAAATGCTCCAAATGTCAGTATGAGCTAAAAAATTTCCTTGCTAAATAATGAATCACTGAGTTAATTGTAGTTCATCATAAGGTCCCTTATTATTGTTATTACTCTGGAAAAAATGTTGATCATTTCTGTTATTCAATAAAAATGTTTAAATACACATGAGAAGACTTTATCCATCCAAGCTAATATGATTTATAGTAAAATAAATAGATGAAAAGACCTAGTTCCAAACTATTTTAATATACTGATATACTGATATTTAATCTATAGTTCATACTTTAGTTTTAAAATAAAGAAGAGTCACTGATGCAAATAGATTTTCTAATTTTATTCATCATATAATAATCTCAATGTTTGATGGCTTTACCTTGGCACAGTGAGAATAAAATTTATACATGCCCAGAGTGTTCACATATACTATTTACTTGTGTCTGCTACAGCATACATAACCCTCCTTCCTTAAACTACTAAGCACACATTATCAACAGCAAGTATTAATCAAGTATTATTATTTTAAACTACCAAGCACCAATTATCAACAGCAGAGCAACAGCAGTTGCAACTCTATATTTTCTCTGAGCAGAAAATATTCACCTGTTCACCTGCCCAAATATATTATGCATGTAGAGCAAGAATAGAGATGATGGAAGCAATTTTAATAATGGCCTTTTATTAAATAGAAATTTTCAGATTGTGTGTGTCTATATGGCAGCTTTTTTTTATGAGACTGCAAATGACAAGCTATTAAAATCCTAAATGTGCCACAAGTTCCAAAACTTTGCATTCCAATAGTGAAAGAAAATGCAGTGACTTTTAAACCATTTCTCCCATCATTCTGTTTGTCCCCTTTATTTTCTATTATTGTCTCATCTCAACCTTTAGCAGGTAGAATTTGTTCAGGGTTACCTGGTTATTTTTCTAACAAAAAATCTATTCATGCACTATTGAATGAAAACCACAGAAAATCTTATCCTGTAAAAGAAAAAAATAGCAAAGAAAAGCCTTCCCCTCTGAGCCAAGGAGCACTGCAAATATTAGGAAGCACTATGTATGTACTTTTGGGACACGTGGGTCAGTGGCTAAGCTTGTCGATCAGAAAGGTTGCCAGTTTGGTGGTTCGAATACCTAGTACTGCCTAAGGGAGTGAGCTCCCGTTACTTGTCCCAGCTTCTGCCAACCTAGCAATTCGAAAGCATTAAAAATGCAAGTAGACAAATAGGTGAGAAGGTAACAGCATTCTGTGCACCTTTGGCGTTTAGTCATGCTGGCCACATGACCATGGAGACGTCTTTGGACAGCGCACTGGCTTTTCAGCTTTGAAACAGAGATGAGCACTGCCCCTAGAATCAGGAACTAGGAGCACATGTGTGGGAGGGAAACCTTTACCTTTACCATAAATATGTGTACTGTAAGCATGCAAGTAGATATGTATATATGTATACACATAAATAAAAATGGGAGTAAGTCTATAAAATAAGCAAGCTACTTTGATGATGGGGTGATATGTAACATTGGTTTTATATTGCTTCTTCATTTTTGATTCTTCTCCCTCTCACTTGATCATTAAAAACGTTTGGTAATATTTTGACATATTTCAAGCAGAGTTGAGGTACTTAAATATTTCTTGCCCTGGGGCTTGCAATTTCCAGAGTTGACTTTTTGATGGAATGGATGCTTCTCTATAAAAAATATCCCATATGACATTGTATTGATTAAAGTATATAATACTCTAAATGTGGAATATGTTTCACTACTGTACTCCATCAAAATTAGAAATGAAATCTTAAAATATGCTTTTTCTAGCTGGAAATGCTGAGTGAAGCACAGGTATCTTGTAGCAAAAGCCTAACTAGGTTTGTCAAAATCAAACAATATTTTATTTTGTTTCCTAGTTCAATCACACAGGACAAGGAAGTATCTGCAGTCAAGCCATAATGCTGATTACTGATGGTGCGGTAGACACATATGATGCAATATTTGAAAAATATAATTGGCCGGATAGGAAGGTAAATCTTACTATGCATATCCATGAAATAACTGAATCAAATGTTGATCAAAATGTGCATTATCGCAGATATTTTATAATGGATGGATCTATATTGTCAGGCATCACTTTGTAAATGAAGTTTTAAAAAAAGTTTTCTAATAATGCTTTTATTATTTCATGACTTTTGGCCAAACTGTTTAAAAGTGGAACGTTCATTTCTGTACTGGATAAATTTGGTAAAAGGATATGTTCTAGAAAACATATCCGAAGCATTCTGACAGTGGGATATTGAATGGACACAGTGGGATATTGTTGGACACAATACTTTCTGATTTTCAATAGATCAGTTGCAAAATAGAACAATTATTACCCTTCCCCAAAAGGTAGAAACATGTGGATCACAAAATAGTGTAACAGCTAAGATCAATTTATTTAAATATGGTGATGGCCATTTATATGAGTCCACTTAAAAATAGCTGATATAATTTCAATAGTCAAATAATTCATTTATTTATTACATTTGTATCCTGCCGCAGTCTCAAAACTGTCTACACTGAGATATAATGTGTATCAATTTGCATATAGAAATACTTGTAAATATAAGGATAATATGGGAAAATATAATACAATAATCTGTATGCATGATCAATTTGAGGCCTACAGAAGTAGCTTCTGGGAAATTTATGGCTCTGCTCTCCTGTTTCTTAATCTCTGAATTGAAATAGGCAGCTCTTCAAGTGGAGATTATACAGTATGTGAAATTAAGCACAAGAAGATCCTAAAATTGAAGTATTTCTCTATACAACATCTGGAGCCTTATCAATTACTGAATTTAATTTAATTTCCTTTATGTATGATCTGGGATTGCTGAAAAGATAGCTAGGTCTGGTTAAACTGAAATGAGTGTGCATAGGCTACTTTTCTGTGATTTGTAATGCAACTTGTATTGTTAACTACTGAAACAACTTGGCAATGAATTAATGAAAACACATTATGGGGTAGTATGAAAATAGTATCACTTTTCATTGCATGTATGCTGTGTGATTAGGCAAGATAGACTGCCAGTTAATACCTATCTGGTTAATTTATGTTTGCATCAGTCATATTTTCAGATTTTGAGAAAAGAAATCTTATAGTAAACACTTTGATAGAATTACCATTCTTCATATTTGTTTATGGGTGAGTCAATAAAACAAACTTTTAAATATCTTAAATATTCCCTTCACTATAGCCAATGGAAACAAATATTTAAAATTTTATGGAACTTTCATTAAGAGAAATTATGTAGTTGGAAGATAATTTCTTATATAATACTTGGATATGAGTATTGCAATAGGAGGTTTGACAAAGGTTTGAAATATTAATTGTTAATAACTAGAAACTAAAATAGTACAGTCTGGCTATTATGTGAACATAGCATTTCTGAATCATAATAATGTTGCTATTAAATAATAAAAAATATTATTAATATTTAAAACAACCAGAGCAAAAAAAAAAAAAATTAAGATCACACATACAAGTAAATGATTTGATTTGGATTATTAATCACTTTCTCTAAAAAGAGTCAGAAGGATGATCATGTGCTATTTAATGCATCTAGTTTGCCCCTCTGTTACATTTTCTTGGGTGCAAAGTTAGATCTGTGCATATTTTCTGGCCTTTGTTGTGTTATGCCAGGGGTATCAAACTCGCAATTTCACATTGTCATCATGTGACATATTATGACTTCCCCCCTTCACTAAACCAAGGGTGGGAGTGAGCCGTGAGTTTGACACCCTTGTGCTATGCAGAGATTTATGTTTGATTCAAAGAAGTACTTTTGAGTGCATGGAGTGCAACTGCAACACTGGTTTGCATCTCACTAAACCAGTTTCATCTGTTTTAGCTTGATTTTCACAAATGGAAGGCTGTGCATTCTTGGGAAAATTACATTTCTGACCACATGTATTCCAAATTGGATCTGCAGCATTACTCAACCCAAGTAGAGATAACTCTTCAAGATCACTCCTTTAACTGTCTTGAAGTTGCCAAAAGCTACCTGTATGCTTGAAAATGACATGATTAGCTAAATATATTCTATACATACTATATAAAGACATATAAATTAGCTGATTGCTCTTTGAAAACAGGAAGGGAAATAAACCCTCTACAGTTTAAATTTTCACTTCTTCCTGGCTTTTCCCAAGTTTAACAGATAACTTTGATTTGTATCTTTTACTATTGTACAAAGTGTGACATCATTGGTTATTGATTATTAATTGGCATTTCTGCTCTGAAATATCCAGTGTTTCTCCCTCATTATCATGTATATTTATGGAAATATACTTATGCACATAAAAAGCAGCCGCAACAACAATCCCCCTCCCCCCATATTTTGATTTCAGACTGTGCACTGATAATATAATTTGGAATTGTGATTAGGAAAATAAGACATGACACATTTTTATTTTCCTTAAATGTTAGGGATTTCTCCACATTGCCAGTGGCATAAACATAGTATGGTAGCTGTAGGACTTCAAACACAATCTGGATAATTAGAACTGGCACATTTCTTCACCTGGCACTGATGCTCTTGACAGTTAGTGGTTTTGTTATTAGCAACTCAATGAAAGCTGTGAAAAGAGAATTCCTGGCTATTTTCTGGTAGGGTATACACTGAATATATTACAATCCTTTTATGATTCAAACCATATTATTTCTATTTACACGTTCCTTTGTTTTTGATAATGCAGCACTATTTCAAAGTGAGGATTTGGTTAACATAGTTATATTTAAATTTCTATTAAAACTAAAAAAAAATGTTTATGGGTCCCCTCACCATAATTAGAATAGTGCTTCACACATGTCATGAATGGGTTGTCCTGTAAGCGTCATGTGAAAATAAGATCTATTGTACTAATATTTACACAGCTTATGTTTTGCTATTCTATCTGAAATTGACCGGTATGATTAATAACTTATTTAAAAAGCAATTTAAAATGAGTACTGAGACCAATGAGGCCCAGGTTCAAGCCTACATTCAACCATAAAAACTCACGGCTCAGTTATATCTCCCATATTGCCTTTTCTGCCTGCAAAAGTTACATTTCTTCTTCTGGATAATAGCTATTATTAAATTAATCAAGGGCACGCGGTCAGATCCATTTGAAAATCTTTTATGATTAGCTTTTTGTCTTTGGGTCTTCTTCTTCCTTAGAAATGCTAATTTGCTGAAGTATTGTTTTCTTCTTTGTGTATAGCAGTCCCTGTGCTAAGATTCCAACATTCAGACCTCTCCATCTTATGCTTTCCATTTTTTAGGCCAACCAAAACTCCATCTACAGCTTGCCACAGCCAACTCACCACTTGCAGCGTAGTACCAACTTGCAACTTGCAGCAGGTGACCTCACCACAGCCAACATGCTGCAAGATAACTCTTTGTGGGACAATTTAACAATTCTATTTAATTATTTAAAATAAATAAACATTATTTTAACGTTTGCCATTCACACTTCATTCTGCCTCTCCTTTTGCATCCTTTCTTTAATGATTCTCTTCTGCCATTTCATTGATACTAGTGTAACTCTTTTCCTGCAGTGACTTGTTCTGGGACAAGATGGCCATGGCAAGTTGTCCTCCAGTGAGTTGGCCATGGTGAATTGGCTGTGGCAGATTGGTCATAGTGAGCTGGCTGTGGCAAATTGTTATAGACCCGTCTGCATAGCCCATTTCAACTTCTCCCCTTCATGACAGACATTCTCTCTATGTGGAAAATCTTGTCTGTTTTCTCCCATAAATTTTCCAATCTAAAGTTATCATCTCTAAATACAGTCTGTATGTTTGGAAGATCACACGTATACTGTATCATACTGTATCACACATAGTATACTGTGCTTATCTTCTCCCTTCTATCACATAATTATTCCTTCAGTTGTTCGAGTTGTAATGATTGGCTTTTCTTCTAGCTAAACCTGATATATTGTGGCATTAGTTAACTGCATGCTCTAGTTTTAAGAAAAGTTGTGGAAGAAACTGTACCTGGAGAGATACTTTCAAAAAGATGCATCCTCTCCTTCTCAGCCTTCTGTGCCTAGATCTTCACCGGAGCAGTGAAGAATTGTTCCCAGAGGTTGGTTTATTGATAATGCTAATGCTAGTACGGTCATTACTTCCATTTTAATGTTCAGAAGGCGCCTTTTTAAATTGCAGCAGGTCATCTATTTTTGGGTTTGAGCAATCCCTGCATGCCAGAATTCATTCTTTGTCATATCATCCTCTTTCCAATGTTATAATCTTCCCTGTTATAATCTCTTCTTGGCAGTAGAATATAAACAGTTCTCGTCCTATTGTTTGAAGATTAGTCGTTACACAGTTATGCACAGGGACTGGCAATTAAAAGGGGATTAATTTGATAATATAAAACAAAAATAGAAATTTTCCAGTGCTCTTTGATAACAATATGTTTTCTCTTTGCTGTTTTTCATCTTCCCTCTCTGCAATCCATCTTGCATATCTGATTATTTTTATTTGCACTATCTGTAAATGATCAAGATAAATTTATTTCTCTAAACATAGCAAAATTATGCTACATTATGTATAAGACTCACCCACAAATGGCTGCCAATAGTTCTTGTTGTTAAGGATTAGTTTTATGTTGTTCATTTTATTGACTGTACTTTTATAGGTTAATGACCATACTAAAGTTTCTGTTTGCCTTATTTATATTTGTTGTTGTATCTTCTACAGTTTGATGGGATTTCATGAGCTATAGACTGGCTTTTTTACCCTATCAGAAAACTTGTTTGAATACCTCATTCTCTCCTTTACAACATACTATAAATTTGATTTTCCATAACTGGCCCTAAAATCTGTTATGAAACAATTTATACTTCAAAGTAAACACATCTTGTTTGTATGGAATAACCGTAAAGCACCATGTTCGTTAAACTGAAAACTTACTTCCGTATGTTTCCTGGTTTTAACATAGAATATTACTTGAATCCATCGCTAGCACTCCACAGCATAGTTTTTGTTTTTTCACATTGGTGTCCAGGATTTAATTCTTGAAAATAGATCTAAAAGAATCAAGATTCACTAGCGTCTATGTGCTGAAATGCAGATTGCATTTCATTGTGATTTTTTTAAATCAAAGTACTACCATCTGCTGTTCAACATGTTGCTTAAAAAAACAGACTTGGGAGAGCCTAGATAATAAAAATGTAAAGATGTGATTATATAAAATAGGTCAACTCTAATAGAAGTAACAAAAACAATTCTTAAAATAGACTCTTTCTGTAGAGAAAAAAATATGTTAATTTGTTTTATCCTAGTTATATTAGCTAGGTCAGGGGTCTGCAAAGTTGGCTCTTTTAAGACTGGTGGACTTCAATTCCCAGAGTTCCCCAGCCAGCTATGCTGGCTGGGGAACTCTGGGAGTTGAAGTCCATCAGTCTTAAAAGAGCCAACTTTGCAGACCCCTGAGCTAGGTGTTTTGTTAACTAGTTAGTTATCAAGTTTAGCTCCTAATGATCACATGGACAAATGCTTCCAATATATATATCTATTCCAAGGTAATTCCTTTCATTCTTCATTTTTAACACTTGTTTAAAAAACATTTACATTTAATTTATAGACTGCCCAACTTCCAAATAACTCTGGGTAGCTTAAAACCAGCCATTTTTCCTGCTACATACAGTAATATGCTTAACTTTATGGTTTTATTTAACCTCTATATGTAATTTTATTAAATATGCTCTATGACTACATATTGTCTTTTGTTTTGTTTTTATCCTAGCTTGTGTGGGAGAATTGTATGCTACTCTGATATGGTTTTGATTGGAATGACCTTTAAGTCCCTTAAAATAAACCCAAAAAATTCTGTCCATCTTAACTTATCTGTTTTCTGTTCCCTGATCCTTGTCAAACATAAACATTTTTCCAGATGTAGCACCTGCTGTCATCACATGCCCCAAATATGCAGATTTCTGTTGCTGATCATGACCGCAAGGGAGCAGTCAACCTTTATTTGATACTTGATTCTTCCAAGGTACTGTTAGCAACTATATCCAGGTCTATAAGTCCTGTCTATTTTCTTTTTCTTGTTTATCAGTTTCCAGCCTTCATAGCCATACATGATCATTGACGGTCCAGTTCCTTAACCGGCTTAATTTTTATTGTCATTGAAATATTTGTTAGCCTTGGCCTTCGTTTCCGGTTTCCGAAGGTGACGGACGTGCTTCGCGCTCTGTCTGCCGCTTGCTGTACCGGTGGGTTCCTTCAGGAGCACAGGAGAATCTGAGGGATTCTCCTACCATAGGGGTGGCTCACTGGGAGCCCCCAGCCTGGCGGCGGCCGGTGGAGTGCCCCCAGCCTCACCCTAGGAGCTGGCGAGCAGAAAGGGGGGTGCAAATCTTGCCTCTTCGCCAGATGGATCCTGGGAACAACAAACAGAATGAAAAGAGTAGCTGAAATGCCGGAGGTGGAAGGCGCTCCCTAATCTCCTGGGTTGCTGATGAAGGATAAGCGATAGGACACTGTAAGTTCAAGTTCAATCATTTTAAACGGAGATTGGAGGGGGGAGTTTTTCTTGCTTAAACCCCCCTCGGACGAAGTGGCAATCAAATGATTCCTTTCCATTGGAATAGAGAAAGGAAAGGACTAACTTGCTATTTGAACTAAATATGGAAAAGAATTGTATCGTATCGCAGTTGCAACAATTTATTGCTGAGCTCTTTTAAAAAAAGAAAGTAAATGGAACGTTCACTTTTCTTCCTGTCAGAAGGCGGGGCAAGATGGCTTCTCTTTGTTCTCCACTTATAAATCCCTAGCATTGGTGAAGCCTTTCCCTCCATAATTACCATCGAAGGATTTGAAACTTTTTACTTTTAACATTTACAATAATACAATAATACAATAGCAGAGTTGGAAGGGACCTTGTAGGTCTTCTAGTCCAACCCCCTGCATGGGCAGGAATCTTATACCATTTCAGACAAATGGCTGTCTAACATCTTTTTAAAGACTTCCAGGGTTGGGGCATTCACAACTGCTGGAGGCAAGCTGTTCCAGAGGTTAATTGTTCTTACTGTTAGGAAATTTCTCCTTAGTTCTAAGTTGCTTCTCTCCTTGGTTAGTTTCCACCCATTGCTCCTTGTCCTGCCCCCAGGTGTCTTGGAGAAAAGTTTGACTCCCTCTTCTTTGTGGCACCCTCTGAGATATCGGAACACTGCTATCATGTCTCCCCTGGTCCTTCTCTTCATCAAACTAGACATACCCAGTTCCTGCAGCCGTTCTTCATATGTCTTAGTCTCCAGTCCTCTAATCATCTTGGTTGCTCTTCTTTGCACTCTTTCCAGAGTCTCCACGTCTTTTCTACATCGTGGCGACCAAAACTGTATGCAGTATTCCAAGTGTGGCCTTACCAAGGCACTATACAGTGGCATTAACACTTCACGCGATCTAGATTCTATCCCTCTGTTGATGCAGCCTAGAACTGTGTTGGCTTTTTTGGCAGCTGCTGCACACTGCTGGCTCATATTTAAATGGTTGTCCACTAGGATTCCGAGATCCCTCTCACAGTTGCTACTATTGAGCAAGGTACCACCTATACTGTACTTGTGCATTTGGTTTTTCTTGCCTATATGTAGGACCTTACTTTTTTCACAATTGAATTTCATTTTATTAGACAGTGCCCAATGTTCAAGTTTGTCTAGATCCTTCTGTATCTTAAGCCTATCTTCTGGAGTGTTGGCTATTCCTGCCAGCTTGGTGTCGTCTGCGAATTTGATGAGTTCCCCATTTATCCCCTCATCCATTTCTCCCAGAGACTCCCAAGTCTCTCCTAATACGTGGACTCCTGGTAGCGGATTGCAAGATTTTTCTTTTCTTTTCTCTTAAGTGAACTTTTAAGACTCGACTCTCATTCGGATTACCCTGATACCTCGGACTGTCTCGGTCGTCCGTTTCTCCAGCACCATTTCTTTTACCAACTTAGAATTTAGAACTGACACAATGGTTTTTAGAAAGCCTCCAAAGGGAAAGTCAATGTCCACCCCGTCTTCAGCCGTCTCCAGCCCGACTACACAGCCAAAGATATCGTCACTTCTACAGAAAGAACCTGCTGGAGAGGGCGCACAAGAACTGTCGGTTATAGAAATGTTTTGAGAACTAATGAAAAACATGAATGAAATGCGGAAAGAAATGATGGATTTAACATTAGAACTCTTGGAAACATAACGAAGTACAACAGAGAATAAACAAAAAATTGTGAAGTTAGAGGAGGGGGCGGCCGAGATGGGGGAAGACGTTAAGGAGATCCGGAAGGAGAGCCTAGAATTAGGAGCTCATATGACTAAAATTGAATTTGAAAGAATGTCTTTTTTCCTCAGGTTCCAGAATATACCAGAGTCAGAAAATGAAGATCTCAAAGATGTTATGAGTAAAATGTTAGCAGAATACCTTAAAAGAGATAAAGAACAAGTCTGGTGGGATATGGACCTGGTTTATAGAATTAATTCAGCGTATGCTAGGATGCATAATGTATCAAGAGAAGTTCATGTTAAATTTCTTAGGAGATCCACAAGGGATGAGATATTGAGGGCTCAACGGGATGGAATCTTAAAGTATCAAGATAAAGAAATAACCATTTTGAAACAAATTCCGAAAAAAATTAGAGAAATAAGAAGGAAGTATTCTTTGTCTAATAAATTATACAAAAAAGGAATTTGGTTCAAGTGGTTATTGCCAGAGGGAATGCTGATCTTCTGGGAGGGGGGCAGAGTAAAAATCAAAACACTAAGCGAGGTGAAGGCATTTATTCAAAAACATTCTCCCCAGTTGGGAGGTGAAGACGGGGGAGCAGGGAGAGCGACAGCCCCGCCCGGGGACAGGGAAGAAGAGTCAATTGGGAAAAGACTCAGATCTCAAAAATAATGTTTTTTTTAAATTCTATTATAATTGTTGATACAAGATAAAGTAGCAAAGAAAAAGATGATTGAATATATGGACTGTACAATGTAACCTTTATATATGCCTATCCTTTACTTTTAAAATTGTAAGTTTATGAAGTGCTAGGAGGGCCACCACCAATGGCAGGGAAGCTACCAAAATGTTATTCTTACCCATATTTTTTTCCCTGTATAAATTTTGAAAACCAATAAAAACATTTTATAAAAAAAAAAGAAATATTTGTTAGCCTTGTTTACATTTGTCATTTCCCTCCTTTATAAAATTAATCTTCTCTTTGGTTTACCACATTGTCCACATTACGGTTTTTAATCCGATGGTGCTTCATCGCCCAGAATTGCTTTTGATAAGATGGGTGGTTAAACAAATTTGATTAATAAATAAACTAAATTCTCCATCTCTTTTTCCCTGAGTCCAGAAAAATAAAACTGTCTATCCCTTTCATTTTTATAGAATACTTTAAGCTATAAATTCACCATGCATGCTAGTTGATATTAAGTTCTTAATAGTAAATGTTATTTTTTCCTATTTTCTTTTTTCCTTTTATATTTGATTTTGTCCAATAAACTGTCATTCTCCAGATGTCGCCAGCTGTTCATATTTTGTCTTCCAATTTTCATTCTAATTGTCATCCCTTTTAGTCCTGCCATTCCTTTAATGGGCAAGCATTTATAAATAGATATTGGGACAATAGGCCTCCTTGACTCACTTCCTTTCCTATTCGGAACTACTCAGCTAGTCCAAATTCAGTTATTTATTGTAAAGTTTCCTCAGCAGAGTAATGAGGTGTTTGGACACATCTATTATCGCTTAATATATTCATTATTCTGGCATGCTTTAAATACTTAAAAACCCTTGGTGTAATCAACAAAGCAATGATAAGTCTTTTTCTTAAGTCTCTTAGGAGACAGTGTTTTGCTATCTCAATTATCCATCGTATTTTGGCAATGTGACCTTTTGACTTTTTCTAAAATATGATTGACCACTTGACCTTTCTTTCTCTTATGTGAGGAATTGGCTGCAGTGCTTCAATAAATGCACATTATGTGCAAGTCCCTTACTTGGATAATCTCTATTATCTTGTTCCATATTTATTGACATAATTGATAGCACTCAATTGTCTCTCTTGCAGTTTTAAACAGTTCAATAAGTATCTCAGTCTACTCAGTCATCTCAGTCTACTTTTTTGTTTACTTATTATTTGTACTGTCACACTTTCTGGTAGAATTGTATATTTCTGTTATTTTATTATCTCTTTTATAAAAGATGTCACACAGTCCACCACAGTTCTTCCCTCTTCCTTTAATGCAGGGGTCTCCAACCTTTGCAACTTTAAGTCTGAAGGACTTCAGCTCCCAGAATTCTCCAGCCAGCAGAGCTGGCTGGAGAAGTCTGGGAGCTGAAGTCCTTCAGGCTTAAAGTTGCAAAGGTTGGAGACCCCTGCTTTAATGTGATTAGCATCTATTACACCACTTCCGTGCTTCTTTGTTGTATTTCTACCATGACTATAATTTTTCCTGGCATTTTTCCCAATCTACCTTTCATTTTTCATTTCTTTTTTTATTCCTCTACTTGTTGATACTTTTCACTTGAAATATGTTTCCTTATCATTTCTTGCTTAACACTGAAAGATTGCATTTAATAGTCATATTGCTTCTTATTCCCAATCTTTATCTATTCTTGCCTTTTATGCTAATGCAGTTCAAAAGTCAATGTGACCCTTTGCTTTTTTTAAATATTGTGAATGTCTTCTCTTCTGTTTTGGTTTCTTAATATCTTTTACGTTTCCCCATAAATTTTCAGATTTTTTTACACATTTGTTAAGGGTATTGAATCTGTCCATTATATTCATCTTCCTGGTACCTATTGTCTTTAATTTCTAAATTTAATCTAAATATTTGACACTAATAATGCATGATCTATCTTGCAATCTGCATCTGAAAAATCCAGGTTGACTTGATTGTACTTCTTTATCTATTTTTCCCTTTCTTATAATCTATGTGATTCTGAAGTTGTACTAGTAATGTTCATTAATAGTATCTGCATTTATGCTGCTTAAATCAATATTTGTGAAAGAAAAAAATGAAGCATACCTATGGGTCTCTTGCCCATCTTAAACTATATTATCTTTACGCTTTTATTCTACTCTATAAATGGCAAAAAGTGAAATATTTTATCCTTCCTGTGAATTCCCCAAAGCATCTGGTTGGTTATTATTAAAACAAAATATGGGACTTTAAATTGGCCTTTGGTTTGATTTTTGAAAAGACGTGTTATATTCCAATGAACTTACTTTTATATTTCCTATCCACATTTCAGGAATTGTACACTTTAACAGATTAACAGAGTTCTGTTGACCAAGGGAAGCCTCGTATTCTATCAGAATAATTACAGTCTTCTTTTACATTTTTGAAAAGTAACTTGGAAAAATGAGAAAGCAAATTCATTCTTCCGAATCCTGGGTAGATATTTTATAGTGCCAGTCAGCTGGACATGGACTGGCAGTAGGGTTGGAACTATTAAAGGAAGGGTAGGTTTAGGTAGAACTTCATCCAGAGCACATAAAGGCATGTTTTAACTAGAATCAACTAAATTGTTTTAAGTCATGTTGGGCTGAGTCAATTCAAGGTCATAATAGTAAAACAACCAGGCATGTAATAGACCATATGCTAATTTGCATGCCTTGGCTTCACATTACATGCTCTCTTTTATGTCTACTAACTTTTTTTTTTACAAAAAAGAAAGAAAAGGTATTGCTAATTAAACTGACTATTGTGCAGAATCTAATTGACATCATTTGTGACATAATAGCATGACACCAATGTTGTAAATCACAGCAGAAATTGGGTCTTTTATATGTGAAATCCATTGCCTCAAATTCTGATAAATAGAGGTTTCACTATATTTTATAAATGTGCTTGTTAATTTTACTTCAGAACAGAAGAATCCCAAGGAACAAGAAGAATAAATTAAAGTCTATTTACTTTTATTCTGCTGTGAGACTATCTATAAAAACAGTTAATCATTTCTTTAAGTAAATGATCATGCTAGCTAAATTATGCCAGCTGAAACTTCAGTGACAAAAATAAATGGAATGCTATAAACATTGCCCAAAGATTTAAATACATTTGCTTTCATCAAATTCACACCCCAATAAAAACATTTGTATCTACATCCATGGAAGGAAAAAGGATGTGATTATGGGCCTGGAATTTAGTGGCATACCAAAATTATGCATATACAAAGTCTGCAACATGGTTGCAAAAACAGACTTAATTTTGTTTTTTGCAGTGGCCCACATATTAGAAAAGTGGGAAGACTGCTACAGCTATTGCTAAGTAATAAAGATTTAATCTCAGCAGTGAACACTACAAAGGGATACTATGCAGGATCGGATCCTGCCCCACACATCCTCCCGGCCGATTCGCTCCCACAGAGAGGGACTTCTCCGGGTGCCGTCCACTAGACTTTGTCAGCGGGCGACGCCCAGGGGAAGGGCCTTCTCTGTGGTGGGCCCTGCCCTCTGGAACGACCTTCCCCCCGACATTAGAACAACCACGGACCTCCGCTCCTTCCGTCAAAAATTAAAAACATACTTTTTCTGCTTGTCCGGCCTAGGTTAGTCTCTACCTTCAGGGCGTTAGGGAATGCTAGTTTTAATATGGGGATTTTAGTGCAGGGACAATTAAATTTAATTCGTTTTTATTTTATTGTATTTATTCTTGTATGCATATTTTATATTGTTTTAATTTTTCCCTGTGCACCGCTCCGAGTCCCCCTGGGGAGAGGACGCGGTATATAAAATAAATATTATTATTATTATTATTACTATTATTATTACTATTATTATTACTATTACTATTACTACTACTACTATTATTATTATTATTATTATTATTATTATTATTATTATTATTATTATTATTATTATTATTATTATTATTATTATTATGCTGCAAACCAATAAGCCACATAGTACTGTAGCTTCTACGTTTCTTACCAAGCTAGTTTAGTGTTGCAGAAGAACTGCCAAGGTTTGTACTCTTATCATTCAAGAAAATAAGGCATATAATAGTCTTAGGTTACAGAAAGAGCAGATCAAGAGTAGAGCCTAATACCAAAAGAAGCAGTGACTCCCTTTATTGGATTTGCTCAAGTGAAGGCTGAAGAGTCATCTTTGGAGGTTTTGAATTTGCATTTCAGCATTAATTTAATTTAAAAGAAGGATTGGGAGTGACACGATAGCAGTGTTCCAATATCTCAGGAGATGTCACAAAGAAGAGGGAATCAAGCTACTCTTCAAAGCACCTTTAGAGTAGAACAAGAAGCGATGGGTGGAAACTAATAAAGGAGAAAAACAACCTAGAACTAAGGAGACATTTCCTGACAGTTAAAACTATTAATCAGTGGAGCAACTTGTCTCCACAAGTTGTGAATGCTCCAACACTGGAAGTTTTTAAGAAGAGATTGGACAACCACTTCTCTGAAATGGTATAGAATTTCCTGCCTGAGTAGGGGACTAGACTAGAAGACCTCCAAGATCCCTTCCCAACTCTGTTATTTTGTTATTAAGCAGAGGGTTGGACTTGGAAATGCGTAGTTGTATTATATCCCAATAGCATTCACCATTTGGGGGGAATCCAAGGGCCATAGTGAGCATGATACAGAATAAATAGGGCTTTTTTTTTTTTAATCTGTTTTAAACCTCAGGGTTTTTTCTTCTTCTTTAGCAAGCTGAGCAATTGTTTTGTAAGAGTGACCAAAAGATGGTTCATGACAGAAATAAAAGATTTGGGGGCAAATGGTTGTTCACCCCTGGTTTGGTAGGCTGATTTACTTTTGTAAAAAGAAACATAACCCTTTGTATACATTTCAGTTAATAAAATATTGCAAGTAAAATATTTAAACAAACAATGTGCCATGTGGTGTCACACATTTCACCCAACCCATTTCAAAGCAACTTTGTGACAATTGTTATTTACATTGAGGTTTGGAATGGATGAAAATGGTAAGATGGTAAGATGGTAAGATGTCCCGGTGCCTGGAGACCGTACGGGTCTGGATGGGTAGTAACAAACTCAAGCTCAACCCATCCAAGACCGAGTGGCTGTGGTTTCCGGCACCCCGGTTCAGCCAGGTAAGTTCAACATTGGCCATTGGGGGCGAACAACTGGCCCCCGTGGAGAGGGCGCGCAACTTGGGTGTCCTCCTGGATTCCCGGCTGTCCATGGAGGACCATGTGATGGCCGTGGCCAGGAGGGCGTTTTATCAGGTATGCCTGATACGCCAGCTGTGCCCCTTACTGGACCGGGTGGCCCTTCGCACAGTCACTCAAGCACTTGTGACATCCCGGCTGGACTACTGTAACGCTCTCTACATGGGGCTCCCCTTGAGGTGCACTCGAAGGCTACAGTTGTTTCAGAATGTGGCCACGTGGGTGATTATGGGTGCCTCAAGGCAAGCCCACATAACACCTCTCCTGCGCGAGCTGCACTGGCTACCTGTGGCCTTTCGAGTGCGATTCAAGGTGTTGACGATCATCTTTAAATCGCTCCATGGCTCGGGGCCTAGCTATATACGAGACCGCCTTCTGCCCCATACATCCCTTCGTCCGATCCGCTCCCACAGAGAGGGTCTTCTCTGGGTACCGTCGGCCAGGCAATGCCGGTTGGCGACGCCCAGGGGAAGGGCCTTCTCTGTGGCGGATCCAGCCCTCTGGAACGACCTACCCCCCGACCTCCGCACCACCTCGGACCTCCGCCTCTTCCGCCAGCGTCTTAAGATGTATTTATTCCAACAAGCCGGCCTAGCATAGCCCCCCGTTTCTGACTTTTATCTATAAAATTTAATTCTCAGGGGTTTAAATGGGTTTTTTAGCACGGGACGTAATTTAATTGTTTTTAAAAATGTATTTTGTAATTTTGTTATGTTTTTTTAATAATGCCTGTGCGCCGCCCTGGGTCCTAACAAGGAGAAGGGCGGGGTATAAATTTGAAAAATAAAATAAAATAAAAATAAATAAATAAGAGCAAGATACTTGGAGTTTTCGTGTAGAAAAATCCAAGCACATGCTTTGATTGATTTGTCATTGCTATTGTCAGTTCTTCTTAGATATCAAACTTAGAAACTGTAAATCCATGCAAGGAGAGTGGGTAGACCAGATATAGATCAGAGATATAATGATAGCTCTCCAATTGATCTACAGCAGAGATGTCAAACTTAATTTCATTTAGGGCCACATCCTTTGTAGTTATGTTTAATGTAGTGTGTCCTTTTGTTCCATTCTAGAAACAGGATCACAAAGGGGGGATCAGTTGTGACAGATTCATCATGCACAAAACACCAAGAACTAATGCAACATAAATTATTGCATTATTCACTATTCATGGACAACTATGCATTAGTTTTATTTGTTTCCATTTCTGAGAAAGAGCCATATGAAAGTCTGAAATCAAAGGAAAGGGTAGAAAGAGAGAAGTAAATTGGCAGTTTAAACTGTCCAGCTATTAACTTTTTGTAATTAAAGAGTCCAGGGTTCTGGGAAGTTTTATTTTTAAACAAAATTTTCCAGTCATCTCGGAATATTTAGATGATGTTATACAGATTGTTTTTCCTATTTTCAGAGATCAAACACTTATTTTCTGTTGTTCCTAAAAATAGTTTCAATTTCCCAATCATTTTTTCATTTTTGTCCAATTTTGGAATTCTCTTTTTTATATCTGTTAATTATCTTTTATATTTAGTTTAGTTTACATCGTTTAAGAAATCACTAGGTTTTCTATAATTGCCTATAACATGGAGATACTTTCTCTTTTCTCTGAAATTTGAAATTTATGAATCCTTCAATAGGTTAGCCAAATGCTTGAAGTCTTCATGCTAGGCAATAAAATATACTGATACTTCAGGCAACAGAATTTCCAATTGTGAGCAGTGTGTCAGATATGTCTTATTAATTCCATAGGCTAGGAAAAAAATCTTTTTTTTTTTTTTGGGTCTGTGTGAAATTTGGCATGTCTCATTTCTTTGTAGGTGGGTGCTAGTAGAATGCCTGAAAATTTGTGCCAATTTGAGTGGGAAAATAGAAAAAGTAAAGGCAGAAAATTGCAACTAAGGCTGTCATTGAAATGGGTGGCAAAGTAAGCTCCAGGACAAAAGAAAAGCTAATGGAAGAAACTAAATTAATAACAAATGAAGCAAATCAAATAAAGCTGTCAGTAGCCAAGATGGTTGGTGAGATGAGATGAAATTAACTATCTTGCACTTTTCCAGGTTGCTGTAGGATGTACCTTTGAAAGGCATTCAGTGATTGATTTGCTGGCTTGTCAAACATAATTTATTATCTATAGAACCCATATTTGACCAGCTTGTTAAGATCTCTTGTTGTGAAATATACAACTAAAATTCAATATAGGAACTTGTAAATTTTATCTTGAATAGATAACCTGGAAGAACCTTTTCTGGATCATGCATATGCATACAAGAATTGCATATATAAACCATTGCATCACCCTACTATCTCAAGTTCTAAAAGTAACATTCTTTGCTCTCCAAGTGAATAGAAGGTTCACAAATAATGAGTAAAGATATGCAATGACTAAAGATATGCAATCCAGAATTTGCAAAGAGCTCACTGATGACTGCATAGAAAGCATAAAGTGAGAATTTGCTTTTTCATCAAGCAGTGATGGGATTTGCCATAAAGTGGCAAATATTCCATATGGCATTTTTTTAAAAAAAATTCTAAATCATAGTAGAAGGAAATGCTGGCCACTAAGACCAGCAAAACATCATGATTCTCTACACAGTATGCATGGCCTATCTGTCACATCTCTGGAGCTCTGGGTTAGTCTGTGAGTCTAAAACTTGAAATTTGTGCCAGTTTAAATAAGTGTATTTTACTCTTTTCATTTAATGTTCTATACATAACAGGGGTGGGTTGCTGCTGATTTACTACCGGTTCACAACCCGCTCGCAATGTGAGCGTGTGCTGTTCAATGTAAATTGTTCTTCGTGCACGCGCAGAACAATTTACAGTGAACTGTGCACGCACTAAAACCGAAATGGTGGCAGCCCAGTGGCAGCAAAGGAACCGTTTCGGGGGCATGGCAGGCCTTGGTTGCTGCCGGTTCTGTGACCCAGGCCTGAATTCCACTACCTGTTCAGCTGAACCGCGAGCAACCCACCTCTGATACATAACATTTTGTTGTGCATGTCTTTTTCAACAGTAAAGTAAAATTACAGTGAAACATAAAATGGATTTTTTTATATTCATAAATTAATGAGAAAGTACCTGGTTTTTCTAGAGTTCATTTCAGAGCATTGTAAAAGAGAAACTATTTATGAGCCATGAGGGAATCTTAAGTTAAAGTGAGCATTGTATAAAATGGAGCTAGCAAACTAACTTTTTCCACTAAGTTATCAGGCTACATTTAACCAAGTAAAATGATACAAGAAACATCTGTTTTTGAACTAAATTGTTTTCTGCTCCAGAATGATTTATTAATGAATTGTTGAGTGGCAAAAGAAACTATAACTTATTCCCATCTTACTAGTTAATCAAGTGCTAAGAGAACTTTGGTCTCGATAAGACCCCAAAGTTCTAATAGATGTTATGCTGGTATAAATTATTACAGATCTCTGAGGAATACTGCATAATTAAAATTATAGCTGGGGTTCCTGAACTATAAGAGCATATGGCCTCACTGTACTTTCCTTCATTATTTTTACCTATTTTTTCAGACGATTGGACTTCAGCCACAGCAACATGAATTTGCTTGAAGCTAAATGTCATAATGATCAGGTCTTTGCATATTTATTCAGGTGTAAATTCCACATCATGCTTAACAGGCCTTGTGCATATGGACACAGACATAGAGCTTCAGTATTTTCCTTCCTGTATTTGTGTATAAGGCCTTGAAGAAGAGCACATTTTCTGAATGTTTTAGACACCAATTCTGAACGATATTTCAAGATTTTTAAAAGACCAAAAAGGAAGCTACCTTGTGTTAAGAGGACTTAAAGAAAGACTAAAGAAAAGTCTCTTTCTGAGATTTAGATATTTTCTAATCCGCCTGAAAATTATAGTTAATGCATCTGAAAAACACTAGGCTGGGGAAAGCCTTTATATTTATTTTACTAATAAGTCATAGGCATTTTTTTTAAATTCAGTGTCTGTTTCTGCCCTTGATCTCACAAAATGTGAATATTTGACACAGCTTAGGAATTATCTTATGGTTTGCTACTATTAGTAGTGTCCCAACAATAGTGTCCATCCTTTCCTGAACTGGAAGATCTTGTTCACAATTAGTCACAACTTGGTCACTTCCTGTCTGGATTACTGCACTTGTGCTTGAAGACAGCCAGAAGATACAACTGGAGTGCACAGTGTTTGAGCCCTATTGGTTTACCCATATTACACCCTGTTATGTGAGATGCACTGGCTCATAGTTTATTTAGAGGGTGCCACAAAGAAGAGGGAGTCAGACTATTCTCCAAGGCACCTGGGGGCAGGACAAGAAGCAATGGGTGGAAACTAACCAAGGAGAGAACCAACTTGGAACTAAGGAGAAATTTCCTGACAGTTAGAACAATTAACCTCTGGAACAGCTTGCCTCCAGAAGTTGTGAATGCCCCAACCCTGGAAGTCTTTAAGAAGATGTTAGATAGCCATTTGTCTGAAATGGTATAGGGTTCCTGCCCACGCAGGGGGTTGGACTAGAAGACCTACAAGGTCCCTTCCAACTCTGCTATTGTATTCTATTGTATTTCCTGGTGCAATTCAAAGTGGTGGTTATCATTTTTAAAGCCCTACATGACCGCCTATTCCTGAGGTTGTATATGCCAATCAGTGGTGGGATGTTGCCAGTTTAACAATCGGTTTGGTGAATGTGCGCTTTGTGCGTGCGCCTAAAGCACTTGCATACAGCACTGAAAATGGAGCATTTAGAAACTCAGCTGCTTACCTTCCAAGTCAGCAATGGTAAGTATAACAGTGAAGGGCGGGAAAATCAGCTGTGCCACTCAATTGAAATGAGCTAGAAAGCAGGAAATACACGACAGGATAGGGTAGATCCAGGTGGGCAGAGACAACTGATCGTCAGCGCTACTGGTTCACTCAAACCAGTCCGAACTGGCTGAATAACACCTCTGCTGCCAATCCTACCAAAGCAATTAAGGTGGACTTGCTCCAAATGTTTGGAGATTAGACTACTTTGCATCCACTGCCACCTTGCGGGTCCTCAAAAGCATACCTTTTCTATTTCAGTCCCTGCTCTAAGATCCAACAGGCCCCCACCCTTTTAACCTTCAGAAGAGCACTTCAAACCCGGATCTGCCCCCAAGTGCTGGTTTAGGGAGAGATCAGAGTAGGAGTAGAATGCATGGGTTGCATCAGAGAAATGCAGATATTGTGCTAGATTTTTCTGTTTTGTTTTTTTCCCATTGTACGTATATATTATTTTAGGCTTGGTTGTAAGCACCAAGATTTTGGTTTAAGATGATGGACTATACAAAAGTTTTAAATAATATTTTAAATAAATTACATAATTAAATCTAGTGAAGGCACTGCCTTTTTCCTCCCTCCTAGGCTACTTTTAGTCTTTTCAGTTGACTTTTTTTTAGACAATTAAAGATTTTCCACTTTGGAAAGATTCAATATCATTTGCTTAGTATGCTAATAGATTTTTAAAAAACAATTTTTAAAATTTGTTATATTGTATTGCTGATCTTTTTGTTATATTCTGATTGATTGTATAGAGGATCAATATTTTATAACTAGTTATATTAATAACTTGTGGTCTTTGAGTTCTTTACAAACTGTTCAGAAAATTAATTTCCATGCCTATATTCAGTTTGGATTTACGCTGAAAAAGTTTAAGTCTGGTTTACAAAGAACTCACTAAAAGTCAGTGAGATGCCAGGATATAACTAGACCATGAAGTTTAAAGAAGACCACGTATATAGATAATGTTATTTGTATAGTACGTGTGGAATAAGCAAAAGAAGATAAAGATATAGTCTCTGTATATGATAAGCGAAGATGTGAGAAACGGCTTTTGAATTTTTAAGTGCAATGTTAGAATTACATCAATACGCATTTTTGTGGTTTTTTTTAATTTGCTTGATTTATATGTTCATCTCACTTTTATGTTTAGTTTTTAGTTTTAGTTTTAATTCGATTTATATCCCGCCCTTCTCCACGAAGGACCCAGGGCGGCGTATGTGTAGGAGGCATAAAATAAAACAACTAGCAACACAAAATACATAATGGGAAGCAAAAGTAAAAGCACATAATAGTCAGGCAAGATCTATCCTATCATTCCTGCAACTGTTAGATGGGATACAACCCATATCCAGGGCCTTAGCTCGACCAAACAGTTATGTTTCTAAAGCTTTATGAATGACCATCAAGGACAGGAACAATACAATCTCCATAGGACAGGTGCCATGACCAAAAAGAATCTCTGACATTCCCTAGCTAGTTGGACTTGTAACACCTCTTTGGATAGGATAGGTAGAAGCAACTGGGGAGAGATGTTCTTGTAAATAACTGGCCATAAGCCATGGTGGGCTTTAAAGGTGACAGCCAGCACCCAGATGCACACGGCATGTCAATACCAGTTCATGGAGTAGAGGTGTTCCATACATCATTCACTAGCCATACTGCTGCATTCAGCACCAGCTGACGTTTTCAAATACTCTTCATTCTTTAAAGAATAGGAGAATTCAAGTATGAAATTGACAACTTGCTTTGAAGGATTTATTTTCTTGGAATGTACATACTGTGCAGCTTTTTTTTTCAATTGCATGGATCATTTATTAGCTCCTTCATCTTAGAATGCTGGATAAAACTCCAAGGCATTTAAGTCTGGTGCCAACACTACTATCATGTATGCACCAAAATAGTATAAAATCAGAGCTGCCAAAATTTGAACAAACAGTAGAAAAATAGTTTCATGCTTTCCTTATCGCTTTGTTGCTAATGATCATGATTCATATTAATGCCTGCCACTGAATTTTCTTTAAGAATAAGAAAGAGAATATTTCTAGCATGTTAGTAAAGTGAGAATAGGGTTTGAATAATTTGAATGCATGTCATAGAAATAGCAAAATGATATAATATAAATAGTCAAAGCATATATAGTTCTTTGATATGGACCTTGTTTCTCTCTCCTCCTCAGAATATAGCCTAGAAATCTAATATGCTAACAAATAATATTAATTCTAAATAGATACATATTTATTTATCTATTTATTTTATTTGTGTTCTGCCTTTATTATTTTTACAAATAACTCAAGGCAATGCACCATTCTCCTCTTATTTTCCCCACAACAATAACAAAGTCACCCAACTGCTTTTATGATTAAGGCAGAATTTGAACTCAGAGTTTTCTGCTTTATAACCTGAGACCAGATTGGATCTCTTCCATATCTCCAGGAGCTATGCTCCATATTCAGTTAACATTTATCCTGGAAAAATAGCAAGACATTATACTTTCTTACATTTTATGACACCATTCCTGAAGGTTTGGAACCATATATACCGTATTTTTCGGAGTATAAGATGCACCAGAGTATAAGACGCACCCAGGTTTTGAAGAGGCAAATTTTTAAAAAAAGTAGGTAGGTAGATAGAGGGATAGAGAGGGAGAGAAAGAGAGAGAAATACAGTAGATAGGTAGGGGGGGAGAGAGAGTAGGTAGGTAAGTAGGTAGAGGAAGGGAGGGGAGACAGAGAGAGAGAGAAATACAGTTGGTAGGTAGGGAAAGAGAGAGAATTTAGATAAGTAGGTAGGTAGAAGGATAGAGAGAAATAGACAGAGAGAAATACAGTAGGTAGGTGGGGGGGAGAGAGAGAGACTAGGTGGGTAGGTATATAGAGGGGGGAGAGAAATACAGTAGATAGGTAGGTAGAGAGATAGGTAGGTAGAGAGAGAGAGAGTAGGTAGGTGGGTAGGTAGATGTTTCCAGTATTTACATGAGTATTTACTCGTGCTGGAGAAGGAAATCACTGACCACCTTTGGAATAAATCTTTGTTTCTGCAGGCACAGTACTTGACCAACGTAATTCTCATCTTTCCAAAAGGGGAAAAAAAACTTTTTGCACTTTGCAAACCTCCCCCAAATGGCCCATTTTTCACGAGAAATGGGCCCATTTTTTTTCAAATAAAAGGCATGAAGAGCCTTGGTGGGGGGGGGGGGGCTTGCAGAGTGCTTCTGGGGGAGTGGGGGAGGGGCAAAATGAAGAAAAAACCACCTGTTTCTTCGTGAAAAGGGGCCTTTTTTTGGACAAAAGAAATTGCATGCATAGCCTTATGGAGGCTTATAGAGTGCTGCTGGGGGCTGGGAGGGCAAAAACGCCCTGTTTTTTGCTCAATTCTGCCCTCCCCAGCCCCCAGGAGCTCTCTGGAAGCCTCTATAAGGGCATGCATGTGGCCATTTTGGTAAAGGGGTGGGGTTCCAGGAGGCAAAAATTGCTGTATTCGATGTATAAGACACACCCAGATTTTCAGCCTCTTTTTAGAGGAAAAAAGGTGCGTCTTATACTCCGAAAAATATGGTAAATAAAACTCCAGTAAACAAGATATTTTTACATACATACATATATGCATGCATGCATGCATGCAAACTTGAGTTTATATCTATAGATATTAAGGATGAAATAATGATGAAGTTTAAAAAAAAAAATAAGACCCAGCTTTTAAGATTCTGATATCAACAAACTCAAATGTAACTTGGTATTATTCTTCATTAAAACTGATAAATAACAATTCATGATGCTCCAAAGATGCTTTTTTTAAGAGGCAACTGAACTTTCTGGTTTTTCTTTATTCCCCACCATCCAGTCAGAGCTGAAGAATCTTCATGGATGAGAAGTGAAATGTCACAAAGAAAAAGCAGAAAGTCCAGCTGCCTCTTGAAAAAGCATTTTTGGGATAACCATTACCTGGATAACTGAGAATCTCCATCGACATTTGCAATTCAGAATCAAGTTACCTAGTTATGATAACTATTTGATTTTCTTTGCAGTGCAAAATTAAACATAAGATGAAGTGAAAACTGTCCACTGAGCCTATCCTGTAGCTCTATGGTTTAATATTTGCTGTATTCTGCACACATCCAATCCACATTCATATTCCAACATCCGGCTGTTTTTTTTTCTGAATTCATACTGAATTGCAAAAATCTAAATCAAAGCCTTCTTACTTTGCAGGGATTTTGTTTTAAATGTTATAATGCACAGTTCTTCCATTAAGATCCCGATATTGGATAAAGTTTACTCTTAAAAATCAAAGTTTTGAAGAAGCTAGCTATTTCTGCCTTCTGTTACTATATAATGTATTTTTAAAACTGAATTAGGCAAACTCTAGCCTCTTGATGGCAGTGCATTTCCTTCTTGAGTTCATAGGCCTTGTAGAACATTTATGTCTCATTACATCCAGTGCTGCGGTTGTGCCCTAATAAATCAGTGGAGTTTTGTGGAGATAGTCTTGACAGTAATGAATCTTTCTGTTGGCGTTTCCACTTCACAGACACAAATAATGAAGCAAAACTGCCCCATCTGGTCACTCAGTAAGAGTCAAATAGCAGCGGGGAGCTATTTTCTCAAGCAAGACAAAGGTCATTTTGCAAAGCAGAAGCAGTGAGCAATCGGAGGCTGGGTTGTGAGTGACAGTGCAAAATGAAGCCATTTGGGGGGCTTTTATCATAATTACATTTATTAGCCGTGCTGCCTGCTTTCCTGCCTCCCACTCACATTGGCTTTGTGCTATAGTGTCAAGGGCTCGCTTAGTAAGTTGGATGCTGTTCTTGAGCTTCCTAGTTTAGGCACCTAGAAACAAATAAAACCAGCCCCAATGCGGAAATGCATAACAAAAATCTATCTTGTAACATATTGCTGGGAAGGGATAGCGATGCCTAAATGGCTTGGCCAGCAAATAAATTTACAAATTAATGCAAAAATGACATTAAAGTGACAGTATTGTTATCAGGCAGCTCTTGGGATTGCTCTCTCTTTTTTTCCACCTGTGAAGTTACTTAAGATGCACATTAGGGTGAAGTTTAAATGACTCTTACACAGATGTTTCATCTGTAAATGGTAATTATAAATGACAATACACCCTGAGAATAAAAAGTAAATTAATAGGGATCTTAGTTTTGAATCTGCTTTTTGCATTTGAGTTTCATGCCATGGCCCTGCACTTCAAAAAGTGAATGAAGAGCAGAATAAGAAAATTGATTGCTTTAAAACCAATACATTAATTAAAATGAGTGTTACAACTGTAGGCCTCTTATATTTTTATTTCCTCTTCTTCACAATGAATATACTTTAGAAGCAACTTGTACAGAGCCTTTTGGCTTCATTCAAAATGTAAGCAGGATAGGCTTGTGGTTTTCATTCTGCTGGTTATTCATCTTTGCTTTGTTGGAAATGTCTAATGTATTCAGAATCCATAGCAAAATTATGATTTTTTTCAGAGGCTCTCTGACACCTGATTGATTCTGAACAGCTTACATTTAAAGATAGAAAACAGTAAGCAAAACAATCACTCATATTTATACAAACTAGACCCCATATGCCATGAACGTAACCAACAGAGCTCCCCATGGTCCTGGGAGATTAGCCAAGTTTTTAAAGACTTCCAGAGCATCATTAGGGTGGGTGGATGTGAATGTCACTTTTACCCACCAGGCTACTGTGCATTTCATCAGCCTCGGGCCCTAGGCAGGGGTGGGGGGGTGGCGGTTATTGTTAAGGAAAGTCTGGAGCCGAGGGAGACCACTGTGCCTCAGACGACCGGCTCTTCGTAAAGTGGGACCTAGGGAGGTAGTTGGGCTTGCTGGTTGTATATCTGGCTCCCCGCTATGTAACAGCAGCTCTGCTCGAGGTGATCGCCGAGATGGCGGTGGAGATCCCCAGACTGGTAGTCATGGGGGACTTTAACCTGCCATCGGCGGGCGAAACATCCGAGGCAGCCCGGGAGTTCATGGCTCCCATGACGGCCATGGACCTGACCCAAGTATTTCAGGGCCCCACTCACGAGGGGGGGACACACGCTGGATCTGATTTTTGTCTCTGGACAGTGGAGAAGTGATCTCGGAACAGGGGATTTAGTCATCTTACCCTTGTCATGGACAGATCACTCTCTCCTTCGGATGGACTTTCCAACCGTCACACCCCACCGCGGGGAGGCGGAACCGGAGACATCGAGTTGGTTCCGCCCCAGGTGCCTGATGGACCCTGAAAGGTTCCAGAGGGAGCTTGGGCCAATACCTGTGTCCCTGCCCTGCGACTCGACTGAGGACCTAGTGGCCGCATGGTATAGTGCGGCCACAGGGGCCTTGGACCGAGTCGCGCCCTTGCGGCCTCTCATGCGGCGTCGAGTCACCCAGGCCCCTTGGTTTACCGAGGAGCTGCGGGAGATGAAACGCCGCAAGAGACGCCTAGAGAGAGACCATATTAGGACTTACTTAGTGGCATTAAGAGTGGCCAAATGTGAGTATTGTGCCACCCTTATCGCCTCCGCGGAAAACCACCCTGCCACCCTGTTTGGGGTGACCCACTCCCTCCTTCACCTGAGGCCGCGGGAAGCCCCTTTGCAGGGTCGAGCAGAGGAATTTGGAGTGTTTCTGCAGGACAAAATCACTCAGATTCGGAACAAGTTGCCCTCCACTGAAAGTGATCCAGTCGATTTATCCGGTGCTGGTCTTGAGATAACACCTTGGGAGGAGTTTGATTTTGTCACTACCGAGGATATGGACAGGTTGCTGAGGAACCTTAGAGCCACCACATGTTTATTGGACCCGTGTCCCTCCTGGCTTGTACTGGCATCCTGGGAGGTGACACGAGGCTGGCTCCAGGATATTGTGAACGTGTCTTTGAGCGAGGGGTTCTTACCTATTGCCTTGAAAGAGACCTCTCCTCAAAAAGCCTTCCCTGGACCCAGCATTGTTGGAAAATTACCGTCCGGTTTCCAACCTTCACTTTCTTGCAAAGGTTGTAGAGAATGTGGTGGCTCAACAGTTTCCTCGTCACCTGGAGGAAGTTGATTATCTAGACCCACGCCAGTCCGGCTTCCGACCTAGTCACAGCACTGAGACGGCATTGGTCGTGTTGGTTGATGATCTCTGGAGGGCACGGGATAGAGGTTGCTCCTCTATCCTAGTCCTATTAGATCTCTCAGCGGCTTTTGATTCCATCGACCATGGTATCTTATTGCACCGATTGGGGGGGTTGGGGCTGAGAGGTACCGTTCTGCTGTGGTTCTCGTCCTACCTCTCTGGTCGGTCGCAATGGGTGTTGGCAGGAGGGCAGAGGTCGGCCCCGAGGCCCATCACATATGGGGTTCCTCAGGGGTCGGTCCTCTCGCCACTTCTGTTCAACACCTACATGAAGCCGCTGGGCAAGATCACCCGTGGTTTTGGGGTGGAATACCATCTGTACGCTGAAGACACCCAGCTGTACATATCCACCCCAAACCACCCCAACGATGCCATCGAGGTGCTGTCCCGGTGCTTGGAGGCCATACGGATCTGGATGGGTAGTAACAAACTCAAGCTCAACCAGTCCAAGACCGAGTGGCTGTGGTTTCCGGCACCCCGGCTGGATTACTGTAACGCTCTCTACATGGGGCTCCCCTTGAGGTGCACTCGAAGGCTACAGTTAGTGCAGAACGCGGCCGCGCGGGTGATTATGGGTGCCCCAAGGCAAGCCCACATAACACCTCTCCTGCGCGAGCTGCACTGGCTGCCTGTGGCCTTTCGAGTGCGCTTCAAGGTGTTGACGACCATCTTCAAATTGCTCCATGGCTCGAGGCCTAGCTATATACGAGACCGCCTTCTTCCCCATACATCCCTTTGTCCAATCCGCTCCCACAGAGAGGGTCTTCTCCGGGTACCGTCGGCTGGGCAACGCCGGTTGGCGATGCCCAGGGGAAGGGCCTTCTCTGTGGCAGGCCCGGCCATCTGGAACGACCTACCCCCCGGCCTACGCACCACCTCGGACCTCCGCCTCTTCCGCCAACGTCTTAAGACATATCTATTCCAACAAGCCGGCCTGGCATAGCCCCCCGTTTCTGACTTTTATCTACAAATTTTAATTTTCAGGGTTTTAAATGGGTTTTTTAGCACGGGATTTAATTTAATATTTTTAAATAATGTATATTGTCTTTTGTTATGGTTTTAATAATGCCTGTGCGCTGCCCTGGGTCCTAACAAGGAGAAGGGTGGGTTATAAATTCGAAAAATAAAATAAATAATAAATAATAATAAATACCCTTGATGAGCTATTTGGTATTTCTACATATGAAGATCCTACTTGTGAATTCTGAAATCAAAGGGCTTTGTTTCTTTTGATTTAAAAATTATGGTCAAAGATAATGCATATTATTACTGTAGATCTAAGGAAAAAGAAAAGGGGATCATGGAGAACAGTTGTGGCGGCTAGAAAAGATAATGTCAACATTAACCTTTCCTTCCTTCCTTCCTTCCTTCCTTAATATGCTGCAGCTCTCACACTTAACCAAATATTCTTGACTTTTAACAAATATAAGAGAAGGAATAAATATTCATTGAATTTCACCTTATCAAATGACAGATGTAATTTTATAATTCACAATCAAATAACCCAAACAAGCCCTGACCTGGAAAGTAGAGGAAAATATGAAAGAAAAGCACCAAAGACATAAAGGAAAAAATAGTAGATGAAAAAATAAAAGTAGAGGAAAAAGGAAAGGAAAAGGGAAAAGGAAAAAGAGGAAGAAAATACAGAATATAACAGCAGTATACCCATCGTCACCAAACTTAGTAGGATTTAAGTGAATTATGTGTAACTTACTCTATTTTAAAACTTACAGTATATTCCTTGAATGTTAAAACAATGAAAGTACAGATGATATGAGCTTTCAGTTCAATATGGTAAAGATTCCCCTCGCACATATGTGCTAGTCATTCCCGACTCTAGGGGGCAGTGCTCATCTCCTTTTCAAAGCCGAAGAGCCAGCACTGTCCCAAGACGTCTCCGTGGTCATGTAGCCAGCATGACTAAATTCCAAAGGCACACTTCAATACACCATCTTATATTTTAAGAAAAAACCTAAATTTGTCTATAGATTTTAATGAAGTACAGATAACATTTAGATCTACATTAATGCTTTCTTTTGAGGCCTAAGACCATTTTGGAGATGGTCAGGAAGATGACAAACATTGGCTTAGATATCAGGAGAGAAGATGCATTTCCACCTCATTGCACCAACTCACACTCATGCTATAAAACCTACATGAAAAAATGTGTTATGAATAATTCTTTCATCGCATATTTTTCTAACGGCATTCAAAAAACTTCAAGTTCTTATTTCTGCACTCTGAAACATTTTCAATTCAATTCAATTCAATTCAATTCAATTTATATACCGCCCTTCTCCCTTCCGGGACTCAGGGGTATTCTTGGGACATAGAAATAATTTCCTTTATGTCTGTGTTCACTAGATAGAACAAAACCACACACAATACACAACAGTACAAACATTTCAGAGACATTAAGACGAACAAATAATACTGTTACTGTTACTGTTTATTAAATTTGTGTACCACCCTTCTCCCTTGCGGGACTCAGGGCGGTGAACAGGCATCAATAAAAACAACAAAGAACATCAATATATAAAATACTTTAAAATGGCAATTAAATTGGGGGCCTGTTCTAAAATCCAAATAAAACTCATAAATAAAATCAATTAAAATAAATTAAAAACTACGCCAGGCCGACCGCATGGAATAAATGCATTTTCAAGGCCCGACGGAAGAGTCTTAGGTCAGTGGTCATACGTAGGTTGGGGGGTAGGTCATTCCAGAGGGCAGGGGCTGCCACAGAGAAGGCTTTTCCCCTGGTGGTCTCCAGCCGACATTGTTTGGCCGACGGCACCCTGAGGAGGCCCTCTCTGTGGGAGCGAACTGGTCGGTGGGAGGCATTTGGTAGCAGGAGGCGGTCTTGCAGGTAGCCAGGTCCCATGCCATAGAGTGCTTTAAAGGTGGTTACTAGCACCTTGAAGCGCACCCGGAAAGCCACAGGCAGCCAGTGCAGCTCGCGCAGGAGAGGTGTCACGTGGGAGCATCTCGAGGCTCCCAGAATCCCCCGCATGGCTGCATTCTGCACTAACTGGAACCTCCGGGTGCACCTCAAAGGCAGCCCCATGTAGAAAGCATTGCAATAGTCCAGGCGGGAGATCACGAAGGCTTGAGTGACCGTGCATAGGGTGTCACGATCTAGAAAGGGGCGCAACTGGCGAATCAGGCGAACCTCATAAAAAGCCCCCCTGGCCGCGGCTATCATATGATCGTCTAATGACAGCCGAGAGTCCAGGAGGACACCCAAGTTGCAAGCCCTCTCCGTGGGGGCCAGTGATTCGCCCCCAATGGCCAGAGATGGCACCAACTGGCTGTATCGCGACGCTGGAAGCTATAGCCACTCGGTCTTGGACGGGTTGAGTCGAAGCTTGTTTCTCCCCATCCAGACTCGCACGGCCTCCAGACACCGGGACATCACTTTGACAGCATCGTTGGGGTGGTCTGGGGTAGAAATTGTACAGCTGGGTGTCATCCGCGTACTGATGGAATTCTACCCCAAAACCACGAAAGATCTCACCCAGCGGCTTCATATAGATGTTAAAGAGGAGGGGCGAGAGGACCAACCCCTGTGGCACCCCACACATGAGGTACCTCAACGTCGACCTCTGCCCTCCTGCCAACACGAATTGCGACCGGTCGGAGAGGTAGGAGGAGAACCACCATAAAACGGTGCCCCCAGACCCAGTCCCTCCAGCTGGCGCAATAAGATACCATGGTTGATGGTATCGAAAGCCGCTGAGAGATCTAACAGGACCAGGATAGAGGAACAACCTCTATCCCGAGCCCTCCAGAGATCATCCACCAACACGACCAATGCCGTCTCTGTGCTGTGCCCAGGCCGGAAGCGGACTGGTGCGAGTCCAGATAGACAGTTTCCTTCAGGTGCTGAGGGAGCTGTCGCGCCACCACACTCTCAACAACCTTCGCCAGAAAGCGAAGGTTGGAGACAGGATGGTAGTTGGCCAAAACAGCCAGATCCAGAGAAGGCTTCTTGAGGAGGGGTCTTACCACTGCCTCTTTCAAGGCGGTTGGCATAAACCCCTCACTCAGAGAAGCGTTGACAATTCCCTGGAACCAGCCTCATGTCACCTCCCAGGAGGCCAGTAACCAACCAGGAGGGGCACGGGTCCAATAAACATGTGGCGTTCAGCCACCACAGCATCCTGTCCATGTCCTCGGGAGTCACAGGATCGAACTCTTCCCAAATAACGTCTCAATAGAGTCAGTGCAGGCTTTAGAAATGAGAGAACAAAATCTCCCAAAGGTTCGATGGCAAAACAGTTTTAAACTGCCGTCTGAAAAAGGAACACATTATTCTCATTCATTTTGTTATTCTCCACTCCATTGAAATTATTGCTATGCTTTTGGTGTTTTATTGTGGCTACTTCCAGGTGATGGTTGTTATGGGTTAAGAAAACACATATGTGTCATGCATGTTTGTAATATGTAGTCTGTATGCATAATGTTTTCTTGTGTCAAAATGAGGATACAGTGGGGCTGCTTTGCATGTTCCAGAACGTTCTACGCCATCATCCTAGCATGTGGTAAGGATATTTCCTTTGGCCCATGGACTCAGTAGCTCAGTAGTAATAGTCTGTTTCCTGGATTGGGCCTATGTCCTCAGATGCTCCCAACAAAAAGCTCTTGAGCTGGGAGCAATTCACTCAGAGCGGGCAAGATCAAGTGTTTTCTCAGCTTCTGATGGCTTCTCCGCAATGTTTGGGACAGCTTCCAGTTCAAGTGGTGCAATTTGTCTCGTTCTATTCCACCGCTGCCTTGTGTTATTTATACTGGCTTTCTGTCCCAGTCCTAAAATAGGACTAAATCCTCTACTTTTGGCCTGCCGCAGAATCTGAAAATTGAGTAGTGATTTTGAGTACTCATCTATATAAATAAAAATTTAAAATAGTTTGTGCAAAATTGCTAATCTCAGAAAGTACTGCACTGATCGCCACCAAATTTTCACACAATGTTGCTAAGAAAGGGAGTAACAATCATACATACAGATTGTGTGGCTGGCACACCTCTGCCATGTGCAAGCAGCACAAATATAAAAGTACTGCACTTCTCAGTTATTTTTCTCCCTTAAGCTCCTCCCACCAGGGTGCTTCTTATGATGCGTCACGCACACGCCCCTCACATTTCCAATGGTCGTTTCCTCAGCAACCGAATAAACCTTCAACATTCCCTCACACAGAGAGAGAGAAATAGGTAGGTAGGTAGTTAGGTAGGTAGGTAGAGGGAGAGAGGAAGAAATACAGTAGGTAGGTAGGTTGGGGGTTATACTGTGGTTGTGTGTACGTGTTTGTGTGTGCATGTGTAGATCTACACACAGAATGGTTGGCCATTTAACCAGACTGGGCCACAGCAATGCGTGGCCGGGTACAGCTAGTATGAAATAAATGAATTAAGCTATCTTGTTCCTTGAGCTTATCCAGTCTAGCTTCTCCTCCTCTTCTTCTTCCCTTATCTGGAAACTTCTCTTTCTAGTCCCCTTTTCTCTACCTAATGATACAGAATGGGGAAAATGAGCCTCAAGAGGGAGGAAAGACAGAGAGAGAAAAAAGAGTTTCTGTTGCAACCACTCGGCTCTCAAGTTGATTTGGGAAAAGGAATAAAACAAATATAAGGATTTTGGTAGAAGTTATAGGGATGTCAAATATAGCGTCACTTTGTCACATCAATAATGCCATGACCTACATAACATTATTTGGCAGTGTCCTGTTAAGAGTGCCCACACTAAAGAAAGACAGGTATTATGTAGTGGTGATGGATAAATTTAGAATGGCCCCAGACTTGTCACATGTAGGAATAAATAAATCTGAACTGAGGAACAGCTGAAATCTTCCATCAGGAATATGATTCTCCCTTTGCATTAAGAATAGGGCTATAGCTTAAGTAATGGGTATACTTGTTAACATGAGAAGTTTGCATCCAATCATATTTTGTCTGTAATTGTGGCATGTACTGCATATGATAGAACACAGGTTGCATAAAAAGTAATCAGCATACCAACAAATACACAGTTCCTTAGTAAAAGCTTTATCAAGCTTCTTAATAAAACCTCTACCCAATATATTCCCTTTTGAAAAGGGACCAGACACAGAAGGTTGTATTGGACACCTCAAGGGAGAATTTATAATTAATTGTATCTGGAGAAAACCCAGTTATATCATAGCTTGGCTATTGACAAGGGGGACCTCCCCTCTCTGCATTTGCACTGCTTATAGCATATCATTGTAAACATTTTTCGCTCATCGACATACACTCAGAACAAATGGAAACATAATATTAAGAAAGCTAGGTTTATAAGTGAAAATGAGCAAAGATGTAATATGTGATAGATGTCCTCCTACCCCAGGATTCCAAGTGATTAGTCTCAAATTGTATTTATTTTCATTCACTAAAGGAAAATAGTTAAATATATGTATTTAAATGTATGTACTTAATCTTGTGTTATTATTTACTGCTATTCTCTTTTTATTACCCACCAAAATTAATTGAGGAAAGAATTTCCTTAAAAAATTACATTTGTTTCAAAAGCAGTACTGCCGAGGCTTATTCTGACAGAGAAAAAAAAGGGAGAGACAGAGTGGGCTGTCACAAATGCCATTCACCTGACTGGCCCTATAACAAAATGAAGCAAAAGCTTCAATTAATTATGAAAAGCTGCTCACCTGAGACCAAACCACCTACTCTCAATCCTTCCCAACTCACTAATCATTCACAATGAATGCTGCATGATGGAGAAGAGTGAATCTAGCCGCACAAAATGAAAGCAGTTCAAATTAGGAACAGGCAAAATATCCCACTATGGACATTATGCAAATTTTGGTCCATGCTGTGATTGAATTTCTTGAGAGGCAAACAAATTCAATAGAAGTCTGCCTTTATTTCTTTCTTTTTTTAGAATGCTCTATTGAGAAACGAAAGGATGCGCTTGGTAACCCTCCTACCATCATCAATAAAGTCTAATATGAAATATCAGCTATTGTTCCAATGAAGATTTGAATGACCATAAGTAATTTGCATTCCACTCCAGAAAATTTGGGGTGTCCCAAAAGAAGAAAAAAGAAAAGCTTGTCTTACTTTTTCTTTCATCACTAACTTCTTCTAAATTGGACAGAAACCCAATTTTAGTTCAGATGAAGGTAGCTGAATTTGAATATTCCAATTGCATGCTAATTTAACTTTTTAATAAAAGTTGGCATTGCACATTTTGTTACATTACTGAGAGTTCTCCACAGTCAAATAAGATTTCAATACAAACTTATTTCTTAACCAGAAATATTTTAAGTGGATTTGTGAAATTCATCATGCTGCTTTTTATTTTCATGAAAAGTGGTTAAGCAGGATTCCACATCTGCAGGTGCCTGATTTGTGGCAAGACAGCTTATGTCTGGGACAGAAATCAACAACAATTAAAGTTTAAATAGTTTGTGCTGAAACACAGACCACATATTCTCATTGTCTGGTGCTAATACTAACGTGCATCCATTTAGAAATATGACTTCACATAAAGCAGTGAACTCCTTTCACTCAGCACTTTTAGCAACCCTCCTAATATTTAGGTTGTTTAAAAAAAAAAAAAAGATCTGCCATCCCAAAAATCCACATCCTGATTTAGCCTAAACTGCATCCAATATATAGATGATAGTCAAAAGTTAGGTGTTTGTCAACCGATTTATTGGAACATAAAAAATCTTTTTCACATTTTCAAAGTGCCTTTAATTGCCTGGAACTACAATATTTGACTTGCAAAGAGAAATTAACAATTATTATGCCTTTTTGAAACAGTTGGGAGAATTATGGTAAATATATTTCCCTAAGAAGGTACACTGCAGTAATTCAATACGTGCATTTAAGTTCTAAAATGGAAATTGAAATGTGTCATTTGCCCCTTGACGTACAGTGATCAGCAGCAACTTCTCAAAATAACCACAAATGAGGAAAATGAAATGAAGCACATCAAGAAAAATCCGCCTGAAATAAATAGCAAAGGACAGTCTTTTTCTTTTAGATGCAGGCGCTATTGTTATCTTATGCATACATTACTTTTGTACAGCATTTATCTTTTCCAAATATAACACTGGCATGTCGGAAAAGATTTATTTCAGTCTTCAATACTAAATCTGACAATGTATTAAGCAGATTAAGTTGACAAACATGAGCACTTCCTGGAGTTACTTTTATTGTTCTTGTGATTAAAAAAAATATTTCAATAGAAGTATAGTTAAATTACTTTTCTCATTTATATAGTTAAATTACTCGTTTTATTTTTTATTTTTTTTAGCTTTATTCCAGGATTATATATTTGGAGAAAACCAACTGAAAGTCTGCCAAGCAAAACTCAATCACGTTTGGCAGCCCAACTGAAAGTTGATAAACTTCCTGTTTGTGCTGCATGCCTAAAGCATCAAAATACCAAGAGTCCTGAAAATGGCTATTGCTGCTTTTGGCTTGGTGGGTCCCAAATTAAGCAGCCCTTTTCTTATTTAATCAGATAATCAATACATTAAGGAAAGGAAATAGGAAGTCTGTTTTAGTATACTTTTTATTCAAGGAACCAGCCAGACAGCTTCCAAGCTAGTCTACATCAGGAGTTTCTTTAACTTAGTAAGAATATCAACAAAGAGAAAACTCTTATTAATTATTAATTGTTAATTCCACTTTGCAAATGGAATATATTACCATGTTGCATATTCTATGTACTTCACTTTACCCCAGCCCCATCTCCAGCATCCAAATCCTATTTGCCCTTACATCATTGAAACTTGTTGACTTGATTTATATTGCTGCCCACTTAAGTGGACTCTTAAGTGAATTACAATTAAATAAATGCACAGTAAAATACACAATACAAAAAAATATATATGAAAACACATAGCAATTGAGTACCATAACCAATAAAGGAGAATGTTTGTAACTCAGGATTGATATGAGGACTCCTTGATGCTGCCTGAGCTTGCTTGTTTTGTTGTAGGCGTTTCATTACCCAAACTAGATAACATCATCAGTGCTAGTAAGGACTGCTGTTTGCTATCAGTTTATATTCTTGGTGGCTTGCCTGTCAGTGTTGGTAGGGGTGGTTTTAGAGATTATTTGGTTGGTCTGTTTACTGTTGGCTCTGGCAGTTTCTTGATTGGGGTATGGTTTACTTGATTGTTGGTCTGATATTAATCTTAGAGTTAATCTTTCCTGATCTGAGTGCTGATTGCTGGTGGGGAAGTGCTTGGGGTCTTTTCATTCCCTTGGGCTGGTTGATTGTCTCTTTTGCATAATCTATAGATGTTGTTAATGTCTGTGTGTCAATTGATGGCTAATTTTCAGAGTGCCAGTCTTCTAGAAATTCCCTGGCATTTTTCTACTTGGCCTGGTTTAGGTTTGTCACATTTTCCCAATCGAAACTATGATTAAATCAGTGTTGTGAAATCAGAGAATTTTCATCATGGCTTTGTCAGCTTTGGAAGTGATATTAACACTGGAAGCTTCCATGCTGCCACATTCTTGGGCTTGGGAAATTAGGAGGGGGAATTTAGTAGCGTAAATGTAGTTAAACATAATAACATTCTTCTTTTCGGTCAAGGTCATGGTATTCCTGCACCTGGAGGAGAAGTGGTTGAAGTGATGTCTCAAAATGGGATGGATTGGGATTGGACCATGTGATGGACTGATAGGTGCAGGGGCTGGGTTTGGACTTTTAGTAAGTACCTCAGTGAAAACTTGGAACTCCCAGATTCGGGTTTTCCCAGATGTGCCTGAATACTTACTCTAATAAATGGGAATTTTGAGAAAATGCCTGTCTTAGAATTTTTAATTGGAGTTGGGTCCTTCCGGAATGCTGACAGGCTTCTGACTGCTGCAGTAATTGGTGTTCATGGATGTATCCTGCCAATCTTCTTCCTGTTTCCCTACACAGTGATTGTTGCAGTTCTTACATTGTATGTTGTAGATGATTCCTACTTTTTTCTTCTGGTGTTGCTGGATCTTTTGGTTGCTCAGGATGTTTTGGAGAGCTTTAGTAGGCTTGTGTGCTATGCTCATTACATATGGTTGTAGTTGTTGGTAGTTTCTGAGATTTATAGAATTTACAGAATAAGAGAGTTGGAAGAGACTTGTAGATCATCACCCCTGGTCCTTCTCTTCACTAGACTAGCCATGCCTAGTTCTTGCAACTGTTCTTTGACTCCAAGATCCTTCTTGCACTTATTGCTATTAAGCTACATTTCACCTAATCTGTATGTGTACTTTTGGTTTTTCTTCCCTAAGTGTAAGACTATTATAAACCATCCTCATTGAGTATGCTATCTATCCCACTTTTTTTCCAGCTTACCAAGAAATAGTTTGTGGTCTACTTTGTTGACTGCCTTGCTGAAGTCTAAGTATACTACATCCACAGCATTTCACTTGTCTACTAATTTAGTTACTTTGTCAAAGAATAAAATAAAATTGGTTTGGCACGGTCTGTTTTTAACAAACCTGTGCTGACTTCTAGTTATTACTTTATTTGCTTCTAGATGTTCGTAGATCTGTTTTTTGATTATCTTTTTCAGTATCTTCCTGGGTATTGATGTTAGGCTGATTGGTCTGTAATTTCCTGGGTCTGGTCCCCCCCCCACTTTTTTTTTTTTTTTTTGAAGATGGGAAACATATCAGCTCTTTTCCAGTTCTCATATAGTTCCCTGGCGGTCCAATTTGTTTTTGAAAGATATGATATAATGATTATGAGATGACATCTGCCAGCTCCTTTAGAACTCTGAGATGTAATCCATCAGGTGTTGGTGATTTATATTTATCCAAATCAGACAGGTGTTCTCTTACTATTTTCTTGGTTATTTTAATTTTTATTTCTAGTCTGTCTTTTACAATTCCATTTTTTGGTAGTTGGGCTGTAGTTTCTTTTTGCGTGAAGGCCGATGCAACGAATGAGTTAATTAGTTCTGATTTATCTCTACTGCCTGTTACTTCATTGCCGTTTTCTCTCTTTAGTTGACCAACTGTTTCCTTGATGTTTTTTTCTTGTTATTTTTATGTTGAAATTGTTTTTAATTATATTTATTTATTGGCACATTACCTGCTGTTTGATAGTAAGGAACTGACAACAAATGCTATCCTGAAGGAATATCTTATGTGAACTACCAGCCAGACATTCTATTGAAGTACAAACAGACCACACATAATATGGAACATCTAATTCTCAGAAATCCATGCAATTCAAAATCAGAGTGAACTACCAGAAAGACAGTTAGCCTGACCTACTGACTGTGTAAGAGTTAGTAAGTATGCTGTTGACAATCATACTTCTTTAGGTAGTCCGTCTAATTGCTCTGCAGGATTGTATTGCATATCACTCTCTATCAATTTTTACTCCTCCAAATGTCCCTTCAAGATAGTGGATAACAATTTATTGAGTTCTTCCCTGATCTTCAATTTAACATGGATCTCTCCCACCTGTCATTCATCCCGCCATAATTTTGGGAATGAATTCTGATCTAGAGAAAGTGTCTGATCAGGAGATGATAATGTTGAGTTGCCTTCCATGCAATTTATGATAACCTATTTTTTTTGCCCACCCAAGGTCTGGATGTCGGCAAACTAATATGTTTCTGAAAAAAAAAGCCTTTAGTGAAGTTAATTTTAACATTGTTTTGCTTTTATGGTTTAGTGTATTATGCAAATATCAACTCTTTGTTATTTATTCATTGCATGGTACATACCCAGAGAATGACTTAATTCATAACCTGATTAAATGATTCACATAGGCTGTTTTCACACAATGCATTTAATGAAGTCAAATGGTAGGTCTCCCCCCCCCCCCAACCATACAGTATGAACAGATACATAAGGATGATATTGCTGTGATCATTTCATAGGAATAGAAGGACAAACTTTCTACTTTGGAAATTACTGATGAATAAATATACCATATGAATTGCACCAGTGGTGAAATTAATTTTTTTTTTACTACTGGTTCTGTGGGCATGGCTTGGTGGGCATGACAGGGGAAGGATACCACAAAATCCCCATTCTTACCCTACTGCTGGGGGAAGGATACTGCAAAATCTCCATCCCCACTCCACTCTAGGGCCAGCCAGAGGTGGTATTTGCCGGTTCTCCAAACTACTCAAAATTTCTGCTATTGGTTCTCCAGAACCTGCTGAATTTCATCCCTGAATTTCACTTAAATTGCATACTACTGAAATAATTTAGAAGTTTTTTCTCTTTTAATTTCTAAAAATGTGTTTATAATACTAATACATGTAATAGTGTGATTTTTCACATATGACAAATGTAGTTTAAATTATATTTAAACTGGCATTATATTATTTTAAATCTGTTTATTACCTGCTGTGGGTCTGGAAATGCAATGATGGTTTTTATGCCCTTTGGTTTTCATGCAAAAGGGGCTGTTTTGTTTTTATTTCGGTATATTTTTGGTATTGTGTAGTTAGTTAATATTTATTTTCATTGAGTGAGAAATGAGGTAGTGTATGTCTGTGCATATTTATTACATCTGGTTCCTAACAGTTGAATTTTGCATGGTGTAAGAATAAAAAGCACTCTATATAACCCAAGTGACATATACAGCAAATTAATATGTTGAATTATACATTAACCTTGCCTCTTTCCTTTGGCCTTTAAAGACTTAATGCATCCCTAAAGATTGAACCCTTAGTAGAGTTGGAGCCAAAGATGTTCCTTCAGGAATACAAACATTATCTGTTAAAGAAAATGCATTCATTATATTTGCTTTCTTCTCATTATTGAAATTTGAAGATTGCTTCCCTGGGAAATGTAATTATAAAAACTACTCTTAAGTCAAGGGAAAAAGTTTTAAATTCTTTTCCCATAACCACATGCTGCTATGAAGCATTTAAATACTAATAAATCTACAGATTGTATGTACATTTTCCTTGAGCATCTAGTATATCTTTTGGAGGTTGGCTTAAGTTTCAGAATGTTTAATCAGCCTCTTTTTTAATTATTGCAGATTTTTAAAATGTTTTTTTCACTTTACAAAACAAGTTACCGCAAATAAAGTATAAAGACGCAGCACAACTAATACTACTTGCAGTAATATTAAGGAGAAACATATATTCAAATAAAATAGAATGTTATTTTGACAAAATAATAGAAGAAATATCAGAAGTCCTGCCATTTTAAAGGGAAGCAACATTATCATGATTAATACCTGCCTTAAACAGAGTGAATCTTAGTTTTTATGGTCTTAATGTTGTTAATTTGGAATTTGGAGGCAAATCAGAGTAAGTTATTTATCTATGATCCCATCATAAAGAGCTGGAAAATCCATAAATAAATGCATAAAAGTCATTGTGGGATTATTTTATACTTTTAAGTTATTGTTATTCTTTTAATTGGTCACAATGCTGACTATGAAAAATTTATATGGCTGCCTTTCACCACCTTTACAATTTGCTATAGATTTTTCATACAGAATGAAAAGTGCTCAGTGGACTTTTCCTCCCAGTTCTGGCTGTTTACAGAATCTTTTATGACATAATTATTTGGTAGACAGACAAATATTTTATTTATGCACATAACATTTAAGGCTTGTTCTCACAAAACATACATATAGCACAACCAATGTAATACTAATACATCTTACATTTGTCTGAAGGGAAGTAATAACAGGAAAAGGACTAGACAATTGCTAATTAACTGTCATTATTTTATGAGCATTTGGACCTACTGAGGAATGAGTAGCTGACACAGCTTGTACTTAGAGGTGTTTTGATGGATTTGCTTTTCTTCACTTCTTCAGTAGACAAGTGGACAAGAGAGAGATTGTAAACACTGAAGTTAAGAAATTTTATTTTTGTTGTTGTTGGAGGTATTTCTATATTTTTTGTATTGCAAATCATGTCACAAAATGTTTACAAATTGTCCAGTTCAATTTTGTGTTTTCTGTATTAGGCAGATCTAAAATCAGCATGTTTTTATAGATTTTCACGGGTGTAGGTATGCTGGTCTTGTTGTATTCGGGTCTTTTCCTGTGTAAGGTTGAGATTGTCTTGGCAACGTTTCTGTGAGGTTTCACTCGCCATCTTCATGCTGGCATTTTCAGCTATGGAGCTGCCGTCTTTCTATAAATCTTGGTGGGGGGTGGCGTGCTGGTTTTGTTGCTGTGAGTGGGTTGATTGGCTGTGTAGTTGTATCATGATTGGTAGATTGGTACCGATTGGTACTGGCTGTATGTTCGTTGTTCTTTTGTATTGTAATGGCCTGGGTGGTGGGTGTGGCTCGTTTGTTGGCTAGTGCTGGTGCAGATGTCTGGTAGGTGGGAGGTATCATCACGTTTTGGGGGGGGTTCTCTATTTTGATGGCTTCCATAATTATTCTCTTATTGAACTGTTCAGTTTTGGAGGTTAATTTGGTTCCTTCAAAATCAATTTCATGTCCTGTAGCTTTAAAGTGCTGGTATAGGGAGGAGAAAACAAGTTTCAGGCAGAGAAATCCTCAAGAAGAAGCCTAGATCTGGGTAGTGGAGAATTTTTAAAACCAATGTTGTATCGTAAACAAAGCCTTGATGAAACAATGATCGCAGATTCTTCACGAAGTTTATGTTCTGTAACAGTGGCACCATCATTATCTCTTGGGAATATACAAGGAGCAACTGCAAGAATTGAAATGAAGAAGCAGAGAGCACCACCCTACCAGTAATTCCATCCTTTTCTGTTGGGAAAGCTGAGAGAGAAGAAAAAATGCTAAGTGCAATTCCTCAAAGTTCATTGCAACAGGAAATAAAAAAGAAAAGGAGACGTGCTCCTCTTCCACCAACTCCTAAAATGCCAAACAGATTTGAAGAAATGGATAATAAAAGACAAAGTACAATTGATCCTTTTCAACTGTCATTTGTCGGCCATTTTGTTTCAACTGTCATTTGTTGGCCTTTTTGTTTGCATGGAGAGATTCCTGCTGTCTGTATCCCACCTGGGGCAGGTGTTGGCACGGCGCTCAAACCAATTTCATTGTAATTTTATTACAATATTATTACAATGACAATAAAGATTATTATTATTATTTTTTTTTTTTCTTACTGCATACTTGTGTTCTTTAATGCATGCATTTATTCGCCTATTAGTTTGTCCTATGCATGTTGCAGGACAGATTTTGCATGGTATTTTGTAGACTCCTTGGTTTTCTAGCTGAATCTTGTCTTTGGGGTTTCTTAAGATGTTGGCTATTTTTTGGTCAGTGTTGAAGGCTGTCTTGATATTGTGCTTATGGAGAATTTTGCTGATTTTGTCTGTGGTGCCTTTGATGTAAGGGAGGAGGGCAATGCTGTTGTCCTGTCCTATGTCTGTGTTCTGTGTCCAGAACCAAACACCTAGCTGACAAAGACCACCTGAAAAATGAATTACACACTCTCACAAACATATTAATCTCCAACGGATTCCAAAGAAAAACAATTACCAACCTAATCCAAAAGGAGACACCCTCCAAGAACTGAGAGACAAAACAGGACAAGAGGACATGAAATTGATTTTGAAGGAACCACATTAACCTCCAAAACTGAACAGTTCAACATGAGAATAATTATGGGAGCCATTGAAATAGAGAAACACCCCCACAACATGAGAAAACATGATGATACCTCCCACCTACCAGATATCTGGAAACCAGCACTAGCCAACAACTGAACCCCTTCCACCACCCAGGCCGTTACAATACAAAAGAACAATGAACAATCAGCAGCAATCTACCAATCATGATACAACTACACAGCCAATCAATCCACTCACAGCAACAAAGCCAGCACTCCACCCCTCCCCCAACCAAGATTTATAGAAAGACAGCAGGTCCGTAACCGAAAACGCCAGACTGAAGATGGCGAGTGAGACCTTGCGGAAACATTGCCAAGACAATCTCAACCTTACACGGGAAAAGACCTGGATACAACAAGACCAGCATTTATTTATTTATTTATTTATTTATTTATTTATTTATTTATTTATTTATTTATTTATTTATTTATTTATTTATTTATTTATTTATTTATTTATTTATTTATTTATTTATTTATTTATTTATTTCTATCTACCTATCCATCCATCCACCCATCCATCCATTTTGGAATATTATCAGACTTTTATATAAAAGACTTTTATATAATTATATGAATCACCTAATTTTTTTCCTTTCTTACCATTGTGAGAACAATAGATAATTATGCTGATTTACTGCTTGGTTTGAGATAATCTTTCACATAAACCTGGCTGGTCCATATGGAATGTTGAGTTGGGTATGGACAATTACAGACAGCCATGCAATGAAAGCTAAAGAAATTAGTGGGTTGTCACCATTTGCCATTTTATTTTTGTGTATTTAATTTATTTTTGCTTATTTATCTGCAATTCTGCTTTTATTATTTTTACAAATAACTCAAGGCAGTGAAAATATCCAACATATCTTCTTCCTCTTATTTTCCTTCCAACAACAACCCAGTGAGGTGAGTTGGGTTGAGAGAGAGAGAGGGAGAGAGTGACTGGCCCAAGGTCACCCATTTTCTTTCTGGGATTTATACAAGCCAAGCTGACTATGTTTCAAGGAATGATTTGCTCTGTAGCATATTGGCATCCCCTTCATCTTTGCAATTTAAAACTGTATTGATTGATGCAGTGATTGATTGATCAGAATTCACGGCATTCACGGGACAAATGAAGTCAGGAGCTTGGCAGGTACCAAGGCATGTGTCAGTGAACATATTGTATTCCACAGAGGGAATGAAAGAAAATAAAAACAGAGAGGGGAAGAGAGCGGTTAATGCCAAAATGCCAAAATAAAGGATGCAAATATGTACTTTGAATCGTTTCTAAAGTGGCAGATTAAATGGATTAAGGAAAAGGAAAACAGAGAAGAGAGTAACGAGTAACTGAAGTTTTGCCAAGACTATTTTATTAGATTTATAGCAGTCATACAGCATACAACTTAAAGATTAATTTTGTCAGCGCAGGAATTGTGTTTGGGTTACTACCCTGAATATTACTGCTAATATAAATTGTTCATTTTTCAGGAGGACTCTTTGTGCTTTCCTTTTCAGAGGTAACCTTTTTCCCTTTGCCTTGCTCATCACATCCTTCCTGCGCCAGCATGAGCAGCACAGATTTTACTTGTTTTCTATGCATTCCAAAGACGGGAGGGTGGTGTGTAGCCAGTTATTTCTCTCAAACTGCTTTCCATGGATGCAGACCTCCCAAGTGAGTGGCAGAAAACAACAGAAGGGCAAAAGAGAAATGAAGATGTTTGGTCGAATGCATAGGTGGTTTAATCTCTATTTCCCCTTCACTTCATCCTTGCCATACACATCTTCTTCCAACTCATCAGGTTGGAGCTTAAATTATATTGTTTTCTCTCTCTAAGCCCTTCAATGATAGTTTGCTTTGAAATGTTATGTTATATTCAAATGGGCAAAGATATTGCATTTTAAGGAGGGTCTATGACAATTCACCATGGCCAACTCAGTGTGGCCATCTCATCACAGCCATCTCACCACAGCCATCTCACCACAGCCAACTTGCCACAGCCAACTCAATGCGGGATAACTCACCATGGCCAAGGTGCCACAGGACACCTTGCTGAGGGACAGTACTAATACTATATTAATTTAGTATTAGTAATTAGTAAATAATAATTGGTGAGAAATGGTGGAATCGAATCATTAAAAAAGGATGCAAAAGAAGGGCAGAATGAAATTGGAGTAACAAAAATTTAAATACTTTTTTATGTATTTTAAATAATTAAATTGAATTAATAATAATAATAATAATAATAATAATAATAATAATAATAATAATAATAATAATAATAATAATAATAATAATAATAATAATAATAATAATAATAATAATAATAATAATAATAATAATAATAATAATAATGATTTAATTTATAGACCGCTCCTCTCCCCGTAGGGACTCGGAGCGGTGCACAGGGAAAACTAAAACCACAATACAATAAATATACAAATACAATTAAAAACAAATTAAATCTGGGCCTGTGCTAAAATCCCCTTAACCTGCTAAAATACCCAATTAAAACAGCTAAACCCTGTAGAGAGAGGCTACCCAAGGCCGGCCAAACGGAAAAGATGAGTTTTTAGTTTCAGACGGAAGGAGCGGAAGTCCGTGGTTGTTCTGATGTCGGGGGGAAGGTCGTTCCAGAGGGCTGGGCCCGCCACAGAGAGAGCCCTTCCCCTGGGCGTCGCCCGCTGACAGAGTCTAGTGGACGGCACCCGGAGAAGTCCCTCTCTGTGGGAGCGAATCGGCCGTGAGGAAGTATGAGGCAGGATCCGATCCTGCAGATAGCTAGGTCCCGAGCCATGGAGCGCTTTAAAAATGATGACTAATACCTTGAAGCGCACCCGGAAGACGACAAGCAGCCAGTGCAACTCGCGCAGAAGTGGAGTTATGTGGGCAGATCTGGAGATACCCAAGATTGCCCGCGCGGCTGCATTCTGAACCATCTGAAGTCTCCGGGTGCACCTCAAGGGAAGCCCCATGTAGAGAGAGTTACAATAGTCCAGTCGCGATGTCACGAGAGCATGAGTGACTGTGCGAAGGGCGTCCCGATCCAATAGGGGGCGCAACTGGCGAACCAGGCGAACCTGGTAAAACGCCCTCCTGGCTACGGCTGTCACTTGATCTTCCATGGACAGCCGGGCATCCAGGAGGACACCCAAGTTGCACGCCCCATCCACAGGGGCAAGATGTTCGCCCCCTATGGCCAGCGATGGAGTCAGCTGGTTGAATCGGGCAGCCGGAAACCACAGCCACTCGGTCTTGGTCGGGTTGAGCCTGAGTCCGTTACTTCCCATCCAGATCCGCACGGCTTCCAGGCACTGGCACATCACTGCTACGGCATCGTTGGGGTGGTTTGGGGTAGAAATGTACAGCTGTGTATCGTCAGCGTACAGGTGGTACTCTACCCCAAAACCACGGATGATCTCACCCAGTGGCTTCATATATGTGTTGAACAGGAGAGGCGAGAGGACCGACCCCTGAGGCACCCCACATGCGAGGGGTCTCGAGGTCGACCTCTGCTCTCCTGTCAACACAAATTGCGATCGGCCAGAGAGGTAGGAGGAGAACCACCGTAAAACGGTGCCTCCCACCCCCAACCCCCCCAGCCGATGCAATAGGATACCATGGTCGATGGTATCAAAAGCCGCCGAGAGGTCTAATAGGACCAGGATGGAGGAACAACCCCCATCTCTGGCCCTCCAGAGATCATCAACCAACGCGACCAATGCCGTCTCAGTGCTATGCCCGGGCCGAAAGCCGGACTGGCGCGGGTCTAGATAATCAACTTCCTCCAGGTGACGGGGAAACTGTTGTGCCACCACACTCTCAACAACCTTCGCCAAAAAGGGAAGGTTGGAGACTGGACGATAGTTGTTTAATAAAGCTGGGTCCAAAGAGGGCTTCTTAAGGAGGGGCCTCACCATAGCCTCTTTTAGGGAAGCAGGCAAGGAACCCTCACTTAAGGATGCGTTGACAACCTCATGGAGCCAGCCTCGTGTCACCTCCCAGGATGCCAGTACAAGCCAGGAGGGACACGGGTCCAATAAACATGTGGTGGCTCGCAGTCGCCCACGTAGCCTGTCCATATCCTCGGAAGTAACGGAGTCAAACTCCTCCCAAACAAGATCTGTCTCGTGGCATCCTACTGGGCCATCAATGGGGGCTAACTCGTTCTGTATCTGAGCGATTTTCTCCTGCAGAAAAGTCACAAATTCCTCTGCTCTGCCCTGTAGCGGGGCTTCCCGCACCCTCTGTTGAAGGAGGGAGCGGGTCACCCTAAACAGGGCGGCAGGGCGGTTTTCTGCGGATGCTATGAGAGTGGCACAATGATGACGTTTGGCCACTCTCAGCGCCACAATGTAAGTCCGTAACTGGGCTCTTACTTGTGTCCGGTCAGATTCAGAACGGGTAGACCTCCATCTTCTCTCTAGGCATCTCTTGTGGCGTTTCATCCCCCTCAGCTCCTCGGTAAACCAAGGAGCTGGGGCGACTCGCCGCCGCAAGAGAGGCCGCAAGGGCGCGACCCGATCCAAGGCCCCCGCGGTCGCAGTGTTCCATGCGGCCACGATGTCCTCCATCGGGGCGCGGGTCAGGGGTACAGGAAGTGGCCCAAGCGCTGTCTGGAACCCATCTGGGTCCATAAGGCGCCTGGGGCGAAACCAGATCGATGGCTCTGGTTCCGCCTCCCCGCGGAGGGGAGTAGCGGTCGGAAAATCGAGCCGGAGAAGTGAGTGGTCTGACCATGACAAGGGCGTGATGACTATATCCCCTATACCCAGATCACTCTTCCATTGGCCGGAGACAAAGATGAGATCCGGTGTATGTCCACCCTCGTGGGTGGGGCCTTGAATTAATTGGGTCAGGTCCATGGCCGTCATGGAAGCCATGAACTCCCGAGCTGCTTTTGTTGTTAAATTGTTAAACTGTCCTGCAGTGAGTTGCTTTGTAGCAAGTTGGCCATAGCAAATTGTCCTTTGCTGAGTTGTCCCATTACGTTTTAAGGATTTCTCAAAGGAGCTTTCTGAAAATACTTTACCCAGAATTCCAAAGAAATAAAGCAGCCATCATTTGGAACAAAGTACTCTAATTTTAATATCTGGAATAGGACCTGGGTTCCAAATCATATGCACACCAAATCTCAGAGCTACAAAAGAAGGGAAAGACAAAGTTGAGCACTTCTCAAGTCTTTTGCTTCCTACCTTTTAAAGCAGATATTGCATGTGGCTATTGTGATATATAAATAAACAATTCTTAGTGGAAAGAATCATAGAGATATTCTTTTGACTGAGACAACCCGTGAAGGTTGCGGTTATTAAAACTTAACTGAATAATTTAATGACCTGACTTAGCATGATAAAGCTTTGCATAGAATGATATGGTTAGGTAACAATGTGACCTGGACCTTGAAAAGACCTCTTGGGGTTTTTGAGAGTACATTCATTCCCGTAAATGATCTGAAGTAAAATGCAATAAATTATAAAGGGTCTGGAATTCCCAAATCACCTGGGACTAACCAAATCCTAGCGTGTTTCTTAATTCTTCTTATTTGGTGCCCTTCATTTTCCATGTGAAAAGTAGCAATGAAGAATGTTAGCATTTCTAATGGAACCTCCTTCAGGTTTTCCTGAAACATCATTATCGGGAGTCTATTTAAGAGGATAAAAAGCATCTAGCTTGAACAAAAATAGAGAGGAGGACGGGCAGTGACAAGGTTCATACATCTTTTGTTTGTGTGCTTCTTTTTTGTGCATATCAGCCAGTTTTGATTTCTGATGACTGCTTCATCTAATCCCTGTAATTTTCTTGGCAAGATTTTCAGAAATGGTTTGCCCTTGCTACTCTAAGGCTGACAGATGCTGACTGGCCCAAGGTTGTCTAAGTAGCTTTGGGCCTAAGGTGGGACTAGAACATACAGTTTCTCAATTTCTAGTCTGGTGCCTTAGCCACTACAGCAAATTGGTTCTCAGAAATCTGATAGCACAATGAGGTTGTTTGCTTTGGATTAAGTCATTGGGTTTTGTTAACTTTGCTCTGTGGTTTATCACAGTGTATGAATGCAGTCTGTGGTGGGTTAGGAAACAAACCAAGGTTAAGCAAACCATGTAGCATAATATGCAAACCCAATGACTATGATTTGTAAATCAAGATTTATAACTTAGTACATCCAATTGTGTTTTATTAAGCATTGCAGGGCATAGCAAAATGTGTGATTCTAGCCAGCGTCTTTATGTCTATGTCTATGTCTCTTTTAATGTTTCAGTAGTTGTCGAACATGTTTGCTCCATCTGAACATGGAAACAAATTCCAGTGTTTTGTACTTTTGTACATCTGTGATAGAACATTGTTAGTAGGTACTGATATTAAAGAATGATTAATTTGTCTATCATATGAATTAGAGTCGATCCATGTGAAGAAATAGGCTGGGTATATGATGAGAATAATTTGAAGTTGTGATACAATTTGTTTAAGCTGGGTAGGTTACAAAGATAATGTGAACCAGAGGTGTGGTGATTGGTTTGAAAGAAATGCCTTCCTGTTTTCATAAGATAGCTGGGACTCAGTTCTTTATGAAAGAATCCCACAATACATTTTTTTCTTCTTTGTTAATGCATAATGTTGCTATTACTTTCAGGGCCAACATATGCTTCACTTGGCGATCCTCACTGTTTACTCTGTTGCTGCTAAGCACATGTTTTGATATTTTCTCATTCTATTATATAAAGAGAGACAGATTGTGAGATGTGCTCTGATATCAAAGTCTAGTAGAAAAATGCATTTAAAAATACAAAGGAAAAATAGATGATAGCAGTAATAACAAATTGTGCTTAAATTCAAGATGACAGCTAAAAAAAGACACCAGGTCTTCAAAAGTCTGTCCAATAAAAACATATTGCTTCACCTTTGAAAGATGATGTTTGTATCCTATCTTAATCTTCCTTCCTTGGGATTAAAGGGCTCGATTTAATTAATAGCTGTAGAAAACATACTGCAACTTGTCCGTCCCCCCTTTTGAAATTATTATTGTTCTTTTGCTTTCCCAAAAAACACAACTATCGAAGTCAGAGATAGACCTCCCTCAGCCATGAGGATGCCTAAATGCATCATAGGAATAGGTGGCAAATTGATTATATCTTCCTGATATGTTGTAGAAAAATACATTAAAATAGAAACAAAACAGAGCTTTTTAAAATATATATTTATCCTTTAAATCCTCCAAATACCCGCCACACCTCAAAAAAACCTGGAAATGTTTAATCTCATCCCCTGGTGATATCTAGCTAGCTATCTAGCTATCTATCTAGCTATCTATCTGGAAAATGATTGTATGTGGTGTGTGTGTGTGATATATGTGTGATGTGAGAAGAGACAGATATATATCTCCAAATACTATCCCAGTATACTACATGCTTAGGGACTGATCTACTTGGGAACTAGTGAATTTTATTTTCATTTTGCAGCCTGCTATGGGGATATTAGATAAGAGTTTATTTAGATTATTTTTACTAGCACATAATCACTTTGTTTTTGTAATGGTTTAGGTTATGTTTGAACTAAATATATACACAGGGAAAAAAGAGACCATTGCATGGTAATTATCCTTTGGGATAAATTATATCTGAGATGGAGGGTGAGTGAGAAATTAAAAATCTATATACTCAACTATTTATCCCTTGATGATATTTACATTGATTCCTAAGATACGGTTGGAAGAATTTCTCTTTTTTAGCTTGTGTAGGCGGACAAGAAATAAGTATTATGAGATTAAGCATTACTACAATGATTATTAATTTCTAGGGAATACAGTGTTGCACATTTTCTGGAAATGGAATTTGAGCAATAAATTTTGTTTCTTCGGAGGTGATAATTTATTAGGCACCAGGAAAGAGGCTACAATTCAGCCTAAAAGCCACCCTACTGTAAGTGTTCCACTGACCCATTTGTCCTTAACATTCTTGGCCTATAAATTGCTGCATACACTTGAGTGTTATTCAGAAGATCTCTAAACAACTGGTCCTCCCAATTGAAATACAATGTCCTGGATATGCATGCTGAAAGCCATTAATACTCTGCTCTTTAGCAGAAGAAAACCAAGGATCTTCTCCCTTCACTTTAGAGCATCATCCATCCCTTCGTACAACTGATGCAGCTGATATACCGATTCACTGAAAACTTTTGGGGATATAAATGTGTAGCAACATCTAATCATGTCGCTATGCTTAAAGAGCCATTCAATCCAACAGAAGGTATGATACTTTCCCAACCCAGAAATCCCTGTGTCAATTTCTTGTGTAGAGATTTCCTGTCTCAAACATGATTCAGCAGACCATGATACCGTGGTTAGACTGCAGTACTTCATACTGACTCTGCTCAGTGCCAGCAGTTAGATCTTGTTAGGCTAAAGGTTGACTCAACCTTTAATTCTTCATTGGTAAAATGAGGAGGCAGATTGTTGGGGTAATAGGCTGATTCTGTAAATCACTTAGAGAGTGCTGTAAAGATCTGATCCTGATCAGATCGGATCCTGCCCCATACATCCTCACGGCCGATTCGCTCGCACAGAGAGGGACTTCTCCGGGTGCCGTCCACTAGACTTTGTCAGCGGGCGACGCCCAGGGGAAGGGCCTTCTCTGTGGCGGGCCCAGCCCTCTGGAACGACCTTCCCCCCGATATTAGAACAACCACGGACCTCCGCTCCTTCCGTCTGAAACTAAAAACACATCTTTTTCGCTTGGCCGGCCTAGGATAGTCTCTTCTGATTGTTTAGGGATTTTTAGTAAATATTTGGGAATTTTAGCGCAGGGTTTTTTGTTTAATATGCCTTTTAGTCAGTATTTATGTATGTTTATTGTTCTATATTTTGTATTTTTTCTAACTTTTTAATTCCCTGTGCCCCGCCTCGAGTCCCTTCGGGGAGAGAGAGCGGGTTATAAATAAAAATTATTACTATGAAGCAATATCTAAGTTTAAATGCTATTGCTAAGTGTTACTATATCTTTCTGAAGTCTACATCCACATTTTCTAGGTCTGTAGACACAGTTCTATGCTGTTTCGCACATTAACTGTCCTGTGATGGTGGCCAAGTCTAATATTCTTTGTCTTAATCATAATGATTGATTCTGTTTGCTTTTTTCTCCTCCTATTAATTCATTGGGAGAAAATTAAACCACTGGATCTGAATCCAGTGACATCTTGATGGAATGTGATTGGCAGGATGCTTGTCCCCAGTACATCACCAATCTGTTCACCAACCAATTCAACCTTGATTTGTATTTTGTGCTGTATTTGGAATGTGTTGCCTGGAACATTGGCATATTTTCCATTATTCTGGAATTTTCACCATACTTGCATAATTTAATTACAGAATTTGTGATTAATAATCATACATAAAGAATTCTGGTAGTAAATTCTGTTAATCACAAAGGAGTTTATCTTTCAGTAAATATAATCAGGAACATACTTTAACATGAAGTTATGGGGTTTTTTTTAATAGAACCTTCAGGTTCCTAGAAACTCTTGCTTCAACTTTTTAAATATGTTGATAGATCTGCTGCCAGTAAAATTTCCTTGAATAATATAGAATATTTTCACCAAGCTTGAACGTTATATGAAAAGAGGCATGCCTATACCACAATATATACACATGTCTGTCAGTGGGAACCTCAATCAACAGCTCTGACCTATTAAATTATATGTTGAATTACTCTGAAGACTTTGAAAGACCAGCCTTGGGGATTTGATGCTAGAACTGCTGATCAGAAAATTATTTCTTTGTATGTTTGTGCACGTGTATTTATCGGTGAATTTTTTTTTCTCAGTAAGCTCTTTAAAATAAGTGTTCTCCAGGCTGGTGCTCTCCAGAAGTGCTGGATTTAACTTCAACATCCACAGTTGGCAGGAAATATTGCTTTTTGATTTATACCCCCTAGGGAGATTGGCCGAGGGAGAAACCCCTCGAAATAACAGTTGTAATTTTTGATAGCAAAACTTCTTCCTTTATAAATGATGCCTTGCTTTATCTTAGGCAAAAGGCTGAGAGGTTGATAACAGGTTTAATTAAGACTCCAAAAAGGATCCCTGAAATGACTTTCCCTTCAGTTGAATTTAGTAGTTGTTATTCGGTAGCAGGAGGAAAATATGTGATTTACTCAAGTAACAGTTGAAACCATGGTTATGTTTCTGATTGACAGCAAAAATTCCTAAGAGTCAGGGAAATGGTAGAATATCAAGAAAAATAGCTGGAAGAAGGTGATGTGAGACTCTGCTGAAAAATCCTTCTATTTTTTTCCTTCTTTAGAAGATACTTTATTTTCACTTGTCTTTATCATCCTACCGTTATATGTGTGAATTTTATTTCCATGTTTGAAATTCATTGCTAAGCTAATTTTATAGTAAATACAGTAAATTCTAAGTATTATTATTATTATCCATCTTATTCATTAAACATGGAACTCAACTGTACATTTAAAAATGCTTCACAAATACAATTGACTGGTACTGATGGTTGGTACGGGTTGCTGCCAGCATCCTAGGTATCAACCAAGTATCTTCTTAAAATATATGATGCTCTGAGTAGCACAGTTAGCCATAGTTTCTGCCTGTCCATAATACTGGCCAGAGAGGTGTGCTTTAGAACTTCAAGTAAACAGTGTCATCTATCAGAACTATTACATTATAACTATCATGTTATCATGGAATATGTAAAATATTGTTCTTTGGGTAAAACAATATACAGGCCAGATGTGTTGAACTTCAATTCCCATAATTCTTAGAAAAGTTACCGAGAATAATGAGAGATGGTCCAACACATCTGGAGGGCACCGGGCTTTGAAAGGCTGATTTAGGACAAACAATATTTAGGGAATTAGCTTGTTTACGTTCACAAGCAAGGACTCATTTTGTGGTTGCTAACTGGAACTGAGATTATTTTTCAGCATGCCTTTATGTATATGTCTGTAGACTTTATAATGTACAGTATGTCTATGGTTTATTCCAGTAGATTAACTCAGAATTAGTCATAAGCTTGTGAATGCTTTTTTCCAATTATTTGTCAGGCCAAGATTTTGTTTTAAACTTCTTTCTTTGCTTCATATTTATCTTGTCAAAGACAAGATTATTGCTTAATCATTTGGATACATTTTTCTCACTCCCTATAACATCTTCTAACATCCTCCAGACTTTGAAATATCTAACAGTTTCTTCAGCCTTCCACAAGCAAGAACTGTGTTGACCTAAGATTAGTAAAGCAACTCTCTATCCCCAGGATGATCTTGCAGAAATCTCTTGCCTTGCCAGCTTCCTCCATCCCATTGCTCCCCCACATAGTGGTCAGTTAATCTTCTCCATCATTTTGAAAACAAAATATGGTAAGGAAGGACAAAGATGAGGGAATTGAATACTGGTTGGATTCCTTCCCTTGCCTTCCCTTCCCACTAGAAAACTACACAGTCCATGTAACACAAGTGCATGTGGCAGTCCATGTAACACAGTCCATGTAACACAAGTGCATGTGGCAAAATAGGATTGAAGATACTTTCCCTAGCCTTCCTAACATAGTTCCCTCCATACATATTCTGAATTTAGTTAATAATAGAAAGGACTGAGGTCAGGGACAGTATAGAGGTGGATAAGTAATTTGAAATGTAATGACTACTGCACACATGACCTTAAAAGACTGATTTAGCTCTACAGTATAAGTACAATCTGGAATGAGTCCAAGCAAAGTCTTCTTACTTATCTTTTGGCATGATAAAGACAAGCTTTATTGTAGCTTGTAGATTTAAGATCTAGGAATCCTGGCCTGCCATTAAAATTTAATTATATTTGGGTGTTATTATATATTTGTTTATACTTATTCTATACAAGATTTCAAAACCAAGCTTTTCTAGGGCTGTATTCTAGACCAGGGGTCTCCAACCTTTGCAACTTTAAGTCTGAAGGACTTCGGAGATTTGAGATTTTATTAGATTTATACCCCGCACCTTCTCCAAAAAGGACCCAGGGCGGCTCCCAGAATTCTCCAGCCAGCTTTGCAAAGGTTGGAGACCCCTGTTCTAGACAATATGAGGACAGGATACTGGGGCAGCTGAATGCCACCACATGTTTATTGGACCCGTGTCCCTCCTGGTTTGTACTGGCCTCCCGAGAGGTTACATGAGGCTGGGTCCAGGGAATTGTTCACGCTTCTTTGAGTGAGGAGTTCCTACCGACCATCCTGAAAGAGGCGGTGGTGAGACCCCTCCTCAAGAAGCCCTCCCTGGACCCAGCTGTATTAGCCAACTACCGTCCACTCTCCAACCTTCACTTTCTTGCGAAGGTTGTTGAGAGTGTGGTGGCACGACAGTTCCCCCAGCACCTGGAGGAAACTGTCTATCTAGACTTGCGCCAGTCCAGCTTCTGACCTGGGTACAGCATTGGTCACGTTGGTTGATGATCTCTGGAGGGCCCAGGACAGAGGTTGTTCCTCTATCCTGGTCTTATTAGACCTCTCAGCGGCTTTCGATACCATCGACCATGGTATCTTATTGCACTGGCTGGAGGTGTTGGGGTTGGGAGGCACCGTTCTACGGTGGTTCTCCTCCTACCTCTCCGACCGGTTGCAATTTGTGTTGGCAGGAGGGCAGAGGTCGACGTCAAGGCCCTCATGTGTGGGGTGCCTCAGGGGTCGGTCCTCTCACCCTTCCTGTTCAACATCTATATGAAGCCACTGGGTGAGATCATCCGTGGTTTTGGGGTAGAGTGCCATCAGTACACTGATGACACTCAGCTGTACATCTCTACCCCTGACCACCCCAACGATGCTGTCGAAGTGATGTCCCGGTGTTTGGAGGCCGTGCGAGTCTGGATGGGGAGAAACAGGCTTCGACTCAACCCGTCCAAAACCGAGTGGCTGTGGTTCTCGGCGTCATGATATAGCCAATTGGTTCCATCTCTGGCTATCGGGGGTGATTTATTAGCTCCCGTGGAGAGGGCCCGCAACTTGAGCGTCCTCCTGGATCCTCGGCTGTCTTTTGATGACCATCCCACAGCCGTGGCCAGGGGGGCGTTTTATCAGGTTTACCTGATATGCCAGTTGTGCCCCTTTCTAGATCGTGACACCTACGCACGATCACTCAAGCCCTCGTCATCTCCCGCCTGGACTACTGTAACGCTCTCTACATGGGGCTTCCCTTGAGGTGCACCCGGAGGCTCCAGCTAGTCCAGAATGCGGCCAGGTGGGGGATCTTGGGAGTCTCAAGATACTCCCATGTAACTCCTTTCCTGCACGAGCTGTATTGGCTGCCTGTGGCTTTCCGGGTGCGCTTCAAGGTGTTAGTAACCATCTTTAAAGCGCTCCATGGCATGGGTCCTGGTTACTTGCGGGACCGCCTCCTACCACATACCTCCCTTCGACCTGTCCGCTCCCACAGGGAGGGCCTCCTCAGGATGCTGTCTGCTGGACAATGCCAGCTGGTGGCCCCCAGAGGAAGTGCCTTCTCTGTGGCAGGCCCACCCTCTGGAATGACCTGCCCTCCGACCTTCGTACAATCACGGACCTGCGCCTCTTCCGCTGGACATTAAAAACACATTTGTTTCATGTGGCCGGCCTGGCATAGTTTTTAGAGTTTTTAGCAAGGGTTTTAAATCTAATTTTAGCACGGGGTGTTAAATTTAATCAATTTTTATTCTATTTTTACTGTATTTATTGTTACTGCTTTTACTACTTCCTGTGCACAAGATGATGAATTATTGTTTCATTGTAGGATGCAAATCTTTGGGACAAAGGCAGAATAAGATGTAAAAGTTAAAATTATCTGAACTCTATTACCTAAATATACTATATGGACCTGAAATGTGATTGCAAGTACAAAAAAATGTTTAAAATAATAATTAAGAATTAATATTATAATTAAATTATAAAGCAACTACAATATGTTTTAAGCTTGTCTAGGTATTTACCTTTTCTTGTCCTCATTTTTATTGCCATCAATTGCTTCAAGCACAGGGACCTTCTTCTGCCTTTGCATTATGTGTCCAAGTTATTTAAGTTTTAGCTTCAGGGAACAGACTGCTTGAACTTCATCTGCGGTAGAAGATTTATTGTTTTTTTCTCATTCAAGGGATTCTCAAAAAATCTATCCAGTATTACAGATCAAACACATACGTTGTAACTCTAACCCTGATGGCAAACTTATGGCATGCTTGCCCGGGTGGCATGCAGAGCCTTCTCTGTGGGCACTCGTGCTGTGACCGCAGCTTAGCCAGCTGGTCATCAGGTTTCCGAGGCACGCATGTGCGCCAGCCAGCTGGTTGTTGGGTTTCCAGCATCTGGCACGCACATGTGTGCACATGTGCATGCACCTTCCAGTTTGGGCACTCTGTGCCTAAAAGGTTCACCATCACTGCCCTCGTTCAAAGCATTAGCCTTTCAGGATATCACAGGATATCATTCAGATCCCCCCGACATTAGAACAACTACGGACCTCCGCTCCTTCCGTCAGAAATTAAAAACTCATTTTTTCTGCTTGGCCGGCCTAGGTTAGTCTCTACCCAGGGATTAGGGATTGTTAATTTTAAATGGGAATTTTAGTGCAGGGATAGTTAAATTTAATTTGTTTTTAATGTATTTATGTATATTTTTTATGCTGTTTTAATTTTCTCCCTGTACACCGCTCCGAGTCCCCTAGGGGAGAGGACGCGGTTATACAAATAAATATTCGATATTCGATTCGAGATATCAAAGGAAAGATGTGATTAAATACACCAGGGGAAGTTATTCTGCAGTCAGCCATGAAAGACGAGGTGAAACGGGAAGAAGGGATTGTTGAAGCTGACTGATGTTTCATTCTTTAAACCGCATCTTTCTTTAAAAAACAAACTTCATGACACGATCATTGAATTACAATATTTAGTGTTAGAAGTTAAAACCAGTTATCAAAACCAGTTTTGTAATTTTTTGATTGCTCGCTCATGATTTAAATTTAACTATTAGCCTTAATATATTTCTGGGTATGGAATTAGAATTTTTCTTTTAAACCACTTAATCTACCTAAAATGATAAAACAGAACTGAGGTTTTGATGGTTTTTAAAAATCATGTGTTTCCATCTACCCTGGCAGGTACAGTACTTTCAAGACCTCCGTATTTGGCACTGTTTTTTTATTTTAATGTAAATGGGATGAAGATGTTCCATTTTTTTTCTGGCTAATCTGGGAAAACACTTCTTTAAAGGAAGCAATCTGGAATTTGGCTCTGTCTCTTATCCCAGGGGGAAGAATTCCCTGAAGAATGTCCATTATGAAGAAGAGGAATTTAGAGTTGAAAGTTTTCTGTCTTAAAAAATATTTATCTGTAGCATGCCTGAATACAAAAAGCACAGATTGGGATTTTATGCTCTGTTTCCCTGATTGTAAATGTCAGGTATTCTCAAAGAACATTTGTAAATAGCTGCAAAATATGTGCTGATATGCTTTCCAATTGGTTTTGCATGGTTGAGGCGTCTAGGAAAAAGAACTAGACAGTGTGTCTTCTTGTCTGTCAGTAAAAAACACTTGCTCACCACTGCTATTAGGATGGAAACTGTGTGCAAATTTTAAATTACGAATCACAAATCAAATCATCATTCAAATATATAACAATGTCATTTCAGCAGAAACCAGATAAAAGACCAACCAAAATAAATGAAAAAGACATTGCCACAGATACATTCAGCCTATCTTTATTTATGCTTTATGCCAAATAGTCAATGTTTCTTTGATTTTAGCAGACAAAGTATGTATACATTTCAATATAATAATATATGTACCTTTTAGCTCTATTATGAAACTGTAATTCCTTCAGAGTAGAATAGAATAACAGAGTTAGAAGGGACCTTGTAGATCATCTACTCCAACATCCTGCTCAAACACAATTCCCTATATCATTTCTGACATATGGCTGTCCAGTCTCTTCTTGAAAGCTTCCAGTGATGAAGCACCCATAACTTCTGAGGACATAAATTCTGAAGTACAGTACATTAATTTCAGTCCTTGGAAAGAATTTACTTTGCATATTAATATTGATGCAAATATATTAATTATAACCATTAGCACTTGTTACTGCATATCTCAGTATTAAGATATAATTGGCTTATAGCAGTGATGGTGAACCTTCGCGGCACCAAAAGGGAGAACGCACATGTAGCATCAAGAGCCGAAAACAGAGCACTTTGCGCTTCTCAAGGCCACGACCAGAAAGAGGAGTTGCCTAGGCCAGGGGTCTCCAACCTTTGCAACTTTAAGTCTAAAGGACTTCAGCTCCCAGAATTCTCCAGCCAGCAAAGCTGGCTGGAGAATTCTGGGAGCTGAAGTCCTTCAGACTTACAGTTGCAAAGGTTGGAGACCCCTGGCCTAGGGGACATGCGTGTGCCGAATAATTTACTTCCGGTTTTTGGTGTGCAGATGAGTGTCTAGCTGGCAAGTCTTATGGATACTGCCATGCATGCACACGCGCTGATCAACTGGCAGGCAAGCATGCTCACAGACCAGCTCTTTCAGTTTCCAGCACTGCTGCACACATAAAGGCCAGCTGACCATCACGTGCCCATGCGTGCCAGAAACAGGGAAGAAAAACAGTCAAGGGTGCATGTGCCAGGCAACATGGCTCTGCGTGCCACTTCGGGCACGTGCCAGAAACACGGAAGAAAAACAGTCAAGGGTGCATGTGCCAGGCAACATGGCTCCGCGTGCCACTTCGGGCACATGTACATAGGTTCGCCATTACAGATTTAGAGGTACAATTGGTCCAAACCACATTAAATAGTTCTATATAAAATCAGTAGATACATGATATGCACAGTTCAGTTAAGGAAATATCACAATCATGTCCAAATTACATCTTTTACATTTTGCATTGATATTTATTGGTGTATTAAGGACTCTCACCAATATAAATAGGTAAGACTTTGTAGCATGCAAACTGCATGACAATGGACCACATGCAATTTTTCCCTGAATTGGGAAGATATTAGGAGGTGCTTCTTGTTTTTTTAAATAAGTCAAAATGGCACTGCATTTTTTTAGTATTTCCCAATTTCAAGAATGATTGGAAATCTATTGCTAGTCCCCGACTTATTATCACAAATGAGTCTAACAGTTATGTTGCTAAATGAAACATTTTAAAGTGAGTTTTGTCTCATTTTAAGACTTTTCTTGTTACAGTTGTTAAGTGAATCACTGCAATTGTTAAGTTAGTAACCCATTTGTTAAGTGAATCTGGCTTTCCCATTGACTTGGCTTGTCAGAAGATTGCAAAAGGGGATTCCATGTCTTCAGGATGCTGCTACAGTCATAAATATGAACCAGTTGACAAGCATCCAAATTTGGATCATGTGACCATATGGATGTTGCAAAGGTCAAAAGTATGAAACACGGTCATAAGTCACTTTTCCCAGTGCCACGTTAACTTTGCATGGCCATTAGTGAGCTGTTGTAAATGAAAGACTACTTATATAACTGATTTTAAATAGCTGTGTTTGAAGGGAGCTGCAAATGCCCCAAAGAAAATGAATGTCAGTGCAGCACTCATACCTCTAATTGCCCACCCTTGCTGTAAGCTCAACCCTGGAAAGCAGCTTAACTCTAGCTGTCTGCTCCTAATCATTGCAGTATGTTTCTAAAAGATACCTTGCAGTGTGTGGTTCCTCTATATTTTAAGGATGTCAGCAATTTAAACAATGTTTTCTTTATGCATTCCATCTTTGTGTGTGCATTAATTTGCATTGTTATAACGTTACTTAAACGTTCTGATGGCTATCTGGCCACAACATGGGGTTATATTTTTTCCAGTTTGATCCCAATAATTCTAAAGACGGCATATTAAAATGGAGGTCATGGGTGGAAGAGGGAATTATTATTCTCTTTCTTCCTTGCTAAAAAGCCAAACACTATGGAACTGTTTAATTCCCCCGGAGGTTTGCAATTCTTGGCTCTGAGAAATGAGGGATAAATAAACCCACCATTTTCAAGAGTCCTGTCTGTGTACTCCATTCCATTCCACTGACTTGTAACTGACTCAAATAAGAATTACCTGGAGGGGTTAACCTGTAAGATATTTAATGGTACTTCCAAAGAGAGACAGGGGGAGGGTTTGATGGTAGGCAGGAGGAAGAGAAGGAGAAGAAGGAAAGAACCTACATGGTAATAAAACAGAAACACCTCAATTCTAAGGTGGATAAGTTGAAGCTTTCCTTTGCTAGATTGAAAGTTTGCTGAGGATGTTATGGTTACAAAAGGGGCTGGAGGTGCGGGAGAGGCCATATGACATCTGATGGATGAAACTGAACAAAATCTCTTTGACTGGAACAAATTGGACAACTGCCAAAATGGAATTTTGGATATTTATAATAGGCATGTGTTGAAAGAGGAGAGAGGCACGAAAGGTAGAACTTTAGCAGCGTTATGCCCCAAACATGGCCAACATGCCTTATAAAAGTAGGAAACATTATTTGTATAGGCATCTGATTAATTAAACCTTGTAGGCCAAGATCCTTTTACACAATTTAAACACACAACTCTATTGCAACTCCGTATCTAACCACCTGCATTTTTGAGAAGAAAAAGGGCTCGCCAAAGATTTTCTTACATCTTCAATGTTTATTTTTAGCCATCAAGAATAGAATTTTGCTTTTTTGAATATAAGGCTGGATTCTTTTTTCAATGGATGAAAAATACTGTCATTTGCACTGACTGTAGATCCCCATTCATTCAGATTTTATTGAAAGTTAAGGGTTTTATTTCACATATGCATATGTCTAATCATAAGATTGCATGCCATTTAACTTTAGAACAGAACAGAATAACAGAATTGAAAGGCACCTTGGAGGTCTTCTAGTCCAACCCCTTGCGCAAGTAGAAAACCATATACTATTTCAGAAAAATATGTTGTCCAATCTCTTCTTAAAAGCCTCCAATGTCTGGAAGGAAGTTGTTCCAATGATTCCATCAATAAATTTTTCCTTATGATAAGATTACATATAATTTAACATGATAATATTACAGTACATATCATTCAGAAGAAACAAGCAAAAAGCTAAAAAGGAAACTAAAAGATCAAAATACCTCTTTACCAGCAAACAACACCCAGATGAGCAGTGATTAGCACCCAGATTAATATTAAAACAACAATCAAGGAGTAAACCCCAATCAAGGAACTACTAATTCAGACAAACATGCTAACAGTAAACACCAGCTTGAAACCACCAACACTTGCAGAGCAAGCCACTAATATATAAATGAGAGCAAACACTGATTACCTTCTGATGTTACCTAGCTTGGTAATGACATATCTGCAAGGAAACAGTCAAGCTCAAAGAATATCAAGGGCCCCATATGATAAGATTTTAAAGCTGTGGTTTTATCCAAATCTCTACAAGCATAGAACCTGCTATAAGAGAAACCTTAATACATTTGAGTATTGATCTTTTGAGTGTTGGTCAAGATATGTATTTGCCAGTTTGTTTCATGTACATAAGAGCCACAGAGTTATGGAAATAGTAACCGTATGGACACCAAAATCTTGAAGCCAACCAGAATTTACAGAGTGAAATAAATTACTTAAGCTCTATACCAACTCACCTTATTCAAGGAGAACATAAAGTTTGGTGGCCCCACTATTCATTTGTAATAGTTCCTCTGTTAATTATGTGTCATGATGTTGACCTTGACCCTTAGTAACCACGTGGGCAGACATTCTCCAGGGTGAAGCTATTCAACCTAGGGCAAACAAATTGCTTTCCAATATGTAATACTTTTCAAGGATGCTATTGCTTATAGCCTAACTTCAAAAGGTTCAGGTTTCAAATATATAGCCCTGAAGTTGTATAACCATCAGTTTTTGGACTGTTAAAGAGCAAGTCAAATATGGATTCGAAACACTTTCAAAATCCATCATTGTAAACTGCTTTGCTAGGCAAGGAAGGCCCTGAGGAACATTCTTCTGCAGGTGCAAATCTCAGGGGGGAGGGGGGGAGGCAGGATGTTGAGTTTGTATATAGAGGGTACTAACTGTTTTCCTCAATCCAACCTACAGGGTTACAGGGTTATTGCTGCAGTGATAAAGTGAGGGTGGGATCCTTGGCATATAATTATAAAGATGCAAGCCAATTCTAACAAAGAATGGCCATGAATCAGGAATACAACCTCATAGCGAAATCTATTCAGAAGTCAATAAAATCTTTTCTAACTCTAATGCACTGACTGGCATTAAACTGATGATCCAAATTTTGCTTTTGAGGATATAAGATTATTGCCTTACTTCATTAGCCTTGCATTAAACAGGTAAAGTATTAAAAGCAGAGTAAGTAATGGTTGCTATCATAATATACATTTTAGGCTGAGAGCATTTTGGCATAATTTATTATCCAGTAAGTCAGACCCTGGAGTGCCTTTTCTTCTTTTTTGTCATACATAAAATTGCTTCATAATATAATAACATTCTCCTGTTGTTGCCCTTAAAATCGGAACACCTGCATTTTAAAGTCAGAGTTATTCTTCTCCGAGCAAAGAATCATCTATTATTTTAAATGACTTGGCCTTCATGCACATGGAAAATTGAGGAACAGAATACCTATGAGTCAGGCATAAAAATGACCATGTGTTGTACTAACTTTCTTATTTAGGATTTGGTTAGTTTCTTTGCTGCCTTTCTATGTGTCAGTACTCAAGGTTGGACTAAGGCAAGGGAAGAAAGCATGGGGCATATTCCAGGTGATTCCGGCAGCACGGACTATTTCTGTTCATGGTTGTCCTAAAACATTGGGATGCATCACCAGTGAATGAAGACTGCCTTGGTATCCATGTACATTGATCTCCATGTGACAGAATTTTTGATGTTGTTAGTTGCGAAGTCGTGTCCGAATCCATCACGACCCCATGGACGCGCGAGCAATCATGGGAACCACTAGGTTTACCCACATTACACTGCTCTTGCGCGAGCTGCACTGGCTGCCTGTCGTCTTCCGGGTGCGCTTCAAGGTGTTAACTATCATCTTTAAAGCGCTCCATGGCTCGGGACCTAGCTACCTGCAGGATCGGATCCTGCCTCACACATCCTCACGGCCGATTCGCTCCCACAGAGAGGGACTTCTCCGGGTGCCATCCACTAGACTTTGTCAGCGGGCGACGCCCAGGGGAAGGGCTCTCTCTGTGGCGGGCCCGGCCCTCTGGAACGACCTTCCCCCCGATATTAGAACGACCACGGACCTCCGCTCCTTCCGCTTGAAATTGAAGACTCATCTTTTCCGCCTGGCCGGCCTAGGGTAGTCTCTCTCTCTATGGGTTTTTAAATGTATGGGGATTTTTAGTTAATGGGATTTTAGCACAGGAATTAATTTAATCTGTTTTAATTTTGTTATGTATGTTGTATATTTATTGTTTTTATTTCCCCTGTGCACCGCCCCGAGTCCCTGTGGGGAGAGGGAGCGGTCAATAAATTTGACTATTATTATTATTATTATTATTATTATTATGGACAACATTCCTCCAGGCCTTCCTGTCCTTCCATCCTCTGGAGTCCATTTAAGCTCATCCCTACTGCTTTGTTGACTCCATCCAGCCACCTCATTCTCTATCATCTCCAACAATCTCAGTTATGCAGATCATACCACTCTAATGGCAGAAAATGAAAAGGAGCTAAAGAGCCTTTTGATATGGGTGAAGAAGGAGATAGACAGAATTAAACCTATTGGAAAAGTCAGACTTATTTTCATGAACTTTGTCCCAGTCCACCACTCATGCAAGGCCTGTGTGGATGCACATACGCTGACCTGCCGCTCGCACAGCCCAGTTTCCCCCCCCCACACACACACACAAATTGGCCGCCAAGTCCCAAAGGTTGGGGCCACTGCTCTAATTGGTCCATATTTATTGTAGTGAAGATGTCATCTGCATATCTGATTCATAGGTTGGATTGTATTTGTGGAAGTGCTATGAATTTTAAACTTTGCATAATGACCTCCACCATAAATCCTGACAGCAGTAAACTCATAGGTGTACCTTGAATTTGTTGGTAAGTTTGTCCATCAAATTGGAAGCATGTGGTTAGACAAAGGTTTATGAAATCCATAATCCTGGGTGCTTCAATGTTCATGTACTTAGTTAAATCAGGTGTGGTGTGGAGCAATGTGGTCATAGATTCTTTGGTCAACTCTGGATCTAGTTTGGGTAATGAACCATCTGCAAGAAAACAACTAAGCTCAGACATCACCATAAACCTACATATCCTATATCTATCCTGTATTCCCATGAAAGTAGTGTGTTTGTTTAGAAGCATTTTAGTCATCATTAGCCTCTTTATCATTCTAGTCATGAATCCATCTATTCCTTGGGTTTTCTTTTTTATCTGGGCCCTCAGGATAGAAAAGAGAACCAGTAATTTGCGATAAAGCTCTTGATAAGTGTGCTAAGAACATTGCTACCTATTAAAATGCCCTCAAGCTCTGATTCATTGCTGTTATTTTAAACTTTGTAACTAGAGTAGCCATGCAAGTGATTAAAAAAAAATCAGGAAAGAAGCTCTTTGAGTACATTCAATTATTTTTTCTAAAACTTTGCCATAAGGAGAATGTCTATAGTAATAGTGGGATTATATTAAAACATTAAAAATGTTTTAATATAATCTGGTCCTTCTAAAAAATAACTCCTTGGGCAAAAATGTTGTATCTATCAATCCATCCATCCATTGCTTACCTAGATTTACAGGGCAAACCTGTATTCTGACATTGCTTACCTTGATATTTAAGACTTTATAAGCATTACTATTGTACAAATACAGTGAAAGTAAGAGAGTCCTCTACATCATTGAAACAAAGAGTGTTCTGGACCTTCTCAGACATAGAAGAGATTTTCATGTTCTCTGTGTTATGGTTCCTCATTGGCATGTTTGCTAATATCTCTGTAGCTGCCTGCTACACTAGAGCTTATCGTATTTCTACAGGGTTATTTCCAATTCTAAGGAGCCAGGTTAAGGTGTTTCCAAGAATATTGCTGGGCTACACATAGCCACGTTACTATATTCCACATAGTAATAAAAATGGCTTCTGGGGTCCAGGCAATCAGCTGTTAGAAACCAGTGGTGGGATCCTCCGAGTTTAATAACAGGTTTGGTGATTGCACAATTTGTGCATGTGCACTTCATGTGCGCCTGCACCAGATAGGTGCTGCAGTTTAAAGAAATAATCATTTCTGGGTTTCTTTGGAGCAATAACACAGCTGATTCATGAGGCAATCTGTTCTGCCGCGCGAATCAGCTGTGAAGATAAAAGTAAGAAAATAGCATGGGTAGGCGAGCCCATCTGATCGTCGGGGTGAACCGGTTCACTCCCAGCTGATTGTCAGAGCTACCAGTTGGCCCAAACTAGTCCGAACCAGTAGAATCAGTGGTGGGTCCCTACTGGTTCAGACCGATTTGCCTGAACCAATAGTGGTTTGGCAGTATGGGTTGCTGGAACCGGCAGTGACCCAGGCCTGCCATGCCTCCAAACCAGTTCCCCGGTTGGCACCGTTGGCACCGCCATCTTGTTTTTCAATTCTATGCATGCACAGAGCAATTTTAATTGCACCACGCATGCATACACATTAAGCTCATGCATAAGCATGCACACAAGCAAACCAGCAGTAATACCGGCCGGAACCCACCCCTGGGTAGAATCCCACCCTTATAGAAACTATCCTTTTGCTGCTTCAAGATTAGACAACTCAGTTATATGACTGACCATGTATACTGTATTTGGCAGTAGTCTCAGGTATCCATCATTCTAAGATGCTTTAAGTCAAAATGTCAGGAACAAACTTTGGACCTCCTACATGCTTCAACTGAATATGAAAATCACTTTAATTGCTATCAACTGTTGAAACCCCTGCGTCCTCATTCTTGTTTTTCTGTTTCTCATTTTTCTCATTACAAATAGAGATGGAATTCTTTTGTTTAGGCTGCGTTTCAATACTCCACGCCCCCAGTCAGAATACTCATGTGCTTTCCCCTGTGACTAATGTATTAATTGACATTTATGCTTTAGGTCTATGCTTTAATTACTTTACTTTACTTTTATTAAATTTCTATCCCGCCCTATCTCCCACAAAGGGACTCAGGGTGGCACACAGGAACTTAAAATCCAAAAATACAAACAATAAAAATCTACAAAATTTAAAACTACAATTAAACAGTTTAACTCATGCTAAAAAGAGAAAACAATTAATTAGGAAAAAATATTTATACAGTTAAATATAATGAGAATATACATAACAGTGCCTATTGAAAAGTATTTTAGCAATTCTGTATACAATATATACCAAAAATAATTATATTTCCAGTGTATATTACCACCCAGGATAATCTTGAAATATACACTGCATATTAGTTTGTTGACTGCAGTTCAGTAAAACCACAGAAGCACATTTCACTTCAATTTTGATGATGCAAAGCTTTGGCTGGTGCTTCTCAAAATCATATTTGAGATCCTTGATTTTAGATGTAGCATTTTTAGATACGTACATTTAATTTTCAGTACACCCATTTTCAGAAACATTTTCCTCTCCAAGGAAACTTTCCTGGTATATGGATAGATGGGTGAGTGGGTGGATGGGTGGATAGAAAGATGGATGAATGGATGGCTGTATCAAATCACTGTGTCTCTTAGTAACCACACATATTTTATTTGTCACTATCTGCTCCTAACCTAATCTTTAAAGGATTCTAATGGTACACTCATTGCCAATGTATCTGACAGCTATCCACTGTCTGTCCTTCCTTCCTTCCTTCCTTCCTTCCTTCCTTCCTTCCTTCCTTTCTTCCTCCCTCCCTCCCTCCCTCCCTCCCTCCCCCCTCCCCCCTCCCTTCCTTACTCCATCTCAATACAATTACCCGCTGGTTGTCTTCTCTTTCTTTCCACCTTTCCCAGTATGAAAGCCTTCCCTAAATAGTTACATTTCAGACATTTCAAAATGTAGATTCTTACGATATCAGTATGTTCATCTGGGAAACACAATGGTATGGTGTACATATAATGCAGATACACTCATAACAATACTACTAAAATTATTAGTCTACTCTAGTAGGTGGTTCAGCATCTCCTTCATTCATCTGCTGATAGATTATGTATATACTTTAGATAGGAATAGCAATAGCACTTAGACTTATATATTACTCCGTAGAGTTTATGCCATTCCCTATGCAATTTACTGAGTTAGCATATTGCCCCCACAATCTGGCTTCTCATTTTCCAACAATGGAAGGATGCAAGCCAGTCAATCTTGAGCTGGAACTCCTGACAGTGGGCAGAATTAGTTTGTAATTCTTCATTCTAACCACTGTGCCATCATGGATCTACAGTTGTGGTCAATCTATTTGGTTACACGAGAAAGAGCATCTGTGAGAACATTTGCTCCGTGGAGAAACATCTCATTACATGTCTTAAACATTTAAGCAGAGGGGATAAGAAATGTTACATATTGTGATGCTGGAAGAATCAAGGAGTGCTATTTGACCACTAAGACATCTACCATTTGTGACTGCTACCATTTTCATTACCATATGGACTTTGGATTGATTCTTTACATTTTTTTTTCATAATCTGTAACATGGATTTGACTTAACATAGTGGGTATGGCTTTGTCTTTTTCTAGTGCATTTCTTACTTTCATTTTAAGTGCATGTAGGTTTAAAACCTGTCCATATGTCATACGTAGTTGGGGTCATAACCCATCGAGCTACATAGCAGAAATTGCCAATCTGTCAAATATTTTCCTCTTATATTGCATAGTTTAGTTTAGTTTAGTTTAGTTTTATTCAAATTATATACCGCCCTTCTCCCTTTCGGGACTCAGGGCGGTGCACAGCCATAATAAAAATGGGTAATACAAAAGCTAAAATAGTATATTAAAATGAATTAAATGTAATTGGCCTGCGTTTAAAAAACCCGTACTAAAATCACTTTAAAACTATGACAGGCCGGCAGCACAAAATAAGTGTGTCTTCAGGGCCGACAGAAGAGATGTAGGTCCTTGATCATCTGTAGTTCAGCGGATAGGTCATTCCAGAGGGTAGGAGCTGCCACAGAGAAGGCTCTGCCCCTGGGGGTCGCCAGCCTACATTGTCTGGCCGATGGCACCCTGAGGAGGCCCTCTCTGTGGGAGCGAACTGGTCGGTAGGAGGTATTTGGCAGCAGGAGGCGGTCTTGCAAGTAACCAGGTCCCTTGCCATGGAGCGCTTTAAAGGTGATCACTAATACCTTGAAGCGCACCCAGAAAGCCACAGGCAGCCAGTGCAGCTCACGCAGAAGAGGTGTCACATGGTAGCGTCTAGACGCTCCCAGAATACCCCGTGTGGCCGCATTCTGAACTAACTGGAGCCTCCGGGTGCATCTCAAGGGAAGCCCCATGTAGAGAGCATTACAATAGTCCAGGCGGGAGGTGACGAGGGCTTGAGTGACCGTGCGTCACGATCCAGAAAGGGGCGCAACTGGCGTATCAGGCGAACCTGATAGAAAGCCCCCCTGGCCACGGCCATCAGGTGGTCTTCTAAAGACAGCCGAGTGTTCAGGAGGATGCCCAAATTGCGAGCCCTCTCTGTGGGGGCCAATGACTCACCCTCAATAGCCAGAGATGGCATCAGGTGGCTATACCGTGATGCCGGAAGCCACAGCCACTCAGTCTTGGATGGGTTGAGTCGGAGCCTGTTCCTCCCCATCCAGACTCGCATGGCCTCCAGACACTGGGACATCACTTCCACGGCATCGTTTGGGTGGTCCGGGGTAGAGATGTACAGCTGAGTATCATCAGCATACTGATGGAACTCTACCCCAAAACCACGGATGATCTCACCCAACGGCTTCACATAAATATTGAACAGGAGGGGTGAGAGGACAAACCCCTGTGGGACCCCACAAGTGAGGCACCTTGACATCGACCTCTGCCCCCCTGCCAACACAAACTGTGACCGGTCAGAGAGATAGGAGGAGAACCACCGTAAAACGGTGCCCCCCACCCCCAACCCCTCCAAACAGTGCAGCATGATACCATGATCGATGGTATCAAAAGCCACTGACAGATCTAACAGGACCAGGATAGATGAACAACCGCTATCCCGAGCCCTCCAGAGATCATCGACCAACGTGACCTATGCCATCTTCGTGCTGTGCCTAGGCCAAAAGCCGGACTGGCGTGAGTCCAGATAGACAGCTTCATCCAGGTGCTGAGGAAGCTGTCACGCCACCACACTCTCAACAACCTTCGCAATGAATCGAAGGTTGGAGACAGGATGATAGTTGGCCAAAACAGCCGGATCCAGGGAGGGCTTCTTGAGGAGGGGTTTCACCACCGCCTCTTTCAAGGTGGCCGGCAGAAACCCCTCACTCAAAGAAGCGTTAATAATTCCCTGGAGCCAGCCTCTTGTAACCTCCCGGGAGGCCAGTACCAGCCAGGAGGTACACGGGTCCAATAAGCATGTGGTGGCGTTCAGCCGCCCCAGCATCCTGTCCATGTCCTCAGGAGTCACAGGATCAAACTCCTCCCAGATAACACTCGCAGGACCTGTCTCTGTCAGCCCATCTGAACTAGTCCATTCGGAGGCCAACCCGTCCCGAATCTGATCGATTTTATCATGCAGATAACGCCCAAAATCCTCCGCTCGACCCTGTAGGGGAGCACCCCGTGCCTTCAAGTGAAGAAGGGAGCGGGTCACCCTAAACAGGGCAGCTGGTCTGTTATCTGCAGACACAACAAGAGCGGAGAAATAATTGCGTTTCGCTGCTCTTATCGCCACTAGGTAGGTCTTTAAATAAGACCTTACCAGTGTCCGGTCAGACTTGGAGTAGGAGGCCCTCCAACCGCTCTCTAGGCATTTCTTCTGACGCTTCATCACCCTCAGCTCCTTGGAGAACCAAGGAGTCAAGGTGGTTCGGTGCCAGGTGAGAGGCAAAGGCACGACCCGGTCCAAGGCCGCCACGGCCACACTGTTCCAGGCGGCCACCAGGTCCTCAGTCGAGTCGTGGATTCGGGGTCTCAGGTATCTGCCCAAGCTCCATCTGGAACCTCTCAGGGTCCATCAGGCGCCTGGGGCGGAACCATCTCACTGATTCTGGTTCCCCCTCCCGGAGGTAGGGTGCAGCGGTTGGAAAGTCAAGCCGGAGGAGAGAGTGTTCTGACCATGACAGGGGTTCGATGGCTATTTCCCCCAAACCAAGATCACTCAACCACTGGCCAGAGACAAAAGCTAGATCCAGTGTGTGTCCTCCAGTGTGGGTGGGGTCATGAATTAACTGAGTCAGGTCTGTCATGGAGGCCATGAACTCCCGTGCCATCTCAGATGTCTCACCTACCGATGGCAGGTTGAAATCCCCCATGACTAACACAGTCTGGGGGTGCCAACCGCCACCTCGGCTATCACATTGAGAAGCTCGGGTAGGGCTGCTGATACGTAGCAGGGAGCCAGGTACACAATCAGCAGGCCCAAATGCCTGGGCCTAGTAAGTTTCCACTAGAAAATATTCCTTTATTTATTTACAATTTAGGTTGCCTCATTCAACACAGACGCTTGTGCAGCATACAATGAAATGGATCAAATACATGTATTTTTGAAATTGACTGTCCAACCTAAGTTTCTGGGGAACTTTCTTTTGACATAAACACTGAAATAGCCCCCATTTTATAATAATAACATTATCATGATTTTCCACACTTTTGTTGTTATAAACAATCCAAGACTTTCCAGGAAGTAGGCAAGTGACAAATAATGGCTGCTTTCTCTACCAAATTCTTCAGAACTTTCTATCTCTGAATGGACTTTTAAAAAAAGAAGCCAAAGCCTTCACTGAAAGTTGATCTAATTAAACATTTAACCACACTGGTGTTATTTGTTTTGGGCAGGGTTTTTTAAAATGTCTTCAGGCATTTATTCTGTATTCATGGACTTCATTAGTTTAATGTCAACAGGCACCTCAACAGCTGTGTCCCCGTAAGCTATTTTTTTAATTTAGCAGCTGGACACTTAGTAGCCATGGTTTTTCATTTTTCCCCCCAGCACCAACGTGGCTGTTGATTAATTTGAGAGAAATATGACCTGTGTAAATCAGACAACATGAATCTTTGGCATAGTGTTGTACAAGAATAAGCTGCCGATCGTAGTAGAAGCAATTTGGCCTGTCCCAAGGGTACCTTAGACTTTTTAATAAGCTAGTTATGAAAATTCTATTTCTTTGCAATTTCAAGAGTCTAATTAGCACCTATAATACAAGTGGATGAAGGTTAACATTAAGCCTCCAGATACTTTCCAAATTCGGTTACAGATAAAAATCAGGTAACAGTTTGTACCTAATTAGAATAATGTGTTAAATATTTATATATGCTGTGAAGCTACTAAAACATAAAGCTAAAGGGGAGTTAAATTTTAATCAAATATAAAGGCAAAATACTGATTTTATTTTGAATACAGTACTCTGGTAGGCCACAGGACAATTGCTTAGAGTCTGCTCAGCTTTATAGATAAAGTGAGGAAGTCTGCTTTAATTCATCATAGATGCTGACATTCTTACCACTGTCTAATTAGAACATAGATTCTCAATATTTAGTACTTGAACTTATTGAAGTAAAGCCATTTGCAATAACTGCCTAAGTGATAATAAATAGTCCAATCTGAGTACGTTTAAGATACTTAGGAAACAAACTTTGATTCCTAAGGATCTTATAATCATTCGGGTTGAGGGCTTCTGCATAGATTGAATTTAGTAACAGTTATGTAAGACCAGTGACCCAGATTCAAATATATCTACAATTATGAAGGACTCACCACCATCCAGTAGATCTCCCCAAGATTTTTGGGACTAAGTAGAAAATGTATGCAATGAGGGGATAGGGAGGCTGGGGAAATAAATTTTGAATTACAATATTTTCTTCCATGATTTGGGACATTCATGCAAATTGTATATTGCTGGTTTTGGTTGTCAGTTTATAACTGTAGTAATCAAAAAATCACCTTCGACTTTATTGTGAATGAATTTAAGAAAAAAAACCTCAACTAAGCTAAACCTGTCAGGTATATTAAATTGTATTTTGGATGATACAGAGATTTCTGTGATGGGCATGAGCGTCCACAGAAAATCATAGCAAATGCCAAGCTCATTATTGAGTAAGGTTGCAGTCTGGACAAAATTCCAGGGGCAAAAGGTCAGGACTTCATCCATTGTGTCACCTGTCTAATCTCTATCTGCTCTGTGAAGAATGCAATATATTGTGCATGCCTGCAATTCACACAATACCCTACAGCCATTAAATGGCTACTAGAAATAAAGGAGCCAATAATGTAGGCTTAGTGAGGACTCAGCCTGATTTAATCATTTGGTTAGATCAAAAAAAAAAATTAAAAGGGCAATTTAATTCACTTGTGTTATGGTTGCTGGAGCTCTTCCTGTTTTCTCACACTAGACCAGTGCTTCTCAATTATTTTCTGTCATGCCCCCCTAGGAAGAAGAAAACATTTCGCGCCCCCCGCGCGACTGTAAATAGTATCATCCGGGTCTAAAAGTCACACGGGCGGGTTTGGCTAATCAGGATAGAGCATCATGTCTATCCAATCGGGTCTGTTCTCCTCGAAAGGGAGGAGCATGCGCAGTCAAACGTGCCCCCCTTTATGGAGCCTCGCGCCCCCCCTGGGGGGCGCGCCCCACTATTTGAGAAGCACTGCACTAGACCAATATGAAACATGGTGTGTCTAAATTATTTGGCCTCCTATAAGTAAATTTCACAGGACCTTGCTATGACTTGCAAAAATAGATTAGCAACATCTCACCAAGAAATTAAAAGAAAAAGAGAAGAAGAAAAAAAGACCATATGGCAAATAGCAATTTAGAACAATTTAGATTAACAGATACAATTTAAGCAAGAATAGAACCTGTGCAATTATAATAGAAAATAGTATTAAGTGATCAATAATGTGATCCAATCAAAATGTTAAAATGGACGGGTTAGATAATCTTTCAAATAATCTGCCAAAAGTGGTAGATGATTTTGATAACAACAAAACAGTTCAGTTTAATACAGATCAAACTAAATTTTCTGGATTTCTTCTCTTCACAACAATTAATAGTATTGAAAATAATTTGTAGCATGTTTTGGTTTTGTAACTTGGATTTAAAACCATTGGCTGTGTAGATAACAGAGTTTTTCAAGAAATTATTGAGCACACCATTAACCTTTTGATGCTTGTAATGTGCTTTAATATGTATACCTGAGTTTTCTGCTGGCGAATCTTCTGAACTAAAGAAATGTTCCCAGGAGCTTCTTTCTCCAATAGAAACTTTCATGCAGTACATATAATTTTGCATGTAAACTCCCCCCACCAAAGGGATTTATGGCACAGCTTCCTGTTTTTAGGGAGAATGACAAAATTTAGCTTTTATGTTTTCTGAATTGCTTTTAGCATTTTTATATTATTGTTTTAAAAACATTTTTTCAACTTAACAATGTTCTCACAATTTTTCTCATATTTAGTTTTCTATTCCACTGATTAATGTCAGTCTTTGACAGTAAAAATATGGAGTAGACCTCTAATAAAAATAGTTTCATGAACCAGATTGTATTTTTTTTCCAGATACTTCCATGGGCAACATTTAATAATAATAATAATAATAATAATAATAATAATAATAATAATAATAATAATAATAATAATAATAATAATAATAATAATAATAATAACAACAACAACAACAACAACAACAACAACAATAATAATAATAATAATAAATTTAATTTGTAGACCGCTCCCTCTCCCCGAAGGAAGTCGGGGTGGTGCACAGGGGAATTAAAAACGTACAAACATAAATACATCATAAATATATAAAATCAGATTAAACAATTTATCCCTGTGCTAAAAAACCTAAAATCCTAAAAACTAAACCCCTTAAAAACCCAATTAAAACAATTTAGATATTCAGACTAAAAAGGCTGGAAAGTAGGTTAGGCCAGGCCGGCCTGCTGGAAGAGATGAGTCTTGAGCTTTTGACGGAAGGCGCGGAGGTCCGTGGTTGTTCTGAGCTCGGGGGGTAGGTCGTTCCATAGAGCTGGGCCCGCCATAAAGAAAGCCCTTCCCCTGGGCGTCGCCCGCTGGCATTGCCTAGTGGAAGGTACCTGGAGAAGTTCCTCTCTGTGGGAGCGAATCGGTCGAAGGGATGTATGGGGTAGGATGCAATCTTGCAGATACTAGGTCCCGTGCCATGGAGCGCTTTAATTTCTAATATTTACTACAATAAAAGCTCCAATGTTTATATTATACACACAAAAGGTAGGTAGGTAGGTAGGTAGGTAGGTAGGTAGGTGGGTGGGTGGGTGGGTGGGTGGGTGGGTGGGTGGGTGGGTGGGTAGGCAGGCAGGCAGGCAGGCAGGCACATATAGATATTATATATAATTTTATTTCAGAAAATAGTATTTAATCAAAAATCAAAATGCTTTTATTGCTTCAATATAATCCAAGCAAATGAAGCATTATTTCTAATATTGATAACCTGTCATCTTTGATTTTTATAATTCCATACTTTATTTGCTTGACATATCACTGGATGGCTGAGCATGAAAACTACATTTTTCCATTTATCTTTTTTTCATCTCTGCATGAACATGGACAATTCTTCTCATGTAGTTCAATGAAGTCACCCCTTATCTAATACCACTGGGTTTCATTTAGCTGAATACACAGTGAAGCATGTATTTGAAAAAGAGAGGGATATCCAAACTTAACATTTTTTTTTTAATTGAAGCTTTTCTGTAACACTTGTCTCTCCTGCATCCCAGCTATATTTTCACCATTTGGAGGAAACATGGAAAGGACTTAGATTGTTATTTTAGTGATTGGGAAAAATAAATCCAGTCAGCCTCGTCTCCTCTCCTCCTTTCCTATAAAAGTAACAGCAATTTCTGGGGAGCACAAAGAAACAGGAAAAATCTCCCCAACCCGGGTTGTCCACAAAAATGGCTTTCAGCTGTGAGCAACTCCACCCTCTTCCTTTCCTGGCAGCTGAGAGCCAAAAACCCTCCTTCCCCTCATGTAAACTGAGGTAGTTAAGGTTATTACTTGGACAGCTGTTGAACATCAAGCAAAGACTTGACCCCACCCCCAAAAAATCATGCAATAGGGAATAAAGAACCTTCCACTGTCAGCAATTAGATGAAGCATCCCGTAGTATTACCTCTAATTAAAGCTGCAGCCCTAAACCTACTTTCAAGAAGGACTTTTAGACTTTAGCAGGACATGTTTAGGATCATCTGAGCTAATGTTCTGTGCTTAAAAAAAAAAAGACAAATGATAGCAAAAAAGAAAGAGGAAGAGGAGAAGAAGAAGTTCTCAAAGAGGTAGAATGGGAGAACAAAAATAATCTACTCTCAAGAAACTTCCTGAACAACTTATGGTCAAGTACTGAAGAGGCTGATTAGCTGTAAACAACATGCATAATCATGATTAGTGCATTTCTGTAAGAGTAAGAGCCCAGGCACTCAGTGAAACCCTGCCTTTGCTTAATGAGCTGTGACCAGTCCCTGGAGAATTGCTGCGGAGAAACTGGAGTGGCAGAAAATCGCTTTAATTGTAATTTGCTCCATGCTGGGTGTATAAATTATATTTCACCTAAATCTTGTTTGGCAAACACATTTCAAATGATAGCTACACATCTTAATTTTTTGGTAGTCGAAATTTAACCAACAGCGAGAGGATTTTGTCAGTAGAAGGCCATTGTTTTCACTAACACAGGAGGATAGTCCAAATCAAGTATTACTAAAAGTAGCTTAAAGTTTCAAAAAATTATGCTTTGAATCGTGCAACACAAATTTTCAAAATAAACTAAAATATTATTGCTGATGTCCTACAGTTCATATTCCCCAAATAGCCCACATATGGTCTATTTATTGAATATTTAAATATCTACTAATATTTAATAAAGGTAAAGGTTCCCCTTGCACATATGTGCTAATCATTCCCAACTCTAGGGGGCAGTGATCATCTCCATTTCAAAGCCAAAGAGTCAGCGCTGTCCGAAGACGTCTCCGTGGTCATGTGGCCGGCATGACTAAACGCTGAAGGTGCCCGGAACACTGTTACCTTCCCACCAAAGGTGGTTCCTATTTTTCTACTGGCATTTTTATATGCTTTCAAACTGCTAGGTTGGCAGAAGCTGGGACAAGTAACAGGAGCTCACTCAGTTACGCGGTGCTAGGAATTCGAACCTCCAAACTGCCAGCCTTTCTGATCAACAAGCTCAGCATCTTAGCCACTGAGCCACCACATCCCAATATTTGATACCAGGTCATAAATATTTGAACAAGGAGTGGCAGTACATGAGTACCTCATAGAACAGGGGTCTCCAACCTTTGCAACTTTAAGTCTGAAGGACTTCAGCTCCCAGACCTCTCCAGCCAGCTGGCTGGAGAAGTCTGGGAGCTGAAGTCCTTCAGACTTAAAGTTGCAAAGGTTGGAGACCCCTGTCATAGAATATAAGTGTTGGAAGGACTCTCAAGAGATCATCAAGGCCAAAGCCTGCCCCCTGTGGAACTGGATTAGTGCAAAATTTCTAATTGATAGCCATTCAGCCCCTATTTAAGCAGCTCCAATGAAGGCAAAGCCACCACCTCCCAAGGCAGTTCTTTCTGGATGTCCAGTCAAAATTTTGTAATTTAAACGTATGTATTGTTTTCTATCTTCTGGAAAAACTGTAAATGATTCTGCCCCATAGTCCAATAGCCTTTCATATGCTGAAATAATTATTACATCTTTTTTAGACTAAATAGCCCCATTGCTTCCAACCATTCCTCATGAGCATTTGCTCCCGGGCTCTGCAGTATAGATGACACACAAAGCTCCTGATATACCTATATATAGTGTGAATATCTGCAGAGAAGGATCTTATTTGGGGTTGCATATCATAGGAAATCTCCATATAGTATGTACCAAAGCACCTTCTTTTTAGTACTCATTTCTGCATGCAAAGCTATTAAGAGGGGAATTAAATAGAGGCCAAATGAGGTATAGAATCCTATTCATACAATCCTACACTTGGTTTATAAATTTGAGCACATTCTTCTTAATGACCTCTGAAAAGGGCTGTATTCCCGATACTAAATCAAAAAATATCCAATGAAGTGGAGAATTAATGCGCTAAAATTAATTGAGAAGATTTGGATTTAAACACTCCCAACTTAGACGTGAAGCTACTGTGGAAGAATGAACCCATCACTGTCTTTCATCTTAAGTTATCTCACAGACATGTTATGAGATTCACAACTATGTGGGGTGGGGGTTTGGATGAAGGGTGACATGCAGGCCTAAGCCCTCTGGAGGATGGCTGCAATTAAAACTATATAGTAATAAATAATTTCTGTCTTTTCAGCTGCTGTTCTTTTTTTCTCCCAGAATTTATTCCCAAATGTAGCAATCAGACTTCTAATTTATAATGGTAATTTATAATCTTCAAATCCTTCAAACCTGTATGGGTAGCAAATTAGCTGAAAAGACATGGCTAGGATTTGGATAGGAGCCTAAGCAATTAAATCTGTCATTTAATTTCAGGCAAGGTGCAACAATAAAAACGTCTTGTGGAGAGAATATTCTGTGAAAAAAAATAAAACAATTACTAATTAATTGAACTTCCTTTCAATGCCAAATTGTAGTAAGCCAGTAAAAGTTACAGAGCACAGATATAGATGTAAAATATGATATATGAACCTGAAATAAAGCCAACCTTTGTTTAATGCTTGCTTTTGTTACATGATTTTCTTGTGGTCCAGTATATCAAAGTTACATAAAACAGCATTCATGATGGAAAACTAATGTTTCTTCCTGTAAATGCACTGTATTTTCCACAAGAGAATAAATTGTGCAAGCCATAGTAGTCTTTAAGTGTTCTTAAGTTTAAGGTTGAAAATTAAGGTATTTCATTTTTGGCATCTCTCCCAAGCACCTGAGATCCATATAATTCTCATTCTGGGTCATGCATTAAATGTGGAAAATTGGTTGGCTGTGGCAATTGTATATGGCTCATTAAAGTGGACAACTAAGCCCCATTGCTGGACCAAGAAGAGTGGGAAACAGGTGTGATTAATGGCTTGTTAATGTTGAAGATTGATAGACCTGATATCTTACCTTTCTGCCAAAATGATGCTCAAGAGGATGAATAAGAAGCACAATGATAACTATATGGTCTTTTTAACTATGCTAATTAATTATTAGCTTATAAGAATGCTGACTAATTATAATACCGCGTTTCCCCGAAAATATGTCCTTGGGCTTATTAGAGGGGGACGGCTTATTATTTTTCAGGTGCAGGAAGCAGCAAGCTCACCCATCCCACCTTCTCCGGCCACCATCTGCTTGCCTGCGGCCACAATGATCCAAGTCCTCCTTGCATCCTGGCCTTCGCCTGCCCTGCTTGCTGGCCACTGAACAGCTGACTGTGCTGCTCTGGCCTTGCGGGGGGCTCTTCCTGGCAGAACGAATGAACACACACACACACACACACACACACACACACACACAAACACACACCCTCCCCCTCCCAGGCAGCCACATCCCTTCACTAACTTGCTTTCCAGCTCCATTCCAGCTCCACATGCAGGACAAAAAAGTAGACTGCGTGCCTATGGTAAAAAAAAAAAAATACCAGAAAATACCTTCCAAGTTCTCACAAAAAAAAAAAAAAAGATCTCACAAAGTTAGAAGTAGTCCCACAAACTGCTTTTCTTGCCCTGCACATGGTAGTGGAGAATGGAGTAGGAAAGCAGGTTAATGGAGGGATGTTGCTGCCTTGGGATGGAGGGGGTGGTGATGGTTAGGGATCTCTTTCTCACACACACATACACACTATCCTTTCTTTGGGAGCTCTGCACAGACGCAGAGAAGGCTTCAGATAGAGCATTTGGGGGATATGTGTCTGTGCTGAGATCCCAAGGAAAGAACAATTGCCATGAAAAAAAGGGGGGGATTTTGCCTCTTATCCTGTTCCGAGTCTGTTCTGAGCTTCAGAATAGGGTAAGAGGAAAATCTCCCCTCCACATTTTCAAGCCATTCGCAAAAATGCTTCATTCCGAGCCTTCAATCCTGCACTCCTGGAATATGCTGAAGGTTCGAAATGGGACGGTTTTGCAAATCATTTGAAAATATGGTGGGGGATATTCCTGACTCTCCCCCCATTCTGAAGGTCAGCACAGACTGAAAACAGGACAAGAGACAAAATCCTCCCTCCTGCATGCCTTCAATCCTGCAATCCTGAATAATGTGAAAGCTTGGAATGTGGCATTTTGCAAACCTCTTGAAAATGAGAAGGGGGGATTTTGTCTCTTATCCTGTTCTCAGCCTGTGCTGACCTTCAGAACAGAGGGAGAGGCAGGAATATCTCTCTCTATATTTTCAAGCCATTTGCAAAAACGTCCCATTTTTAGCCTTCAATGTAAATATGCAGATGAGAAGCGACCTCCTGTAGGCATTAAAATACACTTGGGACATCGGAAGAAGCCCTGCGAGGAGATGCTACTGCCAAAGTGCAGGAAATCTCCCCTCCTCCACCTGCAGATTGTCCTTTCAAAGAGGAGTTTCACCAGGACGAAGAGGTGGCTGAAGGCAGCATTTGTGTCACCTTCATCCTGGTGAAACTCCTCTTTGAAAGGACGATCTGTAGGTGTGGGAGGGGGAGATTTCCTGTACTTCGGCAGCAGCGTCTCCTCGCAGGCCTTCTTCTGATGTCCCAGGTGTTTTGATTTCCATGCCTTCTTTTCCTGTTCCGTGGACAGAATTGCAAGCTGTCACCGTTAGGCAAGGTGGGCATGAGGCATTTGGGTTATGTTACTTGGCCTCTGGCTTCTTTTGCAGCAGCAATTGGCTGCAAAAGCTAGTGGAGTTTGCTGGAAGCAGAAGCCTGAGTGGCACCTGCAAATCAGCTGTTTTGTGAACAGAGCGGCCCAGCTGATCCAATTAAGAGGCCAAGACGCCCTGAGATGACCGGGGAAGGGAAGGGCTGTCCCCTGTTCTGGCTAAACCCACCACTTCACTAGAGCTTATTTACGGGGAAGGGTTTATATTTTTTGCCCACCACGAAAATCTGGCATGGCCCTAGTTTCAGGACATGTCGTATTTTCAGGGAAACATGGTATATACTAATTAACTAAAAAGAGTTAAAATCCACCATAGGCTGTCAAAATATCAAATGGGATGGGATTAATCTAATTTTGGGGAGAATGATGTTCCATTAGGCAAGCATGTCTCTTAGCAACCAGCCAGTTGTAGACCCCTACTCAATGCACCTGCAACCCTTTTCTGCAAGTTCCAAAGGACTGGGCTGATTATTATTGTTTATTCATGTCACAAGCTTCATTATTAAAATTTTATGCATAGGTATAAATACAGACGTAAGAACATAGACTTTGAAATATGTAAAATGTAGGCAGTGTCTGCCCAGAAGCGTGCAACAGCAATTGCATTCTGTTCTGAGGTCATTAGGTCCCCAAGAGTACATTGGGCAGGGCATAGAGAGCACGTGTACATGTGTGTGGTAGTCTGCAGTTCTCCACATTCACATAAGCAGAAGCCACCAATTATTCCCATTTATTCAAAGTATCTCTTGATCTTCCTGTTCCCGTGCACAATCTATTTAACAATTTCTAGTTTAATTTGTGGCAGGTGCCAGCTTCTCTGCAGGTTCCATCCAATGTTGATTTTTTTTTTCCTTTTGGTAGCTTTCCATAAGTCCACTCTACTTTTAAATTTATCAAAGTCTTACATTGAGCTATGGAAACTTTCCTATATTTTAAACTGTAGGGAACCGATCAGAGGCTGGGAAGTGGTGCTGTTAGTAAGTTAGTGAGTTAAAGCTCTCTTTGTATGGTTCTGCTTCTGTATGAATGGGGTAGGGAGAGGGGAGGGAGGCAATACCGGTTAAATGGTGGACTTGACTACAGAAGTATATTTCAGACACACTTATTATTCTACTGATTTCATTTAAGGTGGGAACGGGGAACTATGACCGTTTTATGACCTATGGACATCAGGAATTCTGGGAGTTGACGTTCACAAGTCGTAAAGGGGCCATAGTTATTGAAGGCAACGCCTACTAGCCCAGAATGTGCCAATTTGTAATTGGGGAGAGACTGTCCCTCAGACCATGAAAGACTTGCTTAGAAAAGATTAGCCCATCTATCCCAAAGGTGCTTTTTCAAGAGGCAACTGGACTTTCTGGTTTTTCTTTGAAGATGTTTCACTTCTCATCGCTTCAGAGCTGAAGAAACTTCTTGGATAAGAAGTGAAACATCTTCAAAAAAAAACCTCAGAAAGTCTAGTTGCCTCTTGAAAAAGCACCTTTGGTACAACCAGGACCTGGATGACTGAGAATCTCCATAGACATTAGCCCATCTAGATAATGATGTCATTCAAAACTTTTCATATAACCTATTTATTGCTTCCATACATAAGTAACTTACTAGTAGAATCATTCAGAAGTGACATTAATTATGGCAAATGTGTCTATTAAAATGTGCTGATTGCCCTGTGTACAATGTGCCAGTGATAGAGTGATAGATTATACTTCTGAATTGTCCAATAATTAATTATATTGATTAGCTTATCAGTCTGGCTATAATTAAAGGCGACCAATGAACCGATTTATATCTTGGTTTATTCTAAAATGAAAGGCAAGGGTAAAATGATCCATGGCTGTGCTTTGTTAATGCTATCATTTGTGAATAAGGTAAAAGGATATAGAATAGAACAGAACAGAATAGAATATTCTTTATTGGCCAAGTGTGATTGGACACACAAGAAATTTGTGAAATAAGAGAATACATATTTTATTGAAAAAATGGACACACAAGAAATTTGTGAAATATGAGAATACATATTTTATTGAAAAAATGGTAGGGGTAAATAACTAAGTTACTTACTTGATATATTAATACTTAGTAGATTACATTCCTTAGGTTTTTTTTTCTTTTTACATGTTCCTTTCTGTTTCAAATAATGAAAGCTCCCATCCTGATATCAGATGTAGATATAAGGTTTGTTTGTAAATCAGAGTAAGTTAAGAGCCTTTTTATCCTAAATTCTTTTCACGGAATCAAGTTAAATTCAAATAGAAGATCAGAAAGCTAAACAGGAACCTATCCAGAAAAAAAAAAGGAGAAAATGGTTTGCCTTGCCCTTCTTTTCATAGCGATTTTCGGTAGACTGTTCAAAAGTTAATGACCTGAATTCAGTTTCTCTGGTACTTTGGCCCGATGCCACTTTAGACCATCTTTCTCTGTGCTAGAGCGCAGCCTATTCTACTTCTATTATGGACATGGTTGTTTGATTATGTGTAAGTTAAAGCAACCATTAGCCATAAATCTCTCCGATTGATTTGTTTTCTATTTAGAATGTATTTTGGCACATTCTTTTCTGAGATAAGCACTGGTGACAATTTATGTACTGGGGTTGGATATAAATCTGATGGTACTATTTCCTTCTCTTTTTGAGATTAAACATTTTGCTGACAATAGTGCAGTTGTGCTTAGGTGAGCGGTTAAGCTGAATCAAACCCAACATACAGCAAATATATGTGGATTATTCTAAAAGGATATAAAAAGGAGGCAGATCTCTTGGGGTAGGTCAGAGTTCCCCAATCTTTCCAGCTTTTCGGACCGGTGAGGAGTGGGGAGGGGAAGGTTCTCTGCGAGCGGCAGGTAAGCGCATGCATGCATGCAGCTCCATTCATACAAGCGGCAGGTACATGCACTTGCCTCTCATGCAAATGCAGTGCGAACACATGTGCTTACTCACTGCTTCTGCAAGTGTATATGCACGCATGTGAATTTGCTTCTTCTTCCATGGCCCGGTTCTGAATGGCTTAAGATCCTATAATGATCCACGGGCTGATGGTTGGGGACCCCTGTGGTAGGCAGTTCTATAAAGAGGTTTGCATTATTGTTGATTTATTCCTGCTATGCTCACTTCTGAGGTAAAAAGGTGTGTTTCTTCTCTTCCTAGAGGTCCTATGAAAGTCAGAGTAACTATAATAATAATAATAATAATAATAATAATAATAATAATAATAATTATAATTATAATTATAATTATTATTATTATTATTATTATTATTATTATTATTATTATTATTATTATTATTATTATTATTATTATTATTATTTAATTTATAACCCGCTCTCTCTCCCCGAAGGGACTCGAGGCGGGGCACAGGGAATTTAAAATACATATAAAATCACAAACATAGTACAATATTAAAATAAAATTAAACTAACCCTGCGCTAAAATCCCATATTAAAACTAAAAATTAGTCGTTAAAAACCCTAAAAACAGTTGATTACCCCAGGCCGGCCAAGCAGAAAAAGTGTGTTTTTAATTTTTGACGGAAGGAGCGGAGGTCCGTAGTTGTTCTAATTTCGGGGGGAAGGTCGTTCCAGAGGGTCGGGCCCACCACAGAGAAGGCCCTTCCCCTGGGCGTCGCCCGCTGGCACAGCCTAGTGGACGGCACCTAGAGAAGTCCCTCTCTGTGGGAGCGAATCGGCCACAGGGATGTATGGGGCAGGATGCGATCCCGCAGATAGCTAGGTCCCGTGCCATGGAGCGCTTTAAAGATGATAACCAACACCTTGAAGTGCACCCGAAAGACGACAGGCAGCCAATGCAGCTCGCGCAGGAGCGGTGTTACATGGGAAAACCTAGAGGTTCCCATAACTGCCTGCGCGGCTGCATTCTGGACAAGCTGAAGCCTTCGGGTGCACCTCAAGGGGAGCCCCATGTAGAGAGCATTGCAGTAGTCCAGTCGGGATGTCACGAGGGCATGAGTGACTGTGCAGAGGGCACCCCGATCCAATAGGGGACGCAACTGGCGGACCAGGCGAACCTGGTAAAACACCCTCCTGGCCACGGCTGTCACTTGATCTTCCATGGACAGCTGTGCATCAAGGAGGACGCCCAAGTTGCATGCCCCATCCACAGGGGTTAGATGTTCACCCCCTATGGCCAGTGATGGAGTCAACTGGTTGTACCGGGATGCCAGAAACCACAGCCACTCGGTCTTGGACGGGTTGAGTCTGAGTCTGTTCCTTCCCATCCAGGCCCGCATGGCTTCCAGGCACTGGCACATCACCTCTACGACATCGTTGGGGTGGTTTGGGGTAGATACATACAGTTGCGTATCATCAGCGTAGAAGTGGTACTCTACCCCAAAACCACGGATGATCTCACCTAGCGGCTTCATATATGTGTTGAACAGGAGAGGCGAGAGGACCGACCCCTGAGGCACCCCACAAGTGAGGGGTCTCGAGGTCGACCTCTGCCCTCCTGCCAACACAAATTGCGATCGACCGGAGAGGTAGGAGGAGAACCATCGTAACACGGTGCCCCTCACCCCCAACCCCTCCAGCCGATGCAATAGGATACCATGGTCGATGGTATCAAAAGCCGCTGAGAGGTCTAATAGGACCAGAATGGAGGAACAACCCCCATCTCTAGCCCTCCATTATGGCCATCCATGTTGCCCATCAACATGAGATATTATTTTGTGAAATGAGAAATAGGACTATAATTCTATACATGCCACCATTTATGTATGCACTAGGCCAGGGGTCTGCAAAGTCGGCTCTTTTAAGACTGGTGGACTTCAACTCCCAGAATTCTGGGAGTTGAAGTCCACCAGTCTTAAAAGAGCCGACTTTGCAGATCCCTGCACTAGGCAGACTCATTTCTTTAGCTTGATATGATGGATGTTTCTAGTGAGCCTCATTGCTTTTTAAAACCAGAAATAGAGGTGGAAGTTTTCGTGCCCATCTGGCTGCTGTTGGGCAAGATTTTCAGCTCTCTTAAAGCACCTCTTGATTTGACATTGGTTGATTAGCTCGCTGATTCTTTGTAACAGCTGCAGTAAGTAATGAAAAACTGACTCATAGGCCAGGAAAAGCACTTCAGATTTTAATTGGCTGCAGGAAATAATATACTAGTCTGCAACCTGGGACAGAATGCTGCTACCTCAGTGGCAGCACCCAAATTGATGCTGGATAATGTGCTCTGCACATGGAATATCTATGTTAGTCAAGTGAATAAGCCTGCTGGTCAGAAGGACTAGGAGCTAATTCTCCTCATCCAGGACATTTGTTTTGACTTCTATTCGATATGTTCCAAAATTAATAAGACGAACGTTTACTTTATCTCTCTATGGTGCTACCTTTTTCTTGCCGGCCTCATCATTTTTTCTTCTGTTTGGATTTATACCTAGCCAGTGATTAGAGTACATGGATGGGGCCTCTGAAGAAGTCTAGGATGTCCCTAGACACCTAGTGTCAGCAGCACGGAAGTAGGAAAAACAATATTAGTTCCCCTCTGATTTTCTTCTTTTATTCTTATTAAAAAAAACAACAAAAGTCTTTCCCACTCAGGAGTGATGGATTGGGAACAATACAGGAGTTTGGTGGGCATACCAATGGGGTGGGGAGCTTTCCAAGTTTAGGATTGTCCAACCTGAAAAACACCTAGAAAGGGTTAGGATTGAAGTCAGTGTTTGATTCCTATCTTTAAGGGCAGAACCCAGTCTCAAAAGCCATAGGGTGTTGCTAGGGTAATGTGGGTCACTAGGGATCTGCGGGGTCTTAATGGCATGCAAGAGGTGACACGTGGGCCAAGGAAGGGAGAGAAAGTGCAGTGCGACTGGATAAGGGTACCTGACCATCACAGATAAGAGGTGCTACACAAGCTACGAACAGTGTATAGGGGGCAATGAGGGTTGGGAAGAGGGGCAGGCAATGTTTGGGCCTCTATGAAAGCTGTCATACCTGTCATACTCGATGAGAAGCAAAAGATCTTCAAAGAAAAATCAGAAAGTCCAATTGCATCTTGAAAAAGCACTTTTGGGGCAACCATGACCTGTATGGCTGAGAATCTCCATAGACATTTAGTTAAATTAGTTTTAGATGGTCCACAAGAGGTGGCGTGATCAAGAATGGTATGTGGTCAGGAAAGCCTTGTGGGGGAAATGGGGGATCTTCAAGATGAAAGTCCAGAGTAGAACTGGTTATTGCTGTTGGAAGTCTTTTGCCCAATTTAGCTATCACTGCTGAATTTATGCATAGTTGCAGTTCTTAGACTGAAGTGACTAGAATGTCTTTGCCTTCCTCATTGGAGGAAAAAGTCCCCGTCGTTGACTCATACTCATTTTGTAAAATTAAGATGATTTGGCTCACTGATTCTTTTCATTTTTTCCAAATGGGTTTAGGACACTTGATTTTTTAAAACTTTTCATTAAAACTGCATGGAAAAAGTAAAACAAAATAATCAGCCCATGTAAGAATATTGTCTCTAGTGGTGGTTTTCCTGGTTTCCTTGGGAAGTTAGAGTTAGAAGGCTCTGGTTGAGTACTCTTGAGTATTTTCCCAAGTAAATGATTGTCAGGGATAAGTAGCAACCACAAAAATATGTCATTTTTAATGAACTGAAATGCTTATAAACTGAATTTTCCTTGGACTGCAAATTGATCTTTATGTTTCCAACTATTTTCTCATGTAATTGGGTGTGGAGGAATTAAGCTTTGACTTTATGAACCTCTCACAGTCAGTGTTGGACAGCTCTTTTGATTGAAATAATTTATCATTATGGTGGGAAATCTGTATTACTGCATTTGAGAGATAGACACTTTACCAGTAGCTTGCCTCATGTTTCTGCATATGCAGTAGACTTTTGTGACAGTACAGTAATTAAATGCAAGCTTGGGATCAGAGCAAAGTACTACATTTTCAATTGTGTGATTTCACGATAAACTTCAAAAATGACACCTTTTCATTTTACATTTTGCTTATAATTCTAGAAAATGCCAAGTGTATGTGTGTATGTGTTTGTGTGTGAGACAGAGAGACCAAAATCTGTAGATGTGTGAAATTATTGCCCATTCAGCTCAGAAGAAAATTCCAATAGAATGTGTTTGCAATTCTTCAGTATTTTTATCTGGTGCTATAACCTGCTTAATGCAAAGTTTATATAAAGTATTTCCTGTAAATGAAGTTCTGTTATAATAATACACAATTATATTTTCAGGTTCGCATTTTCACCTACCTGATAGGAAGAGAAGCTGCCTTTGCAGATAATCTCAAATGGATGGCTTGTGCCAACAAAGGTGGGTATCAAGTCTATGCAAAATATGCTTATCCCCTCTCCTCTGATTGGTTCTTCTTGGACCTTTAATGACCTGGTAAGATGCATCTGAGACCTTGTTACAGTTTAATAGGTTGACACATGGCCTCTGGCAATTGGAAATAAATTTGCTTTGTAAAATACAATGCCACATAAATGCAGCATTTAGCTGTAGTAGTCCCAGTTGCTATGGTTATGCAAGAAATGTGGTGGGTTGTTAAGTGAAAATCTTGTGTAAGTATGATTTCCTGTTGGCTTTCCCATTGACTTTGCTTATGAAATAGTGTCAGAAATTGCTATCATATAACTGTGACTTGCTGCAATGTCATAATCAGGAGTCAGGCACAAGTGTCTGGGTTGCAATTATATGGCTGCAGGAATTGTACAGTGGCCAGATTTTTAAGGGCAAGTAACTTTGGAACCAGGTTTTTCATCACAGTCCAATTACCTCTGTAGTTACAGTATTATGCAGATTCTATATATCACTGTTTCTTTCTGGATATGAAAAACGAAATCATTGCAAGCATTTCAGTAAAATGCAACTGTTTGAATCAAAATAATGCATTTGGTGTCCAAGTGAAATGGAGTTGTTCTATCAACATCATTAAATTGTTATTACTCCCACAAACTTTCTAGATTTAATGAAAAATACTGGGTTTTAGCTTGCAATGTATTACGCCACTTTGATTCTGGTGCCTAAAAACATAGCCTAGCATGAACTCTTTGTGAGATTGCCATTCTATGTATACTTACCTGGGAGTAAATCACTCTGCCAGTAAAATTAACCAATATTTCTCAACCTCAGAAGCTTTAAGGTGTCTGGATTTCAAATCCCTAGAATTCTGTAAGCAGCATTCATTGTGCCTTGAGAATTCTGAAAGTTGAAGTCCATACATTTTAAAATTGCTGAGGTTGAGAAACACTGAAATAAACATCCATATGATTATGTGCTGGAGAGGTTCTGGTGATCCTAGATATCTGGAAGCAGAATTGATATATAGGAGGAAAAAACCAGGAATATATTTTGTTTGCTGCCAGTTCTACAGAGAATCTTGCCAAATAAAATCTTCCCTAAGCAACTAAAGATAGTTGACAAAATCTTTTCTCCTAGGTGGTGGAATGGATAAAATTTCTAAGTATTTAGAAAATAATTTATATCCTGATGTTAGTTGATAATTTTGTTTGTCTTTTGCCTATATTGAATAATGTAAATATTCAATTTTGGCAGCTTTCTTGTTTAAAATTGAATAATGTAGCATTGCCAAATGCAAACCTCCCCTGTAATAATTGTGACCACAAGAAAATAACAGACTGAGTATCAACTCACTCCTAAATATAAAATGAAAATCATGGTCTGTGTCCCAGTAAGGCATTGTTTGTGCCTCTGAACTGCAGGAAAGGAGAGATAAGTAATATGAAATAATTAAATGAAATTTTGGATGGATAGATGGAAAGAAGGAAGGAAGGAAGTTCTTGATTTACATAGAGAAACCAAAGAATTCTACCAAGGAAAAGAGAGATTTTACATATTAAAGAGAGAAAGCAAGGGCCAAATTCAGTGTTACATGAGAGATGATATTTTTTTTCTTGGTCTCTCTCTCTCTTTTAGAGATAGACACACATGCATTATATGATGTACTTAACTCCACAAATTGGAATGCCTGGATATTTACTGAAGAGAGATAGTAGGTGAAAATTGTCTTGCTTAACATTATTTCATCAGGTTTTACTGCAGCTTTGGGGGTTTCTAGTTGATTTTAGAATAATAGGAAATTCTTGACCATGAAGCATCTGTGTTTGGTCTAGTTCATCCTTTTGTTTCTAAAGATTGTGGAGCCATAACAAATCCCAGTGTTGCATAGAACTCACCAGGCAACACTAAAGCAGATGTATCTCTTGATAAATAATGTCAGAACTGCGATTCCAAAACACATAATACGGTGCCATGATGTAAAAAAAGAAAGATTTGCTTATTCTGCACTTCTACTACATGTGTACTAAGGTTTTCTCACTTATGTATGTGTGCACACCACATGACATTTAAATGACTCATTGAAAGTATGTGCATTTAGTTATGCATTACAGATTTAACCAGTCTTGGTGCCCATCTGATGGAAATTATCCTGTTTAAAGATTTGTCTTAATCAACTAATATTGCACACTAGGATTTAGACTTAGTCACTGTACAAGAATCCTTTGAAGCAAGTTTTTCAAAGGCAGTTTAGTTAATTCCAAAGCATGTTCACTTTTCAGGCGGTGCATTACCCACGCTTGATAAAGATCTAAGGACATCTGCTCATGGAAAGGCACTTCCTTTCAAAATGGTTGATGTCAAGAGTCTTGCCCAATCACCAGCAATATATTATTGGTCATCAAGCCAAAAGATCATATATTGTTCTATAGTTTTGTAGTCTTGGAAGACAGTTTGTCTTTGTGTTATTAATTTTAATTGTCTCACTGCGCCATATAAGGCTTTGAAAATTACAATTTAATAATAATGGGAAGAAATTGGAAATATATCTGAAGGTTCTAACCTATTTTCTTAGTATTCACATTTGTAATGACCCAGCAGAATCTTTTAGCTTGGGATTTTGAACACAATGCTTTCTGGCACTTCCTCTCCTTCAACCATATCTTTTGAGTACCCCCAGATACTTTTTTTTCTACCCAGGAGTCGGTGGCATCTATAATATGCTCCACATACTCATTGTATACTCCATCCCAAAATTTGATACCAGTATGTAAATTGAAGCATTTGCTTGATTAGGTCATGCACATGTTGTCACTTGCAAGCCCGCTGCCAATTACTATCTGGTGCTTATTTTGTATCTAACAGAGTAAGTAAATATTGTGATTTAGAGGCTATCCGTTGTAGTGTGGTAACAATTAAGCCAGGGGTTGACAACCTTAAACACTCAAAGAGCCACAAAGGTCCTAACCGGAAACCCCCCATTCAATTCTGAAGCTGACCAGAAGTCTGGTTCTCCCACCATAGAGTCTCCTCCTAGTGTGGCATCCTTTTTCCTCTACCTATCCTAACTATCACTGGCTCCATAACTAATCATAACTGATTAGTTATGGAGCCAGTCAGGGAGCTGCAACAGAGGGATGAAAGTGCCACATGCGACTCCAAAGCTGCAGGTTGCTGACCCCTGAATTCAGTCATGTGAATTGGACCAGAGTGAAATGAAACTTCTCCTTGTCCAATCTGGCTACCCAAAATCTTTTGGTGTGACCTCCCAAAAGGTGCTTGAAAATTGTTTTTTGTTTTGTTTTGTTAAGATGACAAAACAAAGTTGGAATATGACAAAATTACCAAAAATATTGAATTAAGAATTATATTAACTGTAGTTAAATACTGTAATTTAAATTAAATTGAAATAAATTACACCTCTAAGACATAGCATGTGTAGCTCAGAAAAAAAAGTACACACCCCATCTGATTAAGTTTTTCTCTTCTACTTTTTTTATTTTAAGAAAAAATGATTTAAAAAAAAATATTTGCCAAATTTAATTTTTTTTCCTTGGTTATCTAAGTGGAGCTACATTTTGTTCCTGGTTCTATAGCCATGTAAATATGAATTATTTCTTTTGACACATGCTTCTAATAGTGTGTGTGTGTGTGTGTGTGTGTGTGTGTGTGTGTGTGTGTGTGTGAATAAATCAGCATCTTCTAAAATTGCTTTATTAACACATAAGCAACATTTGCCTGAAGAAGCTGGCATTCTTCATGGGACATGAACTGATATCTTTGGATTCTATACAATAACTTTTCTAGCATTTTTTTTCCTCTCATGGAATTATATTTTTAAGAGATTACCCTAATCCAGGGGTCTGCAAAGTTGGCTCTTTCCCCAGCATGGCTGGCTGCGGAATTCTGGGAGTTGAAGTCCACCAGTCTTAAAAGAGCCAACTTTGCAGACCCCTGTGTCTAATCAATTACAGCATTGCTAAGTTCTGGAGTGTTTGGGGAGTGAAGGATAATAGTTGCAAACAAAAACACAAAAAAACCCCAATAGGGACTGGCAGCATTGGACTGCAGAATCGGAGAAGGAGTGGAATGCACTTTTAATTCCTGCACAGATGCATAAGTCAAACCATGTAGCTGTCACAGAGGTCATTGACCCCAGGATCAATTTTCCTTGTGGTGATTTTCCCCTTGGAAGCACCTAGCAGAGATGAAAGATGTGTACAAGATTTCCAAGTGAGTGGATTGTAGGGTACGAAGATTTTTTTCCTCTAGAACTGGATCACTAGAAATTTACACCCTGCAGTATGAGACCTCCACCTCCCATCTTGACTCCAACTTCCCAAAGCTGTAAAAAGTAGGGCATATCTTGAGGGAGTGTAAGCTTAATGAAGCAGAGTGACAACCCATTTGAAATACATTAAAACAGTCAAGATTCCAACACTGCTGTAGAATAGCTAATGAACTTAAAGTGATCTCCCCAATAGCCTGGAGGAGAATGAGCCTGAAGGGAGAAGAAATTGCAGATATTACCAGGACCGTCCAATGTTCAATAAAGTTTTGCAGAGGTTCAGCATACCAGGTTTGAAGGGAATAGATTAGCAGTCAAATACAACTGAAAATTTGCCAGCTGTAAAAACAAAGGCAGGCTATAATGTTTTAGCTCGACACAAACAAAAGAATAACTATTAAGTGTATCTTATTTTTTTTTTAAAGTGTACCTCACTACAGTCATTTGGCAGACCTGTTTGTATAATGGATTATATATCAAGCATTTTTGATAACTCAGGAGAAAGGGGCTCAGAAAAATGCATCAGGTCACCAGTATGGTGTCTGGAAATGAACTAATCTTGATAAGTGATCTTTTGAGGTATTATTGAACATCACTATCAACACACGTTCTAGCAGCACAGTTCTTGTGCTGGTAATGTCCCACCCTGACTGTTATGTTGGTTTCCCCATTTGACAGCTTGTATATAAAGACCTGTCAAGTGGAGATTTCTCTGTTTCCAGTTCCGGAGTTGCCTCATTGCTATTGTTAGCTGTTAGCCTAATAAAGGCTGTTGTTTAACTGAGCCTGTCTTGCCTCAGTCCTTGCCTGTCTCGTTCTCCCTACAAAACACTGACCACTACAACATGTTGTATATAGGGCGACCTGTGAGTTGAGTTTAGGATGTATGCTAGGAACAAAGCTCAAAAGCCAACTATCTCTCTGAAAGAATCCAGAGAAACATTGTAGTAGGTAAAACCATTGCCGTTGCCAGAAAAAAGTTTTCTGTATAAAATACAAAATGTACAATTATATTTTACAAAAACCTTTAAACCCTATATAGCTTAGGTTTAAGTTATTTAAGAAAGCACCTCTCTCCTTATGATTTTCTGACTTCCCTCCCTGACATTAAAGAAGTTCATCTACACTTGCCATGGGTTTGTCTTGAAGTGAGTCTCAGCTAAGAAGATGCCTCCATTCTTTGCTGTGTGCTTCCTGCTGTTGAGGGTCTATTGTTGGCTTTTAAAAAGACCTTAAAATGCATTTTGAAAAGAGACTGCTAATATTGTTGGCTTTGATTGTTTCTGATTTTATTATTGGTGCTTATGCATTCTTCGAAATTGCTGAGAGTCCTTGTAGTTCATGATATTTTAAGTCAATGCATTAATTAACATCTTCAGATTAGAAGGAGTTGAATGCCACCTGAGAAAAAGCAGCTATTTGAAATTTTGAAAAATGCAGATAACTTTTCTTCCTGTTTGAGCTTTAGTTTTTCAGGAAAGTCCAAGTGTAGACAGTCTGTTCTACGGCAGAAAACTAAACTTTGGAAATGAATAAAATGCTTGAATCTGCAAAAGACACAGATTCCATGATGATTTTGAATTGGACATTTTGCCTCGTTTGTTTCATACTCAAGCACTTACCATAATGTGAAACATTATTTGTTGAAGCAAATTTCCTTTATTCTTGATATATCAAGTCATCATAAAATAAGTCCTGGGTTGTTTTCCAATAGTTCATGATGGCCTGAGGAATGAACTGTGTGGTTATGTGGATGTGTACATAGGACTTCATGCTGCCATAGATTAGGTTCTTGCATGGATAACTGGACTATGTAAGAAATACATTAGGACACTCTGCCGGGAAGCACTAAAACTCTGATTAAGTTATAGAATGTTAGAGATAGAATTTGATAAAGCTAAAAATATCACCCTCATATTTGTGATCCTTGGCAGTTGCAAAGGTTGTGGACTAAAAGTTAATAGAACTCTGCCATAAGCATTTATCTTTAAGAACAAACTCCTTCCTTTGCTTTCTCCTGAGGCTGAAAAAATTGACTTGGAACTGGAGGAATGAAAATCAGGACAGCAGTGCAATGGTGTAGAACACTCAGAGGAATGGAGCCGTTCTGGACTGACATATCATTTCACAGACTAGTGCTTTCACAAATTAAAACTTGACAGGGCTTCTTCCTTGGTCAATTTTCCCCCCTCTTTAGGTTCCCCCTCCTCCACATACACCCCGTTCCTTTTAACACAGAGAGAAAAGATATTTATAATGTGTAGGTGCACTTCTCATTTGATTATGTATGAATGACCACATTTTTTTCCTCTTCCCTGCTCAAATATATCCAGGGTTTTTCACTCAGATCTCTACTCTAGCTGATGTGCAAGAAAATGTTATGGAATATCTCCATGTGCTCAGTCGACCTAAAGTGATTGATCAAGAACATGATGTAGTATGGACTGAAGCCTATGTCGACAGTACTGTAAGTGTGCAAGAGGCAATGTTTGATAAATCCTGTTTATATGTGAAGTATCAAATAATTTTGCTCCAGTGTTGTAATACATTTTCTGCTCCTTTTTTTTTAATGAGGGTTATGCAAATGCTGCTAATATTTACATATGTTAAATGGACTTAATTCTGCAGCTGCAGCACTTGATGGAAAGGCTTTAATTTTAAATAAATGTTAAATCCCCTGTATCAGAGGCTATTATACCTGCCATGTTGCCCAACAGAGGAAGTATGTGTGGTATAAACTGGTTTTTCAATTATAAATAATTCTATATGCTTGTTATGATGTAAAGCAAAAAGTGGTGACAAGGATACAAGAATCCTTTGAAAGTCTTCTAATCTACAAATTTTATGCAAGAACAAATAATGTAATGCGTTCAGAGTCAGACTTGATGAATGGTTGACAGCACCAGAATTGTTTATAGCCAGTAAAAATAAAATGTTAAGGTCCAGTTCAAAATGAACTGGACCTTAACTTTCATATTCCGTAACATAATTAGCTTTGGCCAGGGAGTAGAAGAGTTGAAATGAATCCTTCATTTATAAGCGAGAGAGAGAACATAAGACGGTCCCTCTGAGGCCTAGCCTCAAAAAGTTGTCTGTGAAAGAAAATGGGAGGAAGTACCCTGAGCTCTTGAAGGACCATAGCATATAAGTACATAAACAAACCAGTTTTAACTGAAAATGGTGTATGAATAACATAAAAAATTAATAACAGAAAAGAAAAGCTAAAAGTGCAAGAAATGGGGGAGAGAGTAAAAGCAAAATAGGAAAGAATGAAAAATAGATACAAGGAAGTAGCATCTAACCTTCTTTTTACAGCAGTTATAAGTAAGTATAATTTTACCTTTTACACCACAACTCGTTTCCTTCCTTTTATCAAAACCATAAGATTATTTTTTTCTGTTTCATGCAAAAAAAATTCCACATGTTTCAAATCAGCAATAAACACAGATAGTGACTATTCTCTGATCAAAAAGTCTATTTAGCCACTCCAGTATGTTCCATCAACTTAACCAAGCATTGTTCCATTGTTGATAGTGCTGAATCTTTTTTTGTTTTTATGTTTGTGGAACCTAACAATATTCCTGCTGCAGATGTTGTGTAGAAAAATGAAGTTCCATGACTTTCTTCAAACTATTTGTCAATCAAACCTCAAGTTTCAATTGTAGAATTAATCATTAAAACCCTCTGAATTGGTGTTAAATATTTAAATCCAGAAATTTATACGGGTTTTTTTTTTAAATATACATGTACCAAACATGATACGTTCTTTTATGTTTCTTCTTGTTTACATTTTCAACATCAATTTAAATTTGAAGTGCTTTTATAAATTCTAGACAATTTCTCTGGTGACATATATCAATAATTAATATTCAATAAAAATCTCTTTATGATTATACTATAGTATTCATTCAATATACAATATTAATCTTTAAATATACTGTATGTACATGCATACCAGTGGTGGGTTTCAAATTTTTTTAGAACCTACTCTGTAGGTGTGGCCTATTTTGTGGGCGTGGCTTGGCAGTCATGTGACAGGGTGGGAGTGGCCACCTTTTAAAATGTGGTGAAACTCATTTAACAACACTCTTGCTTAGCAACCAAAATTTTGGACTCAATTGTGATGATAAATTCTTTCTTTCTTTCTTTCTTTCTTTCTTTCTTTCTTTCTTTCTTTCTTTCTTTCTTTCTTTCTTTCTTTCTTTCCTTCCTTCCTTCCTTCCTTCCTTCCTTCCTTCCTTTCCTTCCTGTTGGGTCACTGGCAGCGGCGGGCCAGATTTACTTCCAGGTACGCCGGTGGAACCCCCTGTCACCGGTACTCTAAATTTCACCAACCGGCTCTCACGAGTAGGTGCGAGCCTGCAGAAACCTACTACTGATGCATACTGTTGTTTTTCTATTACAAGGATGCAACATTGTACATAATATGAAAAATATTTTTTTTAAATGAGCAAATTAAATTAAGGGCATATGACAAATAGTGTATCGCTATAGCTCTCCATTCTTTTTTATCTATTTTTTGGGGGGAGGGGAGGGTTATCCTTAAGTCAGTATTTACTCCTGATGGCTGCTTGGAGTAAATACTGTTATTCTGGCAATATTTTCGATGTGATTTGCCATGGCCTGCTTCCCAGGATTGATATGCCCAAGATCACCCATACGACTCTCATATCCAAGGGAGGATTAGAATTCACAATCCCCAATCTGACTCTATTTTTTCTCATTTATTTTTGTTTCCACTATGATTATGCCTCATCACATAATTGTCTTTTGCTCTTTAAACATCTCTGTTTTCCCTTTGTGAAGATCTCATCAACTCTGTTGAACCACATTCTGTTTTGGACTTGACCCTTTTTTCATTTAACTCACTCTTCTTTCAAATATTATTTTGCAGTTTGATCCTCATTATATAAAAATATTGAGTAGATCTCAATATGTTTCCAATTTATCATCTATATTTGTTTTTAATCCACATTTATTTGGCACATTTTCATTCCTGAGTTTATCTTTTTTTTTAACCGCAAACACTTTTTAGTGCTTTATTCCAACAACATTCCCGATATACAAAACTCTCACTTCCATTTAGAAAAATGGAGGGGGGAAAAACACCAGTAATTTTTACAACCTTTTCTGCTCCTTAAATTTGTTCTTCACAACAGATCATATAGTACCCATTTTATTACTATGAACATTTGAAAGTCTTACAATTTTTCTGTTTTGTCTTACATTTAGCAAATATTTTACTAAGGGGTTTAATTTATTTCACATCTTTACTTTCTTCTTTACTTTCCCTTTCTCTTTTAGAATTGAATACACACAAAATAAGGTTAGATGCCTGAACTTCGCACACCTGAATTTTATGCTATAGCATTATATCAGTTGAGAGCATGTTATTCTGATCTACTTATACAGTGGTAACAAAATGAGTTCTCAGAATTTAAATTCACTAAAATGTGAACAGTTTATATATTAATTTGTTTCATGAGTTGTTAAAATTTGGGATTCAAGTCACCCTTCCTTATTTCTTGTCTGTCTCACAGAGAATGAAATATAAATGATTTCTCTGACTCCCTACTGTTTATTGAACTTTATTGACACAAAATCTAATCTTTTTCTTACTGGATAATTCATCCCAAATGGGTTATTGACTCTGTAGTGGATAATTATTGAGCATTTGGTGAAGACAAAAAGAAAATAATTGTTATCTCTTCAGCAATACATGAACATGCTCCATTATGTTTGCTAGGGAGTTTGTAAAAGTGAGTTAGAAACAGGCCTTTGTAATATATTCTATGGCACATAAGTTTGATATAGAGGCAAAATCATCCATTTGTTTTCTGTGTGTTGCCAGGGGAAAAAAATGAAAATATTGGTACCTGAGGGAAAACAACTTCATTTCTAGATCATTGAGAAGATCATGTGGGGCCTTTTTGACTTCTTATGATCCTCTGCAATACATTGTACTGCTTAGACCAGTGGTAGTCAACCTGGTCCCTACTGCCCACTAGTGGGCATTCTAGATTTCATGGTGGGCGGTAGGGGTTTTGTCCGATACTGAAGCACTTTCCTTTGTAAAATTTAATTGACTTCCCTACTTTATAAATCATCATTACTGTGGAACCGGCGGGCAGTTAGAAAATTTTACTACTAACAGAGATACAAAAGTGGGTGGTAGATATAAAAAGGTTGACTACCCCTGGCTTAGAAGGAAAGAAAAGTTATTTTATTTACCACTTCTTGTTTTGATTTTCTAAACAAGTTGACATTCTGCTGTGTTCATATTTTCCTACCCTCTGGTACATCCCTCAGGTGATAATTAATTTCATTGTAATTTTAGTACAATGACAATAAAGATTATTATTACAAGGACTCCCTGTCTTCCGAGGCTGTGAAAACCCTTTTAGGCCTTTGTGTTTGTAATTGTTTCCATTTCTATTATATTTTGTAAATATTAAATCTAAATATTAAATATTTAGTAAATATTAAATCTGAATAATGTAGTAATGAGCATCATCATAATGTATAGTCCTAACTTTCTTACAGGCCTCTTTCTTTACAATGTAATTGCTCTAACAATTTTGGTACTTTATTTGCCCACCTGAAAAACATTTTTTTCCAAGTCTTAGCCTTGGAATTTTGATGAGCTCACTTATCATCTGTTCCAGTGAAATGTTTCCTGCCGCCATCAATAACTGCTTACTACCTCAAATTTTGTGCAAAGCTGGAAGAGAGCTGATAATTTTTTAAAATTCTGTTTTATTGCGCCTCTCATTCTTACTTGATTTAAAGCACCATGAGTGCTATTTTCTGGTCTGGGAGCTGAGTAGTTAGTTGTGTGAAATGATTACTGCATATCAGCCGTCCTGGTTTCTGGCTGTTTATCATGTGAATAAAGCAACTGGCAGTAGAAGTCTAGCTGGAAGAAGATCCATTTAGCATTTTGAACTCAAATGCTTAAATAAACTTAAATTGCTTAAAGAAAACTATTTTTAACCCCTTCTGGTTTTCAGGCTTTTCTTTACTCTTTCTACGCCGTATGAGATTTTGATTAAGCATGTTCACAAAAGTGGTAAACAAAATTAAGCACTTTGAAGTCCTACTGATTCTAATGAATTTAAATTAAATATTTTGCATTAATCTCAGCAAGATAAAAATTAGTGTTGTCTAAAATATACCTGTGGTATTAACAGGCAATTAACAATTCTCTTTGCGGTAGAATAAGTATGATAAAGAAGTATAAAACTACAATTGAAAATCCAGAAATGCAATATTCTGGACAACTCTCAAGGTTCTGCTGTTGTTTTTGCAAACAAACTGATGCCAGCTACAGTTCCACACTCCATAGTAAAAGGACAAGTGTTTCCCACATTATTGTACTTTCTTAGAAGCAACCACCATTCACAAAGTCAAGGCTCAACAGTGAGTATTCTGGAATTGGACTATCCCATGTGGATTCTGCAAGTTGACTTCACTAATTTAAATTATTGCCATTCAGATTTGCAAATTAAATTACATAAGGCAAACCAAGTTTCATCCATATGCAAATTACTTATGCATGAGAATCCTTGTTGGGTAGTACTAGTGTCTCAAGCACTGGGACAGACGTATCAGAATCTAATCCTTAGCTCTTGCAATACAATATGACTAATGTATGTAGATGCACTTGTATTCTGCTAAAGAAGTCACTTTGTATTATGTGTCCATATTCCACTCACTGTATTTAACATACAGTAATACTTTTTTCCCCTTACAAAACAAAAGCAAAGTTGATTATTTCAAATCGAGGCATCACATTGTTTTCTGCCTTTTCTGTATATATAGTTCACTGACCATCTTGACCCACAGTTTCTATCAATTCTAACAATAAAGGTTCTTTGTATCATGTTTCATCCCCACCTTTGGTTGTCACTATGCTAAGAAAAGACAGACTCCCCTTGGCTGGCTCAAACGTGGCTGAAGTTACCAGCTTGTGACCCAACTACTGTAGCCAAGGATCTTCATTACATTGGAGGATTCAGACTACTTCAGACTTCTTCAGATAACTGATTGCGTCCTGATAGCGTTGGCTGCTGCTCCCATCTTCTATCCTGTTGAGTTTAGATTTGGTGCTCTTTTCTCTTGAAACTTCCATAATATAGTATAAACCTTCCTTAACACTGTGCTAGTCATGAGTAGCTTTTTTTACCTCAGGAACCCTTAGCTCCCAATGTATTTCACTTTTTCTAGTTTTTCTTTTAATCAGCTCTATCAATACTCTCCTTTTCATTCAGCCCTCCTACCCTATATTGGACCCATAACTCAACCTTCACCTCCTGTGTTATTTTGCTGATAGGTTTCTAAATAAAATCTACAGATTATAACTTCATATGAACTGGCCCGAAAGTTTTTGAAACATCTGCTTTCCTTCTAGGTCTCTAACTGGCCATAAGAATAGTGGTGGTAGTGTTATTCATGCTTTAGTTTCCTGGTCTGGACTACTTTAAAGGACTGTCATCAGTTTTGCAAATCTGAATGTGCTTCTTCCCTCACCTGTCTTTATGTTCCACAGAATTAAAAAGGGTCAATTCTGAGAGGCATTCTCCATCCTCATGCCTTTTTTGGACTAGGTTTCTTTTACCAGACCATTAACCATACTGTAGTTCTTCCTCCTCTCTCTCAAAGCTATTCTCATAGCCCATTCCATCTCCTCTTAGAAAGCACCCTATTATTTAGAAGAAAATTCCTATTATTCAAGCATCTCTTTGGGAATTTTTGTTTTAAATGCTGTCATTTCCACCTTCCTTACAAGTTGTCGTTCTCTCTCCAAGTTCTCTTCATGCATTCTGGAAAGAGAAGCAATGATTCCTTTTTTCAGTAAACCTGGAGGGGGGGTTGGAAGGGGGGCAGAGCTTTACTAGGCTCTGTTCTTTTTCTATTTCCCTTCTCTTGCAGTTCTCTACATCTGAACTGCTACAACTAGGTTTTATCTTCTTTATCCTGGTAGTCTTTTGTATGTGCCTTGTAATTGAATCCTTGTTAAATGCATTTAATAATATTTTTTCAATTGTATTTTCAAATATCAGCGTTTGACCTCAAACTCAGCATATATTTATTCAAAGTTACCAAGTCTTCTTTCCATAATGTATATAAAAACATATTATTCTCAATTAAATGAATTTATTAATTTGAGTTAGGGTGAGATGATACAGTATGGTAATACGAACAGATCAGTCTAATAAATATTGGGTTAGCATATACTGTTTGTTCTTTTTATAATATCAAATGCAGTGCAATTGAGAATAACTATTTACTTACTCTTCCATTTATGTTGAAAATTTACAATGGAAAATAAAGTAATACTGGGAGAGTATAATATTTCCAGGACAAAAGGCACCAACTCTTCTGTGTAAATCTAAAATGATCTAAATACAGTATTGAGCAGTTTTGGTCACAGATTTGCAGCTGATAGAAATTATCATGTATTTTTAAAAACACCCCTTAGATTCTTAAGAGCTTCATAAGCATCTCACTAAATTAACTGACAAAATCCAAGTAAGTAATTTCACTATGGCAGAAAGTAATTCTCATAGACAAGACAGTCCTAAGAGTACTTGAATATTGATGAGGATTAAATTAAATGTAATTTACAGGAAAAAGTTTTCAGTTTGGTTAAAAATAATTCAATAAAATGTGTGTAATTAGCAGAGCTCTGTGCATTTTTGCACTATCTCTCAAATATTTGATCATACTTTGCTTTTGCTTTGCACTTTCCTTTACTGAAATACATTTTTATTTAAATTTCATTATTTTCCCTTTTTTATTCCTTTTTTTTTCAACTTCAGAGTGGAACCTTTGTAGAGAAGCTTTGTAGATATATTGTTTTCTGACAAGGACATACTATGGTTGTAGGTATTATATTCTAACATAAATTAAATTTTATAACTGTTCTATATAAAAATCTAAAACTAGCTAATCTGTTACATTAATGCTGGTTAATATCATCCTCAGGTGATTTTTGGAATAAACTGGCTAACATATTTTTGCACAGAAGATATTATTTTGAATATTGATTTTGGAAGTCATGATAGTTTTCAAATCATTTTGTCTCATCTCTCCAATGAGAGTGTTCTTTCAGTTCAAACTTATTTCTTGCCATTGTTTCTTGGGCCTGCTAATTCTTTGATGTTATTTTTTTACACTGTGATTAGCTATAGTGGTATGCTATATGGCTATTTCTAAAAAGATTAAAGGACAAATAAAACAGCTTGAATAATGATTTACAACATTTTCAAATATTCTCCAAAGTTTGCTACATTGGGGAAAATAAAAGTATGTATTTTTCCCAACTCTGCTCTGTTTGCCTTTCTGGTCTTGCTGATAGTCACATTCTGTGCTCAAGAAATAGCTGGCAATATTTAAACTCCCTGCTGCGGGGAATATATTAACCTCTACAAAGTTCTCACCCAGAACATGTCAGCATGGAGGCAAAGACCATTATTGCACTTCCTGGTCTGTGTATGCATGTATTTATTTATTTATTTATTCATTCGGTTTGTAAGACCGTCTATCTCCCCAAGTGTCTCTGGACAGTGAACTAAACTAAACTAAACTAAACTAAACTAATTGTAATTTGAGTGCCCAATGGCATTACGAAATTAGGGTGAAAACAGTGCAAGAAAAAAAAACCTGCTGCTTGCTCTTACTCTGAGATACTAGTGAGTAATCTGAGAAATTTACAAATAAACACCTCCACCTCCATTAAGAAGGTCAAGTTCAGTATGTTTCAGATCATTGGTGTGCTTGGGAAGTAATGTAATGTAAAACAAACTTTGAATTGTGAGTTGTAGTCCTACCTTAGGCCCAGAGCTAGCTGGGTGACCTTGGCCCTGTCATTCTCTCTCCACTCTTAGGAAGGAAGCAATGGCAAACCACTTTTGAAATCTCACCAAGAAAACTCCAGGGACTTATCCAGGCAGTTTCCAGGAATCAAAAAGTGATTTGAAGATAGACAGATACTCTGTCAATCTCTCTCTGTCTCTGTCTCTCTCTCTCTCACACACAAACACACACACCAGTGGTGGGTTTCCAATTTTTTTTACTACCAGTTCACTTGTGCACGTGCCACTTCTGTGCATACACAGAAGTGTCAGGTGGGTGGGTAGAGCCTCCTGCCGCCGCTACTACCGGTTCGCCTGATCCAGGCCAAACCAGGAGCAACCCATCTCTGATACACACCGTTTCTTATATTATATAGAAATTATAGTAATTTTTAACTTCATTTTATAACAAAAAATGAAACTAGTTATAGTTATGGATTATTTATTATAGTTATGGATCATTACATAATGATTATACTGACTGAAAAGTTTGACTGAAAATTTTTAAGGTAAAATAATATATTATAATATGCTTATTTATATTAATGTGATTTTTAATTTTTCCTAATTTTATAATGTCTTTACATTTCTTTTTAGTTGGTTTTTTTCCTTTGTTTTATTTTGATTGTATCTATAAATACATTTTAAAAATGGTTGAACTGCAATTACCTTGTTTCCTTTGCAAATTAGAGAAATAATATTCGAATAGAAGTAAACAGTGGAGCCCTCAGACATTATAAATTGATTTGAACTTAGGTTTTGCTTTTGCATGGCGGGAATCTGTTCCTTAAATATATAATAGAAAGCCATGATCTTGGTTAACTTCTGGAGCAAGCAGATAAATATGGTTCGGAAGTGAACAATAACTGCCTATTTCTGAGCAGTGATACTTCTATATGCAGATCATCACACATTCTATTTGCAAAACAAACAGTGTGGATTATAAAGATGTCTCGGCCATCAAACAAAATGGGAGGGAGGGACGCACCTAAAGGGGACCATTACAAAAATCTATCTAAGCTTTTAGATTTGGCGTGCCATCTGCATTATATGGCACTGAGAAAACTTATTATGTTGGAACTCTATTTCATAGCAGATGGGTTCATTAAATTTAATAGCCTCTAGAGCTTTTAGAAACAGTGTTAAAAACATGTGGAACATGCTGTGATACTTCACATCTAGCCCTAGAGTCATTATAATTCTGGCATAGACTATAAATATTACAGTACTTTTGTTCTATTGAAACAAATGACTATTCTAATTATCACTTGTTGTTGCTGCTGTTCATGTATTGTGATTTTGAAAAATATTGGAGCCTTTCCTCATTTTTATTTTTTCCCCTAGAATGCACTACATTTTTTTTAATCCATTGCTACTGAACTTCAGATACATTCATCTCCATGTTAAATTGAGTTCTAATTGTTATTTAACTTGCAAGCTCCTATTAGAAATTTAAAATGCAGCCAAGGAGATTAAGAAAATTAGCCACTTTACCTCCTATGGTGCCAAGGAAACTAGAAGATACGCTGTTTTATCTCAAACACCACAGCTGAAATACGAAGGGATGTTAGTTTTGATTATATACCTTTTTTTCTGTAGAACAATGTAACATGCTGGGATGCTGTTATGCCTAAAGACCAGTCAGCTTTTGATTTTAAGATTTTAAAATTATCACACAGGAACAGGAATTACGTTTGAAGAGCACTCCTTTTGTTCAGAGGGAAGTTTTGTTTTCCTCTTATGTTACTCTTTGAACAGGTTATAGAAAGAAGTAAATGGCAATAGTGATGAATATCTAAATAAATGGATTAGAAGTTACATCTCTTCTAACTCCACAGCATGTTTTCCACATATAAATCAAGATAGTTGAATGTTAAGAGAATTGGTATATTTCACATGTGTTTTGAAATACAAAAAAAATGCCCTTAATTTATAACATGCTGAGTGTTACTTTTGATTGTGCAATTTGATTCTTTCAAATAATCTTTATCTTTTTTGCCATTCACACTTTAAAGTCTGTTTGTTTCTTTTTGCGTGTACTCTAATTATAATTTATTATATGGGGCACTAGATCTAATTGTGTCATCAAAATCAGCAAAATGAAGAAACTCAAGCATACAGGTAGACTTAAAATATACATATATCCCATTTATTAATAAATGTAGTGTGTATATGTATTTCTCTTTATGATATTTATATTTCTGGAATCAGCTCTCAAATTCCTACATCTGAATGTAGGTTTGCAAAAGAAAGATATGGTTCACTTCTGCTTAAAATTGTGTAACAGTAGGACACTTCCACTGATTAGATTCGTAATGTTTCAAAATGCAGTAGTGAGCCAAATGTTTCTTTTTTTCAGCTGATACTTTAACTTCAGTTCCAGTCTAGTTTTTTGAGCCAATGTCAGTGGTAGGTTTCCAAATTTTTTACTACCGGTTCGCTCTTGCGCACAGGCATGTGACGCTTTTGCGCATGCTCAGAAGCTTATGTGCATGCACAGAAGCATTTGGGCGGGTGGATAGAGCCTCCCACCGCCGCTACTACCAGTTCGTCCAATCCAGGCTGAACTGGGACCAATCCACCTCTGGCCATGCTCCTTCAAGTCCATATAAGTATGGTCATAAAAGACCTTTAGGTACACAAATATGTTAACAACTATTGTCAGACATGTTCAGCACTATGCTAACAATAAAAAAAACAGTATTCACTTCAAGTTACACCATTCGCTCTTGTCAGTTTCAACTGCTATTTCTTCTTCATTTCTTCACTTTCTGCTCCATGTCTTAGATTAATAACTTATTTCTAAACTACAATATTGAGTTGCTCTTATTTGTGTGGTTTTAAACACTTTATTATTTGTTTATTCGATACAGAGGCTTCCTAACTGTAAAAGGTCTTTGGTTGGCTTACAAATTTAGAAAAATGTGTTAAAAGAAAAACATGAACTTGGAGAATTAAAGTAAAAAATAAACCTCTGTCTGTAGAATGTTTCATTAAAAAAAGACCTATTTATAGGTTGCTTCCAAAGGAAATATTTATTAAGTTTGGGCCTTTAGGTGAAAAGGATTAAAAGCTTTCCATTAAAGCAAACTTTGGGAAGGTATCCCTGCTAATAGACATCAAGAAAGAACCTCTAGCCTAAACAGAAGAAACTTCACTAAGTTTCTCATGAGGTTCATATTCTTACCAAGAACCCTACTCCATTCATATATTGCACTCCTCAATCTCTCCCCAAATGGCATCAAATCATGAGTACTTCATTTCATAAGGCTTCAATATATTTTTCTTTTTATTGATTGATTGATTGTCATAAGTTGGTATTGACTCTTAGTGATCATGTAAATAGATCTTTTCCATGATGATCTCTTCTTAACTTGGTCCGTTAGTTCTTACAATGCTTCCTGCATTGCCACTGTAATGGAGTCCATCCATCTTCCTGTTGGTCATCCTCTTTTTCTCTTTCCTTCCATTTCTAATATTATATTTCCCAATTTGTTGCAAATTGCTACATTTGAATTGTACAGTGGAAATTAATTGTATTTTTAAATATATAGGGCATTTATGTATATTGTTTTGTTTCTGTACAAAGATGGAGTTAAGAAACTTTGTTTATCATGCTAGCCAATTCCTGTCACTATTATATGGTTCTTGTTGTTGCATTTCACCTCCCCATCAGTCTTCATAAAAGGCTCATTAAAAATCATTAAAGCTGGCAGTAAGTAAAAGTATACTATTTTTTAGCAAACATTTTGTAGTGAGGCCAATAACTGCTAAGAGTAATGGCACTAACCAGGAATAAAAGCTACACAGCTACCTGTAAGTTGGGTAGTTCATTGTAGAAGAAGAATGTGTAAATTGGAATTGGATGTAATTAGGAATTAAGTCCAAATGATTGCTAAATTATTTCACTTTCAAGATGTTACAACATATGAAAGTGTCATAAGGGATAGTGAAATTTGGGTTAATGTAATCAACCCCATGCCACTTGGATGGAGAAAAAAATTAGGCTAGCTGAGAGGCCAATTGAATTCCAAATATTTCCAAGGATCTTTTCTAAAGTCTGATTGGCCGTTCTTCATTATCTAGTGAAGAAATGAAATAAGGTGTTATATTTTTTATGAGCTATTCCGTGGAGCTAAAAGTATGGTAAAGAATAGAAATTATTAGATCATTTTGTGATTAGTACATTTAATTGGTCTCAGCTCTATTTATTAATCTTTGCTACTTAAGCCAATTGCCCCTCTTCAAGCAAGACATTATCTTTATATACACATATATTTTTCTTACAGTCCAGACAATATCAATGTTCACAAAAGTAAGAGAAGATACAGTTTTTTACATAATCATACCATGAAGGGGGGAAAAGAACAGTAAAATGGATAACAAACAGGGCAAAGTTTAAATTTCAAACAAGTATTCTCTTCAGTGTGTCAAAGTTATATTCCATGATACAGAAAATATCTGCATTGTGATACAAGCCTAGGTACGAATTTTATTTGACAGAATCATTTTAAATCCTATGCAAAATTGGTAGATTTTGAAAACATTTGGCACCATGTAGAAAGATTAAAATCTTGGGTTGAAGGAATTATATAAACTTGTTTTTTCATTTGCAGATATTTTATTAGCTGCCTAGGTAATATCTTCAGTCCTGTGATCTTGAAGAAGTTGGTCATTTAGTTGTGGAATATATTTGACTTTGTGGAATCTTATACATGATTAGATGGGCTGTTGGATCTTATTTCTTTTATGCTTGGAATACTATTATCTGTTTTGCTGTTATATTGATGTTATTCCATCTCCTTTTCATCTGGATGTTGGTTAATGCAGGATAAAGACAGATGTTTTTGAGATCTGCATTCCCTTGCCCCTAAGAGACCTTTGGCTAGTTCTTTTCAATGAACTATTCAAAAGTATCTTTGTCTACTAAGTGCTAATTTTGTCAGAATGCCAGGTATCTAAGTATTAAAGGAAAGGAATCCCTGTGGATTTTACTTCACTAGCCATTGCCGGCTATAGGGGGCAGTATTTAGTCATTTCAAGGCTGTTGAGCCAGTGCTGGCCAGCACAATTTTGCAGGAGTTGTTCCCTCCCCATTATCTACTCATATTTGCTTGCATCTGAACTTATAGATTGGCAAGAACTAGGCGAAGTTGAAAGCTCACCCCATTGCATGACTCTCGGGTTTTGAACCCAGGTTGCTGGCTTTCCAACCAACAAGCTCAGCATCTTAACCGCTGAGCCACCATGCTGCCGTTCTAGGCATTAGGATATATTATTTGATTTTGGCCTGACTTAGAACATCTTCCCAACTGAAACCATGATTGATTTTATCTGAGCATGAAATAAAAGAAGTTTAAAAATGTCTTCTAACAGTCAGTTGGTACTCATAGATATGCTGTGCTAATGTATGTTCTAAGCCAGGGGTCCCCAACCCCTGGGCCGCGGACCGGTGCCGGTCCGTGGCTTGATAGGAACCGGGCCGCAGGGCCAGAGAGGAGGAGGAGGGAGCAGCCCCCTGGGCAGAGCGCGCACCGGATGCGGGAGAGCGCAGGTGCCGCTGTTCGCACCATTGGAGGCCCTAGAGGGCCGAGTGAGCCGACTCCTCCCCGCGTGCGCATGCGCTGCCTGTCCCCCCTCCCCCCCACATGTGCATGTGCCGCCTGTCTCCCCCCCCCCCCCGCTCCTCCTCTATGCCAGCCGGTCCGCAGAATTTTTTTTTAAATGAAACTGGTCCCTGGTGCAAAAAAGGTTGGGGACCCCTGTTCTAAGCCACATGTCCTATGTGATGTGTTTACAATCCAAGTACTTTATTTGTAAAAGACTCTTTCTCTTATCTTCCTTGGGTACAAAATCCTCAGACTTATTTAATACACTTCGTAGGGGTTTATTCTTAATGTTTGTAAATAGTCTACTTTTAGATTCTGAAACATGCAGATTGATTCACTTTATTAGCCATTGTTCTTATTTGTTTGGTGGTTGGTTGATGTGTTCAACGTATATGGCTGCCCATTCAACAAGCAACTAACATTAGATATAAAACAAAATGATAAACTACTAAACTATAATGTACTGTGATAAAGACACACAATTTATATAACTACAACAAGCTGACCCAAGAGCAGGGGAAGAGTCAAGTCTTCATTCTTAAAGACAGTAAAGTGAGGGCCAAGCAAAATTCAGAGATTTCGAGTTGTTCTATTGTATTAAATCATTAAATGTTTTCTAGTTTCCATGTTGGGTTAATGCTCTGATGTCATTCAGTAATTCTCTGGTTTTGGGGATATATTTGTGTATATTTGTGACCTGTCTAGATTGAAAATAGTTAATCCCAAAAGTGAACTTCTAGGTCTAATTAATAATATTTGTTAAAAGAAATATATGGTTGCAGTATAAGAATTCCAGTGAGACCTCTGTTTCCAAATGAAATTATTTTATAGGCAGTTTACAGACCTATAAATCTAGTCAATTTCCCCCAATTTTTTGATGTAGAGGACTGGAAACTTCACTTATTTGTGAAGATTGGCTAAGATAAATCTGCTCTACAGTATGTTCTCATAACTGAAAATTTGAACTGGTTCAGGCGAACCAGTAGTGACGACCTGCGGGTTTGGATTAGTGGTGACCGCCCACCCACCCCAACCTATGTCATCCTATTTAGCAACATTTTATAAGCCATGCACATAAATGCGAGCCATGTGTGCGAGCAAAGCACATGCATGGAAGGCGCATGCCCTCATGCACGCTCACAGTTTCGGTGTGCGGTGAACCGGAGGTAAAATTATGTAAAACCTACCACTAGTTATGATGCATTTAATTTCAGACTGATATTCTGGTTGCTTTCTGTGGAGTGATATGCTGCAAGTTAGTCAAATAAATTTGAAACCTCATTTGTGAATATGAAGAGAGAAATAAATTTTCATTATGCTGAATTAGGTACTGCAGCTAAAAATTCCAGCAGGACAGTGGTGGGAAGGAGATAGAAAGGGAACACCAGCAAGCTGGATAAAATTTATAAAGGTTGAAGTGTTTCATTAAAAGGTGAAGCCTCATTAAACATAATGATACAAAGGCTGTCAGATTCTGAATTCTCATTTTAATTCACTGAAATAAAGCTGCTCAGCTAACCAGCTAATTATTTGAGTTTGATGACATCTTTTTGTTGCATAAGTAGTACAAAATTATTGAACTATTGCATTCATGATGTTTTATTTTAGCACAAACTCAAAAGCATATGGGCTAATTTGCTTTAAAATACAGTTTCTAGCACTGTTATAATCCTCCTCCTCCTCCTCCTCCTCCTCCTCCTCCTCCTCCTCCTCCTCCAAGCTTTTTTCACATCTGTACCAAACAGGATACAGGTAAATCCAGTGCTGTACCTCCTGCTAGAAGGAGGTAAGGAGGGGGATCAGATGAGAGAAGGGCAATAGCACCAGAGGTGGTTTTCACTTACTTTCTCTACTAGTTCGCAAATGTGTGCGCCTGGCCTTCCATGCATGCATTTTGCTCAAAAATTGTCCCTAAATAGAACAAAAATAGAGCCAGGGCAAATGGAGGGCCTAACCCTAACCCTGCAGGCCAATTGAGTCACGTGCTGGCCATGCACACACCTGGTTTAGTGAAGGGGGAAAAAGTCCTCATACGTCACAAGACATGACATGAGTTTGACACCCTCGTTGTATACAGGTGCAGCCATTATGGAGTTTCTAGTCATGAAAAACAACTTTCTATGATAATATCTCTGAGTTCATTTTAATTCTCCAGTACTTAATCTCCAGTACAGTATTTACAGTTTTGCAAAAGTGTTTACCTTGCAATTATTTGGGGGAGGGAGGGGGATTATTCCCAAATACAGTTCTCAACATATCTCATTGAAAACTATGTAACTTCCAAGATATTCTTTAGCTTCAGCTCTATAAATCACTTTTGGTGAATATTTATGTAGCTTAATAATGGTAATTACTTAAGAAATTACTTAAAAACAATGATTGTAACAGATGGAGAAATGACCTGAGTGACATTATGTTAATGTGAACTACAGAATATCCTTTATATAAAATAATAAAATCTGAGTTGAAAATGATGCAGACAAGAGAAATAGATGACTTAAAATACTTTGGCCTCTGTAAAAATATGAAAAGTAATTTTCATTACATAGAAAGGAAAGAGGAAATGGGTCATTTACAGCTTTGATTATTTAATTTGCAGCTACTTATATCCTGCCAAGCCAAGCCATGGGGATAGCTGATGAATTAATCAGCACTGTAACAGGATGTAAAAACATTTGTGTGATATCACCAATTGTACATATAGTAATTATGATGACATTTGATATGACACTTTTTTTCCTGTAACAATATTTCAAGACTAAATAAGGAATATATGAGCACTGATGGCACAGTGGTTGGAAGGTAGGTAGGTAGGTAGGTAGGTAGGTAGGTAGGTAGGTAGGTAGGTAGGTAGGTAGATAGATAGATAGATAGATAGATAGATAGATAGATAGATAGATAGATAGATAGATAGATAGATAGATAGATAGATAGATAGATAGATAGATAGATAGATAGATAGACTGACTTTAAGACCTATGGACCTCAACTTTCAGTGTTCATGGAATTGAAGTCCATGCATTTTCAAGTGGCCAAGGATGAGTGGCTAACTTTCATCACCATAGCTCCAAAATCAACCTTATGATTCTGTTTCCTGACCTAGATTATCTCCAAGGGCAGATAAAATCTTTACAGGATTTCTTTTTTGCATCCAAGTATTTAAAGACTAAATTCTTGTTACAATTTATAGAGCCTCCAGAATATCTGTGTTGCTTGTGAATTCTAGGAGCTGAAGTGCAAAATAACGGCAGATAAATTCATGTTCTCAAATGAAAAAGTCACATTCAGTTAATTTCCATTCTGATATGTGCTGAAATAGGCACCCTTAATGAATGTCTAGTAAACAGGAGCACCTTGTACTAACATATATATTTCTCCCCTTTTTCTTCAAGCATTGGATATGAAATCGTATCCATATGAATATGAATTTGATATAAAATGTGTACAAAAGCTGAAATTGCTTTTTTCAAACCCCAAGAGGAGACTTTGTGGCTAGATTTGGAAGTTGAATAATATTCCAGAATACCTTTTCAAGGAAAATCTTGGGTCTTTACTACTGCATATCTAAATGGGAACTAAATTGTCCTTGGTCTTTGTCAGGACTCATCTTACATTAGCTGAAAATATTTTTAAAAAATTGATGGCTTAAATCTTGTTTAGTTTTGTTACTAGTATCATTGGGAAGGAAATCAGGATGTAAATCTGCTGTCCCATATTGTGCAGAGGGACCTAAATCCAGTGAAATAGGAAAGATATCTGATTGAGTCTTACAGCATGTATCTAGTTGAACTTTAAAGTTGGTCAGCATTCAAAAGTTTTTCCCTTGATACCCTTCACTAAGAAAACTGATTCTTTTCTATTATGGCTCTTTAGTCCAGGATTAAGGAAGGAATACACCAGCTTGGATTCCAAACTATACTATTGTCATATTTCTGCAAAGTATCCAAGGAGTAGCATTTTTGTACATGTAGTATGACATAGGCAGATATCAAACAAGTGCCAATGTGACCATCCATATTATTGACTACCTTAGGGACTCTAAATCTGATTGTGTAGGAGGAAGGGCAAATATATGTCTTTATGCTAGTTTTCAAATGGCTATTTTTATTTTGTTGTCTTTTAAAATGACAAAGAAATTTTAGACTTTCAAACTATCTAGGTCTCAGGCCAAGGTGAATTTGTAGACTTAGCCTTGCATGGCTTTTAGTTCAGATTAATATTGTAACTCTTGAAAGACCTCCAGATTTCATTTGGTTTCATTTATTTTGCTTTATATATTACTCTGAACTCTGATTTATTGGGTGGCTTAAAACAAATTTAGCAATTAAAACTAGTTATATGATGGCTAATAACACCCAATCTGATGTGCCATATTTCACATAGACCAGGGGTGTCCAAACTTGGGAACTGTAAGACTTGTGGACTTCAGCATAGCTGGCTGGGGAATTCTGGGAGTTGAAGTCCACAAGTCTTAAAGTTCCCAAGTTTGGACACCCCTGACATAGACGTTTCAAAGAATGAGCTAAAGAAGCTCACTGGATGAGGATGAGAATGAGAAGTGAAACGTCTTCAAAGAAAAACCAGAAAGCCCAATTCCCTCTTGGAAAAGCATCCTTGTGACAGTCATGATCTGGATGATTGAGAATCTCCAATAGATATACCGCTATTACTCTATAACAGATTGCAGTGGATTTCCCCCCCAAAAAAATCATAACTACAATGTAGTTTAGAAGTCCAATAGTTTCTCCCCCCCCCTCCCCTTTGGGCAATTGTATATTTCTAGTGACTGCTAATAAAATTGTATGGTACAATATTGTAAATTTGTTCTTATTCTGTGATACAGCAGCTATTTCATGGTTGGGAACTGAATTCTAAGGAATACAAGCTGGGAGCAAGAAATAGTAGCTTATTGCTTTATATAGTCAACTCTGTTAAAGATAGAAAAATGCCATTTTTCATAGGTATTATAAAATGTAAGATGACTTTTTTTAGGTAATAGTAAGTATGTACTCTTAATGTTCCATTAAAAAAAAAATTAGAGTTCCTGATACAATGAAAATGCCTGGAGGAATTCATTTTTCAATTATGTATACTAACAAAATGATCTAGCCAAAGTCAAACGTTTCAAAGGGATTCAGTGGTTTCAACAGAACAGTCAGCTATAATAGGATGCTAAGCTCCCACAGCTTCCACTGACAAAACCATTCTTGTGTCACACCTATGCAGCACATACTTGTGTTTAAACATCGCAGACCATTATACCTAAGCAAATTAAAGGATACATTGATCGGAATGAATTTTCCTAAAGGATTTTATAAAAGGCTGGCTTCAGGGGATCTGTACCGGATTGTTTGTGTGAATGTACATTTCCCCATTCTTTGGGGAAAGTTCTTCCTTATAGCATGAAAGCATTTTCACAAACAGCATGACTGGTATGCCACAGACAAAAGTCATCTTGACTTCCTGTAATCCCACTGTCATGCACTGAACTAACGTAGAACTATTTCTCATGCTAGCTCCTTTTCTCATTATTACCTTGGTGTTTTCTTTTAATTAAGCAGCTAAAGTGGCTTAACTATATTATATTCATTATATAATGATGGCCTCTTCTATTCTGTTCTTGTTCCCTCCATCCCCAGCTTCCTCAGGCTCAAAAGGTAAACTATTTTCAGTCAATACTTGAAGAAATCACCAACTCCTCACGCTTCTACATCATGAAATTACTTTACAATGATGATCAGTGAAATGCTTAACAATGTCACCACTAATGAATTGGAGAGCATGACATTGTTTAAATTAGAGCAGGACTCTATGTATAGGCATATCACCCACTGAGTTACAATTGAGACACAACATGAGGGTAATTTAAACCAAATGGAGACAGGGTGGACTATTGCTTTGTGCAAATAAACGATGCATTTTGTTTTGACTTAGAAAAAAATGGATAGCCTTAATCTTTGGGACAACCATGACCTGGATGACTGAGAATCTCTACAGAATCTCTACAGACGGGTAGCCTTAATCATTACCGAGAAGTCATTCGAAGGTATTTATTCTAGGGAAACAAACACAGCTACATTCTTTCACTGGTCCCCATTGTATTGTCTTCTCAAAAGCCTCTGAGTGCATCTAACATACATGTTGTGCAGAAAAGTTTCCATGCAATGTGCTGGTATTATTAGTGTACAGCTTCTGCTTTGATATGGTCTGTTGCAGAGCTATCTCATAGCATTTCATAATCTCACAAATAATAATGGCGGCTGCTACAACATATCACTTGGTGCCCATTGCAATTTCATGTGTAATTTACAAATGTAATTGAGATAAAAGTATAACAACAAATGCCTTGAAGTGTAATGCCTTCATATAATTAGGGACACCATTTTTAGCTTCCAAGGATCTCCACTAATACGGTAATACAGTAATCTCTATTTTTAAACTTATTCTTGAAGGATCTGATTTCAGTTGTAGGAGTCTGAAGGCCTTTTGGTCTATGTGGCTAGCTTGATTTCTTTTTTCTCTATTTTTGAACTATAGCCTCTCACCCCACCCATTCTTCTCTCCCAATCTTGCTATCTCCTTTCCATAAATGTGGACCATAAAACACACACACACTGTCTGGATGAATAGATTTAGCAGTAACATTTTCTATGTTTAACCTAGACAGAAGCAAGAATGGTTTTATCTGGGTATTAATATTAAAGCATTTATAGTTAGGGAAGAGCCTTAATTTGATGGGAATTGTATTTAATAATGTTTAATATTTTCTTTCCTGGCTGTTTTTCTTATAAATAGTTTCTGGCTATTCTTCTCATTGTACGAAAAAGAAAATTTCTACTTTATTTGGCTGAGCAAATTTAAATGAAAAAATCCTATGTTACAGATAATTATTCAGCATCTTATCCTTTTCTTTAAAAAAATCTTGAAAACTATGATCACCTTTTAAACTATTCTCACTCAATCATTTGCTATGAAACTGAATAATACCAAAGCAAAAGTTTGCTAAATATTCTGTTCCATGTTGCTAGTAAGATGTCTTTCATGATCACTATTTTGAAATAGCTATGGTGGTAGACTTGTTCTTCTGGTATTAAATCTTACTGCATATGATAGATGCAACATTGTCCGTTGTAATATTTGCACAAGAGGTTTATAGTTTTTAAGCATACTATCCCAGTTTCAGGAATTCTGGCTTAGAATTCTAAAAGCAAAGAGAGGCAGCATATTCCTGCTTGAATCCCTTATGTTCAGTTCTTTAATGATCCAGCTAAATGCCAAGCTCACCACTAGAAAATCTGAAATAAGTTTTAAGGATAAATATGATCTCTTTTGCAAAATATTGTGAAAATATAACTATGCCTTCATTTTGTGAAATGATCTCCAAATCACTGAGTACAATCTGTAGGAAAGGATATTCCTCACTTTTGTTAAGAAGAAAATAAAGGGCAGTATGAAAAATGAAATAAATTACAGCAGCATGAGCTTTCTTACAATATCACAAAATATTAAGAGACTACAAGGGTTAATACGTTTGCCTCGTCAGTCTGGTTTCTTTTCTTGGACTTGCTGCAGTCTTTTACACTTCTAAAGAATTTTCATCAATTATTTTCCATATTAATTTTTATTTTTATTTTGCAGCAGTCATTTTAAATTGTCAGCACATTCCTTTGGCTTAAAATATAATATTGTTTCTAATCATTCTTAAACTAGCTGCCACTCTTCTCTATGCTACATTCAAGAGCAGATAATTTTTGGCCCTCCAGATACTAATGAATTTCAGCTCCCCACAGCTCTCATCAGGGCCGTTGCTAGAAGATTTAATGGAACCATATTTGAAGGGTCAGAGGCTTCCTTCTCTGCATTAACTAAACAAACCAAAATGATTTCTTAGTATTTATATATGCACATTTTTCAAAGCACTAATATTTCCTCAGTGCATTAGCAGAAATATATTTCTTAATTAAGAATATCTTTCTATGCATACTACTTAGAATTACATCAAACTTCCATGGCTTTTACCGTCTCAAAAATGTTCATTCCAATATATCTTTTGATAGTATCAGTGCAAGATTCCTACAAATAGTCTTTGAACACTAAAATAAAAACCTTGCTAGGACTAATCTACTACTATTGAATTGCACGCTTAGTGTGGGCAAGGTGAACAGCTTCTTTGGATCAAGAGTTACAGCCCTCAGAAAGAAAGACTTGATTGAGCTACATTGTCACCATCAGATCTATTACCAAGGAAAAGTAACTGTCGGGTAGCTGTGATGAACATGATACAAAACCCTGAGTGGAAATTGTTGGTTGGATAAGGAGGCATTTTCTTCATTTTTAATCTTACAAATATAACATTCAGATTTTTGCCCAACCAAGTGGAGCTTGATGAGAAGCTTTCAAATCCATCTGGCATTTTGAAGAAGTTCACTGCACAGGTTGATGCATTCTTTATGAATGACTGAGTCAACACAAGTGCATGTTTTCCCATATGGTGGCTGAATATGTGCTGCTATTTTGCTTGAATCTATATAGCAGTGTTTCTCAATCTTGGCAACTTTAAGCTACGTGGACTTCAGCTCCCAGAATTCTCCAGCCAGCCATGTTGTGAATCATTTTGCATATAAATAGTCATTGCAAGAAGCAGTATTCTTTTTCTATTACTATTAGCCATAGTCATTGAAATTATCAGACTTACAATTAAAGAGAACGGTCGTTTAAATAACTTACATTTTCTGACCTTTAATTGCTGTATATTCATTCTGAAGAATATATTTAAATTTGCCATATTAAACTTTTTGTAGTTGCATACATATCACAAACATGTATTGCAATGATGAAATATTAGTGCTTCTCAGAGGGAAGCAAGGCAAATTAAAAAGACTGCATCATAACATCAAATATAAAACCTGCAGCAAAATAACTGTAAAGCTATGAAAATCCTGAAAACTAACAATGTGCAAATCACCCAGGATCTGATTGTGATTAGTGAATTGATTCAAAGGGTTGATTCAATTTGAAAAGCCAAGTCTACAGTTTTTTTTATTTGAATTAATGGTAAGAAAAATACGTGTGTACATGTGCAAAAGTCCATTAAATCATGAAATTGGTTCCAAGCCACCTGATTTGATTTAATACATTCAACTGATTTGGCTGTTTGATATAAAGGTTTGATTCAAAGCAGCAATTCAGTCCCTTTGCCTTTGAACAGTTTTTCACAATCCTTCTAAAATGATTTCCACTTTTTTTTGGGGGGGGCACTCAGGTTTGTAGCCTGTCCCCAAAGTTTTTTATTGGTACTTATTCTAGGATCTTTTGCTCCTCAGATAAACTCAACTGGGGACAATCTACTGCAGACTGAATCATAATTAAAATGGTCAGCATTTCTGTGGCTATTCCCTTACTTGTTTGTGGCAAGGGCACTTGGAGATTATGACCTTGACTTTAAAATACAGACTGATAAATATGGAAGGAGACATTACTTCCTCTGCCTCCAAGTCATTTATGGCTCTGCAGGTTAAAACCTGCATTTCAAATAAAATCCATTTGGAAATGGACAAACTGCTAGTGCAGATGACAAAAAATATATATAATGCGATTAAAACAGACACCTAGCAACCATATTATGGACTCAAGGGGGACCTTTAAAAGCAGAACCACATATCCCTTCACATGGCATGCCAGTCATCCAGATGGGAAATTTTCAGAACATAAATTGTTAACAAAGTTGCCTTTGTTCGGGAACAGTCATTATACAACTAAAGCTATCTTTCACTGCTCATCTTGTAACAGAACTAGATCCAAAAAGCATCCTCAGCTACATATCTGAAAGTTTATTAGAAGTTCACTACTTCAGAACAATAATGATTAGTTAGGAGGACAGCTGAACCTTTTACATTCAATTATTTTCATCTGGTTTGGATTAAGTTGTTTTCAACAATCTAGAACTCTCTTTCTTTTATACATCTGTTGGTTTCCTCCTGATTCAGAGATAGTTCCCTCTTAGTGATCAACCAAGAAAGGAAGAATAAATCAAATTTATTTGGTTATAAATGATCAAAGAAACTTTATGATTCAATTTTATATACTGGTCAATAGAATATCTTAAAAACCTCCGAATAATATGTCAGCTTTGACAGTCTGTATCAAATTTATCTTCACTTTAGCTATCTTTATGATTATGTCAGTCAATCTTTATGGATTGCCAATTACTCAGTGGCTTTTTTTAATGTACATATGATATGTAAATATTCTGGTATCATTTAAACATAATTAAAGAAATAGCAGTACAATTGGTACTTTTTAAAATTATGACTATCAATGACCATTCAGAACATTTTCATGAATTTGGAGCAGATTTCAAATCTTAGAATTACCTGTTATTTCATGTGTAGTGAGATGCATGGATGGATGGATGGATGGATGGATGGATGGATGGATGGATGGATGGATGGATGGATAGATAGATAGATAGATAGATAGATAGATAGATAGATAGATAGATAGATGATAGATAGATAGATAGATAGATAGATAGATAGATAGATAGATAGATAGATAGATAGATTCATTTTAAAAATAGTTCATAGAATGCATACGCAATCTTTTTTGTAGTAAAAGACAAAAAAGAAAGCAGGAACAGATTTATTTCTTTAAATGGGCATTAGAATATAGAATAAAACATTGCACACAGGATTTCTAAATAGAAGGAACATGTTATACAGTTTCACATGTGAAATGGCACATTTCAAAATGGCTATTATATTAATAATGAACCATCCAAATTAGGAATTATGTCCAGGTCAATTTAAAATATAATAAGAAATTAGCAAGGTATGAAATATATGGTCTCTTCCTTGGTATTTCCTTGGGGTGGGAGGAGGAAATGATTTATTTGGAGCAGGGGTCTCCAACCTTTGCAACTTTAAGTCTGAAGGACTTCAGCTTTGCTGGCTGGAGAAGTCTGGGAGCTGAAGTCCTTCAGACTTAAAGTTGCAATGGTTGGAGACCCCTGATTTAGAGTAAAGAAATCATTTTATTTATTTGTGGAGTTTGTGGATATGAATTAGCACACTTGATTCCTCTTCTGCCGTGTCACTCAGGCATAAGTGTTCCTCTATAACAGCCCACTAAGGTATTGTTTTACATGATTTGTGGAAGCAGCAGGCTTCAGGATGTGTTAACCCAGGGGTCTGCAAAGTCGGCTCTTTTAAGACTGGTGGACTTCAACTCCCAGAGTTCCCCAGCCAGCATAGCTGGCTGGGGAACTCTGGGAGTTGCAGTCCACCAGTCTTAAAAGAGCCGACTTTGCAGACCCCTGGGTTAACCTATTCGTATTGGGAGGTATTACAGAGGATTGGCTGATCCTCTGTAAAACTGGAGAGGCTACTGTATCTATTACACATCTTAATGAAAGAGAGCTCACCTTAAGAAAAGTATTATGCTCTGCTTAAAAATGCCCCCCCCCCCCCAACATTCTCAAATGTTTTAAGAACATGACTTGGGCAATAGCTGTTCATTTAAAGTTTCCAGAAGTTCCTTTTCTCTTTTCTTTGAGCACAGCATGCTGTCCTTTTATCCTAACACAATTTTGCTTTGAGAAACCTAGGCCCTGCATTCATCATTCTTTGCTTCATTTACTTTTTTTTTCATTCTTCAAGGTGTTGAATTACATAAAGAATGGAAAATGTACAGTCTTGATCTTGTCATGAAACTGCACTGGGAGAAACATTAGAGATTTTATTAAAGTTAACTAAGAAGCTAAATGGAATCAAATGAAGTTCAGAAGAAGAAAAACAATGCTACGATGATTGATGTATGTTTTTTTTTTCATTTTTGAAGTGGCACTTATTTATATCTCTTGGTTGTACATGAAAACCTTCTTTGAACCTACAAGGTAAAATACGTTGTGGAAAACTGCATCTTCATTATGCCTTCTAGTTTCACCCTTGACTGCAACCTTTATAGATGTGGACCTGCAAGACTGAATGAACAATTTATGATTTAAGAACACTGACTTCCCCTCTGAACATTCCTTGGATCAACACAATGATGTTGGATTCATTCAGAAGGCAGCCCATTTTATGCAGGTGGCATTCAATTTATGACCACAATTGGGATTGAGATTGCCATTGTAGGTCATAAAGCAAAACATTATGTGACTGCACTGATTTACAGCAATCCTGGCACTCACTGTGATGGTTCCTAACCAAGACTCAAAGCTTATTAATAAGTAACCATTCCAGTCCAAGCCATTCCGGGTTTAGTCTTACCCAGCCCTGAGCCTCAGTAAAATAAGAAACTGTCTCCAACTCTCCAACCACCTATAATCCTAACTCTACCCTTTGCCCTGGACCCTGCACTATGGGGCAGCGAGCAGCCCCAGAATCATGCTTTAAGCTTGCACTGATTTATGATGGCATCCTAGTCCCAATTACGATAGTAAGTCAAATGGAGGGAGTTGAAGTGCCCTTCCAGTTGTAAGTGCAGGAAGGTTGCCAAGCACCTGAATATCGATCATGTGACCACGGGGGCACTGGCATTGCCCTATCTTTGGGTGTAGGTTGTAAGTTTATTTTTTCAGCACTGTCATAACTTTGAATGGCTGCCAAATGAATATTCATAAACTGAGGACTACCTGTATGATCAGAATTGCCCACTCTTAGGAACAATGGGTATTCACTCTGAAGCCATTCTGATAGCTCTAAACTTTACCCAATGCTAAGATGTCAGTTTCTAAGAGTGATGAGAAAGGTAACTGGTTTGGATTAATTACATTTTTCTGGGTGCTTTGCAGCTATAAAAACTGTACTCTTTTTTTTTTTTAACTACTTGTGCTATTTTAAAATATTTTTTTAAAATTCCTGTTTCTAATGTATTTCCATTCCGGCTTTTTTGTCTGGTTCTTACATATTCCAGAAATTAGTTGGAGAATAACAAGTGACCAATGACACATTGCTGTAAAAGAACATAGTCCTGGCAAATTGACATAACTTGTTTACACATGGAATAGCTCTTCTCTAGTGCAAATTCTGGAGTACTTCAAGGGTGTACTTGAAGTCTCGCTCGTGGGTTCTTAGGTTACTGATTACCAAATGTTTTCATCACAAGGTCAGATCTGAAGTTTGATTAAGCAATTCAGAATGCAGGCTAATTTAACTTGGACAGATTTATAAGCTGCCTAATCAAACTTGGGGCGGAATCCAAAATGAGTTTCAGGAATCCAATGTTTTGCCTTTCCCATTCAGTTTTCTTTGTATTATTATTTTGAATAGAATTGGCTAATGTTTGCTAGCAATGAAGAATTTTTAAGATTTAAAATCTGCCAAATGTCAGAAGCATAGGTGCAGATTTTCTGGTGTTGGCTTTTTTAATCTTTTAATCTTATTTTTTTTTTAAAGAGAAGGGGATGTCTACAGGTTTGTTTCTTTGTTAAAATAGAAATGTAAAATATTTCTTGATACAGTTTTTTTTTCCCCCTTTCAAGAGGGTACATTTCAGACAGATTGGAGCAGAGAACTTTTACAAGGAGAACTCCTACAAATTATTCAGCAATTTCACTATTGTTTGTTTGGAAAATTCTGTAGACATTCTAGTGGCGCCCCAAATTCTCAGGTTCTAATGATGATGCTTTGAGTGTTGGAATGGAACATTTCCCCACCATTGCCTCCTGTGATTATGTAACACTTCAATGATTGTCATATATACAATCATTATGTACACCCAGAATGCTAAATAGATTACTCTGGAAATTGTAAAAACTAGAAACTGACCAGGAGGTGGAAATATAAGCCAACTGACGAATTTGGAGGAATCTTAAATGTACTTGAGCTCAGACATGCATAACCAAAGTATTTTGTTATGACAATTTTTAAGGTCTAATAGATTTTTGATGAATAACAAAGACAAGGAGACAAATGACAATTTTTAAGGTCTAATAGATTTTTGATGAATAACAAAGACAAGGAGAAAGCACCTAAAATCTATTTCAGGCAAAATAATTTTAAAGACGGATGAAATTTAGACCTTGATTTGGGAGGGAGGGTGGGAGAGAAGGAAACAGAGAAGGAACCTTAAACTGGATCTCCATAAACAGTGAAATTGACTCTTCTCAAGGAAATGATTACAAATGGATCCTAAACTAGTGGAGGAAGTAAGGGACTTTTTGTGTACAATTATGTTCTAAGAAGATTCAAATCAGACAAGAAAAAGCTTCCTTAAAGGAAACCTAAATTCTGTTTAAAAAGTATAAAAAATGTAAAGAAATGATTTAAGAATGGAACATGTTATGGGAAACATTGAAAATAGGCAAGAATTAGTTACAAAAGTAAAGATTAATTAGAAGAATTAAGAAACCAGGAAGGTTTATAACTTACAGAAAATTCCTGTCACTTAGTGAATTCATAAGCTTTAACTGTAGCACAAAGCTCACGCTTTAGTTTAAAACAGCCAACAATACAATAGAGAAAATCCATATAATAAACCCCAGCATTGGATCTCATATTCTTCTACTAGAGAATAGACACATCTGTTACCTCCCCTCCCCTTTTCATTTCCTCCACTACCTCTGTCTCTGCATTGTTGCTTTCCTGCTATGGACAAGCCCAAACAGTTCTTTGTAGACATAGACACATCAAGCTTTTTTTTTTTGAATGGACGTAGACACATCTGATAGCCAATCATATTTTGCCCACTAAAAGTGGACAATATCCCTTAAAGGGTAAGGCTCCTTTCAGATTTGGGACTGTGTGTGAATGCCAAGACATGCTCCCCTTTGATCCATCCCAGCTTTCAATTTCCCAAGAGATGGAGGGCAAATCCTGACATTCCACCACTTTCACAGGGGAAAGAGAAGTGAGCAATTAGGGAAGATGTCCCAAGGATTAGGACCGGTATCAAAGGCAACGGTATCTCCAAGGATGAGTACATGGGACATTAATTGATAAGTTCCGAGAAGGTTCTACCAGGGTTTTAGTACCTTAGTGCTAAATCTTTACTCCATTTTGAGGAAAATTCAAGATCTCTTTTCCTCCCCACTGAATCCTGGCTACAGAAGAGAGGAAGGAAGGTCTTCAACAATGCAGCAAGGAACAAAGAACTTAACCCTGGAGTCTTACGAAATAGAAAAGTTTTATTATTATCTAAATATGAGTTTCATCTTTTAAAGTGTGTGTGTACGTGTGTTGTGTGTTGTGACTGTTTAGGTGATTCTACATTAATACACATGCGTGCGTACACCCACACATAGAGAAAAGGAATGTAATAATACAACATATAAAATGCTTTCCGCCCCCAAAATCATTATCTCCTTCTGTCTCCTTAAATGTTTTACGTGCACCATTTACACATGGAAATGGAAGCGCCTCATGAAATGTAAGAAAATACCCTTTCATGAAAGCACTTAAGATGAAGCAGCAATATGTTTGCCTTTAAAATCAAAGCAATAGGGTGGAAGAATCTGGACTTTGTTAGTATGTTTAATCTAATTATTCTTGCATTTCAAAGGACAAACACACATCCTTCCATTTGAGGTTGGAATGCAGAAGACCTCAAAATAAAAATAAAATTGTATTGACAATGACACAAACAAATTGCATTAAGTATTATGTTAATATTTGAAATCCCGTGGTTCACAATTACTAGAAATATTGATGTTTATGGCCCATTGTATACCGAGACCATGTGAAAGATCATATGTAGGAATGATCATAAATTGCTCAGGCAATAGATTTGGCAAATATGTTTATTTGAACTTTTAAGAAGGTGAGCAAGCAAAACTGAAACCATCCTTCTCCCAGCTCATGGAAAAATTGTCTTTCTCTCCCGGTCCATGGAAAAGTTGCCAAAAAGCTTTGGGACTGCTGTGCTATATGACTAATGTAATTAAACTAATTCTGCCAAGTCTAACCTGGAAGGGGGGGGGGCGTATCCATATGTTTGCGTGGTATGAATCAATTTTTCATATTACCAAATCAGGTGTCCATATTTTCCATAGTTATCATACATTTTCTAAGTGCATAACAATGTGTGTGGCTCTGAGTGATGGGGAGGGGGGTGTTCTGGTTAACTTCCTTCCTCTGATGATCGGAGGGGGGGAGAGGTCTGACATCTGGCCCCTGCTTTGCGGGATCCCTCAATGGTCAGTACTGTTTCTGCTCTTATTTGTCACTTATTTGAAACTGCTGTGTGAGATCATCCAGCATCATGGGATGAGATATCATCAGTATGCAGGTGATACTAAGTTGGATACCACTGCCTGTTTTGAATTAAGTGAGGCTGCAACCACCTTTTCTTGGGGTCTGGAGGCTTTGAAGTCTAGAAGGGGAGCAACAGACTAAAACAACCTGTTTTAGAGATGAAGTAGCTTTGACTTCAGAGCTCCTTGGCCCTTGGAGAATTGCCATCTTTGATCGTGAATGAGGTTGCCCTGCCCCAGACAGACCTAGTGTGTAATTTGAGGATTCTCCTGGACTTGCAACTTCTACTCAAGGTGTGACCAGAAGAGCTGTGAGAGGTGGTCCAGTTACACCCCTACCCGCACCAACATCCTGTCACAGTCATCTATGCCTTGGAGGTGATCTCATTTGGACTATTGTAATGTCCTCTACATGGGGCTGTCCTTGAACAGTATCCAAAAGCTTCAGTTGGTTCAAAATACATCAACCTGCATAGTTTTGTGGAAGATTTGTTCAGGCATCAACTCTTTTTTTTATAGTTTTATAGTTTATAGTTTTATTCGTATTTATATACTGCCCTATCTCCCTTGCAGGACTCAGGGCAGTGAACAGGCACTGATAAAACAACAACAAACAACAAATACCATAAAACATCTTAAAAATAAATTAAACTAAATGCCTGTACTAAAATCACAATAAAAACCCCTATTTAAAAGCCAAATTTAAAAACTATGCCAGGCCGGCCGCACGAAATAGATGTGTTTTTAATGCCCGGCAGAAGAGGTGCAGGTCTGTGTTTGTACGTAGGATGGGGGGTAGGTCATTCCAGAGGGTGGGGGCTGCCACAGAGAAGGCTTTCCCCCTGGGAGTCGCCAGCCAGCATTGCCCGGCCGACGGTACCCTTAGGAGGCCCTCTCTGTGGGAGCGAACAGGTCGAAGGGAGGTATGTGGTAGGAGGCGGTCCTGCAAATAACCAGGTCCCATGCCATGGAGCGCTTTAAAGGTGGTTACTAACACCTTGAAGCGCACCCGGAAAGCCATAGGCAGCAGATGTAGCTCGCACAGGAGAGGTGTTACATGGGAGCATCTTGAGGCCCCCAAGATCTCCCGCGAGGCCGCATTCTGAACTAGCTGTAGCCTCAAGGTGCACCTCAAGGGGAGCCTCATGTAGAGAGCGTTACAATAGTCCAGGCGGGAGATGACGAGGGCTTGAGTGACCGTGCGTAGGGCGTCATGATCTAGAAAGGGGCGCAACTGGCGTATCAGGTAAACCTGATAAAAAGCCCCTCTGGCCACGGCTGTCATATGGTCATCCAAAGACAGCCGAGAGTCCAGGAGGATGCCCAGATTGCGGGTCCTCTCCGCGGGAGCCAGTGATTCGCCCCCAATAGCCAGAGATGGAACCAACTGGCTATATCGTGATGCCAGAAACCACAGCCACTCGGTCTTGGACGGGTTGAGTCGAAGCCTGTTTCTCCCCATCCAGACTCGCACGGCCTCCAGACACCGGGACATCACTTCGAAGGCATAGTTGGGGTGGTCTGGGGTAGAGATGTACAGCTGAGTGTCATCAGCATACTGATGGAACTCTACCCCGAAACCACGGATGATCTCACCCAGCGGCTTCATATAGATGTTGAACAGGAGGGGCGAGAGGACCGACCCTTGAGGCACCACACACATGAGGGGCCTCGACCTCGACCTCTGCCCTCCTGCCAACACAAATTGTGACCGGTTGGAGAGGTAGGAGGAGAACCACTGTATAACCGTGCCCCCCAACCCCAGCCCCTCCAACCGGTGCAACATGATACCATGGTCGATGGTATCGAAAGCCGCTGAGAGATCTAATAGAACCAAGATAGAGGAATAACCTCTATCCCGAGCCCTCCAGAGATCATACACCAACGCGACCAATGCCGTCTCTGTGCTGTGCCCAGGCTGGAAACCGGACTGGCGCGAGTCCAGATAGACAGTTTCTTCCAGGTGCCACCACACTCTCAACAACCTTCACAAGAAAGCGAAGGTTGGAGACCGGAGGGTAGTTGGCCAACACAGCTGGGTCCAGGGAGGGCTTCTTGAGGAGGGGTCTCACCACCGCCTCTTTCAGGGCGGCCGGTAAAAACACCTCACTCAAAGAAGCGTTTACAATTCCCTGGAGCCAGCCTCATGTAACCTCCCGGGAGGCCAGTACTAGCCAGGAGGGGGTCAGTACTAGCCAGGACACGGGTCCAATAAACATGTGGTGGCATTCAGTCGCCCCAGTATCCTGTCCATGTCCTCAGGAGTCACAGGATCGAATTCTTCCCAAACAACAATCTCAAGACCTGCCTCCGTCAGCCCGCTCAGACTAAACCAGTCAGAGGCTAACTTGTCCCAGATCTGAATGATTTTGTCATGCAGATAACATCCAAATTCCTCTGCACGACCCTGCAAGGGGGCTTCCCGCGCCCTCAATTTTCAAGAATTGCGCTGGCTATCATATTAAAATCCCTACATGACTTGGACCCAAGGTATTTGAAGGACTCCAATTAGAACTAGTGACCCACCAGGGGCAGGAGTGGAGGCAGGGTATGTTGCAGGTCTCATATACTAGGAAAATACATCTGGTGGGACCAAGAAAAAGGGCCTTTCAGTGGTAGTTCTTTCTCTATGAAATATTCTCTGAGAAAGAAGACTGGTTCCCACTTTATTATTTTTCCAGAAGGCCTTGAAGACATGGTTCTGTGTGCAGGCCTGCCCCTCCTCTCCCCCAGGGCTATGTGGAGCCAACCAAGTGGTTGGTACAATTGTATTTATAACTGCTATGGGTCGGTGGGATTTTATGGGTTTTTTTTAATATCATAAACCACCAAGTCCTAGTGTGAACATATGTGAGTTGGGAGGCCATATAAATTTATTTGATTACTTAGTTAATTATAGCAATAGAAGAGGATCTACTTCTATTGGGAACATAGAACATTGGAAAGTTTCATTAGTTGTCAGGAAAGCATTTTTTTTACTACTGGTTTGGGCGAACCAGTAGCATTTTTACTACCAGTTCAGGTAAACCAGTCTGAACCGGTAGCATTTCACCCCTGACTTTAATTCAATTTTCTGCCTCTTCTATATTCACTTGATTGTGGTGCCATCCATCCCACACTGAATTAGTTTGGTATGTATGGTTTCAGGAGGTACTTTTTCAAATGTTTTGCTGTGATCAAGATATATTGCAGTTACAACATTACTAAAGTCTATTAAGAAAATTCCCTGATCAAAAAATGAGATAAAGCTATTCAAACAAAATATGTTCCTGACAAACCAATTCTGATTGCTTGCAATTATCCATTGTTTTCAAATGGTCACAGATTATCTCTTGACAATCAATTATAGAATCCTTTCTGTTACTAGTTATTTGGACCTAGTTATTTGCGGGATCGTAGCCTACCCCATACATCCCTTCGGCCGATTCGCTCCCACAGAGAAGGACTTCTTCGAGTGCTGTCCGCTAGGCAATGCCAGTGGGCGACGCCCAGGGGAAGGGCCTTCTCTGTGATGGGCCCGACCCTTTGGAACGACCTACACCCCGATATTAGAACTACTGCGGACCTCCGCTCCTTCCGCCAAAAAGTAAAAACCTATCTGTTCCATCAGGCTGGCTTGGCCTAATTTATGCTCCTCTCCCCAGTCTGTAGCTTAAATTGTTTAATAAGGTTTTAATGGGATACTGTTTTAATGTTTTATAAATTTTAGTACAGGGTTAATTATTTAATTTGGTTTAATTATGTATGTATTGTTATGTTTTTAGATGTTCTTAATTTTCCTGTACACTGCCCAGAGTCCCTTCGGGGAGAGGGGGCGGTTTAGAAATTTAATTTTTTATTATTATTATTATTATTATTATTATTATTATTATTATTATTATTATTATTATTATTATTATTATTATTATTATTATTATTATTATTATTATTATTATGTCAGACTGATTGGTGCACAGCTTACTGGGTCTTCTTTAAAAAAAAACATTGCTCTGGGTAATATAGTATTTCATTCACTCTCCGTGATGTCTCAAAACCAATACATAGGAATTGGGCCAAACCACCATCTAGTTTTTATTGCTATTTGAATAAATAGGAATAATAAACACCAGCAACAGTATTGGGTTTTTTTTTTTGAACCACTGCAACATTGCCAAGGTCTTTCATTTTGATTTCTAAACGTTTTATAGACATTTTCAGCATTTACTGCTACTCTTCTTTTTCTGTTTCTTCTCATTTTGTTTTTTTTAACAAATTGTGTTCTTCAAGGGAATCATCTTAGTGAATCTTTTAAAATAATTAAGTCACATTTAATTTTCCATACTAAAAGTTTAGTATGTCTCTTGTTACATGCTGAACCTCGCTGTTTAGATACTGAAAACTACAAGGTTTAAGAGCCAGTATTCCTTCTGATATTTTACCGAGTAACCATTTGTGTAATGACTCTACTTTCTACTATGTGCAAATGCTCATCAGAGGTCCTACTTTCTGCTTCTTTATTTCCAGCACTCATGGGATTTGATGTCCCCTTAAATCAAACTAGCAAAACTGTTACTAAATATTTGTTTTAATCATTCTTTGTGAAATTCTATGCATCTCCTGCCCACAGACCATCATGTGGATTACTCAAGTTGTAGTCCCAGGAAACAAAACTTTTCTGTCAATATTATTTTGGTAGGTAGTTATTGATTTGCAATATTCCTCTTTCTGTTTTTCAGATCTCTTATATAAACCGAGAATCACTTGAGCCCCCAGGGCTTAACCTTTCTTTCAAGGTTTTGTTAAAGTCTTTGGTGATATACCAGTAGTTGTGGCTGTTCTCTGAAGTATTACTGGTTCCCACATATATTAACAGGAAGGAGATAATTATGTTTGAGAATTCCTGGAAGTCATTCTATTACATTCTGATTTTAGCTTCTTGTAGATAGCACATTTGACAGTGAATTGGCATACTGTATATTATATTTATATTCATTCCTTATAAGAGTGAGTCACCAACGAGACTTCCGGTTCCGGCTCCAGCGGCGACGGGCGAGCCTAGGGCTCGCTCGCCGCTTTGTATCTTTTCCTGCCCCCCCACGGGGGCGAGACGCCCCGTTTTTGGGGGTCTCCCGTAAAGCCGGCTTGCCTGGGTCGTCCTCCCCCAGCGGCAGCTGGGAAGCGACCCTTGTCTACGGCTTAGGTGGAGGAGGACATGCTGCGGGGGGTTTCCCCTTCGCCAATGGCGGGCGGCATCGTTCTGAAAATATGAAGAGAGCTGGCCGTCTGAGTCGGAAGGCTTCCCGGGGCTTCGGCTGCGAGGGTGAAAGTGAGTGGTTTTAAACATTTTTTTTTCTGCTGTCAGCCTGGGCTGAAAGAACTTGGAGGGGGGTGTCTGCCTGTTAAACCCCCCCTCGGACTAAAGCGGCACTTAAGAATGGCTCCTCGCTGCGCGGAAGCGGATATCTTTAATCTGGACTGTTTGAAACAAGGGAAAGTGATCTGCGGTTTGTCTTTGAAACACAGTATCTAGGTCTGGCTGATTTGAAACATTTTTTCTACCACTCTCTCCTTCTGGCTGTGAGTCTGGGCGGTGGAAAATGGCTTCTCTTTGTCCCTGAATGACTATTTTACTTATGGAAAATTTCCAGCGTCTCTTTGTGATTTGGACTCCCTCTGGCTACTAAAGAAGAAATTTTTTGGGGGATTTGTGATTTCTTTTCTGGAGTGCCTTCGTTATTATACTTATTGATTTGGAAAATTGTTTCTCTCTTGGTTCCTGAACTTTACAACCCTGAACTGAACTTTTGGCTCCTGACTTGCCTCAACAGCCCCACCCAAAAAACGCCATTTTAGTGGCACTGATTTTAACAGCTAATCATGGCACAAGAATCAGCACTGGCAAGCTTAGAACTAAGGATGGCCTCTCTTGAATCTGTTATACAAACTTTGGTACAAGAAATCAAGGCCCAGAGGGCAGAAAATATCAACTTTAAAAAGGAATTATTGGACACACGGAAACAAGTGCTGGAGAACACACAGAAGAATGAAGAACTGGAAGGGGGGCTAAGGGGGCTAAGGGAGAGATTAAAAATGTTACTAATGAGGTTGTGGAAATAAATGGGCATGTGTCTAGGATTGATATGGAAAGGATGACATATTTTTTGAGATTTCAGAATGTTTCTGAGGAAACTGGTGAATGTCTCCCTGAACTCATGAGCACAATTATAGCAGACTATTTACATAAACCTAAGGATGAGATCAGGGGTGACATTGACCTAGCCTACAGAATAAACTCTGCATATGCCAGGATAAATGAAGTACCCAGAGAGATTCATGTTAAATTTGTTAGAAGGTCAACCAGAGAGGAAATCTTGAAAGTGCAAAGAGGAGGTCCGTTAATTTACCAACAAAAGGAGGTTGCCATCCTGAAGCAGATCCCAAGAAAGATTAGAGAAGCAAGAAGGAAATTTTCCTTCTTGTCCAAAAAATTGTTTGACCATGGGATCTGGTTCAGGTGGGTAACGCCCGAAGGGATGCTGGTGTTCTGGGAAGGAGGAAGAGTGAGGATTAAAACAGTTGCTGAGGCGGAAGCCTTTCTTAAAAAACATTCCTCTTTCCTGGGGGAAGATCCAGGGGGGGCAGGGGGGGCCACGGCCCCACCCGCTGGGGGCCTGGAAGGAGAGATAGAAGATACAATTGCCAAGAGACTTAGATCTAAAAAATAACTTTGCCTTGATTTTTTGAATAATATTGTATAATATAACATGTGCATCTGGATTTTTGTAAATGACTGACAGCATAGAACTGAGAACTTAGAAATATGTACTTGCTTTCACTTTGTAGTGTATGGAAAATGTTTTTTATTAATGATCTATTTTGATGTCCCGGTAGGGCCGACGACTTTGACGTGAATGCTCTCAAAATTTCTTTGTATCCCTTACCCTATCCTATTGAAAAACTGTAAAACCAATAAAACTTTTTCAATATAAAAAAAAAAAAGAGTGAGTCACCAACCACTGTGGCTCATCTTTCCTATAAGGCAGCAATGGCAAACCTTTTTGGACTCGCGTGCCATAAGCGGGGGGGGGCTCAGGGGGGTCGTGTGCCGGTGTGCGACCCCCATAGTACAATGTGCGACCCCCCCAGTGTGCATGCGCACATAACAGGCTGTTTTTAGTCCTCCAGAGCCTTGAGGGATTTTCAGGAGGCTTCCCAGAAGCCTGCGGAGGACTAAAAACAGCCCAATGAGCAAATAGGAAGTCATTTCCAGTTTGCCCGTAGGGCCGGTTTTTTGCGCTCCGGAAGCTTTAGGGAAGCTTCTGAAGCCTTGGGAGGGCCTCTGGAGGAGGGGTGATATAAAGCCTCTGGACCTGGGGAGGGCAAAAAATGGCTTTAAAAATGCTGAATTCAGCATGCACACGCTGGCCAGCTGAAAGGTCAACACCTGGCATCTTCTCTCAAATTTAGAGAGGCACCAACTCCTTCTCTTCTACAGTGTCTCTTTATTAAATGTTAATATGTTTTAGCTTCAGGGGTCAAAAACTTTCTGGATTGACACAATGCAGAATATTTTCTGTATCAGACTTACCCTTTTCTTGTCTCATGGAGAATTGCATCAACTATTAGATTATGTGTAGTATCTCTTCTTTAAACTAAGTTTTAATCTTTAATCTTAGTTTGGCTTTCTCATCAGCTAAACTATAGCCATTTGTTGCTGCAGTCCTTTGACTTTTTCTTTGAAGACTTCTATCAGTTTGCACTTACTACAAATATACTATATGTCAGCTGTTGTTTTTTCTGGTTGAAAAAGGAACATATCACAAATATTGAAACTTCAGGTTGAGAACTCATGTCCATTCATCCTCATTTTTACTTTTTAGAGGATCAACGTTGGAACTGCATTTATTCCTCCCTGAAGTTGGCCAAGTAGAAAGTAGCTAGTCATGACACAGCCTCTGCAGTTAGCAGCTATTCAGATGACTTCAGATGAAACTCAACATAAAAATTTAGAAATGTCTCAGAACATCAGCTTTGCTCCTTCCTTCTTCCTGCTAAACTCCAATGTTCAACTTGTTCTTTAAAAAGGATTTGAAGGATAGCCCAGGCAGCTTTAAATTATCATGGGCCAAGGATAATTTTGGAATGGCTCTTGATGTCAGCCCTATATGTTAGACCATTGCCATATAGATATAAAACTAATTTTATTAGTATAGCTGTACACTCAGAATCTTATACATGAGAATATGCTTCTCCTTCCCTCACTTTATCTTCATGTGAATTACAGTGGTTACTCACATTGGTTTCTTGGAACGAGCTCAAGCCCTCATGTTTCTCTTGATTAGGTCACCTAATCCAAACCATTCCCAACATGGTTACATTTACTTAAATTCACGTTGCAGAAATTATTTTAAGAGCATCATTTGTATTTATAAACAATCGTATGTAGATATTTTGTGAATTGGCAATTTTTGTTTTGGGATGCCTAAGTACAACTTCATGCTTCTAGTTGGAATAATACAAGCAACAAAGCCTGCTTATTTTACCAGCTGGGGACATAATAAAAATAGATGGAATGGATGGAAAAAGCTGTAGAAGACCTATGTAGGAATTGCGTGTGAAGGAAATTCTTGAGGCAATAAATCTCGGAGAAATGTTTTCCCTCATACTGTATGTGAAGACTTTAATTTTAATCTTATTGCTGGTGGTATAAAATTAAAGAGTATTTTTTTCCTTACATATGTATTTTGTAGTGAAGTATCTAATGTCTAGTCATGGGTTTTTAGTTGCGTGTTTGTCTCATACAATATAGTTTACATTTGCAATACCTAAATCATACTAAGGCCAGGCAAACCTCCTGGGACTTGGGAAATCATTTAAGAAAAACTCTATCTTATATTTTAGGAACAGCTTCAGAAAAAATCATCAACAATTAATTCTGGGAAGAAAAGATTTTCTCCTCTTTTTTTTAATATCAACTACTTGCAATCTTAATATGGAATTACTGCATGCTTAATTACAACGTATATCTTAAATGGATCCAAGCTTCAAACTGACTGACAGTCGAAACCAAATTGGAGTTGGGTTCAGTCACTATGCAGAAATGCTTTTTTGTTTATCTGGAATTTGCCTAACATTTGCGTTTGCTTGAATAATGCATCTGCACAGAATAAATCTGTGAGCCGGGAGTTTGTGGAGGTTAGCAAGATTATCATCTACTCCGTTTAACATTGTTCATTTTGAGAATTCAAGGTTACCAAAATTACAGTGATTTCTGTGTGGTCATGCTGTTCCTCAATAACAGAATGCAGAAACCAGCTGAAGACTGATGTCATTAATACCCCATGGTTTTTTTTTATTGCAGTGGTGTGATTATTAGGGGGTGGGGGGAAGGATGTGGTTTTCTATAAGAAACCAAATGTCCAGAAAATGAATACAAAATTTGCATCTTATATCCAAAAGATGAATGAACTATCACCAAGTATTTTCTTTCTTTAAAGAGAAGACTTTTTATTAGAGCTTTAGCCTGTGCTTTGTCCTGGAACAATGCAACCTAGGTTTATACTTAAATGCTATTATTTTAGTAAATCAGAAGTCACTTCCTTTGAATGACTTCATTGCTGTGGCTTGATCGTGACCTTAGTTTGTGTTCTTTTGATCTCTCTCTTTTTTAAAACATAGCTTGCTGACGATCAGGGATTGGTTTTGATGACCACTGTTGCCATGCCAGTATTTAGTAAGCAAAATGAGACTGTAAGTATTCCCATAGTCATCGGCTGGAAAATGAAAGCTTTTAAACTAGCACATACAGTATTTGAATGGCTTGATGAAATCATGGGTATTTCTATTAGATTCTGCTGTTTCCCCATATATTTGCACTTAGCTGTTGAAATAAAAGCACCCATTGTTAATACGAATGAGCATTAAATACTTTTTGAAATATAGTGTCATGAATTCATGAAGCACAAAATTGAGAATGCCAAGCTCTTTATTTGCATGTTTATTGAAGCTTGTAAAAGGGAAAGGGAATTTATCAAACAGGATATAAAACCTAAAAACTCTTATAAAAGTTTGAAAATTATTTGTTTCAATTACATGTAAGCATGTTAACTGCTCCTAGATTATTTGCATTCTGTCTCAAACATCTTAACTCGTTATACACTATCTGGCTGTGTAAAACTTTTGCCTGTAGTAGCACCCTGTACATATACACATTCAACTATACATATATACATAAATACAAATGCATGCACTTTTGTTTTTGTTCCTATAGAATTCTTGATTAGAACAAATGTCTGTACTTATGGTATAAAGTTGCCTAAGGAAAAAAATAAGTTCAACAAAGTTTTAATATGCTTTTAACATTGCTTCATTTCTAACTTTTTAAACTGCTTTTTACTTAATACTTCCCTTTGAGGTATCAGTTAGCTGGATCAGGCGGCTGGGGAAGTAAGTTGCATATTTCCATAAAAGGCGAAAGATTTATACGATCTGAAGAGAAACCAAAGTAAATTGCATAGTTCCATGCAACATTTTTCCATGATACACTTCCAGGCTCAAAGAGTTTAACAGAAAGCATCCTTATCAGCGGAAATGTTGCACATCATCTATGCTTTTCTTTCCAGGATTAGAAGAAGAAAAAAGATGGCCGTTGATTTTGGAGATTTGGGTATTAGGTCCATGCAACATCTCAGAGAGGCCCTTTGCTTTCACTTAATACTTCACCCAAGATGTTTCACTTATCATCCATGAAATTCAAGGAAGAAGTCTTCCTCCCTGATGCTGTATGGGAATTGCCACATGGCCACCAGTGCAGTAATGAAACCTGAGGTTGCTCATGTTCACATAGGCTTAGTGCTTGGACAGGCAGATTAACTACAGGGATCCTTATCAATAAAGGAAGAATGACTGTATTCCTTGGTGCAGTTTTAATCCATGTGGGATTAAACTGATTGGCTGAAACCACTGATTTTAATTGTTTATTGACCCAATATTAAATATATATTTATTTTAAAATAGAGATCAAAAGGCATTCTCCTGGGAGTTGTGGGCACAGATGTTCCAGTGAAAGAACTCCTGAAGGCAATTCCAAAATACAAGGTAATTTATCCATTTGTAAACTGCTAGCCAATCAAAATTAATTGCACTTGTAGAATTGTAAATATAAAAATGTATAGACCTAGATCCAAAGAAACACTTCTATGAAAAGAATTGCTTTTATCACAAAACTGGTAGAAGCAACAAGTCCATTGTAGAAGCCACTGTACAATGTCTTGCGCAAGACTGACATGATTACTGCTTGGCTGTGATCTTATATACCAATGTTGGTGAATATTTTCAGCACTGAAAGCCAAAATGGGAGCACGTGTGTGTGCATGCACGTGCCAGAAACTGGAAGAGCAGCCTCCTGGTGCACATGCACTCAATGGGTGGCTGCTCTTCCAGTTTCCGGCACGTGCATCCACTTAGTCTTTGCACATGCATGTGTGCCAGAAGCCAGAAGACCAGGTGGCCGGTGTGCATGTGCTTCCATGCGCATGAAGACCAGCTGACCGGTGCACCAGAATCTGGAAGAGCAACGGGTGATGGCTTGCATGCTCAGAGAGATGGCTCTGCATGTAACATCCAGCACGCATGCTACATATACTATCTAAAGACAATGGTGCATCAAATTCTATTAAATTTTAGCAGCATCAACTTCCCTTTTCCAACTGACATTGCGAGATCCAGTTCTTTGCCAGTCACTGTAATAGATGCTACCTTCTTATGAAAAATAAAGCATAAATGTTGTCTGAGAAAGTTACAGTTAGAGATCACATCCCAAACTACTGTCGTGGAATCAGAAAATTCTTTTCATACCTTAGATATGAAATCACATTGTAGTTTACTGCATGGAAATGATTACTCATATCCTTTAAAAGAGTTTTGTTTTTAAACATAAAAGCCTTTCACATTTGGGCAATTTTTCTTAATATTTTTTTCAGTTTCTCTAAAGTTCATTTTTATTAAGACTTCCATACTCTGGCAGCTTACCAGAATTCCAGCTGTTTGGTGTAAATGGCAATAAAATAAGAATGTTAATGTAGCTTTGGACCTCACTCTGTGGACAGCACTATTTTAAAATGTGCCTGATCAGGGCAGGTGGGTAAGCTTAAAATCATTGAGCTGAACATTGTTTTGAAACATCTTATCATTTTTATGCTTAATCAGAGAGTTTTAGAACAGAGCTGTATTCTCATTGTATAAAAATCCACAACAAAATAACTTACAAGGGGAGAAAAAAAATCCCTCCTCTCAGCAGGTTTTAGATCATTTCTGCATCCTGGGGGTAAAGCTGGGTTATGCAGAACATCTGTGAAAGCTATTAACAGTGATTTTTCCACCAAGGGATGTTTTAATGACTGCACATCATTGATCTGAAGGTACATTTATTGCAATCAATGAGTGCATTCAGCTGTGCAAGAGAAGCATTGTCAAATAGAATGGGATTTTTTAGTGAAATAAGTATAGTGCTAAATTTGATTATGCGTAAACTTCTAGGGCTAATATAACACCGCATCATTTTAGATTATTTCCCATAGCTCTCTTAGGTCTGAAATTGGAAATTTATTTTTATTCATATCAGATTATTGCCTTACAACATGAAGGAGAAAAAAAACAGTAAAAATTCCCACATAAATCTTACCATGTTCCAATGTGAATATGGGGAGAAAATTGATTGTCCTGCCACCCAGCACAAGCTCCATTGTTCATTTGTGATGTTGCATTCTGGAATCTAGGGAGTGCAATCCAGATATCAAGTCTTCTTTGTCTTTTTTTTTTCAAACTAAAAATATATATTTATGTATTTTATTTTATTTTATTTTATTTTATTTTGGTTTGTCAAACATATATGAGAAAACAAGCATAAGTATGAATATAACATATAAACATGTAAGTTTAAGCAGGTATACGTATATACATAAGAAATGAGTACAAATAAATGGGAAAAGTAGGACAGGGACAATAGGCATGCTGGTGCCCTTATGCACACCCCTTATAGACCTCTTAGGAATGGGTGAGATCCACGGTAGATAGTTTAAGCTTAAAGTTTTGGGGGTTTGAGGATGTAACAACAGAGCCCAATATTGCATTCCAGTCATTGACCACTTTGCTGCTGAAGTCATAATTTCTGTAATTGAGTTTGAAGCGGTTGACTTTGTGTTTGTATCTACTGTTTGCCCGTGTATTATTGTGGTTGAAGGTGAAGTAGTGATTGAGAGGTAGGATGTTGTAGCAGACAATTTTGTGTATTAAACTTAGGTCAGACTGTAGGTGGTGTAGTTCTAGGTTGTCCAGGTCCAAACTGCCAAGTCTACTGGCATAAGGTATTTTATTGTGAGCAGAGGAGTGGAGTACTCTTCTCGTGAAATACCTCACTTGATTGTATTAATGTCCATTAATTGTATTAATGTCCCCAATATGTTTTTTAACTTACTTTAAATTAATGTTTTAAATTAATTATGCACTGGTAAGTACCATTTAATTTAATGGCAAAGATCCCAAAATTAAACTTCTGATCTGTGTTTATTATCCAATGTCAATAAATTGTGTAGCAGCCCAGCTGGGCCACAGCTAGAATAAAATGTTGGAGATTCCAGAGCATCTATTCTAGAAGCCTACTAGATCTAAATGACCAGGTACTACCATAAGCTTCCTCAGGTTAGCTGCTTAGTATTTATTATTGCCACTGCCTGTCTTTTAAGAAGTGCAAGCGATAAATGCCATGCTTTTTGGAGTTTAAGATGCTCCAGAGTATAAGACACACATTAGTTTTTGGTGAGGAAAGTGAAAAATAATTTCTGCCTCTGCCTATCAGCATCCATCAGTATTCATCTGGCTAGCATCCTTACAGCAAACAGCACATTATTGCAGCCTGATTCAGCACAAGCAGCTGATTGGTGGTTGGATTGGCCTCTTGGAATACCGGCAATCAGTTGTTCCAGGCTACGGGGATCGGCACAGCCTATTGCCATCTCCATGAGTCGCATTTTTTACCTCCATGCGTTGTGTTTTGGGCCTCTGCGCATCACATTTTCAGCCTCCTTATGCTTCATTTTACACCTGTTCCAGGCTGCCAGGATCAACACATCACTGCTGACTGCCACCTCAGTGTGTTGCGTTTTTGGCCTCGGGGCATTGCGTTTTCAGCCTGCCACAGCTCACTGCCACTGATCCCCACTGCCTGGAACCGGCCAAAAATGCAATGCACGTAGACGGCGATCAGCGGCAATGTGGTGTGGTGATCCTCACAGCCTGGAACGGGTCTAAAATGGACCATGTGGAAGCCAAATATGTGACACACGGAGGCCAAAAATGTGACGTGTGGAGGCCAAATACGTGACATACGGAGGCCAAAAACAGCTGAAGGGTGGGGGCCGGCAGGAAGGCAGGACTTTGGCAACATTCGCTGTATAAGACGCACAGATGTTTCCCCCACTTTTGTGGGGAAGGGAGTGTGTCTTATGCCCTGAAAAAGACAGTAGCTCCAAATGTTCTTAGGAAAATAAGAGAGAAAAGAATAGTTAAAATATACCAAACCTGGTTTACAAAAACGCATGCAACTTTTTCAGCTCATAAAATCAAATGAAAATAAATCTTCTGGGAAACAGCCTCAAATTATATAGCGTGACCTACCTGTACCACAAACGATCAAGAGGCAATAAGGCTTAAATTAAAACACAGGTAAAAGAAGTTAACACTTGTTACTTCTTTTGATAAAAAGCATTTGTCTGAGATAGTTTATTTCCCAGTATACTGAAATCACAGTAGACCTGTTTTTAAATTAATCTTCTCTTAATAGAGCACCAACCTTCAGACATATCTGTGTATACAAGTTGGGTGCAATCAGCTGTTTCCTACACTCCATCTTCAGGCTGACTGAGAAGGTTGCAGATAACAGTGCACCCTCTTTTAATTAGGCTGCTGCAAACTTTAAGAGTACTTTTTAAAGAAACAATGGAACTAATTTTGTCTTTGATGTTGGGAGAGATAACAAGCTTGAGAAAAAGCCACGAACTTGTATTTCTGCTTTTCTGCAGCTCTAGGAGCCAAATGGCTTGGGTTCCTCCTGGCTGCTTGCTAGAAGCTACATTTTCTTTCCTGTAGGACTTTAAGGGAGAAACCAGGAAACCTGGTTGCCTCTTCTCTTACCGCACTTCACAACTATTCCCCTGGATGTCCCAGTCACGCTAGGCTAGTGATTCTTGGTGAGGTGGAAATCCCTTGGTAAAGCAAGAAATTCTCAACCCATTTCCCCTTCTTCTGCTCTTTCTCAGACTTTTTAGATCAAAGGGGTAGCTCTAATTGGGTTAAGTTTTGCCCCTTGTTTTTCTCATTCAATTTACTGAAGTAAATTATTCATAATATCATCTGTTACCCCACCAAATGTCAGTTCATTCTTTACATATTTCCCACCACTTCTGATCAGCCCACCCATGCTGTTTTGTGGGACATAAAGCAAAAGTTACTAAGTCTCCCCTCTTCCTGAAAAGTTGAGACTTCTTTTAAAGAGTTGCCTCTGTTGAGATGGGCAGGATACAAATGTAATAAATAAAATAATAAAGCATAGAATAAAATTAAGTAAAGTAAAGTAAAGATGGGTGTAGACTATTGTGTAGATGTTTCCGCACCCAGACTGCTTATATTTAGGAGGGAAATAAATCAGAGGACTGCACTAGTTGCTTCCTTTGTTATGCATTCAGTTTTTAACGACAGACATTTACCTTCCATGTTACTGAGCAAGAATGAAGTCCAGCTTTTGGGCAGTAAATGTTAGGCTGGCCTACGTTTACATCAGTTTAAGAACTGGTAGATGACATGTTAATGCAGCCATGAGGAGTCCTAATCTACTTTAATCCAAGACCACTCAGTATACTTATTACTTCAGGCCTTTCTAGCTTTGCAAACTATCCTTTGCTTCCATTCTATTCCTCCATGATTCATACGTTGCTCTTTAAAAAAGAATAAAACCCTTGTATGCTACCCAATAATAACTTTCTTTATTTTCTTCTTCCTCTCAATTATTTTTAAATTATTATTATTTAATTAATTTTCTGTAGTTTTCTAATTTAGGTCGTCAACTACCACAGGCAGCTGTCTTTTTCTGTGAGGTGGACAAAATGGTTTCTAGGACTTTTCTGAATTTCAGTATCAATGGACCATGATAAATTCACTCAGAACATAGAGTGTTGTATGGTCAGGTGCAGTGGTTAGCACCTGTTAGGGTCTTGTGAAATGTTTCACCTTTTTTTTATATAGGATTCCTTTTCAAAAGTAGCTGGCTGTCTCTGCATTGACCCTTGTGAGTGGGAATTGTTAGGAATGTAATCCTAGTGTTGGGTTGGCAATATATATAAGCCATGATTGGAATATTGTATTGTAACTTTAACTGCTACAATGAGATGTGATTGGCTGCTGTTTCCTCAATCAGCCATGAGAGGGAGCCAGAATCACTGTTAGAAGCTGATCCTTGGATGATGGCTGCTGTGTATGTCGGTTATTGATCAGTGAAGAGAATTGTGAGTTGGGCAACTGTAAGCCAACGTTTGAGTAATAGGCTGTGTATAGGATTCAAGACTACTTATTGCTTGTTTGTGAAGAAGTGTCTCTTACTTTATTTTTCCAACACAAGTAAAAGTCTACTTGTTTTACCTTCAGTATCTGTGACAGATAGTGTGGATACCTAGCAACATATCTCTTGCTACATTCCATTGCATATTTTTCGGTCTCCTAACGATATCCTTAACAGGAATGATAAAGCAAACAAAAAAAGTAATTTATATAATCAAGATATTTCTAGGTCACCATCAGGGTCAAAAATATTAGCATTTATAATGTTGGTTTTCAGGAAAGGAATAAAACTTAGATGGAAGAAGGGAATAGCCTTAAAAATAGAATATTAAAAAAATATATATTCAGACCACTTTGGAGAAGAGTTAGAAAACTAACCGGTGCAACAAAGGGACCAACTGTATGTTTGAAGTGAAAACAATAAAAGGTCCAATTTTCAGGGAAGTTTTCTTAGAAAACCCCAGTGGGAAACCAGGCAAGATAATCTCCTGCTGGGATTGTGTTGGAGCTAATTCACCTGTTGCTTTTCAAAGGACATACTTATTCTATGTGTTCTTGTTTTTCTTCTTCCTTGCAGCTAGGCATTCACGGATATGCATTTGCAATTACAAATAATGGATATATTCTGACTCATCCTGAACTCAGGCCTCTGGTAAGATCATGAAATAGTCGATAAAGTGTTTTTTTAATATATTATTTTTACGCTTTCTCAACATACAGGAAATGTAGCATTTAAAGGTGGTTTTTTTTTAAAAAAAATGGGCCTATTATTGCTTCTACAGGAAACTATTTCAATAGTTGATTAACGTAAATGCTACAGAAGATTCGGTAGGAGATCCAGCATAAGTGACAATGGGAGTTATTTGGTGATTCAGACAAGTGCAAGTTGCAGAGTAAAGGACTCAGACGCCTAAAAATGTAGAAAGGAAAAGCCATAAATTGCAGCAATTATGTACACTTACATAGAAATGGAATGCTGTACTTCTAGCTAAAAGCCCCTATTTGTCATGTTTAAGTAGACTCTAATTTATAAATTGTAGAACTGTTATACAAGCCCTCTCTCTCTCACACACACACACCTTTAAAAAGACAGAATAAGGATTTTTCCCAGGTTTAAAACAAAAATAGCAACCCAGGTAGTCCTTGACTTATGTCCACAATTGAGCCCAACTTTTCTGTTGCTAAGTGAAATAATTGTTAAGTAAACTTTGTCTCATTTTACAATCTTTCTTGTTATAGCTGTTAAATTGGTAGCCCGGTTATTAAACTAATCTGGATTCCACATTGATTTTGCTTGTCAGGAGGGCCCAAAAGAAGGACCACAATCACCCCAGGACTGGTTATAAATATGAGTCAGTGGCCATGCATCCAAATTTTAATCACATGACCGCGGGATTGTCAGAGTTTTGGCAGCATGACTAGCTTTATGTGATACACCCAGGAGCAAAAACACAGCACACAGAACTTTAAGACAATTAATAGAGGCTTATTTACAACTATATACAGGCAAACACATGCAGAAGATAAAATCCCTTAGCATTCACTACATACACAAGGAGAGAACTGAATACATGCTGAGAAGAAGAAGAAAACACACCCTATATACTTGTGTGGACCTCCCATCAGAGTCTTAAAAGGTCATAGCTGCAATGAATCAACCTTATTTCACCAGCCTAGCCTTCAGCTTACAAATTACATTTTACAGTCTTACATCAGCTGGCAGCTATTAAATCCTCAGGACCTTGACAGGGATGCTGCAACTGTTATAAGTGTGAAAAACAGTCATGAGGCCCTTTTTTCAATGCCATTGTAACTTTGTGAACAGTTACTAAGTGAATTGTTGTAAATCAAGGATTACTTGCATTCACTTCTATTGCTATTACTTCTCTGTCTCAGTTAACTGATATAAGAATATTTTTGTGATGTGTCTGTTCTTTTCATATTTATTTAATAGTAGCAAACACTTTAGTTTGGTGTGTGTACACACAAGGAAGCAGCAATCACACATGAACTCCATCTTCAGTTAGGCCTTTAAGAGAATGGTACTGGTGGCCGCAAGGGATAATAATAATAATAATAATAATAATAATAATAATAATAATAATAATAATAATAATAATAATAATAATAATAATTATTATTATTATTATTATTATTATTATTATTATTATTATTATTATTATTATTATTATTATTATTATTATTATTATTTTATTTATAGACCGCCTCCTCTCCCCAAAGGGACTTGGAGCAGTGCACAGGGAAATTAAAAATACTAATATAAAATACATAAATAGGTAAAATAAGAATTAAACAAAATTATCCCTGCGCTAAAACCCACTATACTAAAATTACACTACAATCCCCTAAGCCCAATTAAAAAACGGAAGACTAACCTAGGCCGGCCAAGCAGAAGAAGGATCAAGTCATCTTGTTCTGACTTTGAGGCTGAAAGTAGCTACTGGATAGTCATGGAGAACAAACGCACTAGAGCAGGGCTGTGAAACTCCCGACTTGCAGGCGTGGTTGTGCACTGGCCACACCCACTCCCAATTTAACAAAGGAGGGAGGGAAGTCCCGATACATCACATGACGATGCTGTAACACTGTAACACCCCTGCACTAGAGCAATCATACATGATTGTAGTGGCAATAGTCATTACTATGACATGATTCCTGTCAACAAAGCAGGCATGAAAGATACAAAATAGAAAATATAATAGGTGAGCATTATGCAGACAGATGTTTCTGCAGAAACAAAATGTGATTCCTCCAGGTGAAACCAGAGGTAGTGACCACAAGTGGCTACGTCCAATATGGCGTGACTGGATCATGCATGAGTCAAAAGAAATATCATAAAGAAATAGCAGGGGAAAAATGGTTAGCAAATTGGTGCCATGGTTAGAGGTAGGTGAGGAATTAACAGAAAAGCAAAGTGGAAGTGACCTTGGAGATCTTCTAGTCCAACCCGCTGCTCAGGCAGAAAACCCTATGCCATTTCAGAAAAATGGTTGTCCAATCTCTTGTTAAAAACCTCCAGGGTTGGAGCACCCACAACTTCTGGAGGTGAGTCGTTACATTGATTAATTGCTCTAATTGTCAGGAAACTTTTCCTTAGTTCTAGGTTGCTTTTCTCCGTGATACAAGCTGTTATAGTAAAAGAGAGAATGGTTCTGAAATATTTTAGCTCAGGCCAGGAGTCTTTCAGTATATTTCTTCAGCTTGACATACCATTATGAATAATAGTTCAAGAGCCTATTGCAACACTGTTATGTCCCGTGTATATCAAGTAAAATATCCTATTTTTTTATTTGACAATTTGGCCAGGCTACAGAGCTTCTTGTTAAACAAGCTTTTGACAAGTGTTCTTTAAAAAAAATGTCATAAAAGAGTAGGAAATGAAAAATGGAATTTGAAGTAGGAAAGTTATGTTGTTTCTTAGAATAATATCCACTACGGAGACCAATTCTTTGATGCTTTTGAGATGCTCACAAAACCCACGATCCAATACTAGGTTGTATGTCCTTAAGCCTATTGAAATATGCAAATATAAATTTGAATTGGATCATTGCTATGAAAAATTGGAGTTACAACAGAGACAGGGGTTCCTACTCTGTCATCTTCTCTTTATTTATGGTTTTGCCATTATATAAATTAAATCGCATAAATTCCCTGTTTCAGGGGGATCTATGTAATATATTCTAACAATAATAAATGATCCAGTACTAGCTGGCAAATGATATAATTCATGACAGCAGGTTTTTTTAAAAAATGGGGAAAAGTGGTTATGTTTTCTATTTTCACATCACTTACATTTCTGGCTCATTACTATAGACAATCATTCCACTAGAAAGATCACAGATAAAGTTATAAACTTGGAATTGGGAACTTTGAATTCACTATCTAATTCTAATTAAATCTAGTTATTTTAAATCTAATTCTAATGCTATTTCTAATTGCCTAGATAAATTGGCCCATAAGTTGAAAATACACTCCATAAACATCATCTTAGGTGCAGTGTCTACACTGGGGCCTTCCTAATATGTTGAGAGCAACTTTCTTCTTCCCAACTCATAGTTGCTGGGAATTCTGGGAATTGTAGTTCCAGGCCATCTAGAGACTCTCAGGGTATAGAAAGTTCCAGTAAATTATGTTGCCCAGAGATGCTTCTGGCATGAAGATCAGTTGGCGAAATGAACTCCAATGATCAAACTGTTACTAGTGATAACTAATGATGGGAAATTCCCATTTGATGACCAACAATTTGTTTGTTAGTTTAAAGTGGTGCTGTGATTACCAGAATTGTTTATTTCATGGGAAATTGAATTTCTTTTGGCTCAGAAGACATTATGTCTACGAAGTAATTGCGTCACAAAAATTGCCCTCGCATCAGTTTGGTTTCTAGGATTTAGAAGACTGGATTTGTTTATGTTCTTTGCTTAATAAAATATTAGCAAGACAAAAATGAAGAAAAAAAGTAACATGCTAAGGGTAGCCCAATACCTGATTCATTTTTTTCCCTCTGAAAACACAATGCCAGTTCAGTGCCAGTTCTCTACATGGGGCTTCCCTTGAGGTGCACTCAAAAGCTACAGCTAGTCCAAAATGCAGCCACGCGGGTGATTATGGGAGCCACTAGATGCTCCCACATAACACCGATCCTGCGCGAGCTGCATTGGCTTCCTGTGGCCTTTCGGGTGCGCTTCAAGGTTTTGACGACCATCTTTAAAGCACTCCATGGCTCGGGGCCTAGTTATATGCGAGACCGCCTCCTGCCCCATACATCCCTTAGACTGATACGCTCCCACAGAGAGGGCCTCCTCAGGGTGCCGTCGGCCGGACAATGCCGACTGGCGACACCCAGGGGAAGAGCCTTCTCTGTGGCGGGTCCAGCCCTCTGGAATGACCTACCCCCTGAACTACCTACCATCACCGACCTCCGCCTATTCCGCCAATGTCTTAAGACATATTTGTTTCAACAAGCCGGCCTAGCCTAACCTCCCACGGGGACTTTTAGGTAGTTTTAAATTGGGTTTTAAAATTGGGTTTTAGCGCAGGATAGGATTATTTAATAGTTTTTTAAATTATATTTATTGTATTTTGTATGTTTTTAAATTTCCTGTGCGCCGCCCTGGGTCCTCTGTAGAGAAGGGCGGGATATAAATTTAAATAAATAAATAAATAAATAAATAAATAAGTGATTGACCTACAATTCCATTATAATTTTTGGAGGGGAAACCAATAGGTACTAGGTTATGGATCTCATGAAAGCAATTTAACAATGCTCCTGTTTAATTATTTGGACCCTAATGTGATATGATATGCTCAGGTCTAAAACAAACATCCTGCCTCGTGACTTTCACATATGTTAGCTTCCATCATTGCTTGTGGTGGCCATACTGGCTGGCTTCTAGCCAAACATGAGAAATGAATTTGAGAAAAGTCTTTGATTTTCTAATATAAACATTTATGGCCCATTGAGAGATGATATAATCTTTGGTACAAATGGCTGGAATAAAATTATTTTAGCAAAAAATATCTTTCTTTTTCAAAGTGGTGTTTTTCAAAACCCATGCTGTCTATGGATTACTGTAAGTGTTAGAATACAAGACAGCTGGAGGACACCAGATTGTGAAAGACTGTGGTTTTATATGTAGAAATCAAGTGGCATTTTGAACAATCTTTCTCTTTATTTTATGCCCGAGTAACCCTGTTGAAGATTTGGTCTCTTCTACGATTATAAACTCTATCTTATAATTATATAATTATTCAATGGAATCAATGTTCTGTGGATTACGTTCTGTAATGAGAAAGCATCTTTTGACCAGATTAGTGAAATGTAGTTAATGCACCTGTATTAATTAATCTCTATGCATCTGTATCTTCTAATATTGAAAATAGGTAGATGTTAACTGAATTTCTCCATAAAGAGGATTCTTAGTGCCAGGGATGAACTGTATGGAATATGACGTTAGAGGGCAGCATAACACTGCCGTCTATAACCATCTAGTGAGTCTGGCAGAGCATTCACCGGAATCCAGACAGACAGAGCCATTATTCAAAACACACACACACACACACACTCACACACACACACAACTTTAAATCATACATGTTTTGAATATATTGTGTTTATGTAAAAAGTGAAAGTTAAGACTTGAATTGAATGTGTTTCTCTTTACTGCAAAATACAGTATTATTAAAATACAGAAACAAAACCCCACTGGCATCTTTTTTTAAAAAAAAATAGCAATAAGGAAACAGAAACTCTATATGTTTCACTTTCTGCTACATTTAAAAGCTCTGCTTGGATGTAGTATGGAAATATTAACAGGAAATGTTTCCACGGTCCGAAGAAGTAGCCTTGGAAAAAAAAAGATATATTTAACACACACACAGAGCTATTCTCCCCCCCCCCCACACACACACACATATAAGAGGAAAGCAAAATCAGAAGCTCAAGGATGCAGCAGGCAGCCAACAATTTTATCGCAGTTGTAAGGTCTGTTCTTGTATGACAAATCTGAATATAATAATGTAATTTAATATGGAGCACAGCTGGGGGGAAAAAGGCATTAAAACCTGTATCTTTCCTCTCTCTTTCCTGCAACCTTTTTTGGCCCCGAAAGCTGATCTGGCGGTTTGAGGTCCTCTCTGAAAAAATCTTGGGTAGGATTTGAGGGCTGCAGGAGTCAGTAGGATATTGATCTCTCTGTCTCATCAATGGAATCTATTCCATCAATGAAACAATGTGGTGGACTTGCAGTTCGGTCTTTAAATTGGTATATGGCTCGGGGCCTAGTTATATGCGAGACCGCCTCCTGCCCCATACATCCCTTAGACCGATACGCTCCCACAGAGAGGGCCTTCTCAGGGTGCCGTCGGCCGGACAATGCCGACTGGCGACACCCAGGGGAAGAGCCTTCTCTGTGGCGGGCCCAGCCCTTTGGAATGACCTACCCCCTGAATTACGTACCATCACCGACCTCCGCCTCTTCCGCCAATGTCTTAAGACATATTTGTTTCAACAAGCCGGCCTAGCCTAACCTCCCATGGGGACTTTTAGGTAGTTTTAAATTGGGTTTTTAAAATTTGGTTTTAGCGCAGGATAGGTTATTTAATAGTTTTTTTAAATTATATTTATTGTATTTTGTATGTTTTTAAATTTTCCTGTGCGCCGCCCTGGGTCCTTTGTGGAGAAGGGCGGGATATAAATTTAAATAAATAAATAAAAATAAATAAAATAAATAAATAAATCTGAATACATTCTGTCACTTTTTTCTCATGTCTTAAAAAGCATAATAACGCATGCCTCAATAAATAATAATAATAATAATAATAATAATAATAATAATAATTATTATTATTATTATTATTATTATTATTATTATTATTATTATTATTATTATTATTATTATTATTATTATTATTATTTTAATTTATAAAATCGCTCTCTCTCCCCGAAGGGACTCGAGGCAGTGCACAGGGAATTTAAAAATACATACATAAAACCAACAAGCATAAATACAATTAAAATAAATTAAACTAGATCCTGCGCTAAAATCCCAAACTGACTAAAACTGGACCCCAAAAAGTCCCTAATAAAACAATTCGATTACCCCAAGCCGGCCAGGCGGAAGAAATGAGTTTTTAGTTTTTGAATGATTATTTTTGTATAAAGCAATATCATTGCATCTCCATTTCCAAATAAATTACATGAAAATATATTTCACTGAAGCATGTAATTTAAAGGGTAGGTTCAGTATTAGGATATTTATATTATATTTATATTTATTATATTTATACCCCGCCCTTTTCCAAGCGGACCCAGGGCGGCGCACAGGAATGTTAAAATACATACAAAAAACATAATAAAAATTTAAAAAACATATTCTAATAAAAAAACTGTGCTAAAACTGAATTAAAAATCCCAAATTTAAAACTATCTAGGAGTCAGTAATGGAGGTTACGCTAGGCCGGCTAGATGGAATAGGTGTGTCTTCAGACACTTGCGGAAGAGGCGGAGGTCAGAGATGGTGCGGAGTTCAGGGGGTAGGTCATTCCAAAGGGCTGGTCCTGCCACAGAGAAGGCTCTTCCCCTGGCTGTCGCCAGTCGGCATTGTCCAGCCGACGGCACCCTGAGGAGGCCCTCTCTGTGGGAGCGTATCGGTCTGAGGGATGTATGGGGCAGGAGGCAGTCTCGCATGTAACTAGGCCCCGAGCCATGGAGCACTTTAAAGATGGTCGTTAAAACCTTGAAGTGCACCCGAAAGACCACAGGAAGCCAGTGCAGCTTGCGCAAGATAGGTGTTATGTGGGAGTGTCTAGACACTCCCATAATCACCCGCGCGGCTGCGTTCTGGACTAGCTGCAACTTTCGGGTGCACCTCAAGGGGAGCCCCATGTAGAGAGCATTACAGTAGTCGAGTCGAGAGGTGACGAGTGCTTGAGTGACTGTGCGTAAGGCACCCCGGTCCAGTAAGGGGCGCAATTGGCGCATCAGGCATACCTGATGAAATGCCCCCCTGGCCACGGCTGCCACATGATCTTCCATAGACAGCCGGGAGTCCAGGAGAACACCCAAATTGCATGCCCTCTCCACGGGGGCCGGTGTTTCGCCCCCAATGGCCAGAGTTGGAATAATCTGGCTGAACCGGGGCGCCGGAAGCCACAGCCACTCAGTCTTGGACGGGTTGAGCTTGAGTTTGTTACTACCCATCCAGATCCGTACAGCCTCCAAGCACCGGGACATAACCTCAACGGCATCGTTGGGGTGGTCTGGGGTGGATATGTACAACTGAGTATCATCAGCGTACAGATGATATCCCACCCCAAAACCACGGATGATCTCACCCAGCGGCTTCATATATGTGTTGAACAGTAGGGGCGAGAGGACCGACCCCTGAGGAACCCCACATATGAGGGGCCTCGAGGCCGACCTCTGCCCCCCTGCCAACACATATTGCGACCAACCAGAGAGGTAGGACGAGAACCACCGCAAAACGGTGCCTCCCAGCCCCAACCCCCCCAGTCGGCGCAATAGGATACCATGGTCGATGGTATCAAAAGCTGCTGAGAGGTCTAATAGGACTAGGATAGAGGAATATCCTCTATCCCGCGCTCTCCAGAGATCATCAACCAACGCGACCAATGCCGTCTCGGTGCTGTGCCCGGGTCGGAAGCCGGACTGGCGCGGGTCTAGATAATCAACTTCCTCCAAGTGTCGCGGAAACTGTTGAGCCACCACACTCTCAACAACCTTCACTAAAAAGTGGAGGTTGGAGACGGGACGATAGTTCTCTCTAATAATGCTGGATCCAGGGACGGCTTCTTGAGGAGGGGCCTTACTACCGCCTCTTTCAAGACGGTAGGCAAGGACCCCTCACTCAAAGATGCGTTGACAATGCCCTGAAGCCAGCCTCGTGTCGTCTCCCAGGATGCCAGTACAATCCAGGAGGGACACGGGTCCAATAAACATGTGGTAGCCCTAAGTCTCTTTGACAACTTGTCCATATCCTCGGTGATAACAAAATCAAACTCCTCCCAAGATGGTGTCACAAGAACAGCCTCGGCCCGCTCGACTGGGCCACTGTCGATGGAGGGTAGCTCGTTCCGAATCCGAGTGATTTTCTCCTGCAGATAAATCCCAAATTCCTCTGCTCGACCCTGTAAAGGGGCTTCCCGCGGCCTCTGTTGAAGGAGGGCGCGGGTCACCCCAAACAGGGCGGCAGGGCGGTTATCTGCGGATGCAATAAGAGTGGCACAATACTCACGTTTGGCCACTCTTATCGCCACTAAGTAAGTCCTAATATGGTCTCTCACTAGTGTTCGGTCGGCTTCGGAGTGAGAAGATCTCCGTCTACTCTCTAGGCGTCTCTTGTGGCGCTTCATCTCCCTAAGCCCCTCGGTAAACCAAGGAGCCCAGGTGGTTTGTCGCCGCAAGAGAGGCCGCAAGAGCGCGACTCGGTCCAAGGCCCCCGTGGCCGCACTTAACCATGCGGCCACTAGGTCCTCAGTTGAGTCATGGGGTAAGTCCACAGGAATTGGCCCAAGCTCCCTTTGGAACCTTATCGGGTCCATCAGGAGCCTGGGGCGGAACCATATAGGAATGTCCGGTTCCGCCTCCCCACAGTGAGGTGCGGCGATCGTAAAGTTTTTGTGGATCTTATTGTGGATCTTAGGTCAACTGTTTGAAAAGAGTGCTTTCAATAAAACCCACAATGAGTTCAACTGTAGCTGCTGAGCAGCATTTCTCAATTTTGAAGAAGTGTGGATTCTTCACCTGGAGCTGGAGAATTCTGGGAGTTGAAGGCTAGAATTGCATAATAATTGAGCTAAATAATTGAGCACAATATTGAAGATAGGGTTGGAGGATGTATTTTTTATTCTTCTTTTGCTGATATAATAACAAGTAATATGATTTCCTAATTGTCTAAGAATTATAGATTTTCAGAGAGAAAAGTTCTTTCCCCCCTACCATATGGTATGCTGATAAATGTTTAAGAATTGGTCCTGTGTTATAGAATTTCCTGATTGAGCAGGGGGTTGGACTAGAAGGTCTCCAAGATGCCTTCCAAAGCTTTTATTCTGTTGTTGCTACCCTGCCACTAGCTGCAGAACAGCTGATCAATGTGTTGACATAGTGGCGGTCAAATGCCAGGGAAATCAAGAGATCCCAGTTGAGATATAAAAATTGATTACAGGTTTAAGTTCTTTATAAGAATCTGAACTACTAATGGTCAAAGCAGTTTGGTGGTAGATAAGGAATTCACAGACTTACATGTCTTGTGGAAATGAAAGGACCCATGACTTATGATGCATTTGAACCCTCCCTCAGACTCAGCCTGGTCATCTCATATAGTGGTTCAGCTCTGCTCTCAACTAATTTGCAAAATTTCAGCAAATTTCTAAATCGGTTTCTTGTGAGCTTATGAACATAAAACTTTTGTTCACACAGGGAGTACTTTTGAGCTAATCCATACACAAATTATTAGGACTGTAGAGACGCATCTGTGCAACCTAGGTCAGGAAAACACATAAAATGATGCTTCAGGTTCAGAACTTGCCATTTCACAACAGGTTCTGTAAGTGAGGCAATTGCGTCAGAGGGTCAGGATATAATTAAAATCACGTACAGTTTCAGAAGAGAGCTTCATCTGTTGTCCTGTTTATGTTTACTTTTTTGGCATCAGTGCTGGAATGAGTAACCTCATAGATTACACAAAATGTAATTTAGCAACATGATGTTGGCACACTATACCAGGCCAAAAAAAAAAAAAGATAGCCCATTAGATTCCACCCACCTCCTTCTCTCTCCAGTAAATGTGAGCCATTCCATAGAACCCAAATCCCACCTGGTTTTCAGTGCATGGTTATGTTCCATACTGTTGGCCATATCAAAAGAATGGTATGCCAGTAATTCCCTACTTCAAAACCCTTGATTGGTTCCATCTTTGCTGTAATTTAACAGAGTTCTTTCTACTATTTTAATTCTATTATTAACCATTTCTTCCATACTAAAAATCATTTATCTGCATGACATTCCTCCCACCCCACTATCATGAACTAAATTTATCTACTGATGGATAATGAAATTGCCTTTTTTTGTAATATTAGGGTCTTTTGCTGTTTCCCTGATTACCTCTCCTAGGCTAGGAGAGGAAAGACAGAAGGGGGTGCAACATTGCATCCTGCATATCATATTTCCTGGAATGGGATTTATACCCTAGCTATTATGTGAGTCAGTGTGCTTCTTTTGAGATATCCAGTTGATATCTTTTTGGATATACAGTATAACTACAGTTACTGTAAATTACAGTGTACCTTCTGTATTTTTAAAATCTATTGTTATATGTGGCCATTTAATTCATGCTGTTTCCCCCAGCACTCTATTTCTTCTATTTCAGAGGCTCTCATTTACCTATTTTAACTTTAGGATTTGCTTATTATTCTCTGTAATATATTTTTTATTATTATTTTTAAATTATACATTTATATCGTGTGTGAAAAGAGTTGGTTCTGGGTATTATTCACATTAATCCAATTCACCATAACAATATTAGTAATCTCTATCACATTTCTCAAATCTAAATAATCCTTATTATATTATTCAAACATATATATTCAAAAAAATGCCTAACTCCTCATCTTTATTTTTACCTTCATCTATATCTTTCTTGTTCTATCCAAGCATTTCTCTATTATATATGAACAAATTTAACTAAGTTTTATATTGATCCAGTTTACACTAACATAGTTAATAATCTCTATCATATTTATCAAGTTTATATAATCCTCATTATATTATTTATACATCTCCTCTTTAGTACTTCAATTCTTATCCATTTTTCCATTTTAATCCAAATCCCACAATAATTTGTTTGTTATTGTTTTGATATGCAAGTTATTATAATCAGTTCTCATTAGTCTTTTTCCTATGACCACTGGGAACCTTTGTCATATTGACTTTTCCAAATAAATCTAAGAACATCCAGATATGGTACCCAAGGAATAGAAATTATTTTCTTTGATCATCTTCAGCATTCATCAAAGCTATATCCAATGTGTATTTACCTGGATGTAAGTCAGTTTTATTTTGAAAATATAAATTTAGGATTATGCTACATAAATCAGTTTTAATCATTTTTTCTGCCTCCTCAGAAGCAAGTCATGTTTAGTCTCAGATATTTGAATCAAGGATAATTTGAAGGTTGTTAGATTATAATTGCTATTGCTATTATTATCGCCACCACCATGATGATGCCTTTTCTTTATGAAAAAAAAATTGCTTCATTTTTCGAAAGCTTCATCCAAGTTGAGCTCAGTACCTGATAATTTCCATGGACACTTTTATGTATAGGGGAGATGGAGATGGCAACAGCATAGACTAAGCGCAAATTCTAAATCTTTGTCAGGGATTTCATAAACCCTTCCCCAAAAGCAAGACTCTACATTTCTGTCCAGCTCAACTACATACACATGAATTTGTCTGTGATGATTGTATCAAGTTGTGGAATATGCTCAGTAAAATGGGAATACCAGAACATCTTATTTTCCTTGTTGGAAACTTATATACAGGTCAGGAAGCCACAGTCCAGACAGAAAGGGATAAAACAGGCATGGCTCTAGGCTAGCAAAGGAGTGGATCCAGACTGTATATTCTCCCCATAGTTATTCAATCTATATGCAGAATATACTTTCTCTTTATTTTATACCTAAGCAACCCTGTTGAAGATTTGGTCTTTGCTATAATTCTGTCTTTATATAATTATTCAATGGAATCAATGTTCTGTGGATTACGTTCTGTAATGAGAAAGCATCTTTTGACCAGATTAGTGAAATGTAGTTAATGTACCTATATTAATCTTTATGCATCTGTATCTTCTAATATTGAAAAGAGATAGATGTTGACTGAATTTCTCCATATATCAAGCTTAGAAGCCATCTAGTCTAATGCCTTGGTAAGGCCATATTTGGAATACTGAATTCAGTTTTGGTCGCCACGATGTAAAAAAGAGGTGGAGACGCTAGAAAGAGTGGGGAGAAGAGCAACAAAGATAATTAGGGAACTGGAGGCTAAAACATATGAGGAATGGTTGCAGGAACTGGGTATGTCTAGTTTAATGAAAAGAAGGACTAGGGGAGTCATGATAGCAGTCTTCCAATATCTCAAGGGTTGCCACAAAGAAGAGGGAGTCAAACTATTCTCCAAAGCACCTTAGGGCAGAAAAAGAAGCAATGGATGGAAACTAATCAAGGAGAGAAACAACTTAGAACTGAGGAGAAATTTCCTGACAGTTAGAATAATTAACCAGTAGAACAGCTTGTCTCCAGAAGTTGTGAATGCCCCAACACTGGAAGTCTTTAAGAAGATGTTGGCTAGCCATTTGTCTGAAATGGTATAGGGTTTCCTGCCTAGGCAGGGGTTTGGACTAGAAGACCTCCAAGGTCCCTTCTAACTCTGCTATTGTATTGTATTGTATAGTCCAAACCCCATCGGCTACAAATACCTTTATTCAAGTCTCAACATGCATATTTCACTACAACCAGGCTGTGCTACCTTTGGCCTCATCTGATACTTTGTCACTTTACATTTTGGTCACACCAAATCATTTGAGGAATTCCCTTTGTCTAACATACATTGAAAAATAGGCTCATTTCTATCCTAAGAAGACAAATGTTTGGACTATAAGATGCTCTGGACCATAAGATGCACCAACCTTTGGGGAGGAAAATAAGGAGGGGGGAATCTGCCTCTGTTTCCCAGCAATTTGCCTCCTTGCTGCAAGCAGCAAACAGCCTGCTTAGCTTCAGCACAACCTAATTTAGCATGAGCAGCTGATTGGTGGTTGGATCTGCATCCTGGAATACCACTGATCAGCTGTTCCAGGCTGCGGGGATCACCATCAACCATTGCCGCCATCACCGCTGCCACATATCACTGCCTCCATGTGCCCTTATTTTGGCCTCTGTGAATCCCATTTTTCAGGCTGTTACAGGTGGCGGGAATAGTGGCAGCCTGTCGCCTGAAATGGGCCCAAAACGGGATTTGCGGAGGCCGAAAATGGGCCGCGCAAAGGCGGCGATAGGTGGCAGCGGTGATGGGTGGTGGCAATCCCCGCAGCCTGGAACAGCTGATTGGTGGCATTCCGGGAGGTAGATCTAATTGCCAATCAGCTGCTCATCCTAAATCAGGCTGTGCTGAAGCTGAGTAGACTGTTTGCTGCAAGGAGGCAAACTGCTGGGAGGCAGAGGCCAAAGGGTGGGAGTCAGTGGGTGAGCGGGGCTTTCAAAACATTTGCTCTATAAGACGCACATACATTTCCACCCACTTTGGGGGAGGGGTAAGTGCATCATAAAGTCTGAAAAAACCGTTAGCATGATCTGGCAAAAGGTGACTTTTCTGTTTTAACAATATATCCCCTCAATCTTAATTAAACTTTGGCTGAAGTTAAACAGAATATTTGAAAGGCAGACATTCAAACTAATAGAGATTTTTCATCTGTGCTATTCTGTCCCTCCTTAGATATTTATTTAATATCTTATATATCCTTACACAGTATACTTTTCTTCCTGCCCTGATTTGATGTGTTACCCATTAGGGGGACAACGGATAAATATACTAGTCTCACCTATTAAAACCACACTAGTATATACTCTGATACAGCAAAACTGATGCTAATGTCAGTATTGAATATGGTGTCAAAGACTTCATTGTATGCTAAAGATCTCATATTACCAATTCTGAGAAAATTCAGTCGTTCCTGTGATGAAGAGATGGGCACTCTTCTTTTATCTGACCAATTTTGAGATACCCCCAAGACAGTTGAAAAACTTCTTACATTATTAACTGTTTCAGGGTTGTATTTTGTTTGTTTCGTTATTTATCTGTAGCGAGTGGTGCAGTGGCCTCGAGGTGGAGCTCTTGCCTCACAATCAGGAGGCTGTGAGTTCAATCCTAGGTAGAGACAGGCATTTCTTTCTCTGGGCATGATGAGAATATATCTGCTGAATACAACTCTGCATTGGCGACAGGAAGGGCAGCCAGCCAGTAAACACTCAGCTCCAATCAGTTGCCCAGATTCCACTCCCCAAGGAATTATGGGGTCATTAAATGAAGATTATTATTTATCTGTAGTATTCGGCAGATGTTATTATCTTGTTTACTATAAACAAAGCTGAAAACAATAGAGATTCTGTCCTCCTGTGGCACTTTACCTTCATACACCTCACCAGCATATCCCTTTCATGTTTTAACTATAGAATATCTTACAATGTCCAATTTTCAATCATCAAATCCACCACTATGAAATCCCTCTTAATTCGGAAATGCATAATTAACGGCAAGATTATGAGTTCATCACTGTGAGATCATATCCTAATTTTCAACATATTCTTTTTCTCCCCCAGGAATCCCAACTTCGTTGTAGATGTGTTATCTATAGGACATATTAACTTCCCCACGGTGATAAGTTTAGGAAGTTTTTTTGTATATTCCTAAATATCCTTTCAGTTTTGCCATCACATAAATTATTTGGATGGAACACACAGTTTCAACATCTGCTGAAATCAAACACTCCTTTTTCTTGAACTTTGGAATGTAAATTTTGATTGATAACATTTGAGGTGGTTTTGTTTGCCATTCAACCAAAAGAGACACAAAAGAGACATTTTCTAAAACTGTGGTAGTTTAAGCCTGTGGGGCCATACTCACTCATTTGGGGGTACACTTCAGTGGTGGGTTTCAATTTTTTTTAGAACCCACTCTGTAGGTGTGGCCTATTTTGTGGGCATGCCTTGGCAGTCATGTGACAAGGTGAGAGTGACCAACTTGTAAAATGTGGTGAAACTCATTTAACAACGCTCTTGCTTAGCGACCAAAATTTTGAGCTCAATTGTGATGATAAATTCTTTCTTTCTTTCTTTCTTTCTTTCTTTCTTTCTTTCTTTCTTTCTTTCTTTCTTTCTTTCTTTCTTTCTTTCTTTCTTTCTTTCTTTCTTTCTTTCTTTCTTTCTTTCTTTCTTTCTTTCTTTCTTTCTTTCTTTCTTTCTTTCTTTCTTTCTTTCTTTCTTTCTTTCTTTCTTTCTTTCTTTCTTTCTTTCTTTCTTTCTTTCTTTCCTTCCTTCCTTCCTTTCTTACTTTCTGCCTTCCTTTCCTTCCCATTGGGTTACTGGCAGCGGCAGGCCAGACTTACTTCTGGGTCCGCTGGTGGAACCCCCTCTCACCGGCTCTCTAAATTTCACCATCCGGTTCTTGCGAGTAGGTGCGAGCCTGCAGAAACCCACCACTGGTACACTTATACTAGATTGCACTGTACCATTTTTGGTCACTTTTCAGAACACATTCTTATTTTTATGTTTTCTAATATTGTACAGGAGAGTTGCAATACATAATTTTTAAGGAGTGGATTTTAAATAGCATGGAAGTCATCACTTTTGTTATTATTTAATAAATAATGGTGATCTTTAGATTGAGATCTTGAAAATATAAAAATGTAAACTGTTAACATTTGGTACAAAGTAGTTCAATTTTCCTATTTATTTGTTTTTTTGTAAAAGGTAGTTCAAACAAATAATTTTTCAAGAGCTATAATTGATTTATATTGTTTTACATCTGTCTTTTCAAAACAACAGAAAATGTCTCTAGATATGGAAAGCGGAGTGTGTGTGTGTGTGTGTGTGTGTGTGTGTGTGTGCTATTTTGCTTTCATAATAAACTCCCGAGTTTAAATTAAATATATGAACTGTCACAATACATTGTACATAGCAAAAAAGCTCAACATATTTAAAGATTGTTGAATCAGTATTAATATAGCAGTAAATTCTGGGAAAAATTGTTTCTCCTAATATAGAAAAACAGGAATCCAAGTCTCAGAGGAAACATTAATGCCCACTTAAGTGGTGTTAGCCTTTCATAAGCAGCAAATCTCATTTTTCTCTGGGGAAGCCTGCTGGAAACTAAGATAACCTACACTTACCCTTGCTAATTCAGAGGCTCTATAAAACTCTACAGCTGTAGCTGTCAAACAAATATTTAAATAAACTGAGTAGTGAAAATGCCTTATGTTCATTTAAACAACTGAAGGGTCCAATCATTTGGATATCAACAATTATTGTGTTGGTATTTCCATCTTAAAAGAGAATCCCTGTGAGAGCAAAAATTGCCACTCATTAGCAATCCAAAATTATATATGTTAAAAAAGACAATTAGCTGTTTGACGGCTTTGCTGATAAAACCAGTTGTAAATACAAATGAAATGCAAGAAATTTGGTAGCAGTACTTACAGTTTTATGTTATTTGTTTCTTTCAACTTTGACTTTAGGTAAAAAGACATTCACTGAGTTGAAGCCTGCAAATGTTGGAATAAGGGCAGATGTTTTAAATTATTTCCGCACTAAAAAGATATAATTATAAGCAGCTGTTAGTTTTACATAATCCTGAATGATAACTTCTTAAGAACGCAAATGAAATATTAAATATAATGGATATGATATAGAAAGTATCTTATGCAGTATAAGTCACACAACTAACTGTACCTGATCTGAATGAAGATATTGTTTACCCCATGTTTATAGGTGCATAGAAAAGTGTTCCTCGTTTTTCTCATCCATTTAGATGAAGTCTTATTAAAACTATCTTGTAGACCAGTGGTAGTCAACCTGGCCCCTACCCCCCACTAGTGGGCGTTCCAGCTTTCATGGTGGGCGGTAGGGGTTTTGTCTGATACTGAAGCACTTTCCTTTTTTAAAATTTAATTGACTTCCATACTTTATAAATCACTATTACTGTGGAACCAGTGGGCGATTAGAAAATTTTACTACTAACAGACATATAAAAGTGGGTGGTAGGTATCAAAAGGTTGACTACCCCTGTTGTAGACAAACATTACTTGAATTGCAATAATTGCCCCTAATGTATAAAAGGTCAAATTCTATGTTTGAGTCCCCGTGGGGAGAGGGAGCGGTTCTACAAATTAAATTTGAATTGAATTGAATTTGAATGTTTCATGTATCAAGGTCACTATGAGCCATTTTGTCACAAGGTCCAGATGGTGAATTATGAAATTAATTGTTCTCACTTAGGTCTCCCAAGATCATAAAGCAGACTCCTCATCCTGATAATACCTCTTTTATTTAGGTTATAGGGAATTCCTCTCCAGCAAAGTCCCACCAAACAGTCTCTCATGAGATTTCAAACCTTTATCAGGCTTGGAGAGTTGCCAGGCCGATATCTTCCAAATGCCACACTGTAGCAGCACTTACTTGGCAAGAAGTCAGAAACAGATCTTCACCCTAATGAACTGAACTAATTGTCTCCTGAAAACTCCCCTCCCCTTACATTTCTCTGTATTCTCTATAGAAGGGCCCATTCACTGTCTACCTGTGCCTTTACTCCTGAGTTGGCCTTTGTTTCTTAGCTGTTCCCTTCTCCTGGCAGCTCTGCAGTCGCACATCAGGAAAAGGCTCTAGCTGTTCTTCTGCCCCACTAATATCCGACTCTGAAGGCAGCTGATAACTGTTGGATGGCCCTGGCCCCATCTCTGCGCCCAACACAGAGCACTCATCAGGGCCTTTCCCAGACTCCAGGACTGGCCCATGTTCCTCCCCAACCTCCACACTGTCTGAATCTGCCACCAGTTCTGCTGGCCGCTGGTGGGCCACAACATCAATCTGTTTTTTCCAAGTTTATGAATGGTGATGTTGACCATGAAAGAAAAATTCAATGACTGCTAGTAACCTTAATATGGTATATCTCAACTATTTCAGAAACTGAAACAGAAAAGATGGCATTTAATTTTGTTGTATGAGGTTCAATGACAGTAAACTAAACTAAGCTAAATTAAACTGCTTTTGTACATATAACAAAACATTAAAAAATACAAAGTAAAGAACTACACCAAAGCCAGATATTCCCCCAAAAGAAATGGGAATGTGGCCAAGAGAACAATTTAATATATGAAATTGGAAACCACTACACCAACTACAATTTTCCTAACTTTCCACCTTTAGTATATATTGAACTGCCATAATTCCAAATAATATGTTGTTTGGCCATCCCAGGGTGAGCAGGGAACATCAAGCTGGGAATGTGACATGATCTATCTGTAATTTACAGGAGTTCTCAATATTATCATCCGTAGAAGCGATATAATTATTTGCGAAATGATATGTATGCACTCATCCACTTGCCTGGTAAAGAGTAGCTCACTTCTACAGAAATAGTTTAATGGTTTAAGATACCTTAAGAAACTATGGTAGCATTTCAAGATCCAGAGATTTAGACTTTGCCTATTATCATTTGTAATTTATATGCTAATGCTCATTTATGTGCACATAGATCTATCATCTATCATCCCTCTTTATATGACACAGTTAACTGTTGGTTTTTCATTGTAATAAAGGTTGGAAATTTTACTGCATGGCCGTTTATCATTGCCAGCTGGCAAGAAACTCCAACCACAAATAACTGGTCTCTATTGCCAACTATAATCTAAGAACCTTTGGATTAAAAATATTAAATTATACCCTTGTTCTAAATGTCTTTATTTGGAGGTAAAATCTCATTCTTTTATTCAACTCAATCTTAATTTTAGAAATTTCCCTTTAAGATCCCTTTCTATGAGATAATATGCTTCATGTCCATCACAAATTCATAATATCTTATGAGAATGTATGTTTGGGAATGTATATACGAGAAAGAAAAATAAAACTTAAAAAAAAATTCAATATCTCTGAGTAAAGGACTTTGTGAAGTTAAAAATGACACTGTTTTATAAAACCCCAAGATTTTAGAAAATCAATTAGAATTGTGCCAATAATAACACAATTGATCAATCCCTTAAAAGTCAGGCAATTAAATTAAGGATCTGTACTTGTGAAAGATAGATCCTAAGGTGAAAATCATAGGCATGCCAATTTAATCTTCAGCTCAAATAAATGTAGCAGAAAAATATATATTTTAGGTCCAAAAGTTGATCTGTTTCCTATTCCAATAGTGAATGAAGTTATTTTAGAAAAAGTCTCAGGGTTTCTCAGATGCTACATCTGGCTTGTTTTGTAAGTGACCACGACTAGGTCAATGTATTATCTATTAAAAAATGGCCAAGAATACTACCATGCTGATTTTATTTATTTAAGGATTATTTCCACTGCCTTACTGCTACATTTTGGAATTTTTTGAATCTTTAGTCAAAAATATACCTCTCCTACAGATAATTCTTTTTACTGACTTCACAAGCATTTTGCACACAATCTGCATTATTTCACTGTACTGGATTTACAATGTATGTTGTATTACAAATGTTTTACAATGTACACTGCGTGAACGAATAACTGAGATAATAATACAAGACTTGTAGTGTTGGGGCATTCACAACTTCTGGAGGCAAGCTGTTCCACTGATTAATTGTTCTAACTGTCAGGAAATTTCTCCTCAGTTCTAAGTTGCTTCTGTCCTTGATTAGTTTCCACCCATTGCTTCTTGTTCTGCTCTCAGGTGCTTTGGAGAATAGTTTGACTCCCTCTTCTTTGTGGCACCCTCTGAGATATCGGAACACTGCTATCATGTCTCCCCTAGTCCTTCTTTGCATTAAACTAGACATACCCAGTTCCTGAAACCGTTCTTCATATGTTTTAGTCTCCAGTCCCCTAACCATCTTTGTTGTTCTTCTCTGCATTTTTTCTCCGCACTCTTTCTAATAAACCAGATGTAAATTTAAAGCAGAAATAATTAAAATAAATAAGAAGAAAACTATCCTTAGCAAATAATTTAAATTATTTGAAGTATCATGTTATTATATATTTATGCATTGTATTTCAACTTTCCTCCATAAATAGGGCATAATATACCATTCTCTCTCCTTATCTCTTTTACCTTCCTTTTGGCTAAAGCTACTATAAAACAAGTGGTTTCTGACTGAATGGGCTATCAACTTGGGTTTAGTCTGACACTAAACTTATAACAAACAGATTTCAGGTGATTCAGTAAGGATTGTCATGGTTGTCACAGAAGAATGCTAAGGATGCATTTCAAAGTTGACTGTGATAAAAAGGATCAGACAGGCTTTCCCTCACAAATCTGTGTAATGCTATTTCCAGAATTTATGGTGCGATAATGTAAGCTATGGGCATAGATGTGAATAATGAGAGCAGAGCTTGGCAGGTTTTGCATTCTAACAGGAATCGTAAATAATGTTCCTCTAACCTCGATGAAAGGAAGGAGTTGGGAAAATATATTTCTTTTGGGCCTAGAGGTTGAAGGAACATCAGTAGAGCTACCTCAAGCTAGATGTCATTGACTGCTAGTACTTAGCTGCTCATTGGATTCTGATCATAGAAATTTCCCTCTAGTAAGTGGAGCAACTTGGATCATTTTTGTAGGTGAGAAGTTGACAGCATATAGTCCTCCTTATTTTGACAGGTTTTCAGCTTCTGTAGGTCAGTAGGACTAGAACTGGTAAATGGAAAAAATCAAAGTACCTGCCATATTTCAGTTGATTTGGACTGTATCAAAGTCTGTTGTTGGGCTAAAATCTATAGGGGGTTTTTTTTACATTCTTGTGCTCATAAAAGGATATAGATTTTATTTTTTCTCTTTCACATGGGAGAAAAAAGAACTTAAATGTTTGCAAGGTTCAGATATGACAAGGAGCAAGGTAGGAAAATAGCCAAGGGAGGAATATTTATTTGACTTGTCCATTCATCTTGTTTCTTTAATTTTGGTAAGACTGCACCAGCTTTCAGCATTTTCTGGAAATGATCAGGTAACCATGCAATATTTCAAGGTCACGTGACCAATATTATATTTTGATCAAGCTATAAGGAGATTCCCCAATGATGCTGAAAATAAGCACACCAGAGCACATCAAAGCTAAAGATAGAAAAAGACCAAAGAGAAGGAACGAGGACAGATGTATATACAGTTTACCAATTACTATAAAGTTGTCAACTTCCTCACTCTCCAGGTTCCCTACTGAGAATGATCACAACCATTTCAGTCCCCTCCCCACATATTTCAGTTGCCACTACTCTTCCTGAATGGACTGAATTAAAAAAAGGGGGGGGGGAGAGATTGACTGAGTACTGACCAAGCTTTTCATTGTTGTGAACAATGTTATGCCATTCTTGACAGGGTAAGAATGCATGTCTTATGTTTCTGCAACCTCTGAATCTCACAACTTCCAGTAGCATCACTTTGATCCTTGCCAATCTACATTGCAGGCAAACAGATTGCAAATTCAGAACAAATCACAATGTTAGGTTCAGGAAGTGCCAAGGCTGAAAATTAAAGGGATTTTGGAGTGGGGGTAGTTTCTTTGCCTTTTGTCAGGTTCATTTTTTTAAAAATCAGAATACAACAGACATCAAATAAAATGGATGGCTCTGTTCTGATTTCATCCAGCAAAAGGGGAACATGTATAGACTAACGTGTGAAAATGAAGTAGATTGGCATCCAGTGAAATTCATGGAACAGAGAGGCACAATATGGCCATTCCAGGTATCCCAAATGTTGCCCTCACTGCCGTATGTTGCTGCCAGTTGCTCTGACACAAATGAGCTCAGAAACTCTGACAGAGAACTAGTAGCTGCCCTTCTTGACTCTCAGAATGCCTGTATGAAACATAGTTATCATGAAATCAGCCTGTGATTCTGACTTTAACCATTGCTGATTATCTTGTGTTCACAGCAGTCCTTCATTGCCCCCAGGCCCTTCTGTCTTCCTGCAACATTCCATTTAGCTATACCTGTCTCCTATCCTGGTCAGAAGCCATGAAGGATACACTCATTGTGTTGCTCCTAAATTCTCTCTTTCTCTTCCTCCAGCCCTATATCACTGACCCTTCTGGCTCATGATTTCCTTGTTCAGCTAGCTGTATGAGTCAATTATGGCACTAGGTATAAAATTAGTTCTTAAACATCCTTGATGACACTATTCCCTGACACCAGTTGAATGCAAGCTCACCATGCTTTGTTGTTGAACAAAGAATAGAGGAATGGCGCTATGATGAAACACAACTGCTCTTGACTGACACAGGAACAACTTTGCATGAATAAATTAGGTCCCTCCAAAATAACAAGTGTGAATCTTTTGTGTGTTGCAACTTTAAGATTAACAACTCTATTTTGAAGCCCAATTGCAACTGATGGATTCAAAATGACCTTTGAACAGTGTTAATTTTAATAAGGAATAACGATCTTTAAAATCTAGCCTTTGATTTATTTTTTTGGAAATCTAGCAAATTCCATTTTAGACATCAGACTTAATATACACATGGGAAAATTAGTTACTTTTTAGTAAGATCTCTTTGCTGTTGGATGCAGCAGGGGGCAGGATTTTTCTACATTATGAAAACACCACCAGTGTCAACTCATTTGTAACTGTGATTTTTTTTTGTTTTTTTTAAAGTGAGATTTACAGTACAACAATACCAGTGTTTATTGTTACATTTCCTTATTGCTGTGTTCCTTGCATTTTTCTCCATGAAAGAACAGATAAAATGTAATATCAAGCAGATAACTAACACCAAACTTCCCAGGAGTAGTCTCTAATCTTGTTTAAATAGAAATATATAAACAGTTTGTTGATAACACTCTAGGAAATATAACTTCCTGAGGGTCTGGAAAAGAAGGTTCAAGATGTATTTTGCAAGTATGACCAAGGCCTTGCATATTTTCCATCTGCTGTAGTGTGAAGCGGTTTGCAGCAGAATGTAGCTTGGATTTTATATATAAAGTGTAAGGTATAGAGATTTGCAAGAAAATGAATGGTAATCACTATATTTTTATTGTTCTATGTTTAAACTGTTGCAAGGATACATTGCCAATAAAATACAAATACAATAATGGAAAAGGGATAGTCTGATTAACAGGGTACCTTTTAAATGTGCTGTCTCTAACTACCAGTCATGCTGCCTGGATGAGATGGGTTTGTAGTCCAGCATGGAAGGTTGTTGGGGGGGGAAAAGCATCTTATATAATATACTCCAAAAGAACAGTTTTTATGCATTTATGCAAAATTAAACATAACTGGGAGTGGGGGAGTTGAGTATGCCTTGATCAATTTACTAGAAAAATAGAAGCGCCAGGGTTTTTTTCACCTGGCATCTCACTCATTTCTATCTCCCCCCTCTCTCTCCCTCCTCTCTCTTCCCCCTCCCTCCCTCCTCTCTCTGTGTGTCTCTCTCTCTCTGACTCTAGTATGAAGAAGGAAAAAAGCGAAGAAAGCCCAATTACAGCAGCGTTGACCTCTCTGAAGTTGAATGGGAAGACAGAGATGATGTGGTAAGTGATAGTTCAGTTACTGCTTGACAGAAAAGTCAGCTGCACTCACTACCAGCCTGACTGAATAGCAGGAAGAGAAGAAAGGAAAATGATAAGCCACCTTTCTTTTTTTAAAAAGGGGGTACTTTTTATTTTTATCTCATTTGCGATATCCCCTTCGCAACAAATATGTTTTGGTTATACTTGACTGATGTAATGGGTGTTTCCATGATGCTTCAGTTGTGTTTTTAATTTGTGTTCATGTGTCTATATATACGTGTGAGTGTGTTGTTATTACTTTACTTGTTGCATTTACCAGCCCGTCTTCCTCTGGTAGTTCAAAGCAGCGGAAGGGGGAAAGGTCTCCTTTCATTTCATTCCTACGTAACTCTATTAACTTGAGCTGTAACATTAAGAGAAAGGGGGATCTTCAGTGCAACTAATGGAAGAGAGTGTAACAGGATCAGAGACTTTCTGTAGCAATATAGTTCATGAGTTTTCAGGTCTACTATGCAGGGCCACACTTGTTTTTAACTGCGTACTCTGCTAGCAAAATCAGTAAATCACTACGAATGTTCAGTAGATAAATAAAATCTCTTTTTTTCCTCACTTTCTCTTTTCAATATATGCTATAAGAATCCTCTTACATCATTCATTATCCTCAAGTCAACTTTTTGTGAGCAGCACATGCAGAAAACAGTGCTTTCCTAGAGGTATTGATCAAAAGGCCATTGCCTTTGATCGGGGAGGCATATGGAATCCTTCCTGCTTTTCACTTCTTAAGTTCATCTGATGTCTTTTCAAGTCCCCTAAGTTGGTGATCCTCATGGCAGCACATTTGCATAATGTAACTTTATCCTATGACTGTGATGGCGAACCTATGGCACGGGTGCCACAGATGGCATGCGGAACTATTTCTTAGGGCACGCAAGGCGTTGCCCTGTCGGCTCCAGTGTGCATGTGTGCTCTGGCCAGCTGATTTAGGCCTTCTTATGAGGCCATTTTTCGCCCTCTGGAGGCTTCAGGGAAGCTCCTAGAAAGCCTCTGAAGCCTGGGGAGGGCAAAAAAAGCACACCAAAAGCAGGGGGTCGCGCACGTCGCATTAGGGTGTGGCATGCCAATCCACAACCCCCCCTGTGCTCCCCCCGTTTTTGGCACGTGAAGGTTAGCCATCACTATGACAGGACCTATGACATGGAACCAATGGCAAGAAGCATTTTCTTTTATTGATTCCTAACGTCCACCATTTAAAGCCCAACTTCTACTATCATGGAAGGGAAATGGCTTCTTTCTTCCTATTTTCATTCCTGGCTTTCAGTCCTAGGATGGAAGTGGCCCAAGCCTAGGAAGCAGATTTTTACTAGATTGGTGTAGTCCCAGTCAACTCAAGGACTGCACTAGGCTTGAATGGCCTGTGGAGAGCTACCATTCAGGGCCCATTGGGGAAGGAGATCTCAGGAGTTCCAAAGGGATGAAACAGTGGCCATGAATATGTGCAAACGGAGAAAAAAAGGGGCCAAGAGAAAGTCCAAACATTGATTCCATAGAAACAATGATAGATCTCATATATGCCTGGAACTACTAATACTGATACATTGTACAGGTAGCTAGGGTTGTTTTTCAATATGGGGGAAAAAGGGAATGAATGTTCTAAAGTAAATGTGGGACAGATGTATTGTTTTATGATATACACTGCCCAGAGTTCCTTATTGAGATGGGCAGGTGTAGAAAATATTAAATGAATGAATGAGTGAATGAATGAATAAATGAATGAATGAATGAATGAATGAATGAATGAATGAATGAATGAATGAATGAATATAGAAAGTTAACTGCATGGCTTACATCATTTTCTGTTGCAATCCCACAGCATTCTTGGAGGCTTTAACTAACCATTATAACAGCTAAGAGTACAATATAAATGATACAAGCCATAACCATAACCATAACCTTAACCTAAAAACAACACAAAGCAATCCAAATCCTATTTATTTATTTATTACATTTATGTATGTGTACACATACATTTATGTATGTGTAATTCCTACACAATGGTTTCCTACACAATGGTGGTTTTACAGAATATGAAAACCATTAAAATATCCACTGTACCATACAAATAATTTAATAAATCCACCTTTAAATTTTTTTTAAAATCCAAGTGACAATCCTTACAGGTTCCCTGGAAGATTTCCATCTTCCAGCTGCTTTCAGAAGATCACCAAGGTCAGAATTGACCTTAGCCCCAGTGGGAGGCATTCCAGAGAGTCAGCTTTCCTAATAATAATATTTAATTTATAATAATATTTAATTTTGTATACCGCGTCCTCTCCCCAAGGGGACTCGGAGCGGTATTCTTCTTAATAAGAAATAGCAGTCCCTTGAAGCCCACACCTTCTTTAAATGGAGAATCTTCTCCCATCTAAACTGAATTGGCTAGGTCAATTCTAAGGGAGGAACATGGTTCTTCCAAAATGAGGGTAGTGCTGCCATGGTTAGATGAATGTAGGTGAGATGAGTAAGAAGCAAAAGAGTAAAAAGCCATATGGATTCCAAAACTCCTTTGCTTGGGTCTCTTTAGTAACATTCAGATCAGAAGTGGGTTGCAGGTGTACCGGAGCCTACCCAGAGCACTGGGTACCATTCTGGTACAGTGCGCTGGAGGGCCCGCCCGCCTACCCGAGCTCCTTATCATGTTTTAAAGCTGTCGGCACTTCTGCGCATGCACATGGCACATACAGCGCCTGTGCAACGCTCCACCAAGCAGCTGGAGTGTCACAGAGGCTTGCAAAAGCATAGTTTGCAGGTAGAATGCATGTGCACGCTGTGTGCGTGTATGTAGGTGACGCCGGGATCTGGAACCCACCACTGATTCAGATTTTAGATCAAATAACGGCAGCACTGCAGCAAAAATCTCTACCATTTGTTGCCAAGACAGTTCTATCTCTTTTATGCTATATTCTGAAATACCAGAATTTTGCTACTGGCATTTATAAGATGAAATACATTTAGTTCTATATCCAGGTGACATATTCACTATGTTCATGTTGTCCATCAAATGTCTTATCTGTTAACCTTTGCAGTCTTATTCTTTTTGTTCCAATCAAACTCCATTGTGCTTCTTTCTGGTCATTCTGCCGTTCCCTTCAATGCCATTCTGTATTTACAAGTCAATTTTCTGCTGTACTGTATCAAAAGTTTTCCGTATGTCCATGACTTAACCTTTGTCTGTTTTTCTGTTACTTCCTCCATAAATCTGATATTTTGGGCATGTTTCATTTTGTGCGAATCCATGCTGACTGTCCTTAATTAAATCGTAACTTTCCAGGTGTTCTCCTTTTGGTTTCTGTTATTTAGCTTTTCCCATAACGTCTGTACCAACTAAAGTCATGCCTTCATGCCTGCCTTTTCACAAATCTTTCCTTGCACCCTTCTCATATATCAGCAGTACATTAACAGCTCCTGCATCCTTCCAAACTCCAATCATTTCTGAGAGGTTTTGAATATATCAACAGAGGTTTCCAATATTTACAGTGTCACGTCTTTGTGAAGTCTGGGATTCATCACGTATCTCTGCCTCTGGAGTATTGTCAGTATTCAAATGCAGACATTTCTTGATCACTTTTCTCTGACTCAAGTTTCTGTCTGCCGCCTTCTCGTGTGTGTGTCTGTGTGTGTAGATGTGTATATGCATTTCTGCCTTGTCAACCTACCTTACTCAGGGCTTAAATCACAGTATTATTTATGAATCATGCAATGTCTGCCTTTACTGTTAACTAATTTCTCCCTCCTTTTCTGTGCCTCCTCAGGTCGTACTGACGGTATATTTTGACACTTGTGGTCTCAATTCATAGAGATACATTTTGAATGCTTTCCATGTTTGCTCCTGCAGTTTCAACTTGAATCGTATTCTTTTAGAGTATACCAATTTCTATTTTTTTAAAGAAAAAATTGGCTTATTTTTATTTTTAACATTATAATTGAAAATTAAAATAGCCAGGTCAAAATGTCTAATTTTCACAATTATTGGTGTTTCCTGATATTTCAACAAAGCAGTTGGTGTACCTCTCCTCTGTACTTACTGGAACTATCTGAGGAGTTAGCAGAGTGGGATGTTGAGTAGATGCTCTAGAGCAGGGGTGTCAAACTCATGTCATCATGGTGGAGTCACATGACATATCAGGACTTTTCCACCCACTTTGCTAAACCGGGCATGGCCAGCATGTGACGCATTCAGGCTGCGACCAGGAGCTTGACAGCCCTGCTCTAGGGTGACTGAAACAACATTAAAACATTTGTACATAAATATATGCAAATAGAATGCATGTCAGATTGGGACTCAGACTTTGCTGTGTTGAAGTGTCCTTCAGAAGGCTGAATCTGTCAAATGATCTCCAGAGGAACTTATCAAATGCCTCATTCTAAAGAAGGATCACCAATAGTAGCCTCTGTTAATTGCACTAGAGCCCCCACCCCGGAACTCTTTAGCTGTTGTGGTGGTGGTAAATGCCACAAGACAGAAGTGACCAAAGTACCTATCCAAGACAATCAGATACCATAGCAGCCTTCTGAATGCCTCTCCTGCCAAGTAAAAATAACTTCTTATTGTCCTAATCTATTTCCATGATTGCAGTTGTCCTTTCTTTGTTCTGGATACATTACATTTATCTTATTGGTTAGTGTGAAACAAGCAGAAGAGCAGTTCAGTAATCTACTGAAGGAAAATTATTCTGTATTTTGAATCCTGTTTCTGGAATATATTTGGATGAGAATACCTATATTCAGTATGCCTTGGAATATATGCCAAAGAAATAACACTGGAAAACAGTTTTTCTGGGAAAATACAAGGCAAATCTTGAACATTATTATTAAAACAACCAGGAGAAATAGACAGATATAAACCTGACAGCCTCTGGACAAATTAGATATGTTGGCTGAGATCAGTACAGTTGTAGTCCAACCCACCATGGGAGTACCAAATTGTGGAAGACCAGATAAAATAAATTGGATATTGTTGGGGATATCTTCTTTAGGAGACAGAGAGTTGTGCAACGGAATTTGCAGCAAGAGAAACGTTGCTAAAAGACACACCAATAGAGTCTCAGACACTGATAGTAAAAACAAGTAGCTTTACTTGTGATGAAAAATAAACTACTTCTTCACAAGCAGTGATAGTAAGTTCTGAATCAGATACAGTCTTTAACTCAAAAACAGTTAGCTTACAGTTGCAATCCACGATCCTTCCTTGTTCTGCTGACCTAATCCGACATCACAGTATCTCCAGTTCAAAGTCAGCAAAGTCCTGGTGCTCCTGGTTTATATTCTATCAAATAGAATCACTCTAGGTATGCTCTTAGTTCTCATTAAAGTGATAACCTTGTTTTCTTAACTATACTGCTTCTGATTTGTAGATGAGACATACAAAAAAAATAATAATCAAACCAGATATAAAAGTGACACTTTTTAGTTCTAAAATGGAGACACATTTTATATTTTTATTTCATTACGTGGGGATTGTTTTATGCCAAGGCATGAAATAAGCTGTGTCCCAAATACATACTAATAAGTTTAAAGTTATTCAATCCAGCTATACCTTTACCACCTCAGTGAGAACTAGGCTGCGTATACATTTGAATGTATACTGGCATCAAGTGTCTTCTAGTGAATTGCTAAATGCCTATGGAGATTCTCAGTCATCCAGGTTGTCCGAAGGTGCTTTTTCAAGAGGCAACTGGAGTTTCTTGTTTTTCCTTTGAAGAAAAAAAAAAGGGGGGGTGGAGTGCAAATGTGTGTGGAGCCTTCTTGGTTGCAGGATGTTTTCTCTCCTGTGTCCTTTCACTGTTGAAGACAGGTGCAGGCTGTTGGGGATGAGTCTGTGTTGTTTGCATTTCAAACTGAAGTGCAAATGGTTCCTGAAGTCTGCAATTTTTCACACCATTCGAAGGGTGTTCATCCCACAGTACATAGCTAATTTGCACATTTTCACTACTCACTACTGTGACCCTGAGGACACAGATAAACTTCTAGATGGTCTTGTTGGAAGAAATGTGCATCTGGGTTCAGTTCCAAGTGGTGAAAAAGACACTGGAAATATGGAGGCTGCTTGGAAAGATGATTTAATGGTAGACAGAATCACATGGCTTGAGTCCCTGAACAGAAAAGTGGGTCACACGCTTCAAGAATTTGGGTGAAGAAGAAAAGAGGAAGAAGAAGGAGCTTGCTTGGGTTTTTATACTCTGTTTGGTCCCACCTCTCTGTTTACTGTTCCTGTGTAAGAAATGTATTCTGATTGGTTGTCAGACTCCCATGGGGCCATGCAGGGGCAACTCTCTAGGCTGTGTTTTGTGTCCAGGTTTGAGTTTCCAGATGCCATGTGGTGAGTGGGGTAAAGGGCTAATACCATCATGTCTTAATCCCATCACCCTGGACCTGAAGGGGTGAGGTCTTTGTTATGTAGAATAGACTGGCCTAGGCTTTTAACAAAGGTGGGGGCTATTAAGAGTGAGTCTGTTTCCTGCCTAAAAACATGTTTCCCCATTTCTTGTCCAGGAAAATATATTCTGCCTTTTCTTTTTTTTCTAAAGAATTTTTATTGGTTTTACAATTAAAATGGGAAAAGGGATATATAGGGTATTTTTTAACATTTTAGGACTTCCATGCCGGGGGCGGTAGCTGCTTCCGGGACTTCATACAAAATATAATTAATCAAATGATGACAAGAGATACATATATATCACATCATAATCTAGTACATTCAATCATTGTTTCGCATCAACATCCGTTTTCAGGAATTACAGTAATAATTTCAAAATAAACTCATTTTTGTGATCTGAGTCTCTTTGCTATTGTGTCTTCTTCCTTGTCCCGCCAATGGGCAGTGCCATGGCCCCTCCCGGTCCCTCTTCTTGATCTTCCAGGATTAAGGAATGTTTTTTTAGAAAGGCTTCCGCCTCTTCTACTGTTTTAATTCTCACTCTACCTCCTTCCCAGAATACCAACATTCCATCAGGCATCAACCATTTGAACCACACCCCTTTTTTGTACAATTTTTTGGACAAGAACAAATACTTCCTTCTTATCTCACGAATTTTTTTTGGGATCTGCTTCAATATGGCAACCTCTTTTTGCTGGTATATCAAAGGCCCACCTCATTGCACCCTCAGAATCTCATCCCTAGTGGCTCTTAAAAATTTAATATGGATCTCTCTAGGTACGTTATTTATTCTCGCATATGCTGAATTAATTCTGTAAATCAGTCTATGTCCCCCCAGATGTATTCTTTATTCTTTTTAGTATACTCTGCTAAAATTGTACTCATAAATCTTTTAAATCCTCTGCTTCTGACTCTGGAACGTTCTGAAACCTTAAAAAGAAAGACGTTCTTTCAAACTCCATCCTTGACATATGCGCAGAAATATCTATATTTTCTTTTCTTAATTCCTTATCTCATCTTTCATCTCAACTATTCCCCCCTCCAACACCTCAATCTTTTGTTTATTATCTGTTACAGTTCTTTGTGTCTCCAACAATTCTAGTCTTGATTTTATCATGTCTCTCCATATTTCTTTTATTTCTTTCATTATACTTTGAAGCATTTCATCTGTTGTTAATCCTTGGGTGTCTTCTCCTGCAGCTTCCTTTTGCAACATTGTAGAAATTTTCGTTTGTTGCAGAATTGGACTGGCTTTCGATGAAGTAGGAGCGGAAAGAGACTTCCCAGCTGGAGGCTTTCTTGAAGTCATTGCTGTAATTTAAAGTTTTTTGTGGCCAATAAAATGGCGTCGGTGAGCAAACAGTTGGTGAAGTCCGAGATGTCAGGAAAAGTCTGTATCAGCATTCAAACCATGTATTTTATAAAATCCAGAGAGATAATTGTATTATCCAATTCAAAGGGAGAAAAAAAGAATCCACCAGTTGGGAGAGACACCAGGAGCTTCTTGAGGAGGCTGTAATTTTAAACTTTAAACTTTGCGATCTTTAAAATTGAAAGAATGTTCATCAATCAGGCAAAAGTTTTCAGCTGGGAACAAAGAAACACCATTTTCCCGCCTCAACGCCGGAAGGGAAGAAGAAACAGTGAAAGTTTCATTTTAGGTTGTAACGAGGCTCAGATACAAAGTTGCTACTGCATTCCTTATATGGAAAAAACCTTCCCTTTCAGATGGTAATTGATCGGATGTCAGTAATCCACTGTCTCCCCGTTGAGAGGAGCATTTTAAAACGCCACTTTTGCGAGGACTTTTTTTGCAGCTAACTCCCCCCTCTGTTATTTTTTCCCAAGGGGATTGAATGAAAATTATAAAATAGCACTCAAAGTCCATTTTGCCTATGCCAGAGTCCCAGAGCGTCCCTCCGACCCCGGCATTTCAGCCCGATCTTCAGTTTTCATTTGTTCTGGCATTCCTTCGGCGAGAGGAGCCTTTCCCCCGCATTCAAAAAACAAGAAAGTCCAATTGCCTCCTAAAAAGCATCTTTGGGATAGTGAATTTTTACAACATACTGCATCTCTGGAAATGTCTTCATCTGCATATCAAATGAAGATGGTCTATTCTACTTTCACTCTCTTGCCTGTCTACTATGAAATTTTGTTGAAATATTTGAAAATAGATGCTTTTATGTAATATCAGAATATCATAAAACTGAGTCTTACTGCTTTCTTCAAGCTACTTTTGTACAGGCTGATTCTTTCACTGGCAGTTTTTGTTCTACAAACTTGCTTATTTCATACTGTGATTTAAGCCCTTTGGAGGGAATGCCTCTACTCAGCAAGTAAGGTAGAGGCACTTTTCTGCCATACTGAAGGATATGGAAAGGGATGTTACCTGTCTTGAGATGTTGGACTGCTATGATGTAAATTGTTCTAAGAATTAGCCAGCGAACTTCCCATCAGTTATATGATTTTTTAGACATATTCTCATAACTGGGGAGGGAATTAGTAGTGATGGTTTTAATTATTGTAGGAATCCATAACTGCAGTAGATGGCTTTCCATCCCTGAAACCTATGCCATCCAGAATACCATAACTGTTCTGCAAAAACTAGCTGATATGTTGTTTATAACAGGGACAACGGATCAAACTTGCAATTGGGGCAGGAAATCTTATGCAGCCATTAGTAATTTTGAAAGGATGCTATGAGTCCTCTTACATAGAAACACTCCTGACTCTGATGTTTTCTGCTTGCCACCTCCACCTATTTTACTCTTTTTGATGGCTGGTGGGCATAGTTCCAGAGAAAGTATTTGGAAATTCCATAGGGTCTAGGCGGGGATGACTGACCTTGGCAACTTTAAGACTTGTGGACTTCAACTGCCAGAATTGGCTGGAGATTTCTGGGATATTGAAATCCATAGGTCTTAAAGTTCCAAGGTTGGACACCCCTGGTCTAGGGTTAATTGTAAAAAATAAAATTAGAAGCTGCTATACTGCTTTGCATTAGACCAGCATATTTTGAGGTGTTTTTTTTTTAAACCAGGAGGGTTAGAGCAGGGGTCTCCAACTTTGCAACTTTAAGTCTGAAGGACTTCAGCTCCCAGAATTCTCCAGCCAGCAAAGCTGGTTGGAGAAGTCTGAGAGCTGAAGTCCTTCAGACTTAAAGTTGCAAAGGTTGGGGACCCCTGGGTTAGAGGACCTAGAAAGAATAATCTCTGGGCATACCTGAGTATATGGACATCCCGTTGCCTGCTTCTGGATTAGTATAGGAGAATGTGAGCTAGCATACGGTACTTAAGCATGTCTGTCCATCTGTGTTCTTATTCTCTAAATGGCTCTCTATCAGAATTGCTTTTAATTAAATTAATGGGAGCATAACTTCATTTACTGACATTCACTATTTCTTTTATAATGATATTTTAAAGACCTTTATACATGGAAATTGATGTTTTATTATTTTAGCAACAATACTAATTTGGGAAGAAAGATGTCTCTCATTCATATCACTGGACACCAATTTAATCCCCATAGTGGTAGCAAAAGAAAAATCTACAGAATAGATGAAAAACTGTTAGCCCAAGCCAAAAACTATATTCAGGAGGTAAAAAAGAGAGAGATCTTATTCCCATATGCATACTTGATCTTAAAAGCTATGAGAGTTTCAGAGGCCCTTTTTGTAAATTTGCGACTTGCCTGAGGGTTGTGTGGGAGTAGAATACTGCAGGCTCTGAGATGGAGAAAAATGAGAAACATGTTAAAGATAAATGGAACAGTTCTTTAAACATTAGAAAGTAGATTGGTAATTAAGACCAGCTCTCCAAGTCCAAAACCACAAAAGTTAAAAAGGGAAAATACTTCCAGAATTGCATATTACACATTACATTTTATATTAAAAAAGAAACTTCAATAAAATTGGTTTTATTTGATAAAGCCAATAGGCAAAAACAATTTTAAATTTTTTTACACTTGTCTGTAGAAGATAGTGGGGCTCAAATCAAGATGCCCCAAAATGGGGGATAAAAATGCTAACAATGCAGATTTAATATCGATCAGCTAAAGTCAGATTTTCCCCCCAGGAATAAAACTGTTATTTTACTGACAAGCAAGCTTTGCTCCCCTGCGCTTTTCAGCCTTGATAGACAGCCTTTGACTTCAAGAAAATGATCAAGAGCAAAGAAATGTCACGTGGCCCTATCAAGTATCTGTAGAATTAGAGTACCAGAGAATTAGAAGGCCACTAAAATCCGATTGCCCCATTCAATAGAGGAAACTGAACTTAAGCATCTCCCCAAACATGGTTGTCTAACCACCTCTGCAATAGATAGGTCCACTTTTTAAATGGAAACAAAAGCTGCAAGGAGCAGGGCGTGAGGAATATGATTCAATTTTCTCATATGATTGGATATGATCCTCTGGTTCTGATTTAACGTGGGAGCTCTGGACTGGACCTCTTCTCTCTGAAAACACATTAACACATTTTTGGTGAGAAAGGTTACACTAATTTTAACTGATATTTAAACTTGAATTTTTATACTGCATTGTAAATTGATACAAACACAAGTTGTAGAGGCAATGCGATCTATAATACAATACAATACAATAGCAGAGTTGGAAGGGACCTTGTAGGTCTTCTAGTCCAACCCCCTGCGTGGGCAGGAACCTTATACCATTTCAGACAAATGGCTATCTAACATCTTTTTAAAGACTTCCGGGGTTGGGGCATTCACAACTTCTGGAGGCAAGCTGTTCCAGAGGTTAATTGTTCTAACTGTCAGGAAATTTCTCCTTAGTTCTAAGTTGCTTCTCTCCTTGATTAGTTTCCACCCATTGCTTCTTGTCCTGCCCCCAGGTGCCTTGGAGAATAGTTTGACTCCCTCTTCTTTGTGGCACCCTCTGAGATATCGGAACACTGCTATCATGTCTCCCCTGGTCCTTCTCTTCATCAAACTAGACATACCCAGCTCCTGCAACCATTCTTCATATGTTTTAGTCTCCAGTCCCCTAATCATCTTGGTTGCTCTTCTCTGCACTCTTTCCAGAGTCTCCACGTCTTTTCTACATCGTGGCGACCAAAACTGTATGCAGTATTCCAAGTGTGGCCTTACCAAGGCACTTGATAATCTAGTTTTTAACTTCAGAGGCTTTGAGTCAACAATGAAGTGAAGTACAACATGCTTATAAGAGGCTGTTTACAACAGCTACATATACTTGGTCTGAATTAGATATTATACCATGCAGGAATCTATGGTACCCATATATGGTGCTACTAAAATTCTTGTCAATGTCTTTAATTGGGCAAAAATGCTGCATCATAGAGCAACAGTTTTTGAACTAAGGGTCTGTAGATGAGCTAACTTAAAAGAATGTGGCCAAAACCTAGGACCCATGACTCCAGAGGGAATGGAATTTGAGGAAGTATTTGGCTGATTCAGTGCTACTGGCTGCTGCTGAACTTACTGGACTGCTGCTGTGGTCATGTGGCCTTCGTTTTCAATGTTACATGACAGCCAGTCTCACAATCCCTTGCTCCCTCCCCACCCAGCAGCAGCCACTTACCCTTCCTGGGAAGAGAAGGGAGAGTATTTCTGATGCTCCCTGCCAGGTTCTTCCAAGGAAACCCAATTGGAAAGCTGGCAGGAAGTGCGAAATTGTTTCCCATTCCCACTGCCTTTTTCTTCCTTTCTTTTTTTTTTGCTCACACATGCTCATTCTATTTAGGTAAGGCAATATCTCTAAAAAGATGATTTAACAAAAGGCACAGATTGTCTGAGTCAGATTAAAGTGGGGGTGGGGGTGGAATGGGAATGCTTCAGAGCTCACCAGAGGATTCATGTAGCAGTGTAGAGAGCTCTTTAAAGCAGTGACATCTTCTCCTTGGGATCAGCTGCCTGTTTTCTGTATGTGTGGTATGATCCAGGAGAAAGATAGTTTTGATCTAAGTTATTAGTGGCAAGTACTATTCGCTCTTTTAAATACCTTCCTATTCAAAGCATTAATATGTGGTATAAGTTATACAATAATACAATAGCAGAGTTGGAAGGGACCTTGTAGGTCTTCTAGTCCAACCCCCTGCGTGGGCAGGAACCCTATACCATTTCAGACAAATGGCTATCCAACATCTTTTTAAAGGCTTCCAGGGTTGGGGCATTCACAACTTCTGGAGGCAAGCTGTTCCAGAGGTTAATTGTTCTGACTGTCAGGAAATTTCTCCTTAGTTCTAAGTTGCTCCTCTCCTTGATTAGTTTCCACCCATTGCTTCTTGTCCTACCCCCAGGTGCCTTGGAGAATAGTTTGGCTCCCTCTTCTTTGTGGCACCCTCTGAGATATCGGAACACTGCTATCATGTCTCCCCTGGTCCTTCTCTTCATTAAACTAGACATACCCAGCTCCTGCAGCCGTTCTTCATATGTTTTAGTCTCCAGTTCCCTAATCATCTTGGTTGCTCTTCTCTGCACTCTTTCCAGAGTCTCCACGTAAAGTTATCCTATCCAACCTAATGACCTCCAGATGTGATGGACTCGGAGCCAAATGATTTTGTGTATGTCACACCATCATGAAGCAAAAGATATACTTCATATCATTAGCATTTATGTAATTTAAGTAATTAACATTATTTGCATGGTGATATTATGGCAAACGTGATATCAATGTGGCTTCTACTAGACACCTGGTATGATTGGGCTTTAGTTCATGTAATCTGTAAATCAAGACTATATAAAAATAGATTTTAAATTAATTTACATGATTTGTTCCTAAAAAAAATCTTGGAACTTTCTGAGGATGGGACGTCACTGAACTTCTTTATTTGGCTGCTTCATTTCAAAGTTTAAAGGCAGGATAACCGTATTTAGAGAGAGAAAGAGAAAGAGAAAGAGAAAGAAAGCACCACCATATCATGTACCATATTGAAGGAATCGCTTGGGTTATGAATTTGTGCATTCACTGCAAACTTATACATGAATCATAATTATTTTTCTCTTATAGCCTGCAGCTAACTTTTATTTTAACCTTTACTTGCCTGCTGGTAAAGGTTGCCAGTCTTTTAACTTCCTTTCAAAACTAAACTTTCCAAACAGTGCTGGGGTGGCACAGCGGTTAGAATGTAGTACTGCAGGCTACTTCTGCTGTCTGCCCACTGCCTGCAGTTTGGCAGTTCAAATCTCACCAGGCTCAAGGTTGACTCAGCCTTCCATCCTTCCAAGGTCAGTAAAATGAGGACCCAGATTGTTGGGGGCAATATGCTGACTTTGTAAGCCACTTAGAAGCAATTTCTGTAACTGTGAAGTGGTATGAAAGTCTAAGTTCTACGTTTATAATATAACTGGAGTGGTATCTTCAGTCTTAGACTACAACAACTTGGGACCCAAGCTCAAATCCCATTTCAGCCATGTTTTATTTTATAATATATTTTTCAACACGCTGCTTTTAGAACCTCTTAGAGACTTAGACTAAATTCCCAGCATTTCAGCCAAAGAATCTTTGGCTCTGGAAGTTGTGATGCAGGAATATATAATGACCATGTCTGGTAGCTAAACAAATTAGAGTGGAAAGAATGCACATGTATCTATTCTTCCTGTGGTCCAAATATCTTTTAAAATGATGACATATATAAAGAGGAAAACAAGATGTTGTTTAATTCTTTTTTTAAATTTATTTTTATACTCTTTCCCCGCCTTTTTCTTTTTCTCTTTAAGCTTCGAAATGCAATGGTGAATCGGAAAACAGGAAAATTCTCCATGGAAGTGAAGAAAACAGTGGACAAAGGGGTATTTTATATAGGCAATTCTTTTCCAACAAAATGTAAAAATAAAATTATATACCCGTGTTTATTACATGTAGATGAATTTTGAATGCTTGCATGTCTCTCTGCTATGCTATTATTAATCTTGCCCTAGATTACATGTTTGCTTTTTTTAAAATTCAAACCTGCCAAACTTTTCATATTAAGCTTCCCCCCCCCCCCTCTCTTGTATCTAGAAGCGAGTGTTGGTGATGACAAATGACTACTATTATACAGATATCAAGGGGACCCCTTTCAGGTAAAGCAGCTCACAATAAATGGAATATTTCATCGGGCTTATTGCAATCGCATTTCTACAGGCCTCATGAGCTCATTAAAAGCTCATCAGAAGAGGCTGACAATAAAACGGCCCCTGAATGATGCTGAAAAGAGCAAGGGAAATAGCTTTCCAGTGTGCTTTTTCAGGTTTTATTCAGAGACGGAAAATTTATGAAAGATAAATTGCCCGGCCATATCTCAGACCTGTCATTCAGAAGGCACTCCATTCTGTGCTCTGTTAAGAAACTTACTTCCTATCTCCAGCTAAATTTTTCCCGCCATTGATGAAAACCTGCACAATTTTTTTGTGCAGGGCTAAAAGAAATGCATTTGTATGCACGCTGTAGATTAGGTGTGGCTAACAAAACATTACAAATACACACTTTTAGGACACTGGCAATTTCGTTATATATCTGTAGTCCCCATCACTATCTACAGACAGTTCCTTTTGCCTCAGTCACACATACTCAAAGGCTCAGAGAGTCATGCACACACTCAGAAATGCCATTCATTTGTTATAAGCAATTACATGAAGCATAAACACATCTTGTACTCAAAAGAAGGAAGAATGACTGCAGTGTTTCACTAAAATGTTTCCCATCCACAAAATAATTAAACAATATCCAGACTAGTAATGCTGATCCAATGATGCAACACTTAGTGAGCGTAGATGCACTAGCAAATAAAATGATTAGAATTTATTTATACAGAGCTTAGTTCTACATATTCATGGAATGCCTGTTCCGGTAACTGAACCACAAATCAAATCCAAAGCACGACACAGTCCATATGCAGGTTTTTTCATAGTGTAATTCTGCCTTTAGTGAACAGGCTGGAGTTCATTTCTGGCTGCGACATTGACAGGCACCCAAGACTGTCTACTTGTGCGATAAACCAGTACCGCTCAACCAGACATTAGAGCTCAAACATATGCACCAATCAGGGATTAGTCAGGTGGTAGGACTGATGCCAAGAGGACCATACTAACTTACACTGGAAACAAGACTACATTGTTTAGGCAAAGTCCTTAGGAGGCCTCAATAGCCCATCAGGTGAACATAGCCCAGCATCTAAATCTCATTTCCATAAGCTAAGTCATTTTGGAAATTTTCTGTATGAAGTAGTTGCTAGAAACTCAAGGTTCTTCTTTCAGTTCAAGCATGAATTCTTCTGATGCTTTGGGGCTATCATCCCACAAGGCAGATGTTCATGAAATAGATGTGAGTCCAAATGCAGAACACTGTTGAGCCATCAGGGCAATTTCTTCGCTTTTCTCTTCTTTGCCAATTCTCCTCTGTCAAGTGTATAACTTTCTCACGTTGTCTTGGTTTGAGAGCAGTAGATGTAATTTAAAGTTCAACACATAACTTTTGCAGCAGATTCCAAAATGAGAACAATGTCCTTTTACTCTTTTGGTCTCTTCTGGTCACCTGCACTACAGGTAGTCCCCGACTTACGACAGTTCATTTAGTGACCATTCAAGATTACAACAACCCTGACAAAGTGACTTACAGTGGTTTTTCACACTTACAACCATTGCAGAATTGCCTTTGTCACTTGATCAAAATTCAGACCCATGGCAGCTGACTCATATTTATGATGGGTGGAATGTCCCGGGTTCACATGATCCCGTTTTGCGACAAGCAAAGTCATTGGGGAAGCCAAATTTGCTTAACAACTGGGTTACTAACTTAACAGCAGCAGTCATTCACTTAACAATTGTGGCAAGAAAGTTTGTAAAATGCAGCAAAACTTACTTAGCACATGTGTCGCTTAACAACAGAAATGCTGGGCTTAATTGTGGTCATAAGTCAAGGACAACCTATACAGTTAAATCAGTACTTTCAAAAATGTAAGAAACATTTTAAAAATGCAACAGTTATCTCAACCCTCCCTAGTGCTGCCCTTAGTATTTTATGGGAAAGAGCCCATGGCAATACTGTTTCTATCACAACAATATTAAGCAAGGTTAACATATGTAACCAAGAAATTACGCCAAGTGTGTCATTAAGCTTCGATTTCACATTCTTGGATTTCCTTGCTCTCAGCAGCTCTGCTGGCTCTTATACTATCAGTAAGGATTATTTTCCATACAGATGATTTTCATTTGTATGAAAACGGCCTCCTCCCCTGGAAAGCCTATGGGCAGATTCTACACTTGGCTGAACAACACTGACCTTGGTGAGCGTTCATTTTCGCTTGCCAGAGAGAGACAGAGAGAGAGCAGGGGTTATTGCACCCCTAATAAATATACACAGTCATTGCTGCTGGCACAACAAACATAAAATGGCATCAAAGTGGCTGGTTGGCCAAGACGTGCAACCACCAAGGTCTTAGAAACAAAACAGAATTGTTTCTAGAGCAGGAATTAAAACCTTAGGAAGTAATTATCTTTTCCTGTATTTTCTAGCTTTGTTTATGCCACAGTTTTTATGGTCTGCTTTTTGTTTATCTGCACAGTTTAGGTGTGGCTCTGTCTAAAGGACACGGCAAATATTTTTTCAGAGGGAACGTGACAATAGAAGAAGGTACCGTAATACTTGATTGGCTCAATCAGATTCCCATAAACCATGTTATTGTGCTGATAATAAGGAGCTATGGGTACACAAATCAACACATTCAACATCTGTGTGCATGAATGTATACTTGTGTGCAAATGGTAAAAATGCTTTCAGTATGAGTATAATAGCCTTTACATTTTCTCAGCAATAATAAAGGTTGTCCAGCTGCCTTTTTCAAAAATGCCTTTTTGACTTCTGAGTCTAGCACACAGCCCCAAGATTTCCCATTAGAATACTAATGGAGTCCATTTCCGTTCCTTATTTTTTTCTTTCAGAATTGCACATAGATACTTACTGGCAAAAACCTATAGCCGTGATGGTGAACTTATGGCATGTGTGCCAGAGATGACACGCAGAGCCCTCTCTGGGCATGCGTGCCATTGCCAGCTGCTCTTTTGCATTCCAGTGCGTTCATGCACACTGGCCAACTGGTGTTTGGGTCTCTGGTGCACTGGTGTGTGCATGCATGTGTGCGTTCCGATTTGGGCACTCAGTGCCTAAAAGGTTCACCATCACTGACCTATGGTGTCAACACTAGGGATGAAGCATTGATTTGATCCTTTAGACCAGGGGTGTCAAACTCACGTCATGGCGGCATCACATGATGTATTGGGACTTTCCCCCCCTTTGTTAAACCGTGTGTGTATGTGGCCAGGGCGTGACACATTTGGCCCGCGGGCCACAAGTTTGACAGCCCCGCTTTAGACACCATTGCAAATTGAGAGGGAGAGCTTTCATTCTCTTTGGGTCATGCAGTTTGGAAATCTGCAACTCCTGAACTTAACTGGTATATGCAAAAAGTATTAGCTTGCATTCTGAGATGGACTAAAATGAATTGAACTTAAAGCTGGAAAAATAGCAAACTGGGTGGTGGGGAGGATCAAACTTGGGAGATTGTTTATCCCTAACTACTTAGTTACATCTAAGCAAGAGAAGATCATTAAGTATACAAAACGACAGAAGCTAGGCAGCTGCAAGACACCTGCATAATCTGCTGCTCCCTTGATTTTATGTGGCAATAGATGCTTCAATCTGTAAATAAAAGATAGGAGGGCATTCGGAAGGAAAGCCACAAAAAGGCAAAGAGAAGAAGACTGCAATAGAAAGCTACAATAGATGAATTAGAATTTCCTACATATTTGTGAGTCACTGATTGAAGTATAACTAGTTACCATCGTTCCTTAAAGTATGTTGAGGAGATTTTGTTGCATTTTTTTTTTAAAGAAGGAAGGCTTTTTGACTTCTATGAATGTTACTCAAAGATTGAACTAGTATTGGTGTGTGCCCCAGAGTAACTCTTTATCATTTATTCTTGTTTCAGGATTACATGATTTAGAACAGCCCGATGTCTCTTTGGCAGATGAATGGTAAATCTGCATGCAATTGGCTTGTGATGCTCTTTCTGCCTGTACTTGGTGTGCCCGCTATCCACTTATGGAAAGACAAAGGGAGATCAGGCTTACTAACATTTGTTACTGTTATTTTTAACCACACATTGTCCTCAGGTCATATTGCAACACAGACTTGCATCCGGAACACCGCCAAATGACTCAACTGAAGGCAATTAAAAACTATCTCACAGGGAAAGAGCCATTGCTTCCTTGTGAGTATATTTCTGATCACAATTGAATTCAGATGAATGTGGAAAGTTCCTCAAATAAATATGTGTTTGCTTTTTAAAGAAGGATGTAGCATTTTTATTTTTAATGGAATAAGGCAGTGGTCGGCAAACCGCAGCCCGCGAGCCGCAAGTGGCTCTTTGGCCCCTGTAGTGCGGCTCTTCCTCCACCGGGCAGACTCCGTCTGCGGCATAGGCAGCTGCTGCTGCTTCTGCTTCTCCTTGCAACGCACAGCTCCCACTGTCCAAGGTCGCCCGGCAGGTCACCCGGCAGGGGCATCGGGCAGGGAAGCCAGGCGCATCTCCACCGGCTCCCTCTGACAGCCCCCACAGTGCACATTCTGGGGCTGGGTGGCTGGGAGGGAGGTGGATGCGCGGCCCCAGAATGTGCGCTGTGGTGGCTGTTGGAAGGAGCCGGTGGAGACGCGCCCGGCTTCCCTGCCCAACGCCCCTGCCGGGCGACCTGCCAGGCGACAGCCTCAGTGGCACTTTAAATGATGGTAGCCTCGGGTGCTCGCCCCACCCATTCACTCGCCCGCTGCGGGAGGAGGCATCCATAATCTCCCCAGCCGGCACTCCGGCCCTTCCGCTGCTTCCCAGGGTGGGGGGGAGGAGAGGGGAGAGAGGGAGGGACTGACAGACACAGAGAGAGACAGAGGGGGAGGGAGGGAAAGACAGAGAGACAGACATAGACAGAGAGAAAGAGAGGGAGGGAGGGAGGGAGGGAGGGAGACGGAGAGAAGCACAGATAGAGAATGACACAGGGAGGGATTGAATCGGAGACAGACGGGGAAAGAGGGAGAGACAGACATACAGAGACAGAGACAGAGGGAGGGAGGGAGAGAATCAGAGAGAGTGACACACACTGAGATAGGGAGAGACAGAGAGAGGGAGGGAGGGAGAGATAGATAGACAGAGACTGATTAAGTGAGTGAGAGACAGACAGACAGACACACACACACACACAGAGTGACAGAGATGGGTGGAGGGAGGAAAGAGAGACAGATGCAGAGAGAGAGAGACACAGAGAGAGAGAGAGAGACAGAAAGAAAAAGAGAAAAGGAGAAAGAAAAAAGAAAGAAAGAAAAAGAAAGTGGGAGAGAGAGAGATAAAGAAAGAACTTATGACCACAATTGAGCCCAAAATTTTGGTTGCTAAGCAAGACCATCGTTAAGTGAGTTTCATCACATTTTCCAAATTGGCCACGCCCACCTGGTCACATGACCACTGAGCCACTCGCACAAAACAGGCCACACCTTCTTTTGGCTCTCACAAGAAATTTCAATCGTTGTCCTGTTGATATTTGGCTCTCTTTTATTTTTATTTTTATTTTTCAAATGTATACCCTGCCCTTCTCCTTGCAAGAACCCAGGGTGGCGCACAGGCAATATTAAAAAAACATACAAATTTACAAAAATACATTATTAAAAAACTATTAAATTATATCCCGTACTAAAAACCCTTATAAAACCTTAAGAATTAACATTTATACAAATAAAAGTCAGAAACGGGGGGTTATGCTGACTAATGAGTTTGCCCACCACTGGAATAAGGCATCCAGGATAAACAAATATAGCTCGTGTATAGCTCCTTTAAGCCATGCCTGCCTTTGTCTATGGAGATTCTCAGTCAACCAGGTAATGGTTGTCCCAAAGGGGATTTTTCAAAAGGCAACTGGGCTTTCTTTGTTTTTCCTTGAAGGTGTTTCGCTTCTCATCCAAGAAGCTTCACTAAATGGTGCGGTGTATGTGTGTGTCTGTGTGGATGGATTAGTTCCATCCCTCCACCATCCAGTCAGAACTGATGAATCTTCTTGGATAAGAAGTGGAACATCTTCAAGGAAAAACAAAGAAAGTTCAGTTGCATTTTGAAAAACCACCTTTGAGACTGTACCTCTCTTCTCAAGTCAACTATTAAGGGTAACAGAAGTCCAATCCTCTTTTTACCTGGCACACTTTGCTCTAAAATCTAGTGTAGCATCACCCAAGAAAGTAAGTCATTAACTTCACTGTGGAGTTGTACAGGGTCACTGCCACAAAGATTGATTATGTGGCTTCAAGTAGTTTAAGTTCAACTCTTCCATATGCACAACACAAATAATAATAATGGCTAGCCTTTTGATGCAATCAAAAAGGTAAACAATAAATAACTGATTGGCTTTGAAAGTAGGCAGTGGGGCAGGGTGCAGTAGTATAGAACTTCCTAATGAGCAAAATGCTAGCAAGATGAATTATATACTAGTTTTGAAATTGAAAAGGGGATATTTGAAATTTAAGTTTTGATATGCAAAAGAGATTCATTGTATTTAAGTACAATGACAATAAAGATTAAACTTAATATTAGATATATTGCTACCCTTCCCTATCTCAAAAATAAATAGGGGAGTTGTCCTTCATTTCCAACTTTTTCTGAAATTAACTTTTGAATAATAAACCTGGAAAATTCCTATCAATATCTGGTGAGGTCAGATTTAGAGTCACGAGGCGATTCCATACATGCTTTTCATGAATGTTTTAAAACATTACAGGTGACAAAGAATTGATACAGGAAGTCTTATTTGATGCAGTTGTGAGTGCCCCAATTGAAGCTTATTGGACCAGCCTAGCACTAAATAAATCAGAGTGAGTGAACAGATTTTTCTTCCTTCTTCTTGTATTAATTAACTTGGATGTGAATATAACTTAGGACTGTATAAATTCTTTGTTCAGATGCTTCACTCATTATCAGAGAAGATTCAGGCACACAGGCGTAAAAGTGCCACAGGTAACCCAGGGCTTGACATGACAGTTTTGCCCACCATGTATGATGGTGGTATTCCACAATGAACATCCATGTGCATATCTGTTCTGCCCCCACAGACAGACACGCACACACACAAGCTTGGCTGCTTGCCACTATTTCCTTGGCTGCAAGACCGGACTCACGTAACAGAGACAGACAGAGAATTACAGACGCGACTGACCAGAATTTCCAAGGAGAAGTTATCAATGTTGTTTCCTGCAAATGACCCTTCCCCACAGCCTTCCTTATAAACTCTCTTGGGAGGGGCCACTCATCAACCAGCTGATTCCAATTCAGGGCCTCCAAGCTTGCCTCTTACATAACTGTTGCCTCCTTTTCTCAGCCCTGGGTAATCTAGCATCAGGGACAAACTGGCCCTGATCCTCCCCACTGCTTCATGACCCTGGCGCCTCCTGGTGGCCAACCAGACTCCCCGCTTCCTCAAGGTCTCCCTCCTCCTCCAGGGCAGACTCATAGGACTCCTCACTAGAAGAGTCCATCAGCAGCTCATCCGGAGCCAGCTGGGCCACAACACATATCCCAAAGATCATGGGAGGACCGCAGAGAAACTTTGTTGAGCTCCAGGCTTTAATGAGATGAAGCCAAGCATTTCATGAAAGATTGCGTATGCTTCTTGTTCAAATTTATGTGTATCAGAAAGCACTCTAGTCAAAGTAATTGAATATTTATTCAGGAAATTTGTATAACTTCTTAGCTTAAGCAAATAACTGTGGGCAGCTCACAAAAGAAAACAATACACCAGAAATATGGGATATAGACAAACATGAGCAATGTAAAATATCATACATATTAAAGAACTTGCAAACATGCCATTAATCAGTGAAGCCATATCTCTTTGTGACTAAGAAAACAAATTACCAAATCTCTGAAACAAAAATGGATTGATTTTTGGCTTATTCAGTAGCTCTTCTATCATCCCAGTATAAGTGTATGTGCATGTGTGTGTGTGTGTGTAGAAGGGGGGAGAGAGAAGGAGGGAGGGAGGGAGGGAGGGAGAGAGAGAGAGAGAGATCCATATCCCATCATTTAATTATCCAGATAAAGGTTTGAGAGTTTGTAATCCTTAAGTAGATTACATGTGAATCTTTCCCTCTCCCTATGTTATTCTGAGATTTGTACTCCAACATTGGAAACTTCACCCCTTCATTCAGGAAATAATAAATTCATGTCATTTGCAGAATGTAATACCCTTTCAGTCACGTTCAAGCCTTTGTTTGGACATTGGGGGCACATTTTAATTTTCATTAAAAGCTTAAGTTGATTATTGAATTTGATAAACTGGTTGCAGTTGCAGTCCTGGTTTCTACACATGTTTTGTGACCTTGAACTAGGCATAAACTGTTTACTTTGTAGAAATAGGATGCATTCATGCTGTTGCTGCTTTTCAGAAATTCAGACAAGGGAGTAGAGGTTGCTTTCCTTGGAACTCGGACGGGCCTTTCTCGGATCAATCTTTTTGTTGGGCCGGAACAACTAACTAATCAGTAAGTACTAAAAGTAGATATAGTAAATTACACTGTACTGAGAAGAGGAAGGATGCTTACAGTGGGAAGACGCTCAACCTTTTCTCTCCATCTAGTGGTGGTATCAGGAAAAGAAATCAGAGGGTTAAATGAATTGCAAATTAGGTGGGCTTAGCTGTCTTTTGCAATTCTTTGGAAACTAAATAATACCGGTAGTTCGCATGAATTTCAAGAAATTCATAAAGGGAATGGGAGGGAGCCACCTGGAGCTAGTTCAGATTTCATCTTTCAGAACATAGCATACCAAATTTTCTGGAATAACTAGAAGCGCCATGAAAGTTACCACAGTGTAAATCTTGCATGTGCATGTTTGATTCTGATATCAGACAGATTCTTCAGCTCATTTTCCTTTTTTTTTTCTGCTCAAAGTCTTTGGCAAATAGGGAAGCAAAATGCATGGACAGGATATATATCACCTTTGTGTTCTTAAAAAAACAACTGTAGGGTTTTTCTTTCAAAATACTTTATATCCAAATCCTGGATCCTCTGGACTGGAACATTAAGTCCACCTGGCATTTTCCTTATTGAAATAACACACATGCAAACTTATCTACAGATGATAAATTAAATCCAATTTCATTGGCTTCTGCTGGAGCAAATCAGGTTTTGCAATACTTCTCAGCGTAGGAGCAACACGGCGCCACCCAAATCTGCTCCAGAAAATCCACAGGCAGAAGAAGGGGGATTTGATCCCTGGTGACACAGGATATACTGGAAGAAACACACACTGGATATTACCATACATTTTCCTTCCTGCACTCTCCTTCCTTTTCCTCTCACTAAAGTGAAATTCTTGAGTTTAATTTCTGGCAACTGCCTAGTGCCTACTTCAAATTGCAAAAAGTCCAACCAACCAACAAAACAGCACCCTTTTTCCCTCTGCTCTGCTTGTCTGTACTTTAATTGGTGAATGATTCAGAACAGGATTCCCCTTCAATGCCTTTATTTTCATTCTATTTGTATTTCTTGTGACAGAACAAAGGGGAAGTAGCAGATGCAGAAGACACTCCCCAGCCCCTACCCCAAATGTTTTTGTGGTTTTTTTTTGCTGGGATTACAAAATCCTAGAAAGTGCAAAATGGTGATCACCACTTAATTTACACCGGGGAGAAAATAAGCCAAACTTTACAATACCTGATTTATTTATTTAGACAGCCAATTTATATGGCCACCCATCAATCAAAAATAGCTCTCAGCAACAAACAAAAGAATAAAACACAATGTAGTTATTTTTTTTAAAGTAGGTAAGTTAGAGGATAAGTGAAAAATGAAATGAAAAAGAGCATTTTTTTTATTTCCTTCTGTTTCAAGAGACTTTTTGACAGCTGAAGACAAGGAGAATATTTTTAATGCGGATCATTTCCCACTTTGGTATAGAAGAGCTGCTGAGCAGATTCCAGGAAGTTTCGTCTACTCCATTCCATTCAGTACAGGTTTGTTCTGGAATTACATTTTATCCTGCTGCTAATTCTTAACCAAAATACTCTGGTTCAGTTTGGGACTTAATATCACTTTGCATGTCTAAACAAGACAGGGAATGACAATTTGCTAGGGAGAACTTTATTGGTAACGCAACAGAGATGGTTTGCCACATGTACCACTCGGGATTGTCTTTCCAATGTCCCACTCTAGCCTATATCCTTTGAATTTCTTTGGCCTTCCATCCATCTAAACCCAAACCTGCTTATTTGTTCAAGATCAGCCATGGTTGATTAGGGATAACAAGTTGCATACAGAATTACTTTAAGCCTGTTTTTATTTGTCATGGGGGTCCTTAGAAATGGTCAGATCTAAAGCAGAAAGAGAAACTTCACCCGATGTACATCGATTCCTCTGTATCCTTGTTTGGTTTAAGTGAGTTTTATTCAGATCCAAATACTGGCATCAGGAGAGAGGTGGCATCTGGAGTACTGGAATCTGGAGAGACAAAGCTTAATTTTTCTCTCTCTTATGCAACCTTCGTTTTTCATGGAATCTCTCCTGCCCCATTGTTTTTTTCTAGAATAAACAAAAACTCTTGATAACTATAAAGGGAAACTGATTTCAAGAGGTTTATGGCCAGGAGACAAAGGAAATGTTCCATATTTGTACCTACATTTTCTTTCATGTAGGCATGTCCAACCTGCAACTCATGGGCCACGTATGGCACAGGACAACTTGTAATGTGGCCCCACAAGACCATGAACTTTTAACATTATTATGTGATTTATGCACATTAACTATATTATATATCTTAGACGTGACCCAAGCCAATTCTTTTTCACTCACCGTGAGCCAAGCAAACCAAAAGGTTGGACATCCATGCTTTAATGTAAAACAAGAAAAGAAAGGGAGCCACATATTACCAATCCAGTTTAATGTATGCAATCATACCAGGATTAGGTAGACTATAGATAATATGCATCTCCCCTATCTCTAGCCCTTAGGTCATTGGCAGGTTGTGTTGTTTGAAATAGGGACAAAAACTTCTATTTCTACAGCTATGTGAGCCTTACTTGAAGTTCTTAGAAGTTCCTCTCCAGATTAATGGTAAAGCATGCCCCAATTTCAAAGAAACGGTGTGCCTCTGATTTAACATGTCAGCCCCTGTTGTTAGGGACAATGCTATGGCTCTTGCCATACAGAGGGAGAATTTCGACCTGAATATCTCCATTCCTTTTCAATTTACAGAAACAGCAAACAAGAGCAATGTGGTGACAGCAAGTACAGCCATACAGCTGCTGGATGACCGAAAGTCACCTATGGTAGCAGGTAAAAGCACAACTTCATTTATATAACAATGCTTTAAAGGGGATTTCTTGATTCATAGGAATTCTCTATTTTGGAAGAAACTTCAGTAATTCACAGTTTTGGAAGTTAACATTAGGAATATCACAGACCTCCGCCTCTTCCGTCAACAATTAAAAACACACTTTTTTCGCTTAGCTGGCCTGGCCTAATCTTCTGAGAACATCGACTAGATTTTAAATTGAATTAGATTTTATTGGGGTTTTAATTGGTTTTAGCACAGGTTGGGTTAATTTAATTAGTTTTTTAATATTTATGATATATTTATTACCGGTTTTATGTATATACGTGGTTTTATTTTCCTGTGCACCGCCCCGAGTCCCTTTTTGGGGGAATGGGGCGGTATACAAATTTAATAAAATGAAAATGAAAAAATGAAGGTTTTTTTAAAAAACATTTGCTTCTCAGTGAGAGAAGATATGTTGGGGAACCAATCAGATTGTACTCATTATTATCAATAAATATTGGCCTGGGAAATTCTACAGTATCTCAGGTATTTTCTCCTAGATAAAATGTTAAATAAATTGATTCACCTTCATTTGGTCTAGTGGTTAAGGCTAGAAATCAGGAAACTTTGAGTTCAAGTTCCACCTTAGCTATGAAAGCCACCTGGGTGACCTTGGGCCAATCACTCACACTCTCTCTCAGCCAAACTCACCTCACAGGGTTGTTGTTGTTGTTGTGGGACAGATAGGAGCAGGAAAGTGTGTTGGATATGTTTGCTACCTTCAGTTATTTGCAATAATAATACAGGTGAAATAATAAATAAGTTAAATAAACAAATAAATAAATACGTTTGGCATCTATTTATTGAGTTTTAAAAATTTATAGACTGTTTATTTAAATTGGGAGGAGGGCACAAGGGCTGAGTTGTTAAAGATGCTGAGCATGTCAGCTGGAAAGCTGAGAGTCCGTGTTCAAGACCCAAGTGCCATGTAACCCAGTTCAAAAGCATGCAAATATCGGTAGATAAATAGAATAGACTAGACTAGACTAGACTAGACTAGACTAGACTAGAGTAGAGTAGAGTAGAGTAGAGTAGAGTAGAGTAGAATAAAATACAATAGACTACAATAGAATAGAATCTTTTATTGGCCAAGCGTGGTTGGACACACAAGGGATTTGTCTTTGGTACACATGCTCTCAGTGTACATAAATATATATATATTCATAAAGAATCAAAAGATAAAGAAACATAAGATACAACACTTACTAATAGTCATAGGTTACTAATAAGCAATCAAATTGTACTAGGAACAAATCAAAAAATATAAATTGAAAGATACAAGCAATATGATTATAGTCATAAGTGGGAAGAGATAGGTACTAGAAAGGAAGAGAATAATAATAATAATAATAATACATGTTAGTAAATAATTTGACAGTGTATAGTCTTGTTGACCATATGAACCACAAATTTGGCTCTCTCGGCTAAGAAATGGAGATGAGTGTTGACCCCTAGAGTCAGATACAACTGGACTGGGCAAACCTTTACTTTTATTTAAATTAATTTCTAGACTATTTCTAGATTGTATATAAGGATAATAGTAATATAATATTAATAAAAGAAAAGAAAAATTAATAACTTTATCACACTCAGCTGTTTCGGTGATTCCACAAACCATTCATTTTCCAAGCATCCTCTAGAAATGCCAAGACTCCCAATCTGTTTTGGGCAGTCATGAAAAAAAGAGTCACTTTTTAGAATAGCACCAAGCTATTCTAAAAAAAGAAGGCCTTCAGTTATGCTACTCCTCTCATCCCTCTTTATAGGTGGAAGAGGAATTCTCTGCTCACCTGGGTTGGTGGCCAAAAGGCAGTCTTGCAGATACCAGGCCCAAACTATCTAGATATTTATAGGTGATAATCAGCACCTTGCATTGCAATTGGACACAAAGCACTAGCCAATGCAACTGCTTTGTAGTGATGTATATTGAAATTTTCAGTAAGCATATGGACTACTGCACTTTATGTCAGCTGAGGATCCACATAGTCTTCAAGGGCAGCCTCATGTACACTGAATTACAGTAATCTAAATGAAAGAAATAAATGAATATGTGATCATCCTCAAGGCATCACATTCCTATCCACAACTGACACATTAACTGGATAATGGATCTCCTGGCCACAGCTCTGTACTTCCAAGAGAATATGTATGTCCAGGAGGCCCCATACCTTTTCAGAAGACAACTATTATTAAAAGTCAGATTTGATACTATCCTAGAGTTAACAGTCTTCTAAATTAATAGCACTCCCCTTCTGTGGCTTGGATTGTTTCTCCCCATGCAGACCTGACAGTCTCCATGAACCAGGCCAAGATTTCTACCATGTCTTCTCCAAGGTGGAACTACATTAAAAATATTTCACCCAAAACTGTTGGGTGACTTCCCATATTTGCTGATGTAATATAAATATTGCAATGTATGCAATTGGCTTGCAAGAGGATGACGAGTGCTATAAAAAAGTAATGTTACTATGTTTAGTGTATTATTTGTTCATTAAAATGAAATGCTTAAATCAATGTAATTCAGGGGTCCCCAACCTTTTTTGCACCAGGGACCGGTTTCATTTTAAAGAAAATTCCGCGGACCGGCCGGCGTAGAGGGGGAGCGGGGGGGGGAGGGGGAATAGGTAGCACATGCGGGGAGGGTGTCAGTCGGCTCACTCGCCCCTCTAGGGCTCCCAATGGTGTGAGCGGCCGCACCTGCACTCTCCTGCCCCCGGTGCACGATCTGCCCAGGGGGCTGCCCTGTCGTCCCTCCTCCTCCTCTCTGGCCCTGCGGCCTGGTTCCTATCAAGCCACGGGGACCGGCACAGGTCCGCGTACCGGGGGTTGGGGATCCCTGATGTAATTGATTTAGCAAAGCATATACAGAGAGAGATTAATGGGGAAAAATTTTCATCCACACACTTTCCTCTGTTTTTCCATTATTCCCAATTATTCTATTCAAAGTTTGTACTTTTCTTTTAAGGTCTTTTGCTTGAAGATTACTAATTATTAAATAGTTGCATCTTTATCTTTGTTCAGCCTCTTGGAGCTCCTTTTTTAGAAGTTGTCTTCTAAATCTGCCTTGCTTTGTAATATGGCAAATGCAAGGGAGCCATTGCTGCTTAGTTAAACTTCTGTTATACTGCTGCATGTTCTCCAGCTTTAGATTCCCATTCTGGTGTTGTCAACAAGGTTTCACTTTTCCAATGTTGTGCCAAATTGGTTCTTGCCGCTATCAGCATGTATCTCAGTAAATTATGGCACTTCTTGTTTATACTCTCTGGAATTATTCCTAATAAAAATCTCTGTGGTTTCAATTCAAATTCATTTTAATTTTTTTAAATGCATTTCCTTCCAATGGTTTTGGGTTTCTTTACAAGAACACCACATATGATAAAACAGCATTTCTAACATTTGTTATTTTATGACTTGTCCAGCCTGGTAATCACTGAAAGAATTATATACTGGCTATAAAATATCTTGTACCAATTTTCTCTCACATTGTAGCTTAGGGTGAATTTTGTGATAGCTATTCCTATTGTCCCATTAGAATTCGTTCTTTGAAATGTTGCAGCCATTTTATCATGTAGTTTTTAATTTGTTCTGCTTCCTTAGCATATTTCAATAACAAGTTATAGATGCACCTCAATAAATAATCCAGGTTTGTTTAAGTGTTTCAAATTCTTTCTCAAGGACAGCCTTTCTTAAGATCACACTTGGTTTTTCCAGTAATTTGCAAGTGCTTTACTATGGTAAGTTCTTTTCTTCATTGGGCAGATCTTATTTATTATCTGGATTATTTTCTGGATCTAAATGTACATAAGTGATTAAATACTTCTTGTAATACAATACTTTATCATTAAAGCAAAAAGCATTTGACAGGGATGTGAATGATGACATTGTTGCTCTTAATCTAATTTAACTGGATTCAATTTTTTTAACGGTCTTTATCTTATACTATTTTTTTCTTTGCATTCAGCGGGTTCAATTTTTGGAGTCTGCTTGGTAAAGTCCCTGCAGTTTTCTTGGTGAGGTTTTTTTTTAAATATATAAATGACTGACCATAAATGACTGCCCATCTTTCCTAGGGCTGAGAGGAAATGACTTCTCCAAGGTGACCAGCCAGCTTGGTGCCTAAGATGGGACTAGAAATTTACAGTCATCTGGTTTCTAACTTGATACCTTAACCACTACACCAAATTGGCTCTCTTCTCTTATAGATTAACTAGATTAGTTTAATAGAGTTGGAAAGGACCTTTTGGTCATCTAGTCCAACCCCCTGCCCAAACAGGAGACCCTACACCATTTCTGACATATGGCAGTCCAACATCTTCTTGAAAGCCTCCAGTGATGAAGTTCCCACAACTTCCAAAGGCAAACTGTTCCATTGGTTGATTCTTCTCACTGCCCGAAAATTTCTCCTTATTTCTAGGATGAATCTCTCTCTGATCAGTTTCCATCCATTATTCCTTGTATGGCCTTCAGGTTCCTTGGAAAATAACTTGATCCCTTCATCTCTATGGCAGCCCCTCAAATATTGGAACACTGCTATCATGTCTCCCCTGGTCCTTCTCTTCACTAGACTAGCCATGCCCAGTTCCTATAATCTATAACCTGTAACCTATTATAATATGTCCCTTCAAAAATGTTGTTCTTTTCTTTCTTGACACCATAAATACCCAAGTCCATTACCTAAATCAGTTTATCCTATAATTTATGTTTTGCTATTAGAAATTTAATCATTCCATTATCCATAACATACAATTTGCTTAACAATATTGTTTAAAATTAGGAAGAGCATATACACCACTTTCTTTTGAGTTTTATAAATCTTATTCTCATTAATCCCCATTCTTGCTACCAATGGTCTTGTGCCAATCTGCAAGGTTTGGTCTGAGATGGATAGTGGTACCATTTAAAATAAAACGTTCATCATGATTAGCGTATTCATTTTTATTATTGCAGTAAGTCCCAGTTAAGAGAGTTTTAAATTCTTCCACTCTTGAGATATTGTTTTACTTTCCATAATTTGCTATAATTGTTTTAGAATGTATCTTTATTTCATCATATCAAATAACTTCAAGTATTTCATGGGTCTTAGGGGATCTCACAGCCGACTTTTTTTTTTAAATCAAGTCAATTTATCCAGAAATTAAATACCTTGTTATTATCTTCATTTTCTTTTCATTAACTTTGTATCCAGAACTAAAGCCAAAATCATTAAGCATTTTATTAACTGCCTTATAGACCTTTGTGCATTCATAATTGTTAGCATTACATTATCTTCTGTAATGATTTGTAAGAACTACTTCCCAAGGAACCATCAGATAAGAGGAGTAGGTACAACTCCATAATGGGCAGAGAAAAACCCAGAAAGAACTTTTCCTAGCTTCTCAAGCTGTTAAGGAGAGTAGCAGGAGATTTATTTTTTTAGACATGCAAGATTCTATTTATAGACTTTTACCATGAAGTAGAATTGACTTATCTGATTGTATTTCCTGTCTGATTACCTGGAAAGGCTGACATGTATATAACATTTCAATTTGTGTTTATTTATGTTTTTGCATCTCATCTACCATGACTTTCAAAGCAATTATTACAGCAGTAAGTGAGAAAGTAGACAACTTTGTCTTGTTGTTTTTATATATTAAGAAGCTTGTAGATAGTTTTTTTTTTACTGAATATGATATTAGTGGTTGTCATTGATACATTCTCTTCATTCTAGTCTTCAACTCTCTTCCTGGGTTCATTTTAATAGAAAAGTCTATTCCAAATTGACAGATGCTTTTTCCGTATCTAAAAATATTACTACCATCTTATTTTTAAAAATTATTGAATGTGTCCTAATGCCTTTATTGTAAATCCCATTCTTGACTTTTAGCCTCCCCTTTAGAATGCAACCTGTTGCATCTTTATGCACGATTTTGCAAATGTACTTCTTCATGCATTCAGCTAATATTGTAGTGACTGCCTTTTAATCAACATCAATAAAGAAATTGGTCTACATGACTGAGGTGTCTTTGGACAATTCACTTCTTTGTGTTAATAGAGTTACAGTATATGTACACCTTTTCCCCTGTCTTTGGTGGTTTTTTTGTGTTGGGTTGTTTTTTTGTTACTTGGATTTCATTCAACCCAGGAGTAATTGTACCAGTTCTTCCTCTATCTTTTTGAGGGGTATTGTACTGGGCCTGGCACTTTTTCAGTTTTCATATCCTTTATTGTTCTTTGGCCTCCTGAATTATAATAATAATAATAATAATAATTTAATACTTATAAACCGCTCCCTCTCCCCATAGGGACTCGGGGCGGTGCACAGGAAGAATAAAAGACAATAAATATATACAGACATTTTTAAAAACAAATTAAACCTGAGCCTGTGCTAAAATTCCCCATAAAACTAGCTAAACTAAAATAGCATTCCCAATAATTAAATACAATAATAATAATACCCCAAAGACAGAGAGACTATCCTAGGCCTGCCAGACAAAAGAGATGTGTTTTTAATTTAAGAGGGAAGGAGCGGAGGTCCGTGGTCGTCCTAATGTCGGGGGGAAGGTCGTTCCAGAGGGCTGGGCCCGCCACAGAGAGAGCCCTTCCCCTGGGCGTCGCCCGCTGACAAAGTCTAGTGGACGGCACCCGGAGAAGTCCCTCTCTGTGGGAGCGAATCGGCCGTGAGGATGTATGAGGCAGGATCCGATCCCGCAGATAGCTAGGTCCCGAGGCATGGAGCACTTTAAAGATGATAACTAACACCTTGAAGCGCACCCGGAAGACGACAGGCAGCCAGTGCAGCTCGCGCAAGAGCGGTGTTACATGGGTAAACCTTGCGGTTCCCATAATTGCTCGCGCGGCTGCGTTCTGGACTAGCTGAAGTCTCCGGGTGCACCTCAAGGGGAGCCCCATGTAGAGAGAGTTACAATAGTCCAGTCGAGATGTCACGAGAGCATGAGTGACTGTGCGAAGGCCGTCCCGATCCAATAGGGGGCGCAATTGGCGAACCAGGCGAACCTGGTAAAACGCCCTCCTGGCCACGGCTGTCACTTGATCTTCCATAGACAGCCAGGCATCCAGGAGGACACCCAAATTGCGCGCCCCATCCACAGGGGCAAGATGTTCGCCCCCTATGGCCAGCGATGGAGTGAGCTGGTTGAATCGGGCAGCCGGAAACCACAGCCACTCGGTCTTGGTCGGGTTGAGCCTGAGTCCGTTACTTCCCATCCAGATCCGCACGGCTTCCAGGCACTGGCACATCACCGCTACGGCATCGCTGGGGTGGCTTGGGGTAGATATATACAGCTGAGTGTCATCAGCGTAGAGATGGTACTCTACCCCAAAACCACGGATGATCTCACCCAGCGGCTTCATGTATGTGTTGAACAGGAGAGGCGAGAGGACCGACCCCTGAGGCACCCCACACGTGAGGGGTCTCGAGGTCGACCTCTGCTCTCCTGCCAACACAAATTGCGATCGGCCAGAGAGGTAGGAGGAGAACCACCGTAAAACGGTGCCTCCCACCCCCAACCCCCCCAGCCGATGCAATAGGATACCATGGTCGATGGTATCGAAAGCCGCCGAGAGGTCTAATAGGACCAGGATGGAGGAACAACCCCCATCTCTGGCCCTCCAGAGATCATCGACCAATGCGACCAATGCCGTCTCGGTGCTATGCCCGGGCCAGAAGCCGGACTGGCGCGGGTCTAGATAATCAACTTCCTCCAGGTGACGGGGAAACTGTTGTGCCACCACACTCTCAACAACCTTTGCCAAAAAGGGAAGGTTGGAGACTGGACGATAGTTGTTTAATAGAGCTGGATCCAAAGAGGGCTTCTTAAGGAGGGGCCTCACCATAGCCTCTTTTAGGGAAGCAGGCAAGGAACCCTCACTTAAGGATGCGTTGACAACCTCTTGGAGCCAGCCTCGTGTCACCTCCCAGGATGCCAGTACAAGCCAGGAGGGACACGGGTCCAATAAATATGTGGTGGCTCGCAGTCGCCCACGTAACCTGTCCATATCCTGGGCTTGCTTAATGTTTGCTTGTGTTCTTGAGTAATTCTTTTATTCTATGTCTTCAATGTATGTTTCACACCTTCTTTGTCTATTTCATATTAGGAATATACACTTGGCTGATCCAAAACAAGTATAGTCTGTACTTATGGGAAAACTTTGAAAAGAATCTGTCTGTCTGTCTGTCTGTCTCTGTCTAGATAGATAGATAGATAGATAGATAGATAGATAGATAGATAGATAGATAGATAGATAGATAGATAGATAGATAGATAGATAGATAGATAGATAGATAGATAGATAGATAGACAGACATGTATTTGTTTGCTTTATTGAATTTATTTGTCACCTATCTCGTAATAAACAACTCTGCACAGCTACACATACTATACACATAGTCTCACACATTACCTCCCCACTCTTTTTTTGATTTGATATATCAAGAATTTTCCAACTTTATTTTAGTTATCAAAATAGTTTTGTTTGACCTGTTTTATATTTTAGAGTTCTTCAAGTATGCAACATTTTTAACTTTGTTAAAGATGGAAATCAGGCTTAGTGTTCTAAGTGTCTAACTTTCACAACACAGGTTATTTTTTTGATATTTAAAGGAAATAGCCATCAATTGTATAAGACACAAACAACTGATTCTGGGTGTTCATGAAAAACTGAACTTCAGCCTGAAAGGTTATATGCACAAAAAAAAATTCTCCTTTACTGAGTAATAATTACTATGTAATTTACAAGCTAGCATAGTTGCAGGAACGTTTAAGAGTATGTACCGGTGTGTAGACTTTAACTAACAGTGATACACTTAGTATACCTTTCATTGAGAACAAAAGTAACAGTATATTTTGTGACAGTGAGATCTTTTAAAGAACAGGAGAGCCAGTTGAGTATATTAATAGATGTTCCAGGTATCTATTTCTCTGTGAGACCATGCTGATCATCTGGTATGAGTGTCCTCAAACACTTTCCTTTCACAATGGAAAATAGCATATAATTAGATAAACTGGCTTATGAGAACAACAGGTGTTTTCATTACAGTCTTAGTGACTTACAACTATCTGTCTTGGTCTTTGAAACCAGTGTAGTCTACTAGAATACAGTATATCTAAAATTACATTTAAAATCCCTGTGGGTGCTACATTTATTGATTAATCATTGATAAGAGACTTTGTAAAATGCCTTTTTTAATAAAAAAAAAATGCAATTGTGGAAAGTTACCTAACAATTATCTCCCCATCTCCATTCTGTTTGTAATAGAAGTACATAAGGACCCTGAATTTTCCATCATAGTCTTGATTTGATTCTTGATTTTTCATCTCAAGAGGCTGAATTGTTGGGGGGGGAGGGGATTTCTTCTTCCTTATGAAGCTTTGTTGAATAGCGTGAGGCAATATTTATTTCCATGGCTTATTAGGGATTAAATAAATCATCAAATGCATTTTCCAGAATGTATTGGGACAGCTAACTATGAATACCTATTGTGTCCCCAATGTTGTAGTTATCTTTTGTATACAGGGGCATACAATAAATCTCATAATGATTTATCCTATTAGAAACTGGAAAGGAATCATGTTGTAATTGTTCCTGGGAAACGATTGTAGTGGTAATAACACAGCTGCTTTCTTCTGCCTAAAGTTTGTCTAGGTGGCTCCCCTTTCCTGGCAAATTTGCAATTGGAAGTAAGAACAGTTGGGCTGGCAAATGGGCCGGAATGCTTAGTACTAGGAAATAATGTGTGATGCTCACAGAATTCACAACTAGTTGCAACTTTCAAAGTCATTGTCTCTATTGAAGCATTAAGTATTTCATGGTATAGCATAGTAGCATTTCATTTGTTAACGCTAATTGACATTAGAAGATTGAAGTGTTAGCAAATATTTTTGCAAAATTATTTATTTATTATAAAATGTACAGGCTGAATGTTCCATTTAGTAATATCCAGTTAACAGTAGTATGAGAAAAATATATACTCTTTAAAATTGTAATTATCACAGAGCGACAACAATAAGTTATTAACTCAAATCCCCATATAATATTTTCTCAGTTATGCATAAACTAGAATTTAAAGGCCAGCAAGATATAGTGATTAAAATAAATTTAGGATTGAAGAATTAAAAAAACTAAATAAAAATGCAAATAAATGGACCTATTTAATCCATCGCATATTCCTTCGGCAAATTCCTTAGGATATTTCTATTCTTGGTATCCCATCAGAGTTGTATTTGTGGTATAGTGTATTTACAATAATCTACATTGAATTTTCTTTTTGGAATTCATTTATGGTTAATAGCATGTCTCTCTTCTAAGCTGTGATTTGGAGATTAAACGGGAAGTTTTGTAGAAGACCTCAAGCAGAACCTCAAACTCTTTTCAAATTTATTAATGAAAGGCATTTGAAAAGCAGTTGAAAGGAACCGAGAAGATTTCATTTTTCCTTTCAATAGGGGTTTTTTTTTAGAGTCCAAGAACAAAGGTCTTAAAGACCATGAATGGGGAGGGAGACAACATCTAATATTTCTGTCTCTATTGCTATCTACCTGTTAACTCAATTTTTATATAATATATAGTTGACCTAGCATTGTTCCTTTTCTTCCCATTTCAAAAGATATTTTATGAAAATAGATTTATGTGTAAACATTCTGGAACACGGGGCAAGGGGGGGGGGAGAATCAAGCCAGGGTAAATTTGCTTACTTTTTTTTGTGAAACATATACATTGCTCCAATTGGTTAATCAACTTTTACAATCCTACCATATGTAAACAGGATTAAATTTTACCAAGGAACCAGGTAAATATAAAACATCGCAAATTGCAATATTTCTACATTGAAAAATGTTCCTGTACCAAGGAAATCAATCCTCAGGATACATTAAACCTATTTCAATACTCTTCTTGTTTCTAGCAAAAAGAGGAACCACAACTAACCAAAGAATTTCCTTCAGGCAGTTCAGAGCCATTAGAAACTCAAGCCAATGAATTCTCAAATGGCTCTTTTTCTTCATGGCTCCCCTTCTCCTTGCCAGGATATGAATTTTCCTGGTGATATTTTGCTGTAATTACTGCATAGGCACAGCCATATACTGCAGCAGCCAACATCATGAGGCATATGATCCCGCAGACAACACCAGTTATAGCCACAGTGACAACTGAATGACGCAAGTTAACCGGCCGTGGCTTTGATTTACGTTCACAGTTTATGTGGGTGCTGTTTCCTCCATATTCACTGGGATGGGTGTGCTTTGCAGAACCTTTATGCCTAGAACTGTGATGCCAATAGACTTGGTGACCCTGAGAAGCTGTAGGAAAACAGGTCCCATACAACTCATAGGGAATTTTCAGCAGGTCTTTTCCCTTCCGATTTTCAGGGATTGAACAGATGATTTCGTCACTAATTCCTCCTGATGGGGGAAAAAAAAAGAGATGTATCTTAACTCTTGATATTTCAGAAAATATTGAAACTACTGATTGGCTAAACTAAGGTAGAAACTGATATTTCTCCCTGCATTAGATATTAGAACTATGTGTTGTGAAAAGGAGAAACATTTTTAAAAACAATTAGTCAACTGTTCAGTGTAAGCTTCTTTTATCAACTACTTTGAAAAAGAGCCAAGCATAGAATAATTATACAATAAAGCATTAAATACTGGGTTTCTCCAAAAAGATGATCCACCTTAGAAAGAAACCCTATCATGTTTTTGAGCGCAGGTGATCCAATTAAGCCCCACCAACAAAATTAGCCATAATTAAGACCCCCCGCCCACCCTGGGATGCAGGGGTGGGGCAAGGCACACAGGTAAAAAATAAGCTAGGGTAGGGATGGGAAGGTGGAGCTGCCCTACTTACCAGGCCTCGTACACCTCGAAATCTGCCTCACTTTCTTCTGTGGCCACTTGCCGCCACTTGCATGCATCACTCTGGCCTCCATTTTGCCTTCAGATGCATTCCAGCAGGCATCTGAAGGTGAAACAGAGGCCGAGGCAATGTGTGCCAGTGGTGGCAAGCAGCTGTAGAAGAAGTGGGCCATCAGTGGGCTCCTGCTGGGTGGTAGGTAATTATAATTGGTAATTATAATTACATTATAATTATGATCAGCCATACCATTGTAATATGTAATTTAAAAAAACCTTAAACTGAAGCAACCAAAGTCCAACTCATCACATATTATAATTGGATTCACACTGTCACACATTCACACTAATCCATGGTCAGCAGTGTGGCGCCCCTGAAAACATCAATGCCATAAATGGTAACAGCAGTTTTCCTAAATTATTTTTATAAGCAATATTTAAATCTTGTAAGATATGAAATATCCCTGTATCCCTGGGTTTCCACAGGGGAGATCAAAAAATCAAGATGGTAGACACATTAATTGATCAGAATTCTGCCCTTTGCATGCGAACGTGCACACACATGGAAACAAGCATAACACATGTAAACAAACAATGAGGCTTTAATGGTACATAGCACAGCTGCCATTTTCTCTTTTTTGGTCCTTTCACTGTGTTAAGTCTGCAGGCAGCTAATGTAGAATATCTACTGAATAGAAATATTGACTCAAGAAGACCATGATTCTCTGGGAGCATTTGCTTGAAATCTTATTATCTGTGCCTCTTTCATTTTCAACTTACTGTACTGTCATAATTGTAGGCCTTGTGCCTCCCTGAGAAATTCTGGCTACAACTATCAAGTTACAGGTGATTTAAGTTTTCCTAAATGCTGTACTCTAACTCAATATATTCATTTGGTTTTCATGTTTTCTATTCTCCAAAACTGATACCTTGAGATCTACAGTATGTCCAAAATACTTAATATGCATTCACATTTGCAGAAAGGTTTCATGTTAAACTGAATGCCCCATCAATTTTTTTACTCTTTAAGATTGCTACATACACTGGCTGGTTTTATCTTCCCCCCTCCCCTATGGTTTTCCTCTTTACAACTGTAGAATAGAATACAATAATTTATTAGCCAAATGTGATTGAACACTCAAGGAATTTGTCTCTGAGGAGTAAGCTTTCAGTGTACATATAAACAACAAAGTAATAATAACGACACCAATAAGAGAAAGTGGTAGAAAAAGATGAGAAGGATAACTTTACAACTGTAATCTGTAGATTCTATAAGGTTTGCATCCAGGGATGCAATGTAAATGCTATGCAATGCAGATGCTATGTAAATCAGGAAGTCAAAATTGCCCACTATCATTACATAGAAAAAAACAACTTTGCGTCTTTAGATCTTTCCTTGAAATACCATTAAGTGAAGCTGATGTTGCTGGACATGCAATATATGTGTTATGAGAAGAAATACTCACCGTTGTACAGAAAGGTTTCCAGCCATAATTTAAGCCCAAAGACTTGGCAATTACATTGCCAGAAATTACCCTTGAAAAGAATCATTTTCAGATTTGGAAGTGATTCTAGAAGAAGTCTGTCAACTTCCTGAAGATTATTATATTTCAGAGACAATAAAGTAATGTTCTCTGTCTTGTTTCCTAAAGTTCTAGGAAGCCTTGATATATTGTTTGATGATAAATCCAGTGCTCTTAAGCGAGGTAGAGAACTAAACATCTTATTATCTACATATTCAATGAAATTGTTTGTGAGATTCAGAATCTGCAAATGTTCTAGTTCTCTGAATGTTTCAGGTGGTAAACCTGAAATAGAATTGTTTGATAAATCCAGAATTTTGAGAGTCTGGGTGCCTCTAAAAGTCCTTTGACTGAGTTTCTGAATGCCATTGTTTGACAAAAGTAATATTTGAGTTTCAGCGGGTAAATGAGAAGGAACCTTGGCAAGTCCTTGATTTCTGCAGTCCACTGTCCTTGAATTTGGATCACATAGACATTTGAGGGGACAGCTGGTCACCAATTCTACCGCTATGATAATGCTTGAAACAAAAAGCAAGGAACCTAAAAATAAGAAAATAACTGTTAATGGCACATTTCGCCTATTGTCACAACACTTAATTGGAGTTTTCTAGGAATCTGGGGTTGTATATCTAAGTTGAAAGCTGAATTATAACAATATTGTTTAGTTCTCAATGCCCTATTCCTGGGATGTGAAATTTCTTTTAGATAAGATTAAGAATTTAAACATAATTACTTTTCATTCTTATCAGAAGTGTAATTAAGTTTTAGGATGTTTACCTCTGGATAAAAATACGCATGAAGGAGCTCACATGATTATAAGCAATCATATTGATAACATGTACAAAACTAGAAAATATTCAGTGGAGAATACAGAACTATACTTTTTCTTGTAATAAAACTTCAAGCCAAAATGATTGAGGAATTTTAAATTCTACTTTGTTTAGCATCGTGTAGAGTAGACCCTTAAAGTCACCTTGAAGTGCTCAATAGGATCATAAACAGCATTTTAAGGAATTTAGCTTAATCATAAGAGTGCTTTTATTTTCTATACAACACCTTATTCCATTTAGTCTTATGATCTGTAGGATTATTTTGTCATCTCCTACTCTCTGTGAGTCCTTCAAACTGATATTTGATTTCTGGTGATGCCTGGACTAGTCTCTGCAGTTTTCTTGGAAAAGTTTTACAGAAGTGGTGTATCCTTCCCTTCTTCCTAGGGATGAGCATTTGTCATTGGCTCAAGGTGACCCAAAAATATGTCCTTGGGTCTAAGGTAGGCCTAAAGTAGAACTCACAGTCTCCTGGTGCCTTTAATCACTATACCAAACTACACCAAACTGGCTCAGTTCATCCCCATCTAGGGAACATAAAATACCTTTGGTATTTTCCTGTTTTCAGAATTTCCATGTTTATTTCAATGAATTTATTCCAATTATTAAGTTATATTGAAACACTGGTGTGGGAGAGGAAATAAGTAAGTATGATCGTTCCTATTTTTTGAATTACAACTCCAATTTCTGAATTCTTATCATTCTAAATGGGACTTATGAAGGGGTCTAGTTGTATCTAGAGAAAATCAGATAGACTATTTGTGCTAAGGATACATATATTTGAATGAATTGACCCCTATGGATTAAACACAAAATGTTTAAAAATAGTTTCAATTGTATTTTTTTCTTTTTTAAGAAAGGATAAGAAATGCAGTCTCTTACTTGATCTGATTAAGAGATCCTGCTTTGTCATAACTAGTGTTTCTCTTATGACATTGCTTATATAGATGTACAACAATAGTGAACCAGGCAGTTGTGTGTAAAATTGGTATAACCCTATTTTCCCTATGACCAACTTATTACATGTTCCTGTCTCTTTTTATCTTATAATAATTATGTCAATAAAGTAAATTCTGCTGAATTTGAGGGAACAATTCACTCAGTAAACATGCAAAAGACTGAATTTGACATCAAATGTTTAATATGTCTAAGATGGGCAAGCCACTGAGTCTAAATTAATATATCAGGACCTAGCTACTTGGAAATCTCACAGCTAAATATGTCAAACGAAGCCCTTCACTTTCTGAAATTAACTTGTGCTCCTTCATTAAATATAATTCAGAAAGTTTGAGTGGCTCATCCAAGTTCAGAAATATTTGAATGGTTCACCCAAAGATTTTCTTAGTGTTTCTAAACTCTGAAGCTATATGAGAAAAGGGATGCATTCTATATCAGTAAACCAAGGGTACAACTACTTGCTAAGACACAAATAAAGCAAGCTGCTTGAAGCTGTATTATGGATTGCTAAGAAGTTAAGACAATGTTTCTTTGCTGGACAGACTCTTTCACAATAGTTCCAAATTAAAAAAAATGCCTTACCATTCATGGTTCTTCACTTGTCAAGTTTGTGGAAGGTTCAGTTCAATTTTTACGAGAAGCAGTAATTCTGTCTGAGCTGCCGTTGCCGTTTAGACTAGTTTTGTGTATTCATTGATGCCTTAATTCATAAATTACTATTCTTACTACCACAAGACCAGTTGAGTAAATCCATATAAAATGCTGTCTCTATTTTCCATTTGATTATACTCCTTTCTCCATTTGCTTTGCTGTGCACAGAGATTTTCTTTGCCTCTTATTCAATCAACAGGATTTACAGAGTGACTGTCAATTTGTGCTGGACAGCTGCATTACAGAAATCATGACCTAATAGCCTAGCCTTTTCAATTATTTAATCTATGTCAAATCCATGATACAGAGACAAAGTGGATTTTTTAAATCCAGAGCAGTTTATGATTTTTGTTGAGTAGTTAGAGCCACATTGTCAGTCCTTGAAAAATAAGATGATTCTAAATTTGTGTTCCTGTCATCTTTGGTTGTGATTGGAGGCAATGGGGTGTGTAATCTCAGTATGCAGAGGCCTTCATCTTGATTACATGGTTTTGACCATGCACTTGTTGCTGTTCTGGAGCTTATACTTTTGATTTCTCTAGGGATTAGCTATGCTGACAGGATTTCATTGCATAGAAAAAAAAACCATTGTGTGTATGTGCGTGTGCGTGCATAGCTTTATTTCTTTTTTCTTACTCATTCTTTAAAAAAAAAAAGAACTTCAAGCATTCCAAATGTGAGGTCTCTATTTGCCAAACAGGAAGGAACTTCAACTGCTGCAGATAATAATAATAATAATAATAATAATAATAATAATAATAATAATAATAATAATAATAATAATAATAATAATAATAATAATTATTATTATTATTATTATTATTATTATTATTATTATTATTATTATTATTATTATTATTATTATTATTATTATTATTTGTAGACCGCTCCCTCTCCCCATAGGGACTCGGAGCGGTGCACAGGAAGAATAAAACAAGTATACAAACATATTTAAAAACAAATTAAACCTTATTCCTGTGCTAAAAATTCCCCGTTAAAACTAAACTAAGCTAAACTAGAATTCCCAATAAATTAAGTATAATAAAACCCCATAGACAGAGAGACTACCCTAGGCCGGCCAGGCAGAAAAGATGTGTTTTTAATTTTAGACGGAAGGAGCGGAGGTCCGTGGTCGTTCTAATGTCGGGGAGAAGGTCGTTCCAGAGGGCTGGGCCCGCCACAGAGAGAGCCCTTCCCCTGGGCGCCGCCCGCTGACAAAGTCTAGTGGACGGCACCCGGAGAAGTCCCTCTCTGTGGGAGCGAATCGGCCGTGAGGATGTATGAGGCAGGATCTGATCCCGCAGATAGCTAGGTCCCGAGCCATGGAGCGCTTTAAAGATGATGACTAACACCTTGAAGCGCCTTGTGGATGTGGATCAATGTATTGGTGCCCCTGAAAATGAATATATTTTATCAACACTTTCACACGAAAACCATGGGTCACCCATTTGGAAATAGAGAAAAGTGATCTCTTTCATTCTATGACCTCATAATTAAATTCTTTTAAATTTGGCAATGTATAAAAATAGAAAATCCTGACAAATGAGCCAGATAGAAATATACTCAAGAGTCTTTTCCTATGGATGACAGATTGGGATTAGAGTTTCTTGATACATGTCCATGCTGGATCAAAAAATGGCAAGGGTTCACTGGACTCAGCAGTTCTTAGTGTGTGTCACCTACCAAGCACTACAGTATTCCTCTTAACTGATGAGAGAAATCCATTAAGCAGGCTCATGTATCACAATAGCAGATCTGATGACTTCCTGCTAAATGTGTCTTTTTCGCCTAGTTTCATTGAATACTTCTAGTGAAAGGTCTTACTAAAGATCAAGGGGTGATAAATATTTTTGTGATTGGGAGCTATATGTTTTGTATTATTTATTTCTCCACTGAAGACTTCAATGAAGGCACATATCTGATTTTCAGGACTAGGAGTTGTCTCATTTTCCAATTTTGTAGAAAGGAGTGGTTGGCTATATTTTATAACAGCATCTTTTTATTACATTTCCAAACAAAGCAATCTGAGGAATTTATGTTCCTTGTGTAATCTTGGAGGTGATTGTTGGGTCCTTTTGCCAGCTTTGGCAGAAGATCTATATATCAACAATTTATTGTCTGAGAATAAGAAAAATGCTTCAGGACCTAAGGAGAACTATAAATTGAACTAGGGATGTGTAATCCATAAAAAACTAGTCCATTTGTGGGTAATATGTTCTTACAGATTATTCCATCTCATTTCAGTTTTGAGCACAATACAGAAAAGCACCATTTACCTGTTTTTCAATACATATTGTCAGATACTTTTAACAAATACTTTTTTCCTATTCAACAGTCAATTCTATATGAATACATTTTCTTTTATTTGATGCAAGTTAGCCTTTTTATACAGTTCTTTTTAAATTTATACTGATATTTATTTCTACTTACAGTGTTTGAAAACATGAACGTTAATAGCTGAGAATGATTATTGGCCATAGATATCACTAATGTGGTTGCCATAACAGAACCTGGAATATGGTTTTTCAAGAGTAAAATAAATAAAGAACCTATTTATTTAAATTTATTTTAATTGCTTTAAGATTACAGGTTATATTTAAAATCAAAATACAGAACTTATCAAAAAGGAGCAATTAATACATAATAATTGTTATAGAGAACTATATTAAACTAAAGCCAATAGGAAAGAGAGATCGGTATAATATGAGCTAGTTGCTAATGTTAGTAACAAAAGGTGAATTCACTTTATTCAAAAAAAGACTTTTCTCATGGTTTTCCACTGCAGTTCCTCCTTTTCAAAAAACTACTGAGATCTGCATTCCAAGGACATAACATTTTTGTTGTGTTGTAGCTAATTTTGGCTGAGCAAAACTAATTTGAACAAAGATGTGACATTGCACTGAGTGGCTACCCTTTTCTCTTCCCCTGTTTCTGCTGCTATTTCAGCATTGCTTAGTTTCAGCTTGTAACGATCTTAATGACTGATATATTGCGAAGACAGAAGACTGGCTAAAACTCTTGTACAAAGGCATCCTGTGAATTTAGATTGGTTATGTGGTTCTTCAGGACTGCTTGAAAACCCCAAATGGGTATACACTTCAAGGTCATGAACAGAATGGCTGACGTTGGCGTTCTCTCATTTCTAGCCCTGTTGGTTGGTGCTTTCTCAAATAAGCACACATAATAAGTGGTTATCAGCTCATAAAACTCAAGCATGAAAGTTTCAGCAAAATTTTCCGTGAATGCTTTGGCAGTGATAACAGCAATGAGGTCTCTTTACCATTTAAGGTGATGTTTTATGACAAATAGTAGAAATAAATCAACAAATATTGATGGGAATAAAGCAGTTATTAATAATTTATCAATAGAGCAATTGCAATACAGAGAATATTAATCTAAAGAGAGGCATTTCATGTCCAAAATGAAAAGTAGGAAGATTTAATCGTGTTTTGGAATAATTGCTCACTTATGTTCAGGACACAGCCATCATTTTATACAGAGCTTAGATGATGATGAAAGAAGATACAAGGAATGCCACTCAATAGGAAGAAAAGAATTTAAATTTTCCACATGCTTTGATACATGAAGAAGAGATGAATACTTATTGCCATGTGCCCAACCGACTACAGAACATGCCTTTGCAAATCACTGCTCTATCAAATTTTTAGCAGCGTTGTGTTTAATGAGACTTGAAGTGCAGGCCTAAGTCTACTTTGGACAAAAGTGCAGGCTCAAAATACTTCTATATTTTTTAAAAGCCATGAAGGAGATCTGAGACTTTGCTACATTGCATGAATTCTTACAAGTAAAATTCTTCACATTCGTGACTAAGGCAGTGCCTTTGTTTCACAATGACTGACACCAGGCTGTACCCGTGATTCCTGACCTTGTGGGATGGTAATATAGAAATTATTGCTTCCTGCTGTGGCATTTATGGTTTTTCTCAGCTCATAATTCTCCATGGACTTCAGTAAATATTTCCTTTGGCTCACATATTGGATTAGTTGACACATTATTTTTATAACCATTGTCTTTAAAAGGAGGCTTGCTAGCCAGGTGCTGTTTTCAAGACGGTGCAGTTCTAATGCGCGTCAGAGGATAGAATCTGTAAAGCGTGCCTCCTGACTGCCTCTTACAGTTAGGTAATCCTCAACAGCTACAATTGTGTTATTTTTAGCATTAACAAATTGAGAAGATGTTCAGAGGGAAAGGTCACCGAAAAGTTAAGCACTGTGTGAGGTTCATTTCCAACAACAACACGGGCCTTGTTTAATAAGCTTCATGATGTGGTAGAAGAAATTTTTATCCTTCAGAGTTTTTCATTTCTTTCTTAGTTAAACATTCATGCTCGGTCTATCTTTTGGCAACATATGATTTGAATTGTCAAGTTAGTTTTCTGGCATGTGTGGCTATTTTCACATTCCTCTTGAGGGATTTGGCAAGAAGATTCTCCTCTGCTTTGTACTTGCCCTTTTTTTTTCCCTCCCACCCTGTCTATTAATAATAAACAAAGGCTAAGAAGACAGGCATCAACAGGAACAAATGGATGAATCCTTTTGAAAGTGCCAAAGTAGCCTGGCACATGTGAAGGACCTGCTCTGGTTGATCATGCAATAAAGATTATTTGAAAGCCATCTGTATAATTGTACCTTACTCCTAATAAAAGACAGTCAGTTTGGTGCAGTGTTTAGGTTGCAAACTGGAATTTTGTGAATTCTAGTTCCTCCCTCCTCCCCTTAGGCACAAAGCCAGCTGGGTGACCTTGGGCTAGTCACTGACTGTCTTTCAGCCCCAGGAAGGAGGTAAGGGCAATCCTTTTCCAAAAACCCACAGAGTCAATACTGTGTTAGCGTACCAGAAAAACACAACTCCAATTAAAAATTCAGAGACAAGCATTTTCTCAAAATTCTCAGAGTAAGTATACAGGCACATCTGGGAAAACCTGAATCTGAGAGTTCCAGGTTTTCCCTCAGTAAATCAAAAGTCCAAGCCCAGCCCCTGCATCCATCAGTCCATCACATGGTCCAATCACAATCTGACCCATCTCGAGACATCACTTCTCCTCCAGGTGCAGGCATACCATGATCTAGACCGAAAAGAAGAATGCTATTCGGTCAAACTATATTCCCTCTAGTAAATACCCCCTCCTAATTTCCAAAGCACAGGAATGTGGCAGCGTGGAAGCTTCTGGTGTTAATATGGCTTCCAAAGCTGACACACTGATTCAAAAGCACAAAACAAAACATAATAAACTAATGTATGATTATACAATAAAATATGATGAAATATCTCAAGATTAATGTCAGCATTTTTTTTAAAAATTTATAATCTAGCCGTCAATCCTAAAATGTTCAAAGATAAGACTATTACTCAGCTTTTCTCAGATGCTAGAAAGATAGAGTTAAAACTGAGAAGCCATGTTATATAACTGTAATTGAGATTTTCAGATTTAAAACTTCAGTGATCAGTCTTCTTAATTTCTCTTTGGTATCTTGCAGATTCCATGAGGAAGTGTAGCTAGTTTGCATATATGTGTGTGTGTGTGTGTGTGTGTGTGTGTGTATGTATATATGTATGTATGTATGTTGGTCTTGTTGTATTCGGGTGTTTTCCCATGTAAGAATGAGATTGTCTTTGCAACATTTCAGCAAGATCTCACTTGCCATCTTCAGGCTTCGGTCTGTGGCTGCGTAGGTGCCGCCCTTCCTTAAATCTTGGTGGGGCGGGGGAGTGCTGACTGTTGTGAGTGGGTTGATTGACTGTGCAGCTGTATCATGATTGGTAGATTGATGCTGATTGGTCCTATTTGTATGTTTTCTCCTTATTTTGTATTTCAATGGCTTGGGTGATGGGTGGGGTTTGTTGGCCAGTGCTGGTTTCCAGATGTCTGGTAGGCGGGGGGTGTCATCACATTTATTCATATTGTTAGGTTGTTTCTGTATTTCGATGGCTTCACTGATTATTCTCCTGTTGAGCTGTTCAGCCGTGGAGATCAATTTATTTCCTTCAAAGTCAATATCATGTCCTGTAGCTTTGAAGTGTTGATAGAGAGATGAGGTTTTAAGATGTTTTTTACTGCAGTTTTATCTTTTGCGATGCGTGCATTTATTCTTCTATTAGTTTGTCCTGTGTAAGTTGTAGGGCAGATTTTACATGGAATTTTGTAGACTTCTTGGCTTTCTAGCTGGATCTTGTCTTTGGGATTCCTTAGAATGTTGGTTATTTTTTGGTCAGCGTTGAAGGCTGTCTTGATATTGTGCTTGTGGAGAATTTTGCTGATTTTTTCTGTGGTGCCTTTGATGTAAGGGAGGAGGGCAATGCCATTTTCCTGTTCTGTGTCTTGGCTCTTGGGGGGTGTCTCTTTTTGGATTAGGTTGGTAATTGTTTTTCTTCGGAATACGTTGGATATTAATGCATTTATGATAAAGTGTAATTCAGTTTTCAGGTGGTCTTTGTCAGCTAGACATTTGGTTCTGTATATGAGGGTTTTGGCTACAGAGTTTATCTGTGCTATATATTGCTGAGTGAAGTAAGGGAATTGATGTTTTGTGACAAAACACTGACTAAATTCAGATATAAAAAAGATCCAAGATATTTAACAATAATATTTGCAACAGAAATCAAAATTGGCTAATTCGTATCCTCTTTCCAAGAAAAGCTGATTGGAGTAAGAAAGTAATGTGGTACTGTTGGCAGACAACTTTTAATATATCTTTCAATTCTTCATTTCAAATGGCTTCTCCAAGTTACATTTTTCTTTGCTGGTTTCCATACACAGCTTGAGGTTTGGAAACTAATAGCAGAAAGGAAATTTTATGAATGACTTGAAATTGAGTAACAGTAGGCAGGAAAAGGGTTAAGACCAGTTCATGAAAAGCATCTCTAAATGGCTTGTCTAAAAACAATAGTTAGATCTATAGATCTGTAAAGCATCTATTTCTCATAGATCTGAATTTTAACAGATTATATTATATTTATATTATATTATATTATATTTATTACATTTATATCCCGCCCTTCTCCGCAAAGGACGCAGGGCGGCGCACAGGAGATTTAAAAAACATACAAAAATAGAACATAAATATTAACAGAGTTGGAAGGGACCTTGCAGGTCATCTAGTCCAATTTTGTATTGCTGTTCTAGTATGGGTAATTTTCAGTAAATACTCAGTTATATGAGTGTGTAACATATCAGTTTCTTTTGCCTGCTGACTGAAGTTGAAGATGGTGATTTGTAAAAGGGGGGGGGGGGGACATTGCTGCCAGAGGGTTCACAGGATATCGTATTATATTATATTGAAACTGGTTCGAAACTTTGATTCTTGTCTCTGACATTGTCTCAGATTTCCTCAACGGCTACTGATACATAAAAGAATATGTTCAACCCCTTTCAAAAGTCAGCTACTAGGAGAAAAATTAGGTCCAGGGTCATTTGATCTTTCCAATGTTAGGCAAAGGCAGTCTATGCTGGACGTACCACGGTTTAATGCACCTTATCTTTTGCTTACATTTTGAATTCCATCAGAGAATCGGCTTGATTTTATTTACTTTTTAATGTAAGCACCAGCCTTGCAAAAAGTAATTTATTGCCATGGTAGTTATGAAGTGTAGGCTTCACTGTATGACAAGAAGAGACAGAAGTCTTTTAAGGTGGGGAATAAAATGTTTTGGCAACCTGGCCCAGGTCTAGGAATTGCTTTCTGCACTCCATCTATCCTGTGAAACAGTATTTTGGTTTGCGGAAAGGGGGCCTTAAGAGTCTAGTGCTATTCTAGGGATCTAAGAAGGCTGGTTAAGCTTACATTTAATTGCAAGTTAAATAAAGAAGTAGCCAAGAGTCTTTAAATCAAATTTCATGTGTCTGCCTGTTTCGTGATGGCAGCCACATAGGCTTCAATCAATCAATTCCCAGCTTGCATAGAGCGCTGTGTGCAATGTACATCTTTGTAGATACGGAAAAATGCTGGGGAGATAAGCATGATTAAAGTTAATTAGTAAGTTCATATAGTTGTTACCGTAAATGGAAACAGATGAAATTTGACATAAAAGTAATAGCAACAAAAGGAATCAAGAAAGAGGAGAATTAGAAAAACATGTCTGAGATTAAATATAGGATTTACATGTTGTTTATTTAGATCATTTCTGGTCTCTTCTTAAAAGCTATACATTTAACTTAATTTCATTTTTAGACATGATAGATCACCCAATTTACATCAAAGGAGACTCTAGCTTTGACTTTTCATTATTCATGTTTGTTTGTTTGTTTGTTTGTTTGTTTGTTTAGCTTAGCGGCTACCAGGGTATTCTAATGTATAGCGCTTCCTACATGTATTTATCTATTTTTTTGGTAAACATTAGGATATGATTATTGAATTATTTATCCTGTATATTATTTTTATTACTGTGAAAATAATGACTTGTTTTGAAGTATTTCATCTTAAAAACTATTGTTTTATTAGAAACCTCAATAATCCTATTCGTTTTTAGTTAAAAAAAAATAGAATAGAGTAGATAGGAAGAAGGAAGGTGAAATGTAGGGTTGAGATTACCTTGAGAAAGAAAAAATTGACAAGAAGTAAAAGAATTTATGTAGGGTATTTAGAGTACATATAAAATATAATACTATATTACAATTTATAGTATAAAAGTGAGGGAAAGTGTAGCATGTTTTCAGAAGATGTCCCTCAGTGTGTAATTGAACATCACTAAGCTGACTTTTCAGGTATTCTTGAAAGTTTTTTGTCTTCTTAACTCATTATTTAATTTTCCAAAACAGTGTGTTATATTTTTACTATGCCCTTAAAGTCTACCATTGCAATATTTATTCCTTTTTCTCAGTCAAACGTGTTCTAAATGGCTGTTTCACAAATGTATTCCATTTTTGTAAATGGGCAGTAGACAGTTTCTATAATAGAGCTAAATAGCATGTGGTCAATGAGAACAATTAATAAGTGGAATGGCTTACCTCAAGAAGTTATAGCTGCTCCGGCTGTAGGTTTTCAAGACGAGACTAGAAAAGTATTTGTCCAAAATGGTATGGGGTCTCCTGCTTGAGCAGGGACTTGTACTAGAAGACCTCCAAAGTTCTTTTTTGTGTTCTATGCTTTTTTCTATTGTTCTCTGTTCTATGATATGTCAGATATGGTGAAACTATGATTCCCATTGACCTGGTTAGTACAATCATTGGCAGAACATAGCCAGAACTGTTATCCAGAATCCCCTGAAAAACAATCTCATCCTTTCTTATTTAACATATGTAACTCAGTCTACTACATAGTAGTTGGCTTTAGCAATCTATAATGGTTTAATCAACAGTATGTATAAATTTGATAAACAGATAGAAAATTAAATATCTCTGTTACTACCCTATGTGGCATTTCTCAGGACATTAACGTATGGATCTGTTGAACAATTTCTGTGTGATATGTTCAACATGAATGGTACATTGGATATTTCTGCTTGCTGATGATTGGTTGTTTCTAGATATATTTCTATATCTGTGTATATCTATATCATTTACATTTATCTATATCTATCATCTATCATGCTTTTCTTTCTAAATGCTGCCAAAGGGAAAACCCTCCCTTTTTATCAACTGGTGTAGTAAGCAACTACGTATTTTTTAGATCTACTACAATATCATATTAAACTTTTGGGATTTTTTTCGTAACTGCAAGCAGATTTCTTTAGAGTATATAAACCATTTTTCTACCCACATATGAAGATGGAAAGGAAAGCAAGGTATGTGTAAGTGAACCCTTGTTATTCACCACACATACCACAGTTCTACTGTTGTCAGAAGTATTAAAACTTTGGAGCATTCAGTTGAGTAGGAATTATACTGATTTTACTGCTGGATATTTCCAAAATTGGCCACGTTTATTTATAAAATCCACTACAAACCTACATGCTGTTTACGAAAATGACAGACTGCTGTTAAATAGGCTGTTCTTTAAGCATAGGCATGTCTATAGTGTTACAGCAATGAAAATGTCAGATATGGCTAGTTCCATCCTAGGGTGCTTGGATTGATACATTTTTAAAAATATTTCTCATTGCTTGACTTTTGATGAAAAGTCTTCTATGGTATTTGTAGCTATTTGATCATTGAAATTGTATTTTAACTGTATTGTTTTAATTTTTCAAGAGCTGTTGTATGATTTGATACCACCTGTTGATTGTTGTAGATTATATACTTTGAGAAGGCTGAAATCTTAAAAGAGGTCTGAGAATTATGTCAAAGAAAACAAACACATAATAAAAATACCTTAGAGTTTGGTGCCAGGTGGAAGAGAATATCCAGGCGAGAGTGTGAGTGGCAAAGAACTCACGACTCAAGATTGGGTGTGTTTATAGTTTTTTGCTTGCTCATTTTGTTAATTTTGAAAGACAAGTGCTGATGTTACTTGCCCTTGGGGAGGGGATGATGCATAGGGCTCTGCTCAAATTGTTTTAATTTTAACTGAATCCTGTAACATTATCATTTCCCCATATCAACCTATGGAGCTTTTTTCTGGCTGATAGACTACACTCTAACCCCTCAGAAAAAGTTCTCTCATTTTTTTCATTCGTATTAAATGGATTCTTTATTTTGCTTGAACATACATGGAAATAAATCAATTTTTAGTGAAAAAAGGAAGTTTTGTTCATTTGAAAAAAAACTGCTATAGATTAAAATAGTCACAACATGATTTATGGATGCCTAACAATTGCAAGAATTTTCTGCTGTCTAATCTTGTTCATGATCTCAAGGATAATGAATTATATTTAATTCTATTATAAACATCATGGTCAGGACTCCTCTTAAACCCTAAAGGACAATTGTTTGCATTTCAGAAGTGTCTTGAGTTGCTGTATACTTTAGGCTACTGCCTCATTTTATTATGCATGCTGCAGCAGGGGTATTGTTGGTATTGTTTGTTGTTTATCTCTATATATATAGATAATATATAATGTGTGTATGTGTGTGTGTATATATATATATATGTATATATGTGTGTGTGTGTGTGTTAGGTTTTTGAGCTGATAAATAAATAAATAAGGGAGACTAGGATAGATCTATTTCGAGCTTTTTAGCTCTCATCAGCTAGCCATACCCTTACTGGGATTTGAACCGGGGCTGTATTACATGTTAGGCAGATGTTTTAGCCACTAAGCCACCAGGTTCTCCTCCTGATCATCTGAGACAGGGGAAATAAGTATATGCTTGTGTCACAACACCCTGGTAAGCCCCAATTAAGGGAGGAAGCATACGGCTTTCCTTTTCTGCCTTTCGGCTCATCACCAGAGACCATCTAGACAGAAAGCTATGAGTTTTGTTGTGTCCTTTTTTTTTACATGTGTGTTAAATTTTTGAACTGATAAATAAATAAATAACTAAATAAATAAATAAATAAATAAATAAATAAATAAATAAAGGAGACTATATATACTCTGTGTGTGTGTGTGTGTGTGTGTGTGTGCTGGTCTTGTTGTATTTGGGTGTTTTCCCGTGTAAGAATGAGATTGTCTTTGCAACGTTTCGGCAAGATCTCACTTGCCATATATATATATCAATCTCTTACATTGGACAGGTATTTTCTAATGATGTTAATCAGGTCTCCCTAAACTGTATCCATAATTTCAGTGGCAGTGACTAGCTGCTCTTAAAGAACATTTTATAGATGTAAGTGAAGCCTTTAAACCAGGGGTGTCAAACTTGCATCATCACTGCATCATCACGTGACGTATTGCAACTCCCCCACACACACACACACCTTTACTAAACTGGGTATGGGCATGGCCAGTGCATGACACATTCAGCCTGCGGGCTGTGAGTTTAACAGCCCTGCTTTAAAGCAAAATATTCAATTACTTAAAGATTTATAGTATAATTTAATTACTTTGTGTATTTGAATTTATTAGTTACCCAGCTCCAATGTTCCATCTTAAAAGGTTCTGCTCCAGGGGTGGTATTTACTTTCCTTCCCTACCAGTTTGTAAATGTAAGCGTGTGCCTCTGCACATGCACACAGCCTTCTGTGAATATGTTTTTGGTTAAAAACGACCTAAATGGGATGGCGTAGAGCCGGGATGGGTGGGCAGGGCCACCCGTGATTTCCACTACCAGTTCAGGTGAACCGGTCTGAACCAGTAGAATACCACCTCTGTTCTGCTCTATATACTTACATGATATGTTATGGTTTGCAGAGGTAAGGGTAGTGGGATAGCTCTGATAATCATTCTAGCTTTAAAAAACATGTAGAAGCGGAGTTCCTTGATTGTTCTATTCTGGATGCTTCAGTCAATCAACTCCTTTGTTTTTCTTTTTTTTTCTTGGTGCAAAATCCATGGGTAAGAGAAGTGAGACTTACAAGTTCGTGTTTGGGTGTGTGTTGGAGGGTATTTGGGTTATAAGTGATTATGTATTTCAGATTCCTGATTTTTGAAGTGAATACATCTTCTATGCCACACATCTGTATTTCAGCAGATTTTCTATGCCTCTGTCTGTGGACCACCCTGGTTCCATACTGACTTTTCCTATGGGCAGGCATTTTTAAGAACTCCAGATGCAGCATGCCTGCAAAAATTGTACTAAAGAAAGATGGGTTTTGTCAATTAGTAAAGGAGATTACAGCATTGTTGTAAGAGTAGTAAGTGCAGGCTTTGTTAGATAAGAAATGGCAGCGCTGATGGTTCCTGTTCTTTGGTGATTAAAAGGGATGAAAGTGAGGATTATTTTTTGAAGGTCTGTTGGAATAAAAGCATTGCTGTAAATGTTTTTTTCCCCCTGGTAAGGCTGTTAGGAAATAGTGGCCTCAGTTAATATCCCTTAAACAAAACAGTCTATCATCAAATGTATTGAGTTTATTAAACAGACAGGCCATTGTCCATATAGTTTAAGAAGGTAGGAATAGAGAAACACTGTTGAAATGTTGATTTGATGATTTTATTGCCACGGCAAGTAAGCACAGTCTGAAATAGGTTGATTTTGAAAGCCAACAATAAGAACTCAAGAATATGACTTTACAACATTATTTTGTACTTTCTCTGCTATACTGTGTCTTTAAATACAGCAACTCTGCAGTCAGAAAATAAAATCCTGTATATATCAGTTTTATACTTTTATGTTATGCAAGCACTGTGGAAAGTGATTTATACAAGGCTCTGCAAGTGAGGTCAAATCTTTGACTCAATTAAAGATAGGAAAAGATAGGAATTACTAGATTCCCTCCTAATCTCATTTGATTTGTAATTGGTTTCTGGTCTTTTTGAATCTTAAGAGGCATTACAGATTGCTTCTTACTGAGTTAGTTTCAGAAAAGCTTTAGGAATCACACTCCACAGAACAAACTCCACCAAGCAAGTGAACAAGGAGACCAAGTAGAAGTTTTGCAGAAGAGAGATGTTTAGTAGGATTGCTTTCCTAATGGAACACAGGGATGAAAAGAACTGCTTTTGTAAAGAATATAGGCCACTTTTGTTTTCTTCCTAGAATGAGTTATATATGCTTTAAGTGCAGATTGATTGCCCTCCTGGTGAACGAAGTGAAAGATCCTATCTGTCCTCCATTGTATTCAAGATGAGGAAGAACAGTTGGTTCAAAGATGATTAAGGGACTGGAGGCTAAAACATATGAGGAACGGTTGCAGGAACTGGGTATGTCTAGTTTAATGAAAGGAAGGATTAGGGGTGACATGATAGCAGTGTTCCAATATGTCAGTGGTTGCCACAAAGAAGAGGGAGTCAAACTATTCTCCAAGGCACCTGAGGGTAGAACAAGAAGCAATGGGTGGAAACTAATCAAGGAGAGAAGCAACTTAGAACTGAGGAGAAATTTCCTGACAAGTTAGAACAATTAATCAGTGGAACAGCTTTCCTCCAGAAGTTGTGAATGCCCCAACACTGGAAGTCTGTAAGAAGTTGTTGGATAGTCATTTGTCTGAAATGGTATAGGGTTTCCTGCCTAGAAGACTTCCAAGGACCCTTCCAACTAGGGGGCAGTGCTCATCTCCATTTCAAAGCCAAAGAGCCAGCGCTGTCCGAAGATGTCTCCATGGTGATGTGGCTCACATGACTGTATATGCACCTTTGCAGGAAGCAACTTTGTTGTTTCTGGTCGGTTTACATTCTGAAGCTCCGTTTTGACTCTGTGCTCCTTGTGGCCTTGCAAAGCTAATTTCCAATTAAGTCTTTGGCAACATGTCAAGGAAGATAAAGGTGGGTGCTTATCAGCCTTCTCATCCCGAAGGACTTTGGCAGCCTACTGCAGGACTCTTTACAAACTATTTGTGACTCATTACGGGCTGTGAATGAACATAATTCACAGCTGTTGAAATAAAAAGAGGTTTTTGGGGACTAAGCATGTGCTTTTTACTGTCTCAGGAAGCCTAGATCAGAACACCAAGGGACATGTTTTCTTGCCATCAGAGTTCCCAGAGTTAAATTATCTGCTTTTAAAACTCCCTTTTACATCTTTCTGCTTAAACCAGAAAGAGATTGGATTTTCATTTATGGAAACAGGGTCCTCTTTTCCTTGTACAAATATACCAAGTTAATAACATTTGAAAAAGAAGCCAAAAGCATTCACTGTAGTAACACACAACATACTGCATTTTTGTTGATGCCTTCAAATGATTGAAGCTTAGCAGGTGCCACCCCCCTTTTACAGCTCTCAGGACGAGGCCTTATGCTCCTCTGTTCTTAATGCTTCAGTGAATTACTGTAAAAAGCAATTTCGAAATCAGGAGCTTTTCTGGGATCTGGTGATTATCATTTAACTTCTGAAGTTAATGTCAAAGGATGCTTACCTGGCACACCTGCAATTAATTACAAATACAACTGCCCTAATCTTAAAAAAATGTTGAAGGGCCATAAATGAATGCAGATTATAAAAAGGAAAATCCTAACACTGCCATTTACATCAACATCTTTCTGGGATTTAATTAATGACTTTGTATTTTAACATGGCTTAAAATGAATGAGCAGAGTACTTCAGGCTAGCAGGCTCTCAGCCAACATAGTAAGTACTTTATGTTTATATTGAGCACTAAAGATCATTGTACAAAATAGAGTTCTACTATCCTTTGCAGAGATTAGAAAATGCCACATATTTCGTACAAATATTAAATAAAGAAATGCCTAATAGTGGATAATGATAACAAATGGATAAGCTGCTTTTAAGGAATTTAGCCTGTATATCTCTTAACAGGTAATCTCCATAAATGTCAGCATGTCAACATCCTTATTAAAAATACAGGATGAATGTTTCCTCATTTTTGTACACAGAAGATGTGGGGCCATATCTGTGACTGATTTGTGTTTGTGTGTGTGTGACTGTAATAAATGTGTCCTCCCTCTTGCAGTGTCTAGAGGCTGTTAGGGACTGGACAGGGAGCAACAGGTTGAAACTAAACCTTTGCAAGACCAAGTGGCTTTGGATTTGGGGTTTGTTGGCTCAGGGATAATTGCCACATTTTCCAAACAGACCCTGTGCATAATCTAGGGGTTTTCACGACTCCTGCTTGAAGAGCAGGTGGCAGTCGTAGCCAGGAGGGCCTTTGCACAACTACAGGTTGTGCTTCAGTTATGGACCAACATTCACCTATTCACAGTCACTCATGTCCTATTCACTTCCCATCTTGACTGTTCCAACATACTCTACATGGGGCTGCCATTGAAGAGCATCTGGAAGCTCCAGTTGGTGCAAAATTCAGCGGCCCACATGGTTTTGTGCAGGCCCTGGTATGCACATATATCACCTCGCCTGTGGAAACTGCATTGGGTGCTGATTTGCTTCCAGTTGCAATTCAAGGTGCTGATTTAAAGCCCTTCATGGCTTGGGACCAGGTCATCTGAGGGACCGTCTCTTGCCGGTCACATCTACCCAACCCATCAGAGTGGGGAAGCAGGGAATGTTGCAGGGCCCATCCCTGAGGGAGATACACCGGGTGAGACCCAGAGGAAGGGCCTTGTCTGTGTTGACTCCCTCTCTCTGGAACATCATTCCCTTAGAGATTAGAATGACACCCCCCCCCCCAATACTCTTCTGGAAGGCATTGAAGGCCTGGTTCTGCCAGTGAACCTGGAGAACCCAGAGCGAGATGGATCCCATTAAATGGCTCATGTGATCTACTTTCAACAGGATGGGAGGTATGGGTGCTTTTGTTTTATTGTACTATATTAATTTTTTTGATTCTTTTTGTTAGTTTATATTGTTTTAAATATGGTTTTACATTCTGTAAGATGCCTTGAGTCACTCTGGGCGAATAGGTGGCAATATAAATTAAATAAAATAAATGTGCATTTATCTTCTTAACTACTGATTCCCTTATGAGGAAATACATTGAAGAGAGCATTCGGGGTTATTATTTTTTAACCCTTTGTATTGCAGACCAATTTCCATCTTATTTTCAGATAAATGTTATACATGGACCTTACAGTAATGGGCTGTAATTACACAAGGAAACTTCATTTAATGGGCCTTAATGCAATGCTGTCTGGAGACCATGAATAATAATCCTATTTTATTTTCTATCAATTATTTACGTTAACTGTATTTGGTGCAAAATTATGCAAATTGCTTTTTTATCATTTGAATAAAGCTGTACCTACTGATACCCTACTCCCTTGTTTAGTGGATCACTAGAATAATAAGTGTGTCTGTGTAAGAGAAGAGCAACCAGAGCTGGGAGGGAGCAGAATTAATTGCATCCTCAGTGTAGAATTGTTGTATCCCCACAAATGGTCCACGTCCAATCCCTCTTGAATTACCTGATTGGTCAACAATTTAGTGTTGAATTTTAATTGACCAGATTCTTGTGCATCAGTTTGAATAAATCCTCTATGATGCAATTTTATGGATGGCCGTGATTCTTTGAATCTGACACTGTGTCCCACAACTGATCCAGTCACTTGACAGGACACTGTACCAGATTTCTAAACTGAGGAAAGGCAGCTTAATTGTTGCAAAATATCCTTTGTAGTTCTCTATTTTGATGTGTCATTTTAACCTTTGTTCTAAGAACTCAGTATGATGATGTGATAGTAATATTAGTTAGGAATGGAGGGAATCAGTTCACTCTGATTCCCTCCATTCCTAACTAATGACTTTGGGCCAGCCACTTGCAGCTTAATCTACCTCACAGGATTGTTCTTATCTATATAAATAAAAATGTAAAATAGTTTGTACGAATCCACTAATCTCAAAAACTACTGCACCGATTTACACCAAACTTTCACACAATGACAAGGACTTCCGATAATAGAATACCTACTCATTTTGTGCCTAGCACACATGTGTCATGTGCAAGGTAGACAAATGTAAAATGTACCCACTGATCAGGTTTTCACCTCCCTGTAACTCCTCCCACCAACAGTCATTTCCTCAGCAACATATGGAGGCCTCTTAGGGCCAAAAAGGCACTGAGATAGCAAACTCCCAGGTGGCCCATAGAGAGAGAGAGAGAGAGATGGAGAAATACAGTTTAATAAAAGAGGGACTAGGGGAGACAGGATAGCACCCTTCCAATATCTCAGGGGTTGCCCCAAAGAAGAGGGAGTCAAACTATTCTCCAAAGCACCTGAGGGCAGAACAAGAAGCAATGGGTGGAAACTAATCAAGGAGAGAAGCAACTTAGAACTGAGGAGAAATTTCCTGACAGTTAGAACAATTAACCAGTGGAACAGTTTGCCTCCAGAAGTTGTGAATGCCCCAACACGGCAATGTCTTCAAGAAGATGTTGGATAGCCATTTGTCTGAAATGGTATAGGGCTTCCTGCCTAGGCAGGGAGTTGGACTAGAGGACTTCCAAGGTCGCTTCCAACTCTGCTATTGTATTATTGTATTATAGTAGGTAGGTAGATAGGGGAATAGATAGAGAGGGAGAAATACAGTAGGTAGGTAGGTACGTAGATAGAGGGATAGATAGGGAGAAATACGGTAGGTAGGTAGGTAGGTAGGTAGGTAGGTAGGTAGGTAGGGGGATAGATAGGGAGAAACACAGTAGGTAGGTAGGTAGATAGGGGGATAGATAGAGAGGAAGAAATACAGAAGGTAGGTAGGTAGGTAGAGGGAGAAAGGAAGAAATACAGTAGGCAGGTAGGTAGGTAGGTGGATAGATAGAGAGGGACAAATACAGTAGGTAGGTAGGTAGGTAGGTAGGTAGGTAGGTAGGTAGGGGATAGATAGAGAGGGTGAAATACACTAGGTAGGTAGGTAGATAGGGGGATAAATAGAGAGGAAGAATTACGGTAGGTAGGTAGATAGAGGGAGAAAGGAAGAAATACAGTAGGTAGGTAAGTAGAGGGATAGACAGAGAGGGAGAAATACAGTAGCAGGTAGGTAGGTAGGCAGGTAGGGGGATAGATAGGGAGAAATACAGTAGGTAGGTAGGTAGGTAGAGGGATAGAGAGGGAGAAATACAATAGGTAGGTAGGTAGAGGGAGAAAGGAAGAAATACAGTAGGTAGGTAGGTAGAGGGAGAAATAGAGAGGGAGAAATACGGTAGATAGGTAGGTAAGTAGGTAGAGGGATAGATAGAGAGGGAGAAATATAGTAGGTAGGTAGGTTGCTGGTTATACAGTGGTTGTGTGTATGTGTGCAGGTGTAGATCTACACACAGATTGGTTGGCCATTTAACCAAACTGGGCCACAGCAACGCGTGTCCGGGTATAGCTAGTAGGGAATAAAATACCTGGAGAATCCACTGTAAGTGTTTCAAGTTCCTGGAGGAAAGGGAGGAACATAAACTCTTAATTCATTATTTTTTAGATTTCAGAGTGTTGTGATGTGTTTACTTCAGATGCTGACTTCAAAAAGATTGAAATATAACATAATAATAGAGTTGAAGGAGACCTTGGAGGTCTTCTAGTTCAACCGCCCGCTCCAGCAGGAGACACTATACAATTCCAGACAAGTGGCTGTCCACAGTCTCTTCTTAAAAGCCTCCAGTAATGGGGCACCTACAATTTCTGAAGGCAACCCATTTATACAATTATTTATCGACTAAGTATGTTTGGACACGCAAGGAATTTGTCAGTGCTCCAGAACAACTAGACACAAGGACAGTTTTTCCGCCTGAATGACATCATTCTGCTTAACAAATAATTCCCTCAACACTATCAATAATTTACTAAGAATGTATTACTATTCTTCTTCTTTTCCTTCCTAATATCTATCTCTCTCCACTTATGACTATAAACATATTGCTTGTATCTTGTTTTTAAATGTTTCCTAGTATGATTTGATAGCTTATTAGTAACCTTGTCTATCACTAAGTGTTGTATCTTTTTATTCTTGATGAATGTATTTTGTTGTCTTTATGTACATTGAGAGCAAATGCACCAAAGACAAATTCCCCGTGTGTCCAATCACACTTGGCCAATAAAGAATTCTATTCTATTCTATTATTTTTTATAATATGGTGACCAAAACTGGATGCAGTATATTCTAAGTGTCATCTTACCAAGGCTTTATAAAGTAGTACTAATACTTCATGTAATCTTGATTCTAGCCCACTGTTAATGCAACCAAGGATTGTGTTGGTTTTTTTGTATGTTGCTGCACACTGCTGACTCATAATTTAAGTGATTGTCCACTATGACTTCAAGATCCTTCTCATAGTTACTGCTATTGAGCAAAGTTCCACCTAATCTGTACGTGCACATGTAATTTTAATTGCGTACGGGTAAAACTGTATTTTTCTCTGTAGTTTCTCTGTAGTTTTCATTTTGTTAGATAGGATCCAGTGTTCAAGTTTGTCGAGAATATATTTGATTAGTCCTTAGAATTATCATCTAAACATTTACTGTAGAGAACAAAAGGTTACACTAATTCAAGTAATTAAACTGTATATAAATTTCTTATATGACATTTACAATATGTTTACCTCTGAGATTTGAAAGAAAATTAGTACTACATCCCAGCATGGCTCCCTGAATTAAAAATCAATTCTCTTTCTTTAAAGCAAATTTCTTCATTGACCCCATGAAATTCATGTGGGAGAACACCCCCCCCCCTAATTTTCTATCATCAAAGTATCATGTGTGAGGTGTTTATTTGATCATTCTATTGTTTTGACTTCACAGTCTCAGTTTTACATCCCAAATACTAGTTGAAGGTATCTGTGTCCAATGTGCCAAAAGTGTAAGATATCATAGTGGTTTGCACACCTGGGAAAACAGAGATAAATCTAGTCATGCTATTTTAAAGAAGGAAAATTCCCACTGAAAATGGCAGGTGTTCTGCCTGAATAATAGTAAGCTGGAACAGATCAAAAAACTACCTGATATTTGATTTCCTACATAATCCATTTAAAACAGCACCAGCCAATCATTAAAGTAAAAATGACACCAATAAAAGTAAATCAATCGTTCTCACTTTCCTGTATTGCACAGCCCAATCCAGGATTTTAACTTTTTTTTCAGTGGTAGATATTATATAAGCTTGTTAGTTAGTCTCAGCAAGTGACAATTCCTACTGGATCTTAGCTTGGCAACTAAATAGGATCACATGATCCTACTTATCATCACATGAGAGGTGGGCCAGCACACATGCATGCACAGCTCAACTTGCAGTTGGGCTGCATGTGCATGCACATGCATGCCAGCCCTCTGCTCATGCACGTTGAATGGCATGTGTGTCAACCCACTGCTCATGTGGCCCAGTTCCCCTCTCCCCCCCCACCGGGCCTCCAAGCTACAAAGATTGGGGACCATTGCACTAAGTTATAATAGAAAATAATGTAGACCTTTTCTTAGATAATGAAATATAAACCACTTTACGATCAAATCTTGAGTCCAAGATACTGCCATACTTGCTCAAAGCTATGCAGGAATCAAGATTCATATTTGAATACATTAGGATTAATATAAAGTTATTTAGGGGCTCTTTAATATTAGATTTGCTAAAGCAGCCCAACCAGATTCCCAAATGAGGTTAGAATGAATCAGAGATGTTTAATATCAAATAAAGAACTTTGTGTCTATCCAAATCCCTGTTTACATATCTAACCTCCTCAGATTGAAAATCTCTTTGTTAAATTTTACTTGCTGCCTACTTTGTTGTCCTATTTTATTTGAGGTAGAATTGTGTAGTTATATGATCTTGTTTTACACTTTTCAGATTATAAAAAATGGACTTGTAAATCTCTGTATGAAAACAGCTTTTAAAATATCTGTCTGTTGTTCATCATTTCAATCAGCTGTAGGTATCCAGATGAAACTGGAGTTTTTCCAAAGGAAATTTTGGACTGCTAGTAGACAGGTATGTTATTATTGAGTATTTTTTTTAAAAAAATTGAGTCCCTGGCTAGCAATAAAGCGGGAGAGACTCAGGAAAACATCTGACAAAATCTGTTATTTCTGCAAGTTAAATATAACTGGCAGAAAATGTTTTGGTAAATAAATTCCATCATGTGGTCATCATCTTCAGTTAAAGATGAAATCCAGCTTAAATAGTCTAATGAGCCAGGATTTATTTTTTTGAATTGAGTTTAATATTAGTGCCAAGAGAAATCACTCAAAATTTGGGGCACAAGTCACCAAATGTGGATGACTGAAATTTATTTCTCATTTCCAACAGTTCTTCCAAATGTCTGAAGATATTTTTGGATCAGAGAGATATTTATTGCGTTCAAATATAGTGTACTTTTGTGTTGACCCAGTGTCTTATTTTGCAACAGTAAATTAATTGTTCCATGTTACCATAACATATTTATGAACGCAACACAAAAAACCCAAATATTTATTTATTTTATTGCACACCATATTATACCTAAAAGTTATAGATTCCTCTGCGTCCAGAAGATGAAAATTCTAAACTTGTCTCAATACTGCTCCTCAATCTGCTCCTTTTACAGTGCACGTCTCTTGATGGCCGGTGTTCTATAAGCTGTGATGATGAGGTAAGCAAGGCATTTCATACATGCACTGCCAATTTTCTTTAGCAATGAAGCTACAGACATTTATGCAAAGCATATATTCATACTAACATGAAACAAACAAGTGTGTGTTTAGAAAAGATATTCTATCTCCTGGGTATACTGATGCCTGACTGTGAAACTGAGATGTAATTTTAGAAGACAACATGGAGAATTAGCTTTGAGTATTTGCTTGTTAAAAACTAAGGTCTCATTTACCAAGGATGTAGTAGTAAATATGGACTGTGCTATATCACGCCTGAATGTTTCCAAAAGGAAAATATTTAGTGTAAAAAAAACCATTGACATTTGAAAAATAATCTACTCCAGTCTTCTCTCTGACGTGATATTTTTATTGACTGTGTGTATATGTATTTGATGGCAAAATATTTAACTATGCCACCACAATTTAACTAAAACCTGAAGTGGCATAGTTCAGGAAATGATTTACTGTTTCCTGACTAACCTGCCCTTTAATGTGGCAGCCAATATCTTTTCAATGAGTAGCATTTTTAATATAAAGTTCTTTTTATTCAAACTTCCAAGTCTGAGTGTTGGGGGGAAAATGTTTGAGAGGATGCTCTTATTCTGATTTTTCAGACAACATATATACAAGTTTTTCTAGTGACTATTCAGTTCACTGCCCTTATGTCTTATCTTTTGAGAAAAACTTTGATATGTCAGTATACATTTAAAATGCAGCAATGAAAAGTAAATGTGAAAAATTATGAATTTCAGTTTCAGTTTTCATTTCTTGGGTAGAAAAATGTAGAAATACAGAGCATTTATTTTTGAAGTTACATCTTGGGCTCTTTTCAGAAACCTCTCATATATCTATTCTAGTATAGACTGGTATCTAAAGTTTCTAATCCCATAAATATGCTTCTCTGTGTACAGTTCTCCTTTCTCGAATGAAACAAGTGGATAAACCCTATAATATCCATGTTTGGTTCTTGCAGTTTGCCAGACATTTCTCCAGTTCTCTTTTTCCAAGATCATGAACAGAACAGAACAGAACAGAACAGAAGAACAGGCAGGACAAGAAGCAATGGGTGGAAACTAATCAAGGAGAGAAGCAACTTAGAACTAAGGAGAAATTTCCTGACAGTTAGAACAATTAACCTCTGGAACAGCTTGCCTCCAGAAGTTGTGAATGCCCCAACCCTGGAAGTCTTTAAAAAGATGTTAGATAGCCACTTGTCTGTCTGTCTCAGAACAGAACAGAACAGAACAGAACAGAATAGAATAATAGAGTTGGGAGGGACCTTGGAGGTCTTCTAGTCCAACCATCTGTTTAGGGAAGAAACCCTGTATCATTTTAGACAAATTATTGTCTCTTATTAAAGCATCCACAATTTCTGGATGTAAGTTGTTCCACTGATTAACTGTCAGAAAATTTCTCCTTACTTCTAGGTTGCTTCTCTCCTTGATTAGTTTCCATCCATTGCTTCTTCTTCTGCACTCAGGTGCTTTGGAGAATAGCTTGAATCCCTCTTCTTTGTGGCAGCCCCTGAGATATTGGAACTGATATTATGTCACTTGAATCTCAGTGAAGTTTTGTTCAGTCACTACACTATAGATTAATTTTTAAAACCAAAACACAAATATTATTTTCTCCTTGAGTGAAAAATACAATATTGAAATGAAAGACTTAACCCCCACTTTTGTTACTTTATAGAATATTAACTGTTACCTCATCGATAATAATGGATTTATATTAGTTTCAGAAGACTACACGCAGGTAAGTAGAAATCTGTTTCTTGCCTTCTCAAAAATCTAGTGTTATGCGATGCCTTTTGCCGGTGGTATTCAGAAATAACGAATCCCATGAGATGAAAAGAATTTTTAAAAGACGCCTTGCCTCAAAGCACGCAGAGGGTCTGAAATAATTATCTTTCTGAGGGTCTGGAATAATGAATTTTCATTGGGTGGGTCTGCTTTTAAGCTCATAAAACTTTAAGATATAGAATCCCTTCATCAGACATGTCTACCATGCCTGAAGACACTTTGGTTAAAAATGGATTTCATCTCAAGCTTTTTGCCCAAATTTTAGAAATGTTTGTGTTTAGATTTTGAACATTTTGGTAATTCTGTTTGAGCAAGTTAGGGCAAGTGATAATTGCATAGGATATTAAAGGATTAATTAAGTTATTAGAAAAGGAAATAAAAGTAGAAGACAATATGTGATCTGGCTTTTAGCCCAACCTGATGCAGCAGCTGAAGTCTTTGATTCTGCAATAAAAATTATATAGAACTTGTGAAATATTAAAAGTCTGATAGCACTTTTTCTGGCTAACAACTTTTATTAAAAGCCATAAGCAGAAGTGGGTTTCTGCTGGTTTGCCCTGGATCGGCAGATCCGGTAGTGTCGGCGGTGGCAGAAAGCTCACCCACCCACCCAAATGCTTCTGCACATTTGCAGAAGTATCGTACAAGCGTGTGCACATGCATGAGCAAAGCGGTAGTAAAATAAATTGAAACCCACCACTGCTCATAAGCATTTGTAAATGTTTACAATGAGCCATTTAACAAAAAGTCACAGCCAGAACAGATGTTAGCAGATGACTCCTTAGGGTCAGGCTTCCAGCTAACTAAATAGCAATATTTATACTGCAATGGCTTCTATCTCTTCCATGATAACTTTAAATATGATAAATGTAATATTTAATCTTGCAATAGTAACTAAAAATATATATTGAGTAATCCGATATTTTCAGATGCAGGCACAATCAAATGCTAATGAGCAGATATCTCATTTCTTCTCTGCTGAATTTATCCTGGTTTTCCCCAGATTTATTTTAAAAAGTTATGTGACTCAACTGACTTTGAGGGTTGATGAAGGGGATTCTGTAATTGAAAAGTTCTGTCAGTGGAAAAACTACATTGGATTCCACTAATGAATATAATTTATGGAAACAGGACTATAACTTGAAAAATAATGGAATATGCTTCCATTTCCCTTTTATGGGAATTCTATAAACATCCTCTTTCATGGGTTACTGAAAAAGCAGTACAATTGTATACTCTACAAAATTAGTCGTATTGTATATACAGTAATTGGGCAGATCAAATTAACTTCTGTAGAAGAGAAAATTCTAGACATAATCTAGCTAAAGTTAAGCAGAAAGTTACTTTGCACAATTTTTTATGAACAAGCCACAGATTTTAATATTTTTGAACAATGGGAATTAAAACTGATCATACCCTTTGTTTCAAATTAATAAACTCATACTATGTTGAAAGTTAACTTTTAAAGTTCATTAATGGCTCTTTATATTTTAAGCAGAATTTTCCTTTTTTTTCCAGTAAATTGGATATGTTCTTATGGAAGTGAGGCATGTTTAGACTTATTTGATGGCTGATATCCTCAGACAGGCCTTCAGAACTGAATGTGTTCAAGCTGTAAAATGCAAATGCTCATACCAATTTTACCCACTCAAATAATGTGTGTGTCTGTGTGTGTGTGTGTGTGTTACATTTGTGCTGATAAATAAATAAAGGGAGACTAGTATAGATCTGTTTCAAGCTATTTAGCTCTCATCACCTAGCCATACCCTTACTGGGATTTGAACCTGGGAAGTATTACATGTGAGGCAGTTGTAATTGCCACTAGGCCACAGGTTTTCATCCTGATCAGCTGAGCCAGGGGAATAAGTATATATTGTGTCAGAACACCCTGGTAAGCCCCAAATATGGGAGGGAACAGAACTGCTTCCCTTTTCTGTCTTTCAGCTCACCCTAGGAGTATTTATTCACTGTATTTATTCTATGTATGTATTTTTTATAGTATTTTAATTTTTTCCCTGTGCACCACTCCGAGTCCCCTTGGGGAGAGGATGCGGTATATAAAATAAATTTATTATTATTATTATTATTATTATTATTATTATCATTATTATTATTATTATTATTATGTTTTCGTAGATTTTCACGGGTGTAGGTATGCTGGCATAGCTGGCTTTGGGGATTTTCCCATGTATAAGGCATAGAAAAGGTGTTGCAACGTTTCGACAAGATCTCACTTGTCATCATCAGGCAGGCTTGTGTCTGTGAGTGTGAGTCTCATATATATATATATATATATGAGAGATAATTATCACAGCTCCTGTTCAGGGTCCCTTTAAGGGGAGGAGACTCAACGTCATCCCTCTCTGCCCTTCGACTCATCCTAGAGATCAACCAGACAGAGAACCAATTAGATTACTGCTGTGTGACATTTTGTAGATATGTGTTAGATTTTTTAAGGGCTGAAAATAAAGAGACCAGGATGGATCCATTTCAGGCTTATTAGCCTTCTTCAGCTGGCCATACTCCTTCTACTGGGATTTGAACTGGTGCTTTCCAGCATATGAGACAGGCTTCTCTATGCCTTGAGCTATCCAGTATCCCTGATATATCAGCCAATTTACATATTTACTGGCATAGCTGGCTTCGGGGATTTTCCCGTGTATAAGGCATAGAAATGTTATTGCAACGTTTCGACAAGATCTCACTTGTCATCATCAGGCAGGCTTCTGTCTGTGAGTGTGTGTGTTATATATATATATATTATATATGTGTGTGTGTGTGTGTGTGTGTTAGTTTTATGAGCTGATCAATAAATTTAAATTTGAGAGACCAAGATAGATCTATTTCGAGCTTATTAGCTCTCATCAGTTGGCCATACTCCACTGGGATTCGAACCGGGGCTGCAATGCATCCAAGGCAGAAGCCTAGCAATTCAGCCTAACCGGCTCTACCCATTTCATCAGCTAAGACAGAAGTATTTAGTATAAATAATTGTTTTCACAATTTCCTGTTAGGGCCCCATTAAGGGAGGAGACATGGTCTCTGGTGGAGGAAGGTGGAGGGAGGAGACATGGTCTCTGGTGATGAGCCGAAAGGCAGAGAGGGAAACTGTATGTCTCCTCCCTTAATGGGGCCCTAACAGGAAGTTGTGAAAACAATTATCTATATCTATATGTTACGTTTTTGAGCTGATCAATAAATAAGTCAGGGAGACTAGGATAGATCTATTTCGAGCTTTTTAGCTCTCATCAGCTAGCCATACCCTTACTGGGATTCGAACCGGGGCTGTATTACATGCTAGGCGAGAGCCTTGCCATTAAGCCAGCCAGGTTCTCTTCTTGTCAGCTGAGACAGGAGAATAGTTATATATAATTGTTTCCACAACATTTCCACTTCGAATCCCAGTCTATCACTTACAAAACCAAGTCTATCACTTACAGCAATATCAGTATTTCATTAAAGCAAACTTAATAGTGTTCATACAATATCCTTTTTCCCCTGTAGAAATGCTGGGATTACTTCTTTAAGGAGTAAACAAAAGTTGTTTCTGTACTGCAAAATGACATATGCTCCATATATGGGGGATTTGAATGTCAAGGGAAAAAGCCTAGCCAAATCTCTTAGGGATTGGCCAGAAAACCCACAACCTAAGACTTTGAATTCTTATCTCAAACTTATCTTTGTCAATTCCTTTCTAGTGTAGTAAATAAAGTCTAAATAGCTCATTTCATAATACAAAACTAAATATTTATGTGTGTGATTAAAATGCAGAGCATTAAATAGGTCGTGTAGGAATTATTAAAGAAAACACTTTTTTATTATTTGTTTAGAATTTTCTTTCTAACCCTATTCATACTTTTGTGAAATAGAACTTTGATCAAATGGGTTTATGTTCAGATTAGAGCATTTTCTTTACAAGCGTGAGTTCAGCACATTTTCCAGCATCAAATGTTACACAAGAAACTGCAATCTGTTATGTAAACCCTCACAACTTTCAAGGAATTAGTTTGCAAGCTTTATAATTTGTTGTGATATTTAAACCCTTTTCAACTTTTACAATAACAAAGGATTTCATTTCATGTTTTTTTTAAAAAATATTCTGATCCTTTTATAGGAATAATATTGTAACCAGTGTTGATTTGCATTTATCTAAAATTTCTGGACATTTTTCTTTGGTTTCAGACTGGAAACTTCTTTGGCGAGATTGAAGGTGCCGTGATGAACAAACTGCTAATAATGGACTCATTTAAAAGGTAAGGATGTACACACCTATTTCTTCTTGCTAAAATGAGCATTTATGTCCAACAAATGCAAGGATTGGTTTGTGTATCTACTGCAATGCTCTCTACATGGGGCTCCCCTTGAGATGCACCCAGAGACTCCAGTTAGTGCAGAATGCGGCCACGCGAGGGATTCTGGGAGTCTCACGGTACTCCCGTATAACACCTCTCCTGCAGGAGCTGCACTGGCTGACCTGTGGTCTTCCGGGTGCGCTTCAAGGTGTTAGTTACCATCTTTAAAGCGCTCCATGGCACGGGTCCTGGTTATTTGCGAGACCACATCCTACCACACACCTCCCTTCGACCTGTCCACTCCCACAGAGAGGGCCTCCTCAGGGTGCCGTCTGCCAGTCAATGCCAGCTGGCGACCCCCAGGGGAAGGGCTTTCTCTGTGGCGGGTCCAGCCCTCTGGAACAACCTGCCCCCCAACCTTCGCACCATCACGGACCTACACCTCTTCCGTCGGACGCTTAAAACACATTTTTTCCATCTGGCTGGCCTGGCATAGATTAATGGTATAATTTTAAATTTAATATTTTAATTGTTTTAATCTATTTTTAGCACAGGTTTAACTATTTAATTCTATTTTATCCTGTGTGTACTTACTGTGGGTTTTTATTTTTCTGTGCACCGCCCTGAGTCCCACCAGGGAGAATAGGGCGGTATATAAATCTGAAAAATAAATAAATAATAAAAATAAATTATGTATCTATCTTGATCTTAGTGTCCTGTATTTCGATACTTCCATGCAGGTGACATCCCAAAATGAAATGCATCTTTGTAGCAAAATGCAGTCATCAACTGTTATTCATAATTCCTTTAACATGCTTATTCCCCAGGATGATAGCCAACTCAATATCCCCACCACAGACAAATTAATAATCAAAATGCAATTTCAGTAAATCTTTGTGATTGTTCCCATGAACGGAGTGGTGGCCTAATGGTAGAGCTCTTGTCTAACAATCAGGAGGCTGTGAGTTCAATCTTAGGTAATTTTCTTTTTCAGAAAATATCTGCTATGAGTTTCACATAGACATCAGGAAGGGCATCCAGCCAGTAAATGCTCAGCTGCATTTAATTGCCCTGAATACATCCCAATGCAAGGGATCACAGGGTCATTAAAAGAAAAAAAATGTGGTCGTTCCCATATTTATCCTCTTTATTTCAGTGCTGGGGAAGGATAGTCACATATTGAGACAGCATTTGTCTTTTATAGGAATAAAATGTGCATTAAAGTCAGCTGAAAGGCTAAGCCAATTCAAAAGAAACAAACTATTTGGCATTATACAGTAGTGAAGTAACACTGTCTGATTTCATTCCTCATCTTTTCTCTACTATAAAATTATTTCTCCTCCCCTCTCGATTTTATTCCCAAAACATCTTCCAAGATGGATTAGGCTAGGAAATAATTTGTGTGTAAGACTATCCATTGATAGTTTAAGTGCTTCCAGAACTCAAGTATCATTTTTAAATCAGTTCATTTTTAAATAAGTAACCAGGATTTCAACCATATTGAAGAAGAACAACTCTTACAGATGAGGCGTTGGGCTGGTAATTCACTACAAAAAAAATGACTTGTTCTAATTTAATACTGCTGCCAATAGGTTGTAACAAATCGCACAAGACTAGAACACTGCCTAGTAGCCATATAGTGAAGAAAAGAAACAAAAGTGAAAGTGGAATGATGCCTGTAAGAAAAAGTAACTATTCTGTATTAAAAGATATTAAAAGTATAAATTAATCTTCCAACAGAATGGGTGGAATGTAAGGGAGATGTAAAAAAAAAAGAGTATAAGTTTTCTATTATGAGATTGGACAATACACAGTTTACCGTATTTTCGGACTATAAGACACATCAGAGTAAAAGAAGCACCATGATTTTGAAGAAGTAATTTTTTAAAAAACGTTTTTGCATTCTGCAGGCCTCCCAAACTCTCTGCACACCTCATTTTTTGCACAAAAACAACAACAACATGCAGACCTTTGGGAGGCTTGTAGAGTGCTAATGGGCACGGGGGAGGGGGGGGCAAAAACAAGCAAAAATGGCCCATTTTTTGCTCATTTTTTATTTATTTATTATTTATTTATTTATTTATTCAATTTATACCCCGCCCTTCTCCAAACGGACCCAGGGCGGCGCACAGGAAAATTAAAATACATACAAAACATCATATAAAACTTTAAAAAACTAATTCAATGGATCCTGTGCTAAAACCAAATTAAAATTCCCAAATTTAAAAACTATCTAAAAGTCAGTTTAGGGGGTTACGCTAGGCCGGCTAGATGGAACAAATGTGTCTTAAGACACTTGCGGAAGAGGCGGAGGTCAGAGATGTTGCGAAGTTCAGGTGGTAAGTCGTTCCAAAGGGCTGGACCTGCCACAGAGAAGGCTCTCCCCCTGGGTGTCGCCAGTCGGCATTGTCCGGCCGACGGCACCCTGAGGAGGCCCTCTCTGTGGGAGCGTATTGGTCTGAGGGATGTATGGGGCAGGAGACGGTCTCGCATATAACTAGGCCCCGAGCCATGGAGCGCTTTAAAGATGGTCGTCAAAACCTTGAAGCGCACCCGAAAGACCACAGGAAGCCAGTGCAGCTCGCGCAGGATAGGTGTTATATGGGAGTGTCTAGGCGCTCCCGTAATCACCCGCGCGGCTGCATTCTGGACTAACTGCAGCTTTCGAGTGCACCTCAAGGGAAGCCCCATGTAGAGAGCATTACAGTAGTCGAGTCGAGAGGTCATGAGGGCCTGAGTGACTGTGCGAAGGGCAGCCCGGTCCAGTAAGGGGCGCAATTGGTGCATCAGGCGTACCTGATGGAAAGCCCTGCTGGCCACGGCCGCCACATGGTCCTCCATGGACAGCCGGGAATCCAGGAGGACACCCAAATTGCGCACCCTCTCCACGGGGGCCGGTGTTTCACCCCCAATGGCCAGAGCTGGAATAATCTGGCTGAACCGGGGTGCCGGAAGCCACAGCCACTCAGTCTTGGACGGGTTGAGCCTGAGTTTGTTACTACCCATCCAGATCCGTACGGCCTCCAAACACCGGGACATAACCTCGACGGCATCGTTGGGGTGGTCTGGGGTGGATATGTACAACTGAGTATCATCAGCGTACAGATGATATCCCACCCCAAAACCACAGATGATCTCACCCAGCGGCTTCATGTATGTGTTGAACAGTAGGGGCGAGAGGACCGACCCCTGAGGTACCCCACATACGAGGGGCCTCGAGGCCGACCTCTGCCCCCCTGCCAACACATATTGCGACCGACCAGAGAGGTAGGACAAGAACCACCATAGAACGGTGCCTCCCAGCCCCAACCCCCCCAGTCGGCGCAATAGGATACCATGGTCGATGGTATCAAAAGCCGCTGAGAGGTCTAATAGGACTAGGATAGAGGAATATCCTCTATCCCGCGCCCTCCAGAGATCATCAACCAATGCGACCAATGCCGTCTCGGTGCTATGCCCGGGTCGGAAGCCGGACTGGCGCGGGTCTAGATAATCAACTTCCTCCAAGTGTCGCGGAAACTGTTGGGCCACCACACTCTCAACAACCTTCACTAAAAAGTGAAGGTTGGAGACAGGACGATAGTTCTCTAGTAATGCTGGATCCAGGGACGGCTTCTTGAGGAGGGACCTTACTACCGCCTCTTTCAAGACGGCAGGCAAGGACCCCTCACTCAAAGATGCGTTGACAATGCCCTGGAGCCAGCCTCGTGTCGTCTCCCAGGATGCCAGTACAAGCCAGGAGGGACACGGGTCCAGTAAACATGTGGTAGCCCTAAGTCTCTTTGACAACTTGTCCATATCCTCGGTAGTAACAAAATCAAACTCCTCCCAAGATGGTGTCTCAAGAGCAACCTCGGACCGCTCAGCTGGACCACTGTCGATGGAGGGCAGCTCGCTCCGAATCCGAGTGATTTTCTCCTGCAGATAAATCCCAAATTCCTCTGCTCGACCCTGTAGAGGGGCTTCCCGCGGCCTCTGTTGAAGGAGGGAGCGGGTCACCCCAAACAGGGTGGCAGGGCGGTTATCTGCGGATGCAATAAGAGTGGCACAATACTCACGTTTGGCCACTCTTATCGCCACTAGGTAAGTCCTAATGTATGTTCTCACTAGTGTTCGGTCGGCTTCAGAGCGAGAGGATCTCCATCTGCTCTCTAGGCGTCTCTTGTGGCGCTTCATCTCCCTAAGCTCCTCGGTGAACCAAGGAGCCCGGGTGGATCATCGCCGCAAGAGAGGCCGCAAGGGCGCGACTCGGTCCAAGGCCCCCGTGGCCGCACCTAACCATGCGGCCACTAAGTCCTCAGTCGAGTCGCGGGGCAAGTCCACAGGAATTGGCCCAAGCTCCCTTTGGAACCTTACCGGGTCCATCAGAAGCCTGGGGCGGAACCATATAGGAATATCCGGTTCCGCCTCCCCGCGGTGGGGTGCAGCGAACGGAAAGTCGAGCCGAAGGAGAGCGTGATCTGTCCATGACAGGGGTGTGATGACTAAATCCCCTATTCCCAGATCACGACTCCACTATTCCGAGACGAAGATGAGATCCAGGGTGTGTCCACCCTCGTGGGTAGGGCCTAAAACTACCTGGGTCAGGTCCATGGCTGCCATGGAAGCCATGAACTCCCGAGCTGCACCAGAGGTTTCGCCTACTGACGGCAGGTTAAAGTCCCCCATGACCAAAAGTCTGGGGGTCTGGGGGTCCTTCCTAGACCCACTTTGCCCTTCCTAGACCCACTTTGCAAGCCTCCAAACCCTCTGCATGTCCATTTTTGCAAAGAGGGCAGGGTTTCGGTAGGCCAAAAATCCTGTATTCAGTGTATAAGACTCACTCAGTTTTTCACCCTCTTTTTGGGGATGGGGGGGGGAAGTGTGTCTTATACACTGAAAAATTGGTAAGTCATGATCTTACAAACAATATAAAAACTGAATCAAAGCATTAAAAAAGCAGAAGACTGGAAAAATAACACTATTTCTAATAAACTGCTCATCTTTCTATAGGGTGATCCATTCACTCTAGCCCAAAGCTTGGAGGAACTGGACTTTAAAAGGTTGTTTAAATAAGAACTGGGTAGGGACAATGCAGATTTCAGAGGTTGCAGGCGAGAGGATATTAGAGATACTTTGGCTGGTGACATAAATGTGCATGTACAATTGCAATATATATTTATGTATAAAATAATATTGCTGACGTGTCTTCCATAATGATAAGCTACACAATTCATGCTATTTTTGCTGATGCAAAGGGGCTTTGTGGGAATGGATGTGCTTAAAATGCAGATCTACCATCACTTAAGAAAACCACACCTGGTAGAAACCCAAAAAGTTGATCTGTACTTGGAAAGACCTCGGTGGGCAAAGAATGAGATTTCCAGAACAATATACTCTTTCCCCACTGGATATTCTCTCTGCCAGTGGAGGAAATATATAAAGCCAATCCAAATATCCTCCAATCAACAAACTGAGGGCAGAAGGAGGAGGGTGAGGATTAAGAGCAGTGATTCGTATTTACAAAATATTTCATGCTTTTTGTTAAATGTTCTATCTGACAGGAATAAAGCACAGAGACTATGGATAAAGTGCTGGTACCCATTTTTATAATTCTAATTTGGAATGGCTCATGGATTAAGCATTAATGCTTATAAAATTCCCAATATCAGAGTCAGCTGAGAACAGCTAAGCTCCATGTTGAAAACAGCTAATAAAAAAATGAGCTGGCGATTTAAATACAAGGAGCTGGTTATTGCCAAAAAAAATTGAATTGTCAAATTATATAATTAGACTTAAAGCTTCCCAGAGACACTTGGGACAGTGAAATTGGTATAAATTTAATAAATAAAATAAAATAATTCACCTTTCTTTTCTTCCTTAAAACTGATACTGGTTGTTATGAAATAGAAAGTCAACCATTTGTTTTATTTTCCACTAGCCGTTCCTGGCCACGCGTGGCTGTGGCCCAGTCTGGTTAAATGGCCAACCAATCTGTGTGTAGATCTACACCTGCACACACAAACACGTACACACAATCACTGTATAACCCCCAACCTACCAACCTACTGTATTTCTCCCTCTCTCCCTCTACCTGCCTACCTACCTAATGTATTTCTCCCTCTCTCTCTCTAACCCTCTTCCTAACTACTGTATTTCTCCCTCTTTCTCTCTAAGTCTATACCTACCTACCTACTGTATTTCTTCCTCTCTCTCTAACCCTCTACCTACCTACCTACTGTATTTCTCCCTCTCTCTATCCCTCTACCTACCTACCTACTGTATTTCTCTCTATCTCTCTACCTACCTACCTACCCACCTACCTACCCACTGTATTTCTCCCTCTCCCTCCCTATCTACCTACTGCATTTCTCCTTCCCTCTCTCTATCCCTATAGCTGCCTACCTACCTACTGTATTTCTCCTTGAATCTTATGGACAGACTATTTTATGTCATAAAGGATGACATAATACCTGTGGCCCAGTGCTCTCTCTGTATCCATCTACCTACCTTTTTTACAATTTTTTACATTTCCGTTGCCTGTACCTGGCACAGATGTGACATCTACACAAACTATATATATCATTGGTGCCGTACTTAAAAGGAACGTGTTAAAATTTGGAAGCGATCAGTGCAGTACTTTCAGAGATAAGTGGTTTTGAACAAACTCTTGTTACATTTTTATTTATATAGATTCAGGTGAGGGAATATTTCAGTCTAGAGATTAGTCATACCAAATTAGACTGTAGGGTTAGTCGTATAGGAATCCTTTCAATGGGATTTTAAAATAATTTACTTCAAACTTGTCTTGGGTCTGCAGCAAAAGCAGTATAGCAGTATACAAAATGTATACGTTTTAGGGACTTAGAATCTTCCCATAACTACTATTGAGTAACCTTAGTATCTGCATAGTTAGGAATAGTTTTTTCCAGGAAGTTCCATCAGCTTTGACTGCAGAGGATTTAATATATACTTTGTATAATAAATAGATATTGGATTTTACATAAAAACATGAATTACCATGCTTCATCAGAACAAGATCTATCTTCCTGAACTAAAGTTTTCCTGAATTTTACTGAATTACCGTACTCAGCAGTGGTAACCATTGTCCATACTGGCTACGCTGCTTGTGGTTGAAATTTAAACTGTTTGGAGAGCCAAATGCCTACTCACTATTTACAGTGATAAACTCATTGTCCCTATAATAATTGCAGGATTGATGTTAAACTACAAAGGCAAACACAAATTTGATTCCTTCTAAAATATTTCCCTTTTATTTACAATCTCTAACATTTTTAATTTTTATTTTGTTTTGACACCTTCATCTGTCTATATGGTTTATATAAAAACATCATGTTGTCAGTGGCTGTGTGTGTGTGTAAGAGAGAGAGGGGGGAGGGAGGGAAGAAGAGAGAGGGAGAGGGAGAGATTTCCCCCTGTAATAGTGTTTTGGAGTCAAAGAATAGTTGGTTGATGTAGCCAAGAGGGCCTTTGCACAACTCCATCTGGTGCTCCAGTTGAGCTACTTCCTGAATTGGAAGGCCCCTTCAAATTGTCACTCATGTTCTAGACGCAGACTAATGCAATGCAACAGCAATATGCTGAGATCTTTGCTTCACTGGGTCCTTCTGGAGAAGGGCGGGATATAAATTTAATAAAATAAATAAAAATAGTTTTCTTTGGGGTATAATTCAAGGTGTTGGTCATCACCTTCAGAGCACTTTATGGCCTAAGGCTAGGTTATTGCCTGTCTGTCATGTTTTCTGCATAGCTAGAAATGCCCGCAGACTTAATGCACTCTGGGTTCCTTTGATTAAACAAAGGTCTATCAGGAGTCAGGAGTGATGCCTTTTCTATCCCTGGACCTGCTCTCTAGAATAAAATCACCACTGAAATCCATGTGCCCGTCCTCTTAGTGTTTAGCAAAGTCCTGGAGATCTGGTTGTCCTCGCAGGCATTGGGTTGACTGGGATGAAGCCATTTTTCAGATGGTATTTTCTTTTTGTTTTTATATAGAGTGACTGGATTCCATTTTGTTTTGTTTTGCATTTTTATTGGTTATCCTATTGTGAGCTGGCCAAGGTTAGTCTGGAATTGAGTTGTGCCAACAGTGAGTGAAGTAAATGCATAAAATAACTACAACAGAATACATGTTTCCACTTACATATTTCCCACTTGATCTCATGCACAAACAAAGCACCTTCTGCATTTTTAACTTGAGTTGCCACTAGGTGACATGGGCGGCATGCAAGTCTAATAAAAAATAGGCAAATAAAAATAAACAAAATCAAGAGTCAGACTTAACTCTTACAAACCTAATCCCAAACAAATTTCAGAATCAAAAATGTTTACATCCCTGGATCATATCTTAAGTTTCCTTTCAGGAAGTTAAATCCAACTCAATCCCAACAAGACCAAGTGCTGCGGGTTTTGGGGCTTCCCAGATTTGAAGGTATTTCATATCTGACTTTGGATTGGTGGGGGCATTTCTCCATTCAAGGGTGTGATGCAACTTGGAGATCCTACAGGAGTCACAGCTCCTGCAAAATGATGGATGGCAGCTATGACCCTTAAGGCCTTTGCCAGTGGTGGGATCCTCCCAGTTTAACAACCGGTTTAGTGATTGTGCGATTTGCGCGTGTGCACTTCGCGCATGAGCAGTTCGAAGAAATCTTTACTTCTGGGTTTCTTTGGAGGAGTAACAATTTGCTTAGCAATCTGCTCTGCCCCACAAATCAGCTGAGAAGATAAAGATAGAAAAATAGAGCGGGCAGGCAGGTGGGCCCATCTGATTATCGGGGCGAACCGGTTCGCTCCCAGCAGATCATCAGAGCTACCGGTTCACCCGAACCAGTAGAATTCCACCTCTGGCCATTACACAACTTCATCTGGGACTAATTCTGACTGTACAAGACCAAGCCTTAAGAACAAATGCATACAAAGCCAGAATCGAGATGACAGCAACAGACCCGAAAGGGAGAAGGGCGGTATAGAAATCAAATAAAAGTAAAGTAAAGTAAAGACGGCAAATGTTTCTCTGCAAAAAACCTGAAGGAACTGCAGACTCGCTAGTTTGTTGCTGCAAAAAGATCACACATAATAGCTACAGATACAAAGTAACAACAATGGTGCACTGCAAGAAATACCATGTGCCTGCAAGCAAGAAATGGTAGAACAACAAAATGATCAAAGTAATAGAAAATGAAGAAGCTAAAGTGCTCTGGGACTTTAGAATTCAAAGAAAACAAATGCCTGCAATACAACACCACAGACTTAACAATTGTTGACAAGAAAAACAAAAAAAGTCTGGATAGTGGATGTGGCAGTATTTATGGAGACAGCAAAATAAAAAAAAGGAAGGAATTGAAGAAAATCACAAAATGAAAGTCCTGCAAATACAAGTAGAAAGACTGCACCAAAAGAAAGAAAAGATAATCTCAATAGTAATAAGCATCTTGGATGCAATCCCAAAACATCAGGAGCACCACTTGAATACCATTAGCACTGACAAAATCACCACCAGTCAATTGCAAATGGCAGCTTTACTCAGAACAGCTTACATCCTGCAGCTACACTTTTAATATCATCGAGCACAATATTTGCCTATCCCAGGTCCTTGAGAAAGACTCAATAGGTGGATAAAAATGCCAAATCCAATAAAAAAATCTGACTTACTGTGTAACCAGCCATAATAATAATAATAATAATATGCTCAAAACAATGGGCTATTCTTAAAATATAAGGCACATAGAAATTTTAAATGAAAAATAAATATATTTCTTTGGTTGCAGGGCACTTTCTAAATTTACTTATGAGTTCTGACAATTATTCAGTAGCCCTTAAAAAGGAAATGAGGTAATGAAGTTTTTTCTTTTTAAATTGCACTGTTTCATGAAAGATTTTTAAAACGTGGCACATAGGCTACCCAGCGCGGAGCAAAATCCATTTTTCCCCCGTCCCTGTCTAAGGACAGACTTGGGCTTTTCTTGACAGCACAGATCTAGGAACAGGTGCATTCAGGCATTTGAGGATGCAGACGACAGGAAGGAAACAAAGCTAATGACAGGGGGAAACCCCCCACCTTTTCATGCATCACACTCAAGCCTTATTTATAATGATATCCAGTTTTAAATTCTCAGTTTTGCCCCCCACCCAGGCAGTGCTTGAAACCACTTTATTTGAAACAACAACTGAATGAAAAACTGCTGGTGACCTTCTACTGTTGCACCATAGAGAGTATTTTAAATTACTGCGCCTGTGTAGGGTTTGCCAATTGCACAGTGGCAGATAGGACAGCTTTACAGCTCCCACTGCCTTAAGAAAGTACAAATCATTCTTAAAGATCCATCTCATCCTGGGCATCCTTTTTTTTTTTTTTTTGAACTTTTGCCATCTGGCAGACGGTACAGGATAATAAAAACAAGGATAAATAGGCTGAAAAAGTGGTGCACTTTGATTTCTTGGAGGGGGACATCTCATGACAGGAGGTCAGCATAATCAGGGACAACAAGGACAAATAGACTGAATAACAACTTCTATCCCAGGGCAGTAACTATATTGAATTCTAGTGCAATATTTATGCAATATAGGTTTTCAATTCAATTGTATAGCATGTGTGCTTGTGTTTTTTTCATTTTTAAAGTTATAATGTACAATGAAATGGCATTTAATTTCGTTGTGCGAGGTGCAATGACAATAAAGTAAACAAAACTATTTGTGGTAGGCGGATTCTTCCCTCTATTCTTTTTGTAATGGAGTAATCGAATGTTAGGCTGTTTTCTTCTGACCCTTCAAGACCAGACTTCTTGGGGCTGAGGCTGGGTCTCCACTCCTGATCATGTTGGCCTCCTGTCATGAGATGTTTTCCTCCAAGAAATCGAAGAGCAGCACTTATTTAGTTTCTTGGAGCAGAGATGTCATCTCACTGCCAGGATCCAGCAGAATGTGTCTCAGGAAGAAAAAATGCAACAATCCTTTTGCATGATCCAGGTTGATTGCTATAATAATAGAAGGGTTCCTTTGAAACTTAACCATTTTAATTTAATGCATTGACGAAAACTTTAGTGAAGTCAAAATATTAATAATAGTTGTTGAAATTAAGAGAACAACTAGTGTTAAAACTGTCCCAAAGAAAATGAGCATTATTAATATAGTCTAATAGTTAAGAATACAGTGGTCAAATTAAAGGAATTTGTGCTAAAACAACCCACATAAGCTATGCAGATTTATTCATTCTGTGTGTGTGTGTGTGTGTGTGTGTGTCTCTCTCTCCCTCCCTCCCTCCCCTTCCCCTCCATCTCTTCGTGCCTCCCTTCCTCATTGAATCATTTCTTAAAAGTCTTTTTGGAGGCCAAATCTCTTGACTATTTGTTTAAACAAAATTCTCTTTCTGTGTAATCACTTTCATGTAGTAATTTTCCAGGAGAAGAACACTTTTAGAAACTTGTATGAAGAAGTCCTATTATGTGCTTCCAGACATTATCTAAGTTAAGGCTGGAGAACAATCAGATTGAATTCTCCTGCACTGCATATGTGCTACCAGTCTTACCCCCAAATATTAAAAGCAAAATTTCAGTGACACCTTTTTAATTGGTGCTCTATGTATTCAAAATTAAGACTGGAAATGGAGACGAACAGCTCCCATTCTTACTCTTAAATCCATATCCCAAATACCCCAAAGAAAGGGAGGGTTTGAGCCAATTTCAGATCATTTTCAGTGGTTTGGAAAGGTTTAACGGTCAGGATGGCAGCAAAAAGCCTGTGGGAGGCAAACAGCTCCCTTTTCTGTCTTTAACCCTTTTCCAACTAAAAGCACAAAAAGCTGTCTAAAATCAGCCCAGAAAATGGAGGGTTAAGAGTAGGGATTGGAACAGTTTGCATTGCAGAGGTCTCCTGTACCATTCTACCCTTCAACCATTTAAAACATATAAACTCTCTGGAAAAAATGACCCACCCCATTTGGAAAGTTAGGAACCTGGTGAGCAAAACTAAGAGACTACACATAGAATTGGACAATATTGATGCTTTACGGAATGCCTTCCACTCAAATAAATCTTGTGAATTTAAAGACTTTGGCAACCTAACTGGGCATTTAATGGGATATAAAATAGAAGTAGTTATTTAGACTTATATTCTGCTTTACAGTTCTTTACAGCCCTCTCTGTAAAAAGTGGTTTACAGAGTCAACATATTGCTCCCAACGATCTGGGTTTTCATTTTACTGACCTTGAAAGGATGGAAGGCTGAGTCAACCATGACACAGTGAGAATTGAACTGCTGACAATCGGCAGTCAGCAGAATTGCCCTGCACCACCATAGCTCTAACAAACTATCAAAATATATAACAAATATTGCTTTACAAATACTGTTGTAACTTGTTAAATTTCTAACAGAATGGGTACTCATCAAATTTGCAGATAACACCAAGCTGGAAGGAATAGCCAATACTCCAGAAGATAGGCTTAAGATACAGAAGGATTTTGACTGATTGGAACACTGGGTCCTATCTAACAAAATGAAATTCAGTTGAGAGAAAAGTAAGGTTCTACATTTAGGCAAGAAAAGCCAAATGCACAGGTATAGAATAGGTGATACCTAGCTCAATAGTAGTAATTGTGAGAGGGATCTTGGATTCCTAGTGGACAATCACTTAAATATGAGCCAGCAGTGTTCTGCATCTGCCAAAACAGCCAGACTGTATTAACAGAGGGATAAAAGCAAGATCACATGAAGTATTAGTACCACTTGGAATCACTGCATCCAGTTTTGGTCGCCACAACATAAAAAAAGATGTTGAGACTCTGGAAGTGCAGAGAAGAGCAACAAAGATTATTAGGGGACTGGAGGATAAAATAAATGATGAACAGTTACAGGAATTGGGTATGTCTAGTATAGTGAAAAGAAGTGGGGGATATGATAGTGTTCCAATATTTGAGGGGCTGCCTCAAATTGGTCAACCTATTTTCCAAGGCACCAGAAGGCAGGACAAGAAGCAATGGTTGGAAATCAACCAAGGAGAGAAGCAACCTAGAACTAAGAATAAATTTCCTGACAATGAAAACAATTAATCAGTGGAACGATTTTACTCCAGATGTTGTGGTTACTCCAGATGTTGTGGTTATCATTAATTCAAAACAATGAACATACTGTACATAATACTTCTTCCTCCTCCTATTTTCTGGACAATCATCTTGTCAGGTGGGTTGGGCTGAAAGAGAGAGTATCTGGCCCAAAGTCACCAAGCCAGCTTTATTTCTCTTTCTATTGATTGATTGTAAGCTACCTGGGATCATTATCTGACATGTGGCCATATACGTCTTGTAAATAAAATAAATAAAATGTTTTTGATTTTAACTAATCTTTCAATTATCCAGGAAACTGGAGTATTAAATGTGCATTTTTATAAATTACAGCACCTCAGCTGTTTAGTTTGTATGCTATTTGCTTTAAAAGTTGGGTACCTAATCATGACACAAACATGAATGACACCATCTTTTTTCTGCCATAATTCTATGATATCGCCTTCATTTCTGCCCAGACCATATGTGAGACAATTCTTAGGTCTTAATGTTAAAACAGAATCTTGCTGCTTAAGATTTTTCAAGGACAATCTCAAGGTGAGTAAAATAGAACCTGAATAATGCATACCTGTACATGAGGTACATCAAGTTTTAGCCTTCTGTATTTTAATCCTCATGAAAGTGAGCCAATGTGAGCCAATGAAATAATAAGCTGTTTTAGAGAACGTGAGCAATTTTGCCTATTCAAGGCAATTGAACTAGATGTGCAGCTCTGTTTAAAAGATTATGTCTTACAGCAACAAGATGCTGTCATTTTTGTTACCACGTGCCAGGCCAATTTATTTCTGCATTAAGGTCCTTTCATCTGATCCTTTCATCTCATCCGCTTCAAGGTATTAGTAACCAGCTTCAAAGCGCTCCATGGCAAGGGACCTGGTTATCTGCAAGACTGCCTCCTGCTACCAAATACCTCCCACCGACCAGTCCGCTCCCACAGAGAGGGCCTCCTCAGGGTGCCGTCGGCCAGGCAATGCCGGCTGGTGACCCCTAGGGGGAGAGCCTTGTCTGTGGCAGCTCCTGCCCTCTGGAATGACCTGCCCCCTGACCTACGGACAATCACGGACCTGCGCCAGTTCTGTCGGGCCTTGAAGACCCATTTATTTCATGTGGGCCGCCTGGCGTAGTTTTTAAATTGTTTTAGTAAGGGTTTTTAACAGGATTTTAGTCAGCCTAGCTATTTAATAGATTTTTAACTGTATTTTATGTTTTATATCATTGACTTTTATTAGTGCCTGTACACCGCCCTGAGTCCCGGAAGGGAGAAGAGTGGTATAAAAATTTAATAAATAATAATAATAATAATAATAATAATTTATTTATTTATTTTTATTTTTATTAAATTTATATCCCGCCCTTCTCCACGAAGGACCCAGGACGGCAAACAAAATAATGTAGGCAAATGAATCCCAATGCTACTCAATGCATTTAAATTCTGGTACACATTCAGTTTGTTAGCATTCAGATACTTTGGCTAAAGCATTACAGTTAATTTGCATAGAATAAATATAATATCATGACTGAACTGTTTTTGGTAACTGACCAAAGAGCAGCTGTGAGATTTGGAAAGTCAGATCTTTTTCATGGATTGCAAAGATACAAAACAGGCATGGTCAGCAAAATGTTGGGGACGGGGATGATCAGGTGATGCTGGAGTCTCGCTAGCTTCAGTTAAACATAAAATAGCTAGGAGAAGATGGCACCAAAAGGAGCCCAACTCAGTTCTGCTCTGCAGTAGCCAGTTTGAATTTCTAAGTCTAAATCTACTGAACGTTTTTAGTATTCAACAGCTAATAGTGCCTGAATCATCACATACATTTGTCTGCGATGCACCTCCTTTGATTGATACAACACCATATTGAAAGTGTTAGTAAGGTGGAGAAACCCATCATTGATGTGAAGATGTTTCTTCAATCACCTTGGCAAAAAGATTTCTGAATAAGAAATAAAAAGGAAACAATCTGTAGAGAAGCAGCATTTCTCCTTGATAAATGCTTTGGGACCAAATTCATAAATTGCTAAGTTTGTCAGCAATTGGATTTTCTTTATGGAGAAAGATCTAAAGATTATATAGTATAAACATCACAATTGAGACTGAAACAGGCATTGCAACATTTTTCTCACACTGCAGCCTTAACATCATTGTTGCACTGCTTGGGAGAAGCCTGGCAGAAATTACAATGGTTTCAAGGAGAGCTAGTTTGGTATAGTGGTTAAGGTCTGCAAAGTTGGCTCTTTTAAGACTGGGGGACTTCAACTCCCAGAATTCCCCAGCCAGCTGGCTGGGGAATTCTGGGAGTTGAAGTCCCCCAGTCTTAAAAGAGCCAACTTTGCAGACCCCTTAAGGCATCAGGCTAAAAACCAGAAGACTGAGTTTTAATCCCACATTAGGCACAAGGTCAACTTGGTAATCTTGAAGTAGTCACATTCTCTCAGCCTTAGGAAAGGCAATGGCAAACCACTTCTGAAAAAAAACCTTGCCAAAAAACCGCAGGGACTTGTCCAGACAGTCTTTGAGAAAAAGTTACATATGGTTTAACACAGGGAGAAAGGCTTACAACATCTTTCACCAGGGCTGACTTTTTCCAAAGAATTTAGAATCACAGCCTTCTAGGTTATGATATATTGATGGATCAAAAAAATCCTATGTGCTTAATTATTCTTCAGTCCATAGTATATTAGGATCTCATTACAATCCTCAGGATACTGGTAGAGTTCTTTGTTCTTTGAGATTATCCAGAGGTTTTTAGACAATCAATATGACAAACCAATTCAAAGAACAGAAAAGTGTTTGAGATGATTTAGTGCCTTAACATTTAGCAGCATAAAATTAAGAATAAACCACAGGCAAGGTTGTTGCTGTTTTCGTATTATGCATTTTCTGGAAACAAATTTTGGTTAGCCATTCTTACTTGCTTATTCATTCATTCATTCAATTTGTGTTACCACACATCTCAAATTCGTGACTCTGGGCAGTTTATGTAATTAAAACAAACAGAAAGAACAATAAACAAAATGCAGATAACAGTAAAAACAAAAATAACCCAATTAAACCAAATTGAAACCACTATCCCCATTAAAACCCCATAAACATCAAATGGGCTACACTGTACAATAATGCAAAACATATGAAATGTGCTTTCTGATTCAGTTTTAATCTGGAATCAGCTATCAGGGAGCATCAGGGAGACAAATGAATCTATATGAGCAGTGTTTCACATTCACAACCACATGACTCTTGGGAAAGGGGGAAGAAAAGAGGAGAAAGAATAAGTTTTCACCATTCCATTCTTTCTTTCCCATTTTTTTCTTCAAAAATCTGAGAATAGGTTAAAATCATCATATCACAGTGGAAGAGGGGTTGTCAAAATTGGGGAAGGTCTATTCTAAGTAAGCCAAAGGTCTCTAGCTACACACACACACACAATATCCAGGTAACACACAAAACCATGACCCCCAGTCTGTGGGGGAAAAATGTCCTCCATGGAACTGGTCCCTAGCACCCAAAAGGTTGCGGGCTGCTGATCTAAGTAATGTTTTCACCAGCCTCCTCTGTTTTTGGACATCAAATAGGCTTTTGGTTCTGGAAATACCTTAATAACTATATATAGTTGACAGCAAGCAACTTGCTAAATCATTCAATTCACTGAAAAAGAACACTGTCTTTCATACTTACAAAAGTATCCTGGATATCTATGGATCTAAACATACATAACCTTAGCTGGGTTTTTTCCCCCATATCTTTATTTGCAATGAAGATTTTGATTTTATAATCATTTTTTTAAATTCACATTTAAATTATATTATTTTCTTTTACTATCCTGTATCTCATGTTTCTTCCTTTTTACATAAATATATAGAGAGAGAATCTGCGTATGGATGTGTGACAGACTATTTTGAGGCATCAGATAATACAAAATACTTTTAATCCTCCCCAAAAAATAAAATAACACCATTATACATTCTAATATGTGTTCTTTAAATTATTGATAAGCACAATCCTATTTTAATGCTGTTTTTAGAATTGCTAAAGGAGCAGAAACCAATACTTTAATTTTTAAATGCGTATTTCTATTTTTGTGAATCAGTTTAATAGTTGCATTTTCCTGACAGTTTTATTCAATCCTTAGACTTACACATTTTTCTTTATATTTTATTTTTTTAATCTGAGTATGCATTAATTCTATTATTCCAACCCCTTTCTTTAAAAATGCTATTGCTATTTTTGCCTTGTGAGCAAGTCTTGTTGCATTTCACATTATTTTTCGGTTTATTTTTTTCCTTTTAGTCAAGCAGTTTTCTATTTTTCTCTGTAGAATTACACTGTATGACTACCAAGCCATGTGTAGAACAACCAAAGAGAGTAGTGATAGTGCCCACACCTTATTGGATGTAAGTATTATTCTACTGCTTATTATTACATTGCCATTTATTTCTAATCTTATATATCCTTATCAAAGCATCAATAACCTTTATTCCTGGTGTGTTTATGGTGGCCAACAAAACAGTATGGTAATTTTTTTAAATCACATGAATGTTAAAGACTTTTTAACATGTGTGTCTCTAATGTATGCTTTGCCTCCTGGATTAGTAAATCACCTGTAAATACATAACTTTGTATAAGTATAGTCAGCATTTCATATATTGTGTGATTACATTTCCTAGAATAATACCTTTGATCACAAGGGGATGTGTTTTGGAATAGATGCATGAAATTGTACCATAATCCTCGTTTAGCAGGAAAATCAGGAATTTTAAATTTAAATAAAATATATTTGTTTCTGGCCAACTTATAAAACATGAATATTTTCTTGTATTATAACAATAAATCATCAGTATAATCATTGTTGGATCAAAATTAGAATGATTTTTAAAAGTGTTATAAAATAGGAACAATTACTACTGATCCATTTGATTTATATTCCACTTTTCCTCTAGGACCCCAAGAAGACATATGTAACACTATTTTTTTTATTTTCTCACAAAAGTGTTATGTTGGGCTGAGAATTAGGTTGTGCATGAAATGATGAGCTTTCATGACCTTGAACCAGTGTCTCCCCAGTAGTAATCCACATATCACATGATTGATCTATAGCAGTGATGGCGAACCTTTTTTGGCTCACGTGCCAAAAGTGGGGGGGAGCGCAGGGAGATTGTGCATGGGAGTGCCACACTTGTCGTGCTTTTCCCCTCTGGTTTGCTCATAGGGTCCCCTCGCAGGGTGCCCTAAGAAATGGTTCTGCATGCCACCTGTGGCACCCGTGCCATAGGTTCATCATCACTGATCTATAGGTTTTTATGCTTATGAATTAAATAAAGTAGTGGCCTAACTAACTTTCAAGCATTCTAATCAGGAGTTTATGATAAGAGATATGATTGATATAAAGAGAAAAATCACTACCATAAATAGTAGGATACACATAAATTTATTGAGGGAGGGAGAGAGGCTGTATTTATGTAATTTTAGCCTCATGTCATTCTTGTAATTTTCTGAGAAACATTTGATTGGGTACTGTTAGATACACTATTAATGCAATTCAGCAAATGTGTTCAAGCATTCACTAAATGCTTAACTTTTCTAATAATGAACAAGTGAATTTACAATATGAGTTATATCTCATATAAAACAATATGGTTTATATGTCATCTATAGAAGTTTTTGAAACTTTCTAACCATTCTTGAGGTGATATCATGTCTGTCCTCATTTATTGTTATTTTGAGGATTATTATTTTTGGATGATACTAGAAAATGCTATAAATGAATGGTGGGGCAATAGTTATAGAATAAATTAGTCTTGGAAGTGATAGAAGTGATAAAAATTCAAGCAACATGCCATTATTTTGCCAATAATTATATCACACATGAACATCACAATAATAACTGTGCTAAAATCATAACATTTTATTCATTTGTAGAAATGTTAATGTATTTAAAACAGTAATATACATCTGTCACTTAATATATAAATATTATACATCCTGGCTTTTTGATTAAGTAATTTGTTTGTCTTCAGCCTTACAAAGCTTTCTTTGCTGCAGTCAAATGGATTGTGACTGAACTTGTCTTGTAAGTAAAACTTGTTCTGATTTGAAGATCATACTTTTCCATCTTTCTTTCATTCTTCTTGTTGTACCAGTTGAGTAGTTTATGTACACTTTCAAATCCTTACTGTATAATTTTAGCAGTTTAAAAAGTACTTAAAGCCTTATGGATTTCACAGTAATCATTTCCAAAATATAAACTAATAATGCAATTCAATACATGCCTACTCAAAAGTAGAATCCTATTATTTTCAGTGGAGCTAACTCCTGGGTAATTCAAATATAGGATTGCAGCATAAATTTATTACTGTGGTTGCACTTAGATGTAACATAAATATTTGGCTGATTCCAGTTCTGCTTGGGTGGGCTACTAATGTGTGTATTTTCTCAGAGGATCTTCTGTTGTTTTCTAATTTCTTAAGTGATTGCAGCCCTATGATTGGCATATTTGAAGTTCATGCAAATATGGTGTTTTCCACATGATATAGAGCTCCTGTCAATTCATAATAGTTTTGAAGTAAAAATGGATTATACACTTGAGTGGTAATTTCTTTTGAATAATTGGACTGCACCAGTAAAGCACAAAGAAGCTGTTTGGTGGAGAGCACAAATGGCGGGAGGTATTGAACAATCTGTAATGGACCAGGCTTATTACTTTCAGATATGCAGGACGTAGATTTAAATGAGATTTCTCATAGTGGGTGGAAGGGAATGTGTGCATATGATTTATTGCAAACTAAATCTGCAGAATTCAAAATAAAATGGAGCCTTGATGATGACTGTAGAAAACAATATGGGTATTACAGGGTAAAGTTCAGAAAACATATTGCTTCTCGATTGATTGTTTATGATAGCTGGTTTTCATTTCAATCTGAACATTTAAAAGCTACTACCATTGACATTAGCCTTCACATAAGCATGACTTGAAGCCGACAAGTTTTCATGGGGAAGTTGTGTTTTTGTATGAGGAGATTTTATCATTTGCTGATAAAATCAGAAATAATATCTTACTGTTTATGAGCCTGTTTGGGGAATTTGAGATTTTGAGTGTCCAAGATTGAATGTATGCATCATGGGTAAATTTTAATCATACAATCAAAGTGTTCCCCATACCGGAGCAATAACTACTGCAGCTCGTCATGCACTAGAAAGTGCAACAAGGTATTTTTCAAATAAAATTCTTGGCTACAGAACAGTCCAGCAGCGATACCAATTTCAACAGAATTTGAAATTGTAAAATGAATTCAGCTGGGAGAAAATGTACAACTATAGCAGACTATATCTCATCATGAGCTTAGCTTGACGTCTGTTTTTGAACATGCTGGAAAAAAAGTATTACTGACAGTTAATGGTATGAACATGCCAGATGTAATCAAATGATATATTTTTGTGGCTTAGGTTTCTGGTGGAATTTAATCTATGCAATTGGTGGCATTCAGATCTTATAGCAAAGGGTAAGAATAATTTATATTAACAGATATATATTAACACCTGTGTTATTTGCTTTTATAAGAAGTCAATATTCCACAAAGCTTGATGAACCTCCAGTTTTCCCAAGGGTATGCACAAAACAAAAAATTATTTTCTTTTGAGTTTGGAGTAGGACAGTTTAACAATAGTTTTTGGACTTAGAGGGCTTTTCTAACACTACCATAGTGATGTGATAATTACTGCATTGTGTTTATTTTTTTCAAACACTGGGATTGCAGTAAACCAATTAAAATTTCTTAGAGATGACATGGCCGGAAAATCATGGGAGAGACAGTCATGACAGTAGTCTTGCAAGAATCAGTTCCAGTGCAAAAGTCTGTATTTACACCCAGAGTTTTGCAGCTCCTGTGTAAATCCTATGCCCCCAAGAAATACATAATCTGGGCCGAAGTTGTGGAAGAAAAAAAAATGAATTCCTATTTCCTAGTGGTGGGCTTGTCCAATTGTTGTTGCTAGTTGCAAAATCATGTCCGAACCATTGTGACCCCATGGACAACATTCCTCCAGGCTTTCCTGTCCTCTACCATCCTCTGGAGTCCATTTAAGCTCACACTGACTGTTTCGGTGACTCCATCCAGCCACCTCAATCTCTGTCATCCCCTTCTTCTTTTGCCCTCAATCGTTCTCAGCATTAGACTCTTCTCCAGTGAGTCCTTCCTTCTCATTAGGTGGCCAAAGTATTGTCCAATACAAGGAGCAAATTAAGTACATCCATTGCTTTTTGTGGTGTAGGTTTCTGGTGGAATTTAAAGTATGCAATTGGTGACATTCATATGTAAATGGCTAATGCGGCTTTTGGATAGAGCAATTTTTATGGCATACTGTACTGAAAAAGAAATCATCTTGGGGGCTTGTCAAACATCTACCTCAAAGCAATGCAAGGCACACTGTATCATCCGGCTCATTTCCTAGAACCACTTGTTTAAGATAGACAGTGATAGAAATTAAATAAATATTTTTTTTAAAAATCCTATGTAATCGCTGTAATATCCTTGCATGATTTAAATTTTGCTCTCCTGGTGCCTGAGATTTAAATCATTTGCAGTATAAACATATATGGGGTGCCAATTTGGTGTAGTGATTAAGGCACCAGACTAGAAACTGGGAAACTATGAGTTTTTATTCCATGCTAGGTACAATGCCACCTGGATAACCTTGGACCAATCTCTCTCTCCCCCCCTCCCTCCCTCTCTCTCTCTCTTTCTCCCTCACTCCCCCCTAGGAAGCAGGCAATGGCCAACTACTTTTGAGATCTTGCCAAGAAAATAGCATCTTTATTTGACTATTGCAAATTATACTCTCACACTGTCCAATAAAATGGTTTCCTATCCACAACTCTTTGTTCTGGAAGAATTAGAAATAAATATGTGTTGTGGCTATATAATTAACTTGCATCCTTCTTTCCCCAAGGACACAGGTTTGCCATTACCTCTGTAGACAATGATACTGCCCTTTAGAATTTACTTTACCCTGGAAGCTGATCATATAATTATACACGTCACCTGCTCCCTTTCATTAATTGCTAGGAGGCTGCAAAGTACCTCTCATCCTGATCACAAGAAAGGCATCATTTTAATGCAGCTGATGTTTATAGTCGACTGCATGAGCTGGCAGTCATAGGAGAGATTATTACCAGCACAGATCCAAAAAACGAGAGAGCAAGATGTTTTATCCCATTGTAATGAGATTTATGAAATCAACAGATAATACACCTTGCATCTTTCCTTTTCCTCTTTCATTTTTGGCTGGGTTGGAGGAGGATGGTGGTTCCTGACTATATCTTGCAAAAGGGAAAGAAAATATTTACAGTTATTTGCATCCTATTTTTACTTTGAAAAATCCAGTAAAGAATATATGGCATCTGTTAACCCTGCTGATCATAGGAATCCCAGATGTTAAGTTCAATAATTCTATGGCATCAGGTACTCCTTATCACTATACAAATAGACACAATTTGCAGGCATGGATGTATGTTGGTTTTAAAGAAAACCTAAAATAAAACTTCAGGATGTGGGATTTTCTTTTAATTTTTCACCTTGACTTTAACTGAAAGAATATTTGGACTGGATCCAAAGTTAAGTCATATTTAATATAGACCCACTGCAGCTAGTGAATGTTAAACTGGTTGGCACCAACCTGTACCATTGATTTTCATGTGTCTCTTCTGACAAAATTGTCATAATTGGTCATCAATATTTTAAATAATAGCTAAATAGATAAGGGATGTGGCAGCAGATGGAATGTACATTTGCATACTCTGTAGCCTTGTAATGTACACCAAAATAATGTTAATAACAGTATATTATAAGTAACTGGATATCAAAATCACACACATTTAAACTAATAATATTAAAATAACCAGACAACGTGGTGGGCAAAATGCAAAACTGCGGATCTGGCAATACGATGAGAATAGTGCAAAGAACAACAATAAGGAGAATATTAAAAATATTAGATTTAAAGCTTCTCCAAACAGGTTTAAGATAGGGAGGGGTAAGGTTAAGCAATTAAATAAGTTTGACTTTTCAAAACAGCATTGAGTAAATTATAAAGTTGTATTGCAACAGTGGTGGGTTGCAGGTGGTACGCCCCAGTACGGGCGTACTGGAGCCTACCCAGAGCACCGGGTACCACTCCAGCACTCCTTACTGGTCTTTAAAGCCTTTGGTGCTTCCTTGTACGTGCATGATGCCTACAGCACTTGCGCAATGCTCCACCTAGCAGCTGGAGCGTTACGAAGGCTAGCAGAGGTGTCGCTGGATGGTAAGACGCATGCACTCGCTACTCACATCCATGTGGACAATGCCAGGCCTGTTCCAACCGTACCGGTTCAAACGGGATCCAGAACCCACCACTGTATTGCAAGTACAAAGTATGGTATTAATACCACTCTTGTCAGATGCATTAATTGTACCAAACTCAGAACAATACTGCCATAATTTCTCATGGCTAACTAGGTGGTTTTTTTTTAAAGAAGTAAGGGTGGGAATGACGATGAAATACTCTTCAGTTCCATCCCTATCATTGCTGATAGGTTCACAGATGTTACATTTATTCATGTATGCAGTTATCACTGAATCAGTATCCTATGTCTTTCTTATGGCCAAAGTATTATTGTTACAGTAAAGTCATGTATTATAAGAATATCCTTTAGTTGTGTCTTCTTATAAATGTCTTCTTTAATTATAAAATAAATCTTATGCATTACCAGCATAAATCACAGGGTGGCAGGAGCACTGTAATGATTTCACAAGGTCCAAAACATCTCACACCGAAGAACTGTAAATGAAGTCATTATCAAAACCCTTCAGTCTCTCTTATCTTCTTTAGCTCAGCGAGTGAAGCAAACTCTAGAGCCTTGTGACACTGAATATCCAGCTTTTGTTTCTGAACGCACAATCAAGGAGACCACAGGAAATATTTATTGCGACAACTGCTTCAAGTAAGTACTTAATTCTTTTTCCATGCAGTTGGTTGAAAACTTCTGAACTTCATGCTCATCCCATGGAAAACTGGCTTACTCTTATCCCATCAGAATGGATAATGTTTAGACAGTGATACTCATAGATGTCATAAGTAAATCAAGTAAAGCCGTGTGACTTTAGTGCTTCGCAGGAGCCCTTCCATGGGATTCTATCTGCTGCAGTTCCATAATCCAAAGAGTAAACAATGGCAAGACATATAAACTAGTCACTCTTTTATCTGTTACATTAGCTGATCTTTTATTCAAACTATACAACCACAAATTTAGGCACAAAGGAAAATATAGTCCAAGTCAAAGGGGAAGGTATATGGACCCGGCTAATTATACTATTTAGGAGGCATATCATCCGAATCAATTTGATGCATTCCTGTTTCCTGATACAGTAGAATTATAATAACTGTGGTCAAGGAAATATCATTTTGAAGCACTAAAACTGGTTCCAAAATTAGCAACATGATCTGGAAACTTGGCTCACCCTTTGTTCCAGGTTTGTAACCCAGCATAAACACATGTGTCATGATTAATAGTATAATAGGGAAAGCCTTTATTGTCATGGTACATAATAAATACAATAAAATTGGTTTTAGCCTCACTGGTGTAATCCATGACAACAAATACAAACAACATAAATGGTATAAAAAATAATCCCAATGCAAGTAATTAGGGGAAAAGAAAAAAGAAAAAGAAAAAAGAAAAGAAAAAAATGATTAGAAAAAGGAACTGAAATATTCAGTTCTGATATACCAATTGTTGGTATATCACCTTAGAAGTCAAGGCAACAGATGTTCAACACCATTATAAGTGAGGAAAGTTTTGAGATGTTTGATGCAACACTCCTTTTGCAGTTTCCTCTCAAAACTGAAGATATTGATACAACAAGAGACACATATTCACATATCTATGCACAGAACTACATGGAGCTTGGGAAAAGAAAAACACTAGCTATTTATTTACTTTTCTGGTTCAAAGTGAAAACCGGGAGGCAGGTCAAATTAGTAAGCTAGACTTAATTAGTTGCTAATTCTCTGCATTTAAGTATTAGCTAAAAAGAGCAAGATGATGATCTCCCTCTGTAAGCTCTAAACTCTCAACACTATGAACATAACCATGTTTATAGTGCCTTGATACTTAAATAGACTACAAATCAATCTCAAAGGCATTTTAAATGAGATAGGAAGAGACTGGTCACCTGAATATCCTATAGTAACTCCTCCTAGTTTAGTCAAAAGCAGATGATTCTTATTAGCTAGTTTCTCCAGCAGTCAATTTTCCAGTTCCTTGTTAGATAAATTAGCTGCTGATGTGGTTACCAGATGTAGATACTTCTATCAGATTTTTTTGTTCTTCTGTGCTTCAGAGCTACATGAATCTTTCTGAAATTTTGCACTTAAGAGAATTTCCTCACTAGATGTATCTTCTTTAGTATCTTCTTCCTTAGTATCTTCTTTATTATTGGTTCTGCCTTCCCCATTGGTGTTTCTTTTTGTAACCTGTTAAGTCTAGTAGTATTATAGTTCTTGAAAATAAGAATAAGTTATTTTGACTGGCTGTCTCCTAAAAAAAGGGAAAGTTGGTGAAAATTTGAAATAACAATAATCAACCCACAGATTTTTATACTGTAGGATCTGGTACAAAATTTGTCATTCCTCCCCCCCCCCTTTTTTTTTTTTAAACAAAGTTAAGGACAGGGAAAACATTTCAAATGAAATAGCCTCATCATTTAATGCTTTCTGTATGATTATATAAAAAGGAACTGTAATTCCACATGGCCAGCTTTTCTTTATGTGAAATAAAAATATACCATTGATATTTTCAAAGTATTTTGAGGCCAGGAAGTATACTTGGATTGAATCAGTAGGAAAAAAATGACTTTACTTAAAATTATGTAGTTTAAAAATAATAAATCGTGATACATTTTCTCAGAAAATCATTTCATATTCCGTGGTAGAAATACATCTTCTATGCTAATAATATGTTGATCTCAAGGCATCCATGATATTTTTCACAGCAAGGTATAGTAAATAAAAGAAATAAGTGCTAAAGACTCATGGGAACATTCTTCATGGTATAATTTATACAATTACTGTCGTTTGCAATCAGCAAATGGTAACATAGGACAGATTCTCAATGTTCTGCTCCTGACATCACAGTGTTTTTGCATAGCTTTGTTGGCTCTTTGTAGAGTGGGAAGTGACTTCTGAAGGAAGGAAGGAAGGAAGGAAGGGAGGGAGGGAGGGAGGGAGGGAGGGAGGAAGGAAGGAAGGAAGGAAGGAAGGAAGGAAGGAAGGAAGGAAGGAAGGAAGGAAGGAAGGAAGTCAAAGCACTATACCCAACAGTGAGGCTTCTCTGTAAATATAAAATGTGGGAAATAGTGTTGATGGAGGAGTTTATTCATATAAGAGATTCCATAAATGGATCCTGAGGAGGTACAGTTACTGTTTGAGACTATACCACATCAAAGAGAACATGTTTAAATTGGCTCTGTGATTCAGATGTCACTTTTTCCTAAGTGTCTCTCACACAATGTTTTAATAATATAATCTGAAAGCCTTTGCAGATTTCTTTCTGCCTGTTCCAGCCTGAAAACTAATTTAAATAATATACATGTGGTAGATAAAGGAGGGGTGTGCAATAGCAAGCTCCTACCCAATTTCCTGTCGGGACCTATTGCCCTATAACATCTGTGTAAGTGTGGTGTTCCCTTTTTGCCATGATCTTGAACCTGAATCACTGCAAGGCACTGCACACATAGCAGCCCTTGAAAGTGATGGAAGAAGCTGAAGCTGGCAGAAATGTCATGCTTACCAGGAAAAAGCAAGCTACCATTTTGGGAATAGCTGTATTGGCTCCTGGAAAAAAGCTTATGGCTCCAGCTAGGAGTGCTAGTTATGAAGCTTTTAAAATTTATATTTTTATTTCTTTCTAACACCCTGCTTCAGATAGATTTGCCTATCTAATATTATCAGCTCTTTGATATAGATCAGGTCAGGAAGCCAACTCCGCAAGAAGGCTAGACATATACCTTTATTAGATAGTCTGTAGTAGCAGAATTTTGCAAGTCTTCTTCAGCAGTTAAAGACACTAAGCTTGTTAGCTGGAAAGCTGAAAGCATAGGTTTGAGACCCAAGAGCTGGGCAATAGGGTGAGCTCCTGTTTCTGCCTCAGCTCCTGCCCACCTAGCAGTTTGGAAGCATGCAAATGCAAGTAGATAAATAGGTACCACATTGGTGGGAAGGTAACAGCGTTCCAATGTGCCTTTGGTGTTTAGCGATGCTAGTCACATGATCACGGAAAATGTCTTCAGGTGACTCTGGCTCCCCCCCCCCCAAAAAAATGAGATGAGCACCATACCTTAGAGTCGGACAAGACACAGAAACCTTTACCTTTACTCTTGTGTTTTATTTTCCCTTTCTTTTTTGTCCATTCAGTCAGGGAGGAATCAGCCTGAATCTCTTCCTAGCATATATCCTTTTCCTGGGTTTAAGTAATGCCTCTGAAGATGAAGCCATCTCCATGGCTCTCTACAAATGTGGAAGAGCATTCAATGGTTTTCCAGTTTTGAAATGAAAAATGGATGGGGTCCAAAAGCAGGTCTTCTTGGGCACAAAGCCTTTGATCAGTTTGGTCCCTTCCTAGTTGCCATCCCAACACAGTATTCAGGCAGTGTTCTACCAAAGCGGCTTCAATGAAGGGGGAGATGCTAGGTGATTGGAACCAGTTGCAAGCAGAACGTGGTTGTCCAGGGGTGAGATGATATTTAAGTTACTCAACTGTTTTCATTTGTGTTTTATTCTGTTGATTGTAAGCCACCTTAAAATCTATAGGAACAAGATGTAACTCGGAGGTTTATCCAAACTGTAAATAAGTACTTTGAGGAGGCATTGGAATTAATTTACATAGAAGTCATTGTTAACCTTCCACAACTTCTCTTGCCATGTTTACATTATATGAATATCACTATTTTCTGTTCTTGGCTACAAACATATGTCAAAAAGCCATTTTGTACAAGATATAAAATGACCTCATCTCAATAAGCGTGATGAGCTGTGAGATTCTTCAGCGTGGAAGTAGACAACACACAATCAAATCCTGGAAATAATTAATCCACTTTTGAATGTGTAACACATGCGGGTTGGTTTCTTTCTTCTCTTTCTACTTGACAAAAATGCATTATTTGTATTTCATGAATTGCAGTGTTTACATTATTTTCCAAAATATAGGGGCCTTGGAGAATGTAGGAGCCTAAAAGAAAATAAGAATTATGTAGGAATGCCGTTTTGGTTTTGATTTGGCAGGCATAATCAATAATTTTTGACATCCTATATCCCACTGATTATGAAATTAATCTTCTAGTTAAAAAGCAATTCAGAAGAAGTCAGGCTATATTTTTTGAACCTCTATGCCTGTCAACAAGAATTAGAAAATTGGGTATTGTTACAATGCTTTTCACATTTTCCAGGAAGTGATTATTGACTCATTCATTCCCATTTTTTAAAATAGAAGTGTCTACAATAAACTAAAAAAGATAATGGTCCAAATCTTATTTATGAATTGTGAAATCCTAAGTAGATTTACTTAGGAGTAAATTCAAATGAGCACCATACAATTTCTTGCTTGGTTACAGTTTCAAGATTGCACTATTTCAGTTTACCTGAAACTCCCAATAAGTTTCTTTTCATTTTTAGTCAGCTTCATTGGATTTAACTTTGGATGAATAGTACTTTGCTGTTGTTTAAAGAATTTCCAGTTCCTTTTGTAGCCTAAGTGATGGTTTGATTTTTTTTCAATGTGCTTTTCTTTAGAAGAAAAGAAAACATGCATATGTTGTCTCTTATCTAGCAGAACCTTGTAGTTTAAATAAATACATAATTGATTTAAAAATGGAGGAAGGAAAGAAAAGGGAGGGGCAATTTGGCAGTTTTCCTATCATGTTGAATATAGGTATATAAAGAAGAAAACATCAAAGTAAAAAAGGGAGTGAATATAACTACTTCAACTATGCGAGAGGTTAGAAGTTAATTGCGAAATATTTTATATATACAGTCCAGTGAGAATGGTTTGATTTACAAGTCTTTAAATCCCGAGGCCAAATTTTGTATTGCATTAGCTCACTTTTCTTGGAGGGAAATATTTTTGGCTGTTGCCTTTAGAGATAAGATTTGCGAGGTTCCATCTCAGGCCTCTGATTATCTATGCTTTTTTATAAGCTCAGGGTCCTTCAAAGGATTTGTGTTTCATTATTTCAAAATAATAAACCTTTAGCGTTATACAGTATTCCAGTAATCTGACAATATTCTTATATGGTGGAGCTGTAAATGTAAAGACAATAGCTTCACAAAAATAAAAATTCACCTTATTTAAACCATCAATCAAAGCAATGATGTTAATTTCCAACATCATTACCTGTTCATTAGTGATGGCTGACCTTTTTGTTGTCATGTTTCAAAAGTGCGTGTGTGCAACAGTGCGCCCACATGCCTGCACCCATAATGCAATGTGCATGTGACAACCCCCTATGCCCCCCCATCTCCCTGCACATGCACGCACTTCCCCACCCCCATGCATGTGCACACAAACCTGCAGCCTCCTGGGAGCAAAGATGGGCCACAGGGGGGCTCCTGCACTCCTACCTGCCTCGTGCCCCATTTTGGGCCTAGTAGGCCTCCCTGCAGCCTCCTGGACCACAGGCCATGGGGGGGGTGCACCGCCCCCCCTGTGCTCTCCCCACGCATGCATGCATGTCTCCCACATGGGCCATGCTCCAGATACCCAAAAATCAGCTGGCTGACAAAAGGTGTGCATGGAGGCATGCATGCATGTGCAGTGAAGCTGAGCCAAGCCGACAGCTCACATACCCACAGAGAGGGCTCTGCACGCCACCCGTGGCATGTGTGCCATGGGTTCGCCATCACAGCGCTACATGGAATGGAATCAGTTCAGTCTGATGGACAGCCTTTCCCTAAGGGTATCTGCCCAGCCCACCAGAGCAGGTGGCAGATATTGGGTCCAGATCCATTTCATTAAACACTGTGGCTTTGCAGGTTTTCGGAAATGTAACTTTTCCATTGCAGCTCCTGACCCATGGAACACCATCCTCCTTGAGATCCTACAAACCCTTAAAAGCATTTAAGACTCCACTCCCAAGCATTGGGATAGGGTGAGGTCAGAGCAGAATGAGAATATTTTGGTCTGCATCAAGAAGTGTGGTTGTGGCACCAGATTTTCTGTTCTTGGATGTATGGTTTCTTTTGCTTTTATTGTTGCATACATTGTTTCATCTGTGGGTTGTAAGCCACCCAGAGTTTGCTTTTAAGATGGGCAGCTATATAAATGTTTTTTTTAAACAAATTCAACATTTCCCTCACTAATCCCCCAACCCTTGGGCTAGCAGCTGCCACAATACTTACTCAATCTCCTACTCCCAAAGTAGGGCAAACCCAGGGCACTAGCAATCCAGCAGGCAGATCTCCAGAAAGTCATTTCTGGTAGCCAGCCAGTGGATCATCCTCCAAAGTAAACTGGGCAGGCTCAAAGCGCTGTCAAAATAATACTAGAAAATATTCCTATAATTTATATTTTCTTAGTGTCTATTTATAATCTCTTGTATTAAGCTTACAGTAACATGGCATCTTTGTGTCAGCAAGATATTTTCTTTGTCATTTCTTCATCTGAAATTCCCTCATGAGTTGTCAAACCTGTGCACATCTATCTGTTTATGCTTGGATATTTCTTTGATCAATTGACTCTTGTGGTTTCTTAAAACCTAGGACTTAAATAAGCTTTGCAGTTCAAAGAAAACAGAAAAAAAAGTTCTTAAATGTATTTGTTCTTAACATACAAATAAGAATCTGAAATTTCATAGATTCTTTAAAGGAACACTGTATAAAAGTCAAAAAACATCTACTCTAATTTGCAGAAAGAGGACAGGAAGTTTTTTTTGTCCCCTTTACTAATCATAACTGTTTCTATTCCATAATAATTGTTGTCAAAACCACGCCAATCCTTAAAGTGCCATCCTATTCATTCCTACAATTTGAACAAGATTAATTTGTATTGACAGTAACATTGTTACCCAATGGGAATTTTTTAAAAAAATATAGAAACATTATTTTTTAATTATTCTGCAAAGTATTTTGATATGCACTTAAACATCACGTCAATATATTGTAGCTAATCAAGTCATATGCTGTCAGCTTTTGATTAAAAAGTAATCGGGTAAGCAATCAGATGTTGAAAGGAGAATTTGAAGGGATTTGAAGATATCAACAAGGAGTTGACTGATTAGTGCAGCTGATTGATTTTTGACTAGTTGTTCCTGAAGGCTGTTGATAGCCCATTGTTTGTAAATGAAGCATTACTTCCTGCCTAGCTAGTTGAGGCAGCTTCAGGGTCAAACATAAAAAGCCACTTTTCAGAGAGTAAACTGGATGTTTAGTAGAGGAAGTCAGTGGTGCTCCTCCTCCTCCTCTTTCTCCTCCTCTTAAGAGATGAAGAAAACTACTGTAGTATTATGGCTGTAGATTGTGCAATGTTTGCTTTTGAAGACAGCAAGAACTACTCACGTTGCAAGTGCGGCCAGGTTATCCTTCTTGAAAAAGAAATGGTACATTCCAATTTATCAATGGAGATAAGAAATTCTTGGATTGAACATAGGAAGTTCTTACAAGGAAGCAATACCAAGATATCTTCCTGAATGAATAGATAAAGAAATGTGTTCTAAAAGTCAAAAGAGCTCTTTTCCTTTGAAGCCGCAGACAGATGCAGAACCATAATGTTTTTTGACTCCTAAACAAAGAAAGGATGCCACAAGCCTCATCGATGGAGGAGAAGACTGTTCAGGTTTTGTGGAAAGAAAGACTCCAACCTCTGCCCAGAAGAAGGAAAAGTTATGGTTAGTAGTGATTCCCTACTAAAACAGACTGACAAAGTAATTTTTGAATTCACATTCAGGATATTATGAAAAGCCTTCCAACCCCTAGAAAATAAATAACCTGGACGAGAGGTTAGAAAATATGAAGGGCAAGTTCGTGAACACCACAAAGTTAAGGGATTTGCAAAGTCCTTCATTTATTAAAGAAAATGCAAAGGCATGGGTTTATGACAGAGGAGGCTATAAGAAGTGATAGTACATGGAAAAAAGATACGCAACTCTTGTTAGATCACAAGTTGAAAATGGGCTGAAGTTGTAATACAGATTTAAAAAAATTAAATGAAGTTCTAGGCTGCATCAACAGAAAGAAGTAGCAGAACCAAGAGGGGTCATTTCCCCTCTCTATTCTGCATTGGTCAGACCACATTTGGAATATTACATCCAGTTTTGGAGTTCTCACATAGACAAAGTGATGAATGACATTGAATTGCATTCAAAATCAACTGTTAATTGATTCAGCTTGCAAAGCAGTGATGAACCATGAATATAACATGAGCACCCATTACTGTCTACACCACTGCACTTCAGACCAGCTGTAGCTTATGGGTGGTCTTCAAAGGTAGACCCAAGTAGTATGTGTTACAGTACAGTTGTGAAGTGACTAGGAAATAAATTACTAACTGAAGAGTCTCCCAGTCAAGGAATGTACAGCTGACACACATGGACCTGTGTGGTGAAATTGCGCCCCCTATTGAGGGAACGCGATACCACAGAAGGCGGGCTGCTCCGGTGGGAAAATAAGAACGAAACACATGGGATTTCCCTCCAAATGAGCGCGCCCCGACTAGCTCGGTGTGGGCTCTTTTATTGGCACAAAAGTGAAACTTACATTCTAGTATAGTTTGATTGGTTCATACAGTTGCTTGGTAAAACGCATTCAATAGCCTGGGAAAATAGCCTGGGAAAATACATTCAGCTATCTAGCAAAATACATTTAGTTACATTTTGTGTATTGCTTCAAGAATTGGGTGATGGTACACACTAGCCTTTGTTAGCCTTTGTCAGGCGAGATGACGTGTGCTTCCTAGGTTCAGGGTTCATTCAGTGGCCTAACAATGGTTTAAAGCCTATTGAGCTAAAGTCTACTTAATTAAAACCTACTGAACTGCCAAAACCTGGAATGATAATCGCAACATCTCCTCTGTTTTTTGTTTTTTAAGGAGGTGCCCTCTACCAATCTGGCTCCTCATCACTACCTATTGCATACGGGCGTTTTAAGTCCTCTGCAATGATATCTTTTTCGTCCTCTGTTGGCAGAAAAGGTTCTTTTTCAGGCGAGCGAGCAAGGAGCATAGCTTCCATGGTAGACAAACGAGTTTTCAAAAAATTCATTACATAATTGAATACAAAAGGTCCTACAATACATATAAGCAGCAATATAATCAGAGGTCCAACAAGGGCACTAACGAGGGTTATAAGCCATGGGGAAAAATCAAACATAGGGATGTCAGAGATTTTTGTAGGTGAGAAATAGAGCTCTCCTTCTGGGTTGGGTCATCCGACTCCACCTCATCCAAGGTTGATACGGAAAGCAGTGGTCTTTACCTTCAAAATCTAATATAAGTAGAGATGTCTTTTACAGAATACATGACATTTATCTGTTGTTGATTACACCTTTGGAATAAAACCTTTAAACATCATTATGAATGAAAGCAAACATTAAATACAGCAACATAACATAACAAGCATAGCAACAATACCAATTCTTGTAATTACAAAGTTCTTTAACCATGTTATATTAGAGAGCCGTGTATATAATTGTGTCTTGTTAAATGCTAAATTTAGTACAGTTCCATAAGCATCTTTTATCCGCCATGTCTGAAGAAAGGGTTGGTGTGACCATCTTTGTCCGGGCTGGACCTGGTTAAGCACCGAACAATGGCTTCGGGATCGGTGGCTGTTGGGAAAGATGTCCTTTTTTCCCTGTGTCATGTGGCGTGCAAGATGGTCAGGTATTGGTAGATGTGCAGCCAAGTTCAGCAAAACCACCTCTTTTGCTTTGGTCACAAGGTGTTTTCCATCAAAGCTTTGGCAGGTGTACAGTCCGATGGTGGCTTCAGAAGCTGTAAATGTCAATGTCATTGTGCAGGGGTGATGTGAGTATATCATGTGATGTCCTGTGTGTGGGCTGACATGTTTACCTCGGTGTAGAAAGGCAAAAGGACAATAAATTTGTTCCGGATCCTTGCATCGGATGACAGCCGTGGTTCCCTTCTGGAGAAACTGGAACAAGGGTCTGTATGCAAGGGTTGGAGCAGGAACAGGATCAGGATCAGGAGCAGGAACAGATGCATCTTGGGATGGTTTCAGGTGACAGGAGCGCACGTGACGACCAGGAACCCAGACAGTGGTGTTGTCAGCAGATATGGTGGTGTAACCGCAATCCCAAGTGATGAGATGTGCAGGACCTCTCCAGGTAGGATCAGGCAGCTGTCGGTAGTAGACAAGAGGCCGTTGATGGTCTGGCAGTGGTGATGCAGAGGCAAAGTGACAGCAAGCAGCAGACGATGGAGGTTTGCCGGTAAAAAATGAGAAAGTTTAGTACATACAAACACAAATTAAGAATGTTTTGCAAAGCTGGGAGGCTAGGGGGTCCTTTTCCCTTTCCATCATTGTACCTATCCAGGGCGTGTTTTAAAGTTTGGTTTGCTCTCTCAACCATTGCTTGGCCCTGACTATTGTAAGGTATACCAAATCTGTGTATAATTCCCCATTTTTTACAAAAGGTGGCAAAGGCACTGCTAGTATAAGCAGGGCCATTGTCCGTTTTTAATTCTTTTGGGCGTCCCAGCGATGCAAAAGTCCGAATACAGTGATTTATGACATGTTTGGTGGTCTCACCCCTTTGGGGGGGAGGCCATGATGAACCCAGAATATGTATCAATAGATACATGTAAATACTTCCATGGGGAGAAGGAAGCATATTGGGTAACATCCATTTGCCAAATTTGACAGTTCTCCGTCCCTCGGGGGTTAACCCCCATGGGGATGGAGTTTCCCTGTTTACTGCAAGTGGGGCACTGCTGAATAATAGCAGTGGCTTCACCTGAAGTAATACCAAATTGTTTAATGAGAGCCTTTGTAAATAGAGGAAATAATTTGTGAAACATAGAAACTGTCCAAGATGAGGTTAAAAGGTTGATCAGAAAATTGTTGAAAAGCCAAAATTGAAGCATAGAGTTCTGCGCGTTGGGCAGAAGTCTGTGGTGGAGTAATTTTTTGTGCAAAAACTGTAACAGCATCTGGAATTGGAAATGAAGAAAAAGGAGTTTCCCACACGAAAGGTATGGTTTTCAGAAGTTGTAATCTTGGATCAGGTGGATGATGACAAGAAACAGAACCAGGCCAGTCAGCAAGAGCATACTGTAATGCTTCGCTGGAGGCCAAAGTGTGAAAGATGTATCCATTCAAGAATTAAGAGTGAAGGTGTAACTTGTACAATTGCAGCTGTAGGTAATTGTAATGTGTTCATTATCAAAAGTGCAAGAGGAAAACCATCCAGCAATCTGTCAACCCATTTAGTTTTCAAGGCTTTGTTTACTAAATGCATAGTGTCAAAGTGTTCTTTCTGCAATGGGATTTTGTCTGCTGGTTGCTTACCTTTAGTTAAGGCGTTGAAAAGATGTGAAAGTTGAACAGTAGTAAAACCTAAATAAGGACGTATCCAATTAATGGAACCTAAATATTTCTGCAATTGAAACAAAGTTAGTTTTTAAGGTAGCTGTACCTGTGGAGATGCAGGAGCAGCATGAGAAAAAAGCAGTATTATGACCTAAATATTGAAAAGGAGGAAAAGTTTAAACTTAGTCAGAAGCTATGTAAAAATCATTTGGATGCAAAGGAATGGAGAAAAACAATATTTTAAATCAATAATCATCATGTCATAATTTTGAGAAATCAATTTTGGTTTAGTTGTAAAAATCTGCCGTGGGGCGTAAGGTGAAGAGGCTTCTGGGAGCAAAATCATAATGGCAACTAGTTCCATGGCAAAAGTGAGGTCTGAACAAGTTTTTGAACTTCGCATGAAAGAAAAAACTAAAAGTCCTCTAGAAGTAAAAGTTAAATATGGAAAAATTATGACAGACAAAGCAAGAGGTAACGATTAAAACAAACTGTCAAGAAAAAAAAACTTGGAATTAGCACTTAAAAGGTTAAAAAACAATTCAGATGGAAGGAAACTTTCAAAGGCAGATATCAAAAACAAATGACAAAGAAAATGGGTATCTTTAAATCTGACTTCAAAAAAGGTGTGAGAAAAATCAGCTTCATTGTTATGGAAGCTAGGTAACTCTCATTAAATATGTGAGAAATTTGTAAAATGCAGGCAAAATAACAGAAAATCATTCCTGCATATGGATTAAAATAAACATAAAACTCAAAAGATGTCCAAAAGAAAACCCAAAATTGTTGGCAAGACTGAAAAATAAATATCATACAGTTCATTGAGATGGTGATAATAATTGAATTGCATGAAAAAAGGTGAAAAGTAAAAAGTGAAATAGGATTATTTGTAGATAAATGTGGATATGTTGTGAAACTCACTTAAAAATCTCTTTCCTTTCTGCTCCTGTCTGTTTTGTTTTTCTCTTTCTCTCTCTTTCTCACAATCTCACTTTCTCTCTCTCTCTCTCTATCACTTACGTTTTCTTTCTTTCTCTTACTTTCTGTTCCTCTCTCTCTCTACCACTTACGTTTTCTTTATTTCTTTTCCTTTCATTTCTTTCTCTTTTCTACTTCCTCTTTCCCTCTTTCACTTACGTTTACTTTCTTTCAGTTCCCTTTAAGATGTGTGAGTGTGTGTGTGTGTATGTGTGTGTGAGAGAGTGAATGTACTTTGAGTCCCCTTTAAGATGTGTGTGTGTGTGTGTGTGTATGCCCTGTGCGATTTCACCCTTTCACCCCTCCCTTTTTCCCTCTCCTCCCTGGTCACTGTGTCCTTCAGAGAGATGCAGGCAAGAGGGGGGGGGGGGGAAAGTGGGCAAAAGGAGAGATAGAGAAGCTCCAGTGAAAACCCATTAAGTGGGGGCTTGCAGTTTTTCTGCTCATTTTAAAAGTTTTTTGCAATATGAGCAAGCAATTTTTGGGTGGAAGGACTCGAAAGATCACCCCCACCTGGGGGAGGGCACTGATCTCTAAAATGGCCAGTGAATTTTTCGCAACGCAACGACCAGAGCCACCATTTTGGCAAACTCTGACCACTATCATATAATTAAAAATTTCACATTTATTCCAACAGACACGCACTGTGTTCTGACTCTCGCTCAAAACACAGATTAGACACATTCATACAAGGCCTTTTCACATATACAAACATAAAACAATAGACTCCACTGTTCCCAAAAGAAAAAAAAAAATCTCTATACACCTAATGTGGCATTCAAATCTGGATGGATCTGCTGGCGTCCGGCCAAGTTCTATGTCACTGGTGCAAATTGACCAGGAGCGCTCTTTGACATAGTCTTATGGCCCACGTCAGTTTTTCCAGCCCACCATGTTGAAAGCCTGCCAAACCACAAAGATGCTCAGCTGTGTCATATTAGGTAAAAATTCATTGAAACCCATAGAAAACGTTCAAGTCATAATGAGCCAAATTAGAGACTAAAATAGAGGCTTGAATGAACAAAGAAGGTACACTTTATACTTTGATCAAAGTTAAAGTTCTGAGAAAGGATTTCCATTCACATGTGCAGAGGATATGAGAAGAAAATTCTTCAAAATTCAAAGGGATAACATTTGTAAACTTCAAATCAAACCTTAAATCATATAAACTAACATGATAAAACATAGATCATATATCCTAACTGAATTTGCATTCTTCCTGGCTCAAAAGGTACTGTTAGCTTTTCCCTAGTTTGCTTAATTGCCCACTTAGCAATACAAAAGATTGTGAAACTAGATTGCTCTGGTGTTAAAGGAGCAGGGAAATACGTTCTCTTTTTCTTAAGGAAAAAGAGGTGGAAAATTTCAGATACTGGTATATGCTTCCACAGAAATACAACTTTAGCTAAATACTAAACAGAACATTTCTAGCATACTTTCACATAACAGATAGCAAGTTTTCTACTTAAATGTAACAGATATCTAAAATAACAAGTTACAATCCTAAAAACCCCGGACTATAGCGAGATTGCAAACCATAACTAGCAACGTTGTAAATTAATCCTACTTTTATGTGCATTTAAACAAGGACACAAACTAGAGAGAAAAAAATAAAGTAATTTTACAGTATAGTTTTCCTAAGCAATAAATATTTTTACATACCTGAAAACCAATTTAGGTGTCCAATTAAAACATTAAGGTCCAATTAAAACATCATCCATGCCATGATTTATAACGCTTGCGAAAAGGATTCAAATATGCAACAAAAATCAAAAAGTAACACAAACTGCTCCCGATAGATGGAAGGGGTGTAAATTTCTCTCCCTCTATCATTGCTCCGATAATGTTTCCTCCCGCTGGCTGACATGCTGGGAGACTAATTTTCAGCAAATTCCTTTGACAAAACTAGATACATTTTAGCTGGCTTTTTGAAATCCATTTGCTGTGATATCTTGGACTTATACGGGGGTAGCATAGACTCCAGGAATGCCTGAGAGTCAGATTTATGACAAATTGTTTCCATGACTACGCAAGGGGCCGCGTGGAGATATTCTCCTAATTTAGTCCACGCTGAGATTTTTAAAGTGCTTTTTTCAGGATAAGCCATGCACTTTGGCCAGATCAAAAGGAAAGTGATTTGTTTGTTGTTCAAACGGGGGAGAGATCTCCCTTCGTCTGGGGCAATTTTTACAGAAAATTCGGTTAATTCCCTCAGTTTGTTGAGGGAATTTTCTGCCTATTACTCACGAAAAGGTCCTATCATGTGCAGACAGGATGGTGTGCATGCAGCTCCTCCCGAGTGGGTGAGTAGAGACAGTCCGATACCTATACCGGAGGCAGCCGATATCAGGTCGAGGGTCACCATTTGTGGTGAAATTGCGCCCCCTATTGAGGGAACGCGATACCACAGAAGGCGGGCTGCTCCGGTGGGAAAATAAGAACGAAACACATGGGATTTCCCTCCAAATGAGCGCGCCCCGACTAGCTCGGTGTGGGCTCTTTTATTGGCACAAAAGTGAAACTTACATTCTAGTATAGTTTGATTGGTTCATACAGTTGCTTGGTAAAACGCATTCAATAGCCTGGGAAAATAGCCTGGGAAAATACATTCAGCTATCTAGCAAAATACATTTAGTTACATTTTGTGTATTGCTTCAAGAATTGGGTGATGGTACACACTAGCCTTTGTTAGCCTTTGTCAGGCGAGATGACGTGTGCTTCCTAGGTTCAGGGTTCATTCAGTGGCCTAACAATGGTTTAAAGCCTATTGAGCTAAAGTCTACTTAATTAAAACCTACTGAACTGCCAAAACCTGGAATGATAATCGCAACAGACCTGTGCAAAACAATATCTACAAATCCAGATGCAAGATCTCTTCAAGCTATGAGTCCAGAAGGGCCCTCGAATTGCATAGTGGTCTTGAATGGGGAAATGCAACACATCCAAGACCATCTCAAAAGTCAGTGACCCTTGTCATGTAAGCGCCTGCCTAGAAAACTCCTTGAGTGGGACTGAAAGATGAAAGGGAAGCAGTATGCTCCCTCCCATATTTGGGCATACCAGATTCTTTGACAGAAGAAAACACACACACACACACACCACTGATTGAATCCAATTTATGAAGGAGGAGGGGAACCACTGCAATCCAATTCAGTCAGGAAGGATAATGTGATTGATGGTATTGAAAATTGCTAAGTAGTCAAAGAAAACAGTGATGGATGTACCATCCACATTCTGTCCTGCCAAGTGCCATCAACCAGCACAACTAATGTCTCAGTTGTGTACCCTAATCTCCACAGTACCTGGCTGAAAAGGGCCACCTTGGTTTAGAAGATATTCAATTTCTTTTCCAACCTATTATCTAATCCAGGAGTGTCCAATCTTGGCAACTTTAAGACTTGTGGACCTCAAGTCCCAGAATTCCCAAGCCAGCATGGGAATTGAAGTCCACAAATCTTAAAGTTGCCAAGGTTGGATACCCCTGATTTAATCTGTTACATAAACTCAGATTGCTGGAGTGGCCTGCAGAACATACTCTTGCTGTAAATCAGGATGCTACTTTCCAGCATCTTTATTTCCAAGACTAGCATAGCATAGGCATTAAAAGCTTGGATAATAAAAATGACAAATAGCTATGGCTCAATACTTTGCTGAAAATGCACCCATGTATGTAGAAAAATAGGGAAACAAATAAATTTAAAATAAAATTGTAAAGCTAGGGAGCTTTCTGTTAAAGAGATATCCTATAACTAACCATAATAGCCTCATTTTGAGGCTGTGCCTAAAATATTCTGCATATTTACATTTCTAAATATGCCCACCAGATCTAAACATTCCTTCATAGAGATGGTATTGAGTACTGTACACTCAGCTGTGGGCTAGTTTCAAATCCATCTGATTTGTGTCCACCATCCTAAACTTTTCCTTGCACCCCCATCATCCCACTAATATAAAGTTTAGCCTTGCAGACATCAGTCAGTGGACCCAGGGAATAACTGAATATTAACCACGACCCATACATAGTTATAAAAATCTATTAATTTTGAAGAGAATGGGCATGTTGGAGGGCATATGCCCAAGAAAGTATTTGGCCCAATAAAGAAAATACCTAACTTGCTTCTTTATTTTTGGTGAGCCCCCTTCAAAATCAGTCACCTATCTTGTCACAAGGAGATTCCTGCTTAGTAAAGAAAAATAATTGCTACATAAGCTTGCAGAAATTTCCTTGTAATTTTATTTCCTGAGCTTTACTGGAATCAGATTAGAAAAATCTGTCTTTTTTTTCCCAAGACTCACTTGGAAAAAATAGATAATTTCTGAATCAAGTTCAAGGGATCTCACCCATGACTAGTCCTGTTTCTCTTCCATCCAAAATCCATGACTAACTATATTCCTTCTTGAAAAATACTACTAAAATGGAATTGCTGGAAAGTCTAATGTTTTCATTTGTAATACACCACAGAAAGGGTTTAAGTTAAAGATTATAGTTTACTTAGGGAGGAGATCATTTTTAAACACAAGGTGACTATTATTGTCATAATATTTTCAGCTAAGTTGTTAGAAATAAATGGGAGGAATTATTTGGATTAAGAAAACCGATTAAAATTGGAGTACATTTCAGCCAATTTTAGGAAGTCAAATGTTATTGTAAATTGGCTCTTTCTTATTTGGGCAAGGATTTAAACCAGGTAATAAATCTTTTCATCTATTAGCAGTGTTGAATTGTTGAAATGCAAGAACACATAATTTTACAGCTTTTACAATAATAATAGTGTTGCATGGCAAAGAGTGTGAGGTTTCAATAAGCTCATAACCGGCTTTCAACTATAAAACTTCAAAATCTTAATTTTGGAAAAAAAATCTGGCCTGGTTAATTTGGGTTTGAAAACCTATTTGTTTCCACATTTACTAAATTTCTATTTTTTAACATCTATAATTATAGTTTGGTAACATTTGTAAGAATTTAATGGAGAAATCCTAACAGTAGACAAAATAAAATTTGTGCTACTGTCAAAGCACAAGGAAGTCTCAGCTGTTTGGATCTATCTCTAGATCCATTTTCCCCCCCAAGGAAATGATAGGATACTATATTTTCCTTATGGCCAACATATCTAATTTGTTCCCAGTGAATGCAGGGGGAAGGATAAAAATAGTAAACTCTCATTGTATTGCATAGCAGTAGAGAACTAGAGTAATTTTACCAGCAGATAATACAATACTGACTTCGTGTTCAAAAATATTTTTTAATTAGAACATTACTCCGAAATCCTAGCTCAAATCTATTTTTTCTTTGTTAAAAGGCAGTTTAGCCAAGATACATTGATAGAAAAGTATAGAATAAAAAGCAGAAATTAGTTTTGATCATATACTGTATAATTCTGCTGCTCTTTGAATTGAGGAAAGATTCATGTATTTCTCTATTTAATAGATTGAAAGGATTATTACAAAGAAATAGTATTTTGTAATATATTAAATGATCAACAGCACCTTGCTATTAAATTGGAAGAAAATATTAAAATTGGCCAGTACAGAGAAATTGTAAGAGTAATAGACTGATTCTAAAGCATTTTTAGTTTCCTAAAACTAATTTCAGTCAAGAAATTGACAACTCCAGTTACCAGAATAATTCAATAATTTTTTTTTGCAGATGCTGCTTCAAATGTAAAACCTTCATAATGAATATTCAGCATTAGACATTTTTTTGATTTTAAAACCAGTTATACAATTTACTAAAAGGAATCCCAAATATCACTATTATTTCCATAGAAACTCCACAATGTTCTTTTCTGCATTGCCTCACAGCAATGTTCTCTTTCACCAAATGTTTTATCACTTTTATTTTTAAATTTATCCATCCTTCTGTTTAGCCTTGTTTAGCCAAGTTTACCTACTTCCAAAATATTTTTAAATGTCCATAAAATTACTTTGCATTATCTTTGCCTTAACCAAACCTATATGGTTTTCTAGCCTTTATTTGAACGCCCCACTTCATTAGAGATGTTCAAATAAAGGCTAGAAAACCATTTAAGGAAGGATGGATCCTGACCAAGGCCCCTTCCAATATATGACTGGGTAATTATTATTGATCTGTCCAAATCCAGTTCCAGCCCCTGGTTAGCCGATAATGATCAGACTAGAAATAGCTTCTTTCCCAGTTAAAACAAGCAAATTCAGTGCGCAGCAAAGCTGGGCCAGCTGGCTAAAAATGTGCTTCCTGCCTATTTCGAACACACATTGTCCATAAGATATATCTATTCACTGAACTGTGCTGAATTTCAACTACTGTCTTCATAATTTCTTTTGTTTTTAATTGCTTAACCCTGATCCATCCCTCTTTTATTTGTGTTTTTTTAAATAGCCTAGCAATGTAGATGTAACATTCAATCAGGTTGTTTTTTTAAAAAAAATGTGAATTAGAAATCTAGCCAGAAGTCTGGAAAATACATTAGGAGGATTGGAAACCAAAACAACAGATATCTGCATGTTGAACGGTTGAAGTTTGTTCCACACCATTAGGGTTTGGGTTTTGCAACTGATAATTATGTGAGTAACAGATATTTGAATAGAGACTGTACATCATTTTCCACATTATGAGTGGTGAATATATGTGTGTGCACTTTGTTTTGTGACTTAAACCAACAGGAAGAAAAATCAGAATGAGACAGCTGTGAGATGAAATCCCAGCATAACCACTAAAACTGCCAGAGAAAATAGAATGCTTGAGGTTAGCTACCTATCTAGATTATACTAGGGAAAGTTTATTTCAACAGGTGCTAAAGAAATCTAGCTAGACCAAATAAATCTATGATCCCTTGTTCAGCCATTATAGCCATGATTCCAACAAGTACTTTGGGTTATTTAATGGTTTAGGTTCATGTCTGGGAGTTGCTTTACAAACTTGTTTTGCAATAGCATACTTCTTCCTCCCTTACATCAATATATAGTACCAAAACTCATGTTGTCGTGGCCTTTAACTCACTGAAATGGTGCATCATTTTTTTTTAAAAATTTTATTATAAACTAAGAACAGAAAAAATGAAAACATCATTTTCATTTTTTCTGTTCTTAGTTTATAATAAAACAGAAAAAGGACGTTAACAAGGCAAAACTACATAGATATAACTGGGAGTGACTCATCCCCTATATGTATACAGTTACAAAGTAACATCATATATCATTTTACTACATTTCCAGTTATTTCTGTCTATCTATATTTTACATTTATTAATCATTAGTTCTTTATAGTTGTTACTGCTCCATATATTTATTTTATTTACTATTTACATATTTGTACTGTACATTTTTCCCTATTGCTTATCCCGTAATCTTTTTACCTCTATCCATTCGTACCATTTTTCCCAACTTTGGTAAAATATTGTTTCTTGTCTATCTTTAAGAATATATGTTAATCTATCACATTCAGGACACCAGAAGATTTTGTTGATAATTAGTTAGTCTGATGGTAGTTCCTTCCCTTTCCAAAACTGCATGTATACTATTCTAGCTGCAGTGGTAATATGCATAAAAAGATACCAGTCTTTCCTCCTTATGTCACAGGGGTTTATCCCCAGTAAATAAACCTCTGGTTTTAGTTGAAAAGTAACTCCCATGATCTCCATAAGCCAATCCTTTATCTTACACCAGTATCTTTAGGCTTGTGGACATGTCCACCACTGATGATAGAATGTGCCCCTGGCTGACTCGCATTTCCAATATTCTTCAGGTGTTCCAGGAAAAATCTTCGCACATTCTTGCTGGTGGTATATGCCATCAATAGAGCATTTTAAATATATTTTCTTTAAAAGACACTGCCATCGTTAATTTTACTGTCTTATTCCATATTTCTTATCACTTTTCAAGATCCAGTGAATACCCGAGGTTTCTCCCCCAGGCTAAGGCAACAATTTTTGAATCAAGGTACCTCAGAATGGAGTAACTTATAGAATGTGTCCAAAATCTGGAAGTAGCTTCTGTTCCACTGCTCTTTTTTTTGTTTTGTATAACAATTTTTATTGATTTTACAATTTTATAATAGGAAAGGGGTATGTAGGGTATTTAACAAATATTTTAGAGCTTCCATGTCAGGGTTGGTAACCTCCGAGACTTCATACAAAATAATTTCAATAAAAGGTGGAAAGAAATACATACATTTCATATCATAAATTCCATGCATTCAATCATTTGTTCGTGTTAACATCCATGTAGGAGTTATAATGCAAATAAAAAAATAATTTTTGTGATCTTAGCCTCTTTGCTATTGTTTCTTCTTCCTTACTGCCGGTGGGCGGAGCCATGGCCCCTCCCGTTCCCACATCTTCGTCCTCCAGGGTTGAATCGTGTTTTTTAAGAAAGGCCTCTGCCTCTTCTACTGTTTTAATTCTAGCTCTGCCTCCCTCCCAGAACACCAACATTCTCTCTGGCATTAACCATTTGAACCACACCCCTTTTTTATATAGTTTTTTTTGATAAGAAGAAATATTTCTTTCTTATTTCTCGAAACAGAGAAACAATTGTATCATCCAATCCATCTAAAAAAAAAGTAAAAAGGCTCGCAATGGGAGAAATACCGAGAGCCGCTTGGGTGGCTTTGATCTTGTAAAGGTGAAGAAATGTTCTCAAGTCAAAGAATGTTTACTGCTGGGAACAAAGAAGCGCCATTTTTCCACCCCGTTAGCGGCAGTGAAGAATCAGCAAAAGTTTCATTTTAACTGTAGCGAGGCTCGGATACAAAGTTTCTTTAGCAACTCCATATATGGTAATACATTTCCCTTTCTTTATGTTAATTCGGATGTTTCACTTTCTCCTTCTCCCCAATCCCGGGGAGCATTTTAAAATGCTGCTTAATTCCGAGGGGGGGGGTTTCTGGCAACTCCCGCCTCTATTCTTCTTTTCAAAGAGTTGAGTGCATTAAAGTCAATAACTCACAGTCCGCGCAGCTTTCCAGAGTCTCCAACTCCGGCGTTTCAGCCCGTTCTCCAAACTTTCGTTGTTCCAGCACTCCTTCGGAGAGAGGACTCTTCCCCCCGCATTCCGTCTTTCAGCTCCTGGAGCAAGATGGGCATGGCCCCCCAACCGCCGTCTGGGTGGGGACCTCCCACAGCCGCCCGTACGGTGGGGGCTCTCTACAGGAGCCACCCTGCCCCCAAAGGCGTTCACCAAAAGGACCAAGGGCAGACATGTCAGAAAACATGTCCGTCTTGTCCGGAAGCCGGAAGCGATCTGTTCCACTGCTCTTTTGCCCACTCATGATCATTCTGTTTCTCTGTTTAGGTAAAGAAATATTTCTTAAATGATGATCCAAACAAGCATAGTGTCAGGGTTCCAAATAACATCCAAAATTAAATCAGAGTCCAAGGCAAAGTATTGCTCTAAGTTCCATTTTATTAAGAAAGTCTAGTTGGCACATCTGTGAAAACCCGAATCAGAGCTTCCTGGACTTTCCACACCCAGTTGAAAGTTCATGATATTGCCCCCACACCCACAAGCCCATCACATGGTCCAATTTTCCACTGCCATGCTGGCAGGTCCACCCATCCAGTTCCGGTCAGGTGCAGAGGTGTAGAAACAAAGAATGACCTTGGATTCTAGAAAGGAATTTTATTTTGACAACATTACATTTTATTACTTACTATTCCCCTTCCCAATTCCCCACTAATGAAACAGCATAGTCGAATAGAATATTAGTGTGGCAGGCCAAAGATCTCAAAAAGAACTGGCTACAGGCCTGACACATGGGTTGTCTAACGATGCAATGAATTGCTTTTGTAATACATATCCCTGAAGGTACTCATCATGCATAAAACCCCAGAAGATTGAGCAAATGTACAGATTATCTGCCATATACTTCTTTATTGTTGCTCAAAAGAGAATAGATCCATTTATATCATTTGTTGCCAAATATTATGGAAATCTGTGTCCTTTTCTTTTCCTGCTGACATCTTTCCTCTTATTTTGAATTCCTTGAACTAGTATTAGAATGACCTTAGTTAACCCACATTTTACTTGGTACTATATTCAGACAGTGGTTTTCAGTAAAGATAGTTATCCATTTTTACGACTTCCATGGTGTTAATATGAATCCTGAAGGATCTACATCATTGCTATTTTCCAAGGACTACTTATTCTTGTTTAGAATTTCTCCCTGGTTTTGATTAGTTAAAAACAACAACAACCCTGTGACAGTATACCTTTTTAATAAGGTGATGTAGATGGATACAAGAGATTCTCCACCACATCATACTTGAGTGGATCATTTTTCTAGTGCAGTAAGAAGTTTCTAACAAGATTTTTCATCCATTAAATTTCTTCAGAATTGATTTTCTGTGATGACATTATGTGAAAACCTAGCTGTCTGGAGGAATGCTGGGAAAGGTGAAAGGAAACAGCAGGACAACTATCAGCAAGGTGGATGGATTCAATTATAATTGTGATAGACACACAGTTGGAAGACTTGAAAGACTAGATTAGAGGCAGGTCATCATGAAGAAAATTTGTTTGGTCACTAAGAGTCAGCAATGCCTTAATGGCATATAATCAATCTATAAATCAATTTGGTATAGTGATGAACGTGGTAGCCTAGAAACAAGAAGACTAAGCCTTCTTCTGACTGGTGACTTATGCACTCTCAGTCCAACTCATCTCACAGGAAAGTTGTGGAGAAAATGGGAAGCAAGAGGTATATGAAGGCCTGGCCACCTGGCAGTCGAGCCGGACGCCGGACGCCGTACACGAGGCGCCATTCAGAGGCCGTGAGAGGGCCAGAAGGCTGTGAGAGAGCCGGACAGTATGAATGGCGAGCAGTGGGGGCGAACGACGGACGGCGTGGAGGCTTGATATGGAGGCCTGGCTGCCGGGATGAAGCCGAAGGGTCATGAGGGAATTGAAAGACCTGCAGCTGAGGCCTGCAGCTGAGGCTTGCTTCCTAGATCTTACCCCATGGCCCACCTTAACTTTAACTTCTACCATCATTGATCTTCTGCCTGAACTATAAGAACTATAAGAACTATTAACTTTTATCATCATGAACTTCCTGATTTGAACTATAATTATGAGAACTATATGAATTATTACATCAAGATCTCTGCGCCTCTTATCGCCTTTTACTATCATGCCATGCACTCCTGGAATTAATTATGCATTTTATATCTAACATCTTGAACGTTTTAGCTACCATTGTGCCTTTTAAATCATGTATTGCGACCTATTTATATTTTTAAATTTTATCTATTTATATTTATTTATATCAATTTTATCATGTACTTAAGAGCTGACCTGTTGCTACTGCGAGAGTCCCCGCTCTCGCAGGTTTGGCCCTCCACTCTAACGAGGGCCCGCCTTGATGAGGGGTTTATTAATCCGGAGAGGTGGAAGAAGCGTGGTCTAAGGGGTTTTTTAGTTGTTAGGTTATTGTCAGTTTTAGGGGGTACCAGGGAGGGGGGAGGGTATAGATGCATAGAGATGGAGACGGAGAGAGAGGGCCAGGCCAGCAGACGACGGAGGGTGGCGGAGGGAGCCGTGAGCAGGGGGGAAACACGAGTCATCCCGTTAGAGGGCAATTCCATCCAGATGGTCGTGGGGAGACGCAGGTCCGAGGGGAGACAATCTCTATCCTCCCGGTTGAGGGCACAGAACCGTTGGTTATATACGGTGAAGTGCCACAACCCCCGCTTGCTAGGTGGTCGGGAAGTACAGAGCCAGGGCTTGAGGCTGATGTTTTGCAATGCCAGGTCCGTGGTCAACAAAGCCCCCCTCGTACATGACCTTGTGTCAGAGGAGGGGCCGGACCTGGCAGGAATAGCGGAAACCTGGTTGGGCCACGAGGGTGGACTCCCCCTCGTCGAAATGTGCCCACCAGGCTACCGTGCTTTTCATCAGCCTCGGGCCCTTGGCAGGGGCGGTGGGGTAGCGGTTATTGTAAAGGAAAGTCTTGAGCCGAGAGAGACCACTGTGCCACAGACTACCGGTTGTGAGTCCCTCTGCGTGAAGTGGGGCCTAGGGAGGCAGTTGGGCGTGCTGGTTATATACCTGGCTCCCCGCTATGTAGCAGCAGCCCTGCCCGAGCTCCTTGAGGTGATCGCTACGGTGGCAGTGGAGACCCCCAGACTTTTAGTCATGGGGGACTTTAATCTGCCATCGGTGGGCGAATCATCCGGGGTAGCTCGGGAGTTCATGGCTTCCATGACGGCCATGGACCTGACCCAACTAATTTTAGGCCCCACCCACGAGGGTGGACATACACCGGATCTTATCTTTGTCTCTGGCCAGTGGAAGAGTGATCTGGGTTTAGGGGACATAGTCATCACGCCCTTGTCATGGTCAGACCACTCACTTCTCCGGCTCGACTTTCCAACCGCCACCCCCCTCCGCGGGGAGGCGGAACCCGGGTCTCCAATTTGGTTCCGCCCCAGGCGCCTGATGGACCCGGATGGGTTCCAGACGGCGCTTGGGCCATTTCCTGTACCCCCGACCCGCGCCCCGATCGAGGACCTTGTGGTCGCATGGAATATTGCGACCACGGGAGCCTTGGATCGGGTCGCGCCCTTGCGGCCTCTCTTGCGGCCGCGAGTCACCACGGCTCCCTGGTTTACCGAGGAGCTGAGGGTGATGAAACGCCGCAAGAGATGCCTAGAGAGAAGATGGAGGAATACCCGTTCTGAATCTGACCGAACACAGGTAAGAGCCCATTTACGGACTTACATTGTGGCGCTGAGAGTGGCCAAACGTCATCATTGTGCCACCCTCATAGCATCCGCAGAAAACCGCCCTGCCGCCCTGTTTAGGGTGACCCGCTCCCTCCTTCAACAGAGGGTGCGGGAAGCCCCGCTACAGGGTAGAGCAGAGGAATTTGTGATTTTTCTGCAGGAGAAAATCGCTCAGATACAGAACGGGCTACCCTCCATTGATGGCCCAGTGAGATGCCACGAGACAGATCTTGTTTGGGAGGAGTTTGACTCCGTTACTTCCGAGGATATGGACAGGTTACGTGGGCGACTGCGAGCCACCACATGTTTATTGGACCCGTGTCCCTCCTGGCTTGTACTGGCATCCTGGGAGGTGACACGAGGCTGGCTCCAAGAGGTTATCAACGCATCCTTGAGTGAGGGTTCCTTGCCTGCCTCCCTAAAAGAGGCTATGGTGAGGCCCCTCCTCAAGAAGCCCTCTTTGGATCCAGCTCTTTTGAACAACTATCGTCCAGTCTCCAACCTTCCCTTTTTGGCGAAGGTTGTTGAGAGTGTGGTGGCACAACAGTTTCCCCGTCACCTGGAGGAAGTTGAGTATCTAGATCCGCGCCAGTCCGGCTTTCGGCCCGGGCATAGCACCGAGACGGCATTGGTCGCGTTGGTCGATGATCTCTGGAGGGCCAAGGATGGGGGTTGTTCCTCCATCCTGGTCCTATTAGACCTCTCAGCGGCTTTCGATACCATCGACCATGGTATCCTATTGCATCGGTTGGGGGGGTTGGGGGTGGGAGGCACCGTTTTACGGTGGTTCTCCTCCTACCTCTCTGGCCGATCGCAATTTGTGTTGGCAGGAGAGCAGAGGTCGACCTCGAGACCCCTCACATGTGGGGTTCCTCAGGGGTCGGTCCTCTCGCCTCTCCTGTTCAACACATACATGAAGCCGCTGGGCGAGATCATCCATGGTTTTGGGGTAGAGTATCATCTCTACGCTGATGATACGCAGCTGTATATATCTACCCCAAACCACCCCAACGATGCCGTAGCGGTGATGTGCCAGTGCCTGGAAGCCGTACGGATCTGGATGGGAAGTAACGGACTCAGACTCAACCCGACCAAGACCGAGTGGCTGTGGTTTCCGGCTGCCCGATTCAACCAGCTAACTCCATCGCTGGCCATAGGGGGCGAACATCTTGCCCCTGTGGATGGGGCGCGCAACTTGGGTGTCCTCCTAGATGCCCGGCTGTCCATGGAAGATCAAGTGACAGCCGTGGCTAGGAGGGCGTTTTACCAGGTTCGCCTGGTTCGCCAGTTGCGCCCCCTATTGGATCGGGACGCCCTTCGCACAGTCACTCATGCTCTCGTGACATCTCGACTGGACTATTGTAACTCTCTCTACATGGGGCTTCCCTTGAGGTGCACCCGGAGACTGCAGATGGTCCAGAACGCAGCCGCGCGGGCAATCCTGGGTACCTCTAGGTTTACCCATGTAACACCTCTCCTGCGCGAGCTGCACTGGCTGCCTGTCGTCTTCCGGGTGCGCTTCAAGGTACTAATTATCATCTTTAAAGCGCTCCATGGCTCGGGACCTAGCTATTTGCGGGATCGGATCCTGCCCCATACTTCCTCACGGCCGATTCGCTCCCACAGAGAGGGACTTCTCCGGGTGCCGTCCACTAGACTTTGTCAGCGGGCGACGCCCAGGGGAAGGGCTCTCTCTGTGGCGGTCCCTGCCCTCTGGAATGACCTTCCCCCCGACATTAGAACGACCACGGACCTCCGCTCCTTCCGTCTGAAATTAAAAACATATTTTTTCTGCTTGGCCGGTCTGGGATAGTCTCTCTCTATGGGGTTTTAGTGTATAGTGGGAATTTTAGTTTAGATTGGGTATTTTAGCACAGGTACTATTTAATTTGTTTTTAAGATGTTCTTGATTGTATATTTATGGTTTTTAGTTTCTCTGTGCACCGCTCCGAGTCCCTATGGGGAGAGGAGCGGTCAAGAAATTAAACTATTATTATTATTATTATTATTATATTCTCCACCTTGAGTTGGCCAGCACCCATAATATTGACCATACTGAAAAAGTTGAAGTTCAGAAACATATTGTAGATTGCATGTTTCCCCATCCATCCTCTCTTAATTTAAATCCTTTGCATATTATATCTGGGAATAATAATCTGGACAAAAAGAGAACACTTTTTTTCCTTGATGAATTACACAGTGGAGACTGTAGACATCACTACACTAACTATACCTTACTTATACAACTGATAGTGGTAATTTAATCCTTTGTCTATGAACCAACATGGAATTGACTTTGTACTTAACTCAGACATTGACGTGACATTTTTGTGCCTAATTAGTCTACAGGAATGGAGAATCAGCCAACACTTCATTAAATTATGCACAGATGGAATCTAAGATAAGGATGTCTGAAAATGCACTACTATATTCATTCAGAGAAGGCCTGAATGATCTCTGTGTGGTCTTTTTATATTGTAATGCCAAGAAAGTTCTCTCATCCTCAGATTTATTAGTGTTGGGCAAATAAACATATTATTATTGTAATAGGGGTGTTCAGAGTATGCTATATTTGATTTATTTTATAGTTGCCAGCATATAATTGCACCTCTTTCTCCACATTGATCCTGGTTGTAAGTGTTGTCTTTATTTCCCTTTTTATTATTTTATGTTGCTAATCATTGACCAAATAAATTAATAAGTAAAGTTATCTTAGGAAGGAATAAGTGACGTAACCTAAACTAAGATGCTGATGACTTGTCAGAATAATGGCAGGAATCCAGTTCATTGTGGCCTGTGACCCTAGATTTTTTTTACCTGGGATCCATTATATCCAGATGCATACTATCTGAAGGGTCAGGAAAGATATATGCACCTTAGTGGAGCAAACCATACTAGACAGAGGTATGAGTTGTTCCTGTTTATATGCTGATGTTTGTTGCTTGCCTTTGCATATATGAAACTTTGGAGAAAAACAGTTGAAAAACGTTGGGGTGAAGGATCAAAGGCCCATATATTTGTCTTTTGAGACAAATGTTATTCTCATTTAAAAAAACATAGATTTTAAAGCACAATGTGCAAAAAAAATTTTTGGGGAAAGACTGCTAAACCTTGGAAAGAAATGTTAAACAGTAAGATAAATTGTCATGTGTTTTTTGTTTCTTTAAAACAATCACAGATATAGAAGGAAATGGAATGCAATTAATTCCTGAATGAACCCAGGTGAAACTGATGTGGACCAGAAACAACATGAGCCATCCCTCCCTGTCTTTAAAATCTTACTAGTCAGGAATCTGGCTGGAGTAATAAGTGATTTTGTAGGCGATTTAGAAGAAGATTTTTTTTTTAAATGGGCTTCTTATAAGCTGAATAGCTGACCAAGGGAATACCCAGTAAAACCACATTCTCACTAAGATTGCCAGGATCAGATTTTTTCTAGAACACTATGCACATATAATTGAAAATACATTCCAAGAAAGCAAGATTCCTTGATGTACCATATATATTTTGACAAAGCAGGAAGTTTCTTAAAACCATATCCCACAAGCTGGAAGAGCTGGTACCACTTCTGGTTCCTTCATATGGATAAAGTCAGCTTTGCCTTATCTGGTGCCTTTCAGGAATTGGCTTCTGCTGATAGGGATTGGATCAGTTAGTTATTCCATATATAACTTTAACATAATATATTATTATGGTATGTCATTATAGTTCATCCACAGCACAGGCAGTTTGGGACAAAATGTCTCCTGATCAGTGTCATTTATGTTAGATTTCCTCCTGTGTTTAAATGTCCCTGGGAACACTTCCAGATACGGGGCAGTCCACATCAATTAACTAGCCAAATCTCTGGGATTTAATCCCTTTTTATTCCCCCCTCCCAAATTAACCTTCAAACACCATGTGTTTGAAATGGTAACTCTGTCAATTGCTGGATACTGTCCCCTTCCCAGCATCTTATGAGCTAATTTTACATGCAAAGTTGCTGTTGAAAATGCTACAACCTATGGGATTGGCTGATGGCCCTTCCTGAAAGAGGTACCCTGGAACTATATTTTATTCCCCTGCGGATCAGATAAATATTTATAACTTTCTGAGATATCTTCATATTTAAAACATAGCTGTAATACTGTGTTAAGGAATGTTCCTCTTTTCCTTTTATTGGCCCCTTTCTCTTCCCTCCCCACAAATCCACAAAGCCACAGATGCTTCATTACACTGATGTCAGTTGTGCTACAAGGTCCAGCTGTTTGCAGACGTTGCTAGAAAGTTCAAACCTAGTGTGTTAGACTGTAAATGCACATTGTGTTTATCATCATCGTATTACAGATCCCAGTAAGTGTAATTTTAACGGGGGTTCAGTAAGTTTAAAAACCCCAAGAGCATTTAATCTTCCTCTTAGTGCTCTTTTAATTGCAGTTTCCCCTGTTGTTTCTTTCCCAGAGCCAGTTCAAAGGATTCTGCCTCCCTTACAAATCTTCCCCCTCCTTCAGTTTTCTGTGATTTTTGGAAAAAGCAGAGCATTTTCTTAGTAAGACAATATGTATTTTAAGTAAAGACGTCTGAGTGGAAATATGGCTTTGTCCACATCTACACATCGTCAAGTCCTCATTTAACTTCATGCTTCCCTGCCAGACCACTGAAATCGTCTGTTCTGGATTCAGTGGTGCTATATGTCATGGCATGTTACATGGAACTGATTTAAAGATTTAAACAAAAATAGAGTCCTTTAATACATGCATAGGGAAGTGGCAGGACAGTAGCGCAAAAAAATATTGAACTACACTTCTGAACCATGTCATGGTCCGCAAGGCCATCTCCCTTTGTGACCTGGAAAAGAATGACCTCAGTGGAGCTTTAGATATCAGATGAAGTGACTCAACTAATGAGATATGCAGCTTTTTGTTGTGTATGTGGAGGGGGAACTGTTTCAGCCCATTTATTATATGTAATGAAACCACAGATAGTAAGCTCTTGTGGGGAAACAAAGTCATTTAAGCAAGAAGCACACCTTCTATCTTGCCCATTCATAAAGCACACAAAAAGTACCAAAGATGTGTTCCTCCAGTGGAACCCCTCACCCAAACTTGTGAAAGCATAATTTCAGTAATGATGTTTACCGTATTTTTGGGGTGAGAGTGAAAATTTGGGTGCGTCTTATATACCAAATGTAGCCCCACCCACCCTCACCAGAGACCACAAACATTGAGGCATGGAGGCAGCAATGATTGTGGCAATCCCTGCAACCTGGAACAGCTGATTGGGAGTATTCCAGCAGTCCTAACCACCAACCAATCAGCTGTGCTGAATCAGACTGCACTAAGTTCTGAAGCTGACCTGGTTGGTCAGAGTTTGCAGCAGCAATCACATTCAGACATCACACACAAGTAAGCAGGATTCAAAATAAGAAGGAGAAGGAGAAGGAGAAATATCGCGACCTGGCCATCGAAACCACACGGCTATGGATGAAGCATGTCACAGTGACACCCATTGTCATTGGGGCATTTGGCACCATGTCCAAGAATTTTAGTAAATACCTCAGCAAATTGCAGCTTCCTGCAATAACACCAGCGGAACTGCAAAAAACTGCGCTACTTGGAACATCTTACATCCTAAGAAGATACTTGGTTGATACCTAGGATGCTGTCTGCAAACTGTATCAGCCATTGGCACCAGTCAGTAGTATTTGAAATGCATTTTTGAATGTTCAGCTGGCCGAGTTTCATGTTTTATGAATAAAGTAAATAATAATAATAATAATAATAATAATAATAATAATAATAATAATAAAGCAATACAATACAATACCAAAAACAAGTTTTCCAAGGTATCAATAAATACAAGCAAAACACAAACAGTTTCACTTTCAGTTCTCAGCTAAGCTAAACTCCTTCCTGTCTCCTTGTTGCTCACATGGCAAATACTGTTTCAGAGTCCAAATAGTCCTCATTGGCTGACTTAGTTACTATGCCTATTCATTGGCTGACCTTGTTAACCTGTGTTCCAAGTCAGGAAGCTAGCCAGCTAAATACCATGGATGCTGGTAGGCAGAGGCAGAATTTTTTTCTTATTATTTTCCTTCCCAAAAACTAAAGTACTACTCTGGAGCGTCTTATACTCTGAAAAATACGTTAGTTTGTATTTACCCACTGCAAATGTGGAAAACATGGATTTGGAACTTGACTAATAAGAGCCACCTATTGTGCCAAAAAAATCTATTCCACAAATATGAAAATGATTATTTTAGAAAGACTTTTATGATTAAACATCCTTATGGGTCAAGACAGAGACTAATAATACAGTTGTCTGCTTCAGATATACTCTAAACAATCCCATTCCCTATCCCCTTGCCCTACAGCTTTTTGAAAGCATCTGTAGAAGAAAAGGACAAATCCTGTTCCGCAAAGCAAAGTTAATTCAGAAAACATTGAAATGAACCCATGATGGTATATCTGCATATGTGCATCAGGGACTGGTAGGAGCCAATCTTGTCTGGATTGTGCTCAAATTTTAATATGTAGGATGTTAGATGAATTTTTTCAGAATAAAATTTAATTCATATTTAATTAGTAAAGGGGGGGGGGAGGGTTGAAGAGATAGGTAAGTAACTGTCTAAATTGGGTTAAATCAATCCATATTCAGTATTCAAGTTGTCACAAATAATTTTATTGCATTATTCTACAAATAATTATCTCTCAGAATGATGGAAATCTACATACAGAAATAAGCACAGGTGAAGAATGAATCTTCCTATGTTTACTCCTCCTTCCAAGTTCTATAGGAGCATGACATTTTGGCCCATGTTTGATTCTTCGTTAGTTTTCTTTTAGTGATTATTATAATTATTATTTTATTCTTTGCCAACAGGTCCTTTGTTATCCAACAAATTCAAAATAGCAATCTCTTCATGGTAGTAGTAAGTAATGAATGTGACTGTGAGTCAGTTTCACCAATTACCATGGAACCAATAGAAATAAGGTATATCCTTTTCTTCTGCAATGTTGTTAACGTCATACATTTGGACAGAAAGATTTAGCAAATAGTTAACTAGCACTTAGTGGAACAATTTGGAATTAGTTAACAGTTAAATCAAGTGATACTTTAACCCAAACTATTGTTTGTTCAATTATTGCAAATAAAATGAAAATACATGATGTGAAGCTCCAAATTTTGGATATTAATTAATTATGTAAACAAAGAGAATATCTGCAGGAGAAGTGAAGACATTAGAACATGGAGATGGAAAATTAGATAATCTTTCACAATGGCAGCACACCAAGAATATTTTTTTTAAAGAAATAACTTGTTTTCTTAATTTAACAATCATTGCTTTATTAATGTCCAGATAACTAAGCTAGCATGCCAGAGACAAAGAACAGGAGTGGATCAGTGGGGTAATACAACTATTGTCAGATAATACAAGTGTCAAATGTTGGCCTAGATGGCTTTTTAAATCACTTTGAATGTGACAAAATTCAGGATTTAAGCTACATCCTTAACTTCTGTGAACATAATGAATCCCTAAAATGTGAACGCTTAAAATCTCACAAGATTAGGAGACGTCCAGAATCTTGTCATGGATTTCATCCTGAGGTAAGTGCTTTAACCTAACAATAAAACAACTGCTTCCTTTCACTGGTCACACTTTTCTAATTAAATTCATTTGCATACTATTTGCATCAGTTTTCATATCTTGTTTTTTTTTTCTATTTTTCCACTATCTCATCTTGCTCTGAATACTATATATTCAGAACTAAATGGCCAAATTATTTATTTTGCCTTTGCTGTGAACATGTGGTGTCTTTTTCAAATTCTTGATCTATTTATATCTCTGTTTGTATGGCCTAATATTTCTCGGCCCATTTGCCCGCTACATCAATTCTGGTATCCCAAAAGTAATCTATTGCTACAATGCATTCTACCATTTTTACCTATTACTATTCCACATGCCACCACCCCCATGTATCTGGTGCCAAATCTCTTCTTCACTTCTATCCTGCCTCAAAACCACATTTTTTTTATTTGAAACATTTCATGCTGCTCCCTAATTCTCATGAGCTATCACAATGAAATTAGCAACTAAATCGAATCTGTATTAACAATGTAAGCTAGATTTTCCTGTAAACTTCACTACTGCTTTCCTCAGCTTCTGACTCTACTCCTTTCACTTAGATTCCGATTGTAACAATGATAACTAGCAGACTGCCCGTTTTATACATGAATTTGTTCTCTATATCTAATGAACCTAACACTGTTAGAACAGGGATCTAACAGTGTTAGACTGTTTGGCTGTTTGGCTTTGCTTGGCTGGCTGGCTGGAATTCTGGGAGCTGAAGTCCTTCAGACTTAAAAGTTGCAAAGGTTGGAGACCCCTGTGTTAGAACACTTGGATATTTCAGAGTAAATCAGAAATACAATTCAATTCAATTTATTCAATTTATATACCGCCCTTCTCCCTTCTGGGACTCAGGGCGGTGCACAGCCATAGTAAAAATGGGTAGTACAAAAGCTAAAATGATATATTAAAATGTATTAAATGTGTTGGTCTGCAGTTAAAACCCCGTACTAAAATCAACTAAAAACTATGAGAGGCTGGCAGCACGAAATAAATGTGTCTTCAGGGCCCGATGGAAGACACGTAGGTCCGTGATGGTACGTAGTTCAGGGTGTAGGTCATTCCAAAGGGCTGGAGCTGCCACAGAGAAGGCTCTCTCCCTGGGGGTCGCTAGCCGACATTGTCTGGCCGACGGCACCCTGAGAAGGCCCTCTCTGTGGGAGCGAACTGGTCGGTGGGAGGTATTTGGCAGCAGGAGGTGGTCTTGCAGGTAACCAGGTCCCTTGCCATGGAGCACTTTAAAGGTGGTCACTAATATCTTGAAGTGCACCCGGAAAGCCACAGGCAGCCAGTGCAGCTCACACAGGAGTGGTGTCACATGGGAGCATGTAGATTCTCCCCAAATCCCTCACGCGGCTGCACTCGGAGCACCGCTCCGAGTCCCCTTGGGGAGAGGACGCGGTATACAAATAAAATTATTATTATTATTATTCTGGACCAACTGGAGCCTGCAGGGCAAGTAAGAATAAATAAGCGTAATGATAATACTGTAATTTACCAAGACTGTGGACATGATAAACCATGTACTCTTATAAATTGAATTCAATTTTTCTGAAAGTCTTAGCTAGGTTTAGATCAGGGGTATCAAACTCACGTCATCGTGGTGTTGACATGTGGCATATCATGACTTTTTTCCTCTTCGCTAAACCGGGCATGGACGTGGACAGAACATGATCCATCCAGCCTGCAGGCCGCAAGTTTGACACCCCTGGTTTAGATTGACTGCCCTTGCTTTCCTCTTTCCTTGGAAACTAGGTGGGTAGGAGATCAGGAAAAATGGAGACCTGGATGGAAAGCACCAACAATAGGACAATTCTGTTTAGTTACAATTAGACAATTATTGATTGGGCAGCAGGGTTCAAAGACCAGTGAGGCATAATCTCTAGCTAAAAGATGAGGTCAGTGCTTCCGCTGCAGTTCTTCCATCTGTACAGATGGCTATAGTTCCATTTTGCAAACATACAAAAGAGGCACTGATGTGGCAAATCCTTAAGGAATGAGAAGATTTTCCCTACAGAGGGTTGAGAAGGAACATGAAGCACATTTGAGAAATGGTTTACCTCTCCCAGCTTTTCACCAGCCTCTGCAGCTGCCTTTTATTTAAAAAAGAAAGACTGGGAAATTCCAAACTTAGAAACTTTCAGACGAAATGATTATGCATCAGAGGAATAGCCACTGGATTCAGTGGTATTTGGGGCTATAGATAATCCATGAAGCTGAATTAAGTCTTTCCCACAGTGCTGTAATTCAAGATTTGTGGCCTTCATTTGTCTTGAAGAGGCACGTAGGGGTATTGTACAAATCTTGATGATATTGTATCATATCTAAGCAACTGATAATTTCTAAAATGTCCCTGTATTTGAATTTTGTGCCCACATCTGTTGTATTTCCTCTGATTCTCTCTGTTGGTGAATGTCTATGGAGCTTGTCAGCCATCCATGTCATGGTTGTCCCAAATGTGCTTTTTCAAAAGACAACTGGACTTTGTTTTCCCTTAAAAATGTTTTGCTTCTCATCCAAGAAGCTTCTTTGGTTCTGACTGAATGGTGGAGGATGGAAGATTTATATTCCTATTGCTAATGCTAATGATCAGATATTGCTAATGACCAGATATACCAGGGGTTCCCAAACTTGGCAACTTTAAGACTTGTGGGCTTCAACTCGCAGAATTCTCCAGCCAGCTATGCTGGCTGGAGAATTCTGGGAGTTGAAGTCCACAAGTCTTAAAGTTGCCAAGTTTGGGAACCCCTGAGATATACAAAGGATATAAATCTTTCCATCCTCCACCATTCAGTCAGAACTGAAGAAGCTACTTATTTGGATATCACTCTGAATGTTGTGCTTGTGGAGAGAAAAAAATGAAACTTTGATCTTGGTTTCGTTGATTAGAAAGAGTTGGTGCTATAGAAATGGCTAGTTATATATTAATATGTAAAAGCAAAAAGTTGAGGTTGGTGTAAATTTATCTTGTACTGTGCTAGGAAGAGTTGGAAGTCAATGCGTCCTTTTTTTTCTCTTTCCCCTTGTATTTCACACTCCCTTTTCCCATTCCCTTTCCTTCCCTTAATTTCCTATTTTCTTTTCTTTTGTGTTGTATACAATAAAAATAAAAAATGATTTTGAAAAAAGAACTGAATGGATGAGAAGAGAAACATTTTTAAGGAAAAGCATAGTCCAGTTGCTTTTTGAAAAAAATACCTTTGGGTCTATTGGTGAATATTGCTTTATTTATTGAAATAACAATTATTTTCCCCCTATTTATTTTATCTCTAGGAGAATGCTAGAGAATGTGGTGGTGTTTCAGGCCTGAGTGCTAAGCCTACTCTTCTTGTGCTATCTCTGCTGTGGGTCATTTTCTCAAGGTGACACTGGCTGATCCATGATGCCCTATTCAATCTATGGATAAACTGTGAACTGAGAAATGGTGCAACTAGAAGACATGAAATAAGTCAAAACATCAGCATTTCATGATTTTAAACAAGTGGGATGATATAAACTTTAAATTATGTAAATAAAAGACATTTATCCTTTTTTTTTTTTTCACATCATGCAAATATGGATTTGCCATACAATAATCACCATTCATCAAGAACAGAGCCTCTTCGGTAGATAGATACAAATGGTCATTACTTTCCGCTTTACCCCATGGAAAACAATTTAAAACGCTGTACTTTTTAAATAAAATATATTAAAATTGAAATGTTTTAGTGGATGATTTATCTGACATGGCCATTAATTGTATTTAACTATAAATAAATATTTTATTTATACTTATTTAAATATGTATGTATTTATTTATGGGATCAGGGAAAGATATTAAGAGAAGATAACATTGAGCATAATCAAATGGGTTTCAACCAGATTTTAATAAAGATAAGTGGGATTCCCTAGCAGACAAAGCAGATGGGGAAAAGAAGTTCATAATGGGAGAGTGTTCTTAAAGAAAGAGATGCTAAAAACATAATTGCATACTATTCCAAGGAGGAGGGTAAAAAATGGGGAATATGTCATCTAGTGATGATGGGGGGGATGGGGGATGGTAAGAATGTTAGGCTATAAAGGAGAATTACAGGCAGAATTTTAGAAGTGCTGTTTAGAAAGTAAAAAGAATAATGCCAGGTGAATGAATAATGATGTTTAAAAGGATTCTTTTTAAAAGCTAATAAAAAGAAAAGAAAAGAAAAGATACAAAAACATCAATCTATTAGCTGTTCACTGAGGACAGCAAAATGTGAAAAGATAAATATAGTGAGTATCAGAAGTCAGAATAGAAAAAAATCTTGCCACCCCAAAGGTATCTCAATTTTTGATGGAGTGATTCTTTTTATTATATTGTGGGAAAACTGGGCATGTACTTTCAGCAAAGCTGTGGTATCCCCATGACTTTCTGATTAGCAGGGTAATTACATGTGGCTTGGTGACATGACAAGTAAATGAATACCAACCTGGTTTTAAAGTTATAGTCAAAGAATACTCATCAATGGGTCCTCATTAGATTGGACAGAGTTATCAAATGAGGTGCCATAAGAATCAATCTTCGGTTTTCTGGTCTTCAATATTTGCATTAATGGTTTGAATAAAAGTGAAAGGACTGCTCAGATTTCCAAAAATCACAAAATGGTTGGGATAATAGCTGAAAAGAATTAAACACAATCCTGAAAGGAACAGAATGAAATATAATGGAAAAAGTGCAAAATTATTATTTATGAACCAAAAATCAAGTGAACAAATACTGTATATTGGGTACTTGACTTAGTAACAATGGTTGCCATAAACGAGAGGGAGAGAGAGAGAGGGAGAGATCAATGTGGTATGGCTGCATAGAAAGTAAATGCAAGTTTAGAGAACATTCACGGTTGTACAGTTTCTAAATCTCGAAAAATAATTAGAGAAACAGGTTGGGATAAAGTCAATGAAGACAATCAACAGATCAGAAATTAAATCTAATGAAGAGCGACTGAATCAGCTACATTGATTATATGATAATACTTTTCCAATACTTACTAGGAACTGCTCTTTCTTGTTTCAGAGGGCAAGATAATGGAAGTTACAAATTTATAATGGGCGGATAGAAAAACTTAGATTCTGACTTCTTTGGGGTTTTTTGAAGCTTGGATTAACAACATATCTAGGTGTACATATATTGTTCCTCTCCAAATTAGTAATTTGTATTGTTAAAGTACAAATGAAGTGATATTTTTATGCTTTTTATATTTCTAATATACAGTCTTACTTCAACAAGTTACACATTTGTATACCAATTTTTTGGTAAGGTGGGTTTTTTTTTATGTGACTTAAATATTTCCTTTCTTACCTTACAGTACATGGATGCTCTCCTCAATCACTATGTTATTATCTTAACTCTTCCTTTAGGCACATTAGCAGTATTTTCATCTTCTCTTCTTACCTTACAGAAACAGAAAGATAATTTTTCCTTTTTCTGAACTTCATGGGAATGGTCATGTTTTCCTGGACTGGCTTCTCTGGTTTAGGCCCAGTTCTTTCAGCAAGGAGTCTGCTCTGGAGATCTTCCTTTCTGATTCTGGTTGTTCCTGCTGAGTCCCTCAGTCATTTTTCCTTCTTTGTCCAATGATCCTCTCCCCCTCTGTCTTGTCCCACCAATGATTTAAGTCCTCACTCCTTGAGATATACGGCACTCCAGGTCATCCAGAAATATGCAGCAAAAACACAACTTTGCTTGACAAATCTGTTCCATATAAATGTGCAGTAGGAGACAGATGTTCATGCTCAAAGATGTCTTAATTGAGAACCTTCTAGCTAAGTACAGCACTCTTTTCATGCAAAATGAAAACAGACTACAATCCTAATCTTGAAATCAATTACAATCCAGGTCTAAGGACAGCAATTCAAAGCCTTCCAATGTTATTATTCTGCAACGTCTGCTAAATTTTTCAATACTTCACATAGGTAAGACAATAGCTACAATAGACGTAAGCCCTTTAAATATGTCACATTGCTTATCTTCTATTTTCTCATATCCCAAACTAAGATAACCTTCAGCCATGTCTCCTTTCAGTTTCCAGGAGTTATGTTCTTTCTCATTTTCAGACTTGTACTGAGTTGTCCAAATGTCTTTTGCAGCTGTCTCCCCATACACACTCACATGCATGCATACGCATTCAAACATCTGCCAATGACCAACTCTGATTTATGATCATCAAAACAAGTATGATAATAAATAGTAGCATACGCAAAACAACTTCCCCAAAGTCATATATTCCAATGAAACTTTGTGTGCTTTACTTTATGGATTCTTGGTGTTCCTCAAAACATTGTAAAGCAAAGCATCTTGTTCTCAGAAGAGGGTTGTGCTATTTTGACAGCAATGGAAGGGGGCGAGGGGACACTAAAATTCCAAACAATAAAGCTGAACTGCTTTATTGTCACTTGAATATTCGGCATTTTGGCATTTTCTTGTAATTTTGGAGGGGGGGGAGGAGGAGGAGGAGGAGGAGATGATAAAGAAGGAAATGGTGAAGAAAATGCCACCCCACTCCAATATTCTGCCCAAAAAGCAACAACAGGTATTCACAACATCAACATGATACTGAAAGAAGAGCCTTTAAGCTTCTAGAAAGAGCAGAGAGCCAGTATGGAAGCAGTGGCATTTTTGACTGCTGATGTGGCCAGAAGCAAAAGGAAAATTTGATTTTACACATACTGCTGGTATATGGAAAGCCGGAAGCAGGAACCAAGGCAAGATCAAAACAGAGGCTAACTGAAGTTGAGGTGACTAGAGAGTACTACTGGTGACAAAAGCAGGAGAATACAAGGGAAGGGAGCCATACTTGCCATTTGGGGAATAAATGTCAATAAAGCAGAGTCCTGGATGTTATCTTAAGAACTTTGCTAAATGCGAGAGATTAACTAGAGAAAATAAGTAGCGCTGGTATGCATGCTCCATTGTTTGCAAGACTCAAAATGTTCATTTGAAATCAGGAAAAGAGGTTACATATCAGGGGATAAGAGCACTTTTGCCCCATACTTCCTAAAAAGAAAATCCCCTCATGAGGGAAAGCTAGAGTTATAGAATCTTAGACTTGGAATCAAAGGTCATCTATTCAAATAATCTTTTCAGTGCAGAACCAACTAGAGCAGGGGTCCCCAACCTTTGCAACTTTAAGTCTGAAGGACTTCAGCTCCCAGACTTCTCCAGCCAGCAAAGCTGGCTGGAGAATTCTGGGAGCTGAAGTCCTTCAGACTTAAAGTTGCAAAGGTTGGGGACCCCTGAACTAGAGGATTTCTGACAGATTTTTATTTTTTATTTTTTATTCAATTTATATCCCGCCCTTCTCCAAAAGGACCCAGGGCGGCGCACAGGAATTTAAAAACAACATACAAAAATAATACAAAACATATAAATTTAAAAAACTATTAAATAGCAAAACCTGCGCTAAAACCAATTAAAATCCCCCATTTAAAAACTATCTAAGATTAGTCACAGCGGAGGCTATGTTAGGCCGGCTTGATGAAATAAGTGTGTTTTTAAACACTGGCGGAAGAGGCGGAGGTCGGTGATGGTGCGGCGTTCAGGGGGTAAGTTGTTCCACAGGGTAGGGCCCGCCACAGAGAAGGCCCTTCCCCTGGGTGTCGCCAGCCGGCATTGTCCGGCCGATGGCACCCGGAGAAGGCCCTCTCTGTGGGAGCGTATCGGTCTAAGGGATGTATGATGATGATCATCTTCTGCCTGATGAACCATAGGAAAGGAGAAAGGATGTCTGAGGGGCTGCCACAAAGAAGAGGGAGTCCAGCTATTCTCCAAAGCACCTGATGGCAGGACAAGAAGTAATGCACCAAAACTAATCAAGGAGAAAAGCAACTTATACCTAGGAAGAAATTTCCTGACAGTTAGAACAATTAATAAGTGGAACAACTTGCCTCCAGAAGTTGTGAATGCTCCAACACTGAGACTTTTTAAGAAGACATTGGACAACCATTTGTCTAAAATGGTATAAGGTTTTCTGCCTAAGCAGGGAGTTGAGGACTAGAAGACCTCCAAGGTCCCTTCCAACTCTGATATTCTCTTCTACTTTAACTCGCCGCCCCGAGTCCCTTGTGGCGATGGGTGCGGGTTACAAATGTGAATAATAATAATAATAATAATAATAATAATAATAATAATAATAATAATAACAACAACAACAACAACAACAACAACAACAACAACAACTCCTCACCCTTGGCAGCTGGCTGGCAGTTCATATATGCAGATGTCACTCCTCAGCTCTAGACAAATCTACTAATAAGAGTTTAATCCATTGGTTCTGGATCTGCCCTCTGCCATAACAGATACTAAGCTCATTCCTTCTTCTGTCTGATGACCCTTCAGTTTTTTGAAGATATGCTGTGATATTTTCTGTCAATCTTCTCTAGGCTAACCATACTTAAACCTTTGAATTCTTCTGCCCAGGGAGTTGCCTCTGAATCTACCACTTTGACAGCTTTCTCCTGAAGTTGCCCCAATTTGTCACTAGCTTTCTGAACTCTGGTGCCCAGATCTGATCAGGAAGAGAATAGAGTGGAATAGTTGCTACCAGAGATCTGGCTTCTATGCTTCTGTTAGTCTTTGCTTTTCAGAAGCTACATGCTGGCTCCTGATTATTTTGTGGCTGATAAGAGCATCCAGATTCCTTTCACATATATTACTGGCAAGCGGATGTCTCCCATTCTACACTTCTGCCTTACATTCTTCTTACCCAGATACAGAACTTCAAATTTCTCCCTGTTAAATTCCATTCTCTTCATTTTAGCCAGCTCCTAAAAACTACAATGTTGAGTATGGTTCAAATCCCAGTAAGGGTATGGCTAGTTGATGACAGCTAAATAGCTTGAAATAGATCTATACTAGTCTCCATCTATTTATCAGCACAAACGTAACACAAATATAACAAAGGCAACGAAAAAATAGGTTTCTGCCTAGATGGCTCCTAGGGTGAACTGAAAGACAAAAAAGGGAAGCAGTTCTGCTCTCTCCCATATTTGAGGCATACCAGGTTGTTGTGACATAATATATACTTATTCCCCTGGCTCAGCTGATCAAGGAGGAGAACCTGTGGCTTAGTGGCAATTACAACTGCCTCACATATAATACTTCCCCGGTTCAAATCCCAGTAAGGGTGTGGCTAGCTGATGAGAGCTAAATAGCTTGAAATAGATCTATACTAGTCTCCCTTTATTTATTTATCAGCACAAACACAACACACACACACACACACAGAAATATAATGCCCAGTTCTCAATAATTGTAAACTTAAGAAAAGTTTGCATGTGCATGTGCTTTTAAAAAGATGTTGGACTCTGTGGAAATCTACAGAAGTCTCTTGCTAAATTATTATGATGAAGTGCTATTAACAAACTAAAATGAAATGTGGTATGCATATGTGAATTGAAAATGAAAGACATTTAAATTCTTAATCAGATGGAGATGGAGATAAGTGGAGATGGAAACAAGAAGTATTTTTCAGCAAAATGACAGCCAGTATTTTAATACATTAAAATCATTGAGAGAATACAGATCATCACACAAAAAAGAACCATATAAAGCAAAAAGCTAAGGGCAGCATTTAAATTCATACAAGAGTGCCATAAAAGCTTTTAGTAATGGTTCACTTTAGATTCTTAAAGAGGAGTTTTAGAGAATTATTGGAGGGATAGAAATGAGTATATCATGATAAATGTGGAAGGATAGAAATGAGATGGTTCAATTTTCTCCCAATGATGAAAGAGTAAACTTTTATCAAGCAATGCAAAAGGATAGCTCTAAGGTATTTTCCAAAAAGGGTGAAGAGATTCACTTAAACCCTCCATAGAGGACAACCTGAGCTAGATTAAAGGGTTGTCATACTCCCTTCCAAATCATTGCCCACATGCTTCAGTGTCACTTTCTTGAGAATGACCTCACTAGGCACATTGTCTGAGGAAAGGCACATTGGTGTATGTAAAAATGGGATTGTGTCAGGTGTGCCTCCTTCAATATCCAAGAAAGAAAAAATTCAACTCTGTTTGTATAGAGATAAAGGTACTTTTACTAGATAGGAAATGAAAGCAGTGAAAGAAAAGCAAGATCTGAGCCAAAAAGGTGTGAACGTGTACATATCAAATGTTTACCCAGGACCCTCCTCTCAATTACCCCAACCCAATGTCCAATCTCCAACTCCCAGAGGTGTCATGTGGAGTGCATCTTCAAGAGGCCTCATTCAGTTGGTATGCAGAGACTGTTGACCTTGACCAAGCCCAAACACGAGCCATCAGCATGCGCAGAAGAGGATGAAAACCAAAACACCTTCATGATAACTCCTCCATTACCAGCAATTCCCCTCCCAAATACCACAAGCCCCCACCCTCCCGGTTTCTATGGCAGCCGATAGACAGTAGAGGCTGACAAATTGCATTATAAATCTTGTAGAAATGGGCAAAAAGGGGAAAAAAACAATGAAGACTGCTTCTTTCTATATTTATATTTACATTTATTTCGATTTATATAACTGCTCCATCGAAATGGACCCAGGGCAGTGCACAGGGAATTAAAATCAATAAATAACAATAAATACAGTAATAATATCTAAAATGAATTAAACTAAGGACCTGTGCTAAAACATTCCCATTAAAATTCTAAAATACATTTACTCGTTGACTAAGATTGAATTATATCAGAGCTCTAAGCTCTAAGCTAGACCGGCTTGATGGAAAAGATACGTCTTAAGTGAGCGGCGAAAGAGGGGAAGGTCTGTGATAGTCTGAAGTTCAGGGGGTAGGTCGTTCCTGAGGGATGGCCCTGCCACCGAGAAGGCCCTTCCCCTGGGCACCGCTAGCCGGCATCTGACTTAGCAGACCACTGGCAAGAACAGGGTACTGCAAGATAAAGATTAGATAGTCTAATGTCTTCTTGGAAAAGAGAACGTTGTAAGAAATAAAGGTAAGCTATTTAACTGACTTCAAAATGTGCTATGCATGCTTGACTGCCTTGCCTGGCCCAAAGGAGCCTCAAATCCACACAGAAAGTCAAGGGGGTCCATGGAAAAAGCGAGGAGGGCGATTATGACAGACACCTCTTTGCAGCCCATATAAAAAGGGGGATTTTGATAACACAATCACAGATTCCTTCTTTACTTCCTTTAGAACCCCATTTCCCCCTCTGAAAGCCTCTCGACATAAATAAAGTGAATATACTCTTACAGTACGGAAGAACTGAATATTCTAAGTTGAGTTGGTCAAGTGTCTTAGGACTCATGGGAGCCCTGAGCTCTTTTTAAAAATCAGTTTGGGAAAATCCCCTGCGCTCTGATACCGTAGACAAATCTCAGACATGCTCTTCTCACTTTATTATTTTATTATTTATTACTCATTCCTTTGCAAAACAAAACAACTGCCAGCACCTTTCAACATCATAAAAGCCACACGATGATTGTGATCGGAAGACCCCAGAGCAAGGAGGAGAGCAAAAATACTAGTACAATACTACAAATACATGGAAAAATCAAGAAGCACTTCATGCAGTCTTTCCTGATAGGTTTGTCAATGCCTGGGTCAAACAGAATGGTAGGAACAAACTGCCAGGGTGTTGCAAGACAGAACTGAAATAAACAATGAAATGCTCTGAACACACCTTGCTCACCGATCCACAGAGAATGTTTTCTCACCTGCTTCCTTCCAATCACGCTCTCCTTGGAGCGTGACATTTTGCCTGTTCTTTGCACTGGGTGTGCCGGCATCATTCAATCATACTCCAGCTAGAACCATCTGTCTTCAGAGAATGCAGGGCACACCGCAAAGGGTGAAGATTGTCCCACAGCTCAGGAGCCATATCTGGGTCAGGGAATTTTGAAGAAACCCAAAAGGCAGCTAAACAAAGGCTAGTTATTTGATGCATGATTTACCAGCAGCAATTCTACTTCCTTAAAGAGGCTCCATGAATACTCCCCCCCAAAAAGAGGCAAGGTATCAGCCAGCTGGGGAAAACTCCAGAATTTGTAGAAACAGAAAAATGGTGACCAAAGTAAACTAAAAGTTGGGTCACTATGAACAGTGCTTCCTTGTTGAACTCAAAATGTTGATAAACTGCTGACAAAGACCATCATCTCTTGGGGAGAGGGGGAAGACACATGGGCTAGGGAAATGGAGTGAATCACCCTAGAAAAGTATATGGATTCCTAGCAGATGATAACCTGAAAAAGATATTTCATAAATATCTACCTTTTTGCCTCTTTAAATTGTATATATTTAAAGAGTGGAGAATACGGGAGAGAAATGAAATGGAGACAAACAAAAATGTGCATTTACTATCCAATTTAATACTGATTCATATGCTGTCAATATGCTGGGGGTTTTAGGGCCCAACTACAAAGACCCCAGGCCAGATCCCCTGCTTTCCATCTCACAACATCCTTCCCCCCTCTCCCCCACATTATGAATGGTAGGAAGAAAAATGGCTTCTTTGCTGCAGAGTTTTTCTAGTTTTGCAAAAAGGATTTAGGGGAGTCCAACACTGCTATGGCACAGCATTCTTTCAGACAGTGTCACTGAGCTTTTTGCTACCAATTTCAGTTTTTTCCAGAATAGAGATCACCTGGGACAAACTGAGCCAATGAAAGCAATAATAGTTTCATTGTTAAGAACTAGAAAAGTTTGCTTCCAGAATAGAAAGCCAACAAGGTCTCAGCATTTTTACTCTTTTTCTGATTTGGAGATTAAAGTAGAAGACAGAATAAGAAAATACCTAAAGGATTATATTTCATTGGTTTTGCTTACATCTCTCCAAAAGACATTTTTAAATATCTTCATTCAGAATTATTTGCTGTACAGCTTGATTCGTGTATAAGTGTGTATGCATAAAAATGCACGCATTTCATTTATTTAATTACCTTTATAAGACATCATAATCACCAGAAACATATATCATGAAAGAAGAGAACAGAAACTAAGACTAATTTTTTCTTGGGGAATTACAAAAAGTAAATTAACAAACCTTCATCTTTGCCATGGTGCACAGTTCTTAAAGTTTTCCTAAAGACCAGCAGGTTGAAGGCCACATGGTCCATAATAGGTTGTGGGGCGTGGTAGTGGGATACTCTTCTAGATAATAGGGGTAGTGACAGAGAAAACAGGTTCCTGGAGTCCCTAAGATGACACAAATTTGCTGAGGAGATCTGGAGCATGCCAGTCCTCCTCAATCAGGGTCCTGCATATTTTTTTCCATGATGTCCCTTTACAATATGTGATGTTTTATGAACTACATAATACACAGACTTGTATACGAGTGTTCATTAAAGAAAAAATATAAGAATAATCTCAGAAGGCCTTACAATGTTACTTTGCGGTTGTTTTATCACCAAATATGCCCATCTTGTTTAGAAAAGAAAATGTGACATGGAGGATTTAAAAATAAGATAATGGACAAACTCCAGTTTTGGAACTGATAAAAAAGGCCATTTTCTTTTCTTCAGCAAAGTCAATAAAATGAATTTATAGAAGGCAGTCAAAATTAGAGCCACTCTCATTCATACGCAACATTATTCTGCATGACTTATAAATTGAATTTGTATTCTATTCTTGGGTTTTTCCAAAAGGTCCTTTCGACCTTACAATCAATTAATGAAAGAACCAGCCATTGTGTGGAGATTTCAAAAAAACCTAAAGTTCCGAAGAGATTCTTGTTCTGGAAAATAGCTAAAGTTTGCAAATAAGTAAAATTTAAGTATCTGTAATTTATTTTTTCAAGAAAAGATTTTCTATTTTTGCTGTTCTGTGCAATCCATGTTGTTCTTGCAGTTTGGTGGAACAGACACCAAGATAAAATATTTTCTGGTCAGTAATAATTCCCCCACTCCTCAAATGCATGCACGTATACACCCTTCCTGTCCTAGCAGGGAAATTGTAATAGCCTAGTAAAGTGTTGAATACGTAGGAAATGAAAAAAATAACATTTTCCAAGTCTTACCCTTGAGAATCCTCATCACAGGCTCTTTTTTCTTCTTCTTTTTAAAAAAAAATTAATTTAATTTTTTTTTTACATATGGCAGTTATTACATCTCTGAGTCTGTCCGTCTTTGAAAGGAAAGACATGTACTGAACATATTTAGCACTAATCACTTATGGTCTCCTTAAAGAGTAAACAAGGATCTTAAATAGCCTTATGAAGGATGTAAATGATCTGCAGTTCAGGCACCTTACTTCCAGCTCCGTCTTTGAGGCCTCCAGGCAACTCTGTTTCAGATTAGGAACCTCCGAGCAGGAACCTCCAAAGATGCATTTCACTTGACTGGGGAAAGTCTGAAACTCATAGCCGTGAAGTCAGAAATGTGCCTGTTCAGTCTTTTCCCTTCTCGTTGGAAAGATCTGGCAGATTTAAGGTTAATATAGACAGGATACCCTAAGGAGATGCTAATGGCCTCAAAGGGAAAAATGAAGGGACCACCCCCAACCCAGGCTGGCCACCAATTACATTATATAGGTACAGAGGGAAGCTTAGGTTACAATTCGGCCCAACAGAGAAGCAGTGCAGACGGGCGGCTTTTCTTTTTAATTATTTATTTTCTTCCCTTCGGTCTTTTAATGGCTAACGTAGTGGCTTGTATCTCCGGAAGAAAACAAGCTGGTCCTTTCAGACAGGATGAGATGTAAGAAATCCAAAACAAAAACAAAGCAAACCCCCCCCCCCCCCCCCCAAAAAAAAGCTTTTATGGAAACAGGGTGGGGTGGGGAAAGCAATGTCTTGAAATGAAGTTCCGGTTCCTCCAGGGAGCAGCTGGAATGGATACAGCCTAAGTACAGAAGCAGCCATTTCAGCAGAGCTTTCTTGAGTCCACAAACATCCCTTTTGTGGGGCCAGGAAAGAGGCACAGCACTTTAATTGACTTTATTAACTGAAGTGAGCAAACCTGCTCGGTGGGACCACTGGAGCACATTATTGAGCAAGTCAGTTATTGCCTCGTTACCAAATATGATGCAACAGTATGTTCTTGCTTTGACATTGTTTACTATTACAGACTACTTGAAAAAGAATTATTAATATGCCTTGTCCATATATTACTATGCAAGAGAGATTACTACCTGGAGTAGTAACTAAGGTTCTCAATTCATATCCATGCCCACTCAAGGTGGCTTTTTGGAGAAAAAGGCGGTGAGGTGCAGTGGTGAGTTTCACATTTTGTTACTCCATGCAGGCCTTCTGCGCATGCACCGGCCTCACAAATGTGCCTAAATAGGATGGCATAGAGCCAGGGCCAGTGGGCCAGCCCACCAGCAATTTCTGCTACCAGTTTAGCCGAACTGGTCCAAACCAGCTGAATACCACCTCTGGTGCGGTGTTAAACAGCTTCCACTCTTGCATAAACTCTTATTCTTTCATTATAACTCATATGTTGAAAGAATAGCATATTCTATCCTTTCTGTCTGTTTAAATGGCCTGAGACATGGTTATACTATAATTTATTAAACTTGTATGCCTTCTGACTCCTGACATCTCTGGTTGGCTCACAATGAAAGTATAATAAAATTAAAATAAGATAAAAGGAGGCAAGTGTAAAAGACCAGAATGAAGCACAGGGTCTCTCTCTCTCTCTCTCTCTCTCTCTCTCTCTCTCTCTCTCTCTCTCTCTCTCTCTCTCTCTCTCTCTCTCTCTCTCTCTCTCCACACACACACACACACACACACACACACACACACACACCTCTCTCTAGAGGCTGGAGGGAAGATCCAGGTTTTCATGACTCTTCTGAATAACAGCAGAGGGGAGACCATTTGAAGGACGTCATTCCAAAGGGTAAGCGCTGCTAAGTGCTGTTTCCTGGATCCCAATAGGTGACAAGGTTTAAATGAAACGTGAAGTGTGGCAAACCTGCAAGTTCAAATTGTCCAGGCAGATCTTACGAGAGTCAGTGGTCCCTCAAATAACCAGGCTTTGTGCCATGAAGGGATTAATACTTAATGATCAGCACCATGACTTGCATCCAGAGGCAAACTGGCAACCGCTGAAGTTCATGAAGAAGAGTTGTTACTTGGGCATACTGAACCATACCCATCACTGCTTGTATTGCTGCATTTTGGACCAGTTGACATTTCTGGGTGTTCTTCAGGGGCTGATCCATGTAAGGTGTGTTTTAATAGTCAAACCATGTGTTGTGTTATGCTGTCATCTTTAAGATGTTTATCCATCTTGTTATAGTAACCTACTCATTCCATATCTGCTATCTGCCACAAGAATATCATATTATATCCATGCAAGCTTCCTTTCCTCTGACTAGTTCTCTTTGTCGATGAGATGTCACAACTTTTTCATAAACATAGTGCTTGTCTTCATAGTGCTCTCATGATTATTGGTAACCCATGGGTTATGTGGGTTATTTCACACCATGACTTTCTTATCCCCAGTTCTTATCCATTCTCCTTGTCTATCAGTATCTTTATTATTACTTCAACTTATTTCAAAAAATTCATGCGTTCTTCCATGCATTGAGTAAAATAGGTACCCCTGATCTATACAGTATAAAATAAAGGTAAAGGTTCCCCTAGCACATATGTGCTAGTCATTCCCAACTCTAGGGGGCAGTGCTCATCTTCATTTCAAAACCGAAGAGCCAGCGCTGTCCGAAGATGTCTCTGTGATCATGTGGGCAGCATGACTAAATGCCAAAGGCACACAGAACGCTGTTACCTTCCTACCAAAGTGGTCCCTATTTTTCTACTTGCATTTTTACATGTTTTCAAACTGCTAGTTTGGCAGAAGCTGGGACAAGTTACAGGAGCTCACTCCATTACATGGCGCTTGGGATTCGAACCTCCGAACTGCCAAACTTTTTGATCAACAAACTCAGCATCTCTTAGCCACTGAGCCACTGCATCTCTTACTTAGTATAAATATGCTAAATTATAAATTGCCATTGAATTAATTTTGTTAATACTTGCTACTGGCATCCATTGTACATAAAGAAATTCTGATTATATAGGAGAATTTTTGTAGTAACCCCGTCAGGTTTTTTTTTACATGTGTTAACAAAATATAAGAAGCATCTAAGTTAATTTCATCTCAGTTCTCAGCACCATTGGAAAATAAGAATAATTTTGTATTAACTACATTATCCACTAGTGGGGGGGGGGAATAAGAGGGTTTATCTTATGGCTTGGTCTCCATTAAGAAATAAAATACTAAGCTCTCTTTTCTGCAAAATTGTTCTATAATTTGCTGTTGCTATGATGTTGTTTAGTTTTTAGTTGTTTCTGACTCTTCATGACCTCAGAGATACCAGTTCACCAAATTGTCTGTCAGTTTTAAAAAGCTCCTGCTTGTGTCTCAGTGATAATATCTACCCATTTTATCTTCTGCTGGCCTCTTTCCCAATTGCCTTGGAATTTTTCAAGCATCACAATCTCCTCCAATGACTTTTGCTGATGTCAATTTTGCCATAATATTCAGATGGTGAAAATGTTACCTAAAAGTACCCAGAAATTGTAGGGAAGGATGCCACTCTTAGCTAAACAGTAAGGTTATTGTTTGTTCAGCTAATCCATCTTGAATTCCCTACTCATATCTTCTCAAAACAACAAGAAAGAGACCTTAGTACCCAGAAAGGGGGATTACATATCACTAAGAAGAAGGCATTTATACAAGGTTGTAACTAAAAGTAGAATTACAGTAGATGCGCAGGGTCATTTGAGTTCTTAGACAGTAGAGATTTTATGCTTTAAAACAGATTTGTTACTGAAATGTTTAACCGGAAAAGTAGGCCCATGAATGGTTTCCAATTCCACTGAGGACAGGATTTCTTTTGTGGAAGTTGGCAAGGGCTGGGCATTCTTTTGATACAGGTTTCAGTGCAATCCCTATAAGAATTTGAAAACTGCCTTCGGAAATCAGTATAATAAGCAGCTTTCTCCCCAAAATGACTTTTTAAAATAATCTAAGAAGCTCAACTGCACAGAGCAGCACAGAGGCATCTCCAAACAGTTACTATAACAGCATTAGGACAGAATATATACAATATGGAGAAATTATGGAAGATGTAATACTTCCTTCTGCTACTGCATCCTTTCCTGTCCCTGGCAGGGGAGCTTGGTTCTTTCCTAGCTTTACCCTGATGCTCTGTAAACTGAATGGCTTTAGCTTTCCTGGGGTGCTCCACCTTCAAAGAGTTGGGCATTTTTTGGCCAAGTGACGATCCACTACTGGTGTTCAAGCTGTATTTGAAACTTTTCTTTCCCATAATTTGTGCCATCTTCCTTACTTCTTTCCCGCTTGCTCTTAGCTAATCAAAGGTTGCTAAAAGGCAGATAGTGTCACCACAGCAAACGTTGCTTAGACATTGCCTGTTTTCCAGTGGTGGTTGAAATGAAATAAGATAAGAAAGGAGAAAAAAAATATTCCTTTTTATCTAGATCAGTGTTTCTCAACCTTAACCTCTAAAATAGATGTCTGGACTTCAGCTTCTAGCATGTTGGCTGGGGAATTCTAAGATTGCCAAAGTTGACGGACATGGTCTAGGCAATTAACTGTCTTCATACAGCGGTTTCATGGTTTACTGTGGTGAAAAAAAATCATGTATGTTTGTATGGATTCCCCGAATGAAAACATTTTTTTCATTTAACATTTTCATTTTTAGCTAGGGATGGGGAAGAAACTCATTTGCTTTGTATTTGAATATCTAAAAACACAAATTTCCTGTCAAAGAAACAGTTATAAAATTTTCAACATTTTTCAATCCACTTTTTTAATAAAATACATACTGTATATAATGTAAAAATCTGCACAAAACTAATCTATTCTTGAAAATATTGTAAAAAAGGACAATATTTATGACAATTGTTTGCAAAATCTATATACATTTAGGAAAATGTTAATAAACATGCTAATATGGGAAAAATATTTATTCAAAATATACATCCAAGTTTACCTTGATTGAATTTAAAAGAACCATCACAAACAAGTTTTATTTTATTTGCAAAAAAATAGCTATAAGTATATCACCTAACTGAACAAAATACATTGATATATTGATTTATTATATAATTGTACATTCAGGATACATTTGTCTCCCCTTGTTTAATTTTCTTCTCATTGAAAAATTATTTTATTTTGAAATAACTGGAATCAGAGCTAACCATTAGTGAATTCCATATTTGTTAGGTTTTCCAGCATCTTAATTCAGTATTTTCAGCCCTTAAAATGAAAGATCAGATTTGCTATTCCAGAAAGCACATTTTTAGTCTAGATAACTGATGTTGTAAAGACGAATTCTGTGTTAAATTGTTTTTGTTAACGATAAGCAAACATAAACATATTTTCTGTTTCTAATTACTCCTCATTATTTCAGACAGCAGCACTTTGGCACAATAATTCACAACATAAAGACTTTCCTGATGGCAAAATCTTTTTCAGTCTTCTGCAACCATTTTCAACAGAAAATATTATGCCCTACTTTTTGGCATTTTGGTGTTCTATTTTAGAAAGCACTCAATAAGGTTACTTTAAGAGTTATCAAAGTTTTTCACCACTGAAACAGAGAGGTTGAATGCTAGGAAGTATGATTTTGCTAGGAAAGTGGTGAAAAAAATGGAAGAGAATTGTCATGGGTGTGAAACGTTCCCTACCATTTGTAGAAATCTCTTTGCAGTTAGCATTCTTGCCAACTGTTTTTGGATACTCCACCTCTGTTCTTATTTTATTTATTTCATTTATGTAAATTCTCTGGGCCATGAAACAGATGAAAGTGATAATTAACAAGCAAATAAAGCAGCAAAGAAAATTAAGCAATCATACAGAAGCAGACAAAAATATCACAGGAAGAAACCGTACATGCAAGTTCAGAAGAAAACTTTCCTCAAAATCTATCCAAGACCCTCATTTATATGTGTTTGATGGCACCTTCGGTGATAATCCTGCACTTTATAGCTTTTTAAAAATTAGCTATATTTAACTATAAATTAGCTATATTGAACTGTATATTTACAGAGGACTGTATGATATTGAAAAACTGATTGATACTTACTAATCTTCAAAGCTTTTGCAAAGTCTTGCTGCTCCAGTAGCTGTTTTAATTACTTTATGTTCTCATTTGAAAGGATACAAAAATCAATGTTCCTTAAAAGCCGGGCAAATCTTGATTTGCTTTTTTAAATCCCCTTCTTCCTGATTCCAAGTTGGTCTGATCTTTTATCTTCCGCAGCATCCACCTAATTTGGAACAGATTCTGATTTACTCAAGGCAATGCTGTAAAAGCTCTACGAGAAAGAAAAGGTTTTCATTGTTTATGTCAAACATCATGGAAGCAAGGAAGAAAAAATATTAGACTCTATGATTTACAAGAACTGACCCCAAAATATGATGGGTTTTTTTTATAATCAGGTCACCACCAATAACCAACTTCTTTAGCGTGAAAGAGATTTTCAAAAGTCAAATGGATCCTTAGTGAATTCTGTTACTCCACCTTTCTGACTATAAGGGATCCACAGTTTTATTGTTCAATGCACCTTCTTGTGGGTGAGAAATCGAATAACCCAAGTATCTACTTAGATCAAACCAAATCCTATTTTAAAAATGAAACGTACTGTATGAAACCACGTCTCATTTAGAATTTAGAAGAAGACAGCCAAGGATTGGAATTCTTCTTAAAAGGCTGTTAACCAACTTATAAAGAATAGGGGTGCATAGTTTACTTTGGCCCAGACCAAGAATCTTTGGAGAAATTGTTACTTGGTTGCAAAAAAAAAAAAAAAAAAAAGGCAAACTGAGACTGCATGCACTGAGAGCATGCAAACTAAGTACGAACATGAGCATTACTAGACATGTGTCCAAATGTTCTCTTAATGGTGGGGTGATATGCACAGTCTGGATTGTTAACTTAATGCAATGGCTTGGTTTTGTATTTAACCATAAACTAACCATGCTGGCTTTGTTCACAAAAGACCATGAGCCACAAAACCTCCATAGTGCATTTAAGCCTAACATTTTGTATAAGCCCAGCCTCTCTAAGTTTTGTTATTTGAGAAATAGTTATTCCTGCTTCACTAATTTGGAAAAAAATAGCTCAAAGTTATACTCAGAATCGCTAAAAGGGGGAATAGAAAGAGCTGAACAAGCATACCGCAATCATTTATTTTTAGAAAGGAAAAAGATTTATATGATCTGAAGAAAAACCACAGTGATTGTTGCCGAGTTTCCTGTAATAGGTTTTTAGCACCCCTTATTAAAACTTTTCCTGGGTTACCAAATGAATTCTGTGTTTGTTATCTTTTATCTGAGCAGCACTCAAACAGTTTTACTGTAGCCAATATTTCTGTGATGGCTTGAAGACTCTGCCTGCAGACAGTTAACAGCTGATTAATTTTACTTTGGTTATTCTAGCTTAATATTTGACACTTTGGGGGTATTCTAAATAAAAACACGTCCTTTGGCTTGATATCAGTTTTTAGTATTTTTATCCTTCTCTCCTTCCCCTCTTTTTTGACTGTGCAAACACAGTTTGTTCTTCTTTAGTATGGTTTATCTGCATATTGAATAGTATAATTGCAGTAACCATAATGAAAAGTTGGAGTGAATTTTAAAAAGAAAGAAAATGGCATGACTGGCTTGCCAGACAGTAATTCTTCAGCCACACTGCTTCATCACATACTTTGAAACCCAAGTCATGTCAGAAAAATACATACAAATGAAAATGGGGGGGGGGGGGGGGGGGGGAATTCATCCTAGAAATGTGATGCTTGATTTTCACTATGGACTTCAATTTTGATTGGTTTATGCTCCAATGTGTTCTGGGAATGAAAACGTTAGTACGATAAAGGCACAACCACCTCAGTACCCCCAAAATCCCTGCATCATCTAATCATTTAAAAAAACATTTAATTTCTTTTAAAAAATAGAAAAAAGCATGCTGCAAAGCAGTTTGAAAAATAGCTTTATGGCTAGCTAAGCCAATGGTACCCACTTTATAGGCACATCCATTGTGTCCTCATTCAGATACGTCTCTCATCTTAACAAGACCTATTCCTACAAGTTCCAAACCAAAACATTTCAAAATTAAATTTCAGGGTAGTCACAGCAAATGTTTTTCTTCTAATAAAAATGCATATGCTTATTTTATTTTATTTTTCATCCACAACTGGAATAAAAACCTATATCAGAAGATCAAGCTTCATTTTTCCCATTCCAATTATCTTTGCTTATGCTAATAATTTAATGATGTAAAATCTATTTGCCTATAAAAGTTTCTAAAATATTAGAAAATAATCGGGTGGGGCACTTAAATGTGTACTTACTTACTTGCTAAATTTCTGTACCACCCATCTCACATATATGTGATTTTCCTGGAGAAATAGGAAACTGCAACCTAGAAATAAATGTTTCACAACTCCCTTAAATTGTTTACAACCACCAACATTACAGTTATACTCAATGAACATTCATCACTTTATTTTGGACATGTGGAGGAGAGGCATGCTATGCCACCAAGAGCCATGGTGTTGCAATGGTTAGAATGCAGTACTGCAGGCTACTTCTGCTAACTACTGGCTGCCAGCAGTTTGGCAGTTTGATTGTCACCAACTCAAGGTTGACTCAGTCTCCCATCCTTCCGAGGTCAATAAAATGACGGCCCAGATTGTTAGGGGCAATATGCTGACTCTGTAAACCGCTTAGAGAGGACTGTGAAGCAGTATATAAATCTAAATGCTATTGCTATATGCTAGCCTACAGGCAGTAGTTTAGTGGGACTTTTTTGGACTAGCAAATGTTATCAAAGATATAAGTTTTGCAAGTTCTTTATTGTTCTTTATTGTATCCTTTTCATTTATGGAAAGATTTTAATGGTTTTAAGAATATTATTTTTATCAGTATTGAAATATGCACTTTATAAACACAGTTACAGTAGCATTTAAATGAATTTTTAAAAAGCCTACCTTTTTATAAGCAATAAAAAGGTTTAGGTCAAACTCTAAAAACCTTTTCAAAATTTATACATGTTCATTTTGCAAACAAACAGAAGCCATTTAAGGTTCCAAATTCTACGGCTCTTCTGTCAAAATAAATAAGGGTAACGTTAGATTGTCATTAGATGTTTGCCAGTGTTCTCAAGCACAGTGTCTTCTACTACAATATCACAGAATTAATGCAAGAGGACACATGGTTGTTTGTATTAAAAAACCACAGAGAAACAACAGGGTTCTCCTTCCTTTTCATATCATTATAAAATTATCTGCAGACTGGAATTAAACGATATATTCCTCTAATAGTATTTATCTTGGTCTTAAGCACCTTCATCAAGAATGAAGTATTTGTAAATGAAAGTTGACTAATGCCAAGGCTTCTTTCTTTAGGAAGAACTGCTGTGCTGTACAATCCAACTTTTGTTTCCTACATAGTAGTAAGTCTTAAGGATCTGAAAGCATCTAGTAAGATCTAGTACTTCCAAAGAGATTGATTCCATTCCATATAAGTGGAATCCCTCTGACTATATTTGAAGATCTGGGATTTCTGTCTTGGTTTTTTTATAATTATATTCAATTTTCTCCATTTTACCACTGCCGTCAATCACCCGACACTGGAGTTCAACTGGGATTAGTATCACGAAAACCAGTAGTTGAAAGGCATTGTCTACTTTTATCTATTGGTAACATTGAAGATCAAACAACTTCTTCCATTGGATTTATTACAAATGTCCTAATTTTCTGCAGTCTTGATATTCACAGTGAACTCCAATTCAACAAGTAAGCAGTCCCATCCCTGCTTATCTTCTGAACCCAGGTAAGTAAGGTTGGCCAGCTGCTGCCATCTGTTGGTTCCCAAATCCCATTATTTTAACATAAATCCATCTCTCTTTCTCTCTCACTCTCTCACACACATGGGTTTTATAGGTTTTATACTCAGAGAAGTGTGCATAGTACTACAGCCCTAAGTGCTTTCCTGGATTGCAGCCTAATTGCTGATGAGAACAGATAAGTTCCTAGTTTTATAAATGTTTTCATGTATTTTCTTCTAAGATTAAATCATGGTGGATTGTTTCTGTTTTGATTTGGTTTGACTGGGTACTTTTTTTTAAAGGAATTTTATGAATGGGGCAAAAGGCTTTTACAATAAACTAATTTTGTTATCAAGCTGTTTTCTAAAAGGGATACTAAAATATTTTGAGCCTACATTGGAAGGCATTTATCAATACCATCAGCTTATCATGATGAACATAGGGCATTTCAGATGTTAAGTGCAATTCAGCCAAGGGAGGGAAAAATAGAGGAGAGCCCTAACTGTAAAATTTAGCAGCAGGGCTCCTAGAGTACTCTTTCCCAAATAAAAGCAACAGCAGCATCAAAGTCTGCATCGACTACAATTCCATTTCAGTGGGAAAGCAAATGTATTTGTTGAGGGAGAGATGGAAACCCTGTGACAGGCGATCCCTTCCAGTCAAAAGCTCCATCTGTTCACAACAGCTAGGAAAAGAAGGTTAGTGGGACTTCAGTATTTTGTGAGCAGGAATAGCAAAGAAGACCTTGCTGAGAATCATGTCTGAGTATAGTAAGGTTTTGGATCTTGATCATTTAAAGCTTCCCTGCTCTGCCTTCAACAATTCCAACACCCACCTTCCTTGGTATGAAATCTATCAAGATCAGAGGATTACTTGCAATGGGTGGTGGGTTTCCAGTTCTGCAGCTTTCTGAATGCACAGACATCTGTGGTATCTCAACAGTCCCCGGTCACCTTTCAAGTGAATCAGAGGCATTCCCACAGAGCCATCAGAATCACCTTTCAAACTACCAGAAACAGCGTCTCACAACCCCTCTGAGCATCTGCATCATTGCCCTACTCATTGGGGACAGATCTACCTACCAGGTGGACAGGAACCTCTCCACATGGCCAAGGCTGAGGCAAAAAACTTAGACGTAGCCGAAGCCCTAAATTCTGTCCTCATTCTTATCCTGCTCAATCAATTTTGATATGGGCCAATGTAGAAGAGGACCTGCTTTGCTTGATAGAGATTCGAGGAAAAAACAAGAATGTTCTGATTCTCAAGGAAAGAATTTGAAGGGGCCAGAGAGGGGAGGAAGAGAAAGGGAGGGGGACTTTCCGCCACAAGATAATTATTTTTCTCACAACTCTGGAAGGAAAGTGTGGCTTTTGCTTTGTTTCTTCTGGAGCAGTAGATGAGGTACATGATGTGCCATCTGGTAACAGTTTGCCACAGCTCCAGTTCATTTGCTTCTTTTTGCTCCTTGCGTGTTACCAAAGGTATTGGTAGGACTTTGCAAAAAAAAAAAAAAAAAAACCACCAGTTTTCCCCACCCCAGCCTTGAAAATTACTATTCTTTTGTGTTATTTACTGATATATAAATCCTGAGCAAGTGAACTCATAGTTATAATATTTTTGTTCCTTCTTATCTATAAAAGGTGGGGGAAAGTTAGAAAAGTTGCAATAAATCTTTAGATGTCCTATTAAAATATTTATATTTGTAACAGAGAATCTTACTTCTGTAAATGGAAAGTTTTTCATCTTTTCCCCCCATCTTTCCCTCCCACATCATGGGAGGCAAATACGATTCTTACGATTGTCAAATTCCTCTTTACTTTACCTGCTGATGTTTCTCAGCATAGCTATATTGAAAGCCATGTTTTAAAATGGAGAGGGGCAAAAGAATAGAGAATTCCCTCCCTTTTAACTCTCCTCAGGAGCTTCAAAATATTCACCGCTCTGTCTGCCCATAATATCTAACGTGTCTTACCAGTTTCAAAGCCAGAAACAAAATAATTACAAAATGGATTAAGAATGCATGGAAAAAATGATGAAACAGGGAGAGAGGGCAAAATTAGCTGTTCTAATTAAAGAAAAGAACATACCCAGTTTTGTTTCTAGTTGGAAACTGTTTCTGGACTTTATCCTTGAGGAAGAAAAAAAAAGAAACTTTGATCTTAGGTTTTGATAATTAGATTAATTTTATTGTTATACAAAGAGCTAGAATTTACTAAATATGGAACACAAAAAGTTGATGTTGTAACTGTATGATATATTCTACTACACCCCAAAAGTTAGAAGTCACACTTTTTTCTTTTTCCTTTTATCTTGAAACCCCTTTCCCTTATTTTCCATCGCCTATTCCATTAGTATTTTTGTTTCTATCTGTATTTTATATTATAATAAACTTTAATAAAAAATGTAAAACAAAATGGATTTTGGTACAACTATAGAGAAAAGGCATTGAGAAGATTGATTTGCAGTACTTAGTCAAGGCAAGTCACTCATTTGGGGACGTGAAGGCATATGCATATACTGTGTGGAACTAAAGACAGTTGTGGAATGCGGTACACAAAAGACAATTAAAACAATTAGATCAGGAGAGGACTCGCAATGCTTTAATTCTATTGTACTTTGGAACAATAATCCTGTCTCAGCAGGTTGAAGTTTATCCAAAAGCAGGTATCCAAAAGATCAACAAACAAAAGAGGGCTGGCCTACTGTTTGTATCTAAAACAGAAAAAAAGTGAAATTCAAGGAAAAAAATTATAAAAATCTTTCATCAAGATACCGTCAGCATTCCGAGTAACGCACTCAAAGGAATCAGAACTCTGAGGCAAGCAGGTCCTTCAAAGACCCTAACCCTAACCAACTCAGAAGTTTCCCATGTTAATAGCATAATTAAAAGAATAACTCTTTCCCTCCCCCAGTGAACCAAGTCACTTTGTCCAATTAAAACAGTCAGTGGGTTCCCCAGTCACTCCTCTCTTCTTTCAACTGCCACCTGTTGGGTTCGCCTTGGCTCCCACAGAACGGCTCGTTGTTTTGTCTACGAGACAGTCTACCTATTTCCCCCCTCCCTCCGAGAACATGGAAACTATGAAGCAACTATGAAGCAGCAAAAGATGGCTTCAGCCAGGGTCGATTCAGAGTTGAGAGTTAGTCTTCCAGTTACAAAGATTGGATAAAATGCATCAGTGTTTAATAGATTGTAATGGCAGACTTTTCAGTTTATTTAGAAACATTTACATAAGGAAGTTGAGTTACACTCAACAGATGATGTTTCTCACAGTCCTAGGCTATCTTCCCTCCCTGGGGCTACTTTCATGCTATCTAAGTGGCCAACATTTGGTCAAGGGGATATTATTGTCCCCCAAGAGGATCTCAGTTGTCATTTTGTAATATCAAGCTTTCCTTGCTAATGTATACCATCAAGCAGCAAAATATTTTGAGCTACTTCTATTCATGGTACTCAAAAATAAGATGGATTGGGGTCTTTCTTTCTTGGAATGTCTGTAAATACCCATTTAAAAATTATTGGGAAAATATTTTAGAATTACAGTGCCTGAGCATGTGGGATTAATTACTTCTCCAAATCATGTGAACTACTGTATTACTAGCTGCTTTAGCTTCCCTGTAGCTAATGAACCATATCATTAATTACAGGCTTTCCAAACAGGGGGAAAATGCTGCAGGGCATGTCCAATACTGTCAATAAATGGAAGGGTCAAGAAACTACAAAGTAGCCCCTTCATTCTAACCCAATTGTGGTTAATATTTACCCTCATCTTTCTTTATACTTAATTGGAAACAGATGGGATGATTTGATACATCAGGTGTGACAGCTTCACACAATTTCCTGATTGTATTGGCACTTGGTGGTTTTCTGCAAATGGATACTTTTGCTCTGGATTTAAACCAGTTAACTCACAAGACCCTGGTACTTCCCTGGTTTTGACCAGGTTAGGGTCAAGGTTATATGATGATTACTCAAGATGTTTTGACTTTTAGAATCACTGTTATTAATATCTCACCAGTTTGGAACCCTGCCCTTGTAAAGTCAGTATCTGAAAGGGTCAGGTAAATGACCCTTATTATTATATTCATATTTAGTATTTAAGAAAGCTTACGTCAACTAAGTTTACCTCTTCGGTAGAATGCTCTAATCAGTGGTGGGAAACATCTGGATCCTAGCATGCACTAGTTCCCAGCATCTCTTTTTTTCTTTTTTCTTCTTCCAATTGACCCACAAAGTCTTTTTTAAACTTTGGGCATAGAAAGGACACCAGTGCTATTACTTGGGTTAACGAGCCTCATGTTCGAAAAACTTAGCATTAGCATAGAACTTAGACTTATATACTACTTCATAGTGCTTCTACAGCCCTCTCTAAGTGGTTTACAGAGTCAGCATATTACCCCCAGTAATCTGGGGCCTCATTTTACCAACCTTGCACTAGGGGAGACATAATAGCAGTGTTCCAATATCTCAGGGGTTGCCACAAACAAGAGGGAGTCAAGCTATTCACCAAGGCACCTGAGGGTAGAACAAGAAGCAATGGGTGGAAACTAATCAAGGAGAGAAGCAACTTAGAACTGAGTAGAACTTTCCTGACAGTTAGAACAATTAATCAGTGGAACAGCTTCCCTCCAGAAGTTGTGAATGCCCCAACACTGGAAGTCTTTAAGAAGATGTTGGATAGTCATTTAAGAGGTCTCTGCCTAGGCAGGGGGTTGGACTAGAAGTTCTCCAAGATCCCTTCCAACTCTGCTATTCTATTGTATTATTATTGTATAAGAAGTCTCCTTGACAAGTATGCAAGTACTTGGAAACAGTTCTTTACAATTAAAATGAATTCTACAAATTGTTCGTTTTGCCTTGTTCCCATATTGAAAACATTGTTTTTTTATTTTGCAAAATTGCTAGCATTTTTCTCGTGATATGAGTCAGAAATCAGCGAAAGCAGAGAATGCTCAGCTAACATCATGATGGACAGAATCAGGACTGTATTTCTTTTACTGATGTTCTTTTGGTGCACACACTAAAGTTTGGTAATGGCAATCAACTGGGACCTGGCATTTCTCCTCTCTTGGCAGCTGTGTGCATAGCAGGAATTTACATAATTATAGTTCTGTCCATTGTATGCACAAGGTTTCCTTTTTAATGAAAAAAACCCTATCAAAATGTGTGTGCATGTTTAATGGAGTTCAAAGGACCTGTTCTTGTACAATAACCCAAATATAGACCAGACATTCAAATACATTTTAAGGGTTAACATGAATTTTGCTGTCTATTTGGCTGTGCCTGAATACACACACAGATATCTTTGGGCTTTTTCTTACTGATTGACATACCCACTTGAAATTTTCTGACTCATTGCTATCTTGATTTTGCATATTCAGTATGTTTTATCCCAAATGATTTGAGTATTCTAGATTTACTTTCCTGCTTTTCCTTCATTGATGGCAGAAGCATCTACCAATCCCAGCACTGCAACAGGAAGTGGATAGGTTTTTATTTATTACAATCCTCTCTCCCCTCGTTATAGCTGGTATCCCACTTCCTACTTCCTATCTTATCTGAATTGAATAAAGTTTTCTTCACCCATCTAACAGATTGGTGTCCCACCAAAAAATCTTAGTTACAAGCAGCACTCTTTGTTACAATTTATTTTTCTTTCCTTTATTCAGGCAACAAATTCCAACTTTCAGATTCGTCTATGTTCTGTTTGGAAGGCAAGGAACATGGAGTCGGTTCTGTCATTCCATTATTTGTTATTTTAGTCTTGCACTAAACATTGATGTCCATGGAGTTAAAGCCTTTATAGTTCTTTGGCTGATAGCTCCCTGGAATTGTCTGCTGTATCCAACTTTTTCAGAGAATGGTGAAAGATGAGCCTAACCACAGACTGATGGGGAGAGAGCTTAGCACTAATGAGCATGGCTTTGATCACATCCTTAACCAACTGATTTTGCTTCCGATATAATGGGTGGAGAAGTGTAACAAATTGTATACGTCTTGTGGCTATCATTGGCCTAAGGGGGAACATACTACCTTTATACTGGACAGATAAGGGCAGCTGTTTGGAGAAACCACATTTTTCAGAATACAGAAAGAGAGTATGACAAGGATGTATGATGTCCCTGTATCTTTTTCACTTATGCAGCATTCATATATAAGAATGGCTTAACAAGAAGAGATAGGAGAATCAAAATAGGAAGTCAAAACATTAGCCATTTGAGATATCTAGGCAAGACCACTTTGCTAGCGAAAGTGATAGAACCCTTAAAAGAACTGGTTACGAAAGTAAAAAATACAAAGTGAAAAAAAAACTGGGTTTAAGTTAAATATTAAGTCAGATATAATATCAACAAAAATGCTTAGTGAATTTGCAGTTGATAGTGAAGAAGTGGAAGTGGAAGTAGAAGACAGTTTGGTTTTCTTGTCCGAAGAGTAGATAAAAACTAATGTAACAGAGTAATAAAAGAAGAGATTAATCCTAGAAAGGAAGACAATGACAAACTTAAAGTCATGAAGAATAAGTATATCTCTATGACAACAAAGATCAAAATAGTATGTCTTTCCCCTAGTAATGGATGGCTGTGAAAGCTTCACATTGAGAGAAAGCAAGAGAAATATATGTGTGTGTGTGTGTGTGTTAGTTTTATGAGCTGATCAATAAATTTAAATTTGAGAGACCAAGATAGGTCTATTTCGAGCTTATTAGCTCTCATCAGTTGGCCACACCCCACTGGGATTCGAACCGGGGCTGCAATGCATCCAAGGCAGAAACCTAGCACTACAGCCTAACCAGGCTCTACCCATTGCATCAGCTAAGACAGGAGTATTTAGTATATATAATTGTTTTCCTGTCTTAGCTGATGCAATGGGTAGAGCCTGGTTAGGCTATAGTGCTAGGCTTTTGCCTTGGATGCATTGCAGCCCCAGTTCAAATCCCAGTGGGGTGTGGCCAACTGATGAGAGCTAATAAGCTCGAAATAGATCTATCTTGGTCTCTCAAATTTAAATTTATTGATCAGCTCATAAAACTAACACACATATCTTAAAAAATTTACACAACGTAATTTCATGGTTCTCTGTCTAGATGGTCTCTGGTGATGAGCCGAAAGGCAGAGAGGGAAACAGTATGTCTCCTCCCTTAATGGGGCCATAACAGGAAGTTGTGAAAACAAATATATATATCAGCTCATATTGATTAGCTCATAAAACTAACACACATATCTAAAAAAAAAATTACACAATGTAATTCTTGGCTTGCTGTCTAGATGGTCTCTGGTGATGAGCCGAAAGGCAGGAAAGGAAACAGTATGTCTCCTCCCTTAATTGGGGCCTATTAACAGGTTGTTGTGAAACAATTACATATATATATAATATAGAATATTATATAGAATATTATAGAATATAGAATATTATCACAGCTCCTGTTCAGAGGGGAGGAGACTTAAGGGGAGGAGACTTAACGTCATCCCTCTCTGCCCTTCAACTCAACCTAGAGATCATCCAGACAGAGAACCAAATAGATTACTGCTGTGTGACATTTTTTAGATATGTGTTAGATTTTTAAGGGCTGAAAATAAAGAGACCAGGATGGATCCATTTCAGGTTTATTAGCCTTCTTCAGCTGGCCATACTCCTTCTACTGGGATTTGAACCGGTGCTTTCCAGCATTTGAGGCAAGGCTCTCTATGCCTTGAGCTATCCGGTATCCCTGATACATCAGTCAATTTACAGGACTCTTAAATGAGAGAATATTATCACAGCTCCTGTTCAGAGGTCCCTTTAAGGGGAGGATATTTAACGTCATCCCTCTCTGCCCTTCGACTCAACCTAGAGAACATCCAGACAGAGAATCAAATAGATTACTGCTGTGTGACATTTTTTAGATATGTGTTAGATTTTTAAGGGCTGAAAATAAAGAGACCAGGATGGATCCATTTCAGGCTTATTAGCCTTCTTCAGCTGGCCATACTCCTTCTACTGGGATTTGAACCGGTGCTTTCCAGCATTTGAGGCAAGGCTCAATATATATATTGTTCCACAACACCCTGTTAGGCCCCAATTAAGGGGGGAGACATACTATATAATAATAATAATAATAATAATAATAATAATAATAATAATAATAATAATAATAATAATAATAATAATAATAATAATAATAATAATAATAATAATAATAATAATAATAATTTTATTTGTATACTGCATCCTCTCCCCAAGGGGACTCGGACAGTTACTTGTGAAGTGCAAGACGAATGAATTTGCCAGCCCTAGATGAAATAATGACTTATACCCTTGAGGCAATGATCAAACAGCAGAATTTCATGTACTTTGGACATGTACTTTGGACATGTAATGTAAGCAGACAATAGACTAGGGGGAAAAACCAACAATGCTTGAAAAAACCGAAGTTATTGCTTGGAGACAAGTCAAGATGGCAAGCATTGGTCCATGCAGAACAGACCATGAAATCAGCTCCACAGGACGGCTAAAACTACTTTTATTGAGATTGGCTATAATTATAGAATCTTGCAAGTGTGGTTGTGCTGTGTGTCTTCCTCCTCATAGTTCAGCAAATAAGGAAGCCATTTAGTCTGAGCTGCTTCCAAATGTTATCTGGATATTCCGGTCTTTATCCCAAAGGTGCTTTTTCCCAAAGGCAAATGGATTTTCTTGGTTTTTTTCCCCCCTTTGAAAACATTTTTATTCTTGTTCAAAGAAGCTTTTTCAGTTCTGAAATACCTTTGGGACAACCATAACCTGGATGACTGAGACTCTCTATAGAAGTTCTGGTCTTTAAAAATGGCTTCAGCCTCTTTTGATTAGGCAACCATTTCACATGTCTTTCTTACTCTCTACACTTTGTTTTTTGTCTTTTATTTTTCTATTTTGATATTACTGAATCAACCACTCATGGTGGTTTAAAAAACATTGCCAAAACAGTATGGCCCTAATAGTTCAATGTCCACAGAAAATATGGATTAAAACAACTAATGCTGAGTATAATAATAGTGAACATAATACAAGGTCAAATGAAATAGTATCAATCTATATACACTATATTGCCAAAAGTATTTGCTCACCCATCCAAATAATCAATCAGGTGTTCCAATCACTTCCATGGCCACAGTGCATGCAGACTGTTGTTACAAACATTTGTGAAAGGATGGGTCAATCTCAGGAGCTCAGCATGAAACTGTGATAGGATGCCACCTGTGCAACAAATCCAGTCGTGAAATTTCCTCGCTCCTAAATATTCCACAATCAACTGTCAGCTGTATTATAAGAACGTGGAAGTTTGGGAACAACAGCAACTCAGCCATGAAGTGGTAGGCCACCTAAACTGATGTCATGGGGTCAGTGGATGCTGAGGCGCTTAGTGCGAAGAGGTCGTCAACGTTCTGCAGAGCAATTTGCTACAGACCTCCAAACTTCATGTGGCCTTCAGATTAGCTCAAGAATAGTGTGCATTGGAACAATATCATATTGAAGCCTATGGATTAGGAATGGGATGTAAAGGCAGGTGAGGGAATACTTTTGGCAATATAGTGTATATCAAAATGGATGTGTGTGTGTATGTTCCAGCATAACTCTAGAACACCTCGAGCAATTTCAACCAAACTTGTTACACAGATTACTTACTCTCTGGAAATAAATACTGTGGGGGTAAGACACCCCTAAAACCCCTTGGGATGGGTGATCTGTTGAGATACAACCTGTTGTGCCTGAAAATGGGTTCTACTGTACTGCTGTGAAATGGATTCTACTGTAGCACAGTGGAGTTGCTTCACAGTACTCCACAAGGTGGCTCCCTCTGGTAAGGGAGAAAATCCAACATTAAAAATTATGTTTGGTTCGGACATTTTCCCCCTATAAATAAATAGCCTGGCAATGCTGGCTTATTGGCTAATACTTAAATAAAAACAAAAAAACCAAGAAGATGAAACTGAAAGATGGTGATAAGAAGTTCTGCCTTCAGTGGCTACCATAACTATCCAGTTGAAGTTTATAAAAGCTATCCTAGCAGGTCTGTGATGCAACAAGAATGCTGCCTTGGGGTGAGAGGCAGATTTGGTTTGCATGGCTGCCAGCTCCTGTTACTATCTCATTAATTTCTGGCTAAAATTGTTATTATCGATCTCTGTGAATCTGGCCCCACTGATTTTCATGGACCATTATAAATCAGTTTGGCTAAAAAGAGCTAGTAGCAAACACCAGTCTTTAGGTCTCTCTTTGGACATCCTCTGCCTCTTAGGATACAAAAACACCAGGAGTCATCTTAAGTTACAGCAGGGGTCTCCAACCTTTGCAACTTTAAGTCTGAAGGACTTCAGCTCCCAGCCTTCTCCAGCCAGCAAAGCTTAAGACTTAAAGTTGCAAAGGTTGGAGACCCCTGAGTTACATATCTGAAATATTGATTTGCAAACTATTCTAAGCCTATTATCTAATGTCACACTGGAATTTGTTTAATTGGCATGCACGACCATCCTCTCTTTCCTCCATCCCTCTTCTGAAACTTGGCAAAACTTCACTATGGCCAGGTTGAATGCACTACTGAGGTCATTAAAAAGATCTCTCTCTACATAAGCATAAATGCCCTTGTGGAGAAATCTCTGGGGTCTGCATGAGCCACATGGTGTTCTGCTTGCTTTAAAGGGAATCTTAGATTAGAGTAATCTATTCCATTTGGAAGAAATACCCTGGCAAAGAGTAAGAACCATATTTATCACTTCTTCTGTCTGACCAGGAGTCTGAGATACTTTCCCAGATTGATTGATTCTTGTCTATATTGTTTTACTTGTCCCATTTATGACTGAATAATAATATTAATCTTGGCAATCACCAGGGTTATATGCATTATTTGTTTTATTACTTTATATAATTTTATCTTTGGAGTATAACTATATGTTATAGATGTATATGACTCTTTATATGTCTAATATATGTATTGGCTATATATTGTGCTTTCTGTCTTTAAAGCTATAATAAAGATTAAGAGCTTCCACAATGATAGAAGAGATAGAACAAGCATTAATTTTAAGGGGTGGGTATTCCATGAGGTTGAGACAGCAGCAGCAGTTCTGGCTTGTATTCCCCTTACTTCATAAAATATGATATGACCAAAAATTTCTCCTGGGAAGAATGTGCTGAATGAGCTGATTCAGATGGGAGAAAGTGATTCTGTAGGTGCTTAGGCACCAAGCCATAGAGGCTTTTAAAGGCCAAAGCCAATCTATTGTTGACTAACAGAAGGCCAAGAGGATACCTAGAATGTGCTTTTGGTAGAGAACACCTCCTACTACCTGGGTCTCTGTGTTTTCCATCAATTCCAGTTTTCAGGAGGTCTTTAAAGACAGCCCCATATAGAATGCATTGCAGTAGTCTAGTCAATTCTGTTGCATTTGGAAAATTCTTTTACTATTACTTCCTACTCCTCCCTTTTAACACATCCCAATTTCAGATACGACATGAAAGAGACTAAAAATAATTATAAGTAATTTCTTACACTGGTTTTAATGTTGTTATTTAAGCCAAAAAGGGAGATTGTTATAAGCCAATATTACAATGAGTAAGCATTTGTGTGCTCAAGAGTTAGTATGCATATGTTTGTATGTTGTTTTCACCTGGAGTTCTTGTTTTGATTTCTCTGTTCTATTTGTTTGATTGGACTTTTATGGTCTTATTTTTTCAGAGTTTCAAGAGGAAAACCCCAGCACTTGAAGCATAGGAATAGTTTGTCATTCCAAAAGTTACCTCAATACATCCTGTTAATGTCACCAGAACCGGTTACTAAAAGTTTCTTTTTCTCATTGATTGAAACAGAACGCTTTGTGACATTTGGATGGTAAATAATTTATTTCCTAAATCCAACAAGTTTTCCCAACCTGAGAATTTGGTTTTCTTTTAATTTAATTTCCTAAATTCACCAGAGAATAAGTGAAAAGAATAGAAAATACTTTCCCCTCCTTTTTTCAGGATTTTAGAAAGAAGCTTCTTGCCATCCAGGAAGGTCTGTTGCTGTTCATCAGACACACATCCCACCCCCTCTTTCTCAATCTCTGCTTCTCTCCTTCTTTAGAATAAATTAAGGCAGCTTCCCATGACATCCTAGCTAGCAGGGCAGTTACATTTTTGCCCTGACTTAGTCCATAAATCAATTAACCTCTTTTCCATATGTCTTTTCTTATTTTTTTTCACAATGGGCACAACATTTGCAAAGCCTCCCACATTTTACTCAACTAATTACACTTAGTTAAATTGGATCCCAGTTCTGTTTTAAGTTGTTAGCTTCCTTTTTTTCCCCATCGTATGTCTCAAAAGCTAGACAATCCTTGGTTTTACTCCTAATTTCTCTCTTTTCTATAACTCTTCAAAAAGCACCATTTTGAAATCATTGCAACCACTGCAAACTATTTTAAGCCAGCCAAGCTCACACTTACCTAGAAATTTTGTAGATTTAATTTTTAAATCAATTTTAAATCCACAAATACAAACATTGTCATCAAAGATTTTTTTTCTTTCAACATATTATTTGTTCTTTTTGATTCTAACCAATTTCGTTGTATTTAAGTACAATGGTGGGTTTCAAATTTTTTAGAACCTACTCTGTAGGTGTGGCCTATTTTGTGGGCGTGGCTTGGCAGTCATGTGACAGGGTGGGATGGCCACCTTTTAAAATGTGGTGAAACTCATTTAACAACACCCTTGCTTAGCAACCCTTGCTATTCTGCTGTAATCAATTGTGATGATAAATTCTTTCTTTCTTTCTTTCTTTCTTTCTTTCTTTCTTTCTTTCTTTCTTTCTTTCTTTCTTTCTTTCTTCCTTCTTTCTTTCTTTCCTTTCTTCCTTCCTTTCCTTTCCTTTTCTTTCCTTCCCGTTGGATCACTGGCAGCGGCAGGCCAGATTTACTTCCAGGTACGCTGGTGGAACCTCCTCTCACCGGTTCTCTAAATTTCACCAACCGGCTCTCGCGAGTAGGTGCGAGCCTGCAGAAACCCACCACTGGTGTGCATTCAATTAACAAACACATAGATATGATTTAACATATACTGCCACACCTTCCAAAAGTCTGACTGAACCCCATCATCCTGGACCATCAGCTATCAAAATGGACTTGTTTTAAAGAAATTAGTAAAAGCTTGAGGAAATGGTAATCTAGCATTTCTACAGCCCTTTTGAACCTTCAGTCATCCTGATTGCTATTCTGCTGTAATTAATCAATCATTGCTTATATATCCTTGCCACATCTTCTTTGGTTATACTGATGGGATTCATTCATTGCATCAAGGAATTTCATTTATTATGTTTGCATGACTTTCTAACAGTATTCCTCTCATTCCTACACTGCCTCACATAATGGCTCTCTTCACCATAACCATCTCTCTGAAAGGCAGATCGGTGGAGATATTGAACACATAGATACCAAGCTGGTGCCTTTTTTCAATGGAAATGAAAACAGAAAAGCTCTATATGCTTCCTTTGTTTTTAGTGATTGAAATGATGGAGATGGTAGGATAGTAGGATAGATAAAGGGTACACTCTACATTTACCTCAGGAGATAAAAGATGCCAAAGAGATAAAATATTATGGCTGTCACAAAACAAAACAAAACACCCCGCATTACTATGAGTCCAAAATGTTTTCATTTTATCCCTTATTATGTTTAGGACTATTTGCCCAAAGTTCAAAATTATTCATATACATGGAGAGAGAGAGAGAGGGAGAGCAAGAGGGAGGGAGGGAGGGAGAGCAAGAGGGAGGGAGGGAGGGAGGGAGAGAGAGAACTAGCTAGCTGATATTTCAAATAGGCTTCTAATTCAATGGCCAGCATCCAGAAGAGGGTTAGACATCACTGAAATAAAAGCATTTAAGCATGCCTAATTCTTTACTGGGTCCTGGCCAATGTATTAAAGATGCTAAGTGCTGAATTAAATCCAAACGTTTCTTTCCTGCAATTGCAATCCTGCAATAGGAGGCGGCATAGTTTTAAATAAAGCTGTGATTCTGCTTAATTTTAAACTCTGAGCTGCAATGCTTCCATCGTGAGTGAGATCTGTTTTAATGCAGACACATCAGGCAGTGGTTTACCAAAGGTGAGCGTATCCATTTCAATTGCAGGCAAAGATAGGATTCTGCCAGTGACAACTAGTGTGGAATTGATTGTTATTGCTGGTATCTCAATCTGCTGATTAGTGGTCAGCGTAAAATATTTATGTCTTCAAATCAGTTTTGATTCATGTGAACTATCTTTGCATTCCTCTTGGCAACATATTTCAAAAGTGATTTGCCACTTCTTTCTTCATAGTGCTGGGAGAGAGTATCTGGCCCCAAATTCCCCCCCCCCCACACACACACGCAAGCTGTCTTTGCGCCTATGGCAGGACTAGAATTGACAATCCTCTTTTTTCTAGTCTGGTGCCTTAACCCCTACACCAAATAGGATCTTGATTGTGGAGGAGGGGGTGTTAACAAATGAATTGCTTTGGGTATTAGACAGAGATGGGTTCTGGCTTCTTCTACTGCTTGTTTGCTCAGGGACACATTTCAAGCACGCACACACTTGATGTGCAGTAGTAAAAACAAGAGGGCTGCTCCTATGGCACCGCTGATAGAACCAGTTCAGGGGCATGGCAGGCCAAATTACTACCTACTCAGCCGAACCAGTCTGAACCGATAGGAACCTACCTCTGGTATCAGATATGCTAGCACCCCACTTAGTTCACCACTGAGTTTTGAGTGGGGCAGAGCAGCTCCTTCTGATATAGGTTCTTCTAAAACCCTACCTTTTTAACTCTCCTTGGCAGTACTAGAATGGCAAAGAACCTTAATCTCTAGACCAAGATTTGATGACCACATTGATATAACCATTCAACCTCTAGCTTAGCCTCAATTGAATTGACCTAATTTCTGAAATTGGTCCCAGACTACCTCCTGTGATCTGTACTCAACTCTAATATTACCGTGGCTGCAAAATTCAACCATTAGGCAAGATTATCTGAATAAATTTTCCAAATCCAATTGGTTAATGAGAATCCAAGAACAACGCACATTGATTTTGTCCATGCATAGTACTTATATTGTTTGAAAAAATATGCAACCCCCCCAAAACCTGTGATTCCCTCCAATTCTCTTTATTCTGATGATAGAGAGATCATCTTTGAAATTTTATTTCCCAAAAGGAGAAATGAGCTAATCTTTTTAAAAAAAGATAATTTAAACCGGTTGTAACTGCCTTGTCTTCTCTCATGTCTATTAAATCCCAGGAGCAGACATTTCAAGAAAACTTTTCTCATGGAGATTTGTTTGCTTGTTTGTTTGGTATGAAAAATAGGGGCAGCTAGGGAAATTTCAGAGAGCTGGCATGGAAATGACATGTAACAGAAGATAGTAACATATACTTACGTAGGGCTACCAGATGTAAGCTGTAATAATTTAACTTGTTGTGGTCATGTGTTGTCCTGATGTTGAGAATAGTGTAGGAAAACAGAAGCCTCTTTCACATATTTGAAAAACTGATTTCAGCAGATTTCAGCACAATTATTTGCTTATTTCTTGGCATTTTGTTTGTTGGCATGATGTTTGAACTTAAGGTTGCATCTAATCCAAACTAATGTATGACCCCTATTATAGGAGATGCTCAAGACAAACTTCCTTTTTTCTAGCCAGTTGTTATGCAATGTGGAAATATAGGCCCAAAATAAGTCTGCACTCTCTTATTATATTTGAAAGGCGACATGGAAAATTATCTTTAAGGTTGCTCCTTCTTGCAGCTATGCTATATTAGCAACTTCCTAGCAAGAGTTCCAATTTAGGGGTTACTAAATATGTTTTGCAATCTAAAAAGAAAGGAGATCTAACAAAGTGTGGAGGCTGATATTCGGTCCCCAGTTCTGGCTTCTGCTTTGTTAGGAGATAATTTATCTCATTTTGGTATGTTTTTCAAGCCACTGCGTAGTCTTGCCAGTAATAATGATAAATGATAAAGCAAGATATCACACCGATTTCCCCTGTAACTATCACATATTAACATCTGTTACTGGTACTTTTTTTAAGCATTCCACATCAGTTTAAAACATCTTCCTAATTATATTAGGAAAAAGAAAATTTAAAAATGCCGATGGCATACATTAGATTTATTTATTACATTTATGTGCCACCGTTATCACTGGTACGGCGACTCGTGTTGAAAATTATTACTATAATGCTTATTTCAATTAAATAAATATCATTTTTAGGTGTTTTTTTTCTTAGTTAAAGAAATAATTTCTACAGATTCTACTGGAAGACTGTGTATTACTAGCTTTTGACATTTTCCTCTCCGTACGTAAAACTTCACAGAAGGAGCTAAATTAATGGCATCAAATGACAAAATTGGGGATTTTCCCCACTGAGAATTTTAAATAGCTGAGGGAAGGGTTTTTTTTTCTCACCAGGAAGGAGAATTAATGGAGACCTAATTGATGTTTTGCAGTATTTGAAAAGGGCTGATAGCATGGATCTAGACAAATTTTCCCCACTGGCAAAAACTCAGAAAATGAGATGACATTATGCACGACATAGGAAATTAGGAGCAGATAGAAACTTAACACAAAACTACTGTCTCCTACCCAAGGAGAAGTTCACATATTGAACGGATTACAAAGAGTCACCACTAAAGCTGGCAAAGTCAATTCATTAAAGAGATAGCTAAAGAGTTGTAGACAGAGGGCACAGTCCACAGCACACTCCTTGTGGACATCTGCAATGAATTTAAAACTTGCTGGCGCTGGTTCCATACACCACATCTGTTCAAATGAAAGAGGGGCAGGATTGGTGGCTGCGAGTCTATTCTTTATTAGTGTTACCATGGAGGAAATAGTAATAACCTTTTGAACATTCCTTCAGGAGTAAAACCTTCTATTTTATTTTTCAGTCTTTCACAATAAGGGAATGAATGTGGAATATCTGTATGTTTTCTAGTGAGACTAATCTACTTATGACACTAATCTCCATACCAATTACAGTTACAGAAGTTATGGTACTTTAAAGAAAACAGTCATCAGAGTTATTCATGACTATTACAAGTGTTTATCTTCATGGATTTTAAATATGAAGCCAAGGTACCTGGAAGTTGAAGAGCTAACCCCATCCAAAGCCTGATTTCAATCATTGCCAATGGGAATAAATGCTTGGCTGACCATAATTATGTGCTGTCCAGGCAAAGGAGGATCGGAATAAACAAATTGCATTACTTCTCATCAGATCATCTGCACTATCACACACACAAAAATTGGAAGCATCTAGCTGGACTGGTAACAAGTTTGACATAAAATAAGTCAGGCTTTTTGGAGACACCAGCAAGAAACACAGCAATCTGGTGTTACAAGTTTTTGCAAACCACATCTGCAAAGTGCTTTTAAATGGACAACCGCCATATCCTGTTTTGTTCTGGAGAAATAAATATTTCTTCCTTTGTGAGAGCAAAATCTTGGAATTCATCTCATCACTAATAGAAGTTCAAAGTGGGCATATCAGGGAATGCTTTGACTTTGATCCAACATCTAACCAGTAAAGAAGCTTTGCCTAACATTCTTATGGATAAAATTCATGCTGCATGTTTCCCTTCACCAAAACTCTGAAATTCAACATAATACTGATCATTTTTATGGATAATAATAATTTTTGCTCCATATTTAGCACCCCTTTAGAAAAATTGACATTAATAGAAAATGCAAAAATCTTGCTTTCCATGGCACTCTAACCCTTTTATATCAATATAAAAAAATATCAGATGAATATTTCAAGTCTTCCAGATACATGATTTGATAGAGTGAGCTATAGCTTTCTGGTGATTAAACATTTGAAATTGCAATGTTACATTGTATGTGTTTCCTTCTACTTTTTGTGGTTGGGGATGGGTGGGCAAAGTAGCCTGTACAATAAATGGTTATGAAACTCAATAGCAAATCTTAAAAATGCTGAGGCTCTTTCTTTTCTTATTATTTTCACATGCTGGCTGGGGAATTCTGGGAATCGAAGTCCATACATCTTAAAGTTGTTAAGTTTGAAAAACACTGCTTTAGAGAATGTGTTTCCTCAGAGCGGTCCCCTTTGGAAATGCAAAATTGGCTATGTTTTGCCACCCTGTTTTTGCTATTCAAGGACAAATTAAAGAGACCGAAAATAAAGAGTCAGGGTCTCTTACCACCAGTTCCTGCCCCACCCACCCAGAACTGTCTAAGTTTATCATGGTTTCTTTTTTTATTCCCCCAAGGAGAATTGCAGGAGAAATGCCAAAAGAGAAAACAGAAAGCATTCCTGGAAAAATAAGAAAAATAAGCATGTGCTAAATGAAAGGGGGCATCCCAGAGCTATTATGACCTTAACCATTTCACTGTTACACTCAACTCTACTTTTCCGCATTTGAGTTTTAAAGTCTTGTCAGTTAAACAATGTAAGGACTGAGGGATATCAGCACACCTTAATCTATCCTGGACACCCTTTTTCTTTCTACTACATGCGAAATCCTAAACTAGTATCCCACAAGCAATATAATCTGCCTGGAGATGTCTCAGTTATGAGAGGTGGATTACCAGGTTCCAACTCTTTCAGGAGACAAATGGGAACCAAAAACAACTGCTTGAAAGTTTAATAGAAACCCAAATAGATAATAAGCTCAGGGCAAATCTTCTGACCTTAGCATGACTCGAGTACATTTTTCAAGGACAAGTATCTTCCTCTATGCATCCTCAGACAAACAGGAAGGAAGTCTTTGGTCGTCTTTTTCTGTTATATATCAAAATTCTGTTTTCTGTCTTTTGCTGGCTCAAATGGGTAAGTGAAGAGCTTCACTCCAATTAGTTATTGTCGTGCCAAATGACCCTCCTTTCCAGCCATGTTCATACCTATGCTCTCCAGCCCTTAATTTAAAGGTTCACCAATGGAAGGTGAACAGTGAGGAGTTCGGAGAGGAACATGGGCTCGTCCTCAAGGCTGAGGAAAGCTCAGACAAAGGCTCTGCGTCAGAGGCAGAGAGGGAGCTAGACAGCAGCAAGGCAGAGGAACAGCTGAAGACTGTTCCCAGAGTGTGCTTGAGCAGAGCTGCCGGAAGACAAGAACAATTAAGAAAGCAGGGTCGACTTAAGAGTAAAGGCACACCTTTGAGGTGATTGGCTCATCCCATAGGAAACAAAAGAGGAGCAAATGGGGAGTGGGCTTTTACAGGAAACAATAAATTCATTTGGCCAAGAGAGAAAAGTTCTGTTTATACCTATAAGAGACTCTGTGTCAAGTTTTGCCCTGGCCTGTGTTTGGAACTAGTTATCTGGCAGTTCACCAAACGAGATAAGGTTTGTATTTGATAAACAACCCTCTGAAAGACTGTTTGCGAAGCCTTGTGGACTGTTAATGAAAGGAATTCACAGTCGTGAAAATAAAAGGGGTTTTGCTGGAACCAAGACTATGCTTCTTGCTTATTAAGGAAGCCTGGGTCAGAACAGGCTTTTAAAAAATAAACCATTTACTGTAGAGACAGTGAAATAAGACACTTGCATTTTGGTTTTTACTACTGGTTCATAGATGGAATAGTGGATTGATGAAAGATTAACATGCCCTTTTTCTTGCACATCCAACTTTGAAAAATTGACTGAATTCTGCCATTTCCCCTTTCTAGTCCAAGTGACAGGAAAAATGGTGAAACTCTGCACTTTTCTTTTCCTGATCCACGAGGGGGTGGATGATAAAAAGAATCCAGCAACCAAGGGCCATGTAAAATAAGGTCTGGACTGGGAAAAACATAAGGCTGTCAACATGGCCAAAATGGAGAAGAGACTGAAATCCAGAAAGAGAGTTAAGGCAGGTTTACTTCCAGACAGTTAATGCACTTAAAGTTGCAATGTGGAAAAACCCTTAGAGAAAAAGGATCAGGATTGTTTAAAAATAGGATTAAAATAAAGCCCCCCCCCCCAAAAAGGTTGAAATAATTCAGATAAGATTTTGACCATGTCCAAAAAAATTAAAAACAAAACAAAAAGCAACCTTCTGCCACTTGATATCTGATTATACCTGCATGTAGAAGTCTGAATGCATTGGATTTCTTTTGCTGTCCTTGAAGATTTAAATGCAGAATGAATGAAATAAAATGAATGAAACTAAATTCCTTCCATCCCTTGCAACCAACTGCTGCTCTCCCAGGAAGATTTAAAGAATGAAAACATCCAGGAAATTCTTCCAGTAACTTAAGGGAGGTATTTATCTAACTAGAAATAGAGGCTATCAATTCACAGGTCATATGTAATTGTGCTGCTGCTTTAACAGAAATATCTGTAGCTTCCACTACTAACAGAGTGGAATAGATAAATAGATGAGACAGACAGACAGATAGATAATGACAGATAGATGAGACAGACAGACAGATGATGGATGGATGGATGGATGGATGGATGGATGGATGGATGGATGGATGGATGGATGGATAGATAGATAGATAGATAGATAGAGTGTGTGCGCACACACACACATGTGTGTGTGTGTGTGTATGTTTATACCTGTTTGTCATGGATCTAAACCTTCTCCAGATGCAAGTTCAGAGTCCACATTGGGAGTAACTGCTGTCTGTTAGTGTTTGGCTTTGGCTTAGCATGATCTATCACCCCAGTCATGTGCATATTATTGCTCAGAGATTTCTGTGTTTTATGTAATTCCAGCCAATGATGGCTTACTCAAAAAAATTAAGGTTGAGGAAACCATGTCATTATATTGTATGAATGCAGCCTCAGGAACTACCCTTCCTCTAAGCTGCCCACTTCAGTCTAACAGCTCATCAGGTTCTGTATCTCTGAATTGTTGCCTTCAGAACCCCTGAAGATGCAGAGTGGATATATTGAAACATACAATGGAATAACTGCAGGAATTTGCTAAGTTTAAATGTGTGCTCTATTCGCAACAAAGAGCAAGCGCGTATTGGAAAGATCGTCATATCCTACCCACGTTACTACAGTTTATGAACTCTATTTCAGAACAAAGCGACAGAAATCTGGCTTTTGAATAGCTTCGCAAACATCAGACCACAAAAGTGAAACCATTCAGGTTTAAGGTTAACAATCCACATAGTTTGCACACCACGGTGGTTTCTTTTTTTTCCATCATGGTATGAGTTAGGGATGATTTGTCAGGCATTCTGTGGCTTCGGGATGGGGGGTAGGAGATTGTATAGCTATGTGGGATATGAATGAAAATTTTTTTTAAATGTTTTATTAGGAACATTATTTGCCATCTTTCCATTCAACCTTGAAAGTATTGGCTAAAATTCAAAACCCTCCAATTAAAACAAGATCTATAGTATGCTGGGAGAAGGGAAATTATGATATCATTTTAGCTTATATATATATTGAAGTCTTTAGTCATGTTTCTACATTTGATATTTGGCCAATTCAAATGAAACCAAAAGTTTATGTGTTGGAATCCAGATTTGGAGATGGTAGTAGTTCTGGGGAATGATAAAAATTGAAGGAGATGAGAAATGCCAAACAGTGTGAATAGGCAAAAGCCTTCAATTGAAAGTGAGAGGTGTTGGCATATGGATATTTTGGTAGATGCCAGAAGATGGAAGTGAAAAGCAAAGAGGATGTCTTTAAGGGAGAGAGAGAGAGGAAAACCATTAAAAAGGACAGAAGGGAGAAAGTATATGAAGCCTGGGACATATAGAAAAGTATGCAGAGACATGTCCCTAAATTCACACAGTTAAAAAAGGAAAGGGAGTACAATCGGTCTTGCAAGATTTCGCCAATCTAAATAAAAATAGTTTTTAATCTAAATAGTCTAAGCTAGAAATAATCTTTCATTTATTTAGCCTAAATAAAAATAATATTTAGACCAAGTTAATTTCATGGTCTGGTCTGCCTCATAGGGATGCCAGTGGCTGCCTGTAATCTGCCAAGGTTTTTATTATTTTTAATTTTTAATAAGTCTGTGTCTTCCTTGAATCAATAAAGAATTCTGCACAAATAAGAATTTTGATCTGATTTTAACACCGTAGGCAACCAAATAACTTCTGAGAAAAAAGTCTGTTTATGCAATGGTACTTCCTCTCCCCTCCATGATCCTAAGTTATCTACACTCACTCCAGAATCTTTGAAAAAGCTCCAGAGGAACAAGAAATCACTCGTTCTATTCCATTAATGAAATTCGATTTGATTATTCCGAGACTCTATTCATTGTCGCTGAAATGGATGATACAGATTTGTAAAGGATATAATTTTGTAAATAATAAGTTTGTAAATTTATATTGATTTTGTGACAATACTCATTTTTGCAGTACATTGAAATCCATTTTATCTCCAATAAGGCCCATGGAACTCTGAGGTAAAAAAAGAATCTGAGGAGAAAATGAAATGTTCTCAGTCAACAATGGTAATTCTTTCATCTCAAATCAACATGCCAACAAGATGTATTTTTCACCAGTTTGTAATATATACAAACTTAGATGGATGGGTAAAATGATTCAGTAGTCCAGAAAATTTATTCTCTTGCTGACTTTAAAGAAAGTGAAAAAAATAGATTTTAGAACAAAACAGCCAAGTTACAAATGATCAAAAAGACTCTTATTTGCGGCTTGAAGATAAAAAGCATGAAAGCAAACTTTTCCAATATACCTAGGTATAATCAAATTGGAAACCTCAGCAGTACAATCAAAGTTCTGCCTGTTTATACATAGTGCATAATAATAATAATGATAATTTTTTAAAAAAAATAGAGCTTCAGTTGCACTGTCATGAGCAACATCTTGAATTTATTGACCATATCCTGAGGACACTTTTTAGTATAAATCAGGAAATGATAATTGCATTTTACGGTTTTCTACCCATCCTGTCTAAAAATTCCTTTCCCTACTTTGTACTCTAAAGAAGAGTTTATACCATGATAACTGGTTCATTATTTAGGCGCCATCAGTCTCTCGATGGCACTTCCTGTAATAACAACCTATCTGTAAGTTTACTTCCAAATAATGGGGATAATTTTTCATTTATTCTATGGTAAAAAAAATGACTTCCTTCCTTCCTTTCTATAAAAATCAAATCCTTATAAAGGTAATAACCTTTTGATGTCATCTGCAAACTAAGGTTTACAAAAACAGTTACAATTTTTGCAAATTCTTCACCCTGTGTAAGAGAACAATACATAAATAAATACAAAGAGAGAGAAAAGGGGGGGGGGGTATTGTCAATGACAATGAATTATGTAGAAGCTTTTGGAGGTTTATTTGCACCTTACGGGGTAAGACAATAAACCTGTAAACAATCTGGAAATATTTATGGAAACAGCACATAGAGGGAATGATACTGGAAGCCTCACTTCTTCCTGTATGACTGCTTTTCTGTTTGTTTTTGGACTTGTTTGCTTTGGCTAGTTTGAGATGAAATCTTGCTGATAGAATTACTTTGACATGGAGATAATTCCATTTCCTGTGTCTCCTTCTGTTCTCCTTTTCACTAAAGCCTGCTGGGCTTCTTTAGATTGCAAATGTATATTTGCACATGGACATCTGCCAAAGTAAGTTACAACCTTGAGATTTGCTCATAAGCAGCAACTGCTAATAGACTGATCTTCTGTTTCAAAAATAAGCTCCTTGTCCCCACCCATTGTTGTTACATGTTGTCAGTCTGGAGTTGAAAGACTGCAATGGGAAATTTGCTTCAGCACTCCTTTTGATAATGCAATAGACTGACATAAGCCACCTGGTCTTCTACTAGGGAATAATTACTTTTCAATTTTCTCTGAATTGGATTTTATTCTGCCTAGAATAAAAATAATATTTTGATGCAATATGCAGTACTATTTTCTTGCATTTATGTTAAATTCATAAAATTAATTGATTAATCTTTGCTATAGTTTACACCCAGAACACCATATTTGCACACAAAATTGTCAACTGTCCAGAGAGTTAGTTGTCTCTGCAGGATTTGGGGGATATGCTTTAGTTTTAAGTAAATAACTAGCCATTCCTGGGAATGTTAATTTATACCCCAAAACATGTATCCCAACCTTTGGAATATAAAATAAAGAAGAAAAAATATGTAAACCATACAATTAAAAAGTGTGGGTGGGTAGGTGGGTGTATGTGTCTGATCTATGTTGTTACCTCTATTTTCTCCCTGCAGAAGAGCAGGGTTAATATCTCTTTTCTTTATCTAGCCATCTATAGATCCTTCTGTATATGGTCATAGAGAGAAGTTGAATAGACGTAATATGTAATATGTCTAAAGACAAGTAAAATTTGCAAAGTATAGTCAAGTTTAGAAATGTAACCTTGGAACTGTATAATTTCAAGCAGATGACTTCAAGATCTTTCCTGACTTTTAAAATCTTTCATGGCTAGAGTAAGATGTCTCTTCAAAAACCAGCCTTTGGTTCATTAAGAGCTTCTTCCAAGATTCTTCTCCAGGTTTCCCTTCTATCTGGAATATAGTAGATGGCTCTTAAGTAAAAGGCCTTATTACATCAAAAGGCTCATTGAATCTCGTGCCCACTCTAATTATTTTTGCTTTTTATTTTTTATTTTTATTTTTGTCTTCAAGGCACTATCAACTTCCGATCTAGTCCCTGCACTTTTCTTGGAAAGATTTTCATTACTGTTTTCTATTGTCTCCTTCCTAGGGCTGATGATGAGTTACTGGCCAAAGATCAAGCTCAATATCATGTCCAAGGTTAAATTATTGGGCTACAAAAAGAAAGACTGCGAGTTGTAATCCCACCTAAGGCACAAAGCTGTTGCTTTTTTAATTTACTAAAATAGTTTCCTCAGCAGAAGGTTATGTCATTTATGTTTTAAGGTATTTTTTGTTGTTAGTTGCAAAGTCATGTCCAACCCCATGGACTATGTTCCTCCAGGCCTTCCTATCCTCTACCATCCTCTGGAGTCCACTTAAGCTGACCCCAGTGGTGGGTTCCGAATTCCATTCTAACCAGTACGATTGGAATGGCCCCAGCGTCACCCACATGGACATGTGCAGATCGTGAGCACTCATGCATGGCACACACATGCGTCATACTTACCTGCAACACTTCCGCAAGCCTCTGCAACATTCTAGCTGCTTGCCGGAGTGTCGCGCAGGTGCTGAATGTGCTGCACACATACACGGAAGCGCTGAAGATTTAAAAGTACGGTAAGGAGTGAGGGTGGGTGGGTGGGCCCTCCAGGGCACCGTACCGAAACGGTATCCGGTGCTCCGGACTGGTTTTGGTACGCCCGTACTGGGGCATACCTCCTGAAACCCACCCCTGGCTCACACCATCTGCTTTTTTAATTCATATTTATATGTGCTTCCTCAGAATTTATCATTTTTCTTATTTTACTCTTTGAGACAAGACTTTCAGCAGGAGAAGGAAAGGGGGGAGAGGTTTAAAGGTGATTCCTGATTTTGGATTGAATTGGAGTTCTGTGGACATTTCCAAATCTGTGGGACTACCTTTTAACTGTCTATAAAAGTTCCTTAGAAATCTTGTGGTAAAACAAGTAACCACAGATGGAAACTATAGTCAACGTATTCCCAAACCTTCCTATATGAGCTAAATCAATCATGTCAAGATTAATTGCAATTTTGAAAAAAAAATACAGCTTTCCTAATAGCACTTAAATCTTGACTTCAATTCATGCAGTCCTTTCAGAAAACTTTGCTATCAGATGAATTAACACTATAATAAAGATCATAAAAAATGCTAAAAAAAAAATTAATGACACCTATCAAATTCAAAACATTTCTATAGACTGTTGCCTGGAGAACTATTTCAAAATAAATTAAATCCAGAAATATGATGTTGCATTGTTTGCTTTATTTTAATTTATCTAAAGACAGCTTTACATTATGTTTCTCTATGAGGTTTCTCTTGGGCCAAGATATGGTGGATTATTAAATATTGTAAAGTAATGTTGTTTTCCCTGTATTTCCCCAAATGCCACTGTCTCAGCACCACGATTATGAAGGAATCAACATCAGTTCATAGATTCTGGATATAAGAGGGAAAAAGTAAAGAAAATATTGCTATCCTTACCAAGTTCATTCTCTTGGAAGAAGACACACAAAGATAGGCAGAAAAAGACAGAAGTGGGAATAGAGTAATCTTTGCTCTTAAATAACAGGAAATCTCTTCCAATTAATGTTACGGACAATTAGCAAGCCAGAAAATGAATTATCAAGCACTCTTTTGACAGCAGAATAATAACCCAATGATAATAAGAGATTCTGGATGAGAGGTGACAGAAACCTGGAAAGATCTTTGTCCAATGCTCAATATTTTTCTCTCAAGGATGCATAGTTAAGGACACAAACATGAAATCTCTCCCCTTTATGAAGAAAGAAGGGAACAAATTCCTGGCTATCTCTGAAGAAAGACCAGCTGCATCATTGCATTAAGGAAAGAACACTCACCGGAATTGGGGGAGGGGGGGAATTTACCTTTCAACTTTGCTAATATATTTAAATCGCTTCCTTCTTTTCAAATGAATGCTGTATAGTCAGGAATGTGAGAGCTAGACGGGGAAGAAAGCCATAAACATGGGATGATAGCAGCTGAAAACTGTCACTAATATTTCCAAGACTAAAGCAGACACAAAACATTTGGATAAGAGATAGAGTGCTAACAAAAAACAACCTTAACTAAAACTAAAATAGTTTCCTCAGCAGGAAGTTATGTCATTTATCCAATAAAAAATCCAATAAATAATAAATAATAATTTATGTTTAAAGGTATTTTTTGTTGTTAGTTGCAGTCATGTCCAACCCCATGGACTATGTTCCTCCAGGCCTTCCTGTCCTCTACCATCCTCTGGAGTCCACTTAAGCTGACCCCAGTGCTGGGTTCCGAATTCCATTCCAACCAGTACAATTGGAATGGCCCCAGCATCACCCACATGGATATGTGCAGTTCACGAGCACTCATGCATGGCACACACATGCGTCATTCTTACCTGCAACACTTCTGCAAGCCTCTGCAACATTCTAGCTGCTTGCCGGAGTGTCACGCAGGTGCTGAACGTGCTGCACACATGCGCGGAAGTGCTGAAGATTTAAAAGTTCGGTAAAGAGTGAGGGTGGGTGGGTGGGCCCTCCAGAGCACCGTACCGAAATGGTATCCGATGCTCCGGGCTGGTTCTGGTACGTCCGTAGTGGGGCATACCTCCTGAAACCCACCCCTGGCTCACACCATCTGCTTCAGTCACTCCATCCAGCCACCTCATTCTCTGTCATCCCCTTCTTCTTTTGCCCTCAATCTTTCCCAGCATTAGGCTCTTCTCCAGTGAGTCCTTCCTTCTCATTAGGTGGCCAAAGTATTTGAGTTTCAAGGTATACTTACTAATAAAGGTCTTATCTTGTTTATCTACTATGATTTAGAATACATTTTATAAAACATACATGAGACTTTTCTGATGTGTTCTTCTTTAACCAGTTAGGGCAGGGGTGTCAAACCCCTGCCATGGTCAGATCAGTCTCTCCTCCGGCTCGACTTTCCAACCGCTACTCCCCACCGCGGGGAGGCAGAACCAGAAATGTTAAGGTGGTTCCGCCCCAGGCGCCTGATGGACCCAGAGAGTTTCCAGATGGAGCTTGGGCCAATACCTGAGACCCTGACCTGCGACTCGACTGAGGATCTAGTGGCCGCCTGGAATAGTGCGGCCATGGGGACCCTGGATCGGGTCGTGCTCTTGCGGCCCCTCACTTGGCGCCGATCCACCTTGGCTCCCTGGTTTTCCGAGGAGCTGAGGGTCATGAAGCGCCGAAAGAGATGCTGAGAGAGCATTTGGAGGTCCACTTGCACCGAATCTGATCGGACATGGGTAAGGTTGCATTTGCTCTTCCCTTGTGGCGATAAGAGTGGCGAAGCGGGATTACCTCTCTGCCCTTATCACATCTGCAGATAACCGCCCTGCCGCCCTGTTTAGAGTGACCCACTCCCTCCTTCACCAGAGGCCGCGGGAATCTCCTTTACAGGGTCATGCAGAGGAATTTGGGACTTATCTGCATGATAAAATCATTCAGATCCGGAGTGAGTTGGCCTCCGATTGGGATAGTTTGGGCGGACTGACGGAGGCAGGTCTTGAGACCATTATTTGGGAGGAGTTTGATCCTGTGACTCCTGATGACATGGACAGGATGCTGGGACAGCTGAATGCCATCACATTTTTATTGGACCCGTGTCCCCCCTGGCTAGTACTGGCCTCCCAGGAGGTTACACGAGGCTGGCTTCAGGGAATTGTCAACGCTTCTTTGATTGTGGGGCTCCTACCGGCCACCTTGAAAGAGGCGGTTGTGAGGCCCCTCCTCAAGAAGCCCTCCCTGGACCCAACTGTATTAGCCAACTATCGTCCGGTCTCCAACCTTCGCCTTCTTGTGAAGGTTGTAGAGAGTGTGGTGGCACGACAGCTCCTCCGGCACCTGAAGGAAACTGTCTATCTAGACTCGCACCAGTCTGGTTTCCGGCCTGGGCACAGCACAGAGATGGCATTGGTCGCGTTGGTGGATGATCTCTGGAGGCCTCGGGATAGGGGTCATTCCTCTATCCTGGTCCTATTAGACCTCTCGGCAGCTTTTGATACCATCAACCATGGTATCCTATTGCACCAGCTGGAGGGGCTGGGGTTGGGAGGCACCGTCCTGCGGTGGTTCTCCTCCTACCTCTCCGACCGGTCGCAATTTGTGTTGGCAGGAGGGCAGAGGTCGATGTCTAGGCTCCTCACATGTGGGGTGCCTCAGGGGTCGGTCCTCTCACCCCTCCTGTTCAACATTTATATGAAGCCACTGGGTGAGATCATCCGTGGTTTTGGGATAGAATTCCATTAGTATGCTGATGACACCCAGCTGTACATCTCTACCCCTGACCACCCCAACGATGCCGTTGAAGTGATGTCCCAGTGCCTGGAGGCCATGCGAGCCTGGATGGGGAGAAACAGGCTTCAACTCAACCCATCCAAGACTGAGTGGCTGTGGTTTCCGGCATCACGATATAGCCAGTTGGTACCATCTCTGGCTATCAGGGGCGAGTTACTAGCTCCCGTGGAAAGGGCCTGCAACTTGGGCGTCCTCCTCGATTCCCGGCTGTCGTTGGATGACCATCTGACAGCCATGGCCAGGGGGGCTTTTTATCAGGTTCACCTGATACGCCAGTTGCACCCCTTTCTAGATTGTGATGCCCTACGCATGGTCACTCAAGCCCTCGTCACCTCCCGCCTAGACTAACTGTAACACTCTCTACATGGGGCTCCCCCTGATGTGAGCCCGGAGGCTCCAGCTAGTCCAAACGCAGCTGCGCAGGGGATTTTGGGAGTGTCGAGATACTCCCATATAACACTTCTCCTGCGTGGGCTGCACTGGCTGCCTGTGGCCTTCTGGGTGCGCTTCAAGGTGTTAGTGACCACCTTCAAAGCGCTCCATGGCATGGGACCTGGTTATCTGCGGGACCGCCTTCTACCACATACCTCCCTTAGACCTGTCCACTCTCACAGGGTGGGCCTCATCAGGGTGCCGGCTGGCGGACAATGCCAGCTGGCGGCCTCCAGAGCCTTCTCTGTGGCAGCTCCTGCCCTCTGGAATGGCCTACCACCCGACCGCCGCACGATCACGGACCTGCGCCTCTTCCGCCGGGCTCTAAAAACATATCTCTTTCACGAGGCCGGCCTGGCAGAGCTCTAAATTTTAATCTTATTTTAGAAATGGGTTTTAATTAGCAATTTTAGCACGGGTGCAATTTAATTTAATTTATTTTTAATATCCTGTATTTATTGTTTTTTATATTTTATTCCTTTTCTGTGCACCGCCCTGAGTCCAATCTTTATTTATAAATTTGATAAATAAACAAACAAACAAACAAACAAACAAACAAACTGGAGGCCTGTGAACTGTATGCATCAAGCATAGGCCATTCCTACCCCAGCTCCGCAAAGGGAAAAATCATCGTGAAACATCAGATGATGTGACATGGTGAGTTTAACACCCATGTATTAGGGCAGGGGCCCCCAACCCCCGGGCCGCGGACCAGTGCCAGTCCGTGGCTTGGTAGGAACCGGGCCGCAGGGCTGGAGAGGAGGAGGAGGGAGGAGGGGGCAACCCCCTGGGCAGAGCGCGCAGGAGAGCCCAGGCGTGGCTGTTCACGCCGTTACCCTCGTCGACGGTGGGACTCCTGGCCGCCGATTTCCTTCCTCCCTCCCCCTTCCTCCCTCCACAGCCCGCATGCCGGCCACTCGTCATCTTCCAGGGGCTGCCGTTACTCTCTCTCTCTCTCTCACACACACACACGGAGGCTTCTCAGCTCCTGGAAGAAGCCTGAGCAAGCGATCGAGCAACCAAGGACTGCTCGGCGGCCGGCCGGGTGGGAGGGTGGGGGCAGGTTAAGGTGAGTGAGCGCGGCAGCCTGGGCTGAGGAGGCTCCGCGGGGGGGCGGGCGGGGCGGGGACAACGACACACAGAGAGAGGCACAGACACAGAGAGACAGGGAGGGAGGGGGGAATCATAGAGTGACAGACACAGAGAGAGAGACAGAGAGAGGGAGGGAGGGAGAGAAAGAGAGAGACAGAGAATGAGTGATTAAGTGCGTGAATGCGAGACAGACAGACACACATACACACACACATAGAGTGACAGATGGGTGGACGAAGGGAAGAGAGACAGAGATAGAGAGAAAGAAAAAGAAAGAAAGAAAAAAAGTGGGAGAGAGAGAAAGAAAGAGAGAGAGAAAGAGAAAGACAGACAGAGAAAGAGAGAAAGAAAGAGACAGAAAGGAAAGAGAGAAAGAAAAGAGAAAGAAAAAAGAAAAAGAAAAAGAAAGAGAGAGAAAGAGAGAAAGCGAAAGAAAGAAAGAAAGAAAGAGAAAGAAAGAGAAAGAAAGAGGGAAAGAAAGAGAAAGAAAGAGGGAAAGAGAGAAAGAAAGAAAGAGAAAGAAAGAAAGAGAGAAAGAGGGAAAGAAAGAGACAGAGAAAGAAAGAAAGAGAAAGAAAGAAAGAGAAAGAAAGAAAGAAAGAACGTATGATCACAATTGAGCCCAAAAGTTTGGTTGTTAACCAAGACCATTGTTAAGTGAGTTTCACATTTTCCAAGTTGGCCACGCCCACCCAGTCACATGACTGCTGAGCCACTCAGCCGGTCCGCAAAACTTTCTTTAAAATGAAACCGGTCCCTGGTGCAAAAAAGGTTGGGGACCCCTGTATTAGGGTATATAAAATACAGGTCCCCAATTCACAACAGTTCATTTAGTGACTGTTCAAAGTTACCACACTGAAAAAAGTGAGTTATGACCATTTTTCACCCATACAACCATTGCAGCATGTTTGGCAACCGACTCATATTTATGATGGTTGCAGTGTCCCAATGTCGTGTGATTCCCTTTTGCAACCCTCTGGCAAGCAATGTCAATGGGGAAGCCAGATTCACTTAACAACCATGTTATTAACTTAACAAGTGCAGTATTTCCTTAACAACTGTGGCAGGAAAGTTTGCAACATAGGGCAATACTCACTAAACAAATATCTCCCAGACAGATCTAAGTTACTGTCTCTCCTTGAAACCATCCCTTCTAGACTCAATGGTTGTAACTTGATGGCCCACTGCCTAGGAGATGGCTCTCCATATATCACTCTTCAGGTCTCAAATTTTTTCTTAAGAGCTGTATCGATTAGGGGAGAACGCTGTAACCTTCCTTAGTTAAGCTATTGGCGATCCATTGCTATGATATTATGATAATTTTTATTATTATTATTATTATTTTAACGTTTCTTCCTGTAGTACTTGTGTTTTGGTCTGTGACCGTAAATAAAAGTATATATATATATATATATATATATATATATATATGTGTGTGTTAAATTTCCACTTCATATATATATATATATATATAAACAAATATCTCACTTAGAAATATTGGGCTCAATTGTGGTTGTCAGCCAAGGAATACTTGTATACTACTTTATGTTGAGGACACATCTGGAGAAGCCGGAAACCATTTAGAAAATGCAACACTTGAGTTCATCTGAAACACTGGAGTATTTTTTTCAGTAGGCAACACTTATCCTTAATTGCCACATCCTTCGGTAGTTCCACCAGCTGACTCACCTTTCTCCAAGCTGTCTTGATCTTAGCCTCCAACCTTATTCACAGGGGATGGTGGTGGTTTGTACTGCTGTTCTTGACTGTGTAGCCAAGCATGTCCAGGGTTAAAGCACACAGTAGCTGTCGAGCATACCAGTTCATTGGTTTGAGTTATGGTGGTAATAGAGATTGTTGTGAGGGCTCTATTGGCATCTTCTAGGATACTATCTGATGGTAATCTCCATTCAGCCTTGGTGTTCAATTTTGATGGTTGGATGTAGCTAATTTAGGCATGATCTTATGTCTCATGTCAGCTGGAAGGGATGGAAGGGGTGACAGTGATGTTCCAGTTTCAGATGTGGGCTCATATCTAGTTGTGCTTCCAGGTCTTTTTGTGTTCACAATATAGCATGCAGTTGATCCAGATCAAATTGGAGAGCACCTTCCTCTTCACAATGTTGAAAAGTTGGGTAACTAGCTGTTTTTTAGTTAGTATAGATGAAGGGCTTCTGTCCATGCATAGTTCTGGCATATGTTTCGTATATTCCTTCTCAATGGCCTATTGTAACAGCAATCCCAGCAATCTCGTATCTCCTCCATGTATAATTTGTTACCGTAGCTGATGTACCATCTGATTCTTGTCCAACATCAGATGCCGACCTTGTTAATCTGGGTGATGTCTGAACTGGCATGACTCTCTTAGTTTGTATCCCTCTAATATCTGAGATAAGCAAGCAAGCAAAGAGTTAGGGGGTTTTGCCGAAGGAGAAAATTGGTAAGGCAGATATCAATTTAGGATTTGAACTCTGGTTTCCTGCATCAAACTACTATGCTATTCCCCTGCCTCTCTCTTAAATATACATACATATACATGCACACTCACATAATTGCAAATTAAGTTTTCTCTACCTTCTATTCTCAAACTCAGGAGTAACACAAACTGTTCTAAAAAGCACATTTAGTGAAATAAAATGTATCTTGGTGTACGTGAACATATTGTTTCTAACACTCTGTCTGGTGCTTATAAATCTGGATCACAAGAAACAACTTATAATGACTTAAACAGTATACCAAACAAGAAATTCTGTGGGGTGAGGATTGGGTTCTAATGTCAACTTTCATATGGCTGCTTTAGCAACTGCAATAACCTGGTCAGACATCTGTAGTAATGAGTAAAACTGTACTACACTACAGTCAAACAAAAACTGAGGCAGAAAATATATGACTTGATTGCTAGGAGAAACATTGACTTTCTTGACAGTCAAAAAAGTTTTTTTTTAAAAAAACTATGAGTGTTGGATATCTACCTGTGGATCTGGCAACCAGCTGTTCTCCTATCACCAGAGAGGGTCTATAACTGATTTGCTTTATCATATGGTTTTTATCATTCTGTAAAAGGCCAAGTTTTTATATTATATCACAAAGATTAAAGCTGCCTACTTTGCTAATGGAATCAGAGAAATACAGTAGAGGATCTATATATTGTAGCATATCTTAACAGAATAACTCAGTTGGAAAGGATCTTGGAGGTATTCTAGTCCAACCTCCTGCTCTTGCACTAGTATTAGAAAACAAAAATCTAGCTAGAATTTTTACTGGCATTATGTCATTTGCATGCAGAGAACAAAGCTTAGCTGGAAAAACATGTCTTTATATACAGTAAATGTGCATGGAATTGTGGATGATGATGATGATGATGATGATGATGATGATGATAAAATGTGTGTGTTGTGGTTCATTAATATGTTTAACATATGAATAACTTTAATAAAATAGATGAATATACTCAGAGCTTTTCTGCTAGCACATACAAGAGCCACATATAAAAGCTACCATACAGCTACCAGCTTTCTACTCAACGTGCCAAAACCAGTTTTGTGTTGCTATGAATATCCTCAATGTTGTTGTCCTTGTGTTGTGCCTGAATCCCACAAGCAAACTAGAGCTCCATCCAAGTGGCCAATGGGAGAATGCCAAAGTCAGCTTCCGGCCAGCATCCCTCTCTCTCTCTCTCTCTCTCTTCATCATTGCTCCACTGTCATGTTTGCAGCCAGTAAAAACAAAAGTCCCTATACTTGGAGGGGGGGGGGAGAAACACTGAAATAATGGGACAGCTTTATGGTGTCTTACTTTCAGTGAGGAGGAGGAAAGAAGGCCAAGAAGCCAAGAAGTTGAACAGTGTTCCTCACCAAAGGAAAACAGTTTGCCTAACAACTTCAGAACAGTTGTCACAGCACAGTTGTGCTCTTGTGCAGCTACAGAGCTCAGTTGCAGAAAGCCAACAAAGCTGAGGGAAATAGGCAGCATGTCACAGGGGTTAGAGTGGGCAAGTATGACCTGTGGAGGATGTCCTAAAACATCTGCCTTGTGCTTCATGTTACTTTGTGCAAGGCAAGGCCTGTATACATTATTTGTTGCACTCAGAGCGTTCTGCTAACAACTTGCACACACACCGTCCTTGCTCGTTCAACATTCAGTAATCTGCCATTTTTTCTTTATGTCTGTCAGCTGCTATGTAAGTAGTCTAGGAAGGAAGGAAGGAAAGTAGGTAGGTCCAGGTACTGAAAGGACACATTATTATTACATGGCCACAAGGTATTGTACATTTCAATGACATGAAGAATATGTGTATCTAATCTTCTGCTTCTGTCTGCTTCTTTTATTCTCATTAATATATTTTCTCTCTGGTGCTGTAGTATCAGTATAAGTGGAACAGCAAGAAGATTGGCTCTGTATCTGTACCACAATGGTAATGGTAGCAAAGAAGAGGCCGAAAGGAGAAATAAATGACAAAAGATCTGTTTCTTGATCTTCCAAACATCTTCTCTAAGATGGTTGGAGAAGAAAGGAAGGAAGAGATTAAGCAGGATAAAGAAAATAATTGGGAAGCCAGGTGAAACCTTCTCTTTTGGCCCTAGCCCAGGAGTGGGCAAACTTTGCAACTTTAAGTCTGAAGGACTTCAGCTCCCAGACTTCTCCAGCCAGCAAAGTTCTGAGAGCTAAAGTCCTTCAGATTTAAAATTGCAAAGTTTGCCCACACCTGCCCTAGACTCAGCCACCAGTGTGATGAAGCTTTTTCTTGCAGGAGTGGGGAGGGTGATGTTAGGATGCTATTCTGAAAATAAATGTTTCCTGAATTATTTCAAAGGCAGAAAGTGAGCTGAGCAAAGAGAAATATGGAACGACAAAAACAGGGGGAAGAGGGAGGGGAAAACTAGAGGAGCCTCAGCTTACAAAGGAAGATCAGTTAGAAGTCTATGCCTCATGGTCCTTTTCAGCCCTTCAGTCATGTCTGACCTTGGCCACTCTATAGATCTCTATGTCCCTCTGTCTCACCACCTCCTTTGGATCTGCCATGGCCATCCTGGTATCATGCTTTGTAGCAGTGGTCCCCAACCTTTTTCTGGCTTGGTGGCCCAAACAGGGGAGGGAAGGGATGGGCACTAGATGCATACGCACATGCACAGCTCCGTTTGCATGAGCAGTGGGTATGGATGCCTGTCGCTTGCACAAAGGGAGCTTTAGACATGAGCACAAGCTCCTGCCACTCACACAAGTGGAGCACATGTGTTTACCAACCACTTGCGAAACCTGGTTCCAAATGGGCCATGACCCACTAGTGAGCTGCAGCCCAGAGGTTGGGGACCCCTGCTTTACAGCATCCAGCCAGATTTTTCCACTGATCATTCCCAGCATAACTGACTTTTGGAATGAGTCAGCTCTCACCTTATGACCAAAGTATGGCAACCTCTATTTCGTGATCATGGCTTCAAGTGATGTTTTTGGTGAAGTTTAGTCTAGGACTGTGATGGCAAACCTATGGCATGTGGGCACATGCATGCACATCAGCCATCACCCCTGCTCAGCTCCATCGCACATGCACGTATGCCTCCTGCCAGCTAGCTGGTTTTTGGGTCTGTCCCACACGCGCGGGGTTGGGTTGCAAATGGGGAGGGGTGTCATGCATGCATGACTGGGAGGGCAAGGGAGCACAGAGGTTCATGCACACATGCATGTGGTTGCATGTGCAGGGGCACAGGGGGAGCTCAGAGAGTGCACATACATTTACAGGGGCAGGGCATGCAGGGAGGTTGCACGTGCATTTCATTATGCACTTTTGGCACGCAGCGACGAAAAGGTTAGCCATCACTGGTCTAGGACTTTGCTTATTCTTATCTCTGCCTAGCAGGATGTATTTTAAATCTCCTGCCTACCAAACATTCCAGTATTCTCAGTTGACCCTCCCGTTGGTTTAATATCTTCCACGTCATCAGATGTCTTGTAAGGTATTCAAAACCTTCTTGCTTCTCCATTGAGGTGTTCAAGTCAAGAGCAACTTTTGGTCTCTGCTCCAACTCTTCTTTTTTTGGCTTGCACAAACATAATCCTCTGCGATGGCTCCAAGAAGTGTGTTAAGCTCCTCCCATCTTCCATTCCTCTTCTTTCGTTTCTGATTCTGCCTGATGTCAGAGTTTTTTCACCCTCCCTTTTTTTTTTAATACTTTAAATCTGTTCTTTTTTCTTCACTACAATTCCCCTTCCTTCCCCCATCGAAGGGTTTTCTTTAATGAGCCCATCAACTGCAACAGTCTGCATTCTTCAATTCTAAGTCACACATAAACTTTAAAGATGCTGTTAGTTCGGTGTTGACAGAAGCAGTCGTCTATCCTAATTTAGCTTCTTTCTCTGTTTTTATTAGAGCTGTGAGAGCATGCATAAACCAAGTGGGAGGACAATTTCACCAATCTCTTCCTCCTCCCCCCCCCCACTTCGCAGAATTTAAGCTTTCCCAGTTGTTGGAGTGATCTGTTATATTGGGAGAGGGATGGGGGTGGGGAAATGGGAATATATAGTAAATTTCATGGGACATTTTTGGCAATACCACTGGGAAACTTCTGCCCATCTATTATTCTAGTTTGTGTTAGATTTTATCCCCCTTTCTTGAGAGTTATAATAAAATTATACATGGAAGAAAAAAAACGAAGAAAGAAATAATACTATTTGGAACGGGAAGCATGACTGAGACAAATTCAGAGTTTCTAACCAATATCTTCACCCGAACAGCAAGGCCTGCAAAGACCTGAATAGAAGTGCACAACGAGGTCCTTGTATCCTGCTTTTCGGTCAGCATTTCATCCCGAGAAAGGTTTGCATTTATGGAACTGCTGAGAAGAGGACGGTGGATTTCCCCAAATTCATCTAATTACTTTACTTACTTTATTCATACTTTTATACCGCCCTCTCTCCCAAATGGGACTTAGGGCGGTGCACAGGAATAAAAATAAAATATAAATAAACAGACAACAAGTAAGTTTAAAATTAAATTAAATGAATTTGACCCGTGCTAAAACTCAATTAAAAAACCCAGCTAAAAATTCAATAATAAACATAACTATGTCAGGCTGGCCACATGGAAGAAGTGTGTTTTAAGTGCTCGACGGAAGAGGCGAAGGTCCGTGATTGTGCAGAGGTCGGGGGGCAGGTCGTTCCAGAGGACTGGGCCAGCCACAGAGAAGGCTCTTCCCCTGGGGGCCGCCAGCCAGCACTGTCTGGCGGGCGGCACCCTGAGGAGGCCCACCTTGTGGGAGCGGACAGGCCAGGTGGAAGTATGTGGCAGGAGGCTGTCCTGCAAGTAGCCAGGTCCTATGCCATGGAGCGCTTTAAAGATTATGACTAAGACCTTGAAGCGCACCCGGAAAGCCACAGGCAGCCAGTGCAGCTCGCACAGGAGAGGTGTTATATGGGAGTATCTAGAGACTCCCAAAATCCCCCGCGCGGCCGCATTCTGCACTAACTGAAGCCTTTGGGTGCACCTCAAGGGAAGCCCCATGTAGAGAGCATTACAGTAGTTACAAAACAGAATGCTGGACTGAATGAACCTTTAGCCTGGTTCAACAGGTCTCCTTTTTGGTTCTTCTGTTATTTTGCTAAGATGATAGGTGCATGCAGAGATGATGAGGGTAAAAAACACACCTCCCAGAATTTCTGGAGGACTGGAAACGGGCCTGTTTCTGTCCTTCAGAGAGGCTCTGGAGCCTGGCTGAGGCCTACTGGAGGCTTGAGAAAAGTCTCCAGAGCCCAGGGAGGGTAAAAACACCCCCCCCCCATTGTGCAAGAGACCAACTAGGCCACGCCCACCCAGCAACAGGGCAGAGAACCCATTGCTAAAATTTTTGAAGCCCACCCCTGGGTCAAATGGGCTACATCTGTGACGAATGCTCAGCTTTCCCAATCTAGCAATGGCCAGCAAAGTATCCAAATAAATAAAACAAGGCCCTGTAGTTTTGGTGTAGTGGCTAAGGCACAAGATCAGCTTCAGTGATTTGGGACCCATCCTTCTCTCCTTCAGTCCTAGCAAGCAAGCGAGGGCAAACCGCTTCCGAAGATGTTGCCAAGAAAACTGCAGGGGTTAGTCCAGGCAGTAGCCAGGAGTCAACACTGACTCAAAAGCACCGAAATAAATAAATAAAATAACATTTTAAAAAGTTTACTCATTGCATAGATTTAAAAATAACCCCCAAAACCTAAAAGGGCAAATGAAACTTCCAATGCTGGATGAGGGAGTGAGGAGGCAAGAAGACATTAAAATAATAACTGCAGAAGTTATTATGATGAGTAATGCCTCCGTCCCAGGTCATACCACATTGGTGTCCTTCCCTGGAATCTCCTTTCACCATGTCAGCTGCAATAACAACGACTGTGCTTTCTTGGAGGAGAATCAAACAATTCCCTTTCCCCCCCCTTTTAGTGTATAATAAGAAAGCTTTGCTAGCCTAGACTAGTTTTTCTGGAATCGAAGTCTGGATTCCGAGCTTTGGTTTTCAATTTGCTGCCATTATATGACGTTTTAGGAAAAATGTTCCAACCGGTAATTATTTGTAAATATCATCATTTACGACTATTTTATTCATTATGCTTCTTACCTTTTTAAAAGGGGGTCACAAAGAAGTAATTATACTACAGTTCCAACACAACCCCACAAATGCCAGAGAGTAATAAGTCCATTTTCCACACATAATTTGCTTGTGGAGCAATCAGCCAAACTGATTGTTACCTAGGTGGGCTTCATTGGGGTGAGCTGAGGGAAATCCCCTCTTGGATTGGTGCCTGCCTGAGTTCTGGTTTGGTATCAGCCACAAAACCCCAGATGAACGAGAAGAGTAGCAATTGTCATCCGGACAGCTTTGGTGACTTTCAGAAGCTCTATACCCCAGGTAACCAGATATGAGATCTTCTGGTCAATGTTGAGCTCTGGAGAATTGTCTCCTTGCTATGCAGTGGTTTCCTGCTTCAGCTGCTAGATTCCATCACTGGGTCAGCAGATGACTACCTGATTAGCTTTCCCCTGGGTGTGTTGAGTCTGGGGAACCTCAGATGTTCATGGCCACCATGACAACCATGGACCTGTCTCAAATAACTGACAGTCTGTTGTTGTTGTTAGATAACTCTTTGATAGCTTTTTTACTTGCTAATGTTGTCTTTGTTCCACTGGTGGGTTGCTCTTACTGTCCCTACCATGGTCTGTTCATGCATGTGCTGCACACACGTGCATTCCACTGCCACTTCAACACCCAGCTGCTTCTCAGAGGTCGCAGAGGTGCGTGTGCACACAATTGGCCCGGTTGCTTCAAAAACAGGTATGGAACATGGGCGGGAGGGTGGGCCAAATGAGCCACCGTACTGGTATGGTGGCCGCTGCTCCCAACTACTACCGGTACGGCTGTTCCGGGCCATACCAGCTGGAACCCACCACGCTTTGTTCCTGTCAGACTCAACCTAATGTAGGATAATCTAGAAAAAGTCCATTCTTTATTTGCATACATCCAATCAACAGAATCTTGCCAGACTAAACCCTTACTATTTTCATCTTGATGAAAATAGGAGTGGCCATCCTAATTTTTTTCCTCTATCTCCTATCCAGATCCAGGCTGTGCTGCCTCTTCTCTCCTCCCTCCCTTGGAATGTGCTCTCTCCTTCCTGGGAAACAGCTGCTTCCTTGTAGTCCATCACACACTCCATCCTCCTTCAGAGGTGCCTTTCCTCACAGTTGCCCCATGCCCTTCCTAGAAGTAAGATAGGCTCATTGGACTTCTCTGAACCAGGAACCTGAACTCTAGAAGTTCCAGAGGGATTTTGGAGGTTTTTCTGAGGATCTGACAGGCTTCATCTTTGAGGCCATAGTTTCTCCCTTGAATGGGTAGTGACAAGGGTCTTGGATTAGGCTGCTCTTAAGCCTCTCATTATCAGTCCTGTAGGGGCTGCTTGGTTTTTCAAAGAACCCCAAGAGATGAAATGTCAGAATAGATGTTTAGAACATTATTGGAGGAAGATAAAGTGTCATTCTGACCTAGCACATGTAAGAACCCATAATAGAGGTTACACTGTATATCTTTTGATCTTCTGATTGTAGCCCCACCCTAGTTGCCTTTAAGGAAGCTTGGGAAACTCAGCTGCCTCCCCAGGCCTTGATTTAGAGTGTTTGGGGGACTTCTTCAAGCTGGGGAAATTGTAGGGGACTGGTTTTTCCTCAGGGGGACTGATGTCCTTTTAATTTTTTCCCTTTGAATCTCTGGAGCCGCCCAAATTCATTTTAGACTTGGGTGACCTACACATTTGATAGACAGTTAGACAGGCAAATAAGCAAATGTTGCCCCATCCCATGAAAAAAAGCAGGTTTATTTGCTCTTATTTGCCTCTCCGCCACAAAGAATTGCAAATATCATACAGCCCTATAACAGGAGTTTCTAAAACATAATTCTAGATATTCCCAATGGATCAGTAATATCATATCAGTTTCTCTAAGCCTACCCATGTTCTTCTATGACACTGTGGGTTTACTAATTTAGTGAATGCTATTTTAAATAGACATCTTTGCTTATGTATTATGTCTTGGACCTTTGCAAATTACCTATGCATTATTGTGCTTAACTGACCATTTATTAATGAAGTAAAAGGGGGGAAAATGGTTTCATACTTTTAACCTTGATTGTTCTTAATCTCTGGCTTAAGGAGCAGAAAAGAAGTGATCCCATTGAAAGCAATTGCTGGCTGCATCCACTGGAGCTGGCCCAGCTGAATGGGTAAAGCCTGATATTCAGAGGATGAGATCCTTTACAAATCCTAATTCACAGATTCTGAAATAATAAGCTGTTGTTTGAGATTTGCCCATTCCTCTTCCTTCTACTACATGTTAGTAAATTGGATTAGAGCAGAACTGGATAGCTGGAACATGCCACTACACATAGTACAATGAAATGATAAGTGTTTCCATTATGACTGAAGCATGCTTTGCAAAAATTGAGAATTCATACAGTCTCACATATTGGCTCTTTAATTGTTATGCCAATGAAGTCTAGACTTAGGGAGAAATGCATAGTGGATTAGTATGTATTTCATTGATGCCATTATTTGGAACAATACAAAAAAAGTCCTGTTTGGTTGTGTGGGCTTGTCTGTTATTTGCTAATTGTGGTTTCCCCTCCCCTTCACAGGTCAGGAATGTAACACTACCAGAATTGTTTTATGAATAATCTAATGAACAGCTTGCTTCTTCGTGCAGTTTATAACAACTCTAAAGACTAGAAGGGGAATGAAAATTTCCTTTTAAAAAAGGTAGTTAGAACTCAGTATAATACTTACAGTTCTCCATGGGCTGCCAGCCGCTGTTAATGGCACCTGTCAGTTGGGACAAAGGCTATCAGCAATAAACTTCAGTGGAAAATATATATGGGAATTAATGAGCTGAAACAGCACTCCTATTTGATAGAATGGGTGGGAGTTTGGTATTTAACCACTCCAAATCCTTCCTGATGCAAGAGATCAGCTATTCAAATCCTGCTTAAGGGATTTTAATCAGAGGTGGGCTGCACTTACCTTAACAACCAGTTGGCTGGTTGTGAGCACACACACACATGTGTACTTGCTTCACATACACATCTCATTGGGGCAGAAACAGAACTTCAAACATGCAGCTAATCAACTCAGGCAGGTCTAGTGAGCACAACAGGCATGGCGTGGAACTCAGCTGGGCAGCATGGGTGAGGGGAATGAGCCAGAAAGTTAGTTATAAATGGAAAAGCTAGCACACAGATGGATAAGTGGGCCCAGCCAGTGATTACAACTACCAGGTCACCTGAACCAGTCCAACCAGGGAGCAGCCCACCACTGCTTCTAATGAAGAACAAGCCATTCCGCTCCAGTTTCCTTAAGTACCTTATGCTATTATGTATGTTTGTTCAATTTATACATTGTCCACCTCACCTAAGTGACTCCGGGTGATTTGCAATAGAAGAACATCCTTCTATAAGGATATTCTATATATAATGTAGGGTATGAAGTCAGCCTTTGCATTATTCATATGGAATAGAATAGAAGAGTGGGAAGGGACCTTGGAGATCTTCTAGTCCAATCCCCTGCCTAGACAGGAAACTCTATACCATTGATGGCAAACCTTTTTTGGCTTGCGTGCCAAAAGTGGGGAGAGCGCAGGGGGGTCGTGGGTGGGTGTGCCACACCCATAATGCTATATGTATCCGACTCCAGCGCACATGTGCACACGACCTGTGCTCCCCCCTCTTTTAGTGTGCTTTTTTCTCCCTCCCCAGGCTCCAGAGGCTTTATAAGTTCAGGAACAGACTTCCAGTTTGCTTGTAGGGCCGGTTTTTCATGCTCCGGAGGCTTCAGGGAAGCTCCTGAAGCCTCCAGAGGGCAAAAAATGGCCTCAAAAGAAGGCCAAAGTTACCCCCAGGCTGTTAGTCATGGGGGACTTCAACCTGCTGTCGATAGGTGAGGCATCTGAGGCCATGGACCTGACCCAGCTAGTTCATGACCCCACCCACATTGGGGACACACGCTGGACTTAGTTTTTGTCTCTGGCCAGTGGTTGAGTGATCTTGGTTTAGGAGAAATAGCCATTGAACCCCTGTCATGGTCAGATCACTCTCTCCTTCGGCTGGACTTTCCAACCGCTGCACCCCACCGAGGGGAGACGGAACCGAAATTGATGAGATGGTTCCGCCCCAGGCGCCTGATGGACCCTGAGAGGTTCCAGATGGAGCTTGGGCCAATGCCTGAGACCCTGAACCGCGACTCTACTGAGGACCTAGTGGCCGCTTGGAATAATGCGACCACAGGGGCCCTGGTCTGGGTCGTGTCCCTGCGGCCTCTCACCCAGCACCGAACCACCCTGGTTCTCTGAGGAGCTGAGGATGATGAAGCGTCGGAAGAGATGCCTAGAGAGCAGTTGAAGGGCCACCCGTTCCGAATCTGACCGGACACTGGTAAGGTCGCATTTGAAGACCTACCTAGTGGCGATAAAAGCGGCGAAATGTAATTATTTCTCTGCTCTTATTGCGTCTGCAGATAATCACCCTGCCGCCCTGTTTAGGGTGACCCGTTCCCTTCTTCATCAGAGGGCGCAGGATGCCCCCTTGCAAGGTCGTGCAGAGAAATTTGGGTGTTATCTGCATGATAAAATCGATCAGATCCGTGACGGGTTGGCCACCGACTGGACTAGTTCAGACGGGCTGATGGTGGCAGGTCCTGAGTCTGTCATCTGGGAAGAGTTCGATCCTGTGACTCCTGAGGACATGGACAGGTTGCTGGGGTGGCTCAATGTGGCCACCACATGTTTATTGGACCTGTGTCCCTCCTGGCTAGTACTGGCCTCCCGGGAGGTTACATGAGACTGGCTTCAGGGAATTGTTAACACTTCTTTGATGAGATTAGGCCAGGTGGGTGGGTGGAGGCAGGTCTTGAGACTGTTTTCTGGGATGAGTTGGACCTTGTTTCTCCCGATGACATGGACAGGTTGCTGGGGCGACTGAATGCCACCAAATGTTTATTGGACCCATGTCCTTCCTGGCTTGTACTGGCTTCCTGGGAGGTTACACGAGGCTGGCTCCTGGAAATAGTGAATGCTTCCTTGAGTGAGGGGTTCTTGCCAGCCGTCCTGAAAGAGGCGATGGTGAGACCCCTCCTCAAGGGGCCTTCCCTGGAGGAAACTGTCTATCTAGAACCAGCCTGGCTTCCGGCCTGGGCACAGCACAGAGACGGCATTGGTCGCGTTGGTGGATGATCTCTGGAGGGCTCGGGATAGAGGTCATTCCTCTATCCTGGTCCTATTAGATCTCTCGGCGGCTTTTGATACAATCGACCATGGTATCCTATTGCACCGGCTGGAGGCGTTGGGGTTGAGAGGCACCGTTTTACGGTGGTTCTCCTCCTTGCTCTCCGACCGGTCACAATTTGTGTTGGCAGGAGGGCAGAGGTCGACATCGAGGCCCCTCACATGTGGGGTGCCTCAGGGGTCGGTCCTCTTGCCCCTCCTGTTTAACATCTACATGAAGCCGCTGGGCGAGATCATCCATGGTTTTGGGGTAGAGTTCCATTAGTACGCTGATGATACTCAGCTGTACATCTCTACCCCTAACCACCTCAACGATGCCGTCGAAGTGATGTCCCAGTGTCTGGAGGCCGGGGAGTCTGGATGGGGAGGAACAAACTCCGACTCAACCCGTTCAAGACCGAGTGGCTGTGGTTCCCAGCGTCACGATATAGTCAGCTGGTTCCATCTCTGGCTATCGGGGGCGAGTCACTGGATAGGGCTCACAATCTGGGTGTCCTCCTGGATTCTCGGCTGTCATTGGATGACCACGTGACAGCCGTGACCAGGGGGGCCTTTTATCAGGTTCACCTGATACACCAGTTGTGCCCCTATCTAGATCATGACACCTTACACACGGTCACTCAAGCGCTCGTCACCTCCCGCCTGCACTACTGCAACACTCTACATGGGGCTCTCCTTGAGGTGCACCCGGAGGCTCCAGCTAGTCCAGAATGCGGGTGCGCGGGGGATCCTGGGAGTGTCTCGATACTCCCATGTAACACATCTCCTGCGCAAGCTGCACTGGCTGCCTGTGGCCTTCCAGGTGTGCTTCAAGGTGCTAGTAACCATCCTTAAAGCGTTCCATGGCACGGGACCTGGCTACTTGCGGGACCGCCTCCTACCACATACCTCCCTTAGACCTGTCTGCTACCACAGAGTGGGCCTCCTCAGGGTGCCATCTGCCGGACAATGCAGATGGGTGGCCCCCAGGGGGAGAGCCTTCTCTGTGGTGGGGCCTGCCCTCTGGAACGACCTACCCCCTGACCTTCATACCATCACGGACCTACGCCTCTTCCGCCGGGCATTAAAGACACATCTATTTCAAGAGGCCGGCCTGGCTTAGTTTTAATGGGTAAAGTTTTAATTGATTTTAACCTGTTCTAATCCAAATTTTTAGCACAGACCCTAATTTAATTCATTTTAAACTGTTTTGTATTGTATTGTATTGTATTTGTTTTTTATATTTCTGTGCACTGCCCTGAGTCCCTTCGGGGAGATAGGGCGGTATATAAATTTAAATAAATAAATAAATAAATAAATAAATAAATAAATAAATAAATAAATAAATAAATAAATAAATAAGTGCTATTGCTATGTGAATGTAGGTATGCAAGCAACATATAAAGCAAGCATGGAGATATTTCTGTTGTTCAACAGAAAGAGACATCTTGTATAAACATTTCATTTAGTGACTGAGAATGGGAAGGACAGCTAAATAATAAATAAAAAATGAATATCAATGTTTATTTGGTGGAGTTGCATTGCTTCCTAGAGGGAATAGATCTATTATTATTTTTTCATTACCCATAGATACTGTTGCATGTGCCTCACATGTCAAGTGGCTACAATAAATGACTAATTTCCAACAACTCCCTTTCAACATTTCTTGGCACTTGGATAAATTCTTGTAGATAAGATCCATAAACTATGCACATTACATCAGCAGGCAGGAAAAACAGTAGCATATAAGTCAGTCAAAGTTTTCGCCCTTTTTCCTACTTCCACATAACATGAAGGTTGGATTTATAACGACAAATGCCTGGGTTTCTATATATTTGAAATGCCCATGGAGATTCTGTTAGATCCAAGCATGATTCCACACAGGAATCATTGAAATTCAGACCAATTGATGGTAACTGGAGATAGCACCTGGCTTTTCTCTATATTAGTCAACAGTCAAGAATAATATTGTGTTGGGAGGAACAGTGGTCAGATATGATTTGCAGATCCAGTGTCTGAATTTTGGCAGGGAATTTACAGTTGAAATAATCTTGAAAACTGAGCTTTTAATAAGTGTATGTGAAAGAGATCAACTGTCAGATTTGGGTTTGTCTCTGCTGAAACCAGCTGTGCTAATATCATTGAAAATATTAGGCAACTATTGTGAGTTGTCCAAACCTCAGCTAAAAGTGATTTTCTCCCAATAGACATAGTGCAAGAGTAATCACTGCCACCTTTGCAGAATTAGGATTAAATATCTTGACTTTTCTGTCATCCACTTTCCAACAAGTAACAAGAAAATAGGTTAACTCTTCTAAGTGAAAACATAAGCAGAATCTGTGACATTTCATAGAGTCACATAAATAAGAAATCAAATATTTCATGAGAAAACCTGTTCAAAATGAGCAGATGGATACAAAATAAATGGAACCAAGATGGATCACTTCTGCATTTGTGTATTCTTGAAATGTTTTGTTTTGTTTTCCATTTTAGATGGAGTAATGCAGACTTCCTTGACTAGTCTTATGCTTTCATATGCCGTACAACCTTCCAGATGTTGATCTACAACTGGCAGAGTTCCCAATGGTCATGCTAGCTAAACATTGTGGAAGTTATAACGTAACGTATTAGAAGAACACATATTTGAATTTAGACATGGATATCAGATAGCCAATGCTTGCAAGGCAGATCCAAGACTGATAGTAGGTGAAATGTTGCTAGTTTGGCCTGCTAGTAGTGGTTCAGCAACATCCAGATAAGTGAAGGATTAGATGAGTAGAGAGACGAATTCTTCTTTTGCTCAACTACAATTGAAGCAGTAGAAGCATCATAGTAGAACCACTCTATAATTCAGTCATCACTGTATTTTCAGCAACATATCTAACTGAAATATATACTTACAGAATTGCCAGGAAATATATATTAGCTGGAAGTAAGGGCAATGCCAGAAGTCTCAGCAACTTCTGACTATGGAAAACAACAGATAAAATATTGTTCATCTAAACTCTGAATTTCAGAGAAAAATAAAAATGGCAAGAAATTGATTGATTATGTGCCCTTGTTGATGTTGACTCTTAGCAACCACAAAGATAAACTTACTCCAGGAGGATCTGTTCCCAATCTGGAACTTCAGATCTTCCAGTTGTGCATATACTACTACTGTAATCAAATCTATCCCCCTTGTTGCTGGTCATCCTCTCTTTTTCCTTCTACATTTCCCAGAATTGTAGACTTTTCTCGATAACTAAGTTTTTGCATAATGTGTTTAGAATATGATACTTTGAGCTTGGCCAATTGTGCTCCAAGTGAGAACTCGGGATTAATGTGTTCTACTGGTATGATCTATCAATTTGTTTTCTTGGCTACACATGGTATTCTCAGGAATTGTCTCAAATATAAATTGGATCAGTTCTATTTCTATCCTTCAAAGTCCAACTTTAATTTCCATAGATTGTTAGAGCGATAAATGGTGTCTGAATGATTTTGTTCTTTGTAGATATGGAGATACATCACTGGGGGGGGTGTATATGTGTGTGTGCGTGTGTGTGTGTCTTTCCCAAAGCCTCCACTGCTGTCCTATCATACAGGTTATAATATGGACAGGTTACGTGGGCGACTGCGAGCCACCACATGTTTATTGGACCCGTGCCCCTCCTGGCTTGTACTGGCATCCTGGGAGGTGACACGAGGCTGGCTCCAAGAGGTTGTCAACGCATCCTTAAGTGAGGGTTCCTTGCCTGCTTCCCTAAAAGAAGCGATGGTGAGGCCCCTCCTTAAGAAGCCCTCTTGGAACCAGCTCTATTAAATAACTATCGTCCAGTCTCCAACCTTCCCTTTTTGGCGAAGGTTGTTGAGAGTGTGGTGGCACAACAGTTTCCCCGTCACCTGGAGGAAGTTGATTATCTAGACCCGCGCCAGTCCGGCTTTCGGCCCGGGCATAGCACCGAGACGGCATTGGTCGCGTTGGTGGATGATCTCTGGAGGGCCAGAGATGGGGGTTGTTCCTCCATCCTGGTCCTATTAGACCTCTCGGCGGCTTTCGATACCATCGACCATGGTATCCTATTGCATCGGCTGGGGGTGGGAGGCACCATTTTGCGGTGGTTCTCCTCCTACCTCTCTGGCCGATCGCAATTTGTGTTGGCAGGAGAGCAGAGGTCGACCCCGAGACCCCTCACATGCGGGGTGCCTCAGGGGTCGGTCCTCTCGCCTCTCCTGTTTAATGCATACATGAAGCCGCTGGGTGAGATCATCCGTGGTTTTGGGGTAGAGTACCACCTTTACGCTGACGACACTCAGCTGTATATATCTACCCCAAACCACCCCAATGATGCTGTAGCGGTGATGTGCCAGTGCCTGGAAGCCGTGCGGATCTGGATGGGAAGTAACGGACTCAGGCTCAACCCGACCAAGACCGAGTGGCTGTGGTTTCCGGCTGCCCGTTTCAACCAGCTCACTCCAACGCTGGCCATAGGGGGCGAACATCTTGCCCCTGTGGATGGGGCGCGCAATTTGGGTGTCCTCCTGGATACCCAGCTGTCCATGGAAGATCAAGTGACAGCCGTGGCAAGGAGGGCGTTTTACCAGGTTCGCCTGGTTCGCCAATTGCGCCCCCTATTGGATCGGGACGCCCTTCGCACAGTCACTCACGCGCTCGTGACATCCCGACTGGACTATTGTAACTCTCTCTACATGGGGCTTCCCTTGAGGTGCACCCGGAGACTTCAGCTAGTCCAGAACGCAGCCGCGCGAGCAATTATGGGTACCACAAGGTATACCCATGTAACACCACTCTTGCGCGAGCTGCACTGGCTGCCTGTTGTCTTCCGGGTGCGCTTCAAGGTATTAATTATCATCTTTAAAGCGCTCCATGGCTTGGGACCTAGCTATCTGCGGGATCGGATCCTGCCTCATACATCCTCACGGCCGATTCGCTCCCACAGAGAGGGACTTCTCCGGGTGCCGTCCACTAGACTCTGTCAGCGGGCGACACCCAGGGGAAGGGCTCTCTCTGTGGCGGGCCCAGCCCTCTGGAACGACCTCCCCCCCGACATTAGGACCACCACGGACCTCCGCTCCTTCCGTCTTAAACTAAAAACACACTTCTTCTGCCTTGCCGGCCTGGGATAGTTATTCCTCTGTTTTTGGGTTTATTGGGGAATTTTTAGTCTAGTTAGTTTTAACGGGTATTTTAGCATAGGTACTGTTTAATCTATTTTTAATATGAAATGTTGTATATAGTCATTGTTTTTATTCTTCCTGTCCACCGCCCCGAGTCCCTGTGGGGAGAGGGTGCGGTCTATAAGTATTAAATTATTATTATTATTATTATTATTATTATTATTATTATTATTATTATTATTATTATTATTATTATTATTTGCTAGTCTATGGAATATGTCTTGATTGGTGTCTTTATTGTTGAAAGCCAATCCTAAAAAGACAAATATATTTGTAATGAAGAGAAAGTGCTAGCCTGTTTTTGAATAAACTTTAGTAGCAAAGTACAAGTACCTGAAGACTTTTTACTTTTTGAGCATAAAGGCCACTCTGAAGAAGTTGTTGAAGAAGACGGAGATGGCAGAGGATAACAAAAAGAAGTCTGTAGAGAAAACATTTGCTAGATTATTCTTGTCAGGCTTGTACAAACAAAGTCTCCTACTCTTCTCTGCAGGTGGTCTTGATACACTCCCCTGGAGTGGGGAGAGAATGGGGATTTTGTAGTATCCTTACCCCAGGAGTGGGGAGGAATGGGGATCCTTCCCCTGCCATACCCACCAAGCCACGCCCACCCAGCCATGCCCACAGAACTAGTAGTAAAATTATTCGAATCCCACCACTGGAAGGGGGTCAGAGACTACACTAGTAAGGAGAATTGAAGTTGGAAGGCTGGTTGAGATTGTTGGTATAAATTGTAAAAGGAGAATAAGTCTCAACTGCTACTGCTGGATCAATTTACCTCCTTGGTTAGGCATTGAATGTTACCTGAAGATGTTCCTGGATTTTCATTTTGTTAAGCACAGTTTGACTCGATAGAACCTAAAGACCTTTCTAATAAATCCTAAATTGATGTTGGCATTATTTAGTGTGCATCAAAAATTATCTTTCTTCTTTCTTTTCTAAAACCAGTTTGAACATCTGGCAACTCTCTTTCCATGTAGGACCCTAGTTTGCATTAGACGATTTCAAGCATTATTTTTTTTTGCTAGCTTGTGTAATTAAGGATATTGTATAATAGTTTGTACACTTCTCAACTTTTCTTTTTAACTTGATATTTAAACTGATCTCTTTCAACTATTGGGCCACTATATCATTCTTCAGATTTGCTGGCATAGTTTTCTTACAACCTTTCCTGATTTGGCTTCTGTGACTTGCCTTAATTATGTAGCTATTCCATCAATACCTTCTGATTTAGTGTTGATTTAATTTCATTTTCTACTACTAGACATTTTTTTATAAATATTGAATATCTTCAAGGTATCTTGGATGTTGTACAGATTTACTCCTCCCACCATCATTAGTCTTTGAAATCAGTACACTAGCTTGAGTTGTAAAAATAAAGATGGGATATAATCAAAATAATAATCCTCATCACAACCTGTACCCTGGCATATTTTAATATGCCAATTTAAGGCTGAGTCCCATTCTTACTTTAGAGATTTTGGAAGAGTTTCCTCGCTTTCTGTTGATTTTCATCTTTTATATTTTACAATATCGCAGTAGTATTGCTTCTTCTTCTTCTGTATGTTATCTGCAATTCTTTGTTAAGTTTCTTCCTGAGATCTTTGTCTTTCTTGGGTTTGGCTTCTCTTCTTGGCAATTTCCACTATCTGTTTTGACATCCAGTTTGTTTTCTTCTGTTTCTGGGTCTTGGACAATCTCTTTTTACATTCTTCCTTAACAACTACTTTGATTTCATTCCATGATTCCTCTGGTTCCCTATCAATAAGGTTCAGGACTTATTAAAGTGATTGTTAGTGTTAACCTTGAAGAGATAAGTATATGCTCGGGAACTATCAGGGAAACTGATTTGGCTGATTTGGCTCTTTAGTTTGACTTGGAACTTACAAATGAATAGTGCATGGTCTGTTCCGTAGTTGATCACTGGCCATGTCTTTGTTATTACAATTGAGCTGTTCCATGCTCTTCCCAGCATATAGTCAATTTAATTTCTGTGTACTCTTTCTGGTAATGTTCATGCATATAGACATCGTTTTGATTGAAGGCTGTGCTAGCACTAGATTGGCAGAAACTAATAAGTCACCATTCTCCTTCATCTCTGTCTGCTAGGCCAGCCAAATGCATTTCCTTCCTTAACATTTCCAACTTGTGAACCACAAGCAGCACATCTTGCTTGCCTGTTATGCTGATTTCAGATTGAGTTTGATTGTAAAACATGCCAATGTCTTATTCTTCTGCATCTGTGTTTGGACCGTAAACCAAAATAAAGTTTTGTCCATTTTATTTTTTTATTTTATCGAATTTATACCCCGCCCTTCTCCTTGTTAGGACCCAGGGCGGCGCACAGGCATTATTAAAACCACAATAAAACAATATACCGTACATCGTAAAAAGACATATTAAATTATTTAAACCTGTGCTAAAAAACCCATTTATAACCCTGCCTAATTACAATTTATACATAAAAAGTCAGAAACGGGGGGCTATGCTAGGCTGGCCTGTTGGAATAGAAACGTCTTAAGACGTTGGCGGAAGAGGCGGAGGTCCGAGATAGTATGTAGGTCGGGGGGTAGGTCGTTCCAGAGGGCCGGGCCCGCCACAGAGAAGGCCCTTCCCCTGGGTGTCGTCAACCGGCATTGCCCGGCCGACAGCACCCGGAGAAGAAGACCCTCTCTGTGGGAGCGGATCGGACGAAGGGATGTATGGGGCAGGAGGCGGTCTCGTATATAGCTAGGCCCCGAGCCATGACATCTAACTTATATTATTTGATTATTGACTGCAAATACTTTCTTTACAATATCTTTCATGACTGTGAAAGTAACACCACTCCTTTATTTTTCATGTTCTAAGAAGTAAACAAGAAGATTGTCTGACTGATCCAATTCCGGTCCATTTCAATCCCCTAATGTCAACGTGCAGTCAATTCATTTAATCTTTCGCTATGTTAAAGTTTCCTATGTTGGCAAGGAGAAAATAAATAAACAATGCAAAGAAGACAAGAATAATAATCAAATGCCTGGAACAAGAGATGTATTAAAGAAAATTACAGAAATCAAAGAAAACGTTTATGCAAACGTGAGCATGAAAAATTCAAGGAAAGGCATACTGGGGAAAGAAAATATAAATAAGAGGTAGTAAGCATGTACAGAAAAACTGTACATAATTATTTCCAAATCAAGGCTATGTACAAAGGTTTGATCACCGAACTAGAACCAGGCATTCTGGAAAGTGACGCTCTTGAAAATATTGCTAACAACAAAGCCACAGGAACTGATGGAATATCTGTTTGAGACCTGTTTCAAATTTTAAAAAGGATGCAGTTAAAATGCTGTGTATATTTTGTAAGCAAGAATGGAAAACACATCAGTGGCCTAGAGACTATAAAAACCCATTTATATTTAAAAAAAGAAACTTGGGCAACTGTAAAGAATACTACTGAAGTATTGCACTTATCTCATATGCCCATAAAATAATTTTGCAGTTTAGGACTTTAATGATATATGGAATGAGGACTACCAGATGTACAGATTGAATTTAGGGTATTCAAAGATGCCTGCAGTCACTTTATTTATATGTGATGGATTATGGTAAAGGTCAGGGTATTCCAAAAGGAACTATATTTTAACTTTATGGGTTCTATAAAGACTTGATTGTGCAGATATAACAAATGATCAATAGCCCTTATCAGGTCACCACATCTATCCACTGCATAATGATCAAGAAGTAACAGAACAGAATACAGAGTAACTAAGGTTACTTTGGAGAACACCAAGATTGTAATTAGTATAAATGAAATTATATGTACCCCTTTGTGATGTTTTGTGAATATATGTTTATTAAAATACTACATCTTTGTACATTTTATTCATTTATGATTTATAGGGGTTTGGTTGTACATGAGCCAGAAAGCTCTGGATGGATGTATGTGTGTTTAATATACATAAAATCTCACAGACAAACCAAATCCATGGTAGAATAAATCTCTGAGACCATAAATGAAGAGTATGGGAAAAATTCTTTGTCCATAGCTATGGGACTTACAGGTCAACAGTGCATTGTCATCAATCATTGCATTGTTCCTTAACTCGGTCCTTTCAGATTTGCAGGGATTCAATCCCAATTACTACTGCCACACTGGCTGACAATGATTAAGCAATTATCCATTACATTTAGAGAAGATCAGGTTAGAGAAGTCTTATATAGAAGAGTAAATATTGTTCCTAATATCAGCTTATTTATTGGAAAGATCACTGGCTCCACTAAGCAATTGAAGAAGCCTATGGAAACCTGCCTTGAAATTAAAATGTGTGTAACAGCAATACCCTCAGCTTTTCATATTTCTAACACTAATTGGTTCTCAAAGAAATTGCATTGAACATAAGAGCAGCCCATAGTGTGCCTTAAAAAGAAAGTAGCTGTTTCTGTGCAGAAGCTAAACTCATAATGCCCCTTATGGTATAGGATTCTGAAATATTTAATACAGCTTTAATCCATGCCATAAAAAATTTAGAGTGACCTCTTGTGGCCAGCTCAAAAAGATGTCAGTTTTACTTTATCTCATGAATCAGGTTGCTTACAAGGTAAAATGTTATTTTATGGTTTCTACTTTATAAGTTTTAAATAGGTTATATATTCTTACACTCTCCTTACATGTTTGTTATCTTACTTAGATGCCTTGTCCATCAAAACTCAAGTCTGGAGAGCTAAAAAGAATATAATTAAATGTGATGCAATTTAAACTGTATTCATACAGGATGAAGTAATAGAGGAAATACAGCAAGATAAACAAACACAATAGAGGTAGTTCAGTTTCCCCATCCCTTAAATCACATAATGAGAAATGTAGGATTGTTTCTCCCTTAAAACATCTCCATTGAAGTTATGTTTATGAGAATAAAAAAGGCAAGGAGGTGGCCAATTTCTTTGTCCCCCTTATTATTGTCATTCTGATTGGTACACAGTTTTCCAAAGTTTCAGAGAAAAAGTTTTCCCAGCACCTGCTATTTGTTCTTCCACTTGGAAAGGTCATGAGGTTGAGTTGGGATTTTCTGATTACCAGCCTTCTCCAAATAATAGATGGTTTTAAAACACACCCCACATTTCTGGGAATTTAAAATGAAGATATGTTCAAGAGACTTTATTTTTTTTATTGTATAACATGAACAGATGCTGATATTTCTTGAACTTGATAAGAAATTGTGTAGATCAACAGTTTCAGCCAGTATGCACTTCTTTTGCCTTGTTTAACAGTTGGGGCAGAAAAAATATTAATTAAGCATTATTGGAGCATAATTAAATATTAATTGTAATTAATTAATCAAAGTACAAATATGTGGATTTAGGCTGCTGTCCATCAAAATAATAGCAATAGCACTTAGACTTATATACTGCTTCACAGTGCTTTACAGCCTTCTCTAAGCAGTTTACAGAGTCAGCATGTTGCCCCCAACAATCTGGGTCCTCATTTTACCAAAATGGAAGGATGAAATTGGAAGGATGGAAGGCTGAGTCAACCTTGAGCTGGTGAGATTCAAACTGCTAAACTGTAGCCAGCAGTCAGCAGAAGTAGCCTGCAGTACTGCATTCTAACCACTATGCCATCACGGCTCAAAATGCTTATAGTTTGATTTATTATTATACTACAGTTCTTTTTGTTTTATTTTTACAACCCTGTTGTAAAAATAAAATAAAAACCTTAATTTGGGGTAGAGCCAGGGTGACTGTACGGAGCTGAGCATTTACTGGCCAGATGCCCTTCCTAATGCCTACATGGAATTTGTAGCAGATGTTTTCTGTTCATACCCCGAGAGAGAAACATCTGCCGCTACCTAGGATTGTACTCTCAACTTTCTGAGTTGGAGGCGAGTGTCTTTGCCACTAGGCCACCACCCTCCTCATTACACTATAGTTCACTGTTCTATGCTTGAAAGCCAATTTGGTCTAGTGTTTAAAATGATGGACTATAAGTAGGGAAACGTGTGCGTTTCCTATCTTTCATTTTCTGTCCTTTCCAGGTGAGACAGAACAAACAGAATGAATAATCAAACAAATAGCAAAATCATAGATCCAGCAATACAACCTAATCCTCAGCAGTAGTTACCTGCTATAATTACTTATTTTCTTTCGATATATCTTTTGTATCCCTCAAATGCATCAAAACGTAGTTTCAGTTAATATTTCATATCAGGGGCTTCAATTAATTTGTTAAGTCAAATGTTCAGGATTAAAAGAGTTTACTTTAGCTTCACTAACATCTAGCATGAAGTTACAACAGCTCTGAGAAATAGCCACATGTCCACTGAACCCCAGTCTTCCCAAAGAGGAAAAGCACTAGCGGACCATATTGTGATGAATTTTCTGTGAGAATTCAAAAGAGAATAAATGAAAAAAGAAAGCAGGTATTTTGGAACATATGATCAGAAATGGCTAATTTGAGAGACAGAGGAGTGGACTGAATAAATATAGAAGGGATTTATTATAAAATTCTTCAGTGTTGTTGGCAACAGAATCAAATTGCTGGGCAACCTTATATCACCAAAATCCAGGAAATAGCACAAACACCAAACCACGATATTTTCAATGACAATAATGAGAGACGCTTTAGCATTTGGTTGGCATAGCCACAAACAGCACATGTTGGCATGTTCAAGAGCCCGAATGATAGATTTGCTGTTCGACACTTATAATTATTTAATCAACTCCAGATTGTGGAACCTGGAGGAATATCAGGCATCTTTGTAAAAGGAGCAAAAAAGGAAAACGAAACCAGAATATCTTCATAAGGATGGAGTAAATTGTTCCCCTGGGTATTCGCTGTCCCGCATGTGAAATTGGTGGAGGGATACTTCTGCATTTTATTTTCTTTCTTTGGGTGATCTTTAGGGTTTGATACGGTAATGTACGTTAAGTGTTAATGAAAAAACGGGTGGGAAAAAAAAAGGAAGGAAGCTTGGCAACTCTTGCTAGATATATTTTTTTGCAGAGTAAATGAAACACTCAAAAAGAACATTACTCTTTTTAAACAAGGAGCTTGTAAGTCTCACAAGGAAAAAAAAACACACCAACGCGAGCAAGTTGTTTCAGATTTCCCAGGCTTATATTTCATTACCACAGTGGTATATTATAGCACTTTTCATCTTCTCTCTTTAAATACAACAGATATGTACTTTCAGAAATAAATAACGGCAGTACTGTATATTTTCCATTTTATAACAAACAGGAGAATTTGCACATCTGTTCTGCTCCGAAGCCAGGCTTCTCATCGTCATGATATTGCATTTAAGAACACTTTGATGGAGAAGAGTAAGGTTTTTTTAAAAAAAGGCAAATATATATTTTTAAATGTCAAAAATACTGTGTGAAAAGCAAAAACAAATTGGCAAATTACATTAATGTTGGATATACTCCCAGAATTTTACAGAAACTGACATTGATTGCTTTGTCTATATTCTCAGTTAATATTAATATTAGTACATAATCCACCAAACATGAAGCATTTTATTATGAATCCATCTCCTATTAGAATTACTGAGATTTAAAAATACATAAAAATGACCTTTCGGGTAAAATCCTAAAAATAACGAACTGCATAGTATAGTTAACAAAATATATTGCCAAGATATTTTCTCCCAAGCTACTCAAAATTTAGTTTTCATGAGTTAAATATAATTTATGTGTCCATATTTAACTCCATACTTGCAATTTAGTTAAGGAACAGTTAATGATAGCTGATCCTGATCAATTTTGGATACTTATTTTTTTAAGGATTGAATTAAGAACAAGACCTTCGGCAAATGCTGAAAAAAAGCATATTGTTAATGCATTTATCTTTTATTTATTTTATTGCTTTAAATAGTGACAGAAATAAATGTAAAATAAAACTAAAAATACATATATTGGCAAATAAATTTTAAAGTGTGTTTTTAAAAGAAAGTAAAAAAACAAATAAAAATAAAAAAGAATATAACATTTTAACAACAGTTACAATTATTTTACATTAAATTACCTGCAAAAATTTAAGTATTTAACTTTTTAAAAGTTTAATATTTTATGCAATTAAAAAATATTTTGAGTAGCTTTTTTTGGCTTAATAAATAATTCGCTTACATACTCTTTTTAATAGCTCTCATTCTACGTTCATTTATAGCTGTTTCATAAGACTGCATATTTCTCTAATAGTTATTTCCATTTGTACTTTTTAATTATTATATCATATAAGACACAGACTAATTCGAGATACTAAATGAAAACAGTGAAATAGTGGTCATTGTAATTCATGTTAAAAACTGAAAATTTAGGGATTTCATACTTAAATGCTCTAATTGGAGTTTCCCACAAGAACATAATATTAATTTTGTACGGTAGTTATAATATTTTGTATGGTAGTTTAAATATTTGGATAAAGAAAATGTTCTGGCAAAATGTACAAAATCAAGAATGATTTTGCAATTACATAAATCAGTGAGACGTTCACTAGCATACAATTGACATGTAGTCACACAATAAGATCAAACTTTGCCCATTCATGCTGAAAATAATTGACAATATACACTTATAGCACGTTTTAAACAAGCCTATACAAGAATACATTCCATATCTGAGTTAAACTAATTACCAAATAAATTTTTAGGTAGAATGCTTTTTCAGCTAAATCTGTTTTTTAATGATATCCTTGCATCTGAATATAATTACGTATAGACAGATATAATTATATATAGGTAGTTCACTTAATTGTGGAAAAGAACACTATTTAAATAAATAATGATCTTCAGTGAGTAGTTCTGATCTTGTTATTTGGAAGTTCTTATTAACTCTTTGTTATCCTTGAACCTCATTTCTTATGTTTTCCCTATTCATTTCCAAGTTTTAATAACTCCCGTTCAAAGGTACAAATTCAAGCTGGTTTGCTTATGCTCAGAGCTAGGAATATTCTCAATATTTATATTTGGGATAGTTCCCTTAGGTTTTAATGCAAATATTGTTACTGCTTCTGAAAAGGATTTCATCTCAAATCATTTAAAACTCCTTTTTATAGCACTAAATAAGATCGGTATTCTGTTCAGAAAAAAATAGTTTTTTTACTATTTGAAATAAATGAATGACGTGAGAAGAAATTCTCAAAGAATAAAGTTGTCTAATAACCAGCCTAAGATAAAGGTAAAGGTTCCCTTTGCACATAGGTGCTAGTCATTCCCAACTCTAGGGGATGGTGCTCATCTCCGTTTCAAAGCCGAAGAACTAGCGCTGTCCGAAGATGTCTCCGTGGTCATGTGGCTGGCATGACTAAGCCAGAAGTCGGTTTCTGCTGGTTCTCCCTGGATCAGATGAACTAATAGTGGTGGCGGCGGGGGCTCCATCCACCCACCTGGCCACTTCTGTGCATGCGCAGAAGCTTCACGTGAGTGCACAAGCACGTAAACACGCATGAGCGAACTGGTAGTAAAATAAATTGAAACCTACCACTGGACTAAATGCCGAAGGCACACAGAACACTGTTATCTTCCCACTAAAGGTGATCCCTATTTTTCTACTTGCATTTTTACATACTTTTGAATTGCTAGGCTGACAGAAGCTGGGACAAGTAACGGGAGCTCACTCCATTATGTGGCGCTAGGGATTTGAACTGCTGAACTTTCTGATCGATAAGCTCAGTGTCTTAGCCACTGAGCAACCATGTCCTTCCAATAACCAGCCTATCTAATTATCAAGACCAATCAACTTTAGTCAGAATGTCTAGCAGAGAGGGATGATAGTGAATTATAAATCATCAACATCTGGAGAGTTCCAGGTTGCCCATCTTGTTCTTTAAAAATGCAAATAGGAAGGAATAATAGAAAAGCAGACAGGAAACCCCAAACACCAAGTCTACCAATGTGGAGTCAGGATCTTTTTAAAGTAATTCACATTATCTCTGAAATAACATCTCCAACCTATCCCAGAAGGAAATTTACCTCATTGTTTTTTGGAACATCTCTTTTTGGGATTAAAAGATTATACTGCCCAATAGTGCCAGCATTAGTTACACTGCTTTCTCTTAAGGATTAGCCAATGCCAACAAAGCTGCCTTTGCTATCTGAACATGCATTAGTTTATGAATCTTTTTAAAGATGTTGACCTTACTTTAACCCCAAGTTCTCATATACAAAATGATAATCCTTGGTTATATTTGTGGGATATCTCTGAATGTCATTTGGTCAGCCAACAGTTGACCTCCTCCTCCCCAAAATTAGGCAAGGTAGGCAATGATTGAATCACATTAATCCTCCTTTAGTTATGGCTTGTGCTGGATATTGAGGCAGGAACCCTGACTGGTTCAGTTACAACCTTATCTCTGGAAGACCTTCCAACTTGGAAAGGACTTTTAGAAATCAGCCTCATCCATTGTTTTGCTCAGGTAGCATTTAAGGAAGGGAACTGAGAGCACAGCGACTGGAGGCAGAGGCACAAAGCTAAATAATGCTCCCCTTTCAACAACATCATTAGCAAAACAGCAGCAATTTCAAGGTGGATGAATCATCTTAGTTGTCTCCAATCTGACAAAAGCTAGCGAACAAAAGACATGTTCAGCTAAAAGCTCTGCCCAAACTTGTTGATGGGTAAATAAATAATTGTTAGATACCTCTCCATAAAATGCAAACTCATTTTGGGAAGTGCTGCTGAAAATGAAAGACATTTCCACTGGGAAAACTTAGCTAAGAAGAATTAATTTTACTGAGGATTCTGTTGATCAGTTTTTCCACAGCTTCTTTAAGGAGGAGAGTTTGAGTCATTCAAAGATGCTTATGGCACACTCAAGAAACCACGAATGTTCAATAGTAATGTTCAAAATACAAACTGTAACACATACAAATAAATGCTGTTAAAATATTACTTATGAGCCTGTATTACAGGAACATTATATTACTTTCAATTCAATGTCTGCAGTCCTCAACTTCAAATCAAAATAGCCAGGTTCCTGGTATTTCTCACCCTTGCTACTCTTAAGAGGTAGATTATTATCAAGATCAGAAGGGCATTAAGTGCCCACTTCTCTTTTAGACATTTTACAGCATATTGTTTGTGAACGCTGTTATTAACAAAACATCTAAGTTATCTATTTTGTATCACAAAGCAGTTTGGAATGTTTATGAATAAAGTAGCCCAGAATGACATAAAAGGAAGTCAAATCAATTGGATCATTCATAAACAGCTGCAAAAGATGATATATATTTTAACAGTGTAACAGTTGGTTGATTAAAAGCAAATAAAGTCCCATAGCAGAGATATTTATGGATTTGATTTTCATATTAACTGCTGTCTTCTGGAAACTATTTAGCAATCATTAGAAAAGCCATTGGGAAAGTTTAATTACTTATTTTTGAGACCACCATGTGAATAACATTTAATTAGCATCTTCAGTAAAGGTTTATCATGCAAAATTATCTCTTGCCTCCAGATAAATTCCTACCTGTCCTGATCTTTGGTCTTGTGAAGAGAGGCTTGTAAAGCTTGTGTGGCTGAAATATAGATTTTCCGTAACTTGTCTATTGCCTTAAAAGTGCTAACCTCCTGTTAGGTTGGGGGTCAGTTGTGAAAGTTGAGAAAGAAGACAATGAACCATGCAAGGTTGCTTGCTTGCTTGCTTGTTTTCTTTCTTTCTTTCTTTCTTTCTTTCTTTCTTTCTTTCTTTCTTTCTTTCTTTCTTTCTTTCTTTCTTTCTTTCTCTTTCTTTCTTTCTTTCTTTCTTTCTTTCTTTCTTTCTTTCTTTCTTTTTTGAGAAATCAGAAAGAGTGAGATTAATTCCAGACTGGAAGGAAGGAACCAAGGAAAGGCCCAGTGAATGCAAGAAAATGAAGGGAGGATCTTAGTAGAAGGATAATGATTTAAAAGTTTAAAACTCATGATACCTTTGTAGCTGATAAAGAGTGCATCCTATAAACGTGTGAAAGAACTCCACATATAAAATATGTTCCTTATCGCTCCTGCTTTATGATCTTCTCATCTGTCTATTGATGTTCACTCCCAAAGTGTGTAAGAGTGACAGACCAAGTTCATAGGAGCAAGAATTCCATGCAAGGAGTAACAAGAAAGGGTTGGTGGAGCAAGGAAAGCTTCGTGGAGCAGTTAAGCTATAGTCCCACACTTTGGTAAAGGGCCTTCGTGTGTCACCATCATGATCTCATACAGTAGTAGCCAGGTTTATGCACATTTATCTGCTATTCGTGTTCCCCAGTAAAATGATGGCATATTTTTCTATCCACACTTGTTTATATAGATTTTCATCTGTTTTGGGCAAGGAGAAAACTAAAATCTGTATTTTTTTCAGCGTAACAGATATTATTTTTGCTCTTGGTTTATAGCATTTTGACTCTGACTGATTAAGCAAGGCACTCACATGATCATGTTAGAATTTATCAGCTTGAATCTCAACCATAATTCTACCAAGTCACAAATTGCTCTAAGGAACACTTTGGTTAACCACAGATTGTTCAAAAAGGCGCAGTTGGCTGGGTTCACACATAGCACTAAGCCATAAACTATGGCTTACAAAACATAATTATGCTCAAAGCAAGCAAACTATATTCTGGTTTAGTACAAGATGTAAAACTAGTCATAGTAACTGGTTGCTTAAGTTGATGATGTTTAGGGGATCTTACAAATGTTAGGTATTTTTATCCTACTTGTTCCTTTATTATCAATAATCTGCACTAATTCAAAAATGAGGCAAATATCCTACATTGGATATTATTAGATTTCTGGAACCGATTCTCTATATCAGTAGTAGGAATTTTAAGAGACATCTCTGTAGAGTGTGTGTGCGTGTGTGTGCATATGTATTCATTCATTCATTCATTCATTCTTTCCCCCCTCCCTTTATTATTTTGCTAAATAACTCAATATACCCAAATACTCTTTCCTCCTCCTAACTGGTATTTAATCCATTGTGTTAAGTGTGTGTGTGTGTGTGTGTGTGTGTGTGTGTGAGAGAGAGAGAGAGAGAGAGAGAGAGGGAGGGAGGGAGGGAGGGAGGGAGGGAGGGAGGGAGTCAATTTAATTATTGCATGAATTTCATTTTTATCTGTTTTCCTAAAAAATAATCTGGCAAGACAAGTACAATAATGTTATTAAATATTATAATTAAAGGTAAAAAAAGAATACACAATGAAAAGATAGAAGGTTAAAAAAGAATGACTAGAAGGTGCAGGAAAAAATAAAAGGGAAAGAAAAAATAAGAATATAGTACAGAAATAAAGAAATATATACAGAAGTGACTTTGCATCTTCATCACAAGTACAAACCACTTTAGTAACTTATTGTTTTCTCTTAAAATATAAGAAATGAGCTTCCCTTATCCTATCATTTATCTATTTACAAAATCCACAAAGTGTCATTGTTTCACTCCTGATATCAGCAAAAATCCAATAAGGGTTTCCAACTTTAAAAGCTTTTGTTATAAATCCAGTTTAGGAAAATTATCTTGGTTTTCTGTTTTCATATCCCTTTTAATAAGTAAGGCATTATTAAGAAGGGTTTTTTTTTGTATGTCCAATACAACATCTTTTTCCATGTCATTCTCATAAAACACACACAACTCAGACTCACTCTTGTCAGGGAAAACTTTGTCCTATGCCATATAGTCTTTTAGACACTGTCTACCTGCAAAGTGGGCAGTATTAAAATTAACTTCTGAATCTACCTTTCAAAAATATCATTCAGTATATCCAAGAGTGGTGTTTTTTGCTTCAATCCAAACTCTTAGTTCAAATTTATCTGACCCTGTTTGTAACTTTTTAAAATCAAAAGGGTTTTTTTTGCCGTTCACTAAAAAAAAAAGTTCTTAAACTTGTAGTTAAAACTTCTTGCACTAAAGATTGAAGGAAATTCACCTGCTGTTTTTAAACTTGCCAAGCCAAAGATTTTGCATAATAGTTTCTGAAATTTATTAGAAAAGTATGTATGTAAATTTAGTGTCTTTTCAAAGGCATTGACCACTGTTTAGCAAAATGGATATTCCCTCATCTCCAGACCCAGAGCATTAAACCCACCAGAGACTACTATTTTGCAATATCCTCATCTGCAGAAGCAACTGTCTGGAGTTCTTTTGGGCAAAGCACAAATCCTTTCCTTATTCAGAGAAGAATTATGAAAAGCTGGCCTACATGCCAGCTTTTATTTGCTGGTTCTGCTTTTCATGAAGTTGTCTTCAGTCTGCCCCAGAAGTCCCAACTGGTAAATACATTGCTATTAGACTATAAAGATAAACAACAACAAAATGCTATAGATTCAAATGTATTTGACTCTTCTTTATCAAGGGAGAAAAAAAAGGTGGAGCGTAAGCCAACTCCCCACAGCTCAACATGGCCAACTCACCACAGCCAACGCACCACAGCCAATTCGCCATGGCCCACTTGCCACAGGACAACCTGCTGCAGGATAAAAGTTCCATAATATTGAAAAAATGGTAAAATAGAATCCTTAAAGAAAGGATGAAAAGGAGGGACAAAATGAAATGTGAATGACAAAAGTTAAAGTAGTTTTTAAAAATTATTTTAAATAATTAAGTAAAATTGTTGAATTGCCCTGCAGTGAGTTTTCACATGGCAAATTGGCCACGGCAAATTGTCCCATGGTGAGTTGGCCATGATGAATGCTCAGCGTTGAGTTGAGTTGTTCAAGACAAATTGACTGTGGCAAGTTGTCCCATTCCGAGAAAGATAAATAAAAAGTAGGAGGAGGAAGGATTAGGATGCCCATTAGTTTTATTAAATGTGATTTGCCATTATTTAAATAGTACCCTGTAGCCTATATTATATTATAAAATAATTATGGGCTTGGACCTACTTGTTCTGATTTTGACACATTTCCTTTGATATAATAGGAGTAATTATTATTATTATTATTATTATTATTATTATTATTAGTAGTAGTAGTAGTAGTAGTAATAGTAGTAGTAGTAGTAGTAGTAGTAGTATTAGTATTATTCATCATTCCCTTTTCTTTATGAGAAGTTTCATTTGATTAATTCCTACTGCATTAGAAGTACATTTTTTTCATTACAAATTTAAATCAATTTTTTTTTCAGCTGCTCATTTGTGTTTTGTTTATCATTGATTTTAATAGAAAAGCCCACTTGTCTTCAAATGCCTGTTGGGTTAACAACATGGCATCATTTCAGAATTCCTAATTTTCATTGATGCATCAGATTTGCCAGATGACCTAAGAACAGCACCACCATTGCTCATTTCATAAGCTGTCTTGGAAAATTATTCTCTTTGTAAACCATACCTGCTGTTCCAGGAGGTTTGTAATAGAATTAAATGAAGAATGAATAGGATTTCATTTAGCACTGACGTGATTGAATTCAATCAGTTCCACAGGAATGAAATGAATGAGTTTATGTTTAATTTTGCATTCATTAACAAAAAATAGAAGAGACATACACTGTACCAGTTACAGCTGGGCATTTAAAAATACCCTTTCCATTCTTGAAAACAGTCTAGGGATTTTTCATGAATTTAAGTCTTCTTGTGGAAACCTTGATTGCAGTAAGCAGTTGTTTCTCCAGAATTAGCTGTAGTGTCAACATTTCACAAGAATAGAAGCTAGACTGGGCTTTTGTAGCTACTTCAATCCTTTGAAAAACATCCATATGTTTTTATTGATTTAAGAGATGCAACACGGTTGGATCAAAGCTCATAGAGTCTCCAAATGATTACCCAGCCCATCAACATCTAGGTTGGCATGAACTTGCTACAGCTTGCTAGGGCTGATAAGTATTCATTACACATTACACAATGTAGGTTGGGATGTAATGAACCAAGTTCATTACTAATGCTCATTGTTTACACATACACACATAGGGTTTGCCCTAAGTAAATGTGTTTATTTATTTTATATATTTAATTGTTTTTTATACCGCCCTACTCCCGAAGTACTCAGGGCAGTGTACAGCCAAAATAAAACACAGATATATAAAAGTTAAAAACAATTTAAAAACATATTAAATAATTTGGCCCATGATAAGATCAAAAACCAACAAACCCAATTAAAATTAATAAATAATAAAATTTGTATTTACGCCTGCCCGGCTTGTTGAAAAAAGTTTTATCACAGGTCCAGGAGAAGTCAGCTCCATTTCAAACTCCAATCATGGCAGAGCCAGCTTCATTTCACAAATATGATCACGACAATGACATAGGTTGAGTTGAAACACAAGCCTCATGTCTGGCCAGAAAGAATACTTATTATTTGCCTCTGTCCCTACAATTCAAGGAGAGGTGGCATTTTCTGTCCAGGAGAGTTGCCTTCTGGGAATTCTTGTACTAGAATGTGAAGAATCTGGGGAGAAGAATGAATTCAGCTGTAATCAATATACACCATAATAATGCTAAGTAATCATTCAATTTTTTTTAGTTGTTGTGATTTGAAGATTTGAAGTCCCTACTTTATTTATTTTTTCTTTCTTTATCATAGTCTTACTTTTTTGTTGCTCCGCCCCATCCTTCCTGCACTTATGCACATCTTGTATCAGTCCTCCCAGGAGCCACTGTTGCTCCTCCGCACCCATGTTACCTTCATGCTTGCCGCCCCGAGTCCCTTTGTGGTGAGATGGGTGCGGGTTACAAATGTGAATAATAATAATAATAATAATGCTCATAACCTGGGACTCCCAGTGCTTCCCAAGTAATGGCTTGTTCATCTTGGCATTATGATAGCCAATGGGTTTGCCAGGATTGTTGTTGCTAAGCAATGCAGTCACATGATATCTCACTTCATTGATGGCAATTCTGGCCCCCATAGTAACCCAAGGACTACCCGTGTAGCATTTTTTGACTCAAGAAGCTTGATTTCTGAAATTTCTATCTGAACGAGTCAGATGGTTGAATAAACAGCAGAAATGTACCATAGTACTCAAATGTGAATTCCAAAGCATCTTTTCTGCATCCTTTTGAAAGTATATTCATCAATAATAGTTCCTTTCTTTGGCATATGGGAGCTTAGCAGACTTCTTATGGGGCAAAGAACAATATAACAATGGCCTTTAGGCTTATTTGCACAGCTCCATTGTGCTTTACAGCACTATCTGGCTGGTTTACAATATTTTTTTTTGAAAAAGTATTTTATTGGTTTTCAAAATTTTTACAAGGGAAAAAGATATAGGGTACAGGTAACATTTTGATAGCTTCCCTGCCATTGGTGGCGGCTTTCCCAAAATTTCATAAGTTTACAATTTTAAAGGTAAAGGATAAACATATAAAAAGATTACATTGTATAGTCTATATATTCAATCATCTTTTTTTTTGCCATTTTATCTTGTATCAACAATTACAATAGTATTTCAAATAAACTCATTTTTGCGATCTGAGTCTTTTTGCAATTGACTCCTCTTCCCTGTCCCCGGGCGGGGCCATCGCTCCCTCCGTTCCCCCGTCTTCACCTCCCAGCTGGGAGGAATGTTTTTTAATAAAAGCCTCTGCCTCGCTTAGTGTTTTGATTTTTAATCTGCCTCCCTCCCAGAATATCAACTTTCCCTCTGGTAATAACCACTTGAACCATATTCCCTGTTTATATAATTTCTTGGACAAGAAAGAATACGTCCTCCTTATTTCTCTAATCTTTTTCAGAATCTGTTTCAAGATAATTACTTCTTTATCCTGGTACTTTAGAATTCCATCCTGTTGAGCCCTCAATATCTCATGTTTATGTTTATTAGATTTATACCCTGCACCTTCATCCCTTGTGGATCTCCTAAGAAATTTAACATGAACTTCTCTTGGTACATTATTTATCCTAGCATAAGTTGAATTAATTCTATAGACCAGGTCCATATCCCACCAGAGTTGATCTTTCTCTCTTTTAAGGTATTCTGCTAATATTGTACTCATAAGGTCTTTAAGATCTTTGTTTTCTGACTCTGGTATATTCTGGAACCTGAGAAAAAAAGACATTCTTTCAAATTCAATTTTGGTCATGTTTGCTCCGAATTCTGAACCCTCCCTCTGAGCCTCCTGCACCTCTTCCCCTATCTCAGCCGCCTCCTTCTCTAGCTTTTCAATTTTTTGTTTATTTTCCATTGTATTTCATTGCATTTCCCTAAGCTCTAATGTTAATTCTGACATCTCTTTCCTCATTTCATTAATATTTTCATTCATGCTATTCCTATTTTTCATTATTTCCCGAAACATTTCTACAACCAACGGATCCTTTGAGCCGTCTCCAGCAGTTTCTTTCTGTAAAAATGTAGAAATCTTTGACTGTGTAGTTGGGCTGGAGATGGTAGAGGATGGAGCAGAAGCTGACTTTCCCATTGGAGGCTTTCTAAAAGCCATTGTGTCACTCTCAGTTTCTTAGCTGACAAACAAATGGCGCCGGAGAAACAGACAACCGAAACAGTCCGAGGTATCAGAGAGTCCTGGTGGGAGTTCAGTCTTAAGAGTCTTAAGAATTCATTTTTTTTAAAAAAAGGAAACCTTACAGTCCACAATCAGGAGTCCACGTATTGGGAGAGACTTGAGAGCCTCTGGTAGGAATGTCTGAAGCGAAGAGTTTATAATCCTTCTTTGGTAATTAAGGAGGGAAAAGCTTCAGCACTGTAGAGGAGTTATAAGCGGAGAACAAAGAGAAGCCATCTTGCCCCGTCCCCTGACAGGAAGAAAAGTAAAAGTTCCAATCACTTTCTTTTTAGAAGAGCTCCGTAAGAAACAGTTGCAAATGCGATACGATACAATTCTTTCACATAGTTTGTTCAAATAGCAAGTTAATCCTTCCTCTCTCCATTTGAATGGAGAGGAATCGGTTAACTGCCACTCCATCCGAGGGGGGATTGAGAACTCCCCCCTCCAATCTGCATTCCAAGTTGATTGAACTAGTACTTACAATGATTTATCGCTTATCCTTTATCTGCAATTCAAGAGATTAGGGAGAGTCTTTCACCGCCGGCGTTTCTGCTACTCTTCTTATTCTGCATAGCTTCCGAGTTCTATCCGGTGAAAAGGCGAAGTCCGCCCCCCCCCTTTTTGCTCTCCATCTCCTAGAACGAGGCTGGGGGGGTCCCCCCGACCACTGCCAGGCTGAGGCTCCCAGCGAGCCGCTCCTATGGCAGAAGGCCCCCCCAAGGCGTTCTGTGCTTCTGAAGAAGCCCACCAGTACAGCAAGTGGCGGACGAAACACAAAGTCCGTCCGTCACCTTCAAAAACCGGAAGCGATCTCTGGTGGTTTACAATATTGAAGCATTACTTGCATACTGTCCCAACAATCTGGCTCCTCATTTTATTGACCTCAGAAAAATGGGAAGCTAAGTCACCCTTGAGCCCCATCAGGATCAAACTCTAGGTTGTGGGGAGAGTTTGCCTGCAATACTGTACTTTAACCACTGTGTAATTTAAATTTATCCAAGAGTTATGTGCTAATATAAACATACTAATCTTGAAGCTAAAATGCTCTTTGTACAATGTCTCAATTGAATAATAATTACTAAGGTACTGCTGGGAGGTTCTTTTTAAAAAATTGAATAGATAACAAATTGAATTGCAGATAAACTAGATAGTTTCATGCACCATATGTGAAGTTAGTTCAATACTGTATTATGAGCAGTGTCTTGTTTTTCATGGCATAAATTTCAAATATCCAATCCTGCTCTTGAAGGTCTGCTATGAAAAATAATAAACTGTTTTCTTCTTGATTGAAGAAATGGCCGCTAATTCTGTATCTGTTTCTCAGAGTAGAGATCACATAGGCTAAAAAGTTCCAAAGTTTCATATAAACAGCTTTGTATAATATCCATCCAAGTTGGATAAGGATTGGGGAAATAGTTATAAAGCTATTTGTATATTTGCCACAATTGCTTACGAAGAGCGGGTAGAATGAAATCTCCAGCAAGCAGGAATTGGTAGCTTTGTCTTTTTTGGTGTAATTGCTGGGGGGGGGGAGGGGTTGTAACGTTTGGGATATTTGTATTATGGGCCTCGTTTGCTAACGCAAGTGAAAGGGAAAAAAGAATTGGAAACTAAGTGTAGCAGCTGAGAAATGCAGGCAAATGGTTTATGGCATTCAGAATAAAATGTACTCAGTATCTCAGAAAATAAATTACATTTCAGGAGAAAGAACAAATCTTATGCACACATAAGCTAGCTAATTCTGCCAGCATTTATATCACAGTTAATTTCCTTCTTAGCATGGCAAAGTTCTAAATGTGTAAGCGCTTAGAAATGTTTTTTTCCCCCATAGTTCTGTTTTGGCATTTCTTTCTCCAAATTATATGAGAATGGAAATCTCTCTCTCTCTCTCCCTTTCCCTCTCCCTCTCTCTCTCTCTCCTCCCTCCCTCCCTTTCCCTCTCCTCTTTCAACTCAACATTTCTCTGTTGTTTGTTTTACTGCTTTTAACCTAGCCTCCTTTTTACATTTACCATTTAAAAATCAAAATAGGAAACCCCTCCCTATGGCAAAGCCTCTGATAACATGAAAGTGTTTTATACTGAACATTTGATTAAGAGAAAATGGGGTTTGATGTTTTACAAGTTGACTGGAAGGCAGGGAGAAATTAAAATACAGGAGGAATATTGAATGAATGAAAAACAGACTTATTTTTGGAAGGTGCCCGAAAGCATTGTTTCATCTGTAGTAATCACTCAGCACCATGTAGGGAAGTTACATACCTAGTGTACATGTGCTCCTGGAGAATAGACTTAGCTTTTTTTTCCCCCTTCAGCAGTTTAAGTGACAAAAATCCTTCTAATTTCTGTAGCTCATTCACTTTCTTCTAAGGGAATAGCTGCATTTTAATAGTCATTTATCTTTCTAATGCTGGTACTCGTGGGGCATAGGGTGAAATGTTCTTAGCTAATAGGAGCATGTGGAGCAAGGGATATATATTCATCAATTTAAAAAAATGCCTGGAACATCTGAACTGGGTCTATATAAGAAGAGGAAAGTTATCATAGGCCCCTGATGGTGGCACACAGAGCCCTCTCTGTGGGCACATGAGCCAATGCCCCAGCTCAGCTCCACCAGACATGCAAGCACTCCTCTCTCTGGCCAGCTGCTTTTCGGGTCTCTGCCATAGATGCACAGGGGGTGGGGCGCATGCAAAAGATGCGCACCCATGCAGGGGGATGCACATGCGGGGGTCTCACACACACATGCATGGGGCAGGGGACATAGGGGACACGGAAGGTCTCGCATGCATTCATGCATGCATGGGGTTTACGTGTGCATGCGCATGAGGGCGGGGGGGGGTGTCATTCAAACATTTTATTATGGGTGCGCGTGCATGAGCACACTTTTGGCACGCAGTGATAAAAAGGTTAGCCATCACTTTCATAGGCTTTATTTTCTTTACTTTCTAAGAAAATATGTAATGTGGAACTTAAAAAAAAAACCTTGTCTGCAGTCTAAGTCCTGGTGACTTCACAAAGTTATCCACGTAGTTTTCTTAGCGAGTATATGGAAATGGGTGTCACTGCTGCCTCTTGAACTGATTTTAGACTAACCTACAACAGTGGTCATCTCCCATTCAAGTAGTAACTTGGTCTGATCCTGCTTATCTTTTCGAGGTTAGCCATTGGGCTTAGTATATTCTGCAAGTGCTTATAAATATTACATATAGGACTCCTTGAGTTACAACTGTAATTGAGCTCCACAATTATGGTCACGAGTTGTGACAGTCATAAAGGAAGTCATCTCATCACAGACTCAATTTTACAAAAAAAATTTGCACAGGATGTTAAGCAAACATGGCAATGTTCAGCAAATATCTGCTATGGGTGGGCTTTGCCGGAAGTCAGAAGTCATAAAATGAGGACCATCTGATATATACTGTATCCCAAAATGGTGAACACACATTCATACAAACATCCGATTGCACTGGAGCAGTTGAGCATGAAAAGCTCTCATTTGGTTAGGAAAAATATTTCCATTTTCTCCAGCTGATGCCATTTAGGTATGCAAGTCCTATTATTCTCAGGAACATAGCCACCCCAGCTGTGTGGGTTTGAAATTTTGGAGTCAACAAATCTGCAAGGCAACAGGTTGGGAGAAGTTGGCTTAACTTTGACAGCATGGCTGAAAGTAGCTCCTGGAAGAGGAATTCTTTGGCATTTTCCAGCTGCTAGTTCTCATACAACTTGATGAATTGCTTTAGAAAGGAGAAGAGTATTTTAGACAAATTCCTGTGGGCAGAATGTGGTCTACTTGCACCTATTTAGTTAAGAAGTGGTCAAAGGGTGTGTCTTGGATGATATAATTATCTCTCCAGCAGTCTAAAGCCTTTCTGACTTCCTAGGCTTCAATTATATCCCAGGGAAAGACCTCATGAGGAAACTCTTCTCATGGGCCTTTTTCTCAGTAGTGGGGCTGAGCCTCTCGTGGCTATGGAAGAGGCTGCCCATGAGAAATTGTTGAAGAATATATTCAGGCAATGGAAAATTTCAGAGAAATCACCCATCCAATTCACAATTCTGGCATGGCAGAAGAACTGAAAAGAATCAACCAAACCTCAGCCAGCACTAGACAATTTGAGGTCGTAGAATGGAACTTGTTTCTTCCTTTTCACTCTAGATAGCCACTTCTGTCGTTTCTTCTGCCAGAATGATCCCACTCTTCCTTTTTTCCTTCTTCTCTTCCCAGTAGGTAAAACATTTTCTCTATCATTTTCTCCATCTTCTTTCTCCCAACCCAGTTGGTAAAAAGGAGCACCTGGTTTCTGATATTCACTACAATCATTACTTTGTTTTTTGATTTTTGCTTTAACTCATGGGTGTCAAACTCATGTCGGCCTGTTGACATCACATCATGTTTCCCCTTCAGGGAGCTGGGGTGGGTGTGGCCTGTGCATGACACACCCGGTCCACGGGCCACCAATTTGGCACCCCTGCGAACTGAACAATGGAATGATGACCAGATGTCAGGCAGCTATGCTTCCATATAAAATATTCATTTGTGCTGAAACTGTTGGGAAGAATGGAGAACGCAGAGAATATTTGTCACTAGGAAGTTACCATAATAAAAAGAAGAAGCCAGCAAAAGCAATAATAACAAATGTTAGAAGATGGTGAAGAGGCAAAGTTTAGGTTTTTTTGAAAAGGCTGACTCTTAATGCTTAACGCAGATTGGCCAGCCTAACACCATCTTGCACACATCTTTAGGTTAAATCTGCATTGGTGCAGTGAAAGAGCGCACTAGCATTGCAGCTTATCCTAATGTTTTAAATAAGACCAATGTATTTTGCTCAGACATTGATTAACACGTACCATACTGCTAAATAATCACCAAGTCCAGGAATGGACTCTCGGGATATTATCTGTGCAATGGGAGCTTGTGGAATGTTTGGCCATTGATGAGCTATGATGGTGGTGGCTAACCTTTTCATCCAGACACAACAAAAACCTTCCAGCTAACCAAGCAATGGAAAAGCAAGCTGGACAAATTGTGGAAGCTATCTCCCTTTGAAATATGCCAGGCAGGTTAGTGAAATAGTTTTCTGACATAATGGAGTAGGCATCTCTTCTCAACTTCTCGGATCTGTTCTAACTTACTTTACCCTGATTCTGCGAGAACAGTGCTATACTAAAGTCTGGATGCCCTGGGAGTACAGGATTTTGAATCCTGCTATTTATCTGAATGAGGTATGATTGATGGCAGATTCTGTTAAGTGAGTCCAATTAAATTCTGGCATTCTGTTTTGAATACCGATGTAATACATTAGTGTTACAATACAGCCTCCATATTGTCATCTTCATAGATGTGCTAAGACTCAATGTCCTTCCAGATTTTCAGCCTTCGACCTGAGCACGTAATAAAGCTTGATTCCCAAGTATTTTAGCTGCTCCAGACAAGAATATCAGCATTCTGCTCAGCCAATTGGAACAAAAGATCGTGTGTGTGGCTAACTCTGTAGCCAATGCTTGGTCCAGATGTTCTACCTAAATAATATATTGATGTGAGCAGACAACCAGGAGGAAAAAAGGTTCCTAGTCTGTGGTCAAACTCAAAATGACTTTTTGGTGTCCGCAGCTGGAAGCCTGCCTTGGACAATAAAAAGAAGCAGAAGAACCTTTTTTTTAAAAGATTTTTTTTATTTTAATTAAACAAATAACACAAAAAAAGAATCATCTTTCATTACATCTTATAGAAAGTGTGTCAACTGGTTACAATTAACTTTGGTGCATCTCTTCCACAGTCATTACTTACAATTCATATTAAATTATGTTTAAAATCAAAAATCTTTATATCTCTTACTATCAACATACCGCAATTCTCATTTGACTATACTTGTTTTAACGTCCTTTTGCCTAAAATAATTCATAATTGAAAACACGACCACACAATGGCATTTCATTAGTTATTTAAAAAATCATCCAATAACATTACACCTTTATAACATGTTCTAAGTAAGAATTAATTAACAAAATTTCTAAGCCTTTTTTCCAAATCACAGTTTACAATTTGTATCCAATTCCTTTTGCTAAATCAGTACATATATATATTATTAAACTATATTCATTGTCATTTCATTATTATTGTTATAATTATTTAACAGAAAATAATTTAATATTTATAGCCAACTTCCTCTCATCAAACTAACACATTTTTGTATCTTGTTGCCATTATCAATTATTTATTTAACATAGTGATCTAAAAAATTACTAAATTACTACTTATTAATTACAAAAATTTACTAATTTTTTGTTATCAACTTTCATATATCAATCTGTATCCTTCCAATAGCAGTAGTGTATGTGTGTGGCTAAATCTGCTGCTGTGAACTAGAGGTGGAGCTCTCACCTCCCAATCAGCAGGTTGTGAGTTCAATCCTAGGTAGAGGCAGATATAGGGCCTCCTGCTTGGGCACGGGGTTGGACTAGATGACCTGCAAGATCCCTTCCAACTCTGTTAATCTGTTAAACTCTGTAGCCAATGCTTGGTCCAGATGTTCTCCCTAAATAATATATTGATGTGAGCAGACAACCAGGGAGGAAAAAGGTTCCTAGTCTGTGGTCAAACTCAAAATGACTTTTTGGTGTCCGCAGCTGGAAGCCTGCCTTGGACAATAAAAAGGAGCAGAAGAATCTTGAGGAACAAGTAGGCACTAATTGCACAAAGATGTTTACTTTTATACTTTTGTCTCTCACCGAAGCACATGTGACATTTCCTTTTGGAACTCTCCAAACTGTTTTCAGCCCAGCATAATTATAGTCCTATCATTCTACATGCAAAAGGACATGTTTATATAGATGTGCACATCTGCAGGCAAACAATCATAGAAAGAAGGTTTATGAATGAAGCAATTCACACACTTTTAACAGAACACTGGCCCATTGCTGCAGCAAGGAATACACTTCCTTGTAGTACAGAACCTCCATTTATGGAAACAGACAATTGCTGTGATATAGAATCAAAAGTTGGAATTAAGATTGCCGGGAGAAATATCAACAACCTCAGATATGCAGATGATACCACTCTAATGGCAGGAAGTGAAGAGGAACTAAAGAGCCTCTTGATGCGGGTGAAGGAGCAGAGTGAGAAAGTTGGCTTGAAACTCAACATTAAGAAAACTAAGATCATGGCATCTGGCCTTCTCAATTCCTGGCAAATAGATGGGGAAGAAATGCAGGTAGTGACAGATTTCATTTTCCTGGGCTCCAAGATCACCGCAGATAGGGACTGCAGCCAAGAAATTAAAAGACACTTGCTCCTGGGAAGGAAAGCTATGGCAAATCTAGACAGCATACTAAAAAGCAGAGACATCACCCTGCCACAAAAGTGTGTATAGTCAAGGCTACGGTTTTTCCAGTTGCAATGTATGCCTGTGAAAGTTGGACCATAAGAAAGGCTGAGTGCCAAAGAATTGAGGTCTTTGAACTATGGTGCTGGAGAAGACTCCTGTGAGTCCCTTGGACTGCAAGGCAAACAAACCGGTCAGTCCTAGAGGAGATCAACCCTAACTGCTTTTTAGAAGACCAGATCCTGAAGATGAAACTCAAATACTTTGGCCACCTTATGAGAAGAAAAGACTCACGGGAGAAGAGCCTAATCCTGGGAAAGATTGAGGGCAAAGAAGAAGGGGACAACAAAGAACGAGGTGGCTGGATGGAGTCACTGAAGCAGTAGGCGTGAGCTTAAATGGACTCCAGAGGATGGTAGAGGACAGGAAGGCCTGGAAGAATGTTGTCCACTGGGTTGCAATGGGTCGGACACGACTTTGCAACTAACAACAACAAAGCTTTATAGCCCATTCAGGTCAGGATAGATATCAATTACGTTCCAAGCAGGCAGGCTCTTGCCTCAAGGATTAGTTTACTTTGCTACATCCTGCTAAACCATAGCTTAGTTAGCAAGGAAACAGTTGGATTGCTAAGCTTCATTCATTGTTTTCAAACTGCGATAGCCTGGGCTAGTACAACATACAGAGCCAAGCGAAATCAATTATATTATAGCTTGGTGTGATGTGAAGTTTGGAGTGGTTAGAAAATCCCTGATGTAGCATTATGAGAGTTATTTAAGTGGACCAGAGCACTGTTGGAGTTTCAGGTTGAAAAGAAACTTGGTGAAGTTTTTCTCAAAGGAAGAACAGGATACTAAATCAGCAATAACTGAGAGACTGCTATCAAGGGAATTTTCAGGACAGTTTGGTCTGCTAGCTGCTCCATTTTTTTTGACACAAGTGCCTTTGAGGCAGATAATCATTCAAGGGGGATGATCATTGCACCTTTGTCTACAGTAGCTGGGGTTTCTCTGAAGAGCAGACTCTTCTCCAGCACTTATTCCAAATTACGTACCCAGGGAACAATAGGACAGGAAGAGTAAGCAGTTCAAGTTCAAAAACCCCAAAGGTGTAGATAGATAAGAAAGTGTGTTAATCATCTAGAGCAGAGGAAATGAATGAATGAACTTGCAAAGTCTTTAGTTTGGTTCAATGACCCTAATAATATTAGAATATTTTTTTAAATTTAATTTAATATTAATTTAACACTCAGAGTTGACAGCTTTTCTTTCTTTTAAGACATAACTTCCTTCCCTGACATATACACATGCAAAAGGACTATGCACATTTTCAGATTTATCTGACGTTGTTTTGACAGAAAATGATGAATGGCATAATTAGAAGCAAAATGAATCTAGCACCTTTTCTTTAAAGGTGCAGTTGCAGCAATTACTGCCAAATTACTTCTAAATTATAGCTTCCACAGCCACAATTGCAGGTGAACAATTGAGAGCAATGGTTTGCTGGAGCCCTTTTTAGTTGTCTCCATGCCCAGGGTCATCCCTCTACCCATGGATGCCCTGACTTCTAAAACTACTTCCAGGTCAGTGATCAGATCCCAACACTGGGGAACAGGGCATACCTCTTCCTCACAGCTCAGCATTGCCTCTCTCTTGTGTATGGAAGCTGATCAACTAGATGATAAAATGGATTTTAGTCCTGCTGAGATCGACACTTTTGGTAGTTGATCGCTACTTCTATTTCATACTGTTTTATCCTGGCCTTATTTGAAAATAAAGGGTGTGTGGGTAAATAGAAGCCACTAATGGTATGTATACAGTAGAGGTGGGTTTCACAGAAGTCTACCACCAGTTTGCCGTGTGCGCGCACTCACTTGGTGAGCACATGTACCTTCTGCGCATGTGCTTTGCTCATGCATGCTGTTGCACACATGTGCATGGCTTCGAAAACATGGCTAAATAGGTTGGCATAGGTTGGCGGGTGGGTGGCCCCATGGGCCCATCCACAGGTCGTCACTACGAGTTTGCCTGAACTGGTCCAAACCAGCTGAATACACCTATAAATGCCTACCAGCATCAACAGCTTTTTTCTCCTTGCAGCTGGCCTTTTAATTAATAGTTTCCTCCTAGAGTTTCCCCCCCTTCTTTTAAAATAAGTGGTCTCCTCTTCTTAGGTACTGTTCCTTTAATGATGGTTTTCGTCTTATTAATTTGCAGAGCCATAGCATGCCTGGATTGCAAAGGTAAGGATTAATTGCTATTTCCCTTTTTGTCTCCAACACAACTGCCTATTAATTTATTTTATTTTATTTATTTTATTTTTATTTTTAAAAATGCTTTGCCACATGGCCCTTCAGCTCTCATTTCCATTAAAAAAAATCTGAATGATCCATTGCTCTGGCTACAAAGAGAAAACAAACTGTGTATGAGCAAGGAGCTGCCACTTCATCAGTCAACCTTTCCAAATGAGGTCAGAGTGAAAAAAATACTGTGCAGCTGAAACTGTCCTTTGACTTCACAGAGAATGTCAGATGAGAAAAAGTCTTGGTCATTTCCTCCTTTTCCACCTCTGCTTTGTATACAGTGAGATACCAGAGAGCTTGATGTTTGCCTTCATCTTGATATCTGATCATCAAAGAGAAGGACAAGGATAAATAAAGCAAAGCCAGCCTTTGGACAATACTTCTATCCATGGAAGCCAAGAAAAAGCTAAACAGACTCCTTCTGTCACAGTGAAAGAGGTTATTGGTTTCCTTCTTTTCTGTCATTCAGTGGGTGGAAAGCAGTTGGCCACTCTTGGATTGTCTGAATGGAAACCGAGACAAAACATTCAGCTCAATTTCTCATTGTTAGTTTTCTTGGAATCATTTTTCATCCATTAAGGAATGAGGCAATGAAGAAGGTTGCAGAGGGATGAGGGGACAGGTGTCAAACAAACCAATGCTTCAACCCATGTGTAAGGAAGCCTTTGTGTGTACATAAAGGCTCCCCAGAACTGATTTTGCATTGTGTAGATGAATGTTCAGTTCTTTGCTGATATCACAGTACTACTTGCTCAGACTGATCAGTGTTCTTGAGTGGTTGGCCCAGAGATGGTACTCAGTAGGTTCCAACTGGTTCTGGAGAAATGATAGCAGATATTTTGAGTAGTTCTGATAAACGGTAAATACCACCTCTGATTGGCCCTGTCCCAGTGGTGAAACTCAATTTTTTTTACTACCTGTTCTGTGGGCGTGGCTTGGTGGGCATGGCAAGGGATGGATACTGCAAAATCTCCATTATCACCCCATTCCAGGGAAAGGATACTGCAAAAATTCTCATTCCATCCCCAGCCCTAGATATTGCAAAATCTCGATTCCCACCCCACTCTGGAGCCAGCCAGAGGTGGTATTTGCCGGTTATTCGAACTACTCAAAATTTCTGCTACTTGTTCTCCAGAACCTTTCAGAACCTGCTGAATTTCACCCCTGCCCCCATCTATATTCTGCCTTCCAAGTCCCATCTGATTGGGAGGAAATGGGGATTTTGTAGTATCTTTCCCAAGCCACGCCCACCAAGCCATGCCATGCCCACCAAACCACACCCACAGAACTGTCAGTAAAAAAAATTTGAATCCCCCACTGGGTTGGGCTCTACATATACAATTATGGGCAGATATATGCATAGCAAAGGCTGCCCATGGCTCATTTTTTTCATCTAGACATGCATATCAACTTTAAAGTATAATAATCTGCTTTGAATTGCACATAATTCTATCCTAGTTTAAAGGGTTAAAAAAACCCAGCCTCAGTAGAATTTCTCTTATGTAGTCTTAAAAATGCATCCTATTATTTAGTCAATATATTCTGTTCTCTCTACTATAGAGCTGCTATGTTTGCAGACCATCTTCCTGGTGGAGAAATGTTCTATTCTACCCCAGCAGCCTTTTTATCTCCTATCCTCTCTGGTTTCACAAGGGTATGATATTTCATAAGCACCTGGTGATTCATTTAAAATAAGGAACCGGGTGCTTTTTACAGGCTAACATTCTTAAAAGTTTGGCATTCAGATACAAAACAGATGTTTAGTGTGCATCTCGGAGAGGGCAGGCTGTCTTTCCAGGAAATCTTATTGGCACGATTCCGCACATTCAATATTTTTTATGTAAAATGGCAGAGAATTTTTTTTAAACAAACCCAGTAGCATGTAAGTTTGCCTCTTAAATAAATATGTTTCTTCTTGGAGAACAAGATCTGGGAAGGGACGCTAAGGTTTGAGTGTTTAGAAGTGTTTGAATCAGACTTCTCCCGGAGGCTTATTGCTTATTAACAAATTTAATAAAGGAATTGCTGATTGATGCAAAGCATCTGTCATGGAGAGATCATTTTAGATTTACCTGTGCCTTCTGGAGCCTAGATTTACCAATGCCCACTGTGCATCAGGCATGCAGCCCTCCTGAGCTCTGTTTTCATTGGCAGAGGAACCGTGGGCCAGTCCTCCGCTGTTTCCAGGGCAGCTCAGCAAGCCAGATCTAAGCACCACGTGAGCTGGATGCAGCTCCCGGGCCTTGAGTTTGACACTCCTGGGTTCGATGGAAAGGAATGAACATCAATGCATTTATCTGAAATGTGTTTGGACGTGATTAATTCCCTTTAATATTTAGGAGTATTTATTTTTTATCTAGACAGTTAATATGAATGGTCCAATAACCTATTAAGTCATTTTATATAGGAAGTGATCAGTCTTTTAACATAGGTCAGGTCAAGGGCAGGCATTGTATGGCATCCAGGAATACCTGGCACAGCTGATATAGCTATTTTATCATTTTAGTTGGGTTTTAATTATGTTCTTAGCATGGGCCAAATTCTATTTAATTCTAGTTTTAACTATTTTGATTGTCTGCATTTTTTATATTTTATAGTTCCTGTGCATCGCCCTGAGTCCCATGTTGGGAGAGAGGACGGTATAAAAATCCAATAAATAATAAAATAAAATAAAATAAAATAAAATAAAATAAAATAAAATAAAATAAAATAAATAAAATAAAATAAAATAAAATAAAATAAAATAAAATAAAATAAAATAAAATAAAATAATAATAATAATAATAATAATAATAATAATAATAATAATAATAATAATAATAATAATAATAATAATACTTTATTTTTACAGGGTACATCAATAAAATCTCCAGAGCCTACCCTGCTTCCTTATTAAGGGTAATAAGTGCCATTGAACGTAGACAGTCACTAAATGAATGATTGTAACTTGAGGAGTAACTGTAGATAAATACCAAGTATATTAAACATTTGTTTTTAAAAACAAATTAAGCTAAATTATAAATTATAGCTGCACTGTAACGCTCTCTACATGGGGCTCCCCTTGAGGTGCACCCGACGACTACAGCTAGTCCAGAATACGGCCGCGCGGGTAATTATGGGTACCTCCAGGTACTCCCACATAACACCGCTCCTGCGCGAGCTGCACTGGCTACCTGTGGCCTTTCGGGTGCGCTTCAAGGTGTTGATTACCATCTTTAAAGTGCTCCATGGCACGGGTCCTAGCTATCTGCGTGATCGTATCCTACCCCACACATCCCTTCGACCAATTCGCTCACACAGAGAGGGACTTCTCCAGGTGCCGTCCTCCTGGCAATGCCAACAGGCGGCACCCAGGGGAAGGTCCTTCTCTCTGGCGGGCCCAACCCTCTGGAATGACCTACCCCCCGAGCTTAGATCTACTATGGACCTCCGCTCCTTCCGTCAACAATTAAAGACCCATCTTTTCCAGCAGGCCGGCCTGGCCTAACCTAATCTACCGTACCAGCCTAGTTGTAGTAAATATTACCGAATCGGGTTTTTATGTTATAAATTTAAACGAGATATTTTAACACAGGGTAAAACATTTAATTTAGTTTTATTATTTATAATTGTTATATATGTATATGCTCTTAAATTCTTGTACACCGCCCCAAGTCTCTTCGGAGAGAGGGGGCGGTCAATAAATCCAAATAAATAAATAAATAAATAAATAAATTTCTATATATGCTTTCCCAGCTCCATTTAAAAAAAATCTTTTAAAACTAAATTTATACCAGAAAAATCCATTGTAAATTTAAAAATGTATCTGGTACTTGAATTATTTAATGTGCTGTATTCAACAAAAGCAACATTTTTGTGCCAGCTAGCTGGTCAGTAATGTTCTTTAGTAAAAAAGCTCTACTAAAGCAGAGGGTTTAAGGGGTAAAGAGAGTTCCGTCTTAATTAAATCCAATTTTAGATATTCTTCATCCTATTTTCTATCCATACTTGTGTGTGATCACAGTTCCATTATACCCAGTATATGTATCGTACATCCACAAATGTATTTCAGACCCGTTTTCCTAGGTTTAGAATATTCACTTTACTGCTTATATTATTACTTGCATCTATCAGTAAACTACCCCATTTCCCTTAAAATAAGACTCGACTGGAAAATAAGCCCTAACACGATTCTTCAGGGTACTTGTAATATAAGCCCTACCCAAAAAATAAGCCCCAGTTAGGATAGTCAGCTAGATGCATTTAGTACTGTATTTACCCAAAACTAAGACCTAACTAGAAAATAAGCCTTAATAAGCCTTAAATAAGCCTTTTGGAGCAAAAATTAATATAAGACCAAGTCTTATTTTGGGAAAAACATGGTAGTATCCAGAACATGTGACTTATTCACATGTTCCTGTTGATTAATTGAACATGGGGGCAGCCAAAACCAAGTGATGAATGGGATCCCTCTGATGGTGCAGATGGGGGCTTGATGACTATGATGGCAAGCAGGCTCTTTGCCCATTCTGAGGGGTGGCAGGTGGGCTGAAACACACACAAAAAAATGGACTAAAAGTTAAGCAGGCTTTCATCAACTGAATGCTGGCACATAATACGGAGGTTATTTTAAGGAGCAAGTAGGCTCTGATCCTTGAATGTGAGAAGGCTGCAGATCATCAGTCATCCATGACTGCACTTGAGGATCACAAAGTTGAAAATAGCTAGTTTCAGTGGCTAAGGATGCATTTAGTTGGAGTTGAAAGATCAGTAAAGGAGAACCACATAGACTCCAGGAATGTTTGAGGAGGAATTATTTTTTTATTTTGTTGTTTCTTTTTTACACTGTTAAACCTATTTGGAAATTCACTGTGAGTTTGTGTATTTAATCTCTCAAACTAACAGGAAGTTGTGATGCAATATTCTTGAATTTGATGTGGTTTCAATGACCATAAAAAGTAGTTTGGATCCACATATAAATTAAGTATCCGTCTCTTAACTAAATGTAGCATGCAGCTAATGTTGCTTCTTTTGGCAAAGTGAACACTTGGACAGCATGGGCAATCAGCTACCCACCTTATTGACTGACAATGATTTTCATGACTTAGAACTGTTGCTCTATGGGCTTTCAGCAGCCTGTGTCACAATCTGGCATTCTGACAAAATTCTAAAGCTGTTGAGAATCTTCTGATCTACAATTGTTAGTTGACTTAATGCAACTCTTACTCAATAACTCATTAAAGGTTTTTTTTAATAGTGCCTTGAGGCAACAGTTGAATAGCTTTTTAATACTGCATATTTACAACCTGTAGAACATACAATCAAATTCTTTGTATAAAATGGCTTTCCCTGCTCTTACATATTATCTATTTTCTTTTCCAGTTTAGCATCTCCAAAAGCATTTTGGAGATTTGGGTAAACTAGCTTAAAAGGAAAAGGTGGAACTATCTAAGTTTTGTTCTACAGCAGAGGTGGGGAATGATGGCCCCTTTTATTACTTGTGGACGCGAACTCCCAGAATTCCTGAGACAACCATTCTGGCTCAGGAATTCTGGGAGTTGAAGTCATAAAAGAACCATCATTCCCCACCTCTGCTCCAGAGGTGATTTCCTACTCTGCCTCACCCAGATTCCAGATGTGAAGGACAACTGCCTATTCAAGAACAGGATTATCTATCATTCTAGCTTTCTGAGTCAACGGAAAATTTTCATCTGGGGAAATAACTATAACCAGGCTCCTAAGAACTCAAGTAGGGGAGATGTTAGGATGGAGATCCCAGAGAGGGGTTTGAGTGTTGATGATGGACAATCCACCTGTACATTTTCCCTGCCATGTGAGGGTTTTTTGGTGTGTGTTTTTTGCATTCAGCTGGAACTTTCAGTTTTTCTAAGTGGTAGATGATGCGAGAAGGGGGGAAAACATACCCCCTTAAGACTAACTACTTTTTTACGTGCAGAAACTGATACTAAGCATCACCTCAAAGCATCTGTCTGAACACACAAATAGGTATCCACTCCCATAATGATGCTTCTCAAAACAATATTGAAAATATTACATATAAAATTGGGCATGTAAAATTACATATAAAGTTGGATTTGAACAATATTCTTAATATTGGAAGGATTAGAGTTTCCCTGCAAACATAAATTCCAGTCAGTGAAGCAGAAGAGTCTTAGGCTTAACCCTGAAAAGCCTGGCATAGCAATAGCACTTATATACCACTTCACTCTGCTTTAAAGCCCTCCCTGAGCCATTTACAGAGTTAGCATATTGCCCCCCAAAATATCTGGATCCTCATTTTACCAACCTCAGAAGGATGGAAGGCTGAGTCAATTTTCAGCCGGTTAGGATTGTACTGCTGGCAGTTGGCAGAATTACCCTGAAATACTGCATTCTAACCACTGCATCACCAGGGCATTGTTGTTGGTTCATCTGTTCATATATATGTGTCTGTGTGTGTCTGTGTGTGTGTGTGTGTGTGTGTGTGTATAAATACATATATATGTTTTCGTAGATTTTCACGGGTGTAGGTATGCTGGCATAGCTGGCTTCGGGGATTTTCCCGTGTATAAGGCATAGAAATGTTATTGCAACGTTTCGACAAGATCTCACTTGTCATCATCAGGCAGGCTTCTGTCTGTGACTGTGACTGTGGAGGCATCGCCCCTCTTTAAATCTTGGTGGGGGGGTGGAGTGCTGACTATTGTTGTGAGTGGGTTGATTGGCTGTGCAGCTGCATCCTGCACAGCCAATCAACCCACTCACAACAATAGTCAGCACTCCACCCCCCCCACCAAGATTTAAAGAGGGGCGATGCCTCCGCAGTCACAGTCACAGACAGAAGCCTGCCTGATGATGACAAGTGAGATCTTGTCGAAACGTTGCAATAACATTTCTATGCCTTATACACGGGAAAATCCCCGAAGCCAGCTATGCCAGCATACCTACACCCGTGAAAATCTACGAAAACATATATATATATTGATATATTGATATATATTGATCAGCTCATAAAACTCTTTCTCACACACACACACATATATATATAGGTCTTTAGTTGTTCGAGTTTTCTCCCGCGTAGAATTGGAAGTATCTTCACAACATTTCGATGAAGTCTCATTCATTATCTTCAGGCTGGTGCTTCCGGCTTGGTGCTTCCAGGAGCAATGTGAGATCTCAGCCGGTTCCTCTTTTTAACTGCCAGTGGGGGTGTGACCTGATTGGGTGGGAGCTTGGCTGCATTCTGATTGAGTGGAGGTATGTTCTGATTGGTAGGGGGCTTGGCTGTGCTCTGATTGGATGGGAGTTTGGCTGTGCTCTGATTGGATGGGGGCGTGTTCTGTTTGGGTGGGGCCTGGTTGTGCTCGTGTTAGTCTGAGTTGCAGGGGGATTTGAGCTGGTGAGCTGCGTTACTGTTGTTTGGCTTCGCGTTTGTGGTTGTGCCACGTCTCCGTGGTGGGCATCAGTTTGCTTCATGTATGGATTGGAGGGGTTTAAAGTGGCTAATAATGCAGCTGTGGTCTGGCTTCTGGTTTGTGGTCAGGCTTCTGGTTTGTGGTCATCATCGGTGTGGGTTTGGGCTTGCTTTTTGCGTGGATGTGTGATAGTGACATCCTGTGTGGTTTTCGTGAGTCTGGGTCTGGTATCATTCTTTGTGCTAGGGACTCGTTTGTCAGTGAGGGCGGGTTTCCAAATGGCTGGTAGGCGGGAGGTATCATCTTGTTTATTCATGCTGTGTGGCCGTTTTTCTATCTCAATAGCTTCTCTGATTAATCTGTTGTTAAAGTGTTCAATTTTGGCAATAGTTCTGGTCTTTTTAAAGTCTATATCATGTCCTGTGGTTTTGAGGTGTTGGACCAGGGAAGAAGTTGGTTCCTCCTTTCTGACTGAGTTTTTGTGTTCTTCAATGCGTGCCTTTATTCTTCTGTTGGTTTGTCCGATGTATGTGGTGGGGCAGGTGGGGCATGGGATTTCATATACTCCTTGATTTTCTAACTCTTTTTCTAACTGTTGTATATATATATATATACATACAAAATAGAGTTAGAAAATCAAGGAGTATATGAAATCCCATGCCCCACCTGCTATATGTAATACAGTCCACCAGCATGACCTAACAAGCTGTTTCTAAATCCAGTCAATAAGGAAAATAGTTTGATAGAGAGACTGTCTAAAAAACTCACTGCCATGGTCAGGCAGCAGAGGGCATACCATTCAAAACCCAAGCATTGCCTATTGTTATCTGATAGACAATTGAGAAAGGGGCTACTGCATTTTTCTGAATTTTTCTTGATGCTTCCTAGTATAAGATATCAGGGAATGGACTGGAAAGCAGGATTGCTTATATCAATTATAACCCAGAATTACAAAGCTGGTATCCATAAAGCAGCACTCGTAACAAACTGAGATTGATGAACGACACTAATGCTAGCTTTCAAAGCAGCACTCAACTCTCTGGATGCTTAATCCTTTATTCAGTTGACTTGGAAGAAAACTCTCAGACATGACTTGGCTAGAATAAAATTTTTTGCAGCAGACAAGAATGAGGTCTTCAGTGCAACAGTTGATAGCCCACAGCCTACTGCAGAGCAAAGCATTTAGAATCTTGGCCTATACATTTGGGTTTAAATTCTATGTTTATTTTTCTAGCTTTCCAAGAAAGAAGACATGTAGTAGTATAAGTCCCAAGCTAGATGATGGGATTCTCTTCATTGTATCTTTTGTATGTATGTATGTTCCTTGTAGAGAATATCAGGATTCCTGCATTGAACAGGAAGGGGACTTGATAATCCCTTCCAACACTAGCCTTTTTCTGATTCTATGGCATGACCAAGGTATCTTTGTCCCCTTAAAATGGCAATTCTTAGCCAACGTTCAGACTATATACACCTGAGCAGCCAAAGCTATATGGCTAGGTAATTTTTTTAAAATTATTATAGCATACCTACACATACCAACTAAAGACTTTTAAAAATGCAAAACATATTGAGCATAGACTGGAGCCTAAGAGAAAATAATTTTGTTTGTGCTGGATGATTGACTCAAAATGTTTTATATAAAAAGAAAATGGAATACAGCCTGTTTTCTGCCAATGTGGAGCTGATTCCATGTTGGAAGTTCTGCTGTCAATTAAGCTCCCCTAGTATATTTATGAATATGCAGAGCAGTAGGTTTGTGTACGTTTTTATATATTATTTACAGAAGGTTGCCATGCCTGCTGAAGAATTGCTGAGTGGAAGCAGTAACTGGCATATGTTCTGGATTGAGCAATGTCAGCCTCTCCCCACACACCAGTCACCACCAGAGGCATTGAAATTTTGTCTGCATGTCCTTTACTTTAGAGTTGTTCTACTCTTTCGAAGCCTCTGACTCCAGAGTTGGGAATGTGAGGATCAGAGCCCTACATTCACTTGATGCAACCCATTTAAAGTTTACAAGTATAACTGCTCTATCTCTTCCAGGAAGGGAAATTAAAGAGCAAAGGAAGAATGTGACTGTTCACTTCTTTTCGTTTATGATGTACAATAAGATGCAGGCTTCTCCTAGTCCCTTGGGGCAAGTCACAAACACAGATTAGCAAAGCATTGATTTAATTGTCTCTTCCCCCAGGAAAACTGCAGCATGCCTGTTTAAAGTTAACCTTAACAAGGATTCTTATATCAAAGGAGCATCACCCCTACATTTACAGAGTACTTTTGAAATATTTTACAGATGGATCAAAAAGGCCAAGCTAATGTTGTTTAATCAGCTCTCTGACTTTTGAAGTTTCTTTCACACAACTGAGATTGTAGTTAGATTTTGTTTCAAATGTCAGAGTCTGTAGTAGACTTTTCAGAAGTAGTGTTACACGTGCACAATATTCAATATTTGTGATAACAGTCATTCTCGTAGGAGGTGGCAGAGGATGGGTGGGCTGGCCTAATGGTGAAGTGTGTGTGTGTGTGTGTTTGTTTATTTAATTTTATTTTGTCAAGCATGAATTAGATAACAGATATAAGTATAAAGATGATTATGAATACATGAAATGGATACGAATACAAGGCAATATTAGGACAGGGATGGTAGGCACGCTGGTGCGCTTATGCATGCCCCTTACAAACCTCTTAGAAATGGGGTGAGGTCAACAGTAAACAGTCTAAGGTTTGGGGGTTTGGGGAAGAAACCAGTGTCAGGTAGTGCATTCCAGGCATTGTTCACTCTGTTGCATATATTCTGCAATCATGTTTGGAGTGGTTTATGTTAAATTTGTATCTATTGTGTGCTCATGTGTTGTTGTGGTTGAAGCTGAAGTAGTCATTGACAGGTGTCCCTTATATTTGTGTGTATACCACAGTGCAAGTACAAAAGGCTAAAACTTACATCACAACATCATGACACACTTTTCTACATTTTTCTCATTGTGGTCAGGAACAGACATGTATGATTCCATGTTCTTGGAAAAGACGTAGAACTTCAGCATAATAGCCCATTTGATATTGTGGATGAATATCATTTAATGCAAATGTTTTTATAGTTCTTTTCTCAATCTGATCAATTCTCTTTTTAAATACTATGAAATTCAGCATTCTAAACTCTGGAACTATAATAGTTATCCTGATTTTGCTGATAGCCATAATAGGCCAGATCAATAGCATATCTTATTCCTGTAATAGAAGAAAATGTTTGGACCAGCAGAAGTCCATTTAGGTGGGGTGTAGCAGCAGATTATTACACTTTTAAAAATATTCATGCTAATAGAATGAAACTGTATTTTTAAAAAGTCTCTCTCACGCAAACATATCGCTAACTAGTTGTTGGAATGGCTGTTTATTCTGGGACCAGTAAGATGTTATATTCATTTTAAGGTGGATTTATCTTTCATAAGAAACTGTTAATGAGAGGTAGAGAATCACATATCAAGAATGGTGCATCAATTTAATTCCTGTATCAGCATGTTGATTGCAGGACCTTTAAAATACCTTTTAAATAGATGATCTTATAACTAACGTCCGCCTTAGTTCTATTTTTGTACCCACAATTCATTTTCATTTGGATTCTTATGACATGCAGTTCTTAAAAAAAAAAAACACCCAAAACTTTATTTCTTTTCTAAAGCATATTCTACTGTAAGCATTTTGCATTCCTTTCTGGGTTTTTTTTTTTTAATCAACTACAATTGACTTTTGGGGGGGGGGGAAGCTTTCTACTTTACTTTTATTAATCTTGAATTAGGCCAGGATAATTTTAGAGTATTTTTTTATCCCACAATTATTATTATTATAAATAACTTAAGGTGGCAAAATATATTTAATATTCCTTCCTCGTCCGATTTTATCCATTATAACAATCCTGTGAGGCAGATTGGGCTGTGACCAATCAGTTTTCATACCAAGGGTGGGACTAGAAGTCACAGTCTCCCAATTTCTAGCCTGGTGCCTTAACCAATGGGCGAAGTAGAAAAGATATTGCTAGATACTAGAGTGATCAGTGTAACCAAAATACAATGTAATTATTCTCTTCTGTTGGTACTACAGTACATACGGACATCAAACATGTAATTATTTAGTAAAAGGGTATTATATCTGATCAGCTTGGAAATTTTTAAAGTTTTCTGCAATGCATATGCATATACTTTTGTGTTGCAGTTATGTAATTCTTAATATTTTTACTAATTTGCAAATTTGCTTAATAAATGCATCACACTCAAATTTGGTCCTATTCCAAAGAATATTTTAAAACTTAAAAGTTTAAATTTTTTTAAGACTAAACATTACAGTGGTACCTCGGTTCACGAACGCCTCTGTTCACGACCAATTCGGTTTACGAACAGAAATTTTCCTCAAAATGTGCTCCGGTTCATGAACTCTGCTTCGGTTCACAAACAGGAACCGCGGCCATTTTTAATGTATTCCTGGCTGTCACATGGTTGTGACTTCCTGTAGGAAGATCGTAGAGAGAAGAAAATACAGAAAAAAGCCCCAGCACGCACACTGTGAGTACTTTCAGTGACTTTTTTTAAATTTTTGTTATGCTTTTAGCATATGGAAAACTGTGCCTCGGTTCACGAACAATTCGGTTCGCGACCAGAGTCAGTTCACGAATTAAGTTCGTGAACCGAGGTACCACTGTATTTCTATTTGAGAAACCCTTAGGAATTAGGACATCTATTCTTTATATAGCACTCAAGCAGTACATAAATCTACTGTGTGGATGCTAAATTTCAGTTACATGATTGTTCCACATACATATACTATCTTTTTTGGGGTTGGAGGGAGCACGTTAAGACTTGCATCATGAAGATGCTGTATGGTGTAAAATAATGTGGACAGCAAATTATATAATCCTGTCATTTTTATGACATCAAGACACATGTGTCATTTTAATGTTATCATGCCTACAGAATGTACATCTATGGCAACTGTTGCAGTAATTTATTCAGAGTGTAAATAAATTGTAGTTCAATAAGTAAAGTCGGCCTACTATTTCTGGGCACCCATTATGTTTGAAGAATTGGCAAACTCTTTATTATAAAAACAAATGAAATATTATCCTTGATCTGACAAATAAATGCATAGAAACTGCAATGCATTGAGCTATACTTAGGCAAAGTGCTACACATAAGATTTCTGGAAGATACCTTTGATAAGTTCCTGTTTATATTGTGCAGGTCTTGACAGATCAGCAGTCAAGCTACCCATTTTTCAATCCCAGGATTTAGATTCTTCTTACTAGTGTTGGATTTATAGCATCAAAGGCTTCACTGTACTGAGTATAGTTTGGATTACTTAAAACATGCATACAGATGCATTTTATATAGTTGTACTGGTGTAATAGGTCCCAAAGAGCAGGCAAAACCTTCATATTTTAGTCATATTAGATCTATTTAAACTGTGTAGACCTGAAAAAAACATGTTCATAATTTGGATGTGCAAAACTGATTTTTAAAATATTAAAAATATAATGGAGCCTGAAGTCCAAAGTATGCTATATTTATCAGTTGATCCATTATAATTCAAGGCAATGAATAGTAAGAAGTACAAATAATGGTACAGTTATATACAATTAAACATGTACAAGTCAACTCGCAAAGAATCCTTGGCCAGCTCTTGAGTTATAATTAGGGCATCTGTCAGAACAGACAGTATAGTTGTGATTTGTAAATCATCTGCTCCCCAAAATTCCAATACATAGAAATCTTGGACTCAGTTTTTGGGATCTGCAAGAAATCAATACTCAAAGACTCATTATTTCCCCAAATATATGGGTACTTGGAATTATACTTAGTAGCAATTATAACAGATACACTGACTTAATGCAACCCATAAAATATTTGTTCTAACATATGTTCCATTATATTATAAATAGGAAATATTTATTCAATAGAATCCACATTGCTGTAGTGTCAGCCTTCGCTTCTGGTTTCTCTTTATGCTGCTTGGCTGCCATGGAAACGGGGAGGGTGGGGCGCTGGGGTTTCAATTATGAAAGCTGGTGGAAGATTGGTGGAAGATGTTGCCGGCCGGTGTTATCTTTGGTCTAACGGTCTCACATTCCATGCTGGTGATGACCTGCCCACCTGATGTCGGAGAAGAAAGTACATTGGACAATGCTAGGGGAGGTTAGGGCTACTGGGGTGGGCTTAAGCCTTAATACTCATTGTTCGCGCCTAAACTAGTTACTTCCTGCTTCACTTTGGTCTGTTAATCTTTGGTATTCAGTAAAAGTAACCTTATTCATTCCCAACAATGTTTAAGTGTTGTCTTTCTTGAGTACTTTAAGAAACGGATCCTGACATTAAGCAGGAAGTCATTAAAAACCACAACCTGATGTCGGAACTTGCCAAAGAGGAGCCTCCGACTTCAGAGGATTTGCCAGCCCAAGTTATGGGAGAGACTGCATCCAATATACCTGCTCCAAAAGATGACTCGAGGTCAGTGATGGATTTTTTAGCCGGCCTAGATTTAAACCTGGCAGCCGAAGAATCAGCTAAACCTCATCGCTGGTCAGAAGGGGTGGGGATGACGGGAGACATAGGCTCGGGGGTCAATACCACCAGACGCCGCCGCTCCTCTCCCAAGCCATCCATATCGGAGCATTTAAGAGAAGAAAGGGAATTAAAGGAGATGGCTGATGAATTACTCCGCCAGGCAAGCGACAAGAGGGAAGCCCTGGATAAACTCTGGGGGGGGGGACATTATCTGGAAGGCGAACAGTTAAAAGAAACCGCATCGGCTGCTGCCCAGGAGATCAGACGAACAGTCCCTCCCCCTCCTGCACAAGCCAGCAGAGAATTACAGAGGGAAATTCGCCCCCCCCCCGCCGACCTGCTAAACTCCCTCCCTTGGGCATTAAGTTTGACGGTGACCCTGAAAGTTTAGGATTTTTTCTACTGCACGTTAGTAATTTTGTTAAGCAATATGCGGATGATTTTGAAGACGATGTTAAAATTAGGATTGTCTCTTTGGCCTTGGAGAACAAAGCTGCCAAATGGCTGGTTTCTCTGCATAATACTCACTCACCCTTGTTGCGGGACTTTGAATGCTTTATGACTGCGCTTAGAAGACGATTCGAAGACCCCCGAATTGAAAGAAAGGCTAGAATAAAGATGAGAGATTTGCGCCAGGGAGATATGTCTGTGCAGGAATACACCCAAATTTTTCAAGAACTTTCTGTTTTTATGGTGGGCTATAGCGACAGGGCGTTGATGGATCTTTACACAGAGGGGCTAAATAAGGACATTTATCAAACGTCCGTGAACAGATACCGCCCCGATTCCCTAGATGATTGGATTCAGTTAGCCGGAGATGTGGAGCTGGACCAGGCCCATTCACAAGATCCAGCTTTTTTTTTTTGAGAAGAAGAAACTATTTGAAAGCCCCAGGCCCCGAACCCCTGATAAGGATTCCCACAAGCAGAGGGGCGGGCGCAGATCGACTCCAGCGCGCCCAGGCTCTTGTTTTCGCTGTGGGAAGGAGGGGCACTGGGCGAACAACTGCAGATCAAAACAACCGCCACGCCCACATTCTTCTACTGAGGCTAGAAGGCCAACTAAAACTCCAAGCGTGTGCAGTAGGCCAGTGATGACTGGGGTGGAGCCGCTTGACCTTTCCGCTGACCAACCTGAGGCCCAGCCCGATGACTGGGAAGGAGACTCCGCCTCCTCTGACGATAATTTGGTAAGTCGCCGCTCCGGGCCTCTTTATATTCATTTAAAGCTTATAGCTCCATCTAGTGGCCGTAGCTGCAACGCGCAAGCTCTCATTGATTCCGGTTGCTCCCGTTGTCTGATCAGTCAAGATCTTGTTTACGCCATGGGATTTCACTTAAAGAATTTGAAAGTACCTATCGCTTTTTGCCAAATGGATGGCTCTGTAGCGGGGGGAATTCCTGCATCTTTTGTTACTGAGCCCCTTCAAGTTTCTATTGGTGAGACACATAATGAAACTATTAATTTTATCGTGGCTCCCATAGCTGATAATGCTGTCATTTTGGGAATCAACTGGCTTCGTAAATGGAATCCTCTTATTAACTGGAAAGAGGGGTGGGTGCGAATACCTTTACCGCTGCCAGAACATGCCTTTACACTTTCAAGTCACAATCATGATTCTCCCCTTAATCTAACTCCTGTTAGAGAGCCTGCAGGCCCCACTTTAGCTCTTCCCCCATCCGAAATCATTCCTGGAGGACAAGATTCCTGACGAATATTGGGACCTTAAAGACACTTTTAGCGAAAGGTCTTGTGATTCACTTCCTCCTCACAGAGCTACTGATTGCTCGATCGATTTTCTCCCTGGAGTGCAACTACCTAAACCTCGCCTTTACTCTATGACACCACGTGAAATGGATGAGCTATGCAAATTCATTGATAAGAATCTAAAACGGGGGTTCATTGAACCTGCTAGGCCACGCGTGGCCGCACCGGTGATGTTTAGGGAAAAGAAAGATGGCACTCTGCGCTTAGTTCAGGACTACTCTTATCTTAACACTATTTGTGAACACAATGTCTACCCGCTTCCACTTATGAAGGACATGCTAGCTCACGTTGCTAAGGGCAAAATTTTTACTAAACTGGATTTACGTGAAGCTTATTATAGGGTAAGAATTAAAGAGGGTGACGAATGGAAGACGGCTTTCAACTGTCCGCTGGGATGTTTCCAGTTTAAAGTTTTGCCTTTTGGTCTTCAGGGAGCTCCTTCTGTATTTATGCAACTAATCAATGAAGTTCTCCACGAACACCTGTACAAGGGAGTGATCGTTTATCTTGATGACATAGTTGTGTATTCGCAAACACGTGATGAACATGTTAAGCTTGTCCGTTCCGTTCTTCAAAAGCTCCGCTCTGCCGAGCTTTACGCTAAATTATCTAAATGTGAGTTTCACCAGGACAAGATTGATTATTTGGGTTATCGTATTTCCTCGGAAGGAATTGAAATGGATCCTGCTAAAGTGAAAGCTGTCACGGAATGGGCACCCCCACGCACTCGTAGACAACTACAAAGTTTTTTGGGTTTTGCCAACTTTTACCGTCAATTTATACCTTCATTCGCTAGTATTGCGTTGCCCATTACAAATCTTCTCAAAACGAAGGGTGAGGGTAAACCTCGACCTAGTACTCCCCTGAACTGGACCATGGAGTGCCAGGCTGCTTTCGAGAAACTTAAATGTTTATTTGCGGCCGAGCCCGTCCTCAAGCATCCCGATGTCAACTTCCCGTTTGTAGTTCAGGCTGATGCCAGCGATGTCGCTGTGGGAGCTGTTTTGCTACAACTCAACCAACAGGGCCAACTACAACCATGTGCCTACACTTCTCGTAAGTTATCCACTACTGAACGTGGATGGGCTATTTGGGAGAAGGAAGCTTTTGCTGTTCGTTGGGCCCTCATGACTTGGCGTCATTTTCTTGAGGGTGCCCCACATCCATTTGAGGTTTGGACGGACCACAAAAACTTGGAAGCTCTCACTTCGTCCCGCAAATTATCCCTGAGGCAACTACGTTGGGCGCATTACTTCCATCGATTCAACTTTCGTCTCAAATATATTCCTGGAGGGAAAAAATTCATGGCTGATGCACTCTCCAGGCTACCCCAATATGATGTGTCTAAACTCACAGTTGTGCAACCCATGATTCCACTTACTTTACCAGCTTCTCCTGTTTCGACCAGAAGTCAATCCACGGTACAGGCTAACTCTCCCGTTGAACTGATTGCTCGAATTAAATCTGAACTACTTACTGATGAATGGTATTCCGCACACTCCGGTGATTGCACTATCAGGGATGATCTCCCTTGGATTGGTTCAAAAATTTATGTCCCTGCCACCATACGGCCTTTTGTGTTGCAACGGGCACACGACTCGCGATTGGCGGGACACTTCGGATTTGTTAAGACTATACATCTAGTTAAACGCCAGTTTTGGTGGCCTTCCCTCAAGAAGGACGTTGAGTCATATATCGCCAGTTGTCCTGTTTGTACTGCTTCGAAACGTGCTCCTGGGAAGCCCCAAGGCCTCCTACAATCTGTAGTGAAGCCGGAAGCTCCTTGGAAGGAGATTTCGATGGACTTTATTGTTGACCTTCCGAGCAGCCAAGGCTATACCGTCATTTGGGTGGTTACGGATCTTTTCTCCAAGCAAGTCCACTTTGTACCTTGTTCCAAAATTCCGTCCTCCAAATCGCTGGCTAAGTTGTTCCTGAACCATATTTACCGTTTCCACGGTGTCCCTAAACGTATCATCTCGGATAGAGGTACTCAATTTACATCGCACTTTTGGAAGGAATTTTTGAAATTGATAGGCTCCTCCCAGGGCCTAAGCTCCTCCTACCATCTGCAGACGAACGGTGCTTGTGAGAGGGCCAATTCCGTTTTGGAACAATACCTACGTTGCTTTATTAATTTTCAACAGGACGACTGGGCCGACCTTCTGATACACGCCGAAGTGGCTTATAATAACTCTGTTCATTCCAGTACGAATATGACCCCTTTTAAAATCATCTATGGTCAGGACTTTGTACCCATCCCTGAATTACCTCACGACTCACCTGCAGTTCCCTCCCTAGCTGATTGGTCCGCCAAATTGTCTTCGGTGTGGCCTGTCATAAGGAAAACTTTGGAAGATGCGCATCAATCACATAAGTTATATGCTGATAAAAAGCGAGCGGCTCCTCCGGCCTACAAGGTTGGCGATAGAGTTTTCGTTTCTACTAAACATTTGGATAGCCCTCAAAAATGCAAGAAATTGGGCCCTAAATTTGTTGGCCCGTTCACTATCACTAAGATAATCAGTTCAGTTTCCGTCCGTTTGGATCTCCCTAAAACCTACCGTCGTTTATACCCAGTGTTCCATGTTCACTTATTGAAGCCTGAACGCACTTCGCATCTCCGCAAACCCCATCCTGATACCCCTGTACCGATGATGGTAGACGGTCACCATCACTATGAAGTTCGTGACATTTTGGACTCCAGAGTCCGTAGGAATAAGACTCAGTTCTTGGTCATGTGGAAAGACTTTCCTCCTTCTCACAATGAATGGGTGGATAAAGAGCATCTCAAGGCCCCGAAGCTTATACGCCAGTTTTATGCAAAGTATCCACACAAACCATAACCCCTTCCCTCTCTCTTCTATGTTGTTTTGTCTTTTCTTGTCTCTTTTGCAGATCTAACATGCCTACTTCTCAGGGGCGTCCGGGGGTCCTGCCTGCTGCTGGAGGAGGTCCGGATGTCAGCCTTCGCTTCTGGTTTCTCTTTATGCTGCTTGGCTGCCATGGAAACGGGGAGGGTGGGGCGCTTGGGTTTCAATTATGAAAGCTGGTGGAAGATTGGTGGAAGATGTTGCCGGCCGGTGTTATCTTTGGTCTAACGGTCTCACATTCCATGCTGGTGATGACCTGCCCACCTGATGTCGGAGAAGAAAGTACATTGGACAATGCTAGGGGGGTTAGGGCTATTGGGGTGGGCTTAAGCCTTAATACTCATTGTTCGCGCCTAAACTAGTTACTTCCTGCTTCACTTTGGTCTGTTAATCTTTGGTATTCAGTAAAAGTAACCTTATTCATTCCCAACAATGTTTAAGTGTGGTCTTTCTTGAGTACTTTAAGAAACGGATCCTGACATCTAGACATCTATGGAAGATCTATTATTGCACTTGTTGCAAGAAGATCTGATCTTCTTCACGTGACATGGAAAATAATGTAAATTTATCTAACCCAAATACCATGGGTATTTTAAGTTCACTTCCTTATCAGTATGTGCACTTAAATCCAAGATGATACTTATTTATATACCATGATATATATAATCTGACCATCCAGTATGGTCATACAGAGTGAGTTCCCAAGTTTTCTTTGTGCCTATGGATATTTTTGGATTATTAAAAAATACTGTGCAGCTATTACAAAAAGGAGTGAAGGCAAAATTATAAGATTAAAAAACAAATAACCAATTTTAGAAATTAAACACAAGGGCTCAGAGCCCCAGAATACAAAACTATCCCATTGGCTTTGCCAGAAAACCTATTTTGCAAACATGAGCATGAATGAGGCTAAAAGACCATTTGATTGTACAGTGGAAAAAAATAAAATCATGCACATATACAAATCAATACTGCTATATCAGAGGAATGATTTCCTACAGAGAATATGCATCTATATACAGAAGCCTCTGTGTGTGTGCACACATTGCATGAAGTATAACAACAGAAAACAGAGACCCTCAAAATACACCAATACTTTCCTCTTATACTCGGGATGGCAAACCAATGGCACACGTGCTACAGATGGCACGCAGAGCCCTCTCTGCAGGCACGCGAGCCATCACCACAGCTCAGTTCCACCACACATGCGCGCAGACCTCTCACCGGCCAGCTGGCTTTCAGGTCTCTGCTGCGCATGTGCAGGGAGTGGGGGGCATGCGGGAGATGTGCGTGCATGCATGAGGGTGGAACACACGTGTCGGGATTGTGCAGGGTGTCATGCATGCATGTGGGGGTGTCACATGTGCATGCATGGGAGGTGAGGCACACACAGGGGGCAGGCATGCATGGGGGTGCAGGAGGTCATGCACGCATTGCTTTATGTATGGGTGTGCATGTACATGCTGTCATGCACACACTTTTGACAAGCGATGACAAAAAGGTTAGCCATCACTGTCTTATACCAATTTCTTCCTACCCACCCATCACACTAGCCTTCACATTCACTCCTCGTCCCTTGCTGGCATCCTTGAACACCTTAAACCAGTGATGGAGAACCTATGGCATGCGTGCCAAAGGTGGTATGCGGAGCCATTTGGCAGGGCATACGAGGCATTGCCCTGTCAGCTGGCCAGTGTGCATGTGTGTGCTGGCCAGCTGATTCAGCCATTTTTAAAGCCATTTTTTGCCCTCCCTGGGCTTTATAAGAGCCTGGGGAGGGCGAAAACAGACACCCCACCCTCCCTGAGACCCTCCGGAGGCTTCGGGAGCTGCTCTGAAGCCTCCGGAGGACTAAAAATGACACTATGAGCAAACCAGAAGTGACTTCCAGTTGGTCATAGCGTCATTTTTAGTCCTCCAGAGGCTTCAAGGAAGCTCCTGAAACCTCCAGAGGGCCTCTGGGGAGGGGCGGAGAGCTGTTTTCACCCTCCCCAGGCTCCTATAAAGCCTCTGGAGCCTGGGGAGGGTGAAAAAAGCATGTAAAAAATGGGCAGGAGCGCCTGTCATGTGCACATGTGCACTGGGGGGGGAAGCATTGCATTATGGGTGCGGCACACTGGCGCATGACCCCCCTGGGCTCCCACCCCCTATGGCACGTGAGCCTAAAAAGGTTCGCCATCGCTGCCTTAAACGTTCATTACTATTGCTACCCTCTCCCTAATTTTCCAGAGGATTCGAGTTGGAGGGATCTTTTTGCCTTCATTCCCACTAACTTTCTCTTTTCTGGCACCTGGAAAGTTTTGCTTCCAATCAAACTTACATCGAAAGAAATTCTCTGTTCTCATCTTGATGTGAAAGACATTAATGGGATTTCATGATGAAAGGCGGAGGATTTGGTTGCATTTAGAAAACATCACTGCTCATTGAAATATTTGGTTTTTTTTTTCCTTTATACAATTTGAAAGCTTAAAAATGAAAGGGACACAATGACTATTCAGGCATTGCTACCTGAAGCATATGTGTTGTGTATGTCAAAGGCTTCAGCATACCACATACAGCAAGCAATGAATGTAGAGAGCCACGTAAAGCCCAGATTTCTTGATCCGAAGAATTTTCTGAATATATGTAAGATTCATATGTTGTACAATTCCCATGTTCAGTATTGAAAAGAGAGCTTTCAAATAATGATCCATATTTGTAACAAGATCTCTTGAGACACTAGGACACAGTTGTAGGGTATTCGAGGGCATTCTTAAACCCTGTTCTGACTCATACAGTACTTACTGAAGCAGTGTAACTAATAATCACTGGGTGGAATCCTGTCCTCCATTTCTCTTTTATTAGCTGCCAAATACCTTAGCCTGTGGGTCTCATTTGTTTTTGTTTGTGTAATCATTAAGTGGTGGCCTTTTTAATCCTTCTTTAATCAACATGGCAGAAGTATCTTCATGCTACATGTGGTACTCATGTGCTGTCCTTTCCCTCTTCCATTAAATGGAACAAAACAAAACCCCAGCCAGACAATGGTACCAATTCAAGTTCAGCTGCACAAGTTCACCAATTATGTTGTCTGTACACTATCTAACTTTCAGACCTATAGACTTCAACTCCCATGTTTCTGGGACCAAAAAATACATCCTCATTCAACTATATTACAATACCCAGTGGTGGGATTCAGCCAGTAGCACCATTTCAGGAGAACCGGTTGTTAACTTTCTTAGCAGTTTGGTGAACTTGTTATAGGAAGAAATCATTAGGGCAGAGAACTGGTTGTTAAATTATTTGAATCCCACCACTGGCCATATCTTTAACCTGAATGCAGAAGATCCCACCTTAAATATAAGCAGCTGATTTCTTTAACTGCTTTAAATCCTTGTTTAGGCATTAATGTATTGAGACGTTCATCAAAAATGATGATCATTAGTTGACAGTGGTTTATTTTCTTAGCAGCCCTGATAATCAATCATCAGGTTTCACCACTTGTCTTGTGGCATTTTATTTCATCACTAGGTACACTATGTAATAGTATAATTCCTTACACAAGTTTATTAATGGCATATTTATTTGAGTGGGTTCCACTATAAATAGATTCTATATATTTTTTAGCAAGAGGGTTTATTATTCCATTAGCTGTTTGCTTTCCTTTCCAAAAATCTCAGTCAAAGAAAAACTAAGATTGGGGAATCATGAAAACAGTATTCTTTCTTTCTTTCCTAGAATAGCTGATCTTTCAAGGTCAAATAAAGGACTTTGGATGAGATGTTGCATCTGTCTTTCTAATTCAAGAGAACTTGTTTACCTCTGGCCTCATCTGACTTGTGCACAGAGATACTGAAACTATTAAAATGTTACCACATTACAGTAAACAGATATTTGATACTAGGTAATCTCCACTTTGATTATTTATGGGGTGGGGTGGAAAAGAAGAGTCATCATCAGTATTTGATAATTCACCCAATGGTTGCAGTGGCCAACACAATAAAAGATCCTTTGACAGACTTCACACATGCCATTTTGCTAAATTAAGATAATGTTATCCATCAACACATATAATTTTTAATCTCATTTATTTCATTTCTATCATTCAACTCTGTATTCATATCTCCGCCTTCTTTAAATACTTTATCTCCATACCTTATTTTTTTGTTTTACTATCTCAATAAAAATATTGGAGGGAAAATTTTCTTCTCCAGGTAAAATATTTTTTACTGAAAAAAAATTATTGATTGGCTATATTTACACAATGTATTAATCCTAAAACCATTTTAACAAATGGGACTTCTATATTCACTTATGTTCAAGCAATAGGACTTATGATTATTAAGTTGTGCTTGGGCACAACATGGTTGAAGGAAATGATATTAAGTTACTCTTTTATAAAATGTTAAAAGGTTACTTTTGTATTCTTTTACACTATTAAATGCATAAACCATTATATTCTTGCCTAAAATATGTAACACGTTACTGTGCTTTTGCTAACCACAAAATGTGTTCAGTAAACAGGACAAGATAGAGGCACCTATGTACAAGTTACATAGGAAGCCATCTGCTCAGATGAAAGGCACCAGAAGAAAACCAAATAAGAGATAGGAGACTCTCAAGGAATTGTCAAGTTGACCCTTTAGAACCGTGATGGCGAACCTATGGCACGGGTGCCACAGGTGGCATGCGGAACCATTTCGTAGGGCATGCGAGGCATTGCCCTGTCAGCTCCAGTGCGCTTGTGTGCGCTGGCCAGCTGATTTAGGCCTTCTTTTGAGGACATTTTTCGCTCTCTGGAGGCTTCAGGGAAGGGTGAAAAAAGCACGCCAAAAGCAGGAGGTCACATACATAGTATTATGGGTGTGGCACGCCCACGCACGACCCCCCTGTGCTCCCCCCACTTTTGGCACATGAGCCAAAAAAGGTTAGACATCACTGCTTTGGAATATGGAATGACGAAAGAAATGACATAAATGAATGAACAGGAAGGGGGGGGGGAGTTTCTTAGGAGTAGCATCTATAAAATGTATTGTTTGAATGCTATTCTTTGCTCTCCTTGTATTCGATCCACTTGGGAAGAGACTCAGAGGCAGCCTTTGCAAACACCTTTTATTTTTCTGTAAATAAACCTTTTTGAATTGTGAACCAGACTTGTCTCGGGGTTGTGAGGATTTGATCATTGGGTTTTTACCTCACATAGTTGATGAACCAGGTCACTGTGTTACTTTCTCTTGCTCCCTCTCTGGCTTCCTCATGAACAACCTTACTAGAGCTTCCACTCTTCTTGATAAAATTATCAGAGCTGCATTTCTTCACTTTTGATTTTCCTCCCAGGTTTAATACTGAAATATCAAGATAACAACATCCTGTGTTATTACGAGCAAAACCAGCTCAAGAGAAGTGAAGGCATCACCCAGATTCATATAAGTAGCTTTCAGAGACCTGCTTTCAGAGTAGGTATGGGATTTTGGTGATGGAAGCCTTGGGATGTGAGCAAAGATGCAAACTATACTAGTCCTTATCGTGCTTGCTTGGCATCAATAGTGGCATTTATATTCTCAGCACTGAGACTATAATTTCTGGTGGAAGTCTCTCCCTTCCTGTGATTGAATTAAGCTCAGATCACAAAATAATAGAGATGCATTAACAACTAAGAAAGAACATATGTTTGTAAGCACAAGGCCCATATACAGCTGAACTCTCCTTCACATTCTTTAATAATCCCAAGATTAGAAATGGGAGAATTCCACTGGCAGCTAAGAACAAATATCTGCTTTTAGAATGCAAGAATATGTTATACACATATTAAATAGAACATAGCTGCTAAGGGTAGTGTAAAGTTTTGCGGATATCATTAGCCTGCCTTGGCCCTGTATTTTCTTTATGTAATTTTGTCATTTCAGATTTTACATTCAAATGTTGGGGAGGAAAAAAAAATTGGTGACTTATTAGTTCTTAATATGATCCTATATGCCTTCAGGCATATTTTCAAAATGTAAATTTCTATGCTTTTTAATTCTGAGCCTAAAACCTTTTTCCAAAACAAATGGTATAGCTATTGATTGCCCTGAGTCAACCACATACTGCATACTCGTGATTAAACTAGGGTTTGTACTCTTAAAAATGCAAAATTTTGTCCATGAATAAACAGTAATCATGCACTTTTCTTCACTGGAGTAATTTCGTTTACAGCACAGCGAAGTAAATTAAGACAGAAAACCTATGTGAAATGTTGTACAGTAAGACGGTCTTCCATTACCTCAGCAGGAGCTGTTCCATAATTTCCGAAACAAGTAAGAGAACCATTAAGGTCATAGTTTGTTTGCCTGAAATCTTTGTTTGGCTGGAAATACGACAACTTCTACAATTTTATTATGATAGCTGCAACATTACAATGTGCAACGTCTATCTTGTGGAAATGGTGAGGTGTCCTTTATTAAACTCTTCTTCAAGTCAGGTTGTTATCCTTGAGGAAACACTAACTGGATTAAAAGTGTAATATTTTAGGTCCGGTATAACTGATTCTGTATAATCGCACTACTAACACATAGCAAAAAAAGGTCAATCGCTTTATTTGGCACAGGTTAAAGTGCAGTAGGGCAAACAAAATCTACCTACAGTCTGGAGTTCAATCCCGACAGGGCTCAAGGTTGACTAAGTTTTCCATCCTTCCAAGATTTGTAAAATGAGGCCTCAGTTTGTGAGGGGCAATATGCAAATAACGCTTCTACATTGCAAACTGCCCAGACAGTGCTATAAAGAGCTACGGGATAGTATATAAGCCTAAATGCTATTGTTAGTGCTATATCTGATTGCTGATCCAGCGTTAGTGGAGTTAGCTCATATTGTTGTGATGAACTGGGTTTACTTACAGCCAGGATGGTTTCTTCAGATTGACTTTTCTGGCTGGAACTGCCAAAATTGTAGTTCAGGAAGAACTTGAAGGCCATATCTAAGTTACTGAAGTGGAAGATGAACATTATTATGACAGACTATGAATTACAGTTCATTTCCACCACTCGGCTCAGCCTTAGATCCTACTATTTGAGATCTCTGGACAGTATCAACTACTTAAAAAATGATACTTCTTGCATATGTACAAAGGCTTCCCATCACTTCTGTCCTCTTTTATCCAGACTTGAGTTTAGATTTAAGATATCCAGAGACATTGGTTTAACTTTAAGATGGCCTTAGGCAGTAATAGATATATCATACCAAAAACACATTTACTGAGTCAGGAATGTGAGGGATTTGCCTGCTATGATGGAATCAAATAGTAAAATAAACAGGAGGGGGCTGCTGAAAATGGCTGCCCTGCATCACATTTCTCTTCCATTTGATGCTTGCCATAATATACAGTACCTCACATTCTGGCAATGTTCCAATGTTCCAGTTGTCAACAGCAGCCAATTATATGGACATGTGCACAGTTAACACTGCAATAATGTCATCTGGGGAAAGTTGTCCTAGACCACTTCAAGCCTACATCTGAAAGGTTACAGATATGGCTGTGGAAAGCTGTCCTAGATATTAGAGAAGAAAGAAGACAATTTAGCACAGCTTCAGCATCATATAGAAGAGGAGGCAACAAACACATACTCTTTGAGGCACACCAGTTTACTTTTGATCTCTGTACTTCAGGAGTATTGAAGGAAAACATTTCAGTTAATACATGCCATAATGTTTATTTCCATCTGATTGAAGCATAGTGTATTCAATTCCCCCTCCTTAATCAATTTATTTAGGCAAGCATTACATAATTACCTTTACCTTCCAACAAGAGTCACATACAGCCTTTCATTAGATTATGACTTCTGAGACAGTGACTTGCTCTTCATAATGACCTGTGGGATGTTATAAATCTGGCTATAGTTATACAGTCACCTTGTCTGACTGAATTTAAATTTTGAAAAGGCTGGCTCCAGTTAATCATGCTGACTGCCTCTGTTTCCTATCTGTTTTCATCATAAGGCAGCACCTGTTCTCAATAAATTATACACAGAGTATCTCCTTGAAAACAGCCCTCTCTCCCCACATCCCTGTCAAACATTCATTCTCTCTCTCTCTCCCTCCCTTCCCCCCCCCTCTCACACACACATATATAGATAAAGAGAGAGGTTGGGAGGGAGGGAGAGAGGGAGAGAGAGAGAGAGAGAGAGAGAGAGAGAGAGAGAGAGAGAGAGAGAGAGAGAGAGAGAGAGAGATGCTATCATGGAATCTGATCTGCAAAATTATTTAGAGTATTAATATACATGCACCCAAGAGTAGAATAGAAACACCCTAACAGGAAAGAGTTCATGCTAAATATTATGGAAGGAAGTTTTCCTTCTATATTCCAATCAGATTTGGTTATGTGACAGGCTAATATAAACAATTAATACCCTCTAGATTTGCCAGCCATTTGAGGTAGGCCAAGTGAAGAAACAGAAACCACAGGGAATCCTGGAATGCTTGATTAATCAATTAATGCTATCAAGTCATTTCTGGCTCTTAGCAACCATATAAATAGATTTTCTATCCATATGGTTTTCTTGTTAAAAATAGCATGGTCTTTTGGCTTGCTTTCTCTCTCTATGAATTTATGTTTTTGCCGTTATCACTAAAGTGATCATTCCCCCCCTCTCCATCATCTTCTTATAACATAGGCTCCTGCTTGCTTTAGCTGGGCAGCTGCTTATGACCTTCATATTGTGGGTGATCCTGCTGGGAGTATATAAACACTTAGAATACACTTCCAATGCTCCCCCCCCCCCCCAATCCCTCCCAGGAACAAACTCCTGCCACAATGAGCCAGTATAGCAGATACTGTTAGGGGTGGGGTGGGGTGCTGGAATGCTACTTTATTGTTGTAAGAGATAGTAGCAGAATCTTGAAGTCCTGTCCATGTTTTTTGTCCCATTACACACTAAAGAAAATCAAGGTGAGGTTATTTTGAGTTTCTTTCTCAAGCTTCATTCACTTCTTATTATCCCTTCTTAACAGCTTATTCCTTTCCTTTTCCTCCCATTAATCTTTCATACATGCCCCAAGGTAATCTTTAAATTTCTTTACAAGATTGATCTACTTTCCATTTGAAGGTTACAATTCTTATACCACACAGACAAGCAGATGGTGTCTACAGAGGCCACCTGATTGTGTTTAATCAGAATTCCGGAAATGGGCCACTCTTGCTTTGTATGATTGATGGTGGGGTATTGTAGTCATTTAATCATGGTAGAATCAAAGTTGGGAATATGAGGGAGAGAGGAAACTAATGACAGGCTGCCTGAAGAAGGGGGTGGTTCCATTTACCTTGAAAGAGATGGTAGTGCCTTCTCAGTAAGACTTTGCTGAATCCAATGATTCTCCACAACTGTTGAAGGGCTTCAACTTTCCTTTCTGAGGAAGGTGACTGGGAAGGTAGCTAGGTTGCAATTTCAGAGAATCCTGAATTATCTACAACTTTTTTATTTGGGTTTCAGGCTAGGAAGTAGTTACAGAGCCTGCATTGATTACATTTTATTTATGATCATGAAGGAGCTGAGATGGAGCCATGCAGCCACGCTGGCCTTCCTTATTTTTTATTTATTTAATTTTATTAAATTTATACCCCGCCCTTCTCTTAAAAAAAGGGCCCAGGGCGGCGCACAGGCATCATTAAAATCATACAAAAAATACAAAAATACAAAATTGTTAAAAACTAATTAAATATTCCCTGTGCTAAAATTAATAAAACTCTAAAATTTAAAAAATATCCCTATAAAAATTATCCTTGAATTCTCAGTAGATTTTTGGTACCATAAATCATGGTATACTTCTGGAGTAGTGGGAAGTCAGAGTGGGAATGCCTTGCCTTTTGTTTTTTGGTGGTGGTGGTTTTCATCCTGTCTTCAAGTGTGCTTTGAATCTATGATGATAGGAGGAGAAAGATCAAGTCCAAAGTTCCTGATTCTTCACACTTTTCCTACTTAACATCAACATGAGGCTGCTGGTCAAAGTCATCTCTTGGTTCAGACTCAGGTATCAACAGTATGTAGAAAATACTCACTTGAATAGCTCAACTTCAAGATGACCAATTGATGCTAATCAAGATCAATTCTAATAAGACTGAATAGCTATGGGGGGGGGGGGGGAGTACAGGTCTGGAGAACTTTCAGCTTTAGTATTGGATGGGATCATATTTCCCTCTTCAGTCTTGTTCAATGAACAGGTGCTAACTGTAGCCAGAAAAGCCTTTGCACACATCTGCTATATGCTAGTTATGTTTATTCCTCATAATCACTGTGCACCCCTTTATTATGCCTTATAATGTGCAGAGAAGAGTGACAAAGATGATTAGGAGACTGGAGGTTAAAATATATGAAGAACAATTGCAGGAATTGGGTATGTCTAGTTTGATGAAAAGAAGGACTAGGGGAGACATGATAGCAGTCTTCCAATATTTCAGGGTCTGCCACAAAGAAGAGGGAGTCAACCTGTTCTCCAAAGCACCTGAAGACAGGACAAGAAGAAATGGATGCAAACTCTTCTTTTTAAGAAGAGATTGGACAACCATTTGTCTGAAAAGGTATAGGGTTTCTTGCTTGAGCAGGAGGTTGGACTAGAAGATCTCCAAGTTCCCTTCCTACTCTGTAATTCTGCATTCTGTATGTGGACTACTGCAATGCATGCTACATGGAATTCCTCTTGAAGACTTTGACCTTATGTGAGTGATCTTTTGGAATGGAAAGAATTGTGGGATGTCTTTCCAAATACTTTTTTCTTGATTCATAGTTTCATGTTTTTTTAATTGTTGTTCATTACCCATAGGAGATAGGCAGCATTATAAAAATAATAAACAAACAAAGCAAAACAAATAACAACATAGTAATGAAATAAATAAAAGATTTTTTCTGAAGACACTGAAATTGTTTTCTACATTGCTTGACGTATGTGTATGCTTTGTCTTGCTGCCAGATAAAGTCAGGCCCTTGTATTGGTTATTTCTATCTGGTTGTATAAATAACTAAATAAAAAGTATGCACAAATGTGTTTCTTTCGACATCAATACAGAAAAGCAAAAGAAAAGTCAAGGCTTTGGAATGTAAGCCTAATCTTTCTTTGCCCCTTTTCAAAAGGTTTTCATTCATCTTGCTATTTAATTTATATTTTATTGAGGAAAAATGCACACCTGTAAATTAGCACTTGTGGTAAAGAAGTTTTATTAGCAAAGGAATGTCTGACTAGTTACTGGAACACCATATGAATTTCACCATGTTTTTGTGTTAAAATCCCCCCCCTCTCTGTGGTATTAAATCCCATCAAATTGCTTGATTGCAGGGCAAGGAGGGAGAGCTGAGAGAGAACAATAAGACTGGTGTAAAGAGCCTGTTAAAATATTCCTAGGGTTTGTGTGGTAATTTCACGGAAAGTGATTGTTAAAAAAGAAAGTAAAGTAGATTTATTAGGGATGTGACTTTGAAATATTGAGTCAGCTTCTGTTTTCTGTATGACAATCTGTTCCTTACGGGGAGAAAAGGTGAATGAGCCTTAATTGTATCACTCAGGGGGAACAACAAAGAATTATGGACATGCTGGGACATGTCCATATGGCACGTTTACTATAAAATGGTCATGGCTCCATTCTTATTGGGCATCTTTACAACCATTTTTCTCTTTGTAGATTTTGCTGTCTCCTTCTCAAGTGCAGATAATGAAACTTGGGGTGGGGGGTGGGGGGGAAATGAACAGTAACACAATCACCACTACTATAGATTACCTTATTCCAATCTTTCCTTCATTTAAGGATATTGATTTTTCTTTTATGTATTTCTGATAGATGAGTTCACCATTTCTCTTGAAACCTTAGTACACTTTATCCAGTCAGCTTATTGTCTTTATTTATTAAACTTCTTATTTCGTACCGATTTTTTCTACATTTTTACCAATGGAAACTGCTCCTTTGATGAGATGTTAATCAAGTACACATTTATAAACTAACCTTTTCTGTTATAATATATTCTTTTCTATTACTAATGTGGGTGTGGGTGTTGTGTGGGTGTGTGTGTATTAATTACATAAGTGTATGTGGGTACAGGTGTGTGTGTAAATGTACACACACACACACACACACCTCCTTCTATGATCAGGCCTTGACCAGGGGAAGGATTTGTGTGGGTAAATGAAATTGTGGACTATGTTGTTAAACATGTATATATCCAGAAGGGTCACCCAAGGTGAAGAGGCCATGATGGATTCCCATTGACCAGCATGGCAAATTATAGTCTAGTCCTTCAACATATCAATATAACCTCAAAAATGGCCCTCATTCCTTTTTATCATTTATGGTGGTAAAGCAAAGAAATTTTGGAGTAAGATTAATATTGGAACACAGACAATTCTTAATATGAAGATAAAAATTAAATCATAAACTTTTCTTTTGGATTTAATGGGAAAAGACTTTGGAACTTTGATTTTATATATCTTGACAGCAGCAACAAAAATGGAAGAGGAGAACTTAACATCCGATTTTTAAACAGCAAATGAAAGTCTTTCACTTTAAGACTGTTAATGATACTTTGTATCTTTGTCTTGCAACAACTGATATGGACTTTTACTAGTTCTCCGCGGCTGCCAGGGGGGCGGGGAAGATGGCGTTCCTTTGTTCTCAGCAAGAAATATTTCTCTTTGAAAAGTGCTGACACTCCTTCGTCTTTATGGGACTGAACTTTTTACTATTGGATTAATGCAATGGACTCTTAGGATTTCTCCCAGATGTGCCTTCTTCTTTTTCCTATTTGATTGCTGTTAAAAAATTGTTCTCTCTCTGGATTTTAAGCAAAGTGCATTTTAAATTTAGACTCTGACTCTTACTCTCTCCTCGCCTCACGGACTACCTCTCCAACAGATGCCATATTAGTGACAAGAATTTAACACCTTCATTATGGCTTCAAAAAAGCACCCACACCAACCTAAGATTACTTCAATGTTTTCCAAAGAAACGGAGGGGGAAGCTACACAGTTATCAGCAATAGAGGAAACTCTACAAAACATCATGAAAGAAATAAAAGAAATCCGGAAAGACAATGGTAGTTCAAAATTGGAACTTTTGGAGACACAGAAAGCACTAATGGAAAATAAACAAAGAATTGATGGACTGGAGGGGGGGCTGAGATGAGGGGAGAGATAAGTAATTCTCAAAAAGAAATAGTGGATTTAGCTGGTCATATGTCTAGGTTGGATTTTGAAAGAATGTCTTACTTTTTAAGGTTTCAAAATGTTCCTGAAGCTGACTCTGTGGATTTAAAAGATTTAATGTGTACAATGTTAGCAGATTATACTAAAAAAAGCAAAGAAGATATTTGGGGGGACATTGATTTGATTTATAGAATTAATTCAGCATATGCCAGAATAAATGAAGTACCCAGAGAGATACATATTAAATTTGTAAGAAGGTCGATGAGGGATGGGATCCTGAGAGCACAGAGAGACGGTCCCTTGATATATCAACAGACTGAGATTGCCATTTTGAAACAGATCCCGAAAAAGATTAGAGAAATAAGAAGGAAATATTCCTTCTTATCAAAAAGATTATGCAAAAAAGGGGTGTGGTTCAAGTGCCCGAAGGAATGTTAGTGTTCTGGGAGGGGGGGAGAGTAAGAATTAAAACAATTGCAGAGACGGAAGCCTTTTAAAAAAAAACACTCCTCAATCCTGGAGGATGAAAATGAGGGAACGGGAGGGGCCACGGCCCCGCGAACTGGTGGTCAAGGAGAAGAGGATACAATTGCTAAAAGACTCAGATCTCACAAATGACTTTTTTCAATATAGTGTAACCCTTACCTGGATGTTTATAGAAACAAATGATTGATTGCATGAAGTTATGAAATGATATATGTATGTATCTCTTTCCACTTTGTAGGGAAATGGAACATTTATTGTATCACCTTTTTTTTTTCTGTATGAAGCCTCGGAGGGGGCCAACACCTCCGACATAGATGTCCTCAAAATGTCTCACTAATACCTTATACCCTTTTCCTGATTGAAAAAATTTGTAAAAACCAATAAAACTTTTTAACCAAGAAAAATGGAAAGACGCTTTGATTCCCACCATGGATGAATGGCTGCAGAAGCTGATGGAGTTGGCAGAAATGGCTAAACTGACCATTTTGATTAAGAAAAAGAATATAAGTACCTTTGTTGCCAGATGAAGACCGGTGACCGCGTCTGGACTTTCTGCTTGAGGTGGGAAAAAATGAAACTTTGGTTTTGGGTTTTATAGATTAGATTGAGAGGTGTTTATCGAAATGGCTAGTTTATATAGAAAAGCAAAAAAAATGTGGTTTTATGTTAATGCTTTATTTTACTGCAACAGAGGGAGTTAGAAATCAATGCTATCCCCCCCCCCCCAGCTCTTCCTCACTTCTCTTTCCCCTCACTGTCTTCCTATTTACTTTTGTATTTTGTATCATTTTATAACTACCTCGCACTACCTCGGACCTCCGCCTCTTCCGCCAACGTCTTAGGACGTACTTATTCCAACAAGCCGGCCTAGCATAGCCCCTCGCTTCTGACTTTTTATGTACAAATTGCAATTTGGTAAGGTTTTAAATGGGTTTTAGCATGGGTTTTAAATAATTTAATATGTTTTAATGATATATATTGTTTTTTATTGTGGTTTTAGTAATGCCTGTGCGCCGCCCTGGGTCCTAACAAGGAGAAGGGCGGGGTATAAATTCGAAATAAATAAAAATAAAAATATAACGTAATAAAAACATTTTTTTAAAAAAAAATGGCCATCATTCCTCAGAGGCCCTAATGCAACCCATGGCAGTGGGAAGACCTGCCCGAAGGCAGAGGGTGCTAAGAATCACAGGGCTAAATCAGGCTGGCTTCGTACTTTGGACATAGGAATCCTCAACAAGCAAGTATTGCATGCCCAACTGGCAAAGGAAACTCAAGACCATATTGGTTAGAAACATGCAGAAGAAGCTTTCATCCAGCAGTGGATACACAATGGCTAGAATGCTGCTGCTGCTGCTGCTGATATACATATGCATGTATGTATATTTGTGCTGTACCCCCCCCCCCTTTAGAGCAGAGATCCTTTTAAAGACAGAGTTGTCAGGTAAAGACAGCATAGGTAGTCCTCGCTTAACAATAGGTTGCTTAGCAACCAAAGCTATGACAGAGCTACTTATGACTTGCTTTCAAAGTTTTAGCAGCCACAAAACCCTCCTGTGGTCACATGATGGCATTTTGGTTTCAGTATTTTATTAGTGAATCAAAATATAAAATACACAGATACAAAGAAAAAATGCAAATAATAGGAAAACAGAAGGAAAGGAGGAAAGGAGGAAAAAGTAAAGGGGAAAAGAAAAAAAACCATTGACTTCCAACTCCTTTTGGTGCAATAGAGTAACCTCAACTTTTTACTTCATAATAATAATATACACTAGCTATTTCTATAACAACAAACCTATCTAATCAGCAAAACCCCAAATCAAAGTTTCATTTTTTCCACCTCAACCACACAATCCCAAAGCAGTTTCCAAGTACAAACAAAATTGATTGTATTCTTTTCGTTAATCAAAGCTGTCAATTTAATCATCTCTGCTAGATCTATTAAAGTTTTGAAGCCGTTCATCCATTGTGGGAATCAAGTATCCTTCCCTTTTTGTGCATAAGGTATTCTTGCTGCTGTCAGCATATATAGCATCAAAGTTCTTTTTTCCCCCAAGTTCTTTATCCATTAAGCCTAAAAGAAAAGTCTCTGGTTTTATCTTTATATTCACTTTAAGAATCTCCTGTATTAAGATGTGAATCCTACACCAATATTTCTTTGCTTTGTAACACGTCCACCATAAATGGTAAAAAGTCCTACTTTGCGTTTACATTTCCAACATACATTTGAAGTACCTTTATACATTCTTGTCAATTTATCCAGTGTTAAATACCAGCTATACATCTTATAAACATTTTCTTTAAAATTATAATTTAATGTAAATTTTAAACCTTTTTTCCACATGTTTTTCCATTGTTCAACAATGTACCCAAAGTTATTTGCCCATTGAGTCATACAGTTCTTTAAGTACTCATTCTCCAACTTTAACTTCAATAGCAATTGATAAATCTTTGCAATAATACTTTCATCACTACCACACCATAAAATTTCCACTTCATTTTTTATAAAAACAAATCCATACGTTTTTTTTAAATCTAGTTTACTTTAAATATTTCTTTTATTTGTAAATCTGGCAAATACATCCTCTAATTCCAACTCCTTTTAGCTTTGAGAATAAGGTTACTATAATTGAAAATATTATTTCACCATAAGTCCACCAATCTGGGCTTGCCATGATTTCTTTTCTAAAAAAAAGCTTTCAGGGGTTGGCACCTAAAGAGGCCTCTTCACAGAGAATCTTATTTTGCATTTATTCCAAACTCTTAGGATGGCATATCTAACAAAGCGGTTGTCGAATTCAACATTTACTTTAATCTTGTCATACCATAAATAGCCATTCCATTTGAATTTTAATTTATCACCCTCCAGCTCAGGTAACTCCTTGTTTTGGAGAGTCACCCACTCTTTTGGCCAGGCCAAACTGTTCTGACCAAGGCTTCACAAGTGCATGAAGCAAACTCCTGGTCCCGACAAAAACTCCTTTTATTAATTTCCTGTGAATTCTGCTCATTCAGCAAAGTCTTTCAAGGGAAAATTTACATTCACAGACCTTATCTGGCATAAAGAGATGCCAGGCCAATATCTCCAAACTTGGCAAGGAGTCTTGGAGACTCATGAGCTAATTAATCAAACTAATTGTCTCCTGCAAACTTCACTCCCCTTTCGCTCCTCTTGTATTTCTTTTGGGATAGCCATTCATCATCCACCTGTGGCCTTCCTCCCAAGTCGACCCCTGTACTTTAGCTGTTCCCTTTGTCTGGCAACTCTTCACATGCACACACTGGGAACAGGCTCCAATTTTCGTCTGCCTCACTGATGTCTGACTCTGAATGCAGCTGATAACTGGCATATGGCTCTGGCCTCGTCTCTGCCTCCAACACAGAGTCCTCATCAGAGCCTTCCCCAGACTCCAGGACTGGCCATGTTCCTCCCCAACCTCCTCACTGTCTGAATCTGGCAGGCCACAACACAAACAACAGACATCAAAATAAAATTTCAGACCTGGCAAACCCAAATCTCCTCTTTCTCTAGCACATGATTGCATTTTGGGATCATGGCAACTGGCCCACATTTACTGCCATTTGTGTCTTCTTGCTGTCACATGTTTTTGCCAGAGACCACTATTGACTCCAAATTTCCAGCCCCCCCCCCCAAAGATCCATTGCATGCAATGGGGCTGCTTAACAACCACCACGAAAAAAGGTCATAAGATTGGGTGCAATCATGTGGCAACCTACTTAACAACCAACATAACTTTTAACTGTAATCTTGGGCTCAATTATGGTCATACATTGAGGGATACCTGTATTTCCTCACTCAAGTCTCAGCAGTGAATGCCACTTGCCCCATTAGATCACTCAGCCTTGTTTCTGGAGGCTTTTCCAGAAAGGCAACCTGGGCGTCTGCGTGTGAGTTAAAAAATGCAACAAACTCTATACATGCCAGAACAACCCAAAGGGAAGAAAACATCGGGAAAGTTGTGTTGCTTTGTGAAAGCTTCTGGTAGGACCACTTTGCTCAAAGCATCATTGAAACAAAGCAGCCCTTCAAGGCTCTGCACAGAAATAATCCTGAATCTCCTTGTGTGGCATCTCTCCAGTTGTCTGCAACCTCCCTAGCTTGCAGGGCTTCAGTTAAATCCCAGGGGAAGATGTGGCTTTTTTTTTTTTTTTAAAGGGAAGCAGTGTCAGCCAAGAGGGCTGTAGGATAAGGAAATATATTGTAATAGGGGGGAAAAGCAGCCATACCTTCCACTCCCTTGAGACAAAAAAGAGAACAAAACAAAACAGGTAAACACAGTTAAAAGCTATTATCAAACATCCTGAGGAGAAGGTAAAAAACAGAAACTTTTTTTTTTGCAGTGGGACAAAATTGTAAAGAAGTTGCACGATTTCAGTACAAGAATAGATAGTTGTAGATCTGTAATACTTTGATTTCTATGCCTTTAAATGTTTCATGAATTACAGTTGGCATGTTTAAATATTTGCTTATCACATTCAAAAGTAGAATATCCTGACTGGAAGACTGCTGTGTTTCCTTACGTTTCCATTTTGAGTCAAAAATAATCTCCCTTTTTAAGTCTGGCCTCTTGCAGGATTGCATGACAAAGAATAATTTCCTGTGTATGGGCTGATTAGTACTTTATCTCGATAACATTTTGCCTCCTAGTACCACTTTGAGGTTCCACTTACTCCTTTGGTTAATCACCTTTTTTGGCTTTTATTTTAAACCAAGTGCCCCCGAGACAGGAATGTTCAAATGAGATCCAGTGTATTTTGTTGCTCTTGAAACCTGGTAAATTAATTATGGGAGGTATTTTTTTAAATTAAAATCTTCCTGTACAGTAGTTCTCAGACAACTGCACAACAACTAAAGCTTCTGTTTGGACAATATATCAAAGAGCCAAGTTGGAAAAACTGAGAGAATTTAAGAAGCTGAGTATAGATTGAAGAAGAAAACTTTCATACATATGACAGGTTTGAGGAAGGAGAATTAAAACAAGTAAACAAATAAACATATCCATAAGAGCCTCAATTCTTGTTTTTGCTTGAACTTTAGTCTTCCAGTGAAGGGACAATGAGAATCCCTGCACTGTTTGTGAGCTTCTCCCAAATGTTGCAAAAACATTGGGCGCTTTCAAAATATTTCCCAATATGTGTCAAGGTTCCAAATAACATCAGATTCCAAGGCAAAGTATTGCTCAAAGTTCCAATTTATTAAGAGAGTCATGTTGGCACATCTTGTGAAAACCTGAATCTGAAAGCTTCCTGGTTTTCCCCACCCAGTTGAAAGTTCAAGATCTTGCCCCCACCTCCACAAGTCCATCACATGGTCCAATCTTCCATTGCCATGCTGGTAGTTCCACCTATCCAGTTCCGGTCAGGTGCAGAGGTGCCGAGACAAAGGATGACCTTGGCAATCTAAAAGGAATTTTATTTTGGTATATATATACATATGGATTGATCCATTTCAGGCTTATTAGCCTTCTTCATCTGGCCATACTCCTTCTACTGGGATTTGAACCAGTGCTTTCCAGCATATGAGGATTGCCTTTCTATGCCTTGAGCTATCCGGTATCCCTGATACATCAGCCAATTTACAATTTGATAATATTCTCTCATATATATACATATATATGCTGGCATAGCTGGCTTCGGGGATTTTCCCGTGTATAAGGCATAGAAATGTTATTGCAACGTTTCGACAAGATCTCACTTGTTATCATCAGGCAGGCTTATATATACGTGTGGTGTGTGTGTGTGTGTGTGTGTGTTAGTTTTTATGAGCTGATCAATAAATTTAAATTTGAGAGACCAAGATAGATCTATTTCGAGCTTATTAGCTCTCATCAGCTGGCCATACCCCTTACTGGGATTCACAATGAAACAATTGCATACATACATACATACATACATACATACATACATACATACATACATACATATATATATATATATATAGGTCTTTGGTTGTTCGGGTTTTCTCCCGCGTAGAATTGGAAATATCTTCACGACGTTTCAATGAAGTCACATTCATCATCTTCAGGCTGGTGCTTCCAGCTTGGTGCTTCCAGGAGCAATGTGAGATCTCAGCCGGTTCCTCTTTTTAACTGCCAGTGGGGGTGTGACCTGATTGGGTGGGAGCTTGGCTGCATTCTGATTGGGTGGAGGTGTGTTCTGATTGGTAGGGGGTTTGGCTGTGCTCTGATTGGATGGGAGTTTGGCTGTGCTCTGATTGGATGGGGGCGTGTTCTGTTTGGGTGGGGGCCTGGTTGTGCTTGTGTTAGTCCGAGTTGCAGAGGGATTTGACCTGTTGAGCTGCGTTACTGTTGTTTGGGTTCGCGTTTGTGGTCGTGCCACATCTCCGTGGTGGGCATCAGTTTGCTTCATGTATGGATTGGAGGGGTTTAAAGTGGCTAATAATGCAGCTGTGGTCTGGCTTCTGGTTTGTGGTCGGGCTTCTGGTTTGTGGTCATCATCGGTGTGGGTTTGGGTTTGCTTTTTGCGTGGATGTGTGATAGTGACATCCTGTGTGGTTTTTGTGAGTGTGGGTCTGGTATCATTCTTTGTGTTAGGGACTCGTTTGTCAGTGAGGGCAGGTTTCCAAATGGCTGGTAGGCGGGAGGCATCATCTCGTTTATTCATGCTGTGTGGCCGTTTTTCTATCTCAATAGCTTCTCTGATTATTCTGTTGTTATAGTGTTCAATTTTGGCAATAGTTCTGGTCTTTTTAAAGTCTATATCATGTCCTGTGGCTTTGAGGTGTTGGACCAGGGAAGAAGTTGGTTCCTCCTTTCTGACTGAGTTTTTGTGTTCTTCAATGCATGCCTTTATTCTTCTGTTGGTTTGTCCGATGTATGTGGTGGGGCAGGTGGTGCATGGGATTTCATATACTCCTTGATTTTCTAACTCTATTTTGTCTTTGGGGTTTCTTAGGATGGTGGATATTTTTCGGTTTGTGTAGAATGCTGCCTTGATGTTGTGTTTGTGGAGGATCTTGCTGATTCTGTCTGTGGTGCCTTTTATGTATGGGAGGAGGGCTTTGCCGTTTTCTTGTTCACTGTCTTGGATATTAGTGGGGTTTTCTTTTTGGATTAGGTTAGTGATCTTGTTTCTTTGGAATCCGTTGGATGTTAGTACGTTGGTGAGAGTGTGTAGTTCGGTTTTTAGGTGTTGTTCGTCAGCTAAGCGTTTTGTTCTGGAGATGAGTGTCTTGGCTACAGAGTTGATCTATGCTGGGTGGTGGTGTGAGAGTGCGTGCAAATAGCGGTTTGTGTGTGTTTTCTTCTGGTAGATGGTGTGTCCTAGGGACCCATTGGATTTCTTATAGACTAAGACATCCAGGAAGGGGCGTTGGTTATTGGCTTCTGTTTCCATGGTGAACTGTATTTTGGGGTGTAGGCTGTTGAGGTGTGTGAGGAAGTTGTCCAGTTTATCTTTCCCATGTGGCCAGATTATGAAGGTGTCGTCTACGTATCTGAGCCAGAGTTTGGGTTTGTGATCTGATTTTTCTAGAGCTGTTTTCAAAGTGTTCCATGTAGAGGTTAGCAATGACAGGTGAGAGGGGTGATCCCATGGGTGCTCCTTCTATTTGTTTGTATTTTTGTCCGTTATAGATGAAGTATGTGTTGGATAGGCAGTGGTTGGTCAGATCTAGGATATGTTTGGAGGGGCTATATTTGTTTTGGATAGCTGTCAAGGCTTCTTTGATTGGTATTTGGGTGAAGAGGGATATGACATCGAAGCTCACGAGTAGGTCGCTGGGTAGGTAGCCAAATTTCTCGCCAAACAACTACAGCCCTATGCAGAATCCATCACCTCACACGTAAAAAACTCATTCCAGTTCATAGAGATCATAAAGAAACAAAACTTACAGCCCAGCGACCTACTCATGAGCTTCGATATCATATCCCTCTTCACCCAAGTATATATATGTAATTGTTTCACAACAACCTGTTATTATTAGGCCCCAATTAAAGGGAGGAGACATACTGTTTCCCTTACTGCCCATCGGCTCATCGCTAGAGACCATCCAAACAGCAAGCCAAGAATTACGTTGTATAATATTTTAGATATGTGTGTTGATCAGCTCATAAAACTAACACACACACACACACACACACACACACACACACACACACACACACACACACACACACATATATATATATATATATATATATATATATATATATATATATGTTTTCATAGATTTTCACGGGTGTAGGTATGCTGGCATTGCTGGCTTCGGGGATTTTCCCGTGTATATAGCATGGAGATGTTAATGCAACGTTTCGGCAAGATCTCACTTGCCATCATCAGGCAGGCTTATGTCTGTGACTGTCACAGACATAAGCCTGCCTGATGATGGCAAGTGAGATCTTGCCGAAACATTGCAATAACATCTCCATGCTATATACACGGGAAAATCCCCGAAGCCAGCAATGCCAGCATATATATATATATATATATATTGCCTACCCAACACTAGGAGTATACTCCTAACACAAGGGATGAGATGTGTAACAGGGAAGAAAATTTACAAACGGTTGGTATAAACTGGACCAAATAGGCTAAATAAAGTCAGCCTGCTGGTTTTTTAAAAAAAAACCTCAAATGTATAAAAAAGTTAGATCTTAATTTCTTGGCAGTTTACTATTAGAATCAAATGTTCTTTATAATGACATTCAGCAGCGATGTTAAAAAAAAGTATTGCAATGGTTCTCCTTTGTGGTTCCTTTCAGTTGATAGAAAAACTGTTATTGTTAAAAGAAAAATAAATGTTTGACATGGTGAAACCATCTTGGCGATCTCTCCGCCATACAGAGTATATCACAGATCTCTTGTGTATTCAATACCCATTACTACTTACTAATTATATATACATACTTAGCCTCCTCTACATGATTACAATTACAGTTACAATTACATAATATATTACCTATATTGCCTCTTATTTCAATCTATGCATCCTTGTGCTTATTCGTTCCGACTTCCCTTCATTAAATCCAACCACTAATGAAGTCTATCCCAGATCCATAGTACCCTTTCTCTCCTTTATTCTTCAGTTCTAGCATCAGTCTATCACATTCTGCACAGACAAGGGATTTTTTTTGTCACTTCTCTTTCTTTAGTTATGATTCCACTCTCCCATTGCATAAACTATTCTTGCAGCTGTTAAGATGTGTAGTGTTGAATATTTCAATTTCAATTTATTCGAATTTGTATACCGCCCTTTCTCCCTTGCGGGACTCAGGGCGGTGAACCGGCAATGAGAAAAACAACAGTAAAAACATCAATATAAATACCTATGCTAAAAATAAATTAAATTCTAAGCCGGCTCTAAAATGTACAATAGAACCCCAATAAAACCAGATTAAAAGCTACACCAGGCCGGCCGCACGAAAAAGATGGGTCTTCAGGGCTCGGTGGAACAGGTGCAGGTCCGTAGTTGTGCGGAGGTCAGGGGGCAGGTCGTTCCAGAGGGCAGGAGCTGCCACAGAGAAGGCTCTCCCCCTGGGAGTCGCCAGCTGACATTGACTGGCTGATGGCACTCTGAGGAGGCCCTCTCTGTGGGAGCGGACTGGTCGAAGGGAAGTATTTGGTAGGAGGCGGTCTTGCAGGTACCTAGGTCCCTTGCCATGGAGCACTTTAAAGGTTGTTACTAGCACCTTGAAGCGCACCCGGAAAGCCACAGGCAGCCAGTGCAGCTCACGCAGGAGAGGTGTTACATGGGAGCATCTAGAGGCTCCCAGAATCCCCCGCACGGCCGAATATGTTAATCCTTTGTTTAAATCCTCTCTGATAATTCCTAATAGGAATATTTCTGGTTTGAGTTCCAATCTCTGTCCAGTCATTTCTTCCAACCACCTTCAAATCCTTTGCCAATTTTCTTCTGCTTTGCTACATGGCCACCACATGTGGTAGTAGGTGCCCAGAGTTTGACCACCTATTTCCCACTTCTAATGCAATGATCATGCACAAGTCTGGGTTCAGTCTGGGTTAACATTAATGAGCAGATGAGACCTAATTGTGTATATCTTGACCCCTGTGACCGATTTAATTGAGGTTCTGTCTCAGTTTGGGGAACATTTATGATTTGAGTGGGCTCTGCCTTAAACCAAGCAAGACTGAATGGCTGTGGATTCACGGGACCTCTACTTCCAGAAACTTTTCCAACTTTAGTTCTGGAATGATTGCACTTCTCCAGATGGAACTAGTTTGTAATTTGAGGATCCTTTTGGACTCATAACTAAGATGGCTCATGGCTGTACCTCACTGCAACTTTGAAGAGTAGAGCAAAGGCAACAAGTATGTCCCCTTAAGAGGAGAGGGTAGGTCGCAATGTTCCTAATCAAGCCATGTCAACTATGTAAGAGCTACCTCCAGGGGCTTGTGCCTCCAATGCTAATAATTCTCCAACAACTCTGGAGCTGCATTCCTGTTACTCTTATCCTAAGCTTGGCATTTGAATTGGCTCATGGAAATGTTTAGTGCTTCAATCTGGATCATTATAAGACAGCTCTGCCTCTGCTTCTCTCTGGCTAACAGGTCACTAATTAAATTACAAAGCAAGTTATAGACTGTGAACTTTTGAAATCTTAGTTATTTTATTATCAGGAAGTTTATGACATGGCAATAAAGCCTGCTTTCTGATTTGCCTCAACTGGTACAGGACAGATTTCTTCTAACCCATATAAGAAGGGGCTTTCCTCCTCTCTGCCTTTAAATCCTAAACAGAGACTCTATAGGCTGAACATACACAGTTAACGGAAAGCTTTTTCAAGCTGCCTAGTCATATTGATGGTTTTTTATTCCATGAAAACAAGTCCATTGTTCTACCCCTCTTCCTCCCATCCATTATAGCAAGAGAAATTAAATGGATCTTTACATAGTTTCTAGCATTCTGGACATATTTATGTGAGTCTTCTGCTTGAAGATTTTCTAACACTGATCAGATCAAAATAAGATTCATTCATTAATCTGCTATCTAGACAAGCAATGCAGTAGGCTCCTGTTCTCCTGCTATAACAAAATTATCTGCAGAATGATTTTAATCAGCTTATAACATAATTAAAATTAATGTGTGAAAATCCCATCAAGAATTGCTCTTCCAAGCATATCAATAGCTACATTATGGGCATTCATTCATTCATTCATTCATTCATTCATTCATTCATTCATTCATTTATTTAATCTGTTCACCTGTCCAAAATCTTGCTATAAAACATCTATTACTAACCATAATTTATTGGTTCTAATTACGTTCCTTCCCCCCACATTAGTCTCCTTTTAAAAGATCAGTGATCACAATAACCAAAACCAGATACAGAGGATGTATCAAATATTTATCTTTCATTGTGGAATCCAGTTTGCTCACCCCCTTCTACTCATATTTTGCTTTTGTTCCTCCTTCTGAACTCTTCTGGATAGTCTTACATTTTACTAGACTATTTAGGTGATCTTTCCACATGAAAGCCCCATAATTTAGCTGTTACCTTGCCTGCTAAGTTTATATAAGCTTTCATAGCTCTAATAAAAATGAGATTCTGGGAGCCTCAAGATACTCCCATGTAACACCTCTCCTGTGCGAGCTGCACTGGCTGCCTGTGGCCTTCCGGGTGCACTTCAAGGTACTAGTGACCATCTTCAAAGCGCTCCATGGCATGGGACCTGATTACTTGCAAGACCGCCTCCTACCACACACCTCCAGTCGACCTGTCCGCTCCTACAGGGAGGGCCTCCTTAGGGTGCCGTCTGCTGGACAATGCCGCCTGGTGACTCCCAGGGGAAGAGCCTTCTCTGTGGCAGGCCCCGCCCTCTGGAATGACCTGTCCCCCGACCTCCATACAATCACGGACCTTCACCTCTTTCGTCAGGCATTAAAAACATACTTCTTTCATGCGGCCGGCCTGGCATAGCTGTTATGGCTAATCTTAGTCTGGGTTTTAATTATGTCTTTTAGCACGGGTTTACAAAATTCGATTTAATTCATTTTTAATTATTTTGATTGTATTTATTATTTTATTATTTTTATTATCCCTGTGCACCGCCCTGAGTCCCGTCAGGGAGAGAGGGCAGTATAGAAATACAATAAATAAATAAATAAATAAATAAATAAATGAATGAATGAATGAATGAATGAATGAATGAATGAATGAATAAATAAATAAAATACCATACATGTGGGTATTGCAAAACAACAATGTTTTTACTGTAAAAATGCCATGTATGTGCTTTTAGGTATGGGGGTGTGAGGGAAGATCTTCTTGTATGTGAGGAATTACTTGTATGCAGGGAATATTTCAATGAGAACAACTCAGCATAGCTGTATGAGAGGACTTTAATGGAATAACCAGCAACCACTGATCTTCACAGCATCTCTCTCTCACTTTCTCAGTCAAATATTCACCTAATGACCATTTTGTTTAATAACCTGATTGTTGGACGAGAACTTTGGTTGCTAAACAAGGAGTAGGCAAACTTAGATTTAAATTTTCTAGCAATACCAAATCAAGATTCTACATCTACATGTGGTCTAATAACACAGTACAACATGGCACACTCAAGCTACAATCCCTTGTTTTTATTATATTTCTAGGAAAGCAAAAAACAAGAGAATTTAACAACCAGAAGGCCACTTGGCATCATTAGCTTCAATGGACCAAGCTGAACATTTCTATAAGCAGGTACTCCAACAGCCAAGCCATGAGCAGTTCATCTAAATATGCCAGTAGTCAAGCAATGGCTTGTTGAACAAAGAGTATGGTGCAAATACCCAAAATATGAGTTATGACATAGGTCAATGTGATGGCTTTCTCAGATGCTTCTCTAGATGCCTTTCTGGATACCAGCATGGAGGAGGATGAGCTGATCCCAGATATGTCAGGTGGTGGAAGTGGCAGCATACTCGGAGGTGGCCAGTGGCCTCAAGCCAGGATCAACAAGACCAGGAGTGATGGAGTAATCACAGGGGGAGTGACTGGATGAGAAGCCCAATGAGTGTAGGATAGTTAAGATACAGCTATAGCAGAACTGCCTCCTCTGCCTGATCCAAGAGTATGCAAAGTGGTACAAAGGCAAAAGCAATGGCGTTCAGCCCAGCTACTCATGAGGCAGCAACCTCACCCCTCTTGATGGACTGTATTGGGCAATGATTATTTAGTGCAGCAACATTAGGGGGATGATATTGAGAACAATGTGTCCGTTTTGGTACCTAGTGTTTGCCAGTTTCTTCATTGATGTACCTGATCCAGACTGAACTGTGGATCCAGATCCTCAATTTGACTCTTGGATCTACTTCTCAGACTTGCCTTTGCCTTGGACCTTGATAGTGGACTTCGGTGTGCGTGCGCCTTGCTTGCCTGTACTTTTATCTTTCCATGTAAATTGTTCCAGCTTCGTGGATTCGTGCAGGAATCATTTTGGAACTGAACTGGGAAACTCATTGGGGGCTGCCTTGTCACTGGACTGGAATTCCCTGAGGAAGATTTTTAGAGGGCTTTGAAAGCCTCAATAAACTCCTTGAATTCTCCATGATGTGTGCATTGTGTGAGCAGAACAATATATATATATATATATATATATATATATATATATATATATATATATATATATATATATATATATATATATATAGAGAGAGAGAGAGAGAGAGAGAGAGAGAGAGAGAGAGAGAGAGAGAGAGAGAGAGAGAGAGAGAGAGAGAGAGAGAGAGAGAGAGAGAGAGAGAGAGAGAGAGAGAGAGAGAGAGAGAGAGAGAGAGAATATATATATACTGAACATCAAGCATTATTTTTATGGCACTCTTTATTAACTTCAGGAATGTCTCACTGCAATGGGATTGGCTGACTGCCTGCACCAGCAAAAGGGGAAAGCTATGGACCCTGTCAGTCAAGGAATTCTGGCTGGTGGGATCCAAGAGAAGAAACTTTTCTACCATGACTCCCACCCTCTAGAACATTGTGCCTCCCAAGGTGAGATCCACACCCACCCTTTTGGCATGAATGGGCCTGCCAAATGGCGTGAGGCCCCAATGGGAGCCTGTTTTTCTGAAGGTGATTAATGGATTAGGATAAGACTGTACCTCCTCCCTGTGTTCATCTTCCTTCCTTTGTCAATTTTAAATAGATTTTTGTATAACTATTTATTGTTTTAACATTTTATTTTGTTATTTCTATTGATTGTAAGATACCTAGAGTTGCTTCTAAGAGAGATGGGTAGCATATAAGTGTAATACATAATTAATAAATAAATATTGTCTTCTCACAGACTGAGAACAGTGGAAACCCTATCCAATTATTCTAGTTATCTTTATGGTGTGTAACACCCACTCCTAGATGAGGAAAGGGAGTCTCTTTTTGTATCATAAAGTCTCAAACAAAAAGATGTGTGTGTGTGTGTGTGTGAGAGAGAGAGAGAGAGAGAGAGAGAGAGAGAGAGAGAGAGGGAGGGAGGGAGGGAGAGAGAGCTACATCTTTTATTTGTTTGTTTGTTCAAATTGGGAGAGTTTGAATAAAATGCCATGGATACATCAATCTGTTAAAGGCTACATTTATTTCCATTTTGCTAAAAGGCAAAAAATTATGTCCATTTTCAAATGTTTCTCAATAAATTTAGAGATGGAATCTGGGAGCATTCCAGGGTACTAAAGTACAGTATGTTGTATGTAAAGGAAGAGCCATAAGAATGATAATAAATATGAATGGGATGTGCAGTTCTACATATCTATTTCATTATTTTTTTTTTACAAGATCTGGATATTTATCCAATCTTCAGATTCTGGTCTTTTTAAATAAAATGAACTGAAAATGAATAAAATGAGCATTAACATTTATTTTGGCTTCATGATTTGTTTGCATGTCTTATCCATTCACCCCTAAGGAACAGCTCATGAGTGATTCAAAATGTTATTTTTAAAAAAAAATGAAACCAGATGAAAAGTGATAACAAGTACAAGTTTCTCACTTCATACTTCCACCAAATGTCACCAAATGTCAGCCAAGATGGAAATAAAAGAAGCATTAAACTCGTTTACTGTTCCAAAAACCTACTTAGACTAAGTCACGCACTAACCATTCTGGTGAGCCCTTCTTATTTGCATCATGTCGTGTGAGATAAGCAAAGCGTGCAATCCCCATTATTCCCATTATTGGGAATAATGAACTAATTACAATCCTAGAACTGTAACACAGCAGAAATAGGACTCCATAAAACGACTATTTTAGATTGATACGAGGCCAAGAGAGATTAAATGTCAGTGTGGTTCTCTTCAACAATACTTAGTGAACATATCTTGGGACCATCATGCTTCCCTACCACAACCCCACATCATGATTGTTTTGAATGTAAAATGTTAATGGCAGTGTGGAGTATCACTTCCCACACACTTCAGGTCCTTGGAACAAAACAATGATATAAATGTGGCATGTAGCTAAATATATAAATTGGTAAATATGTCTATTATCAAAGTAAATGCCAGGCTGTAGACTTCGTTTGGATATGTTGGATTCCTAGGAGGGACCGATATGGTAAATATTATACCAATAAAGGAGCATATTTGTAGCTTAGGGTTGCAATGAGGATTCCTTGGTGCTCTTTGCTTGTTTTCTTGCAGACGTCTCATTACCCTAATTAGGTAACATCATCAGTGCTACTAAGGAGTGCTATTTACTGTCAGTTTATATTCTAGTATCTTGCTTGTCTCTGTAGGTGGGGGTGGTCTTAGATTCTTTGGTTGAGTTGTTTACTGATAGCTCTTTGGCAGTTCTTGATTGGGGTATTGCTTACTTAATTGTTGGTCTGAGATTAACCCTGAAGTTAATCTATGATGATCTGAGTGCTGATTACTGGTGGAAATGTGTTTTTTCTATTTTGGGCTAGTTGATTATCTCTTTTGCATAGTCAGTATATGTTGTTAATGTCTACTAATGTCTATTGATGGCTGATTTCTCAGAGTGCCAGTCTTCTAGAAATTCCCTTGCATTTTTGGACTTGGCCTGCTCTAGGATTGTCACATTTTCCCAACTGAAACTATGGTTAAATGTGTTATGAAAGTAAAGAATTTTCACCATGTCTTCTGACTGCCAGTTGGTGTTCATGGATGCAGGACGCATCTAGTCTTCTGCCTGTTTATCCTAAACAGTGGTTGGTGCAGTTCTTACATTGTATACAGTATTTACCATTGTATTTCTTACATGGTAAGTATTGTATATAAGATATACACTGGAAGACCTGAAGAGCTAGACTGGGGACAGATTGTCCCGGTGAAAATTCACTTAGTCACTAAGGGCTAATATTGATTTGCTTACACATAGTTATGTGCCGTCAGCTGGTCAATGCCGGCTTGCGACGCCCAGGGGAAGAGCCTTCTCTGTGGTGGGTCCAACCCTCTGGAATGACCTACCCCCCGAACTTCGTATCATCACGGACCTTCGCCTTTTCCGCCGCTCATTAAAAATGCATTTGTTCCATCTTGCTGGCCTTGCTTAGAGTTAGTTTATGCCTATATTTAGTTTAGATTTTAAAATTGGGATTTTTAGGAGATCGTTTCCGGCTTCGGACGCGGACAGACGTGGATCCTTCACGTCCGCCGCTGTGTTGCCTCAGCTGCGCCCTTGGGCGTGGGGGGGAGTTTTAAAATCCCCCCCTCTGCACGGGCGGCTTGTGGCGAGGGCCCCCATCTCAACGGCTGTCGGGGGGGTTGCTGCCTCGCCCTAGGGGCTGAGGAACTTTTGCGGGGGGAGTTTCCCTTTCGCCGAAGGAGCTGGAACATGGAGGCTATCTAAAGGAGCTGAAACTTCGGGGCTGAATGGCTGCGCCGGGGCTCCGGATTAGAAAATTGGTTTGTGCCTTATTTGGACTGTTTTTTGCATTCAAAGTGAGGAAAAGAGAGATGGGGGGGAGTTGGAAACAACCCCCCTTGGAATTAAAGTGGCAGTGTGAAAGAGTCCCGCGCTGCAGAGAAAGCGAAAGTGGCTTCCGTTGGACTTATTGGAAAAGGAAACTGCTTGTTAAAGAAGGGATTGCTGTTAAACAATGTATCCTGAGTCTCGTTATATTTTAAACTGATTGTTTCGACTTCTACTTTTTCCACCCTGCCGGCAAGGCGGAAAGATGGCGTTTTCTTTGTTCCCAGGATGGAACTTTTCTTCTTTGAGAGTAAGCATTCCTCTATTTTAACAGAATTAAACTAATTTCAAAATATATAAGAAAAGGACTTCTCTTGTGTCTCTCGGTGTTCTTCTCCTTCGTGAAACCTTCTGCTCCTGTTTGGAAAGTTTTTTCCTTTTTTTTCCTTTTTCTCTCTGGATGTTGCAAATTTAATTTGAATTTCAGCTGCTTTTGTCTCGGACTTCACAGACTGCCCGCCCAACAGCGCCATTTTTTCTTCCCTTTTTTCTTCTCTACGCACTGACACTTAAAACTTTAATTATGGCTTCGAGGAAACCCTCATCCGGGAAATCGAGTTCTGCTCCAACATCTACAAGACCCAGCCCATCCTCTCAATCAAAGATTTCAGCAATGCTACAGAAGGAAACAGAAATTGAGGATCCTAAGTCACCAAGCCCTCAGCCATTAAATGTAGAGGAAATGTTTCAGAGGATAATGAATGAAATGCAACAAATCCGGAAAGACAATTTAAGCACAAGATTGGAATTATTGGAGGCGCAAAGAGAAATAACAAATAATAAACAAAAAATTGTGGGGCTGGAAGGGGGGGCGGTTGAGATGAAGGAAGAGATAAAAGACTTTAAGAAAGAACTTTCAGATATTACTGGTCAAATGTCTAAAATTGATTTTGAACGTATGTCTTTTTTTTAAAGATTTCAGAATGTTCCTGAACTACCGAATGAAAATTTAAAAGAGGTGATGGCTACTATGCTAGCAGATTACATTAAGAAAGATAAGGAATTTATTTGGGGGGACATTGATTTGATTTATAGAATTAATTCAGCATTTGCCAGAATAAATGAGGTACCCAGAGAGATACATATTAAATTTATAAGAAGGTCAACGAGAGAGGAGATACTGAGAGTGCAAAGAGTGGGTCCTTTGATGTATCAGCAAAACGAAGTGGCCATATTGAAGCAGATCCCAAAGAAAATAAGAGATATAAGAAAGAATTATTCTTTCTTAACTAAAAAATTGTTTAAAAAGGGGGTGTGGTTCAAGTGGTTGATGCCCGAAGGGATGCTGGTATTCTGGGAGGGAGGAAGAGTTAGAATTAAAACAGTCAAAGAGGCGCATAATTTTCTTAAAAAACATTCCTCAATCCTAGATGATGATGAGATGGGAACGGGAGGGGCCACGGGTCCGTCTGCTGGTGGGGGGGAGGAGGAAGAGACTATAGCAAAGAGGCTCAGATCGCAAAAATAATTTGTTATATTTTCTTTTTTTTTTATGATGGCAATTCCTGTACGGATGTCAATAGTATAAAGTAATTGAATGCATAAAATAATATGAAATTTTATGATTTTAAAATGTATGTACCCCTTCCTTTTAATAATTTTTTTCTTTTTTAATGAAATATGTACGAAGACCCGAAGGCGGTCATCAAACCCGATGTGGAAGCTCCAAAATATTATCTGATAACTTATCTATCCCTTTCCTGTTAAAAATTGTTAAAACCAATAAAACTTTTTTCACCAAAAAAAAAATTGGGATTTTTAGGGGATTGGTTGAGATTTTAATATTTTTAGCCTTATTTTTAGCACAGGAGATTCTAATTTAATTTAATTTTACTATTGTATTGTTGCTTGTTGGTATTTTAATTCCCTGTGCACTGCCCTGAGTCCATCTGGAGACAGGAGCGGTATATAAATCCAATAAACCGTAAACCGTTATTGTCATACTATTATTGTTATTAAGTATTGTTATTACATAATAAAATGCTGAAAACCTATATGGAGAATAGCTGTACCAGATAAACACAATGTATATAATAGCATAATGTATTTATATAACTCACATTTTACAATATGATGTATGATCACAGTTAATTTCAAAGAGACTCTTGTTATCTAGATAGCAAAGAAAAGAAATAGAAATAGTAATAATAATGAAAGGATGTTGTCATTATAGTTTCATGGTACTCAAAACACTGGAAGTTATCAAAGGAAAATGTAATGTGCGCTGGTGATGGATTAAAGGGCTGGAATTGCATGGAGATTTTTCATAAGAGAGAGGTGAGTAAAGTAGGTTTCTCCAAGGCAATTTTTGCTTGTTTATAAATAACCTCCAATTAGGGATAAGCAGTGAGACAGACAGGTCTGCTGAGAGCGCCAACATCTCCACTGGCAAAACAATATAGATGGAGAATAAGTCCAGATTGTATGAATGGACTTTAAAAGGAGAAATGGGTTTCAGTGTAAATAAGCGGTAGTTAAGGCATAGGGGAGCAACAAAGAAAATAATTTTACAAATATATTAATGGGACTTGAACAATATATATACTGAAGATAAATGGCTAGAATTCACAATGTCTGTATTGCAGGTCTAAAAGCAAGACAATACATATTTGTTTTTATCTGCTTGCTTAAAAGGCCGATATAACTGCCCTTCTGAAAGCATTTGGGTGACAAACAAAAAATACCAAGATAATAAAAGCCAAAACTACACCTCTTCTTTCTTCTATGCAGGCAGCAAAATTGTATCTGAGCTGTGACCAGCCCTAACCATTTTACAATTCCCCTAGGTGCTGAAGAGCAGTAAAAGAAAGATACCAAAAAGAATAATGATCCTTCTCCTTTGCTTCTGAACATCCTGGATGCAACTGGCTGGCCACCTTGTGACACAACATTAGACCACATGGGAGCCTAGTTTGGTCAGAATGACCCATTTTTAAATTGGGAAAGGATATGACTAGACTGAATTTTTTACACGTTGAATCTGATGGAAGTTTAAGTTCTGAATGTCAAAGGATTATGATATAAGCAATCACAGCACTTTCTATCATGTTATTCGGGAATTAAAGATTTATTAAAAGTTTGTTCAGTTTACATGGTAGCCTGTTTGCCAAATGATTCTGTTCTTTGGAGCAGATGAAACTGTTTGCCACCCACATTTCCTCATTGTTAGCTTGTCTTTTCATGGCATCAGTCAGCCTTTTTAAAGTGATATTAAGCCTGTACCATTACTGTACTATTCTTTTGGCAAAACAATTGTTGGATGATTCTAAAAGATGCTGTAAGTCACTAGTGGGGAAATGGCCAAAGATAAGCAATCCTCTTAGGGATTAATAAGTGAATGCAGGAAGAAAATCCAATGATGAGACAAGACTCAAAGGAAAAGCTTCCTTGTTGATAGAAAGCAGCAGAGCTATTAATTCCAGACCATTCTGCCTCCTTAAAAACTATCCATTCTTGCTTGGACCGTGCATTTATGAATATCTTCGGATCTGAAAAAGCTTAAAATGTTTGAAGAGAACTATTAGCATGCATGTTTTAGCTTAATGTCTTTTTCATGTTTAGCTCTTAAGAGGGAAAGAAACATCATATTTTGATATAAACATCTGTTTTATGTTTCCCTAAATGCTCACTTAGCATGATGAGCATTAACTCTAGAGGATTCCAACTATGCAAGACTTTTTAGCCCAATCCAGATAGATCTGGGACTGCCCAAATACATTATTATGGCACCAACTGAACAGATGACTTATACACGTTGAAACCCATATCTATATATTTGTAATGGAGAAGGAGGGGAATAGAATGATGATAAAAAGACTGGAGAATCCTCAAACATTTGATTACATGACCTCCCTGAATATGCTCAAAAGGCCAATTTCCTGCACTCTCAAACATTTGAAAAAGGAAGAAAATGGGAACTGAATCAGATATGTCCCATTTACTATCCCCCAGCCTCTCCTTTTCATAAAAATCAGTTCTGCAGAGTTGACATCCTTTTCTTTGTGTTGTTGCTCTGTCTGCCATGTTTAATGGTTTAAGATAACCAAGCAACTTATTTTCATATACTGAAACTCATTAACACAGGGAGTTTCCCCATGCTCAGTAACTCTTGCTCGGTTAATGAATAAATCCTCTTCTTTGGGCCAGATATATGTTTTGCACATATTATACATTCACATTGTTGACAGGGATACCAGAGGATGGATGTTAAGAATACCTGCTTTTCTAAAGCATACACCCAAGAGCAAACTCAGGAATTGAGAGGTAAAGTCCACAAGTCATAAAGTGGGCTAGTTGCCCACCCCTGCCCAAGAGGTCCAACTAATTCTTCTTTTTTTGCTAAGAATTTGCTCTCTGGTATCATAGCAATTATGATGCTTAAACCAATGCAACCTTCAGATGCATTGAATCATCAATTACCAATTTCACTGTCATATTACCAACATCAAGTGATGAAAACCATGAGAACTGTAGCCCTAGTACACCTAGAAGATACCAAGTTGGCTTCCAATGGCTTCCCAAACTATATAGAAGGGTGGTGGAAAAAGCTTCTTGGTTCTTAGCATTCTTCAGATCAGTGGTGGGTTCCTTCCAGTTAAGCAAAATACTCTCTCAGTGAACTGGTAGTAAACTGGTTAGGAACCCACCACCGTTTCAGAGGCCAAGATAAAGACCATGTTGGCATCAAAAACCTAAGAAAGCTGGAAAACAGAGGCCAGTTTTGGTATAAGCTAAAAAGTAGAATAAAGAATGCAAAGCAATTTCATTTACAATGAATAAAATGAGTTTTGGTTAATATGATTATATTGTTCATATTTTTCCTCAAATTGCAAGTTACAATTTGTTGACAAACTGAGGAAGAGGGGGCATGTTCAAAGCAAAATTTCTGATGCATCTGTGCAAGTCCCAGGTTTTGCACCTGTAAATGTATTGTCTTATTCATCTTGTTCAATAATTGCCTAATACAATTGTCAGAATCTCTATCATGTATCTAAAAAAAGTTTATTATATTACCTGATCTCTGATTGTTTTAATCAAGCCCTTCTGCATGCCATAGGGAAAATTAAGAGGTTCTTCCTTTCCACCCATATTCTTTTTCTGATAGACGTGTCCCTGTCGCTTCTTTACAGTATTTTAGATCTTTAAGATTTCAAATTAATATTTGATGTGCATATTTTTTTTTCGTGAACTGCCATCCTTGGCAATGTGGCATCTACTGATTAGATGAACCGCAGTCTTCTGCAGAGGCAATATTTCCTTTCCTGATGGTCCTGATTTTCCAGTCCATACTTATTTCTGTCCTTGCTGTTGTCTTCATACGTATTCTAGGTTCTTTATGTCATTGTGCCATTAAATCTTATAACAGTAAGATAAAGGTAAAGGTTCCCACTGCACATATGTGTTAGTTGTTCCCAACTGTAGGGATCAGTGCTCATCTCCGGTTCAAAGCCGAAGAGCCAGCGCTGTCCGAAGATGTCTCCATGGTCATGTGGCCAGCATAACTAAACGCCAAAGGTTCATGGAACGCTGTTACTTTCACACCAAAGTTGGTTCCTATTTTTCTACTTGCATTTCTTCATGCTTTTGAACTGCTAGGGTGGCAGAAGCTAGGACAAGTAACGGGAGCTCACTCTGTTATGTGGTGCTAGGGATTCGAACTGCTGAACTGCTGGCCTTTCTGATCAATAAGCTTAGCATCTTAGCCACTGAGCCACCATGTCTCCCTTATAAGCCCCAAAATCATTTTGCTGACTGGTCCTCGCAGGGGGTAGCTTTACACTTAATTTACTTTTACATGTAGGCCCCATCAGAATGGCTGCCAGCTTTACTACTGAACCTGCCAGCAAGTATTATTTTTTTTTGTAGTAAAGTATAGCATTCCACAACTCATGGTCTTCCTATTGAGTAAGTCAAAATTAATTCTAGGGGGTACAGCCAGAAATGGCAGCTAGCCACCTCTCTGTCCCCTTCCTTGTTCTTTTGTTCCTTCACTGGCTTTTCAATGTGTGTGTTTTTTTAAAGGGGGACATAAAAAAGACTCCCCTCCAAGTGGCCAGAAAACCATCAGAGAATGGAAGCAAAGCATAGAGCACTTTGCTTCAGACAGGTGGGGACATTCCAGGAGGCTAGGCTGGGTGGGAGTTCCTGCCAACAGCCTCGGAGTCACAGAGGAAAGATTGCAAATCTCTTTGCTGCCTGTTCTCTGGAACAGTAAATTAATTGAGTCAGTGTACAAAGATTGACATAAAAATCATGGTATTATAGGGCTCAGCACTGCTCTGGCATGCAGAAGAGGAATAATAACATTAATGGTGTGAAATAAAAATTCTCAGTCTCCTTTTTAATACAGCATGCTGTGTTGAGCATTTGGAAATGAAAGAAACTACATTCCAAATGTGCAGATTAACACTCCTCGTATCAGCAGTGTTTTATTTTAGAATAGTCAGTCTGTCTGTCTGTCTGTCTGTCTTCCTTCCTTCCTTCCTTCCTTTCCTCCTCCTCCTCCTCCTTCTTTTCTTCCTTCCTTCCTTCCTTCCTTCCTCCCCCCCTCTCTCTTTCTTTCTTTCTTTCTTTTTTTCTTTCTTTCTTAAAAACAGGTAACATAGATTGTCTTCAAGAACTTTAAGAGAAAATTCTTTTTTTTAACAAACAGAACTGAACTACCATTCAGTCTTTGGGCAGAGTGTTAGTGTGATTGTGATTTGTAATCATTGTTGCTGTTCTGGCATTGCAGTTATCACAACAGACATATTTCCACTTGGTTTCACCCCTCTTTCCCTCTTGATAAATTGAATTTGTGTGCCTTATGGGGTAGGGAAGATTCTGAAATGATTTTCAATAAGTCGTCCAGTGGCTGCCTGCCAACCTGAAAAACTTCATGAATGTAAAGCAAACCTCAGTGGTCTCCATAACAGACAAGGCAGAATCCAAAAAGCATTTTGTAATATTTATTTATACAGTCTGAATGAGAAAAACATTCCATAATGTGGTGATGGGGCCCTAATTCTCCATCTCCATCAAACAGATAGATATCCTGGACTCCTTTCCTCCTCCTCCCCCTCCTCGTGTGGTCCTATTGTGCCAGAATAGTCAAGGGGAAAAGAACAGAGTCTTTGGTTTACGCGCCGTGTAAATTATAGGAAATGTCTCTGTTTAATTTGCATTATGCAATGGCTTTTGGGAAAGTGATATTAGCTTTATGTCACAATGTAACATTTTAATTTAATTATTAGCAGGCCTAAATTAAAATGTAATACAAAAAGGACTGAGAGCTATCCACAATTCTTGGTTTGGTCCCTTTCGTTGGCCAGAAGAACACATTGAGCCAAAAAGGAATTTAGGCTGTGGCTTGAGGGAAGTTCAAATATCTGCATGTTGTTGAAGAACAGTGAGGACAAAGGTTGTTGAGTTTGGCTTGCAGTTTTTTTCCAGTTGAAAAGAACTGGAAGGGGTGAGAAAAGGGGGGAATGTCTAGTCAGAGAGACTACTCATGAAAGAAGGTAGAATGACAGCCTTTAAACCTTTGAGTAAAGGCTTATACAGAGAGCAAGAGAAGCCAAGCGGCCATTTTAGGGTGCGCAATAGAGGTACAACACAAAATATTTCTTCCTGTACCATAAGGATTTTTTAAAAAAATTAAAAATTGTTAAGGCACAGTTTACATTTAGAATGAAGTGGAAAGAGATGGTCCATCATGTCTTTGGAGTTTCCAGGTTTATCTTCGCTTCATATATTTCTGGCTAAACTTTTATCATTCTCGAACTACAAAACAGACACTTGAATCTGCTAGGAGGCATGATTAGAAATTAGATAGGATAGATGGAATTAAGTAATAACAAGATATACTGTGGAATAATTGAATAATGATGGACCATAGCCTAATATAAATGTGTATTACTATTAGAAATACATAAGTTGACTGAATGTAATCATTATGATTAATTTTTTAAAGTTTTATTAGTATTAGAATGTATGACACCCAGGTGCCACAAGTGTTCATGCATTGATTTGATATTTTTTTAAAAAAAAACTTGGAAAAAAGAAGAAAAGCTGTTTCTCATCTGCCATTGTAACAACAATATTTCACTGGATGCACAAATGTCTTTCTGAAGAAAACGAAGCTTGTTTAATCAAGAAGACAGACTAGGCACAAAGCCTAATAGACCCTCCATTCTGAATCTGTGGATATTTCATCAAGCGGAGAAACCATGGACACTTGGTCCTCAGCTTTTAAACTGTATCTGGAAGTTATATTGCATCCCATCTGCACATAGTGATTCTGGGTGACTGACAAACATGCCATGTATGTATCTCCTGAGGTAATTCTATCTTGCCTGTCTCTAGCACTCCATGGCATCGTACCTGGCTACCTGCAGGACCGCATCCTGCTACCGAATACCTCCCACTGACCAGTTTGCTCCCACAGAGAAGGCCTCCTCAGGGTACCGTCGGCCAAACAATGTCGGCTGGTGACCCCCACGGGGAGAGCCTTCTCTGTGGCAGCTCCTGCCCTCTGGAACGACCTACCCTCCGACCTTCGTACGATCACTGACCTACGCCTCTTCTGCCGGGTCTTGAAAACGCACTTATTCCGTGCGGCCGGCCTGTTGTAGTTTTTAATCGATTTTAATCGATTTTATCTGAGAATTTTACCTGGTTTTAGAACAGGCCCTAAATTTAATTGATTTTTAAAGTATTTTGTATATTATATATTGATGTTTTGTGGTTTTATTATGCCTGTTCACTGCCCTGAGTCCCGCAAGGGAGAAGGGCGGTATACAAATTTAATAAATAGTAATAGTAATAGTAAGGCTGCATAAAAGTTTCCCCCCTCTCCCCATTCCCTCATTTTAGCTCTACAAGGCAGGCTTGATTATACTATAGTGGATACCATAATAATGAGTTGCTTGACCTTCCTTCTTATGAATGGACATAAACTTTTCTAGTGGACAGCATACTGTATGATGCTTTGAATCTAAAGTTGTACACGTCCTGCTCTGGCATTATGATACCCACGCTCAGAAAATCAGATTTATGTGATTCCCCCCCCCCCCAAATGTTATAAATATTTTTATAATTTTTTTCTTTATAATTATAAAGAAATGAAAAATGAGGCATCATGGCCTTAACATTAAAAAATGTTTTAAAGAATTCTGTTGCCCCATATTATTGTCATTGGGTAATATTTTCACAGTGAACAGTGAGTATGAAACAAAGGACATTGAATACTACTGAGTGCAAATTTACTACTTATTTGTAATGCTGGCAGGTGTTCAACATTTTTATACTAGCATAAATGACTAGACAGAGACTTCAATAAAACAGACATGAATTGTGTTTTATTTTGTGCTTATGGAGCAAATGCACTTTAGAAGCAAATTACTCATTACACCAATTTTATTAGACCCCATAGGCATAACATTTATTATGTTACTCATTTTCTTTCAGAATGGGAAATGCTGGTTCTAGTTTCTGTCTGTATTTGGGTTTTTATGAGTGTTGTACTTCATTAGAGTTTATCCGGAAAGAAAACTTTTATTCTAAGTATATTTCTTTTAAACAGAGTAATGAAAGTGAGTGGCTTGTAATAAAATTCTAAGTGATGATTTCCCATAAGTTAGGTTCAGATGAACAAAAAATTCTATATTTATAATAGGCACCCAACCACAAGCAGCCCAACTACAATAAAATTAACATAATAAAGATTAAACACCAGTTCAAATTGCATACGAAGAATAAAACCAGTACATTTACCATTATCCTACCCTAAATCTGCTTAAGATCTCCATTTATTCATGAAATGTACAATAAACCACCATCCTGGGACAATCCTAAGCCCTGGCAGCCAAAGGTCCTTAGGAAACCAGGGAGGAAATTCCACCTCTCCGTCTTCCACGCTTCTGCTAGATACTATAAAATATTTGATATAACAAATGTCATTTAGACCAGGGGTCTCCAACCTTTGCAACTTTAAGTCTGAAGGACTTCAGCTCCCAGACTTCTCCAGCCAGCTTTGCTGACTGGAGAACTCTGGGAGCTGAAGTCCTTCAGACTTAAAGTTGCAAAGGTTGGAGACCCCTGATTTAGACTTTACTTAGAATATCAGTGTATTAAGTTGTAAGAGAAGGAGAATGCACAAATGTTGTCAGCTTGTGGTTTTTACACTTCTCCCTAATATAAATGCCAAGCAGAGCTGCTGGGGCAGAGTTGCTGGTAGGCAGTATTTCAAGACCACACCTGGAATACTGCATCCAGTTCTGGTCACCACAATATAAAAAAAGATGTTGAGTCCCTGGAAAGAGTGCAGAGAACAGCAACAAGAATAATTGGGGGCTGGAGGTTAAAGCATACGAAGAACAGTTTTAGGAATTGGGTATGTCTTATGAAAAGAAGGACTAGGGGAGACATAATAGCAGTGTTCCAATATTCGAAGGGCTCCTCCAAAGACACAAGGGTCAAACTATTTTCCAAAGCACCAAAAGGCAAGATGAGAAACAATGGATGGAAACAACCAAGGAGAGAAGCAACCTAGAACTAAGGAGAAATTTCCTAAAAGTGAGAACAATCAACCAAATCTTCCCTTCAGAAGGTGTGGGTGCTCCATCACTGGAGGCTTTCAAAAAGAGACTGGACAACCATTTATTTGAAACAATACAGGGTCTCCTGCTCAAGAAGGAGATTGGACTAGAAGACTTCGGGGTCTTCTAGAAGACCCTGAAGCGGCCCTGAAGCGGCCTCGTAGCTCGCCCTGCAGTCCAGTGGAGAGACTGTGGTGAGCGACGGAAGACCTGTGGTCATGGGGGGTCGTGGCAAGTGGCGGTAAGCGGCAGGGGAGGCTTGGAACGGCCGGACGAGTGGCGAGTGGCAGAGCGGCTCGGAATCGGCCTGGAATGTTGTCGTTGGCGTTGCCCCGGCGAGGCTGCGCTGAGCGGCTGAAGATCTGCGGCAGACGGGCTGCGGTGAGCGATGGCGAGCAGCGAGGAGGCCTGGAATGGCCCGGCGTTGGCGCGGTCCCACCGTGGCCCTGGCGCGGCCGCGCAGCCCGGTAGAAGATCTCTGTTGAGTGGCGGGGAGCGGTTGGGCAGCCTGAAATGGCACCGGCACCAGCGTTGTCCCGGCATGGGCCGGAGTGGAACCAGGCCGACAGCTGGAGAGGGGCCTGGAGTGGTATGCCAGAGACAGAGATATGGACTCATGGAGGGCTTTTGGACCATTCTCCCTCCTTATGAACAACTAGGCACAAACCCACTAACTTTTACCATCTATACGTACTATGATTCATCTTTATGCCTCCCCTCCCTTCCCCCTGGAAAAGACCTCTCCATCCCATGTGTTTTTTAAATATCTTTCCTACCCGTCCGTCCTGTATATATTTTCGATCTGCACTGTCGCCACTTTAGTCGGGCTTGCTGTTGTACAATTTTATGCGTTTTACCATCTTAGGCATGTTTACCATCTTTAGCGTCCCTCCTTTTATAGCCAGTGTGGCCTGGGAATGCTAGCGTATTCAAGGTTAGACCTCCTTTGCCTGCGGGAGTCTCCCCTCTCGCAGGCCTGGCCCCCGGGTCTAACACGGGCCCACCTCGAGGATGGATTGATTGATCCAGAGAGGTGGGCGCAGCGCAAACTTAGGGGGTTTTTAAACAAATTTTTAATTCGGCTTTTAAGGGGTTCTGGGGTGGGGGGAGGGCTCATCCAGTCAGGGGGGGGTCAAGATATAGGGCCGGCCGGCGGAAGTAGGATAAAGGAGGGGTCCACTAGGGAGGGGGGATTGGGGGTTGTCTCTGTTGAGGGCCGTTCCATTCGATTGGTCTTGGGGAGGAGCAGTGGGAGACAGGATGTCCATCGTGGGTTGGAGGCTCGTGGTCGCTGGTTACGAGCGGTCACTTGCCCCAACCCCCTGTACTCTGCTTGTGGGCTAGGCGGTCAGGGACTACAGTGCCGGGGGCCCAGGCTGATGTTCTGCAACGCCAGGTCCGTGGTGAACAAAGCCCCCCTCATAAATGACCTTGTGTCAGAGGGGCACCCGGACCTGGTGGGAATTACGGAGACCTGGTTGGGCCCCAAGGGGGGTTTACCCCTCGTGGAAATGTGCCCACCAGGCTACCGTGCATTTCATCGGCCTAGGGCCCTAGGCAGGGGTGGGGGGTGGCGGTTATTGTTAAGGAAAGTCTGGAGCCGAAGGAGACCACTGTGCCTCAGACGACGGGCTGTGAGTCCCTCTTCGTGAAATGGGGCCTAGGGAGGCAGTTGGGCTTGCTGCTTGTATACCTGGCTCCCCGCTATGTAACAGCAGCCCTGCCCGAGCTACTCGAGGTGATCGCCGCGATGGCGGTGGAGACCCCCAGACTTATAGTCATGGGGGACTTTAACCTGCCATCGACGGGCGAAACATCCGAGGCAACTCGGGAGTTCATGGCTTCCATGACGGCCATGGACCTGACCCAAGTAGTTCAGGGCCCCACTCACGAAGGAGGATACACGCTGGATCTGATTTTTGTCTCTGGACACTGGATTAGTGATCTCGGAACAGGGGATTTAGTCATCTTACCCTTGTCATGGACAGATCACTCTCTCCTTCGGATAGACTTTCCAACCGTCACACCTCACCGCGGGGAGGCGGAACCGGAGACACCAGGTTGGTTCCACCCCAGGCGCCTGATGGACCTGGAAAGGTTCCAGAGGGAGCTTCGGCCAGTACCTGTATTCCTGCCCTGCGGCTCGACTGAGGACCTAGTGGCCGCGTGGTATAGTGCGGCCACAGGGGCCTTGGACCGAGTCGCGCCCTTGTGGCCTCTCATGCGGCGTCGAGTCACCCAGGCTCCTTGGTTTACCGAGGAGCTTCTGGAGATGAAACGCCGCAAGAGATGCCTAGAGAGTAGGTGGAGATCTTCTCGATCCGAAGCTGACCGAACACTAGTGAGAGACCATATTAGGACTTACTTAGTGGCGCTAAGAGTGGCCAAACGTGAGTATTGTGCCACCCTTATCGTGTCCGCAGAAAACCGCCCTGCCGCCCTGCCGCCCTGTTTGGGGTGACCCGCTCCCTCCTTCATTTGAGGCCGCGGGAAGCCCCTCTGCAGGGTTGAGCAGAGGAATTTGGAGTATTTCTGCAGGACAAAATCACTCAGATTCGGAACGAGTTGCCCTCCACTAGTGGCCCAGTCAGGGCGTCCGGTGCTGGTCTTGAGATAACACCTTGGGAGGAGTTCGACTTTGTTACTAATGAGGATATGGACAGGTTGCGGAGGAACCTTAGAGCCACCACATGTTTATTGGACCCGTGCCCCTCCTGGCTTGTACTGGCATCCTGGGAGGTGACACGAGGTTGGCTCCAGGGCATTGTGAATTCATCTCTGAGTGAGGGGTACTTGCCCACCGTTTTGAAAGAGGCGGTGGTGAGGCCCCTCCTCAAGAAGCCATCCCTGGACCCAGCTTTATTAGAGAACTATCGTCCCGTCTCCAACCTTCACTTTTTAGTGAAGGTTGTTGAGAGTGTGGTGGCTCGTTTCCCCGACATCTGGAGGAAGTTGATTATCTAGACCCGCACCAGTCCGGCTTCCGGCCCGGTCACAGCACCGAGACGGTATTGGTCGCGTTGGTTGATGATCTCTGGAGGGCACGGGATAGAGGTTGTTCCTCTATCCTTGTCCTATTAGACCTCTCAGCGGCTTTTGATACCATCGACCATGGTATCTTATTGCACCGATTGGGGGGGTTGGGGCTGGGAGGCACCGTTCTACGGTGGTTCTCGTCCTACCTCTCTGGTCGGTCGCAATGGGTGTTGGCAGGAGGGCAGAGGTCGTCCCCGAGGCCCCTCACATGTGGGGTCCCTCAGGGGTCAGTCCTCTCTCCCCTTCTGTTCAACACCTATATGAAGCCGCTGGGTGAGATCATCCGTGGTTTTGGGGTGGAATACCATCTGTATGCTGATGACACTCAGTTGTACATATCCACCCCAAACCACCCCAACGATGCTGTCGAGGTGCTGTCCCGGTGTCTAGAGGCCGTACGGATCTGGATGGGTAGTAACAAACTCAAACTCAACCCATCCAAGACCGAGTGGCTGTGGTTTCCGGCACCCCGGTTCAGCCAGTTAAGTCCAACACTGGCCATTGGGGGCGAACAACTGGCCCCCGTGGAGAGGGCGCGCAACTTGGGTGTCCTCCTGGATTCCCGGCTGTCCATGGAGGGCCATGTGGCGGCCGTGGCCAGGGGGGCGTTCTATCAGGTATGCCTGATACGCCAGTTGCGCCCCTTACTGGACTGGGGAGCCCTTCGCACAGTCACTCAAGCGCTTGTGACATCCCGGCTGGATTACTGCAACACTCTCTACATGGGGCTCCCCTTGAGGTGCACTCGAAAGCTACAGTTAGTACAGAATGCGGCCGCGTGGGTGATTATGGGTGCCTCAAGGCAAACCCACGTAACACCTCTCCTGCACGAGCTGCACTGGCTGCCTGTGGCCTTGCGAGTGCGCTTCAAGGTGTTGACAACCATCTTTAAGTCGCTCCATGGCTCGGGGCCTAGCTATATACGAGACCGCCTCCTGCCCCATACATCCCTTCGTCCGATCCGCTCCCACAGAGAGGGCCTTCTCCGGGTGCCGTCGGCGGGGCAATGCCGGTTGGCGGGCCCGGCCCTCTGGAATGACCTACCCCCCGACCTTCGCACTATCTCGGACCTCCGCCTCTTCCGCCAACGTCTTAAGACGTATTTATTCCAACAAGCCGGCCTAGGATAGCCCCCCGTTTCTGACTTTTTAAAAATAAATTATAATTTGGGAAGGTTTTTAACATGGATTTTAGCACGGGTTAACTAATTTAATATATTTTAATTGATATTTATTGTATTTTGTGGTTTTATTAATGCCTGTGCACCGTCCTGGGTCCTAACAAGGAGAAGGGCGGGGTATAAATTTAATAAAATAAATAAAATCCCTTCCAACTCTACTATTCTATGTTTTATGTACAATCTTTCTGAATATGGTGACATCCACATTGGCAGTTTGGTTTAGTCTGGGATTTCCTGGAGAGCCAGGAGCACCTTTATTCAATTTCAGTTACTACACCAAGTCCAATTCTGGGAAACTTATTTGATTCCAGTAATTACCTCTCATTTTGCCTGTGGTGCTCTTTTATAAAAACCTTTGAGATTTCTTTTCTTTTATTGGGAAGTGGTACAAATGGCTTTAAAAAAAAGGCTAACGCAAAATCAGTGACTACACTGCTATATGGTTTATCATTTATAATACCTGCAGTGTCTGCTTCTAATCCATTATCCTGATTTCCCATCTGACTCCAAGTCTAGTTCAGTAAAATGCCCAGTGTGGCTTTGGATTTAGACGGTTTCCTCTCTTTCTTTCCAAAATGAAACTTATCCAAAGAACCTATTGCTTGTCTCACCTATGAAGAGAAATTAGAGAGTAAAATTACTAGAGATTTATTTATTTATTTATTTATTTATTTATTTATTTATTTATTTATTTATTTATTTAATTTATAGACCGCTCCCTCTCCCCGAAGGGACTCGGGGCGGTGCACAGGGCTTTAAAAATGCATTTAAAAAGTACGAACAATACAATATTTAAAATAGAATTAAATAATTTACCTGCGCTAAAATGTAAACTCTAAAAACCTTAAAAACCCTTAACCTTAATTCCCAACAAACCCTATTAAAACATTTTAGGTTAATATTACAGCTTAGGATGGATAGATTAGGCCATGCCGGCCAGATGAAAAAAGTACGTTTTTAGCTTTTGGCGGAAGGAGCGGAGGTCCAGAGTTGTTCTAAGATCGGGGGGAAGGTCGTTCCAGAGGGTCGGGCCCACCACAGAGAAGGCCCTTCCCCTGGGCATTGCCCGCTGGCACTGCCTAGTGGACGGCACCCGGAGAAGTCCCTCTCTGTGGGAGCGAATCGGCTGGAGGGATGTACCTCCAGCAGAATGCGATCCCGCAAGTAACTAGGTCCCGTGTCATGGAGCGCTTTAAAGATGGTAATCAATACCTTGAAGCGCACCCGAAAGACCACAGGCAGCCAGTGCAGCTCACGCAGGAGAGGTGTAACGTGGGAGAACCTGGAGGCTCCCAGGACTGCCTGCGCGGCCACATTCTGGACTAACTGTAGTCTTCGGGTGCACCATGTAGAGAGCGTTACAATAGTCTAGTCGGGATGTCACGAGTGCATGAGTGATGGATAAATCTTTTTTATATCAGTACCCTTCATTTTTGCTAATCGCACCAGGTCTTCGAAGGATTTGAATACAGCTTTCTAAATTATCTGAAAAGAGATTAAGTTGTGGTTTTCAGCTTGTTATCAAGATGTTGTAATATTATTATACTCCTTAGTGTTGTACATTGACCAAAGACTCCTGGAGGTACAAAAATGATTTCTAGATGTTATTCATTCTTGCATATATGTCTGTGATGCAAAAGTTGCATCTTCTGGTCATACTGAACCCAGAGGTGAGTTGCAAATCCTGGTGCTGTTGGTGAGCTCGTGCTCGTGTGCATGCTTGTGCATGTGCGCAATACTTCTGCGCATGTGCAGAAGCATCCAAGAGCAACCCGCCTCTCATTGAACCTTTATAAAGTAGCACACGTAGGAAGGCAGCAGATATTTAGTCTGATGAGCCCATGAGGGTTCTTTTTTATTTCCTCACAACAAAAACTATGCTTTAACTGGTCTTTGTCCTTTTTATATATACACTGCATGAGATCATAGCAAGAAGCTTTCTTAAATGTTTTCTCAACAAAAATAATTTTAATCGCTGTTTGATTCCAAGGTATTGTAGTGAATTCTAAATGGGTTGCTGCTAAACAATAAATCTATTTTCGCCTTATAAATTCCCCCTGAATTTATTTTTGGCAACCCAAATCTCGCATTTTCAACTCAGGGGAAGCTTGCTTGTTTAAAAGGAAGCAGCCAAGTTAAACTGAATAGTTAGGAATTTTTTTTAAAAAACCCTTTCCTTCTGTTTGCAAGCAGGGGGTTGGTTCCTTTGTGGATATTGTGTGAAACATATAGTGAAGTGCAGTGGAGTCTAACTTTTTCAATAAAAAAGAGGAGGGGACCATCCACACAGATTATAGTAGTCAGCAGGCTTCTTAGCAGCTGGACATTCTCCTTAGAGAAGTTGATAATGCCCAAATGCTCTTGATTCAGTAATGCCAAATCATAATCACAGAACAGACTTCTATGGGATGGTTTGAATGGATCCACAGGAGCTATTCCCTGCTGGATAAAAAAAAGGGGGAAGGAGACTGCAGTGCAGGGGAGAGAGCTTTCTCTTAAAAACATCCATTCTGGATTCAAAAATTAAACATTGTGTCTATTATTTGAGATTCCAAAATGAAAAGGACAACTATTGAGTTCACCCCACATTCCAAAGAGGTTCTCTAAAGCAGGGGTCTCCAACCTTTGCAACTTTAAGTCTGAAGGACTTCAGCTCCCAGAAATCTGGGAGCCGAAGTCCTTCAGACTTAAAGTGGCAAAGGTTGGAGACCCCTGCTCTAAAGAGTTAGCTGCATGGTTCCATAAGTGCATACCAAGACATGTAGCGTAGCTCAGAAAAAGCACTATAGCCAGAGTTGGTGAAATAGTGTTACACCCTCCTTTCTGTTAACCAGCCACAAGCCATCTGTGGCTACAGTGTGGGATGCCCCACGACATGACATTTGTGATTTATGTGGTGCCTGTTTTTCCTAGGGAATGCATAACACCTATTTTTACAGCAGTTGGGGTAGCCTGCAGGGTGTTCTGTGGTAGAGTGATAGAACAAACTGTTGCCATAAGGAACTATCCAGGTTCAGCCTTTGGCTGGAAAAATGACTGCCTACAGTCCTGGAAACGAGCTGCCAATACTTGTTACCAATAGCAGGCAAATGGACAAATGGTCTCTCACCCCAATGTAAAACAAAACTCTAATGAGCATGCTGGTTATGAATAGAGTAGAGTAGAGTAGAGTAGAGTAGAGTAGAGTAGAGTAGAGTAGAGTAGAGTAGAGTAGAGTAGAGTAGAGTAGAGTAGAGCAGAGCAGAGCAGAACAGAACACAACAGAACAGAACAGAACAGAACATAATTCTTTATTGGCCAAGTGTGATTGGACACACAAGGGATTTGTCTTTGATGCATAGGCTCTCAGTGTACATAAAAAGACAAGATACATTTGTCAAGAATCATAAGGTACAGCACTTAATGATAGTCATAGGGTACAAGTAAGCAATCAAATTATACTAGGAAACAATCAATATAAATCATAAGGATACAAGCAACAAAGTTACAGTCACACAGTCATAAGTGAGAGGAGGTGGGTGGTGGGAACTATGAAAAGATTAATAGTAATAGTAATGCATTGCGATTTTCCATCCTCATCTGAGCCTCTCTGCTCTTTAAACTCTCTCCAGAGGTGCTGTGCTTGAGGCTGTACTTAGACCAAGGAAATCCTTATCACTGAATTATAGCTGACCTTTCATTGGTCCTTCTGCCCTTATATGTGAAAATTCAACAGGTTTGATATCAGCCTTTCAATGGATAGCTACGGAGGTTCTCATTCGTTCAGATCATAATTGTCCCAAAGGGGATTTTATTCCAGTCAAGTTGCCTTTAAAATAAAAGTACCTTTGGGGCCTTTCAATGAATGTTTCTTTATATTTTAAACCTCTGCAGATGAATTGTGCAACTCTCTTCTTCTTACCAAAACTTGATTTTGGGACTCCTTCATCATTATCATCATCATCCCTCCTTCCAACCAAAAAATTATACATTCTATCCAGTGGTGGGATTCAAAATGTTTAACTACCGGTTCTGTGGGTGTGGCTTGGTGGGCATGGTATGGCTTGGTGGATGTGGCTTGGCAGGGGAAGTATACTCCGTTCCTACCTCACTCCAGGGGAAGGATACTGTAAAATCTCCATTCCCTCCTCACTCCAGGGGAAAGTTACTGCAAAATCCCCATTCCCTCCCAATCAGCTGGGATTCAGGAGGCAGAAAATAGATGGGGGCAGGGCCAGTCAGACGTGGTATTTACCGGTTCTCTGAACTACTCCAAATTTCTGCTACGGGTTCTCCAGAACTGGTCAGAACCTGCTGAACACCACCTCTGATTCTATCTCCTTGAGTAATGTGTTGACAATAGAAGAGTAGATTGTAAATCCTCTTTAAGTATAAATGGTAAATGGTAATGCCTTCCTCCCAATCTGAAAAATGAATTTACCGCCAGTTGCTTTGAAGAAAGGCTCTTAGAAAAGAGAAGGACGCAAGCTGAGATGTCTTAGGAAAGCTGTGGACTTGAAAAACAAAAACAATGTGATTGGTAAATGAACACATACTGTACAAGTGCTGGCACAAGAAACATGCCTTCGTTTCACATAGCCTGTTGGGTTAATCCCAACATTTCTTGTATATGTGGATCTGTGAATCTGTCGCAGGGAGACTCTATTTGCCAAATGCTTTGTTCCAATGCTTTGGACTAAGGACTGTGTAATAGCTCTCACAGTTACTGCATAGACTGAATTTTGGATGGAAGCTGTGTATGGCTTTACACCTCCTGTAGTTTCATAAGCCACCTGAAAATGTTTTGTGCTGACAACACAGAGACATGCAATAGCCATTGCAGAACTATCAATGAACTAGCCTGTCCAGAACAGATAAAACTGCCTCTATCACAGCCAAATAACTTTGGTAACATACCTATCCATAACACTATTTTATTTCGGAACAAGCAGTGTTATGTAAAAGACAGAAAAGGAGCAGGTACATGAAATAAGACTATATTTCTCTTATTTTAAAGGAAATAGTCAGACTAGCTATATATCAATATATTCATTATACTTTTTCACAGCTTTTTATCCTTTCAAAATGTTATTGCTTCCACCACATTCATACATTTCTTTACATGTTGCCTCTACCGTGAACTTTAAACTTTTCATCACTTTCTTTTTCAGGATTTTATCAACTCCACCCAATCAGTCTTCCCTTACCTTTCAACCCATTCGTATATTTGTTATGCAATTCAGCTTCCTTTATTTTGTCCATATGACCTAACCACTTCAACATACCTCTTTTATATAGGTTATACATCTTTGTCCACATTCATTCTTAAATCAGTTTCTTGTTTGACTACACACACCTTAGTTATTCATTCCACTGCATTCAACTTACTTTTAAGCTGACACACTCAACTCTTACTTCCATATAAGGGAAAAAATCATGGTGTTATATACAGTCATTTTCATTTCTTTCTGCAAACATTCATTCCTTGCAATAACTCACATACAATTCATTATGTTCTATCAGAATTTGGGCATCTTAAGTTTCCTGCGTACATTTTCTCACCTTAAGGAAACATTCTGCTAAATACATAAATTCATATATAGTACATGCTTTTTACAAATATTTATGTACAAATTTTATTTCTTTCCTTCATTTTAAACAAAGTTGCCTTGCTCTTTGGTACAGCAATTGTCAAAATTTTACTTTGTCTAGGATAATCAGAGTTCTGTCCAATGTTTCTTGTAAATTATTTGTGTTCTCAGCCAGTAACATGGGATCACCTGCACACAAAAGTATACATAACATTGCATCAATCTTCCTTTTTACAATTATCAATAAATATATTAAATAACCAGGGGAAAATTCTTCCCTCTTAAGGGTTTACCCATTTAAGTAATTCAATTATTCAACGTATTTATATCATACATTTATTGCATTTAGCAATCAAACTTTAACTCCATATATTCAAAATCAGGCTTCATAGATAACATCAGGACCATACCCAATCTATTATATAAATTAAATTAAAAATCTGAGTTGCTTGCATTTTCTTCTAAACATTTTCTTACTTGATGCATGACCTTTGAACGTTTCTAAGTGCATTGTTATTTTCTCTGGAATAAAATATGAAATGAAAACTATTCTGATTGGCCTATGGGGCCTGTCTTTGAGTATACCCTGTTTAAAATGCTTTGACAATACGTACAATAAAGTTGCTACTCACATTCATCATTTCCTAGGTGCTAACTATCATCTTTAAAGCGCTCCATGGCTCGGGACCTAGCTATTTGCGGGATCGGATCCTACCCCATACATCCTCACGACCGATTCGCTCCCACAGAGAGGGACTTCTCCGGGTGCCGTCCACTAGACTTTGTCAGCGGGCGACGCCCAGGGGAAGGGCTCTCTCTGTGGCGGGCCCGGCCCTCTGGAACGACCTTCCCCCCGATATCAGAACGACCACGGACCTCCGCTCCTTCCGTACGAAATTAAAGACCCATTTCTTTCGACTGGCCGGCCTTGGATAGTCTCTCTGTCTATAGATTTTAAATGTATTTTAATGGGTTTTAATTTTTTAGCACGGGATAGCATTGTTTAATTATGTTTTAATGTATATATTTTTGTATCTATTGTTTATATTGTTTTTAGTTCCTCCTGTGCACCGCCCCGGGTCCCTGTGGGGAGAGGGAGCGGTTAATAAATTCAAAGTTATTATTATTATTATTCCCATTGACCTCCTGAAGAGCAAAAATATGGCATACACATGCCATACCTAGCATAAAGCCAAACTTCACTTCCACGTTTTGCTTATTGTTAGCTCTTGTCCCCTATGCAGAGTACAGAGAAGAACAACAAAGATGATTAGGAAACTGGAGGCTAAAACATAAAGAATGGGAGCAGGAATGGAGTACAGCTTGTCTAGTGAAAAAAGGACTAGGGATGACATGATAGCAATGTTCCAGTATTTGAGTGGCTGTCACAAAGAAGAGGGAATCTGTTTATTTTCTAAAGCACCTGAAGGCAGGACAAGATGCAATGGATGAATCTCATCAGGGAAAGATCCAATCTAAAACTAAGCAGAAACATCCTGACAGTGAGAACAATTAATCAGTGGGATGACTCCAGAAGTTGTGTATGCTCCAACACTAGAGGTTTTTAAGAAGAGATTAGACAACCATGTGTCTGAAATGGTCTAGGGCCATGATGGCGAACCTATGGCATGGGTGCCGCAGGTGGCACACCGAACCATTTCTTAGGGCACGTGAGGCATTGCCCTGTCAGGTCCAGCACGCTTGTGTGCGCTGGTCAGCTGATTTAGGGCTTCTTTTGAGGCTGTTTTTCACCCTCTGGAGGCTTTAGGGAAGCTCCTGAAGCCTCTGGAGGTGGGGAGGGGAGGCTGTTTTCACCCTCCCCAGACTCCTAGAAAGCCTCTGGAGCCTGGGGAGGGTGAAAAAAACGTGCCACAAGCAGGGGATCGCGCACATAGCATTATGGGTGTGGCACGCCCACACATGACCCCCTGCGCTCTCCCTGCTTTTGGCACGCGAGCCAAAAAAGGTTAGCCATCACTGATCTAGGGTTTCCTGTCTGAGAAGTGGGTTGGACTAAAAGACTTCCAAGGTCCCTTCCAACTCTGTTATTCTGTTATTCAATCAGAATTATCCCAAACACGTTCCTAGGCAAACTCATTAAAGTAATCTCTTTTATTTATTTATCTTATTTTCCCCATTTACTATAAGGGCATTTTTTCAACCACTTCACACAGATGCAGTCTTCAGATACCATCACAAACCACACAGTCACCCTTACACAAGCAATTCTCCATATATACCACTTACAATTGCAGCCTTACCATTTTTCAACATTTTTTCCAGTTTTTGTGGCTTCCTTTTCATTATTTCTCTTCTTGAATAATAACAATGACTGCATTTATATCAGTCCTGCTTTCTGACATATAATCCCCATACAAATTTCTAAAATATTCCTTCTGGTCTTCCCTCACTTCAGCCTCATCTCAAAAAATTTGTCTTTCTTTTTAATTCTACCCATTTTCCTGGAAGCTCTTTTTTACCCTCTTTCAGAACATTTTTTAAAATCTTTATCGAAATTCCTTTCTAGTTTCTCTGTCCCTTTTAATGTTACCATTCCTTGCTCTTTGTGACTATATACTTTTCTCTATAAATTTATTGTACAATATTTATGGTCATCTTCATATATATTTTTTTGCAGCAATTATTTTCTTATAGAGGTGGTCTTAGACATCAGATCATTCGTTTTCTGATTTGTTATGATGGCCTTGGAAAGAATGACTTACAATTTGTCCTTGCACTTACGAGCTTGTGACTGCAATTTGGGCACTTATCAACTGTCTCACATTTACGACTGATTGCAGTGCCCTGTAATCACATGAGTGTGATGCTTTACGTTTTCTGGGGGGGAAATGCCCATTAGGGAAGCTGGGTTCACTTATCCACTACATGATTTGTTTAAGGTTGGTGTGATTTACTGAACAATTGCTGTAAAAACTGTCACAAAATCAGATCTGACTCCCAGTAGCATATTTGCATGGTTAGTGCTCGCTAACATACTTGTTTTTACTCTGATCCAAGCAACATTCACATCCACTTTCCTCACATGCATCTTCCATTAATTCCATCTTCTAATATTTTTAGTATGGGTTTTTGTGCTTTCTGTGACTACAGCTGTTCTGTTTTTACTTTAATTTCTTTCACTTGTCTCATTGTCTGTTACATCTTTTTCGTAAGATCGTCTGTTGACATGTTATGGTCTGTCCTGTAGTCAGAAACTCTCATCAGTCTTATATCCTCCATTAATTTTTTTCAACCTTCCATCCTACACAATCAAATTAATGATATATTTAGTTTTAAATTTATGCCTTTGCCATGTCCACATATAAATAGATTTACCCTTAAGCTATACATTCAAAACAAATGCTGTCTTGGACTTCTTTTCTCTTCACTTTTCTTAACATTGAAGTTATTTTAAGCAAACTCCCCTGATTGTTTTTATTCACATTTGGCAACAGGGAGCTTTTCAAACACAATATGTGTGTGTGTTTGTCACAAATAAACTACACATGGGCAAAATGTAAGTCTCTTTAAAGAAAACCCAATATTTTACCTTGTGTTGCACGGATGGTACACTCTTGATCTACATTTTTTGTCTGAATTTACCTAAAAATGTGGCTGGTCTATACAAATCTATGCCCTTGATTTTATAATCATCCACACATTAGTCTTTCTACCTTTATTTGTAAAGAGCCATGTTGAAATGTTCAGTTTGCAACAGTTATGCAAAAAACAAACACCTGGATTCAGCGTTTCCTCAAGGAATCTACTGAAATGGGGTGATTTCTGCCAAAATGTCACAAAGATTTATGGCTTAACATTTGTGGATTAAATTGAGGACAGGTGGGAGAACATTCAAGCATGCAGAAGAATGATAGCAAAGCTATACGTAAGAAAAGGGTAGTTATTCTGTTAGATAAATGGATACATGCCTTCCCTGGGAAAGGCAAAGGGAAAACACCATGTTCAAAAAACAAGACTCCAACAGACAGATAATTACCAGTGAGACAGTCTTTCACCAAAGCAAAACTAAAAAGCACACTGGATCTGAAGGCACAGTCTGTATTCCACATAACCGCAAACGCTAAAAAAGCCACTGAGATGGCTCGTGGTTCAGCTGCATAGACATTTCAAGGTAAGTGAGCCGCTGACATATTGCATCCCGAGAACTCTGGTATCATGCCACTATGCAGACAAATACTGATGCTCAACTGATACCCCAGTTCTCAAGGAAACCTAAAATATGGAGACAATAAATTGCATTTTCTTTGGATTTGTATTTACAGGGTGTTTGTTTTTAATGTACTTTAAAAAAAAAACCTGAACTTTTTATATTCCATTAGTATTGAAGCCTGCTTTTGCTTGCCCTCTGTGTGGGTTAATCCAGTGTTCCTGAATAGAAATTGAAAGGTTTAAAACTTCCTATGTGGCTCTCTCTCTTCTTAGTTGCCCTTTGATCTTTTATGCCTATGATGGACGATGGGTTTCTTATGAACGTTCCCCAACATGACGTTCACCAGATGTTCTGGACTACAGCAACTATAATCCTCAGACAGCATTAAGTACTGTAGTCCAATAAACCCAGAAAACATCAGATCATGTTAATGGCCTATCTCCTCTATTATCTGCAATTATTTATTTGTCTCTATTTTATGGCTCTGAAGGTGAACCATAAGAAAGGCTGAGCATCAAAGAATTGAGATCTTTGAACTATGGTGCTGGATAAGACTCCTGCGAATCCCTGGGCAGCAAGGTGATCAAACCAGTCAGTCCTAGAGGAGATCAATCCTGACTGCTCTTTAGAAGGCCAGATCCTGAAGATGAAACTCAAATACTTTGGCCACCTAATGAGAAGGAAGGACTCATGGAGAAGTGTTGAGTCCCCAAGCCTATGTCCCAGACAACTCGTCTGGTAACCTATGAGTCACCGCATTCCGGAGCTGAGCCAGCAGCTGCAGTGATTAACAGAGACAAGCTGTCTGGAATCTGTCTGGAAAGGAGTTACAATGTTGCAACTGCTTGCTAGGAGTTTCCTGCCTGGTAACTCTATATAAGAGGTTGCCAGAGAAGAAACCTTGCCAGTTGAATCTTGTGTGTGTTGTAAATAGTGTGAATAAACGTTCCTGTTGTTTTGACCGTGCCTGAGTCGGAATCCTTTGTCTGATCTAACAAGAAGACCTAATGCTGGGAAAGATTGAAGGCAAAATAAGAATGGGACGACAGAGAATGACGTGGCTGGATGGAGTCACTGAAGCAGTTGGTGTGAACTTAAATGGACTCCAGAGGATGGTAGAAGAAAGGAAGGCCTGGAGGAAGGTTGGCCATGGGGTCACAATGGATAGGACACAACTTCACAACTAACAACTCAATTTTAAAAAGGAAATTTAGATTCATCTCCCCACATCTTTTTTTTTATTTGTAAAAAATCTATACATCACACCAAAATTCAAAGGGCAAAATATAATTTGGACCATGTATCATTTATACATTTATTTATATGGCTTCCCTTCCCACCACAGAAATTCTGGGTGGTGAACAGCATGTAAAATTAAAACAATACTATACCTAAAAAAAATGCAACATATCATCAAAGAAAGAAATGGGAGCCAAGAACAAAAGTAGAACGTTAGAATAATAACAAACCACCCAGGTTTTCCCTAACTTTCCGACCTCCCACAACAGGCCTTAAGTGCTTTTTTTTCCCTGAAGGACCAGGAGGTTTGGGACCAATTTAATCTGAGGTGGTAAGGTATAACCTCTATCTACCTATATACCTACCTACCTTCTCTCTCTCCCCCCCCACCTATCTACTGTATTTCTCTCTCTATTTTTCTCTCTCTATCCCTCTACCTACCTACTATCTACACTCTCTCTCTCCCTACCTACTGTATTTCTCTCTCCCCCTCTATCTACCTATATATCTACCTACCTTCTCTCTCCCCCCCCCATCTACCTACTGTTTTTCTCTCTCTTTCTCTCCCTCTCTATCCCTCTACCTACCTACCTACCTACCTACTTTTTAAAAAATTGCCTCTTTGAAACCTGGGTGCGTCTTATACTCCAGTGTGTCTTGTACTCTGAAAAATACGGTAGTCATTTTTCTCTTTTATCATAAATAACATAAAGTATATACTTTGTTTCTTAAGCATAGTTTTTTAAGCTAACTCATCATCATTCTAGCCATTGTCTATCTACTGCAGGATGAAGGCCTCTTCTGCATGTTTCCAACCAATACAGTCTTGAGCTTTCCTTTGCCAGTTGGGCCCACAATACTTCCTAGGTCCAAAGACAGCCTGATATAGCCTGGCAATTCTTGGCAACCTCTGCCTTCATGCAGGTCTTCTTCCCCTTGCCGTGGGTAATTGCCCTAGGACCTCCAGGGAACAAGGCCTGGTTTTGAGGTTGTATTGACATGTGGAAGGAGAGTGGTGCAGTGGCCTAGAAGTGGAATTCTTGCCTCACAATCAGGAGGCTGTGAGTTCGATCCGAGGTAGAGGCAGATATTTCTCTCTCTGAGCACAATGAGAATATATCTGCTGAAAAAAACCTCCGCATTGATGATAGGAAGGGCATCCAGCCAGTAAACACGTCAGCTTCATTCAGTTGTCCAGACTCCACCCCTCAAGGGATTATTGGGATTATTAAAAGAAGATTGACATGTGGAAGGAATAGACTATAATCTGCCATGCTGTTGGCAGATGTGATCGGTATTAATCTGGGGTATCCATTATGGCCTGTTCACCTTGGATGACCTTTTGGGACAAATACATGTTCAACATCGTAGCCTATGATTTCATTTACACACATTACCTTGTTGAAGCCACTTTGCTTCATCAAGGCCCCAATCATAGAAGAGTTTTTGAACTAATTATCGTGAGAATTAACTATTCCCTGTTCTACTGAAATACATGTCATAAATCCATTGCATATATGCCCCATCTCATGGAAAGTATTCTCTCTTCCTATATTCAACATGATTGGTTGATTGGTTTATTTATTTACATGTGGATTAGGATCTGCAGCAATAGCAGCCAGCAATATCCAGCAGCCCGTGTGGGCTTCATAGATTTGTAACCTCGCAACACATATATTAAGGGCACGATAGAGAATGAGCTGTAAAATTCCTTGACTGAAAGTAGAGGTTTAGGGTTTTGGAGTGGTCCCCTGATTTCATTTCATTGTCAGCACTTCTTGGAGACAGCATTCTGAACATTAGCTGTGAACTGAAGACTGCCTGCAGGCACCATATGCCTTTATTTCACTTTCTGGTCATTACTTTCACTTAGTAATAGTTCCCAGCCAATTCTCACTCACTAGGCAGCAAACATAAATTATGGTGTCTGCTGGCTGCTGAAATACAGATAAACTTTCTAGTTGGGCTAATACAAACAGAGCCCTTGTCATACTGCTGAAGAATTAGTGTTCATTGCTCTTACAACTGAATTCTTTTTGCAAATATTTACCAGCATTCTCATATCAGTCAAGTACATGCAAATTATGTAGAGAAATAATTGGCATAAATTTCAGTTGCCCGGGTTTGTCTGAATTCAGTGAATTTGGAGCAGCCTGCCAAGACACTCCATGAAATGTACTCTATGTAGTTTAAAATGTAATACAGAGTTATGCAGATTTAAACCACCTGATATTGGTCAATTTAAGATCACATAATTCTATGCTGGCTTACAGCCATAATGTTTCAACACAGATCATTTATAACTTCTTTTTCTTTTGTATGTAGGGCATGGTTCTCTCCTCACAGATCAACTAGCAGAAAGGCTCCCCCCTCCTCCCCCCATAATTAACCTCACTTCCTTCTAACTCCTAATGTTGCACAACCAGAAAACCAACTTATTTGTCTTCTGTGGACAAAAAATAGTGAAGTGTTTGAAGACCATGAACATTTTTTAAAAAGTCTACCTTTTTTGCAAATCTTTTTTTCCTTAAGGAACAATTTTTATCAGTCGATAAGGAATGCTTGGTAATGAGTTTAACTTTAGACATATACACATTTTGACCCTCATGCAGTGCCCATTAAATTTAATGGATGTGTTTAATTTGGATAGACAGATACATTCTGTTCTGGAGTTGGACACTGACCATCATATCGGTTCAATATAAAAATATAGCAAAGTCCAGCTGCAAATGTGATGCATGATATTACATTTCATTGTAAATATATATTTTGTCAAACATATTCAAGTTTTTAACATGTTTTTAAAGCAGTGTCTGTTTATCAGGAGCACTTATTTGACAGAAGTTGTCTTATAGTGCTGGAGAAGATCTTAACTCTCTATCACCTCTCTTTCTCCCTCTCCCTCTCCCTCCCTCCCTCTCATCTCTCTCTCTCTCATCTATCTATCATCTGACAGACAAAACATGGTGTCTCACAAATGTGAGCTCTTGATCTTCCATGAATAATCATGTCTTTTTAAATATATATATATATATATATATGTATGTGCATATATTCTGCAACAACTAGATATGCCTAGTATCAGTTGCTCATACCAATATGTCAGAGTTTTATTTCTGGTAAACTCTTTGAAATATGGTTACATACAAAGCATCTATAGTGCCTCTAAACTTCAAGAAGATATCATATTCCTGTTCTGTTTAGATGTTAGAGTCAAATTCTGTTCATGTTTAATATCTGTGAATGTTTAGAAAAATCAGGAAAATTGTGCATAAATGATAAAAAAAAACACATATATTTCAATGAGTCGTTTTAATCCCCATGGATATAAAGGATATAAAGGTTCAACATCAGGGGTGGGTTTCAAAATTTTTGGAACAGGTTCTGTGGGTGTGTCCTGCTTTGTGGGAGTGGCTTGCCGGCCATGTGACCGGGTAGGAGTGGCTTGCCAGCCATGTGACCGGGTGGGAGTGGCCAATTTGGAAAATGTGAAATTCACTTAACAATGGTCTTGGTTAGCAACCAAACTTTTGGGCTTAATTGTGGTCATAAGTTCTCTCTCTCTCTCTCTCTCTCTCTCTCTCTCTCTCTCTCTCTTTCTTTTTCTTTCTTTCCTTCTGTCTTTCTTTCTCTCTTTCTCTCTCTCTCTTTCTTTCTCTTTCTCTCTTTCTGTCTCTTTTCTTTCTCTCTTTCTCTCTCTCTTTTTTCTCTTTCTTTCCTTCTCTGTCTCTCTTTCTCTCTGTCTGTCTATCTTTCTCTCCCTCCCACTCTCTGTCTCTCTGTGTGTGTCTGTCACTCTCTGGTTCCCCCCTCCCTCCCTGTCTCTCTGTGTGTCTGTGCCTCTCTCTCTCTCTCTGTCTCCCCCCACCCACCCAAGCCTCCTCAGCCTCTCTCACCCATCCACCGGACGAAGGAACCTGGTGTCCGATGGGTGAGCAAGCGAGCGAGCAAAGGCTTTTGAAGCAAAGGCTTCAAAGGCTGCCGGCTAGGAACAGCGCGCTACGCTGCGCGAACCCCCCCCCCCAGTCGCGGCAAAACTTTCCCTGTTAGCGCGACTGGCAGGGGGTGGGGCGGGGGTTCGCGCAGCGTAGCGCGCTGTTCCTAGCCGGCAGCCTTTGAAGCCTTTGCTTCAAAAGCCTTTGCTCGCTCGCTTGCTCACCCATCGGACACCAGGTTCCTTCGTCCGGTGGATGGGTGAGAGAGAGAGCGAGAGTAGCCGGTCAGGCTACTTCCAGGAGCTGAGGAGGTTTGGGGGGGAGGGGAGACAGACACAGAGAGACAGGGAGGGAGGGGGGAACCAGAGAGCCAGAGAACCCGCTGGCTGTATTTACTCTCTCTCTCACCCATCCACCGGACGAAGGAACCTGGCGTCCGATGGGTGAGCGAGCAAGCGAGCGAGCGAGCAACCGCGGCCAGCGGGCCAGAGGATTTTTGGGGCGCGCAGCAACTTTCCTTACCCGCGGCGGGAAACACGCAAGGAGAATCCACTCCCAGCTGTCTTCTTTTTCCTTCTGCGAAGGGTACTGGCCGCTGGCAAAGCGGGAGGCTCGGGAAGGCGGCACACACACACACACAACCTACTTCAGGCGGCGGGAAACACGCAAGGAGAATCCACTCGCGGCTAGGCGTAGGGGGGAAGAGGTGGCTGAGCAAAGGGAAGGGGGGGGGGAAAGGCGCTCCCGCCGCCTTCCCGAGCCTCCCGCTTTGCCAGCGGCCAGTACCCTTCGCAGAAGGAAAAAGAAGACAGCTGGGAGTGGATTCTCCTTGCGTGTTTCCCGCCGCCTGAAGTAGGTTGTGTGTGTGTGCTTTCTTTTTTTTTGGCCAGCGGCTCCTGGCCCGAGCGCTGCTCTTCGGAGTTGTCACGGCAGCAGCGGCAGCAGGTTGTGGGGTGACGAGGTGAGCGGCCCACCCCCACCACCCACCCCCATGGAGAAGGGGAAAGGGGGACCCCTTCGGAGAGCCGGCCTGGCTGTCTTCTTTTTCTCTCAGCGAAGCATGGGCGAGGAGGAGGCGGCGCTTCGCTGAGGGAAAAAGAAGACAGCGCAGTCGCCTTGCTTGCTTTCCTGCCTGCCCGCCCCAGCTGGGAGCAGCAGTTAGCAGCGGCGACTTACTTCCGGGTCCACGATCCAAAGGGATCGCTCGGGATCCGGAAATTTTACGAAAGGGTTCGCCCGATCCCAGGCGAACCCCCAGAAACCCACCCCTGTTCAACATATATGATGACAGAATAATAAACAGTGTGAATATATTTGCTTTATATTTTACTGAGATGAGTAATGGATAACTCCAGGCCTTTATAGTTTGGATGCCAAAGATTTCTCACTATTATTTAATTACTTTGTTTTTCTTACAAAATCTACCAAATTCTGTTGTGTGGAACCAGAAATTATAGCTGGATCAATGTCTTGAACTCCAAAGCAAATACCTTTTGGGATTGTTTCTACACACGTAATTGCATGTGATTTATAGTTGTATACATACATTTATGATAAAACCTCATTAATCACAAATTCATCAATGCAGAGAGAAAAAAATGGGACAATGTTACAAACTTTAGGCACAAATGAAAATGGAAGGAAGCCAGGATCCCCGTCTTCATCTGGCCTCTACAGTTACATAAATGACCGAGTTGTCACATCAACAGTTTTGCGTGGAAATATAAACACTACTGTAATCTCATACGCCACCAATGGTTGCAGCTCTGGAGGATTTAAAATTAACAAGAATTGTATATGAGCACTGCACATCCACGAACAGAACAAAAACAGCTGTACAATTTGTGCAACAAACACTGAAGGTTAAAAGAGTGAGGATACACTCAGCCACAAAGATATTTTATAGACTTGGGCAAGGTGCATCATTTTCTTGAATTTATTTTATAAATTCTGCAGTTATATCAGTGAATAGTTCAAGATGAAAATCTTCATCTTAATGAAATGTGCATTTAGGAATCTTTAAATGCACCCATACTGATCTGTTCTTTAATACAACTTAAAATGGCCCAAATGGGAAGGATCAATCTAAACACAGAATAATGTGTCAACTTAGAAGTTATTACATGTATAATGTTGTAAACATGGATTGGCACTGTATTATCTTCACAACCAAATTGATTGTACCCAATTGGATATTCAGCACAGATCAGAAGTCAGATAATAGCAATGTGATTGTTATACTCAATAGGAATTGTTCGTCTGCCTCGGTTGCCTGTCTATCTAGAGCTGAGGTGGTGCAGTGGTTAGAGCACAGTACTGTAGGCTACTTCAGCTGACTACTGATCGTATCTCACCAGGTTCAGGGTTGACTCAGCCTTCCATCCTTCTGTGGTGGGTAAAATGAGGACCCAGATTGTTGGGGGCAATAGGCTGACTCTGTAAACCTCTTAGAAAGGGCTGTAAAAGCACTATGAAGTGGTGTATATAAGTCTAAGTGCCATTGCTATCTATAGTGCTTGTATTTGGTGTTGTATGCTCAAATTTTGTTGGGTAAGAACACCCACTCCATTGTTCTGTAGCTTCCTCATCAAGGCTTCTTGCTTAGGTTCCCCCAAATAGTGAATCTGGGATTTCAGCATCCATGCTGGAAACCCTTAGGATCTATCTTTTTTTTTTTTTTTGTAGAGGAGGATGTCCACAGTTATACCCTTGTCATGAACAGGTTTCAGCACACCTACCAATATATGTGTTAATATTTTGTTAGGAAATCAAGAACGGAATTCTAAATGCATTCTTCTTCCTCATCCTTGAGCTTAGCTTGATGATCCTGCATATGCCACTATTTTACATCGCTATTTGAACTTTTTGTAAACTGCTCAAGTTCTAAGGCAGGAGCACAACAGAAATCATGTAATTAAATAAATACATACGTAAAATCTTTAATGCTCTACATACAGCAGAAGTTTAGAAAAATGTGCGTTTCATTGTCAGGTGAATAATAAAATGGCTGAAATTCAAAGTAGTTGCTAGATTAGGTGGACAAAGATCCTGATCTCATGAAAATCGTTTTTGAACATGCACTTTTGTGCTTGCTGCTTTTCATTCCATCAGTTTCCTTATCTTGAACAGCTCCACATCTTGCATCATTCTCAGCCTTGTCTATTTGAAATGCTTAGGAATGCTACAGTTATAATAATAATGAGTAAACTATGGAGATTTCCTTCCCTTCCTCAGATATTTGTGAAAAGGAACAGGGCAGCCAACAGGCTTCAGGGGGGTGAAACTAATTCATTAGAATCAGCCCACCCAGGGAGAAAGATCTCTGACATTTGTTATTTGTTCCCACCATTTTCAAACTTCATTCATGGCTGTATTAGAGATAGGACAAACACAAATATACCAGAAACTGCTATTTTAGCTGTGGTAAGATACGCTAGCAGAAAAAAAGATGAAACTCTCAAAGAGAAAACTTTAATTTCCTTAATTTAGCCACAATTTTCCTCAGTGGAGATGTAACAACTTACTTGACACACAGGAAAGATCCGGAAGGCATCTGAATAGGATGCTCTGCAGTTTCTACTTCCATCTTTCATGCACTGGGAAGGAAGAAGGACCCAGAGGGTTGGGTGGAATAGGGAGTCAAAAACATCAAGATGATGATCATGCCTATGCAACTGAAGTTCATTTTTGTTTTTCTTTTAGCATCATTAGTGCCGATTGGTTTGCCCATGTCTTTTGAAAAGAATGACAAACTGACCAGAATGACATCCCTTGATTTCAATTTCCCTTCATTCTTAGAGAATCTCAAAACAATGTTGTACCAATAAAACAATTCCTACCTGCGTGAATAACCATTAAGGAGGAGCTTATTGGCTTACTATTGTAAACCCCTAGATCCAAGAGCGGAGGTCTTTTCTATAGATTTAGATCCATCCATGGATAGCACAGTGACCCTGTTTTGGAGGACAATATCACAGCAAGACTCCAATCTGGTGCTGCTATTGACTGTTTCTGTTTCCCGTCATAATGTAATATAACAATACTATAAGCACATGGACTCAGGTTGATCAGATACTTGGATGGCGCTCTATGGCTGGTACACTTCCTTGGAAGGGTCCTGCTCCAGGCAAAGGAGCACATTCAACAAAACACAGAGTAGGAGGGCAGCCAGATCCAGGACTCTGGTTCCCACATTCTATGGATGGACCTGATGCATAGGCATTTGAACTGAAGAAGAATCAAAAAGGGCCTTGGAGACCATCGATATAGCATTTCAGGTTTAATCACAATTCATAGGATTACTAAGCAGGATTGAAGTTGTGACTCAGTGACAGTGTTAGCGCAACACTGGGCAAAGATCAATCCCCATAGAATTCAATTCAGCTTTATCGCAGCTTGAAAGTAGTAACATGTGTTCTCTTTGTCTAAAACAATACATAAAAAGAGTGTTTTTCCTACTTGCAGTCAGGTAAATCTCTCTCTCTCTTTTATTTATGCACCTATAAATGCTTAGTCATGGTGAGAGATTATGAGAAATATTCCTATAAATAATTACTCATGTTTAAGATAATGCAGGCAGGAATGTGCTTCCAAGGCACATTCGTGACAACCTACCGCTTTTAATTATAGCTTATATGGACATAAAAAAAGATAGGATTTTGTGACTACTCCACACACAAGCTCTTGATAATCCCTGTGAACTTTTAAATGCCAAATAATGGGCCACTCCCTTTCCAGCACAATTATATTCCCTTGTCAAGGAAATAGATCTTTAAAGAAATTATGTTCCTATCCCTTTTGTAATAGCTCTTGTGGTTCTAGGTTTTATACCAGGAGGCTTGTAGGGAGAAAAAAGAGAAAGACTTGGTGGCTGTATGCGGTTTTCAGAACAGGAATACAGCCAACATATTTTGCTATGCTGTCTTATTTTATCAGGGTTGAACTCAGATGGAGAGTAAAACTATTTTATGGACAGATGTACCTATAAAAATGTCGGATTATGCTATCAAGGAACACAACTGTAATCGTTTGGAGTGTGTTTGCAGGTTCAGCGTTATCTAGTCTAATAAACAGCACAGTCAGACCTATCAACAACTCTGTGTGAATAATATTTCCACAAAAGCTCCATGGATAATGCTGCACTAAAAGGCAAAAGTGAAAACTATTTCAGAATATATGTGTTCTGAGCCCTTCAGTTGCTCCTGTCCCATGTTGATGCTGGCCTAAATTTAAGCCATTTTAAGAAAAAAATGTGCAGAGTCAGAGGCTTTGGCAGTATTGACAGTTCTGTTGTCCTACCTTCTTGCTAAACCAGGGGTCTCCAACCTTTGCAACTTTGCAACTTTGCAACTTTAAGTCTGAAGGACTTCAGCTCCCAGAATTCTCCAGCCACAAAGCACTTTGTGCCTAGGTTGTTTAACAGGGGTCTCCAACCTTTGCAACTTTAAGTCTGATGGACTTCAGCTCCCAGAATTCTGGGAGCTGAAGTCCATCAGACTTAATTTTGCAAAGGTTGGAGACCCCTGTTAAACAACCTAGGCACAAAGTGCAAGCACAATACCCATTTAAAAACAAAACAAAACTGTTTTTCTTGCATTTCCCAACATTTCTTCAAAAAGGTCTGCAGCTGTCTTGTAGAACCACCAAACCACCAAGAAAGACCTCTAACATTTACCCAACAGATTGAACATCACTGAAAATCAAGCAAAAAATTTTTCCAATTGCTATTTTTTCTTTTCTAAACTATCCACTATTGCACTGGGATCTTTTTTATAAAAAACAACAAAACACAAGTCTACTGAGGTATTGTTCCATTTTTTTCCAGTGATGTCAGAGGAACGCTTGCATAATCATAATAGCTTACATAGTTAGCATAGGCAGTTGGACGTGCATCTGAAAAACAAATAGATGTAATAAGTAGGAGGTTATTCCTTTCTACCTGCCAGTGCTTTCTGATATCAAAGGCATGCTTAATTAAAATCACCACCATCCAATTAAAGCAAAATGCCACACTGTTTCAATCATGATTTTGATCTGAAATATTTTTTTCCCCAAATAAATTCCCTGCATTTGAAAATCCCATAAGATTCAGTAAAGTGTGCAGGTACACACGAATAAAAGTCCACTGGACTTCTAAATTTGATCTCAATCTATTTCTAAGGTGACTGGTGTGATAGGATGTGCTTTGAAAAGTTGACTCAAGGGACTGATTGGCTTTTTCAAACAAAGCCTTGGCTGTCAGCCAGCATCCATTATTATGTTCCAAAGATTTATATGGGCTGTAGGTGACGCCCTAAACCATTCCTGTGCATAGAGATGATACTGAGAGCTACTGCCTTGTTTTGGAAAACAGCAACATCCATTTGTATCTGTTTGAAAGATTAATGTAAGGATTAAAATCGGTTGAGAGGTTAGAACCTGGAAGGCAGCAAGGAAAATGTCCGCAGGCACATTAAGCATATGGGCACCACATTGCCTACCCCTGAGCTATAGGAGGATCGACTTTTAAGCCCCTCCAACCAGAATGTATAAACCTGGCTGAAAATCTGCAGTTCATCTGGCTAGTAGGCAAGATCGATGGAGATTGCTTCCAAGCACATATTTGTGATTGAATAGCGTTCACACAAGCAGCCCAAGCTGCCAGGAACTTTTCATCAGCCTTTTGCAGAAAAGCCCGTCAGCTTGATTTGTTGGGCCTTGAGCCAAGTTGTCAGGTTTTGGGCCCCCAGCCAGACTGTCATGGTCTCAGGCTGGTAGCCAAGCAGTAACTTTGAAGTTGAAAGGGTTAGCCAACTGGTATGCGAGGGTGGCCTATCTGCTTAGAAGTAATATACCACACTCAGAGGTTACAAATCTGGAAATGAATCTGTCTGTTGCGTGTCCTGAAAATTAAGGTGTGCATGTTAAATTGTGTTGGGTTTTTTGCTTTTGTTTTTAATATTCAAATCATTCCAGTTTGGCTTTGTTTATGGTTTCTAGGACACCTGCTTTTCATTAGGCAGTTCAATTAGTGCATAAAAGATTTTCTGTTTCAGAATGTTCAAATGAGCATAATTGTTCAATTTATGAGATTACAATGCTTTTATTTAATGAATACTGCAATAAATACCACTCCCTAATGAGCCCCATACTTGGGAGCCATTAGCTATTCCATAAATTTACAGCATGAAGTATTTTTTGTGTGATCAAGAAGATAAATACAACTATTTAAATGATTATAGTACAATTATGATGGGAAGCAGCAAAGTAGCTTTTTTCTTCCCATTCACTACAGTTGTAGTTCCAATTATGAACATCTGGAAACTTAATAAACCCTATTTGTTTCAATTACTGCTTTCAGTGTGAATCTGTGAAGTTTGTATCCCCATAATGCATCTTGCATTCTGGGAAAAATACATTTGAGGGCAGAAGGCAAACACCAAGCTACTATCCCTTCCTATGTGAAGTCATGTTGGGCACTCATACAGATTTCACTATGATTTATAGGACTGTGGTCTTTTGCAAACAATCACAAGGAGAGGGAAATTAACCCAATGAGATCAACCTAACCTCTCACGTGGAAGTCAGTGGAGATCATTTAATTCTATGGCAAAGGGATGTTCATTGCAGACATCTGTATGGAATCCAATAATCAAGGGATTTGTAGTGTAGACCTCCATATGATAGACATAGATGTCATAGGCAACATGCCAGGAGGGATGAACCTATCTCATAAATTCTGAATAGAAGAGGAAAGCAGAGGGAAAGAGAGAAAAAGAGAGAGGACAGAAAGGGAAAAGGAAGTGGGAGAGAGATTTCAAATAGCATTTTTCTATTGTACTGTTATATTGGGTACCATTAACAGTCATATTTTTGTCTTCTCTCTTTGATACAGACCCAATTGCATTGGTGATTCTCAAAGAATATTACTTATTAGCTCTTGATTCATTGGGTTATGCATTGAGAGAATCAAAATGTTGTTACTTCATCAAATGCATGGATAAAATGAAGATTCATTTCTGTATCAGCAGCTCACTGAAAGAAAAATTCCTGAATTTGCCTAGTCCTAGTATTACATTAAAACATGTACAGATAATGTAACAGTGAATAAACGTATCAGAGTTTACAGCAATCGTAAACCCTGGATGTCAGCAGAGGTACAATCACTGCTGAGAGCCCGAAACTCCGCTTTCAAAGCAGGAAACAAAGACAAATATAATGAAGCCAGGGCAAACTTGAGAAGAGGCATTAAGGCAGCTAAACAGGAATACAAGCAAAAGGTAGAGAAGTATCTGGAAGATAACAACTCAAGACAGGTGTGGCAGGGACTACAACACCTAACCAACTATAAGGGCAATACAAAAAAAATAGCCAATGCTGATGCCCTGCTAGTAGAGGAGCTAAATAGCTTCTTCGCCCGCTTTGAGGTAAAAAGACCAGTCTCTGTGGCTTTATCCCAAAGGCCCTGTAACATCCAGCCACACACCCTGGATGAACATCAAGTGAGAGCTGAGCTGAAGGCTGTAAATCCCAACAAAGCTGCAGGTCCAGACGGGGTGTTGGGGAAAGTGGTAAAAACCTGTGCTGACCAATTAGCAGGGGTTCTGACAAGGATTTTTAACCTCTCCCTGAAACAGGCTAGAGTCCCATCATGCTTGAAAGCAGCCACCATTATCCCAGTTCCAAAGACAGCAGCCATAAAAAACTTGAATGACTATAGACCCATTGCACTGACGTCTATAGTGATGAAGTGCTTTGAGAGACTGGTCCTACAACACCTCAGGTCCTGTCTTCCACCAAGTTTTGATCAACACCAGTTTGCGTATAGAAACAACAGGTCAACAGGGGATGCCATCACCACTGCTCTCCATATCGCACTGAGCCACCTTGAGAAATCTGGGAATTACGTCAGAATGCTTTTTATAGATTATAGCTCGGCCTTTAACACCATCCTACCAGGCATTCTCATTGAAAAGTTGACTGACCTGAATTTCCCTCCCCTTACTTGTGAATGGATCAAAGACTTCCTGACCGATCGTCCACAAACAGTAAGGGTTGGGTCCTTTACATCTTCCACACTGAAGCTCAGCACAGGCTCCCCTCAGGGCTGTGTGCTCAGCCCCTACCTCTACTCACTGTATACATATGACTGCATATCCTCTGATCCATCCAACATCTTAATAAAGTTTGCAGATGACACAACGGTGATGGGTCTCATAACTGGAGGGGACGAATCAGCATACAGGGAAGAAGTCCAGAAGGTATCCGCATGGTGCTCAAGAAACAACTTAGGTCTAAATACTAGCAAGACAAAGGAGATGGTGCTAGATTTCCGGAGGCACAGAGAAGAACCTGCTCCACTGTATATTGAGGGGGGCTGTGTGGAGAGGGTTTCCTCTTTTAAATTCTTAGGAGTGCTTATTAGCCAAGATCTCACCTGGAAAAAGAACACATCTCTGGTGATTGGAAAAGCTCAACAGAGACTTCATTTCCTTAGAGTCCTGCGGAAAAATCAGGTGGAACAACAGCTGATGACCTCTTTCTATCGGTCCATCATAGAAAGTGTCCTCACATATTGTATCACAGTGTGGTATGCTGGTTTAACAGTTGCGGAGAGGAAGGCACTACAGAGAGTGATCAATTCGGCACAAGAAACCATCGGTTGCCCTCTGACATCACTGGATAACATCGCCAGATTTCGCTGCTTTAGCAGAGCAAGGAAGATTCTCAAAGATGATTCACACCCTGGTTGGTATCTCTTTGCCCTTCTACCATCAGGCAGAAGATATAAAACTTTAGCCAGCCGAACGAACAGGTTTAAAGGTAGCTTCTATCCATGGGCTGTGAGACTTTTAAATTCAACCGCAATCACTCCATGCACATGCTAGTTTTTTTTCTCTTTTCTCTCTTTTTTGTTTCTGTTATAATTTTGCACCAGTGAAGTTAAAACCAATTTCATTGTAATTTTTACAATGACAATAAAGATTATTATTATTATTATTATTATTATTATTATTATTATTATTATTATTATTATTATTATTATTATTATTATTATTATTATTATTATTATTATTATTATTATTATTATTACTCTGTGTCATTCTAATTAATGGCCAGGGTTCCATCAGAATAACCAGGACTTCAGAAGTGCTTTCTTATTTAAGAGTATAAATTTGATTAAATATTTCAGCCATAATTATACAGTTTTCTTGGCAAAAACTTTATAAATTTGTTGGCAAAAAAAGTGGTTTGGGTTATATCTATATATTTAAAAACCTTGCCAAGAATATTTGCCATTGTCTTATTGTAGGTTTGATTATGGAGGTCCTTTTTCCTAGTTGCCTCATAACTGCAGAGTCTCATTTGTCCTCAGCATAGTTGCAGATTATCCTTAGTTTCATTCCCTTCTTCTGAGCTTTAAAGCTCAAAAGAAATCCCAAGAAGTTGTCAGTGTTGTTCTCAAGTTTATTGAACCCATCTTCGTGCTATATCAAAGGGGTCATCCCTGGGAAAATCTTAATTTTTTTTAATCGCAAGCAAAGAAAAAATTTAGCATTTGGGAACCCATACATAGGTGCTTGTTGTACATTTCTCCTCAAATCCTTACTAAAGACTGCAAGGATTTAGCATTCTATTGCTATGTTGAGGTGACTGAAATGTTTCAGAGCTGGAATTTGCTTTGTTCAAACTTTGTATTATCACAATGTCATATCCAATGATATCAATTTTTGTAGCAAAATTTATTTAATAACTGCAGAAATTCCAACTTCACAGATGAATAATCTGCCCAAAAGACAACAAAACCACACATTAAATCTAATTAAACTCTCCACAGGAATGGGGGAGATTTGAGGAGAATGGACATTACTAAAGGATATAAAGCAGATGTACAGCTTTTTATACACTAAATAATATTTTTTATCATATGCATCATTTGAAAGTGTTCATACACACACACACACACACACACACACATATTTAAGCTCATATCTCAGAGATAGGTAGGTAGGTAGGTAGGTAGGTAGGTAGGTAGGTAGGTAGATAGATAGATAGATAGATAGATAGATAGATAGATAGATAGATAGATAGATAGATAGATAGATAGATAGATAGATAGATAGGCAGAGGCAGACAGACAGACAGACAGACAGACAGACAGACAGACATGAGATATGGGCTTAAATTATTTAACTTTTGGCTCTGGAAATTCTCTGAAGTTGTCTCCTCTGGGAATAAGTGGTTTCTGAATTCCCCCCGCCCCTACCCCATGCCCCAGTTTGGCTGGCAAAGTGTTGCAGGAGGTTGTCCAGTCTAAAAAAAGGGATGGAGGGGCTCCCACACATGGTCCAGGAGTGAAATTCAGAAGGTTCTGACAGGTTCTGAAGAACTAGTAGTGGAAACTTTGAGTAGTTCAGAGAACTGACAAATACTATCTTTGACTGGCCCCAGAATGGGGTGGGAATGGAGATTTTACTCTTTATTCTTCCCCCAAGAGTGGGGAGGGAATGGAGATTTTTCAGTATCCTTCCTCTGTCATGCCTACACCCACAGAACCGGTAGTAAAAAAAAAAAGAATTTCACCACTGACATGTTCCCTCCGCCTCCCCTTTTTGGCTGCCAGAAGCAGGTCCTTTGCTATTTCCAGGTCAGCCCCACAGGCCAGATTTAAGCAGCCTGTGGGCCTTGAGTTTGACTCCTCTGCTTTAGCCCCACTTTTTCTCCTGGCCCAAATTTAATCTCAGAGAAATTCTTTTTATGGACCCCATTCATATTTATTTCAATGAAATAAGTTGCTTGCTCGTTTATTTCCCAGAAATAATTCCATCATTATTTATATACAAATCTATGAAACAATACCCTTCAAATTATATGTGCTGTGGATTGAGATTTTTTAAAAAAAACGATGGTTCACATTTCTCTTTGAAGGGAGAATAAATTTTACTTCAGATTTTATATGGTAACATGACTTTGTAGTCAGGATTTTTATCACTTGAAAAGGTATTGACTCAATATAATTAACCTTTGCTGTAATTTGATCTTGAAATTAAAAAGAATATTAGCAAGTGCTAAGAAGAAGCTTCTGTTATATTTTTTTTTTAAAGAAACCAATCCTTTGGCAGTCTGTATGACTAACTATAGAGTTCTTAGACTGTTCCACATTCCTAAGTACACCTGAAAAAAATGTTTAAAATGAAATTCCTCAGGAGGTCCAGCCACCTGTTTTTATAAATATGCAGGAAAGGAGGAGGGGAAACAGACTCCTGTTGTGCAAAACTGAATTGTGCCGTCGGTTGGTGTTTTATTAAAGATGAGTAATATAACGGCAGTGTCACATAAATGTTTTAACACCAGTCTCCCTCCCTTCCTCTTCTCTTTCTTTTCTGAGGGATGTTTGAATAACAACACGCTTGGTTTCAAACTCTGTTGATTTACCCCAGGAAAAGGAGTAGAGCAGGTTTGAAATATCTACCTTATGAGCTGGCTGATGAAAACATTAACGATGAGATAAAAAGCCAGCAAGCAAGCTTCTTTGGGGAAGCTGGTTCCTGCTTTTGTTATGTCTGATTAGTCCAACTATCATAATTTTCTAAGGCTTGCTGGAGAAAGTGTCTCTGAATTCATTGCAGGCAGTTTAGGAAGTTAGATATGATCCTTTTAATTTGAGTAATCTAATTAAAACTTTCCTGCCACATTTAAATGTCCAATGTTAAATTTTAAAAGCCCCTCAGCTTCCATTTTAAGAGGTCTCCATTTCCAGATATTCAGCAATTTGCTGAACCCACATGCATTTTCTATGATATTTCAGTCATAATTACCATATATAGCTTTATTTAAATTGTTAAATAAGAAATATAGAAGCTAACAAGAACTAATATTTAGAATAAAGCAAAAAGACAAAAAGCAAGAACTAAAAAGATAAAGTCAAAAGTTCAGAAGAAAGAAGAAAGAGAAGTCACTTCTTTTTTTTTACAACAGCTATAGATAAATAAGTAAATTAACCTCTTACTCTATAGTTACAATATAACTTACATTTTCTTCTACAATCCTACTTTTTTCAAATTATCAAAATCGTATGTCAAATTTTGATTTTTTCTTTTTTTACACAAAAAGTATAAGAGGTTTCAGTCAGCATTAAACTTAGATAATGTCTTTTTCTCTGATCAAAGCTGTCAGTTTGGCCATCTCAGCAAGTTTGTTTGTTTGTTTGTTTATATCCCACCTTTATTATGTTTACAAAAAAAACTCAAGGGGCAAACATATTCAAAACTTCCTGCTCTTATTTTCCCCATAATAACTCTGTGAGGTGAGAGAGACTGTCTCAAGGGTGCCCAACTGATACTTGTGGCTATGGCAGGACTGGAACTCACAGGCTCCCACTTTCTAGCCTGATGCTTAACCACTAGACCAAATTAGGTCTCCATCATGTTCACCATCCATTCCTTCATTGAGGTTAATGTCTGATCTTTCCACCTTCGTGCATATGATAGTCTCACTGCAGTTATCATGTATAAAAACAAAGTTCAACGCCTTTTTTCAACTGTTTATTGTCAGTCCCAAAAGAAAATCCACTTGTTTCAATTGTATATTAATTGTTTAAATCTTCTGAATTAATACATGTAATTAAGTCCAAAGTTTCTAACGTTTTTGCAAATCACCCAAGCATGGTAATATATCCCCTCAGCTAATTATACTTCCACAAAACTGAAGTACCTTTGTATATTCTAGACAAATGTTCTGGTGGGATTTATCAGCAGCACATCATTTAACTAAACTTTATCTTTAAAATGATAGCATATAAATTTCAATCGTTTCAATCACATATTCTCCCTCTGTTACATTTCTGTATTGTAGCCAACCAGTTCTTTCATACATCCTTTCACTTTTTATTTTTCTGTTTCAAATTTCAGTAGATGTTTATACATTTTAGGGGTGACATGTTCATCATTTCCACAGTTCTGTTTCAAACTCATCTTATCATGTTCATCATCAAAAATTATTGTAGATAATTTAAAGCTTTCTATTACTTATATATTAGAAAACCAAAAGGACAAGCATGTCCTTTTTGACATCAGTTCTTCTCTTGATTTTATTTTGCAATCTCCTTGACAAGTTCTAATATGTCACCATAAGTGAGACATTTGTGTTTACTTATCATTCCTGTTCTATAGTATGGTTTTTATGCTGAGAGATATAAATGCATTTGGGGGCACAAGCTGGGATTTAGTAAGGGCTTCTACTCAACCTTGGCTGATTCATAAAAAAGTAAGTAAGCAAGCTTGGTCACTGCTTGGATGGAGAACTGCTAGGAAATGATGCACTTGCTGTTTTTCTCTTTTTCAGGAAAGACTTTCAGTCATGGCATCTTCCTCACCATTTCTTGTTCAGGAAGTCTCCAGTAAATTATGTTAAACACTGCTTCCCTCAGACATACACCTTCTTAGTATATGTGCCATTGCCATGGACTAAACAGCTCTGGCTATTAACCATTTCTGAAATAAGTCCCTTCTGAGCCTCATTTCCAAATGGTTTGCATAGGACACTTATAGGCAACATGTATCATTCATAAATACTTTTGAGTTCAATAAAGCACAAATAAGGCCAATACCCATTCTGTAGAAAATATACTGATTATTGTTTCAGTACAAACCATTGGTCCACTGCTGGGAGAAAATGGCAAGAAGATGACAAGCAATAGAGAGAAAGCAGAACTATTTAATTCATTTTTTGCATCTGTCTTTACACAAAGGGAAAAAACAATCCAACCAATCAAAAACAGCACCACAAAAATGAACACAAGTTGAAATAGAGAAGAAAACAGTAAGCGAGCATCTGTCTGTCCTGGACGAGTTCAAATCACCAGGACCAGATGGATTACACCCCAGGGTTCTAAAGGAACTGGCAGACGAGATCTCAGAACCACTGAACTATATCTTTCAGAGATCCTGGAGCACCGGGGAACTGCCAGAAGACTGGAAAAGCGCTGATGTGGTTTCCATCTTCAAAAAAGGAAAAAAATAGATCCAGGAAACTATAGACCCATCAGCCTGACCTCAATACCAGGGAAGATTCTGGAAAAGATAATTAAGCAACAAACTAGCGAACACCTAGAAGCAAAGTAATAGCCAAAAGCCAACATGGGTTTGTCAAAAACAGATCATGCCAGACTAATCTAATTGCATTCTTTGACAAAGTGACAAAATTAGTGGACCAGAGGAATGCTGTCGATATAATTTACTTGGACTTCAGCAAGGCATTTGATAAAATAGACCATAACCTACTATTAGATAAAGTAGAAAAATGTGGGTTAGACAGCATTACCCCCAGATGGATTCGCAACTGGCTGACCAACCGCATTCAACGTGTAGTCTTCAATGGAACTGCATCTACATGGAAGGAAGTATGCAGTGGAGTACCACAAGGCTCTGTTTTAGGCCCAGTACTCTTCAACATCTTCATCAATGATTTGGATGAGGGAATAAATGGGGAACTCATCAAATTTGCAGATGACACCAAGCTGGCAGGAATAGCCAACACTTCATAAGATAGGCTTAAGATACAGAAGGATCTTGACAAACTTGAACATTGGGCACTATCTAACAAAATGAAATTCAATTGTGAAAAAAGTAAGGTTCTACATTTAGGCAATAAAAACAAAATGCACAGGTACAGTACAGGTGGTACCCTGCTCAATAGTAGCAACTGTGAAAGGGATCTTGGAGTCCTAGTGGACAACCATTTAAATATGAGCCAGCAGTGTGCAGCAGCTGCCAAAAAAGCCAGCACATTTCTAGGCTGCATAAACAGAGGGATAGAATCAAGATCACGTGAAGTGTTAATACCACTTTATAATGCCTTGGTAAGGCCACACTTGGAATACTGCATACAGTTTTGGTCGCCACGATGTAGAAAAGACGTGGAGACTCTGGAAAGAGTGCAGAGAAGAGCAACAAAGATGATTAGGGGACTGGAGGCTAAAACATATGAGGAACGGTTGCAGGAATTTGGTATGTCTAGTTTAATGAAAAGAAGGACTAGGAGAGACATGATAGCAGTTTTCTGATATCTCAGAGGCTGCCACAAAGAAGAGGGAGTCAAGCTATTCCCCAAAGCACCTGAGGGTAGGACAAGAAGCAAGGGGTGGAAACTAATCAAGGAGAGAAGCACCTTAGGAGAAATTTCCTGATAGAACAATTAACCAGTGGAACAGCTTGCCTCCAGAAGTTGTGAATGCCCCAACCCTGGAAGTCTTTAAGAAGATGTTGTATAGCCATTTGTCTGAAATGGTATAGGGTTTCCTGCCTAGGCAGGGGGTTGGACTAGAAGACCTCCAAGGTCCCTTCCATCTCTGCTATTGTATCTAGTTACTTTATTGTAGGATTGCACTCATATTTCTACTGGTTAACTATTACAGTTCTGATGAGCATAACATATTATAAGCACAGACATAAAAACAAAAACTAGATCCTTCCTTTATTGCTCTTCAATCACTTTCATTTTCCCATCCAAAAGATGACTAGGTTAGAAATATCTCCAGAATATAATTCATTGTGGGATATCCTACAGTTACCCTTTAATCAGGGGTACAAAATCTACTTGTGTTTCCTCAGCATCACTTTTATTTCTCCAGAACTCTGTTTCTTAATGGGTGAGCAAACAATTTCATCATTTATTATGTTTTGGAATAGGAGATGGTTAAAGGGAAAACTTGTCCTACGTCTTGCAGAGATTTAACACACTCATTTCATTCTGAAGCACCTAAAAAAATATTGTTGGCCCTGCCAACTTCTGGGGTACAGCCTTTGACATGCTGCACAAGGCCTGGTGTGCACCTCATGCTGACTGAAATTGCACATTCCTGCTGTAAATCCTGTTCTGGTTATGTATTTGAACTAGTCAGGTCAACTTCATTCTGTTTAACTTCTAGGCATTTTGACCTTGAAACTTGAAAAAAGACACATTACATTTTTGGTGCAACAAAATTCAACATAATTTGAGAAGTTTTTTTTTATGCTTCAGTCTTCTGTACTACAAGGGAAATGAAAGGAAGTAATTAATTATACTAAGTTGTGGAAGATGATTTGAAAGGCCATTGTCTCTTAGGAATGTATTTCTCTTTTAAGAACATGTTTTAGAAGCTTCAGAAATGTCTTGCTTCCTCTAGATTCTTCCTACCTTGACAATTTATGTGCTTGTGTAACTTTCTTACTGATTGGAAGACATCCAACCCCCAGGGGTGGTGGCACTGCTTCTATGCATGATCAGCATAGAAGCAGTGCTGATTCAAAGAGTATCAGTTTTGGAGTGATTTATAATACAATCCTTTCATGTTCCTTCAGAAATAAGCTCTGGTGGAAATCTATAGGACTTGTTACGAAGTCAGTTTGCATAGCACTGCAGCCTGGGGCAGCTAATCTTCAAAGTCAACACCTTATACCATATCACAAATGATAACCCTAGAGCAATGTTGTGTTCGTTTCTAAACTTCTTAATAAAGAAAACAAATTTGTTGGCAGCTGTTAAAAACAAAATTAAAAGCTTGGGTGATAAATCCAAAGGGTGGGGGGTTGGGGGAAGGGAAGTGTACAGATAATGAAACTATTTTCCCTGGAGTTAGATCAGTTCATCTATTTATCTTTTTCTGCGGTTTGATTTCAATTATTAAGTCAATGTAGGGAGATCTGAAAAACCATGTGTGTCTCAGATAACAAACTCTCGGAGATGAGCAGCAAAGCCAAGTGAATTAAGATGGGAAAATAATTTGCGTTGTCTGTTCAACTTACTCCAATGAATTACCGTAAACTAGAACACTAAGGAATTAGGGAAAGCATCTCCTCTTCACTGCTACAGATTATTCTTCAAAAGCAAACAAGTGAGTGTTTTCCTTTTTTTTCTGGACACCATCACATACATTAGAAAGGACCTCCACCCCTTCAAGGAATCAAAGCAAAGCTCCTCCATTCCTCAAGCCATTTCATATGCAGAGATCTTCTTCCTAGCTGGCTGAATTCCATGCATACACTGTACAACCCAGACTAGTGCACAATTTGGCAGAGGAGACCGATTAAGAAGTCATGTTTTGCCCAGTGCCCTGAAGGGCAGCAAGTTTGAGGTTCCTTTTCAACTTAGGTGGTAAGGAAATTCTAGAGGCAAAAGGCCTATTTAAAAATGTGGGCATGTTAAATCTTGTTATGGTATTAAAGATCAAGTTTCCATATACATTAACACATATGCACACCCACATTATTAAAAAATGAATTATTAGATGTACGATTTACTTCAACTGATTTGAGATGGACATTCCTGGATTTGGGATAGATTGTATTCCAATTGTTATGACAGCTTTTCTCAACTTGGACAACTTCCAGATACATGTACCCCCATTTTCTTAAAATTATCAGCAATAGTTATTACAGAATGACAGATTTGGAAGAGAATGTGGAAATCTTCTAATCCAACCTGCTGCTCAAGTAGGAAACCCTATAATATTCCAGACAAATGGCTATCCAATCTCTTCTTAAAAACCTCTAGTGATAGAGCACCTAAAATTTCTGGAAGTAAGCCCTTCCACTGATTAATTAATAATAATAATAATAACTTTGCATTTATTAACCGCTCCCTCTCCCCACAGGGACCCGGGGCGGTGCACAGGAGAAACTAAAAACAATATAAACAATCAATACACAATATACAGTTTAAAACACCATTAAACTATGTTATCCCGTGCTAAAAAATTAGAACCCATTAAAATACATTTAAAAATCTATAGACAGAGAGACTATCCAAGGCAACAAATTACTGACAACAAATTTCTCCTTAATTCTAGGTTGAATCTCTTATCCATTGCTTCTTGTCTTGCCCTCAGGTACTAAAATAGGTTGACCTCTCCTTCTCTGTAGCAGTACTTCAAATATTGGAAGACTGCTACCATGTTGTCAACCCTTAATTCTTCTCTTTGTTAAAGTAGAGATTCCCACCTCCTGCAACCATTTGCCATATATTTTGGTCTCCAATCCTCTATCATCTTTGTTGCTCTTCTCTGCATTCTTTCTAGAGTCTCAACTTCTTTTTATGCTGGTGGAAGATGCCCATACTGGAGAAGGCTGCATGAAAGTAAAACAAAATATTACATCTCTACTTTGCCACTTATAATAAAGCAATAATGGTGATACAACCCAAAATGCTTTTATATAGATGGGAACAGAACAATTCAGCTAAATATAGTTACGTATGGGAGAAGCTGTCCATGGAAGAAAAAATGGAATGAGGCTAGTCTGAAAGAGAAGTTGCCTTTATAAGATATCATTTAATCAATGCATACTTCTTTATTTATATTGCTGCAGATCTTGCTTACATGCTTCTGTGCAGTTAATAAATTAAAACAACCAAAACCAAATGCAGAGCATAAAATAAAATAAAAAAACACCATTGACACAGTTGAAAGCAAGTAATAGGAAACATGCAAAGTGCAAGAGAATGCCAACCTATACCTTACAAACAATATGGCAATTTTTCAGTCTCCCAATATCCATATGATCCTCATGACTGATGCCACAGCCATGTCTTCAAAATTTCCCTAAAGGCCAGCAAGGTTGGGGCCAATCTAATGCCAGGAGGGATAAAGTTCCAGAGGGCAATGTCACAGCAAATCATTCTCTCCTCTTGGATCCTGCCATATAGAACTTCCTTTGTATCTGGGACCAACAATATGCTTCTTCTGCTGGACATATCCCAGCACCATGCTATATAGGGCTTTAGAGATCATAATTATCCCCTTGAAGTTATCCCAGAAGCAAACTGGTAGCCAAAGTAAATCTGGAAGAGAGATGTAACATGGACTGATCTTAGAATACACATAAATGCCAAGCCCAGCCCATGGCATTTTGTATCATATGTAGCTTTCAGATACTCTGAATGAATGTAAGGATTTCGTTCAAGTCCTACATGATAAAATACTATATTTGTTATGAGCCAACACACATAAAACCTTTATTCAGACTACCTACTTCTATCCAGTTCAACACATTCATGGAATCAAGCAAATACCTAAACAGATCCAGAAATTTACTTCCCTTCTTCACCAAAGCTGGCTTTGAACATTTGGATTTCCATTTCCAGAATGAGATCTTTCAGCTCCGTTAGTGTAAATGGTTAGCAAAGGAAGATTGAACAACTATTTTAAAGGGCATCTCGTTTAATGGAAGATGACTATTTAGCACACATTTAAAAATAGGAGGAAACTAAATAATTACCCCCAATATGTAAATTAAAAACAGAAATAATATGCAATCAGACAGTACTGCTCTTCAAAGATTCTGTCACATGTGTGGTACTATTCTTCCCTTTGTTTCCTTGTCTGCATCCTATTACCTGGGAAAACAAATATCTCTAACTAAAGGGATGGGATGTTCAGAATCTGGTTATGTGTAGAATTGAAGTAAGCCTAGAAGGAAAACAGAAAGCAACAGGCATTCTGAACTTTTTAAAGCAAATAATTGAACAGTTTTAAGTGGCCAAGCTCAGGTGCACTTTGGTCCTGTATCCTTCTACAAAGAAACCCAAATAATTGGTTTGTTTCAGTATTCAGCAGCTGCAAGGACTGGCCCTTTACATGGAAAAGCAGCCTGATGAAATGATAAGCACTGGAATGTTTCATAAGAGGAAAAAATGGGCAGTGGCAACAGGTGTGCATTAATACTGAAAAAGGGCTTGGATTCCAGCATGATCGCAACACTTTTGAGACATCCACCAGTTTCTCACATTTCAGTCCTCCCTCCTCCTTGCTATTTATCCCAATGCCTCTCAGTCATGCACTCCTTGTATCCATGCAAAGTGTTGGAGTACAAACCCACATTTGCTAAGGAATCTCAATACCTCTTGGGCCCAGTAATGTCTTTCTTGAATTCCATGTTGCACATTTCACTGTACAAAACCTGGATAATTCAGCAAGAGATTGCATAAAAATTATATTTCAGATCTAAATGTGAATGATGTATGTGTATATGGAGAATTATTATTTATTTGATTTGATTTGTAGACCGCACCCTCTCCCCGGAGCGACTCGGGGCGGTGCCTAGAGAAATGCCTACTGAAGGGTAACTTTTCATAAAGCACCCAAATATATTATATATTTAATTTCATGACTTCTGCATGGCCACAATGTTGATGAAGAGTTGAGTGAAAAGATGTCCCATGTGGATTTAGACTAGTGATCATACCAAATTAATAAAAATAAGCAAACGCCTTCTGGATCTACTCACAAGAACTACACACTGAACTCTGCACACAAGATTGGTTAGGTGGGTTGCTATAAATGTCATGGATTGTAAACTATAGATAAAGTTAGGATCTGGTGTTAAGGAATCTTTGTGGCCAGCTTAATTTCATTATTATGACAAGAGTTGTGATGGTCTTACAGCATGTGAGAATAAAATGCAGGCATGCCAAAATACGTAAGTAGAATTTCATGATGCTCTCAAATCTTGTAGGAAAATGTGTGATGCAAAAGGTTCCTTAGTTGAGCTGATCTGTGATGTCATCTCGTCAAGAATGCTGAGAATTTAAGTGATTCGTATTTTGCAGATATTTCCATCTTTTAAGGATGTATCACATTTCCCCTAAAATGTGCTCTCCGACAGCTTTCCTGCCTGCTCTGCCGACCTGCTCCAGCAAACACTCCTCGCTGGCTCTCTGCAGGCTGCAGCAAACCTGGATTCATGGCCTCTGATACAGCAGAAGCTGTCTCTCTCCTGGCCCTCTTCCAGTGTGAGTTCATTACAGCACCTGATGTCTGACACCCAACTGTGCACCACCTCCCCCTATGTGGTTTGGGGCAACTCCGATTCTTGGACATTGACACCAAGCTCTAGGCATGCCCCAACATCCACCCACCATGCTAGGAGGGTGAAGAGCCCCTGCAAGACGAATTACAGCCCTGGGGTGGGCCTTCATGAAGAAACCAATGACTTTTATAAGTACATTTCTCCTTGACCCGAAGAGGAAAGAATGCGGGTGGAGGTGGTGAACAGGATTGAATATGTAATAAAGGAACTCTGGCCCAATGCGGATGTGCAGATATTCGGAAGTTTTAATACTGGTTTATATTTACTTACTACCTACAGGCCATAACCATCACCATCCGCACCACCATACCCCCACCACCCACATCACCATGCTCCCCCCGCGGAGAAGGTAGAAGGATGTTGTATCACTTCCCACAAACATTAAGGGGGACGCTGAAATAACTTGGCAACAACTTACTCCCTTATTGACTACCCGTTCAAGCCACCTTAGGCTGCATTTATGAATAGACCTGACTTTTGAACTTTGGATGCATTGAATGTATTCGGCGGCTGACCTCCATGCCCTGCGGGAGTCCCCCCTCTTGCAGGTTTGGCCCTCAACGGTATTGAGGGCCCACCTGGATGATGGGTTTGTGAACCTAGAGAGGTGGTCAAAACGGAAATTGAGGGTTTTTTAAATTAAATTCTTAATTCATGTCTTAAGGGGCCCCAGGGAGGGGGAGGTCAAAATAATATTAGAATGGTGGGTGAGGGGGAAAACCCACCGGGGAATGTCTTCAGGCCGACTAGCGGTCCCGGCAGGGAGGGCGTAGTGTCTAGAATTGGGGAGGGGGTGGGGGTCTATCCAAAAGAGGGCTGTATCATCAAGACTGTGTGTGGGAGGGGCAGGTATGGTGGGAGCCGAGGGCCACATCATGTAAGGGGAGGGCGCACTCACTGTTTGCGAGCGGTGGCACGCTCCGGCCCTCATGGCTCCTCTTGCGATCCAGGGGGTTCAGGATCTCAGGGCCTGGGCCTTCGGCTGATGTTGTGCAATGCCAGGTCCGTGGTTAACAAAGCCCCCCTCATTCATGATCTGGTTTTGGAGGGGGTGCGGACCTGGCGGGTATTACGGAGACCTGGTTGGGCCAAGAGGGGGGTTGCCCCTCGTTGAAATGTGCCCACCGGGTTATCACGCATTTCACAAGCCACGAGCCCAGGGTCGAGGTGGGGGCTGGCGGTTGTTATAAAGGAGGGTCTCGATCCGAGGGAGGCCACTGTGCCGCAGACAGGTGGCTGTGAATCTCTATGTGTGAAATGGGGTCATGGGAGACAGTTGGGCCTGCTGATTGTGTACCTGGCTCCCCGCTACGTATCAACAGCCCTACCCAAGCTTCTCAATGTGATAGCCGAGATGGCGATTGACACCCCTAGGCTGTTAGTCATGGGAGATTTAAACCTGCCATCGATAGGCAAGGCATCTGAGACAGCACAGGAGTTCATGGCCTCCATGACGGCCATGGACCTGACCCAATTAATTCATGAACCCACCCATCCTGGGGGACATACGCTGGACCTAGTTTTTGCCACCGACCAGTGGTTGAGTGATCTTGGTTTAGGGGAAATAGCTGTTGAACCCCTGTCATGGTCAGATCACTCTCTCCTTCGGCTGGGCTTTCCAACTGCTACATCCCACCATGGGGCGGCGGAACTGGAAGAGGTGAGATGGTTCCGCCCCAGGCGCCTGATGGACTCTGAGAGGTTCCAGATGGAGCTTGGGCCAATACCTGAGAACCTGACCTGCAACTCAACTGAGGACCTAATGGCTGCTTGGATTATAGTGCGGCCACGGGGGCCCTGGACAGGGTCGTGCCTTTGCGGCCTCTCACCCAGCGCTGAACCACCGTGGCTCCTTGGTTTTCCAAGGAGCTGAGGGTGATGAAGCGTCGGAAGAGATGCCTAGAGAGCGGTTGGAGGGCCACCCGCTCCGAATCTGACCGGACACTGGTAAGGTCGTATTTAAAGACCTACCTAGTGGCGATAAAAACGGCGAAACGTAACTATTTCTCTGCTCTTATCACGTCTGTAGATAACCGCCCTGCCACCCTGTTTAGGGTGATCCACTCCCTTCTTCACCTGAGGGCGCGGGATGCCCCCTTGCAGGTTCGTGCGGAGGAATTTGGGTGTTATCTGCATGACAAAATCGATCAAATTCAGGACGGGTTGGCCTCCAATTGGACTAGTTCAGATGGGCTGACTGAGGAAGGTCTTGAGAATGCTATCTGGGAAGAATTCGATCCTATGACTCCTGAGGACATGGGCAGGATGCTTGGGCGACTGAACGCCACCACATGTTTATTGGACCCATGTCCCTCCTGGTTGGTACTGGCCTCCTGGGAGGTTACACGAGGCTGGCTCAAGGGAATTGTCAAAGCTTCTTTGAGTGAGGGGTTTCTGCCGGCTGCGTTGAAAGAGGCGGTGGTGAGGCCCCTCCTCAAGAAGCCTTGCCTGGACCCGGCTGTGTTGGCCAACTACCATCCTGTCTCCAACCTTCGATTTCTTGTGAAGGTTATTGAGAATGTGGTGGCGCGGCAGCTCCCTCAGCACCTGGATGAAGCTGTCTATCTGGACTCACGCCAGTCCGGCTTCCGGCCTGGGCACAGCACAGAGACGGCATTGGTCACGTTGGTGGATGATCTCTGGAGGGCCCGGGATAGGGGTTGCTCCTCTATCCTGGTCCTGTTAGATCTCTCAGCGGCTTTCGATACCATCAAAACGATATGGCTGGATGGGCTGGGGGTGGGGAGCACCGTTTTATGGTGGTTCTCCTCCTACCTCTCCGACCGGTCGCAATTTGTTTTGGCAGGAGGACAGAGGTCGACGCTGAGGTACCTCACTTGTGGGGTCCCACAGGGGCTGGTCCTCTCGCCCTTCCTGTTCAACATCTATATGAAGCCGTTGGGTGAGATCATCCGTGGTTTCGGGGTAGAGTTCCATCAGTACGCTGACGACACTCAGTTGAACATCTCTACCCCGGACCACCCCAATGATGCCATGGAAGTGATGTCCTGGTGTCTGGAGGCCATGTGAGTCTGGATGGGGAGAAACAGGCTCCGACTCAACCCGTCCAAGACCGAGTGGCTGTGGCTTCCGACGTCATGGTATAGCCAGTTGGTGCCATCTCTGGCTATTGGGGGTGAATCCTTGGCCCCTACAGAGAGGGCGCGCAACTTGGGCTCCAGTTGGTTCAGAATGCGGCTGCGCAGGGGCTTTGGCGAGCATCTAGGTGCTCCCATGTGACACCTCTCCTGCGTGAGCTGCACTGGCTGCCTGTGGCTTTCCGGGTACGCTTCAAGATACTAGTGACCATCTTCAAAGCGCTCCATGGCAAGGGACCTGACTATTTGCAAGACCGCCTCCTGCTGCCAAATGCCTCCCACCGACCAGTGCACTCCCACAGGGAGGGCCTCCTCAGGGTGCCGTCGGCCAGGCAATGTTGACTGGTGACCCCCAGGGGGAGAGTCTTCTCTGTGGCAGCCCCTGCCCTTAGGAATGACCTACCCCCTGACCTACAGACGACCATGGACCTACACCTCTTCCATCGGGCCTTGAAGCCCTATTTATTTCGTGTGGCCGGCCTGTTGTAGTTTTAAACTGTTTTTTAGTAGAGGTTTTTAACAGGGGTTTTAAGGACAGGCTAATTATATAATATATTTTAATATATTTTATGTTTTTTATTATTGATTTTTATTGCTGCCTGTACACCGCCCTGAGTCCCGAAAGGGACAAGGTGCGATATACAAATCTAATAAATACTAATACTAAATACTAAAATAAGACCCAACCTGAAAAAAAGCTGTAGCATGATTTTTCAGGATGCTCTACCCCCAAAATAATCCTTAGTCAGCCAGAAGGTTGTATTTAGTACCCTATTTCCCCCAAAACAAGACATCACCTGAAAATATGCCCTAATATTCTTTTGGAGCAAAAATTAATATATGATCCAGTCTTATTTTTGGGGAAACATGGTAGTAGTTAACTATATCATTATAAATGTTGGATAACTGGTTATGGATTAGAGCAAATAACTTCATAAATGATACATAAGTGATACAAGCAGTTCTAATAATGATGAAAATCAGTTTCTATATACTAAGCATCTAGCATATATGTCGATGTAAATTCAGAGATTCTTTTTCTCATCCTTTCATTGAAGCACATGCTTGCAGCCCATTTCCCTAACTGGGCTATTGATTGCATCAGAGAAGGCCTTAATTTTTCTCAGCTGTTTGTTCCTTGCCTTGATAGTTCCATCCCTTCTCAGAATGGTTTTGCAACTTCTTATTCAACTTCTTTTTTTACAGCTCTTCTGTCTAGAACCCACACTGCATATCTATATAAATAAAAATGTAAAATAGTTTGTACGAATCCACTAATCTCAAAAACTACTCGACCGATTTACACCAAACTTTCACACAATGTAGCCAAGGACTTCTGATAATAGAATAGCTACACATTTTGTGCCTAGCACACTTGTATATGTGTAAAGTAAATACAAATAAAAGGTACTAACTGAAAAATGTTTTTACTCCCTGTAACTCCGCCCACCAACAGTCATTAACTACGGAGGCCTCTTAGGGCCAAAAAGGCACTGGAGTCAAACTATTCTCCAAAGCACCTGAGGGCAGAATAAGAAGCAATGGGTGGAAACTAATCAAGGAGAGAAGCAACTTAGAATGGAGGAGAAATTTCCTGACAGTTAGGACAATTAATCAGTGGAACAGCTTGCCTCCAGAAGTTGTGAATGCCCCAACCCTGGAAGTCTTCAAGAAGATGTTGGATAGCCATTTGTCTGAAATGGTATAGGGCTTCCTGCCTAGGCAGGGAGTTGGACTAGATGACCTCCGAGGTCCCTTCCAACTCTGCTATTGTATTATTGTATTACAGTAGGTAAGTAGATAGGGGAATAGAGAGAGAGGGTTGCCACAAAAAAGAGGGAGTCAAACTATTCCCCAAAGCACCTGAGGGCAGAACAAGAAGCAATGGGTGGAAACTAATCAAGGAGAGAAGCAACTTAGAACTGAGGAGAAATTTCCTGACAGTTAGAACAATTAACCAGTGGAAGAGAAATTGCCTCCAGAAGTTGTGAATGCCCCAACACTGCAAGTCTTCAAGAAGATGTTGGATAGCCATTTGTCTGAAATGGTATATGACTTCCTGCCTAGGCAGGGAGTTGGACTAGATGACCTCCGAGGTCCCTTCCAACTCTTCTATTGTATTATTGTATTATAGTAGGTAGGTAGATAGGGGAATATATAGATAGGGAGAAATACAGTAGTTAGGTAGGTAGGTATGTAGATAGAGCGATAGATAGGGAGAAATACGGTAGGTAGGTTAGTAGGTAGGGGGATAGATAGATAGGGAACAGCACAGTAAGTATGTAGGTAGGTAGGTAGGTAGGGGGATAGATAGAGAGGAAGAAATACAGTAGGTTTGTAGGTAGGTACAGTAGGTAGGTGTATGGATAGATAGCGAGAAATACAGTAGGTAGGTAGGTAGAGGAAGAGAGAGGGGGGGAAATACAGTGGGTAGGTAGGTAGGTAGGTAGATAGATAGAGGGAGAAAGGAAGAAATACAGTATGTAGGTAGGTAGAGGGATAGATAGAGAGGGAGAAATACAGTAGGTAGGTAGGTTGGGGGTTATATGGTGGTTGTGTGCAGGTGTGCAGATGTAGATCTACACACAGATTGGCCATTTAACCAGACTGGGCCACAGCAACGCGTGGCCGGGTAGAGCTAGTCAGACATAAAAACAATTGAATAAATCCAGAGATATTTCACAAGAAGAGTCCTCCACTCTTCTGCTCATAACAGAATACCTTATGCCAACAGACTTGAAATTTTGGGCTTAGACAATTTGGAACTTTTCCATCTTTGATTTAACATAAACGTAATACATAAAATTATCTGCTACAATGTCCTACCTGTCAATGACTACTTCCACTTCAACCACAACAACACACGAGCTCACAATAGATACAAACTTATGGTAAACTGCTCCAAACCTTATGGTAAACTGCTCCAAACCTTATGGTAAACTGCTCCAAACCTTATGGTAAACTGCTCCAAACCTGAAAATATGACTTCAGTAACAGAGTTGTCAATGCCTGGAATGCACTACCTAATACTCTGGTTTCTTCCCCAAACCCTCAAAACTTTAACCTTAGTCTATCTATTATCGACCTCATCCCATTCCTAAGAGTCTTTAAGGGGCATGCATAAGTGCACCAGTGTGCCTACCATCCCTGTCCTAATATTCTCTTATATTTGTATTCATTTCATGTATTCATAATCATATTTATGTGTTATCTAATTCATTTTTGACAAAATAAATAAAATAAAAATAAAATAAACTTCCCAGTTTATTACTAAATCTTCCAAATCATTGGCCATTCCTGTATGAACAAGAGCCAAACTGTAAAAATGTGCTCTTTTCTCAAGCTAAAATCCCTAGAGATTTTGAATTAAAACCACTATAATTTCCATCTGTTATGGCCAATAGGCAGGGATGTGGGTAGCTGTAGTTCATCATTTTGAGAGGTACTAGCTTGGGGAAACAACACACAACTGTCATTTAATTTCCCTGAACCAAAAGTTAAACATTTAGTGCCCACCTGTTGTTTCTTTTCAATTGAAGGATGGGAAAACATCAAGTTCAAAGCTAACCTTGAAACTTTGTTTTCTCCTGTGAAATCTTTGTGAGGTGTTCCTGTGATTCAAACATGGCTTCAGTACGATCTTAAAATTAATACCGAGTGAAGCATGTCATGCTTTTCAGATACACAAACATATATTTGGAATGAAAATAACAAAGAGCAAACACTGAAAGTTCATGGTACAGGGATTATGTAGAAACAAAGTATTAAAGATACACAGTGCCCAGAATTTCCTATATAATTGCTTTCAAACAATGTTCTCCCCTTACAGGAAGAGGGAAAATGTTATAGCTGGTAAAAAAATAAATAATCCGTTTTATGTCTCTTGGAGTCCTGACATAATCATCACAGTAAAGGATTTTACTGCTTGCTCCATTAAGTAAAACTTGATTATTTGTACAGTCCCATCCTGACCCATCTATTCTAGGTTGCACCATGCAATTCCTGACTTACTTAACCCCCTTGAAGTTTTCCAGCACACCTTCTTAAATTTGAATGCCATCTTTCTCCAACATGGAATTAATACAAGCAATTTGTATTAAGGTGTTAACTATCATCTTTAAAGCGCTCCATGGCTCGGGACCTAGCTATCTGCGGGATCGGATCCTGCCTCATACATCCTCGCGGCCGATTCGCTCCCACAGAGAGGGACTTCTCCGGGTGCCGTCCACTAGACACTGTCAGCGGGCGACACCCAGGGGAAGGGCTATCTCTGTGGCGGGCCCGGCCCTCTGGAACGACCTCCCCCCCGATATCAGGACGATCACGGACCTCCGCTCCTTCCGTCTTAAATTAAAGACTCACTTTTTCTGTCTGGCCGGCCTAGGATGAGTCTCTCTGCCTCTGGGGTTTTATGGGGAATTAGTATTATTTAGTTTTAATGGGAATTTTAGCGCAGGTTATATTTAATTTGTTTTTAGAATTGTTGTATGTATTTGGTTTTTATTCTACCTGTGCACCGCCCCGAGAAAAATTCAGTTAATGCAAAGTTAGCCAATTTGTATCCAGGTCAGCACTTGCATGGTTGTGCTTTTAAACACTAATTGTCATGTGGGCAAAATGGAGAAAAGGAACGTTCTGTCTGAAGGAAGCTGAAAAAAGAACAGTTTCAGTTTGAAGAAATACAGTGGAATACAAGAAATAGCAGGTACGCTTTGGTTATGGGTTTATAACCTCTTTTACTGTCATGTCATCTAATAAATGCACAAAAACACATGTTTAAAATTTTTAATTTCCTATTTCCATCAAGCTGCAACCAACGATGCTATTTTCCATGGAAATATCACATTGAATAATGCAAATTCAAATAATGTGACCATTTCATGGGATTCATTAACTACACTAATTGAGACCTGCCTGTATAGAGGATCTCAGCAATTATAGCATTTTAGTAGGAAGGGATTCTTTTTTTTTTTTGTCTTCTAGGCAAAAATCATTAAAACACTAATTACAACTCACTCCAATTCCATAAGAAGTTCCCCATCTGTTTCTGTTCTTAAAACACATTATTCCTTTAAGACCAGTCATATACCACTGTTTTATTGTATGTGGGAAGTATATTTATTAAAGTATATTTATCAGTCCATCAACCACAGCTTTAGATTGAAAGATTGAGAGTTTAATTATCATTAAGAGCTATACATTATAATTCAATTAATACTTTCCCAGACACTCTTTACAACTTAATTACAGCAGAAATATTTGTCTGAGGCCAAAATACAGGTTCTGTCTAAAAAATTAAGAAGCTACATTATTTTTAATGATTTCTCAATTATTTCTTCACAAAAAATATTTATCCTCTTCCTTTAAAGTAAAAGTTCCCTCAAGACAGTTTCCAAATTAAATTAACCATAAATTCCAAACATGAATATGAACCAGTGGGGAGAGGGAGTGAAACTAATACATAACCCAGCAATTTTATCTGCTCAAAAAAAACCTCTCCTATGTAAAGGGGACAGAAAACAGGTTTTCAAGATTTTTTAAAAGCCCATAAGATGAAGGTCAGCACAGCACAGGTGATGTTGCATTCCACAAATGGATCTATTGCAAAGACAACCTTTTCTTTATGTCCATAAACCAGGTGCTCTCACTGGCAGACCAAGAAGAAGGTTCTCACCTGTTGATCTTACAAATGTGGACAGAGCCGTATGAAAAAGGGGAATGAGGGCAGTTATTGGATCTAAAACCACAGAAGATTTTAAAGGTTAAAGATGTCACATTGTTGTGCTGAATGGTACATCACAACTGATTAACTGTCTTCTAGCAATAAGTAGTCTGCCCCCTTCTCCAACAGTTATGACTTCTCAGCCACCTTTGGTGACTATCCTATAACAAGTGTCACTAACAGAAAGATAAAAGTAACCCTAACCATTAAAAAGTGTTGTCTGTCACCAAAACCACTGGATCTTCCCCATTTTCAGGGAAAGGATCTTGATGGTACAGTAAAAAAAATGAAATAAATTGGCAAAATTTTTATTGCAGCTGCCAGGTTGAGTTTCACTTTACCTTGAGAACCTCCCTGCCCAAAAGCAAAAAGACTTTGTGCAAAAATGTGGTATGTGGTTAGAAAAATGTTAAAACAGCATATAGATTTTAATCAAGAACTATGTTTGTTAGGCATAATGCCAGAAAAAAAATATGACAAAGAGAATGTATATTTGATATTACATATTTTAACAATGGCAAGAATTGTATTTGCACAACATTGGAAAAGTGAGGAAACACCTACAGAAGAAGATATAATTAAAAAAAATTAGACTGTACAGAAATGGACAGATTAACACTGAAGATAAAATAAAAAGAAGACACAGAATACTTTCAGACTTGGGACTTATTTTATCAATGGTTGGACAATAGAGGTAGAAATTAGGAGCTTAAATGAATTGACTCTCTCTGCCCAAATGGCATAGACCATATTAGTCTGCAGACATTGTCTCTGCCTCAGCTTTGTATACATGATGAGGGAAAGAGAGGATGACAGTACCATTTCAACGACCATCTTTAAAGCGCTCCATGGCTCGGGGCCTAGTTATATGCGAGACCGCCTCCTGCCCCATACATCCCTCAGACCGATACGCTCCCACAGAGAGGGCCTCCTCAGGGTGCCGTCGGCTGGACAATGCTGACTGGTGACACCCAGGGGGAGAGCCTTCTCTGTGGCGGGCCCAGCCCTCTGGAACGACTTACCCCCTGAACTCCGCACCATCTCCGACCTCCGCCTCTTCCGCAAGTGTCTGAAGACACACCTATTTCATCTAGCCGGCCTAGCATAACCTCCATACTGACTATTACATAGTTTTAAACTTGGGATTGTAATTCGGTTTTTAGCGCAGGGTTTATTTATTAGAATAAGTATTTTAAATTTTATATATTTTATATATTTTGTATGTATTTTAACATCCCTGTGCGCCGCCCTGGGTCCTAACAAGGAGAAGGGCGGGGTATAAATTTAATAAAATAAATAAATAAATAAATAAATAAATTTAATCCCCTTCCTTCATTGCACTTTCCACTTTCTAGGGAAATTGTTTGAAAGGAAGAATTTCTACTTATAGAATCCCTATCTTTCCCTGAGATATAAAAACATTATTATGCTTTCATTTGTAGATAGTTGCCAACTGTGGAATGAGGATAAAGAAAAGATGAGATGATCTGAAGCTAATAGGCTTGTTTCTGTTTACCCTTTTAGGTGAGCATACATAGCTTTTGTATAACTTCCAGAAAACATCAAAATTGCACACTTGGACCTTTGGGGGTGTGCTTTATCACCTAAGATAAGTGCTTACATCTCTATTCAGTAAATTTATTTTCTCACATCATCTCCATCTGGTCTGAATTAAATGGAAAGTTCGGAAAGATCAGTAAACACACCATAGCTTTTTAGTCTAGATTCTACGGAAATAGCATTGTCTGAGCAGTGTGTAACACAGCCAAACGGCTTTGATGTAGAAGAAGTGCTACAATGTTCCCCACTTTTTAAAGGACAAATTTATTTTTAGAAATAAAAGGGAATTGAGTGTTTCATAGAAAAAGGACAGGAAGGGGAAACCACCACAAAATGGCTGACCAACAAAACAAGTTTGAGATGGAGCCTAAATGGAATTTGCTCATTTTAAAAGTCAAATAGTCTGATGAGAAATAATTGGACTTCAAGGTGCATATATGTAAAGTTCTGTGGCAAGCTGGGGACTATATTCTAAAAGTTAATAGGACCTTGATAAAAATTAATACAAATTTTAATTTAACATTAAATACCCAGTTTAATGAATATAAATTGCCCAAACTCATATCCCATGAATTACAAAGTATGATAGTTGATTATAATGTATAGCACCATACTATATAGTGCAATATTTGTAATAACATATTTATTCCTTGACATGTAGAGACACTCATTCCTACATACCACCACAGAAATATCCTAACTGTAGACTAGCCCTGGTCATGGAGTGTCATTTTGGTGAGTTCTAGTCTGCCTTAGCTATGAAAGCTGGCTGTGTGTCTTTCTCAGTCGATGATGTCAGGCCCTGACAGCAAACCAGTCAGAGAATTCCTGTCAAAACCAATGGGTCAAAAAGTCAGCTGACCCCCAAAAAGTGGACTCAGGCCTGGGAAAATGCTAGGAACTAAGAAAAAAAAGAACAGCTCACCACATATACACCTCATAAAGTGTTTCTATGGAGATTCTCAGTTATCCAGGTCATGGTTGTCCCAAAGGTGCTTTTTCAAGAGGCAATTGGACTTTCTGTTTTTTCTTTGAAGACGTTTTGCTTCTCATCCAAGAAGCTTCTTCGAAAAACCAGAAAGTCCAATTGCCTCATGAAAAAGCACCTTTGAGATGATTGTAGGTTTCCCCTAGTAACCAATTATTACTTAATCGGTCTGACATGAATAACATTGATGTCTGTCTAACTCTGTCTGTCACTGATGGCCTTTAAAATAATTTGGATGAGAATAACATATTTCTGAATGGTGAAAAATACTGTGCTAAAGTAAATGCTATGATTTGACAATATAACTATATGATTCAGAACAAAATAATTTGTATGATTCCAACATTCTTTCTGTTTTCTGCTTGGAATATTCAGGGAACCTGTTTGAAGCCTGAACATACAACAGTATATCAGGAAAACCTTTGGATACCTGGAAAAGAGATGTTGCTTGGGAATGCCCAAATAAGAAACAGCATAATCTGCAGCTAGATAACGGGTCAGACAAGAGATTCAGAAGGGACTCTTCCTAGTTTCTTAGGCTGTCTGGTGGAAGAATTGAACTTCCAGACTTGCAAGCTTCTGCTGATGTAGCTTTACCATAAAGTAGAATTAGCTAATCTCATGGTGTTTCCTCTGTGGTCTACCTGGTAAGGCTGACAGCACATTTGAAATATATCTACCTTTTGTGGGCAAGATACTGGAACATATGATAGTCTTTCAGTTTTAGACAGTATTGGAGAATATTGAATTAAGCTTCAGCTCTGGATATGGGACAGAGTGGTTGCCCTGATAGATTATTTTTTTCCAAAGACTAGAATTTCTTTGATCATTTATCGGGACCAAGCTGAGACACACACAGTTATAATAGTTTTGTTCTTTCTTTCAAAAGATTTTGAGATTTCTGTTCTACAGCCATGTTATTGTGCTTCAACTGCTTCATGATATATAATTTTGATTGCCAAACTAAAATAATTTAATAATAATAATAATAAAACCACCATCTTTAAATCGCTCCATGGCTCGGGGCCTAGCTATATACGAGACCGCCTCCTGCCCCATACATCCCTTCGTCCGGTCCGCTCCCACAGAGCGGGCCTACTCCGGGTGCCGTCGGCCGGGCAATGCCGGCTGGCGACACCCAGGGGAAGAGCCTTCTCTGTGGCGGGCCCGGCCCTCTGGAACGACCTACCCCCCGACCTTCGCACTACCTCGGACCTCCGCCTCTTCCGCCAACGTCTTAAGACGTACTTATTCCAACAAGCCGGCCTAGGATAGCCCCCCGCGTCTGACTTTTAAATATAAATTATAATTTGGTTACGGTTTTAATAATGGGTTTTAGCACGGGTGAATTAATTTAATATATTTTTAATTGATGTATATTATATTTATGGTTTTATATAATGCCTGTGCGCCGCCCTGAGTCCTAACAAGGAGAAGGGCGGGGTATAAATTTAATAAAATAAAAAAATAAAATAAAATAAAATAAAATAATAATAATAATAATAATAATAATAATAATAATAATAATAATAATAATAATAATAATAATAATAATAATAATAATAATAATAATAATAATAATAATAATAATAATATATTTTACAAAAACTTTAAATGGTATTCTGAGGGATGAACTTCAAAAATAGATGTGTGTTTTTCCTTAAGTAATAAAATGACAAATAAAATATTATGCCTTTTAAAAATGTTACATTACTTTTGTATCTGGAGCTTTTGATAATAGAAAAAATCTTCTTCCACCTACAGCATATTCTTTGTTGGGCAAAGAAAAGGGATGTACTACATATGATTTATAAGCCACACTTCTCGTTTCCTGACTTACAAGGAATCCTTAAGAGAAGTATTTTAAGGCTTTAAATTAGATTAATCATCCACATGCAGATAATAGCCAACCTGACATCTCACTTCTCTCTAACTATCCATAGGATTTTATGAAAGTTTTAAATAAATGTTTGGGAATTGTTTTAGGATAGTTAAGTACAAAGTGAGAAATCCTATAGATCAGATAGAATACTGTAGGAAGAATAAGTATTCTAGATGGAATCTTACAACTAGTATTGGATACGATTACATTCCTTCTAAAATTTCACATCAGGGAGGCTTTGTGGTCTACCTACAGACTTTAAAAAACCCAATCAGTTACATTCAACATGCCTGCTTTTTACTATTATAGGCTGCTTTACCAACTGATGCCCAGTTTTGTAAGGGTGGACTTTCTTTCCTTTATGTAGGTGATAGGATAGTGCTGTCTGCATCACTTGTTCAAAACATTGTATCAGATCTTTGCTTATAAAAATTGCATTATATTTCATGTTGTTGTTGTTGTTTTATTTGGTTTGGTTCTGTTGCATATTGTGAGTTCTAATTCTATAGGGATCCAATAACTTCAGTAAAAACACCAACAAACTAAAAAACTGACTCAGTACTGGTATTTCAGACGTTTTATTTTGAAAAGCTATGCCAATCTGCAAACTAACATCCGCATCAGATTAAACCTGTGCCTCCTACATGTGTGTATGTGAGTGGCTGAATAACCTGATTGTGAACTAGGAAAGGAAGTATTAATGTGCTTCTAAACTGAACTTTATTGTAATTTCCTTTTTTCTGCCAGTGAAAGAAGAAAATATGGATCTGCTAAGGGTGATGTAATCATGAACAATGAAATGTGATTACACTTGGTAAATAAAAAAAGTGAAGAAATGATTATAAAAGCCAAAGATATATCTTCCAAAAATACACACACACACACACACACCATTTTCCTTACTCTCACAATTGTAATATAATTGTCCTATGATTATCAAAAGTTCTAGCATGGAACCAGCCTTGTTCACTTGGAATTAAATATATATAATCCAAAACCCAGAGGATGATAGGTTGGAGGAGGTTTGTTTAAACTATGGCTTTAAACTTAGACACACAAAATTAAATGCCAAATTTCTCTGTATTGCTTACAGGAAGTTTTGGAGTAATCTATTTCCTTCTTTCTTTATTTTTAAAACTTACACTAAAAATCTTACACTGTTATTGTACAAATATTGTTTCCAGATTCTGATAATAAGAAAGAGGTATGCAAGAAACAATAGCCAAAAAAGAGGGTGTATGTATTCTTGTTAAGAACCAGCTGAATGTTTTTTTTTCCTGTAGTAAAATTACACCAATTTGAAGTAATCATCTTAACGCATTTAATACTTTAATGCTTTACTGGTATGTAACTTTTCACTTTAGGCAATAGAACCTAAATCTCTTTTAGTGGAAAATAGGGAATGGCCTGCATTTTGGATCTAAAGCTATGAAGGTGATTGTGCACACCGCAGCAATGATAGATACAACACGTGCTGCCATACCCACTCTAAGCCATGTTTTCAGCTTTGGTTCCAAAGAACAGTACATTTCTAGTAGAAAAGTAGGTATCCATGCTTGAATAAATGATAAACTCATCCCCGCTTTTCTTATTTTTCTTATCATTCTGTGACAAGATTATTCAGCCAATGTATTTTTGGATATCCATTACCCACATACACATGGTTTTGTGCTATACATGAATTTCATCAACACACATCCTATCAACCATTCAATAAAGATTTGAATAGTCTCTTTTTCCCACTTTCCCATTCTAGTTAAAAGCACATGAATACTCACCATCATAATAAAGGAACAGACTCATCAAAATAATCTCAAAGCCTCAAAGCTAATGTGTATTATCAAGAATGAATGCTATTATTTAAATTCATAAATAAATCATTGAATGTAAGTAGGCACTATACCTGAAGCCATGAGGAAGACTGAGAACTTTTACATTCTGAGTATATTTCTGTTCATGGATTAGCTGCTGATGAGCAGCTTCAAGATCCATTTAAGTGTTACTATACTGTCACAAAAGAACACAACAGGAAGTGAAAATATGAGAGAAAATTACTGGTATCAGAACTGTTGTAGGATACTAGATGCTGATGCCAAAGCAATGCAGCTATTTCCTGTCACACCTGTAGTTATATTGTACCATAGCTTATTTCCATTTCATGTTGTATTGTATTCCTATGGCTGTGTTCCATAAAATGCTATGTATTGTACATATTACAAAGTATGGAGGCTTCCTCATATGAATATGACATTTTGTCAGAAGTTTGGCACATGCAACTCAGTAGGTAGTCAGGTGGCTGAGAACATGAACAATAGGCAAGTTCAAAGAAATTCTGTGAAGGCACACAGTCAACCACCTGATTAAATTAAGCATAACTTGGTACAAATGTTATTGAGCCAGAAACCACCAACGAAACTTTCCAATTATTTGAATAAAGGCTTTAATTCTATTCTGAGAGAAAGACATAATGTAAAAATATTTAAAAATAGGGATATTTATTGACTTCAGAGCCCAACACAATTGTTGAATTATTGGCCAAATTATATAGTATGTTATTCCCAAGTTTTAAATGATCACTTTTGATTTGAAGTATTTACTTATTAAATGTGCCTGGCACCTGACTCCCTATGAATCTGGGCAGCTCTCAACAATCAAAATAAAACCAATTAAAAGAAAAGAAAAAAGGGAAAAGATGTCAAGAATGACAGACCATATGGAAATCAAGCAAAAGGTCTCAATCTCCCTCATCAAAAGTCTGGAGGAAGATTAAGTCTTCATCGCTCTTCTAAGCAAAAGCTGTGTAGAGCCCATCAGGATTTCAAGAATTACATCATTCCAGAGGGAGTAAGGCTAGTATGGCCTCCCTATTTGAATGTCTGTTATTTCTGTCTACTTCTACCTTACTGAATTGTATTAGGAGATGGATTTGGCTTTTCTAAATGCACCTCCCCTTAGACTATTTTGAGAAAATGTTTTTCTATAAAGCTGTATTACAAAAATGCTGTTGACTTAAGTCCCATTTTCAGAAGAGCGGGGGGGGGGGGGAAGCTGTAGTGTGATATTTTTCTTCAAGATGGCACCATAAACCTTAAGTGTAGAATAAATAATGGAATAATGGAAAATGCTTATTGGGAAATGCTAATTGGTGCCCACTGCTTAATTCTCATTGACCTGCTTTTGTTGCTGAATTTAAATCGATATTGGTCCACCAGGTACCTGTGGAAACTTTTCACTTTGTTTCACTGCAACCGCTCCCTAATCTGCTCCAAAGATTTAATCCTGTCTGACAGCAAATATCAAGCTGGGCTCAGTGATGGTGGTCTGCAAAGCATTGTGAAACTCCTCCATAGTTCTTCCTTTCCTCAACCGACTCTGCTGAAAAGCAAAGCTGACATGCAATACTTCATCTCTTTAGAATGATCTCCCTTCATCAGTGTATGCTTTATACAATAGACATTAGGCAATCATCATCATTTAAAACAACAACACTTATCATACCTTCCCAATACAAACGTGACATCAAGCAATAGTTTTTGACATAACTTTAATCCTAAATTAACCCCATGTTATATGTTCAATTCTCACCAGAATCTACAATATTATTATATTATATTTTCTTTTTTTATCCCCTAAAGGAAATCAACCCTAACTGTAGGAAGGGCAGATGCTGAAGATGAAAGTCATACTTTGGGTACCTAATAAGACGTGAGGACTCATTGGAAAAGGTCTTTATATTGAGAAAGGAGATGGGGACAGCAAAGAATGAGATGGTTAGATAGTTTAACCCCAGGATAGGAGCCCTTTCTGCGGGCACATGAGTTGTCAATCCAGCTCAGCTCCACCACGCATATGCATGTGCCTCCCACTGGCCAGGGTCTTGGTTGCGCATACGCAGGGGGCAGGACACATACAGGAGATGCAAGTGAATGAATGGGAAGGGCAGTGGCACATGTGCATGTGTGTGGGGGGGTGCACAGGCATGCATAGGGGGAAGGGCACATGGGGGTTGCACAGGCATGCATAGGGGGAAGGCATGCATAGGGGGAAGGGCACATGGGGGGGCTGCGCAGGCATTGTATTATGGGTGTGGGCGCACAACAACAAAAATGTTAGTCATCACTGGTCTAATCAATGCAATGAATTTGGGCAAATTCCAGGAGAGAATGGAGGACAGGAGACCCTGGCGTGCTATGGTGCATGGGATTGCAAAGGGTCAGACATGACTTAGTGAATAATCAACAACAACACTTTCCTTTTTTTTTTTTACTATTACAGTATATGAAGAGGAACATAATAAGTAGAAATATGTGGCCCCCTAAGAAATCTATGAGTTGCCTACAGAACCTGAAGAACTCAGCAAGAATTATGCAAAGATTATCCTAACACAGTTATGTCTACTATTATTTCTAAATGAATGGAGAGTAGAGTAATTATCTGGCCTACATTAAGGAGAAGAGAACTGAGTTTGGAGGCATAGTTGGTAGCTGATCTTGACTAAGATCCCTGTGAAATTGGGAAAAATTATGCTTATCTGGAAGTCTTTAGGACCTTAGGCAATCCCAGTAATTTAAGTTGGACTGGGAAGTCAAAATAACCTCGCTGCCTCTGTTGCTTCTGCCTTCAGAGATCAGAGATTGTCTGATCTCTGAGGGCAAATGGCATAACTTCAAGCTATGGTATGTTCTGAAAGATCACTTGTGTACAACTTGTTTTATGAAATATTTAGCAGAGTAACATTTAATTATTCATATGAATGGATGATTTGGGCAGCTTTAGTGTAAAAATCAGCTTTCTGGGTATCTTGCAAAGTGCTTTTACCACCAAATTGGACTTTTAGTAAAAAAAAAACTTTTACTTTTTTAGAAAGTAAAAGAATTGTATGCATTATTTTAAAATAAAAAGTTTATGTGTTATTTTAAAATAAGGAAATCTGATTTCTAAACTTTGAACGTAATCCTTGACCAAATTTTAACTAAATCAGGGTTGCTATTATCCATCTCCATAGACTGAAAATTGTACATTCATATTTTCCAAATCATTTTCTTGCTCTTAAAAACATCCAAAGAAAGTACAGGAGAAATATATGAATAATATGTTAACTTGTTTTTATTAAATAAAAACCCTTTGTAGCAAAAGAAACCTTTCTATCAATCTTATCTCTGATTTAAAAAATGTGTTTGCAGTGGATAAAACTGCTTCACTTTGCATCTGTTTCACATACACAAATGTGTCAGGTTTACATAAACCATTCTGATAAAAATGAAAAATAAGGAAAGAGAATGATAAAAATTGCACATACTGTTTCAGTAACACATATTTTATTATAATCGTCTGTGATACAGTTTCATTCCTTCTCATTATTTTTCTTGTCTATTTAACACTCTTAGGTTAAAGTAGAAAGGCTCAGCAGCAAAAATCAATGCAAAACAGAGATGGTTAGCATTTTTTCAGGAAAAACACATTTAAATAGAAGTGAACTAATGAAAGTTGCAAAAATTTGCAATGTAATATTGAAATGTTTGTAGAATCTGACACTACGGTTGTACATAGGTTTGCTGAATAAACTGAATATAATAGATTCTACTTTTATAAGTTCAAATTAGTATACATCAGATGTAACCAAGAGTCCGTTTATTTCTATTTTATTTTTCGTCCTTTACTAGTTCTCCTTTTTCATTGTACTACTCACACTTTAAATTTTCTCCCCCCCCCCCCAAAAAAAACCCCACCAACCTATTTCTGTTGTCCTTCAGAATTATTAGGTTTGGAAATTGGTATAAAGATCAGTTGGAAAGTAATAGACTTTTTATTATTTGAATCAAAATTTTTTTGAACTTTGTTAATAAGACCAGGCCATTGTGACTTGGTGTATATCTACCCATCCCAGTGTTCCATGTTTTGTAGGTAATACCTTGAAAGTGTGGGAAGAGACTTAAAGACACTACTGCTTTTAAAGCCATTGATTATTCTGAATGATTACGGTCTAGTTTGTTAATGGGTCTCCTCTTACACATTACCTAATTCATCAAGTAGAATCAAAAAGAAGAAGCAAATTGTAATTCCATCGTCATCATTGCATTGAAGTTTCTGTGGATTTTTTTAAAGTAGCCTTTGCATAATGATCTCCCCATTCTTCCTGCTGGAAAAAATAATATTTTAGATTCAACAGTCAATTTTGGGTCCCACTGAAGGCTTAATGCAGAAAATTCAAAATAGATTCTTTTCCTGTTTTCTATTTATGCATCCTCATTTGCCTGTCTTGTTGCTGAATTGCAAGTTTCAACAGAAACACAGATATTTCAAAGCTCAAAATTACCTTCCTTCCTGCAAGGTCCCTAATAAGACATCCTTCCCACTTCATTAGTTGCCACTAAGGTGGATAGGAATCAAAGTAAGTACTTCTTAATGTTACAGCAACCACAAGACCAGGATTAACAATGGGTATTCCACCTAATGAATAACAATTACTCTTACTTTTTTATTTTGATTTTATCTAAGATTCCTTTGATCTTATGCATGGCATTGTATTTCTTCTGTTGTTCCCATGAGAGAGATTCTATCATCAAATCTTGAATTTTCTTTTTAAGACAATTTAAATGTATCTTAATCTTTTTGCTTCTCTTTCATCTTTGTCCATCTTTTATAAATACTGCATAATATTTTATATCCCAGGCAACATATCCTCTATATTAGAACTTTAATTTCTGGTCAGATTTATATAATATCTGTTCATAACTTTGTCCACATTAGATATATTATTTCCCAATTATTTATGCAATTATGTAGTAATTCCTAACATAGTGTCACCTAGATCCCCAACCATTGTGGCCAGCTTAATCATGATGATTGGGTGTTATAAGAATTAAACATAACAACTTTTATTTCACACTAGCTGTACTCGCCACTCATTGCTGTGGCCAAGTTTGGTTAAATGAAAAAGTTTCCCTTCATAGACCCTCTCAGCGACCCCCTTCCTTCTCTGCCTCGGTTTCCCCTCCCTCTCCCTCCCGCCCTCTCTTACTCTACCTACTTACCTACCTACCTACCTATTGTATTTCTCCCCCCTCTCTCTATTCCTCTACCTATCTACCGACCTATTTTATTTTCCCTCTCTCCCTCTACCTACCTACTTCCTACCTACCTACCTACTGTATTTCTCCCTCTCTCTCTATCCCTCTATCTATCTACCTATCTATCTACCTACCTACCTACCTACTGTATTTCTCCCTCTCCCTCTCTCTACCTACCTACCTACCTACTGTATTTCTCCCTCTCTCTCTATCCCTCTACCTACCTACTGTATTTCTCCCTCTCCCTCTCTCCCTTTATCTGCCTACCTACCTACTGTATTACTCCCTCTCCCTCTCTCCCTCTACCTACCTACTGTATTTCTCCCTCTCCCTCTCTCTCTCCATCTACCTACTACCTAGTGTATTTTTCCCTCTCCCTCTCTCTCTACCTACCTACCTACTGTATTTCTCCCTCTCTCCCTCTACCTACCTACCTATCTACCTATTGTATTTCTCCCTCTATCCCTACCTACTTACCTACCTACCTACCTAGAGAGAGAGAGAGGCCGCTGCCGAGTCACCAACCCCACCCTTGTGGGGGGGGGGAGTTGGTGAAGGGTGGGGTGGTGGCAGCAGCGGCGGAGGAGAGGGGAGGTTGCTGAAGAGGTGACTGTCATGGATATGATGCAGACCTCTCCACCGCTCGTGCAAGTGATGTGAGATATTCAAAGGTTCTACATCATAGATTTGCAGACTTCTGCAAGATTATGTATCCCCAATTAAACTTACATAATGTTGCATTCTTAAGTGTGCCTTTACTATACATTATGCAGTGTTCTATCAACAGAAAAGTTTGCCATGATAACCATTTATCAACTGCAATATGCTACTCTGTGAATGATTACAATTAAATAGCATGTGTTCAGAATATATCATTCTCCGTGTCCAAGGTCTGCAAATTGTTATAAATAAATTAAGTATCTACACCAATATTTTTCTGAATAGCATTTTAATTAAAACATTTTTACTATGCTGCATGCTCTGGATGTCAGTATAAAAACTTGGCACAAGCAACATATATAAGATAAAATGAGATATTAATATTTTGGTAGCGAAGTCATGTGTAGTAAGTTATTAATGGTTGCTTAATGGTTGCGCCCCTTTTTTATAATGCTTTGAGTATCTGGCATAGTAAAAAGCAGTTTATTTCCAACATTTGCAATTACAACTTAAGAAACATACTTGCTATCATGAGAAACTCCTGTATTATTCCATGTGCTTTGAAGAGAATTAGAATTAGATGCAGAAATCATTTTCAAAAATCTAGGCATCGCCTGTCTCACATGTCATCCATTAATAAGAATAGTATTTGTGCATTATTTTGGCCATCACCATTTTCTCTTAAATTTTAAAAGAACATGGGATTCTAAATTAATATTCAATCAAAAAATTAATGAATACGTTATGAATTAAATCTATGTAATATGTGCATGCAATTGCAATCTAGATATTTATAAGTTGCCATATTCCACCAAGCAGCATCCCCATTCAGAAAGTACTCATCCTGATGTAAAAGAGTGTTATTATAACAGTAGTGGTAGTCAAAAGTAGATACATAATTTATTTGTCCACTGGTGTTGTTCCAAGAGGTTTTGCTGCCCGAATCATCAATCAGTGATTTTCCCATTCTCCAGTCGTGGATTACTATCCAAAGTTAATGAAATTAATTTATTATCTGATACAAAATGTGTCATAGATAGCCATGGCCCAACAAATTATATATTTATATAATTAGTATAATTATTATTATTTATATAATTGGTATATAATTGGATAACTGGTATTTTGTTGCTCATTTATGATACTAAAAAATAGCAGCTTCAGATGTTGACTCATATTGCCTCATGGTAGGAACATCCTGCATATCTATCCTCTGTATCAAGCCTGTGAAAATAATTTGATGAGGCACATGACTCTTTGGGATCCTCTGCTCAAATTGAAGTAGCCATAATTGCTTAAAGACTCAGCGTAGCTACCTTGAGGCTTTCTTGAGGAAAAGAAACCAAAGAATTTGGTTTCTTTTCCTGATGCATACAATGGCTTCCTCTAGATCAGAGGTCTCACTCTCGCGGCCCGCGAGCCAATTGGGGCCCACAGGACGGTATCTTGTGGCCCCCACCATGATATGAAAGTTTAATATTATATATTATAATATTTATATAATATATAATATAATATTAATATGCGGCCCAGCCTCACCCAGACCTGCCTCCAGCGGCCCCTAGGTAAATTGAGTTTGAGACCCCAGCTCTAGATCAAACTCATGTCATCATGGCAGCATCATGTGATGTATCGGGACTTTCCCCCCTTCACTTAACTGGGTGTAGCTGTGGGCATGGCCAGCACATGACGCATCTGGCCCACAGGCCGGGAGTTTGACAGCCCTGTTCTAGATGCTACAAGGATTAAATCTAATATATGTGATATTATTATTTCTCTAGAATTTCTATTCTTGTTTGAGTAGGAAAGAAACATGAGACAACAGTGAAAAGACATTTAGGGGAAAGTATTAGCTGCTACCAAGGTAATGGTTGTTACAGCTGCAGATTTCCACTTCCATTATTGGCCATTACACCTCTTCCAGAAAGGATATCTTCCAAGGAAGAGCAGGCTCTGGATGAAGATAAGAGCCCAATGAAACTGATAATCAGAAACCAGGCCATGGCTCTGAGGCCCAGCATAATCACATTTTTCCACCACTGCCATCCTCAGTTCAGATTCTGAAACAAGTGCACAGTCACTAAGCTGCTCAGAGCACTGCTGCCTCCAACTCCCGCACCACAGACCAAAGACACAGAATGCCAAATAGCTGGGAAGACCGTCTTGGAAGAAGTGGTTAACTTGGAAATAGCCTATTGCTGCTGAGTAGGCTGAGTAGCCCAACAATGTCCATCCAACCTAACCAGCAGCAGCTGTGCTTGGAGGGAGATCAGAAGCTTCAGGGATAAAAGTCTTTGTCTAGGCTCATTTCAAATACTGAAATAACATTTGCAATGGCTTGGTTCAGACTATTTGATTCTTAAAACCAGCCCTCGTTTTTACTGCCAGAACTTGGACAGTGTGTCCTTCCTAACCTTCTAAATGTTACTATATGTACTGGAACTATTTTCCTTGAACTCTTCCTCAATGTTTCCAGTTGTGTTTTTGATGTTTCAGGAGCTGCCCTTGCCAAAATTCATTTAAAAAATATATAACCATAAAATGAAATCGGAGTCCTGATATTGTCCCTCTATAATGGCCCTGTTCTCATATCCAGGACCTAGTTAGTTCCTGACCCAATCAACTTTTCTTATTGTTGGACTCTCCCTTTATCCTCCCAAAAGGAAGTGAGCAGAGAAAAGGTACAATTAATATCATGGGAACTCCCTCAATTGCCTTCTTTGCAGGAACCTAATGGCCAAGACCAAGTAGCACAAGAGTGGGCTAAGGAGCTGGCACAGTTGCTGTATTCAGAACAAATCCAGACTTTGTTTCATGGAGCATTGCTGTAGTAGTACTCAGGAATCTTGACATTTCATATGTCTGACTGGGAAGCTCGCTCTTTAGTCCATTTCTCTCTGGTGTCAGCATGGGTGCTACAATATACTAGGGCTAGTTGAAGACTGCTTCTGCCATGTGGGCAACACTTAACTGCTGACTTTTGCTAAGGCCTTGCCATTGATTTCTTCCTTGGTAAAGATCATGTACAACAGGGGCCCCCAACCTTTTTTGCACCAGGGACCGGTTTCATTTTAAAGAAAATTCCGTGGACCAACCAGCGTAGAGGGGGAGCGGGGGGAGGGGGAACAGGCGGCGCATGCGCACGCTGGGGGGTTGAGTCAGCTCACTCGCCCCTCTAGGGCCCCCAATGGTGTGAGCGACCGCACCTGTGCTCTCCTGCCCCGGGTGCGCGCTCTGCCCATGGGCCTGCCCCGTCCTCCCTCCTCCTCCTCTCCAGCCCTGCAGCCTGGTTCCTATCAAGCCACGGACCGGCACCGGTCTGCAGACTGGGGGTTGGGGACCCCTGATGTACAAATCCCTACAGTATGCAAAAGTATGAAAGAATGAATGCTTCTAGAAGTCTTACAATATATTTAAGCACCTGAGAGAATTCTTACTCTAAAGGCCAACCGTAGCAGCAGCCCTCATTCCTTTTCTTTCCCACAAACATAGAAATTTGCAACCTGTTGAATGGAGCCTAGATATGGGTAGTAGATAGATGGCACTTCTCTCTTTTTTCTTCAGAAATCTTTCCAAGCTCCCTTTTTTCCTAAAAGTGTAAGCTCAAACAGACAATATATTCTGTCCTGAATCAATCTTTTCAAGTGTTGTGGCCCATGGGGTCTCCTATGCTGGTGAGTTGAGGCTACCTCATCCAATATTGTTTCAGAGAGTGCATTCTGTTATTCAGACTCTGACTTCTGTGTTTCTGTCAAGCTGCTATATGAACTAGATCAGGCATGCCTAACCTGTGGCCTGTGAGTGACATGTGGTCCTGGACAGCTAGTAATCTACAAATTATAAATTGTTTATATTAGTATATGAATTATATACATTAACTATATTTTATATGTAGCCCAAGTTCAGCTGTCTTCGAGCGGTGGCGCACTCTGGCCCCTATGGCTCCCCTTGCGACCCAGGGGGTTTGGGATCTCAGGGCCTGGGTCTTCAGCTGATGGTATGTAACACCAGGACCATCGTCAATAAAGCCCCCCTCATCCACAATCTAGTTTTGGAGGGAGATGCGGACCTGGCGGGTATTACGGAAACCTGGTTGGGCCAAGGGGAGGGTGCCCCTCGTTGAAATGTGCTCAACGGGTTACCGTGCATTTCACAAGCTAAGAGCCCAGGGTCGGGGGGGGGGATGGCGGTTGTTATAAAGGAGAGTCTGGATCCGAGGGAGACCACTGTGCCTCAGATAGCCAGATGTGAGTCCCTCTTTGTGAAATGGGTCGTGGGAGGCAGTTGGGTCTGCTGATTGCGTACTATGTATCAGTAGCCCTACCCGAGCTTCTCAATGTGGTAGCCAAGGTGGCGGTTGGCACCCCCAGGCTGTTAGTCATGGGGGATTTCAACCTGCCATCGGTAGGTGAGACATCTGAGATGGCACGGGAGTTCATGGCTTCCATGACGGCCATGGACCTGACCCAGTTAATTCATGACCCCACCCACATTGAAGGACACACTATGGATCTAGCTTTTGTCTCTGGCCAGTGGTTGAGTGATCTTGGTTTAGGGGAAATAGCCATCGAACCCTTGTCATGGTCAGATCACTCTCTCCTCAGGGCCGATACCTGAGACCCTGACCCACGACTCGACTGAGGACCTGGTGGCTGCCTGGAACAGTACGGTCATGGGGGCCGTGGACCGGGTCGTGCCTTTGCGGCCTATCACCCGGCGCCGAACTGCCTTGGCTCCTTGGTTTTCCAAGGAGCTGAGGGTGATGAAGCATCGGAAGAGATGCCTAGAGAGCGGTTGGAGGGCCACCCGCTCCGAGTCTGACTGGACACTGGTAAGGTCTTATTGAAAGACCTACCTACTGGCGATAAGAGCGGCGAAACACATTTATTTCGTGCTGCCAGCCTCTCATAGTTTTTAATTGATTTTAGCACGGGGTTTTAACTGCAGGCCAATTCATTTAATACATTTTAATATATCATTTTAGCTTTTGTACTACCTATTTTTACTATGGCTGTGCACCGCCGAGTCCCGGAAGGGAGAAGGGCGGTATATAAATTGAATAAATTGAATTGAATTGAATTGAATAAATGTATACCTTGGATGGATATCCCAAATGAAAAGTAGACAGTCTCAATGGGTTAGCAAAGTGGCCAGAATGTAATAGAATGAAATTTAACATAGATAAACATAAATAAATTAAATTCATACTGACTTTTCAATTATACCCGTGAAAGAGAAGGCTAGCTGATTGCAAATAGAATATGATTCAAATGGGTAATGTAGATGTACAAAAGGCAAATACAGTTCAGGCTACTTCAACAAGAAGAACATGCTTTGTAAATCCCAGCAAGTCATATTTCTATGTTATTCTACCTTGATCAGACACCACCATAAGCAGTGTGTGCAGTGGAGAAAATTCTCTGAAAAGATTACGTGGGATGCAATAGTACTTTTCAAATGCCTGAAGGGCTGAAACACAGAAAAAAGCCAAGATTTGTTTCGTATTGTTCCAAAGCATTATTATCCATGGGTGGGTTGTGATGAAATGGCATGGCATGGAATGGAATGGAAATACTGCTAGTGATCTTGGTTTGGATTCTTATGAACATTGATTTATCTGTCTCTCAAGAACTGTTTAGGAGCATCTGGGAATTGTGTGATTATTTCAGTGTTAGGCCTGAATGGTTCCACTGGGAGATTTCCTTTTTAATTTTACTGCTGATTATAAGTCTCTGTAAGAGCTTCACTGACGAGGACTTGGTTGTTCCTGTGGGCAGTGATCATTTTGGAGAGATATTCAGTAGTTGCAGAATTCCAGCTACGTAATTCTAAAGAATGACTGGAGCTTTTTCAGTTACTCTATCTCCTTAGGTCTTTTTTTTTTCTTGGAAAGCTATGTAGGCAAAATTGATTAGGTTTAAGTGTTTCAAAAACTGATTGGGAATGAGTTAGCTAAATGGTATAATGTGACTGTGTTCATTTTGGGTTAAATTTAATCCCCTAGATTAATTGAGTGGGTTTTCTTTTGATAATATAACAACTCTTCTTTCCCTGTATAGACTCAATTAAGCATCTCATTCAGCTAGGGTCAGAACAGTCACACAACGGATTTGCTTGAAAATATCTTACCGAGAGTACATATACTGCATTGCAGAGGTGGTATTCAGCAGGTTCTGACTGGTTCTGAAGAACTGGTAGCAGAAATTTTGAGTAGTCAAAGAACCGGTAAATACCACACCTGACTGACCTCGCCCACATCTCTTCTCTGCCTCCCGAGTCCCAACTGATTGGGAAATGGGGATTTTGCAGTATCTTTTCCACAGAGTGGGGTGGGAATGGAGATTTTACAGTATCCTTCCTCTGCCACACTCACCAAGCCATACCACACCCACCAAGCTACACCCACAAAACCGCTAGTATAAAAATTTCAATCCCACCACTGCTGCATTGCTATATAACATTATAATGTTACTCAAATCTGTGCCTGTTCTATAGTTTGCTGGTTGCTACAGTGATCATTATAGTAGTCATATGAGATTCCAAAGACTGTGGAGGCTGATAGTTACAGAGAATCAGCATTGCATGAAAGATATACATTAGAGTTCCTCTTATAACTACATAAGTTACGGTTGGATCTCCTTCAGAGGTTGATCTTGCCTAACTCTTTAAAAACACTGTACTTTTTTAATGAAATTGCCAAAATTACAACTTCAATGTCTGAAAAAAATAGCTGAAAAAAATTTCAGAAGATCTTGAGGTTTCTGCTACTTTGAGCTTTACTGATACATCTTTTTGTCTAGTATATTCCAAGGACCTATAATATTTTTCAGTACAAAGGATTTAAGCACTCTGCAAATGTTGCTAAACTAAAGACAGTTTGGATAGTGCAATTCAAAGTCCAACAAAGAAATAACATGAAACCAGCTAAAGAAAGGATATGAAGATGGAGAAGGGAAGAATGGGAATACGAACAAGTAAAATCCAGCAAAAGAAACCACACAAGCTGCAGGGCAAAACTGACAAACAACTAATTCGTTGACAGTTGGCACAAGGATAGAGTGCATTCATGTCAGTGGGATGCATTCAGATGGATTTGGGAATGCCTTTTAAGCAGGAGCCCAGACAGGCAGTTAACTGTCAGCCTGTCATAAATGACAGAACTCTCAAGAGAAAAAAATGTTTAAATGATAAAGAAATTAGCTCCATCTCAAAGGAGGTAGGGTGGAGTCAGTAGGTTTATTAAAGGTCTCTCTTCCTTGTCCCTTATTATTCAAGCACTGACAGGAAATCAACAGCTCCTTATATAGAAGCTTTCACCAACTTGTGTTGTCCCATTGTCATCAAGGTACAAGCCTCGGCCCCACCTGCACCACCGCCATTAGCAAGAGGAACTGACAATACGGCATTTGTCTTACCGCCTAGTTTCTTCATCTTTAGTGGCAACAGTATTTAATTGGGGAAAATAACTTATTCTTGCAGAATTTAAATAGAAACTATAGGAGCTGAGACCTATCTGAATTGGGAGCACAGTGAAGGCCAAATCTAAATCAATCCCTCTGCAATTTTTGAAGTGATGGGAAACAAACTAATATTGTTTTAAAGCTTTAAAATAATTAACGGGTTGACTCTCACTGTTAAAAAAAACGTTAGATTGGGATTTGAGATTTTAGGAAAGCATTGAGATCATCCACAATGTAGCTAATCTCACTTGGCTAATCCATTAAGGGAATTGCTAATAGTTGCCTTGGAAAAATCTAGATCGGTAACAAGCTCAACACTTATACCCTTGTGAATAATACGTAGATTGTCATTTTCTCTACGGTATTTATTGCTAAAAAATCTCAACTGTATTTATTCTCTCAAAATAGATATGCATTTTTCTTTATGTGAAGAAATTTTTTTTAAAAATGGGAGAAATCATAAGAAACCACCCATATTTTTCTCTTCTAAGATGCTATTTTCCTGTACGAAGTTTTGACATACAAATATTTTCCCCTTTCCCAATTATTTAAGTAAGTTGAAATGCCTGTTATTTCCCAGTTTTTCTCAATGCAAGCAATTTTAAAATGTGTGGATTTCAACTTTGTAAATCCCCCGGGAAGCATACTGGCTGAGGAATTCTGGGAGTTGAAGTCGAAACATCTTAAAGTTGCCAAGATTGAAAGACCCTGCTCTAGAATCAATATGTCAACTGCCAAATAATGAATGCTTTTTCAGATATTATTAAGTTATGTCACTTGTCAAATGATGTCAAGTACTATAAACATTGATAGGCAATTTCCTAAATAAATAAAATATTAGCTATCGAAGAATGTTGACTGCAAATGTCAGATAAAGAATATATTGCCAGTAAGTGGCAAAATATTCCCAAAGCCACCAAGGAGGGTGGGATGTATCACAAGGTCACATTCACTTCAGTTCCATTTTACTTTGGATTATAATTACAATTAATTTCAATTTGAAGGGAAATTTGAGGAAATATCGTATAATAAAATATTAATCTGATAAATAAATTGGGTTACCTGCTTAAAAATAAGTTTATCAAAGCTCTGTTTGTGGAATATTCTTTGGCAAACGTAAAATGGAAATAGATGCTCTCCTGATCTCACATATCAGTCTGCTGAAATTATGAGTGCTGGAAATTTTACTGATCTAGTTGCATAATGAAATGAAGTTAATGTCAGTTGCTAAAGGGCTGCAGAGAAAGGAAGACTTAGTTTGATTTGCTGTGACCTTCACAGAAACATTTGGCTGACCACTATTAGGAAAAAAAGCATGATGGACAGAACCAGGAGTTGCTCTAATAAAGCAAAGTGCCTGGGGCTATTCTTTTTCTTTGACAGATTGGTTGTTACTTTAATCCAGTCATAAAGCATATCTTTATTCTGTCCACAAAACACACCTTTATAGTGCATAGAATGGTGGGGAGAGATGATTTACTATATTAGTATATATAAAGTCCACTAACTGTTATACTTAAAATATTGTGGTACAGATCTTCAGCAAAAGTATATATGTGGAGAGAATGTACGTGATTCTATAATGAAGAGACACACGTTTGAAAAATATGTGTTTGTTGGAAGAAATCACAAATTGATGCAGAAACAAGAATATTAACTTAAGACTGGAGAAATAAGAAACCCAAACTTACAAAAACTGACAGATTTATCCACCTTCAAATGAGACATGAGGCAAATTCACCCAGGGAAAAGTGGTTTTCCTCATGCAGTCTATCATCTTGTTGTTCATTGATTTCAGAAGTTGAATCTTGGAGAATTTCTTAACTTTTCCAGAACTCCTTTAATAACTCGCCCCACATTTTACAATGTAAGAGTGGATATTTGATGCAACCTTCAGCTACGGGACAGCTGGTTCTTGCCAAAACCTGTCAAACTAAGTTGCTTGTTCACAAAGTGATTATACAATGGTGACTTGAAAGCAATTTATTTCAAGTTGTTCACTCCATAATGTGCTGTCAGTAATGCAACCTGATTCTCCCCTGAACATCCTCGTTCACTTGCAGCTGGGAAACAAAATCCAAGTTCTTAGTCCTCTTTCACAGTTATACTATATGGCACTTAACAGATCATTCTAGTTCATAGGTTTTTCACTTCTGAACAGTTCCTCCTCCATCCCCCAAGCCTATAATGGTAAAATATTTTGATATAAGGGCAAACTAACTTCTCTTTTAAAAAAATAAGTTAAGTCAGGACAAAGAGACTTTCAAATTCCTAACAAAAACTAATGTTTTGGATGTTAAAGTATAACGGATAATATTAAAATCCAGTCTTTCACAATAGTGTGACTTATCATATTCTCTTTTCTACATTCTCTCCAGCTCTGTCTTCTCTGATAGACACAAATTCTTTCTCCAGACAGTCTTCTCGTTGACTTCCCAACCAAGATTTTGGCTTATTTTGTACATCAGCTCTCATAATAAAAAGATCTACAGGGATTTCTTATACATGGTCACCGACCGAGAAGAGGTCTGCATTTATCATCATTCGTTTTTCTGTAGTTTGAGAGTTTCTAAAAGGGGGGATGTATTTCTTTAAAGGGAAGTGCTGACAGCTGCCTTAACCATAACCAGATAAAGTGCAGGAAGAAAGAAGGGAGTCTTAGAGGTGGCTAACAACTGCTACATGAGGACTATTTTTGCCAAAATAATAGTTCTTGGACTCTGGCAGGTTCCATAAATTGGATGACCAATATATTACAGGGTATGTCATCAGAAAGAATGTCATTTTCCAACAATCCTCCAGTAATCCATCAAATCTAAACAGAGCAATATCCATTATTTTAAAGTCAAGTTCCAAAGCAAAATGGCTCTCAGAGAATTGCTGTACTGTTATGTCTCTCAACCTGCCAGATGCAAACAACCAGATCCACATGTGTAGAGTTCAAGCAAACTATTTTATTGCATTCTGCTTATAATACAGGAATTTTCCACAGACTGCTTGCCAGCCCTTGGGAACAGGTAGATAAAGTTCCATGGAGCTGGGGGAGGGGATTGAGTCGATCCTGAATCTCTTGTGGCTACACAACAATTCAAGGTTAATTCCTCACCTCATCTCTACTCCTTGTCTGGCTGGGCATTTCCCAACACAATGTCATCAATTTTAATATGTATGAACATCAGGTCTCAAAATTCCCCAGACAGCAAGTTGGAATCCACACATCTTCAAGTTGCTGAGGTTGAGAAACTGCTGTAGTAGACACATCATCATCAAGATCAGCTCTCAATCCTCCCAATATTACTTAAGATAATATTTCATATTGTGACAGCTTTTCTTTTGACAATAGGCTTTCCCCCCTACTTTTTCAAGTTGTATTTTAAAATGTTAGCTTATGTTTCCTTCAAAATAAACTCAAAGTGAGATACAGCTATGCAACCGATGTAAAACTTAACTAATTAAAAACATACAATATTAAAAGAGAACCATGTAAGTAGCAAATACAATGTGGGTTTGTGATAAAATTAGCCTGTAATTAGTACCAAAAACTCATAAAATTTGGTTTCAACCACAACTAAACAGAAAGCCAATTTTATAATTTTGCTATGCATATAAAAAGTAACTTTTTTTTTATTGATTACCATACCGCAAATTTCTGAGGCAAGAAAAATTGTTTAGCATCACTCCCAATCATTTTTAATAAATGAATATGTGCATAACAGAAAAGATACTCAAAAATCACATTATGTTGGGGTTTTTTTGTATGTTCACATACAGATCATTTGGCATCCACATCATATTGCATGTAACAGGTAGTCCTCACTTAATAGCCACAATTGGAACAGGCAACTCCACTCTAAGTGATGTGGTTGTTAAGTGAGACATTGTGTAACTTGCTATTTTAATGCGAGATTCTCTTTTGACTCTGCTTCTTGAAAGCTACCTGTGAAGATCATAAATGGTGGTCACATGGCTGCAGAGATGCAATAACAGTCATTAGTGCAATTGTATTGTATTGACCAGAGTTGGAATTAAACAGGTTTCTTTGAGGACCTCTGAAAGGACAATAGAAGAGAAGCCTACAGAGATTCCACAGTATCAAAATGGCAATACTCTTGTTTGTCCCAGTTATTTGGAGCATTTATAGATTTCCTCTCCAATGAGCTGAATTTACAGAGATCAAACATTTTCAAGCAACCTCAAAAGGCCTGAACAAAAACAATGAGATTTTAACCCATTTTAATTGTAAACTTATGTCTCACTTTTCTGCTTCCCTTTTTCCCCTTCCTCTCCCTGGTCCATATCCCTATACATTTTAATGCCACCTCACATCAGTGAAGCCATTTTGTGCATTCCATGGCATTAGTTCAGGAAACTTTACAATTTAACATAAAAATCAGTCAGTCTAAGGAGTGCAACAAGACTCGTTCTGTTGCTTCTGTTGTTTGATGAAAAGAAGGACTAGGGGTGACGTGATAGTGGTATTCCAATATCTCAGGGGTTGCCACAAAGAAGAGGGAGCCAAACAATTCTCCAAAGTACTTGAGGGCAGGACAAGAAGCAATGGGTGGAAACTAATCAAGGAGAGAAGCAACTTAGAACTAAGGAGAAATTTCCTGACAGTTAGAACAATTAATCAGTGGAACAAGTTGCCTCCAGAAGTTGTAAATGCTCCAACACTGGAAGTTTTTAAGAAGATGTTGGATAACCATTTGTCCTGCCTAAGCAGGGGGTTGAACTAGAAGACCTTCCGCCTCTGTTATTCTATTCTATTCTTTTCTATTTCACTATTAAGAAAGAATCAACAATAATAGTATTATTAAACTGTTGACCAACAGTATTCCTCCTCAACCTGCATTCTCCACTTGTGTTAATCTGCTACTCCCAATGATCATGACCAACCTCTGTAGTGGTAAGGAATAATAGGAGTTAAATCCCAAGGTATCTCATGATCATCTGACTGGGGCAGGCTGGCTTACACATGCAGAATTATGTACACTATGTAATTGGAAACACTGTGGAGTCAAATGATATCAGCAAAGTCTATCCCAACTGAAAACTTGATTGGTTAACAGTCCCTTAACATAACCTACTTTTTAGATAGTTACTGGAGAATAAAATGGTCTTGTCCCATGCCGATGTTCTAAGTGTTTTTGACAGAATAAAAAAAGAAAATAACTATCAAAGGAGAAATGTTTTTCACCTTATACAGAAGTAGTATACACAGAAATCTGTTTCTACACATTAGTTGCCCTTATTGTTCTACAGATATTATGTGAAAACTGGTGCTATTAAATGTTATAGATGTGTACTGTATACTTACTCTGTGTATAATTATAGTTTACAGTGTACAAAAGAAGAATGTAAATTCAAGCGTTACTGTTTCTCCAGATACGATGGAACTGAACTACCCACTACTATCTAACTCACTTTAGGTTTAACAGATAAGAAGATGTTCAATTATCATCACTCCTATACTTCTTAATCAATTACCAAATGTTAGGCTCAGCTTGAAATATTGTAGAGTAGTCCCATCCTGGCTCCCATTTTAACAAAAATGCAAAACTTGCTAAACAACAGAGACTGCCAAAAGAATTCAAAAATATTGTAAGATGTCACTGGAGAGTGAAAGTGGTGCACATTTCTCATTACATCAGTTGTTGCTAAGGCTGTCACTATCACCTTGTTTTAGTAGTGGATCATAGTCCTAAAAATCAAAATTATTGCACCTGAAATATTGAAAAGGAAATAACCAGTTCCAAAGTCAGCCCCTTACCTTGGTCTAAAATCCAGCCTCCTGGAAATGATCCATCATTAACTTCGGTGATGAGTGTCAAACTTTAGACAGGTTCTAATCAAGTTAAATACTTTACTGCTACATTAATCTTTTGGGGGGAGAATAAAATTAAATTTGACTTTAAAAAACTGGCCGTATCATCTGTTGTAGGACTTCCAGGAAAAATTATTGGAGATAAAAAATTGCAGACTATAACCCTAAGGAATAAAACCTTTCCCCTTTTATGACTTAATCTCCCAAATTTACTAAACCCATCTCACTTATAGTTTACATTGTAGAAAACATAAATTCAAATGTTACAGTTTCTTCAGATATGATGGAATTGGAATAATAATAATAATAATAATAATAATAATAATAATAATAATAATAATAATAACAACAACAACAATTAATAATTAATAAAATAATAATTTAGATTTAGATTTAGATGTATTAAATTTTTAGACCGCCCTTCTTCCTTGCGGGACTCAGGCAATAGTAAGAACAATAAGATAGAGCATAAAATCCAATTAAAATCCAATTAAAAATATATTAAATGGATTTGTACTGTTTTCAGTATATGATAGAGTTCAGCCTGCTTATCTATTTAGTTTTTAAAATAATCTAGGGTAGTAGAAAAAGAAAAAGAATATTTTGACGTACACTGACATATATTTTACTAAATGTAAGAACACATGCATACGATTAAGTAATGCAGCATTTTACATTATAGAAAACAATTGTGGAATGATATGGTGTCTAGGTAAAAAAAATATTTTGTTCATTTATTAAGTTATAGCAGCCACATTTCTGCATCACTGAAATTTTGCTTGAAATGATGCAAGACTTTTTGTCCAAGTATAGAGAGAATTTCAGGATGTTCATGGGAATATTCATAATAACTCGACTACTCGACTACTGTAATGCTCGACTCGACTACTGTAATGCTCTCTACATGGGGCTCCCCTTGAGGTGCACCCGAAAGCTGCAGCTAGTCCAGAATGCAGCCGCGCGGGTGATTACGGGAGCGCCTAGACACTCCCATATAACACCTATCCTGCGCGAGCTGCACTGGCTTCCTGTGGTCTTTCGGGTGCGCTTCAAGGTTTTAACGGCCATCTTTAAAGCGCTTCATGGCTCGGGGCCTAGTTATATGCGAGACCGCCTCCTGCCCCATATATCCCTCAGACCGATACGCTCCCACAGAGAGGGCCTCCTCAGGGTGCCGTCGGCTGGACAATGCTGACTGGCGACACCCAGGAGAAGAGCCTTCTCTGTGGCGGGCCCAGCCCTCTGGAACGACTTACCCCCTGAACTCCACACCATCTCCGACCTCCGCCTCTTCCGCAAGTGTCTGAAGACACATCTATTCCATCTAGCCGGCCTAGCGTAACCTCTATTACTAACTATTAGACAGTTTTAAACTTGGGATTTTTAATTCGATTTTTAGCGCAGGGTTTAGTTATTAGAATAAATTTTTTAAATTTTATATATTTTATATATTTTGTATGTATTTTAACATCCCTGTGCGCCGCCCTGGGTCCATTTGGAGAAAGGCGGGGTATAAATTTAATAAAATAAAAAAAATAAAAAAAATAAAAAGCATTAATGATTACTGAGCTGTTTGATGGACAAACTATTGTAGGAAGTTAAAACCTACCCCTCTCCTAGAAAAAGAAATCTTTTAGGAAATATTAAATGGGCAGAATATTTGTCTCTAAAAGGGAGGCATAAACTCACATCCCTCTTTGTCAATGGGCCATTAAGGCCTGAGCCAGTCTATTCTACCAAACAAAGATCTACCTCCTTCAAGCAGAGCCATAATAGGAATCCCAAAGACCTTTCATTACAGCATCACACAGCAACAGCTCAACCAAACTTGGGACTCAAAAGACAACCTTCAGAGTTGCCCCTGCATGACTCCATGGGAGTTTGACAACCAATCAGAATACAAGCTCAAATACAAAAGCTCAGAGCGGGCATAAAACCTAGGGACTTTCAGCACCTCTGCCCTTTTTTTTCCAGATCTTCAAGGCATATGATCCCCTTTTTCCCAAGGACCTCAAACCATGTGGTCCTGTCCAACATTAAAACCATCTTTCCAAGCAGCCACTGTGTTTCCAGTGTCTTTCTCCCCACTTGGAACTGAACCCAGAAGGACATTTCTTCAAATACTATAGACTTGCACATTGTCATATGGTACTTTCTAGTAATCTGTCCTATCACTTTAGCATTATGCATCATCTGATTTTCTGCAGAGAAATATGGACTGAATCACATGAAAGGAAAACAAATCTATTGTAGCATGAAATACTTTTAAAAGACTGTGTCATGGCAGAAAACATTCATTTTTACTTCCACCGAATCTGTTAAATATAATTCAGTGTAGCTGTTATGAGCTGTGAATGGGCAGATAAGTGTCTCTGCTCTGATTAATTTGTTTAGATTTAACTTGGAATATCAAAGCTAGAGGCATCATAAACACAGTCTCCTTCCAGTAATTTACATGTTGGCCAGGTTTCCAATCTATATCTAGCTAGAAGAAGTCTTGATTGGATTCATGCATTGTGGCAGGCTGTTTTTTCCCTGCTGCTCTAAGCCTTAAACAGAACTTTCCAGGGAATGAATTTGGACTTTTAACATACCCACAAGTGTGTTTTCTACCACTGCATTCCCATATACCAGGCTTGTAAAGGGGAATTCTTCCATAATTCTGTGGTTCTACCAAATTCAGACAGCAAAAATATACCTAAAATGGGATCCAATTTGAGTACAGATTTCCTTCGCTTTGGGATTTCAAAACCTGAACTTTTCTTGCAAGAATTAGAGATTCATCTCTTTGATAGAGATATCTGACCTGGGTATTTAAAAAATGCACTACAGAGCAAAAGGTTAGTTGTCTGAATCTCTTTGCTGCCGCTTAGTGATTATCTGGATTTGTGCACCTCACATCTACTTTTTGGAGTCACTTATATAAGTCATGGAGATGCCGTAGCTCAGTGGCTAAGAAGCTGAGCTTGTCAATCAGAGTGAGCTCCTGTTACTTGTCCCAGCTTCTGCCAACCTAGCAGTTCAAAAGCATGTAAAAATGCAAGTAGAAAAATAGGAACACCTTTGGTGGGAAGGTAACAGTGCTCCATGTGCTTTCGGTGTTTAGTCAGGCCGGCCACATGACCATGGAGACGTCTACGGACAGTGATAGCTCTTCGGCTTTGAAACGGAAATGAGCACTGCCCCCTAGAGTCAGGAACAATTAGCACATATGTGCGAGGGAAACCTTTACCATTTTATATAAGTCAAAGTTGAGCAAGCCATGGGGCTCCATAATTTATATCTTGCACTTCATTCTGCCTCAATTAACCAGACTGGAAGGCAATAAGAGGGTTATAAATTTAAATGCCTAAATATTCATTAAAAATAACAATAACCTGTTCCTTTGAACTGTCTGAAGCTAAGAAAACCTAAGCACCACAGGTGTTTTCCTCTTCAATCCAACTTTGTTTCAGGAGAAAAAGAAATCTGCACCTGTGAAATGTTTGCATTCCTAAAAGGACTGAAGACATTTCTTGCTTGGATCACTGTCTTCTTAATTGGCCAAGCAGCAAACAGCTTGTCTGAACTGCCTTGGAAATGCTTATCTAGAACAGAGAGGTTAGCCAATTATCTGGAGGAAATTAAGGATGTTTTCTTAAAAAATAAAAATCCTACTGTTGCAAAAGAGTTGTCCAACACAACTTGGCCTCTTTCTAAACAGCAGTCTCAGTTCCATGTTCAAAAATAGGATTGCCTTTGCTACTGTGGTTTTAGTTGCGGCTTGGAGAGAGATTGTTGATCCAGGCTTTGGTCTTTGGTATTTGGCCTGCAGGTGTGTGGGGAGCAGTCCTTGCTTAGATCACTAGACTCTGCGAAGTAGTGGGTGGCAATGACCATGTCTTATTTGATCTCAAGCAACCACCTTATTTTAGTCTGAAAAACCACCTCTTTGTGGTTTTCAAATTACGGAATGGGCTTAATTAAACTTTAAAACATTAAGCAGCAAGAGGAAAGAGGATATCTGTGTGGGAACAGAGGGGAACAGGCAGTGGCCTTCATGACTTGGACAAAATAAATATAAACTGGTAGTAAAAATAAACTAGTTATTTTTAGTTCCACCCGGTGACCTTCTGGGTGACATAGGTACAAATTCTCTCCCCCAGAAAAGATTTGTCTTAAGGCCACATAAAAGTTAGTGTACAAAATCGTCTACAGTTATGCTCTCTTTTCTGGAAGAAATGGACTTATCTGGACTGGACTATATATTTTCAACTTTGTTTTGATCCTTTCAGAATAAAACCTGATTATCATCCAAGTTATTAGCAATTGGAAACATAGAATTATAGTTGGGCACACAATCAGATGTTTAGATTGCTTTGGGCATTTTGTCCACCTATCAAGTCCCTCCAAGAACCTGAGATAGACAAGAGTTTGATCCAGTAACGCTGGATCCAGTAAAGCACTAAAGCTGTCCAGTTGTCCCCACAAGGAAGGAAAGTATGCTAGCCCTAGAATTGGCACGTGTTTATGTTTATTCCCTAACAGCATAAACAGAACTTTAGATCTGAAACTTGGATTCTCCTTTCCCATTCCCATAGGACTAACTACTGTACTTCATCCATAATTAGTCTATGTGAGATTATTCTCAGTATGCACTCTTATAGGGAAAAATGCATTACCTTCTGGATTAAACCAAGACACATCTAAATCAATCATTTTTGTATGAATCCAACCAGCAGCATGTTGTTGTTAGTTGTTGTTAGAAGTCATGTCCAACCCATCGCGACCCCTTGGACAATGTTCTTCCAGGCCTTCCTGTCCTCTATCATCCTCTGGAGCCCATTTAAGCTCATGCCTACTGATTCAGTGACTCCATCCAGCTGCCTCATTCTCTGTTGTCCCTTTGTTCTTTTGGCCTCAATCTTTCCCAGCATTAGGCTGTTGTCCAGTGAGTCCTTCCTTCTGATTTGGTGGCCAAAGTATTTGAGTTTCATCTTCAGGATCTGATCTTCTAAAGAGTAGTCAAGGTTGATCTCCTTTAGGACTGACCGGTTTGATCACCTTGCAGTCCAAGGGACTCACAGGAGTCTTCTCAAGCACCATAGTTCGGAGAACTCAATTCTTTGGCGCTCAGTCTTTCTTATGGTCCAACTTCCACAGCCATACATTGAAAGTGGGGGGAAACATACTCTTGGCTATATGCACTTTTGTTGGTGATGCCTCTGCTTTTTAGTATGCTGTCCAGATTTGCCATAACTTTCCTCCCCAGGAACCAGCAGCATAATTGCTGCTACATAATTCACTCTAAATTAGTTACTGGTTCATCAGAGCAGCTCATCTGCTGCAATCATAATATTCAATCTGTTATGTTAATGTAGGCATAATGTCCTAGGTACAATGGATTCATATTACAGAACCATGAGGTCTTTTTAAAACCTGGTTTCAAAAGAAAATTAAACAGTACTCCTTTTAATATTGCTTGGGACTCTGCATGTTGTAACAAGTGAAACATAAATCACCTTTCTGGATTAGTTCTTTAATTGCTGAAGTGTAGATTCTAAAGACTTTCACATCATGCATAAACTCACCATATGAATTGGACAAATAGATGCTTTAGAGAAGATAACTTTATTTATTTCTTTAGCAAAATTCCCAAGGTACATTGCAAGGTGTGTTGCAGTCAGCTGCAAAAAAGAATTCCCGTACAAAGTTCTGAAAAAAGGCTCTGCATAAATTAGATTTGCAAGAAATGTGTACAGTGATCCCTCGTTTTTCGCGGTTAATGGGGACCGGAACCTTCCGCGAAAACTGAAAAACCGCGAAGTAGGATTCGCACCGGAAACTTGAGTTGGTGGACATCGTTTAAAGCAAGCACTAGGGGACACTTGCCTCCTACCGATGCATTTTTTTTCTATTCTGTATTTTTGAAAAACCCGCGAAGCACTGAAGCCGCGAAACATGAAGCCGTGAAAAACAAGGGATCACTGTATATTAATTTCAGATGAATATCGTTTAGAAAGTATTTAGATCAGAAAGCAGTTAAATTGTCTTCAGAATAATTTCTTTAGTCTCCACTACAAGAAACCTAAAATATTAGCTTTTTCATTACCAAGTGGACAGATGAAATTTGGTAATATTGTTGCATTCTTTGAAAGTCCTGGTTCTAAGCTGCTAAAAAATAAACAAGGATACAATAATTAACTAAGAATTATTTAAATAATTAATAATTAAAGTCTATATTCTACAATAATATGCCTATGATGTATTTAGTTAATTAATTAGTCAATATTTGTAGATGATGACATTGCCATAACATTGTTTACAATACTATATTTAAGAGCTGAAGTCAGGTGTATGGTTTTTTGCTATCTTCCACCCTGTGGGCACCTCTGATGGACCAATCAATCAATAAATAATATAGCTAGGCACACTTTGAAAATGATTTGGAAGTGCTTCATACAAACACACAATCTTCTTACTATTCATTTAGGGGATTCTTACTGCACGTACATGCAGTTCTGAAAAAAAAAATCTAGGACAGGGGTGTCAGGCTCGCGCTGTCATGGTGGCATCATGTGACATATCATGACTTTTTCCCCTTTCGCTAAACCGGGTTTGGCTGTGGGCAGTGTGGGACGCACTCAGCCCACAGGGCTGTGAGTTTGACAGACCTGATCTAGGACCTCACTCATAAATGTAACTTTTAAGGCAGCAACAGTCTTATTCCCCCAAAAGCAAAAATACCAACCCAATTCTGTTTGGTGATGTCATATCATTGCATAGTCTCTTTCATCTCTGTAAAAGATTAAGAGGCTAAATAGCAATACACACACCCCTCGATTTTCATTGTTCCCTACTCCTGGTTTTGAGGAACAGCTCCTGGATCTACCCTATTTACCAAAAGGTTATGTATTTTGTCCAGCAATATTAAATGCCACATCCAGAGCAGAAGTGGTATTCAGCAGATTCTCACCAGTTCTGAAGAACCAGTAGCGGAAATTTTGAATAGTTTGGAGAACCGGTAAATACTACCTCTGACTGGCCCTGCCCCCATCTATTCTCTGTCTTCCATGTCCCAGCTGATCGGGAGGAAATGGGGATTTTGCAGTAACCTTTCCCTGGAGTGGGGAGGGAATAGAGATTTTACAGTATCCTTCCCCTGCCACGCCCACCAAGCCATGCCATACCCACCAAGCCCACACACAGAACCGAAAGTAAAATATTTTGTATCCCACCGCTGATCCAGAGCTAAGGGTATCACACCAACATATATCCAAAATTGGATTGTATTGACACAACTTTATTGGTTATAGCAAATGCATGATTTGATCATCTTAAGACCAGATTCAAATTTAAATTTGGCAGGTATTAAACCTTATCTCAGTCTCTTGGCATTTTTTGTGTCCCTCGTCATTCTTCCTGGGCAAGCAAATCTGACTAATGTGGTGTACAACTTTGCGAATGCAGCTTTCACCTCTCAAAGGTCCAATGTAGCTACAGCTTTAATGTTGGAGAGTGAAGCATTCTGTAATGTGTGTTAGAGAAAGAGCAATAATTAGTGATTATTATAACTATAATAAAAGGAGATTTGTTTACAGTAAACATATGTTAGGTATAGGCAAAACCTACTACTTAACAAAATACATCCAACCAGAAGGGGAGCCCAACAGCATGTGTGCCTCAGAAGAAAGGCAGAAAGAAATTAAGATAGATTATAGAGTGATAGACAAAGACTGGACACAGAGTAAATCCTTAATGCTCTAGCTCAGGAGTGTCAAGCACAAGGCCTGCAGGCCAGATCAGGCCCATGATATGGTTGGATCTGGCCTGCAGGGCCATCCTCGAAAATGTAAGGGGTCAGTCCCCATTGTTTTGGTCCGGTCTACCCAATGTGAAGACAAAACATGGCAGCAATTTGGGCACTGGTGTCAAGCTGGCCATGCCCATTGAGTGGTATCAAGCTGGCCATGCCCACCCAGTTGGCCACACCCAACCAGTTAGCCATACCTGCCCAGTCCCCCGAGGTCAACCACAACCCTGATGTGGCCCTCAATGAAATTGAGTTGACACCCCTGATCTAGCCCTTTTATGATCAGAAATCAGTGTCAACATTTAATATTTATACCCTTCTCTCATCTAGGCTAGTCTTACTTAGGTGGACCACCAATGTATTAGAAGTGCCTTAAACAGGATTAATTGCCCAATCTAGATACGTAATTTCACCTAACAAACTATGGATGTTAATCACATAACCTCCCAATGCAATCCATCTAACAGTCGGCCTGCAAGCCCAACAGAAAATTCTATAGCCACATTTCAATCTCTAGACAGATCATGCCTATGAATACCAGGAAGTGGGGAAGACATGTTAGCCATGTGGCTAGAATTGGTTGACGTGATTTCTAGGCCTCAAAGAACAATCTGAGCTCTTATGCAACTTCCATGCAACACAGAGATTCGATGTGAACACAGAGATAGCTGTCCTTTTCTAAATGTATGAATACCAGATTGTTTTGCCTCAAAACCATTTGGTTTCTATGCCAGTCTGAAAAATTATCATAAACTAAAATTCAGTGAGCGAATAAACATGTTGGTAGATTATGAAAGGACCACATCAAATAGACAATTTGAAATGAATGTTCTGGTCACCTGAATAAGGCAAGGCTTTCAGACGAAAATGAAATAATTATGATGTACTGTACATTCTTTACCCTCTGCGTGTTGTTTTAGAATGGATCATCTGTCTGTCCCATTTTAATTATACATCCTAAACTTCTAAGGCCTAAAATTGTCTTAAATAGAAAAAGCAGTTCAAGAGCTTGTTTCCCTGGTTTTAAGTTTAATTTTTAAAACCGAGATAGTGAGTGAAACATACTTTACATAGAGTAATAAAATTATAGAAAAGATGTAAGCATAACATAGGAACTCCATTCTTTCTTTGATAAACACTAGAGCATGAAATAATGAGTTGCAGCTGACCAAGAATTTGACAATGGTGAATAGTGAAATAGTTCAGAGCTTCACAACAGCTTACAAACAAAAGCAATTTTAGAACTGTTTGATTAATTGCCAGCGTCGGTTTCTCCTTTAAGTACATTAAACACATATGTGTCATAAGAAACATAGCATTTTTAAAAAAAAAACTGTGTTAAGACCACAGTTTTCCCAACCTAAACAAATACATAGCCATCCTAACAAGTAGCTTCAGTGTGCTTCTTATAATTTCATCCTTACCTCCATGAAGGTAGATGATTTAATAAGGAATTTACAGGAATAGTTTATCAAATTGCACTCTTGAAAGAATGAAAAATAATGCAATTAGAAAAATAATTAGGTCTTTTGGGTCTTTTACCACGTTTATCAAGGATACAACAGTCAATTTTCAAACAATGGGTTTGCAAGCATTGAAAACAAACAAGGTGATTACCAGAAGCCAGCATATAAAGCAAAAGTCATGCAAGATAAATCTTATTGTTTCACTGACAGTGTGACTAAGTTAGTTGGCCAAGGAAATGCTGTGGATTTAATATACTTAGACTTCAATAAGGCATTTGATAAAGTAGATTACAGCCTTTGATAAAATGGAACAATGTGTATGGATAGTCTCACTACCAGATGATTCACTGTTGGATGAACAACTACCTTCACACAGGGTTCTAGAGCCACATGGAAAGATGCGTGTAGTAGGATACCTACTAGCATTCATTGTTGGGCTCAGCACTCTTTGACATCTTCATAAATTACTTAATTAAGGAATACAAGGAGAACTCATAAAATCTGCAGGTTACACAAAGCTGGTGTGCAAGATAGATTTGTAATATCTTAGAAGATAAGCTGAAGATTCAGAAGATCTTGGTAAATTTTAATGTTGAGCACTCCCCTCTCCCGCTAAAAAAATGTTGTTCAAAGGGGAGGAATGCAAAATCTGGGCCTAAGTAAGAAAAATCAGCTGTACAGGTACAAAATAGGTGATATCTACCTTGACAGTGATATTTGCAAGAGGATCTGTGTGCACACGAGCCAGCCATATAACATAGCTGCCAAAACAGCCAATATAGTTTTGATCAATAATGGCAGAGTGTAAAGACCTTGGAAATTGATAGTATGCATGTATTATGTCAGATCACACTTATAATATTATGTCAAGTTCTGTCACCAGAATACAAAAAGGATGCTGAAGATCCACAAAGAATGCAAAAAGTTAAAAGGATAATAAGAGAGTTGGAGGCTAAATGATACAAAGAAAGTTTAAAGGAAAGTTTAAACTAAAGAAAAGACTCAGAAGATAATGATGATGATGATAGCAGTTACCCCACGATAGCAGAGTTCCAAATGGGGATGTCCCAGAGAAGAGAATGTAGCCACAGGAATCATGATAAAGCCAATAGAGGAAAGCTTTACAGGGAATGATCCAACTTTCAGGAGAAATTTCCTGAATGAGAGCTATTAAGCACCTGAAGTTATGAGTGCCCCATCACTGGATGTTTTCAGGAGAAAATTGGACAGAGATATGTCTGAGATGATACAAGGATATCTGCTGTGGGTACAGGATTGGACTTAGAGACCTTCAAGGTCCTTCCAACCCTTGGTTTCTATGATTCTAGTACAAAGCCCAGAGGCCGGATATGGCAGATCTGTCCCACATGGCTGCCCTGGAAAAACGAAGGACTAGCCCACAGAGCCTCCCGAGCTTCATTTTTGACTGCCATGACCTGCAACCCTCTGCCAGCGAAAAGAGAGCTTGAGAGGGCTGTGTGGCCTTCCCGAGGTCTCTTTTCGCAGGCAGAGGGTTGCAGGAGAGTGTCACGGGCAAAAATGAAGCTCGGGAGCCTGTTTTCACTGTCAGAGGGCTTGGGCCACCATAGGCACCCCTGACACATGATATCAAGGTGGACATGCCCACCTCGGCCATGCCGACCCCGGCACCCCAAGGTCAAGCATAACCCTAATGCAGCCCACAATGAAATTGAGGTTGACACCCCTGTTCTAGTAGTTCTTTTTCTAAAGTAATTTGCCTGTTCTGTGGAATAAACTGTTACTGCAGCTGATGCTTGCTGCTACTTACAACTTACAGAGAAGCTCAACACATTTTTATTCAACTCTCTAAAGTTTTAGAAAGTTTTAGGTTGCTGTGTAATTTTCACAGTTATACTGTATTTTCATAAATTCCCCAGAATGTATGTACGTACACACACACACACACACACACACACACTAATCATCTTCTGCTATCTGTCCTTGTAATTCTTTGCCAACACACATTCTTTTTTACTACAACTACACCCTGATAAGGACATAAGGAAGAAGCTTATAGATCCACTATATCTGAGGTTTCCAGGAAGAAATGCCTTTTTTTAATGTAACCTGCTGTTTTCCAGATGTGAGCCTGGATATAACTAAAGAAGTTGCAAAGGTTTTTTTTTTTTCATACTGCTATTAGAAAGATAACCCAGTCTCTGTTGAACCAGCCACATTGACTATGTTAAGCTAATTTTATTTATTTTAAGAACAACACTCTGATTGTGGTATTTATTATATTTGCTGATTGGCCAGAGGCCATAATAAAAATTCATTCACAGTCATAGATTTGTAATAAATAATAAAATCTCCTCTATGCCCATTCATGCAGTTTGATTTTTAAAATAATAACTCAAAAATACGTCTAATTAAATTCAATGTTGCTTCCTCCAAGCTAAACATGAAAACGATTGAAGTCTTAGAATATTAATGTGAGTTCACAAATAATGGATAAAAGCTGTACCATTTCTATTTCTGAAATATATATATATATATATATATATATATATATATATATATATTTAGCAGCCAAATATTTTCAAAGGGGTCTTGAAGAAGGATATGTTATTTGTATAAACCTGCAAGAATCCTTCAGCAGACTATTCCTCTTTAGTGTTTCTGAACACTAGGAAGTGTGGATAAAAATAGTGGTAAATAGTAATATTTGTGTTTAGCACAATTCTCCAATCTTGTACTTCTTAAAGATCAGGTTAACAACTGAAACAAACCTGCATTTTCCACATATAGTTTAATTAACGTTTAATGTTTCATAGTACCCAATCTTTTATATATAGGGTAGGCCACATACAGTGATCCAGATCTTGCTTAATTTTAGTTTCCATTATGCAGCTGATAAGTGCTGATGGGATCTGAACTTCAACAGGATGCTACCCTCCCAGTATTAATAGAATGAAGGTTAGGATCCCATTGAATTTCAGAAACTAATTGTACACTTGGAAGAGGCAGAGTTGGGGAAACTAAAAGCATAAATAATCTATTTTACCCAGTTATGCAAATACTGTTTAGAACGATTTATGTGCCGCATATAGAAAGTTGTCATTGTTAAACCGATGGTTTGTACTTTCTTTCATACTGTGTGATTATACATTGAAGGATTGAATTTCATTAAAGGACTAAGCTCCCAGTTTTGCAAAGTTTGAGTACAGTCTACAAGATAAAAACACTGAATGCTTGTGTAGTGATTGGGAATTAGCATTCTCTTGATAGTCAGCAAGATTGATAGGAAGACACAGGTAGGTTTTAGAGGCAAATTAAGTAGGTGGGTAGAGAGAGAATGAATGCCAAGAAGGAAATTGAAAAAAATGACATTTGAGATGATAGATATTAATCTCATTTGGATGAAGCACATCATTTTTCTTACTATCATTTTGATTTCTAGCTTTTGTGCCATCATAACAATTTGGGTGGTTTTCAAAAGACAGTTATCTTTTTTTCTAAGTTAAACATAACTCAAAGTAGCAGCTTGTTAAAACAAACAAAAAATGAAATTAAAATAATGCATTTGATGTTGTTATATTCTTATTTATTTCAATTTGTATGTCTACCCGTGTCATCATTATGACTCTGAGCATATAGCATAATATTGTTCAGAACTACCTTCCTTACAGAAAAGAGTGCTGTTTTCACTTAATATTGGTGTTGTTAAGTCAATAGTTTTGATTCCTGGAAAGCAAAGAAATTTGAAGTAGGGGTAATGTCCATGTCCCAGGAATTGTTCACTGCCAATAACTGCTATTTTGTGGCTGATGAAACCACTTTGGGAGCTTTGGGAGCTGGAAGAGAGGAAGAATATTTTGTTCAAGGTGAAACAAATAAGAGTATTATAGTACTTTACACAGAGACATGGCAGGCTCTCCTTCATTGGATATGGTCAAAGGGAGGCTAGACAGCCATCAATCTTTGATGCTTTAATGTTGATCCTATACTGAGCAAGGAGTTACATTCAATGGCCTTCTAATTCCATGATTTTTGTGATTGCTCAATAAGATTTATAGCCAAATAGTCACAGGATAACTTCATTGTCCATTTCTATCAACATGCCACTTTTCCTGTGATCGAATATCATTAAGCCAAATGACTATTGTAAGGAAGCAAAAGCCAGTTATTCAACTTCACTTAAGCGGAAGCTTAAGTTGAAAATAAACAGATCCCCTTATTCTCACCAGGACAATTTGGAATAGGTCAATAAAGGAAGAAGAGTTTAACAGAAGATAGATTGTATTTCCAGATGGGTGATCAATGGGGGAAATGTGTTTTATTGCATTCTCTTGGAATTAGACCTGCAATCACTGGCTTGATCTGATATAGATATATTGCAAAATGAACCAGTTCTGAAATAAGTAATAAAAAAGAGGACATGCTGGAAGATAGAAATGTACATTGTTTCAAATTGAATTAACATATATATAAAGTTATATATAAAGTTAGTAAAAAATAAAAATTGTATGACTAAAAACTGGTGAGAAAGAGTGAGAGAAAGAAGATAGTTATGTGTAAGTAATTGGAATGAAGATTATTGTTAAATATGGGAATGGCTACTAAAAGCATCATGGGCTGCAAAACTAAAAAGTCCCAATCACTCTTCAACTATTTTAAGTGTGTGACTATTCCTTTAAAATAAAGAACAAACAACTAAGAAAAAAGTATGGGCAATTTTCATAGTCTAGGAAAAAATTACTAAGATGTAATGTTGGCAAAAGTAAAAGGAAGAAAAGTCAGCAAGATTAGGTAAGTTATAGAACCGAGCTATATTCACTGATAGTCTCTTTAAAGCAGGGGTTCCCAAACTTGGCAACTTTAAGACTTGTGGACTTCAACTCCCATAGCTGGCTGGAGAATTCTGGGAGTTGAAGTCCACAAGTCTTAAAGTTGCCAGGTTTGGGAACCCCTGCTTTAAACCAACATCTTGTGTTTAGAGTCTGCAAGACAAACTGTCTAAGAATTCATATTGCAGATCTTTCACAGTCAACAACTTCATCTATATCGATCAAACAGTCTGAAACCTAAAATTTAAAAGTTTCTATACCCAAAGTGCAAATATTAAGTTTATACTAGGCAATCTATGATCCATTGGGTTATTATCAAAAATAAGTCAATATTTACTTATGTAAATAGATAAACAAAATATAAACATGTGAGCAAAAAAGCTTAGACAATGGGACCTAAGAAACCACCAACGGGCAAGTCATTATTGGCTCCTGCTTCAGCAACCTCCACACCAAGTATGCAACAACCGAAAATTACTTCATTGTTATAAAAGGAAGTGGCTGGAGAGAGTTCAAAAGAATTATCTGTCAAGCAAATGTTTCAGGAAATTATGAGAGGTCAAAATGAACTGAGGAGAGAGGTGGTAGATCTCAAAGACGAACTCAGAGGTGTACAACATAACATAACAGAAAATAAACAGAGAATTGTGGTGCTGGAGGAGGGAGCAGCTGGGATGGGGGAAGAGGTTAAGGAGGTCCGAAAGGGAAATTTAGAATTGGAAAACCTTATGGCTAAAATAGAATTTGAAAGAATGTCATTTTTCCTCAGGTTCCAGAACCTACCAGAGACAGAAAATGAAGATCTTAAAGATATTATGAGCACAATTTTAGCAGAATACCTTAAGAGAGACAAAAACAGCTGTGGTGGGATATGGACCTGGTTTATAGAATTAATTCAGCATATGCTAGAACCCATAATGTTCCAAGAGAGGTACATGTTAAATTTCGCAGGAGGACCACGAGGGATGAGGTGCTAGGGGCCCAAAGGGAGGGACCTTTAAAATATCAAGATAAAGAAATTACTATTCTAAAGCAAATCCCGAAAAAAATAAGAGAAAGAATGAGGAAGTATCCTTCCTTATCAAAGAAACTATACAATAGAGGAATTTGGTTTAGATGGTTACTGCCAGAAGGAATGCTGGTTTTCTGGGAGGGAAGCAGAATTAGAATTAAGACAGTGGAAGAGGCAGAAGCCTTTATTAAAAAACATTCTTCTCTCCTAGAGGACGAAGATAGCGGAGGCGGGGAAAAAGGCAGCAATTTACAAGACATGGGAAAGGGGGGACTATGACTCCGCCTGGGGGCAGGGAGGATGGAGCAATATCGAAAAGGCTCAGATCACAAAAATAACTGTATTTGAAATATTATTGTAATTGTTGATATAGTAGAAAGTGGCAAAGAAAGAGAGGATTGAACATATGGTTGATATAAAGTAAGAACTCTGTATATGCTTATCTTTTATATATTATTTTTAAAATTGTAAAACTGTGAGATCTGGGGGGATTTCTATTACTAACATGGGAGCTACCAAAATGTTCTATGTACCCTTTTACCTTTTCCCCATAAATGTTTTAAAACCAATAAAAATTCTTTATAAAAAAAAAATAAGTCAATATTTATTTATGTAAACAGATAAACAAAATATAAACATGTGAGCAAAAAAGCAGTGGAAAAGTAAACAACTTCCAACTTTCTGCCAGATATCCTCATTGACTTTGCTTGTAAGAAGCTGACAGGCAGCATTGGAAATCACAATCATGTGACTGCAAGAATCGGCAGTGGCCACAACTTTGTGAATAAAAGTGATCTGAAGATTCTTGAAAATCCACCGGAGTAATGCGTCCTGAGGTTTCACATATTCTTTAAGTTAGTGGTTATCAGATACTTTGATTCAAAAATTGAAGCACTATGATGCGTCATTTTAGCTTATTGTAGGGTACAAACAGACAATGAGAGTTTTAGTAGTATATAGATGTAGCAAAAGCCCATCGAGTGGGATGGAAATATTATTCATATTTGAACACTTTTCCTTTTTGAAAGTGAACATAATCATGCACAACCTCTCCCAATAATCTTAAATATATGTAACAGCCAAAAATCAAAGTACACAACATAAAATAAGCTAAACAAAAAAAATGATAATTGAAATAATCAATTTTACAAAAGCAACCTAAAAGATTGTCACTGAAGCATTTGCTGCCCTTCAAATGCCTGGTGAACAAGTATATTACCCATTGTTATTTAAAATAATAAAATATGAGGGCCAATCATATCTCCCTTATAGAAGTTGTCCTAGTTGGAATGTTGCCATCAAAAATCTCTTGTTCTTACAAATTGGATCTATTGGTGGAACCGCAAGCAATATCTTTACAATTAAGTGGAGTAAGGACACAAAGCATTGTGATTTTATTATTTTTAAAACATCATATATAATAATTGAAAGCATAATGGAGGTTTTACCATGTGACAATACTTTGGTCATACACAACTTATGAAAGACATGCAGCTGCTGAAGAAAGATTTTCTGTAGTGAGAGTTTCTGATGTTCTCAAAGTGATGTTTGTTTTACTTTAAAGTTTGAGGGTTTTTTTAATGTTGGCATTTTGCACAACGTCATCTGTGGATTATGCTCTCCAGTGACATTTCTGTATCAAATATAAATGATTTTTTTGGGTGGGGGAGAAACTATGAAATCAAAAGGCTCTATGTCATTACTAAGTTAATCTTTCCTGACAATCTGAAGACAACAATGATATTGTACAGTTACAATTCTAATTTAGCCCCAACATACAAATTGGCCTCAGAAGTCATTGAGAGAGTCAAGATACCCAACCACATTCCATGAATAAAGAAGATGGAATTGTTAACGCTGCCTCCATAAGAACTTTTAGCTACAGCTACCTAGTCACGCAGTGGCTCAGTGGCTAAGACGCTGAGCTAGTCGATCAGAAAGGTTGGCAGTTCAGTGGCTTGAATCCCTAGCACTGTGTAATGGAGTAAGATCCCATTACTTGTTCCAGCTTCTGCCAACCTAGCAATTTGAAAATACGTGTAAAAATGCAAGTAGAAAAATAGGGACCACCTTTGGTGGGAAGGTAACAGCATTCCGTGTGCCTTTGGTGTTTGGTCATGCCAGCCACATGACCATGGAGACGTCTTTGGATAGTGCTGGCTCTTCAGCTTTGAAACAGAGATGAGCACTGCCCCTAGAATTGGGAACAACTAGCACATGTGTGCAAGGGGAACCTTTACCTTTACTTTACCTAGTCTAAAATGTAGATAATAGAACTTCAATTCTAATTCTGAACTGGGAATAATAAAAGATGGTTTGGAATGAAAAATGAAACTTGCAACCCATTTTCTCTGAAACAAAAGGAAGTACAGGTAAGAGAGGAGGAGGGGAAATTTGGAATCCTCTTGAAAATTATGAAGATTAGTACAAAACCAAAGTTTCTTTCCTATGGATACTTTCCAACAGACATCCCAAATCTAAAAATGTTATGCAGGCCATTCATTGCAATTCCAACAGTTCTAAATATAGTAAAGTTCTTTGGTCTCTTTCAGAAAAAGAAAGGGGTGGGGAGCACCTAACAAAGCCAAAAAAGGCATTAAGAAATATTGTGATCTCATACCTTAAAAATACAGCAAAGCCTCCACATGGACAACATTGTAAAGAAAAGGCAGAATGGACTGATATTACTTTTGAAGTGATATACTTCGGTTGATCTCCTCCATATATCTCCTCAAAGTCAACATCTTACTAAAGTCATGGCCACAAATCCCAAGCCAGGTTTAAGTCCCTTCTGATTTGAAGAAACGTTATTCTTATGCAGCTGAGTGTGCACTGTTGTTAACATTATTATTAATCCTCTGTTCTTATTATTAAACCATTCGGAAAAAGTGTATACATGAATACGAATTCTTTATACGGTATCTTAGTCAGCGCTGAATACTATTCATATGCTGTTTTTATTATTTATTTATTTATTTTTACTATAATGAACCATAGTGGCACAGTGGTTCAAATGCAAAATGCAGTATTGCAGGTTAATTCAGCTCACTGTCAGGAGTTCAATCCTCACTAGCTCAAGGTTGACTTTGCCTTCTGAGGCTGGCAAAATGAGGACCCAGATTGTTGGGGGCAATATGCTTGCTCCACTTGGAGAGGACTATAAAGCTCTATGAAGCGGGATATAAGTCTAAATGCTATTGTTATTTAGTAAAATTATATAGAGTAATTAATCTTATATTCTCAGGGCTGCTTGAGCGATGCTGTGGATGTTCTGTCCTAGTGCCTGGAGGCTATCAGGCTTTGGTTGAGGTGGAATGGGCTTGTATTGCAATTCAGCACACTACTATTTACACTTATAATATATTATTTTTGCAGAAGAAATATCTGCATTCAAGTATTGTTTTTATTTCTCACTATTATTCAGAATGTATTGTTGTATTGTTGTCTCACTGATGACAGTTGTTGTTCCACAAAAAGAGAAATTTATATACAATAATTTTCTGTATAAAACTGCTTTTTTTCTTACATATGGCTGGTGTCACAACAGAAAAGGTCTACCCAAGATTTCAAAGTATAGAAGAAGAAAAGAGAGAAAAATTGATGGAGATAAAGAGAGAAATCTTGACAGAAGCACCAGTGATAACCAAAGATAAGCTGATGGAAGGAGCAGATGGTGAGTTTCGAGTTCTCATGAGATACAAAAGGAACAAGTTGCAAAGAAAAGTCTATACAAGATCTACCAAGAAAGTAACCAACCAATTTCATTGTAATTTTATTACAATATTATTACAATGACAATAAAGATTATTATTATTATTCGAATACTAATGCTACAAATGGCAAGAGATATAAGAGTGCATTATTACTGGAAAGATACAGGTTGATGCAATGAAAGTGTATAATAAAAACTAAGCTAAATTTAGTTATTAATATTATGTATAAAATGAAGTGATAACATAGCCAAATAATGATTAATAATGATAATAATGCATATATATATACATACATACATACACACACACACACACACACACACATACACACATACATACATACACACACATCATTAGGGCGATCACCCATACCAGTATTCCTTAAACTTTGGAAATTTATGTTGTTGGTTTGATACAAGGTTGAGAAACAGGCTGTATATCGAACTGTCAGAAACCAAAATTTATATATACCATATTAAGCCCTAATTAGGGGAGGAAGCATACTGCTTTCCTTTTCTGCTTTTCGGCTCATCACCAGAGACCATCTAGATAGAAAGCTATTAGTTTCGTTGTTATCCTTATTTCCCCTGTCTAGGCTGATCAGGATAGAACCAGTGGTCTAGTGGCAATTACAACTGCCTCACATGTAATACTTCCCTGGTTCGAATCCCAGTAAGGGTATGGCTAGCTGATGAGAGCTAAATAGCTCAAAATAGATCTATCCTAGTCTCTCTTGTTTATTTATTTATCAGCTTAAAACCTAACACACACACACACACACACACACACACACATATTAGTTTGATAATATGAAACTTTATATAAATTACAAATGGAGATTATGAGAGGAGGTTTAAAAGCTTGATTATTAAATATAATCAATTTTTATTTAGATTGTTATAAAGATGTATTGTTATTGGATGATTTTAGGAAGATCTAATAGAATGCTATTATATAATTTTATTTTAGATTTTCAATATTTCATATAAAAGGATGTAAAAACAATCATAGTCAAATTAAGGTTGAGGTATAGCAATCGTAATATCTATATAAATAAAAATGTAAAATAGTTTGTATGAATCCACTAATCTCAAAAACTACTGGACCGATCTGCCTCAAATTTTGACACAATGTAGCCAAGGACTTCCGATAATAGAATAGCTACTCATTTTGTGCCTATCACATGTGTGTTGTGTGCAAGCTAAACACAAATAAAATGTACTCACTGAAAATGTGAGAATTCCCTGTAGCCACGCCCATCAGGCTGCTTTTCAACTGTCAGTGTTGGAAGAGGCCTCATATGGCGGCCTCTTAGGACCAAAAAGGTACTGGGATAGCAAACTCCCAGGTGGCCCATAGAGAGGGGGGGAAAATACTGCTCAAGACTGTTCTCTGAGGTAAAAACACGGAGGCAGGAAGCTGCTTTAAACTGTTTAATACGAACTGAACCAAACTGTAACAAAGAACCACCCATCTGACAGCAAATACAGTTTAATAAAAGAGGGACTAAGGGAGACATGATAGCAGCCTTCCGATATCTCAGGGGTTGCCCCAAAGAAGAGGGAGTCAAGCTATTCTCCAAAGCACCTGAGGGCAGAACAAGGAGAGAAGCAACTTAGAACTGAGGGGAAATTTCCTGCCAGTGAGAACTATTAACCAGTGGAACAGCTTGCCACCAGAAGTTATGGATGGCCCAACACTGGATGTGTTTTTAAGAAGAGACTGGAAAACCATTTGTCTGACATGGTATAGGGTCTCCTGCTTGAGCAGCGGGGTTGGACTAGATGACCTCCAAGGTCCCTTCCAACTCTGCTATTGTATTATTGTATTACAGTAGGTAGGTAGATAGGGGAATAGAGAGACAGGGAGAAATACAGTTTAATAAAACAGGGACTAGGGGAGACAGGATAGCAGCCTTCCAATATCTCAGGGGTTGCCACAAAGAAGAGGGAGTCAAGCTATTCTCCAAAGCACCTGAGGGCAGAACAAGAAGCAATGGGTGGAAACTAATCAAGGAGAGAAGCAACTTAGAACTGAGGAGAAATTTCCTGACAGTTAGAACAATTAATCAGTGGAACAGCTTGCCTCCAGAAGTTGTGAATGCCCCAACACTGGAAGTCTTCAAGAAGATGTTGGATAGCCATTTGTCTGAAATGGTATAGGGCAGTGATGGCTAACCTTTTTTGGCTCATGTGCCAAAAGCAGGGGGAGTGCAGGGGCGATGTGCACAGGTGTGCCACATCCATAATGCTATGTGCATGACCCCCTGCATTTGGCATGCTTTTTACGTCATCCCCAGGCTCCAGAGGGTTTATAGGAGCCTGGGGAGGGTGAAAACAGCCTTCCCCCATCTCCAGAGGGCAAAAAATGGCCTCAAAAGAAGGCCTAAATCAGCTGGCCAGGGCACACATACAAACTGAAGCTGACAGGGCAATGCCTCGCGTGGCCTAAGAAATGGTTCCGTGTGCCACCTGTGGCACCCGTGCCATAGGTTCACCATCATGGGTATAGGGCTTCCTGCCTAGCAGGTAGTTGGACTAGATGACCCCCAAGGGATAGATAGAGAGGGAGAAATAAGGTAGGTAGGTAGGTAGGTAGGTAGGTGGATAGATAGATAGATAGATAGATAGATAGATAGGTAGGTAGGTAGGTAGGTAGGTAGGTAGGTAGGTAGGTAGGTAGGTAGGTAGGTAGGTAGGTAGAGGGATAGAGAGGGAGAGGGAGAAATACAGTAGGTAGGTAGGTAGGTAGGTAGGTAGGTAGGTAGGTAAGTAGGTAAGTAGGTAAGTAGGTAGAGGGAGAAAGGAAGAAATATAGTAGGTACGTAGGTACGTAGGTAGGGGGATGGATAGATAGATAGGGAGAAATACAGTAGATAGGTAGGTAGAGGGATAGACAGAGAGGGAGAAATACAGTAGATAGGCAGGTAAGTGGATAGGGAGATAGATAGAGAGGGAGAAATACAGTAGGTAGGTAGGTAGGTAGAGGGAGAAAGCAAGAAATACAATAGGTAGGTAAGTAGAGGGATAGACAGAGAGGGAGAAATACCGTAGGTAGGTAGGTAGGTGTATAGATAGATAGTGAGAAATACGGTAGGTAGGTAGGTAGAGGGATAGAGAGGGGGAAATACAGTAGGTAGGCAGGTAGGTAGATGGGGGATAGATAGAGAGGGAGAAATGCAGTAGGTAGGTAGGTAGGTAGGTAGGTAGGTAGGTAGGTAGAGGGAGAAAGCGAAATACAATAGGTAGGTAAGTAGAGGGATAGACAGAGAGGGAGAAATACCATAGGTAGGTAGGTAGGTGTATAGATAGATAGCGAGAAATACAGTAGGTCGGTAGGTAGGTAGATAGGTAGGTAGGTAGGTAGGTAGGTAGAGGAATAGAGAAAGAGGGGGAAATACAGTAGGTAGGTAGGTAGGTAGAGGGAGAAAGAAAGAAATACAGTAGGTAGGTAGGTAGAGGGATAGATAGATAGAGAGGGAGAAATACAGTAGGTAGGTAGGTTGGGGCTTATATGGTGGTTGTGTGTATGTGTGCAGGTGTAGATCTACACACAGATTGGTTGGCCATTTAACCAGACTGGGCCACAGCAACGCGTGGCCGGGTATAGCTAGTATATAAATATATTTGAACTAAAAATATGTGATTTGATATGAAAAGTAAATGATGACTATGGAAGAGATGAACAGAAATTCTGTAACCAACCGACACACCTTCTACAATCTGTAATGGAAGATCGTTTGGGAGGGGGGGTTGTTATGTTTGTTTGTGTTTGTTTAAAAATAAAAAAAAATGTTTCTAAAAAGAAAAGAAAAGAAAAGCTCTTGCCGGATGGAACTTGGAACGTGCTCCTCCTGCCAAACCTCCTGAGACAGATAAATGTAAGGTATGTATATGCACATGCACATATGTGTTTGTGTGCCTGCCTTTGAGTCACAGTTGACTCCTGGTGACTGTCCCTGAAGTTTTCTTGGTAAAACTTCAGAAGTAGTTTGGGTTCAGCTATTTCCTAGGGTGAGTGAAAATGACTAGTCTGAGTTCATCCAGCCGGCTTCTTCAGAGCCATGTTTAACATTCTCCCATCAGCACTCCTGCAAGACAGGTATAATAAAATCCCCATAGCTAAGCAAATACGTACATGTGGCAATAAGGAGGTTGAAAACATCTCACATGTTTCCTTACATTGCAAGTATTATAGGGCTATTATAAGGCCCTATAAAGTGAACCATTTTTTGCAAGACATCATCTCCTTAATAGAGAGATTTCCAGGGAAAGCAGATAATTCTCATGTGAACCATTTTTTGCAAGACTTAAATTTAGTCATCACTCATGCAGAATCCAAATTTTGTGCTGCTGCAATGAAAATTAAGCAACACCGTTAAAAAACCCCAATTGACCCTTATTTTCATTAATATCATGTTCAATTGTCTTTTATTAACATTTGGAAAAATATATATCTTGGTGTAAAATTTAAATATATCAGATTTATTAGTGCTTAGGTGAATAAATATAATATCATTATAAGAGGCTTATAAAAATATACTATATTTGAGCAGGGAAAATATGCATTAGGTAGGGTGAATGGATGAAAGAGGACTCCGGCTTCAGTTACAACAACAGCTCTTTATTAGAAACAAAGACCAGCTCTGGGGGGATATGGACCTAGTCTATAGAATTAATTCAGCATATGCTAGAATAAATAACGTACCAAGAGAAGTACATATTAAGTTCTTAAGAAGGTCCACAAGGGATGAGATACTGAGGGCCCAGTGGGATGGGCCTCTGAAATATCAAGAAAATGAGATTACCATTCTGAAAAATATCCCCCCAAAAATTAGAGAGATAAGAAGGAAGTATTCCTTTTTATCTAAAAAATTGTTTAAAAAAGGGATTTGGTTCAAATGGCTAATGTCTGAAGGAATGTTGGTTTTCTGGGAAGGGGGCAGAGTTAGAGTTAAAATGGTAGAAGAGGTTGAGGCCTTTCTTAAGAAACATTCTCCACTCCTGGAAGACGAAGAAGAGGGAACGGGAGGGGCCATGGCCCCGCCCACTAGCGGGAAAGAGAAAGAAGAAACAATAGCAAAGAGACTCAGATCTCAGAAATGAACAGATATTGAAAACATTACTGTAACCTGTGAAAAGGGATGGCAGGAAAAACAATTGATTGAATGTATGCATGTTAAAATATGATATATATATATATATCTTTTGCCAATTATTTTCTTTTTTTTAATTTTGAATTTCTATGAAGTATCGGAGGTGACCAACATCCTCCACATGGAAGCCATTAAAATGTTTATATATTACCCTATATTACCCCTTTTCTCGAATATACTGTAAAACCCAATAAAATTGCTTTAAAACAACAACAGCTCTTTATTCAATAACTATGTACAGATCCAGCGCTGCCCTGTCTGACAGCTAGCCCTTTCATAGGGAGCTCAGCCAATTGGCTTTGAGTATTTTCCCACCAGAATGAAGGAACTTGGTGGAGCCTATTGATCCAGTCTCCAAGTGTAATAATATGTAGCTGTGATTATTTGTTTTATTGTGATTTCACTTATCTTTTATTTCTTTTGGTGTGTTTTTTGTTGCTAGTCATTGAGCAAAATAAATTCCTCTCTTTTCTCTTTCAGCTGGCTTTGTTCTTAAGGTCTCCCAGTTTTGAGCCTGGTGCCTTAACCATTACACCAAACTGCTTCTCATATTATCATTTACAATAGTGAAAGAGATGAGATGGGTTGAGGTGTGACCAGCTTAAGAGTTGATTTCCATTAACAGAAATGTTTTTTTTTTAAATATAAGGCTGGCTGTTAATGAAATCACCACACATTTACACTGATGTAAAAATATAGCAGCCAGTTCACCACACTAGGTAGAATATTCCCTGATGCTTTCCTTCAAAATGATATATCTACCTTCTCATACAATCATTTTTGTTTTGTCAGCCATCACAATGTGTGCTGTTATTTTTCACAATCATATTAAAATGTCTCTTTCCCCATATGTTTGAAACTTGTCTTCTAAGCAGTCCAAACTATATTTCCTCTCCTCCCACAAAAAAAACTACAGTAGGGTAAGATGTTATCTTTAATATCTTATTCAATGTATTATTCCAACTTCTCAATGAAAAATGGACTGCTAATTCAATTTTCTAGCATTACAAATCACTTACCTTTTGTAATGAAAATAAAATCCAAAGCAAATTGCTTTTTTCCCCACAAGGCCCCAAGAACCTCTAACAGACTGAGATATGAGAAACACAGCAGGAACTGAGGCAAATTATGAAGCCTGACAAAATTTCACCAGAAATGATTAATGATAAAAATAATATGTCCATGCAAGTAAATTATAGCCTGGAATGACACTAAGACATGGAGCTATTCTAAATATTTCTTTTGATAATTAAATATTTTTTGTTGCAATACAAAACTCTACATAAAGACAGTTTAAAAAAAGTATCTACACAGACTGAGATTCAGAGTTACAGAGCGCTTCAACATACCGAATCCTTTAGAGGCATTCTCCGTAAGACTTGACAACTGTGTCACAAAACCCTAAGGGATATTCTGGGTGGCCTGAAGGCTTCTAAGTGAGGAACACTTGTACAAAGATGGGATGTCTTCAGATCTCAGACATTGTTAGCCATCAAGTGAGTGCATTTGAACCCAGCAACCAGAATTAAAATCAATAGCATACAGTGCACACAATTATTTTTGAAGATCCTGTTGCACAACAAATTCAAGGATCCAGGAGATATTTTAAATCTAATTAAAGACATTTAGTATGGGTAGCTGGCATCATGGTCAATGACAGACCTTGAGAGGAAATGTTTTTTTTTCAAAGATACTAGCTCCTTCTAGTATGTTTAGGTATTCTAGATATGGAAATCCCTTTCTCTCCAGTTACTGTTGGCATTTAGTCCCTCTGAGTATTCACTACTGGTTCCCCTGGGTAGTATTTACGACTTTAGTTTATGCTGATATTACACAGAATACATTTCTGGTATTATTAAATGTAAAAGTTCCCCACACATGCATGCTAGTAGTTTCTGGATCTAGGGGTAGAGCTCATCTCTGTTTCTAAACTGAAGAGCCAGCACTGTCCAAAGACATCTCCATGGTCATATAGCTAATGACTCAGATAGCACATGGAACACTGTTACCTTCCCACCAAAGTCGTCCCTATTTTTCTACTTGCATTTTTATGTGCTTTCAAACTGCTAGGTTGGCAGAAGCTGGGACAAGTAATGGAAGCTCACTCCATTATGTGGCACTAGGGATTTGAACTGCTCAACTGCTGACCTTCTAATCGATAAGCTCAGCATTTTAGCCACTGAGTCACTGCTTGTGTTATAGATACGTACTTTCCACCCATTTTTGAATCAGCAGAAAATTATACTGGGATAAATTTTGTCATCGCCATTGCGGCACCCATCCTATGACTGTTGCTTTCATTCTTGGGTAGTCTTGATTTTGCATGTGCACAGTTGAGGGATTACTTGATCTCTGGGATCGTGTTGTCCATTTTATTCTGCAGAACAATTACTAATGGCAAAGTTCTATCAACGATAGCACTGCAGCAGGAATAGGGCAAGTCTAACCATAGTAATCAGTCAATCATTCAATCGGTCTGTCTGTCATTGATAGACTGCTTCTTCTGCTCCTCCTTTTCTGCCCTGTCTTGTAATCCAAGCTAAAGTTGTCGAAAAAGAAGAGGAAAGTTATGGAAGTTTTTTATAGGATGACATATGAACTAGTCCTGAGGAATTCTGAATGCTGTGAAATGCAGAAAGAATCAGTGTTATGGGAGCAGAGGGTTGTTTCAGCTGCAATTATACATGGAAAAGGATGACATTTCTAAACATCATGTTGTGGGAAAGCAAAATTATTCAGATAAAGCTTTTCCCATAGGAAATCTAATCTGCTTAGAGAACACACCCATATGTCCCAGTAGCTTTTTCTTCCATGATGCGTCTACCTGCAAGCAGTTTGTTGAAAGAAGCTGAAACAATTGTGAACTGCTTTCTCCTTAGATTTAGGTGGTTTAGAATTGCCTTGGGCCCGGAGAAACATATTTTTGGAAAGCTTTTAAAGAACAGGGGAAGCTTTGAACTTTCCATCTATATGCAAAGCCTAAATAAAAGCAAACCAGTAATGATAGTTTGCAAGACTTAGTGTACTTTGTTTTGACAACTATACTTCCTGAGCATGCATATTAATATTAATAAAATACAGCAGTTTAATGTTGCAATCTTGTGTGCTTGCTTAGCTGGGAGGAAGCCCCCTGAATACTGTTGATCTGGCTTCTGGATAAAATGCATAATATGGGTATGATTGGCTGTTCAGCAGATTTCAACCCCAAATTTAAGGCAGCCCCCCCCCCCCCCCCAAGAATCTGATGGAAGATGAAGCCCAGCTAGAGGGCTCCAAATTTGGAACAAATGATATAAGAGGAGTATAGAATGATATACGACTAATATTCATGTTTTAAATTCCTTTGTTTTACTATGTTAAGGCTCTGTCAGTAACATCTGTGTAATTCAGCCATACTGAAAATGGCCCATAATAATATCAAGATAACCAATTAAGAGGAAGATGTGTTGGCATAATTTAAAGTCATAAAAAGGTCTCATATTCATTCAGTACTGTAATGAGTTATTATATGTGTACTTATCCTTGTAATTTACTGAGGCATTCCAAACCATTGCTGTGATTTATTGCTGTGGTAACACCGAAGATCATCCTAGTTAGAATTTAGTATCGGGCTCCTGAATAAAACATCAGCTGCACAGTGATAGTGTTGCCACTTCAGATTTCCCTGCTATTATTTTGCTGCCTTCTGCCTGTAGGCTATCTAACTGGAATTGGCCCAACTGGAATTATGGTGCTCAAGAATTGAAACAAGGGAGCAGGAAGGGAATCAACAAAGGTCCAAGCAAAAAAATAAAGGTTTTGCAGGAGAAAGAGAAGATAGATGAGGTCTCCAGATAGACTAGTTTGGTCCCTTTTAACTTCTGGGAATCTAGTAACTATTTGTTGAGAGTGGTGATTCCCTGAGATGGGAAAATGGAAACCGAAGAACAAGTTTACCACTCAGGCTCAGTGCACATTATATACTATGGCCAGGAGATCAGAAGGAGACTTAAGCAAGGAACCATGCCCCAATGTCCCATCACCTAAGCAAAGTGAAACAGGGTATCACAGGTTCTTCTATGTCTGCCCAGGTTATTGTGCTCCAAAGCCTCAGAAAACCAATGCAACCCCTCATCTGGCCTCTAGGCAAGCACACCCACAAGTACTCAAAGGGTATGACTCCCAGTTAATATTATATTTCCCTAATCTAATTCAACTCCTGTTCCTCCACTAGTTCACTTTGTGAGTCCTATTTCTGGTCACCTTTTATAGCCATCAGTGCTGGACTGGCTAGGGAGAGATCATAAAGGGAGAGGACACCAGCGCCCAGGTGCTGGCCATTTTGTAGGCAGCCTTTCCTCTCACACAGGGCTTGTTTCAATTTATTCCACAAACCAGTAAAGCTTTATTTAGTAATTGTTTGGGGGGGGGGGGTTGCCAAGATCTTTCCATGGAAGTAGCTTCCCATTCAAATCCATGAGTTTTGCTTAAAAATAAGCATATGTCTTAAAAAGCAAGGCAAGACACCCCCTATTTTTTTAACCTCTACAAAAATGCTGGAATTAGCCTCACCTGATTCCAGGTGATGATACATACAGATTTCCATCAATTCCTAACTAGCAAATATATTTTTTCATAATTTTTTTATAATTTTCAAACAAACACAAACACACAACACATATAACATAAAAACCTAACTAGCAAATAACTGCATTTAGTAGAACGGAAAGCTCCTCAGAAACAACTCCCAGCTATTTATCATTTGCTTTGATTTCTATCTGTGAAAATGGACCAATAGTTTTATTCCTTCTGAATATATTGCTGTAGATATACAACTATTAGTGAAAGGAATATTTGTCTACTGCAAATATTTTGTTTTGTTCACAAAAGCTCTCTTCTTTATCTTTCAGTTGCACTTCCAGTTTGTGAGTCTGTATGTTTGTTGATTGTTGTTTTAAAGATCTCTTATTTATTAGTGTACTGGAAATGAGAAGCGGGAGAGAGGTATTCCCCCCCCCCCATTTTTGCAGCACAATCAAAAAGATTCTAAATTCAGTGTCTTAGCCACTGAGCCACCATGTCCCTGAGTACAACCAGATATATGTGATTAATTAAAACTCTCATTTTTATTTACCAGTAAATCTAATTTCTTGCCCATTTCTTTTTCTGAGTCTCTAGCCTTTTTCATGCATTAGGAAATGAGAAACACCTCTCTCTCTCTCTCTCTCTCCCTCTCTCTCTCTCTCTCTCTCTCTCTCTCTCTCTCTCTCCCTCCCTCCCTCCCTCCCTCCCTCCCCTGCTTACGAAAGAAATGCATGACAGAAAAAAAGGATGTGGATTGCTAAGTCTAGCCTCTGAACCTCTGCCTTACTAGCAGTCAGTTCACATTTGATCAAAGATTTATTGAAGTCTGCCAGTTCACCTTAAGGAAACTAAGATATCCAAATACTGTTTGTTTAGTTAGTAATATCTTTGTTGAGGTTAGGATCCAATGAAAGCAAAATCTGCAAAGAGGAAAATGAGACTAAGCAGTTTTTCAGTGGGAAGAAGGGAAAGAGATGCATTTACCCAGTCATAAAGGATCAGAGCCAAAGCCCCAGGACTTTAGCATTGCCAGAACTTTTTTTTAAAAACTGTATCAAAATAACATACGGAGGGGGGGAAAAGAGGCAGGAACCTTATAGTAGGGATATGGAAACTCAGCCAGATATGCACAGGGTCACATGATCCAGTGTACGGCTCACTTCCTAATCTGAGGCAACACTATAAAATGACACATTGGGCAATACAACATTCACAATTAAAAAGAGAAAAATATTAAACTGCAATTCTAGAAGAATAGCAAGGCCTTGATTCTTTTGTTCACCTTCGCTTTTATTATTTACTTTTTCAAAAAAAAATTCACACAATTGCTAATTACATGAACAGCAACTCTGAAAAATAATTGAAGAAGCTAGTACGTCCGTAAACTTGCTGTGTAACTTGCTTCGTAGTTTAATTTTAATATTAACTCCTATTTTAATTGGATGGAATTTAGCTTTGCTTTTTTCTATCTGAGAAAAGCATTTGTAGTTGAGCCCAAGTACTCTAATTAATTTTACACGGCTGCCTTGAAACCTGTCCAAAAGCTGCATCAGTTTTTCTGTCTGGAAAAATAGAATATGGGTCTTCTGAAACCAACCAGAGCATGGTGTCAGGCCTGGAAGCCATCTTTTGCATTGGGACTTCTGGCCTGCCACATTCAATGCTGTGGGAAAACGGGATGATAACATCAAGCAGGTTGGTCAGGATATTCAATATATATATTTTTTCTGAGGCAAAGATTGTGGTACTTCAACTTCATATACAAAAATGGAGTAGGGAGGCAAGTAAACCATTGGTAATGAGACAACATCTTCTAGTATTGAAGGCAGCATGGAGACCTAGGACATGTCTAATGGCTAACAGACTGTATCTTCCAACATCCTGATCTATCCTTTCTCTATCTCCTAGCCTTTGCCAAGTGAAGCAAGCATCTCACTTTGTATAATGGTGGAGTTCGTTTAGGAAGCAATGCTCACTTTGTTTCAAAAAACAGTTCAGAATAATAGTATCAAATACCAAGTTCTTTGGATCTCTGTGTCTCAGGGAATCTTCCTCAGAAAACCTCAATTCTCACTTCATTCCATAGAATTCAGGGGGAAAAAACATTTTCCCAAGCGTGGAACACATTTGTTCCTCTTTAGCAATTTCATGAACACACCAGTCTTGTCTGCCATACTTTGAGGAATACTTAACTACAGTATGCTTTTTGGTGGCCCTTCCAAAACACCCATCCTTCCAGTGATATGGAATGGAATAAAGGTATTCTTCAAAGGCAGTGTCTTATCTGATTATACATCCATTTATAGTTGCCCAATAGGCTGTTGAAATAAATGAAGGCATTTGAAGCAATTTTACATCACTGCTGGGTCCTGTCTTCAGTATTCCTGCCAGGTTGCCAGTAGCCCTTCTTTGCTGACATTATCTGTTAAAAAGAAAGAAAAAAACACAAAAGAACCCTTCCACCTAGCCACTGGGAAAGGGGAGCAGTAAATCTGTTCCTGGAAATTGCTGAAAAGAAGGCATAATGGTGACAAGACAGCATGGCCCAGCAAGGGGGTGGAAGCAGGGGTGAAATTCAACAGGTTCTGGAGAAATGAAAATTTTGAGTAGTTCGGAAAACCGGTAAATACCACCTCTGGCTGGCCCCAGAGTGAGGTGGGAATGGAGATTTTGCAGTATCCTTCCCCCAGGAGTGAGGAGGGAATGGGGATTTTGCAGCAGCCTTCCCCAGGAGTGGAGTGGGAATGGAGATTTTGCACTATCCTTCCCCCAGGAGTGGGGAGGGAATAGGGATTTTGCAGTATTCTTCCCTGGGAATGGGGATTTTGCAGTATCCTTTCTCTGACAGGCCCACCAAGCCATGCCTATAGTACCAGTAATAAAAAAAATGAATTTCACAACAAGTTGGGAGGGACTTGGAGGAGCAACAAAGTAAAACAAGGTAAGAGTTCCTTCCCATGGGAAGCCACCCACCCGCAGATCTAGAGGAAACACTGCAAAATTATCTTCACAGCATTTATTCTGGAACAGGAGTGGGCTGGTATTTAAATGACTCAGTTTTCTGAGATGAAAGACATTATGGGAACACAGGGACATAGCAGTGATCTCAGACCATCCCATCATTCAGTATAGAAATAACCCAATGCAATACTGTAATCCTTTTGTTTTCAATGGCTATGATAACAGTTTTCAGCACCTATAATGATTATATAATCACATCAGTTTGCAACGTACCTAGGAGTGTCAAAAATTGCAAACAGAATTCTAACATAATTGCCTTCATAGCATCTAGAATTGAGGATTTCCCAAATCCTACCTCTGTTACAATTCTGTGGATTTAGATCAAATCCATAAATATCTCCCTCCAGAAATACAATATTGGAACATCAATAACAATAACATTACTTAGCTAATACAATTCAATTCAACTTTTTCTTAACCAGATAATATGGTTGTGTGCCTCACAATGCACATTTAGGGGAAGCCCATAGCTTGGTGTTGATTCTTTTCATGAAGAAAATAATACTCTCATTATCTAGAACAGTGGTAGTCAACCTGGTCCCTACCACCCACTAGTGGGCGTTCCAGCTTTCATGGTGGGCGGTAGGGGTTTTGTCAGATACTGAAGCACTTTCCTTTTTTAAATTTAATTGACTTCCCTACTTTATAAATCACCATTACTGTGGAACCGGTGGACGGTTAGAAAATTTTACTACTAACAGAGATACAAAAGTGGGCGGTAGGTATAAAAAGGTTAACTACCCCTGGTCTAGAATATTAAGATCAAGAAAAGACTTTCTGACAGAACAAGGCAATGGATTCCAGAGTAACAATAATCTATTGCTAAAACTATTATCAATCCAAAAACTGAATTCTTGTCCAAGATACTTTCTGAGATACTTGCGCTCGCAATCCTTCCCTTTCTTAATCCTTCTACCTGGCCCCTCAGGAAAGTAGCACCCTGGAAGACTATGGAGATTCTCAGTCATCCAGGTCATGGTTGTCTCAAAGGTGTAGAACCATTTGTGCTTCAGTTTGAGGTGCAGACAACACAGACTCATCTCCAACAGCCCACGTCTGAGTTCAACAGTGAAGGGACAGAGGGCAGAAAACATTCTGCAAGAAAGCACAGTTCCACAACAGTCCTTTCAGCAGTTCTAAGAAGGCTCCACACCCATTTGCAGTACCCAGGTGTACCTGAAGATACAGACAAACCTCCAAGTGGCCTCAGCCATTCTCTAAAAGAATGCAACTGATCAGCTGTCTGCAAGGAATATAAATCCTTCCATTCCCCACCATCCATCAGTGCTGAAGTAGCTTCTTGGATGAGAAGCGAAACATCGTCAAAGAAAAACCAAAATGTCCAGTTGCCTCTTGAAAAAACACCTTTGAGACTAGCATCCTGAAAAAATTGGCCAAAATTATGGCCATGAAATCCAACCATTTTCTTAGTGCACTAATCCACACTGAAGCATTCATGACAAACAGCTGTCTAATCTAATTTGAAGATATCTAGTGAGGGGGACTGCATCTCTGTGTAATTGGTTCGCAATCCTTCTCCTACCCCATGAAAATTAGGCAACATTCTCAGCCTCTCAGAAAAAACATTTGCCAAAATGGTAGGATATTGTGGGAGGTTTCAAATGTTCAGAAGGAGATGATTTCAGAGCAGGGGAGGACACTCCAAAAAACATCACTCAGTAGGGATCATTCATTTCCAAAAGCCTTTTAAAAGGGAGTTTCTACAAGTGAAATGGCACAGAATCTTTTGCTGAACCAGTTGGTTTTTGAAAATTATTTCAGGCTTCCTAACTGCCCATTCTTTATCGAGCTTTGGCTTAACTAGCCACAGTGTTGATTTCAAACTAATTTAAGGGTAATTCCCATACTTCTTTTTAACATAGCGGTTTAGAGTGAAATCAACATGAATTGAGTTTTTCCAGGGGATTTTGCCACAATGAACTAAGCCTGTGGTTGAATACAACGCTTCACATCTTTCACAAAAAAACGTTTGAGGCCAGAGATGAGCTGCATTGTTACAGTCCAAAGACTTGTTTGCTGTACTGAGAGAAAAAGAGAAAAACCCTTTGATAAAAATGAATGGATGGATGAATGAAGTTGCAATTATTCAACAAATCTAATTTTGAGTTCATTCTCTATTACCCAACACTATCTAATTCACACCCCTATCAGTATAATAGTACAATATATATACCAAATCAGCCAGGGCTCTGTTATAGCCAGCTTTGGTATCTTTTACTACATAGTTGCATACCACAAGAAGTAACTGATATTGACAGCCAGAACTATTGTTGTAAACTGGAAGAATGGAATATTTATGTGAGATACTGCAGCATCTCCAAGCTCACTGCTTCTGTCAAAAATCCCGCTATAATGGAAACTGCCATCATAGCAGGGACCAAGACAGTTTCCTGGGACAGTTAGCTAGAATTGCAAAGATGAAAATTTCTGCCTTAGATCATATACCTACCAGCCTAAATACATAACAACAATGCTGAGTCAACTTTGAACTTACTCCATTGTATACAGAACCATACATACATTAGCCAATTTTTCAAGCAACTAATCATACCCATGAGAGGAAGTATAATACCGCATTGATCTTCTGTAACAAAGCAGGATATTAATTAAAAATATATAAATACACTCAGTGGAATGTACAGATAATAAATTCTGCAGTAGAGCTATCAGATTTGGAGTGCACAATTCTGGGTGGTCCATAGATTGCAGCAAAGGGATACAAAAACCTCTCACTCTTTGGTGCCATCTAGAGGCAGCCTGGTTATAGTAACTCTGATTTATAAACTTCCAAGATTGTCAGTTAGCCTGTGTGTGTTGGGGGGGGGGGGGGGGGGGGAGAGATCTTATGTTCAATGAGAATGAAAAAAAGAAGGTGGAATTATGAAGAGTTCCACAATTGTAAGAGAATCTCTGCAGTTGTTAATTTAGTAGCATGCCTGTCGAGTGAATCTGCCTTCCTCGTTCACTTTGCTTTTCAGAAGGCCACAAAAAGGGGATCACATCATTGGTGGGTTCTTACCAGTTTGGATCGGTTTGGCCGAACCGGTCATGGTTTGGATCACTGGAACCAGCAGGGATCCAGGCCTGCCACGCCGCTGAACCGGTTCTCCGGGCGGTGCCATAAGTGGCACCAATCTTTATTGTACTGTGCATGCATATGCAGCGCGCCCACCAGCAAAACAGCAGTAGTGCCTGCCGAAACCCACCCCTGGATGATATGATCCTGGCACACTGCAGCCAGCATAAATATGAGTCCATTGCCAACTGTCTTAATTTTTATCGTGTGACCTTGGAGATGCTGCAATGGTCATAAGTGTGAAAAATGGTCATAAGTCAATTTTTTTTAGTGATGTGACTTTGAACGCTCACTAAATGAACTGTTGTAGGTCGAGGACCACCTGTACAGCTTTTTTTCTCCCTTTAGCCAGTTTCTGCTTCATGCCTCTTCTTCTCCATCCATTTTATTCTATATTCTCATGGAGATCCTCCTCTCCTTTATCCCATGTCAATCCTCTCCTCATCCTTTTTCTTTCCAACTGTTTCTACTTCTAAGAGGGACGTGTCCGTGTCCGTGTGTGTGTGTATATGTGTGTGTGTGTATATATATGTGTGTGTGTATATATATATATACATTTTGTGCTGATAAATAAATAAACAAGGAAGACTAGTATAGATCTATTTCAAGCTACTTAGCTCTCATCAGCTAGCCATACCCTTACTGGGATTCGAACCGGGGCTGTATTCCATGTGAGGCAGTTGTAATTGCCACTAGACCACTGGTTCTACTCCCGATCAGCAAATGTGTGTATGTATGTATGTGTGTGTGTGTGTATGTGTGTGTGTGTGTGTTAGTTTTTTTGAGCTGATCAATAAATAAATCAGGGAGACTATTGATCAGCTCATAAAAACTAACACACATATTTAAAAAATCACACAACGGAACTCATGGCTTTCTGTCTAGATGGTCTCTGGTGATGAGCCGAAAGGCAGAAAAGGAAACAGTATGTCTCCTCCCTTAATTGGGGCCCTAAAAGGGTGTTGTGGAACAATTATATATGTATATGTATAGTTATATAGTTATATTTATATATAGTTATATACTCTGATGTGAGGCAATGATGAGTGTATGCAAATATGAGTTCTATTTTTTTGGTAAATTATAAATTGGGAACCTTTTAGACAGCCCTAGATATGCATGTATTACATGAAGAATTTGGAGAATGGAACATAATGATATCCAGGACTGGCTTCAGGTTATTTCCCACACAGGAGCAAGGGTGCTAGTAACAAGGTGAGCAAACTGGGAACTCCACAGGATTGACCTCTTCCCCCAATTTCATCTTTGGGGGGAGGGGGGGCGGTTGTCACGTAAAACTCAGGATTATTTTATTTTAGAGTAAACGTGGTAAATATTTTTTAACTTCCCTGTTATTGGAAAGAATTTCACAATATTCTACTCCAGAGAAATGCTGACCTATAGAAGTGGAGGTCAAAGTTTTTGCAACAAAGAATACTGGTCAATATACAAGTGAAGGAAAATGAAACCATATGTGAGTAATTAGACCACAGAAATTGCATTTACCCAGAAGTGCTATTTTAAAGCATGTTCCATGTTGATCTTCTACTTTTGTGGCATATTACATTCTTGGCACCCAAGAAGAGATTCAGTACATTAAGCTGGCCTCTCAAATGAAAGAGAGCGTGCAATCTATTACTTTTGCTGATGTTGCAAAGTTTTCTTTGATCAGAAGTGATTAGCCTCAATTTCTCCTTTTTATTACACACATTGTTCAATAACCTCCACTTTATTTCCTGACTGTATTCTGTCCAAAAGGGGGGGAAATTGTTGTCAGAAATGTTGCTTTCCAAAATATAAATATTGGCTCAATACTCAAAGGACCTGTTTATAAGGCAATACAACTCACCTATGGGTTCGTGTGAGGTTTCTGTATTAAATGTACTTCTTCATAGAGCATGGAGTTTAGTTGGGGAAAACAACAAATAGAAAACACATAATACCAAAACACGAGCCACTTTGATTTATGAGATTTGATCAACTGAGTTGCTTCTGTCTTTTTCCCTCACAAAGGGCATCATTCCCAAATGCTGTGAAGATACAGCAACCAAAGCAACTACCATTTCCTGTTGCCGTTCTGCTCTTATTAGCTGGAGATTTCCTTTTGTCTTCTCTACCAGGAGGATTTGTGGGACCATCTGTTCAAACCATCTGGGTGAGGCTACAGAACAGCATGATTTGAGTGACCAACAAGTGGCAAGGAAAGACCAGGTAGGCCAGAGAAGACAATCTTCCAGCTTTAATTTTAAGAAAATCTGGATCACCAGACTAGCCACCAAACTTAACAGGCCTCTTGGAGTTCTCAGCAATTTATTTCTGCCCCAAGAGGTGGATACCCTAAGAACTAGTATCTGAACTGGCTTCTTTTCTTTGTTCTTCTAGCCCAGGTTCTTCTAGCCCAGGTGACTTTTTTAAAGTCAGGCTGCTCCTGAACTTCATGGAATTGACTCCTCTATCAGGGTCTGCAGGAAAAATCCGGGCTGACATGAGGCTGTACAGCACAAAGGGAGGACCTGCTTGGCATTGTCGGTGAGGTGAGAACAACATGCAATTGTACAACATGAACACATTTTCTGGATTTTGTTTCTCTAGACCAAGGTCTGAAACATTTCCGAGGGTTAAGGGCTGCCTCTGGCTTTTGAGCAGAATTTGCAGGGTTGCACGTTCTTCAGAAAGTTAGGAGTGGTTCAAAACTGAACTGCTGTTAAAATCAATGAACATGTAAGCATTTTTATGAAAACCCATACTGATTTTTCTCTTCTATAGCTTTCAAAGTTACAAGCGGGTGAGAACTTTTTCAGGCTCTTTCCAACTACAGTTTTGGGAGGAAGAAAAGGTTCTCAATTATATGCTTGAGTACCATATGCTTATTTCTATCTTATAAGCCACAGTGCTAGCTTTTTGAAGAGGTTCTTCCATGAGGAGGTTAAATAATGCAAGATGACAGCAAGGTTTTAATTGCATCAAGACTATATCAACATCTTTGACTCTACTCCCACATCCTCTGTTAACAATGCTCCTAGTTAATAAAATAATGGAGCCCTAGTGGATACCCTTGATTTTAAAGCAGAATGCATTATGATCCTTCCCCTTTTATATTTTAAAATATGGCTGTTATGGTGGCATGGCCTTCCTATTAATAAAATGGCTAGCAACACCACCTATGACAAATCAGAAATACACATTTAATTGAAACATGTATGCTTTCCATATTAGTAAGGAATATTAGTGACAAAACACGTCACATTGTAAACACTGTTTCTTTCATGCTTCCAAGTGAAGCTACAATGAAAATATTAAATAATAACAAATAGTCAGGGATGATCTCTTGTACTTCTCGTCTTATCCCTGGCTTCAGTCATTCATCTATTATTTTCTAAGGACTCCTGTAAGACCTATGTGGAATGAAAAAGTCTTCTCAGGGTTTTGTTCTGTTAGCTTTTTTGCGTAAAAGCAAAGGGCCTAGAGATATCTACTTAACTGTGTATAGATCTTTTGGAGAATATTAAAAATGAGAGTTCAGTATTCTCATTATTTTGTAGACCTTAATTGCAGCTTCAAGCTTCCATGAAGAATCTCTATATTTATTGTTATACCGATAAAGAATTCACCTGAGAACATTGCCTGTTTTACAATAAAACTCTCAGTCTAACCCACCTCAGAGGGTTGTTGTAGGAAAAAAAGGAGGAGGGAGGAACATTAAAAGTAGATTTCCTGCCTTGATTTATTTATAAAAATAGCGCAGGCAGAATAAAGTTTTTTTTTAAAAAATACCTCTCCTGAAAGAATTAAAATAATCTCCCAATATATAACCAACATTTTATTTTATAGTCTATCTTCCAATATGGCATAAGCCTTTAAAAACCCCAAGGAAATATACAAATCACACAAGACAAAATTATGTACATTAAATGTACAGAACGAAGAGAACATAGTAGATTTACATAGTATCTGAAGAATATAAAGTGAAGTATTTTACATTAAATAGCATTTTTAATAGCTAGGATCATTTGACCTCCCTGCTCATAGGCAGAAGTCATGATAAAGGATAAGTGTTCAACATAATTTTAAAATGTGGTTTTTGTATAATAAAAACCAAAAGTGACATATTCAAGGAACTAGTGCTTTATTTATTTATGAAAGTTATTGTTGCCATTGGTTTGAAAATACTAGGAACCATGGAAGTAAATATTTCCTTGCACAATAAATTAAGAGCAATCATCATTGTAAAAGCTGATAATCATGATGGCATTAATGAGAAAGCCCACAGCCTGTGAGAAATGAAACTCCTGGTATGTTAATGAAAGGTAGAAGTCTGACATTAATTCCAATCTTCTTATATTTATTAGGGTGGGTGAATTTGGGTGAGGTCTTGGAAGCTGAAGAATGCATTAAACTTGTGTCAAGGGAGAAAAGATTCTCTTCTTACATAAAAACTGGCATGTTATCCCTGTACAAGGGGCCATACTAATTTTCTCTGTATTGTTCCAATTCTACTAAATGTCTTGCCAAAACATGCTTCAACAGTACATGTACTAAAATTGAAACAATACAGAGATTTACTATAGCTTCTGTGCCTGTATAATATGCTAGTTTATCACAGAATTTACTTATTTATAAAAAAAAGAAGAAGGTATAATTTGTCTTAAGAAAACTTGTTTCCATTACTAGCAACAATGAACTTGCAATAAATCTGTTTCAGCTCATCCCAACTAAGTGTTAGGCCATTAAGGACAGCATAGTGTCGGACATTAGGTGGAGAACCAGGCTGAGCAAGGCTGTTCTAAACCATACATTAAACTTTCTGGAATTCTGAGCTCAAGTCCACAACCAACAATTCAGATCATGCCAAATCTTTCACTCAACCAAGTTGAAAAATCCAATACTTTCTGAAAGGAAAAAGAGAAAGTTAAATTGTGACTGACTTGCCCTTCAACAATGTTCAAGCCCTAGGAAAAGGGGAGATCAGCGTCCAACCCAAATAAAGCCCTTTAAGCGAATTGACAGTGTTTTTAAAAATGGGGGAGGATAATAATATGCTTAGTCTAAACAAAGAAACTGTCTGGTAATTTGAACCGACTTTATGTTCATTTTTTCTTAAAGAAATCATTGGTTTGTAGTTTGTACTGACAATATATATGTACGAGGAAAGGTTTCAGATATTAGACACCAACAGACCAAAGTTTTCCCATATACAAGTAACTGCTCGAATATAGTCTGAGCAGTTTGTGCGTAGCCACAATATATTTTTAAAGCATTGTGTATTAAAACAAACAAAAGTAGCACAGGATGATGAAGAGGATATTGCTTGCCACACTGCCCATTTTTTAAATTACCAAGCTGATCTACAGGACAGTCAAGAGTTCTCAATTCCACAATGCTATCAGCCAACTTCCATTTCTGAAAAGAAACAAACTACTACCCATAGCACTTTAAAAATAAAGAATCTTTGTTTTTGTAATGCACAATAGATTCCGTTTCCAGCATTATTTAGCACACATACTTCAGAAAATCCCAATTCGTTAATTCATCAGTATTCTTTTAAACTAAGGCATAAGGCTGCCTAAACATACATGAGACATGTTTATTTCACGGCAACTTGCAGTATCCCAAATATTGCTTTGATCTACAAAGAGTAGTTAAATCGGGCTTTCTTCCTCTTGATTTTGTTTGTAATTTTTAAGAAATGGCATTTGATAATTCAAATACATCTTCTGAGAAATGCATTATATGAATGATGGTGAAAGAACTGCATGCTTCCTTCCTAGCATCTTTTCACAGCCAGTCCCCACTCAGTGCATGTTCATATGTAGGCCAAGAATAAATGAACAAACTCAAATTAATTTAAAGGATTTTTTGAAGTTACCTAGCAGCACAACAGTAGTTTAGGGACCTTATGCTTTTACCCTTCCCTGCAGGTGGTCATGCAAATAAGTTTGAAGAATGTTGTGCTAAAATTTTACAGATCAACTAATCATTACCGTTAGAACATTATTGTTTTTTATTATTTTTTGGTCACTAAAGTTATGAACAAAAGCCATGTTCAGATTTTTTTATATTACCAAGTCCAGCCATGCTCTGATCTAAAGCATGTGACACAAATACCTCATATCTACTGCATTTATACCATGTTTCTTGTGACTGTTTTCACATAGAATGGGTATCCTTTTAAGCTATCTTATTTTCATTGCTATTGTTAAATCTTAATCCCAAATATGCAAATAAATATTCTGTCAATTCCCTCCCCCCCATCCACTCCCACCCCCATTATTGCAAAAAATATAAAACTATGCACAATCAGAGCTGGATGTAACAAGATTTCCCCATCATTTCTCTTTGCAAAAGATTTAACATATAAACAAGGAAAGCAACCCATTGGGCACTATAAATAAGAACTGAGATCATTTAGGGCAATTCCCCTGCTGGTGGACTGGAAGAGGTTCTCCCACCCAACCCACTTATTTGCAGACAAATTGGTCCACAATCTCTGTGCATTTCTTGCATTTCACGTAGCAGCACCAATGGAACTTGCAATGGCAGCGTTCTGTCTGCACAGTCTTGAACTGGTCATAGCCCCGGCCACAGCACATAAGTTCACAGCCATCCATGCCTTCTGAAGTCTTATTGCAGAGTCGGCCCTGGGTGCCCAGAGAGCCAGTGCTCTCGTTGCGTACGCAGTAATCAGGACTAGGGTCAATGTACACCAGGTCATAAATAGTTGGTGCATTGAAGCGGCTGTTCACCTGAACCAGTTTGCCACGGAGATTGAGTTTCATAGCGGCAGCACTGTCATATTTTTCCTTCAGAGCATCGCCCACCTTGCGAAAGTCAGCCAACTGCAGCCAACAGGTCTTTAAGCTGCATGATCCGGACACACCGTGACATTTGCAGGATACGTCTGCCAAGCTATACACTGTCTGTAGGAGTCAGAAGAGGAAAAGTGAGTCCTATTGTCGCAAAAAATAAATAGATGTAAAATAAACAAAACAATTCCTTTTCTATGCACTACTCATTGGGGAAAGAACTGCAAATGATAGCATCTCTTCACCTTCTCATCCTCCACGATGGCCACCTGCTTTGAAATCTCCTGCTAGTCTGCTGCTAAGTAACAATTTTTATCATTTTATTTATTCAATTTCTGAAGCAGTTCATCTCAAACAAGTGACTCTGGACAGTTTACAATTCTAAAATTATAAAACAGTTACAACAATTTAAACCAATACCAGTAAAAACAACCAGAAAACACTCATTTGGAAAGCTGGTTAAGATTTCATTTACCTTCTTTAATTGTGGCTTTTTTTTTCCCTTATCAAAAACTTCCCGTCTTAACTGGTGGTTGTCACATCATACCCAATATAATAAGAGTCTTTGACAGGTTTGTCCAACAATATATTTTATCTGCTTCTTTATTTATAGGCCCATTGATGATTTTTGTATAAAAATAATGGAGGAAAAGACACATAAAATATAAACGTTCAAGTTACTATGATCTGCACCTCCATACTCTGTAGAAAACCTTCACAGCATTATCAGTTACAAAATGTTTCGTTTTAGAACATTCCTTAAGCAGCAATGTTGACAGTAAAGCATTAAAAATCAGGCTACAAATTGCTGAAATATAGACAAAACTGCCCTGTCAGCACAGATAAATAAATCTGATTAATTTGATATCTTCCCAACCTTCTATGATGTGATACTGCCACCTCACAAATTTCACTAAAAATGAATCCACGAAAATACAATTGTCTGCAGCAATTGTATGCAGTTTGTGTTGTTCAGTTGCTAAGTTGTGTCTGATACTTTGCGACCTCATGGTCCATAGTATGGAAGCCCCCTCCCCGCATCCTCCACTGTCTCCGAGCCTGCCCAAACTCATGTTCATTGCATTGATGACATTATCTAACCATCTCATTCTCTGCTGTTTCCCTTCTCCTTTTTCTTTCCCAACATTAGGATCTTTTCCAGTAAGTCCTTCTTCTTATTTGGTGGCCAAAGAATATATGCAGTAGTTCATTGCATTAGTTGAATGATGTTTCCCACATCTCTGGAAGTTTTGTTCTTAGCCTTTTTGATTAGCATTGAAAATATGGAAATCACTCACTCACTCACTCATAAATTTTGTATGCAAACTGGAACTTTTTTTTAAGCAACAATACTGGAATAAATAATCATGGTCATCTGTTTATGTCACCTCCAACTTGTCTGCAAATGGTTCACCATATGCTGATGGTCAGGATCAAATATATCCTATGTTACAAAATTATACTAAGCTGGCAAGATCAGAAAGTATGAAAAAGTGCTAGCAAAGTTGATGGACCCACTTACACCTGTGGGTATTAGTGAGCTTAAGTTTGTTGTGTTTTTTCAAGGATATTATGTAAGATTAAAGATTGTTTTATACTTCCTTGGCATGCTGGATGGGACTGGAAAAAAAGAATGTCAGGTGTTATTAGATGCCCTAAAAAGGAATGGGATAAAATTCTGATCACAATCTTGAGATATGCAACCTGATCACCAATCAATATCCTTCCGCGGCTGCTGAATAGCCACAAATGTCTTAGAATTACACAAATTATGCCAGTCTAAAGTCTCATATGCTCATACCTGGTCCAAGCATACACAGACCTCCAATTCCAGTACAATAATATATCAGTTTTACCTCAGTTTTCCTACATAACTGCATGAAGCAGCTTTCTGGATATTCAGATTTTTTTCAGTAGGTTAACCTAGATAAATAGCTTTCTCTCTTTCAACAATGGCTGTTCCACTGTTAAATTCTTAGAATTCCATCTTATCTTATTTGAACCACAAATAGAAGCTTAGCTATCTAATATTGGTTGATTCTAAAAAAGTTGAGAAGAATGAGACCTAGTATTGATGAGAGACTACCCAAAAATTCCAAGGCTGTTAGCCAGAAGGCAGTGGCAAACTTATTTCCATCTATATAGTCCAACAGAAGTTGAGCTTGATTTGAGGACATCTTTGCATTTATTTTATTATTATTGGAAACTATTTCAAAAACCAGTACAATAGGCAAGAACATGAAGAACGAAAGGATGTGCAATTATGTTTATTATTATTCGGAGCAATTATGTTTCAGGTGCATAGATTTTGTTTTTCTTCTCTTTTCCATTTCCTGATTTGCAACAATGCAGCAATAACAGAAAATGAGCAGGATCAGAGGCCACGTATCCATGGCTGATAAATGGGTCATCATCCTCAAGAGAGCACAAGCACAAGCTCACTCCTTGCATAAATACTAACTGGTGTCGTCTATCTGCATCCCTGCCTCCCGGCTCACCAAGATGACAAGGTATCCAATCCCTCCCTTCTCTATTCAATTTGAAGTTGCTTGGTGCCCAGCAATCTGCAGCTTTGTGATGTCCACTCTCGCAATAACAAAAACAAAGAGCGGTAGAAAGAAGGTAATCAACTTTGGCAAGTAACATTTCAAGAAGGAAAACTGGAAAAAAATTGAACCTGTAAAAATCCAGATTTTCAGCAAAAATAAAACTTACAAGTGGTATATACAAGTTGGTTTTACCTACCACCTTTAGACTGGAGGGGGAGGAGGGGAAATCCATACTTGACCAATCAGTTGACTGGTTCATTGATAGTAGAATTGCATCAGATTTTTATTTTCAACCCCCTCCATTTTCATGCTGGAAAGATGTGCTGCTCCTAGAGCACATTTTCCATTCCAGTTCAGCATCTCCCTCCCACACTAGTCTCCATGCACAGCCAAGTGACTCCATCCAAGAGAGAAAACCCCAGAACACCTCTGGGTGGGGGACAAGCCGACACCGCAATATCCTCTTTGTAAAGTCTTGGCAAGGAGACCTTGATAATTTACCCTGTATAAATAGACATGAGTCAGTGTTGACACAGTCCCAAAAATCCTGGGGTCTGACACATTAGGTAGATGCTGAATGCCATTTCCACCCTGCATTAAAAAGGAGGGAGTTTAAACCCTGCCAAATGGCAAGGCAGGAAGGCGACTTAAAAGGGGTGGTAGCAGGGAACCACTCAAAGCCGACACAGGCAACTGTGAAAAGTCATTTTTCTTCTTTCTAGCAGCAAGTTGGCCTTCCCAAGGCTTTCAGATGCCTTCTTGTCACATTTAAATGTTATTAATTTTCAATTATCCTTCATCTTAATTCACCTTGAAACACGTGTAAAGTCTCTAGCCGACTTCTCCTGGCACCGTCAGTTGCAGGAAAAATAATGATTTTGGCTCTTTCCACTTCAGGGCAATAAAATGAAGTTTACACTCATTCGTTTAAAAGATTTTGAAGATTAAAAAAGCCATAAAAACCAACTTCCACCACGGAAAAGCCTGTTCTCTAATAATACTGAGAGGGTGGCACTTTTTTTCTTCACAGCCTTATAAGGAAGACTGAAAATAGCCTCACACAAGAACATTTCGCTCTAGTAAATATGCTTCTTCTTTCATCCCTTCCAAAGAAAACTGGATGAATAGGAAATATAAGCTAATAAAGCTCTATTCTGCAGAAAATTTACTGTGACTTGCACAATTTTACCAGAAGAATCTGGGCAAGAAAAAAGTATAATTTCAGTCCCATGTACAGGAAGGAAATCAAGCATTAGCTGTTGCATTGCCACTCAGATTGTAAACTCCTGGTTGGTTTTTTAGTTAATAAATATGGGCCATTTGTCTTTATCTAAATTGAGGTATCCTGTCTAGTCTACCTCGAGCAGTAGTGGTATTAATAAAGATTATAATAATCATTTATGCACTTATTCATCAGGTCAAATTCAAAAACAAGACAGCTTATGGGGAAAAAACAATGTATGAATAGGAATTAATGAAAAGTCAGCTTTTCTGTAAATTACGCAGCAACACAAATGTTTACAATATCAGTTAAGTGAAGATAGATGAAAAGAATCTCCCTTTGAGCTACTTACTCTTCTTCCTGCCTCATTGTTATGTATGTTCATCAAAATTCTCGCACTCTCATAAGATCCTTTCTGATAAATCCGCTCTCGCTCACGGGCATCCACAAACTCCTTGGCAAAACGGTAGCCATAATCAAGGTTATCTCCACAGCCCCCCCACAGCCAGTCCCGAGGTAGATCTTTTGGCCGGGCAGCCCTGCTGCAGCCACAGGAAGAGAGCTCTCCCTCTCGGCAGGCCCGGCTCATGGCATTCACCACGCCAGCAGCACTGACAGCGTAGGTAAAAGCAGTTTCCCGGCTGCCTATAAAAGAAGAAAGGAGAAAGAGAAGCTGCTCAACAAATCGGGGTGCATGTATTTATTTGTCAAAGATATATTACTTTTACAATAGAAGAACTTTCCCTAACAGATTAATGTACTTTTGAAAAGTAGGATATATCAAGTGAACGTTAAGTATAATATTTGACCAAACTTGTTGGTATTGGATGAAGTTCCTATTTTTTTTAAAGAAATATAGGAAAATCCGCTTGATTTGTTCCAGAATTCACTCTTTTGAGGTATCTGATAAGCTAACAAAAATGTATACTGGAAAAGAAGGTTCTGATCTAATGATAAGGTTCACAAACTGCTCAAGAAATGGCTGAGGTGTTTTCTAGAATTGTATTCTATACAAATTGTCCTGTGTGAAACATGTAAAAAGTTTAAGGGATGCTTTCAAGATAAATAAGAGATCTCTGCTACTAAAATGAGCTTCTTATTTGAATAGCCTGAAGGAAATTCATTAGTTAATAGGTTACTCAAATCCATAGAGATTTAATAAAATTGGCAAGTCCCATGCTTGATTCCTTCCAATTTTAGCCATATTGGCCAACTGTCTCTAGCTTTTTAAAATTATAACTAAGGGGACTGTCACAAAAGATAAAACACGGACTTAGGCAATGATTTGAATGTCAATCCTTTACAGTGCTGTGTCTAGGATTCTAAAATCCTCTCATTCCAGGTTTTTCCAAATAAAAGACTGATTATTTAGTTTAAAATATATAGATATATTTTCAAAAGCCAAAGGATTGTATTTAAAACAAAAGTTCTAAAATTATATTATCTCAAAGAAGTTTGCTGTCAGTTTTGCGTCTGTCAGGAATTTATTCCAAATTAATTTTTTGTAGTATGCTAAAATTTGTTTTATTTTAATATACCTATATGAATGAATGGAGAAGCCCCATGACTTTTACACTAGTATGGTTCAGATTAAGTTCATAAACACTTTACTTCCTTTTGCATACATATGGCGATTATATATATTTTAGTAGCATTTAGGTTTTATGTTTTTACCCAAAAGTGTATTTTAAGAGAAAATTTTCAACTGTGGCATGGGAAAAAAAAGGCAGAGATGGTATACTTTAAGAAAAATAACAGATGGAATAAATTTATTTGTGGTATGTTTAAGACAAATATCATCAACTTTGACAATATTAGAAGTCTCTCTGCCAGCAACAGAGTGTTGGTTTGTTTGGAAGTTCTCTATCCTGTGCTAAGCATAAACACAATACCTTTTACATTAGAAAAAGATGACATGTTAATCTTTGTCCATTTCAAACAAGAAAAACCCTTTCCTCCATATACGTAATTTTGAAAGTTTTCAGACCAAGTAAGAGCATTTGCTTACATGGATCAAAAGTTAGTTTAAAATGTAATCTTACTCAGAGTTTAGCTTTTTAAATACCACTGATTTAGTGGTTTCCATGATTTCCATGATTTAAGTGAATACCAAATACAGGACTTTTTTTAATCATATACTTTTATTCAAGTATATGGTATATGGTATTAAGATTTTGAAGAGCATTCTCAGCTCTCAACCCAAAGACCGCTTTTCAACTTTTGGAGATCCAGTCATAGACAAAATTTTCAGAAAATGTTTGGTTTGTTATCATCTAGTGTTTCATCTAGCCAGGACGAAACTACCCAAATATTACACAGCCAACTTTCCAGGATTGTTCAGAAAACAAAGAAATACTTGTGCCAGCAGTAATGTATGCTGACTCATATTTCATTGCATTTAATGCCAAAGCTTCTGCTATTTCACAAATAAAAATCATAACTGTAAGAGATATTCTACCTTGAGTCAGCTCTTAAAGCGATAACACCAATATACTTCATCAGTATCTGATTTGTTCATTTCAGCAATAAAGATATAAATCGAATCATTAGACTTTTACTCTTTACTTAAATTTAGATGAAGAAATTGTATCACCCTGCAATATTTTAATACACTTCCCAAGATCTTTCAAATATCCTTTCATGTCAAATCAGCTAAGAAATTTTCACAAAAATTCTGAGAAACATAAAGAAAGAGAGCCAATAGGCTCTATCTTTTGCAACAAGTACACTCATTGTAGCTGGATTTATAGTAAGGTAGAACAGTATTTAAGCAAGAAACAGGTGTCTCGGTAAAGACAAACAACAACCTTTCTTATAATTCACTTAAAATAGGCTGAACTATGAAATGACAATTTCTCACTGCTTTGGAGACATTTCTCACACTACTAAGTTCTCACTAAGGTTTTCATGATCTGAAAAGTTGGATTCACACATCCTGACTTGTAATTAACCTGAACAGGCTATTGCCATTTTAAATCAAATGAAATAAATGCAGATATATTATGAGCAGGAATCAAAGGCCTGAAACTAAAATGGGAAGTAGTTTCAGCACTGATGGTTGCAAAATTTGTGTAAAGAGGTTGTGTTAGCTCAGATATTATAAAACCAATCTTCAAGTGCTAGACACATATATCTATGCTAATATCTGAAATAATTTCAGGCTTTTAGCACACCATATCTATGGAATACATACCATAGTAGTCAAAGCAGAATACTAACAATTAACAATTTTATTCTAAGCCTCCCTCAACAGCAATTATAATGCAAAGCTGCAGGAGAATATTTAAGTCTTCAAAAGGCAAGTGTTTCCACTTACTTCATTAAAAAAGGCATGGAAAAGGTTTGAAATTTTGTAAAGGTTATTTTACATAAAATTAACTTTTAGAGTAAATGTGACTTAACAGCATCCCTTCATGCAAAGCAGAAGCCTACTCAATTCCTAAATGAAGTTATTTTTTAATCTAATTTTAAAGTCATTCCAATCCTTTCCTATCCTGTTTCAAAAAGAGGAATGTGAAATTAGATTTAGATCTCATTATTCTGAAATGATATTATACACAAGCTGTGAGTTAAATGGGGGGGAAGGGCTAGACCGGAGGTACAGGCTTAGATATTCAGATGTCATTACTGCAAGCAGATAAGGGGAGAAAACCGCAATCTACCAGTCAACCAACAGCAACCTATTATGATGCTGTGAACTGAGCCCATCAAACTCAATGGGGATATCAAGAGATAAGACTTCTGCAAAGCATAAAATGGAATTCTGCTGGTAAGTTCATCAGCAAAATATATATCAAAATGAAATTCACAAAAGATATACTCCTACTAAAGAGAACTTTTATGAAGATAGCAATTGCTTAAGTATATGTATCATCTATGTATCTATGGGTGCATATACACTTGGCCTTATTCAAAGCATTCTGTCTGCAAACACCAACATAATTCACATCATAGCTTAAATTTATTTAATGAAAATTAGCTTGTTTTCAGAAAACTATAATCCTGAACTTGCTTTTTCTGAGTTCCTTTAAATGTAATGAGATTTCAATATTGGTATATATACAAGCTTGCACTGAGAAATTATGTATTAAATTAAGAATAGACTTGATATAATGATACAAAAAATTAAGGTGATGAATCTAAAGACAAATCTCAAATGTTCATAGTTCTGATTTGAAAATGATCCTTGGCCAGCCAAATGCCACTATCTGCTTATAATCTCCTGACCTAAAAACAGGTTTATTTTTGGGATAGGATGAAAACTTTAGCATTAGTCTTCTTTTCTACATAACCGTCAGTCTCATAATGGCTGCTTGCTTGCCAGAAGGATTATGAGTTTTTTCCCAAAGGCATTTTAATGTTTCCATTCTTGATCATTTTCAGTGGCACATAAAGAACCTGGCAACGTTTTCTAGCACATAACATACAGAAATACTCCATGTAGATTCTAAAGCACTTCCTACCTATCTGCATGACTCTGCCAAAGACAGAGTTATTATCCACAGTACTACAATTCCATCTTCTGTGGCGGAACTGATACTGGCATTCTTTGATCCCTGTCTTTGCGCCCTCTCCAATGTATTGCATGTGATCCTGGTACAAATGGCAGAGTTTCTTTTGTCCTTGAGACAGCCCTGCCAATTGGCTACAGAGAGGTTGGGCTCCAATTATATACACCTCTGGCATCTGGACAGGGTTCATAGGATTCATGTGGTTCATACCTAGAGACCTGTAAAAGGAGAAGAGTTATATTAATAAGAGACAGCTCAAATACAGTAACTGAATGCACATGCAGACCCCAGTCTTATAGCAGATTTACTTGGAAGTATGGTTCAGTGATATTCTAGGCATAGTGGCTAAAGTGGGTAGAAAGACGTTGAATATGTGAAATACTAAAGTAAAACCACATGCATGAAGTTAGGAAGACATTTATCTAAATATATATGCCCCCTTAGCTTTAAATTATTGTGCTTTTCCTACATTTTTGAGAACCTATTAAACATACACACACAAACCCACACAGACATACTCTGAAGGCATTTAAACCCTAACCTACTGTATCATATACTTTTTTAAAAATCCTGTAATATCAGTGTATTACTACCTAAACATATTGAATATCAATAAAATTAACAAGTTAAATAACACAAAATATATAATTTGTATGTAAACTAGAACTATGTGAACATATATCTGAACTACACAATTTCTAGAGAGGTCATGAAATAAATGACTTGACTTAACATCCAGAACTTCAACCAAATATTTTTCTAAATCAACTGTATGTTTTAACGATGTCTGTTAATCAGACAGAATTGTTTCCAGAAATTAAATTCCATTAAGATCAACAGGGCTTACCCTTATATGTCTACAGAATCTATAGCATTATATTCTTTCAGAGAGAAAAATAACATAAAGTTACTAAACCCATTATTTTAAAGAACTCCCATGATTCACTTTTGTGTATGTGTGCTTAAGTTGCAAACTGAATACTCTCATTTCAACTTAACATTTTATTTAGTTTCTACTATACAGTTGGTTCCATGGAGAATTCAAATTATTACATATATGTGGCAGAGTTCACTGAAGGAACAGAATGAGAAAAAAATTGTTAGGGATTCATAAATCAAGTAATTACATTTTACAGGAACTATCTGGGCCTTCCTTCTTCATATTATCTGGAAACTGTAGACAGATATACCTATATATGGTGTGTGTGTGGATGATTAAAAAGTGATAAAAAATAGAATTAAAAAGCTTACCACCAAGAGCTGCCTTCTATCATGATTTGGAGAAGCGAAGAGAAGATGGTCAGACCCAACAAAAGGTACTTGGAAGTCATTGCCCCTGTCCACAAAGCTCCACTTTGCATTATTGCTCCCATGGACTTCTGTAGGGGAGGGAAGAGGAAAGAGACTGATTTGACTATTATTGCCTGGCTCAGACCATTTCAAAAGTGAACAAAGTCCAGCTGGGAGGGGGGGTTTCTCTACAAAGCAGCAGCAGCAGCCCTTCTCCCCAAGGAGGTCTTACAGGGCAATGGCCAAGCCACTGCTTGCTGCTGCTGCTCCAAGTGCATTCATCCGCCCAAGTGCCCCACTGTTGGATCTCAGTGTTTGACTAACTCTTAAAGCAGCCCAGATACTGAAGGAAAGCTGAGCGGTACCCAGCCCACGGTCCTCCCTCTCTTCTTCCTCCTCCTCCTCCCAGACTCCAGTAGACTAGACCTTGGCTTTGGGGCACAACCCAGCCCTGTTGCAGCGAGCTGGGTGCGGCTGGGTTCCACAGCCAGCCATCCTGTCAGGAAAAGCAGGTGGGCTGAGACAGGAAAGAGATTAAACAGTCAACACATACACACAGGTACCCCACACCAGCACTACACAATCCTTCAAAGAACCCCAGAAAGAGAAGGGGGACACACACAAAGCAAATGGTGTCACAGAGTAAGCAAAGGCCTATCATTTTGAAGAAGAATCCTCAAGTGAATTCTGGAGCGATGGAACAGGAGTTGGGCTCAAGGGTTGTGACACGTCTTCTCAATGGAAGGAGAGGAGCTCTCCCCATTTCTGCACCACTGGCGGAACGGGAGACAATAATAAGCCTCCGACGGCGTAACCGAAAGCAATTAGCGTGTTTCCCCACGTAGAGAAACGTCCTGAATGCTTCCAATCCAGATTTTCACGATTCATTCGCGGCCACAAGTGACTCTCTCGTTTTCCTGGCGCACTTTAAACCATTTATATCGTAGCAATTATATGCGAGGCCGGGCAGCTTCAGAGGTGCTCCTCCAATGAAGCAGAAAGCTCCCGGAACCACCACGGCCTGATTCGCCAGCGGAGGGCGGGTATGCCTTTTTCACGCGCAACCCCGGGCTTTCCCGCGCGCAAACGCCGCGAATTCGTCGGAGGGCGCCGAGCGAGCAACTTTCGCTCGCTCGCCGCCTAGGCGTGACTGGGTTGGGAAGGCTCCCTCCGCGAATAGACTAGTAGTTTAGGAGGGGGTCCAAAAGGTTTCAGGCGTATTAGTTTGAAGATGGAAAAAGATAGCCCTTCGACGGGCATTTCCATTTGCAAGTTTTAAAAAGAGGGAGGCAGCACAATCCAGGGTTGCTTCTCTGCACTCCCGGGCCAACGGACATTGATGTTTCCCAACCTGGTCGGAACACAATTCCATTCACCAATCTTAACCGCGTCTACTCGGAAGCCCATTCTGCAGATTTGACTTGCAAAAAAAACTATTGGGGAAGTTTGATTTATTCCCCTGGGAAGGAATCCTCTCCCCCCCCCCCCCCCCCCCGCGTATTGCTCGGCGGGCTGTTCCACGCAGGGACTCTCCTCGGCCTCGTGCTGGGCGAAAAGGAAAATGGCTTTTCAGACGAGTGGGCCAGAACGGCTTCTTCAAGCTTCAAGAAGCGGGGAAATGGAGCTGGCCCGCGAGTCACATTTTAACACGCTTGAACTCTCGCCGACGGGAGACTTGGCACCGGGAATCCTCCCGGAGGAGTTAATCTGGCCTATTCCGAGCCCCTTCCAGTTTGCCCTCGCGCCGCTTTGTTTTGGTTCAATCCCACGGAAAACAAGGCGCGTCCCGCTAAGCGGTGTCCCCAAACGCACCGTGACAGAAGGCTGGAAGAATTTGTGGGAACCAGCCGGAGAGGCTAATGGACGGACGCCTGATTAAATTTCTCCATCAGACTGAAGCTCCAGCAAAAGAGGAGAAAAGGGGTCGGGAGACCGCGAAAGCTACTGCAGCCACCCCTCGTCGAAGGCGAACAGCGTGCGGACACACCCGAAGAGGGACAGGAAGGAAGCAAGGCTCCTATAGCCAGTGCTCATCGGGGCGATTCAATCGCTTCTCCTACCTCCGCCCTAAACTTCCCGCGTGGCCTTGGGCCCGTTCCCTCCGTCTCGTGTGACCTTTCGCTGTGGTGCATCCATGCAGCTCGCAAGTCGGGATTTCAGGCCTCAGTTTCGGCTTGCCGCTCGAGAGCTGCGGGGCTTTGCAAGGTGCAATTTGATGATGCTAATCCAAGAGCAAACCACTGGCGATAAAGTTGAATCTGAGGGTCACAGCGGTCAGGATCTAAGGCAGGACATTTTCCGAAGCTTATTACTAAAACGGGGCGCGGGGAGGGTCAAAGAAGGGCTTTTGGGGAAAGGGGGTAAAATGTCAATGGAGAAAATCCCATACCACGGACGGTCCGGTGGAGCTGCTTTTTCTGATGCAAACTTTCGGTTGTGCTATTTTGCTGAGACGGGGGGGGGGGGGGGGACCTTATTACGACACGTTGCGTCCTTCACTGAATGCTCGGGATATAATTCATGCAAACTCCGCTAGCAGAATCCAAAGCTTTACTGCATTTTATATACAAAACCCCTTTTTTGCTGAAAAATAAGTATAAGGGACGAAGGAGTTCCACAGGTTGAAGAGACCAGTCGCCTGGCTAAAACTACGCCGGTTTGCTCTAAGGAGGCATTCTCCTCCTTCCCCGATAGAGGGCGATCGCAACCGCGAAACGTTAGGTCCAGAGGAAAGACGGCTGATCTGGAGTTGTCTCCTTCCTCTCGGCTTTTGGGGACGTTCGTTACTTTTGAGTTTATTCAAGGCGTCCTAGCGCAGAGCAGGAAGGACCTCAGAGCAGAAGGGACTCTCCCCACATCCCTGACCGGGCACCCAAGAAAAATGCTGCGTGGTCAAGCAGATCCCTCCACTCATTTCGGGATGGAACCGTTTTCTTTTATTTGCAGAAGGGACCGACTTCTTGCAGCCGGTCGTCTTTGGGGCAATGACGAAGCTGAACCTTTTTATACATTTTCTCCGCTCTGCAAAGAAACGCGCCAGCTTCCGAGTTTTTCTTGCGAACTTGTTTTGTTTTTTTAATGCAAGGGGTCTGGAAAGTCTGTTAGTGCATCTAGTTTTATGGCCGCTGTTTTAAGGCTCAGTCCCACTGGGGGTAAAGCTTACAGACTGCAATCCTTGGTGGGTTGCAAAATGCAGCGAGAATTGCTGCGAGGGGCCGGCTCGGATTTTGGGAGCCGATACTGGACAAACCCCCCCCCCCCAATTGTCCCGCAGTTTTGGTGGGGATATATATATATTTTTAAAAGAGCGAAGCGACCCAAAGTTTGATTACAGTAGCTTTCAGGTTTTCAACAAAGGGAGCGAGCCAAGCTCTACAAAGCAGGCGGGTGGGCTAAAGCGACTGTTTCGGTTCACCCCACGGCTAACCGAAATGCAAGAAAATCGCCGGACTTTCTCTCGGTTTATGCAATTTGCCTACCCCACCCGCCAGGAGAAAAAGCTGAACTTTTCCTGGCTGAAGCTGAACTTTCACTGACCCCACGACTGTAACTAATTTAGCATACAATTGACAATTAAAAACAAACACACACTACTTTTTGAACACGGAACATTTGGAGCATCAAAGGGCCTGGGGGAGCGGGTGGAGACAAACCCCTTCCATCCTCCCTCGCGAGTAAAAGCGGGACCCTTTACAGATGCAAAGTACATTTACCCACTGGCCACCAGCCAAAACTCCTTAAAGGTACAGGCCTTTCCAAGGCTGCCATGGACCCCCGTTTCTTCAATCCCCACGGGTTATAAAGTGTGACAGGAGTTGTCCTTTTAAAATCCAGTGGACAGGGGAGGAAAAGCTTGTGGATTTAGGGAGGAATTAAAACAGCTTTCCGAGGAAATCGATCACTCAACTCCAAAAGCAAAGGAGGCCGAAGCAGAAATCCTTTGGAACAACAGGTTTCTGAGAAAACTAAAAGTTTTGATTGAGGCGCGCGCGCGTCCTAATGCATAATGCATTTGATATAATGAGAGCAATAGAGAAAAATACGCTTTACCCTTTTCTCATCAGCTCCACCGTAAACCTAATATTTTGGGGGAAAGGGAATCAAGTAGCTCTGGTTAAGCTTTTCTTTCCCAAGAAGGGGGGGGGGGAGTTTTTGTTATCGTCTCAGATTTTCCTGACTCAAAACCGGGATGGTTGGGAAGAAACCCCAACCATCGCCCCCCTCCCCCTCCCCCTCCCCGTGTCTCGACCAAGCGGGCTCCCACCACAACCCTCCCTCTCATTTTCAAGGGCTACTCACCTCCATTGTGGGGAGGAGGGGGAGGGAGGAAGAGACGACGACCGAGGGGACCAGAAGAGAACCAGGAAACTCTCTAGCTTAGCAGCCAAGTAATCCAATCGAGGAAGCCCAAAACCCAACTTCTCGCAATCTTCTCCGGCGACAAATGACAGGCTTGTTGTGGTCGGAGGGGGGAGGAGGGGAGACCCGCTCCAGCGCTGGAGCGAAGAAGCCTCCTTCGCAAGGTCCATCCGCGATCGAACCGGGACAATCGCAGCGTCTTCAGCTTCAGATCAGCCCAGCCAGGTAGCGCTGCCACGGCGGCGGCGCCGCCGCCTCCCGCGCGAGGCTCGACGCCTCCCAAACACGCCTTGCAGACTTCCTTCCCCTGCCGTCTACCTACCCGCTGCCACGGGTGCCCGGCACCGGCAAGCTTTGCCCCAGCGGAGCCCCTCCATTGCGAGAGAGCGAGCGAGCGAGAGACGGGCAAGGAGGGAACAACTCCTCAGGCATCAAAGCGCAGGGCGGCGGCGGAGGCTAGGGCAGCTGCTCCAATCCATGTCCCGCGGTGGCGCAAAAGAAAAAGAAAAAAAGTGCCGTTTTCGCTCGCCCTTCCCCTCACAGTCCCGGCTTCATTCTGTGCCGCGCGGACACAAGGCAGCAGCTCCTTCTCTCTTTTTATTTCTCTCCGCACTAGTTGCTGCGCGGCCGACGCGGGGGCGCTTCTGCTCCCCTCGCCTGGCGCGAAGTGCGAGAAAAGTTGTAGAGGCGACGGTGTCTGCAGGGAAAGAACCGGGAGGGGGGGTTGGGGGAGGAGGAGGAGGAGGAGGCGAAGGAAGAGCTCGCGGAGACGCGCGTGCGCCGTGTGTTCAACCTATTGCAACCCAGAGCGAGCTTTTAAGCTGCACCTCAGGCGGCAGCCTCTGGACTCAGCGTCCGAGCTGCTGGCTGGCTGGGTGGGATAGCGCGGCAGCGCCAGTGCCAGCCAGCCAGCGGAGAGGGCGGCATTCTTGGAATTTACACCCGCGTGAAAGGACGACGTTAATCTGGAATTGCTCATCGCCCCGACATCTGTTCATTGTTTTCCACGCCCGTAGAGGGGGGGGGGGTGTAGGGGGTGGAGTCGGGTTTGTACTTAGTTAGACTAAGCTTGGGAAGACTCGAGTTCGAATCTTTCGCTCGGCCTTGATGTTCACTTTAGTGCTCTCGGCCAAGTCTGTCTTATACAAACTATTGTTGGGAGAGGAAAGTGCCTTGACCTTCTTAAAAGAAAATGATAGGGATGAAACTACACACACACACACACCCGCTGGCCAATCTTCAGGTGCTGCACTTTTACTTTCTGTCGTCCTGTCTTGAATAGAGATGACCACGGTTCGCTTACTTTCAGCACAAATTCATTTTAGAGCCGGAAATCACTCAATTCAATTTTTAATTCCTCCTTTTAAAATAATAATAATAATTTCCCGACAACATCGCTTGATTTAGAGCCCGTTTTACTACGTAAATTGGCAGTAGCTGTCACTTTTGTTGTGTTGTGCAAGTTTTTCAGAGGGAGCCTTCGTTTTTTAAATTCCAGCTTGCAACGTGGCTATCGGGTTTTGATTTTGGTGAAAAGCAGAAAGATGTCTTTCTCTAAAACGGAGATTTGCACGAGATACCAATCTTAGGTCAGGGTAGACCAGCTGTGCAGACTAGTCTATTCCTGTGCATGTTTACTCAGGCTGGCAATGGCTCAATAGGCTTTATTCCCAAATAAAGGAGTGTGCATATGATTTCAACCCTACAGGCAAAATTGGAGTGAGTGTATGGGCTCAGCTCCATGGTTTCATTAATGCCAAAACTCAGCGCTGCAAAGCACGGAATTAATAAAACAACTCTCTGCGCATGACCAGAGTGGCTTTATCTCAATATATAACGATGCCTGTGATCAGCACAGAGGCATGACGTTTGCAGTTTAACTTTAGAGCTTAATTCTGTTCTGCGCACGATCAAACTATCTCCGATCTAATAATACTGTCGTTGGGATACTGAGCTGACGAACGGCTCCAAACAGCCAGTCTGCAAACATTTAAACGTGTGCAAATGAACACTCGCTCCCTCTCATGAGCGGGCAAAAGAAGTGACAAGCTACGCCGTATTCCTACAATTCCTACAAGGCGGACTATTTCTGGACAACTCGCAAAGAAAACGCAACCCAAAGGAATGCAAACTTTTCAATAACTCATTCCCCGTATTTAGTCCCCCTTCCTGGGGAACCAGTCAGCGAGATTCCATTAGGTAGTCCGCCCCATTAATAGCCCATCAATGTGTCCAAGTTTTAAAACGGCTGCTGAATAATATGATTGCTTTATAATTACTGTCAGACATAAAAAGGTTATTCAAGGCACCTACCCAGATGACGCCTGCCCCATTCTGCCAGAAATGATACTACTATGTTGCATAAACAGAAGAAAAACTTTGTGGATAGTTTAGGAAGTCTCTCGGGAAACCTGTCAATTTCTCCCGATTTCAGAACGATGGTAATAGACACCTAACTTCCTAATCAGTCTTTAACTCTATGTAGAGCGCTCGGCTCCTAGCCTCCGAGATACAAGAAAGTCCAAACCTCCGTAATTTATTTTGTTTATGAGTTCCTAACTTCTCAGTGAATTGGGATTCCCGGAATCAGACGAAAAATAATGGAAATTATACCATAATCCCAAAACATCTGGAAAAACACTAGATTGGAAAGGCATCATAATACAAACAACGTTCGGAGAATGGCCAATAGCAAAGTTGGAAACTTGTAGCATTGCAGACATAGCTGGCCGACGACGAGAAACGTTGGGAATGATGGTTCAGCTACATCGGATTGTTCCCCCTACCCATCCTATGGGTTCATATCCATAATATAGTACTTTCTCATTGACGGGGGGGGGGGGTTGGACGTTATCACGAGCTACGGGGAAGTAGCTGGGTTTTTTAAAAAAATAATAATTTTAAATTAAATAATTAAAATGTCTTTTTAGCCGCTCATTCAAGAAAGACGTTTAAGGGAGGAAGAGAAAGGAAGCAGGAAAGAAATATTAGAACTGGATTCATTTATCAAATGAGGATATGGGGGAAACCGCCTATTCAAAGCACTACTTAGATACCTATTCATACTGCTTGCATAGGGGGGGGGGGGACCTTTCGTATGGCGCGAATCCATCAAGGTTAGTTTAGCGGGCTGCGCTCCTAAACACACTTGCGAAGAAGTCAAGTTACAAGTCCCAGCCTTGAACTCCCTGGGCCTGCGGAGCCAAAGTGCCGGAGAGCTATCCCTCCCCTCCCCACCACCACCACCACCACCACCTCCACCCGCCTGGGCTGGAGATCCTTTTTCCCCCTCTGGCAGTATTATTTCAACTCAAACTTACTTCGATCTCAACGCGCAGTCCCCTCCCCCATCTCTTACTCGATCTTCCTTCTCCTTCGGGTCCAGCGAAAAGGAGCGAGTGAGCCTGCGAAGGTCGCTCTTTGGCAGAGGCGGCAGATTCAGGACCCGGGCAGTTGTGCGGGAGGGGGGGGAGGGGCGCGAGGAAGGAGATTTTCCTCCCCTTCGGGCAGGGATGCCTGCCGGCTGGCAGGGGCTGTTCGCCTGCTCAGGCTCAGCGGGCTTCCGTTGTCAATTAGGCAGAAGGATCTGGACGCAGGATCCTTTTGTCCTCCTCGACCTTCAATAAGGCTCCCCCCAAAGTCATTGCCAGCTCTTTCTCCCACATGGTGCCAGCAGCTCAGAGGGAGAAGGACCAACGGGCTTTGAGAGAACAATCTGCTTTGAGTCACGGGGAATCCAGCCCATCTGGATCCTGCTCTTCAACTCTGCCAATACGGGAATTATAGAGGACTGTCTCCTTCCCCAGCCAGATGCTCTTCAAACGGTCGGATCCCAACTCCCATCCTCCCCAAACTATGGCCATGCTGTTCAAGAGTGGGGGTTATTGTCCTCTAAAAAGTCTGGTTTACTGCAGGTGGGGAAAAGTAGGGCTCTCTAGATCCAGTGGTCCCTTTGCAGGAAATAATGTGACCTACTCCCAAGTAAGTGTGAATGGCAGCCATTTAGTTTGAGTTTGCAAACTCAACAGTGATGTGTTCACCAATGGACAGCCATAATTCTAACATTATCTACTAAGGAAGCAATCCCTTTAGGGCCTTTTTCCCACTGCAGAGTTAGTACTATTCACCATGGAAGGGGTGGGTGGGGATGCACTGTCTTTATTTCCACTTCCTGACCCGCCTTGGACCTTTTGGTCTGACCTGCTAAGAAAAGAAAAGAAAAACAGGTGATGAATTCCCCATCTTTGCTGCCCTTCATATCATCAACCAGTGGGGCAAACATTTGCCAATCATGAAGTTGTGGCAAAAATAAAGTGGGCCAGGCTGCAGGAGTCTCTAAGGTCCAATCTATCCTTCTACTGCTTAGGAGGTTGAGACACAAGCAATACTCTTGCTAAGGATTTTCCCCTCCTATTTTCCTTTCTCTGCATAGGTCAAATAAATGCTTACTTTCAGGCTTCTTTGTAAGGATTGAGGGGTATCCTATACATTTTGCCATTTTGCTCTATTATCCTTGCTGAACTAAAAAAAGTTCCCAGTGATAAAGCACTTACAATTCCAATGGTTGAGTAGTCTTATATTTCAAATTTTTGATAGCTATTTTGACTCTTTAAGAGACAACAGAGTATTACTATTATCTTCGGTTCCATAGTCAGACAGATACTTAGACTGGGTTTGGCATTTTATTCCCCTATTTGAGTTCTTTCCAAAGACTTGGGATAAGCAGATTATGTTGTTTGATGGTGTTAAAGGTATCCTTTAACACCATCAAGGCTTGTAAGCCTTTTTCTGAATAAAACTGCCTTTTGCAATTGACTTGAGATGATTTTCGTCAATGCCAATAGTGTGTAAGCCAGTGTTCCAGATGTTTTTGACTTGCACCTAAGGGACTGCACCTATCACTATTGGTACTATTGTTATTATTATAACTTCAAATAAAAGTAGCCGAGAGACTATATGTATCAGACTGCATCTGAGTAAAATTTGAAACATCACTTTGATTTTGCTTCTGACTTTATCTCCCATATAGTTATGGGACAAAACATCACCTATCTTATATACTTTGTGATGAGGCTGTGGCTGAGATAACATTGTCATGGGGACATGACAGGAAAAAAAGATGGTGGGGAAGAAAAGATTTTGGATATAAACCAAAGAAAATGTTGAGTGGATTATTGTCTTCTCATCCATTAATTCATTTAGATAAGATGAATCTTACTCCACCAGCAAGAAAAGTCACTGTATTTTTTAAAAACATTTTGTTTTAAGCCAAAATGCAAGTCCTTTAATGTTAACAACTATGCTTGTAAAGCAAAGTTACTGTTTTATAAACGTACATTCCTGTGTGACATTAACTTCAGTGAAAACAATTAAAGCCTGTTGGCACAGAGACACAGAAAAGTGCTTTGGTCTAGGCTGAAGCAGATTAGCATCCATTTCATCAGGTTCAAGTGAATGGACCTATAAATACATTAAATATGTTTAAGATCATTGAGCCATTTATTAAGATCAACTATTGGTCTCCCTGATGTTGATATAATTGCTTACAAATTAAAAATGCTGAAGCCTACCTAAAATGCACTCCAAGCAATTTGAACTATTCTGATGAAGGAGACTCTGTAGCTGACCATATTCTTGATGTGGATATCTTCAGAGACTGTGATCCAGAGACTTTAGCTCAGAAGTAATCTGCATGGTTCGATAGATAGATAGATAGATAGATAGATAGATAGATAGATAGATAGATAGATAGATAGATAGATAGATAGATAGATAGATAGATAGATAGATAGATAGATAGATAGATAACACCCTGGACTGCCCAGACCAAACTTAATTTCTAATGCTGGATTTTTCCCCTTACCAGAGGGAACCCCCTTGTGGAGTACTGTGAAGCCGTTACCATGGCAACTCCACTGACCTGTACAGTAGAATTCATTTTACGGCAGTATAGTAGAAGCCATTTGAAAGCACAACAGACTGTATCTTAACAGAGCACACCCTCAGAAGGGTTTTAGGGGTGTCTTACCCCCACAGTATTTGTTTTCAGTGAGTAAGTCATCTGTGTACCAAGTTTGGTTGAAATTGCTTGAGGCATTCCAGATTTATGCACACACACAGCCACACACAAAAAAAGTGATTTCACACCAGTCCTCGCACTTATGACCACTGCAGCATTCCCTGCAGATTATATGCTTAATCAAAATTTGGGCGCTTGACAACAGACAGTTGCAGTATCCTGGGGTAATGCGATCACCATTTGTGTCTTTCCAGGGGATGTTTGACAGGCAAAGTGAATGGGGGAAGCCGGATTTGTTTAACCACCAGGGCAAAAAAGCCATAAAATTGTGTTTGATTCACTTAACAACCAAATTGCTTGGCAACAGGAGTTCCAATCCTAATTATGATCATAAGCCAAGGACTACCTGTACCATACATCCCATTGTATTTATTTACAACATCTACATAATGAATATAAAACCTTTATGTATTAATCTTAAGTACAAGCAACAAAACGCACTTGTATCATTTCTCTGCTTATTCCGGCTTCCACTTCCTCCTATTCCCTTTGTCGTTTTTTTTTTTCTGCCTTGATTTTTGTTGTCTGCGAGCTCTTTGTGTGCAGGAGGCAGAGGCCTGTTATCTTATAGTTGGTGCTGTTCCCAGCATATTTACATGGAAATATCCATAGACCTCTTTGCTGTCAGGCAGCTGGTTGCATTTCCCACAGCTTTTGCTCTCTGTGCCCTTTTGCCATGAACTGCAGTTTGAAATCCAGGAAGAGCAGTCGAGCCACTGCGCTGGCACAAGGCAGGTTTAGAGGGCAAATTCAAACAGCAGAGATCCCACGGCCCACCAGTTTTCCCACCTCTCTTCTTTAGTTTTTCCAAACAGGTGTGGCTGTCTGAGAATCTAGAAAGGTGTATTGGGGTGGGTGGCCCTGACTTTGAATAGGCACTAGTACCTTTCTACTTTGTGAGCTGCTTGAAATGTGATCGCAAAGATTAGCTTTTGCAGTTCTACAATGGGCCTCTCTCTTTTGTGTCATGTTCAAAGGGAATGTGCAGAACTACAATAAACATCTCCACAAACCCAGGGATTGGCTGAGTCTCTAGCCTGATTCCTACAAAGAGCAGATGTGGTTGGGAAGAGAAATATTTGCAAATTATGCCATTTTGGGATATAGGGCTAAAGTATTAGAAAGATCATGTTCATTTTCCTCAAGGCTACAAGGAACTCTGCAAATTTTACAAAATCCCAATTTCCTCCAGAAGTCTACTCGCCCCCCACCCCTACCCCCATTTATGGTTTTTCCAGGTTCTGGACATTTTCTGACCTAGGTGGGATTCACAAAACCAGTATCTTTGTTTGGGCAGGTTGGTCCAGATGTGCTATAGGCCTCTGGAAAATAAGTTGTTCATTTGTTTTACAACAGCAATAACACTCCCCCCCCCTCCCAAAATAGGAGGGGAAAATGAAGAGAGGCAACTGGGGATAAACATTTGTGAGAAAAATCAACAAACCAAACTCATTTAATTTTAGTATTGAAGTCCTGAACTGAGAAAGGATTCCAGAAGGCACCCTGCCCCTTAATTTCATATACAGGTCATTCTTGCACATTTATTATTCCATTTAAAAAGTTATAATATACAGTTTGGGTTGCTTTGTTTGCCATCCCATTCGCCTCTTTTAACACCACCTTATTTTCCCTTTCTTTTCTCCCTCCCTCCCTCCCTTCTCTACTTCCTTCCTTCTTTCCTCCTCTCCTCTCCCATCCTTCTTCCCTTCCCTCTCCCCTACTCCTCTATGTGAATGTATACCTAAAATTGTATGCAACAGAATAAAAAAAAACTTTTCATATTTTTTAAATATATATACAGGTCCTTCACACCCAGCCTTTGTTAATAGATTTTGGATTCTAGTAAAATAGCCAAAAAAATAAAAAATAAAAAAGTTGGCAAGCCTGGAGTGCGCACTTTCCCTAATCCTGGTTTGTTCAGTCCTCCTAGCTCAAACTAAGCCGCCTTCTGCCAAGGAGGGGAATCCACCTCCACCCAAGGAAATTCCTCACCTGCAGTCTGAAGGGGGTCTTGGAATGTTGGTCCTGACAATAAAGAGAAAGGCAACCTCCTGGAATCACCCAGAGAAAAATGGGAATTGGAGGAGAGAGGAGGTAAGACAGAAAAAGACCCCGGCTGCAGCCACCCTCGATATGTGTTTAAATCCCCTGCCCCCCCCCCCTTCCTCGTACGACTCCTAAGTACTGCGCGAGCGCCCTTCCTGTTTGCACTCGCCTCTTTAAGTGCAGGATCAAACGGCGCCCGCCCAATGGGTCAAACCGCACAGCTCGTACATTCCTGGCTGGATGAGGCTCCAGGGACAATAAAATCTTCCCGATTGCCCTTCCCCGCCTTAACTCTTATCTCAGCCCCGGAGCGGCTTCTTATCGGGACATTTTATGTATTTAGCAATCCTCCCCCGCGTGTGTGTGTGTGTGTTTGTGTGTGTGTGTGTGTTGAAAACGGGGGAGGATCTTCTCAATCCCACAACAAAGAGCCCGCAAAGCCGATCAATTTGCATCCAAGAAAAGAGCCAGTGTTCCTTCCCTTCTCTCCCCCGCCTTCCCAGCTCTTCGGAGGACAAGAGTGACGGTCAACAGGCAAAGGCGAAAGTTGGAGAGCGAATCAATCAAAGGGAAGGTGCGAGTCCTCCTTCTGGGGGAAACAATTCCAACGGCATCCCGGATGGTGTTGGTGGTGTTGGTGGGGAAGCGGGTGAGGTGCGGGACAAACTCCGATCCCACATGCTTGTGCCTTCCGTTCGCCAAACCGGTGGAGCTGTGCCACTGATTGTTCAGGTGAAGGCAAGCAGAAACTGAAGCCACCATCCAGCCAAAGTTGGGCATTTCAAGGTGAGCTCCAGACATTGCGGCACCAGAAGTATAAAACCCAAATGGTTCTTTTAAAATCATGTTCATGAAGTCGTTGGCCATTTGCAAGCCTTTGAGGGCATTTGGAATTGGGGTCTTGATTTCATTGGCCCTCTGAGGGGTGGCTTCAGCAATCTAGTTCTGACACACTGACTTTGGATGACTCGGCCAACCAATGTTGTTATGGATCAGCCACTGGGAGAACTTGCTGCCTTCACCAGAGAATAAAATAAGAGAGTTGGAAGGGACCTTGGAGGTTTTGTAGTCCAACCCCCTCTCACGCTTCTCTGCGGAGGGGTGAGCGGCCTGTCAGACCTGGAAGTCATCTTTTACATTAGGCCTTCAGGCCTGCCACATTTTCTCCTGTGGGAAAATGGGAGGCGGGATTATATGGAGAATGGGTGAGATATAGTCAAAGTAACATTCCTTTCTCGGAGAGTCAAGGACATCTTGCTCTGCAGCTGCATTGGTTTGACTGGGAGGCATCTCCAGTTTTGGATGGTGCCTGATTGGACCATGTGATGGACATGTGGGTGCTGGGCAGGGCCTTGAACTTTCATTTGGGTGGGGAAAACCTGGAAACTTTCAGATTCGGGTTTTCCCAGATTATGACATCTCTAATAAAATGGAACTTTGAGGAAACTCAAGCCTCGGAGTCTTCTTTCTTTAGGGGTGTTACTTGGAACCCTGACACAGGAGACCAGTCTATACTACTGCAGACAGGTGGTTGTCCAATCTCTTCTTAAAAGCCTCCAGGGAGGAAGAACCCACAACTTCTGAAAGCAAGCCCTTCCCCTGGTTAATTGTTCTTACTGTTAGAAAATTTGTCCTTAGTTCTAGGCTGCTTCTCTCCTTGATTAGTTTCCATCTATAGTTTCTTGTCCTGCCTTCTGGTGCTTTGGAAAATAGGTTTTACCCCCTCTTCTTTGTGGCAGCACCCTCAAAGGACTGAAAAAAAGCCCTTAGAAGTCCCTCAAACTTTGGATTGGTTTCCAATACAAGGCACAAAGCAAATCTTGAGAACCAGTTGATGGCTACATATGGCCAACTGATCTGTAGGTGATAAAGTGATCACTCCTAATCTCAGGATGTATGAGCTTGCCAAATGGAATTGGAACCCAATTCAATACAACAGCTACGTAAATATATGCATTTCTCACAAACACAAATGAATCTGGCCTTAAATGTTGCCACCAAGGACCTGCTGGGTTCAAGAATCAAATTGTCCATTGCTCTGTCATGATATGTTCTAACTTCATGCCTGAATTTCAGTTGTGTTTGGAGCGCATCTAGGGTGTGTGCAATTATAATTTTAAATGCTTCCCAGAGGGCTTTCATTTCTCATATATATGTATTATATCCGTGATGGCAAACCTATGGCACGGGTGCCACAGGTGGCATGCGGAACCATTTCTTAGGGCACGCAAAGCGTTGCCCTGTCAGCTCCAGCGCGCATGTGTGTGCTGGCCAGCTGATTTAGGCCTTCTTTTGAGGCTGTTTTTCGCCCTCTGGAGGCTTCAGGGAAGCTCCTGAAGCCTCTGGAGGTGGGGAGGGGAGACTGTTTTCACCCTCCCCAGGCTCCTAAAAAGCCTCTGGAGCCTGGGGAGGGTGAAAAAAGCGTGCCAAAAGCAGGGGGTCATGCACATAGCATTATGGGTGTGGCATGCCCATGCACAACCCCCCTGCGCTCCCCCCGCTTTTGCCACGTGAGCCAAAAAAGGTTAGCCATCACTGCATTATATTTATTTACCCGTTATTTCATTTTAAACCCTACCTTTCTAACTTCAGGACAGTCAATACAATACAATACAATACAATACAATAGCAGAGTTGGAAGGGACCTTGTAGGTCTTCTAGTCCAACCCCCTGCGTGGGCAGGAACCTTATACCATTTCAGACAAATGGCTATCTAACATCTTTTTAAAGGCTTCCAGGGTTGGGGCATTCACAACTTCTGGAGGCAAGCTGTTCCAGAGGTTAATTGTTCTAACTGTCAGGAAATTTCTCCTTAGTTCTAAGTTGCTTCTCTCCTTGATTAGTTTCCACCCATTGCTTCTTGTCCTACCCCCAGGTGCCTTGGAGAATAGTTTGGCTCCCTCTTCTTTGTGGCACCCTCTGAGATATCGGAACACTGCTATCATGTCTCCCCTGGTCCTTCTCTTCATCAAACTAGACATACCCAGCTCCTGCAGCCGTTCTTCATATGTTTTAGTCTCCAGTTCCCTAATCATCTTGGTTGCTCTTCTCTGCACTCTTTCCAGAGTCTCCACGTCTTTTCTACATCATGGCGACCAAAACTGTATGCAGTATTCCAAGTGTGGCCTTACCAAGGCACTATACAGTGGCATTAACACTTCACGTGATCTAGATTCTATCCCTCTGTTTATGCAGCCTAGAACTGTGTTGGCTTTTTGGCAGCTGCTGCACACTGCTGGCTCATATTTAAATGGTTGTCCACTAGGATTCCAAGATCCCTCTCACAGTTGCTACTATTGAGCAAGGTACCACCTATACTGTACTTGTGCATTTTGTTTTTCTTGCCTATATGTAGGACCTTACTTTTTTCACAATTGAATTTCATTTTATTAGATAGTGCCCAATGTTCAAGTTTGTCAAGATCCTTCTGTATCTTAAGCCTATTTTCTGGAGTGTTGGCTATTCCTGCCAGCTTGGTGTCGTCTGCAAATTTGATGAGTTCCCCATTTATCCCCTCATCCAAATCATTGATGAAGATGTTGAAGAGTACTGGGCCTAAAACAGAGCCTTGGGGGACTCCACTGCATACTTCCTTCCATGTAGATGCAGTTCCATTGAGGACTACACGTTGAGTGCGGTTAGTCAGCCAGTTGCGAATCCATTTGGTGGTGATGCTGTCTAACCCACATTCTTCTACTTTATCTAATAGTAGGTTATGGTCTACTTTATCAAATGCCTTACTGAAGTCCAAGTAAATTATATCGACAGCGTTCCTCTGGTCTACTAATTTTGTCACTTTGTCAAAGAATGCAATTAGATTAGTCTGGCATGATCTGTTTTTGACAAACCCATGTTGGCTTTTGGCTATTACTTTGTTTGCTTCTAGGTGTTCACTTATTTGTTGTTTAATTATCTTTTCCAGAATCTTTCCTGGTATTGAGGTCAGGCTGATGGGTCTATAGTTTCCTGGATCTATTTTTTTTCCTTTTTTGAAGATGGGAACCACATCAGCTCTTTTCCAGTCTTCTGGCAGTTCCCCGGTACTCCAGGATCTCTGAAAGATATAGTTCAGTGGTTCTGAGATCTCGTCTGCCAGTTCCTTCAGAACCCTGGGGTGTAATCCATCCGGTCCTGGTGATTTGAACTCATCCAGGGCAGACAGGTGCTCACTTACCATTTTCTTCCCTATTTCAACTTGTGTTCCTAATCTGATTTTTGTGGTGCTATTTTTGATTGGTTGGACTGTTTTATCCCTTTGTGTAAAGACAGATGCAAAAAAAGAGTTAAATAGTTCTGCTTTCTCCCTGTTGCTTATCATCTTCTTGCCATTTTCTCCCAGCAGTGGACCAATTGTTTCCTTAACTTTATTCTTATTTTTAACATGTTGGAAGAAGCTTTTTTTAATTATTTTTTACTTTTTTGGCAAGCCTTTCTTCATTGCGAGCCTTAGCTTTCCTCACTTCGTCTTTACAGGCTCGGGCTATTTGCTGATATTTTGCCTTAGTTATGTCCCCCTTTTTCCACTTTTTGTATTTATCCTTTTTGTCTTTCAATTTGTCAGAGAGTTCTTTATGCAGCCATGCTGGTTTCTTTTGGGAACTGTTATTTTTCTTCTTCATTGGTATTGCGCTGGACTGGGCTTTTATAATCTCATTTTTCAAAATTTCCCAAGCTTCTTGAGTTGTTTTCCCCTTGAGGATTCTCATCCATGGAATCCTTCCCAAGCTCTCTCTGAGTTTATTGAAATTAGCTCTCTTAAAGTCTAAGACTCTAGTTTGACTTTGTTCAACTACTTTTGTTTGCATAATGTTGAATTCCAGTATTTCATGATCGCTTGCCCCCAAAGTTCCTGTAGCTTCTACACCTTCTATCATTTCCTCTCTGTTAGTGAGAATTAAGTCCAATATTGCTGATCCCCTTGTTCCCTTCTCTACCTTTTGGGAAACAAAGTTGTCTGCTAGGTTTGTTAGGAACCTGTTGGATCTTCCACTTGGTGCAGAGTTTGTTTCCCAATTGATGTCAGGGTAGTTAAAATCTCCTATTACTATTGTAGTGTGCTTCCTACATACCTTAGTTAGCTGGTTAGCAAAAAGTTCATCCACTTCCTCTGCTTGGTTGGGTGGCCTGTAGTATAGACCTATGACAATATCATCCCCCCCAACCTTTAACCTTTAACCTTTAAGTCAAGATAGTAGTCATAAACGAAAATATGAAATACTTAAAATCTAATAAAAAGCTAAACTTATTGGTCATTTGTACCCATTTGCTGTATAATATCTATACATCTGTGATGTGCACTGTACAAATAGAAAACAGTGAGACCTCTCTACTGAAATGTTAGAATCATCTCTCATGTCTTTTGTGATTACCGGCAGATCTACATTAATTGGGATGAATCTACCTTTGATCCTTGAGCGAGGAACACACACCAGCTGGGAAGAGGAAGATCCTATTCCATCCATTTTCTTTCCTGCATTTTAATACTGTAGCAATCGGGATATACCATCCACCAGAATCATCACACCAATTAAAACTAAAATATTTGTGGAACAATTCTTTTTCTGTCACAATCACAACTGACACAGCCTCATGTTACAAGTTTGGACAGAAAAGACATAGTTTGAGGAGGATTCAACCAGTTTCTTTTATGGCTAAACCACTGTTTGAACTCCATGAACTCCATTCCACATGTACAATACTTTCTGGTGTGTGTGTGTATGTCAAAAATTAGGAGTTTGTAGCCTCTCTTCAGACTAACTAATTTTATGAAATCTTAAATAAAATTGGTTAGTCTGAAGAAGTGCTACCAGATTCCTTTAGATGTTTGGCTACTACAAACTACACAATTAAATTCCTATAATATTGTGTTATTGAGGGACGCAGTGGCTCAGTGGCTAAGTTGCTGAGCTTGTTGATTGAAATGTTGACAGTTCGGTAGTTCGAATTCCTAGTGCCACATATTGGAGTGAGCTCCCATTACTTGTCCCAGCTTCTGCCAACCTAGCAGTTTGAAAGCATGTGAAAAATGCAAGTAGAAAAGTAGGAACCACCTTGGTGGGAAGATAATAGCGTTCCGCGTGCCTTCGGTGTTTAGTCATGCCAGCCACATGACCACGGAGAATGTCTTCAGAAAGCACTGGCTCTTTGGCATTGAAATAGAGATGAGCATCACCCCAGTGCTGGGTTTCAAATTTTTTTAGAACCTACTCTGTAGGTGTGGCCTATTTTGTGGGCGTGGCTTGGCAGTCAGTGACAGGGTGGGAGTGGCCACCTTTTAAAATGTGGTGAAACTCATTTAACAACGCTCTTGCTTAGCAACCAAAATTTTGGACTCAATTGTGATGGTAAATTCTTTCTTTCTTTCTTTCTTTCTTTCTTTCTTTCTTTCTTTCTTTCTTTCTTTCTTTCTTTCTTTCTTTCTTTCTTTCTTTCTTTCTTTCTTTCTTTCTTTCTTTCTTTCTTTCTTTCTTTCTTTCTTACAATACAATACAATACAATACAATAGCAGAGTTGGAAGGGACCTTGGAGGTCTTCTAATCCAACCCCCTGCCTAAGCAGGAAGCCCTATACCGTTTCAGACAAATGGCTATCTAACATCTTCTTAAAGACTTCTTTCTTTCTTTCTTTCTTTCTTTCTTTCTTTCTTTCTTTCTTTCTTTCTTTCTTTCTTTCTTTCTTTCTTTCTCTCTCTCTCTCCCTTCCTCCCTCCCTTCCTTTTCCTTCCTTCCTTCTCTTCTTCATCCCTCCCCCTCTTCTCCCTCCCTCCTTCTATTTCAATGCAATACAATAGCAGAGTTGGAAGGGACCCTGGAGGTCTTCTAGTCCAACCCCCTGCCTGGAGGGTTTTGAACTGCGCATGCGCGAAGATGGCGGTCTTTCTTTCTTTCTTTCTTTCTTTCTTTCTTTCTTTCTTTCTTTCTTTCTTTCTTTCTTTCTTTCTTTCTTTCTTTCTTTCTTTCTTTCCTTCCTTCCCGTTGGGTCACTGGCAGCCGTGGCCCAGAATTACTTCCAGGTATGCCGGTGGAACCCCCTCTCACCGGTTCTCTAAATTTCACCAACCGGCTCTCGCGAGTAGGTGCGAGCCTGCAGAAACCCACCACTGCATCACCCCCTAGAGTCAGGAACGACTACCACATATGGGTGAGGAGAACCTTTACCTTAATATTGTATGTGTGAGAAAGAGAGGGGGGGGGAGGGGGAGAGAGGGGGGAGGGGGAGGGAAGGATGGAGCAAGAGGGCAGAGGGAGAGAGATCCAGTTAACTTTGAAGAAAATACGGGCCTAAAATTATCAAACTGGAAGAGGCTACATGGGTATCAAGTCCAATCCAATCCCAGGGATTCTTCCATGTCAACTTAAAGACATCCTCTTCTCTAGATAATTAGGTCTATTGTTTCACTGGTGTTGTTATAAGGAAGGTTTTTCTAAGATCCATCATAAGTAATAATCCTTAATAGGAGCACAATAAACCCTACTTTTGCAAACAAAGTTCATCTGGGATCTGTCTTACAGCACCCTGTGCGGGTACAGGACAGTCCAGCAGAAGCAAGCTTCAGGGGTGGTCTTATACCTTTCTCCCTCCCAGTCTTATTCTTTGCTTCAAAAGCGAAGAGGTCATGGCCTCCTTCTGTCCGACTCCCTTCAGATAGATACCACAAGAAGAGGGCACCAACATCCCCTCTTGGTCTTCTCAACTCAGCATAGCCAGTTCAGAATTGTGCTACCCTTACAACAAGAAGTTAATTTGAGATCATGTGGAAGGAAATCCAAAGGTTAATTGTTTAATTTACTAATAGTGCATTTTTATTGTTGGAGACAAGTACTTCTGTGGGATCCAAAGGCAAAGCTGCCTTGAATTCCAGAGGAGGTTCAAAATAGAGAAGGTGTCATTTGCCTTGGCTATCAAAATAGCTCCACCATGGAGACTTACAAATACAAAGATCCACTGACCATATTTTACCAGTACTAATTGAAGGTTGTTTTTTTTAACTTCTACAGACGTGGCCTCTGGCATGCCCATATATATGCATATGAATAATGTACTAAGTTATAATGTGTGATATTTCTGTGAGAGGCAGAAAGATTGATACTGAATTGTATGTCCCATATATATAACATTGTGGATGAGATGGAAAAATCCTCTGGTTATGTGCTTCATGGGGAGTAAATCGAGCCCTGTATGAAACTTTTATTCATTAGAAATCATGATAAAAATGCATAAATTAAGCGATCTTTAAAAGAGGGAGAGTAACTTTTCTTTTTCTTTCCTCTTTCCTTTTTTTCTTTCCTTTTTTTTTTTTTTGAAGCAACCCAGGTTTAATGCCCAGTAAATGATATTTTATTGTCTTTCCTTTACTGTGGCATTTCAATGATCCCCTTTAGGAGCCTGCAAATGGCACAGGTTAAAGGTCATTTCTCAAATCACTGGAATTAGTAAAGAATCGCAAAAAAAAAAAAAAACCCTGTAAAGAGGGGGAAGGGTGGTGCAATAAAACAAGCCAGCCTGCCTGAAATAAACCCATAAAGAGTCTGTTTGCTTGGATGTTTCTCAGGGTGTAATTGACCAATGCCATTGGGGGAAAGGAAAACACCTTTTGGGGGTGGGGGGGAGGAAAGCCATCAACAGGCAAGAGGAAAGAGGCCAGCAGGCGCAGGATATTTATAAAAACAAGCCCAAGTTGCAACATAAGGGGGCATTGCAAGCTGCTACCCCCCCCCCCCCCCATTTCAGAAATTGGGGTGGGGGAGAGAAATCCCATTAAAAAAAACCCGGGTCTTTTGAAAACAAGGCTCAGGCAGGAGAACTGCAAGACAGGCCACGAGATTGGGAAGGTTTCCTTAACAATCCCACCCCCACTGCCCCCCAATGTCCCCTCCCCATTAAAACAACTGGGGAGGGAAAAGGGGTGGAGAGAAAGGGGTCAATAATGCTTCAAGCACTCAGGTTTCCATAGCTTTTGTTTTCTACCCCTTTTCTTTTATTAAAAGGAATGGGGGGGGGGGGGAGGAACTGAGATCTGGAGTAACAGAGAACTCATTTTCCAGGCTTTAAGGGCAGAGCTTTCAAAGGGGCTGCAACAGCAAAAGTGCTAATTAAGGCAGCAGGACAAAGAACTGCCAATGGAGGGCTGCATTTCATTCTTTTGATATCATTTATTGTCTAAATAACAATAAAGCAGAAACACCCTAGTAATATTTTTTGGATCCTGGTCAGTGCTGATCAACTGATCACTCTGAGCCACTCAGGGCTGATTGTTGGTGCTGTGCCGACCACAAATAAGAGTGCCAAATGATGCCACACCACGCCAGTGAGACTAGGATTCAGCCGACTTAACAGCCAAAGGCGATCCACAAGAAGCTAAACTAGCCCTTGACTTACAGCAATTCACGTAGTGACTGTTCAAAGTTACAACATCACCGAAAATAGTCACTTATGAGTTATGCCCATTTTCCACTCTTGCAAGCATTGCAGCATCCCCCTGGATACATGTTCAAAATTCAGATGCTTGGCAACTGACTCATATTTGTGACGGTTGCAATGTCCCAGGGTCATGGGATCCCTTTTTTAAACCATCTGACAAGCAAAGTCAATGGGGAAATCAGTTTCACTTAACAACCGTGTGACTAATTTACCAACTGCAATGATTCACTTAGCAACTGTGGCACAAAAAGTCGTAAAGTGGGGCAAACCTCACTTAACAAACGTTCTACTTAGCAACAGAACTTTTGAGATCAATTGTGGTCATAAGTCAAGAAGTCTCTGTACTAGATTTATTAATTGATAGGCCAAAGCTTTTGTGTCTTGGTAGCAATAAAACAGGTCAGCTAAGAAATAAAGCCCATTTCTTATGATTTTACCCAGAGGTGGGTGTCACATACTGTAACACCCAGCACTGGAAATGTGAGCGTGCACTGTCCAGGTATGTGTGTTGTGTCAAAACACATGGCAATTCGCTTGTGTGCACCTTCTGCATATGCCTGCATCATCAAAAACACAGTGATATAGGACAAGATTCTGGGTGGCTGGGTGGGCCCACCTGGGCCCTGGGCAGGTCGCAACTATCGGTTTGCTTGAACCGGTCTAAACTGCAGCAGCCCACCACTGATTTTACCCATTTGTCTAGCATCTCTCTCCCTCCCTCTCTCCCTCCCTCCCTCCCTCTCTCTCTCTCTCTCTCTCTCTCTCTCTCTCTCTCTCCTTTTCCTCTACAAAGATCAACATATGATTTATCCACAATGACAAACTGAGATATAAGTGATACAACAGTTGTCCAGGGGATGTCACAGAGAACATGTGAAGCAAAGTCAGCCTTTGCTGGCCACTGTGCTTACTTGAGTTCTCCTCATTTTTTTTTTAACCTATGGTCAAAGAGCAACATTCAAACATACCTTCGTGAACAACATTGGAAGGAATAATATGTGTTTAATTTTATTGACTTTAAAACTCATTATTTATTGTGCAATTGATTCCCTGTATTCTATGGGCACCTGTAAAGAAACGAGTCTATAATATTATAACATAGAAAATATTAGAGTTAAAGCAATTAATGTACAGATTATAATTTGCCATTAAAAATCTGGTTCATATGTTTGTTTGTTAGATTTCTATCTCACTTTTCTTCCTTGATAAAGTATATTGCCACCCTTCCCCCAATATTATCCCTTGAATATTAACTCTGTGAAGTGTTCAGTTTGATAGAGAGTAACTTGGCTCAAGTCTCCCAATATCAGTATATCCACAAGGCTGAATTTAGATTAAACATTGGGACTTTCTCAGTCTTACCTGTTTTTCTATTTAGACAAATCATGGGCTGCCTCATTTGCCAAAGCAGCTCAAAGCAGTGCTCAACATAGACTAGAAATAGGTTAAAAACCAACCCATTAGAGAGAGAAAAATCCAACAAAGGGTGGGAGTGATAGGGGAGAAGAAATAACCGATTACACATTGTATAACATTTCAATCTTTGGTTTAATGTTGACTTATCGTTTACACATTTACTTTTATCATACTGTTGAATATCCTGTGAATATTTACATTAAGGAGCAGCATGTAACTACTATTATTTGATTTAATGATTTCATTATTTAGTCTAGGGCCATAGAATGTTGTTGTTGTCTGTTATTCCAGTTGTGTTACTCAACACTCACAATGAACAAACTAGTGGACATCCTTGAGCCTTAGCACTTCCTGTTAATTTGTCATTGGATTAAAGGGCTTTGTGTTTTCAGAACTTGGGTGGAGAGGGAAAAAGCCCAGCCATTATTCTTTATCTCCAAAAGCTAGGTATTATCTGCCAATGACAACACCTATTACTGACTAATGCATTTATTCTACCATCCCCATCCTGAATCTGACTTTGAACTAGATATGACATGGCTGATAATTCTTGCCTAGGCTTTTGACTCTTGCTTCTTCCCACCCAAATACTTGGGCAACAAAGAGATCTGGAAGTTTTGAAAACTTAGGGCCATTTTCTTAGCCTTAAGAAAGTTATTATCTTACTATGAAATTGTGTGTGTCTGTGTATGTGTGTGTTCTTTTTCATGGCTATTTAAAAAAAAAGAATTGTAATGTTTGCATTAATTACAAATTTGGCATCTGTAATAATAACAATAACAACAACAACAACAACAACAACAACAACAACAACAATAACAATAACAATAATAATAATAATAATAGTTAAATTTATTGACCGCTCCCTCTCCCCACAGGGACTCGGGGCGGTGCACAGGGAGAATAAAAACAATAAATATACAAAATACATAGCAAATTAAAACAGATTAAATTAATTCCTGTGCTAAAATCCCATTAACTAAAAATCCCCACTAAATATTGATATACATTTAAAAGCCCATAGAGAGAGAGACTACCCTAGGCCGGCCAGGCGGAAAAGATGAGTCTTCAATTTCAAGCGGAAGGAGCGGAGGTCCGTGGTCGTGATGGCTTTAGTCCAGAATAAGTCATACCAAGACTGAAAACAATGAGAATTAAGTCACAACTAACTTAATTTTTTTAAATGATTTTCGTGAATAAAGTTAAGTTTGAATATATTCCCATGTTTGGCCACTGAATTAGAAAGGCTCCTTTACCAATGGCAATGCTCCCTCTGTTTTCAACAGCTAGTTCTGGAACCACACCATCTAGTAGCCCATTGTTCTTTAACATGCAATCTCTTTTTGCATTCACGGAATCCTCTTGGATGCACTTTACTACAAAGGAGAGCAATGTGTGGACACTGCTCCCCTTTGCACTAACTCTTATTGATATCTGTTTGAGACAGGAATGGAAGTCAACACCAGAAGATCCACATGGCTGAAGTTAAGACTACTTACAGAAAGCATACAATGCACAGTCTTGCTGAAGCTACATATCTGGGAAGTACTGCATTGTATCATCATCACCCATCATCTATCATCCATCATTCTAGCCATTGTTTATCCACTACGGGGGTGAATGGGGTGGTCAGGGAGTGATAGAACCTCTGGTGTAGAGGCATGCTGTGTCCTTCTAGGGCAGCTCATTTTAGGGCAGCTTTTGGGGCAGCTTGTCCACGTTTGGTCCCCACCGGTCACTCAGCTCTCATCTTTGGCTCCTAATAGCTGTAGCATGTGCAGCAGCCACACCCCAGGCAACAACTTTGACAGGCTAGCCAAACCAGGTTGAGAGTAGCTGTTGGGTCATTGACCTTTGGTGAATTAGGGACTTGTCATGAAGCCGGTCTCTGCAAGTGATGTGGTACGCTAAGAGCATGGCAAGACACAAAAGACACTCTGGTCAACCACCTGTGCCCAGCCCAACTCCAACTGTCTTGACTCTTGTCCTGCTATTGAAGCAAGATGGAGTGTGGGAAGAGAGAGTGAGGCTGACTCCACGCATCTCTCCCTCATTTTAATCCAATTCACGCGCAAGGCTTGACCTGCCAGATGTCAAGGTCCTATTCAAATACAATGGACAGACATCATCATCCACTGCAGGACGAAGGCCTCTTCTGTATATTTCCAACCAATACAGTCTTGAGCTTTCCTTTGCCAATTGAGCCTGCAATATTTGCTGGTGTCATCGCTCCATACTGCATTGTATGCATTGGAGGAAAGGAAAGACCAGAAATGTGATAAATAATAATGTATGAAAACAACAACAACAGTTTAAAAGCTGTAAATGAAATACTTTTATAAGCGTATATGCAATGTATTTTCTGAAAGTTGGACTAGATGGTCTCACAGGTATCTTCTATTCTAGGGTGCCAAAATAAGTACGTAAGTGTTCAGGTACTGCATACTTAGGGAAAAACTAAAATTACATTCCTAGAAACATAATTAAACATCTTTTTCCATTCTGCCTCCCCTCCTCTCTCACCCTCCTTTATGTGTGCTTTATTGGCACAGGTTCCACAAGGAATAATAAAATACTGATGATGAATAATTTTCTAGCAAACAAAGAGTGGTTTTTTTGTATGGAGTATATTTAACAACCTTGGGGATTGGCTGTTTCTCATTTCTTTTGTCAAACTGCATACAAATCCATTAATAATGTCAAATCCCATGTAACTATTTTAGCTGTGACAGCAATACAAGCAATGTGTTCTGTTATCATGGTTTAGCTAAAGCAGAATCCCAAGACTTTGACAGACAAAAGCAAGGTGAATGTCTGTGCGCTAATAAACTGTGCAGTTTTCTCTCGATAGTATAAAAATGCTGGATCAGGATAATATTTGGTAGTTATGTAATATGAGGTTCATATAATGTGAAACCATCTTAGGTCCCAATAAAGGTATATAACAGAATACACACAATGCCCCAAATATTTTCTTTTTAAATTATTTTTTATGTATACAAGCAAAAAGTGATGAGTATCAGAGTATTTCCATTTGGAGTAAGCAGTATGTGTCAAAGGCCCCATTTCCTGACTGTATTGCTAACAGTTCAAATGCTCTTTTGCATCTTGAATTGGATGTTTTTGATATTTTTTACTGGTTTCACTGTTTTTATTCTTTTAAAATGTTTTCAAATTGTTATGAACTGTAAGTCATTCAAGTCATTGATTGAGATGGGTGGCCATAGAAATGGAATAAATAAAACATAAACAAACTCCATCCAAAGATGTCATTTTGGTCTTTCCTCTCCTCTCAGCCCATTCATTTTTCCTTCATACATTTGTTTTGGAATCCACTTCTTATTTTGTATGGTCAAATCACTTCAACATATCTCTTTCACACCAGTTATTATTTTTGGTATTTAATTTGCCTTTACTCAGCACTGATTTCTTGATTATATATCTTCTCTCTGTCCCTCTCTTTCTTTCTTTCTGTCTGTCTGTCTTCCTCTCTTTCTCTTACCCCCTCCCCCACACACATCCCATATTTCTTAAAGACTCTACTATCACTACATTTAATTTTTCTTGTGTTTCTCTTCACCTATCCAATTCTCACTTCTATATAACAAAGTAGGGGGAAGTATGCTTCATGATTCTTTCAACAGACCGTATATTGCCTACTAGCTTTCTGTCAGAAGTAAGTCTAAAGTGTCCACCCATTTCCCCCATCTTTAATACATATTATCCATTGTGTATTATTTATTTATATCCTCCTTATTATTTTTGCAAGTAACTCAAAGCAATAAACATATGCAATACAGCTTCCTCTTCCTGTTTTCGCCATAGTAAAAATACTGTGAGGTAGGTTGGGCTTGAGGTAGGTTGGGCTGAGAGAAAGGCCCAGAATCACCCAGTATATCCTAGATAAATAGAATTTAAAAAAAAAGAATTTAGCTCTTTGAGCAAATTGCTTCCTTACTTAAGAAGTGTTTCTGCTGTGTATATATCCCATACTTCTGGAAATGATGCCACATTCCTATATCCACTTAGAGACATGCAGATATGCAGAACTGCACCCAATATGCACTTCATCCTTTATCCTTCAATATGCACACATCCTTGTCACTGTACAAAAGGCTTTAGAGGTATAAAATAGCTTTTATAAGGTATGGTGTGGATGCTCTCTGGACAAAAATTCGTATTAGAATTATCCACTAATTTAAACAAATCGATCATTGAACAATCTGGAGCCTCCATATACCCAAAACAAAGTAATAAGGTCACCAAGTGGAACCCAATGTTGTAAACTGCACAGAATTGCATGATGGATGGCATAGAAAGTTAACAAACATAACAAATAGGGTAAATAAACAACCCCCTGTTTTCATTGCAGAATGTCAGTGTTTTAGTCAATGTAGGCTGCTTCAGATCCACTTCAAAATGGTGACTTCATCTTATAAATTTTTAAACTAGATTATAGGAAGACTTCATTTTATTATCATATAATAATCAATTTCTTTCTTGTTGATCCAACTTGACCATTATCTTCAGGGTTTTTTCTTCTGAATGAAGTTTGTGTAGTAGCAGAACAAGATGAGACAAAAGGCTTTTTTTGCAATTTTAACTATAATACTTATAGTCTTTTTAACACTAGGTAAAGATCTTTCATATACTGTATATAAAGAGCTTTTAAAGATCATTCTGAAATCTGCAAAGATCAGAAGTTTTAATTTTCTGGTAGAGATAGTGTTTCATTTTTGTATTTTAAAAGAAAAGCTGCATTGCCTTTGGTTTTCCAAGGTTATGGCTTTAAATTCTGTGAGGACTAGGTAAAGTGCATAATATAGGTGTTGAGAATAAGTATATGAATATACAAATATGAATACATGATTTCATAAATAAAAAATGCAAAGGTGGAAATAAATATTCTTATGGGAGATATGTTGGTGGGATAGAAAGCATGTTGGAAATGATCTCATGCAGGTTACACAGTCCAGAATTTCTTACCAAAGATTTATCATTCACAGTGCCATATTTCAGGACCTGAGAAGAAGCAGGAAGAGACAAGGTAGAGTGATTGCATGCCAGTTGCAGCAGGACTCAACAAAAACGGTGCTCTTCTTCTTCATCATCATCATCATCATCCCTCACCCCCAGGGATGCAGCATGGTAAGCTATGCATGACTCCATCTAGTCTGGGCTTCATCCTCCCTTATCCCCCTAGCCAAGTAAGTGATTGCCTAGGGTTACACCATATCGTTGTAATTCCTGGCTTACATTAAAATAGAATAGATCATACCAGACTGGTGCTTCTTAATTCTGCAACTCAGTGTAAAAAGGGCAGGGAGGAAATACTCTAGAAATAATGCATACATCTAATCCAGATGTTAAATCAGAAGTAAGCCTTGTCATGTGTGCATATATATCCTTTTATTCCAGTGGGGAGATCACAGTCTATGCGATTTGTTCTATTCATTGGAGTATCTTTCTCTCTTGTCCTTCCTTTTTTTAATATGGAAACTAGTTGATAACCTGGCAGTGCCTAGGTATTTATTTATAGGGGGGAAATGTCTGGACGAAACATAATTTCTAATGTTGGATTTTCCCTCTTACCAGAGAGTTCCTCCCTTGTGGAGTACTGTGAAGCTGTTATCATGGCAACTCTACTGCGCTATATGGTAGAAGCCATTTTACAGCAGTACAGTAGAAGCCATTTTAAGCACAACAGGCTGTATCTTAACAGAACAACCCCGACCCCTGAGGGGTTTTAGGGGTGTCTTACCCCCCCAGTATTTTTTTTTCCAGAGTGTAAGTCATCTGTGTACCAAGTTTGGTTGAAATTGCTTGAGGCGTTCCAGAGTTATGTTGTAATATACACACACACAGAGAGACAGGTGTAGTTTTTAATTTGTTTTAGCAGGGGTTTTAGTAGGGGTTTTAGGACAGCCCAACTATTTAATGTATTTTTAATGTATTTTATGTTTTATATTATCGATTTTTACCTGCGTGTACACCGCCCTGAGTCCCAGTAGGGAGAAGGTGCGGTATATAAATTTAATAAATGCAAATACAAGACAGACAGACAGAGACAGAGACAGAGACAGAGAGAGAGGACCTGTTTTATTGTTACCAAGACACAAAAGCTTTGGCCTATCAATGAATAAACCTAGCACAAATACTTCTTGACTTATGACCACAATTGATCCCAAAAGTTCTGTTGCTAAGTAGAATGTTTGCTGGGGTATTTCACAGATGCTTCATCAGTTGCTATTTTTATATGTTGGTGTCTTTGACTCAGTCCTTGACTAGTCCCTGCAGTTGACAAGGTTTGTTGGAAGTGGTTTGCCTTTGCCTCCTTCCTAGGGCTGAGATGGTATCATCGGCCCAAGGTCGTCCAGCTGCCTTTGTGCCTGAGGCAGGAGTAGAATTCATGATTTCCTGAGACTTTTAATGATTACACTGAACTGGTCCTCTTCCTCCTCTCTGCTTCAGTATATAGTGATTTGGAAAGCATCTGCCTTCACAGACAAAATGTGGTGAACATGACCAGCTCTTGAATAATAACATATTTGGAGGCACTTCGTCGTCTTCTTTTTTTTAAAGGAAGACAAAGCAAGAAAGCAGGAAAGAAATCAAACTGAAACTGATTGAGTGGCATTTAAAAAGCAGCCAGTAATGTATCCTTTTTTTCTTCCATTGCTCAGCTACTTAAAAATGACGTAAAAATCTGCAGGGTTCTATTGCATTCCCCTGCACCCCTCTGCACGCACCCCCCCCCCCCTTCTCAGACTGGAATCTAAAAGCTAACCTAAAGTGAAATCAGATTGCTTGAAACATTGGTTAAAGTTTCTTCCTACCAATGTGGTATTCATTTGGACTTGGTCTCCTGTATTTAATCATAGCTGTTAAGCTGCCCTTTGTAGTGTAATTGCAAAATTGTACTAAGAATCTCTACTGGGAGGGAGGGGGGAGGAGGGATGTTAAGTGTACCTTGCATTTCAATTCCTGCAGTATAAATCAAAATGTGTATAAGATCAAAACTGTCTCATTGGCTATTGACTTTCGGCTAACATATGGGTTATGCAAGCTGCTTTCAAATATCTTGAATATGCAGATAGGACAGAAGTTAGCAAAACAGTTGAGTCTTTAAAGTCTTTCTTTCAAAAACTTAAGATACTTCCTAACTCTGCACATGGCCGAGCTGCATAAAAGCACGAGGGTTTTATCATAGCACCAAGTGAAGGCATGATCCTTGATAGGTTTCATCTGTTTTACCTAAATTGAAATCGAATAAGCAATTATTTATCTTATCCATCTGTATTTTCAGTGTCTTTGATTTGAAAATAAGCTGTGCTTTTACTAGAATTGAGAATGCAATCTTAAATTCAACAAGTCACTATCAAGAGGGAAAAATGCCTTCCCAGAGCAGTCAGTTTCTCCTTAATTCCTCTTTAGGGATTTCTAGTTGAACAAATGGATGAGGTCATGTGTGTCACAGGGAGCATTTAGAAGAAGTAAGGATGAAGAAAGGGGGATGTAATCCTCAGAACCAACTGATTAGAAAATGAAATCCTTTGAAGAATGGCTCTTTCAGAATAATCTTCTTGGAATCCTGTGATGTGCTTCCATCATTTTAGACACCTTAACAAATAGAACATAATCCCTTTGTCCAGAACATCAAACAAGCACGGTACTTAGAGACCAGCCTTGGGAAGTGTTAAAGACCCTTTGCTACTACTCCCGCAGATGGTTGGGGCAGGGAGGGCTCCCTCAACAAAAAACCTAAAGCAATCAGACAATTTTTAATGCAATAGCTTATTAGCTTAATTGTATTATCAGCTTAATATAACTATCATCAGCTTGCTTTACTATTATGAATATACTCAGCTTATGTAACCTTATTTTCATTCATTATTATTTTCACCTACATTGCCAATGTAGGTATAGAAAATAAGCTTCCAAAGTATTGGTTGATTTGGCTCAAATTCATTTGGAAGCCTTCTGTATATGTGTTTTCTTCTAACATCCCAATGGCTAAACGCCTAAAATGTCTAAAAAATTTATAGAGGCAGAATAGATAGGATAGACAGACAGACAGAAGCAGAGGCAGAGGCAGAGGCAGAGGCAGATAGAGATGTAAAGATAGAGATACAAATGTATTTTTGGTAGGTGGAGGCTCATCTCTTACATTTATTAGATTTTTTAAATCTCATTTTTTATTATTTTATAGAATAGAATAGAATAGAATATTTATTTCTATAACCGCGTCCTCTCCCTGAGGGGACTCGGAGCGGTGCACAGGGAGAAATTAAAACAACATAAAATATATACATACATAAATACAATAAAAACAAATTAAATCTAACTATCCCTGCACTAAAATTCCCATTTTAAAATTAACATTTCCTAACCCCTGAGGTAGAGACTAACCTAGGCCGGCCAAGCAGAAAAAGTGAGTTTTTAATTTCTGACGGAAGGAGCGGAGGTCCGTGGTCGTTCTAATGTCGGGGGGAAGGTCGTTCCAGAGGGCTGGGCCCACCACAGAGAAGGCCCTTCCCCTGGGCGTCGCCCGCTGACAAAGTCTAGTGGACGGCACCCGGAGAAGTCCCTCTCTGTGGGAGCGAATCGGCCGGGAGGATGTATGGGGCAGAATCCGATCCCGCAGATAGCTAGGTCCCGAGCCATGGAGCGCTTTAAAGATGAGAACTAGCACCTTATAAAGAATTTGAGGTGACAAACATACATTATTCTCTCTCTTTGTCTTCTTTCTTTCTCTCCAACAAAACCCCCTGTGAAGTGGGCTGAGGAGAGTGCAACTGGTCCAAAATCACCCAACCAGTTTAATGCAGGATTAGAACTCTCTCTTCAGCATCTGAACCACTAACTAAACCAGCTCTCTTACACCTATGCTACAGGTGACCTCACAAGATTCATTTGGTTAGTTTGACTATTGATGAAATAATAGCTCTTTAGTTCAGTGGTTGCTACTAATGCTGGCTGCGTTTGGGAGGCAGCATGTGTGTTCAGACTACTTGTACAAAAGCAATTATAGGAGGGGATTGTTACATCATGAATGCTAATGTCACTGTTCAATATTTTTTGTTTGATAAGTATAATTCCTTTGCTCGTTGATCTCAGCTTTGGAGGCTGCTAATTTACTTGGGAAAAATGTTATATGCTATTTGTTGTTGCTGGTAGGGTTAGGGTTAGGGTTAGGGTTAGGGTTAGGGTTAGGGTTAGGGTTAGGGTTAGGGTTAGGGTTAGGGTTAGACACCATTCTTAATTTACCATTAGCAAAATGCTTGTAAATTAGAAACTCATTTTTATACTAGGTGCCTCTTATTTCTTAATGTTTCATATAAAACATTAGACACAATGACACTGTCTCTTCTTTTACAGTGGCATCACTGTTAAAGTATGCCATATTATTAAGGTATAGTGACATAGCATCTATTGTTTACAGGGAATTATATATCACATCACACTGATTTGTAGCTTGATGGTTTCAAACTTATAGTTCAAATATAATTCTGAAGCGCCTGATTTAAGAATGAAAAGATTAAAAATTGAAATCTTTATGAAAAGCAATGCTAAAATATACTAATATAGGCTAACTTTCATTCCTATGCTCCCTTCTACCATTGTTTAGCATTTTCCTCCCTATTAAAAATTTCAGTTCTAACAGCTATGTATTGTTCCTATCCTCTCTGTTCAGTGGTGAATTTCTTGAGGAGAGCTATGTTCTTCTGCTCAATAACAAAAACCTCAATTTTTGATCCTATGCCTCACGGTCTTCCACAATCACCTCATGGTTCCTGACTTTTAACTGATGTTTGGAGAGACTCCTGGCTTCTGCAATTCCTGAGAAGGCAATGACAAATCACTTCCAGGTTGTTGCCAAAAATACTTCATGATCATGTCCATGAAACAGTCAGGAGCCAAGCCCAATATAAACTCTTGCTTACGGTTATTTTGCGTGGCTCCCTCAACAGCAGCCAGAGCGAAAAGTCAAACAAACCAAGTTGAACTTTTACACTGTGGTTTTTGCACCAGAGTTTCCATATTTCATCTTGTTTTATTACATATATTATTTAAAATCTAAGTGAGATGTCCTTGCTTCACCTTGAGGTACTTTCACCACATGATAGTGTCATTATTCGCATAATGAAGACATAAGGCTGCAATTCATCTCATCGAAATATTTTGTGTTGCTCTGAGACCTCATCAGGCACTTTCATCGGCATATATGGAAACCTATTCCAACTTTAGGAAGTGCTGGAAAGTCCCCAGAAGTTTTGCTGGATTCTTTAGAAGCAGAAAGACACATGTGCTTCATAAGGCAGCTTCAAAGCCATGCTTCACTTGAAGCTTCATTGAAATGACGAACTCCAAGGAAGCTACTTTGTAAAGCAATGCCCCTCCTCCCCAGTTGTTAAAAACAAAGGAAACTGCCAGCTTGCTTTGCTTTGCATTGCCTAGGTATTGTCTGGCTGTTCAGCTGCACCCTTCCTTTCCCTCCCGGGAGTAGAATGTAATTCATTGCCAAGGTGTTTGTCTTGGCTGCTGGCTGCAATTGAAGTCACAGTGATATATGTGAGCAAGGGTCATCATCATGCCACAGGTAGTCTCTGCCACTAGCGGGATAATGGCAGAATGTAGCATACCAACAAAAGAGTAGGAACATGCTCATAGCAGTCACGTACAATTTGCTTTTCAGGAAAAATAAAAGACCCATAAAAATGTGCCAGCTCAGGCCTTCCCGTTGCCTAGCAAGATGGAGCCTGCCTTCCAGGCTCCAAACAAAAGCCGACTAGACTGGCAGTTGACTCTTTCTTTAACAGTGAAGATGAGTCAGAATCCTCGAGAACACCTGAAGGAAAACAGGCTCTGAGTGACACACACAAGAAACAGGTGTATGAGCTGTTTCTTGTGACTGCCATCTTGACTTTCTTTTAAATCCCATTCCCCATTGGCACCCCTGAAGTTGGTGTGCCACAAACTAGCTCACTAGAGTTTTGCCTGAATTGGTGCAACCTCATCTTCTGGGCTGGCATCTATTGATTGGATAATTTAGAATTACGGCTTTCAAGCAGGCAGAGGGGCAAGAGTACAGAATCTCACCTCACGAAAGTACAAATTACTCTGTTTTTTCCTGGTCTGTGAGGAAAGACCGGTCAGTCCTCTTTAATTCAACAGCATTCAACAGCATTGTAATGAGGCTTGCGAGAGTGGCCTCTTTATCACCTGCTGTTTTGTTAACCTGGAACACACTTCTTATCACCTGAGCCAAGCAGGTCTTTCTTGAATTTTTCAAAACCCAGTGTTGTTGGTTTTTAAAAAAAATCAGGTTCTTTGCTTCCTGCTGGGCTGGTTTAGGAAGTACAATCAGTAGCTATTCAAGGTTTTCCTTCTTTCCTTGACAACATTCATTGAGGAAATTTATAGAGCTCACCTTTCAGATATGAAGGAAAAAATGCTATTTAGCTTGACAGAGAATAAATTCTGACATGGGAAAGCAGCCCAAATTTAAACAGATGATTTCAGAGCTAGCCATCTACATGATTTAATAATGTGATTTAATAATTACAGTGTCATCTTTGGAATTCCATGTTATAATTAGCTGGTGGCATACCGAACTTGAGATATTCTACTTCTTAGAATTTGGTGGGGAAGTTGTCATGATATCACCACGGCTCTCACATCCTTGCTACTGTAAGTGACTTTTCAGACAAAAGTATCTGGTGCTTCATTATTTAATATTAATCATTTCTGAATAGAATAGAATAGAATAGCAGAGTTGGAAAGGACATTTGACGTCTTCTAATCCAACCCCCTGCTTAGGCAGGAGACCCTACACCACTTCAGACAAATAGTTATCCAACATCTTAAAAACTTCCAGTATTGGAGCATCCACAACTTTCACTTCTCAATATATTCATATAGTCATTAAGAACACATCACTTTTAATATGTTTGTGAAAACAATTATTCAGTGGAATGGCTTACCTCCAGACATTGTGAATTCTCCATCAGTGGAGATTTTAAATAAGAGATTGGACAGCCATTTCCCTGGAATCGTATAGGACCTCCTTCTTAAGGGATTTGGACTAGAAAACCTTCAAGGTTCCTTCCAACTTTGTTATTCTGTTTCTGTTATTTTATTTATTATTTATTGTGAAATTTATTTGCCGTTATCTTGTATCCAACAACGCTGGGCAGGTTATTCTTGACTATCTTATCAGAAGGATCAGACCCTACTTCCAAATCCAGCAAGTATGAAGAAATAACTAAAGGGCCAAAATTGGGATTCATCATTAATAAATAGTTTTACTTTCCCCTTATCAATCAAAACCTGACAAGGCCCTATAGAATGCACATTGAATGGCCCACATTTTCCAGAAGTCAGTTTCAAATTCCCAGCCTACTGTAATTATCTTTGCATTTCAGCTTCAGATTTAAATTTTCACAGATAAAGTGGTTGGCATTAGAGGCTGGTAAAGCATCATTGCAACACCTCCTGGCATTGAGGATATCCTTACCTGAGAGGCACAGCATTCATATCCTTATCTTGTAAATATGGATGGGAAGTAACGGACTCAAGCTCAACCCGACCAAGACCGAGTGGCTGTGGTTTCTGGCTGCCCGATTCAACCAGCTCACTCCATCGCTGGCCATAGGGGGCAAACATCTTGCCCCTGTGGATGGGGCGCGCAATTTGGGTGTCCTCCTGGATGCCCGGCTGTCCATGGAAGATCAAGTGACAGCCGTGGCCAGGAGGGCATTTTACCAGGTTCGCCTGGTTCGCCAATTGCGCCCCCTATTGGATCGGGACGCCCTTCGCACAGTCACTCATGCGCTCGTGACATCCCGACTGGACTATTGTAACTCTCTCTACATGGGGCTCCCCTTGAGGTGCACCCGGAGACTTCAGCTAGTCCAGAACGCAGCCGCGCGAGCAATTATGGGAACCGCCAGGTTTACCCATGTAACACCGCTCTTGCGCGAGCTGCACTGGCTACCTGTTGTCTTCCGGGTGCGCTTCAAGGTGTTAATTATCATCTTTAAAGCGCTCCATGGCTCGGGATCTAGCTATCTGCGGGATCGGATCCTGCCTCATACATCCTCATGGCCGATTCGCTCCCACAGAGAGGGACTTCTCCGGGTGCCGTCCACTAGACTTTGTCAGCGGGCGACACCCAGGGGAAGGGCTCTCTCTGTGGCGGGCCCGGCCCTCTGGAACGACCTTCCCCCCGACATTAGGACGACCACGGACCTCCGCTCCTTCCGTCTTAAATTAAAAACACATCTTTTCTGTCTGGCCGGCCTAGGATAGTCTCTCTGTCTCTGGGGTTTTATTGGGAAGTTTTTTAGTATAGCTTAGTTTTAATGGGGAATTTTAGCACAGGTTTAGGTTTAATTTGTTTTTTAAAGAAATGTTTGTATATATTTATTGTTTTTTATTCTTCCTGTGCACCGCCCCGAGTCCCTATGGGGAGAGGGAGCGGTTTACAAATATTAAATTGAAATTGATTAATCTGCATCTTTCTTGAGTTTGAAGGTCATGGACAATCATGCTCATTAACATATTAATTAATGTAAACTCACTCAAATAAAAACAAAGTTTAATTTGTCCAGAAACTATTTCTCTTGAATAATTTTCCAGTTGGAAACATAAAGTAGCTCCCATTTTGCCAATATCTTTATAATTGTCTGGAAATGGGCAGGCATTCTTTATAATTGTCTGGAAATGGGCAGGCAATCATGTGTTCAAAATGTAAAAAGGAACCAAAATGTGTCAAAAATTGTGTAAAACAAACAAACAAAATTCATTTGTGATATTCTTTGGTAACTACCTGCTTATAGAACTATGTCCTGAGAAAAATCTGACTGTTGCAGTCTTGAACTGGTTTCAAACAGGCAGCAGAGATCTTTGTTTTACCTACTTTCATTCCCTTCAAATTAAACACATTTTAAACACTTTTTCTTGACTTTAGACTTTACTGTATATACCATATTTTTCGGAGTATAAGATGCACCCTAGTATAAGATGGACCTTAGTTTTTGGGGTGGAAAATAAGGGGGGGAAATTCTGCCTACCATGTATTCACTACATGTATTCGCTGGCTAGCTGCCTACCATGTATTCATCTGATCAGCTTCAGCTCATAGGTTTGCAGGTTTTGAGTACGTGCACATGTGCTTTAGTCTCCCCTGGTTGGGGATAAAAAACAGCTTCTAAAGCACAGCAGATCATCGGAGAGAGAAGCAAAGAGAAAAGTAGGCAAAGCACTGACCATCGCTTCACTCGTTAGCGCCTCATTAGCTCTGAAAAAAAGCTTCAAAAAAACTTCATTTGGAGCACCTAAATTTTCAACCTCTTTTAGGGGGAAAAGTGTGTCTTATACTCTGAAAAATACGGGTTTTTTTTAAATGAACAAAAACTTTAATCTGAATCATTCCGCTATACATTATATTTATTCCCAGAATTCAGGTTTAAAGTATTTTTGGACAGACGTAGATAAACAGCTTTCTGTAATTTTTATATATCTTCCCACACAGAATGAAGTGAAACTAGGGGGGAATTAAAAAAAAAAAACCCCACCCCAAAATGGTGGCTGCAAATGTGGGTAAAGACCAGTTCCTTTTTTCACAGGGGGGTCAGAGATGTGAAAGTAAGGGACACATTGAATCATATGGTTATGGCTGCCATCTTGATTCTTTTGACCACCTTCCCACCTCATGTGATGCCAGGTCTAATCAATTTAGTGTCTTCCAGAGTTTTTCAAAGACTCTGAAATAAAAAGGCCAGAGCATTAATTGGGACACTTTTCTGTTACCTCTTCCAGCATGTAAGAGTTCTTGGAAATATCCTAAAGAGAACATTGACAATTTACTTAATCCATTAGTCTTAGTAGTTTGAATTAAAGTTATCAGTCCAATTGTTGAATCTCATTTTGAATGCCCCTCTTCCCCCTCCATATGCAGCAGGCCATTTGTTTCTATTGGTACCCCTACTCTTGGAAAAGTTCCTAGAGCTTTCTTCAAGTTGCTAACTGTTCCTTCCCATGCATTCATTTTTACATCTGGAATTGCCAGATTGCTCATCTTTGCATCATGAGGAGAATGAAGACCTAGTATGACTGCTAGTGCCAGAACATCTGGACACCACTTACTTCATTGGGATGGGAACCTGGAACAGTTTCTAAGCAGCTGGTCTTATGGCTTCATTGCTCAAAATTGTGTTTATCTGGAGTTGTTTGGTTTTTCACACAAGAGCTTTCGATGTAGCTGAAAAGGGACTATACACTTCTCCATTCCAAATTTACACATCATGGAAATTGACCTTATATCACCTTTAATAATAATAATCTTTATTGTCATTGTAAAAATTACAATGAAATTGGTTAAAGATCTCATAAACAAATTTCTAAACAAGTGGTTGGAATACTTTAAGACTGCAGGATCATATTGCTGTTTGAGTTACTAGAATTCTGTCTTGTCACTCCCGTGGGATCTAAATGTTACACCATGTCATTTAGGAGAAAGAAATGAATAAGGGAGGAAAACGAAATGTGTAAAGCTATGCTTGATGTGGAAAGATTGGCCAAAGGCAAAACCTTTCCGTCTCACAATATTAAGACTATGGGTCATCCAATCAAAATAGGTTGCGAGCGCTGTGAGGGATGAACGGAATTGCTTTTTGCACGGCCTACAGCCTAAACTATGGATTTCACTACTATGAAAGATTGTTAGCAGTGACCAGCAATTTGGACAGCTTTAAATGGGGAGTAAAGAAATTAATGACCATCATAGTTATAAGGATTCTATGGGACTTTCGGTACTGAATAAATTATAGCACAGAAATTCCATATTCATTTCAGATATAACACTGTGCCCTCTTTTAACTATCTGTGGTGTGAATTTTACAAATTTCGTCTAAGTGAGAAGCTGCCAACAGCATCTGGCTGAACTCTGAGACAATAAAGAGCTGGACTGGCTATCGTTTGGTCTGACCCAGCAGGATTCTTCTTATGTACTTAACTGATGCTGCCATTTGTTTCAATGTCTCACATATTTTACCCTCAAAGATATTTATTTATCCTTAAATTATCCTCTTTTTTTGCTATTCATCAATTTAATCCTCTCCCCTCCCTCCACATAGGTCAATTATAAGCAGAAAAAGAGTTTTATGGCATCCACCCAGTAAGTTTTTAATCTGCTTTCACAACTTGCTTTTTTTGCAGAATTAGAAAGCATTTCTTTCTCTGCCAGGAATTCTGGGAAAATGAGAGAGAGCTATTGAACTTTGTGGTGAGAATAAGAGCAATCCTGTTGGATCACATCAGAAACCCAATTAATCTGGCATCCAGCAGTGGTCAGATGGGTTCTTCTGGAAAACACTGGAGGCAGCAGCGTTGTGCAACTGAATAGAGATCGCCTACATAGGACAAAAGATGTTAGGAGGAGGTGGGGTTCCCAGTTTTCCAATGACAAGAGAAGCAACCCTCCATATTTCTACATGATTGGAAAGGCTAATCATGCACAACCAGGGGTCTTTTTGAAGTATGAGAACCAGAAATAATAAGTATCTGTTTGTAATTTTCATTTTCTTCTTGCAAAATCCTATTCTGGGAAAGTTTGAATAACTTATAAACACAGAGAATTTCATGGGTTTTTTTTAAAAGAAAAAAATACTTGATATTCTGCTACAATTCTGAAGGATCAACTTATTTATATAAAAAATACTCAGAAATTCATCACTGTGAGTGGAATATCCAATGACCAGAACAGAATTGTATATTATCATTCAAGCTGGACCTTGTTTTAATATAACACAAACATATGATATTTTTAGGCTTGAATAATGTGACTAAAATAAAGTCCATATCAAGTGACTATGATCTGTACACACGTACCTTTAAAAATCCTTCTGTTACATGTTATGGACTTGTACTGAAAATTCAGAATTCCTTATTGTGGTATCAGATTCTTTGACCTCAAAACAATTTATCTTTGAGTTGGTGTTGCATATATATATGTATATTTTCTTCAGATTATTATGTAGAGTATTTTGGAAGACGTTCTAAATTGTATGTTAGCTAGCATGTTCTGGTAGGAAGAATTTTGGGGTTTCTGGTGTAGAAAACGATGAGGAGTGTGGTAGAAAATTATTCTCCTTTTTCAATGTAAGAACTTTCAAAGATCATTCTTTGAATATATTCTTCCCTCCACTATGCCATGAATTATAATGATCTGGTCAGATTACAATTGTTACATGTAGGGAGACTGGGGCTGTTTTTTAAAAAAAATATTATTTTTGTCTACATCCATGAAATTTGCTGCATATGGCCAACAATTAAGAATCTTTATATTAAGCCATGGCTTCTGGCTACAAATACCTATCAAACACTTGTTTTGTAGCTTCCTAAAAGATATCCAGCTTTTGTCACCAACATTTAGAAGAAAAATTGATGAGTTTTGTCCATGGGATTGTTTCATTTTTTTTAAAGAAAGCAAATGTTTGCATTAAATATATGCTCCTTGTGCTCTTTGTAGGCAAAATTGTTGTGTTAAAGTGCAGTCTGTGTTTGTAGGAAAGTGATCCAACTGTCCAACTCTTTTGAACTAGTCCAGAGGTCAGCAATCTTAAACACTCAAAGAGCCATTAAGGTCCTAAATGGAAGCTCCCTATTCAATTCTGGAGCCAACCAAAAGCCAACCTGGTTTTCTCTACCATAGAGTCTCCTCCTAGCACAGCTTCCTTTCCCCCCTCCCTGTCCTAACTGAAAGCCCTATCAATTCTGGAGCCGACTGGTGAGAGGGAGCTGCAGCAGAGAGATGAAAGAGCCACATGCAGCTCCAGAGCCGCAGTTTGCTCACCCTTGAACTAGTCAGACAGTACTCTGCATGGCTAGGGATATTCAGAGCTGAAGATGGTCTTCAGGACCAGAGGACATAAACCATGACTAGCATTTCTTAATGAGTAACAGAGGAAAAATAAATAATTTGAAATGATATTGCACATTGTTCAGAAAGAAACCAGATTTATTTGATGAATATAAACAAGCCAATCAACATCAAGCACTTCTCATACACATGATAACAGTGTTATACCGTAGTACTTAACACTTCTACAAGACATTAATATTACAATGACTGCTCTAAAACATGCCCACTGATAATTTCTAAGGATTCCTTAGTTTCATATCAATATCCTTAACCACATGTCAAGTTCACAATCCAGAACATGCCACTCACTTGAAGAAAATTATTACAAGAAGCACTATCAAATGAGGATCAAAGATAAATAGGGAACACGGACCCCTTGTTGCATAACATTACATTCAAACAATCACTCTACACCAAAGGAAAGTACAGGTACATGTTGTGACACATCAGAAGTCTTTTTAGAATACTTTTTCAAAAGAAAATCAAAACCCACTTTCAAATAAAGGTCAATGTGCATTTACATGCATACTGGTTACATAAAATTCATTTAAATACAAAATTCATTCTGTACATGTAAATGAAAGAATGTGCAGTACAAGCTTGATCCTACAAGAAAACAAGACTACTCTTAAATATTAACCAAAGGGTTTATTTGATTTTTTAAAACATTTTAAGGGGGAAGTAAACTACCAAACATTGCTGAAATAAAATCTCTGTCCAATGTCACAGTGTTTATTGTAAACCCAGAGATTCTTTTTATATATATATACATATATATTTGAAAAGATCCCTCCCCCCACAATGTAGAATTCCATGACAAATGGAAAGAAAAACAAAACAATAGTAGACAAAATTTTCTTATACTGGGTCTAAGTCTTAGGCCTTGATAAAAATTAGGATCGATAACCCCAAATAATATTTGAGACAAATTTGGCACACACACACACACACACACACACATACATACATACATATATGTATATATAAATATTTAGCTATACAGTTTTGTTTTTAAGGACCCTATGTTTTCCTAGTTTATTTCCTACTTCAAGTATTCAGTTGCAGAATTAAGGTAAAGACCTGACAGTAAAAGACCCAGAAGGCACAATTTTCCTTAAAGCTCTTTGTGCACACGGCATAGAAATAAGTATTCTACTTCATAGCCTTTTTCTTCCATTTACTTGGTGCAGGTACCAAAGAACATTGCAGAAGATTGTGTCCAGACCCTGGTCCCTTACTAGGACAACAACTTTGTTAAAAGAAACACGTTGAGTTGTCCAAGTTCACAAGTGCAACATTTGTCATATGTGCTAAAGAAACTCCCAGGAGTTTTGTTTTTTGAACAAACAAACAAACAAACAAACAAACAAACTCAAATGGTTGAAAATTTCATTGGTAGTTAAAGGACAAACTTTTAAAATCATATATGAACATGGATTATCTACGCTATACAGATTTTGTACAGATTTATTATTCCATGTTATTAAATGGAATGAAAATCAAGCAGAGATTCTACTTGCATTCAGTGGCTCCTTAATTTCATCAAGAATGATGGTGCAACCAACTAATAGCTTACTGTTTTCTAGAGAAATCATAATGTCTAGGAGGATTGTTCGTATGTATGGCTCATACAGGATACGTAGATTTAATTGCACCAACCATTCACAAATAATGCCAACATATTTTCTAAATTCAGTGCAAGGATTTAGGAATATCCGGTTCAGAAACTGTTTTCCTCAAAGAAGCAGAGCGAGAGAGAAAGAAAATAAACCACTAAGATTTAAGGCCACACATGTTTAATTTCATGGGGAAACAGCCTACCAAGCATGACTGCTGCATGACTTCCATTCATTTTAACAAAGCCCAGCACATATCACATGAAATGAATGGAAGTTTCACAACAGATGTGACTGGTGGATTGCACGCTTTTTTTAAAAAAAAAGAAGTATCTGCAGATAGTCAGTATTCACTTAACACGAGCCAGGAAATGTTCTTCCTACTGGCAAAAAGGTGTGCCAGCCAATGAACTAAACGTTTGCCTGCACATATGTGCTAGACAGAAGGAATATGCTCATTAAAGAAAGAGCCTTACTTTGGGGATTCAGCACTTATTTAACCATAAATAATAATCTCTCACTACATAAAATAGTTTCAAGGTGGGTCCTTCAGCCCACCTTATTTCTCCCTCCTGGCATGTGCTTTAACATGTTCACATCTATCAAAACCTGTTAAATGATGGAGATCCATTTTAAGTTAATAACACTTTTTTTTGTCAATATTGAAAATGCACTATCAGTTATGAAAAGCATTGCTTCCCTTTTTCAGGAAACAATGTGGAATGCTCCTTTCCGGTAAAGGAGACTCATTGCATATATTTAAATAATCATGACATCCTTATTACAATTATAAAAAGTAAGAGTCCCAGCTTTTATATAAAAGACTGTTGTGCTGTGCCTTTGGATGACTAAGGGTTGATGTATCTCCTTAGATGCTTGCGCATAAAAGTATGCACACATGCTCCCTTTAAGCTTTTATCATCCAGGTATACAATGACCCTCTGTGTAAATAATTTTTCACCAGCTTAACTGACAATCCTATACATGATTCTCTGGAAGTAAGCTCCATTCAATTCAATGGAAATTACTTCTAAATAGTTATGTATAAGGGTTTCATTATTAGATGCTCCATGCATTGTAAGAGACACATACCATGTTTGCATATGCCAATATTTTTATATATATTGATTTCATTTCCAACCTGGCCCAGAGCTTAATACTGGCGGTTACAGTATCAAAATGGGTAACTACAATAAGAAAAAAAAGGAAAATAAAGGTATAGTTTTTGTTACCCTGAAAAACAATATTCCTGGGCACATGATATTTTGAACATCATTATGCAACAGTTTTCTAATACTTATAATAATTGAATGCTGAATGATACTCAAGAAGAAATCAGTTCAATATTTTGACAAATGAAATTTGTTACATTACAAATTCCATTACAACAAATGAAATTTCAACTGCATATTAAAAAAAAATAGAAATCAAATGAAACCTCACATCTCAATGAACTGTTTTAGTAATGTTCAGAGCAGATGGTAACTCAGTTAAAAATAATGAAATAATTCATGTGACCCCCATGAAAGGAAATGAAGTTCTTCTGGTTTCCGATCAAGTCCCCTTAATTGTTTTCCAAAGTATCTGACTTCATAGTAGATTGCAAGAAATAATGGAGAAGACACTTATTTATGCAGCATATTTTTAAGGGTAACCTTTTGGGCTCCCTCCCCACGTCTGTATTCTTCCTGGGACAGTATTCCAAGAGTGGCATTCACATCCAGAATCTGGTAAATCTCATTTTTTCTTCTTATCTTTCAGTGCTGCATATGCTTCTTTCTCCAGCTCCTCTGATAACTGCAGGAAAACAAGAATCATCTAAAATGTTAGTTTTCATGCTGTTGAATGATATAGTTCAGCATAGAGAAGGCTGTCTGAAGCTGAAACTTCACATAGCTTACATTTATCTCTGAGTCCAATGGGACTCATTATCATTATGTAGGAATTTATAATGAATATCAGCAATACCCATAATGGAATTACAGAATAACAGAAGGGACTTTGGAGGCAGTGGGGGTATTCAGCTGGTTTGCACTGGTTTGGCAAACAGGTTGTTAAATTACACACACAGAATACACACAAGTGGTATTCTGCAGGCTCTCACCAGTTCTGGAGAACCAGTAGCGGAAATTTTGAGTAGTTCGGAGAACCGGTAAATACCACCTCTGACTGGCCCCGCCCCATCTATTCTCTGCCTCTGAGTCCCAGCTGATTGGGAAGAAATGAGGATTTTCCAGTAACCTTTCCCTGGAGTGAGGAGGGAGTGGAGATTTGACAATATCTTTCCCCTGCCACACCCACCAAGCCACACCCACAGAACCAGTAGTAAAAATGTTTTGTGCCAACAAAATAAACCTTCAATGATAAAAATATTAACTTAGGAGAATCTGTAAAGTACTCTTTAAGAAAGAGAAAGCTAACTTTAAGACTAATCTTCACAATTGATGTTCACTGAGAACAGGATAATTTAATGTAAATTAACATTAAAAAGTATTTTAATAAATTGTTAATCTGTTTTACAGAAAAAAATTAGCTTCATCATGTTCGACAGTAGCAGAATAGCTGTAATTCTTTGTTTCATTTGTTTGTTGTTTTTAGACAGAAGGAATATGTGTTCCTTCCACAATTTCAGGAATGGCTTTGTAAAATACAGAATATGCATGACTAAATCATAGTTTAAGAATATATCTAAAAATAAATAATTAGAAATCTAAGGAATTTTTACTTTTAGAAAAAAACACTTGCAGGTTGAAATACATACATTCAGTATGGAATGGATGCACTATACTAGATTCCGTGGTAGAATGAAGTGGGCTCTAGTCTCTGAATACTTACATTTCAATAGTAAACACTCAAAGTGCAAATGCTTTGGTGCAAAAGATTAGTACTATTAACTTTGGGAAGGCTGAAGACACAAACACCAGTCAAATCTGTTGATAATTTTATCACTAATAATTCCAACACATACTGTGTAACAGATTGCACAGGCTTTATTCAAACATATCTAGATACCACTAAACTCTTGTTGTCATTACCTTTATCTGAGTGAAATGGTGCACCATAGGGCAACATTTTTTGAATCAAGGTACCTCAAATGAGGTAACTTACATAATGTATCCAAAATATATAACCATAAGCCCTGAGGGAATGAAATTCGTGATGTGGCTGCTTCAGTGCTACTGGCTTCTGCTCAGGGGTAGGATTCAGCCAGTTCAGACTGGTTCGGGTGAACTAGATGTTAATTTTACATCTGGTTTGCCGAACTGGTAGTTTTTGTTTGTTTTTTTAATTAAATTTATACCCCGCCCTTCTCCGGAGAGGACCGAGGGCGGGTTGAAAAGACTGGCTGGCCCCACCCACTCCACCCCTCAGGCGTCTCCATGCAGCCCGTTCAGCATGCCAGGTAAGTTCAGGGCCCGTGTGGAGGCTCTGGGAGGATATAAAGGGGTCCTCCTGGAAGTCCTGGAAGTCCAGAAATGGCCTCCGGAGGCCTCCAGAACCTGGGGAGGCAGTTTTCACCCTCCCAGAGGCTCTATGAAAACCTCCAGAACCTGAGAAGGATGAAAATGCCCATCCCCCCAGCCATGGTGAAGGAGGAAGAGTAGGCCATGCCCACCATGGCCACACCCACCCAGCAACTGGGCAGAGAACTGGTTGCTAACATTTTTCAGTTCCACCTCTGCTGCTGCTGATTACCTGATCACCATTTTTAATGTTCTTGATAGTTTCTCACAATCCTTCACTCCTTTCCCCACCCAACAGCAAGGAATTACCTTGTGTAGCTCTTAAAGAAGGAACAACTTTAACATGCATGAAGAAAGGTCTGGATATTTATATTGCTTTATGTACCCCTTCTCTGGCAAACAAATATGTACATGTATCTATATCCCAACTTTGTTCAGGAACTCCACACACTGGGGGCTCTGTTCTATATTTCTTCACAACAACCCTGTGAAATGGGTTGTGGCTGCAGATGGAATAGAAACTGATCTCTCTGGTGTTAGTCAAATACATTAATCTCTATATTTGCCCATCCTGTTTCATTCTTCAACTGCTTCCTACTGTGAAACTGAGTGCAGACCAACCTCTCCATCAACCACCATCCTGGCCCTCAGCAGGCCATGTAACCACTAATTTTTAAACTGGCAGCTTCCTACAACTCAGTGGAGAAGTTTGCAGGGATTCTTTTTTTTAAAAAAAATAATAGCATTTATTAATTTTTTCCCAACATTAAAAAAAACAGAACAGAAAACACAAAACTTAAATTTATACTTCTAGCAGCTTTTCCATATCGGTACCAATATCTTTTGTAACAATCCTATTTTTTTTAAAAATAATCTCTGTAATACCATCATAAATTATATCCTTATTTAAATTACTAGCTGTACCCGGCCACGCGTTGATGTGGTCCAGTTTGGTTAAATGGCCAACCAATCTGTGTGTAGATGTATACCTGCACACACAAACACGTACACACAACCACTGTATAACCTCCAACCTACCTACCTACTGTATTTCACCCTCTCTCCCACTACCTACCTACCTACCTACCTACTGTATTTTGCCCCCTCTCTCTCTATCCCTCTACCTACCTACCTACTGTATTTCTCCCTCTCTTTATCCCTCTACTTACCTACCTACTGTATTTCTCCCCCCCTCTCTCTATCCTTCTACCTACCTACCTACTGTATTTCCCCCCCTCTCTCTATCCTTCTACCTGCCTACCTACTTACCTACCTAACTACCTATCTACCTACTTACTGTATTTTCCCTCTCTCTCTCTCTATCCCTCTACCTATCTACCTACCTACTGTATTTTCCCTCTCTCTATCTTTATCCCCCTACCTACCTACCTACCTACCTATCTACCTACCAATCTACCTACTGTATTTCCCTCTCTCTCTCTATCCCACTACCTATCTACCTACCTACTGTATTTTCCCTATCTCTCTCTATCCCTCTACCTGCCTGCCTGCCTGCCTATCTGCCTGCCTGCCTGCCTGCCTGCCTACCTACCTACCTACCTACCTACCTACCTACCTACCTACCTACCAACCAACCATATTTTTCCCTCTCTCTATATATATTCCTCTACCTACCTACCTATCATGCAGCCTCCTGGGACCAAAAATGTGAGTGTGTCACCCCCCCATGCCTAGTTTTGGGCCTAGTAGGCATCCATACAGCCTCCTAGGACCAAAAATGGGCCATATGGGAGTGTGTCCCCCCCCCATGCCTAGTTTTGGGTCTAGTAGGCATCCATACAGCCTCCTGGGACCAAAAATGGGCCATCTGGGAGTGTGTCATCCCCCATGTCTAGTTTTGGGCCTAGTAGGCATCCATACAGCCTCCTAGGACCAAAAATGGGCCACATGGGAGTGTGTCACCCCCCATGCCTAGTTTTGGGTCTAGTAGGCATCCATACAGCCTCCTGGGACCAAAAATGTATTTATTTATTTATTTATTTATTTATTTATTTATTTATTTATTGGACTTCTAGACCGCCTCCTCTCCCCGAAGGGACTCGGGGCGGTGTACAGGTACAAATTAAAACCATACAATCAACATACATATAACTAAAATCGAATTAAATAAACCCCTGTACAAATTTATAAAAATTAAAAACTTAACCTTAAAACCAAATCACAAAATTTAAAAATACAAACTGAGGTGGGAAAGCTGGAGTTAGGCCAGGCCGGCTAGATGAAACAAGTGGGTTTTGAGTTTCTGGCGGAAGGAGCGGAGATCCGTGGTCGTTCTAATGTCAGGGGGAAGGTCATTCCAGAGAGTCGGGCCCGCCACAGAGAAGGCCCTTCCCCTGGGCGTCGCCCGTTGGCACAGCCTAGTGGACGGCACCCGGAGAAGTCCCTCTCTGTGTGAGCGAATCGGCCGAAGGGATGTGTGGGGCAGGATACGATCCCGCAAATAACTAGGTCCTGTGCCATGGAGCGCTTTGAAGGTGATAATCAACACCTTAAAACGGGCCATCTGGGAGTGTGTCATCCCCCATGCCTAGTTTTGGGCCTAGTAGGCGTCCATACAGCCCCCTAGGACCAAAAATGGGCCACCTGGGAGTGTGTCACCCCCCATGCATAGTTTTGGGCCTAGTAGGCATCCATACAGCCTCCTGGGACCACAAATGGGCCACCTGGGAGTGTGTCACCCCTTATATCTAGGTTTGGCCCTAGTAGGCATCCATACAACCTCGTGGGACCACAAATGGGCCACCTGGGAGTGTGTAACCCCCCATGCCTAGTTTTGGGCCTTGTAGGCCTCCATGCAGTGTGGGAACATTCAGTTGCTGAGGAAATGACCATGGAAATGTGAGGGGTGTTTGCGTGATGCATCATAAGAAGCAGTTGCATGGGAGGAGCTACAGGGAGGTGAAAACCTGAGAAGTGCGTACCTTTTACATTTGTGCTGCTTGCACATTACACATGTGTGCCAGCCACACAAAATGTACGTATGATTGCATCGGAAGTCCTTGGGAACATTGTGTGAAAATTTGGTGTCAATCGGTTCAGTACTTTCTGAGATTAGTGGCTTTGCACAAACTATTTTACATTTTTATTTATATAGATAGTAACATCTATTCACATATCCATATCATATATTTCTTATATATTTTGCCCTCTATATATTATACTTTTAACATTTATACCTTACGTTTTATGTTTATTCTCAAGCCAGGAATACCATTTATTCCAAATTTGATAATACTCTGATTCTTCCTTCTCCTTCATTTCCATAGACAGTCTATCCATTTCTGCACATTCGTAGATTTTCACTATTATAATTGGGTCTGGAGGAGTATCTGTTTGTTTACAGTTCTGTGTTAAAGTGATTCTACTAGCTGTTAATATATCTAATATTATGTATTGTAATTCCCACCCCCATTTTCCCATCAAAAATACCCAGGAGAAACAACTCTATCCTCTGTCCAGTCTTCTCTTCCAGCCATCTCAGCAGAGATTCTAAATTGTCCTTAGTTGAGAACTGCAACATACAACATTGCGCTAAAAAAAGATTAAAGTAAAATATCATTAGCATAATTGTGCCATAGGTGGAGAGACGAGAGAGGTCATGATCAAGAGATGGCGCCAACATCATTGAGATGTAGCAAAAAGGAGGAGAGATGAAGAAATGGAGGATGAAAGGGGTGCATGTCTCCAGAATCAAAAGGAAATGTACAGAATGAGGAGACAAGAAAAGATGGAGGAGGAAAGGGAAGTTATGTGGCAAATACTAATTATTGCAACAATTTCTCGACATGACAATATCTGCCTTCAACAACAAAACTTCAACAGAGAAAGAGTTGCAAAATGCAATATTTCTGCTGATGGTGCCATGGCCAAAGTTTTCCTTCACTATCCTGTGTTCTATTCCTTAAAGAAACCACCAGTTTTTGCTGTATGAAGGGGAAGTCAGAATAGGCAGATTGCAACCTAATGAACTTTTCAATTCTAATAGCAGTGATGAAACTGTTGCAAATGAGTTCTAGAAGAACTCATTGAACTGTCTCTTTGAATGACATCCTTTGATGCCAAAGAAATCTTCCAATGAGGAAAGGATAGAAACCTTCTGTGATTGTCCAAGGGCAAATTCAACATTACATCAGACATTTAATGTCAGATCCCAACCTGCCAAACAAATGTATTTAAATTTATTTCATGGATTCTCAAGACAGTGCAGAATTGAGAATGGTATGTTCTGCAATGATGGAAATTGTTGAATTATTGGAGGAACTACTATGACAACAAAATCCCACCTTACATCTCTTTGATTTGTAAAACAACAAATTTGAGACATGCCAGAGACTAGCATTTGAGAGAACATTTAATGCACAAATTGCCAGTGAAATCATCACCATTACATCAAACAACACCAAACTGACCCACTATCAGAGCACAATATGCTGAAAAAACATTGTTCCTATGACATCTTTTAATATGCTTTTCTTTTCTCTTGGAGCTTATACTGGCATCCTCAGCTCCGAATGACGAACAATAAGAAGCTAACAGCAATGTCCATAGTACACACTTACATTAATTAGTCTGTCCATGGAAAGGTTGTATGTGTACATACACCCTTAACTTTTGTCCCTGATCCATCCAAGTCCATAGTTTAAAATATCTGGGCCTATATTGATGTTAATTGCTTTTGTTGGAGTTTCAGATTGGTTGGGAGTTTCTAAAGTAGATCGGATTACTAGTTCTGGCGCATAAAATCTTTTCAGGCTTTTTATGAAAACTGTAAGTCACGCCTTGCAGTTTGTGAAGGGTACATAGTTCCCATTCCTTTGTGTGCTGTGTATTGCTCAAAGAGATATATAGACACAGGAAGCCCTCACGTGAAATAACAAGAAGCACATGTTCCAACTATAAGAAGGATCTATGAGCCAGTTCCCAACATTTTGGCACAGGTTGGGAACTAAATAAAACTGGTTTACAATTCTCTGATATTCTTGATATTTTACCATGTGGACTAATCAAATAATTTACACTCCGATACTGTTAAAATTAACTTTCTTCTCAGCTAAACAATCAACAAGGTTGTACAGTTGCAACTGAAATATAAAATATAGATTTGTACTTTGGCATTCTCACTAGAATTCTCAAGAATAGTGGCAAAATTGTTGTTGTTATTGAACTCTCCATCATTTGATTCATTAATCAGGGCATAGCATAAAGGTTTTTGTTTTTATTTTTAAACAAAAGATTTTTTTTTTAGAGAAATGAAGGAGAAAATGTTTTCCATCTGCTAAAGTTGAATGACACATATTTGTCTTTTTGAAAGTACAGGATAAAGAACCTACAGAATACCTATACATAGCCATAAACACAATCATAGCCATAAAAATCTCTATTTATATTGATCTCAGAGAGCGCATTTGTCTGAAAAGTAACTGCAACTCTAAATGCAGTATTCTTTAAGTGCCCATACAAAAGCAGAATATGGAAGCTGAATCGAGACAATGAAGATATGACACAAGGAGTTTTAAAAAAATACTTCTTAGCACCTGGATCACAGTTCCATGGATAGCCAAGAGACCCTCATATTGGCTAGGATTCTGGTTTTATTTATTTATCAAATGTATATGCTGCCATATCACAATGGAATGATTCTAACTAAGTAGCCACTATGACTTTCGGGTCCTTTGAAAGAATCCAAAAAATAAATACCACAAGAGGACCTAAAGAGGCAAAAGATTTAGTAGTTTGTAACTATTCTTTGGGTTGTTTTTCTTTTGAGTGAAGGCACTTGCCTGCTACACAGACTTTGACTTCCTGCCCTTCTCCTTTCCAGAGTGATTTGCAGAAAGACACTGAGAGAGAGAGAGAGAGAATCAACAGAAAGGGCAAATGGGGAAACTGTTTAATAACGGTAGTAAAATGCAAGCTATTTTTGACATCTGTGTTCATGTCCATTTGGTTCCAGATGCTTTCCAAATGTTTGCAGCAAGCACACAGCCTCAAAAACATATCCACTCACCAAATCTTAAAGTGTTCCTTTAAGATTTCACATGGACATGCAATACAGGCAAAAAACTGACATAATATGATGAATGTGTGAGAGAAGAAAAACAAGAGAAGAATGAGGAAAAAAGAGAAAGTGGCTGCATTCAGAAGATAATATCTCCCCTTCATAAACTGAACTATGAATGAGATCTAGGCCAAAGTATGCAACATTCTTATTTTGCCCTTAAAACTTCTTTTTCTTCTTTACTTCCTCTTAACTACTTCAGGTATCGAGAGTGATACAAAGTTCTGGTTTTTGCTCCTTCCCCTTAAAACACCAAGACTAAATTAAAAAAAAAAAATCTAAAGATCCTCACTCTTCCTCTTTATCAAAATGGGTAAACAATAATTACCAGCCTGCTAATAAGCTACAGTTGCTCTAATTTGGTCCACAGAGTTTCCAGTTTGGAGATCTCTAGATTTAATTGAATAGAGTACTACTCATTCTTACGTTTAAATCATAAAATCATTGTTTTCGAGATCCGTCTCTGAAAGACGTGGAAGCAGAACAGGGACTTACTTGTCTAATAGACTGTGTATCTACAGTTTGGTCTCTTGGCCAGGTCCCACTCTCCTTTTATTTCCTCCTACCAATTTCTTCTAAGGCTTGAGCTGATAGAACAGTGTGGAATATATTCCAGTGGAATCCCAATATTGTCATTTAAAACTTCCTGCAGGTATTAGGCAGAAAAATGGCCCTCTTGGGGTTTTTTTCCATCAGTCCCTTTGTTTTTTAAAAAAAGTTTTTATTTTTGTAATCAAATGGGAATGTGTTGAGCCTGGCTGGCAATTTTGCCCCAGACCTTAATTCTGTCAACATTTATGGTTAAACCTCTGGTTGTCCCTCTTCAGTCAGCTCCAAAGCCATCTGTTTGAAGGCCAATCATTTAAAGTACCTAGAAATTTGGTTTTCTTTGTAATGGCCAGGGCATTAATGTCTCAGTCTAAGAGTAATGGAAGTCCTCTATTATTAGATCTTTATATGCTTCCCTAAATACATTCACCTCAAATTGTATCCAGTGTCTCCTTAGAACATCCAATTAAGGAGAGCTGAGCAACTCCCTCTGTAATTGTTTCTAACTTGTAGGGTATTTTTGTTAACATTCAAACAGAATCTACCTTCATGTAAGTCCATTATTTCATCCCTTGATTGGGGGAATGTACGTGATACCTCTTCACTTTCTTGAAAAAGTTTAGAATTCCCTTCATCAGTCATAATTTTGTGAAGTTAGCCATACCTAACTCCTCTGATCTCTGTTCATGGGATTTAGTATCTAGTCCCCAATCATCCTTCTGGCCTTTTTTAAAATACTGTTTCCAATTTCTCTGAATTTTAAAATGTACCCCAATCTGTACCCCAATCTTGATACAGTACTCTGAATAGTACAGGAAGTTTTCAATTTACAACAGTTCAATTAGTGAGTGTTCAAAGTTAAAATGGCACTGAAAAAAAGGGAGTTATGATAGTTTTTCACACTTAACGACCGTTGAAGCATGCTCATGGTCAAATGATAGAAATTCTGACAAGCAAAGTCTTTGTTGAAGCCAGATTCACTTAACAACCATTTTACTAACTTAACAATTGCAGTGGTTCATTTAACAACGGTTGCAAGTTGTAAATGAGGCAAAACTCTTTAAAAAATGTTTGAGTTAGCAACACAAATGCTGGGCTTGATTGTGCTCATAAGTCGAAGACTATTTGTACTAGATAAATTTGTAAAATGTATTTATGTTAATAATGCAGCCTAAACTTGCATTTGACTTTTATCAGCTTGTGAGCAATTACAGTTTCAATATTCTACTGACCCAAACTGTTTCAAAGCCAAAGGTTAACATCATATTATCTATGCCTTTCATTTCTCCTTTGAACTTCCTTACTAAAGGAGATTTGAGGGGTATGAATTTCAGGCCCAAACTTTATCATACTTGACACCTACTTCTAATATGATGAAGAGGTCTAGTGGAGCACTTCTGAGTGCAGTTTTCAATTGTGAATTCACCCAATACAGCAAATAGGCTCTTCGGCTCAATACTTAATAAAAACAGTATGTTACAGAGTTAGCAAATGCTGTGCTGAAACCAGTATCAGTCTACAGAATTCTCACAATCCATTAAAGAGCTTGCTTTTAAAAAAAGGTTCCAAAGTTAGTCTACCAGTACAGGTACTCCTCAGGTTGCAATGACAATTGACCAGGATTTCTGCCACTGACTGATTTTTAAAAAATAGTTTAAAAATCCCAGTTTCAAACTAAGCACAACTTTTGGTTATTTTGTCAGATATTTACAGAGCTTCTGAGCCACTGTAGTTATGCACCACATACACCATAGTATTCTCAAAACTAGTTAATGAATATTTTTTTGTCTTCATTATAATAATAATAATAATAAATTTTATTTTTATACCGCCTCCTCTCCCCAAAGGGACTCGGAGCGGTGCACAGGGAATAAAAACCAATATAAAATACATAAAAAGATAAATAGTTAAAATACGAATTAAACCGAAATTGTCCCTGCGCTAAAATCCCCTAAATTTAAATTACACTAAAAAAAACCTAAAACCCTATCGAAAGACGGAAGACTAACCTAGGCCGGCCAAGCAGAAAAAGTGTGTTTTCAATTTTTGACGGAAGGAGCGGAGGTCCGTGGTTATTCTGATTTCGAGGGGAAGGTCGTTCCAGAGGGCCGGGCCCGCCACAGAGAAGGCCCTTCCCCTGGGCGTCGCCCGCTGGCATAGCCTAGTGGACGGCACCCGGAGAAGCCCCTCTCTGTGGGAGCGAATCGGCCGCAGGGATGTATGGGGCAGGATCCGATCCCGCAGATAACTAGGTCCCGAGCCATTATACCAATCTTATTGCCTTAAATCAGAGTTCTCCAAAGTTTCCAGCTTTGCGGACCATTGGGAGGGGAGAGGGGATGGTTCCATGTGAGTGGCTGGCAAGGGTGTATATGTGTGTTTGTGCAGCTTGCGTAAGTGGAGTGCACATGCATGCACTCGTCCACTGCTTGTGCAAGTGAGGACGTGTGTGTACACATGTGCTCACCGGCCATTTCTGTGGCCCAGCTGCAAACTCTCATGGATGACTGGTGGACCATGGCCAACAGGTTGGGAACCTTTGCCTTAAATCAGGGGTGTCAAACTCAAGGCTCACAGGGTGTTTAGATGTGGCCTGCAGGTTGCCCTGAAAACAGTAAAGGTCCAGTCGGCGGTGCCTCTGCCAATGAAAATGGAGCTTGGAAAGGCTGTGTGAGGCCCTCCCAAGCTTGTTTTTTGTCTGCGACAGCCTCCTACCTGCAGAAATGGAGTTTGGAGCTCTCTTTTTGCTGGCAGAGTGCTTGGGCCACCATAGGCACCCCAGACATTCAGCTGCTCAGGCCCACCCTGGCCCCCGAGGTCAAACATAACCCTGATAAAGCCCTCAATGAAATCGAGTTTGACACCCCTGCCTTAAATGAATGTCTTCCATTAGAATTTGTAACGAATGAGGAAAATTGTAACAAATTCATGCCAAATATACAGTATTTAACAGATTTTTAACAAGGATCATTGGCAAGAAGCCAATCTCCTGGAGGGACGCCGAAAGAATGCTATACATTTAAAATGGATCTTACCTTTTCACTTAGCTCACCAAGTGTCTTAGATATCTTTGGCATCTCAGTATTTTGCAGTTTTTCCATTATAGTGCAATTGCAAATTTTATACATTTTCACATTCTTATTTATGGCTCACTCGATATTTTTAAATGTCTGTGACCTGACAATGAGCTCTAATAATTCATTAGAATTTTGATTACAGTCTTGTTTTCTGTTTTATGTATATTTTAGAAAAGTACCGTAGCAATTAAAAAGTTCTAGATATAGCAAGCAAAAAATTCATTGTGACTTATTGTGCTATATCATAAATTGGCATTATAAAATTATAGTACATTTGTAAATATTATAATTACATTATTATAATCATTGACAAACTTGAACATTGGGCACTATCTAACAAAATGAAATTCAATGATGAAAAGAGTAAGGTTCTACATTTAGGCAAGAAAAACAAAATGCACAGGTACAGTATAGGTGGTACCTTGCTCAATAGTAGTAACTTTGAAAGGGATCTTGGAGACCTAGTGGACAACCATTTAGATATGAGCCAGCAGTGTGCAGCAGCTGCCAAAAAAGCCAACACAGTTCTAGGCTGCATAAATAGAGGGATAGAATCAAGATCAAGTGAAGGGTTAATACCACTTTATAATGCCTTGGTAAGGCCACACTTGGAATACTGCATTCAATTTTGGTCGCCACGATGTAGAAAAGATGTGGAGACTTTAAAAAGCGTGCAGAGAAGAGCAACAAAGATGATTAGGGGACTGGAGACTAAAACATGAAGAACGGTTGCAGGAACTGGGTATGTCTAGTTTAATGAAAAGAAGGATTAGGGGAAACATGATAGCAGTGTTCCAATATCTCAGGGGTTGCCACAAAGAAGAGGGAGTCAATCTATTCTTCAAGGCACCTGAGGGTAGAACAAGAAGCAATGGGTGGAAACTAATCAAGAAGAGAAGCAACTTAGAACTGAGAAAATTTTTCCTGACAGTTAGAACAATTAATCAGTGGAACAGCTTTCCTCCAGAAGTTGTGAATGCCCCAACTCTTTAAGAAGATGTTGGATAGCCATTTGTCTGAAATGGTATAAGGTTCCTGCCTAGGCAGGGTGTTGGACTAGAAGATCTCCAAAGTCCCTTCCAACTCTGTTATTATATTGTATTTTATTGTATGATATTATTAAATGGTAATTTTTCTGGGGTACTCACAGCAATACAATTCTTTTATTGAATTTTCAATGGCTGAAACTATTTAAACATTATAGTTTTAATAGGTTTAACCAGCACTGTATAAATAGCACTATATCAAAATAATATTTAATTTTTTTCACAAAATAGTATTTGAAAGTAGAGTTTCTTTTGTTGGGAGAACTCCTTCGCTACTCATTGGTGATAATGATGGTTAAAATACAGCAACTTTTATTTTTCAAGATTAATTGACAATTTGGATGAAGAACTGCTTTTCAGATTTTCCAGCATTATAAAATTAGATGGGACAAAAGACAGATATAAAATTCCAATGAGGAATTGAATAAATGAATGAGATTAAAATAAAATAAAATGTAAATACAATTCAAAGATAAATAAAATTCAGATAGATAAACACCAAGTGTTTATACACATGAAATGACCAGGTACAGAATGGAGAAATCCAGCTTGACAATACCATGGGCGTGTCAGAAAAAATATACTGCAAGAGTGGTTAATCACAAACTGAATATGAATCATATAAACTATGTCTAGTTCTAGGCATGACACTTTAAGTAGGATTCAGATAAGAATGATTCAAAGACCACAAGGATAATCAGTGAATTAGAAGCTAAGTCCAATGAAGACAGACAAATGAATAAAGGAATGTTTACCTTTGGAATGCGGAGAATGAATTAAGATATGACAGTACCTGAAAGGATGTCACACAGAAAAAGGCCAAGATTTATTGTTTATCATTCCAGAAGACAGGATACAACAATAATGAATGTGAATTGCACAAAAGTGCATGCTGACTGAATGTTAGGGAAGTTCCCATCTGTAAGGGAGTAGTTTGACAGTAGAATTAATTACCAAGTAAGTTGGCAAGCTTTCTTCCTTTGGATGTGTACAAGTACAGAAAAGGTAGCCACTCTAAACTTTGTATTTCTACAAAATATGGAACCAGTAATAAGTATCTATGTAGCTTTTCATTTTCTTTTTCATTCATCTGTATAGACTTGCAATTGACTTCTGACTGCTGGATATCAGACTTGTCCACAAATCTATTGGATGGATCAGTGGTATCTCAAATGTTCCATGAACTTTTGTGGAATTAAAATAAAGAGTGTTTTCAAAATATATTTTGTGAATGGAAATTGGTAATTCATCTTCGGGTTTTGTTATAACAGATAGCAGACATAGGATACTTGACATGGCCTACATAGATAAAGTTAAAAGTTCCCTTCACACATATATGCTAGTTGTTCCCGACTCTAGGGGGTGGTGCTCATCACTGTTTCAAAGCTGAAGTGCCAGCACTGTCCAAAGACGTCTCTGTGGTCATGTGACCGGCATGCCTAAACGCCGAAGGTGCACGGAACGTTATTTCTACCAAAGGTGGTCCCTATTTTTCTACTTGTATTTTTACATGCTTTCGAACTGCTAGGTTGGCAGAAGCTGGGATAAGTAATGGGAGCTCAGTCCATTACACAGCACTAGGGATTCGAACCACCGAACTGCCAACCTTTCTGATTGACAAGCTCAGCATCTTAGCCACTGAGCCACTGAGCCACTACATAGGGATATAAAAAAGAAGGAGTTCCTAAATTCTAGTTTGAAGCTCGAAACTCAATATAAATAAATGTGGTAGATAAATCATATCTTTCTAAATCTTTGGATTAACAAATGATCATAGTCCCACAAACCCAGTGTGCCCAATCTGGACATACACTATCCCATTTTGTTATTTTTGTTTTGTTTTATTAAAATACGTGGTGCAATAATATTTGTCTGCACAATAGATCTAAAACTGAAATTGCAGCTGGTGTCTCAATTACTGCCTAGATTTGATGAACTTCCCAGCTTGCCAAAACGGCTAGAAATCACTACATAGACTTACAAATAACAGCAAATGCCCCAAGGATTCATAAAAGGAAATGGATGAACCCTTGGGGTAATGAGTGTCCTTGAAAGTTACCATACAACACCGTGACAGGCCTAGACGAAAATGCTAACTCTTGTCTTTCTAGACAGGATGCTTCCCCCACTGAGAATGGCTGTAGATCAAACCTGCAAAATGAATACCCATTTATTTTATCTCTTACAGGTATATGTATATATCAAGGGCCTGAACACAAGTCATGGAAATGTAAGCCGTCTCAAGGCATATTTTTCAAGATGTCATTTCCATGTTGAATTCCAAATGGAAGTTTATGTTACAAAACCCATACATTGGTCAGAAGGAGCATGAATTGGATCCCGTGATTGCTCGTGAAATGTCTCTCCTGGTTTTCCTGTTTGCAGGGCAGAATGAGGAACAAACTGTGTCAACAAGCAATCATTTATATTTCTCCCTTTGACCATATGGCTTGTTTATCAATGCATCAACCTCTCCTCTCAAGTGTTAGTGGATGAAGGGTCCTAGAATATATCCCTAAGCATGGAGCTCAAAATGAGTCAAATAACAAAGCAACCCCTTCAGGTTTCTGAAAAACAAGTCAACATTACTAATCACTTAATGAAATCTGAAGGAGTTTCTTCCCTCCCACCCCATCCCCTGTTGATGTGGAATGCCATTTATTCTCAAACTAGGAGTTAATTATGGAGCTTTATGAGAACATCAAAGTTTTGGGATCTTTGCTTCTCAGTAACATGGTTGGCCCTGGTGCCACCTGGGATATAAGTAAGGAAATTCTTTTTTCACTCCTAAACAGCAGGCACCAGTGCTGTAGGCCAAGGCAAGTGAAGGGAAACCAGCAATATCCAAGTCTGTTAACTACTTCAGGGCTGGCATTCCATCACCAGAAGCTGTGCCCTGAGCTAGCCACCAGGTAACTGTAGGAGCAAATTCTTTCCCTGTGTAGCAAGGATACTATGACCAGAAAATCACAAGGGTCACTAGCAGACTTCCATTGAAGTAATAAAAGGCTCTTTTGTTTGGAGTCAATTTTGGAATCGCAAGCCATAGTTAGATCTGGAATCTTGAGAAGGGAAGAGATTAGATCGATACCTGTGTGGAGCCCTGCTCCACCCTTACCCACTTCCATCTAGTAAGTTTTATTAGGAAGTGGCGATGCCCTCTTTGCCCTGGACTCAGGCTTGTCTCTTCCAGTAAAGAGATCCTGCTGGGGCCTTTGCGGTAAAATTGGAGGTAGGGAAGGCTGCTACACTATACTCATACTATATGAGCCTTGGCTTGGAGCAGCCAAAACAGCAGGAGAACTGAATTGCAAAGAATTAGACATATAACAACTTAGTAAAAGCACAGGCAGTGATGGAGGTTGGCCCTTTTTTGCTGTTGACACATGCTGGCCCCTGTAGGTTGTGGTCAGTAAGCCCATTAGAGCTGCAGTGTGGCAACAGCTTACAAGACGAGCACCATGTGTTTCTGTTTTATTTCCAAATACTGGGCAAGAACGGAATGACACAAGTCTGAAGAAATGCATCACAAACACAGCGGTGATTATCAGTGAAGCACAGTTAATTCTCAAATTATTTTTGGCAGATGGGGGGCAGAATTCGCAATGCACACTGTGTGTGTCTAATTAAAAAAAAAAAAAGGAGAACAGCAGCCCAAGTATAAGGTTTCCTTTTGTATGACAGAAAAAGTATTCAGTTTAAAGTGATCCTAAAGTTACTGGAAAACAAAAAAAACAAAGAGCAGGATCCCACTCAGTTCTCATTTACAGTCAACTCCTGCCACTGGCAAATGCAGTAATAAAATCCACACTGTTCAATCATGGGGGATTTTGCAGAAAAATTCTCTATGGGGGAAGAAGAAACAAATGTAGAAGAAGTAAAAGAAGCAGTTAAGAAGACAAAGGAGATAATCAAATCAATCCAGACTGATGAAGTTAATCTTCCCCCACCCCCACAGGTCTCTCTCACTTTTTATTTCAAGCAGACACCACATTTAATATTTTTTATTCAAAACTGTTTATCTCCAAGCTTCTTAAGGATCACACAGATTGGGAGTAGTAGCAGTTTGTAGTAGCAGTTTCCTCTTACCTGCCAGTTAGGGCAGTCATTCCTATAAAGAGGGAGCATTCTGTGCATTTTGTAGGTGTGTGAGATATACTGTATATGCTTGATATTTGGCCCCATATTCTGAATGTATTTACCATGTAGAACCATTAGCCAATTCATCTGTGCAAGGCAATTTAGTCTTCAGAAAGAACAATTCTCCAGAATTGTTTGTTTCACCAGGACTATTCTTCATCCAGGATTGCTGAAGATTTGCTGTACATCTTCTTGCCATTTTTAAAATGTACAAAAATTGCAGAATGAGCTTGAAAACAGACTTAACAGATTAAAAAAAAAAACTCAGCCCTTTTTATGTTTGCAATATATTCCTATGTCAAAAAACATAAATACATATTCTACTCATCCTGCTATAACTACATTTTTGGAGATAACCGGAATACATTGCATGCGAGTGCTTCTGGGAGGGTAAGAAGATATTTACATGCCGGTAGTTAAGAGTTTCAACAAGCACCTTATCTATTAGTATAAAGTAGTAAACGTGGCTAAGATTCTTGTAGTCAACTCTCTTTTGCCTATTTTGAATTAAGGTTAAAATGCTTGTGGAGTTTTTATTATGGAGATCTATATATGCAGGTTTTAAAAGTAAAAAAGTAAGGTAAAGTTTGCTTTGGATCTAATCTGACCCCTGCTGACATCAGACATATCCAAAGTTGTTTTCTTGGCAGTGATGTTGAAGAGGTTTCCATTGCTTTCTGCCAGAACATTCATGCAGCTACGCAATATAGTCTATAGCCCTGTAATTCCTTAGTGGTTCCTCACCAAAGTACTGTGAACATTTCTTAGTGTTTTCAAGTCCTGCCAAGGTCAGCTAGGTAAACTTCCTGGTAGATCACATTTGCATCTCCACATAAGTCCGCTGGATTGACCTTAAGACCTCAAGTAAGCTTCATCAATTTTCTGCAAGATTCTTTTAATGGTGACTACTGTATGTAAATAAAATGGATTCTCCTTTCTTGGTTTAATGCCAAGTAAAAGGGATCTTGGAGTCCTAGTGGACAATCACTTAAACATGAGCCAATAGTGAAGTCAATGGCAAAAAAAGTGCCAAGAAAAGTCAATGCAGTCCTAAGATGCATTAATAGAGGATTAGAATCACGATCTCAAAAAGTTCTAGCACTGCTTTACAAAGTCTTAGTAAGACCATACTTGGAATACTTTATCCAGTTATGGTCACCACAATATTTTTAAAAAGTTGAGATTCTGGAAAGAATGCAGAGAAGTGCAACAAAAATAATTAGGGGGCTGGAGGCTAAAACATACAAAGAACAGCTACAAGAATTTGGTATGTCTAGTCAAATGAAAAGAAGGACTAGGGTTGGGGGGACGGACGGACATGATAGCACTGTTCCAATATTTCCAAAGCTTCTACAAAGATAAGGAGGTCAAACTAGTTTCCAAAGCATCAAAAGGCAAAATAAGAAACAATGGTTGGAAACTAACCAAAGAGAGAAGCAACCTGGAACTAAGAAGAAATTTCCTAACTTGACAGCAAATAAACTAATGGAATAGCTTGGCTTCAGAAGTTGTGGATGCTCCAACACTTTCAAAAAGGGACTGGACAACCATTTGTCTGAAAAGGTATAGGGTCTGCTGCTTGAGCAGGGGATTGAAGACCTCTAAGGTCCCTTCCACCTCCATTATTCTATGTTCTATATCCCACTTCTGGAATTCAAAAGTGCCTTTCTTAACATGCTTTCTATTATTATTCAATGATCATTTTAATAAAGAATATGTTAATTTTAAACAAAATACATATTATACATTTTAATCTTTTCCTTCCTTCCTTCCTTCCTTCCTTCCTTCCTTCCTTCCTTCCTTCCTTCCTTCCTTCCTTCCTTCATTTTAAACAGCCATAAAAAACTGTGTTTTTTATTTGAAAGTTCTTTGGTTGTGGGTTTCTACTAAGAATTAATGATAACAATAAATTATGAAAATTATACTCTCTCCATTTCTCAGTTCCACTCTATTAGGAGAATTTCCTTCTGCTTCAAATGTAAGTCTGCATTACAACATTTCAATTGATGTTGTTGATGCTCCAAATGTTAGGTAAATTTTCAAGGATATTTTTGTGACATTTATATCTGTACAGAAAACCTTTAAAAAAAATCCTAAATTACTTATATGCCAACAATCAAATCACAAGACGGATCAATTGTCATACATTTTTGAAGATTAGAAATCGATTTTAATCCTAGGGAGTCTGGATTTCCCCCCCTCCAATCTGTTGACTCACTTCCAAGCTGATGCCAATAAAATATATATTCTTGAACAGTTTGTTTTGGCTAAGCACAGGGAAAAATATTATGATTTCTCCTCTTCAGAAAAAATGAATCATATTTAAAGGTAACTTACAATATGCCAGATTCTATAAGGAAATACCATGTTTTCCCAAAAATAAGACAGGGTGTTGTTGTTTTATAACCCCCCCCCCCAAAAGCACTTGGCCTTATTTTTGGGGAGGTCTTATACTTTTTGAGGTGCAGGAGGTGGCGAGTGTGGTCACCTCATGGCTGCTGCTGTGCAATATTTTGGGGGAAGACTTATTTTAGGGGGAGGACTTATTTTAGCGCATGTGCTCAAAAGGCTGATTGGGCTTATTATCCGGGGAGGTCTTACTTTCTTACAGGGTCCTTTGTGTCAGCCAATGGTGTATTAACCATTAAGCAGACTAAGCACGTGCTTAGGGCACCAGGCCCAAAGGGGGCATCACAAAGTTGAGAAAGAAAAAAAAATCCAAGGAAGATTTGTACAGTATGTACAGGGGAGGGGGGCACCAGTGAGCCTTAATTCGCCCTTGCTTCGAAGGACTAATGCTTGGACTTTTCAGTGGGTGAATGCAATTAATTCACAAGAGGAAAATAAAGAGGAGTTTTTCATGACAAGGAGTCTGTTTCTTATTTTTGCTAAGGCTGGATCAGAACAGTAAGAGAGATGGGTTAGATTGATGTTATGCAAAACAGAAATACTTGGCTTTTCAGGTCATGTGTTGGAGTTTATGGCATCATTATGGTTTGTGTTGAACCTTGTGAACAACCTCATATTATGTGTGTGTGTGTGTGTGTTTGTGTGTGTTATTTATTTATCAGCACAAATGCAACACACACACGTGTGTGTGTTAGTTTTATGAGCTGATCAATAAATAAATCAGAGAGACTAGTATAGATCTATTTCGAGCTTTTTAGCTCTCATCAGCTAGCCATACCCTTACTGGGATTCGAACCGGGGCTGTATTGCATATCAGGCAAGAGCCTTTAGCCATTCAGCCAGCAAGGCTCTCCCATTGCATCAGCTGAGACAGGAGGATTAGTATCTATAATTGTTCCACAACACCCTGTTAGGGGCCCAATTAAGGGAGGAGACATACTGTTTCCTTTTTTGCCTTTTGGCTCATCACTAGAGACCATCTAGACAGAAAGCCATGAGTTCCGTTGTGTGATTTTTTAATATGTGTGTTAGTTTTATGAGCTGATCTAAAAAGCTCGAAATAGATCTATACTAGTCTCTTTGATTTGTTTATTGATCAGCTCATAAAACTAACACACATATTAAAAAAATCACACAATGGAACTCATGGCTTTCTGTCTAGATGGTCTCTGGTGATGAGCCGAAAGGCAGAAAAGGAAACAGTATGTCTCCTCCCTTAATTGGGGCCCTAACAGGGTGTTGTGGAACAATTATGTTTTCGTAGATATATATGCAGATAGATATATATATGCAGTAGGTTTGTCAAGATTCTTGGTCTCTATAGGATTTCCACCTTTGCAAGGAGAGAAAGACTAAAATAGGCAATAGGAAGATGGAGAACTGACAGGATTATATTTAATAGTAGTTCATTGAATAACAGTAATCGGTCAATGAATTATGTCCTTTTATAGAAATGTGCCTATCCATGTTATGCATGCTACTGAGTTGAAAAACCTTTAAGGCAGAATAATTTTTCACAATTCATAAGGCCTATTGACCATTTTGGGGACACAGTGGCTCAGTGACTAAGATGCTGAGCTTGTTGATTAGATAGGTCAGCAGTTTGGCGGTTCGAAACTCTAGCGCTGTGTAACGGAGTGAACTCCCGTTACTTGTCCCAGTGTCTGCAACCTAGCAGTTCAAAAGCACATAAAAATGTAAGAAAAATAGGGACCACTTTGGTGGGAAGGTAACAGCACTCCATGCGCCTTTGGCGTTTAGTCATGCTGGCCACATGACCATGGAGACATCTTTGGACAGGACTGGCCCTTTGGCTTTGAAATGGAGATGAGCACTGCCCCCTAGATTTGGGAACAACTAGCACATATATGTGAGGGGAACCTTAACCTATTGATCATTTGCAGTTCTTGGAAGGAACACTGATTGAACATAGTGAAAAAGCAAGACAAGCATTCCCTATAACTGATAAAATAACATCGCTAGCTAGGAAGCAATTTCGAGGAAAATGAAGGTTATTTTTCTCTCCCCTGAGTAGTTCACTATTCATTGATGATTCATTTAATTTAGGAGATCAATCAATCAATCAATCAAATTTTTATTTGTATACTGCTCCCTCTCCCCAAAGGGACTCAGGGCGATGCCTCTGCTTAGCCTGTAGATGGCTAGACAGATAGACATAGAATGACATGCCTCAGTAGCTTACTGTGGTAGGTAACATCAGACAGACTGACATAAATTCAGCAGGAAAAAACATCTGGAACCACTAGGCAAATTTTACTGAAAAGATTGGGACATATTTTTCAGAAACATTGTGGATATGTTTTAGAACATTATTTAGATTTATATTCCACACTGGAGATTTATTTATTTATTTTTCTTCATAGCTGGGAATTCATAATCTAAGTAATATGGTTTGTAATGTGTTCGTTCAATTGTCTTCCAGCACCTTTTTGACAATGTTTCTATAGTGTAGAAGGTTTTGTGCCTTTGTTCTTATATATGAAGCTTGAATTAAAAGTAGATCTCTTGAAATCCTTAGTGGTTGGCTCATATGCTTCCTTATTCCATGAATTAGAAGAGATCTAGACATGCTTAATGTGGTTGGATTAAGGGAGACCCTGGCACAGTGAACACTGGACATGATGTAAAACATTTGATCAGTAAAGTTTCCAGCTGTTCATTGGAACTTATGAAATTCATTGCTGAGAAAAGCTTTTAACTTTATAAAGCTCTTTATCCATTCAAGATGCATCACAAAATGTGCCAAGATCTTTTCAGATTTATGATTGTCCTTTCTTTTGTCACAAACTTTGCAGACAATTACCACTTTTCCCTATTATTATTATTTTTTTTGCAAAACATTTCTAAGAGAGTGGCACTGCTCTACTGTAGAAACATTTGCTTTTGATCTATGATCCATTAATTAGTATTTTATGAGTAGGGAAACAATGAAGTTGAGCCTCCCTTTCCCATTTTTCAAATATGGTTGACATTTCAGAACCATTATTTCCACTTCTAGTATGGTTGAATGAACAGATTATGAAACAACAAGAAGTGATCTCTCTTTTATTAGTTGTCATTTTTTTTCAAATATTTGTACCTTCATTTGTCATTTGGGTTCCCTGCTAGAGATTTTGGTTCCTGATTCCAAGCTCCTAAGTTAGGTCAAAACATACTCCCCCCCGCCCCAGGATATTTAAACTTAATGTATGCTTTATATATTCATTAGTGTCTAAATAATATTCTGAATATAAATTCACTACAATGTTCTCCATATGATAGTTCTAGCAATTTCACCTACATTAGCACTTCGAGTGATGTCAGCTCAGATATGTTTTGTTCATTCTATTATCACCCCAAAAATATGACTTTTTAATAATAATAAGTGCAGAGTGGAGAATTTTGGACTTATTTTATTAAATAAGTGAGCAATTTTACACCTTGACCATTTTAATGCAGAAAGGCCTATGAGCTATATACAATAAAAAGGATTATAGAATGAAATTGTGAAAATAGGAGTTGAAGTTAAAACAAAAAATCAATAGACATGATATGAAATCTCCCCCCATCTCTCCCACTCCTCCTCTCTCTTTCTCTCTTTCCAACATAACATGAAGCCTATATGCCTTGGCACATCTTAAATCTGTATGCATAATTTAGGACTATGACCCATGAAAATGTTCAGGGTGATAGAATGAATTTTAGAGGAGGGGGGAGCCATACATCTGTTCTTATTTATAGATTGTGGTCCTAGCCAATCAGGAATCACATAGGCATTGCCATGTAATAATCAAAACCATTCATTTTTGGCTATGTGACAATATTTAAAAAAAAAAAAACCAAACAGGAAGGATGGTAATGCTTCCTGCTCTTTCTTTGAACAGGTACATTATTTCCAACTTGTTTTTAGTTTCACTTCTCTAGCGTAGTAAAATAAATGTATGCAATGTTAGGAATAACACTGCTTTTACACTATGACCTATGTTTTAATTCAAGCCAAAGCACCCCCTATTCATCAAGAGGTTTTATTTGTCAATATGAAGTTTTTAATTCATTAGTCAAAGTAAGCTAATTTTGCTTAGAAGGTATGACAGCAATAAGTTAAGGATTAATTTTGTCATGGAACCTTTAAAACATTTTAAAGGAAGGGTCCCACAAGATAAAGACTTAACTTAGCTCACTGCATGAATGTTGTCATTTGGGTCATTACACCTGATTGTTTGGCATTGTATATTATATAGTTTTTTAGTCTTTCTTATTTTCTGTATTTTGCTTTATGTTTTACTTTACTTTAAGCCTCCAAGAGTCTGGGGGATTGTGGGAGTATAACTCTAATAAGTAACCTAATTATCCAGGAAGCTCAGCAAATTCTGTATTTCTTGGGAAATGTTACATTTATAGTATAGAATATAAATATTATTACTTGATTTGAATTCTGTCTGCTGGAATGACTTTAAAATGATTTGTTTTGTTTTGACTCTACTGAAAATGTTAAACTTCTGATTCATATAAATTTTGGCAAAAATTTACGAGGTTTATACCACAACACATATTAACAAGTCAACATTCTTTCTCATTGGTTCTGGAAATATACAGTTTGCCTAACTCAGTGTCAAAAATTACAATTGTGGTGGGGGGGGAAAATCCCTACTCATTTTTTTCCAGCAATGTCTGGTATCCTGGTTTGTTGTTGCATCAGCAAAATTCTGGCAAGACTTTATGACACATACTATTCCATTTCCAAAAGGCCAAGCATGAAGCTGCAGTTGTAGCTGCTGCCTTACTTCAGCCAAGTGAGGTGCTGTTTGGAGATGTATTCTAAGTAGCCAGGCCAAACCTGAAAGCTCCTGATCAAAAGCTTGCTCTTTCAGTTCACCCTTCTTGCCATTTCTTTTTCCAGGAAAATTAAGTAGGCAAAATGGGTAGATTCACCAGATGACACAGGAAGAGCGGAAATAAATATTAATAATAATACAAAATAAACTGCCTGCCTGGGATTAGCATTCTAGGAGTTGACTAAGTGAGTGGAATTAGCCAAATCCTGCGCAGAAAATTATATGACTTCAGATGCAAAACCGCATGGAACCATTAGATGGCAAAATTGAGATGCAGAAATATCTAACCACTACTAGCACTTATCCCAGTGGCCCCCAACCTTTTGGACACCAGGGACCAGTTCCATGGAGAGAAGTTTTTCCATAGACAAGAGGTAGAGTGGTTTGGAGGGCTGCCTGCCTCCCGTGGATGAGGCTTCATTTGTTCGTGCCACCTGGCTGCTGGCGTGCCACAGACCAGTGCCAGTCCATGGACCCGGGGTTTTGGACCCCTGACTTATCTAGATTTTTATAGCCTGGATCTGATAATTCTGTGGATGGCTTAGCCTATTTGGGTTTATTTATTTGCTTTATATAATGCATGCATGCATATATATACACATATCTGTTGTGGCCCAGCCGGCTCAGGATGAGCATCTGATAGATTCCTCTAGTGAGGAGTCCTATGAGTCTGCTCTAGAGGAGGAGGCCAAGAGTGAGAGAGCAGAGAGCCCGGCTAGGCATCGGGAGGCACCTGGGGCTTGATGTAGTGTGGAGGAGGAAGCCCAGTTTGTCCCTGATGTCAGGTTAAGAAGGATTGAGAGGAGGCAACGGCAATTAGCAGAATGACGCAGTCGGAGATATCAGTAGCAGCTGCCTAATTGACTGGCCCCTCCCAAGAGGCTTTAAAAAAAATCCTCGGTATATCAAAAGGTTTGCAGGAAACAACGAAGAGAGGTTATTTCATAGTCAGAGAGTTTTTCAGAGTTGGTGGGTTTGGATCGTGTTATCTTCTAGTCAAGGTTAGTTCAGGCAAGCTGCCAAATAGCAGCCAGTCTAGTCATTTGTCTTGTGTCGGGAGGGAGTCAGAACACATATCTATAACATTCAGAACCAAATTCAAATAATTAAACTATAACCACATATCAACAAACTTTTGGATATTCAACAAAGTGGAACAATAGCACAAGGCAATACTACATGCATAGTATGTATCTTCTGCATCATTTTATACTTGTAATGCAACGAAGGTCCAAAAAGATCTTGATAAACTTGAACAGTGGACCTTATCCAAGAAAATGAATTTTAATGTGGAGAAAAGCAAAGTTTTACATTTAGGTAAAAAAAAGCCAAGGTATAAGTACAGATTAGGCAAGAGCTGGCTCAAAAACAGTAACCGTGACAGGGACCTTGGAGTCCTAGTGGATGATCACTTGAATACGAGCCAGCAATCAAAAAGGATAATACAATCCTGGGCTGCATAAACAGAGGCATAGAATTAGGATCACATGAAGTATTACTACTGCTTTATAAAACCCTAGTATGACTATACCTGGAATACTGCAACCAATTTTGGTCACCATACTACAAAAAAGATATTGAGACATTGGAAAAAGTTCAAAGCGCCACTAAGATGATCAAAGGTCTGGAGACTAAAACATATGAAGAACAGCTGCAGGATTTGAGCTTGGCTAGTCTAGAGAAAAGAAGGACTAGGGGAGATATGATAGCAGCATTCCAGTATTTGAGAGGCTGCCACAAAGAAGAGGGGATCAAATTATTCTCCAAAGCACCAGAGGGAAGGACAAGAAACAATGGTTGGAAACTAATCAAAGAAAGAAGCAACCTGGAATTAAGGAGAAACTTCCTAACAGTTAAGACAATTAACCAGTGGAACAGCTTGCCTTTCAATTTCTGTTGTGGGTGGTTTCACTGGAGATTTTTTAAGAAGAGAGACTAGACAGTCATTTTTCTGAAATGGTATAGGTCAGTGGTGTGCGCTCATCTGGGATGCAACCCAAAAGAGGAGCTGCCCAGGAAGCATGTGCGCACCAGAAAGTGAATTTCTGGTACACGCATGCGCACTGGCCAGCTAGTCTTCCGGTTACTGGCACACATGTGCACATGATGATCAGTTGGCCGGCACAAATGCTCACACCAGAAAATGGAAGACAGCTCTATCAGTTTCCAGCACTGCCACACACACAAAGGCCAGCTGATTGTCATGTGTGCATGTGTGACGCCACCGCATGTGCCAGGCAACACGGTTCCATGTGCCACTTCGGGCATGCATGCCATAGGTTCACCATCACGGGTATAGGTTCTGCTGCTTGAGCAGAAGACCTCCAAGGTCCCTTCCAGCTCCTCTCCTCTCCTCTCCTATCTTATCCTCTCCTATTTTATCCAATGGTTGACAACAATGTCTTTGTAAACTTTTTCCAAGGTGCTCAAAAATAGTTTATTGAATTATTCTCATTTTAAGATGATAGTAAATATATGTAATGTTTTAAGGCCATGTTAATACAGAGAAATTCAATTCTTTAAAAAAAAATCTTGCAAATCACTAATACCTAGTTTAATGATATATTTTAATTGCCTATAAAAGGACACTATGAATTTTCAATTGTCCAGAACACATTTGGATGCTGGAAGTATCTCTTGAGTTTTAGATATGGCTAGTGTATCTGGAAGAATCCGTTTGATGGTATGATTAAGACATGGAAAACAGGAGAACATGAGTTCTAGTCCCATTTTAGGCATAAAGCCATCTGGATAACCTTAGGCCAATCACTCTCTGTCAGCCTTAGGAAGGAGGCAACTCCCATCACCAAACCTTGCCCACAAAACTGCAAGGATAAATGTTGACAGTCTCCAGGAATTAAGCCTAACTCTGAAGCAGAGAGAGAGAGAGAGAGAGAGAGAGAGAGAGAGAGAGAGAGAGAGAGAGAGAGAGAGAGAGAGATCTCAAGCCACTTTCTTTTGACATTCTTCCCCCCCCCCCTCAATACCTATACTGTGGCCTTTCGGGTGCGCTTCAAGGTGTTGACGACCATCTTCAAAGCGCTCCATGGCTCGGGGCCTAGCTATATGCAAGACCGTCTCCTGCTCCATACATCCCTTCGACCGATCCGCTCCCATAGAGAGGGCCTTCTCCGGGTGCCGTCGGCCGGGCAATGCCGGTTGGCGGCACCCAGGGGAAGGGCCTTCTCTGTGGCGGGCCCTACCCTCTGGAACGACCTGCCCCTCGAATTACACACCATCTCAGACCTCCGCCTTTTCCGCCAGCATCTTAAAATGCACCTATTTCAACAAGCCGGCCTAGCATAACCTCCCGTTTCTGACTGTTATTAGCTGTAAATTTTAATTAGGGGGATTTTAAATTGTTTTAGCACAGGGTATGGGTTTAATAGGTTTTTAATAATGGTATTTTGTATATTTCTATTGTTTTTTAAATTTTCCTGCGCACCATCTTGAGTCGTTTTTTAGGAGAAGGTGCGGGTTATAAATTCGATAAAATAAAAATAAATATGCACAGAGCACAATGGGTATTTTTTAATAGGTTATTCCTATACATTTCTTGTAATTAAATTTTCTTGGTTATAGTTATTAAAAATGTGTCACAATTCACTGTTCAGACTAGATTCCCACTCAAGAAAGCTCATAATCATCTGCAAATGTTTTTTCCCTCCAACAGTAGGACTAGGACAGTCATCTGCTCATTCAGAGAGCTTTCTAACCCTTCTAGCAGAGTCAGTGAATGCAGCTTTCAATCGTCTGCAGGAAGTTCCAGAAAAGGCTTCTTCCAGATGGTGATTGGAAACACTATAATAGGTATCAACCTTTTTTTTTGCTTCTGAACTGCTAGATGAGATTTCAAGGTGACAGAGATACTAGCAACCTTCTAGGGTTTTTGATAGTTGAGCAGCTACCTTTGGTCAAGATAGCCTTGACAATAGCCCATTTTAGTCTCTGCATATCAAGCGAAAAATGTTATCAGGATCAGGGACGTGTGAAACTCAATCCACGATCAATGCAAATGCTATTCCAAGGAAGTCAACTCCCTCCCCCAAAGAAAAAAAAACAGGACAGCAGGGCTAATATTAGTCCAACTGCTACAATTACCATTCCGTGCCCTACCCATAAAAAGACCTAGAGCTTCACCGATAAGTTTATTCAAGGATAAACTTGAAAGTTTAAACGTGAAAGGGGTTTTTCTTTCTTTCTGACCTAATCAAATCTTACTCAAGGGAGGGAAGATAAGAATCTCCATTCCTTTTAGGGAAGTTTACAGCAAAATCTGAGCAGTCTTCACTACAGGCTAATACATGCAGTTTGTACTTTTGATCTTTGTCTCCTTTGGGAGGGAGGGAGGGAGGGAGAGAGAGAGAGAGAGAGAGAGAGAGAGAGAAAGAGAGAGAGAGAGAGAGAGAAGGAAGAATAATTTAGGAGGTGCCATTCTGAAGTTTCAAGGTCAGATCAATGGCAGGACAGAAGGTTTTGCAAGGAAGCATTCAAAGATTAGCCTTTTGAATGAAAATTAATGAAAATGGCAGCAGCATGGTATCATACTTTTCTTTTTCTAAAGAGTTAAATCTGTTCTTAAACTGATGATCATTCTAACACAAAACAGAGGTGGGTTTCTACTGGTTCGCACTTGTTTGGGCAAACCGGTAGTGGTATTTTGGCCTTGGTCACAGAACCGGCAGTGACCCAGGCTGGTCACGCCCCCTAATTGGTTCCCCGATCACTGCTGCTGTTGCCAGCATGGTTTTTAGCAATGTGTTCATGTTCTGAGCATGTGCAGAACTATTTACAGTCAACTGCGCACACGCATGCAGTGTGTGCAAAGCATGCGCAAAGTGAACCGGCAGCAACCCACCCCTAGCACAATAGTTTTGCTCACTTTCTTCTCTTCTGCACATTAATAAAACCAACAACAGTGACATAACCTAAGCATTTCAAAACTACTATAAGAATTATGTTATCACTCAAACAAAATTCTAGTGTCCACCCCCTCCCCAAACCTTTCTCTTCCTAGCTAATAATAAAAAACCTGAGGGAAATCTCCCTACAGCTGCTTTCAGTTCATCTAAGTCAATGAAACCTATATAATCCTGCAATATAGTCAATTGTTTCTTTTCTTCTCAGCCTTAAGGACTCCAGGCTTAGAAAGAGAAGAATTACTGTTTTTCTTTTACAGACCTATTAATATTTTGCCCCTCTGGCATTTCATATTTTCTTCTTTGCCCTTTGAAGGTTTCACCTCCCCCCACAACATTAAGTTTTAACAATTAAATCAAGCTGAAAGAGATTTGAGGCGATCGAGACAATTACTTATTGGGTAGAAGAACAGGCCTTTAATGTAAATGGGAAACATCTCTGAGTGATGGCAAGAGACCCCACAACTAATTACATAATGTTTTGCATCTGAGAAAACAGATGAGAGAATGCAAATAAAGACACTTGTAATACCAGCAAGAAAAGCCGGGTCTCTAATATCAGCCTTTTATCCATGAAAACAGGGGAACATAAGGATGCTGGGTCATTGGCTACTAAATTTTCATCGTGTGAAACATTTACCTTGGCCACACCTAGTTTAGAGTCTCCAAAACCAATCTCCAGAATAGGTGACGAAAAATACAATTGCTGTGTGGAGGTGGTTATGCTGGGGCTTTGTCATATACAACTCACACAAATTTCACCACATGCAACAGCTTCCCATAACCCAGTATCTTAGAGATGGTGTATATTGCAGTGTGACTAAGATAAGCAAAATCAATGTTGTATAGAAAAATATTATGAAATTGTATATCAAAGGAATTAAGGGAAGAGAAAAGATACATAGCTAATTTTTGTTAATATTATTTATGATTACCTTCCCATGTCTTTGTATTCTTGTAAATATCCTTGCTTTCAACGCATCCACATAAGGTTTCATAAACTGCCTTTTGCTCTTTAAACCTCACCTCTCTTTTTGAGGACTACATTAACCCCATCCAACTATGCCTTTTTCCTCTTTACTCTGAAATTTTGACTTCCTTCATATATATGCGTCCATCTACATATACAAGTATATGCCTATATATATGTGTGTGTGTGTTAGGTTTTTGATGGTCTAGACGTCTCTGGTGATGAGCCAAAAGGCAGAAAAGGAAAGCAGTATGCTTCCTCCCTTAACTGGGGCTTAACAGGGTGTTGTGACACAAGCATTTCAAATCCCAGTAAGGGTATGGCTAGCTGATGAGAGCTAAAAAGCTTGAAGTAGATCTATACTAGTCTCCCTGACTTATTTATTGATCAGCTTAAAAACGTAACACACACACACATGGTTTTTGAGCTGATAAATGACACAAGCATATGCATGCACATATGTGTGTGTGTGTGTGTGTGTGTGTTAGTTTTATGAGCTGATCAATAAATAAATCAGCTCATAAAACTAACACACATATTAAAAAAATCACACAACGGAACTCATGGCTTTCTGTCTAGATGGTCTCTGGTGATGAGCCGAAAGGCAGAAAAGGAAACAGTATGTCTCTTCCCTTAATTGGGGCCCTAACAGGGTGTTGTGGAACAATTATGGATATATATATATATATATATATTATGGATATATATATATATGTTAGATTTTTAAGGGATGAAAATAAACAGACCAGGATGGATCCATTTCAGCCTTACTATCCTTCTTCAGCTGGCCATACTCCTTCTACTGGGATTTGAACCGGTGCTTTCCAGCATATGAGGCAAGCCTTTCTATGCCTTGAGCTATCCGGTATCCCTGATACATCAGCCAATTTACAGGACTCTTATTATTAATGAGAGAATATTTTCACAGCTCCTGTTCAAGGGTCCCTTTAAGGGGAGGAGACTTAACGTCATCCCTCTCTGCCCTTCAACTCAACCTAGAGATCATCCAGACAGAGAACCAATTAGTTTGCTGCTGTGTGAAATTTTTTAGATATGTGTTAGATTTTTAAGGGCTGAAAATAAAGAGACCAGGATGGATCCATTTCAGGCTTATTAGCCTTCTTCAGCTGGCCATACTCCTTCTACTGGGATTTGAACCGGTGCTTTCCAGCATATGAGGCAAGCCTTTCTATGCCTTGAGCTATCCGGTATCCCTGATACATCAGCCAATTTACAGGACTCTTATTATTAATGAGAGGATATTTTTTTAATATTTTTAAAGGGACCCTTGAACAGGAGCTGTGAAAATATTCTCTCATATATATATAATAATAAGAGTCACACTATATATATATATATAGTGTGACTCTTACATTACATATATATGTGTGTGTGTGTGTGTGTGTGTAATGTAAGACATATATAGCATTGTAATTGTTGTAAATGTAATTGTTTCACAACAACCTGTTATTATTAGGCCCCAATTCAAGGAGGAGACACACTGTTTCCCTTACTGCCCATCGGCTCATCGCTAGAGACCATCCAAACAGCAAGCCAAGAATTACGTTGTATAATATTTTAGATATGTGTGTTAGTTTTATGAGCTGATCAATAAATTAAATTAGAATTAGATCTCTTCTAATTTAATTTATTGATCAGCTCATAAAACTAACACACACACACACACACACACACACACACACACACACACATATATATATATATATATATATATATATATATAGGAAGTCAGATTCATGTTACTACATTAACAACTAAAGTGATTCACTTAACAGCTGTGGCATGAAAGGACGTAAAATGAGACAAAATGTATATGAGTATATATTATGAGTATATATATACTCATAATCAGATAGTCCTTGAATTACGACCACAATTGAGCCCAACATCATGCGACAGCTGTTAAGTGAATTTATTTATTTATTTATTTTATTAAATTTATACCCCGCCCTTCTCCTAAAAAAGGACCCAGGCGGCTTTCACTTTAAATCACTTTAGTTGTTAACGCAGTAACATGAATCTGACTTCCTCATTGACTTTGTTCTCAAAAGGTTGCAAAAAGTGGTCACATGACACCACAACCATCATAAATATGAGTCAGTTGTCAAGTGTCTGAATTTCAATCACTTGACAATGATCTGCAATTATTGTGTGAAAAACAAATCACTTCTTTCAATGCTGTTGTAACTTTGAACAGTCACTAAATGAACTGTTGCAAGTTGAGGGCTACTATATATATATTTGCTACTATATATACTATATACCGTAAACTATATACATATTATACAGTATGTAGTATGTAGTAATGTAGTAGTATGTAGGGACAGGTGGCTCAGTGGCTAAGACTCTGAGCTTGTAGACAGAAATATCAGCAGTTCGGCAGTTTGAATCCCTAGCGCTGCATAACGGAGTGAGCTCATATTACTTGTCCCAGCTTCTGCCAACCTAGCAATTTGAAAGCATGTAAAAATGCAAGTAGAAAAATAGGGACCACCTTTGGTTGGAGGGTAACAGCGATCCATGTGCTTTCAGCATTCAATCATGCTGGCCACATGACCAGGGAGACGTCTTCGGACAGCACTGGCTGTTCAGCTTAGAAACAGAGATAAGCACCACCCACTAGAGTCAGGAACAACCAGCACATGTGTACCAGGAGAACCTTTACCTTATGTATATATACAGCAGTGGTGGGTTGCAAGCGGTTTGCCCCAGTATGTGCATACCGGAGCTTGCCCAGAACACCGGGTACTGTTCTGCTATGGTGCTCCAGAGGGCCCACCGACCCGTCCGAGTTCCTTGCTGTCCTTTAAAGCCTTCAGCGCTTTATTACTTGAGAATACAGATAAAAATATTCTTTATTAGCCAAGTGTGATTGAACACACGAGGAATATATGGATACACAAGGATATCCAGAGATTTCATCAAATTCTTACACAAATGCTTGTCTTTCATTATTAAAATACCAATGTCTGCCCAGCTGTTATGCCAGCTCTGCCAGTCTGTAATTTTTTTTTTTTTAAACCCAGTCCATTCTTTCTGTGCCAATGAATACTGACATCTGCTGGTATCAGAATATCTTGAGGGGTTATATATTCAGGATTTTGGGTTTTGAGGATTGTCAACATAATCAAAACAAAATTCCTGTGTTAGTTTCCAATCGTCACATTTCCCTCAGAGGTGTTTTGTTTGTGTTAAAAATGTGTGAGTGGGTAGTTTAACAATTCCAATACTTTGGATGTTTGTACATGTTATTACCCTTTCTAGAAGAAAAGCAAATTAAGAAATATGGTAGAACTACATGTAAAAGTTATTAAAAACAAATTATACTTTGCCAAACATCAGAAATTAATTTGAACTCAGGAAGAGAATATTAGATGCGAAAAAGTCATTATGTTGTTGAATATTACTTAGCTGTTCCATCATTGAGCTGGAAATAAAACACCCCAGCATTACATAATCATATTTTTAGTATGATGAAAAATGGTTTTGGCTAGAAATTTAAATTCCATCAACTGAGAAAACAAATCACTAAGAAGACAAACAGACTACTACACAGTAGATATCTAGCCAAATAAAAATTAGTATCACACATCCAAGAATGAAAATCCCTTGTTATATCTAGAAGACACCAGTAATATAAAGGGCCTGTGCTTTCAGTGTTTTTGCATGATTATCTTTACTACGTGAGAATTTCCTATCAATGTTAACTGAGTTACTGTGATGTCACAGAATGTTCTAAGCATCTTGACTGCTAAGATGGAAAGTCACTGAATAAGCTTAGTTATGGCTGTTTTAAATTATAGGGAAGTTCTAAGCATTGTGGTTCTTTAATATTTAGAACTCATCTATCTTAGATTTTCTTATAAGAATCGGCTTGAAGTTTGGATGATGTTAGGATTTCTGGACAGACAAGAAACACAGAAATTAAGCAGAAAGACTGTAGAAGAAATAAAAAAAAGTCTGCAAATAGCAAACACAAGGATGGGATGACTAAAAAAAATGGCATATCCCACGGGCGATAAGAAAAAAAACAATATTTCTTCTAAAAGTGAAGAGCAAAATGAAAAAAAGTTTGTGGGAAGTAGAGGGTATTTGGGTGGTGGGGAGAGAAGTGCAGACAGGCAAGCAGAAACTATTTTTGGTGAATCCCAAAATTTTTGCTGGAGTAGAAGGATCTTAAACCAAATGCATCCATGTGATTTTCCGAACATCTTTAATGGATAAAAGCCAACTCAGTGTTGAATTTGATGCTGCTGCCAATGTCTTCTACAGTAATGGTGTATTGCAGTGCTTATAGATAACAGGTAGTATTTATCCTTGTTAATGAGGATGCCAACAATGCTGCGATAAATCTTAGTTGGCAGACATATTTCCCTCTCCGTCCCTTATGCAATATCTGGAAATGTCTTCTTAACAAAACATTATTAGAAAGATACAGCTGCCAAACCATTCCTACTTTATACTGCATATGAAAACACATTTCTTCTCTTTTTTGTAATAATAAAATAAACTAAATAGATGCATTAATTCCATGTGTTACATTGAGTTGATTTGGAATTCATTTTGTTCTCTGGAATGATCTATAGTGAACTGTCTAGGTCTTCCATTGAATCAAACCACTGGAACAGAAAGAAAGATTACTTTAAGTAACAGATTTTGGCTAGCATTGGAAAAACAATACATTTTTAATGATCAATGTATTATTCTTATATATATATGAAAGCATATGTGTTATTTTTATTCTTTATTGTCCAGATGAGAAGGAGATTCTTGTGAAATTCTTTTACTGATGTCACAATGACTAGTTTTAATGTTGGGTGCTATATATAATGATTTTCTGTATGGCAGGAATGACAATGGTGATAGACACCATTTGCTATTCCATTTTAGGAAGCAAAATACTGCATTCAGTTTTGGTCGCCACGATGTAGAAAAGATGTGGAGACTCTGGAAAGAGTGCAGAGAACAGCAACAAAGATGATTAGGGGACTGGAGGCTAAAACATATGAGGAACGGTGGCAGGAACTGGGTATGTCTAGTTTAATGAAAAGAAGGACCAGGGGAGATCAGTGGTGGGTTTCAAAATTTTTGGAACCTATTCTGTGGGTATGGCTTCTTTGTGGGAGTGGCTTGCCAGCCATGTGACTGGGTAGGAGTGGCTTGCTGGCCATGTGACCGGGCGGGAGTGGCTTGCTGGCCATGTGACCAGGTGGGAGTGGCTTGCCGGCCATGTGACCAGGTAGGAATGTTAGCAGCTGCTGGAATTATGTTTGCACAACAGTGGAAAAACAGATATGAAAATGAATAAATACTACAACGTGCAGGAATAAATAAAGTGACAATTAAAATCAAGAAGGCTTTGAATATTTTTTCACGTGGGATTTGTTTTAGCAATTGCTAAGTAACAGAAACAGAAAATAGAAATCCAAAAGTATGAAAGACAACACCAATTATGTAAGGAAAGGTCACTAAAAAGTATAAGGAAATATTAGTAGTACTTGATCATTATTAATGTGTACAAACTGCTGCAGGACATAATACACCCACGCAAACTATGACAGTGCCAGGAAAACACCAAAAAATAGAATCCCTCCTACAAAAGACTGAAAATGAAACCAGTTTTTCCCCCCTAACCTTAGGGACAGGAGAGACAAAGCCACTGGAATAAAAACCATCAAGGCATTGCGGAAAATTATAAAGGACACACAAGCTCACAGAACCAGCAACCACCTAAGAATTACCTAGACAACCAGGGTGAAACACACTCTTTCTGGCAAAGCTGCCCTGCACCAACCTGGCAGCCCATAGAAAAGCAGCCACTTTGAGACATATAAACCTGGTCTGAACACTTAAAAGCAACATATTGCATCTCAAAGAAAACATTTGCAAAAAGGAATAACATTTCTTGAAAATAATTTTTTTATAAATAATTACAAAATAAAAATTCCCTAAAATAATTAAAAAAGATATTTTACAAATAAAAAAATCCTTTAAAACCATTGTTAAGCATTCCGCAAAATGACACAATTGCAAGGTATTCTACCAACAATAATGTATACTGAAACCATTTAAATATATTCCTTGTAATAATTTAAAATATAACCATGTTAAGGGTAGAATAACACTATATATTGAAGTGAACCATTAAAAAAAATTCTCTACTCAATACATTTTAAAGTACTGAGTATAGAATTTTTAAAAATGGTTTATATTAATTTGTTTTTCATAGAATCTTTTTTTAAATAGTCTAAGACAATTTAAAAAAAGAACCCAAACACAATAAATTGAAGTAAACCATTTTTAAAAATTCTCTATTCAATACAGTTAAGTAAAATGATTTTAAAAAATTATATGCACAATAATAAAATAATCTTTAAAAAATCATTAAAAAAAATAAAAGATTCAAAGCAGGGCCCTTTAAATTTCACGTCGCTGAGGGGAGGAAGGATGCCGACGCGCGAAATTTAAAGGGCCCTGCTTTGAATCTGCCGGCCCCTTTCTCAATGTTAGCGGCGGCGGGAGACGCTGCTAGCCATGTTGAGAAAGGCCCGGGCCTTGAAGCTGCTGGCGTGGCTGGAGGGGGTTGGGACAGCTTTGTGCAGCTAGCGCTAGCTGCGCAAAGCCCCACCCCCAACCCCCTGCAGGCGCGCCAAGAGTTAAAGGCCCGGGCTTTTTAAATTTGAAGCTTCCCGAGGCTTTTACTCTTGGCGCGGTTGGAGGGAGTTGGGACAAATTGAAAGGGTAAAGTGCCTGTATCCTAGCTGGAAAATATAGTGGGAGCAGCATTTTAAACATTTTCAGCTAACTGAAAATAGTGAAGAAAAAATATACATAACTAAATGCTGAATCTGATCTCAAATTAGGGTACTTTGTACCACCAACCAGAAGAATACAAATATTACCTGCCAGGCAGACGCCCAAAAATTATTTTGTGGGGAGAGGGGAGGAAATGTGATTGTGCCCTATTCTTAGCTGAATATTTAAAACAGACTGTGGCATTTAACATATAATTCACAACAATAAATAAATAATAAATCCACGATAATGGATCCTTGCCCCTGGGAATCATACCATTAAAATTCCGTGGTAAACCATCAAACCACAGAGAAAGTTCTCAAGCTTTTTAAAGAACAAAATCAAGGTATGTAAAGCTTTGGATTGGCTCACTAGACTTCTTTTAACATAGTCCTCAACACCACTATTAAAAGTTCACATCATTATATGACTTTCCTGCTTCTTATAGAACCTAGCTGTCATATATATCTCAGCAATGCTGACTTAAAAAAGACTTTCCTTTCACATTTTAGTACTAAGGGTTTGCAGCATTCCTTTTCTTACTTTGCGGCAAGCTACTCTTCTACTTTAAGGATGGGATAATTCTTCCTCTTCCATTAGAAGTCGTCTGTAAATTACCTCCTGCACCTTCTCACTGTGCAATAATGCTCCATGGCTGCAACTGGGCAAAAAGTCCCAAAAATGATTTTCAAAAGGCAACTGGACTTTCTTAGTTTTTTTTTTTCTTGAAAACATTTCGCTTCTTAGATGAAAATTGAAAATTTTAAAGAAACAAACTAAGAAAGTCCTGTTGCCAGAAAAAGCACCTTTGGGACTATCATCACCTGGATGGTTGAAATCCTCCATAGTCACTGAACAAAAAGTATAGTAAGATTTAACTGAATCCTTTGTTCTTCTACTTCTGCCATTTCTGCTAGTGCCTCAGTTAATACAGCAAGAGGAGAACAACAAAGCTATTTAGCCCTCATTACTTCTTTAAGATGGCCACCTTGTTACTTCCTGAATTCCAAGACTTAGGTGGGAAGAAGAAGCCAAGAAGATGAGAACAAAACCTTAGCTTTAAGTAAATCCGAAAGGTGGGAGAGAGGAGTGATGCTGGGAAGGGGAGGCCCAGGAGGGTCAAAACTATGCCAAGTAGTATATATTGGCTTGGTTCACACAATAAACCTGCATTAACAAACTGCAGTTACTTGTTGTCATAGCACCCATCTCCCAAATCAACCAAATTTGTCAGATTTAAATTATAAATGTCAATGGATTGTGCATATTTATATATTGTATATTTTGAAATACTGTGTATTTTGAAAATACATAAGATGCAGAGGTGGGATTCTACCGGTTCGGTCTGGTTCAGGCATACCAGTAGCTCCAAAAATCAACTGAACGCAAACCAGATCTCTCTGACCTTCAGTTGGGCCCACCTATCCCTGAACTATACTTACCTACATTTCCTTAGCCCGGCAGTTGTTTTCCTGTAAACTGTGCATGCGCATGCAAGCGTGCCTCAGGCATGCTTCGCACATACGTGAACGAAGCTAGCAATTGTGCGCAAAGCACACACAAACCAAACTGGTTGCTAAACCAGTAGGATCGCATCCCTGATAAGATGTATTCCTAAGAACTCAGATAGGATCAGAATGTGCTTGAGGGTGCTCATTCAGCTGCAGTCTCTTGCACCATGTGCAATTTAGCTTTGGGAGATTTCATAAACTTTGCCGATAATTTATCCGAGAGAAAAATTCATAAAGATCAATTCTCTACAGGGAAAGTCATCAAAACCCCAGAGACAAACTTTCCAGTGTGTTATCCTTTGGCTCTATGCCAGATATTTCAATCTACTTAATAGCAAGGGATCAAAAAAGAGGTGGACCTGAAGTGGATTAAAGATGATCTGGGCTCAGCATCGTAGAATAGCCCGCTATTGAAGATATACACCCAAAGCATTACCTAATTTTTATCATTAAATAAATATTGGATTGAGATAAAAACTGCAAAAACACTTTTGGAGTATATTAGGTTGTCATCATAATTAAAAAGTCAAAATTTGGCTGGCTCTGATGAACTTTGGCAGTACAGTAAGGAAAAAGTTGGACTCCGGCTCATGCATTTCACACTGCCAGATTATAACAACTTTTGGCAAGAAGGATGTAGATGTTTTAATTTGCTGTTAGAGACCACCTGCTCCTTTACAAGCTTTTCTAGGCACTTTTCCTAGAACATGGGGTTTGCTGGAAGATGAACTTCAGCTTTACAGATATTTTTTTGTTGCAAAAAATCCCCTAATATGATGTTATTAGGAATTTAGTTATTCTCCACATATAGAAGTCATGCAGCCCAAACTGATGAATGCTAAATTTAATACTGCTCAAATCTGTGGGACTTCCTGTCAACTAAATGTTTATAGACTGAATTGGGAACATTTAGTGTATTAGAAAAATAGAAATATTGGGTTTTAATCAGTGGTGGGATTCAATTTTTTTTACTACTGGTTCTGTGGGCTTGGCTTGGCTTGGTGGGCATGACAGGGGAAGGTTACTGCAAAATCCCCATTCCCTCCAAATCAGCTGGGACTTGGGAGGCAGAGAATAGATGGGGGCGGGGCCAACCAGAGGTGGTATTTACCGGTTCTCTGAACTACTCAAAATTTCTGCTACCGGTTCTCCAGAACTGGTCAGAACCTGCTGAATACCACCTCTGGTTTTAATTAAAATTATTTGAATAAATGTTGGCATTTAAAAAAAAAACAATTTTGCTTTATTTGTAGCCACTGCTTGCAAAGTAGTAAGGTCTCCTCTGAGTCAGGAGGAAGTCTGAATGATTTCATAGATGAGACCATATAGATTCAATACCTAAACTAGTTTGTTACTGTTTTCTTCTGAATGATCTTATTAACATTTTCTAGTCTAGTCTATTTCCTGGTGTATTCCTATGCAAGTAAGAAACAAGTCTATCTCTGTTCAGCACTTTCAAGATCGGTCAAAATCCTCTAGGTATTGCCAAATTATGTGACTAAGCAGAAAAAGAAGGTTATTATTGTTACACACACACACACACACACACACACACACACACACACACACACACACACCAGTGGTGGAATTCAAAATTTTTTACTACCGGTTCTGTTGGCATGGCTTGGTGGGCATGGCTTAGTAGGCATGGCAGGGGAAGGATATTGTAAAATCTCCATTTCCTCCTGATCAGCTGTGACCTTCCCCCTGATATTAGAACGACCACTGACCTCCGCTCCTTCCATGCAAAATTGAAGACCTATTTCTTTCGACTGGCCGGCCTTGAATAGTTCTCTCTGTCTATTGATTCCAAATATTTTAATGGGTTCTTAATCTTAATTATTTTTAGCACGGGTAACACTGTTTAATTCTATTTTAAAGTATGTATTTTGTATTTATTGTATATTGTTTTTAGCTTTTCCTGTGCACCGCCCCGGGTCCCTGTGGGGAGAGGGTGCGGTTAATAAATTTGAATTTGAATTTTTGAATTTGAATTTGACTCAGGAGGCAGAGAATAGATGAGGGCGGGACCAGTCAGAGGTGGTATTAACTGGTCCTCCGAACTACTCAAAATTTCCACTACCAGTTCTGTAGAACTGGTCAGAACTGGCTGGATACCACCTCTGACATACACACACACACACACATTTTGTGTATTCCAAAACATTTCTAACAATTAAACTGGAAATTAATTTACATTCTTTTTATGTGAGTGAAGGTTACTTTTTAAAATTTCTTCTAACATTCTTGCTAAAGAAGCAGCAATGAGAAGCTGCGGTCTTAATACATTACTGTACAGATGTAGGGTAGAAATCTGGATATTTTTATATTTACCAGATTCTGCTTCTTGCTTTGGCACAGAAGTTAAGTACTTCCTGTTGCCACAAACTTTCCTCAAGGGGGCATTGATGTACCTGACATTCACTCTATGGCACCCATTCCCTCACCATGAAGATTGGGTTCTAACAGCCTGCACTGTCTTTCTAACAATTACAAGGACAAAATACAAATAATAATTTCATAAGGCTAGCTTTAGATCATATAGCAAAAGTGTCAAACTGGTGGCCTGCAGGCGAAATGCATCACACACAGACCATGCCCATCCTGGATCTGCAAAGGCAAAAAAAATGTCACAATACATCACATGTCATCACATGACGTGATTGAGTTTGACACCTGTGTTATATAGCATACTGGAAGATGGGATAAAAGACACAGGGAAGTAACAAAAGTTGGGATGCAAGTATATAAAGCCAGAATTTACATTATTACATTGCAACGTATATTTCACCATTTTTCCATTATCACAAATAGAAGATATGCCTGTGTTCAATCTCATGAGAGATAAATAAAATGAAACTTTATTGAAACTACACCACCTGTCTGTCTTCCTTTAAGTTCAAATAGAATGTAAATATTGTAGTCTAGAGGGGGATACTGAGTTGTTCAAATCACCGGATAGCAACTTATAGAAAATTACAAAATAAAATGTTGTGTTCTCTGTGGAATAGAACTTGCTGGTGGCATGGTATAAAAAGTATGGTCCCTACTAGAAACTCAGAAGAGATACTAGACACAAAGGGAATGTAAAGAAAACTTCTTTCTCCTTGTATACCTGAAATATGACCCAAGGCTAAAATTACACATAGTTCTCTAACTCAGGGGTCTCCAACCTTTGCAACTTTAAGTCTGAAGGACTTCAGCTCCCAGAATTCTCCAGCCAGCTTTGAGGTTGGGGACCCCTGCTAACTGGTACAGAAAATACAGAACATTAAAGGGTGACACTCAACACAACTTAGAAAGAAGGTGCCTTTTGCAATGCCTATTGCTCCAAGAGACTTGCAAAAGAAATAGTTTATCTATTTGAACTTCCTGAATTTCTTCTACTTCTTGGAAATTCAGCTGTATTTATTTGCTAGAGAAGGTGGAAAACCCTATTTTTTACCATCATCTCTCCAGGGATCCCTTTAACTTCTGTACTTTGTTTTAAATGGCCAAACTTTTATATTTACAAGAGGGAAGAGTTGAGATAATAGTATCTGACCAAGGGATGTAGAGCTTCTCCAAGCCTATAGCTAGCATGAGGAGATATGTGTTTTGTCCAAGCTCATCATTTGACACGAAAACTACACTCAACAACACATATACACAGACTGCCGGTTCAATTTCCCAGCAGTATCTTTTATACAAAATTAGAAATACAATTTATTAGGACTATAAATGCAAGAAGCCTTCCTGAGCACGAATATACACAATTTAATGTACTTGGAGCAAATTTGCATTTTCTTACTCATAATGGTCAGGTCTTTGCAGGAGATGAACCTAAAACATGTCTCAAAAAAAAAAAGCATACTGTTGAAAGTTTATTACATTTTAATCCAGCTACTGAGGTGCTTTGGAAGGATGAGAAATTTAATTAGAATAGGAATAACATTTCTTTTTTAAAGGTGTTAATTAGCATCACATAGAACAGTTATGGCTAACCTTTTTGTTACAAATGTGAGTACATGTGTGTAATAGTGTGCGTGCATGCTGGCACCAATAATGCAAAGTCCCCCTTTCCCCACATGTGCATGCATGCACAAACCCCTCCCCACACTCCCCCCCCCCATGTGCCCTGCACTGTTCATTTCCAAGCTAAGCTTGGTATTTGCTCTGGCCATTTTCACCATCCCCAGGCTCCAGGAAAGCCTCTGAGTCCTGGGAAAGGTGAAAAATGGACTGGAAGTTCAGAAATGATCAGTTTTTGGCTTCTGGAGGTCCTCCAGAGGGCCAGGGGAGGTTGTTTTCCCCCTCTCCAGGCTCCGGAGGCTTTCCTAAAGCCTGGGGAGGGCGAAAACAACCTGTGCCAGCAGATATGGCTCCACATGCCACCTGTGGCATGCATGCCATAGGTTCGCCATCACAGACATAGACTATGTAAACCTCACTATCCCAGTGTAATATAGACAGGCAAACTCAAGATGGTAATAAGTATGTATAGACTGACTTTCTAGCTTAGCAAAAGTAGGTATTACCTATTATCTTTTAAGCTCTCTGAGTGATATTGTCCCAACAATATCACTGAATTAATGGGACTTAGCTGGGGAGCTAGTCAGAAGAATAGGAAAAGGTAGACTTGGTATTTAAGTAATATATTTTCTCATTTTGATTACAGTACCATTACAGCTTGAAGTTCTTGGCATGGTTAGCATGGTATACAATGTAGATTTATCTCTGTTCACAAAGCCCATCAGATCTTTAAAGTTCTGTCTCTTTATTTGATATTTGTTCATGTTTGGCTACACAAACTAAGTGCCCAGTAACAGAAAAGAAACTTGAGGGATAATGATGGAGAGGAATTGCCATAATTATTCTCTAAAATATCCAGACACCATTCATAATCTGTTCATGGGATTCTAGTAGTCAGAACAAAACACAAGAGAAAATAAAGTCAAATATAAATCATGTCTGTTGGTTTTGGACAAGTTGGTCTGTAAACATTGCCAGTATCTGATTTTATTTCACTATCTAAGCAACGAAGAAAAAGCAAAGGAATATTTGACACTCAGCAAACACAAACTTTAAAGAAACTTTGGCTGTCTTTTTGTACTTTGTTACACCTCTTTTGGCATCAACATTCAAACACTACTTTCTCCAAGTAGCAAAAAAATATCTGTATCAGCAGTACTTAAATGTTAGCTTTTTGTTTTATGTGGTTTTTTTTAAAGAATTTCCCATTTATAATTTATCCTTCAGCTATCAGACTTAACCAGCTGTCCACTGTAGGAATCTGTATTTGCAAACCATTTTCTCAAACATTTGCAAACTTTTATTTGCCCTTATCTCTAGAATGGATGTGTACCACTTTCTGTAAGAAGACACTTGAGTATGCATCTGCCTGGCAATGAAACAGCCCTTACTAGAACTATAGTATCATGCTCCTATCTTCCAATTGTTGGAAACACTTAATTTTAGAGAATAGATTCACTTCAGAGATTATGATTCACTTCCTAATGAGCATACCTATGTTAATTTGCTTCAACTTTGTTTTCTTCTTATGAGAATATCCATACTCAGATGACTGCCAATTTGTCCATCTGATAAAGAAACCTGATTGGTTCTTTAGCTTCCAGCCACCAAAGTTCTTTGACTTTGCTACAGCCTTAATTCATCTCTGCTGAATGCTATCTGTACTTTTGTTTCTATAGACTGTTATAACTGTTTTTCCCCTTATGGCTTGGTTTATATCCCTTTTGGATTATTTTTATCTAGATTTAAGGCTCTGTGGAAGAGTTTTGTTTTCCATTGTTTTTGTGGTTGTTAGTCTACATTTCTAGTGGTTCTTGTAATCAATGTTCATATATTCTTGTGATGAAGGCTAATATCCTGAGCATATTATGGTTGTGTTTGGCAGCCTGGCGATTTATTCAGTCTTACAGGTTTCCATGTGGATATTAAGCTTTGGTTTGTAGCTCTGATTTTATCAAATCTGCACATTAGGTTATATCTTTCCAGCTTTTGGATAGCAATGGTTTTATGAAATAAAATATAAAACTATCCTTATGCTGGTCTATGATCATAATAAAGATTTGATTGGAAATTATCCCGTTATCTATTAAAATTGGATAGATCAAAATATATCCTTTTGTTCTGCTGATTGCAAGTTGCCTGCAGTTTGGCAGTTTAAGTCTCACTGGTTCAATATTGACTCAAACTTCCATTCTTCTATAATGCATAAAATGAGGACCCAGATTGTTGGGGGCAATATGCTGACTCTGTAAACCACTTAGAGAGGGCTGTAAAGCACTGTGAAGCAGTATATAAGTCTAAGTGCTATTACTATTAATCCTTTCTCTTATACTATTGGAATAAATTTGAGCTTCTGTGTTTCCTTTCTTCTAATATATTGGCTTTCCTATGTGAGAAGTAAAACATTTTGGTGTCTTCTATAGATCTGCGTGTTCTTTTGCATCAAAAAGAGGAACAATTTTCTTGTGCATGTTCCAGCTTAATCTTAACAGTTTTAATTTTTAACATCATTCCAAACATTATAGCAACAGGATCAGGTTTAACAATGTTATGGGGTGGGGTGGCAATGTTATGGGGTGGATATGCCTAATTAGTTTATATTCTGTAGATAAATGCTGCAGGAATATGTTTGAGACTCCGTATCATTTGTTTTCATGTCCCAAAGACCTTGAATGGACATCTCTGAATAAATATTGTATTTTTTTAAAATCTAGAACTATTTGTAAGAAGGGAATATAATAGAGCATATTGTCTCATAAAAAGCTTTTCTGCATTGTTCGTAAGTGTAGTTTCAATTAATTGACTTGTATGGTTCATTTATGTTTGCGTGTCTCCTGTTAAGTATATCAACATTCAATGAACCTATACAGACTCACATACATTTCCTAACCTGGGGAGGGGATTCCTTCCATTTTTGTCCCTCTCTCACAGCAATATGGGGCACCAGACTTCTACCTGCTCCTGTTTGAAGCCCACCAATCATTAGAGTGCAGAGTAATTTAGTCCATGTGGGGGGAGGAGTATAACTCTAATGGACGCTGGTCACTCCAGGGGTGACATGTACCCTGTATGTTTTTGAATGCCTGTGAAAGACTATAAGCCAAATTCCCAAGTCTCTTTCATGGTGGACATCCATATAATAAACTGGGAATTGGTTTAGTCTGAAGCCAGGAAAGGCTACTGCCTGTTTAAATGGACAAGGCAATTCTCTCCAGATGTTCTGAACCACTCTTCTTATGTCTGGAATTGGTCATGCTGTCTGAGACTCTTGGAAGGGATGATCCAAACTTCAGATTATGTTGAAGGCGCCTAATGTTGAGTATGCAGAGCAGTGTGTATCAACTTTCTTAAGCTGAAGCTGCACAAATAAAATGATGAACATAAAGGAACACATCCTCTGAGCTCAGAAGCAAAGTTCAAACACTTGAAGTCTGAACCAGCTACTATCTCTGGAGCAGTAACTCATGTTCATTCATTACAGATGTTGCATAATACGCAACAGAATACTGTGAGAGCCTTCAATGTCTTTCCTTCACACAATGTCCATCTGAAAAGTACTAATTAAGATATATCACACAGTATGATAAACTTTAGACAATTAATGTATTTTAATAGGAGGCCTGAAACCAACTTTTAATCCGTTAAAAGAGAAGTTTCCTTATTTCAACTGCTGAATGCAGCCAGGCATTTCATGTTACACAAGCAGTGGGAAGCATGACTTCAATAACATTAAATGTGCAAGACTTTAAAAGTTTTGCTTCTTTGTTTCATTGCAGACCGTTTATTTTTATAGCTTATTGTTGCTGAAGAGTTTCTTTGAAACAATGCCTCTGGCTCCCACGGCATCTTTATTCAAGTTCCCTCAAGTAGGACATAATGAGAAACATTTTCAAATCTTTCCCATTACAAAAGAGATCTGCCTCAAAATAATTAAAACTGCCTAATCCCACCTAGCCCAGAAACAGCACCACCCTGAATGTTTCTTTTGAATGATAAAATGAAAGGCAGAATAGAAAATAGTAGCAACTCAGAAGAGCCTTCCTCAGACTATTCCCTCAATTCATGTGGGAGTATCAGCCCCTATGTGCCAAGTCAATTCTTGGAGATGCAGTGCCAATATGTATGAAGTCTACAAGGGTCAAGAAAGCTTGCCTTGAGGTTCCCTTGTACCTCAAGGCAAGCTTTCTTGACCCTTGTAGACTTCAGAAAGGGAACCAATTCGTCCATATTCGGAAAGAGTTCACCCATTGTCAGGGTAATGATTTAAGAGCTGACCAGCTGCTACAAAGATGTAATGCTCAGAATGAGTCAGGAAGGTTTTTGGGTTGCTATCACTTTAAGAGCCTGTCATAAGAAGAGGCCCTGTTGGGGTGTATCTCTCTCTCCATATATGATTCTGTGCTGTAATTTCTGATTGCTGTTTGTTTGAGGTCTGTCTAAATTATGTGTAGGTATATATTCATTGTAGATAAAACCACTATTTAAATACAACCCTCTGATTACTGTATTTGCTCCTGCATTGTCCCACATAGTCACACTGTGCACGCTCTGACACCCATTCTATTGGCAGATTTTAGATTTGCTCTTAGGTCTTTAAGTAGTTTCTTTCTTGGAAAAGAAGGAAGCTTTTTAAAACACTGAAAAATTCACAATTAGGTTATTCAGAGACTAATATACCCAGGATTAATTTTAAAAAAAATAGTCAAAACAACAAGCAGTGAAACAAGTAATTATTTATCTGCCTATCTCAATATGTCTATCTAAACACACACACACACACACACAATCTGCCTGTCCATCCATCCATCCGTCCATCCATCTATCATCTGTCTATCTTATTATCCATAGGACTTTTTAAACCCAAAATCAGGGAAATTAATGCTTTTTACAAGAATGGAAGAATGACTGTTGTTCTTGTAATTCATTTTAATTATCTAGCATGTTGGCCAGTCTTAAAAGAAAGCTCTGGAGACCACACTCACAAAGGGGATCTCTGTGCACTGAGACCAACTATCATGTTTTATTATTTTCCTGCCCACATCCTGAATGGTTCCCATTCAGGATGTGCTCAGGATAGTGCCAACATTTTCTGGGACATATCTGGAGGGAAACAGCCAATGCAGGACTCACTGTAAAAGAAGCTGCCTTTACTTGAACAGGAAGAAGAATTGACAATAACAACATGATTGTTAAATAGAGATTGTGAAATAAGAGAAGAAACAAGAGAATAGTTGGAGACAGTCTCAAAAGGTCAAGGAAGAAGCAGACAAAACATTTTGAGGAAAAATGTACTGGATTGATGGGAGAAATAGTTCTCTTGTAATCATTATACATTTTAATAACATATTAAATACAATTTAATAGAACAAAACTGTAGAAAGTCACTCTACTTCAGACCTAGGATGGAGGCAATGGCAAACCACTTCTGAAAAACCTTGCCAAAAAAATTGCAGGAAATTGTCTCTGAGAATCAGACATGATTAAACAGAAGTAAAATCTTGATTTTAGATATTCTACATAGTCACATTTTCCTTTTAACTGTTCAGAGTGGAAGATACAGGAAATATAAGCATCTTCTTTAAACCAAGTCTAACTATTGGTCCACCTAGTTCAATATTGATTAGCAGATTCCCTCCAATGTTTCAAAAATACATTCCAGCCTTATCTGGAGAAGCTTCAGAGTGACCTTATGTTATATCAAATCCATGTTACACCATTTATCCTATTCAACATAATAACAGAGGGGCTAAATATAGGTAAGAAACTACAGTAGAATCAAGAGAAGCACTCAATTCTAGATGGAAATGTCCTCTTGAAGTTGGTAAAATCCAACAAAATTAATTGTGTCGTGTAGAAGGTAATTGAAACCAGGACCAAGGATAGCTCCACCTGTTAACTACTGGCTGGTGGTTGAAGTCTCCTCTTGCTCCCTCCCTCCCTCAAAAAATAAGAGGAAGTTGTCTCAGCAGCCAGCTAAGCTGTTTATACAAACACTATAGTTAGTGTCACCCATCCAATCAGAGTTTCTAGTTATAGTCTTTAAAAATACCTTTGCAGGATTTGCAGATTCCTATGCAGTCAGAGAGATCAAGATGCTGCTGCTGATTTATCCTCTGACTTAACAAAAAATATCAAGGTCATATCTTATCATGAAAAAGATGTGATTATGGAGCTCACCAATTTTCCATGAATGGAATTGTTTGAGGTAATTCGGCTGTCCAGAAAAGTCCATGGATGCATCTTAGCTACAAAACTTCTTTTAGAAATATTGAGCATCCAATTCTCCTCTTTAAAACATAATGAAGTTGGAAAGTCAGCCAGGGACCTTCTCCTAACTGCACACCTGTTCCTTTTTCCAGAATAACAATATTTAAATAATCCAATAATGTGGTTGAAGTGTCTTAATATTAATTACAGGAGAGAAAGACTGCTATAGCAATGGATTGGGATGAATAAGTTAGTAGTGACTAAATTAAATTTCTAAATTCTTTTTAGAAATACAATGCATCGAACCAAATTCTTCACATTTCTATTTTGCTTCCTTCAGTTTATGTCAAAAATAGGAGCCAAAATAGTGGGCAAAAAGAGCAAAGACAGAGAAAAAACGGAGATACTGGACTTTCTGTGCATAGTAAGAATGCTTATTTCATCATCTTAATTACATTGGTTTTGCATGCTTCCTAATTAACGAAGAAAAATCAGCGCTAGGAATATCTCAAAAAATACTCTATGAGATTTCATTACTTGAAACTTTTACAGGGAGACAGATAATATATCACATGCAATTTTTTAAATAAAAAAAAGATGAATTGTAGTGACACATTTACATTCACACACTTTCCTGGAGTATTTTCCATTTGTAAAGCTTTAGTCAATCAATTATATCAAGACACTGTGGGCGTCAACCTCAATAAAAATAAAATAAGATAGGTAAGGTGAAGATAAGATAAGATAAGATAAAACAGAGTAAGATAAGATATACTAAAAGATAAAACAGTGAGATAAATTCGTATGAGTAGATAAAATGAAGGTGTGAGATAAACTAGGGTAAGAAAAAATATACTGCAAAAGTATAACATAAAATGAGTATTAAATACAAAACTGTATGCTTAGATACCTTTACATGCTCCCCACTGGATTCTATAAATATATATTTTCAGGTGACTATAAATTTAGAAGTTCTAATAACTACATATATGATGTGCCCGGATGAAAATTATATAGCATTTTATTTCATTCTTTTGTACAGTTCCGTCATTCTTTTGTACGGTATCTGTAAATACTGGGCCCTTGCTGTTACTTATAACTGACACATACAGTTGCTGACACATATATTTGGATGACATACAATGTCTTCAATGTTTTGTGTTCTATATACAAGTTCTCTCAGGATATGACACTTGGTAGAATTATTTAACCACTTGCTCAAATCGTGCTCTGGTAAAGGCTATTGCGTGGTCTGCTGTAAAATCCATTGTTTGGTATTTTTCTGTTTCAAAAGATGCTTCAGTTTTGCACAACCATTCCAGTGGCCTGATGTTTGCAAGTGATTCAAAACTGGCTTGTGCACTAACATCCAAGATTTTTTTAAAAAATATTGCCTTGGCCTGATGTCTGCCTGAGAGTAGGCATTATGTTGATAGGTCAAACAGTGAGTTGCTTTTGAGAAGTCGATATATTCATGTGGTAGGTTGAAAGTGATTCCAGATTTCTTCTCGATTACCAAAGATTGAAGGACGTTGCCTTCCAACCAAGCCACAGCTTCATAGCATCCCTATTATCTTTAGCAATGGTCTATAACCGTGATGGCAAACCTATGGCAGTGGGCTGGAAGTGGCATGCAGAGCCATTTCTCTGGGCACGTGATCCATCGCCTGTTCCCTTCTATGTTGCAGCACACTGGACAGCTGGTTTCACACACAGGGGAGCATCAGAAACCAGAGGAGCAGCTGCCCAGTGTGCATGCTCTTCCGGTTTCCACCACGTGCATGCGTACCAGCCAACTGGTCTTCGCTTGCACATGTGTGCCAGAAACCAGAAGACCAGGTGACCGGTGTGCATGCACTTGCCAGAAACTGAAAGAAAAGCTGCCCAGCATGCACATGCATACCAGGCGGCTGCTCTTCCTGTTTCCGGCACACATGCACACTCCCTTTTCGGTACTTGAGGCTGAAAAGGTTCGCCAACACTGCTCTATAACTTTTCTGCTTGTGGAGGATGAGACTCCATTTCAAAGTGCTTGGAGCCCTCTGGGGTGGCAGCAGAGGAGGAAAAGAACAGAATGGCTTCCTCCATTTGGATATACAGTGGTACCTCGGTTCACGAACGCCTCTGTTCACGACCAATTCGGTTTACGAACAGAAAAGTTCCTCAAAATGTGCTCCGGTTCACGAACTCCGCCTCGGTTCACGAACAGAAAAGTTCATAAAAATATGGTCTGGTTCACGAACTCCGCTTCTGTTCACGAACTCCGCCTCGGTTCACGAACTCCGCCTCGGTTCACAACCAATTTGGTTCGCGAACAGAGTCAGTTCAAGAATTAAAACCAAAAGAAAGATCAGAACGGATTAATTGGATTTACATTAAACCCTATGGGAAACTGTGCCTCTGTTCACGACCAATTCGGTTCGCGAACAGAGTCAGTTCAAGAATTACGACCAAAAAACAAGGTCAGAACGGATTAACCGGATTTACATTAAACCCTATGGGAAATTGTGCCTCGGTTCACGACCAATTCGGTTCACGACCAGAGTCATTTCACGAATTAAGTTCGTGAACCGAGGTACCACTGTATGTTGGTACCACAGAGCTGTTAATATGCTGAATGTGAATCTCAGAATATCCTCCTTCCTTTTGAAAAAAAAAAAAGCAAAATAGAAGCTGCACTTGAAAGATTCTTGAGAATAATTTAAAAATATCATATTAAGGAGAAAAGGGAACTGCAAAGTATGTCTGAATGATGATGATTTGACTTGACAATGAATCAAGGGGCTGAAAAGCAGTTCTGAATGGAAAAGTAAAATGCACAGTATAATGCAGGAATTTTTAAACATTCATCCTCCTCCACAAACAACTTTGGAACAGGGAGAGTGCAGAAAGTGATAGCGAGGAAAAGGCTCCAAGAATGTTTGTTCAAAAAAAAAAAAAGGCAAAAGAATTCCTGCATTCTTAGCTGGAAGATGGAAGTCCTCCCTTCTAAACAATTAATCTTGGTTGATGAAGGAAGAGTGGAATGAGGAGTATCCAAAGAGCCAGTAGTCAGCCAAAGATATGTTTGCTTAAGTTTTATTTGTATGGGAGACTTCATAAGATATACTATAGTACTAATATGAATTCTTCCAAAATATGTTTCTGTTCTTCAGGGAATAGAGCAGGGAGAACTGTTGAGTTTAAAAGGGAGGATTACAACACTGCAGACTATTTCTCTTCATTACAATATCTTCTGCAGAACAAAGTTTCACTGTTGTTGTGTTAAATGCTGCAAGGAGCTGTTCTTACTGCCCAAATTATATTAATTCAAAAAGATGGAGCAAATAGTGCATGAAGGATAGGGAAGACCACATATATAGGGGTCTGGAAAACAGTTCGTAGGAGAAACTGGTAGAAATGTTGCTTCTTTGGGTAGCTGTCCATTCTGAGTTAAGAGACAGAGTTCTATATCTTTTGCCTTAGTAAAGAAAATGTAACAACAATAAGTTGTTAATGGTTCGAGTACATCAAGTACTTCATTGCATTCAGACAATAACAAATCACGTCATCTGAATCAGGAGTTAACAGTATGAATTAGCTTCATGTAATATTGGTATTTTTAAAAATGAGGAGGTGTAGCCTGGAAATGTTAGAAAATATGATTTTCTTGCCAAAGGCCACCCTCCCCCTTGTGTTACTATCTCTGCAGTTCTTAATGTTGCCTTTGAAACTATTTTAAGCAACATCTATTGTGGAGAGGGGACATTTAATGTTTCTGGTCCAAACTGTTCTCATGTGTACGATAGCTCTGTGGTTCGACTTTCCAAATATTATAGGAACAAGATGTCATTCAGAAAAATGGGAGCTGGACTGTTTTGGCAATTTTCAGGTTGGATCAGTGGGCTTGAGAATTTCAGAACTAAAAAGATTGCCTGTGACATCAACTCAAAATGCTTAGCATTTTTTAAACTAAAATGAAAAATATTAACAGAATAGAATAGAATTTTAGAAGTCCTATTCTGCTTTCTTATATGAAAAATAAAAATACATCTGATTGTTTCCTTTCTCAAATACTGTATATTCTAAGTAGAGTCTCCATTGTCCTCCTTCAAAAAAGCTCTAGATTTACAATTCACTTATTGTCTGAAAGGGCCAGCCATGTAGAAGCTGTTAACTTTGACCACAGCTTTCTCACACAGCATGAAGCTATAAGTGGTCTGATCATTTATTCCTAGCCCTTGTCTTCCTGATCAATATTTCTGAAATAGGTGATGGTCAGAGAAGTGAAATCAGAAATCGGTTCTTTATAGATTTACTAACAGTCACAGCCAATGTGTATATGCAGAAATGTTTTCCTTTTCTCTCATCAGTGAAACACATTTAACAAATTAATTTTGAGTGAAAAAGAGGTAACTCTGGGATAGAAGATTTTTGTAAACTGTGCCCTCCAAATGTATTTGTCTCACAATTCTCTGAATTGTCAGCCTATGAGAATTAGATTAGAAGTTATAGTTCCATTATGTCCTGGAGTTTGCCAGATTGAGGACAATTTATTTAATTATGTTTTGGGAGAATGCAATGAGTGCAGTACCTATGAGCGTTAAAGCAGTGATTGAAACCACTTCTTTATTTGTTGTGGTGTGAAGGGTTAGAAAGCCGAGTGTGTGAAGTTGAGTATGACATATGCCCTGAAGAAGGAAGTGCCACTGTATTGATGAAGGCAAATGATTCACCAGGAAGTTTGCATAGAAATATCAGCAATCTTGTCAGTGCAGATTATTTCCCTCCAACATAAAAATTACTAACAAATTTGCAAGTCCAAATTATGCTGTTCCCCTGATTAGTATTTTTAAAAATGTCTTTCTGAATCCATGTGGTTCTGACTTTTTTGATTTAGCAACCATGTGAGTCTTGACAACCATCTTGAAATCTGTAACTGCAGAATCTCAGGGATAGATAGAAGAAATTGTTTAAGGTGGAAATATTTCCTTCCTGCAACCTCCACCTCTGAGCTATGCGGCCTCTTCTCACACCAAGCAAACCCCACCCTGGTTCCCAGTGTCTCACATGGTTTTTATATGCCATTAAGGGGTATTACAGGTGTCCCTTAATTCAAAGGCAACATTTGTTGATTTTGGTGCATAGGTCTATGGCATCTGCAATATAATTTTCTCCAAGTACATAAATTCTCTTTGGATCTTTTGTTCTCTTTCAGGAAGAATGTTACTGATTTTCATGGTGGAGGAGGTGGGAGAGGAGCTCATAAGCTAAGCTGCTCCCACCTTCAAGAATAAGCTTGAGATCATGATAAAGTTAGAAAAGCTACTAGGAATTTATATTTCTTGCACTTGCCGCTTGCATTTGGTTTTCAGTTTCTATTTTAATTCTAAATCAAAATGCAATCTGTTTAATTGGGTGGAAGTATCACATATTAATTTACTGAGCTTTAGAATTTTAGAGATTGGAAGTACATTGGAAAGAAAAATCTTGTATTAACTAGAATCAAATGCTTGTACTGTATCAATTTGCCCACATTATTATTTATTATATTTTATTGTTTAGTTTAATATAAATATAATGTACAACTGGAAGAATTTTTAACCCTTAGCTTATGATTTAAGTGAACTTCATCAATATCTTATTCATGCAATTTGGCACTTGTGAATTCTTTCAGATTCCTGTTCCTAAAGTTCAGGTTTAGGAAGATTGTTACTAAAAGGCATGATTCACATTATTCTGTAGACCAGGGGTCCCCAACCCCCGGGCCGCGGACCGGTGCCGGTCCATGGCTGGGTAGGAACTGGGCCGCAGGGCCGGAGAGGAGGAGGAGGGAGGAGGGGGCAGCCCCCTGGGCAGAGCGCGCGGGAGAGCGCAGGCGGGGCTGTTTGCGCGGTTGGAATGCACCTCTTCCTCCACCCTTGGCGATGGTGGGACTCCTGGGCGCTGCCTCCCTACCGACCACGGATTCCCTTTCTCCCTGCCCCCCCAGAGCTTCCCCAACCGGCATGCTGCCCACTCATCTTCTTCCAGGGGCTGCGGAGGTTCCTCCCCCCCCCCCACGGAACCTTCTCAGCTCCTAGAAGGAGCCTGACCAGTGCACGAGTGACCAAGCGTGGCGGCGGCCGCCTGGGCGGGGTAGGCTAAGGCGAGTGAGCGAGTCGAGCCGGGCTGAGGAGACTCCGCGGTGGGGGACGACGACGACAGACCAACAGAGAGAGGCATAGACACAGAGAGAGACAGGGAGGGAGGGAATCAGAGAGAGTGACACACACACACACACACACACACACACAGAGGGAGGGAGGGAGAGAAAGATAGACAGAGACACAGAATGAGTGATTAAGTGCCTGAATGCGAGACAGACAGACAGACAGACACACACACAGAGTGACAGAGATGGGCGGACGAAGGAGAGAGAGACAGAAAGAAAAAGAGAGAAAGAGAAAGAAAGAAAAAGAAACTGGGAGAGAGAGAGAAAGTAAGAGAGAGAGAGAAAGAAAGACAGAGAAAAAGAGAAAGAAAGAGACAAAGGAAAGAGAGAGAAAAAGAAAGAGAGAAAGAGAGGGAAAGAAAGAAAGAAAAAGAGACAGAAAGAGAAAGAGAGAGAAAGAGAGGGAGAGAGAAAGGGAAAGAAAGAAAGAGAAAGAGAGAAAGAGAAAGAAAGAGAGAGAGAAAGAGGGAAAGAAAGACAAAATGAGAGAGAAAGAGAAAGAGGGAAAGAAAGAGAAAGAAAGAGAGAAAGAGAAAGAAATAAAGAAAAAGAGAGAAAGAGAAAGAAAGAAAAAGAAAGTGGGAGAGAGAGAGAAAGTAAGAGAGAGAGAAAGAAAGACAGAAAAAGAAAGAGACAAAGAAAAGAAAGAGAGAGAAAAAGAAAGAGAGAGAGGGAAAGAAAGAAAAAGAGACAGAAAGAGAAAGAGAGAGAAAGAAAGAGGGAGAGAGAAAGAGAAAGAAAGAGAAAGAAAGAAATAAAGAGAGAGAGAGAGGGAAAGAAAGAAAAAATGAGAGAGAAAGAGAGAAAGAGAGAGAAAGAGAAAGAAATAAAGAGAGAGAGAGAAAGAGAAAGAAAGAGAGAAAGAAAGAAAGAGAAAGAGAAAGAAAGAAAGAAAGAGAGAGAAAGAGAAAGAAAGGGGGAAGGAAAGAAAGAGGCAGAGAAAGAAAGAGAGAGAGAGAAAGAGAGAAAGAAAGACAGAAGGAAAGAAAGAAAAAGAAAGAGAGAGAGAGAGAAAGAACTTATGACCACAATTGAGCCCAAAAGTTTGGTTGCTAACCAAGACCATTGTTAAGTGAGTTTCACATTTTCCAAATTGGCCACGCCCACACAGTCACATGACTGCTGAGCCACTCAGCCGGTCCGCAGAGTTTTCTTTAAAATGAAACCGGTCCCTGGTGCAAAAAAAGGTTGGGGACCCCTGCTGTAGACAATAGGAGAACAACCAAACTATAAAACTCCAAAAAATCCAGATTATGGGAGAGTGTTAAAGCTACAATGCATTTCATGCAGTCATGCCTGAGAAACTATTAGTCAGAGTGTAATTTTTCTTCCATTATATTAACTTATCAAAGAATCCTAGCAGTGTTCTAAAGAAAAGAATCAGAGGTCTCTGGAATCAGTCTGAAATCAACAGTTTCTATGTAGATTGACATACTGCTTGTGCTTAGAAGAGAGTCATATGAAATTCTTTCCATTTTTTCAGGCAATTAAGCATGAACAGTTTACTGAAATTGAATCCACATCATTTTCTCCAGCTAAGTAATGGATAGAGATGTAGGCACATACATCAAGACTGCTTTTTGCAATGAAAACAATTCAAACACTGAGCTCATATACTGAAATGATGCATATGATAGTTTTAGAATATTGCACTATAAGAATGCATTCATTTTAAAAGTAATTGTCCACCTGATGGGCTCCATTCGCAACTATGTAAGAAGACCCTCCTAGGTTTGATCTCTCTAGCATTTTGTTTCCATAGTGGACAACTAGATGTAAAATCTAGGAATAGAGTTAACCTGTCCAAATAAGTGATCCCAAGAGATAATATTCCCACTTTTTTGGGAGGTAATTTATATTTTATTTTATATTCATACTTTTAATTTTTTAAATGATGATTGTTACTTATATTTGTTGTTTTGATTAATTGTTGTGCACCAATGCAGAATCATGCTTTGTGAGATGGGTGGCCATATAAATTCAATAAGTATAATCATTCTTCTCAGTTAGTCACGGGTTTACTATGAATTGTCTAATCTCCTTTAAAGCCATCCAAACTGATGCCATCATTACATCTGGTGATAATGAATTCCATAGGGTAATTATAGGCAGGCTGAAATAGTGCTCCCTTTTTCTTATCCTGAATCATCCACAGTACACTACTAGGTTGCTAGTAGATGCAATGATGTTCTTCTGGATCAGCTCAATTGGGAGCAGGTTGGGAGTGGGTGAGAAAGTACTGGGCTGGTTAGGGTTAGGGTACAAATTAGTGTTGATTGAGAATGAGAAGTCCCACCCTCCAATGCTACAATATGGAATTCTGCAAGGTTTGGAATGGTATTCTTTCCATTCCTATTCTACATTAAACTGCTCAGTGAGATCATTCATAGCCATGGTGTGAGGTTTCAGAGCCAGAGTTTCAGTGGTGTGTGTGTGTGTGTGTGTGTGTGTGTGTTGTGTGTGTGGATGGGGAACAACTGGCTTTACTTGGCAAGACTGAGTAGCTCTGAGCTTTCTGGATCTTCACACTGGATGGAGTTGCACTATTCCTGAAACACCAGGTGTGGAATCTAGTGGTGTGCACCAGCTGTGTAATTCTATACTTACACCTTCTTGAGAAACAGATGGCAGGCAAGGCTGGGAAGGCCTTTGCACACCTTCATGTTGTAGACTAATTGCGCCCTCTCCTGGATCATGAGGCCGGACTCACAGTTACCTACTCACCTCCAGAGGAGATTACTGTAACATGCTCTACATGGGGCTGCCCTTGAAGAGCGTCTGGAAACTGCAATTGATGAAGAGTGTGGCTGCACTACAGGTTGGCAGATATTACACATTTGCTCCAAGAGCTGCAATGTTTTTCAGTCTGCTTCCAGCTGCTGATTTTTACCTCTAAAGCCCTGCATGGCATGGGCCCAGTTACTTGAGGAACTGCCTTTTCCCAATTACATCTACCTGTCCCATCAATCAAGCAGGAGAGGTATGCCATAGGTACTGTCTGCTAAGGAATTCCCTCTGGTGAGATCCAGACGTCACGCTGAGTCCATTGTGGCTTCCACCATGTGGAGTATCGTTCCCCTGAGATGAGTTTAGCCCCATCCCTGGTAGCTTTCCAGAAAGTCCTTAAAGCTTGGGGTTTGTTTTTCCCCCCAGCAACCTTGAGGATCCTATGAAAATGCTGCAAAGTGACTGTATGATGTCCGGTGATTGTTATTTCCCTGAGAATTTGGTTTGGCTTCTTCATGTTTTTATTTTGATTCAGTGTTTTACAATGGATCACATTGTTTTTAATGGTTGCTGTGTTTGTATACCACCCAAAGTCATTTTATGTGAGTTGGGCAGCCATATATATTTGCTAAATAAATAAGAAGGGGAAACAACGTAGTCACATCCCCTTTCTTCAAATGATACATCATATCAGAGGTGGGGTCCTACCTATTTGGTCTGGTTTGGTCAAATAGGTAGTAACTCCGGTGGACACGTGACCATATCAGTTCTATTCCCTGGTGGTGCCATCTTGATTTTCTGTTCTGCACATGCACAGAACAAACTTCACTGAAAAAATGTAATTGTTATTCCTTTTTTTAATGTTGTGCACATGCACAGATCATTTTAAGTGCAAATGCACATATTTTTTTTACTACCAAACCAGTAGTAATGGTGGACGGAACCCACCCTGCATCATATTATATATATTTTAGCATGTCCCTGCTTTTTTTACCTCCTCGGTTAATTAAAAATAACCTTGAATTCTATAACATTTCTTTATAAAGAATTGCTCAGGTCCCTTATTGTTTTGGTTGCCATTTTAATATTTCATGTTATAATATAAATGATTTATCTATATTAAAAAATTGGGAATTGATACTGGAAATATTGCTGATTAGTTGCAAGCTTGCTCCTGCTATTCCTCCCTATAGTTAATTAGTTAATTCTACTTGAAATGCATTACAGGTTTGCATGTTACAATTATTCTGATCTCTATATACTTATTAAAGAATAATGCAATCCTGGATCTGCATTTGTTATTCATGTCTCTGCAATCTCATGGCACTTTGTATGATATAAAAATGCTTTGAATATATTCCAGCACAAAAACTATCTAGCTAAATGTGCTATACATTCCAGTTCTTGATTCAATAAGCTACCCATTAGCTGTGTGTTACTGCTGTATATGATTAGTGAGCAGCTTTGGTATTAAAATGGTACGAGATATGTTTATCATTGTAGCATACAATGAAAAAAGTATTTTGGTGTATGGTAGAAACAAAGACTTTAAACGATGCCTGTGTTAAGTAGCTAATAACTGGACAGTTTCTTCAGCCCAGAGGTGGTATTCAGCCAGCTCTGACAGGTTCTGGAGAACCGGGTAGCTGAAATTTCGAGTAGTTCGGAGGACCGGCAAATAGGCTGGCCCCGCCGCCTCCCAACTGATCTTTTTCTGTTGCTCTGAACAGGAGAATGGAGCTGGAAAGCAGGTGGGGAGGGGGGAGGGAATAGAGATTTTGCAGTAACCTTCCCCAGGAGTGGGGAGGGAATGGGGATTTTGAAGTATCCTTCCCCCAACACTTCCCCAAAGAAACCATGTCCACAAAGCCACGCCCACAGAACCAGTAGTAAAACTTCTTGAATCCTACCACTGCTTCAGCCACATATATTTCATAAAAAGCAGAGAATGAACCCATCACCTCCCAACATTTCCAGTAATCATTAGTATCGCTGTGCTTCAGAAAGCTAAACTTTTAATCTTGTAAATGGTCCCTTTAGGACACCCTGACTAATTTGTTTTCCATTAAACATGGTTTCTGTTTCACTCACCATTTACAAGCTCAATTTAAGCGACATGATAAACGTTTTCATTTTTAAAGGCATATTAATTGTTGTCTGTTTTCTGCGTGCAACACATCCTCACCCATGGATCAGTTTTGGGCATTTGCTTTGCAAACAGACAGTGACTAAACTGCAAGAAGGCAGTGTCAATACAAAGCCTAGCAACGGCCAACAATGTGTACAAACTTGAGAAACCTGCTATCATCAGAAAGACGCTGTGCCAAATTCAGATTTGGAAGATCACCACTTGCAATATCCTGCCTGGGCTTTGTTTTATTTGTTTTGTTGTTTTGCTGCAGTCATAAACCCACAAATATTGAAAAATTATGCTTATTTAGAAGATTCTTACAAAGCGATAAACATTTTTGAACACCAGCGTAAGGCTATAAATCACGTTGCTCTCTTTGAATTCCATTGTTCTGTTCTTTTTCTTCTGATGTTGGGTGTCTCCATTTAAATTTTGCAAAAGTACAAGCATAATTCATTATGTTTTGGGGTTTTTTTGGCCTTTCTGCCTTTTTTTAAAACTAATAAGTAGCAGACTTGTTTGCTCCTTTTCTTTCAGACACATTTATTTTTCATGCCTTGCATGTCATTACTTGTGACAGATAAGCCTTAAGAGTTATTTAAGTTCAGCTAAGCTCTTAAAGATCTGGACAAATAAATATGGATTATCTGAAGCTTGCACGTTTACCAATTATTTATTTTTCATTTGCTTTTCTTTTTATAACATCAACTTTCTTTAGTTGTTTTCTCAATCCAAAAAGTACAAGTTGATATTAGGAGCCAACTGTGTTTATTCATCCATAACTGAAAAAGTGATTCATAATAGTCCTGATCCATAATGTCATTATAGCATCAACTGGTTTCATTGTTACCGCTGCTATATTCAAAGACAGTAAGCCCTGAACTAATATTCCTGTTTCATCATATAGTTTATGGGGACTTTGTTCAGCTTTGGAATCCAGTCCAACAACCAATGTAAATCCAGTTCCTGGCTGGACTGGAGTTGAACCTATACCTCTGTCACAATGCAGGTTTATCAAAATAGGGAAGCTATAGAATTTTAATAGATTCAAGGGGGTATCTATCTCCATCTGCCTGTGCAAAATATCATCTCCCTCTTCTGTTGAGCATCTAAAAAATTAATCAGACTATGCTAAATGACAGAACCAATGGTGGCTCCAGATTTCATTATGTTGATATAACTAATCATTTTTCTGAGGAAGGAAGGATCCATATGCAATACACCCCAGGCCATAGACCCATATTTTTGTACCTTCTTTGGGATGCATTTGTGATCATGGATTCGTTAATACTGGATGTAAAGGATCCATTCTGTGCTTTTCAATTGCTTACCAAGTTAGAAAGGTAGCAACATAAAACATCAAATTTATCCCAATTATCATTTGGCTGAGGAACCCACATCTGCCCTAACTGCACTGGATCCAGGCAGTGTGCAGTTACTCTCATAAGGAGTGATATTTTTCTGTGAGATGGTAATAGAGGGAGATGTGCATCTGTTTTCAACAAAGCCTGAATACCAATTGAAAGCAGCGAATTAGATTATTCAGACTTGGTTCTAAAGGATCTAAAGTGAAGTGAGCTATTCCCTAAATTACAGAGGAACCCACTTAAAAGATACATTTGACCTACTATGATGCAAGCGGCCAATAAACATGTTGAATTTCCATCAAAAAAATACAAAGTGGTAAAAAATAAATGATAATAGTATAATGTGAGCCTCTCTTAAACACAGAGGGGGGGGGGGAGAAAACCCTGCTTAAGAGGATAATTTTAATCAGATCATTATAATATTCTTCCAGGACAAACCTTGTTAAAGCAAAATGACAGATATTAGATAGTGCTCTCGCTCTCTCCTTCAATTAACAAAGGTACTGTGGTAACCTAAAACCCATTTCAATTATTCCTAATATTCAACATTTTGTTTTTTGGCTGAAGCTAGAATTTCACCATTCTCCACACAATAGTCAACACAATGGAAACCTTTCTTTCTTTCTTTCTTTCTTTCTTTCTTTCTTTCTTTCTTTCTTTCTTTCTTTCTTTCTTTCTTTCTTTCTTTCTTTCTTTCTTTCTTCTTCTCTTTCTTTCTCTTCCTTCCTTCCTTCCTTCCTTTCTTGTAATAATGACTTGTCATTATTCTCTTGCTCTTATCTGTGTTTTGTGGATGGAGGGTACTTTGTCCTGCCTAAATCATTGGTCAGAGAATGAGATAAAGTCAGCATCATGAAGACACAATATAATATTAGAATTGCCAAGACATGACTCCCCCCCTAATTGTTAGGTGAATATTAGAAAATGTCCTGTTTCATCAATTGGGGTTCAGCATCAATAGAGTGAATTTTAGAGCTGTAGTTTCCTCTCATGATGTTCGTCATTGGTTTGTCTAAAGATTATAAAATGAAGTAATTAAGGCTTCCTCCCTGCTGTTTATCCTTGGTGAGTTTTTTTCCTTTCCACCTTTGTTTACAATTTTCTGAGAATGTTCCTAGATTGGACATTATATAGCCAGGACACTAAAGATGCAACGGGAGAATATTAGCCTTCTTTTCCTGTTCAATATTACTGTTAAAAAAGGGAGATGAAAGAGGAAGAGATCAATCACACTAGTTATACCCTTAATTACTTCACATATGTTTGGTCATATTGTATATTAATATTCATTATAAAGCATGTGGAAATTTTCTTTTCAAGTGTCTTTGTCTATGTTCATATATGTCTGTCTCTGTTGGTACATGCATGTGCTTATGTATTTTCTCAAGTTATTTTTCCAAAACTACATGCATTATCCTAAAATCCACACTTTTACATATATTTTGATACTTTGTAAAGCAAAATTTAGAAGAAGTATAAACCCTATAGGGAAGCTATTTTCTAGTGATTTTGGATCGATTTGGAAAGTGTAACTCATTTAATACTACTATTGGTCTTGGACCTTAAACAAACACACCCAATGTTTTATTTCAGTAAAATGTTACCTTCTTCCGACTTTGCCTGATTTTTATTATATTTGATATGTTTTTATTTGTTTTATTCTGGAATAAGTTTATGGCAGCTTAAATTGCTTTAAATTTATCTGTGGTAAGAAATCCTATAGAACTATTTTAGTAGGTAAGTGATAAATAGATAAAAATCGAAACTTCGCAAAATGCGTGTGTTCCTCTAGAAGATGCAAGCTGCAACTGCTTTCCTATGCTAATGCCACAGGAAAAAAAATAATTAGGTACTGATGTCCTAAAAAGCATCAGCAGTCAAAAACTTCCAACCAGATCTTCAAGGGGGACATTTTAAATTGGTGATTTAAAAAAAAACAACCAATCCAACTCCTAGAAATAATCTTAGAAAATATAATTTTTGGGGGGAAGTTTTACGAAAGAGAATGGGACAAATGTAATGCATTGACTTGGAAAAGAGGAACCATCCTAAAGCACCCACTTCTTCTCATCCTGCACTTTTAGTTCATGATTAATTTCTTTGCTAGATTTGCTAAAAGAGATTTGACCGGTGTGTCTATCTTTTTAAAGAAAAACAGATGTGCCTGAGAAAGCCATTAGCGCTCTGTAAGTATCCTATGTCCAATAAGCAAACTGACCACAATAGGCTTCTAACTATTCTGATTAAACAAATAACACAGAAGCACAGACCTATGGTTTTCTGTACTAACGGGTTTAAAAGCCTTCTACAGAGATCATTATCTGGGGCCAGATTTGTAAAGAAAATCTTTGCAGAGCCTAATAATGCAATAGAAGTAAGCACTTAAGATATTCATAGTTTCAAAGAAGATCCTGGAATGGATGGAATCTTTTGTCGAGAAAAGTACTCTAATTTGAGGATTGAGGGAGGAAAGAAGAGAGAGAGAGATAACCCAGAACCCCTTGGAAGAATTTTTTCTTTGATTCCTTTAAAACTTTAAACGTATTCAAATTAGCTAAGAATAATTATCTAGATAATAAGACAATCAATTATTCTTCAAAGTTATCAAATTAACAATAGAATATTGTCAAAGGGAAAGTAAAATAAAATCAAGAGAAGAACTGGCGGAGACTGATATAGTAGTCGAATGGGCTCTTATTTACAACTATTAGAAAGACTTACAATAGAGGAAAGACTTTATGATTTTGAAGATGGTAAGCCTGATTTTGAAATAGAATTGTGTACAAATAAATGAACATGTACCGTAATTGCTAAAATGTATGAATGTTACTGAGATTTGAAACAAGAAGAAAAACAAGTGAAAGGATGTATGCTAAAACTTGGCTGGATGGGACACAGATGGAACAATGGAAAAATATGTGGCTAAGAGAATTAAAATGTATATTATATTATAATGAGCAAGAAAGGACATTGTATCGTATTTGGTACTTGTGTAAAAGCTAGATATTCTGGATTCAAATATATGCACTGATTTAGAGGATTTTAAAGATTAGGATAAAATTGAAAACAGAGGTTTTTCTTTTGGGATTGATGGACAAATAAGCGGGGGGAAATCATGGACCTTTGTTTTTATACATGATAACTCCAGCAAGATTATTGTACAAAGATGGAAAAATTCAGCACTACCCACAATGGAGGAATGGTTGAGGAAGATGATGGAATTTGCTGATATGGCTAAATTGACTTCTTTGATCAAAGAAAAGACAATAACTACATCTATTGCTGACTGGAAAACCCCTAAGAGACATTTAACATGAAACAAAAAATGATCTTCTAATTCATGTTTTTTGATGATTACACAGAAAAAAAGAGTTATGAAAAAGAGTTATATTGTAAGAAGTAAATGTACATTTGTACTTATAATTGCTATTAAAAAGATTGGAAATTACTTTTTGTACCTTTTTTCTAGTCTATTTTTCTTTTCCTTTTTTCCTTTTTTGTACTTTTAACTTTCTTTTTTGATGTCTCACCTTATATAAGTTTCTATTAGTTTTTAGCTTTTTTTAAAAAAACTTGAAAATTGGAGGAGGGTGATAATGTTATTTACCTCCCCAAACGTCTTCATATCTGTGATATTCAACAAAGTTTTCTTCTGAAAATTTTAGTTTATTGTAGTCATTTCTTATTTTGGCATGTTACATAAATACTGATTTCAATTAAGTCAAAGTATTTTTTTTTAAGACTCAAACTATTCATTATTCTCTGGATCACACACTCTTTAAAATCATGGCAAATTATTAAGTGCTATGATTGTGGTTTCTTGTTTTCAAATACTGTTTTGCATACTGAAAAGGCAATGCTGCCAGCATTTTGTTGCTTTTCTGTTGCTTTTTCCCTAAATCTCCTTGGGTTCCTATGCTGCTCTGTTCACACTATAATAATAAAATTTAAAAAGTGTGCACAACTAATACCCATAGAAAGAGAATGCATATTGTTAATATTGTTTTCATTGACTTTAGTAGGGTAAGGTTAGGCAAAAACTTGTTTGGTAGAAATTTTGGAGTCCACCTAACGATAAAACCAACTTCTATTATTCATTGTTCTGCGTAGCCTAAGAAATTTGTATTAATCTACACTTTGGTGCTTTATTAAATTTTTGGAGCTTGCTGTTCTGAAGTACTGCTTCTCACATTATTCTTCTTAGCTCAGAAAATAAACGCTACACATTTTAACAGTGTAAAGTAATTATCTTACACTACTCTATTGGCCAATATTTCGCCACATGGATAAGAAAGTGTGGCCTTTAAATTATGTTTAGTAAATATGAGACTGAACTCATGGGCTAATTAAAAAAAGTGAATTTGTCTGAGAGTCTAAATTCCAATTAATCAGGAAAACTTAACAGACTTCTTCTCCACAAAGGAACTTATTACACTGTCTTGAATCCTAAATGTATCTGGGGAAAAAGTGGGAAAATGACTTCTTCCTTGAACTTTAACAAACTCTTCATTTTCACTTCAATCATGGGGAAATGGAGAAAAGGTTCCTTAAAACTGAGCTAAAGATCCAGATCACTGTCTTCATCCTACCTCATTGACAGAATGGAAGGTGGTTGTTTATTATTATTATTATTATTATTATTATTATTATTATTATTATTAGTAGTAGTAGTAGTAGTAGTAGTAGTAGTAGTAGTAGTAGTAGTAATATTATTATTAGTAGTAGTAATATTAGTATTATTAGTATTTTTATTGTTATTATTATTTACTTTATTCATAAAACATGAAACTCAGCCAACTGAACATTTAAAAATGCATATTACAAATACTATTGACTGGTGCTAATTGTTGATACAGTTTTCTGCCAGCATCCTAGGTATCAACCAAGTATCTTCATAGAATATAACATGTGCCAAGTAGCGCCATTTTTTTGCAGTTTCACTGGTGTTATTGCAGGAAGCTGCAATTTGCTGCGATATTTATTAAAATTCTTGGACATGGTGCCAAGTGCCCCAATGACAATGGGTGTCACTGTGACATGCTTCATCCATAGCCGTGTGGTTTCGATGGCCAGGCCGCGATATTTCATGATTTTTTCTAGTTCTTTTTCTTCGACTCTGGCATCTCCAGGAACAGTGATATCAATGAACTGTATACTTCGGCCCTATACAACCGTGATATCTGGTGTGTTGTGCTCCAAATGACGGTCTGTTTGTATTCAAAAGTCCCACAAGATCTTCACCCTCTCATTCTCGATAACCTTTTCTACTTTGTGTTCCCATGACTTTCTGGATACAGGTAAACCATATTTTTTACATAATGACCAGTGGATTAATTTAGCAACTCGGTCGTGTCTAGCTTTGTAATCAGTTTGTGCGATTTTGCTGCATTCACATATTAAATGTGAAACAGTTTCGACTTTGTTATTGCAAAGTCGGCAGTTTGGGTTGTCAGTGGATTTTTGAATCTTCGCTTTCATGGCATTAGTTTGTAGTGCTTGTTCTTGAGCGGCCAGTATTAAACCTTCCGTTTCTTTCTTGATAGTTCCCATCTTAAGCCATGTCCATGTCAAGTTGTCATCACATTTTGCTTCAATATTTTTCAAGTGCTGTCCATGCAAAGCCTTAGTCTTCCATCTATTTAATCTGTCATCCAGCTGTTTTTCCTTAAATTCTGCCTTTGTTTCTGTTGTTTTTATGCTGTTCTCCATTTTTACTGCCTGCAGCAATTTTTCTGTACTTTGGTTCACATAATCATTCAAACTTCGTTTTTCTTCTTCTACAATTTGATGGATTTGCAATAGCCCCCTGCCCCCTATTTTTCTTGGCATGTACAACCTGTCAATGTCACTTCGTGGATGTAAAGCATGGTATATATTCAAAGGTTTGCGTGTTTTATTTATTTATTTATCATTATCATTATCATTATCATTATCATTATCATTATCATTATCATTATCATTATCATTATCATTATCATTATCATTATCATCATCATCATCATCATTATCATTATTATTATTATTATTATTATTATTATTATTATTATTATTATTATTAAATCTTTGGTGAAATTCACAGTCTTTGGGGCTGATGGGTAGCTCAACAGCTCAAGTCCTAACCAAGGACCTAGGAACTGTTAAGGTAACATCAGAGGATATAAGCTGTTCCATATAGGGTGGCTTTTTGTAGAGTCAGAATGTTTAAGTCTGATAAATTAAGAATTTCCATATAGCGAGGTAGCCCTTTAGGTGTTGCTCCAAGGGCAACACACAATTTCTTTTTCCACAGTCGCTCAACTTCAATTTGCAAGTCTCGCTACTTTGTGATTTTTTTCTTGCTGCTTATCTTCAATTCGCGCATCACCAGATATTGCAATGTCAATGAACCAAACTTTTCTTTTCAACTATTGTTATGCCAGGTGTGTTGTAAACCAAGTGCCTGTCAATCTGAATTCTGAAATCCCACAAGATCTTGACTGTTTCATTCTCTAGAGCCTTCTCAACCTGATGTTCCCAGTGGTTTTTGCTGTACTCAAATCCAAACTTCTGGCACAATTTTCAGTGAATGATCTTAGCAACGCAGTCATGGTGTTGTAAGTAGTCAGAAATTTCTTTTATTATTGTTTTTGTTGTTGTTATTGTTATTATTTCAAAAGAGAAAAAGAAAGGTAGGGAAATTTTATTTAATCCTTATCTTCCATTGCAAGGCAGAGTGTGATAAGATTTATATTGTCTCCCTATAGCAAAGAGGCTCAGATCGTAAAAATAACTTTTTATCTTTTTTTTTATGAAGGTAATTCCTGTACGGATGTTAGAACAAACTAGTTGAATGTATAAAATAATATGAAAATTTATGATTTAAAATGTATGTACCCCTTCCTTTTATTATTTCCTAATGGAACATGTATGAAGACTCGGAGGCGGTCACCAAACCCGACGTGGAAGCTCTAAAATCTTATCTAATACCTTACCTACCCCTTTCCTTCTTTAAAAATGTTAAAACCAATAAAACTTTTTTCAATAAAAAAAAAAGATTTATATTGTCTCCCAAGTTTGGGATTTGGTTGAATCCCTTCCCCCAAACTGAGTGAATCTCAGAATGGAGGTAAAAATATCCCTCCCCCTGACATGCACAAAACATACAAACAATTTTGGATGAGGTATTGGAGGGATTGAAGGAGAAGTTGGAAAGCCCTCTGGAATGAAGAATTAGAAAATGGGAGGTAAAAAGTGAAAAGGGCAGAAGCACTTCTTTCTTGATCCCACCCTGTATCATTCCAAACACGTAGTCCCCAGAACATAAAGGTTTTGTTTGCAAAAAAATCATCCTGGCTTTAAGAAAATACAAACAGAAACAAAAACAACAAAACTCCTGAATGTACATTAGATGCAATGAGTACAATATATGGAAATAAGTCACTCCATCATTTCCAAATCAATCAATCAATTTAGAAAAACTAAGCTATCCTTTTTAAATTCCAAACATTTCCATTTTCTAATATCCTAAAAATGCTACGTAGGTATAAAGAAATGTCCCTACTTAAGCAAAATGAAATGTAATATTAGTGCTCCATTTCATAAGTGTTCTACAGTCCTTTCCTGCCCAGACCTTTCCTGGATTTACTTACTTAAGAGAGTTTTGAAAGAAGATATTTGTTTTTACATTTTAACAGAATAGTATTTCAAACGGGGGAGGGGATGGAGGACCCTGTGTGATAAAATGGGCAGTGATACTATTGAAGCTGGGGTTTCACATACCATTTATCTTCTCTTATTGCCTACCTAGATGGTTGGGCAAAAATATTTTTCAAAGAAATCGTGCAGCAAAAAATCAAATTGCTGGAGATTATCTAATTTATGTTGTAAGGCAAAGTAATTGGTTTTGATTGGCTTTAGGAAATATCCATTTCCATTTTTTCTTATGCAAATAAGACAATGACTACCAGAATGCACAAATTAGGTTTTCATGCAGTAACTCTTGGATAATTTGGATGGCAATGTGAGAATTATTTCCATTATAAAGAAATGCATGTTTTGTTTTTTGATAAATGGGTACCTAAAGCAATCCATTAAAGAAACAGTCACACATCGTTTCCAGACAAACTATTAAAACTTTTCTTCTTTTATATTTATTTGTTTACAAATAAATGAGTGCTTTATTGTCAAACTGGCTGAGAATTCTAGGCGTTACAACTTCAACATGCTGGTCTCAGATGAACTCTGTAGATCAGGTCTATTGGAGGCTAAAATGTACGGCACCTGCATAGAAAGTGCCTTGATCATTTTGTATATACTATTACAAAGCATGAATTCCCTGTTCAGGATGGAAGGACCTCAACTGCACAAACTGTGAAACTCACTGGGTGGCCTTAAGAAAATTATCTCATAATCTAAACCTTGCAGGATTGTTATTGTATTGTGAGACTGCAAGACTGTTTTGATTCTTATGATAATCTTCATAAGAATTTGTGCCACAGATTCTCTGCAACATTCTTTGATAGTCAAAAGAAAATCCTGTGCTAGAAAGATTAATTCTAACATTATTCTGAAGTTTAGTGAAGATATTATATTATATGGATATAAAATCGATCTGTCTTTCAATTCCTGTTTCCACAGCCACACATTTCATATTAAACTCCAGTGCTTAATTTAATACCAGGTATGGCATTTTCTGCTATATTACAATAAAAGAGATGTCTCTGTCTCACTGCCTATAGATGATAAGGTAACAAATGTACATACTTTCTAACTGTTCTATATTTTCTGATTGTGGATAATTGAATAACTGAGGAATAGTATTATTTTATATTTTAATTGGAAAGCATTATGGGAAGAATTACCATCACACTCAGCAATCTCCTTTTCAAGAATGTGAAGAAATGTAGGTGCTATAAAGTAATGGTTGCCAGTTTGGAGCAGTCCAAAGTTCTACCATGAAGGAATTTGTGTCCACTTCATTTCTTGTTCATCTATATAAATAAAAATGTAAAATAGTTTGTGCAAAGCTGCTAATCTAAGAAAGTACTGGACCGATCGACACCAAATTTTCACACAATGTTCCCAAGGACTTCTGATGATATAATAAGTAAGTGCACGGTACACAAACGTAAAATGTACCCACTTGTGAGGTTTTCACCTCCCTGTAGCTCCTCCCACCCGGCTGCTTCTTATGATGCATCATGCACACACCTCTAGTCATTTCCTCAGCAACTGAATAAGCTTCCAATGTTCCCTCACACATGGCACACTCCCATGTGGCTCAGGCAAACCTACTAGGCTGAAAACAAGATGCAGGGCATAGCACACTCCCATGTGGCCCAGGCAGACCTACTAGGCCCAAAACAAGATGCAGGGTGTAGCACACTCCCATGTGGCCCAGGCAGACCTACTAGGCCCAAAACAAGATGCAGGACACTGTATAGTGTCTCCTGCTTGATCAGGGAGTTGGATTAAAAGACTTCCAAGCTCCCCTCCAGAAATGTTCTGATTGATTGGTTGGTTGCTGATGTTTTGGCCACTTCCTTCCACTATCAAGCAAAGAGTTATCCAATGAGTGAATAAGGACCACAGGGAGCTTTTGCTGGACAAACTGAATGACTTGGTGGATGAGCAAGACAGAAGGACTCCTTTTTGTTGTTTTCTCCTCTGTTTTCCCTTTCTTCCTCATGGAAGATTGAAGAATGTTTGTGCTGAAGGTTCTGATTTTCGTACTGATGTGACAAATGTAAATGTATATTAAAATTATGAAATGAATTCAATATATTTCCTGTTCTTGTTTGTAATTTGTTTCCTGTAACCTGGCTTCTATTTGAAAGAAACCAAACCAATCAATCTCTTTGATTTAATGTCCTCTTTTCTTTAGACCCCAGTGAAGCAGTCAAAACACAGATTTACAGGACAGTTGTATTTTAGTAAAGATACTTTGTTTTTGTCACGTTATTTGATTTCAGCATCTCTTTACCTCTTGCCAGACCAAAACACAGTTCATAGTTTAACTAGATGGATAATCCTTATGATTTACATTTTGCTGCAATGTTATGTTTCATTTACATTTATTTAGTATTAGTACTAAACCACTAATCTATAGAACCCTAAAAAGTATGTGTAACATAAAATTCATGGATATTTAGAGTAAACTAGAGGGTTTTGGTGATGATTCTCCCCATCCCTTAAATCTAGCTCAACTATTATATCAGAAATCAGGATTTAGTGCTGACACAGATTGCTAAAACATTTAAAATGCACATGTGTTTTATTTAATAGTGCGGAATTTCTGGCCAAGCCTTCCAAATTCCTTCAGTTTGCTTTGCAATTAGAATCAGATTTGGCACATTTCTGTAGCAATACTTGGGAAAAAATTAAACAAACCATATGTATATCAAACAAATGTAAGGCTTACTCTAAATCTGGGTTAGTTAAAGAAATGTATGTATGCCGCAAATGATAATGTGTTCGTTTTTTATAGGCAGCTTGGTGACAAGTAAACTCAGATAGATCAAATATCAGTCCATTCCATTAAAGGGCTGCACTTAGCAATGTTTATGCCATTAGTAGCTTTGCTAAGGATATCTGTAGAAGTAAAATGTGTTTTATTTGTCCATAAAAAAGGAAAATAGTAGAATAGTTCTGCAGAACAATAAGAATCCTAAACCTGAGGTATTTTTTTCAAATAAACCACCAGAAAATCCAGAGTTCGAAAATGCCAGTTTCATTATTTTGTTTTACCAAATAATGTCAATATTTAAATTCTAACATTTACACAGTATTTTTTTCTGAAGCAATGAACGTTGCAGCTTGCAATTGCAATTGCAGAAATGGCAATTGAACTGTGAGTTAACAGAAAACATGACCGGGCCAAGCTTTAGCAGAAGAATTTCTGTATTGCATTAAAAAGTATTACATCTTATTCTACTTATTGATTTATCAAATGTATATGCCACTGATCTGCCAGTCTAAGGTGACCCCAAGTTGCTTATAACATAAGAAAACATCTAGAACAAAAACAAAACATATAGAACAATTACAAAATGAAAACAAGATTAAAATTACAGGAGATGAAAACAAAGATTGGCCAAAAACTCAACCCTGTTTAATAAAACAGAGATTAAGAATCACAGATTTAGAGAGGAGAGTTAGTGTTGACTTCTCTGTTACTACACTAACCACCTCTCACCAACAGCTTCTCCTTCAGGTCCCATGCTAACTGGCATAGCCAAGTTTTAAGGCATTAGTCTCTACCTTTAGGGTTTAGGGAACACTAGTTTTAATATGGGGATTTTAGTGCAGGGACAATTGTTTAATTTGTTTTTACTCTATTGTATTTATTTTTGTATATATATTTTATGTGTTTTAATTTTTTCCCTGTGCACCGCTCCGAGTCCCCTTGGGGAGAGGACGCGGTATATAAAATTATTATTATTATTATTATTATTATTATTATTATTATTATTATTATTATTATTATTATTATTATTATTATTATTATTATTATTATTATTATTATTATTATTATTTCCTGAAGGCCAGAAAGGGAGGGGCAGACCTCAATTTCTGCAGCAGGATGTTAAGTGCAGGGGACATAACAGAAAAGGCTCTTCTTCTGGATCTCACCAACCAAAATTCTTTGGCTGATGGAATCCACAGTAGGCCTTTTCTGCCAGCATGAGTGGGATGGACCAATTGTTAGGGGTAAAAAAACACCCCCCGTTGGAAAATAAACAGGCGGAATAGTGCAATACACCAGACAGCAAGAGATACGTTGCTTAAAACACACAAACACTCTACAACACTGATAGTAGAAAAAATAAATAGTCTTTACTCTTGATGTAACTAAAATATTTCTTCCAAACAGTGATACTAACTCCTCTAACAATAAACAATCCTTCACCAAAACCACAGTTATCTTACAGTAATTCAAAACAATGATACTTCTTCCATCTTCAGGTTCAGCTTCTTCCTCAGTGGCAATCAGGAAGCAAAGGAAAGCAAAAGGGAATGAACTGTGTTTCCAGCTGTCTTTTATGATTGAGCTGGGAAGCACAATCAGATTCCACATAGTCCTTAAAGTTACATATACTCTTTAAGAATCCTAGCTTATATATATTGTCAACCCAACATCAATATAAATATCCTAACATACTCCCCCTTGGGTTGACCAATATATATTTATATCCTTAAGCCATAAACATCACAACACTCTTTGTGCTTTATCACTCCTTGAGCCTTTGTAAAATGGTCAGCTACATTATTCTGTGACATACAGTATACAAGCTTTACCATTTTATTCTTTATACACTCCCATTGGGGCAAGACAGCTCCTTAGATACTATGGATCATAAAGGATTTTAAAGGTAATGACCAATGCCTTGGATTGGACCTTGAAGGAAACTGGCAGCCAGTGCAGCTCATGTAACAGTGGTGTTACACGTGCTATCCTAGAGGCCTGCAAAGCTATACTGTACATGCTGCAACATTCTGGACCAATTGAGGCTCCAAAATATTTTTCAAGGGTAGCCCCATGTAGAGCACATTGCAAGTGGGTGGTGACCAGGGCATGAATGACTGATCCTTTACAATTCAGAAAAAGGCACAGTTGGTACACAATTGAATTTGTGCAAAGTGTCTCCCAGCCATGATTGCCACCTGCTCTTTGAGCAGGAGTTGTGACTCAAAGAGAAGGTGTGTAGAGGGTCTGTCTGGGGTTACTTCCAACCCATCCAGATCTAAAAATAATAAACTTCTGGATCCTGAAGCTCCATGCATCTACAGCAACTCTATCTTACAAGGGTTCAGTTGAAGCTTGTTGTTCCTTGTCCAGCCGTTTCCAGGCATTGCAAAAGAGCACTCCCCCATCCCAGTCTCATCAGAGATCATCCACAAGTGTGACCAATACCATTTATGTCCCATAATTCGGGACTGAAATCTTACTGAAAGACCATAGGAATGGTTCTGCCTTCAAGAACAGCACAGTAGAAAGGGAAAAAAAACATAGCCCATGGGTTATGACTATGCCATACATTATATATTAATGAATCTTTGCTTGATTGCCTTCCATTTATGGGTTTAATTACTTTGATACCACAAGTGAACCTTCAGCCTTAGGACCACAGGCAGAACTTTTTATGATTTTAAAGCATGCTCACAATTACTTCCCAAATCTTGAGTTTTAGGAACAAACAATTCTAACATTAATTCATCTAGGTTAAGGTTTGATTCGTGAAAAGAAAAAAATTGCCCAAGACTTTTCTATGCAATAAACACATGAAGACTATCCTTCTACCCTTGCTGCATATACTGTATCTGCCAAAACTTGGAGTTCAAAATGAGGAGGCACATCTAGTGAGATTATCACTGAAGGAGTGAATCCTTTCCATTTGCACAGCCCTGACTATTGTATTAGTACAAACAAAAATCCTGAAAACTTTTACATGAAACACAATAAGACAGAAATGTCTAGTCAATGAATTAATGTAGCTTCCTGGAAATTCTGGAATGATATGATTGTTAGGGTCAATATTGGAGAAAATCAGAAACAACTGTGAGAATTCAAATATTTCAGCAGTTAAATAAGCTTTTCAACTCAAGTGTCAATTGTTACCATAATGATCATTTGTTGTTTAATAGGAATATGATAGAAAGGGGAAATGAATTATCAAATTTCTAGTTTGAAATTTGCACTGAAACATGATATTTTATATTTATAAAAAAAAATCTGACCTACTAATTAAAATCAATGTGAGTAATACCCACTCAGGTTCAAACATTTAGCTTTTCTCCTGATAAATAATGAACACAATAGAGTACCTGGCACACTCACTGAAGAGTTTGGTTGGTGACTGAGTAAGGTGAAATAGGAAAGTATTATTCTAAGGCTATTCATAAATAATAGATCACCAAATATTCCTTTTACGGTAGAAATATGGTTTCTGAGTCAGAAACACACCACAGCAAGTTCTGTAATTGGAAAAAACATATAGTCCTGGATGTTGTTAGTGTGGTCTTCTTTGTATAGTGGCATCCAGTAATATTTTGCACAAATACCAAACCAAAAACAAATCTCAGAAAGATTTCCACTTGATGATCATAGCAATTGTTCCATCCTTTAACATTCTTTATCTTTTTACACTCCTGACTGTTAGCAAATGAAATGGGCCGCCAGTGTTCTTTCTTTCTTTTTTAAAAATGTGGCATTTTATGACTTCAATGCACTACAGACTACCCTTGCTCAATCTGATGATTTCCAGATGTGTTGGATTTCATCTCCCATAATCCCCCAGCCAACACTGGTTGGTCAAACCCATTTTGGAAGGCAACAATCTGAAAAAGGGTAGTCAGAATAGATAAAGACTCTTTTTAAAAAAAAAGACCTTCTCCTCTCTTCACTAGCCAAAAATATGTAAATTGCTTTGGCAATGTTTGGATTTATCACTAATAGTTGCTTTTTTGCTTTTCTGTCCATTGAGGAAAATAATTAAACTTATTAAGCTCAGCAGGGGGAAAAAGAGAAATATTAATCTAATAAACATCACAAAAGATTATCCAAAGCAGCTGTTTTTCTTTTCTGTTCATTTGGCAATATTTCCTTCTTTGTGGAGAGATGGCTGCCGTTGGGTGTTACTTCAACACTGCGAGCAATTTGAGTGTTTGTTCTTTGCACAGGAATCCGTTTCTTATGCTCTTTCTTTGATTCCCATGTAGAAAATTGTGGTCCACAGTTGGATGCAATCTTCTCAATTTTCTCTTTCCCTTTATTGCTTAAGAGCGGTTCAAAGTGTCATAAAAGAAAAGACAGCAAGGTAATGCCAGAGGGGTTAAGCCAAAGCAAATAATTTCCCTATCTTTTATGGGCTTCCTTGTACCCTTGGCAAAGAAGGTAAGCAGTCACTAACAGCTTGTGCTAAAGGAGATTCTTGGCGGAATATTAGGAAAAAACTTTCTTATAGGAAGAGCAGTTGCGCAGAGGAACCACACAATTACTGAGCAGCATGGCCAGCTCTCTTGACTAAGATCCTTTCCACATCACCACCATTGGGATTTCACAGAAACATCCTGAAACTGAACCACTGTTGTCCTTGATGGAGTCAATTGCAAAATATTGAGGCCATCCCTGACTCAATCACTAGTCTACCGTTGCCTGAAGGAAAAACATTTTATTTTACTTTGTTTTCTTTGGTTCACTTTATCTTATTCCCTTTCTCTACTGGTTGTCATGAAAGGCAGAAGCTCGATGGTTATGTATGTCTGCACTGTCCAGTCTTAATCATTCTTAAGCCTGACTCAAAGATAAAATAAGATTCAGCATTCCAAGTCATGTACCTACTGAAAGTAGAACTCCGAGGCAGGTAGATTCCTCAAAGAACAGTTTTTACCTAATTGTGAAAAAGTGAAACTTCCCCCTTTTCCCCTCCTCCGGCATCAGTCACATTGTTCAATGAAAATGCCATCCAGTTGCACGGTTACCATACTCCTCCTCTTCCCTGCCACCTGTTGAAATATCCTTGGTTCCCACAGGAAAACGTTTTGTTTTGACTACATGACCCCAGCTATCTATTTTCTCCCCTTCCCTCTCTTGTGACAACCCTGAATCTATAAAGATGGCCTCGGCCAGGTTTGCTTCAGGGTTGACGGAAGATACATGATGGCACCATTATTATTATTATTATTTATTACATTTGTATACCGCCCTATCTCCCTGATGGGACTCAGGGTGGTGCACAGGAAGTAGTAAAAGCAGTAACAATAAATACAGTAAAAATAGAATAAAAATAAATTAAATTTAAACCCCGTGCTAAAATTAGATTTAAAACCCTTACTAAAAACTCTAAAAACTATGCCAGGCCGGCCGCATGAAACAAGTGTGTTTTTAAAGTCCAGGGGAAGAGGCGCAGGTCCGTGATTGTACGAAGGTCGGGGGACAGGTCATTCCAGAGGGCGGGACCTGCCACAGAGAAGGCTCTTCCCCTGAGGGCCGCCAACCGGCATTGTCCGGCAGACGGCACCCTGAGGAGGCCCTCCCTGTGGGAGCAGACAGGTCGAAGGGAGGTATGTGGTAGGAGGCGGTCCCGCAAGTAACCAGGACCCATGCCATGGAGCGCTTTAAAGATGGTTACTAACACCTTGAAGCGCGCCCGGAAAGCCACAGGCAGCCAGTGCAGCTCGCGCAGGAGAGGAATTACATGGGAGTATCTTGAGACTCCCAGGATCCCCTGCGTGGCTGCATTCTGGACTAGCTGGAGCCTCTGGGTGCACCTCAAGGAAGCCCCATGTAGAGAGCGTTACAGTAGTCCAGGCGGGAGATGACGAGGGCTTGAGTGACCGTGCATAGGGCATCACGATCTAGAAAGGGGCGCAACTGGCACATCAGGTAGACCTGATAAAACCATGGGTTAGGTTTACACAATAAGACATAAACTATGACTTAAATTTCAAAAGTAACAACATTATGCCCTCGTGTGATATGTGAAATTTATAATGATCCAGAAGTATGGCATGCTAACTAAAGTCATATGTCGCTTAACTTTGATTGTTTTTAATGGACTCTTTCATATAATGAAGGCTGCTACCTTGTAAGAATTTCTTTTGGGCTGGTGCAAACCTGAGGTGAAATAAAAGAGAGCCGTCTGCTTATAAAAGGCAGAGTTCTTGTCAGATTGGCAATCCTACAACTTCAACCAACCGAAAAAGTAAAGAGAACTTATTGCTCTCTGGCAAATAATTAATAACTGTTAATAATGAATAATTAATATACATAAATGAGAACTCTTAAAAATCCCCTAATACGTAACTTGCATTGTTCCGTATATTTTATCTTCTTGATTTATAGAGCAAAGGGCATAGTGGCATATAAGCCACTTCAAATTGTTTAGTAATGGATTAAATTTCATGCACTGTTCAAAAGAACTTGTTCACTATTCTATCTCAGTAGATAGTGAAAATAAAACAAAGAAAAGGGGTTTAATCTAGGATTGCTGTTTAGAATATTAGTTTAATGCCTGACCCCCTCACAAAGATTCTTCAAAAGAGTTGGCTTGGTATATATGGTATCCTGTTGACTTCAAGCTGCTCTCATTTGTTAAAATGAAAAAAAGGTACAGGAAAGAAAAATGCAAAGATAAAAGTGAAAGGCAAAGAAAAGATAATACATCTTCCCCTCCAAAAAAAAAATCTATTAAAAAGATTTTTCTATTTCAAAAGCAGGTGAGGCTATTACCCAAAAGCAGCATTATTTTGTTTATACAACTTATTAAACAGTAATGATGGAAGTGGATGTACTTCGCCCTGTGGATATAATGAAATCATTAGCACTGGGTAAAGCCTATACTCCCAGTTGTACTCGAATCAGTTAACATTAATCCTCCCTTTTGGAAAGTGAATTCCAAACAACAAGAACAGTTCTCGAAAGCCAACCATTCCCGCCCAGTTGTACCTTCCTGTGGAGATCTGTTTTTAATTATTTTTATTTTTATTATTTGTGAAACTGTAAAATTGGTTTCCTTTATTTCTGAAGGAAAAGAACTCAAAGAATGGGAAAAGTTTGGCCTTCTCATTGTAGGTTGCTCTGCTTTCCCCATTCCTCTTCCATTTCTTCTCTTTGTGCAACAGCTCTATTTTCCTATTCTTTCCAGGTGTTCTTTTCACTTATTTGTACCTAAATTCCTCAACCCCTTAGATTTGGGCAGAACAGTAGGGGCATGCATAAGTGCACAGCATGCCTAACGCCTGTCCCCATTTATTTGTACCCATTTCCTGTGTTTCATGTTCATGTTTATTCTTATTCCTATTATCTTGTACATGAGTGACAAACTAAATAAATTAATTAATTAAATAAATAAATAAATAAATAAAACATAGCTGGCTTGGTTCAGATATCACCCAAAGCCATAATGTGGTTTGGGTTTTTAAATTGCGCCTCTTGTGTGACTGTGTTCTTGTAGGTTATGGTTCTGTGGATTGCACAAATCAGGCATTGTGACATAGGCAACTATTGGTGGTTGAAAAATGGCTTAGGATAATGGATGAACTCAAATTAGCATCATGGAGGAGAAAAGGTTGAGAATATACATTATGACTTTATTCCCAACCTCTACCTTTTCAAAATTATTACTTTCCTGTCCCGTCTGCAATCAAAATGGACCTTGAATAGGTACCATCTGAACACAATCACAACTGCTGACAATTTTCTTTATTTGTTCATTTACATCCCGAATATTTTGAATCAAAATTATACCTCTTGCCAATCAAAGAACATTTTGTGGGACAAGAAGTTTCCAGCTCTAGTAAAAAAAAAAAATCCTACTAATAGAAAGAGAGGCATGTTTACTGAATCCTCAAGGCGTACTGAAAATCTGCTCCCGTTCTTTTCCAGGAGAGCAGAGACAGGAGAAGACAGTGTCCATGGAAATCTCTCTGGGGAAGGAAAAATCAGCCAAGATTACTTCTCCTTTTCACCCCAAGTAAGATTTAGAATTGGATTCCCTTTAGCGGCTGGTGGAGCAAAAAGATGAATTTAGCAATGATCTGGTTGAAGATGAATTTAGCCGACTTGGCTGACTATCTCAGAAATCTATATTTCTCTCTCTCTTGCCATCATTCCTGCATCTACATCTGTTGCTCAGCATTTAAGTAACGCTGATAATATGCTAAACAATGGCACACACAAAAGCAGCCATTAAAAATAATGCATTATAAGGACAAGTGTATAACTGATTTTTGTCATCAGTCTCTGCTTCCCATCATCATATCAAGTAAGGTTCTGAGGGGATCAGTGTGTGTAGGTGAACAGAGGATCTGAGAACACGCTATTCCTTTTTTTCCTCTTTTTATTCCTTCCTTTCTGGTTTGACCCCTTCTCCCCCGACTCCTCACACTAGTATAAATGTTTACCTAAGTTTCTTGAGAGCGCATAATAGCCAAAGGAGAAAGTGGATATTAGAAATCTAAAGATGGATTGGGAGCTAACAAAGGGTAGCAGGAATGACTAAAACTAAGCAAACATTAGTGGTAGTACAGGAAGTTAAAGAGGGCGAGAAGAACAGATCAATGGACACAGGCAAGTCTGCGTCAGATCTCATTTTTATATAGAATTATGGTTATTCGAGATCCGCTGATTCCATTCTGTTCTTGTCAAATCAAAACTAGTAAAGATTGCTTTAAAAAAAAATCAAATCCACTGAAATAACAATGAAATTAAAACAGCATGTCTCCAATCAAAAACGTCATTGAAAATATAGTAAATCATTTCTAGAAAAATAAAAGGGGCCTTCCGATGAAAAATAATTCTTGAATGCTTAAGAGGAAGGGAAAGTACCGAAATAATCTTTGCCCATTTTTCTGAAAGTAAACCCCATGGAACTCGTTTTGAATATTTATTCATTCATTCAGTTCATAAACTGCTGTACTTGAGTAAATGACTAAGAAATCAGAAAAGCAAGTTAAAAAAAAAATCACATCCTGTAATAAATGAAAGAGAAAAAGGAAGGAAACATCAAGAATGAAGTAATAAAGGGTGGATATCAGCACAGGGCCACAAATTGTCTGGCCTCAGGGCCTGCTAGGCAAGTCAGTCATCGTTTAAGGGTTTTCCCTAAATGAACTCAGGCTCAGGCCATGCAACTTGGGAGGGGTGTGGAATAGATATTAGATTGTCTTGTGATACTTTGATTTACAACAGCAAAGTTGTAATTGTTCACAGTTAAAACAGCATCGAAAAAAGTGGCTTATCACAAATGTGATTGTCATGTGATTACAATGCAGGAGCGTGGCAACCAGCATTTACTGATGATGGTTAATTTAACAACAACAATAAACTACCACCTTACTCAGAACTGCCTATATTCTCAGACGTTACCTTAACAGCTCTTAGGTTTTGATTAGGACTTGAGCTGTTAAGTTTTTACCTTTAGTCTCAGACCGTGGATTGAATTGAAGATTAAATGTTAAATAACAAATAATAACAACAAAACAATAATAGAAAGTCATAGAAAATGAAGAAGTTAAATTGCTCTGGGACTTTACAACTCAAACAGAAAGACACCACAAAGCAACACAGACTTAACAGTTGTTGATAAGAAAGACAAAAAAGTCTGGATAGTGGATGTGGCAGTGCCTGTAGACAGCAGAAGAGAAGAGAAAATAACTAGAAAAGATAAAAAAAATGCAAAGACCTACAAATAAAAATAGAGCAACTGTGGCACAGACAAGCAAGAGTAATACCAATGGTAATAGGCACCTTGGTGCAATTCCAAAACAACTGGAGCCCCACTTGAACATCATTGGCATTGACAAATTCATCATCAGTCAATTGCAAAATGTGGCTTTACTCAGAACAGTTTCCGTCCTGTGATATCTGAAACACCATAAACATCCAGATCTGCCTATCCCAAGTCCTTGGAAGGACTTGATAGGTAGGCAAAAATGCTAAACCCAGCCTGAACATCTGGCTGACTGTGCGATGATGATGATGATGATGATTATATAAACATGAAACTCAGTCAACTGAACATTTAAAAATGCATTACAAATACCATTGACTGGGGCTAATGGTTGATACGATTTGCTGCCAGTGTCCTAGGTATCAACCAAGTACCTTCTTAAAATATAAGATTTTCCAATTAGCACAGTTTTTTTACAGTTCCACTGGTGTTCTTGCAGGAAGCTGTAATTTGTTGATGTATCTTGTAAAGTTCTTGGTACCAAGTGCCCTGATGACAATGGGTATCACTGTTACATGCTTCATCCATAGCTGTGTAGTTTCGATGGCCAGGTCGCAATATTTCATTATTTTTTCTAGTTCTATTTCTTCAACTCTGGCATCCCCAGGAACAGCAATATCTATAAACTGTACACTTTGGCCCTCTACAACCGTGATATCTGGCGTGTTGTGCTCCAAATGACAATCTGTTTGTTCAAAAGTCCCACAAGTCTTCACCTTCTCACTTTCAATAACTTTTTCCACTTTATGTTTCCATGATTTTCTGGATACAGTTAAATCATATTTTTTACATAATGATCAGTGGATTAATTTAGCAACTCGGTCGTGTCTAGCTTCATAATCAGTTTGTGTGATTTTGCTGCCTTCACATATTAAATGTGAAACAGTTTCAACTTTGATATTATTATTATCATTATTTACTGTTAATATTATTATTAACAACAGCAATCTTCCCAGCCAGCTTCCGACAAGCAATCACATGGTTGTTTAACAATCATGTGATTCATTTAACAACTGCAGTGATTTGCTAAACAACCATGGGGAAAAAAGAAATAAAATCAAGCATGATTCACTGAACAATAGCCTGAAATTCTGGTCCCAATTCTGGTCATCTCTCAAGGACTACTATACAATTCAACCATTCAACTGCACCAACAAGACAGATAAGTTAACATACTATTGTATATTATTCCAAGGTTTATCTTCATGACCAAAGTGATACTTTGTCATAGAAAAATTTTTCTCTAATACATCGTGACAAAATTATTTAGAGATTTGTAAAGAAAAGCAACACCTGGAATTCAGCTTCGAAACAAATACAGTAGCAAATGAAGTCACTTTGAATTTGGTACAACATTCTTTGGCTGACTCATATTCTTTCCATTTTAACCTGCAAGCACCTCATTGCTAGTAAAATGGTATTCTTGATTACTGTAATTGCTGTTCTTAGAGTGGTTTCTACAGATAAAGAATAATGTATGCCAGAACATAATTTCCCTAGACCTTTTTTTACAGTACCAAAAGTGTCTTTGTTACATCATTTGCACCAGCAAAGCAACAACTTGAACAAGCCTTCTCAGATTCCAGAGTAGATTCCCAATATGTTATGTCCAAAAATAGACTGTAAGAAGCAGCTCCCACTCCAGATCTGTCAGTGAAAAGTACTTTATGCCTACCTGAATAGACATCCCTTCATGCATGTATATTGTAGATCCATCCAATTCATGCTGCTACCCACGGGAGGCAAAATCAATTTCAACTTCAGCACTAACTTAATCATTGACTTTTTCCAAGTGGCCAGCAAACAGCTGCTTATGTGCTTATGTGAATATGGCAGTGTTGCAGAAAGAAGGATTTCTCCACTTTCAACTCCAGGGAAGTTTAAATTAAGCTCACAAAATTTCAACCCATCAAATCTAGGGAATACAACTGTCCAGGGACAGAAGCTTGGTTGACAGAAGTGCAATAATATTTGATTACTGTAGGACATAGAGGGGCACCATATTGTCACTATCTATTGCTTCACTGATATTTAAGAGTCCCTCTATGAGGCAGATCGGCAGTTAAGAAGTTTGATATAAATAAATGGTTTATAACCATTTGTCTCTGAATTTTGAAGAAAAGCTTTCTGGACCCAGAAAAGAGATGGAGGTGCAAATTTAATAAGGGAGGGAGAATGACAGAAATGGTGGGAGAATGGCAGAAATGGTGAGTGATGTTCCTGGATTTTTGCAAGCATGTGACAAGATTGTTGATCAAATACATTTGAAGAAACAGATAGCCCTAAACTTCTATTAATTCAATTTTCAGCCTTAAGAACAAAGATATTAGAAGGCAAGTACAAAGTCTCATCAGGTTGCCTGCACATTTTGCAGGACAATGAAATTATTTTCAGAGCAGCTGGAAAAAATGACTTCAGAACGGACTTGTAGAAATATACGTTAATCCATTTAGTTGAATTCCTGTCCTTCCTCATGCCTTTTGTTTCTTAATGCTGGCTTTGATTGAAAAATGTTAATGTACTGAATGAATTATTATACAAAAAGGCAGATCTCCACAAGCCCTTTTGCAAAACATTATTTCCAGAAGGGAAGCTTGTTGTCATTAAGTATATTTTAAATCTTTATGCCTGCATCATGCATTCATGAATGTATAATTCACTTCCCTTTCTCTAATCACTCATTATTATGGAATTCTGCCTTCATGAGAAAAAGCAGATCTGCACAGAGATTTACCAGTGTAGCACTCAATTAGAATCTTAAATATAAAACTGGTGGTGAAGCATCCTGAAAACTTAATAGTGGCTTGACAACTCCATCTGGGCACAATCAAGAATGGCAAATTTTTTCTTTCACATGAGGGTACTTGAAGCACAATATTTTCAAATAGGAGATGACTTGTATATCTGGCTGTCAACCATTGACTGTTTATAGATGACTCAGATTCCCATCCTATCCAACCTGTTAGAATAGCTTAGAGTGAGATATAAGTGCCTTTCATCAGCAAGCCATCAACAGGAGATGGTTCCTGCAGTTCCACACAGATATGGAAAAAGACACGGATGTCTATCTTACTGTGTCACGTTATGTTTCATGTCATTTTTTCCATTTGCAGAGCTGGATGGCTATGTTCTGTGCATGATGCCCGTGGACCAGCAGTTTGACACCCCTAGACTAAGAGCCATGTTGGCGCAGTGGTTAGAATGCAGTATTGCAGGCTACTTCTGCTAACTGCTGGCTGCCAACAGTTTGGCAGGTGAAGTCTCACTGAAACTTCCAACTTTCCGAGGTTAGTAATATGAGAACCAAAATTGTTGGGGACAATATGCTGACTCTAAAGCATTTAGAGAGTGCTGTAAAGCATTATGAAGTAGTACATAAGTCTAAATGCAATTGCTGCTGCTAGTTGCTAATATTCTTACACATAGCACTGCATTGAAGTCTCCAAAACGGAGTGTTCCAATTGCAAGATGATGGCAGTTTAGAGAATGCTCAATTGATTCCTCATACAGTATATACATTTATCCTCCGATTATACTCAACGGAAGATAAAGTTCTTAAAAGTTTTGTTTTTGTAACTGATGACCTTGGATGAGACATTAGATCTGTTTGCCCCATTTCTTCCTTCTCCCATTCTGGATCTCATTGTTATGACAATCTAAGTTATGCCTAAACAAGCATAAATCAATTCCAAAGTGATTTAAAAACAGTTTTTTTGTATTGTCTGTAGAAACACTTCCCCCTGGTTAATGCCAGCCTTTCTGACTCTTAACTGCTTGTGTAATATATTTATTTATAGAATTTATAAACATACTGCCACAGGCTGGACTGGGCTGGAGTTTGCAAGTTAGAAATATAATAAATAAATGCACAAATTTAATTACTGGAATCTAAAGGACTCTGTCCTTAGATCTGCAAAAGGATAGGATTATTTAAGACCCAAACACTAAATGTGGTTGAGTTTAATATTATTGGCATAAATACCTTGACTTTTTAATACTTTCTTTTAAAATGATGAATTGGTGTAATAACAAACATACTTAAAGGTACATATGTGCAGTTAAAGTGTGAAATCATTGCCAGTCTGAGAATTTAAAAGAAAACTTTTGCTATTTATTGCTCTTAAGAAGCTTTGTGAGATGAATCTATAGTGCATTTTTTGAAGATCCAGTCTGACTAGTCAGTAATATTTCTTCATGGAACATGTCTATATAGACAATCTTTTTTTTTTATTAACAGTAAAACAATAAACACATGTATTGTCTGACTTCCATTATTCCCTACTTACTTCCATTTAGGAACAATCTCATCATACTTCCCCATAAACCAATTACTATTTATTCTATTGCTTGAAAGCACAATTGAGGCACCTTCATTGAAGCAAAAGAAGGAAATTAGCCCCAGATTCTTCTGAGCAGATTCTGCTGTTTCTGAACAGGCCACTGACTTGTCTCCAGGTCACTAGAGATATAAAATATGAAAATCGAGAGTTAATCTGCAACAGCAGACAAAATATATATTGTATTTTTGGCCTACATATTCCTCCCTCAAAGAGCAACATTTGGCTAATGAATAGAATATTCTTAAAGCCCCTCCCATCCCCAGTTTATAATGAAAGCTTCTCCATGTTTGAGGTACTATATTGACTTAGTTTAAATATTTATGGGTGCAATGTATATACAATATTGAACAAAACCAGATTCATTCCTTATTGAGTGAAAAGAAATGGACTACTTACAGAACTAAATATACCATAGTGTGAAGGGGCCAGAGAGGAACCAACTAATACTTTGAAAGAAGCTTCATAGCTACTGAGCTGAAGAAAGTAAATTCAACCATTTTTTGTTCATCTATTTTTGTTCAAGGGTTACAAATATTATTATTATTATTATTATTATTATTATTATTATTATTATTATTATTATTATTATTATTATTATTATTATTATTATTATTATTAATATTCACATTTATTTTTATTTTTAAAAAAGGGTCTTAAAATGGAGAGAATATCTTCAATGTCTTCGGCTACTTTTAAGTTTTATGTTTCACCAGCTAACCCATCTACATTTCCATATGTCTAGGTTCAAGCTGACTGGAAGTTTGTAGGTTATTAGGGCCACTTTGAGATGCTTCTTCAAGTCATAAGTTTATTCACCAACAAGAGTTGCACGCTAAGAAATTATCTTGATTTTTAAACAAATAATAGTGATAATATCACCACATATACTGTAAATTTCAAAAATTAAGAGCAGTGCTAAATATTATTATTTCATTCTGTAGGGATACATAGAAAAGCGGCTTTGATTGAACTATTGGGGCCACCATTTCACTTTTTAAAATTATACTCTATAAATTCTCTAGTTGTATTTGTTCTGCTGTACTTTCATCAGAGAAGAAGCTGTGTTTTTAGCTCTTTAGTCACCCTGAGAGGATCTGAGATATAATTATCCAAGATGATTTAATGAATTTAGTACTAACTAGGAACATGAACATAGGACATAGACTCATACATCTAGAAGGGACCTTGGAGGCTTCTAGTCTAATCCCCTGCCCAAAACAGGAGCCTTACACTATCCCAATCAAATAGTTGTCTGGTCTATTTTTGTAAACCTCCAGTGATGGAGCATCCACAATCCAGGAAGACAAGCTATTCCATTGATTACCTGTTTTCACTATTAGAAAATTTCTCTTTACATCTAGGTTGGTTCTCTCTTTAACGAGCTTCCACCCATAACTTCGTGTCCTGCACTCTGGTGCTTTACAGAATAAATAAAAAACCCTTTTCTCTGTGACAGACACTCAAGAATTAAACGTTATGCTGCCCCTAATCCTTTTCTTTGATAGACTAGACATACCTACAGTTAGCCCCCTCAACCATTCATCATCCAATTTAGCCTTGAGTTCCTTTATAACTTAGTTGCTCTTCTCTGCACACTTTCCAGCATCTCAACATCTTTTTTTGCATCATGGTGACCAGACTTGGATATATACCAGTGGTAGTATCACTTCCTGTGATCTTGATGTTATCCCTCTCTTGATGCATTGGGTTTTGTTTGGTAGCTGCCACACATGCTGACTCATACTTAAGTGGTAGTCCACCAGGATATCTAGATCCCTCTCACAGGCACTGCTGTTGAGCCAGGTACTGCCTATTCTCTATTTATATATCTGGGTTTTCCTGCTACATGTAAGATCTTACTTTTCTCACTATTGAAGAACATCTCACTGGATAGGACCCAATGTCAAGTCTATTAAGATCCTTCCAAATCTTGAGTCTATGTTCCAAAATATTAGTAATTTCACCCAGTTTGGGGTAATCTGCAAACTTGATGAGTGCCTCTTCAATCCACTCATCTAGATCATTTATAAAGATGTTGAAGAACACTAGGCCCAAGTAAGCCCTCAAGTTACCCTACTGCAGGCTTCCCTCCATGTAGATGTAGTTGAGGATTACACACTGGGTGAGGATGGTCAGCCAACTGTGAATCCATCAGTCTTTTGAACACAAAAGACTTCAGCTTCAGCCCAAAGTTATCATTTTGGGAAGATAACTGGATGGGAAGTAACAGACTCAGACTCAACCCGTCCAAGACCGAGTGGCTGTGGTTTCCGGCATCCCGGTACAACCAGTTGACTCCATCACTGGCCATAGGGACGAACATCTTACCCCTGTGGATGGGGCACGCAACTTGGGCGTCCTCCTGGATACCCGGCTGTCCATGGAAGATCAAGTGACAGCTGTGGCCAGGAGGGCATTCTACCAGGTTCGCCTGGTACGCCAGTTGCGTCCCCTATTGGATCGGGATGCCCTATGCACAGTCACTCATGCCCTCGTGACATCCCGACTGGACTACTGCAATTCCCTCTACATGGGGCTCCCCTTGAGGTGCACCCGAAGACTTCAGCTTGTCCAGAATGCAGCCACGCGAGCAATTATGGGAACCTCGAGGTTTGCCCACGTAACACCGCTCTTGCGTGAGCTGCATTGGCTGCCTGTCGTCTTTCGGGTGCGCTTCAAGGTGTTAGTCATCATCTTTAAAGCGCTCCATGGCTCGGGACCTAGCTATCTGCGGGATTGGATTCTGCCACATACATCCCTGCGGCCGATTCACTCCCACAGAGAGGGACTTCTCCGGGTGCCGTCCACTAGGCTATGCCAGCGGGCGACGCCCAGGGGAAGGGCCTGCTCTGTGGTGGGCCCAACCCTCTGGAACGACCTTCCCCCCGAAATTAGAACAACGACGGACCTCCGCTCCTTCCGTCTGAAAACACACTTTTTCTGCCTGGCCGGCCTTGGTTAGTCCTCCGTTTATTAATTGGGTTTTTAGGGATTTAGCTTTTTAGTATTGTGGATTTTTAGCGCAGGGATAAATTGTTTAATTTTCTATTTTATCTATTTATGTATTTTTATGTCTGTATTTTTTTTAATTCCCCTGTGCACCGCTCCGAGTCCCTTTGGGAAGAGGAAGCGGTCTATAAATTTATTATTATTATTATTATTATTATTATTATTATTATTATTATTATTATTATTATTATTATTATTCAAAATTGCCTTAGCTCCTTATGATTTATGATACCTTTGTCAAAAACATGTTTGCCGCTTGAAAAGAAAAACAAAAATAAATTGGCTTAACCACAGGAGCTAGAATACTGGAACATGTGCACACAGATCAAAAATGAGGCTTGCAAAACACATGTCTAACTGTCTTCAAAAAATTCTATATTCTAACTTTCCAATATTCCCTATGGAAGAGAAGCCAAAACACTACAAAACAATTTGGTGTTCTCTGGGTATTTTGGACTAAATCTCAATAGCCTAAGTAATATGACCAATGGGAATAGATTATAGAAATAATAATCTAAAACATCTGAAGAGCACCAAGTTGCCCAACCCATAAAGAAATGGACAGAACAGCAGACAACATGCTTGTTCCTCAGGCAGGTAAATTATGAAGCAGGAGAAAAGACAAAAAAAACTCCACCCCCCTTTTCAACCCCCACCTGGCGTGCAACATCTGTTACTATTTGTGACATCAATTCAAAATTCATAATAGATTCCAGAAGCCTTCTAGTGGAGAAATGAACATGTCAAAATTACCTTGCAAATGGTCTCTTTGTAGATAATCTCAAGAGAACTACGGAGAGAGGCAGTGTAAGGACAAGCTCAAGCTTAACTACAAGATTTTATCTTCACCCTTCTGATAACTCTATCTGAAAAGTATACTCTATATTGCCATCATTAGTGTTAGATATTTGTGTCATTTTTGTATAATGTGCATCTGCATTTCAACTTCCCAATTTACAGGTACCATTACAGAGAATAAAAGTTACGTTGTTATCGTTGTCTCCCTTCTGAACAGCACAATTCATGCAAATCTCACATTACATTTATCAGAACGTATTATAGATATGTGGTTGATAGGATGCATCAATAGTTAAGACCTGAAAATGCCCCAGGAGACCTTAACAATGATAAGCGCCAGCATAAGCCAAAAACTTGGAAGAATAAAACTTGGGTCCCAGGGACTGACTCAGATTGGATCCTGCAACATTGTCCCAGGACACATATATTTACCTTCATTCAAAAGCTTAACAAATACTTGAAGCTATATTCAGACTATATTGTAAGGAAGTGGAGACTTGGGTTTCATATAACTCATTCCCAGCCACATAGACATTGGCATCCAAGGCTGTCTATTGCGGGTGGTTGGCTCAGTTTTCTAGGGTTGCTTATAATAGTGCAGAAAATATTTAAGCACTGTTGAATACTGATATAACCACAACAAGAAAAAAAAACATATACAATTACCTGTCCACAACAGCACATCAAAAAGTATTAGTACATTCTACAATAAACTAGTGATAATGCTACTTTTAATTCCTTACCCTAATATCATTTTTCTTTTCCAAAAATAAAACAAGCAGTATGCAGCATAAGTTAGCGTGATGAAAGCACTCCATGATTATTGGGATAGCAAAATGTCTTAACACATTGCTTGTGCCATGTTATACAATTAATTTTGATATTACTGTCATATGTACACAAATGAAGTAATGTACAAACTAACAATTTTACAGAGCAAAATGATGCCCTGTGTTCTATTAGGATAAATGTATTTGTTTATAAAATGTATATGGCATTTCTTTACTTGTTTCTTAACTATCTCAGAGCAAGGTCTGTTGTGTGTTCAGCTCCTCACAGGAAGGGGATAAACTGACTCACACATTTCCTAATGTTGTAAATCATACTATATAGAGGTAATAAAGAGCTACAGTTGGTCATTGTTTTGTCATGTGTAAACATGTCAGCAAAGCATATAACACTGTCAAGCGGCCATAATCATATTATCCATAAAAACTATATGATTATTAATTTGTCAACAGTTTCAGCACTAAAAATACATTAAATTAGCTTTCATTTAAAAAAATATTAAAGGGGAGAGTCTCTGAATCTGCTTAGTCCAATTGAAAGTAGTGGAATTTGCCAGTTGTGGCTATTTCCTTGATTTCATTATATGGCTCAAGCTGAATTGGATCCAGATCCAGTATATGAGTTTTCTGCAGCTACTGAGTAGGAAGCTACCTAAACGATTACAGCTAAAAAGATTATCCAGAAATTTTGAAGAATATGTAAATTGACATAAAAATAGAAAGAACTGCAGGACACTTTTATCAAGATTTACAGTTCAATCCTACCTGTGTTTACTCAGAATTAAAACTAATGAGATCATTACATTTATATTCAAATAAGTGTGTACAGCGCATTGATCCTGATTCACTAAAACAAAAACACCTCAGCATTATCAAAACGCTCATTTCCTTGTCCAAAATTCATTGTGTTTGTTCTTGAGAAATCATTTATGTATTTTTTTATTCTTGTTTGCAAATGTCTGTGATTTCCATTTGTGTATTGCAACTCTAATTCAATAATCCTGAAAAGTTATATTTATGAATATTAATAAATTCAGTTTAATAACAAGCCATTTTAGGTCTGACACTCATTTCAAATGCCTTTGAAACTTTAATCTCAATGACTGGGGGAATTCTTATTAAGTTTATTAGTAAGTAGAATACATAAGTGCATGCATAGCTATACACACACACACACACACACATGTATGTGTGTATATATGAGTGTGTGTGTGTATTCAACACAACCATTTGTCATGTCATCTGTGTGAGCTGCACAACAATTTTTTACACATTGAAATAATTATCTCTCTGAAGTCTGCAGCTGGTCTTTCAACTTGCTGATGGCATGATATCAGTGGCTCAGTAGGCAGCACTTTTGCCTCTGGCTGCCAGGGTCAGGGGTTCACCTTCTGGTAAGAGAAAAAGCTGGACATATTCCAAATTGTGGGTGGGCTCTGGTAGTCTCCTAGGGGGCAGTCCTTAAACCAGTAAGTGAAACTCTGACTGCCTTGTCCATATCAAATCTCTCTTCCTTGTGGTGAAGGACAAAATGTGCAAGGGAACTACATTTCATATGCTTCTGGAAGCTTGAGATGAATCTTTCCAGTTGTCCCAAAGATGCTTTTTTAAGAGGCAACTGGACTTTCTCCTTTCTTTCTTAGAAAATGTTTTACTTTTCATCCAAGAAGCTTCTTCCACTCTGGATGCGAAGCGCAAAATCTTCAAAGAAAAAAAAAATCAAAAAGCCCAATTGCCTCTTGAAAAAGCACCTTTGGGACAACCATGACCTGGATAGCAATAACAATAGCACTTAGACTTATATACCCACTTCATAGTGCTTTTAAAGCCCTCTCTAAGTGGTTTACAGAGTCAGCATATTGCCCTCAACAATCTGGGTCCTCATTCTACCCACCTCAGAAGGATGGAAGGCTGAGTCAACCTTGAGCTGGTGAGATTCGGACTGCTGAACTGCAGCTAGCAGTCAACTGAAGTAGCCTGCAGTACTGCACTCTAACCATTGCCCCACCTCAGCTCTTATGACTGAAAATCTCCATATAACTTTCCAGTTGCAATCACAGATTTGGGGACTTCCTAGGAAATGAATGTATATGATTACAAGGATCACCTGCAAATAAAAGTCATTATGTAGGATATTTATAAATTTGGATTGAACCTGCTCTGGTGTTAAAGCTCTGATGCTTGGTTATTTCAGATGACTCCTTCCTCCTCTTCTTTAAGACAGATAAAGTTGGATCTCTTGAAGGAACTGGGGATCACATTCTAGGCAAAGGTTGGACTGGTGATCAATGTACTGCATGTGATTTTGCCGTGGCCATGTGCCTCCAACAGTGACTGGATCATCTAGTCAAGAAAAACAAAGCTGACATGTAACATTTTAGCAGAGCATGAAACTAAGCAAAACTGATGCATAAAAGCAGAAACAGTATAGAATACACAGGTCTGAATGTAAACCTGGGTAGGGATGTCAAACTGGTGGCCCGTGAGCTGCATGTGTTACACAGGCTACGCCCACCCTGGCTCCACAAAGGCAAAAAACGTTGTGATACATCACAATACGTTACGTCACACAATTGAGTTTGACACCCATGAGCTAGGATTTCCTGCATTCATTGTTTCATTGATTTTAAGGGCACTACATATGCTTTCTGACCAGATAGCAAATAAGATATTGAGAAAAAAATATCAGTCTATCCATAGCGTGAACAAAGTTTGCATGAGTCTACACTTCCACAATGAAGCTCTTTATCTCCGAGGGATTTCTTTACTCTGCCAGAGGAGAAATATATTCCAGATCCCAAGGCTCTTTTGCACACATCCACCAAAGTGTTTTTATCTGTTCTCTCTCAAGGGGAAAAAACCTACTCTTGGAGGAATTATATCAAAGAAAAGCTTTGAGGAAAAAGGAATAAATCAATTTTCCAGGAGGAAATGAGTCCTTTCCGAGTCCAGCTGCACCTAATACAGCATTTACAATACAATACAATAGCAGAGTTGGAAGGGACCTTGGACGTCTTCTAGTCCAACCCCCTGCCCAGGCAGGAAGCCCTATACCATTTCAGACAAATGGCTATCCAACATTTTCTTAAAGATTTGCAGTGTTGGGGCATTCACAACTTCTGGAGGCAAGCTGTTCCACTGGTTAATTGTTCTAACTGTCAGGAAATTTCTCCTCAGTTCTAAGTTGCTTCTCTCCTTGATTAGTTTCCACCCATTGCTTCCTGTTCTGCCCTCAGGTGCCTTGGAAAATAGTTTGACTTCCTCTTCTTTGTGGCAACCCCTGAGATATTGGAAAACTGCTATCATGACTCCCCTAATCCTTCTTTTCATTAAACTAGACATACCCAGTTCATGCAATCATTCTTCATATGTTTTAGTCTCCAGTCCCCTAATCATCTTTGTTGCTCTTCTCTGCACTCTTTCTAGAGTCTCCACATCTTTTCTACATCATGGCGACCAAAACTGAATGCCCTATTCCAAGTGTGACCTTACCAAGGCATTATAAAGTGGTATTATCACTTCCCGTGATCTTAATTCTATCCCTCTATTTATGCAGCCTAGAACTGTGTTGGCCTTTTTGGCAGCTGCTGTACACTGCTGGCTCATATTTAAATGGTTGTCCACTAGGATTCCAAGATCCCTTTCACAGTTACTGTTGTAACTTAAGGGAGGAAAGGAGTCCGACCCAGGTAGGTTCAAAACTAGCCGTTTATTGGCAAGGTTAACACAGTAAAAAGACAGCCGTGAGCAAAAGACAAAAGGTGCGGTAGACAGGGGCTTCCCCATTTGACAGCATTTTAAATGAGAGCTGTCAAACGGGGAACCAATCAGGAGGCCTGGTAACCCAATTCCAGCCAGTCGCGTCTGAGCCAATCAGACGCAACTGGCTGTTACCAAGCCTACAAGGGTGAGGTCGAAGACTTGCGGTCGATCGTAAATCGAGTACCGGTCGCAAGTCGAGGACCTCAACAGTTACTACTATTGAGCAAAATACCAGCAAGGTACCAGCAAGGTTCCCAGCATGCTCTTAGCTGCAGAAACACCATCTTGAGTGCAATTTAGTCACATCTGAGTCACATCATATCAGAGTGATAATGCAACGCTGGCTTAAGTTGCCATTGTTGACACTACAAGAAGAGATATACTTTGTGCTTTTAAGACTTAAGAAAGAAAACCATCTTACTGATGAGTTAATACTTGTAGACAGGAAAGCACTTGTCTGTTATGACTACATGGGTATCACATGTGTGCACAGTGGTGGGATTCAAATTTTTTTAGTACCGGTTCTGTGGGCATGGCTTGGTGGGCGTGGCTTGGTGAGTGTGGCAGGGGAAGGTACTGTAAAATCTCCACTCCCACCCGACTCCAGGGGAAGGTTACTGCAAAATTTTCATTCCATCCCAATCAGCTGGGACTCAGGAGGCAGAGAATAGATGGGGGTGGGGCCAGTCAGAGGTGTATTTACTGGTTCTCCAAACTACTCAAAATTTCCACTATCAGTTCTCCAGAACTGGTGAGAACTTGCTGAATACCATCTCTGATGTGCATGTCTCTCTGTCTCTCTGTCTCTCTGTCTGTGTGTGTGTGTGTGTGTGTGTGTGTGGGGAGAGAGAGAGAGAGAGAGAGAGAGAGAGAGAGAGAGAGAGAGAGAGAGAGAGAGAGAGAGAGAGAGAGAGAGAGAGAGAGAGAGAGAGAGAGAGAGAGAGAGAGAGAGACTGGGCCAAGCCAGCTAAAAAGATCACTGGGAAACCATTCTTAAAACTATTACTTTTGTTTGGCCAAATTATACGTTGCATGGGAGCTCCTTCAGTTGAGAAATCTCTCCCACAAAAAGATTCCCTCTTCCAGTTTCCCTGAGCTGGAAGAGAATTACTGAAGTTCCCAATAAAAGAAAAGTGTCAACAACACTGTGCATTTCAAAAGGTTAAAAAAAAAAGCTTCTCCTTTGATAGGAATATGGTGAGAAGGACTGAAAATACCTGCAGTACTTAGAAATAGGGTAGCTTTGACATAATCAAATTGACCAGTAGATGGGGCATTTTGCTGGGAGACTAAAATGATGCCTGAAAGGGCTCAAATAACTGAATGGTCTGGTGAGTTTTATACTGAAATCAGCAACTAGCTTTTTTGGCTAATCACAATTCCATATATAACAATACAGAGAAAACTATGAAATATAGGAAGCAAAAGAACCATGGAAATGGTGGCTTGGGACAAAGCTACATTACATGGAAGAGCCCTTAAAATATCATTATTCAGTCTATAACCTAAAATCCATCCAAATATCTTCTGGATCATCTAAAAGTCATGTCTGTTGAGATCTACTTAGGTTTCAAAACCACTACTTGATACACTGGCTATATTTACATAGCAGTCTACTTTATATGGTTTTAAAACAAAATAGAAAATCAAAACCACTAAACAAATATATTTCTTAAAGAAGTGGAGCATATCTTCTTAACCTGTGACAACAAAACTATTTATTTAGCTTTCTTCTTAGTATGAAAGCAATTAGTTTTTTTCCTCCCAATAAAAATATCCTTCTGCATTTATAAACACTACTGCTAATTATGCAATTACCTTCCCCAATCATGTTAAATTGCTGTCAGTTAAGTTCCCACCACTGATTAGCTACACAGCACACTAAATCTAAATTAAGCCTTTACTAAACTGCACATAAAGGTATCTCTGTGATTTCAAAAACTGTAACAGCACTATATTATTTGGTATAATCATTCAGTGTCCAAGGTCAAGGATAGCTCTCACTAAACATATTGTATAAAATTCCAAAGAAATACAGGCTTGTTTTTAGGGGGTATTTTTTTAGAACATCTATATCGAATAATAAGCTTTCATTTACGCATGTTTAAAATACCATAATTATACCATGAAAATGAAGTATGGAACATATAAATTTTGATTCTGCAGGATCTAGCTCAATTTGTTCAGCAGCTTTGGGAGATTTCATATTACAAACTGAAAGAGCAAAGCTTAAAATCCAGGAATAGAAGAACTAAATGTTAATTAAATTAAAGCTGTCAAGTCAAGGGATCATTGACATGTAATTTAATATAAAATAAATCCAGAAATAATTACCTTTTCATTCATTGATAAAATACTGTAGAACCTTTCTATGTTATAATTGTGAGAAATACTACCATTTAGAAATATTATTGCTACTGATCTATGACCACCTGAATGAGAGAACAATTAATCCATCCCATCTATATATATTCATATACTGGTCCTCATCTGCAAAATTCATAAAATACATAATATATCAAAGCATAACAAATATTACCATGTTTTCCCAAAAATAAGACAGGGTCTTATTTTCTTTTGACCCCTGAAATAGGCCTTATTTTCGGGGACATCTTATTATTTTTGAGGTGCAGGAGACAGTGAGTGTGGTCACCTCATGGCTCCTGCTGTGTTATAATATTTTCGGGGAGGGCTTATTTTAGCGCATGTGCTCAAAAACCCGATTGGGCTTATTATCCGGGGAGGTCTTATTTTGGGGGAAACAGTATGAAATAATATGCATAATAATATAATATATATGCTGTAATGCTTATAATAAATGCTATCATAGAAAATGTAGTAAACAATTGCTATTAATGTAATAATAATGAAGCTATTACCATAGTTATCTACTTTGCCTAAGTTCATGTGACAATTAATTCATTTAGTTAATTAACATACAAGTTGTCACTGCACAAGAAAAGGGGTGTCTCCCAACAAGAGAGCAATAAGATGTGTCAGGGTTCCAAGAAACACCCTCAACTAAAGAAAACTCTGAGGCTTGAAATTCCTATCTAAAATGTATAGATTCTACATAATATGAGAACAAGGGTTGAACTAGAAGGCGTCCAAGGTTCCTTCCAACTCTATTATTCTCTTTTTCTGTTACTATTTTGTTATTCTGTTAAAAAGGTTGTGGCATGGCAGCATTTTGACAATTTAAATCCTGCTCAGAACACTCTTAAGATGAGCATTCAAAATCCACTGCAGACTTTGATTAAAGAATGCCAGTCTTCAGCAAATAATCCACACTCAGAGCAAATGTATGCAGAACAAAAGAACAATTATATATCTGTTGGCTTTTAGGCAAATAATATTCTTGGGTTTCATGCAGAAGTAAAGTAATATTTATACGCACGTGCTTTCAGATAAGACATTTTTCCTATTCAATATAGTCCAGATCAGCTTTAATCTTGTGGCCATCTCTATCATGCCCCCCTCCCCTTTTTGCAAATATTACCAGCATGTTCTATATCTACATTCTTTGGGAATTCCAGAAAGTAACCACTATTGACAGTGCTGCCATCATGACCCATTTCCAAATGTTAGCACTCGCTTACAAGATAGCATGGACAACCCAAGGCCCTTCTTGCTTTTCTAGTTCAGCCACAAGGTAGATAAAGCATAAAGAAAATGGATTTCAGAATGATTTCCAGTCTCTTTAGTAATCACAGCTCTAGATAATGTTTGTATTTTCTTTTCTAACAAGGCAGTATCTCATGTGTGTGTGTGTGTTTCTGTTTTGCCAGGATGTTCTGTTGGTGGGTTTGCATGGGTGTGCTAGCAAAATGTGAGCTACACATTTTCCATTCTGGGTCAGGTGGGCAGGAAGGAGGAAGGAGGGTCTTAGAATGGAGAACTCGGCAACATTTTGAGCCACTGCCCAATCCACAGGACTTTATTAAGGAATTTTCTCCCTTAAATAACATTCTCTGCAGCTGCCCAGCAGATTTGAAGTATTAATTCTGTCTGACTGACTTTTGGGGAGTGGGGATGTTGAAAATAAACTTCCCTGATATGGGAGAAATGCAGCCTGGTTATATTTTGCAAACTACCACAGCTTTGAGTTCATTACCCATATCATGCAAATTGTTCAGACTTAACTGTCCCTTTTCTTTTCAAAGACAGAAATTTCCAAAACTGCCCTTAAAAAATTGAGGCTTCTCTAAGATTTCTGCCTCCCATCTCCATAGCCATGTGGGGAAGTGGGGAGAAATGGGTACAACGGGATGGTGAAATGCCCCAAATTCTGATTCTAATCATGCCATGGTTCCCGCCGCCCCCAAACCATAAACCCAAACAAGAAGTTCTCCCACCTTCTTTATGACATCTAATTCTTGATGAGTCCAAATGATCCTCAGCTGTGGCCTGCTAGAGTACAGGGTTAAATAAATTGCCTAGGTTATAGGATGACTCAGTATGAACATTTGATCTAAGTATGGTCAACATGTAAATTGAGATGGGGAATTTAGAGAGACACATATATTTTCTTTTTCCATTTTCTTCAGTATTTTTACCAGAACCTTAAATAAATTACAGTTACTGCTGAATGCAATGAAAGCCGCTGAATCTTTCTTTAGTCTTTTTTCCTCCTTACTGTGTTCACTTTTGAAAAATCACAAATCTTCCTTAGCTGTATATAGAATGTTTTCTGACTCAGTAAACCCAAAAGTGTAAGAAACAAATGCTTTACATACAACATCATTACCTCCAAAATCTTACAATATGAGGCTATACAATACAATATATAACAATATGTCACAAAATTTCATTGTAATTTTAGTACAATGACAATAAAGATTATTATTATTATTACAAAAACTATACACAAGAGAAGAAAGATTCTGGATTATCTCAGTACATACACTTAATTTTCATTTTTAAAATAAAACCTGCATAGTTCATACCATGTGGCATCTAAATCATAATATGTTTTACTGTGTTATAAGTTATACAAAAGAGGAAATATATTATATAGAGAGAGAAAATCCTGTTTGGATCAGTAGAATTAGTATCATGTTATTGTTTCAGTTCTTTGGATAATGTCTATAATATACTTCATTTATGTGGATAAATGAATATTTGCTCTTTTCTAATCCATTTGATTCATTTAGTTATACATACTGGTGGAGTTGTATTTAAAATCAGTTCAGAAAAATACCTATTTTTAAGAATGTTGTTATGTTTCTTTAGTTTAATTCTTTATGTACATTTGCAAGGTATTCTTCTTAATAAAATGCTTTGTTTCTTATACACTCTCCATGTGTACATATTCGTATATACATTTCTTGAGGTGCAAACCTCATCATACTTCATGGAGTTGAAACAAATATTGGGCAAGTCTACATTAATAGGTAAATCAGACCAAGTTCAACTCCATTGCATCGTTATTTTCTTTTAGCAGGACCCTCAAAAGGCTGACATCAACCTTAAAAGTCTAAAGGATTTCCCCTTCTTTCCTCATATACCAAAGAAAATCAAAGTGGGACAATGTTGAGTTTCTTTCTCACCCTTTTTTGTTTTTAAAAGAACATATCTATCATTTGTCAGCCTTTTGATAAAAATCAATTGTGTGTTTTTCCAGGTTGACTTCATGTTTTATTATCAATCCCCGGATATCTTCTCCAAGATCATCTCTGGGTTCCTCTACAAAAAGCCCACTGGATTAAAATTGTTTTCAGAATCTGCCTCTTTTACCTTTCATGTGCTCAGAACTCCAAGCATTTCTTCTTTTAACTTTTCACAGACAGTTCCAAAGACATGTGTAAGCTGAGCAATACAGGGCTCAGCTTCTGTATTGCTTATACCAGGGGTCTCCAACCTTTGCAACTTTAAGTCTGAAGGACTTCAGCTCCCAGAATTCTCCAGTCAGCAAAGCTGGCTGGAGAAGTCTGGGAGCTGAAGTCCTTCAGACTTAAAGTTACAAAGGTTGGAGACCCCTGGCTTATACTTCCATTCCAAGGTTTTACTTCCAGAAAACCATACTTCCATTTGAATTTGGAAATCTTTGGGCAAATCTATGCAAAGGTCTGATATTTTGCTGCTAAAATATTTTATGTCCATTAGCATCAGGCATTTTGTATTGTTGACCAACTATTGTTACTGAGTTATTTTCTGAGCCAGTCTCATGTACAGTGCATTATAGTAACTTAAATCTGGGACTAGGTGTGAATCGCAGTCACCAGTTACTTTATCATATTTTAACCTTTTCATTTTAATTTTCAGTCTACAGAAAATTATTTATATTGGCAACCTTTTATGATATGAAAACTCAATAAAACCTTCCTGGGAGGTTCAAGAAAAATAACAAGGAAAAAGTGATTTATTTAAAAGTCACCTCAAATAGAAGAACAATGTTGTAATACAGGTGTACTTAACCTATGGCCCACCAAATATTTCTGAACTACTGACTCAGTAGTCTCATCCAGGAAGTCCAATAGGGCGACATGCTAGGAAATGTACCGTATTTTTCAAAGTATAACACGAATCTTTTTCCCTCAAAAAAGAGGTTGAAAATCTTGGTGCATCTTCTACCCTGAATGCAACATTTTTTTGTCTCCCAAAACCCCACCCCTTCACCAAAATGGCCGTGCATAGCTTTTAGGAGGCTTTCAGAGTGCTCGTGGGGGCTGGGGCAATGAGCAAAAAACGGGCCATTTTTTCTTCCATTTTGCCCCTGCCAGCCCCCAAGAGTACTCTACAAGCCTCCTAAAGGCTATTCGTGCCCTCTTTTTTTTGTGAAAAACGGGTCGTTTTTGGAAGGTTTGCAGAGTGTAAAAACTTTTTTTTTAAATTTGCCTCTTCAAAACCTTGGTGCGTCTTATACTCCGATGCATCTTATGCTCCAAAATATGGTAATTCAGCAATATCTGAAATGATACTCATGCTTTTTCCTTGGAAACATGCTGTATCCAAGGTAAAGGAGTCCCTTACTCCTCTAGTCATTGCTGACTATGGGGGGGGGGTGCTCCAGTGGTGGGTTCCAGGCGGTATGGCCCGGTATGGGTGTACCGGTGGCAGCTGGGAGAAGCAGCACGCATGCCCAAGGTGGACGCCCGGCTCCATTGGTGGTGACAGGATCTGGAACCCACCACTGGGGTACTCATCTCCATTTCAAGGCCATTAAGCCAACGTTGTTCAAAGACATTTTCACAGTCATTTCCACAGCATGATGTCATGGAGCACTGTTACCTCCACACTGAAGTGGCACCTATGTATCTACTCATGTTTGCGTGTTTTTAGATTGGCAGGAGCTGGGCGAGGACGGGAGCTCACCCCTTCCTGTGGTGCTCAGGTCTTGAATCCGGACTGCCAGCTTGCCAACTAACAAGCCCAGCATCTTAACTGCTGAGCCACCACACTACCTTGTATTCTACATAGCAAATGGAATCAAACTTAAATGAGACATAAAAGAGACATCTATATCACAGATTATAAAGGGCATGCCTACAAATGGTAAGTAGAAGGAAGAACAAATTCAAATATAATGCAGGTACTAAAATGTTTTAACTATGTAAGACTAAATGGAATAATGGCTGAGAGGACAGGACAAGAACCAAATATAGTTATTCCTCTCTAGATTAGTTACTTGAAAATTACATCTTTCTTTATCCCAATGCAAACAAAACATTCTCTTTTTCATGAACTCAAAAGCACATTAAAACAGAATCATTTGTTTTGTACTTTTCATTCCCAGAGTATAATCACTAGGAGATTTCTGATCTAGAACAGGACACACAAGTCTCAACAGCACCAGTTTAACCTTTCTGCTGCTTGCCCTTTGAAACTTATTGTCAGGCCTGCAGATATCTTTGGCCTGCCACAATTTCTATTATTCTGCTAGGCATTTTCTATTGTGGGAAAATGGGAGGGGTGATTGTAAGGAGTCACATACTATGTAGCCACAACAAAATTCTTTCTAAAAAGCCAAGGTCATCCTTTGTCTCTGCACCTCTGCACCTGACCAGAACTGGATGGGTGGACCTGCCAGCATGGCAGTGGGAGATTGGACCATGTGATGGACTTGTGGGTGTGGGGGCAAGATCTTGAACTTTCAGCTAGGTGGGGAAAACCGGGAAGCTTTCAGATTCAGGTTTTCCCATAGGTGCCAACATGGCTCTCTTAATAAATTGGAACTTTGAGCAATACTTTGCCTTGGACTCTGATTTAGTTTTGGATGCTATTTGGAACCCTGACACTTATACTATGTCAGACCTGGACATTTTACAGCCCCTGGGTCCTTTGGCTATCCCTGTCCAGACACATGGATTGTTTTTATTTTGAAGGTGATTTCCCCCCCAATATATATATGTATGTGCCTACATGCCTACGCACCTTCACAGCCTATTGCTTTAACCCTCAATAGCAGTCCCAGTTTCTCTTATTGTCCCTTGGGAAAATTAACTGCCTACCCCAGTTTAATATTTCTTCTTTAAGATTACATTATTCTTCATTCATTCCAAATTAGGAAGAATGAATCTTTCAAAATCCTGTAGGATTAATCCAATACATTCACAGAGTTTTTAAATCAAATCCTTTTGGAATATAAAGCATGCATTTATCAGCTAAACATCCTACCTCATCCCCCATTTTGCTTGCAATGTGTCACTCATGCCTGCAAAGAACAAGATCCTGCTGTTTTTAAAGTTGAACTCCTGCTGCTATTCTGTCGCAGTTCATCTAATCTAGTATTTTTCAATATCTCCATATTTGGATTCCTGTGCAAATTCTTTTTCTGCTCTATGTGTGAGGTTTTGTAAGCTGGAAATTAAAGATGTAATGCGTTCTTTCAAAACCAAAAAGGGATTTATCCTCAAAAGAAAGTTGAAGGAATCATCTACAGCTCCTCTGATATGAAATCCTTGCATGGCATGCTGCTCTGTTTATGGTCTGTGGATTCAGCATGTAGCGTTAATTATTTCTTTGCTCATAAAATAAAGTCAGATTGTGCTGGGAATTTGTTATTAATTAGTCTGCAGCTCAGTGGGTTTTCAGTTCTGTTTTGTCAAATGTTGAGCTTTGTTTCACTATCTTCGAGTACAAAGCATTTGGAAAAGATGTTCTAAGAAACGGTAAAAAAAAACAACCAACCAACAACCATAGCCATTATTCCCTCTTAACTTGTTTCTGCTTGATTTTGCAAACGTTGCAATCTCTATGTAAAGATTAATCCATGAGCTAGTCTGTAAGACCTGTAGACTTCCCTTATAGACATGTTTCAACTTAAACTGAGAAACCGTCCAAGTTTGTTGACCTACAATGATCAGGGCAGGGTAGTTTCAGATCTTGCAATGTGTGTGTATGAGTGTGACTGTGTCTGAATGTGAGAGTGTGTGTACATGAATTCCTTTAACAAAGGCCTCAGAAACCAACGATATAGGCCAACTATATTGGCCTTTCAAGATCTCTTTATCCCAATCTCAGAGACAGCTAAAAGTTAGCATACATCTGAAGGGAATCAGAGGTAGGTAGTATGAAACTGAGAATCAGAAGCAATATGCAGTGAAACGGGTGGATAAATGTTCATGTGCAAAGACACAACATGTTTGACAGACGAGCACCTTCACTGGACAAGTCAGAAGAAAGTAGAGGAGCTGGCAGAAGTAGATTGATAGGCATTGTCTCAAATTTTGGGGACATGCCCTATTTGTAGTTTGTGCCACATATCTATAGAACACTTAGAACACAGGTGTCAAACTCACAGGATCACGTTGCTATCATGTGATTTATTGTGACGTTTTTCTCCTTCGTGGAGCTTGGATGGATATGGTCTACACGTGGCGCATCTGGCCACTGGGCCACCAGTTTGACACTGCTGCAGTCTAGAAGAAGAAACTGTTAAGGTTAACAGTTAATTGTTTCTGAACAATTAACAGTTAATTGTTTCTTTCCCTGTTTGTCTTGGGACAGAGACAGACAGACCCAGATTTATTCATACAATGAAGAAGACATATCATTCAACGCCAAACAAACAGGGACAAGCAGCAGAAACAAAACAGGATGGTATTATTTTGCTTATTGGGGAGCGTGAGGGGACATAAGTGGGTAAGAAGAGCTGAAGAACCACAGACAAACTGGACATAAGATAGGAGAGGTGATGTCACACTCCTACCCACTGGTCAGCCAATTGGCAAGCAACATTTAAAGAATAAATCAGTAAAATAAGTGAGACACTCTAATTTTTATCTTTCCAGGCAACCTTACTTAAACAAACTGTAACAGAAGGATGAAACACAAACAGCAACACTGCTGTCCTCCCAACCACCCACTGATAGGTAGGTTTTGCAGAGGTGCTAAAACTTCATTAGCCAGTTATTCATGTCACTATTAGAGAACCTATACTGTAATTTCATACATACACACACACATATTGATAAACCTGTATAAGGAAAATTGCAACATTTTTTGCAATATCACAAAAACTGACTTTTCAAAATCACTGATTATTGATTCAGTGCATCTGAAATTTAATCTGAAGGTGTATGCCAAGGAATCTCCTTTGAATCTAATCATCTTTTTGAATTTCATACAGCCAAGTGATTAAGTATCAACAACAGTTGCATCAGCCAACCACACTTTGCATGCCTTTTGTAGCATATCAGCAAGACTTAGCTGTCTTTTCTCTTCTGTAGGGTTCCTCAAGAGTATTCTGTGGGAGGAATAGCTATACGGTAAATGAAACTAAAACAAACTATGGCTGAGACTAGTGCCAACAGTATATGGGAGATCCATTATTTTCCAAAAATGTTTTGTTTTTTCCTTTCCTAATAAACAGACTTCAGGAAACTGAGTTTTGAAACTGAGCTAAAGGCTACATGAAATTAAGCTACATGGGTCTGGCCATGGGTTAGACTCATGCAATAAAAAGATGCCTTTTTAACAATCCAATCTTTCACATGACAACACAAAAGCAAGTCCTATTAAAGTGTATATATTAAGGTAAAGGTAAAGATTCACACATATGTGCTAGTTGTTCCTGACTCTAAGGAGCAGTGCTCATCTCCGTTTTAAAGCCAAAGATCCAGCAAAGTCCGAAGACATCTCTGTGGTCATGTGGCCAGCATGACTAAATACCGAAAGAGCACGGAATGCTGTTACCTTCCCATCAAGGTGGCCCCTATTTTTCTACTTGCTTTTGAACTTCTAGGTTGGCAGAAGCTGGGACAAGAAGCTGCTAGGTTCGCAGAAGCTGGGACAAGTAACAGAAACTCACTCCATTACACAGCACTAGGAATTCAAACTACTGAACTGCCGACCTTTCTGATCGACAAGCTCAGCATCTTAGCCATTGAGCCACTTAGCTGGACATACATATTGCAAAAGTGCAATTCCTATTTGCTTGCAACCCATGTATGTAAGTAAAAATATACATTGTATGCAGAAGTTGGTCTATCACAAACAGAATTTTATATATACACCTTTCTTTAGTCTATTTTAAATTGGCCCTCGAAGTAGGACAGTTGAAGTGAGATAGACTAACCTTACAGAATCCAGAGGACTTTTTCTTACTCTGTCTTCAAAAGTATTGCTTATAATTTTGTACAGATCCATTGCTTTTTGCCTTATATAGTATTCTGCCTCAATTTTTGGATTCTATATAATTAACTCCTTGACTTACAAAACACAAAACAGAGTTATCCTTATTCTTATTAGATTTGTCTTTACTGTGAACTGAGGCAAATTATTTTTGTTTGGTCTACTCTTATGCTGGCAGCAATTAATTCTAAGGCTTCAAATATAAAGGGATACAGCTGACACATGTTTTTAATCTGTAAGCAAGTTATCCAATTATTTTAGGTAAACTTTATGATTGCAACCATTCTATCTACCCTGATATAATGAATTATTTTCTTGCAAACAGTCTTAGGAACTCTATATGAAGTTTTCTAGAAGTTATCTATGGTGCCCCATTTGCTTACCAATCATATTATTTAATGAGTTTGCACAATATTTTTGGATGTTGGAAAGAACATACTCAGAACATGAATGGAGACAATCTGTAATGTATTGGAAGTATAATTTTTTCTTATAAATTGAAGTTATGCAAGTCTTATGCAATGGTGACTAATATGATTGATTGGACACAAAGAAATACAAGGGGAAAATAAAATGAGACTTTCAAGCACTTTTGATCTAATGGCCAAAAGCACATAAACTTACAGGACTGAGAATTACCATTTAACATTGCCATTATGCAATGAAAGCTACACCCAAATTTTACAGTTCTGCCAGAAAATAATTGGCTGAAACTTGAAGACAATGCTTCAAACCATATGATTTCCAAGGGCTTTGTACAGATATGCATTAGAAAGTATGCCAATAAACATTGCTGGAGAAGAAGAGCCCAATACACTTCTATTGGGATTTTGCCAAATTCATTGTATATATCTGCTCAGCTTTACACAGAGCAACTCAAGGTAGTTCACAGGTTAAGGCACCCAGAAACATCTGGCAAATAAATTGAGATATTTTAGATTGCTTTTTATTGGAACATAAGGAGATCTAGTTTGTGTAGTCTAGAACTCTGCTGGAACACAGATTGATTGGTTTTTCATAGTCTTCTTCAAAAAACAAATTACAGAAAAGGCATTGTGAAAATAATATGTTCACATATCTACAACCAACCACAATGATTTTTAAGTAATGTATGTCATGATGTAGTTGTACTGAATGGGGATCATTTGCATGTTTCTAGTGGCCTTGGGAGTAGAATAGAAATCACTGTGAGTTACAGACTTCATGTGATGCATTTCATATGATCAGGTCATGGAAATATGATATTATAGGAAAGTGGTGGGATTCAAATGATTTAACAACCGGTTCTCTGCCCTAATGACCAGATGGGTAGGCGTGACTCAGTGGTCATGTGACTGCATGGGCGTGGCCAACTCAACCACTCACGTCGATGGGCGCTTCACCTTAGCTGTGACAATGTCATAACGGTTAACCGGAGAGGCAGTTTCTGTAAGGAGGGCAATAAAGATGAGGCTAGAAGCAACACCAGAAGGTTTCCTTCCTGCCTTCCTTACAGGATTAGCCCTGTAAACACAATGAGATTTCTTCCAACAATCGGTTCTGTGAACTGCTTAGAAAGTTACCAACCGGTTCTCCCGAATAGGTGCGAACCGGCTGAATCCCACCACTGTTATAGGATTAGAAATACACAGTGGGATAACTCTCACCAATCAAGCCTTGACATTCTAGTACACCTTGCTCCTCAGAAATAGGCAACAAAAAAGAGGCAGGAATGTACTTATCTATACAGAGGTCTGTTGGGCTGATGTTAATGCAAGTATTGAAAGCCTCTGGTTTAAAATAAAGGGGCAACCTAACAGAAGATATATCTCAAAAAGAGACTCGTAAACCCCACCATCATCAGAAGTTGTAGATGACGAAGGCCTCAAAAAACCCGAAAAAACAACCATGAAATGATAGTGATGGAGACATCTATTTGAATACATATGCCAAACAAAAGATGTCATATAAATTATTGGCTTGTGTTGATGATGATTATCTCTTTCAAGAGGTACTAGGTAATCCATTATTTTGCACTTAGACCCTGGCAACTAGAAAAAGTTGCTTGAAGGTATTAAATGATAGAAACATGAGCATAAGTGATCCCATGTTGTTGTTTTTTAATAAAAGTCTTGGTAGTAAAAATTGTCAAACACAGCTATCAAGTTTAGAAAGATCATTTTTAATAAACTAAGGTAATTAGTAAGGAAGGAATCATTAAAAAAACATAAAGGCAGAAGTGTTGTAGCCAGCTGGACCTCTGAAAAAGGGAACTCCGCATAGTTCAATCTCAAAGAATTCCACTGAGGAAGAAAGGACACATTTACAGAAGCCCAAGTGGTTAAATCAGAGGAACTCAGGTCAAATGTCACTTAACTGCAAATTTCTTCAAGATAGATCAATTCAATGGGGAACCAATTGGGAATCAGCTTTCTTCTGTGACATAAACTAATAGCATAGCACACCTGTCAGAAACACTGAGACACTTCTGGTTTGAAAGCGTCATCACCATTGACATCACTGTTGCTTGGGGGACACCCAATTTTTCATGTTCTAAGCCGAAGCTAGAGCAAAGGACAGGAGTTCTATCTCACCCCATGGCAGCACTCGGGTCTTGAATGTGGGCTTGCTAACTTCCTAATCACATGAGCCACAGTACTCCTTGCATAAACCAATGAGAAATGAACTTGTCAGAGCCAAATATAAGAGCCCGGTGTAGTTGCCTCTGAGCTGTCAAGAGGTATACAAAGCAACTAACTCTATTTTTGAAGATGTCAGCCACAACTGCTGCTGAAACATCAGAACAAAAGCAAAATATTCCATGCCCATTCAGGGCAAAAGCTCATCATTGCCTCTTTAATGTCAGTCGTCAAAGTCTACATCAATATATAGCTCATAATTAGTCAGTTCCCTGCCCATATCTTTGCTGTTATGACTAAGCCCTTCCACTACCTGGTACTATTAATATAGGATTATCTGATTTCTGTATTTGCCATCTAGTAATGTCCATGTATATAGGCAATGTTTCACTTGTTTGAAGAATGTGTCAGCAAAAAAATAGAAATAGTAGAAACAGATACATCATTCTGTTTCGTTTCTGTTTCTTAGACTGTACAAATTCCACATTTTCCTTTTTACTATTTCCAACTTTGGCATTTTAGTCTCCCTCCCACAAGCAGCACATCTTGCTTGCATGTTCTGCCAATTTCAAATTGAACTTGACAATAAAACTCATCAACTCCAACTTCTTTTGCATCAGTGGTTGTAGCATAAATTTGGATTGCCATCATGCATGATTGATATTATTCAGTCATTCTGCATTGTATACATTATGTCTCTCTCATAGTCCCAAAGGTGCTTTTTCAGAGGCAATTGGACTTTCTTGTTTTTTCTTTTGAAGATGTTTTGCTTCTCATCCAAGAAGCTTCTTCAGCTATGGTGGGATAGTGGGGAACGGAAGTATTTGTATTCCTTGCAAATGTGGTTATTTGCATTCTTTTAGAGCAGGGGTGTCAAACTCAAGGCCTGGGGGTCAGATCCAGCCCACAGAATGCTTAGATCTGGCCCACAGGGACACCCTGGAAACAGCAAAGGACCGGCCTGCCATGCCTCTGCCAGGAAAAATGGAGCTTGAGAGGGTCACAGGCAGCATTTTTGCTGGCATAGGGTTGCAGGAGGCTGTTGCAGCTGAAAACAGAGTTTAGGAGCCCATTTTCACTGGCAGAGTGCTTGGGCCACCACAGGTGCCCCTGACACTAGTGACATCAAGGTAACCACAATCAACCTGGCCATGTCCACCCAACAAAACACTGATGTGACTCTCAATGAAATTGAGTTTGACACTGCTGTTTTAGAGGGTACTACCTTTGGGACAACCATGACCTGGATGGCTGAGAATCTCTACAATCTCTCTTATAGCCTTCCTGATTATGAAAGCAGCACTGTCCCTTCTTTGCTCTTCTTAGTAGAAAACAGTAAGATCTTCTGATAGAGGTGTCCAAGTGTCCAATTCTTGTCCATTTTTATTTGCTGAAGAAGTCAAGGTACCGTTCATCTTTCACCATGTTAAGCTTTCCCATCTTCATGTTTTTTATGTTCCATGTTCCCACAGGTTTTGCAAATTCTTGAGGACTTTAATCTAGTCTCACATCCTAAACACAATTAATTTTCATGAATGAAGTCAAATATAGCTGTCCCAAGATAATGTTGCAAGATCCAATCTGGGTCGATCACCAGGACCAGAGATCTACTCTTCTGAACATTAGGACCTGTGCTGGAGGTTATCTTCAGGGAACTTCTTTCTTCTGGAATTTGTGCTTTGGACTATTCTATGAGTCGTATTTATGTGGTACCATCCTATTGGTTGATAATTAGTTCTCCTAAAGGTTCTCAACCCTTCCACAGTAGCATAACTGGCGAAAACTGAGAGGGACCATGAATGATATCAGTGTTCAGGTAGGTAAAAAGCTGCCATAGATAGGAAGAATTTTCCATGTTAGAGAAACTGAAATAGCAGATACAATTTGCAGCTATCTAGATTTCATATCATAAATTTCATATAAATCAGTAAAACTCCCTGCCCATGAGATCTTTACAACAAGGGAAAAGTTTAGCTAGGGAAAGTGAAAGTACTCCATTTTTGGAAGCTTTTAAGTGGAGATTAGACATGATCGTTAAGTGGAGAATGATTTAAGAGCTGTCATATTGCAGAAGATTGGACTAGATGATGCTTGTTTGTGACCCTTCCAGTTCTATGCTTGTATTGTTGCAGATACAGGTGAAACTCAAAAAATTAGAATATCATGCAAAAGTTCATTTATTTCAATAATGCAACTTAAAAAGTGAAACTAATATATGAGATAAGACTCATTACATGCAAAGCAAGATAGATCAAGCCATGATTTATCATAATTGTGATGATTATGGCTTACAGCCATAAAATCCCCAAATCCACAATCTCAGAAAATTAGAATATTGTGAAAAGGTACAATATTCCAGTGTCTAATCAGCTAATTAAGCCATAACACCTGCAAAGGGTTCCTGAGCCTTTAAATGGTCTCTTCGTCTGGTTCACTAGAAATCACAATCACGGGAAAGACTGCTGACCTGACAGTTGTGCAGAAAACCATCATTGACACCCTCCATAAGGAGGGAAAGCCTCAAAAGATAAATGCAAAAGAAGTTGGATGTTCCCAAAGTGTTGTATCAAAGCACATTAATAGAAGTTATGTGGAAGGGAAAAGTATGGAAGAAAAAGGTGTACAAGCAGCAGGGATGATCACAGCCTAGATGTGGGCTTCAAATGTCGTATTCCTCTTGTCAAGCCGCTCCTGAACAACAAACAACATCAGAAGCATCTTACCTGGGCAAAAGAAAAACAGACCTGGTCTGTTGTTCAGTGGTCGGAAGTTCTCTTTTCTGATGAGAGCAACTTTTGCATCTCATTTGGAAACCAAGGACCCAGAGTATGGAGGAAGAATGGAGAGGCACACACTGCAAGATGCTTGAAGTCCAGTGTGAAGTTTCCACAGTCTGTGCTGATTTGGGGAGCCATGTCATCTGCTGGTGTTGGTCTACTGTGCTTCATTAAGTCCAGGGTCAACACAGCCATCTACCAGGAGATTTTGGAGCACTTCATGCTTCCTTCTGCAGATGAGCTTTATAGGGATGCTGACTTCAATTTCCAGCTGCCCACACTGCCAAAAGTACCAAAATCTGGTTCAATGACCATGGGATTAATGTGCTTGATTGGCCAGCAAACTCATCTGACCTGAACCCCATAGAGAATCTATGGGGCATTGCCAAGAGAAAGATGAGAGACATGAGACCGAACAATGTAGAAGAGCTGAAGGCCGGTATTGAAGCATCCTAGTCTTCCATAACACCTCAGCAGTGCCAAGGCTGATAGTTTCCATGCCACACCACATTGAGACAGTAATTGCTGCAAAAGGGGCCCAAACCAAGTACTGAGTACATATGCATGCTTATACTTTTCAGAGGTCTGATATTGTTCTATGTGCAATCCTTGTTTTATTGATTGCATGTAATACTCTAATTTTCTGAGATTGTGGATTTGGGGTTTTCATGAGCTGTACGCCATAATCATCACAATTATGACAAATCACGGCTTGAACTATCTTGCTTTGCATGTAATGAGTCTTATCTCATATATTAGTTTCACCTTTCAAGTCGCATTACTGAAATAAATGAACTTTTGCATGATATTGTAATTTTTCGAGTTTCAAATGTATATCAGTCAGGATGCATGTGTTCTGACCTCATAATATATGCATTGTCATCCCTCTCTCCTTGCCTTTTGACACTGATGTGATAAATTGTCTTACTTTGGGGGAGGGGATATATTGTATCAATGCATGCATTTAATTTATTTGTCTTTTGAGTTGGGGAAATCTGTGTAGGATAGCTTATGAAGAGGCTTCTATATTCTACAGAAAATTGTAGGCTTAAGTTTAAATAAAACTTCAGCTCAGTTTAGACACCCTTAGCTATTAGTTAGTTATTAAATTTGGCAGGGGCTTTCAACCACCATTGTTTGCAACCACTTCATAATCAGCCAAGAATGCTGAAAAAAAGATTATTTTATTTGAACTAGACCGCTTCTATTATCTTATTTGGTGGGTCTCTCCTCAGGCCAAATATGGGGACTTCATGGACTGATGGTTTGGGAGACTAATTCCTTTCCCTACTCCAACTTTTCCCCTCCAAAGTCCATGGCTGCTTGCCATGACAGTGAGATATGTTGTTCTGAAAAAAGTTGGCAGCAATTGGTTCAGACCTAGCCAGTCACCTTGATGGATTAATAGGGATCTGAACTTGGATATCAGTGTTTGTCCCAGATTCCAGACTGTGCACCAAAATTGCTGTATTTGCTCACTGAATCAGGCTTTTAATTATGTAGAATTATTCTAAAGAATAATTTTAACTAAATTCTAATGATTCTAATAATTCTAACTAAAGAGCCTCTCAATGGGGGTGAAGGAGGAGAGTGCAAAAGTTGGCTTTAAACTCAACATTAAGAAAGCTAAAATCATGGCATCCGGTCCTCTCAATTCCTGGCAAATAGATGGGGAAGAAATGGAGGTAGTGACAGATTTCATTTTCCCAGGCTCCAAGATCACCGCAGATGGGGACTGCAGCCAAGAAATTAAAAGACACTTGCTGCTGGGGAGGAAAGCTATGGCAAATCTAGATAGCATACTAAAAAGCAGAGACATCACCCTGCCAACAAAAGTGCTTATAGTCAAGGCTATGGTTTTCCCAGTTGCAATGTATGGCTGTGGAAGTTGGACCATAAGAAAGGCTAAGCGCCAAAGAATTGAGGCCTTTGCAACTCTGATGCTGGAGAAGACTCCTGCGAGCCGCTTGGATTGCTAGGCGATCAAACCAGTCAGTCCTAGAGGAGATCAATCCTGACTGCTCCTGAAGATGAAACTGAAATACTTTGGCCACCTAATTAGAAGGAAGGACTCACTGGACAAGAGCCTAACGCTGGGAAAGATTGAGGGCAAAAGAATAAGGAGACAACAGAGAGTGAGGTGGCTGGATGGAGTCACTGAAGCAGTAGGCGTGAGCTTAAATGGACTCCAGAAGATGTAGAGGACAGGAAGGCCTGATGGAACATTGTCCATGGGGTTGCGATGGGTCAGACATGACAACATTCTAAGATACCCTCATCAGGTGGCAGAATCTGGCTGGGTCCAGATGCTAAATCAGGCCTGACATGGTTGGTACTTGGTTGGAAGACCACTGAGAAATCTCAGAGCAATAAGTTAAACTGGGACATTAAAAAAAAAACACCATTCTGGAAGAAGGCAATAGCAAGCCATTTCCATAATTTTGTCAATAAAACTATACAAATTCATTCATTTCTGTACCTTTTATTCCAGGATATATGTTTATGTGAAACCAACCAGGATTTAATTACATGGTTTGATTCCAACTTGACAGAACCTAGGAATTTTAATTTAACAATACCTCCTCCATCATTTTTTTATTATACGCATTTGCTACTGACCCTGTCAGCATATGCATGAAACAGAATAAATCTGCTAATTAAATAAGTAATAAGAATTGGCTGATTGTACCTTATGTTGCATTTGTTTGGCTACATTCCTGTATTTATCTTTTGGAAAGTCATACTTTCTGTTGACTTGTCAAGAGACATAACTCTTGACGTTTATATCCATTGCTTTGTCTTTTAAAGAATGACCTTCCTATATATCCTGGCTATCAAATATTTGAACTGGGAAGTCAAAATTCATATGTCTCAGTTTTGTATCCTTTTCCTACAATCTTCCTGAGTGTTATAGGATGCTCTTAATCAGAAGCACATTATTCAGCCGAGAAAGTCCTTGAGCAGACTTTACAAAGCAGCATGGCAAATTAGTTGCAGAACAGAGAAGGTCATCTTGAAAACAAAAGCTGATGAATTACTGTGAGGTCCTGAAGCTAATGCGATACGTTGCTCCTACATGATGTTTGTATAATCATTTGGCCGGAACCAAAGGCAGTTTTCAAGAAATAGAGATGTCTTCTGAGAGTTGGGTTCACCTGCTCAGGGTATCATTTCAGCACTATGCCACTATGTACAACCTCCCTACCTACACATCTGGGAGAGGCAACTGACACATTCAAGTTTGTATGAGAGAAACAAGAGTATACCTTTTCATATGCATACACATGAGGGACACAGTGGCTCAGTGGCTAAGACGCTGAGCTTGTCAATCAGAAAGGTGGGCAGTTCGACACTTCAAATCCCTAGTACTGTGTAATGGAGTGAGCTCCAGTTATTTGTTATTTGTCCCAGCTTCTGCCAACCTAGCAGTTCGAAAGCATGTAAAAATGGAAGTAGAAAGATAGGAACCACCTTTGGTGGGAAGGTAACCACGTTCAATGTGCCTTTGGCATTTAGTCATACCGGCCACATGACCACAGAGACTAAGGAATCCTGCCTTTCTCTCCCATTTAGCAATAGTAATCCTACAAAGCAAAATAGATTAAATAATGCCAAGGACTGACTGGTGTGTCTGAATTTTTCACTGTGGAAATTATCTCCTTGCCCAGAAATCTCCTCAAATTGGCCACAAAGACAAAAGGCAAGATCAGGTTATATATGTAGCTCCAAGGAGACCCTAGAGCTGTAGGATATGACACTGAAAAACCAATTTTATTTGTTCTGAAAGAGCAGTCCTTCACTTCTGATTTCTCTCTGCATTAATTAATATATTCGGTTAGAATCAGGCTTGCTTAAACTTTTTGCCTAGCTGAGATAGTAATCCTATTACCTAAATAATGAACACTCACTTAGTTTTTAAGGTGATAAAGAAATTTTTTTGAAAAAAAAAGATTTCTCCATCAATGGAAACTATCAGCCTGGATTCTCATTGGATCTGGCGTAGAACTGGTAGGCATTACCAATAATCAAAGTAGCAAAAGAACATCTAACTCTGCCATTAAAGAGAAGGGATACCTGGTAGTCCGATTTTCCTGCTGCTGTTAGAGATGCAATTTAGATACCATTAGCCAATTGCCAAAAGACAAATTTGTCTGCCTCTAAGACAACAAGTAGATGCATTCTTCTGCAAGGGAATTCCAAAAGAAATGGGGTGGGGGAACTGAATTAGAATTTCTTTTTAACTCTGCAAGTTTTGACTTTTTAGACAATCCCATTCCTTTCCCGGTACAACAATTTTGCCAGTATTGTCCCTCTAATTCTACTTTAAAAGTCTATTCTAACAGAAGAAACTTATAATGAGGAGGGAAAAACCAGAGCAGAACTTTTTCCCCCCAAAAATAAAATTATATTAAGAAAATAATTTCTGGATTGAACTAGAATGTATGTAGGCAACCAATCTTAGATGAGAACCCACTACTGTCAAATTTCCATAATTAGTATCTAATTTTTTTACGCTGGTTTTCTATTCCAAACCTAGATAAAGTACATGTTCAGAAAACCAATGTTTTACTGCAGAAAAGAATATCCCTAAATATCCAAAAGCTGTATCCCATTCTAGAGAAACTTAACAGAAAGTCAAACTAAACATGATGTGTCCTTCACACCAGATTTCATGTGCATCATAACTTGTGCGTTCAATTACTTGTGTCCACTGGTTTCTACATTTTCTATTCCATAGTTTTGTAATTTGCTCCAGATTTATTTTAAAAAAAAGAACCTGAAGGCACAATCTTGGACAATTGGTGTAAGGAAAGCTGAACTAGACAAATATTTTTAAAAGGGCAAAATAAAAGCTAAAACAAAATTGAAAACATGGTTTTCACCAATCTGGATGGTTATAAATCATATCTGATCATATGAAAGATTCTGGTCATACATTTAAAAATATACCAATTGGCTCATCTGTGACATTAAAAATAAACATACCCAAAATGCAGTCGTGATGGGTTGGGCATGACTTTACAACTAACAACAACAAAATGCATTCCTATGTTTTTTAAGATAGTGTCCCAGATAACATGGGGATTTTCCTCTTTAAATTATAGTGAAAGCTTCAGATTTGAAGGAGGAGCATCAACTCTGAACTTCCATTTCTGCCTCTCACACTTTCTGCTAGCTTTTTCTGAGGTCTTAATATTAGAAAACTCCAAAAGAAGACATATTGTTTGGTGAGAACAAGGCAAGTACAGGGCTGGATCATCTCCAGATGAGATGGGCAGCACACAAATTGAACAAATGAAGGAACAAATGACCCTGCACCTTATCTCCAATGACACGGATGGGATGAGGTGGCAGGTATAAACTACTTTCTTGAGCTAGCCATGAATTACCGTAACAGAAATATTAAAATAAGAATTCCTCTGCCTCCCCCACTATATAACTACAGGCAGATATCAAAAAATAATAATAACCTGCTTCTAAATAAACATATACACAATATAAGATTCTGCTATTAGCCTTCCAGATCAGGGGTCTCCAATCTTGGCAATGAGCTGAGGATTCTGAGAGTTGAAGTCTGCCAGGCTTAAATTTGCCTAGGTTGAAGATCCTTGTTTCAAATGAAATATTCCACAAAAAAAACTGAGATGTAAAGACTAGATGTTCTAAAAACACCAATTTTAGTGATAGTGTGAGATTAAGCAAATGGGGGTGAGGTGGGGGGAAATCACATTAATATTATTTGGAATAATTTAGTTTGCAAGCAGATATTGTTTCCTAAACTTTTCTGAGTATATTCTGTTTATTTAGAATATCTTTTTATGATTTTTATGATTGGTTGCGGGAAACCAATATTCTGTCCTGTTTTCAACAATAAGTAAGAATTATACTAATTAAAAAAACACCAACTGCCTCTTTCTTTACTTTAGTTCTAGGATTCTCTTCATTTTTTCTAAGCAGTGATTTAGATAAAAAGCCACACCTAATGTAATTAGAGAATTAGCATTTCCTTCATCAACCTGTAAAATGAGAAGTGAGGAAAAATAGCTTTCTTGAAAAAGAAGTACTGTATTTTTTCAACTTCAAGAACTCCAGCAGAGATATCTAATCTTAATATAAACTTATATAAAAACAACAGGAGAAAAAGTTAAGCATCTTTCTACATATCAAGCTTCCAAAACCTGAAGGCAATTGCAGATGATGAATGCAAGCATAAGCCAAAACAACAAGATTCAGCCCTATGTAGGTCATTCAACCTATGTTTGTTATCATCCATGATTTACAAAACTTCCCTACTCATACTGCAACAACTCTTGTTCACAAGCAGTCATTCTATCAAACCCCTCTCCATCTCTTTTAAGGCATGCTATGATCCACTGAACACATGATACAAATAGGCTTTCTCCAGGAGTAGGTAGCAGGCTGCAGAACAGAATTGTGTAAATGCTCCTAAGAACAATTTTCAAGGGAGAAATTAGGTTAAAAGTGCATTATTCCAAATACTTCTTTTTTAAAAAAAAATTCATGCATTGTTTAACAAGTAGAAATCTTAAGAATGATTTTGCTAGTGTTATAGCCACGGACAACCACAAAAAAGAGCCAATATATTGCAGTTGTTAGGATCTGGGCAACTGTAATTTCTCCACCTTTCAATCACAGGATTGTAGCCTAAAGGGTGAAGACGAAATGGTTAACTGAAAGAACGGAAGGCACTTTACATTAAAAAAGCAGAAAAAAAGATGGCATTTTCTTCCAGTGCCTATATGGTCAGCAACATACGGTATTAATATGCATTAAGGATGCATTATTTTATTAAACTACTGAATTAAATTTAAAAGTTTGTATGGATGCCTTGCAGTTGCTTTTACAGAACATTCCTGTGGCCTAGTTATAGAAGTTCAGTCCTTTTTACATTTGCACCGTATACCTCGGTGGAGTCTATAACTGTATGCATCTGAGTTCACTTTATTTATTAAAGAATGTTTAAAATAATCTCATTTGTAGCAGGTTTTCTTACTCAATATAAACAGATGCAGAAATGCACAATATTCAATTGAGGCCTGTATAGACACGGAAAATGAAATGCAATTAAGTATGAGCCAGAATCAAATTCTTTCTAGGTATTAATTCCAGCCTTCCATTCTCCATTTGCATTCTTGCCCCTTTTAAAACAGTCCTTGATGTTTAGGAGCTGGAAATCATATGTCCATCTGTTAAGACACTAAATATGTGGGAACAGAATTTCTGGGCAAGTCATAGAATTAAAAAAGAAAAAAAGATCAGATTAAATTCTGGCTGCTGAATTATGGTTTTATTTATTTATTTTAGTCAATGGGCAGCTGAAAAAGTGTGGACTAATGTGACCCATAATGCGTCATGAATTAGTGTATGCATTATTTTATAGATTAAGAAAAACAGACACATTTCAATAAGTATCAACCCTAGGTGGGGGGAGAACCAACATTTCTAATCTTCACTGTATATTTATTTGTGCTAGAAAAGAAAAGAAAAATAACTGAAGTGGGAACTATCACAGCATCTTGCAAAATATCCCTTCTCTTACAAGAATAATGTAGTTGGATTTTGAAGGACTTGGATTTGTGGGAAGTTTAATTGGAGGAAAAGAAGAAAATACAGCATTTTTCTTCTTTTGCCCTTTAGAATAGGCTTTCTATTCCCATATTGTTGCAGAAAATAACGAGGCTTGGACTTCTCAGAATCAGGAAAAGTTTATTTATAGCTGCCAGGTTCAGAAAGCTAGTCAAAGGCCAGCATGTAACTTCTGAACAGTGTTCTGATAGCAAACACGCATTCTTATACTTTGACAAAAACAACATCACCCGGAAATACAACTCATCTCTGATTGATTAAGCTCCTTATTGCTAGGCAGAGAAGCATACAAGAAACACTAGTTTCATTCTGACTTATGTGGTTAAGCCCTATGTCTGACTTGCAAGGGACTTGGACTTCCAACTAACTCGACCTATTTGTAAGCAGGTGTTCGTTGTTTGACACTTGAATTTCCTGAATGCAAGCTTCCTGTCTCAAAGATGCTTTTTGTACCTTAAAAAGCGTAAAGATAAAAATGACTAAAGATCATCTAGTCTGACCCTGACTCATTTCACTCTTATGTCTAAAAATCGCTTTATGCCCTGCCTCAATATGAGCAATGGAAGGCTTAGCTTTGGCCCCACCCCATATGGAAAAGAGAGAAGGCTTTGATCATGTGGTCAAACTCACCATCTTGATTTTTTTCCCACCACTTGCAGAACCTCATAATTTAAAGTTTCTAATAATCCCTACAAGCTTTTTAAAATGTAACTGCCAATCTTCACAGCAGCCAAAATGCCCCTCCGAAGCGCATTGACAAAGACTTGACACAAGAATAAGTCCATGTCTTTTGATCTACCCACAAATTTAGTGATGATTTTCTGAAGTCCCCAACGCTCCCTCTTCTGTCACTGCAGAAATGTTTAAGAAACATTTTCCGTTTTGAGAGGATTATGTATCCTTTAGCAATCAATTTGACATTGGTAAAATTAACATTCAACTTTATATTAGCCCTGCTTGTGTGATTTTTCCCCCTCTCTTCACTTATTTCTGGGGAGAAGGACAGCTTCAACAAGCAACACTAACATCAAGTATGTTCCTTGGTCCAAAACATGATCTGCCCCCCGCTCCCACATCAATGGTAGGAGTTGCTTTTTAACCATAGTTATACATGATGGCTTCTCTTGGAAGACTCCATAATTCCATTAAGTCCAACGTTTAAGACAATCCAATTGAAGAATTGCAGATAAATGACTAAGTGATGATTGAATCCCACTCTTTTTTTAAAAGAAAAAAAAGCTGCAGATCTGGTCCCCAGAACAATATTCTTTGTGTATGCATGAATTCACATCTACAGATAACAATTGTTAATAGGCACAAAATACGCAGGAGTGGGATAGTAGATTCTTTCCACAGAGTGCAGCAAAAAACCATTCACTCTTTGATTATTATAAGACACTAATACGCAAAATACTAAGTGATGCCTTCTGCCCACCCAACAAGCACAATGGTGGCCACATGGACAGCATTTTATTATGCCATTTTATTATAACAGCCAAAGACCAACCGCAGAGAACTCTGCATCAGTGTTTATTGTCACCAGATCATAATAGTTTGGTTGATGCTTCCTTCTCTTTGTCTTTAGGCTTTGAGTCCTTGCGTTATTTCCTGTAAGGAAATAATTCAATCATGATGATTGCCAGCCTGAATGGGGAATGGGGTGATGAGAACGCGCAAGCAAGTCTTGTAGCACAAGCCCCACCTCTTTATACACACATTGAGATCTTGATTCACTTGTGCAAGGGGTGCTTCTCATCTTGATTGAATGCTCATTCTGATTAAATCTCTAAGTGAAATTGTAACGTTGCCACTAAAGCTTGTTTCCGAAATGCCATCAGACCTTTGAGCATGCAATATATAAATGGTTATATTAAGTAGTTTCTTTTTCCTTTTGGAATATTTAGGATATACCTTCTGCACTATCTGGATGAATCAGCTCGTTTAACCTCAATGTATTGTCTCATAGACTTGTTTTTAGTGTGTAACAGCCAGATATCAGCTTTGTGGACGTTTCCAAAAGGGCAGGAATGAAAGGCATAGGTGTCAGTCTTGATATCTGCAACCTGATACAGCAAAGCTAGTGCTGTTTCTTCATGTGTGTGTTTTGTCTACACATGTAATTCTGCCTCCATGCTTTTAATGAAAGCGCATGTACTTAACAGAGAACACCCAAGGGATCAGCACTCTGACAACTCATAGCAGAGACCGTAGCACAGTGTCTAGAAACCATAGCACTCTGACACATACAATTCAAAGTAGGGATCCAGTATATAGACAACACCTTAATAAAAAAGGAACTGTTAGAGAAAATGCCCGAAATTACCAACAACTTTAAAGAAATAAAATGCATAAGGGAAGAAGAGAAGAGCAACAATCTACTCTTCCTGGAAATCCTTATCACCAGAGGAAATGACAGCAAATGCAATTCTATCAGAAAACAATCCACACTAACCAAGTAACAACTCAACCCCCCACAAAAGGAACTATAAGAACATTATTCAGACAAGTACAAAACCACTGCAGCAACCCAGAACACTAGAAAAAGGAATGGATACACTTATGGTGTTATTAAAAAGTCTCTGAGCACTCAGTCCAATACAGTGCAATCAACACAAGCTATGAAAAATATAACATCAAAAACATTTCAGAAACATCCCAACAAGCTCAATGCAAAATATCTAAACATTCTATTTTTTTTTTGTAACTTTTCCCCAGGAACTAGGATTTTTTTTTACAAGTTCATTTTATATGGATAAAAGCAGCTTTGCTTCTTCCACATTTGCATCATATGTTATTAATACTGAAGATGAAGTGAGAGCCTTTCCCCCTCTTTTTGATTTATTAAAGTGGGAATGTTTGGGTCTATTATCAAATAAATATTTTAATGGATCCTCTGAGAGGTCTAGGCATATCTAGAACAGATATGTATATTTTATATTTCCATTAATACTTATCTTTGTTCAACCATGTGCCATATCTTTGTTGGATTGACTCCTTCCCTAGAATTGAGAGAATGTGACTGGCCCAATGTCGCTCAGCTGGCTTTGAGTGAAGCAGAATTAGGATCCACATTCTCCTGGCTTCTAGGCTAATGCTTTAAGCCATTTATTGGAGTGAAATTTATTTATTTATACTACCGGTTCTGTAGGCATGGCTTGGTGGAAATAGCAGGGGAAGGATACTACAAAATCTCCATTCCCTCACCACTCCAGGGGAAGGATACTGCAAAATCTCCATTCCCTCCCCCTCCTGGGGGAAGGATATTGCAAAATCTCCATTCCCACCCCACTCTGGGGCCAGCCAGAGGTGGTATTTGTCAGTTCTCCATACTACTCAAAATTTCCACTACCGGTTCTCCAGAACCTGTCAGAACTTGCTGAATTTCACCCCTGCTTTAACCACTACACAAAACTGCTTCTCATTTTTTTTCTTAGTTCAGACATAATACCTTCAACATGTTGTTCTTCTTTTTCTGATTATTTCCCCCGTGCTTTCTAGAATTTGTCAGACTAATGAAGGAGTGATACGAGAAAAGAAGCTTTATAGCTATTTTGCTCTTCGAATCAATCTTGGCACTGTCTTATGGAAAGATAAGGATATGAGAGCCCCTTATAGTTTTCCATCAGGTGTGTCAACAGACAGTAAATGGCAAAGCAATGACTGAACAGTCTCTTTCCTCCATATGTGTAAAAACAAAAACTTAAAGACTTCTCTACTTACAGATACTCTGCATCAAATATCTCAACAATAAATCAAGTGGCACACATCTTTCAATATATAGATAAACCAGTAAGCTTCTGCTGTTTTAAGTTAAAACAAGGCAAAAAGTTGACTTTCTTCCCAGATCCTAAAACAGAATGATGAATCACTTCTTCAAATGGAAAATCAGACCTATCTAGATTGCCTATCTAAGTTGGTTTTTTCCCCCCCTCTTTGAAAGTACCAGCATAGTTAAGGACACCTTGGATGGGAAAATGAAAAGAATTTAAGTTCTGAATCTGCACTAAGTCTGCTGACTGTCCTGCCACACTTATTCAGCTATGTGAGGTGCAACAGGCCTGCCTAGGAGTATAACAGGCAAACAATGCTAAGAGTACTGTCCTTCACTTGGACTGTATCATTCTTGGTAAGACTATGGGATATTTTCTTCTTGATCTTATTCATTAGCCAGCTTCAGGTCTTGTTAGTTAAACTGGCAACTTTAAAGAACTCTGACAAGGCTAACTATTCAGTTTTGGTATCACTATGTGAGAGAGCCCTGCAAATTGCTCTTAAAGATCACCACAGATTATAAAGAAAAGTTATATCATTGTGACCCCAACCTGAAGACAGAAAACTAAATGACAGAATTAATAACTTGAACATTGAAATTCAAGAATGTGAGGCAAAACACAGAAGTACCGTATTTTTCGGAGTATAAGACGCACCTGAGTATAAGACGCACTCAGGTTTTGAAGAGGCATTTTTTAAAAAAAGTAGGTAGGTAGATAGGGGAATAGAGAGGGAGAGAAAGAGAGAGAAATACAGTAGGTAGGTAGAGAAAGAGAGAGAGTAGGTAGGTAGGTAGGTAGAGGGGGGAGAGAGAGAAATATGGTAGGTAGGTAGACAGAGTGTGTAGTTAGGTAGGTAGGTAAATAAAGGGATAGGGAGAGAGAGAGAGAAATACAGTAAGTAGGTAAGTAGGGAGAGAGAGAGAGTGTGCAGATAGATAAGTAGGTAGAGGGATAGAGAGAGAGAAATAAAGAGAAAGAGAAATACAGTAGGTAGATAGGAGAAGAGAGAGAGCAGGTAGATAGGTAGATAGAGGGATAGAGAAAGAAAAATAGAGATATAAATAGAGACACAGAGAGAAATACAGTAGATAGGTAGAGAGATATAGAGAGTATAGGTAGGTAGGTAGGTAGGTAGATAGGTAGATGTTTCCAGGTATATTTACCCATGTGCTGGAGAAGGAAATCACTACCACCTTTGGAACAAATTTTTGTTTCTGCAGGCACAGTACTTGACCAATGTAATTCTCATCAATCACTCTAACTAAGCAGCTTTCCAAAGGGGGAAAAACCCTTTTTGCACTGTGCAAACCTCCCCCAAATGGTCCGTTTGTTTCCAAAATGGGCCCGTTTTTCTTTAAATAAAAGGCATGAACAGCCTTGGGGGGGGGGCTTGCAGCGTGCTCCTGGAGGGGGGCAAAACGAAGAAAAACGGCCCAGTTTTTTTGTGAAAACGGGCCATTTTTTGGTCAACAAAATTGCATACATAGCCTTATGGAGGCTTATAGAGTGCTGTTGGGGGCTGGGGGGGGGCAAAAACGCCCTGGCTTTTGCTCATTTCTGCCCTCCCCAGCCCCCAGGAGCTCTCTGGAAGCCTCCATAAAGGTATGCACGTGGCCATTTTGGTGAAGGGGCAGGGTTTCAGGAGGCAAAAAATGCTGTATTCAATGTATAAGATGCACCCAGATTTTCAGCCTCTTTTTAGAGGGAAAAAGGTGCATCTTATACTCCGAAAAATATAGTAAATAGTCCTCTGCTTATTTTGCTGGAGTTCTCCAACTGGAGTTCTCCAGATTCTAGAATATTTTTCAAAAGCAGCTGGGCATATGGAGAGTACCACCTTTCCTCTACACTTATCATCCATTCTCCCTAAACTTCTTTTAAGTTAAGCCTTTTCTATAGCCAGTAAAGAAAGTTTGGGCTATCCCATTCTGTTTACTTGACAAAGGGCCATCTTTCAGTTATAAGAATGTGGTTTCTGGGTCTGAGCCTGAAGACTGGGATGCAGACTATGTTCATAACTTGTATCAATTTCCACACTTTTCCTTTGTCCAATGCGACTATTTTCATGTCTAGACCTAGGTTTGATTGGACTTATATTTTCTTGTTAAAAACATATCTGTTAATATGCATATTTATACAACTAAACCTCGTGCTTCAGGATTCTCATAAAGGTCATGAAGTATTTTTGAGTACATTTGAGAAGAGTCAAAACCCTTTCATTTATAGTTTTCCTAGACCTTGGCTAAAAGGGAATGTCTGTGTAAAAGAAATAAGAGCTTTCCAGATAGAAAGACCAGGGAGTTGTCGTGAGATTCATAGTTATCTATTTGGGGGATGGGGGGGGGGGCTGTCTGACAAGGATTATTTAAATTATATTGCCTTTTCAGGTTAAAATATATCTATCAATCATCTTTTTCTATCTATCATCTCCCTCTCCCTCTCTCTCTTTCTCTCTCTCACACACAGGCACAAAAACACAAATATGTCCTCCATAATTTCTTATCCAATAAAGTGATTGTACATTCACACACATGTGGGAACAGCAAGGAACAATTTGGGAAACAGTTGTGCACCTGTTTTAATCATTCAGAATGTGTCTCATACGAAAACACATTTTCCCCAATGTTTCCCAGAGGTCTTGCATATATGATTGTCTATTTGAATTTTCTGTGAATATATAATTTCTAGATTTTGATCTGGGAGATGCAGATTCAACCCCATTTGACCTTGTTGCTCACTGAATGACTTTGAGCCATTCCCACTCTCTCTGAAGCCTAACTCCCACGATTATTGCTAATGCACTGGAAGAAATTACTGACATGCTTTGCAGTGAAAAAAACACCATCAGTCTAAGAGAGCTGGGTTGATGTTCTAACAAAAATATGTTGCAAGTGACCTTATTTGACCTCTGTCCTGAAGAGCATACTAGAATGGACAAAATCTACCTTCAGCTTTGCAAGTTTGATCAACCAAATGAAGACTCTATGTTCATGTCAAATCTAGGATTAAGTTTATTCATTAATAAAAAAATAGTTAAAAGGGGATCATAAAGAAATAGGTAGTAGGCCAAACCCAATTCTAAAACAAGTGATCGGTGGCAAATCCCAGGAAAGACTTTTTCTCAAGCTAGTACTACTTTTTCCCTTCAAAATCGTGGTCAATTATCTATCCCGAAGTGAAAAAGATCCGTGTGAACATGTGAGAAACGAAGACAGCTGAAATTTCATTTAGGATTTAGCCTTAAATTCAAGACTTTAAATATTATTGCCCTAACAGAAGCATTTTCAGCTTTGTTTAATCTGCGGAAGGATACTCAGAACATTTTTCTTCATTAATTTATTATCCTAGCTAACTTGCTGTATTGCAGGATAACAAACATAACTCCATCAGGAAATGAGATTACAGGAAAGAATAAGACAGTACATCTATCAAACTGTAGTCACATACCTAGAAGAGGAAGATGCTTTATAGAATTGAATCAGTTAGACACCCATTTGCAAAAAATGGGAAATCTATTTTGCACCTGTGTCTCATAGATTATAATCAAGCTATTTATATTGTGAATTCTTCAGTTAAAAACAAAGTTGTAAAATTTTGTTATGCTCAGCAGAGATAAGTTTTTCAAAGAACTACTAAGTAAGCATAGCCTTAGTTTAGAATCTGTTTTATTTTTATTTAAATTCTCAAGCCTCAAGGGCCACAATGGAATTGCCTGTCTAACAGCAATTAATTTGCAAAGTTTTACATCCTTACATGGGAGTAAATACTTTTTACTACCTTCTGAAAACAGTGTGTAAAGCAATCAAATTGTAAAATATGATTTAATATTCCAGAATTATTTTTCTTCTTTTCTTTCATATTAATCAATCAAAAGTCTCAGTAGCACACAATACATTTCAATCTCAAAGATCCATGGAATTCATCCATTAAAATAAGTACTAATAACAAAAATGCTTATACACATTAAAATAACTGGAATATATACATAAACAATGCAGAAGACTAATTGGCAATCAATCCCAAGTAGCTTAAATTAATAAGTAGAGCAGGCTGCTCTTTGGCTCATCCCAGTGTTTCCCCAACCTTGTGGCCTTTATATGTGTGAAGCTACTGCTATTAATGTTGGTTGATATTATAGGAACTGATGTCCAGCACATCTGGTAAGCATTGGCTGGGGAAGAGTGCTACTGCTTGTGACTGTGGCCTTAGTGATTGATTACCATTATAACCAATAGCTAACTAGTGAGCTAAATGGCAATACATGTGCAAAACAAGTTAGAAGGCTCCTTTCAAACCTTCTGTCTGACCTTCAAACAAATGCTGGCTTCATGCAGAGACAATTTCCTCTTGCTACTAAACAGTTACTGAATGGAACTTCTTACTTCCTGTCCTTGACTCTGATGACTGCTTTTTGCCTCATATTTGGTCTTTCATCTTCTTTTCCAACAAATGCAGCAGACAACAAAACAAGGTATAGGTTACTACTCAAAAGGTTTCTTTCTCTGATATGTCAAAAAGTGGCACAATTAATGTTCTTCAGTTCTCTGTGTTGCTCACTCTCTTGCTCACAACACTTTGGTTCAGTCAGTGCAGACAAGAATGTGAATAGAAAGGGAAAGGAAAACCAATGGCTTCTAAGAATTGACAGCAAGCCCTTAGCAAGAATTGCATCTCAAACAGTGCCAACCTTTACTGAAAAAGAAAGAAACTGTTTGAAGTATGCCTCCTTTATGATATTTCATAAATGAATTTATCACCATATGAAGAATAATCTCATCCTAATTTAAAAATAAGAGTTACCCATTATGTCACCAATAATTGCACAATTACATATGATTCCTAAATATCAGCATCCTTGGGATGCAGATCTCTTCAGAACTCACTCTAGGGACCTGTTCACTTCCTCAAGAGGAACTGCTCAAACTCCTCTCAGATAACAAGGCTCGTACATGTTTCTATCTTCTCCAAAGCGGTTTTCCTTCCACTTGTGTTCTGGACCCAGGCCCTTCCTGGTTGGTAAAGACTTGGGAATTCTTGGGATTTGGCACATGGCTGAACAGTGATTAACAATTTTTTTGTGTGAGGAGGTAGCAGACTCTGCCCTGAAGAAAGCAGTGGCATCTTTGGGCGGTACAGTATTAGACAACTTTTGTTCAGTCTTGAATCTTCCTTTTTTAAGGGAATGTTGTTGGGAGGATGGTTAGCCTATAGCTACAAAGGACCTTAGATGAAACAGATTATTTGGACCCTATTCAGACTAGATTCAGGTTGGGGCACATCACTGAAACTGCATTAGTCACACTTATCAATGACCTTTGGAGTACTTGGATGGGTATTGTGGAATCACGAGAAGTGTTACTTCCACTTTATAATGCCTTGGTAAGGCCACACTTAGAATACTGCATTCAGTTTTGGTCGCCAAGATGTAAAAAAGATGTGGAGACTCTAGAAAGAGTGCAGAGAAGAGCAACAAAGATGATTAGGGGACTGGAGACTAAAACATATGAAGAATGGCTGCAGGAACTGGGTATGTCTAGTTTAATGAAAAGAAGGATTAGGGGAGACATGATAGCAGTGTTCCAATATCTCAGGGGTTGCCACAAAGAAGAGGGAGTCAAACTATTCACCAAGGCACTTGAGGGTAGAACGAGAAGCAATGGGTGGAAACTAATCAAGGAGAGAAGCAACTTAGAACTGAGGAGAAATTTCCTGACAGTTAGAACAATTAACCAGTGGAACAGTTTGCCTCAAGAAGTTGTGAATGCCCCAACCCTGGAAGTCTTTTAAAAGATGTTGGATAGCCATTTGTCTGAAATGGCATAGGGCTCCTGCCTTTCCAACTCTGCTATTGTATTATTGTATATTGACCCTACTTTACGTTTCAGCAGTTTTTGATATCATTCACCATGGTATCCTTCTTGACTAGCTTCGAGGATTGGTAGTGGGAGGTTCTGTGTCACTGCAGGAAATTTCCCCTTCTTCCACCATGGCCAGTGTCAGTGGTAGGAGAGGAGAGGTCAAGCCTAAGACCCTCCAATATGGGTGACTCAGGACTCAAGCCTTTCAACTCTCCTTTTTAATATCCACATGAAACCACTGGGGGAGGTCACTCATCAATATAGGGTCTAGTATCATTAGCCAGACAATTCAGACAGGATGCTGAGTCAATATAGGCCAAGTGCTTGGAAGAAGTAAGAGTCTGGATGTGGAGGAACTGGCTTTGTTTCAATCCTGGCAAGACAGAGTAGCTCTAGGTTTTTGTCTTCCTAAGCCAGCTTGCTATTCCATATTTGACTCTGGACAGGTTATCCCTTTCCCAGACTGAGCTGATATGCAGTTTGGGGGTCCTCTTGGACTCATAGCTCCTGTTCAAGGAACAGGTGGCAACCATTTTGTACAGATTCAACTGATTCACCAGTTGTGCCATTTCTTGCACTGAGAGGTCACTTTTCCCTTGGTCATCTCCCATTTGAATTACTGCAATGAGCAGTAGAGGCCTCCCTTGAAGATCACCTGGAAGCAACTCAGATTCTGGAGCATCCACAGTCACCATTGGATTATTGTACTTCCTGGAAGCTACTGCTGATCCAGAATTATAAGCAGTGATATGTGTGTCACAGTGGGCTCATGTTTCATAAACTGCATTGGCTATCATTTAGCTTCCATGTGCAATTCAAGGTGCTATTTATTACCTATAAAGGCTTTCATGGTATAGGACCATTTGAGGGCCCTTGTCACTGTATGTTTCAGTATGTCCAATAAAGTCAGGCAGAGTGGCCATGCTTTAATTCTCATTCATCAAACAATATCATATTGCAGAAGCCAGGAGGTGTTCTTCATAGGTGATGGCCCTATCGTATGGATTGATGTTCATCTAAATTCTGTATCATTCCACCTTGAAAACCTGGATGTCCTCCAAGTCCTTGGATGGTTGTCAAGTCTCTATTTTTGTGTATGTGCATGTGTGTGAGAGAGAAAGAGAGGGGAGAGAGGAGAGGGGGGGGGGATAGAATTGGTCTTTCAGTTAGATATATGACATTTCCCTTTAATTGTAAAGTGCCCAGAGTCATTGATGAATTAAAGTGAATTAAACAGATAAAAATAAAATAATAGAGTTATTTCCATTTTTTTCTTGGCCATGAATCTGGAGCCAGTCTGCATTGTATTTTGATAATGGTCCTGTCTGACCTCAGGCTCTTTCTCTCTGCCTTTGCAAGCAGTGTAATGGTTAAAACTGGCATAGCGGCTTTTCAACCAATTTCTAAATATACACCTGCTAATTAACCCACATAGAAAGAGACATTATTAGGAATTGTTGGTTTGCTTTGTCTTCCACTGTCTGAAATACCCATATTACAAAATTGTCAGGCTCCACTGTAACATAACCCGGGCTGAATTTCAAGTTCAAGATGTAATCTGGATGAGCTATTTGGAATCATTTCTAAAAAATGTAAAAGGTGACATTCTTCCAGAGGAATGAATAAATATGATAAAAATGTCCAAAATAAGAGCTTAATTTGTGCATAGGAGGAACTGTCAGTAGAGCACGGCAAATTAGGTTATCCTTATCAATCATCATTAGCAAGACCAATGAGTAACCATTCAGTAAAGGTATCATATGTCAGAGTGCACTTTAAAATCTTTAGGTGGAGGAAAAAAATACATGGAAATCTTTTTTCTCTCTCTTTACAATCAAATGTTGCTTCTGAGTTACCATACTACTGCTGCATGCAATGTACTTAAATAAGTATAGTTTATTCCTTCTTTAGTAGTGTTACTGAAATATAAATATCAGGCTTGGGCAACTAGAATTATAACAAAGCCAACAGAGTAAAAACTGAAAACTCAGTAAGAACTAAGAATTCAATATAATGTACATCCTTAGGTAGGCAAAGAATTCCTTCCTATTGCCTTCATAACAACATCAGTTTGGGTTTATGTAATTTAATTGGATTTGCCTTGGTGGATCATTTGAATGTCTTTTTAATCAACAACTACAGTTGATGGTCAAATGGTGCCTGATAAAGTGAGCACAAATTCAAACACAAACAATTGTTGTGAGGATGCCAATTAGGCAGTCTTCTCTGGAATAGAGCAGGTGAGTTTAGGACTGGTCTGAGAGAAAAAAATTGCATAAATTTGTTTTTGCAGCTATACTCAATTTAGCAAAATTAAAGATATATTTACTTCTTAGATTAGAGCTGATTTTGATTTTGAAATAACAAATTATCTCAAGCTTTTGAGATATTGCCTCTTTTAGAATCCATAACACTTCACACATATTATAGCTACCAAATTCTCCATTGGTTACAATTTTAAGAACATAATGATTTCATAGCTATGAATCTTCCATTTTTTTCTTAATTGATGCATTATAAACCAAATGTTTACTGACCTCCATGTACCTCAGAGGTTGCTATTTTACATGTTTCCCCAAAAATAAGACAGGTTTTTATTTTCTTTTGACTCCCAAATTAAGCATTTGGTCTTATTTTTGGGGAAGTCTTATTATTTTTGAGGTGCAGGAGGTGGCAAGCATGGTCACCCCATGTTTACTCCTTTGTTGCAATATTTTCAAAGTAGTCTTATTTGGGGGGGGGAGGGCTTATTTTAGTTCATGTGCTCAAAAGCCCAATTGGACTTATTATCTAGGAAGGTCTTATTGTGAGGGAAACAGGGTATATGGATACATAGTCCCTCTGTCTTCTCCCTCAGCCCAAGATTCAATTTCTTATTATGGAGCTGCCATGTTTAACATTTAAAATCATGTTTGTATTTTTATATTCACTCTCTCCCTTCCCTAATACACTCAGAAATATTTTTAAATGAAAATTTAATGCCATATTTCCAAGGTCCTAGCCATCTGGAAATCTATGGAAGTCAGTTTTATTGACACCGTTATATTACTGTACACCTGCCACGTGAAGGACATTTTTTTTACATTTTTACATTTCATCTTCCCATGTCACCATTTCTCAAAAGCATTTTTATTTCAAATCATTAGGCAAATTTTGGCAAATGTATGAATCATTGGAGTGTGCAAACGGAATAAGTTATTTTCTTGTTTTTTTTAATGGAGATGTAGGGCTATAACAAACACTAACTGACTTGGCCATGATTATTTTGCTGTGAATATCAGCATAGATATGAAAAGGTAAAAAAAAAAAAGTTTACAAACATTCTGAAATCATTTAAATGCATCCTTGGGGGACAAACATGCTGACCTTCTGGAAAATCTTTTAAGTGTTTCCTCTCTGGAAAAAAAATCACTTATTTGATTACCTAACTTGCAGCAGCTTTTCTTCATATCTCTGTTATTGTTCTTTATTCTTTTCCTCCTAAACAGCTGTTTTCCTCTCTTTTTTGTATAGAAAGGGAGAGTATGACAAAATAGTCAATTTGATCTGCAGGATGAAGAAATATGCAGGAGTAACAATATAGAAGAAATTTAAAAAAAAAAACCTGACTTGAAATTGTCCTTTGAAACAATGGATACATTAAATGAATGGAGGAAACCATTCATTTAATGTATCCATTGTAATTAAAGCACCTACTTGCACTGAATGAAATGAATTTAGAAGGAATAAATTCTCAGAATTAAGAGTTTTGGCTGAGGCTGTGGCTGTGGCTGCATTTATGGATGACAGTGCTGAGGCTATTGATTTATGTTAAGCATGGTTTGTTGAACATGCTACCAGTGGCTTAGCTCAAAGATAATGTACAGACATAAACTATGGTTTACACGCCACAAAGTCTGGGTTCACATGTCATGCTAAGCCAAATACAAACCAATCTCATTATGGCTTAAAATGATGTATCAGCTTAATCACCAAGTAGGAAGCAGCTCTGCATATGGAAAGGAACAGAAGCTAAACAGAAGTTTTAATACCATTTTTTTTTAAAAACCTGATATTTTTGTGGCTTCATAAATCAGAATTGCAGTATTCACAGAAAGGGAAGGGAGGGGGGATAGAAAGAGTAAACCTTGTCAATATTTAGAGAGACAGAGTCCCTCTAAAGATCAATTCCAGGTTTTCCTTGCAATCTAACGCCTTCCTCCCTGGGCATTCTTTTTCCCTTAGATCAAAGACTTTTCAGACCCTGACAAATGAATTTGTTGAAGGCTGAACCGAGATATCCATCCAAGAGTCTCCTTACTATAATGGAACTGAGAAGAAAAACTGGCTACCTAAAACAGTTTCTATGACACTCCACCTCTCTCTCTCTCTCTCTCTCCAAGTGTTACTTTAAAATGTTGGAAGAAATGCCCATCTGGGTTCAGTTCCAAGTGTGGAAAAAGACACTGAAAACATGGAGGGTATTTGGAAAGATGTTTTAATGGTAGACACAGTGGTGGGTTTCTGCAGGTTCGCACCTACTCGCGAGAACCGGTTGGTGAAATTTAGAGAACCGGTGAGAGGGGGTTCCACCGGCGTACCTGGAAGTAAATCTGGCCCGCCGCTGCCAGTGACCCAACGGGAAGGAAAGAAAAGGAAGGAAAAAAGGAAGGAAGAAAGGAAAAAAAGAAAGAAAGAAAGAAAGAAAGAAAGAAAGAAAGAAAGAAAGAAAAAGAAAGAAAGAATTTATCATCACAATTGAGTCCAAAATTTTGGTTGCTAAGCAAGAGCGTTGTTAAATGAGTTTCACCACATTTTAAAAGGTGGCCATTCCCACCCTGTCACATGTCTGCCAAGCCACGCCCACAAAATAGGCCACACCTACAGAGTAGGTTCTAAAAAATTTGAAACCCACCCCTGGGTAGACAGGATTATATGCAGTGGTGGGTTCCTACCAATTTGGACCGGTAGTGGTTTGGTAGCCTGGGTCGCTGGAATTAGCAGTAACCCAGGCCTACCACACCCCCGAACTGGTTCTCCGGGGAGTGCCATAGGCGGCACCATCTTATTTTTTGCTTCAAATTTTATTGCACCGCATGCACACACATGCACGTTGTGCACCCATGAGTGAACCACCCCTGATCACATGGCTTGAGCTCCTGAGCAGAAAAAGGCCACGAACCTGAGAATCCCTGGGTTTTATAACCACTGTTGGGCCCCACCTCTCTGTTTCTTGTTCCTGTATTCAGAAATGAGATGGGGTAGATCTTGGTTATGTAGAATAGGTTAGCTCAGGCCTTAATGGCCCATTGACAAAGGTGGGAGGAGCTATTAAGAGTGAGTCTGTTTCTTGCCTAAAACATGTTTCTCTGGCTCAGGCCTTAATGGCCCATTGGCAAAGGTGGGGTGGATACATTTCTGCCTCTCTAAGTTTCTACTTTTCTTTTTTGATATTTGCTAAAATATTTCATTTTTCTAGGAGTGGCGTGGATGCTAACTTCCTACAATAATTACTAAATTTAGGCAATTTTTAAAAGTGTCTTTTAAGCCTCCCTTGAGAATATAGCTTATCATCCAAACATATATACTTAAAATACCTTCCCAATATATCATCCTATTGTTAATTCTTGATTGTTACAATGTACATTAGCAAGACTCCATTTAAAAAAGTAACTCTGGAGTTAAAAGGGAAAAAAATACCTACTATAGCTAGTGCTCGACTTATAACAATTCATTTAATGACAGTTTGATGTTACAATGGCCCTGAAAAAAATGACTTGTGACCATTTTTCACACTTATGGCCATTGCAACATTCTTGTGATCACATGACCAAAATTCAAATGTCTGTGAACCGACCCGTATTTATGATGGTTGCACAGTCCTGGGGTCATGTGATCACCTTTTCTGACCTTCCAACAATGTCAGTGGGGAAGTCCGATTCACTTAACAACCATGTTACTAATTTAACAACTGCAGTGATTCACTTAACAACTGTGGCAAGAAAGGTCATCAAATGGGGCAAAACTCACTTAACAAATGTCTCTCTTAGCAGTAGAAATGTTGGGCTCAGTTGTGGTCGTAAGTTGAGGACTGCCTGTATAAAGATTTTTCATAGCTAATACTTTAAGTCTTACAAATGATTAAAAGACTGTGAGGGAAAGCCCACTTGGCAGCAGCTGTGAAAACTGAACCAAGCTACTTGGGGATTAATTTGCTGCTGAACGTAGTCTTACAAGTGCAGCTTTGGAAGTGAAGATAAAAACAAGCTGTGTTGTTCAGCTACAAATCACTTCAGATAAAAAAAGGAGGGAAATGAGGGGAACATCTCATAAACCATCAAAAAAGAAAATTATAATAAAGGATGACAATTAGAGGCATTATAGTGTGATGATAATCAAAGATCAGATGTTTTCCCTGCTTATAATTTCAGTTTGTGGAGCTGTACAAGTATTTTGTTGGGTGACAAGCAAAACGGCAACCAAAACATCCTAAAAGTAAATTTAAATATATCTCATGAGATTACAATTCAAACTGAGCATAAGGGCTCAGTTTCAGCATTCCATAAGGGCTCATAGGACTACAAAAGGCAAGCAAATGTTGAGGTAAACCTGCTTTGGAAGTAATGCTTATCTGATTCCAACACATCTTTCTTCATGTTTCAATCACTGAACAGCTGCTTTCCTTCCAGTGAGAAATTAGACAGCTTAAACATATAAAAAAAAAAGAGGGGGGAATGAAACACACTCATAGCTATTGATTCAAGTTTTGGTCAATGAAGGATAATCAGTCTTTACTGATGGCATGTTTCCTCTCTGTGTCTTTTTTTAAAAAGTGATTTATTATGCAAAGAAAACTAAAAACAAAAATGTCTCCAGTATACTTTCTATGTGCTTATGTGTTGTTGCTTTATTGAATGTATATACAAACACACATGTGTAATGGTAGAACACAAAAATATTAAGGTCTTTTGTTGAACTATGGTCTTCTACATAAAAACCTATGATTTGAAGACGTGCTTTCATGAGTGAGGAAATGAGCAAAATTTGAAAGCTTTGGTCATGAAAGCACGTCTTCAAATCATAGGTTTTTATATAGAAGACCTGAAGCTACGGTTGAAGCTTATCCATAAGTAATATAGAATTATCTGCATAGTAAAGAAGATGTTTAGAGAGGGTAACCTTCTATTGGAGAACTGTAATTGTGTAAATTGTGAGAAAATTATTTTAAATCAATGCTATCATAATAGCAGGTAATATTGCTCATTACATTAAGTAAATGTAAATCACTTAAATCTGCCTTCTGATCTTTAATGTGTGTTATTATATTGCCAATAAGCAATCTCACCCAATATACTATTTTAAGATTTGAAATACCATACAAACATACTGGAAAAGTCAGGGAAATCAATGGAAAATAAATGAGAAAAAAACACTTCCTGTGAAAGATTTTTATTTGAAAACCAACCTCTGTCATTCCTTTTTGTTTGGTCAAATTCAAGTTGAAACATTTTACAATTGTTCCTAATTGTTATAACAGTCAAGGCAATATATAAAGGCACTTGTTGCAAAACCAATTGTAATTGCATTGAATACAAAATAAAGTGGGTGGATGAGGAGTAGTGGGCATATCCTTGAAAGCAATGATTAAACAATAAGCAAATTAATATTTATTGACTTGACATGTCAAACATTGTAATTTGTTTCTGTGTTCTTAGCAGATGCTAGTAGTTTTACAAAACTTGTTTTCAATTTAGTCTGGAAGGAGGGGCCCTCTTCTAAACAGAGGTTGGAATTGCACTATTTCCTGAAGACTGTTCTTTCTTTGCTCTCCTTGATTTATACCAGTCTAAAAGCCAGTCTTGTTGCACTAATTTGCTTGCAAGAAACATTTTCCAGAGTCTAAACTATGATTCAGCTGCAGCTGGTGAGTTAATTAAAATAGTTTTACATCCTTTTTAAAAATAAATCACTAGTTGTTTGTGACTAAATGGATTATATTTGCTCGATTTTAGTGCATTTTTGTTTCAACAAAACCTTCCCATAAAAAGTCTCCTCAAGTTTATGGTTCCTCAAGACCATAGACAATGAGCTTATGGATCAGAAGCTTGATATAAACGTGCATTCCTTGGCCGGGGCATTTTCTTGGTCCCGAAGAGGTGGTTTCTTACGTATATAGAGTAGTGGCTTTGATTTACTAAGCGAAACTTGTAAAATTGTTCAATATGAAATGACAGCAATTTACTTTGGATGAAGTCAGGGTGTCACACTGATGTTTGGACCAATGATACATACCACCATTCACTTTAAGGTAAAGGCCTTCAGAAAAGCAATCTGAAATGTGAGAGTTGTAGATTATTCTTGTTCACCTCTCACAGTAACAGTCACGGCTGCATGGCAAATCCATAATATACAAAACAGATGGGGGACAGAGTGCAAGAGAGCAATATTAAATAAGAGGTCAATGTCAGGAGAGGCTGGCAGGTGTAATAACTGTGCACGTTTCTCTGTAACAGAAATGCAAACAAGAAATAGGTTCAAGGGACATCTTTGGGGCTGCCCAGCTACTTATGCCAGCAAATGATTGACAACTGTGACATCATGTCAAGGGGCAAATGTCTGGCCCTTTAACAGAGTCTGAGAAAGTGTATGGTAAAAAGGAAATGGAAAATGTGTCATAATGGAAACAATCCCTTAGCTGCCTGATCCGACAAAGAGCTACTGAATCTCCCCAATATTGTCAATAAGGCTGAAGACTGGTTTATTGGGCACCCCATCCTGAGCCTTAGCACTTCTTTTGTTATGAAGTGACAGGCTCTAATTTGCTACTTCCTCTTTTTACCAATGTGGAAATGGTCGCAAGGTGAGCAAGGGGAACCCACAGGGGAATTGTCACTCTACTGAGAGATAGTTCTTTGAGAGGATTTAGCTTCCTTTATAACCCTGAACTTGGAAAAGAAATTCCTTCCTCTCCGCCCCCTCCTTTCTTTTAAAACTGCATTCCGGATAAGTGAAGTTTGCTTTCTAGGTGCTAAGCAGATACTTGCCCCCCCCCCCCCCCCCAGTCAGTGGCTTTTACAAGAGAATTTACTTATGTGTTAATCGCCTGCTGGGTGGTGGGAGAATCTGTCCTTTGATCAAAAAGAAAAATACTGGTTTTACTTTACATCCTGTCTCTTTCTCTCTCTCTCTCTCTCTCTCACTGTCTCTCAACTAGGCAATAGCTGGAGGGATATATATTCCAGGGCTTCTCTTTTATTCTCAATATTTTGTTACTTATTGCATGCTACCACCCAAGGCATCAAGGCAAAGAGTAAATGTGACAGGCTTCAAAATGGAAATAATATTTAAGTTAAACCTGTAAAATCAGATTTTCTCCCCAAACCTGGCAACAGGGGCAGCTTTTGGAAACTTCAAAATAAGATCAAAGTTTGCCTGGCAAACTGAAGTAGTTTGACCCTCCCCCCCCAAAAAATTTTTTTTGAATCGCTTGTGTATTTTGTTTTAGAACTCCTTTAGTGGCTGTGGAGGGAAAAAATAATCCTGGACAGCAATTATTTAGATTTCCAGGTGTGAAACTTTATTGAACATTTTAGTTGATAGTTGCTTGTCAGTTTTTTGTTACTCTACTTTGCTGACATCAGGGAGACGGGAAAATGGGAACGCTTCTTTATCCTCAATCCTGCTTAAAGTTTTCTTTCATCATGCTTACATTTAGCAACAAATTCTTCCTTCTGCTGAATTGAGGATTCTTGCTTAGCTGACAGTATTTCAAAGTGAGGCATTCTTAGAGGACGGTTCTGGATTCTCTTAATAAAGTCCTTCCAATATGGGGAAAAAAATCCTTAACAAAAGGCCTAGTAGAAGATGGTATACTCAAGAGATACTACCAATCAGCTAGGTGGCGTCAGGTTGCAGGATCCCCTTTCAGCAGTGCAATTGCTATCAGAATTCTAGAAGATGCAAAAATCTGATTTTTCTGACACTGAATTATCTGTGTTGAGAGCGGTTCCTACATAGACCTGGTAGTTGGCCCTTGCTTCAAAGTCTGAATCCAAGGTGCTGAATAAGTGCAGTAGAAGTGGATTCTGCCAGAACATTAAAGCCAGTCCTTAGTTCCTCAGGTTAATCTTGCCAGATTCTTTATGTGCATCAGATTCCTTTTCCAGCTGGGAAATTGGCATGATAGTGGGCATGTTCTTCAGTTCCCAGGCTGGAAGGGTTTTCTATCTAAAACACAGTCTAGCAATGAAAATAATCACATGGATGTATTTCTTTTTTTTAAGGCTGAAAAAAGGCTGAAAAACTAAACAGCTAAAATCCATTCCAAGCAACACTGTTCAATTATGACTTCCTTCTGCAAGTTCCTATCCTCTCTGTGGTTACAGATGAGAAACTAAGCATAGCATCCACTGGAAAATAGACTAAACACTGTTTATATGTAAAACAAGTTCAAAATTATAACATAAAGGACAATTCTAGATGCTGCCTACCAAAGACTTCTACCAGCTAAAATTGTTTTTAGTTAATGATAAATTTCATTTGCATAAAAGGTAAATATAAATCCCAACTGGATAATCCCACAAGGACCTATGTTTTTGTTGTTGTTTAATAACCTACACAAAATATACATAGTTGTATTTCAGACCCTAAATGGCAAAAGCAATTAATAAAACTTTAGTAAATCCTTCCAAAATAAAAAATTTGGATATGTGAGAAGGAAAAATTTTCAAGCTAATTTGTTGGGCTTTGCCATCTAAGGATTTTGTTCACAGTTACAAAAATCTGCATGTGCAATTGAACTGAACACAGTTTCTATCATGTAATGAATCAAACCAAATGAATCAAGCCCAAATTTGATTTTTAGGATTAAAAAAATCTAGGATTGTCCTTATTGTTCAATATTAATGGAAGCTGCTATGGTATCCTATGTTAACCTCTAGACTGCTCAATATTGTGAGATTCTCAGTCGTCCAGGTCATGGTCATCCCAAAGTGCTTTTTTCAAGAGGCAACTGGACTTTGAAGTTTTTCTTTGAATATGTTTTGCTTCTCATCCACGAAGCTTCTCATTTCTAAACTCCAGAGGCATCATTTTGAATTCAAATAAGAAAATGCTATGAAAATGAAATTCCAATTGAAGGACGAAAAATCAAAGTAACGTAATGGTTAAATGCAGTTAGGCTGAGAAATGTTGCCAAAACAATTTTTTTTTAAGCAGTAGGATTTAGATTCTTTTCCACCATTTCTGGAATCACTTTTTAAAATTGGTAGCAGAAAATATTACATACGGCACTTTTGGAAGATTAACATCAATGCCATTTTTGATGGTTTACTTAAAAGGTAAAGGTTCCCCCACACATGTTTGCTAGTTGTTTCTGGCTCTAGGAGCAGTGCTCATCTCCGTTTCAAAGCCAAAGAGCAAGTGCTGTCTAAAGACGTCTCCATAGTCATGTGGCCAGCATAACTAAACACCAAAGGCACAGGGAGCACTGTTACCTTCCCACCAAAGTGGTCCCTATTTTTCTACTTGCATTTTTACACATTTCGAACTGCTAACTTCGAACTGGGACAAGTAACAGGAGCTCATTCCATTACGCGACACTAGGGATACTTAAGCAGTGCTTTTTGTCAAATCTTTGAGAAAATAATTGGGAAAAATCAGTCTTTTATAAAGAATCCTCTGATTGGCTGTCTCTGTTGCCTTAATTTAAATTGTGGCAACATAAAAATGTTTCATTATTATTAAAACTTACCATATCTTGAATTAATGATATCTAGAAATGTAGGACATTTCTTTATCTGAAAAATTAACATAATAGCTCTGAAAAACTCTAAAGTAAAAGTCAAGTTTAGTCAAATTCAAAAATCACCAATTAGTATTATGTATTAATAAAAACTATCTAGATAAGTTTAAAATGGGGAAAGAAATGTTGGCATTCTCAGGTTTGTCAGAAGTCTTAGCATGAGAATTAATAGATACATTTTGCCCTGAAAATCTTTTCAATCAGAATTTCATTTATAATCTAGATTAAACAAAGTTTGCAATTTTTAAGTAATGAAAATGTACTCTCAGAGTTGGTACCAAAATAATCAGTCGCAAAATAAAAATCATGAAAAGTAAGGTTTATGTACAAAAGAGGCACTTATAAAACAAAACCTATTGGTAATTGTAATAACAATAAATGTTTTCAGATTGCAGTATCTCAATAGTAAATTATCAATATTAAAAAATGCATAATATTTGAAAGTTACACACTCTAAAAAGTCTTTCGGTTCCAGGGAAAGAAACAACCACTTTCTGGCTAGCTTTTCTATAAACTTAACAGGCCTCATATGTTATATAATAAAACTAAATTAAACAGTTGACATAGAATCCTCTGATCTGTTTGCTTTTATATTTCAAATTCTCATTCTAATAATAATAATAATCTTTATTGTCATTGTAAAAATTAGTAATAATTTGGTCATATATATTTTTTCCTAAGCATGCACTAAACAAAAGTTTTCGACAATAAACTTTATTTGTTTTAAATAGTACAAATCACTGGCTAAAGCAATTAGCTTTGTTCTTTGTTTTTCATACAATGGGTTTATTATGTGCCAATCAATATGCATAGTTTCATTTTAAGGCAAACATTGCTTTTAAAATTTTAGAGAAACCTGTGTCTCATGTATTTGGGGCTGAAGCCTCTGATAATTTCCTTAGAAGTTTATTGAACTCAGTGTGTCTGATTCTCCCAATCAGAAAGTAGGGGATCATAGTCCATGTATCATTTTAAGAGCATGGGCTACCTGTTGCACATGTATCCCAATGCTTCTGAATCATGCCATTCAAAGTCAAAGCCCTCCCCCTGAAGAAAGAGGCATTTCCAATGTTTAAACTTCAGAAATCTCTCTCACGGCAGTAAAAAGAGTTGTGCTTAAAAAGAGAGTTGGAGAGGGTCTCCTGTGTAAACATGGGAGCACTTAAGCCTACAAGATTTCTTTGGGAACCACAACCAACAACTGCTTAATCGAGAACATAGAGCTAGCAAAAAAAATTTGCCCAAAATTCTTGCACACTTTGTACTTTATCATCAAAGGCAGCACCTTCCCTGCAAGCTGACAGCATCACACTATTTCCAGAAATTGTACAGGTGGCTTTCCCTGTAGCTGTGGTTTCAACTAGTCTCTGTCCCAATTTAGCCTCAATTTCCCAAGGCCAGTATTCTAACACACTTCACATTTTCAGGGTCAAAGAGAACATTTCATTTTCTGTATTGCTTTGTAATGCAAGACTTGTCACTAGGGTATCTATTTCACCTTTTCCATGTCCATCTCTCTTATTTCTGGCAGCTGGCAGCACTGATAAAGGTGGGGATTTTATTTCTTTTTATTTAGAAATAACATGAGCTGCAATGCACATCTTCATTCTCCTATCTGGAAACTAGATGGTTTTACCTTTTAACAGGTAACATTACAAGCTTATTGAATGATTATTGAAGCTTTAAAAAACCCTTATGAAGTATTAGAATCACCGTAGAGCCAAAATGTCTTCCCATATTTTTAATTTAATTCTAATAATGTTCTGCATCAAAAATATTAATTTTTGGTGACTAATCTCAGTCATTCCAATTCAAAACATTTGGAATAGAGCAAAATATGAAATGAATAGTTTTTAACACTTACTTTATATTAGAGAATCAAATGTACATAGTTCACAATAGCAGAAAAATGCTATTTATGAATCATTATGTAGTATTTCTCCAACACTGAAATTCATTCTTGCCTGTTATTATTATTGCATTAAAAATAACCTTGAAATGCCATAATGATGTACAAGGTTTCCAAAATCCAGATCTGTCATTTTAGCCTTTAGAAAATGTACTGTAAATTGATTGGATAGTTGAAATGTTGCCTCAAAAGAGAGTATTGTTATATATAAACAGCATGTCTCCTCCCTTAAATGGGGCCCTTACAGGAAGTTGTGGAAACAATTATCTATCTATCTATCTATCTATCTATCTATCTATCTATCTATCTATCTATCTATCTATCTATCTATCTATCTATCTATCTATCTATCTATATATATATATATATATATTTCTCCCCAAAAATCTCATTAAAATAATTTTTAATAGGAGGGTAGAAAACACAATGAACTAATATAAAATCTAATATCAATAAAATGAAAATCAATAAACTATATGTTTATTTTCTAGTTTGCATTTGATGAATGATGGGGAATTCTGATATTGGGAAAGAATCTAATTTTAAATAATTCATGAAGTGGCAGATATATAGGACAAATGAGGAAATACTTCCATGCCAATTTCAGTTAGGAAAAATATGATTTCAATTCAAACTGAATTTTACTGAAAAGAGTTAATGAAAAGGTTAACCACAGTTTGACAATACTCAGAAGGTGAATTCTTCTACTCAATAGACTGCGCTTGCGCGAAGATGGCCGGCTGCATCTAGAGCTCCACATGGGTCACGGAGCTCGTTGGCGTTTTTAGGGTGCCCCAGCCTTCTTTTTGCGATTTTGAAGGCTGGGACCGGTGAGAGATCCACCCTGGCTTCTCAGGGTGAGGTTTGGGGAGGCTGCAGAAGCCGCGGCTGCCGCAGCGACCACGGAGGCTGCGGGCGCTGGGACGGCGTCGGCGGGAACGCCCACGGCGTCGTTGTGATGGCGGCGGGCGTTGTGATGGCGGCGGGCGCCAGCCGCGCTGGGGATGCCCGGGGGCCTGCCGGAGGGACTGCGATGGCCTGAGGCGGCCTGAGGACGGCTGCAGATGACTGCAGAAGGGCTGGTGAGCGTGACCGGCGGTGGGAGCGCTGAGTGGTGGCCAGCTTGGGAGACGGCGGCGGTGGAGGCGGTGAGAGCGTCTGGAGGTGGTGAGAGCCGCTGGGCTGGCCTGAGGAGGTGAGGAGGCCGGAAGACGGCCCACGATGGTTGCAGGACGGCGGTGGGAGCGCCGGAGCAGAGGCCGGCGTCGGGGCCAGCAGTGAGTCCGATGGTGGGAGCACCGGATCAGCGGTTGGCGCCCTCGGCGCCTTTGATGGCGGTGGGCGCTGACCGGACCTCTGGCCATCCGAATGGGCCTGTGGCGTCCAGAAATGCTGGTGGAACTCTGCCAGGGGACGAAGGCATTTCCCCCATGGCCCTGGTGATCGGCCGGTGGGAGAGCCCTAGAAAAACAGGCCCTAGGCCTGAGAGGAGGACGAGGGGGTCTCAGGCTGGTTGGGCCGGGCCTGGCCGGGGAGGAGGAAGTACGGCTGGCCTTGGTTTAACCGACATCCCCTGGACAGAGACAATTTTCCAGCTGGGAGAACGGACTCCCCCCCCAACACTTTTGGCGTCTTATTAAAATCCTGCTGACTTTAAAGACCTAAGTCTGTATTGCAACCTTAAGATCTTTTAGACCTCTAAGACCTTTCGCTCTATGGTCCTTTTAAGATCTACGTCCTGTTTTTTAAGATCTTGAATGCAGCTACCGAACTGAAATTTTTAAATCTGTCCTCACTGGTGCACTTTAAACCTATTTATTTATTCTTAACATCTATTTATAACATCTATTTTAATCTGTGATCAACGATGCTTTTAATATCCACAACCCATGTATGAATTTCATCTTTACATTTTATATTTATTTATAATTATTTATTAATTGTCTATTTATATGGAATGTGCTCTAGAGCTGAATTATTGCGACTGCGAGAGTCCCCACTCTCGCAGGTTTGGCCCTCCGCTCTATCGAGGGCCCACCTTGATGAGGGATTTATTAATCCGGAGAGGTGGGAAAAGCGTGGTTTTAGGGGTTTTTTAATACGTAGATTACTGTCTGTTTTAGGGGGTACCAGGGAGGGGGGAGGGTGCAGAAAGTTAGAGACGGAGAAAGAAAGAAAGGGCCGGACCAGCAGCCAGCGGAGGGCAGCGGAAGGTCCCGACGGGAGGGGGGAAATAAGAGTCGTCCCGGTGGAGGGCATACCCATCAACAGGGTCGTGGGGAGAGGCAGGTCTGAGGGGAGACAAGTTTCATCCTCCCGGTTGGGGGCACGCGGCCGTTGGTTGCAAACGGTCAGGTGCCACAACCCCCGCAGGCTAGGTGGTCAGGGAGTGCAGAGCCAGGGCCCGCGGCTGATGTTTTGCAACGCCAGGTCCGTTGTCAACAAAGCCCCCCTCATCCATGACCTTGTGTCAGAGGGGGAGCCGGACCTGGTAGGAATTGCGGAGACCTGGTTGGGCCACGAGGGAGGACTCCCCCTCGTTGAAATGTGCCCACCAGGTTACCGCGCTTTTCATCAGCCCCGGGCCCTAGGCAGGGGTGGTGGGGTAGCGGTTATTATTAGGGAAGGTCTTGAGCCGAGAGAGACCATTGTGCCACAGACCACCGGTTGTGAGTCCCTCTGCGTGAAGTGGGGCCTAGGGAGGCAGTTGGGCGTGCTGGTTGTATACCTGGCTCCCCGCTATGTAGCAGCAGCCCTGCCCGAGCTCCTCGAGGTGATCGCTACGATGGCAGTTGAGACCCCCAGACTTTTGGTCATGGGGGACTTTAATCTGCCATCGGTGGGCGAATCATCCGCGGTAGCTCGGGAGTTCATGGCTTCCATGACGGCCATGGACCTGACCCAATTAATTCAAGGCCCCACCCACGAGGGTGGACACACACCGGATCTCATCTTTGTCTCAGGCCAATGGAAGAGTGATCTGGGTACAGGGGATATAGTCATCACACCCTTGTCATGGTCAGACCACTCACTTCTCCGGCTCGACTTTCCAACCGCTACTCCCCACCGCGGGGAGGCGGAACCTGAGTCACCTATCTGGTTCCGCCCCAGGCGCCTGATGGACCCTGACGGGTTCCAGGCGGCGCTTGGGCCACTTCCTGTACCCCTGACCCGCGCCCCGATGGAGGACCTCGTGGCCGCATGGAATACTGCGGCCGTGGGAGCCTTGGATCGGGTCGCGCCCTTGCGGCCTCTCTTGCGGCGGCGAGCCACCCTGGCTCCTTGGTTTACCGAGGAGCTAAGGGTGATGAAACGCCACAAGAGATGCCTAGAGAGAAGATGGAGGTATACTCGATCTGAATCTGACCGGACACAGGTAAGAGCCCATTTACGGACTTACATTGTGGCGCTGAGAGTGGCCAAACGTCATCATTGTGCCACTCTCATAGCATCCGCAGAAAACCGCCCTGCCGCCCTGTTTAGGGTGACCCGCTCCCTCCTTCAACAGAGGGTGCGGGAAGCCCCACTACAGGGTAGAGCAGAGGAATTTGTGACTTTTCTGCAGGAGAAAATCGCTCAGATACAGAACGAGCTAGCCCCCATTGCTGGTCCAGTGGAGTGCCGCGAGGCGGATCTTGTTTGGGAGGAGTTTGACTCCGTTGCTTCCGATGATATGGACAGGTTACGTGGGCGACTGCGAGCCACCACATGTTTATTGGACCCGTGTCCCTCCTGGCTTGTACTGGCATCCTGGGAGGTGACACGAGGCTGGCTCCAAGAGGTTATCAACGCATCCTTGAGTGAGGGTTCCTTGCCTGCTTCCCTAAAAGAGGCTATGGTGAGGCCCCTCCTCAAGAAGCCCTCTTTGGATCCAGCTCTTTTAAACAACTACCGTCCAGTCTCCAACCTTCCCTTTTTGGCGAAGGTTGTTGAGAGTGTGGTGGCACAACAGTTTCCCCGTCACCTGGAGGAAGTTGATTATCTAGACCCGCGCCAGTCCGGCTTTCGGCCCGGGCATAGCACCGAGACGGCATTGGTCGCGTTGGTCGATGATCTCTGGAGGGCCAGAGATGGGGGTTGTTCCTCCATCCTGGTCCTATTAGACCTCTCGGCGGCTTTCGATACCATCGACCATGGTATCCTATTGCATCGGCTGGGGGGGTTGGGGGTGGGAGGCACCGTGTTACGGTGGTTCTCCTCCTACCTCTCTGGCCGATCGCAATTTGTGTTGGCAGGAGGGCAGAGGTCGACCTCGAGACCCCTCACATGTGGGGTGCCTCAGGGGTCGGTCCTCTCGCCTCTCCTGTTTAATGCATATATGAAGCCGCTGGGTGAGATCATCCGTGGTTTTGGGGTAGAGTACCATCTGTACGCTGATGACACCCAGCTGTACATATCTACCCCAAACCACCCCAACGATGCCGTAGCGGTGATGTGCCAGTGCCTGGAAGCCGTGCGGACCTGGATGGGAAGTAACGGACTCAGGCTCAACCCGATCAAGACCGAGTGGCTGTGGTTTCCGGCTGCCCGATTCAACCAGATGATTCCATCTCTGGCCATAGGGGGCGAACATCTTGCCCCTGTGGATGGGGCGCGCAACTTGGGTGTCCTCCTGGATACCCGGCTGTCCATGGAAGATCAAGTGACAGCCGTGGCCAGGAGGGCATTTTACCAGGTCCGCCTGGTACGCCAGTTGCGCCCCCTATTGGATCGGGACGCCCTTCGCACAGTCACTCATGCTCTCGTGACATCCCGACTGGATTATTGCAACTCTCTCTACATGGGGCTCCCCTTGAGGTGCACCCGGAGGCTTCAGTTGGTCCAGAACGCAGCCGCGCGAGCAATTATGGGCACCTCTAGGTTTGCCCACGTAACACCGCTCTTGCGCGAGCTGCACTGGCTACCTGTCGTCTTCCGGGTGCGCTTCAAGGTGTTAATTATCATCTTCAAAGCGCTCCATGGCTCGGGACCTAGTTATCTGCGGGATCGGATCCTGCCTCATACATCCTCACGGCCGATACGCTCCCACAGAGAGGGACTGCTCCGGGTGCCGTCCACTAGACTTTGTCAGCGGGCGACGCCCAGGGGAAGGGCCTTCTCTGTGGCGGGCCCAGCCCTCTGGAACGACCTTCCCCCCGATATTAGGACAACCACGGACCTCCGCTCCTTCCGCTTAAAATTAAAGACACACTTTTTTCGCCTGGCCGGCCTTGGGTAGTCTCTTTTTAGGTTAGGGGTTTTTAGGGGTAATTTTTAGTTTAGCATATGGGTTTTAGCGCAGGGATAATTTAATTCACTTTTAATTTTGTAGTTTGTATTCTGTATTTTGTTCTTTGTATTTTTAATTGCCTGTGCCCCGCCTCGAGTCCCCTTGGGGAGAGAGAGCGGGTTATAAAATTAAATTATTATTATTATTATTACTGGACAGTCCCTTAGTTGGCTGCGTTCCTGCCACCCCTAGTAGGAATGCAGAAGATACCTGGAGAATGGTGAGGAATGTTTACTGTTATTAAAAGATGGGACACCTGTAGATTACAGGCAGTTATGCTGCTGTAGAACTTCTACCCAACCCCTATGAATCAGAACCTGTAGTCTAAAATAGAAAGAAGAAGAGAAGGATAAACTGAGATTGTGAAGAAACAGATTGCCCTTGAAAACTATGTGGAAGTCTCAATTGGTCCAGAATTAAAATGAGTAAAGCATGCTTGCTCATCTATCTATCTATCTATCTATCTATCTATCTATCTATCTATCTATCTATCTATCTATCTATCTATCTATCTATCTATCTATTTATCTATCATCTGTCCAATTTATTGGAAATCCATAGATATGCCTTTGTATGCCCATGTGACACTCCTGCTTCATGAGTTATATTGATTGCCAATTTGCTTCCATATGTATTTCAAAGGACTTGTTACTACCTTTAAAGGCCTAAATGGCATAAGGCCTGTCAATGTGAAAAACTGCCTATCTTGTGCCTAGCTCATTTGGCATGGTCCAGGTACTTTGAGTACTATCTTTCAGGATTCCTAATAATGTCCTTTTTGTGGTCTTCTGATGAGACTCCTCCTGAGATTTGAGTGACTCCCAACCTGGTTGCATTTCAGAGGGCCTTAAAGTCTAGACTCTGGACTTGTATAGCTTAGGAGCCATAGTGGTGCCGTGGTTAGGATGCAGTAGTGTAGGCTAACTCTGGCCACAGCCAGGCGTTTGATCCTGAGTAGCTCAAGATTGACTCAGCCTTCCATCCTTCTGAGTAAAACGAGGACCCAGATTGCTGGGGGCAATAGCCTGACTCTGTAAACCACATAGAGAGTACTGTAAATCACTATAAACCAGTATATATAAATCACTATATACCATTATATAAATCTAAATGCTACTGTTATTGCTATTGGGTGGATGGTTCATCTTCTCTAATATATGTTTGGCATTATTGACTGATTTCAAATAAACAAACAAACAAACAAATAAAAACATCTGCTCTGACTGGCTCACAGCATGCAGACCCAAAATGATCCTCTTGGATAGCCAGCCATTGACAACTTAATGACAGAGTTCATTGGAGTTAGGTGGCTCTCATGAATTTGAATAAAGAAAACAAAATAAGATGACACATCACCAGCAGCCACTATGCCTGGCTAAAAGCAAGATCTAAAGTCCTAGGATATTGTAACTCGGTGGCCAGCAAAAAGTTGAAAACAAGTTCTTGGTAATAATAAACTTTCCGCCCCTTTTTTTCTCTAGAATAACCTAAACCAGGTTGAGATAGAAATAGGAAAAAGAAATCATAGTTTTGCTACTAGAAGAAAAAGAAAAAAAGAAAAAGCTATTAGAGCCACATAAGAAGAAAATTTAGTGATCTGTCTTTGCTTTTGTCTCAAATTTACAGCATAAAATTCTCCTTAGTGAAACTATAACCTGTTCTAATTTCTTTTCCATGGGAAGGTCATTTACTGTATACTCACTACAATCTGGAGAGATGGGAAGCATTATCCAGTCTGAACACAAAACTCAAATGGATTACATCTCAAAACACCATTCCAAACTGAATACGCCACACCATATAATTTAAGAGGCCAAACTGGTGGAAGCATTATAAAATGTATCCTCCTTATCCAAACAGCTCCTTCAGATGTATAGTCTACATGCAGCTTTAAACATTGTGCTCTACTTCAAAAGCAAAACCAGTCACCTCTGAAACAGCATTTGTGCAGCGTATGTGCTGGCAGCAAACAACATATGGCAAATGGGAAACACCCTTTGTAATCACAAAGATTTTCATGGCAGGAGTTTGTAAAGAACATTGTTCTCAGACATGCAATCACATCGGAGTTCAAGGTGAATGAAAAGCAAAACAAAATAAGGAACACCAAATGCAGGACTTAATTCCAGCGTGTCCTGAGATTCACGACATAGCTGGAGAGGTCCCCATGCTGCTATTTTCGTTAGCTGAATATCAAAATAAGGAAATAAATAACATGGGCAAAGGAGTTTAGACATGGCTGAGTTTAGAATTTAACCCTGTTAATTTTGATCCTTTAAGCTTCAAACAATTAAAAAGAGGCAGTTCTTATAAGAGAAGAAAAATAGTAAGAATATTTGCAACTTGTTTTACAATTTTGATGAATATGCATGCTCCAGGAAGCAAGCACAATATCCAGTGCTTCATAGAATTAGTTCAAAGGGCCAAAATGCAAAGGGCCAAAAATACAAAATTACAGAGATTTACCAAAACAGCCTGATAAGTGACTGGTGAGTCTGGAAAGGATTAAAAATCTTGTGATTAAAAATCTTGTGAAATGTGTGAATGGCAAGTTGGCAATTTGCACTGTGGCTACAATTCTCCACCCCTATTAGCAACAGTTATACACCCTCAAAAGCAAATCAGAGTAACTGTAATATTACCGAGCCAAAATTATCTCAGTGTTAATACTGTTTTGGGGTGATATTGAGTTGCAGAGTCTGCTTTAAAAACTCCCCCGCACCATTACATTTTATTCTAAACCACTCAAAGTCACTTAGGTGAGATGGGCAATGTAGAAATTTAATAAACAAATGAACAAACAATTACAGTTATCCTGGAGGCATTTCCAGAGATGTATTAATTGGGGGGGGGGATACAATTGCAGTCATCCTCAGCCACAGTGAGCAGATATAATTTAAGGCATTGAAAGTAGCACTTTTATGGAAAGCACATTCATTTTCACATTATTTTCTAAATTCAATTGGAGAGAAGATGCCTGCACCTTTCAAAGCAATCCAGTAATTGTTGTGATAATGTAACATTAACAAGTACAAGCTTTGCAATCTTACAACCATAACTAAAAGATAGTAGAAGATGTTGTAGGTTAATACTGAGTTCTAGTTACTGAAAAAATATGACAAGATTCATCTGGGTACAAAGCTGGCATCTAACCAAACCTTGGTTATGTTAAAGGAATGGGAGGACAATGCAAAGCAAATATAACAAAGTCTGATTATTAATAACTCAGGTATCTAAGTTAGAAATAAAAGTTTAGCCCCAAACTCCAAATCCCCTCAAGTGCTTCTTTTCAACTTATCCCATAAAAAAGAATGATTGCCTATTGCCCTTATGGAGAACTTTACTGTTAAGAAAGGGAAATTCCCCTTTCAATTCAAGCATAGAAGCACATCTGGATTTAAACTAACTAGAATTTCTCTTTACTCTAAAAATTGAGGGAATTATTTAAAAGATAGGGATTTTAACATGCCAATTTGGTCCTGCTTGATACATACTGTGACAATCCCTTGAAAGGGTGGTATCAGCGCACCATTTTTTCAATTGTTAAAGCAGCCAAGTCTTTTTCCAGATTGACGTTACAATATGTCAGAAGCCACATTGGCTTAGAGACGGAACCAGCATCAGTTTCGATAAACTGCTGGGCAAATCTGGACAATTTGTGAACCGTCTCATATCTCTTTGAAAACATTTGCACAGCCTAGTAAATGTATCCTGCTCTGTTTTGACCTAGCATGTTTTGTGAGAATTATGATTTACTCAGTAAGCCTGAACAGGTTTAGGGCTCTATGTAAACCCATTGACTGCTGCTTCCTTTGAATTGGGCAATTGGTGCCATTGTTCTATTGAAAGTAAAAAACAAGTAATACAGAGAGGGAGAGTCCAGAGTTTTTCATATCAGATTAACCGGTGGTTTGGCATTACAGAACAAATAAGCTTGCATAGCTGCCTCCATTTTCACAGTTATTTAGAAGAAAATAGATTGCATTGATTTTCAATTATTTATAGAACCTGCAACACTATTTATAGAAATGTACATTGGGTCTCAAGTCTCAATGTACCAGGATTCAAGAAATGTCATCCCTTCAGGATGGACCAGACAGGAAACCAATGCCATGTAGCTGGCCTGTCTGATGGTATGTTGGCTTCTACCGGAAATATGTACTGATAATTACTAACTTTTGGCCAATGACAAGGCCAAGAAGGTGACTTCATTCTGCCAGTTTAAAGTTTGATCTAGATATGGAGGAGGAGGAGGAGGAGGAGGAGGAGGAGGAGGAGGAGGAGGAGGAGGAGGAGGAGGAGGAGGAGGAGACAAGAAAAATAGATGGAAATAGAGGACTAAGTGTATTTTCACCCTCTTCTCATCCAATGCTTACTGAATTCAAACTTGGGAAAGATGCTGTTTGAGAAATATATCATCATGTGCAGCATTCAGCTAGATTCTTCTTTTATCCATCAAGATGAACCTTTTGTCTTTTTAAAAGAGACTCAGGAGGTTAGGATTTAGATCAGACTGAGGAGTCAAGAACAGACCATTTATCTGTATGATTTCCATGTGGAAAGTTTATTGAAAGTTCGAAGAAGGAAATGCATAATGGAGTTTTGCAATGTAGCAGCAAACAGCCAAGAATCAAGAAAGTGTTATTTTATAAGGAAATTCCATTTTAATAATAATAATAATAATAATAATAATAATAATAATAATAATAATAATAATAATAAGTCTAAGAATTCCATTTCAGCTTCTTTCCTTTTGTTTTAAATTTATTTCTAAACTAGATGAAAATGATAGATTCTACACTTTATGTTAATCCATCATTTATTAAACTATTGATGAATTTCTGAATTATAATTGGCTATAGTCAGATATTGTCTTAAGTAATAGTTAACTAATTAATGCTTACACAATATACTATTATAATATTCAATTTTCTGAACTCAGAACCAAATGGTTCAGCAAACCTAAATGGATAACTGTTATTGTACAACACTGTATAGCCACAATCTGGTAGGAAAAAGAAATATAACTTATTTGAGCTACATTTTCTTCGAAGTTAAATTACTGTATTTTAGATGTAAATGTTCCATTATTTAATGCAGTAATGTGAGTGGGTAGGGGAATAGTAAAAATCTATTGTTTTTCTTTCTTTCCCATTACTCTTTTTAATGTAAACCTATCCCTGCAGTCAGATAAAAAAGTTCTGTCATTCAGATAATATGAACTGAATTTAATTATACACAAGACACATTTGTTTCTCAGAGTCTCATTCTATTCATTGGATTGGAGAAGTCTGTGGAAGATCATGTCCAATATATTCATGAATCCTCTGAGAGATTTCACATTTTAGAAGCTGAAACCATCTGTTCAATTTAATACTCAGTATAAGATGAGATCCAGAAAGGAACACACACACACACACATACACACACACACAGAGTTTGTGGATGCACACCTATGTTTCCATCAAAATTCACTATTCAAAATTTACTTCAAAGAAACTGCCTTGCTTTTTGAAGTTTGACAGAAAAATGCCATTATGTTTGTCTGCCTACCTATTTGCCTGCCTGCCTGTCTACCTAGCTACCTAGCTATCTATTTACCATAGACAAACAGATGGCTATCCTATCCTATCCTATCCTATCTTACCCTACCCTACCCTACCCTTATCTATCTATCTATCTATCTATCTATCTATCTATCTATCTATCTATCTATCTATCTATCTATCTATCTATCTATCTATCTATCTATCTCTATCAGTGACTTATGACCACTTGTCACACTTACAACCATTAAATCATCCCCATAGTCACATGATCAAAATTCAGACGCTTGGCAACAGACTCAGATTTATAACAGTTGTGGTATTCCAGGGTAACAAGATCACCTTTTCTGACCTTCTGACAAGCAAAGTCAATGGGGAGGGCCAGATACATTTAATAACTGTGTTACAAACTTAACAACTGCAGTGATTCACTTAACAACTGTGGCAAGAAAGGTCTTAAATGGGACAAAATTCACTTAATAACGGTCTTGCTTAGCAACAGAAATTTTGGGCATAAATCAAGGGTTACCTGTATTCTATTTTGTGTTTTAAGTCTTTGTAAAATGAGAAAAAAAATCCATTGATCTAAAATATGTGATTAAAATTAATTCAGTATCAGCCACACAGATGTTTATCACTTTTACATCCAGTGGGTCTGGAAGCTAAGTCAAGTCAGTGCTCATTAGTACTCAAATGGAAAACTACTGCACTAAAGAACTAAAAAGGAATAAGGCTTGATTGGGAAATGAAAAAAATAATCCTGAAATAAGGCAAATGCAAATTTGAAGTCTGTATTTCATTTAAAGCCAAATCTTAAAATATTAATTTCATCTGAAATATGAACAATGGCCACTAACATATATGTATATCCAATCATGGCATATAATCAACTACGGACAGCAGGAACTTAATCCAATATTAATAAAAATAACTTTGAGGACATATGCTACTTAATTTATACTTTAGCAATACATGTTTTTGTTTCTGTTTGACAAATTATAATAAATGAAATAAAATAAACTTATATTTTGTTTTACTTTTCAAAATTGGCTAGCCTCTGCTAGTGAAAACGGAGCTTGGGGAGGCCATGCGTGGTTCATCCAGGCTCTGTTTTTTGCCACAACGGCCTCCTGCAGCCCTCTGCCAGCAAAAACAGGGCCCAGGCGGGCCATGCATGGCCTCCCTAAGCTCTGTTTTTGCTGGCAGAAGCACCATGGGCCAGTCCTTCGCTGTTTCCAGGGCTGCCCCATGGGCCCAATCTAAGACCCTTTGGGTTGGATCTGGCGCCCGAGCCTTGAGTTTGACACCCCTGATGTAGAAGTATTTTACAGTTGCCTTCTTTTAGCCCCAGAACTTTCCAGTGGTTTCTTACACAAGTATTAACTATATCCAATCCTATATAGCTTTTAGCTCAATCAGGTCCAGGTAGATCCATGTAACTGAACATCACCACAATATTTTTCAATTCTCTTGAATTGTATATAGGATATGTTACAATGGGAAAGATTGCCATCCTTTAGTGGTAATAGAAAACTGATCAGTGGAAATCACTATGCTTGTTTCTCATTCACAAGATGTAACCATTACCACAGTTAGAAATTACAATAATCAAACACTGCATCCAAATATAAAATAAAATAGTATCTCACCCTTCAAAATAAAACTGGAACTTTGGTTTATAGGAACCGATTATGCCCATATGCCTTCCTCATCATCCTGCCAGCCAGACAGTAGGAGGTAGATTGAAGTTTTAGCATTGGAATAAAAGAAGAAACAATTAGTTACCTCAGTGCAGTTGAAGTTCTATTAATCTTTGGTGATGAAAGTTCAAGTTCTCAAACACATTGGAATGAAATGTAAGCAACAACTATTTTCCTTCCTAGAATCCATGATCAATCAAGTGTTGATCATTTCAAAAGGCACAAATCCAAAAACACAGTGAAACATGGCTTCAACAGAATTGCAATTTTGCATCCAAAAGATTTTATGAAACTGGATAGGTAATAACAAGAAGATAAGTTCATAACTCTTCGGAAAACACATTGCTAACTACACCTATCAGTATTAGGATTTTTCCATTGGTCTTATTTCTGAGGAGGATATTTTTTTTTTCTTAACATGACTATTTAAATAAATATATCACTAAGTATTTTAATGAATCAATTTAGTTTTGTATAGCACAAATATAGTGATGACCAAAAGAGACAATTTATTGAGGCAAATAAAGAAATAGAAATAAATCATCAAGCTGGAAGGACTTTGGAGGTCTTTTAGCCCAACCCACTGTTCAAGGCAGGAGTCTTTATTTCATTACAGATAGGTGGTTGTCCAACCTTTTCTTTAAAATCTCCAGCGATGGAGCATCTGTGACTCTGGGAGGTAAGTTGTTCTATTGATTAATTATTCTCCCTCTTAAGAAATGTCTTCTTAATTCCAGGTTGGGTCTCGCCCTGGCAAGCTTTCACCCATGCTCCTCAGATGCTTTGGAGAATAAATCATGACAGCCGTTCCAAGTATAAGAAGATGGCTATCATTTCTCCTTCTCTTTGTTAGACTAAATATACCTAGTTTCCTAAGCACTTCATTCTAAAATTTAGCATCCAGACCCCTCCACTCTTTTCAGGGCCTCAGCATCTTTTTTTTTTTTTTATCATGGTGGCGAACTGGCTTCCTACTACAGCTGAATTTTTCCTCTCTCACATATATGACTCCAAATGCTTCCTCTATGTATAAAGATAGTAGGGAACAATTGAGGAATGGAGCAGAGGCAGCAAAGATGGTGCAGCCCTAAAGAGTGTACTTTTATAAGAAAATGTAAATCTAAAGCAGTGTTTCCCAATGTGGGGCCCACACCACACAGGGGGCAATTTAATTTTTAATGGGGGCAATTTGAATCTTGCTTAAACCAAGTTAATGTCCTTTTAGGCTTCCTCCCCTGTTCACTTTTTGAGTAAAGTAAAAATTATATGTCACACGGGGGTGGGGGGACACATCGGGATTTTAAAGATGCTTAGGTGGGGCATGGCCAAAAAAAGGTTAGGAACCACTGATCTAAAGGGACTTTTCCTGATATGAAGTATGCCTCATTTCTCTCAAGATGCCAACAATTTTCTGCTCCAAGTGAAATTTTATGAGTTTCTTTTCATGTAGTTCCAGAATTGTACATAACCATTTATAATTTATTCAGAATGTATTTATTTAAAATAAATTCTGTTCCAAACTACCCTAACATGAATGGGATCCTGATTATTATTATTTTTTGCTTGATTTAAATTGAAAATTTACTTCCACATTTACAATTACCTTGCTTTTTCTCTTTTTGTAAGGATTTTATTTTTATGTGTGTAACATAAAATAGAAACTGCCAGAATAGTATTAGTGGGTAGAATTAAATTAGTGTGGTTTTGAGAACAAAGAATTTTCTGGCTGAGAGATTACTTGATTTAAAAAGGGAAGGAAAGAGAAAAGAAAGATGGCTTGAAAATGCCTGCTTTTCCAGGATAAATCTGTTGAACACATTTAGATAAAGGAATTGCTGTGTTCAATATTAATGATCATGGATTCTACTGAATTTTTCTCAGGCAGATGGTAATTGTTCTAGTCTAATTCTCCTGCCTGGGTTACAAGTGCAGTCAGATGTTGAATAATTTCCCAGGATGGGATCAAGTCTTTTTAAGCTGTGAATACGCTCTCTCTTGAATGTTTGCCATGCAACATCATGTTCCCTCTTCTCATTGAAAACAGGTGGAATATGTTTTGTTTGAGAAAATGATTAAATGCTCTATTCTTGTTCACCTGTACAAGTAATTATTCAGAAAACAGTTAGTGTAAGCCACTGGTAAAAATAATGTACATATTAGATGATGAAAATAATGTTCTTCAAGCATTCTTCAGTAAGAAAAGTGATGAAGATTTCCTCTAGATTAGGTCAACTACATGCTGGTTTGTTGACTATCATTATCTATCAATCTATCTATCTATCTATCTATCTATCTATCTATCTATCTATCTATCTATCTAGCATATATCTATCATCTGTGTGTATGTATATATTACCTTGATAAAGGTAAAATAAAGGTAAAGGTTTTCCTGTCACTGTCTGATTCTAAGGCATGGTGCTCATCTCCGTTTCTTGGCCGATGGACCAGGATTGTCAGAAGACATTTTCTGTGGCCAAGTGGCCAGCCTAACTATATGCCAAAGGTGCATGGAATACTGTTAACTTCCCACCAAAGTGATACTTACTAATCTACTTTAATTTGTGTGCTTTTGAACTGCTAAGTGGGCAGGAGCTGGGGGCCAGTAATAAGAGCTCACCCCATTGTGTGGCACATGGGTCTCAAACCCAGGCTGACAAGTTCAGCATCTTTAAATACTGAGCCTTATATTATTAGCATAGCATAACATAACATAGCATAGCATAGCATAGCATGGCATGGCATGGCATAGCATAGCAGTATATACTATATTCCTAATAATCCTATATATACTTTCTAATGAGTACTGATATGTCTTGACGTTTACCTATCCAAACAATAACCAAGTCCAGCCCTGTTTAGCTTTCTGAGATCAGCTAAGCTCATCTAGAGGCAGCTCTCTTGCTGAACAGGACAGAGTAGAAAACAAATAAATTTAGATGCTATTTTAGGACAGAAAGAAAGATTCCCTTTCTAAAAAACATTTGAAGAATTTCTTGTCCTTTGTAAAATGTCCATCTCCTCAGTGTCTCTGGTCACAAATAGGATACAGAATGTGCCCACATCTTAGATGTTTTTCAAATACTTCTGTAATATTTACTAGGACCCAAGATTAATTAAAAATGCCTTACAGCACAATCATCACAAGTTTAAGTGTTCTGCTTCTCCTTCTTCAGAAGAAAAAAAAAAGCTTGCCTGACCAGACTTGTAATAGATGACTTTCATGTCCTAGAGCACAAAGAATTAACATCTCAACTCAAAGTAAATCTAGTGAAAATAATGTACTCATCTTATGAAATAGTGTTTATTTTTTTTCTCCCAAAAAGCATGGTGTAAGGGAACTAGAATAAAGCATCCTATTCTTGTCTTCTTGTCTGCTCCCTATAACTGGTGGTTTGAGCTGTCAGACATGTTACTACTGGCCCCAGGCCTGTGAAAGCTTTTCTACCACTTGCAGACAAATTTACTTTTTTTAACACAGTGATTGCCACACAAGGGATTTCATTTCTCATTCACTGTGACCTGAAAAGACTCCAGTTTTCTATCATATTATAGGACCTTTAAAAACAAAATCTCAGAAGGTGTTAATCTTCAATATACAAGAAACAATAAGGTCTAACCGAATGAAGTAAAGAAATCTCTCGTTCACTTGGTTTACATCCACCTTTTCTCAAGCCAGCTTACATAGAGAGGCTGCTTCATTTTATTCCCACAGTCTACCTTGTGAAATAAGTTGCATTGCGAGGGAATGACCGCCCAATTGCGCCAGTAGCTAAGCTTGTGTCTTCCCAGTTCTAGTCCAGTATCTTAACTACTCTATTCTACTGTCTCTATCTATGAGTTTTATGAATTTTTTTGTGATTTTATACCAGTGTTAGGAATTAAATCAGTCCAGACTCATTTTTGTTTGACACAGACTAGCATAATAAAACTATGGTACAATCAGTTAAAAATAGCTGTTAAAAAAAAAGATACTTAAACTTCGGCTCGCCAGTGGTTAATTTGAAGTTTGCTTGATTCCATTTGCTAGTGGTCAGACTCTGGCTGAATGTATACCATAGTTTTCCAATGGTATAATTAATCTCTGTTTACTTCCTTCATTAATCAGATACTGCTGTATACTCCACTCCCTCTGTCACTTGTTATTCTGCTCTTTTTCTCCACAACATTCTTACTATTTAAGTATCACTTGTACTATTTGCTTAAAGCTACTTTTTTGCCATCAACTTGATCACCAATAGTATGTAGCCAGTTTTTAATTAAATAAAAATACCCAAAGATTTGCAAATATTACCTTGGGCAAACCAAGAAATTCTGGAAATATGTCCTTATAAGATACTAATTTAGTCTAGAATATTCACATTTTACCCTTTCTGTATACAAACTCCTGAAACGTCACCTAATAACCCCTAATAAAATTCATCCACTTTTTCACTAGCTAATTAAAAAAAGTCTTGAAACTCTCTCTTTTTTTAAGAAACAAATCTATTAAGCGGTGCCCTCTTTGTGTTTATATCTAAACATCGGTCCACTTGTCATTTCCTCCACCTCCTCATTAGATCTCTATTTTCAACAGCAGTCATTTCTCCTCAAACAAAAATATTTTGTCTTATTTTTATGTGCATTGGACGAAGGAAATCTGAAGGACAATTTATGTAGCTGCAGCTGTTATGCTTCTCTCCTAGTTTCCTCTAATGTACACTTTGTTAGAAATTTTGTATGTTATATACATTTTTAAACATGCATTTTGTATTCATTTTTAAAGATACAGTATATGCAATGTCCTTGCACTCTCCACATGCAACTCTTCAAACCTAAATAGACAAAAATTAAAAAAGGAACTCTCTGGATTCCAATTCATAATTTTGCTTGGGGAGTGTTAATTAGACCAGTTGCCATTAACATGTGCAATTCAACACATTTTCCAAACCAAGCCCTTCCTCAGATGAATGGAATGGTGAGCTCATCTTGTACTTCTGTTAAAGGAACCTTGGGCTGTTTGTTCAACAGTGAGATATCAACATTGACCAATAATCAAAGGTGAATAAGAAGAAAATCCTTGCCAAGAACTCTTTGAAAAGTGTGTTCAGAGCGTGGGTGGGGTATTACAGAGCAAAGTGTGGAAAGTCATTCAGTGCACCAGTAACAAGAGTTTTATTTCATGTTGGCCGAGATGAGGAAATGACTTTTTCATGAAAGAATCTCTCTCTTTCAACACCTATCACCTTTCTTTGTTCAGTACTGGGTTCTTTCTTCTTTTGAACAGACTCTGCAGGGAATAAAATAAGGAACCAATGATGTAGTGGTTAAGATGCTGGATAGGACTTGGAAGACTCAGGTTTAAGAAAAAACCCAGCCATCCTTAAAATCACTCTTAACTTAACCCCACAGTGTCATTGTTTGGGATACAGTTGAAGAAGGGAGTATTCTGTATACTGACTTAATTGCTTAAAAGAAAGTGAAGTGAATATCTAACAAATAAAGCAAGGTGTGTTTTTTAAAATAATATTTCTCCCTCACCAGATTGCAAGGAGTACAGTGGCTCGCTTGGTTAGGGCATTGGGTTGACAATCAGCAAGCCCACATTCCAGACCTGAGTGCTACGGGGTAATGGAATGAGCTCCTGTGATTCGCTCCAGCTCCTTCCGACCTAGCAGTTTGAAAGCATACAAGCTGGAGGGAAAGGATAGGTACCATTTTGGTGAGCACATTAATGGGGACATGAAAGGAGCCCCCAAACAGGTGCCTCCCTGATATGGGTCACCAACTAATTCTTTCTACCTACCTACCTGGAAGCCTTGGTGCTTCCAGAATGAACATGAGTGACCAGATGCCATGGTCTTTTCATCTCTTTTTTGCAGAATTTGTATTCTTCCCATAGGCTTAGTTTCACACTGCTTTTTTCCCTTATCTATTTGTGAAAAAGCTAGATATTTTATGGATAATATAAAAACCTAGCCTAGAAATATTTGATATTTGAGGTTTTTCTAATATGAGAAACAAATAATGATTTATTAATAAGGACATAAAGAGATAAACCTTTTGTTAATACTGATTCAAAGTTGAATTCAACACATTCAACTCATCTAATTTTTTTAGCAAGCAGAGTGTATAAAACAAAATAATAAAAGATTGTATTTGGGTGGATCAGCTCTCTAAACAACCAAACCCATCTTCTCCATCAAAAAGCAATTATTCAAAAATATTTTTAATAGTTACACTGAGACTGAGACCCATTAAAATTGCCATGAAAAGAAGTGGGAAGAGAACCATAATAAAGGAACTGGGGAATCAAAGGAGGAAAGACGAGGAAAATGTTTGGCTTCTCTAAGTGATGGAAACAAACGAAGCCATTCATTTCAGTTCAAAGAGCAGATAACATAATGTTTTCTTTTTTCTTTGAACCTTTATTTTATCTTGACAATTGTCCTGGTAAGAGGGTAAAGTATGAAGTTAAAGCAAGACGAATGGTATCTTACCTGTTCTGGAGAGGGTCTATGATTGGGGTGTGTCCTTCCAGGAGATCTGTGGTGGTGATGGTGATGATGATGGTGATAGTGATGATGGTCATCGTCATAGTTGTCTGCCATCAGTTTCATTCTATTCTGAGTCTGAAGGAAATAAAAAAAAAACCCACTGAATTCTAGAAAATTCTATGAAATATGTGACAGCTGATATCAAGGATTATAGAACAAGTGGTAACATTTTTGTGCTTAATAACTTGTCGGGTATCCACCAAAGAATTGACTTTCAGAGTTATCTCTGTCATGATTACCTCTTAATCCCAAGAGCATATTGGTTGACCATGTTCAGCAACACTTTTGACTTTTTAGCTGAAAAATAAAATTTGTTCCATGATAACTAGCAATAGGCAACTATTACAATCCATCTAGAGCAGCCCTCAAGAACTGAATGAGTAAGAACATGATATAGATGATAGATAGATAGATAGATAGATAGATAGATAGATAGATAGATAGTAGACAGACAGACAGACAGACAGACAGACAGACAGACAGACGGATAGACAAGGGATGGATTGATAGAACCAGTCACCCTATGGAATCAGCAGAAATACCTTACACATAAACCTTCATGGACTGAAGAGGCACACCTTTCTACAAATTCTACATTCATCCATCCATCCATTTTAATACTGGACCATAAAACATGAATTAAGATAGATGTGCTTCATAGATTGAATATTTATTTACAGGACACCATACTTCTAAAAACTACATATTCTACACTATGCACATAGTCTAGCCATGGATCACATCTATTTTATTGAAAGTTGTATTTCAGATTCAGCATTGTATGAATGCAGTGTAAAGACTTAAAGCAAATCGACCTAGTAGATAAACATGGGAACCAGAACTTTCTAACTCAGAAACATCAAATTGACGGCCCACAGGCTGAATGTCACACACAGGCCACACCCACTCCAGCTCCCAGCTTTTCCCATGCATGGGAAAAACATCGTGAAACATCATGTGATGGCAACATAATGCACAGTAGTAGGATTCAAAAAAATTTATTACCGTTTCTGTGGGTATGGCTTGGTGGGCCTGGCAGGGGAAGGATACTGTAAAATCTCCATTCCTTCCCCACTCCAGGGGAAGGTTACTGCAAAATCCCCATTTCCTTCCAATCAGCTGGGACTTGGGAGGCAGAGAATAGATGGGGGTGGAGCCAGTCAGAGGTGGTATTTACCAGTTCTCCTAACTATTCAAAATCCACTACTGGTTCTCCAGAACTGGTCAGAACCTGCTGAATACCACCTCTGATAATGCAGTGAGTTTGACACCCAGGTTATACAGTAGCTCTACACATATCACCTAAATCATTGATGAGTCCTCCTGGCCAATAATCTAGAACATGCAGCATGTATGGGGTAATAAAATAAAAATATAACACATTGATTAAACTTAAACCCTCTTTTAATATGAATTGGTGAGTGACATCCTAAAGTTGTGCATTTATTGGGGGAATTTTTTTTACAGATTTATAGTCATAAACTTTTACATGGTCTGAAACATAGCTCCCAATTGCATAGTGAGTAAATCCCTTTTCAATCTACACAACATCTGTAGATTTCAAGGATTGGCCATCTCAAATAAGTTGTCTTTGTCTAACAAAGCAAAGAAAAACAAAAAATTCTAGAAAAGGAAATAAGAGAAATGATGATCATACGTTTTTAGCAATCAGCTTTCTAAGACAGAGCGATTCTAATCCTTACCCTATTTCTTCTTTACCTTTTTAAAACATTTTATTTGTTTATTTTTTTTATTAGTGAACAGCCTTAAATTTCCTACCTTTCAACTGTATCCTATAAAAATGCACAAGTTAGACAAGAAGATATATGCAATCCTGAAAGTGTTTCCTGTAATGAGGTGTTGGGGATTAAACTTGTCATGGAATAAGAACTGTGAATGAATGATGCCATATTCTTAATATAGTGCTGAAACCTAAATAAAATACCTTTAATATTGATTCCTGCTGAACCCAAACTATTGGCAAAGCAAACGCAAAACTACAGCTAATACCAAGTGTGGTACTCTGTGTAGGGCATCTATATAAATTGATTAAATGAATAAACATTAAAATATTTCACAGTATAATTATCTTTCTGAAGCCTTTTTGCAGTGTAATTGCATCTTGTCTTTTGATTAATACCAAATTATGTCAGAAGTTTCTGAAGAAAAGAACATTGTTTTGCTGACTTACACATTGACTAGAATAATACAAAATTTAAGATCACTCTTTGGCTTCTCTTATGGCATTCTCATAAGAAAGATACATTTATATTATAATACGCTTAACTTGGACATGGCATCTTCAGTGGTTTCAAGCTTCCAAGTGACACAATCCGATGTTTTATTTTAGGGGATGAAATAGGAAGAATAAAAGCGTCTAGAAAATATGGAATAATTATATATATTTTTTAATCATTTAAATTAAATACTGTGAAATATTGCAGCCCTGACTAATTCCTTTTATGAGTCAGAAGACTTATAATGCCAGGTATAGTTTTATTTCAGGAAGAAATTAATTAACTAGATTGGAATTTGTCCAGGACCTCAAGGGCTCTACACTTGAGAAACAAAAAAGCAATGGAACTTTTATTCACCCCATATGTTTAAAAGCTTGGGGGTGGGGGGGATAAGCATGCTTCCAACTGTACTGGGTGTCTTGGCAATGTGATGAAAAACATTGATCTGGAGGGAAGAGTGCCACCTACTGATTTCTTTCGGCCACCATTTCCTGTAGTTTCATGAATTTCTTTACAATATATTGAAGTTCATTGTTTCCAGTTAGCATTGGTCAGAATAAAATTAAGCATTCTAGCAATCTTGAGTTGGTAATATATCTATGAACATATATTTTGGTACTTCTTTTTACCTGTATATTTTGGAAAATATGGTTAATCGAGATTACTTTAACTACGTACTTAAAATAGTTTCCTAACTAATCAGTAAGTACAATGATAGATGATTCAATAACACTGGATTTTTCTTCAAGACATTTTGACTTCAGTTTGTAAAACTTGATTTCATCTGCTTTAAGTTTAAATAAATTCAACTTCATATTTTGTTTTTGCATTTCAGCATTAGGTATTTCATTTGCAGCATCAGGAAGTGAAAACAATATTGCACAGAATGAAAAGGCACCAGTGGAACACATTATTTCCCTAGGAATAATATCTGATCAAATGCTTATGAAAACTTTCAGTAGGAATTATGCTCACATAGGAAGAGAAATAAGGGTTCAGATACATAAGTAATTATACTATGAAAAAATGTGCTTTTGAATAAATAATTCTACCTTGGCAACATATTCTCCTGACTATATTTAATCTGATATTTCACTTAGCAGAGCCAAATTATAATAAAGAGACTGAGCCTTAAGGATTATCACTTCATGGAGCAAGTCCCTGGATAATATATTCTGCAATTATCCTGTTAGCAACCAAACAATGAAAATCATATTGTAATGTAAGCTTGGCTCTGAAGGCCATCTTCAGACGTCATATGTTTAGTTCAGATCCCAGTAGACAAATCTGAACTAAAAGTCTTTGATGATCATGCTAATATTCTTTAAATATCAGATATACGAAAAATCAGTTAGAAACTTTTATTGTAGAATCTTTCCCTAATAACGTATCCACACAATATTTATTAAAAATTATGTTTTGCGATATTAATTCCAAATAATGTAGCCTAGTCAAACTATCAACCCAACCAAATCTGAAAGTCACAAGGAGTGGAGTTTGGAGTGATTCTGAAACAACTAGAAGATGATAATAGAGAAGCTTAAAAGGATGTGGAGTGTGTGAAGGATTTTATTAGATAATAAATATTGATACAGTAGTTCATTATTTTAACCATGAAACAATATACCTACTAGGGCAAAAAAACAAATTCTCCATATAAAATAAAAAATTGATAACTTTTGAGTGACTTGTGATAGTCTAGCCCAGGGGTGGGCAAACTTTGCAACTTTAAGTCTGAAGGACTTCAGCTCCCAGAAGTCTGGGAGCTGAAGTCCTTCAGACTTAAAGTTGCAAAGTTTGCCCACCCCTGGGCTAGCCCCTCACTATTTGATTTGTCTGGAATATTATTTATGTCTATGGAAGACAAGTGCATGGGGTGCTGGAATATTTATGTGCCATTTTTAAACTTATTTAATGCAACTGCCGTCCCAATCTCCTAGAGAATATCTCTTACAGGTTCATAGTTAGAGTGAGAGTGCAGGTTAAAAGCAGAGTGTAATTAATTTCAAAAGAATATGCAACTGGACAATCTTTACACTGGCATATCATTTCTCTTTCTAACAAATCTCACTGAGTAAGTGGTCTTATATACCCCAAGAACAGGGGTAAAACTTTTTAACTTTCTATGTTTGGGGGGGGGGATATCAGATTCAGCCAAGATCCTGTTGATTGCAGAATGCTAGTGGGGGGAAAAATTCCTAAGAAGCAGCATTTTACATTCTCCTTTTTGTTTTCCATAACTGCCTGCTGAGAATATGTCAGTTTCACACTTCAATTACACAGAACAGAACAGAATTGTACTACAGTCATAGACCAAATATATTGTTTGCTAGGTTGGCCATTCAGCTTCACTAAGTATAGAGAAGGAGCGTTGGTTGTTTCAACCACTGCCGTGATTGTTTCAGATTAATTGCAGTATCTACAATAAATCTACAAATTGTCCTTTCCAAGTCCATGTTCTTGAGTACTCAAGTATTTTTAGAAGCCAATCTGAGTTAACTGGGACCAGAAGAGGTTTTCTCTTCTGAGCTTTTGGATTCATGCTGGAACCCATCCTGCGGGAATTTCTCTCTCACCGCATTCTGGTGAGAGAGAAGTTCCCTGAAGATGGGCTCCAGTACGAATCCGAAAGCTCAGAAGACTGAACGTCTGGTCCCAGTGACAGATCTAGACTGGATCCTTCAACATAATCCTGGGACCTGTATATTTGCCTTCATGCACTCAAGTGTTTAAATCATCTGTCCCTAAGTTTGGGACTTTGAGCGTGAATAGAATTCCTCACAAATATCAGTACATGTTGGGAGTTTTTTTGTGGAGAGAATATTTCTCAAAATCCTGTTGCATTTGACAAAAAAGTATCCTAATCATCCCTATGGATCTCAGCCATAAAGTCTGAAAGCCTGAAACAACTATCCTTGCAAAAATATTCCACATCAATATTCTAATATCATAGGTAGCCACAACCAGCATTTTTGCCCTGTAAAGTTCAGTAAGTTACACCCACTGCAGTTTTTTCAGTTCAATACGCTTAAAGTAGCATAATTTTTATGCATTCTCTCTGGGAAAGCTGAGACAACCATATAACCTTCCAAATCTCTCGCAGCAATAAAATGGAAAGAAATCAAAAGCTTGAATTGACTTGCTTACCAAGCAAACAAAAAAAGCAATATGCAGATTAGAATTGGAACACAGAAACATATTTTTTCAATTTTCCTAATAGCGTTCTTGTTATTATCTATAGCAGATTAATACTGAAACATTGGCACATATGATATAAATATGAAAAACAGTTAAGCCACATTGTTAGTGATAGAAGATATTATTTAATAGCTAAATCTGTTTTTCTCCCTCTGCCAGCAAATGTCATGTTAGTATGCTAATAACATTTTGGTGAAGCGATGTTATTAAGGTTTGGGTCTTCCAAAAATAGGTATATAAGAAGCACATGCAGCCAAATATATGCACCCATTCAACAATATGCCATTAGATGAAAAGTTAATCATGTGCAAATATTACTCAAACACATTTCAAAGCCATATCCTTGGCCTCAAAGTGATCCTAACACAGGGTTGTCAAACTCATGGCCTATGGGCCGCATTCGTCCCACAGGGTGTTTAGATCTGGCTTGTGGGACCACCCTGGAAACAGTGAAGGACTGGCCCACTGTGACTCTGCCAGTGAAAACGGAGCTTGGAAGGGCCATGCGTAGCCCTCCCGACCTCTGTTTTCAGTTGCGACAGGTCTTCTGCAGCCCTCTGCCAGTGAAAAGATCAGTGCGCATGTTTTTGCTGGCAGACTGCTTGGACTGCCACGGGCATCTCTGACACAAGTGACATCGAGCTGGTCATGCCACCCTGGCTGTGCCCCAACCCTGATGTGGCCCTCAATGAAAATCAAGTTTAACACCACTGTCTAACAGATACACTGCATAAATGCAATATTGTAAAATAAAGGTGGCAAAGCTTTTTCCCTGTTATGGACTCTTTTTCTCACAAAGATTTTTCAAAGGCTTCATGCTAGTTGTGAGTATGGCCAAATCCCTCCTCTAAGGGGGAGGCAGAGATACCAATGATCTTGATATTAACCCCAGCCAAATTATTTCTTTCTTCATTTTTATACATATATTTCATTACTTCATTCTGTTCTTACATATATAAAACAGATAAGGAAACAATTCCAACTAGTTACTCATATCCAAAGTCTTATCCTTCCTAAACAAAAACACACCTTAATTTTTTCCCTTCTTCTTCGTTCACTGTTGCCTTAGGGCAGAGTCTGAAAATTTGGCTCTGTTGCTTGGCCTGGGGCCCAGACATAGGCATGCTGTGCTGGGGGTAGCTGATGGGTAGAGAAGATCCTCACCGCCAGACCACCAATCATTTTGGGTTTTAGCTTTCCTATTTAACTCTCCTAATTTTAATTGTTTTGTATTGCCTTTTTTAAGTTGTCATTCTGCTGTTCAGAGATGCTTTGTTAGTGAGATGGGTGGCACAACATTGTATTAAAAAAATAGTTTGTCTTTATGCTTTCTAGCTGCTTGTATTAATGAAACCCCCCCTTCACGTGGGAATTATGGGGGTGAAAAAGACACACCTATTGGCATAAAAGAAAGGAAGCAGTTTTTTTCTATGTAGCAAGAAGGCAAAAACCATTGTCTAGAACAGAAGTGTTAAACTCAAGGCCCACGGGCCACATCCCACCTTAAGCAACTTAAGCACTAAGGGGTGCTTAGCTCTGGGCCATGGGGCTCCCATGGAAACAATGAAGGACCAGGCCACATTGTCTCTGCCAGCAAAAATAGAGCTCAGGAGGGCTACATGCAGCCCTCCCTTACTCATTTTTGACTGTGACGGCCTCCTGCAACCCCCTGCCAGCGAAAAGGGAGCTTAGGGAGGGCCAGGCACAGCTCTCTCAAGCTCCATTTTTTATGGCAGAACAATCAGGCCACCACAGGCACCCTCAACATAAGCTATGTTGAGCTGGCCATGCCAAGGTCAACACAACACTGATGTGGTGCTCAATGAAATCTAGTTTGACAGCCCTGGTCCAGATAGACAGATGACATGGGTTGCATTTAAAGGAGCTGTGGCCTGGATTAGGTGGACAAGTTGGTGATTTCACTTTCAAGCCATAAAAAGATCTACACAAGAAATTCAGGAGTTCTATTCTTTCTGTAACCTGAAATGGGAATCCAAGTTCAAAGAAAATCCAATGTCCAATGGAACACAAATGACAAGAAACTTAATTTAATGTACACTGAGATCAACCATGCTAAAATAGTCATGAAATTTCACATCTTGGTTTTCAATTTGTTATTTTTTCTGCTTTCATTATCAATAAGAGTGTGGTTTCCTTTCTAGAACACTGAACATATCAGTAATAAAGTATAGGGAAGTATTTGCAATAATAGAAGTATTTGTACTCATAAATACTGCAGCAAGAAGTATGTTTATATAGGGTAACTGTTATTTCATTGGTAAATTGAGCAGAGGAGATATATGTGTGTGTGTGTGTGTGTGTGTATGTTAGTTTTTATGAGCTGATCAATAAATTTAAATTGAAACTGATCAATAAATTTAAACGAAAACAATTATCTATCTATCTATCTATCTATCTATCTATCTATCTATCTATCTATCTATCTATCTGTGTGTGTGTGTTAGTTTTTATGAGCTGATCAATAAATTTAAATTTGAGAGACCAAGATAGATCTATTTCGAGCTTATTAGCTCTCATCAGTTGGCCATACCCTTTTACCCGGGATTCGAACCGGAATCCCGAAACAAATATATATATTTGTTTCCACAACACCCTGTTAATGCCCCAATTAAGGGAGGAAGCACACTGCTTTTCCTTTTCTGCCTTTTGGCTCATCACCAGATACCATCTAGACAAAAAGCCAAGAATTCCATTGTGTAATTTTTTTATATGTGTGTTACGTTTTTGAGCTGATCAATAAATAAGTCAGGGAGACTAGGATAGATCTATTTCAAGCTTATTAGCTCTCATCAGCTAGCCATATCCCTTACTGGGATTCGAACCGGGGCTGTATTGCATATCAGGCAAGAGCCTTTAGCCATTCAGCCAGCCAGGCTCTCCCATTGCATCAGCTGAGACAGGAGGATTAGTATCTATAATTGTTCCACAACACCCTGTTAGGGGCCCAATTAAGGGAGGAGACATACTGTTTCCTTTTCTGCCTTTCGGCTCATCACCAGAGACCATCAAGAAAGCTATGAGTTCCGTTGTGTGATTTTTTAAAATATGTGTGTTAGTTTTTATGAGTTTTTACTATAGTTTTTACTATAAGTCATGAGTTCTTGTACACCAACAAGAGATCTAAGTACACTCCACCTTGAATGCCTCTCTTACCTCCAACTCATTTCCCTTAACTGGTCAGATTCTTGTAAAAAGCTTAGGCTTGCAATAAATCTTTATACTCATTTGAATTGTGTGAATCTCCTGATTTTCATGCTGCTTGACAGTATTAGGTTCATATTTACCTATATATGTATTTATGTGCCTTCCATATATTTGCTTTAGTGGATGTGTACCAAATAAACCTTCCTAGATTGGGGACGGGGTGAAATGTAAAGGCAGATTTTGCTCCGATCTTTCCTAAGATGTTAGGATCTTAGTCTCTTTTCTGCAACCCCAAAGTAAAAACATCTTGCAGCATTTGCAAGATACCAAAATTGAAAGATAAGAATGATGCCTCCAAAATACAGTTCTGTGGAATAGCTGCATTTTCTTATCCTCTCTCAATGCAAGACTAAACAAATATAGAGGTAGACAATGAAATGAGTTTATACAATAGGGCAAGGAGCTGACAGAAATCAGAATGGCCCTTAAAAATGCATTCTACTTCAGTATGAAATGTGTCTGAAAGTAACACAATCAAAGCCTTCCAGATCGCTGGAAATGATTTTTAGAAATACACTTTGGCAATTGCCTTGTCAACTCTTTCAGTTGACTAATTTCAACAGTAGCAGACAGGCAGTGCATTTATTTTAATGGATTTAGAATTAAATTGCCATTTAATTAATGGCAACAATTTTGACACCTGTCATTGTACAGTATTACAAAATGGACTTGGTTATTTCAAGTACATAATACAGCTCCTTCTTTCAAATCCTGATGGGTAATTGTCCTTTCACAAACACCAGCTGGAATATTAGACACTTAACAGACTGGCAAGCACCATATTTTAACTGCCAAAACGACCCTTATCTAAACTATTACGAGCAAATTTCAATTTCCATGGCATCTGTGACTGAGTAAATTTATGCTGACAATTGACATTTCTCTTATGATCATCACACATTTGGGATTTCTGCTTCCTAAATGTCTGCGACCTCTGAGGGTTTTAAAAAAATGTAGCAGAGCATACAGGAGAGATGGTATAGAACAGTGCAGTAAGTAATGTATAGGCTGCACTCATGCTTAAAGCATTTGTCTCTGTTCAAAATAGTAAAAGTGGTAATTACACGGAAGGATGTAAAAACACAAATACAAAGAAAGGGACTCAACTATATAATTAGCACTTTGAAAAGGGAGATGTCTGGACTCTGAAAACATTTTAGACCAATGTAGGTAGGCAATATAAGATGTTCAGGTTGCTTTTTTTTTCCTGCAGAAAAAAAATAACTCATTGAACAGATAACTTTCTGGAATAACTATTTAAGAAAACAGATCCGGAAACTATTATTATAATATAAAAAGAATGTTAACAGAAAATATATACAACAATAACCATTACTACTATTTTTCGGTCAAACATTGAAATATAAGAAGTATTTTTTTCCATCTGATTAATGGACTGCAATTTGAACCATAATTTTCATATTACTAAATACTTTATAGCAAGATCGGAGAACCGTTATTTTTATCAAGAAGGTTCTGTTTTGTAATGATGGTAATAAAAATGAATAATGGGTCTTTAGTGGGTTTGGGGGGGGAAAAATTTAAGAATCAGAGCTTACAAATATTGAGGAAAACTTCTCAAGACATTGGGCAATATTCAGTCAATATTGACTGATCTTAAAAAGCTAACAGGACTTGGGTGGAAAACCACTTCAAAATCCCAGAGCTATAGATTAGTATATCAAGTTTAAAAAAAATCCTTGAAGAAGGCAGTGGCAAAAATTTCCATACCAATTGTCAAGAAAACAATGTATGTCCATGTAGTCAATCTTGATTTGAGGGTATGAGGGGATGTACAATTGATATATTCCATAGGACCATTTGGACTCCAGCACACGTTATAAATGTGTTTTTCTTGTTTCTATCTGAGTCATGGCAAGAAGAATCATTAAATCATAATCTCTCAATGAAATGAACAGATAGAAAATCATAAAAACTGCACCATAGCTGACATCATATCATAGATGAGGAAAATTATTGTAATCTTTAATGCAGGTGATAGCAATAGCAATAGCACTTAGATTTATATACCACTTCACAGTGCTTTACAGTCCTCTCTGAGTGGTTTACAGAGTCAGCACATTGTCCCCAACAATTTGGGTCCTCATTTTACCCACTTGGGAAGGATGGAAAACTGAATCAACCTTGAGCCTGGTGAGATTTGAACTTTCAAATTGCAGGTAGCCAACAGTCAGCAGAAGTAGCCTGCAGTACTGCACTTTAACCACTATGCCACGATGGATCCTAATTTTTCTTTCAAAGAAAAATTATAGTTGAATATAAAACCAGTCCAGTTTCATTTTCTAAGTTTAATGGGACTGAGGTAAAGTTCCCAATCCTTTTGCATGTGGGAAATAATAATAATAATAATAATAATAATAATAATAATAATAATAATAATAATAATAATAATAATAACAACAACAACAACAACAACAACAATAATAATAATAATAATAATAATAATAATAATAATAATCAATCATCTGATAGTTTGTATCCAGTAGAACAAAAAGGAAATTATAAAAAATCAAGAGGAACAAAAGATCAGCTGCTCATAGACAAAATGGTACTAAAAAATGCAAAACGGAGGAGAACAAATTTAAATATGGCTTGGATTGATTACAAGAAGGCATTTGACTCATTACCCCACAGCTGGATTAACACCTGTCTGGAAAACTTTGGAATTAGCAAAAATATCTGTGCATTTTTGAAAACAAATATGCAAAAATGGAAAACAGTTCTAACAACAAATGGGGAGAACATTGGTGAAGTCAACATCAGACGAGGAATCTTCCAAGGGGATTCACTTTCACCACTACTGTTCAACATTGCATTAATTCCCCTGACAATAATCCTACGGAACACAAAACTGGGATACCAAATCTCAAGACAACATGGCAAGACAAACCATCTACTATACATTGATGACTTAAAAATGTATGCGAAAAGCCCCACTGAACTTAAATCAATACTCAACACAATTCAACTATTCAGCAATGGCATCAAAATGAACTTTGGACTTGAAAAATGTGCTATATTATCCATGCAGTGAGAAAAAATGGAAAAAACAGAAGGAATAGAACTGGGAAATGGAAATATAGTGAAAGCAAAGGATGATGGTTACAAGTACCTAGGCATATTGGAAGCAGATAAGATCTTGAATGAAAAAGTCAAAGAGTCAACACAAAAGGAATACATCAGGAGGGTCCGCAAAATATTAAAATCAAAGCTGAATGCCGGAAACATAATTAAAGCCATTAATACATGGGCAGTTCCAGTGATATGCTATTCAGCTGGAATCATCAACTGGACTCTGGCTGAACTGGAAAACTTGGACTGGAAAACACACAAACTTTTGAATATATACCATGCTTTACATCCACGAAGTGACATCGACAGGTTGTCCCTTCCAAGAAAAATAGGGGGCAGGGGGCTATTGCAAATCCATCAAACTGTAGAAGAAGAAAAATGAAGTTTGAATGATTATGTCAACCAAAGAACAGAAAAATTGCTGCAGGCTGTAAAAATGGAGAACAGCATAAAAACAACAGAAACAAAGGCAGAATATAAGGAAAAACAGCTGGATGACAGATTAAATAGATGGAAGACTAAGGCTTTGCATGGACAGCACTTGAAAAACATTGAAGTAAAATGTGATGACAACTTGACATGGACATGGCTTAAGATGGGAATTATCAAGAAAGAAACGGAAGGTTTAATACTGGCCGCTCAAGAACAAGCACTACAAACTAATGCCATGAAAGCGAAGATTCAAAAATCCATTGACAACCCAAACTGCTGACAAAGTCGAAACTGTTTCACATTTAATATGTGAATGCAGCAAAATTGCACAAACTGATTACAAAGCTAGACATGACCAAGTTGCTAAATTAATCCACTGGTCATTATGTAAAAAATATGGTTTACCTGTATCCAGAAAGTCATGGGAACACAAAATGGAAAAGGTTATCGAGAATGAGAGGGTGAAGATCTTGTGGAACTTTCGAATACAAACAGACCGTCATTTGGAGCACAACACACCAGATATCATGGTTGTAGAGGGCCAAAGTGTACAGTTCATTGATATTGCTTTTCCTGGAGATGCCAGAGTCGAAGAAAAAGAACTAGAAAAAATAATGAAATATCGCGACCTGGCCATTGAAACTACATGGCTATGGATGAAGCATGTCACAGTGACACCCATTGTCATCGGGGCACTTGGCACCATGTCCAAAAATGTTATTAAATATAACATAACTGGACTATTGTAACTCTCTCTACATGGGGCTCCCCTTGAGGTGCACCCGGAGACTTCAGTTAGTCCAGAATGCAGCCGCGCGGGCAATTATGGGTGCTTCTAGATCCACCCACGTAACACCGCTCTTGCGCGAGCTGCACTGGCTGCCTGTCGTCTTCCGGGTGCGCTTCAAGGTATTAGTTGTCATCTTCAAAGTGCTCCATGGCTCGGGACCTAGCTACCTGCGGGATCGGATCCTGCCCCATACATCCTCACGGCCGATTCGCTCCCACAGAGAGGGACTTCTCCGGGTGCCGTCCACTAGACTTTGTCAGCGGGCGACGCCCAGGGGAAGGGCCTTCTCTGTGGCGGGCCCAGCCCTCTGGAACGACCTTCCCCCCGATATTAGAACTACCACGGACCTCCGCTCCTTCCGTCTGAAATTAAAAACACATCTTTTTCGCTTGGCCGGCCTAGGATAGTCTCTTCTGATTGTTTAGGGATTTTTAGTAAATATTTGGGAATTTTAGCGCAGGGTTTTCTGTTTAATATGCCTTTTAGTTAGTATTTATGTACGTTTATTGTTTTAAATTTTGTATTCCTTTTTTAACTGTTTTTAATTCCCTGTGCCCCGCCTCGAGTCCCTTCGGGGAGAGAGAGCGGGTTAGAAATAAAATTCGATTCGATTCGATTCGATCAGCAAATTACAGCTTCCTGCAATAACACCAGCAGAACTGCAAAAAACGGCGCTACTTGGAACATCTTATATTCTACGAAGATACTTGGTTGATACCTAGGATGCTGGCAGCAAACTGTATCAACAATTAGCACCAGTCAATAGTATTTGTAATATGCATTTTTAAATGTTCAGTTGGCTGAGTTTCATGTTTTATGAATAAAGATAATAATAATAATAATGATGATGATGATGATGATGATGATGATGATGATGATGATGATGCCACAAAGACTGTAAGCAAAATTGACTAACAATTATTAGAAACAGGATATTCAATACTGTATTTCAGAAATCAGCATCCTAAGTAGTGAACCAAGACTGATCCCAAGACATTTTGCTGCTTGACCAAAAGACTCCATAAGTCCACTTGAAGAAGCCACCTGAGCAGTAAATAGATTTTTTTCTTCAACACTACTATTGCGACAGTGTGAACTTCAGCCAAAGAAAGCAGTTTGCTAAAAGTTGCTGGCAGGTCACTGGAAACAGAGTCTTACCCTTCCACATCTGCCTCTGCTTCCTCCCTACTCCACCTTCTCCATTCTTGTTTCTTGACCACTGAGAGGTACACATTCCGCAACACCAATGAGAACCATTTGTGTGGTGTCTTCTGAACTAGCCTGCTACCTGTGGGGGTTACCTGGGCTTTCAATATGCTGGTTAGGGTTTCTCTTGCAGGCCAGGTATTATCAATTTAACCAATTTCATTGTATTTATTTTGTACAACAACAATAAAGGCTATGTATATCAAGTGATTTATGAAATCAGAGGACCAGCCAGATCAGAGATTGTGACAGGGGTATGTTGCTGATCATCCTTCCAACTGCAAGCTCTCCATGTCTAAATCTAATAAAGCTGTTGAGCTGTACAAAGTACTGAAAATGCTCCCCCACCCCCTTACAAATTCTTATAGTCTTCAGATTCTTGTTGTAGTCATGGAAGACTTATGAGTTCAATTATTTGTTCCCCCTCTCCATTATTAATTACTCCTTTCCTGGGACTGCATACAGCATAACTGAATTAAAGGAAAAGATCCCCAAAGACAACATTTCCTGATCTTTCACATGCTAGCTTTTCCTTAGACTTCTATTAATCAATAGTTCTGTAGCTGAGTTACGTCCCTGTAGAATGTGTGCCTGCTACTTTTGGATACATTTCCTGGATACAGTTGATGAAAGAATGTTGAAATTTAAAAAAGAGAGTGTACATTTTTTTCTTATTTTTTATGCACTTCCAGTGTTATAAGATTTCCATGTCACCTAACTGATTCCTAAAACTTTTATGAAATAGAGAGCTAATGAGTAGTGAAGATTGCCAAACACTAACATTGTCTCTGGCTGATATATTATGGACACCTGTGGTCTTGAAGTAGCTGGAACGCTTCTACATTGAAATTCTTGCAAGCAGTTTTTGGCCAATTCTGTTTACATTTTTGGCTGGCCATCCTAATAATGAAAAGGGACAATTGGGAAATTCATCAGTTATTCTTAACAATCCTTGGGGAATTTTTAATTATAGCTCTCAGGCAAGTTATTTCAGAGAGGAAATCTGACATCATTGTAAATATTTCACTAACAGCATTTATCTTGGGTTTTTTAAAATTTTCTAACTAGAAATATTAACTTGTTCAACTGCAAGCAAAGCACCAGATTTCTTTTAATACAGCACTGACATATTCCATTTTTTATTTATATCAGATACGTCAACATGAAACAAACTTGCTAAACAATTAATGATTCTAAATATCCACATATTGTGTGCAATGCAGTTGTGTTTTTCTTCTCTTTAATATGTAGTGTTTTGTCTTCTAAAAATAACCATTCTTAAAATAGCCTCAGATTTAAACATGGTTGGATTATCTCCAGTTCATGTCCCATTACAAGATTTTGTAAAACAGCAGCCTTCTGCAAACCAATCTGAGGCTCTTCAGATATGCCAGAAGGTCAATTCACCCAATGTCCAAAATTTCAAAGTTAGGTAGGATTTCAAACTTAGATAGGATGACTTTTTAGATGCATTTAGGGATCAATTTACCATGGCTGCTGATGTCACAAAGGGACTTCCTGGTAACGGAGGAGAAAGCATTGAGGTTCAAACCATTTTTTAGGAAAATGCAAAGGTGCGTCTTTGTGAAAGAGTACAGTAGTCCTCGACTTACAATAGTCTGTTTAGTGGCCATTTGACATTACACTGAAAAAAGAGTGCCTATGATCATTTCTCACACTTACAACCATTGCAACAGCTCCATATTCATCTGGTCAAAATTCAGACAATTGGCAACTGACTCATCCTTCTGATGGTTGCAGTGTCACGGGATCACCTTTGCAACCTTCTGACAAGTAAAGTCGATGAAGAAGTCAGATTCACTTAACCACTATGTTACACAGTGGTGGGATTCAGTCAGCTGGCACCTATTCAGGAGAACCAGTTGTTAACGTCCCAAGCAGTTCGGAGAACTGGTAGTTGGAAGAAATTTTATTGTGTTTTTTCCACTTTAAAGGGCTAATCCTGTAAGGCAAGCAGGAAGGAAACATTCTAGTGTTGTTTCTAGCCTAATCTTTATTGCCCTGATTACTGAAACTGCCTCTCTGGTTAACCCTTATTACATTGTAATAATGCCCATCGACCTGAGTGACATTGAGTTGGCCATACCCACATGGTCACGTGACCACTGAGCCATACCTACTCAGTTGGTCATTAAGGCAGAGAACCAGTTGTTAAGTTATTTTAATCCCACCACTGAATTGCTATTGACTTAACAACTGCAGTGATTCCCTTCACAACTGTGGCGAGAAAGATTGTAAAATGGGGCTTAACAAATGTCTCACTTAGCAATAGAAATTTGTTGCTCAATTGTGATTGTAAAGTCAAAGACTACCTGTACAGCTCTGAAATGCAGCCCATTTCTCTGATTCTTGGCTTTCTAGTATCAGCATCCTTAATTGAGAGAGAGAGAAAAAATATTTCTGCAGTTCTTTCAAAGTAAAACATTTAAACTACTTTTTTAAAAAAAAATGTTTTTTCAAAGATTGCAATTGCTTTAGTCAAGAGCCTAACTCTTGAGTTGCCTACTTTAATTCAGGGCTATCATTGTGATCATGAATATATTTAATAGTGGTCCTCAAGCTAAACGTCCCTAAAGCTTGTCCAAAACCAGTTCTAGCTCTTCTTGGTAGACTGCCAGACTGCTACTTCAATGAAAATGGGTGCCTCAGTATAACATTTTGGCCACAAGTACATTAACTACATTAATACATAGGATTCTGGAAAGGTTTTGACTTTGGCTGCAACGTTTCAGAATAACTCTTTTATTGATGCACAGCTACAATATATTTGATTTATGTCGTCTTTCAACCTGCTCTCTTCAGACCCATTCCCTAAGACACCCTCTGCTTTCTTCATTACATTTTTCCTGTGGTTAAAAGAACAGACTAAATGCTGACAGGCATATGATTTAAAGAGTCTTAAATACGTCACATTTAAAAGTATCCTCCAATCGCATTGAGGTCTATCAGACCTCCCCAGTTAAGTTTGCCTAGAATATTTTGGGTTGCAGAGTTTTAATCTAGTTTCCTATACGTGATGCACTATTGAAACTAAGGGTTTAAGTATGTTTAAGAAAGGGCCTTTATTAACTAAAAATGGATTTTCTATTTGATTGCAATAATTTCTCAACAGTTAAGTTTTGCAGAAAGTTCAATTTAGCTTTTTCATACGAACAATGCTCCCTCCTCAGTTGTGCTATCCTGAACATATTTATTGGGCAGCAGATCTCACCTTCTGCTATGAATCTGAAAGATAATGCACAGTAGAAAGGCAAATAAATTTCAGTAAAACAGAAGGACATCTATCCACCCTAAATGGCAGGAGAATTTAAAAAGCAGTTTTATATAATGGATGGAATGTCTAACTTGGATTCTCGTCCTCCTTGGAAATGGAACTGGTTGTTATTTTTCTTGGCAAAGCATGTATGCTAACTCAAACCTCTTGGAGGAAGGTCAGATTTAAAATATAACAGACTTATAAACATGCAATAAACAAAAGAGACCTGTACGTATTTGTTGAACAATTATTCCAAAGTTCTAACAAAGAACGGCACTCAAGGTGGCTATTATAATAAGATTAAAAAGAGTAAAAGCAGTAAGTGCAGTGACAACTCACTTTGCTTGCCCAACTAAAAGCTAAACTAACTTAACAGCCAACTCACTTATCTGCCAAAGGTCTGCTGGAATAAAAAGAATATGCATAAATAAAATAAGACAAAGTACATTTGCCTTATTGGCCTATCAATAGGAGGAGAAACGGATGGAGCAAGCTTATTTTTTATTTTTTATTTTATTTATATTTATATCCCACCCTTCTCCACAGAGGACCCAGGGCGGCGCACAGGAAATTTAAAAACATATAAAATACAAAAGATAAATACATAATTTAAAATATATATTAAACTATCCTATCCTATGCTAAAAGCCAAATTTTAAAATACCCAATTTAAAACTTTCTAAAAAAGTCCCCGTGGGCGGTTAGGCTAGGCCGGCTTGTTGGAACAGGTATGTCTTTAGACATTGGCGGAAGAGGCGGAGGTCGGTGATGGTGCGTAATTCAGGGGGTAGGTCGTTCCAAAGGGCTGGGCCCGCCACAGAGAAGGCTCTTCCCCTGGGTGTCACCAGTCGGCATTGTCCGGCCGACGGCACCTGAGAAGGCCCTCTCTGTGGGAGCGTATCGGTCTAAGGCAGGGGTCTGCAAAGTCGGCTCTTTTAAGACTGGTGGACTTCAACTCCCAGAATTCCCCAGCCAGCTGGCTGGGGAATTCTGGGAGTTGAAGTCCACCAGTCTTAAAAGAGCCGACTTTGCAGACCCCTGGTCTAAGGGATGTATGGGGCAAGAGGCGGTCTCGCATATAACTATTTTTCTTTTCCTGGGGTAGTCTTTGTTGTATTTTTTTTTAAACTGAGATGCACCATGTTGTTATTTTTCCTAGCATTTGAAATAGAAGTGTTTGAATCAAGTTAACACTAAATGTGAATGGAGATCATGATGCTATTCCTGTTTCTGTATAATAACCAATGAATTGCTGGAATTAGCTTGCAACAAACTAAGTGCATTAGTGTATCCAGGAGCCATGAAGATGACATATCATGAAAAATATGCCTTGAAAGTAGCCAATTTAATAGTGAGGGGGGGATTAATAGAGAGTGATGTCCATTTTTGCCCTTCAGAAACAGTTGGTGGCTCAACCTGACAATGAGCAACTAAACAGTATAAACAAGATCAATATTGATTTTTTTATTAACTATGGTCATTAAGAGTTAACACTGATTTCATGATGCATAATCAATCTAAAGGAGGCATTTCAGAAATATAAGAGAAATAAATGTATGTTTATAATTTGGCACCTGGAATATGTACTATACATAATAAAAGTCATTGTTCTCAGGAACTTTAACTAGTGTTTAACCTTGGAAATACCTTTAAAGAAGCATGTAGAAACACAATACAGAGGCAATTAGGATCTACCTAATAGACAATCCTTAATAGCCTACCAAATATTATGTGAATGAAACAAACCTAGACATATTTGGTTTTGGTAATTCAACCTCAGTATATTGCTGTGGTGCATTACACATTCTGATGGAATCAATCCATTTGGCATTAATCCAATCACAACAAATTGCTTTGAATCAATTTGTTATATTGTGGTAATCCACAAGGTGTAATAGCATTGCCTCATGTTTTAAGTCAATCTGTGCTTCACTATATCCTGTAGATATAAAGTCAAGAAAGACAGAATAAATATTACATACAGAAATCTTGGTTTGTAACATAACCAGAGGTGATATTCAGCCAGTTTTCACCAGTTCTGGTGAACCGGTAGCAGAAATTTTGCTTAGTTTGGAGAACTGGCAAATGCCACCTCTGGGTGGCCCTGCCCCAATCTATTCACTGCCTCCTGAGTCCCAGCTGATCAGCTGGGCCTTCTTTTATTGCCCTGCACAGGAGAATGGAAATGGAAAGCAGGTTACTGGAGTGTGGAGAGAATGCAGTATCCTTCCCTCAGGAGTGGGGATGGAATGGGGATTTTGCAGTATCCTTCCCCTGCCACACCCACAAAGCCACACCCACAGAACCGATAGTAAAAAAAATTGAATCCCACCAATGAACATAACAGTAAGATAGTTCTTCTTCCCTCTAATCTAAATAATATTTTAAGATGACAATAGTTTATGGATTTTCTCTTAGTAAAATTCAATATCTATACATGCTAGTCTACTGTCTAGTATAGAGGTGCCCAACCTTTGCAACTTTAGGTCTGAAGGACTTCAGCTCCCAGACTTCTCCAGCCAGCTTTGCTGGGAGCTGAAGTCCTTCAGACTTAAAGTTGTAAAGGTTGGGGACCTCTGGTCTAGTACACTTCAACGTACAAACTGAACAAAATTTGCATGTCAAATAATTTGCTGGTTGACAAATTATTTTGGAAATTAACTAAAGGATGCATCAGCCTGGTTTTCTTTTTAATCTTTCCACTTTTCCCTATTTGTAAAGCACAATTTATTTTTAAAATGTGTCTGAATTACTTATATTATTTGTATACATTTCTATATAAGAATGGAAGAGACTTGGAGGTCTTCTAGTCCAACCCCCTGCTCAAGTAAGAAACTATACAATTACAGATAAATATATGCTTAACTATCAACAAGTAGCTAGACACTTTATGTATTTTTCAGTGCATTCCAGTTTTGTGCATTTTTTTTTGAAATTTTTTATTTCAAAAAATAAATACCTGCCAAAATGGACACTGATTCCATGCCAGTTGCATGACCTTTGAAAAATGCTAATTGGGTCATTTTGCATTACCGTAAAAGGCAAACAAAACAAAATTTGCTTATTCCTAAATTAATTGGTACAAAGCTGATTTAGATGTGTATGACAAAAGTAGTTCTATGTTCTTTTCCATAAACATGTTTATGGAAAGTTTAAAATTCCAATTGGGTATGGTGAGACCTCTGGAAATCCCTAAAACAACTCATTCAATTACTTACTATATAGACAATTTAATGTAAGGGTTATTTCTAAAAAGGTAGATATCACACTAACATTATACAGACAGAGGTATGTCCCCAGATATTATTTCTCCATCCTAAATAAATAATACATGAATTTATTACAATTATTAACAAGTGTATTTTATTTTGTTGACAATTACTGCAGCATTATTTTGATTTTTCATGGATTTATTCTTACAAGGTCCATATAGGTTTCTTTGTTAATCTTGGTTGGACATTGTAGCATTTGAAGGAATACTTTCAACATTTTTGAAATGTTGGGTGATCCATAAATATAAATTCCACCCATCATGAATCAGGAATTGGTTCCTGACATCAGCAGTTACCTTCATAATAAGAATACTTTATTTTTTTAAAGGAAAAGAATTAAGAGCATTAGGAAAAGGAAGCATAATTAAATACTGCCTGTCATTCTAGACTTTTTCTAATCAGAGAGAGACCAACATTTTTATGGATTTCTTCAGTATGATTTGCAATGCAAACAAAAGCAAGTCCCTCTGAGATCTGTTTCATCGATAAGTGGATAAACAGAAGTCTTCAAGTCACCAAATCCTTCCACAGAAAGACAATGCATTGCTCCTAAAGAGTAATGCATACTAACCCTTTACAGAATTATGATATTTCAGCAACATTATTCTAAGTCACTAATATATCCATATGTTTCAGGACATGTATTTCAATCTGAAATATCACTCATGTGGATACATTAACAAAAATCCTACCACTTTCTGTCTGAAGATTTAAAACATTTGATACCATATTTAAATTATGTGTTACAAACTTTGCAAATAAAAAGAGTAGGAAACTTCCTGATAATAATGACTGAACAATCTTCTACTTGTCATTTCAGAGAGGGGTAAGTGACTGAATTCTGATGAGTATCCAAGGAGGAAGGGGGAGGAAAATCCATTTATCTTGTACTTTCTTTCTCTAGAAAAGTACCTGCAGATGCTTGCAGACAATGCAGCTCTTTGTAAGGATACCCCTAACCCCTTCTTCCCACAAATGTAGTTGGATGGACATGCTTAGGGAAATAGGAGTAGGAGAGCCCTTAATATGGCACAGCTCTTTAAAAAGATATAGATAAAAATAGGCTCTTCTACCCTTCCCTTTCCTCTTCTGAATCTCACATGGTATGGAGGAAAGTTAGCTTTACTTGGTCTTCTATACATACATTCACAAGTATGGTCAGGTGATCACAGTTTGCAAAAGAATGAAAGAAAACCAGTAAAGAGATAAGCCTGATCCTGATCCACAAGTCCAAAATTCTGTTTCAGAAACAAACCAATGTTGTGATATGTTCCAAAGCTGATTGGGGAGCAATGGCCCTAAGTTTTAAATATACAAACCTTCAGTATTGGGAAGTCTCAAGGTTGCTAATCATGAAAATAAAGTATTATTCCTTTTCATACTTTCTCAGAAAGAAAAATGAGATCTGCCCTTTATATGACAAATCTTTGGCACCCAAGGCCATCCATTTTTCATAAAGGAAGCTTTTCAACAATAGAGATTTGGGTGACTACTCAGGAACATAGACAATTCCCGGAATTCCCAGGGCTGTCAAACTCCCAGCCCCTGGGGAAGATGCATCCCATGCTGGCCATACCCACACCCGGTTTAGTGAAGGGGGAAAAGTCCTGATACGTCACATGATGCTGCCATGATGACATGAGTTTGACACCCCTGGTCTAGAATATAAAGTGATCTATGGAAAGTTACGTAGCACAAGAAAATACATAAAAGTGGGGAAATGGTATGTGTCTTGTTTAACAAAGGTAGGGCTTTTTGGAGGGGTTTATTGTTGTTTTTAATTTCAGGCTTTCTATACTTTTTAAATAGTTGGGACAAATCTGTACAATTCATCAATGGACCTCCTTGCGTTCAGGGATCAAATTCTATCGATACCTTCATGGCATCAATGTCAGTAAAAGCTAGGCCCCATAGTCGCGAGGATAATTTTAGGATTTGCTTTCTATTTACTGGCATTCTAGCAATAGCACTTAGACTTATATACCACTTTGCAGTGATTTACAGACCTCTCTAAGTTGTTTACAGAATCAGCATATTGCTGCCTACAATATGGTTCCTCATTTTACCTGCCTCGAAAGGATGGAAGGTTGAGTCAACCTTGAGCTGGTAAGAATTGAACTGCCAAACTGCAGTAAGCAGACGTAGCCTGCAGAACTGCATCCTAACCACTGCGCCACCACGGCTCTAAAAAGTAGGGGTATATATTTTGCTTCTAAATGACCACTAATCATTCATGGGAGATATTATGAAAGACATTGTAAGGTGGGAGCAGCAACAAACCAGATAACTTCAGCATGGGTGTGAACCTCCTCTTATTTGACGCAAATAAAGAGGAGTGGAGTACTAGAGAATAATTTCTAAATTCTATATTGGACTCTTGAGACAATTATAAATGGAGAAATATCATTATCTCAGACATTTAAGAAATTTCTAGTAATGTAAAGATAACTGGGATGAATCCATGAATCCTGCTTGCCTGCAGACTACCTGAACAACGTAGGTAAGGTCCCAGGAACATGTCTCTTGCAACAGTGCATTTATCACTGCCTGAACCTATCTAGAGGTCTCCATCCTGGAGGCTTTCATCAACTAGGATGGGCATAGATCTAATTGACAGCTAGTTGTGCTGATAGTACTGAGGGCTCTGTTCAATTCATTAAGTCCAATAGGATCAAGCTGTTTGAAGACAACTAGGTAAGACCATCTTACCAGGCATCTCTAATAACCTGATGCTGTCAGCCCAAATTCCTGTCAATAGATCCATGTCCCTCCTGATTGGTGAAAGCTAATGATTATAACATGTATAGTAGCTGAAAAATATACAGTGTGTTCCCAACAAAAATTGAAAAAATGACATGATAAATTTGATTGTTAGAAATGAATAATTAGTTCTAATATTTTTATCCCAAGGCATAAATATTCATTTTATTTGTTAATTTGATTAGTAGTTAATTTGCTTTGAGTTCTCACTTATATAAGCTAGGTAAGGTTATGACATTCTAAATTCAGGTTCCTCTAGTTCAAATCAAATATTGAAAACAATAAATCATACTGAACAGTGGGTTGTAATGTTTTTAAACAGTAAGGGGAAAAACCCAAACATATTTTGTTAATTAATTGCAAACAAACTTTGGGGACAAGGATGTGTGTGCATGCGTATACACACACACACACACACACACACAGATGTACAACTGGTAATTATAACTGAACCAAATTATAGCTAGGTTTGTGCTGAAATGAACCAAATTATAGCTAGGTTTGTGCTGAAATGCAGTTACATACTGTATATAACTTCCAGATAAACCTGGAAAAGGTTCACAATTGGACCATCCAAATAAGCAAATAATGCAATAATATACAGGGAATAAAGTTAGTGGGATTCTGTATGAGAAACATATCTCAAAATCTTACTGTCTACTATTGTATAATCAGTAGTTAGATATGAAGAAAAAGGGAAAACAAGATATACACTATATGGAATAAGCTAACTCTACATTCAGCTAAAGACCAGTAAAATAGTAGGGAGATGACATGTATTTTGATCCTCACTTTTCCTCCAGCTGTCACAAGGTTTGTTTTAAGGCTTAACTTAAAGTCAGAAGAAAACTGAGAGAATAATCTCAGAGTCCCTAGAAAGAAATGGGGAGAAAAGATTCCCAACCTGTTGTTTTAGCTGATGGACCAATCTGTCTTTTTCTCTTTTCAAAGCCATCACTTCTTCCTGCGTTTTCTTTTTCTTTGAAGCAGACAGCTCAAGCAAGGCAATGTTTGCATCTTTTTCACTAATGGCAGCAAGCAATGCTTCCTGTCTGAAGAAAGAAAGAAAGAAAGAAAGAAAGAAAGAAAGAAAGAAAGAAAGAAAGAAAGAAAGAAAGAAAGAAAGAAAGAAAGAAAGAAAGAAAGAAAGTCAAACCTCTGGGCAAACATTTTTTAGAATTTTTTTTGTAAAATGTAGAACCAAGAAGAAATCACATTAAGCTTCTTGAACACATGTTGAATTTTACTTGTATATACATGGTATTCTCAAACATTTTTTCTGGGTTGATTTGTATAATATTCTTGTAATTTAATTTATGACATCATTGGCAAGTGAATATCGGATATTTTATAAAGAATGGTGCATGAATACTACTATTTACATATATACCTGGTGCATATATAGAATGTGGTATAAATTAAGATCATCTCTGCAAAACCATATGTGAACTTGTGCAAGTTTTCTTGGAACAGCAGAATTCAAGTTCACTAATGTTCAATTGATATATTACCCTGATCTAATAAAGAATCTAAGGAACTCAGTTTAAATCTTGCTATTTTCCATAATAAGTTAGAAAAATCTACAGCATGCCTCAAGTTGCTTAGGCAGTTACTTACCAGTGTTTTTATTATTAAAATATGATTTTTGAAGTCTGTTTTTACAAGTTTAACTACAAACATATTCATCCATCCCTCAAATGCAAGTTTTACCATTTTACACTAGGTCAGGGGTCTGCAAAGTCGACTCTTTTAAGACTGGTGGACTTCAACTCCCAGAGTTCCCCAGCCAGCATAGCTGGCTGGGGAATTCTGGGAGTTGAAGTCCACCAGTCTTAAAAGAGCCGACTTTGCAGACCCTTGCACTAGGTGATTACACTTTTTACAAATTATTTTACAATGGTACTCATCAATTGTGCATAAAACATGATCAACAAGATATTAACTCTGCCATCTTTTTCAATGGTGGTCTTGATTCTGAACTGACTAAATTGCAAAATTAGTCCTCATAAATCACTTAAGCAAAGTATTCATTGAGGGTTGACAGCAAAAAAAAGTGTGTTTCAAGAAAGATTGGTTCTAATTCATTGCTGCCAACTGGTGGACTTCAACCATGAGTAATTTTAGCTATGATGAAAGCAAAAGTTATCATGGTCTTTTGAAGGCAACCAGATTTCTTATTCAATAAATCTTAGTAATCAAAACCACACCAGAATACTAATTGTTTCCTTTCACAGGTTCCCCTCACCAATTTCTAATAACAATTTATTTGTATGAGAATTTATTTTTGAAGACATTATTCTATTTCTAGTAATACTGTGAGATATAATAAGTATAGCCCAAAAGAAGCAGCATCTTAAATTCACTACTCAAATTCTATAATCTGTAACAGTTTTTCTACCAGAAGAGGTTTCATCAACATAGAATAGTGGTGATGATTGATTGATACTATTATTGATACCCACACTCAGACCAAGGAATTTTATCAGAATCTTGAATTCTGGGGGAATGTTGTAGCAAGGTACAATATGAAAAGTCTCAATTTCATAAATGAGTACAGAAATGCAGTTAACAAATGATAGTCTAGTTCAAGCACTTGAAAGTACAATCTGTAAAATTCAAGAAACCCTCACATACTACATTTCATTTCTTTTTTTTCTTTTTTTCAAATCTGTGTTTCCTGCTACTGATATCTGTCAGAGAAGAAAAGCCCATCATTACTTCAACAGTACCTTTATTGTTATACTAGCTATACCCGGTCACGCGTTGCTATGGCCCAGTCTGGTTAAATGGCCAACCAATCTGTGTGTACATATACACCTTCACACATACACACAACCACTATATAACCCCCAACCCACCTACCTACTGTATTTCTCCCTCTCTATCTATCCCTCTACCTACCTATCTACCGTGTTTCTCCCTTTCTATCTATTCCTCTACCTACCTACCTACTGTATTTCTTCCTTTCTCCCTCTACCTACCTACCTACCTACTGTATTTCTCCCTCTCTATCCCTCTACCTACCTACCTACCTACTGTATTTCTTCCTATCTATCTATACACCTACCTACGGTATTTCTCCCTCTCTGTCTATCCCTCTACTTACCTACCTACTGTATTTCTCCATATCTATCCACCTACCTACCTACCTACTATATTTCTTCCTTTCTCCCTCTACCTACCTACCTACTGTGTTTCTCCCTATCTATCCACCTATCTACCTACCTACTGTATTTCTCCCTATCACCCTACCTACCTACCTACCTACCTACCTACCTACTGTATTTCTCCCTATCTATCCCCCTACCTACCTACGTACTGTATTTCAACCTATCTATCTATCCACCTACCTACCTACCTACCTACTATATTTCTTCCTTTCTCCCTCTACCTACCTACCTACTGTGTTTGTCCCTATCTATCTATCCACCTACCTACCTACCTACCTACCTACCTTATTTCTCCCTTTCTATCTATCCCTCTATATACCTACCTACCTACTGTATTTCTCCCTCTCTATCTATTCCCCTATCTACCTACCTACTGTAATACAATAATACAATAGCAGAGTTGGAAGGGACCTTGGAGGTCATCTAGTCCAAATCCCTGCCTAGGCAGGAAGCCCTATACCGTTTCAGACAAATGGCTATCCAACATCTTCTTAAAGACTTCTAGTGTTGGGGCATTCACAACTTCTGGAGGCAACTTCTGTTCCACTGGTTAATTGTTCTAACTGTCAGGAAATTCCTCCTCAGTTCTAAGTTGCTTCTCTCCTTGATTACTTTCCACCCATTGCTTCTTGTTCTGCCCTCTGGTGCTTTGGAGAATAGCTTGACTCCCTCTTCTTTGTGGCAACCCCTGACATATTGAAAGGCTGCTATCATGTCTCCCCTAGTCCCTCTTTTATTAAACTGTATTTCTCCCTCTCTTTCTCTATGGGCCACCTGGGAGTTTGCTATCTCAGTGCCTTCTTTTGGCCCTAATAGACCTCCATATGAGGCCTCTTCCAACAATGACAGTTGAAAAGCAGCCTGATGGGCGGGGCTACAGGGAGGTGAAAACATGATCAGTGGGTACATTTTACATTTGTGTACCTTGCACATGACACATGTGTGCTAGGCACAAAATGAGTATGTATTCTATTATCGGGTAGTCCTTGGGAACATTGTGTCAAAATTTGAGGTAAATCGGTGCAGTAGTTTTTGAGATTAGCTGCTTCGTACAAACTATTTTACATTTTTATTTATATAGATTGTTTTAACTTTATTCAGAAAAAATACTAAAATTCAGGGGGGCCAATTTTGTGTGCATGTGATGTGTACACCCAGACAACTGTTTAATGTATTGGGTTCTATTTTATAAATTCATGGCTGAAACAAATTCAATACACTCAAACCCTAAAACAGTTTTAGTCAATATACTGTAATTATAAGACATATACAGCTTTCAGCAGAACCCTACACTAGCTTTACATAAATATGAAGAGTCTGTAGACACTGATATGGTCAAAATTCAGAAAATGTGTGCACTGAGCTCTATGAAAACCTAAGAATGCCAACAGCAGTGATAGAAAAAACAGGTTTGTGATCAGATTTAAAAGACTATTTTAAGGACTAAATCATTCATTTCTACTGGTTTAGAAAAAATTGTGAAATGGTCATGAGATCACTATAAAGACATAGCAATAAAGTCCCAATAAAATGTATTTTATCTCCTGTCAAACACACAATGTATGTCTTTTATTAGAGCCATTAAAGGGATTTTGGTCCAGGATGAAAACTTGTCTAGAAGCTATTGCATTGATGGCTAACCTTTTCGGCACCAAGTGTCAAAAAGGTAGTGTGCATATGTACATGCTCGTTGGGGTCATGACCCGAAAGAGAAGTTGTGCAGCGGGTATGCGCATGCCAGGAAATGAACTTCCGGTTTCCTGCACATGTATGTGCACTGGCCAGCTAGTCTTCCGGTTTCTGGTGCATGTGTGCATGCAATAATCAACTGGCCAGCGCGAGCCAGAAACCAGAAGACCAGCTCTTCCAGGTTCTGGCATTGCCACATGCACGAAGAGCGGCTGATTGTCACATGTGCATGCACACCATCTATCCAGAAGAGGAACTGGCAAACCCCTGCGTGCCAGGTGATATGGCTCTGCATGCCACTGTGGGTACGTGTGCCATAGGTTCAGCATCACGGAGTTATTGCAAACATTTGATGTCATTTAGGACTAACTGGAGCTGTGAAGCAACCACATGCTCTTGATATTAGTCCCCAAGCAAGGAATGCATGCATATTCCCATTGATGTCACCTAAAAGAAACAAATCATGGGAAATAATATATTTATAGGTAATTATAAATAAGTTTCTATAAGTTTGAGATATTAGTCTCAAAATAAGGGTTAAAATGTTAAAAACAAAACAAAAACGAGACATTTAACATACACTTGAACCTAATTAACAACAGATCAAAACATGCACAAAAAAAGATTTAATAACCTTACACAGTATTCAGTTTTTAGAAAATGTTTTTCGACAGAGCTAATGAAATAGACAAAAATGGTTTTAGTACTGGAAAAAAAAATGTGCAAAACTAAACAAATGTTCGGTGTTGATTGCTTTCAGGCAGTTTATTAACCCTCTTGAACAGTCTCCCAGAAGCCTTGAAGAATAATCCATTGCCATGGTACCCCACAGTCTATTTAAAAGGGAATAATGTAAACACTTTGACTTCATTCCCCAGCTTGATTAGTCAGAGCAGAGTCTTCTAAGCTTTATCAATAGCAACTAAGTTTAGTAAATGGAAGAATGCAGCAATGCAATGTGAAGACTTCAATATTTCTGAAAGCGAGTTTTCCCCATGTATAATGGCCACCAATATAACCCTACAAATATACTTACAATAGACATTGTCAATATCTATTGACATTGTGATAAATATATAATTAAGTGCAAAATAACAATGAACATATAATTAATACCACTTGAAGTAGAACATATATACCTCACCTTTTATGTTCTGATCATAAGTGAATGGAAAATAAGCTATTCAATCATCCTGTCACCTTAATTGTTGTTTTCTTTCCCTTCTGACCCTGAGCATTCAACTTTAGTTTCCATAGGAGGTGATTTCAGAAAAACTGTGATGAGAGATCCCATTTGAAGCAACTTCTTTCTTTCATTCACCTTCTGCCCCCAACCAAACATGCTCTTAATCTACTATGGATATAGAGGTAGATGATTGTTTAAACAAACAATCAGAACTCTATTGAATGCATATTTCCTTTTTGAAATAATATATTATGTCGCATCTGCACAATTGTCCCCAAATCATAATTTGTGGAAAAATTCAATATGACATTCTAGATTTATGTATTATGGCATTGGCTGACAGAAGAATTTCTCAGGAATGGATTCTGGAGGCCAATCCAAAAAAGGAAATAGTTACAGCTCCTGGAACTAGCACTTCTCCACAGATTCTTCCCAAGTGTGTAACAATATATGGAGGGGAAGGCATCATGCCATGCCCTCTCCTCCAAGCTGCCTCCTACTCCTAATCTTTCTACAAACAACCTACGGTGTGTAAGGACCTCATATATCATACTATTTTCCTACCATGCACTATTGCACAAAAGTCAAGAAAATCTGATGCAATGCTGATCCATGCAAAGGGAAGTAAATCCAGAGAGGGTACAGCCATAGAACCACACACTGAGAGATTGTTTTAATTAGTTTCAGACACTGTGATGTGACATAGAAATATAGCTGTGCACCACATTGGCTCTCTTAGTGCTGTTTAGTCATATTTTAAAAGCTGGAAAAGTTGATGGGTCATAATTTAAAAGATGGAAAGTAACAATAGAACAGTCAAACTGGTGGCTCATGGGCCTAATGCGTCATGTGCAGGCCATGCCCACCCCAGCTCCATGAAGAGGAAAAATGTTGTGATAATGGCAATGTGACACTGTGAGTAAGACACCCGTACACTAGATAAATGTTACTACTAAAGATCTGATGTAATGTGCTTTTTAATCTCTTAACTAGACAGGTAGTGCTTGCTTGCTTACTAATTACTTCATTTAGCAATTGCTCAAAGTTACACACTTGCAAAAGAACGAACAACTTTGTGACCAATCTTTACATTTCCATCATTGCAACATCCCATGGTCAAGTGATCACCATGTGGTCAAGTGGTCACTTCACAACTATCTTGTGATAGAAATAAATAAATAAAGAAAATCATGGTCAGATGGTTTTCTGCTTAGCCATTAAGTTACCAATCCCAGTTGTGGTCACTAAAGAAGAACTTCCTGTATCAAAAATTAATTCATTCTAAGTACTGTATATATTTGCCACTGACTCTAACTAGTCTTCAAGAACAATACCATGTGGTCAAAACACAGGTCCTACTGCAAGGTTAGGAATGTATTGGCAGCAGATCAGCACTATAAATGAGTTAGCAATTCAGTTGAATTTAATGAAAGTACTCTTGGCTAAAGTTAAAACATTTTTGCACATAGATTTAAAGCACAAAACCATATGTACTCACAAATACACATGGGATAATAATTGAAAAAGCAGATACAGAAATTCATGGATAATAAAACCATTATTTATTTTCAGTTTCAATGATCAAAGAATATAATTGCATGGAATAGTCTTCATTAAGACGTGTTCCCAGAAAAATTATCCAGAAATGAATAATTCTGGCAATTCCCATTCCAACACATGAAGTAGATGCCATATTGAAAATGATGAATGTGAAGTATTTGGATTTGGCTAGGAATTGTATGTATTACACTAATTGAATTTGAATGAGAACCACAACAAAATAATGGTTTTGAAATCAGTGTTTTGAAATCGTATGTCAAAAGCAATCCTTTTAATTTAAGATGAGATTGGATAACCATTTATCTGAAATGGTATACTTTCACTTCACTTTCACTTTATTCAAATTTATATACCGCCCTATCTCCCTTGCGGGACTCAGGGCGGTGAACAGGCAATCATAAAACATAAAAACCTCGGGTACAATAAATATAATATAATTATATATAGGATTGTCTGCTTGAACAGGGGGTTGGACTAGAAGACCTCTAAGGTACAACTAGTACAAAAGGTTACGAATAGAAAGAGTCCATTTCTTGGTGGATAGGAATGGGACTTGAAGAAAAAAAAAATAGATGGAAGAAAGGGAAGAAAGGGAAGACAGGAAAAAGGCACAGTGAAAGGAAATATAATGCAGGAAGAAAAACTACATGGCCTGTGTGAAGAAGATCAATCTCACATCACAATAAATGGAAAATGGTCTAAGGATGAGGAAGCTGAGCAAACAAAAATAAAATAAATTGTCATTTTTTATTCATGGAAGTTTTACTAATGGAAAATATGAAAAAGGATGCTTTATAGGAATAATGATTTGGATGAAAAATGCATATAAGAGAATGACTGCAAAAGCTGAGAATGAGATTAAAATGTTGCATAATGTAGAGACAGACAGACACACACACACACACACAAACATTAGCAAAAATTGTTAAGATTCTTGATAGCCCTACTAAAGTATTTGTCATTCTGACAAGTATGGAAGACTTTAAAAAAAAAAAATCCATGAGACCATTATTTTAAAAAGTCTTTTTTGAATCTGATCTTATGCAGGAATGGAGAGTAGGGATGAAAATAAAAAAAAGTGAGGTGGAAAATTGATAAAACATACCATAAAGCATCAAAGAAGATAATTTGTATCAGCACATGTCCAACAGCTTACTTGCCTGCCTGCCTTCCCTTTCTCGTTTCTACTTTCCATCTTTTCCTCCCTTCTCCCTTTCCTTCCCTTATTTACTGAAAAACATATACTTCTGAATCTCTTAAATTTTATCTTTAATTAAGTTATCTTCATTTCAATAAGTATCTTGGGGTTTGGTTTTTCTTATCATGGTAGCAAGCAAAGTCTTTTCAAAATAACAAACCAAATTCAGTAGGAAATACATGTGCATCTTATACTGTTATTTGCATCCATCATGCTTTTTACTCTTAGGCTGAAGAGTACTAATGAAGTTACTATACAAACAGCACTGTGGGGAAAAAATATTTTTAAAACTCCTTCCTAACTTCTTAAGCCAACTGTTCCAGCTTTAATTTAAAAGCTGCATGGTGTCAAACTGCAGCAAATCTGAAGGCAGAACATTGCTGGGAGGTGAGGGAAATATGGAACAGATCCAAGTTATTTCAAGAATCGAGGAGAGGAGAAGTTCAGACAACAGCACACAAATATTTCCTTAATTAGCAGTTTAAAGATAGGCATGAAAAGAAGTCAGATACCAGATTCATGTCGACTAATTATGACTTCCTTGTTAAAAGAACCGCTGCAGGCATTTCCAGGAGCAGGAATGTCAAATTTGAGCAGGGCAACTGACTCATTGATCTTCTTTGGTGGGTAAATGTTTCTCAAATTTGTTACAGGCAAGAAACCAGCCTTTACAAAAGGCAGATGAAAATATTTAGAAAGAGGAGGTGCACTGATCACAAACTCTAGAAAGTTATTAGACTGGCCCTGGTTTCAAACAGGCAGAACAGACACAGGAAAACGGACCTTCTCAAATGTAGCTGTGAGAGAAAGCTTTCCTTGTATTAACTAGACTAGGAAATTATTTAATGTTTACTAAAGTTCTTTTGGATACTGTCCAAAAATGACATTAAACTCCATGTATTTTTAACCTTTCTTCAATAATAAATAGATATGGTAAAATTACCTTCCTGTTTTCATTGTAACCTTCTTATTGCTAATGAACATTGGGTTCCCCAAAATATAGGAAGTGCACAGAGCTTTATGAACTAGGAATAACTTTTACTTGGCTTATGGAATCAACTGAATTTTCTGTTAATTATAGCCAGAGCATTAAAAAAAGATCACAATTATAATCTAAAATTCTGAGGATGAGATACTGGCATTTAAAGCAAATATAATTCTACTTTAGCAGCTGAAACTGAACCATGTATGAAATGAATTTGCTCTAAACTCACTGGGTGCTACATAATCAATAAATAGATGAGATCATATATATTTAGCTTTGCTAAGCTAATTAATAATATCATCATTGTTTTGGACAATATTTAGATTGTAAAAATTCTAAAAGCGAAGTTTCCCAAAAGTATACTGAACTGAGAACTTTATCTAAGTTTAAATTAAATTTTAAAAATTAAATTTAAGCTTGATTTAGAAAAATAAGGTTTTACACAGGCAAGAAAAACCAAATGAACAAGTATGGAATAGGTGGCACATATTCAGCAGCATGAGAGGAATCTAGGCATCCTAGTGGACAACCACTTAAGTATGAGCCAGTAATGTACTGCAGTTGCCAAAAAAAGCCAATGCAGTCATAGGCTGCATCAGTGGAGGAACAGTATCAAAAATTACATGAAGTATTAGTACCATTATTATATACTGCCTTGGTGAGACCTTATTGAAATACTGCATCCAGTTCTGCTTACTTCAATACAAAACAGACTGCAGAGAAGAGCAACAAAGATGATTAGGGGGCTGGAAGCCAAAACATATAATGAACAGTTGCAGGAACTGGGTATTTCTAGCCCCATGTTAGCAAACCTATGGCACACGTGCCATAGGTGGCACACAGAGTCCTCTCTGTGGGCATGCACGCAATCGCCCCAGCTCAGCCAGCTGGCCATCAGGTTTCTGATGTGCACTCATGCGCACTGGCCAGCTGGTCTTCAGGTTTCCGACGCACACATGCACGCTGGCCAGCTAGTCATCGGATTTCTGTCATGCGCATGCCTGCTGGCCAGCTGGTCATTGGGTTTCTGGCACTCTGGTGCGTATGCACCATCCAGTTTGGGCACTCTTTGGGCATCACTGGTCTGGCCTAACAAAGGGAAGGACCGAGAGTGACATGATAGTAGTCTTCCAATATTTGAGAGGCTGTCACAAAAAAGAGGGGGACAACCTATTCTCCAAAGTATCTGAAGGCTAAACAAGAAGTAACAGATGGAAACATATTCAAAGAAAGATCCAAGCTAGAACTAATGAGACATTTCCTGACAGTTAGAACAACTGATCAGTGGAACAGCTTGCCTCCAGAAATTGTGGGCGCTCCAACATTGGAGGTTTTTAAGAACAGATTGGACAACCATTTGTCTGAAATGGTACAGGATTTCCTGCTTAAGCAGGGGGTTGGACTAGAAGACCTCCAAGGCCCCTCCTAACCTTGTCATTCAGGTTTCTATGTCTGGGGCAAAAATCATCACAAGTCTGAGCCCTAATAGAATTTTCAAAGTAAAAATGGAGGCATATTTAAGAAAGGAATTAGAATAATGGAGTTCCTTTCTGAAATGAAGGTCCAGAGCAGTGTTTCTAAACTTAGCAACTTTAAGTTGTGTGGACTTCAATTCCCAGTATTCCCCAGTCAGTATGGGTGGGACAGAGTTGAAAAGTTGAAGCCCACATACCTTAAAATGCTGAGATTGAGAAACATTACTCTAGAGAAAATACCAACATTTGTTTATTTGGGACACATTAGCAAAGATGCTGAACTTGTTATTAGAAACAGCAACTTTATGTCTTAAATACCATTATAGCAACCCAAAGGAAATTATGTGGAAAGAAGAGAATGTGGGATATTGTTATTGTTAAGTGGTTGTTGTTTTTTTGGCTGCTGAGTGATAAATTATTCTACTATTTCTGTGAATAGCTGTCCTGGCAAATATATTATCAAAGCTATTATGTGCATACAATTGACAGTTTTGTATTAAAGGTCCTATACATTCATATATCCTAGGTATGCTAATATTGTATCAGTGACTTTCAGTATCCTTGCTATGAATTTATAACTTTCTCATGAATTTAAATATTTATGTACAAGATTGATATGGTGTGCCCAATTTCGAACTCTCCTGAAAGTTTCCAATTGAGCCTATTTCCCTAATACAGTGAGTGAGAGGGAAAAAGGAAGGGACTCTGTTAAAAAATAAATAAACATATGAATGCATAATTATTTATTTAAATAAAATCTTAGCCTTGGTGTTCATTGTAATGTTTTTACTTAAACCAGAAAGCTCTATTTTTAATTATATTATGTCCACAATGCCTGGGAAATGCTAGCCACTTGGCACTGATTATGGAGTGCCACATGAGTAACAAGAACCATATGATGAGATGCATTTGAATTTGGATCATATGTCCAGTCTTACTGCCTAGATCCACCTATAAACATACAACATTTGAAAAAGGATGCTGTAAACAAAATCTCCTGTGAAATCTCAGACAAAGTGCAGCAATTCCCTGAAAGTCCTGGCCAGTCCTGAAAAACAAAGAAGTCTAGGAAGTACAAGACAGGAGTTAAGCTGCAAGTATTTTACCATCAGAAGAAGGGGGCAATTTTTTTTTGCCCCTGCCTATATGTATTTTTCCCCTTCACCCATAAACTGTTGTGTTTACTTTATGGATGCCCATGCACTGAGACAGCGATTAATTTGGGGTGCCAGCAGTGCTGGGATTCAACCAGTGTAACAACCAGTTCACTGAGCATGTACTTCATGCATGCGCCACATGTGCACTCTGCAGGCACACAGTTTGTTTCAAAACAGCTCTAAAACTTACCTTCTACTGTAATCCCAGTGAGTAAAACAGCTGAGGCATGGCAATCCACTCTGGCATGCCTATCAGCTGGGTTTCAAACAAAGGAAACATGGGACAGACTAGCACAGGGGCAGGTGGGTGGGGCCAACTGATCGCCAGAACTACCACTTTGTGCAACCCGGTCCAAACTGGCTAAATCCCACCCCTATGTGCCAGGATTTAAAGAGGTTAGTTTTCCTGAATTAGCAGACACTTTAATTTGGAGATTATTCCCTTTTCAGTAGGTGCAGATGCCAAGAAATGCTTTAGATGAATGAAATTTTCTTGAAAGTCCATAGAGCTACAGTATATTTCCTTGTTAAAGAAAGGAATCGAGGAACAGATAAACAGGAATATAAATACCTGCTACCTGCTATATTTTGTTGTCTACATTCTTGATTAGATGTTCTGGAGGCCCAGAGTATTAGGTAGGGTACGGGGGCTGTATGGGTACACAGCTGATCATATTTTTTTCTCTTCCCTTAGACTGCTTAGAAATCTGAAAAAAAGGTTTAGTTTATTTTCCTGCCCTTATAACTGATTTAGGGCTTAATTCTCAAATTGTTTGGTTAGATCAGCCTTCCCCAAATTATTACCAATTAAATGTGTAGAACCTGCTGCAGGACCCCAGGTTGGGAATCAGAGATTTGGGGAATGGAATAATAGCATTAAGGAGGGTATTTTGCAAGTTGCCAATGAATGATAATATACTTTATTCGAAGAGAAGGTTTCCCACAAAATGGCTCACTGTCAGATTCTCTCCCTTTCCTTAGTACCTTGAATGAAATTACTAAGCAAGCATCAGACATTTCTGCATCAAGGCTGTGCCTTTAAGGCTTATACAGGCGGTGTCCTTGATTCTTTTGCTTACAAGAGTTAATTCCATTTCACAATAATCAGTGTATCCTGCTATAGTGGCCAATAAATGCCAACAGCAAGGAAATGGCAGAAGTTCATATTGTATACAACACACCCAGAGAACCCAAGGTTGAAGAATTCTGTTCTGAACAACAATCTAATCATTGACCATTCAAAAGGATGTAGTAGATTTTTCATTCAATATTTGCAATTTAAATTTGCAAATTTGATTACATAAATCTAATACATTTCTAAAATGCAAAATTTAGAACATGTGCAGAAGTTACAGACTTGAATCCTACTAAGGGCAAGAAAACACATCTGACTGGGCATTGGCAGAGTCACTTCCTAGAATTACTAGCCAATATGGTATTACCTTAGATTTTTAATATATACCCTGAGTAGAAAAATCTGAACTAGGTAACTACTATATGGCAGTTTCCCATGGTTCTGAACATCTTTTGCTTGAACTTTAGGTATGACTTCTAATAAAATATTATGCCAGCCAGTGAAGAGAATCTAATATGACAATTACTTCAGAGTATTCCCAGTCAAGCAATGACTGACAGATATGTGTCTATATTACATAGACTGCAAAAGAAGGCTCCAGGACCCAGATAAACCTCCAAGTAGCCTCAGTGACTCTCTAAAAGAATGCAAATGACCAGATGTCTGCAAGGAATATAGATCCTTCCATTCTCCACCATCCAGTCAGAACTGAAGAAACTTCTTGGATGGGAAGCAAAATGTCTTCAAAGAAAAAAACCAGAAAGTCCAGTTGCCTCTTGAAAAAAAAGCACTTTTGGGTTATCTCTTTTCAAAGAGGCAAACCAGGAAATAAACGCCAAGCTTAGGTTTAATTCTGCCCTTCCCTTCATGGATCAACTCCAGCATGGGAAAATAATCAGGCACACTGAGTATGTTCCCAACCACTAGTACAAACCCCCACCCAGGCAGCCGAGCTTGCCTTAACCGTGGTTCAACCACTGCTAATGAGGTGACTTCCAAGCAAAGTAGTTAAGATTTTACTGCTTCTGTAAACTTCTCTAAACTGAAGTTTAAAGTAGAAATATAATCTTCGACTCCCCAAGCAGTCTAGTTTGGCTACGAAAGGTGTTGTTTTACATTTCCCAATGTTTTTTCCCCTTGTCACTCCTTTTATATATTTCAGCCTTCAGGTTTGTGAGCATTTGTTTCTCCCAGAACACCTCCCTCTGAATGCTGAGTCTTGGGAGGCATTTGTGACTAACTACTAATGCTGCCTGCCAAACAAGAGCTCCCTGCCGGTGACATGACCACCTAGTGACCTTTTAAAAATGTTTCAACAATGTGAAAAATATCTCCCTCTCGTAGGAAACAGCCATTCTTTTAAATTAAAAGTACATTGGACGTTTGCTTAGATACAGATAAATGGTATTCGGAGTCACCTTCTCTGTTTCCAATTTTGGCCGTTTGAAACCCAGCCCAAGACTAAATAAATAAACACTGATACTAAGAGGAAACTCAGAGCTCTAGAGCCATGTGATTTCACAAACAGCTTTTTTCCATTTTCTAAAATCTAAATGTTAAGCCAGACATAGACCAGGTAATGAAAAGAAACAAGGGTCTGGCAGCCCCTTTCCATAGCTCTTAGCTGAAAAGAGATCAAGCCAAAAGAAGGGACTACAATTTGGCAGACTTAACGTCTTTCAAAGTCTGCCGCTTGCAAGGCTAAGAGTTAAACATTTAATGTTTACCAATTGAAACACGATCTCTGTGTTGAAAAGACACAGTGGCATATAGTACTTCCAGCATCCTCATCTCTGCATTAGCTTAGCAAGGTATACAAATTTCTGGGGTCTGGAGGTAAGAAGAGAAACATTCCTCGCTAACATCCATAGATGCTATTCTGAGATGCTGTTTTATGCACGTATGGTGCACGTGTGTGTGTGTGTGGTTTAATCGGATAATTGCCATTCCCACAGAGCTAAACACAATCAAGGTTTGAGTGGTTTGAACAGAGCCTCAGCACTTCTATTCGCAGAATAGACATTTAATGGTCTTCTGGCTACCTCCCCAAGCTTTGTGCGTTTCCCTTGGGAAAAGGAAGGAAGAGAGAGGTTTCTATTGCTGCAGTTAAAATGCTACTTGGAAGTTATATCTTTATTAGAAGCATATCTCATGAGTTCTCAAATTTAGATGCCACCTTTGCAACAGAGACATTTGGAGAACTGGAATACATTTTTGTTTTCCCCTTGTACTTACTTATGCCAATCATCTGTCCCCATGCCCATCTCTTTTACTGCTTTCCCACCTTATGAGCCATGGTGGTGCAGTGGTTAGAGTGCAGTACTGCAGGCTACTTCTGCTGATCACCAGCTGCCAGATCAAATCTCACCAGGCTCAAGGTTGACTCAGCCTTCCATCCTTCCGAGGTCAGTAAAATGAGGACCCAGATTGTTGGGGGCAAGATGCTGACTGTGTAAACAGCTTAGAGAGTGCTGTCAAGCACTGTGAAGTGGTATATAAGTCTTATTGCTATTGCTATTATCCTCTTTTACATTCTAGGAAGAACATGTCCTTGTGATCCAGTGACTGGCTGCAGTACTGAAAGCACCTGTACCCATTTGACAAAGCTGAAGGAGAGAACCACACATTTAAATCACAACCACATATGGCAAAGAGATTTTGAACATGGCAATCTAGCACTGAGTAGCACTAACGTTATTATCTAATTTGGATCATGAAAGGTCTTCAAGAAAATTAACAAGTTCAGGGAACACCAAAGACCCATCATTTTCATCCTGAGCTACAAGTACTGTCATTTACCAAAAACAGGATCTGTTAATACCTTTGCCAACCTTATTTTATAATATTTAATTTTAGCCAATTTCATACATTTCCTTTCTAATATTCAGATCACTTTTCCGAGAAACCTGTCCTAAGTACTATAGCTGGTTCAAATGTCAAAAAGCAGTGAGACATCCACGTCAACCTCACTGTAAAGTCGTATGCAGTCCATAGCCCTGGGAGTTGAAGTCCACCAGTCTTAAAAGAGGCGACTTTGCAGACCCCTGGTCTAGTCTAATGAAAAGAGGGGGAAACATGATAGTAGTGTTCCAATATCTCAGCCGCTGTCACAAAGAAGTGAGAGTCAAGCTATTCTCCTGCCTAAGCAGGAAGTTGGACTAGACAACTTCCAAGATCCCTTCCAACTCTGCTATTCTATTCTATTCTATTCTATTCTATTCTATTCTATTCTATTCTATTCTATTCTATTCTATTCCATTCCATTCCATTCCATTCCATTCCATTCCATTCCATTCTTATTCAGCCTTGGTTGGATAGATAAGGATTTGTCAAACTGGCAGTTTTAAAAGCTAAGAACCCTGTGCTCAATTGGGTAAATCAGTTCCTCATTTGTCATACATTTTTTCTACAGTTATGGGATTTAAACAAAAACAATATTACAAATAAGACCAAAATTAATTTATAAATCTACATTGATCTGGAGATAACATCAAAAAGCTGTTCTTTTTTATATTCTTTTGATGCTCTAAAAATATGCTCATTAAGCAAGAATATACCAGGAATATCTTCAGAGGGTTTCTAACAAATAAAATCAAGTCTGCACATAAAAAAATTCCATGTACAAAATTGGGCAAAATTTCAATCTCACTATCACAGAGGCCATATTGTCTCTTCTTACCATACCCTGCAGACATGTCTGGAATGTTTATATTCTTTACAAAAATACACAACACTAAGACGATTTAATCATACTTCCAAATTTTGTTGAGGATATATTGAGAATGAAATATGCACAATTCACTTTTTATGGAGAGATTATATTGTCCATAAACATAAAAACAAAGCCATTATTATTGTTATTAACAGTTCAAATCATATTGCCTCAAATATCTGTATTTATGTTATAACAGAAATACATCCATTTAAAAGTGTGACAGTTTCTTTTTTTATTATTCTGAAATAATAAAATGTGTAAAATATATTATACATAAGGGATGGGAGGATTTGCGTGTGAATTTTTACTTTCTTTACTGGAAGATGTAAAGAAAGGGGGGGTTTTTTATCACTAGATTCTTTTAAATGCATTGAGTAGTTAAGTACTTAATTTAGTATAAGTCCTTTCCGGCACATTCCTTTTTGAATTACCTGAATGATAGACACTCTGAGATTTTATAGTTCATTATAAACAAAAATGCACTTAAAGAGAGATAAAGTCTATTTTCCTTCTTTAAAAAAGGAAAACAATTCCGCTTAGGTTCAGCTAGTTCTTCTTTGTCAACTATTACTAAGTGTTTCTTGCCCATATGTTTAAAATGTAGTAAATCACACCAATTACATTCTTTAGACTGGAATACTTTGTTTCAGGAGCAATAAAACGTGTTCCCAATCACTCACCTAAAAGAGAAACAGCTTAAAGGTTATCAGACTATTGGAGATAATAGATTCACTCAGAAAAAATATATATTAGATTTTGGGTTGTTGTTGCTGTTGTTCTTTACAAAATGTAATGGGGAAAAAATAAAACAGATTCTATTTTATGGTCTGTAGAAGTAGATGAAAAAGCAGCTAAAACAGGAAGAATAGTTGCCTGAGAGGATAGATTAGAGTGATAATAATAAATCCTGTCAGTTTATTGTGATCAGAACAGAAGATAAGCAGGATAAAATGTTTAAATTTTATAAAGATAAAGAAAACATTCTTTAGCCCTGAGACTAGTATAGTTTAGATGAATTTGGAGGTTGGGAAGAGTAAGTTGCTGGAAAAGGGGGCATTGTGGGATTCAGATCCAGCCAGAAATAAGTTCTGACTCTTTGATTGGCAAGGTTTTGTAGTTAAGATTGTATTCTAGAAAAACCAGAATGACACTTAGAGTTTTCCTCTGGTAATCTCGCTCTCCTTAGTTCTGTACTTCACATTTCTAAAAGAAGGCTGTTACTTTTTAAAGAAACATCTCCACCAGTGGTGGGTTTCTGCAAGCTCGCACCTACTCGTGAGAGCCGGTTGGTGAAATTTAGAGAACCGGTGAGAGGGGGTTCCACCGGCGTACCTGGAAGTAAATCTGGCCCGCCGCTGCCAGTGACCCAACGGGAAGGAAAGGAAGGGAAGGAAGGAAAGAAAGAAAGAAAGAAAGAAAGAAAGAAAGAAAGAAAGAAAGAAAGAAAGAAAGAAAGAAAGAAAGAAAGAAAGAAAGAAAGAAAGAATTTATCATCACAATTGAGTCCAAAATTTTGGTTGCTAAGCAAGAGCGTTGTTAAATGAGTTTCACCACATTTTAAAAGGTGGCCACTGCCACCCTGTCACGTGACTGCCAAGCCACGCCCACAAAAGAGGCCACACCTACAGAGTAGGTTCTAAAAAATTTGAAAACCACCACTGATCTCCACCCCTCACTTTATGTCTATTTGGGCTTTGAAAATGATAATTTAGGGTGTTATTGATGCTCAGAAATGGATCTGGGGATTTTCAGCTGTAAAAAGTAGTTACTCAAAAAAAATATCAGTATGAGAAATGCTCATGAAAACCATGAATTCCTGCAGATGGGTATGCAGTTCTTGAATGAGATTTTTTTTTAAATTATACAATAGCTTATTTGTTGCTTGAGTGAACATTTTAGTAAGTGTTAAGTTGCAGTCTTAAAACCACCTACTAATCCCTTACTTGTGAATAAGCAGGCATGGGATTTCATAGTAAAAAAAAAAATAGAATCAGGAGAGGAGGAAAACAATCCTGTCCTCTGAAAAATAATCTCCAAACCAAAGGAGAGTACAGCCAAAAGGGAAAAAAATGAAATAAAAGTATGATGGAATTTTAATTATCACCATATTGACTAGAGGTAGATAATGCAGATGAGATACATTGCTATTTCACTCATTTATTCATTCATTTGTTTATTCATTGATTTATTTTTTATGGCCACCTATTTCATTTGTACATCACTCGAGGTGGTGTACATAGTTAATCCACAACTAAAGTCAAAATCATCTACTAGGAAATGCATTTAAAATTAATAAAAAGATAGAGGACAATTCACTCTGACAATATAATCATTTCACATATTCCATACTTCCTTGATAGACCTAAGTTTTAAGGGCTTTCCAGAAGGTTAGAAGGGTGGGGCTATATTCATAATGGGGGAATTGTCTTCCAGAGGGCAGGTGCTACAGTAGAAAAGGGCTCCCTTTCTGGATCTTGTCAAACAAAGCTCATTGGCTGTGGGGATCCATAGAACACAGAACAACAGAATTGGTAGGACCCTTGGAGATCTTCTAGTCCAAGCCCTTGCTCAAGGAGGAGACCTTACACCATTTCAGACCACACCTTTTCTGTCGAACCTGATGACAGCATCTCTTCCCTTCATCCTTCAAGGTCTTTCAAATGTACCACTACACTGGCAACCAATGTAGCTCGCATAGCAGAGGTACAATGTATGCAGTTCTTGGAGCACACATAACTGCCAGGGCCACTGCATTCTGTACTACTTGAAGCTTCAGGTTGCTCTTCAAAGGCAGCCTTATGTAGAACACAATATTATAATCTATTCAGGAGGTGTCTAGAGCATAAGTGACTGAGAATGGGAATGGGCACAATTGACACACAACCCAAAGCTAGACAAAGCCCACTCACCCCCTCCTGCAGCTGCTGCCACCTGCTATTTGAGCACAAATCATGAATCCAGGATTGCCAGATTGCACACTGGATTTGTTTGGATAGTGCAATCCCATCTACCACACGATATGATAAATCCTTTGATCCAGAAGGTCCCCAAACCCAAACCCACTCAATCTTGTTAAGGTTCAGTTTTTTTCTTAAACAAATGAGAAGAAAGCAGCTGTTATTGACTTATCTCTGTCAGTCCTGCCTTAGCATAGCACAATCTGCATGATGGCATTGGGAAAGCTTAGGAAAACAAACCTCATCAGCTGCTCCTGTTTTATATTTAGGCACAGGATCAACCTCTACAAGATCTTTGTTGATTGGAGACTGGTTTGTTCCCCCTATCCTCTCATGGTCCACTAACATAGTGTCTTTTCCAACTATTAGAATTATTCATGAGCCGTCTTTTTAAATAAATATTTCATCCTCCTCTTGATAAGTTTTATTTCACTAGATTGGGCTGCTTATCTGATAAATTATGAATGAAACAGCCAAGAATCTGACTGTTATCTCATCCACATAGATTTTCATCTGAATTTAGCCAGCATGATGAGCTGCTTTGCTAAAGTGTTGCAAATGCAGTTGTTCTAATACTGTCACATTTTGTGGTTAGAAGGAAGCTTTGGTACAACTGATGCCATAATACATAACTATATCCATCCAATTATAAACAAATTGTTTGATTTATTTTAAAAAAAATTCTACATAAGACTAATATCCTAAATAAATACCCATTCTTGAAGCTGAAGGCAATTCCATTGCTTTAATAGCACTTACTGAGCTAATTGCCAGAATCAGTTGACTGAATGTAAACTATTCCAACCAGATGCTTTGTCCAGCTCTGTATCTCAGAGATGGTGAATTTTCTGCTGACAAAATTTATAGGGATGCAGTGATTCAATATTAGAACCTTGTGTTAACAGGCTGCGTTCTTGATGACCCTGCTCTTTGCTCTTTCGTTATTTACATTTTCCTCTACAGTATGTCCATAATTCCTAAAACATCCCCAGAGGAATTTCATTGTTTTTAAAGTTGGATTGACCTGCTGAACTTTACAAAAAAAATAATCATATGAACTAGCAACATTGGTTATTCAAATTTCAGTTAAATCTATTACATTTTTGCAATTAAAGAAATAAGATAAACACATATCAGATGCAAAAGAACTCTTTTTCCTGTTAGGTCAGTAAGAAACAACAGCCCTTTATGTATTATCCCTAATCTCCCCTGTAATTATGTACAATTGTTCATTGCCATGGCATCTAGAAAAACTATACAAAGTTAAAACAGCATCTTTTGGGGGGGGGGGGGGGGAATCAAAACAAAGCCAGAGTAACAAACCCTAAGCACAAAGAAAACAGGCCAGCTGGCAAAGTACTCAAGATCTCACAAACCTCATTCAAGGGCAAAGAGTCTTGTAGATGTCTGCTCTCTGCTTGTTTTCAGACATTCTGTCTACTATTTATCTTCAAGACTGTGGAGAGTGAAGACAGGCAAACTTTGCTTTGTTCCTTCCCCTGTTCCTCTAAAAGAGGCCCAGTAATATAATTACAAAGGCTAGGTTTTGCATGACACAGTTGTTAAACAATACTTCAATAGACTGGCTGGTTTAAGCATCAGTGGGCTCTATTTTTTAATTACTGCTTATCATTCTTTCAGACTATCTATCACACTTATATACCAGTTTCTTTTAAGGATTTCATCGCGGTGTGCTTAGAGATTATCCTTTTTATCCTTGCAACATGGAATGGGCTGGGAGATAACAATCGGCTCAAGATCACCCACTAAGCTGCATGTCTGATAAATCCATACCACTAGCTCTGGCAACAGCAGTGTGTACTAAGTGCTGGGCCAAAACTAGAGAGGGATGGGTGGGTGGGAAGCGGGCATCCCAGCTCAGAAATCCGGCATCCTTCATTAGAAGAAGACAGATATAGAAGGGAGAAGATGGCATGATGAATTTGGTGGAAGGATGGAAAAGGGTAAGACAAAGAACCTCAGAACAGGTTTGAGACCAGATGTGAAAAACATTAGAGAGAAGTGCTTTGGGGTTCTTTACTTAGGGAAAGATAAGTATTTCATCTGATGAAGTCATAGATGAATGTGTTCAGAGGCAAAGAGTAGGAAGTCTCTGTCAACGATATATTCGTACAAAGCTTTTCTTAATGTTCATATATTCTCCACTGACACAGAATAATGTCTAACTTAAAAGCACTTATTCCTGAGTAGCCTCAATGACTCCACCGAAACATCATAACTGTGGCTGAACAAGAGTTATGTGGTTAAGTATTAACATATCCATATTCAGTGGGGGGTTCCTACCGGTTCGGAGTGGTTCGGCCGAACTGGTAGTGGTTTGGTGGCCTGGGTCACTGGAACCGGCAGGGACCCTGAACTATGCCACGCCATAGGTGCTGCCATCTTGTTTTTTGCTTCTGCACTTGCGCAGAACAATTTTTATTGCACTATGCCCATGAATGAACCAGCAGTAATGCCTGCCAGAATCCACCCCTGCCCATATTGTGTGTTATATGTAAAAATAATAGTTGAATAGATATTTAATATCTAACATCTCCACTACAATGTGATTTTGCCTTAAAGAATACCAGCATGCTACTCATTATAGTGGGTTGTAGCAGAGGTGGGTTAGTGCTGGTAGGCACCAATACACGCATACCAGTTCAAAGAATTTAGCTTGCCTTCCCATACTGGGGCTTCCAGAGGCCCCATACCAGAACAGTCCCTCCCCTGGCCTGCCCCCCTCACTCCCCCAACTCCAGTTGCCCACTTGCTCACCCTGCCCTTCCACACCATGCTTACCCTGCCCACCCACTTCCTTTGCTGCCGAAAAGTTCTCAGAAGATGAACCAAAAGAAGAAAGAGCTGAGTGGAGGTAGAGGGGGGAGGATGTTGGGGAAGAGAGAGAGAGAAAGGCTGTAAGAGTGTGTGTGTGTGTGTGTGTGTGTTTGCACAGGCTAGAGATTTTAAAAACTTGGGAGTGAATCCAGGAAGAGGCAGAGAAGCTGGAAGAGTGTGTGTAAGGTTGTCAGTGATGTTGAAGACCAGCAAGGACAGTCATCTTCCTTCTGTAAGTAGCTTTTTTATTGTTTTGTGTGCTGATTTCATTCTTAATGCAGTGCATGCAATTGAAGAGTTCATTTCTGTGTCTCTTATTTGTGCAGGCCATTGGAGCCAGGTGGTCAGTGATGTTGAAGACCAGCAAGGACAGATATCTTCCTTCTGTAAGTAGCTGTTTTATTGTTTTGTGTACTTATTAATTTAAGTAGTAAGTGCACAAAATAATAAATTTCCTTTTTTTATATCTTCTTTTTGTAGATCATTAATTGAGGCAAAGACTTCAGTGATATTGGCCACTCCCACCCGGTCACATGACCGCCAAGCCACTCCCATCTGGTCACATGACTGCCAAGCCACTCCCACCCTGTCATATGACCACTGAGACACTCCCACAAAACAGGCCACACCTACAGAATAGGTTCTAAAAAATTCTGAAACCCACCACTGTGTTGTAGACACTTCCCCTGTACCAAACATAAAATTCATAAAACACATCCCTGTTTAACTAAATAAGTCTTCACTACTTTAGGAGTTATAGACTATAAATCAAAATTATTTTTCATCAGTTCCTTTTTCAAACCTTTTTTTTTAATCTAACACTTATCAGTTACCTTTCATACCTATAAGCTTATTACAAGTGGACTGCCCTTGAATGTCAATTCAGGATTCCAGGGGTACCAAACAATTGCTGAAAAGGATCATGTTCCAAAATTGCATACATCAGAATAACGCTGACTATGTAGGGATATAAGTCCCATAGCTAAATACTGTTCCAACATAGGTTGCAGCTTCTAAGTATCTATAAAACCAAAGAGAGAATTGATACTCTTGGCTGACTCTTCCGAAAAAGGATCAAATGAAAAAAGGATCAAACGAAAGATTAGACCAGCCAGTGATTTCAGTGTCAATGTCATGGTTTTTAATAAAGGATCTGTGCTTTAAATGCAGTTATTTATTTATTTACTAGCTCTACCCGGCCATGAGTTGCTGTGGCCCAGTCTGGTTAAATGGCCAACCAATCTGTGTGTAGATCTATACCTGCACACACAAACACGTACACACAACCACTGTATAAGCCCTACCTACCTACTGTATTTCTCCCTCTCTCCACCTACCTACCTACCTACCTACCTACCTACTGTATTTCTCCCTCTCTCTATATATCCCTCTACTTTACCAGCAGAAGCTCTTCTGGGCCCCTACAGCTAGGGGCAAGCATCCTGAAGGACAATGACGGCAACGGCCTCAGTTTCTTGTGCGGGCGTGGGCTGGTGTTATCATTGGCGGCAGCAGGTCCTTTTGGGCAGACTTGTGGAGGAGGAGGAGGGCGGCGGCAGCGGTGAGAGAGGTTGGTGAGGAGGTGTGGACGTGGGGCGGCGTTATCATTGGCAGCGGTGGCGGTTGCTGAGGAGGCGACCGTTGCACCGATGATGGAGAAGTGTGGGGGAGGAGCGGCAACGCAGACCACTCCATGTTCACGTGACATGGGAGAAGAAGCAGCCATGTGGGAGGGGCCACGAAAAGGAGGGGGTGAGTGAGCAAGTGAGGGAAACACGCACAATGTCCACACTCCATATTTACATTTCCATGGCGTGTACCTGGCAAAGGTGTGACATCTTCATATATGATATATATGATTGGTGCCGTATTTGAAAGGAATGTTGTATGAAAATTTGAAAGCAATTGGTGCAGTACTTTTGGAGATTAGCAGTTTTGAACAAACTCACAGTTACATTTTTATTTATATAGATTAGATTTGTGCCTGCTCTTTTATTCAAGAACTTATGGTGGTATGCATTGTTCTCTCTGCTCTTGTTTTTCCACACAACCCTCACTCTATGAGTAGATTGCGGTAACAGAGAATGATTTAGCTAACCTTCATGATTGAGTGGGGCTAGAACCTCAATCTCCTTGCTCTTCATCCAGTATCTTACTACTATTCTACTTTCATTTTTCTTTTTTTCTTTTTTAAAAAGTTGCCATTGTTTCTAAATCATTTCGCAAGTTTCTGATTGTTATGTCAAACTCTAGTTTTAGTTCTGAGGAAATGTTAGTTGGGATTAAAAAACTGGGATTTAATGTCCTTCCACAGAAACACCTGACAAACACCAACCATATCATATATTCTACCCCATCCAAAGTCTAGAAAGAATGATATTTGTAGGGATAAGGACAGATTTAAACTTTTCTCAAAAAGTGCCTGAATAAACAGCTACTGTAGGCCTCATTGTAATTTGTTACAGAGTATGCAGAAACAGTAAAAGGATCTTCATCATGAGATATTGCCTTGGAAATTTCTAGAATGTCCCTTCTTGGAAATCTGCAAGCAAACATTAAATATGTGTACTCAAAAAAAAAATCTTATAAAATTTGGGGTTTAAAAGGAACTCCCACACACTGAAGGAATATTTGGAATCTCAGACCCAGTGAAGTTAGTTTTAATGTATCCATCTAGAACTTTACACCATTTCCAGAAACAGGGAGGAGCTCAATTGGACTCACATCTATTAGAGAATTATACCAGAGCTGATTCATGTAAAAGAATACAGAAATCTATAATATTTTAAGATTGGATCTAATCTGTATTATGAACTAAGTTTAGAATATTATGTCTTTGTTGCAGCTGTAGGGAATGAGATCATTTTTTTCTTTGCAAATTGAGCAGAATGTCTCCCAACAGAGCAATTGGCTCATTGCTCTCCAGGAAGTGGAAAAATTCAACTAATTAAGGTGGATCCCAGGCACCCTTGCAGAAGAGACACAGCCCAAGTGTTTGAAAGTTAAAGAAACACAATTATTTCAGATAGTTAAAAGAGGTGTAGATGAATGTGAAAATTATAGCTGATCTGCTTGGGTAGAACCAGAGGTGGTGTTCAGCTAGTTGTCTCAGGTTCTGAAGAACCGGTAGTGTAAATTTTGAATAGTTGAATAGAACCAGCAAATAGGCTGCTCCCGCCCCCGCTTCCTCCCACCCTCCCATCTGATCTTCTTTTGTTGCCCTGAACAGGAGAACGGAGCTGGACAGCAGTTAGTGGAGTGGGGAGGGAATGAGATTTTTTTCAGTATCCTTCCCCTGCAATGCCCACAAAGCACACCCACAGAAACAGTAGTAAAAATTTTGAATTCTACCACTGGGTAGAACTGAGTCACAAATGAATTTTTAAAAGATGGAATACATTCTAATAAAAGCATGTATTTCTATCTATAGCTATCTTTCTATCATCTATATCTGTCTCTGTCTGTCTGTCTGTCTGTCTGTCTATCATCTATCTATCTATCTATCTATCTATCTATCTATCTATCTATCTATCATCTATCTATCTATCATCTATCTACTTGTCTGTCTATCTGTCTGTCTATCTATCTATCTTTTATATATCACCTATCTCTCATCTTTCATCTATCAACTGGGCATATTTATCGTAATAGTTGCCCACTTTGGGAGAGTAGTGACATTGGTTTCTAAAGGATAATTTATATAATATGCAAAGTATTAGCAGAAATGAAGACAAGTTGCAATGATCCTAATGTCTTCCCCAAATCCCAGTTTTCCCTTGAAGAAAATAAACAGTCAGTGTTGACTATATTATACAGAACTGCAGTTTTTCAAGAATTGCCATTATCTGATTCAGAATTTGGCTTTAAGTAAGCCAGTAAGTAATCACTACTTTTGACATGAAGTTAAAGCACTTCAAGTTAAAAATGTTTGCTCTTCAGATTTAACACATATACATGCTATTTGAATTTGGAAGATGTATTACAGCTTTGGTTTATAAATGTTGCTTTGTGAAATATAACCATATTGGTTATATTTGAGGTAAAGATTTGAGGTAAAGATTTATGGAATTGTGTTGAACTGATACAAGTAAAGTTTAGCATATTTCTTCAGCAAAACAAAGTTGACAGGATGTCTGGTGCAAATAGCATTTGTTGCATGTTAAACACAGAAGAGTTTATTATTGTTACCCCTAATATAAGAATCTAGTCAACTAAAAGTCAAAGCTACAGATAAAGGTCAACGGAATTCATGGCGGGCTCAACATTGTGGCAACACAATGACTCTAAAATCATGACACATTTAACCCTGCCTTCTAACTCAGCTTATTCTACCCCTACACATCAATTCTTATAAAAATTCAAAATAAGATGTATTTTCTAATCTAAAATGTTATATTATAGAAAGAGACATCAAATTCTACTTTGTAGGTCTTCAAAAAAAATACAAAGTGACACATGTTTAGACAATTCTATCTATCTATCTATCTATCTATCTATCTATCTATCTATCTATCTATCTATCATCTATCTATTGATCTATGAAAACTGTAGACAGGGTTCTACTCTTCAGTATTTCTTGATTGATCAAGATAGCATATTGCAATTTATTTTTCATGAGGCTTAACTTCTGATTTGCACCATAAGGTCATTGTTTCACTGAACAAAGCTTCTCTAGGGAGAGATTACTTAATTCCAGCTTGTCAAGTTTTTCCTTTTCATTCATCAATTTATAATAATTTAGAAAGATAGATTTCTAAGTGGTGAAGGAAAGAACAATTTGGTTATATAAGAACCTTGAAGTATCACTCTGAACTTGATCATGGAACTATTTCCTAAATGATGAATTCGCCACAATCAGTTCAGTGTTTGAAGGACACCATGTCTTTCCTTTCATTTCATTCATAAGACAAGGAAATATTTATTCAATGCACTGAAATTAATAATGTTAGAAATCATCTAATTTTGCAGAACTGTATACGCAAGTTTGCAAAATTAACTCATTCTACCATTATGTTTATTTAGTATGAATGATGATGATAATGATGATAGAAGTCGGTAGGTTCAGTTTGTAGCTAGTTTTATACATTTATATGATGGCATCTAGATTTGTTGATGGCCACTGCAATGGCATGGCATCAAATATCATCAATAGCCAGACTGAGAAAGACAAATTGTTTCTCAGAAGGACAATGGTGTCTACTGCCCGATCAGGCACAACATTTTGTGGCTCTGAGACAGAAGAAGCTAGTGAAGAACAGCTCTTGGAAGTCAGACATGTGAAAAACTAGTTCATACATGACTGACCTAAAAATTTGGTTGATTTGCATGTTATAGGATAAAATGATTGGAAGCCACACAGAGTTGGTTAAGGTGGGTGGTTATATAAATGTTATAAATGAATAAAGAATGCTCAATTGATTTGTTTCTAGTGCTGAGTTTTAAACAAAGCAATATAAATAATATGCTTTATAATCAAGGGCTCATTGTTATTGTTTATTAGTTTATATTCTATTAAAATCTATAGATTTTGTTAGCTGTTTGCCAAAACTCAAACTTATAATAAAATTATAATGTAAAGGTATACATACCTTATATTTATTATAACTTATACCTGTATAAGTTACAAAATATAATAAATACCTCTTATAAATAAAAGTATGAGATATAACATTTTGTTCTTGCAACAAATGGAAAGGGAAAAAGTGTGAAAGCTATGTACTGTAGTAGCTAGCTGGCAAAATATCTAAGATATCCTTCCTTGTATAAAGAAGAATGCTGATTATATAGATATGTTTAAGGCTGAACTCAAGGATTATTGAAATAGACAATGAAGTTTTAGAACTTGTTTGTGCTTTGAGTTCAGACATCATTAAACCATCAGCATGGATGCTTCAGATTCTGTATTATTTTGCCAGAAGGTCATTCTGTCATTTCCACATCACTTAAAATCTTCATGAATGCAACTTTTAAGTCAAAGCACATATCACCTCCTAGCTGATATTGGCTGCCTTCAGAAAAACTGGATAAAATTATGCCTGGTTTTTATTTGGAAGGTGGACTATCAAGAAAAACCTCAATCAATAAACAATGCCTACAAGGTGAAAATGCCTGAAAGTGGCCTTGGCGTATTTTCCTATAAGTTATTATTAGGCACCTTTGCTTATATTTATCTATATATTTTATATTTTGCTTTTTAAAATCTGAAATGTGATTAGAAACACATTTAAAGAAGTGTAACCATAGAAGAATAATTGCATTTCAGCTTGCGCATTAGTGAATTAAGTCAGCCTATATTAAAGTGTAAATTGAATGAGTTCCTTTAAAAACAGCTGAAGATGCAGGTGTTTACAAAGGGTTTTAAAAAGGCTGGACCATGAAATATGCACGCTAACTCTAACATCAGCCAGAATGAATTAAACGATTCTCCAGGGAGTAAAATACATCACGTGAGTATAAACTAATGTAAGTAACATCTCAACTTCAGTTTTTCTGACTGGTTTAAGGCTGCCTGTAAACTGAAGGATGGAGAGATCAATAAATTTATAGGACAACAATGTCTAGTATTTCCTCCCTCTGAATATAGTGCTGCACTTTTTCTCAAGATCCTCACCCACGATTGTGTATGTTACATATCCATGCACACAGAAGATATAAAAGGCATGTCAAACTCACAAAAAGTAAGTTATTACATAAGAGTAGATACTAAATTTTAATAGAAGTCAACAGACAAACATACTATTTCTAGTATACATTAAGTATACAAGGCATAATTTAAATCAATTAAGTTTACATCTTTTTAGTCTGTGGGGTTTTTTTTGTAAGTCACGTTGATTCAATGTTTCACATTGTTATCAAATTATGTAAACTTCATAAAATCTTTAACTTAAAAAGGCACTTTAAAAATCTGCTGGCTTTCATGCTTGATCAATTTTAGGACAAAAACAAAAACAGGTATTATTTAATAAGCATGCACTGTGTTGTAATAACATATCTCGTTAATATGTTAAAGGTATACTTCAACATATAATCAAGAGTAGAACTGCTTCCATCTTTTCCAAACAATTATTTATCAACCAGCCATTTTCAGTTTAGTTAGAAATCAGATAGGGATTTCTATGCACTAGAAATATGGAAACATTTGATTTTGGAACAATTCTATATTCTATGAATATTGTCTACCACATATTTATGCATATGTATATAATTATTTACTATAATATAGTATATTGCTGCAACAATATGTAGCCTTTTCTCCCTTCTATTGCTTTAAAAAAACAAAAACAAATCAGTGTCTCCTTATAATAAGTCTATTATGAAATGTTGTTAATGATGAAATCAAAATTGGAAAATGTTGCTTTACCTTTGTTGCATCTTTCCCTTATGCTCTTGACATCCACAAAATATTAATTACAATATTATTTGTTAAATGGTTTTCCATTCATGCTCACTGAATAATAAACAGATAAACTATCAAGCCCCAGTACAAATAATTAGAAGGGAAAGATGATGGATAAAATGTCCACACTTTACCTGTTGGGCTGGTGCCCTGATGGGAGGAAGGAGCTCACCACTGGAGGTAGCTGACAGAGTAAGAAGACCTCATCTCCATTCCATTATTCTCTTAGTTCTCTTAGTTTTGATTTTAGCACAGTTTTTAATAATGTTTTAATATGTTAGTTTTAATATTTTAATTACTTCTTACCACTTCTTACTTCTTAATTACTTCTTGTAATTTTTAAGCCACCCAAAGTCACCTTGTAGGAGAGAGGGGCAACATAAAAATGTAAATAAAACAAATAAATAAAACAGGTCCCAAATCTCTTGGATTCAGTTATCATTTGATATCAATAAAGAAAATTTACCCAAATTCAAGATTTTATTGATTCACCCAATCAATTTAGTAAATGATCAGATTTACGCTATATATCCATCTCCTTGTTTCATCCCATCTCATCTCCAAACTGGTTTTGTTTCTCTTTTTTTTAAGGAGATGGAACATTCCCACGTATTATCTTCTTTTCATGTGTAATGCATTGCTTGTCTTTTTTCTGCTAAGCTAAGCACATCCCGCACCTTCGTACTTTAAAAAATAAATATTTATTACACAAGCATTTGAAGCCTGCCTTCAGTTCTGAAAGGCAAGCCATGAAATTAGCGCTTTCTTTCTTAGGTACTTTCTTAGGTACTATAGGTATTTTCTATATTGTCTATATTTTCAAGCACTTAAATCTGGACAAAGGGCATGATCAATGGCCTTGACTGGACTGTGAGTTTTCACGCCCTTGGGCAGAGTAGGCAGGCAAATGCTTAAGACACCAATGTTTAAGATTTTTTTAAAAAATCGATAAGGCACTTGTCCATTATCAATTTGATTTCATTGGTGTTTTTTTTTACAAAATACATTGTTCATTTCATTATTAATATTTTAATGTTTCTCGGTTTTTGTTGCCTATGACCTCAAGATAGTTTCCCATAAAACAGGTTCTAACTTCAAATACAAAAAAGTGAAGAAAGAAAAATGCTGGCAAGTATATCTTCGTAGATCTCCTTGTTATCAGAGTCATCTGAATTGGGTCTGTCATGGGACTTCCTATCATTTGAGATCATTGCAAATTCAGAGTTCAAGAGGCAGAACATGTTATGTTGGTAAGGTATTTCCAAAAAAGTAGACAAAGAAAAGAAAGAAAGAAAAGAAAACACAACCTTTTTACCTCCAGAGGAAAATTGTACAGTTTCAACTGTCAGTATTATTTAATTCATAATGAAACTGTTCAGAGCTCCATTTGGAATACTGCCTCCTCAGTGTTATTTTAATTTTGTATTTGAGCATCAACCGTAAACAGTCATGGCTCTTTCTGGCACTCTATTGTCAGAGCTGGGTATCTGATTTAGTCAGAATATAACATCTAATGATATCAATTTGGTTGATATTAGCCTCATTTAATATGGAACTTAGCAGTGATAATTGAAACCTCTAAAATATTGGAATGTAGATTATGTGGTAGCCCAGTATTTGTATTATTACAGGATAGGTCAGCAATCCTTGAACATGAAAATTATATATAATGACTCATTTCCTGACTGGAAGATTGTGTAACAGAGCTATTTCCCATTATAATAAGTTATTTTTAGTGATTAACTTAAGTGAAATATAATTGCCCCAAATAGGAACCATACAATATGCTACAGTAGTTTATTTACCTACACATTATAGATATAATCCAGCTATAGTTAGGTACTTCTAGCCTTCACTGATGACTTAAATCTCTCACTTTGAAAACTAGTGGGACTCTTTCAAATACCTGAATTTGATATGTGTATGCTTAGGGAATATCACCCATTGGACAAATCGTGTATGTTATCGTACTCCTCACCCTATTGAAAACATGACAATAATCCTTACAGTAATTGACTTTCTAGATCTGCGAATGGTATTTGAAAGGTCACTGACACAAATGTCTGGCTTTTATATGGTCTCGTGCCAACAACAATTTTGCTTTTGTCACCGGGACCATTTAAGATTAATATGAAGAATGTAGCCGAGTCGCGAAGAGGAGAGGTGGGAAGTGAGGAGGAAAAAATAAACAGGAAACTTAAACACAGCCACATGTTCCAACTGAATCTTTCAAGATGCTCATAAATAAAAAGCTGAAATAACTTCCTGTACTTATTAGCTAATTAAGTCCTTAAAGCATGTACTACAATGGCCATAATAAAAGTGTGTTTACTACAACCTCTAGGCATCTTGCATTAAGACTGACATTCCACACCATCTTACTACAGGGTACTTAATTGCTTTGCCAACATCTGTGCAATCTCTCCCTTTATAGAAAACCTTTATTTTTTAAAGTTATTGTTGAGAAAATACCACAGAGATAACTTGGGATCTTCTCAGGGCACCAATGACCAATTGTCTAAACAATTTTAAATCAGTAATGCACAGTTTTTGTGAACTGTACAAGTTAACAACATGCAAAGTAAATGCTGCCTATTAGGAGCTGTGTTTTTAAACATGACATAAAGCAAATTGAAATAAGTAACCTTTCTATTTATGAATGAAGCTACCCTTGAACTATATGTCATTGAAAATACAGAATAAGCATATCCAAAATCTATTCAAAAATAATGTAATTACAGCTATGTATTTTTGATATATATCAAAAATATTTTATATATTTACGGATAGCAGTGAATTAAAGTGGCCTTATTGTATACAGGGTTGCATACATACATAAGATCTCATAACAATGGCTGCTTACAAGGAACTATTCTGCTGTTACATGTTCACATGGAATGAGATTTTGAGATGCATTGTGCTGCTGGGAAAGAGTTCCATTGCTCTTTTAAGGAAAAGACCAAATTTCTGCACACATTAAGGCCTACAACTTTAGATTCAGTCTCACTAACATTGTTTTTCTGAAGTGGTCTTTTTTAAAAATTCATACGTGTACATTGATACTCTGAAAGGTTGGTGAACACTGATAATTTCCTGCTTCACAATACCCCTTTGCATAAAGAAAAAAATGCAGTTGATAATGGAAAAATCCAAATGTATCAGCTGAAACTGAAATGCTGGAACACTCTGAACTAAAATCTGAGGAGGAAAAATATTTTGGAAGCAGTCCTACCCTAGGTGGAAAAGATAAACATTTTCAAGAATTTGAATAAAAAGGAATAGGGTTACTGATAATACCTCCCCCTCTTAATTTCTGGGGAAAAATGACCTTCCTCCTCCTTAGTTGCTCTGCTGAGATGGAATATATCAGCTGAACAATTTTTTCTTTTCTTTTAACTGAAAAGCAACCATTATGCTTTTTTTCTTTTTGGTACATTTTAGGTTCCAACTCTATCAGCCATTTGGGGGGGGGAGGGGGGCATAGTGGCATTTAGCTACCTAAACCCTTCATAGTATGATAATTGCAAATGTAGAAAATAATGATCTGGAAAAGAAAAAAAAAAGGCTTCTAGAAAAAATATATACTGAACAAGTTGAAGTATATTTTTGCTAATGCGTTAAATTATTATTTTAGTTAGCAACATTAGCGTGTTGAAACTGGCTTGATTATTGGTAGATTTCACTATATATAGGTAGTCCTCAACTTACAACCACAATTGAGTCCAAAATTTCTGTGGTTAAGTGAAACATTTGTTAAGTGAGTTTTGCCTCATTTTATGAGCTTTCTTGCCACAGTTGTTAAGTGAATCACTGCAGTTGATAAGTTAGTAACTCAGTTGTTAAGGGAATCAGGCTTCCCCATTGACTTTGCTTGTCAGAAAGTCACAAAAGGTGATCACATGACCCTGAGCATACTACAAAGTTCATAACTATGAAAAATGGCCATAAGTCCCATTTTTCAGTGCTGTTGTAACTTTGAATGGTCACTAAACAAACTGTTGTAAGTCAAGGACTACCTGTAGTTAAGAATGGAATAATTGTTTCAAATAAAAATTTGGAATACAAGTGAATGTCCTGTTTCTCCGAAAAGAAGACCTCCCCAGATATTAAGCCCAATCGGGCTTTTGAGCACATGATTCTAAAATAAGCCCTCCCCTGAAAATAAGGCCAAGTGCTTATTTCGGGGATCAAAAGAAAATAAGACGCTGTCTTATTTTTGGGGAAACACGTTATACATATTCACATTTCCCCCCTTTTCATTCTTGTTTTTCTTGTAACACCTAATCACAAGAAAGAGAAACAGAAGGAAACAACAAAAGAAATGATGCACCATTTATCCTATGATGGTATATTATCCGTGCTTTGATTAATTAAGAACCATACAACTCATATGTGGTATATCCAAAACAAAAATACAGTGCTTCTTTTCAGAAAGACTTATGAAATTTCTTTGCTTGATTCAAAGGCTCTTAGATATTTGTGTAGAACAGAAGTCTCCAACCTTTGCAACTTTAAGTCTGAGGGACTTCAGCTCCTAGAATTCTCCAGCCAGCAAAGCAAAGCTGGCTAGAGAATTCTGGGGGCTGAAGTCCTTCAGACTTAAAGTTGCAAAGGTTGGAGACCCCTGGTGTAGAATACATCCACATGTCTGGGGGAAAAGTCATTAGTCCTTTATCAACATACACTCTCTTATTTTTAGCACTCATCTGATAGAAATTTCCTTGTTACTGCCAATTTTACGAAGATGACAGCCCCATTGAAGAAATATTCCAATCTAGATATAAAGCATGGAAATGGAGTTTGCTCCTAGAAGTATTCTTAATTAGATTTGACTTTTAAATTTAATATTTGAAAGGTTAATCAAAAGTTTGGTTTATCTAGTTTCTCATTTTTTTCTTATTTTTATATAATCTGAAATTGCTTCATTTGGTTCTTTTGGCAGCTTGTGATTTTTAAAAGCCTTTTCCTGAAAATTCATATGCATACATGTATATAAATTTCATGCAGGTGTCAAATGTGTACATTTCTGGTGCATTTTCTGTGTAATTTTGTCTTAGAAATTTTTTTGCGAATTAAGTGTGCCTAGTGTAGGGTGTTTTGTTTAATATTTTCACAAATAGATGCATTGCTACATACATTTTTTACCAAATATATGTTTTTTGAAATTATTTTGTACAAAAGCTTTATCACAAAGGTCACCAAATACAAATATGAAAGCATAACTATATTTGTATATAAATATTAATTGGTTTGGGGAATGAATGAGATGTGTGTGAAAAAGTGAAATGGATAGATATTAACTATATAATTGGAGTTCAGCAACGTCATCATTAGCCATATATGAAAAGGGACAGGCCATAGAAGTGAGCTCATAAGTATTGGGAGCTACTGTCTAAAGCATGTTGACTAAATGGCATTGCCACTCAGTTGACGCAGCTTTAGGAAGCTCCAATGTGTTTGGATGGTACAGCAACTATAAACCCCATACACATATACATCACTAAGAAACAGGAGATTCAAGTACACAGTAATTAGTAGGTCATTTAGATAGACTGCTACCCAAAATACTCAGTATAGAAGATGATGATTGCAATATGTTGGACTTCTCCAATTCAGAACATTTAATCTGATATTTTTTTAAATGTCAGTAACTCATTAAATAGAGTAAGTAAATAAGATTTTATAGATATTTAGGCTTACAGGTCCATTCTCTGCTAGGAATTAGTATTTTCTAAACATATGCCTGATCAATGCCTTCAGTACCTAGTGAGGGTATTGGTTACTGTGAAATCACAAAATCCTTTTATTTGTACATTTATATTGTAAAGTTACTCAACATTCTTTGTGTGTATTCTTCTTTTCTTTTTCTAAACTTTTTCTAAATATTTAACTCTTCTGTGCATTACTCTTTCTCTGGTACAAACATTAATTTTGCCCAATTTTATTTTTAAAGTTAACTTCAGTAATTTGCAGATCTGACCAATCCATTTGAAAAGATTTTCATCCTGACTCACAATTGTCTTGAAGCACCTTCTGATATCAAAGAAAGAACTCAAAGCAGGTGTGCTCAGAAAATCTGAAAAATGAATGGAAAACAGAAATCTTCCACTTCTTCAGATTTCAACAATGATGTGACAGATAAACTTTCTTATTAATTCAAATGCCCCAAACAATGAAAGGCCATCTAAAAAATAGAGTGTTTGAACAATTTAGCTGTGAATCAAACAAACAATTTGATTGTGGATGCAAATGATTTTTAAAGCTAATACAAAGGAAATTTGCATTTTCTGTCAGAACTGTTTAAGTGCAGTTATCAAAGTAAGACTTTGCATATCCAAAACTTCAGTTTACCACAAAAGTGAAGGCTGAATAGTCTCAGATAACAGATGTAGCTAAAGGCCACTTCCTATCTACTTCAGCACATTTACTACATCAATTAATATCTGATTTGGAGATATCTGTGAATTGAATCCAGAAGGCTTGTGAGTAGGGGAACTTATCTGTGCATCACAGCTACCTGTACCATGAGAAGCTATAGCATTAGGATATCAGCATACAATAAAACAAACATGTAACAGAAGACTGGAAACGTTTAGGAGCACAACTTCACATGAAAGCATCAATGTTTTGCAGAATCCTGTGGGGGAGGGAGCAATAGCTACAAGAACTAACATGCAAAAACTGTTCATCATTTGGCTATTTTCTCCTATATTTTTCTTAAGTAGAACAAAGAATTGAAAATTAAGCTGAGAACAGCAATCACTGTAATTGATGTCACTATAATCACTATACTACAGTATTGTGATTAATGCATGCCACTATACGAAATATCTCTCTTAAGACAGTGTGGATCTTAGTAAATTTATATTTGTGCGTTTTGATAGGATTTACTTACTTCTTGATTTATTATTACATTTATTTCAGGTAGTTTTACTTCAGACATTTAATAGAGACACCTCTGAAGTGTTTTCAAATAAACACTGTTCAAGGCAGGAACTGCCAAAGGCACATAGTTTTCTTTCAGTGTTCCTGGGAAGTGGTTTGCTAAGCCATTGTTCTCAATAAACTACTCATGTGTTTGTTCAGCACAATATGGGTCGTTGCTGTGAGTGAAAGATTCCCTTGACATGGTAAAACCTTCAAGTGAAGCCAGTTGTTGCCAAAGTCTCTTTTAAGCAGATGCAGCCCAGCTTTGATTAGCAAGCCCTAGTTCCACCTATGATACATTAGGATAATTTTGCTCTTTTTTTTAAAGAAAGGCATTTAATCAAAAAACATACCTACCTCTATGCATACACTAAGCACCCTATGCACCACACAATTAATTTAAAACTGCAGTTCATGTCAACTTCTCTGACCTTTAACTGCTTAATCTTAAGAGAACATATGCAATACCAACTAAAAATAAATGTAATAAAATATTTATTTTGGCAGATACAGTAAAGACTTCGTAGAGGGACGTGGTGTGGAGAAATTTTGTAGTACACATACAGTGAGCAGAAAAGACCCCAGCTACATTCCTCATTTCCCACTTGTGGGAAAACTTCGATTGGATAAGGATAATAGCAATATGGGAAAGACATGTGCCATCTTGGAATGTTGTTTCAGCTTCTCTTCTCTGTCAGGTGGGAGTTTGAGCTAGCCTTATTCTGTGTAATACAAAGTTAGCACTGAGCACAGCAAAGGTAGTAAGAGAGATGCATGCTTATCAAAATTACATTAAAAATAAATACATTTACAGTTTCTATTTCCTTAGAAATTCAGAAGGAAATGGTTTCGTTCAGCTCAAATTATGGAATGCTATGTTTCTTCCTTCTAGTAAGCAACAATAACACCTCAAACCAGTAAGTACCAATTGAATTAAAGGTTTTAATGCAACTTGTTTTTCCACTTGTTTTCGGTGTTGCTGGGATAAGAACTATAAGAGAAAATATAAGTATCTCAACAGCTAACTAAAAACATGAGATGCAATCACCATATGGGCATTTCATTCAACAGTTTAAATGTAAAGCTGTATTTCTTCTAGCAAGCCCAGGGAGATTTTTTTTATAGCCGGAAGATCCAGATTCAAATTTTCAGTCAGACATGAACAGCATAAGATAATTTCAGTCAGATGGGGTTGCAACAACTTAGGGGATCATTAGATGTCAGCAAAAGGTTCAAAAAGGTGAAGATTCTCTCTGTTTGTTTCGAAGTTATGGTCAACCAAATTTTTTTTATGCCAGATCTGCCACATTTTTCTTATGACAATAGTTATAGATAAAGAACTAACAACCATGTATGCCTCTCTTGGCATTATGGGTGAAAATTTCAATATAGAAACAGAGAAAAAGCAGCATGTCTTTATAGTAAGTTAATTTTTTGAAACTGCTTCTTGAATTTTAAACTAATTAAAATGATATTTAGAATTTTGTTTGGGGGGGGTGAATCTTCCAGTGCTTTCTCATCAGGGGAACACATTGCTAGCAGACCAAACATTGTCTCTTTATGGCAGCTTTTTGATCAGGGGAAGTGAGGGCAAGAAGAAAAGTAAAGATCAAGTGGAAATCCATTTGCACCATGTTTAATTGGAAAGAAATTATTTGATCATCCAGGACACCTGGGAAAATAATGACTTTCACCTTTTCTACTTGGGACACTATAGGACAGTGATGGCGAACCTTTTTTGGCTTGTATGCCAAAAGCAGGGGGGTCGTGCATGGGTGTGCCACATCCATAATGCTTTGTGCATGACTCCAGTGCACATTTGCACATGACCAGCGCTTCCCCGCCCCCCGCCCCCCTATTTTTGGTGTGCTTTTTTTGTCCTCCCCAGGCTCCAGCAGGCTTTATAGGAGCCTGGGGAGGGCGAAAAGGCCCTCCGCCCCGGAGGCCCTCCAGAGGCTTAGGAGCTTCCCTGAAGCCTCCAGAGCATGAAAAACTGGCCCATTCAGGAACGGACTTCCGGTTTGCTTGTAGAGCCTATTTTAGCCCTCTGGAGCCTTCAGGGCCTTGAAGGGAATGGAACTTCCGTTTGGGAACAAACTTCTGGTTTGCTTGTAGGGTTGCTTTTTGCCCTCCAGAGCCTTCAGGGAAGCCTGCTGAAGGCCCCTGAACACTCCGGATGGCTAAAACTGGCCCTATGAGCAACCCAGAAGTCCATTCCTGAACTTCCGGTTTATCCATAGGGCTGGTTTTTTGCACTGAAAAATGGCCTCAAAAGGCCAAAATTAGCTGGCCAGCATGCGCATGCACGCTGGCCAGCTGACAGGGCAATACCTCAAGTGCCCTGACAAATGGCTCCACATGCCACCTGTGGCACGCATGCCATAGTTTCACCATCATGGCTATAGGAGTTTACTTTTATTTAACAGCTGTAGAATCCTAAAGACTGTTTCTTCTCTGTCTTACAGATGGGTCATTAATAACTTGTAAGTGTGCTGCAAAGTTTTGTGCGATTTTCATTGTATTCAATTGACATTTTGATTAAATTATCTTTACGGTATTGAATTTTCTGTTTATTTTAAGCAATAGTACATTAGTGCATTGTACAAATAAATACTAGTGTGTATTTGGCTTTAACTGTGGGGTATATAGTAGATGATTTTTAATCATTTTCCAATTGTATTTCTACGCTTGCTTTAGTTTATTATTATAATGTTTATATCCATTCATTCATTCATTCATTTGTAGCTAGTTAATGTTATCAGTAGTGTCAGATATTCATCTAACTATCTATAATTATATCCTGTCTGGCTAACTGTATCTTGATTCCTGGGTTTTTTTAAAACTACACTTTTTACCTTGATCTGGTATTGTTTGCTTAGTTTCTTTCTCTCTTGACTGCTGATCTTTGACTTTCTTCTTGTAACGCCTCTCCTCATCTACTCCTTATGACTTGTTATGACTCCTGTGAAACAATATTGTTTCTATATCTGCTGGCTTCCTGAAACAGGTAAAAGCAGACTGGTCTCCAAAAAAAATTATCAGTCTTAAAATTAAGACTATATGTTAGAAGAAATGCATATTTTCAGAAGAAAACTGAAAAATAAATCACGAAAAATGCCCACTCATCTCCACTGGTCATCTTCAGTAGATATAAATAATCCCACATAAAGAATGTTATGTTGTGTCTGACTGCTATAGATTTGTCAAACAGACAAGCAATTTGGCAGTTCTAATGAAGAAACCACAAAGATGGTTGCATACATATTTAAATACATTTTAAAGATAGACATTTAAGAGACTCAGCATTCAAAGCTTGATGGATAAATCTGCAAATTTTGCTTTCTGTGCACAATGGCAGGGTTATTTTAAATGAATGTGTGTGTTGTGATAAGCTTTTTTTCCTCCAGCAATACCAATTCATCAAATAACATTCTCCTTCAACATAGAAGAAAATGCAAATTTGCAACTGCTACTTTTTTCCAACAGTGTCCATAGGACTCTATTTTTTCTACTACTTTGGTGAATAAAATAAAGATAAATGACTTTTTAGGTAGTAGTAGTAGTAGTAGTAGTAGTAGTAGTAGTGGTGGTGGAGGAAGAGAAGGAGAAGGACCTAGTCCAGGGGTGAGATTCAAAGATTTTTACTACCGGTTCTGTGGGCGTGGCTTGATGGGTGTGGCATGGCATAGCTTGGTACGCGTGGCTTGCTGGGCATGGCATGGATACTGTAAAATCTCCATTCCCTCCCCGCTCCAGGGGAAGGATACTGCAAAATCCCCATTTCCTCCCGATCAGCTGGGACTCAGGAGGCAGAGGATAGATGGGGGCGGGGCCAGTCTGAGGTAGTATTTACCGGTTTTCTGAACTACTCAAAATTTCTGCTACCAGTTCTCCAGAATTGGTTAGAACCTGCTGAATACCACCTCTGACCTAGTCACTATGGATATAGATATCCAAAAGAAGTAAACATAACCAAAGGTACACTGTTCCATTGTTGGTTGTTCATTATTAAAATAAAATAGATTTATGCTTTAAGTGTCCCTTTTTCTATGTTTATATTATTTTTGTTGAGGTCTAACTGCATCCTAAAGGCAGTTCCAATTGTCTTTAAGGATTAATATCTCTTGCAATTATTACTTAAGTACTTGCAAACAACATGGATGCATGTTTCCTGGTGCCTCTTTCAATGCTTTGCATAGCTGTAATGTTTAAGATGGAAATTTAAGTCATTATAAAAAGATAGCAGATCTGCTCTTCCCTTTTGTTCCTTTGCCCCAATGTATATATAATCCCAACAAATTCATTTGAAATCCTCTCTTCCTTTGACAAACTCACCACCAGCAGCATTTGTTTTGAGTCTTTCAAGCATCCCAGCCCTCCTCCACAACAAAAGGCAGATATCTTTGATCTGCTACACTATCTATATAATTTGTAGGGGAGCTCTTGTACATTTTAATTGTTTTCTTGTAATTGCTATTATGCTATATACTGCCCTTCCTCTCCAAAGGATCCAGAGGAATCTCAGACAGACAGACGTGGGTTGTGTTTACAAGCATTATCAAGACATGAGATTATGCATCAGTCCCTTTCAAGTTTCCAGCCACCATTGCTGCTGCTTTATCTGAAGATTGTATAGTCTTATTTTTCCTCTGGGGTTTCAAAGAAGCAGAGGGTGTTGGTAAAGGGAATTGCTCCAGTTCAGAATCTGCTAATATTTACAACACCTCTAACACATTTCAGTAAATTTCAGAGGGTTGTAGACCAACCTTTTGCTCTATCACCTCTGGGACAACTTAACCTTCAAGACCAGAATGGCCATTGTCCATCACAAGTCTGCAGAGTGCTAGGTTGGCTACAATCCCCAAGGAAAACATTCTCTCTGGGAAAGGAAATAGCTCTTGTCCTGTGCCCCAAGGATAAAGACATGTCAGTCTTGTTAAATCACTGTGGGAAGAGAATTCTATAATCACACACCCTCTGCTAAGAATATCCTGCCACCAGATGTGTAAATCTAGGGGTTGTGCTCCCACACCAGATGATTACAATTGCTTCAATAGGACAGGCTACTCTTTGGGCTTTGTTGCTTGAATAGAAGTATTGTCCCTTTTGGTTATGGTTGTCAGTATATTAAAAGCAAATTTCACTTCTTAGCAGGAGTCCCAGACTTCCCTTTCAAAATAAAGAGGAAAAAAATTAACCAATTTGTTGGAGTTGTTAAGGTATTATAAAGATGCCATACAAAACAACTGAGAAAAACTAGTGGAAGGGTTCTTTTTTTTCTTTTCTTTTTTATAAATCATAGTTTGGGTAATAGCAGCAACTCTATAGGAAGCCTCATGCCCTGATATATTAAAGATACATTTTAGGCATCCAGCAGATATTACACTTTGCATTCTTGCATTCTTACAAGAAAACAAAGCCTGATTTAAGAACAGAAAATTGTTATATTTTCCCATGCATCAGAGTCAGATACCTGTTTGCAACGATACAAAAGAAAACCACTAAAGGTTCCTTGATATGCAAAATCTAAGTCCCTTCGGGGAGAGGGGGCGGTCTAGAAGTCCAATAAATAATAATAATAATAATAATAATGCTGGTCTAAGCAGATTTGACATAAATTTGCAGACAGGTTCTTTAAAATCAGTGTACAGTAGTGAAGGAAATGTATTCATTCAGCATATATTATGGGAAGCTAAACAGAACAAATATTACTGGGAGAGTTACATAAGTTGTGTACAAGTAGTCCTCAACTTACAGCCACAATCATGTCTGGAACTTTCTCACTAAGCAATGTGGTTGTTAAAGGAATAATGCCCAATTCTAGGACCTCTTTTGCTTCCATTAAGCAAATCACATGATCATTAAGGCAAAGGTTCCCCTCACACATATGTGCTAGTTGTTCTAGGGGATGCTCATCTCTGTTTCAAAGACGAAGAGCTAACGCTGTCCAAAGACTTCTCCATGGTCATGTGGCCAGCATGACTAAACACTGAAGGCGCACGGAACTCTCTTAACTTCCCACCAAAGGTGGTTCCTTTTTTTTCTACTAACATTTTTTACATGCTTTCAAAATGCTAGGTTGGGAGAAGCTGGGACAAGTAATGGGAGGTCACTCCGTTACGTGGGGCTAGGGATTTGAACTGCCGAACTGCTGACCTTTCTGATCGACAAGCTCAGAATCTTAGCCACTGAGCCACCACGCCCCTAAAATGATCATTAGTATACCTAATTTCTCTAATTGACTTTACTTATCAGAAGCCTCTGGGAAGGCTTCTGATAAGTAAAGGTTGTAAGTAGTGATCATACCAGGACACTGCAACTGTCATAAATACGTATCAATTGGTATGCATCCAAATGTTGATAATGTGACCTTGGGAATGCTGCGATGGTTATAAGTGCAAGAACTGGCCATAAGTAACTTTTTTCAGTCCCATTGTAACTTTGAATGATCGTTAAACAAGTGGTCTTAGGTCACAGACTACTTGTATTAATAGGGATATTATGTGCATATGTTAAGAAAAGATATTCCAAAATTAATACAACTGTGGATGAAGGTCCAAAACCATGGATAGCATTGGGAAAAATGTGGACTATTATAGGCATTTGCAAGGAGTTCAAAGAGCAATAAATATTAGAAGCTGCACCCTAATGGCACAGTTATGCACAAAAGTGCACATCACAACAATATAACATGGCTTTTGTTGTTTGGATTAAATCTTTAAAACTTATAGAAGCCTCTGTAATATAGAATGAGACATGGATAGATAGGGCAGAGAATGGACTTCCGCAGTTCAGCACATTTCTAGATTGTATATGAAGCTCCTACGATTCACCTATTTTTTTTTTCCTTAACAAAGCATCGTATTGGTAAAATGCTAATAATGAAGCTGGGATAACAGCCAAACAAAATGAAAAGAGATCTTCTTCCAGGGAGATAAGAATAAAAGAAATTGGAAGAGATTGTGCGGAAGAAGTAAGTAAGTAACTATAAGTAACTATCTTACTGTCACAGTATTTAAGAATAGACAGACAAACATGAACTATTTCAGTCAGTTTTTCATATTTCAAATTGCACAGCTTTTTCAAGCCATTTTGTCTATATTGTTTATTTGATTTTGTGAATCTGCGTATTTTTCAGAATGCTACTATTATAATGTAGTGCTTTAATTTTGTTTACGTAATCTATTATGAGTGTTCTACGAGAAAGTATGCAGTAGCATTTATAGTATAAGATAAATATTTTCAACATTATTATTTTATTATTATCTTTACATTAACTGAGTGATGACTGGTTATGTTCCCACTAGTTGATGTTGACTCTTAGCAACCACATAAATAGATTTTCTGAAGGATGATATCCCCAACTTGATCTTCCAAAATTGCATTCATCACAGCTGTGAGTCTACTGACCTTGTTGCTTATCCTCCTCTTGTTCTCCTTCCTTTCAATTTTCCTACCACTATAGACCTAAAAAAACCAAAGACTTTGCATAATCAATAATCTTTCTAGTCACTTTCTTCAAAGTTCATCTTTCACTTTCTTAGACTATCGTAAACCATTGTCTGTGTAAGTCTCTTTTTTGGGGGGGGGGGCATAGAAAAATTCCAGCAACTTTTCCTTCATTGCTATCCTAACAAATATTACTCTGCCGCATATCTCCTTACTGCTGGTTCCTTTACTGTGGGTAAAGGTAAACGTTCCCCTCACACATATGTGCTAGTCGTTTCCAACTCTAGGAGGCAGTGCTCATCCCCATTTCAAAACCGAAGAGCTAACGCTGTCTGAAGATTTCTCCATGGTCATGTGGCCAGCATGACTAAATGCCAAAGGCACACAGAATGCTGTTACCTTCCCACCAAAGGTGATTCCTATTTTTCTACTTGCATTTTTTACATGTTTTGGAACTGCTGGGTTGACAGAAGCTGGGACAAGTAACCAGAGCTCACTCCATTATGCAGCACTAGGGATTAGAACCGCCGAATTGCCGACCTTCTGATCAACAAGCTCAGTATCATAGCCACTGAGCCACCATGTCCCATTCTTACTGTGGGTAGGCATTCCTAAAAGACAGAAGCTATCGACAACCTCAATACCTCCGTTGTCCATTCTAAGCCTGGTTTTTATACCTGTCATCATTACATAACAGAACTGAACAAATATAATACTTCTTGCTATGATTGCCACCTCAATGTAACTACTGAGGATCAAGAAGCACTCTTGGCCCTGGTCTTTTAGGAAACATGCAAATCTCCGAAGAACAAACAGAATCCCTATGCCTGGATATGATTTACCTATTGACCAATAACACATCTCTTGTCTGGATTTAATTTTCCCTTATTTTTTTTTAGCCCTGAACACATGACCAAACCTAGAAAAAGTACAGGGGCTGAGTTTTTTTGTTTTTTGTTTTAAATTATATGCCAAGGGGAGGAGAGTTAGGTACCTTCAATGATAGGTTTTTGGCAACTTCATGAAAATAATGACTATATTATTACAATTTGCTAGATTATCAAAGGGGGGGGGGAAATCCTTACTGAAGTTAAAACTAACTAAGTTTCTCACATTGAACAAATTAGTTATTGGTCTTTGCCTGATATGGTTAGGAGTATTGTGCAGACACTGGCATTAAATAATACAGGGGGTAAGACAGAATCCTGAGGGACATTATATGACAATCACCAAGACGTTGAACAGTAGTCCTCCAGTGCCACCTTCTGGATGCAAATTGAGTGGGAGGACTGGAACCATTGCAAGTAGCCTAACCTAGCGTAACCTCCATACTGACAATTAGATAGTTTTTAAACCTGGGATTTTAATTCGGTTTTAGCGCAGGGTCTATTTATTAGAATAAGTATTTTAAATTTCATATATTTTATATATATTGTATGTATTTTAACATCCCTGTGCGCCGCCCTGGGTCCTAACAAGGAGAAGGGCGGGGTATAAATTTAATAAATAAATAAATAAATAACCCTTTCACATGGTCCAAAAAGATATCATGCTCAAAGGTACAGTATATAAAAAGGCAAAGCAATCTCATATCCACCTATGTGAAATTTCTCCAGATAACCCTTCAGATGTAGATGGAGAAATGAAGTCAACATCTTCTCTAGGAAGTTATGTGGTTAATTTCTATACTGCTTTCCATGTGAAAGACAGCCAGAACTATTACATGTGAACTGGACCTATTACTTGTATGATCCAAAATGCTAACATGTAACCAGGGATTACCTCCAAATTTGCTCTTGAGCATCCTTTTGTATAAGGAACCATACAAAATGAAAATGCTTCAGAGATAGAGAATTGTTCCAACCCCCATTATACAAGCCTTCACAAGGGGTTTTTCCCCCTGAAAATTCGAACTTTGAGATGATCACTAGTAGTGTGAAAAAGAAGGGGCAGCTATGGCTTTAGATTGTTATGCTGTTAATTTTGTTCTAGAGATCAGTACTGCAGCTCTAGGTGGGCTTTTCTAGAGCTTACTTGGAAATTTTAACAGAATGAAGGTGCTGGTGTACACCTGTGTTGCTGGACTGTGTGATGCCCATGCTTGCCAGAGGTGGGTTTCTGCCAGTTCGCACTGGATTGGGTGAACCAGTAGTGGCGGCTGCAGGAGGTTCCGTCCACCTACCTAGATGCTTCAGCACATGCATGAGTTTCTCTCTATTTACCGACTGGTTTTATTTTATTTTTTTAACTAGCCGTTCCCAGCCACGTGTTGCTGTGGCCCAGTCTGGTTAAATGGCCAACCAATCTGTATGTAGATCTACACCTGCACACACAAACACATACACCGTATAACCCCCAACCTACCTACCTAGTCCCTTTCTCCCTCTCTCCCTCTACCTACCTACCTACTGTATTTCTCCCTCTCTCTATCCCTCTACCTACCTACCTACTACATTTCTTCCTCCCTTTCTCTATCCCTATAACTGCCTACCTACCTACCTACTGTATTTCTCCTTGAATCTTATGGACAGAGTATTATGTCATCCTTTATGACATAATACCTGTGGCCCACTACTCTCTCTGTATCCATCTACCTACCTTTTTTACAATTTTTTACATTTCTGTTGCATGTACCTGGCACAGGTGTGATATCTACACAATCTATATATATCATTGGTGCTGTACTTGAAAGGAACGTTGTGTGAAAATTTGGAAGTGATCGGTGCAGTACTTTCGGAGATTAGCGGTTTTGAACAAACCCTTGTTACATTTTTATTTATATACAAGGTGCCTTGAGAAGAGAGTTACAGGAGGAAATTTTAGTCAGAACAAGTGAGATTTTTTTCTTTTAATTATGAACATATGGACAAGATATTGATTATTTCAGTAGGTAGATTTCTATGTAAGGCGTTTTGTCCAAACTCACTTTCTTACTGCAACATTTATTTTTAAAATGTTGGTTATATCACGTCTCAATTAGCAAGCCACATGGAATGCCATATTCCTTTGAACCTCAGATAGCAGGGTCATAGGAATGCCCATATTTCATTAATGAACTGCTGGAGAGCACGTCAATCAGCCATACTAATCACCTTATCCTCTGATTAAAGGGTATTAGATTGTATATCCCACATAATCTATCATGCTCACAAGGTTTCTATGGTGTACCCACAAAGATTTGATAGAAGAAAAGGCAATGAGAAGATAGTTTGAAAACCATTTGCCTAAATAACTGGGGCAAATCATAAATACCCCAACATTGTATTGAAAAAACTAAAAAACTTTAAAAAAAAATCTGCAGTACAAAACAACTATGACCCATTGCCTATGAATTTGTGCTCTCCGGAAATTTTGTTATATGTTGCACAAAGTTCACTAACTTTAGTCACCGGTGCAGTTTTACATGAGATTCTCTAATAATATGGAGTTTAGGAGGGAAAATGTCTATTGCAATTCCACCTGGATTTTTTGAAACTGAAATCCTGCAGCTGTGGCTCAGACTGTGCCAGGTGGGAGTGAACATGACGTAATTTTTGTTTAGCTTGAAATCACCTATTCATAAATACCGTAAAATTTGATTTAAAGAGAAATGCACCCATCCTCCCCCTCTTCTCACTTCCTCTGCATTTTCATAGAAGACACGTATAATACTGTGTCTATTCCTAATACCAAGGTGAAGTTAGAATGGTACATAATCCTATGTTGGGAAACATTTGGGGTTTTTTCTTTAAATAGTAGTTAAAAATTTACACTTTATTAATAATGCAGTGAACTTTCACAAGCCATAGGAATCAATATCTTGACATGATTCTTGTTTTCATGGTTATTTTTTTTAATCACCATACTTTCAGTAATACAAATATGATAAACATGCAGACTAAATAGTCAAAATACAATAATCAATACTTGTTCATAATCAACCATTGGTCTAGTGCCATGATGGCGAACCTATGGCACACGTGCCTGAAGTGGCATGCGGACCCATGTCGCTTGGCACGTGCGACATCGCTCGTTCCTCTTCTGGATTTCTGGTGTGCATGTGCATGCGACAATTAGATGGCCTTTGTGCATGCGGTAGTGCCAGAAACTGGAAGAGTTGGTCTTCCATTTTCCAGCGTGAGCATGGTCACCGGCCAGCTGATCTGCACATGCACAGCAGTAACCGGAAAACTTGCTTGATAGCATGTATATGCATATAGGAAACCGGAAGTTCATTTTCCAGCATGTGCATGCCCCTGAGCAGCTCTTCTTCCTGGTTGCAGCCCTGACTAGCGCACACACAAAGTGCTCTCTTTTTGACACTTGGTGTCACCTGCCATGTGCTCCCTTTTTGGCACTCAGTGTCAAAAAGGTTCACCATCACTGGTATAGTGCATACTCTAACTTAAGATGCAGAGAAGTTTGTTTAGTTTTGACTTATTTAACACTGGGAATTTAGTCTGTAAACATGATTTATAACTGTATAAAGCCAACTAATTATGAGTTACTTAATAAACTGTAGTTTGGAACACCATAGTGTAGTATGATGTGTGTACTGTTGATTTTAGCATACATCTTCTACATAGGGTGAAACACATCTTACTCTCAAATTTTCTTTACTGACTGAAGAATAGCTATGTGTCTATCTAGAACTGCACGGAATTGCATTTATTTTTAATAATTGCATTCAGAGGTGGATTTCACATAATTTTACCACTGGTTCGCTGCACACCGAAAATGTGAGAAAGCACCTTCCACGCATGTGCGCGACCACCCACAGGTTGACACTACTGGTTCGCCCAAGCCTGTCAAAACCAGCTGAATATCACCACTGATTGCATTATTTTTAAGTTCTTCGTGGTCTTTCTGTACAGAATATCATGATTTATAACATTTACAATATTAAACTGCTTTCCAAAATGTTAGACTAGTATTATGGCTTCTTCACCATAATGAAAACAGATTCTAAGTAGACTACATGAAGATCGGAAACAATCTGAAGAAAAAACAAGTCATGAGGAAACAATGCTCATTTTTAAAATATTCCAAATTGCAGCTAAATAATTCCTCACAAGATTGATTTCAAACTATCCTGTTAAGTGCATGAAACATAAACTGAAATCAAAATGGCTTGTTTTCATTCAATAGACATTCTTGATCTCAGTACTATTAATATTAGTTGATGCCAAATGCATTTGAAAAATTCTTAACAAATGTATAATTTGGAGAGTACATGTCATGTGTGTGTGTGGCGGGGGATGAATGACTATACTATTTACAATACTTAGCAAACACTATACAAGAATTAGCTGAAATACAACTTGTCCAAGTGGGCTTAATCCATGAAAGACATAGGAAACCAGCTTAATTTGTCAAGATGGCAGCCATTAGCTCTGAAAGGTTATGCAAATAAAGAAGATGGATGATAAAGTGCAGGCCACCCCCATTGTGTCAAACATAAATAAACTCTGCACAAAACTGACAGGTAGCTAATTTGTTTTGCAGGGGAAATAGGTAATAGGACACCTCTGTGTGTCACAAGAGACTATATTATATCTTAATACCAGCAACTTTAGCTCAGTATCACCACTGGGGAGGATTCATTATCTGCCACTGTCATAAATAGTTATTTAATGCTAAGTATACACTTCACAAAAATATTCAATACAAATTGTGCAAAAGTAGAAAGTGTTGGCTGTCATTCATAGGATTCCAAAACATGGATTGCACCAGTTTACTGCTAATTTTGATTATTACTTAACATCAAAAACTATGGTTCAGGGGAATAGAATACTATTGACATAACTATTCACAGAAATACATATATATTTCATGAAATAGTAGAGAACCCCATAGCATTTGTTGGAGTTGGTAATGGTTTTAAATAGAATACAAGTTCTTTTCTGGCATACTTTTTAAATTTCAGCATCTGTATTACAGCAAAAATTCAGTAGGTGAATTTTACTAATTCCTTGGAAGAAAAAAACTGCTTCCTAACTGCTAACTAACTGCTTTTAGAAAATAAAAAGTGACTCTATTGAAATAAGGAGTACATTGAATCTATCAAGTTTAATCATATTGCATGTGCCAATTTTATAGACGTAACTTTAAAAAAAGGCATAAAGATCAAATGCATTTATTCTTTATAATGATATTCACAGTCTATCTTTCCTACAATAAGCATTTTTATAGGCATCTTTCATTACAAATTGGAATCTACATTGCACATAAATTTTTGCGTGGAAACTGTACCACAAAATTCAGAATATCATTGAATTCCAGTTTATGGGTAGGAATCATGACAGACCAATTCAATGACTAACCAAATGCAAACCCAGGGTTTCATTTTCACCAGCTGATATGCAACTTTAATCTCAGATAAATTTATTATGGCAGTGCAGAGATCTGGATTAAAAGACATAAAGTTGGAACAACCTTAATATAGACATTGGTGTTTCAGGAGCGCAAAAAGGGAGGGCAAGTGATGAAATGCAAAGTCTTCCCCCATATAATGGCATGTGATTTTATCACAGACCCTGCCTGCAGCAACAAAACTTCCCAGCATATAAATACATCAAAAGTGCTGATTAATTCCAAGATTCTTAAAGCATAGGGTTGTGGCTAACAATGTGTCTCTGTCAAAAGAATAAACAGGACAAGCCTTTTGCACAGTTCCATTGCTTTATGTCTTTCTAAAAGATTGTGGTTCTACAATGGAGAAACAGTGAAATGACTATTATAAAAATAGAAATCTCTTCGTTTTAAATTCTATCCCATGAGTTTACTCCTTCTGGTACGTTGTTTTATACCCACACTGTGAATGTTCCAGAAATATCAGATTAGATGCAATAGGAGACAGAAAGTTAATATGATCCAATGTGCAAATCTCAACTATGGTCACAGTAGTGCAAGCCCTTAGATGTATAGAAGCAACAGTCCAGGTATTCTGAATATATATTCCCTCAACACAACCACGGGATCTACATCTTCACAAGGAATTGTGGCATGCTGTAGGTCACTTATAAAGTCAGATGGCTCAAGTCCTTCCATCTTTGCTGAAGAATAGCTCTGAAAAGGGTTCCCTCCATCTTAATCCTGAGTATTTGCATTTTGACATTTAAAATTTTTAGATTTGATTTCTTTTTTAAAAAAATGCTTTTTTAAAGATTTAATTCATGTCTTGTAAGCATTTTTTTATGGAAGGTAAGGAAAAGCGATGGATGCCTCTCATTTTACACCTCAATGCTATAACAGAGTGTATGCTGGCTGGGAAATTCTGAGACTTGGAAGTCCTTGCATCTTACACTTGCTGAGGTTGAGAAACATTGTTATAGGGCCCAAAGGGCTGAGAGGAACAGGGAGAACAAGACCAGTATGCCTTTATTATCCTGGGTATGAAGAGGTCATCAAGAGGTCTCTCCCTCCACCCAGAAGGTAGGTAGAACCACAACCACTACACAATTTGGTTGAAGGCAGACTAAGAGACGTAGATCCAGGAGGCTTCAAAGAAGATTGGTGACATCCCATCTTTCATCTGTGTCGCTACATCTAGCATGTCTGGAAATTGAGTCATGGCAACTGGACATTTTTGTTTGTTTGTTTGTTTCAAAATGTTTCGCTGATCATCCAAGTAGCTTCTTCAGTCTGAGCAAGTTGGCTAGGGGGATCCTACTCATTACTCACTTACTAGTCATGAGCTTATTTAATTAGGAGAGAAATGAAGACACCTTGGAAGACATATATGGAATCTTCCTAACCAATTTTCTCAGATTCAAGAAGCTACTTCTGAAGTGCAATCATCACTTAGACTTATATACCACTTCACAGTGCTTTACAGTCCCCTCTAAGCAATTTACAGAGTCAGCATATTGCCCCAACAATCTGGGTCCTCATTGTATTGACCTTGGAAGGATGGAAGGCTGAATCAACCTTAAGCTGACCAGGATCATACTGCTGGCACTCGGTAGAGTCATCCTACAATACTGCATTCTAACCATTGCATTACCACAGATGAACAGCGATTTTAAATATATATATATATCCAGTTGTCATGACTTAACTTCCAGACAACTCTATCTGAATTACTGAGAATCTCCATCAACATACATCCAAAATCCATGGTTTTTCTTATGGTTTGTGCTGAAAGCAATAACCCTTCCCCCCCTTTATTGGAAACCTCTCATTCTGTCATTGGTGGTAAGAAAAAGAATGACAGAACTTAACTTCCTGCCAAGCCAAGCTGCAATTCAAGCCTGCCTACTGCATAGCTACCAGGATGTCATTTGGGAGTTATTGAACTGTGTGGTTTAGACTTCTTGGGGAGGGTGTATGAAAAACTATTTAGAACAGAGCAAGTAAGAACTTCTCTCTTCTGATTATGCTTTGGGCATAAATTATTTTGTGCAACTTGAGGTTTCGCTTCCTTCCTTCCTACCCCTGTTGTAAATACTCTTCATCTTGTTATAGATATGAGTTAGCCACCGGCTGTTTAACCCAGAAACATTTTTCCTATGCATGTTTTAGGAGATTAGTGAGCTCTTTTCTTATTTATTTATAGGAATTTCATTTCCTTACTCCAATTAATATTTTCTCAACATATAAGCTGTGATATTAATGACTTAGCTATGCTATTATTTAAGAAGTAGCCAAAAATTTGTGCATTTTTACTATTACCATCATTACTCCAATCCGTACAATCCCATTTTCACATAGTACCATGGCTGCCCTGTTGGTACAATGATATATTTATCAGGTAGCTTAGGTGCAGGAAAGAAGGTGACAGATTCCATTTACATAATCATCTTTTCCTTTGACTATCCAGTAAAATTCACAAACAAATGTATAGTTAGCAAGCAGCATTAATGAACTGGGAGTGAAACCTGGAGCATGGAGGATGGAGCACAGAAGGAGGAGAAAAATGAATAATGAAATTCTAACGCTTCTGCTGAATGTTCCTCAGTCACATGTTTCCTCCTTTGGGAAAAGTATGCAGCTATTCAACACAATTAATCACTTTTCCTAATCGAGAAGGTGAGTAAATTATACAGCAGGATACCAGTTGCTTCCTATGAACTTTGGTTGATGAGGACTTCCTACAGAGTGGTCAGAAAAGGATACAATACCACAGGAAATATGCCTCTGGAGCTTCACTTGTGAAGAGAGGCTCCCTCCCTTGGCTTTTTCTGCTGTTATGTTCAATTGTGTTTTTATGAGCTGATATACTTGTCTTAAGAAAAGAGACAGACACTCTTCTGGCAGATTAGCTAGCCCTTTACAGGATCTGCTGTTAAATTTGATCGCTCATTTGCACATCTGTCTTTGCCCAACTGTGACATGAATGTAGCTCCTTACCGCTAAGTCCATTTAATCAGAAGCTTGTCTTCAATGAAATCTGTCAGCTTGTTTGACCTCTTAACAGTTCAGCATCTAGAATTACCATCGAGTTCAAAGTCAGATCTCACATTTCCAGCAGCTTGGATAAAGGGAGAACTTTGGCATGCAGAATCTGGGGCTGATAGCTCTTGACCTCTTGGCCACCCCCATTCACCACCTCCTGAGACTTTGCTTTTCAAACGGGTATTTTGAGCTCATGACAGGCACAGAGATAATGTTCAGGATATGATAAAGTAGAAATTGTGAATTATGTTGATACTGAATTCTCTTCAAATACTTTGCATTTCATTGTACTTTTATCATTTTCTTCAGCTCCCGGGTTGTTTGAACATCTGCCAGAAGAACATATCCTGAAATGTTTAATCACTCATCTCTGATTACATCTCCATAATGATCTCTGAAACTTTCAGAATGTAAAACTGTGCATCTGGATCTATAGGTATACAGAGAGAGATGCACAAAGGTATGTATGTATGAGTACACATACACAGAGTCTTTTAAATATAAACATACAAAGAGGCAGTTTATCTGAAACAATCAAATAGAAACATTTGAAACATTGCTTTAAATTTCTTCTGCTGTTCCATGAGATTAGTTATTCTATTTCTTTTTGTCTTTTAAAGATAATCCTCAATTTACAGCCAAAGTTGAAACTAGAATTCCCACTGCTACGCACTTAAAAATGTTAATAGCAATAGCACTTAGACTTATATACCGCTTCACAATGCTTTTAAAGCCTACTCTAAGTGGTTTACAGAGTCAGCCTATTGCCCCCCAACAATCTGGGAGTGAGTCACACCTAATTTTATAACATTTTTTTGCTGTGATTGTTAAGCAAACCACTGCAATTGTAAGTGAATCATAGTGTCATTAAGCAAATCCATGTACTCTCATTGACTTTACTTGTTGGAAGTTGGCTGTAAAGATCACGTGACTCTAGGATGTTACAATGGTATGTAAGTTATCAAGCACTCCAATTTTGATCACATAGCCCTGGGGATGCTACCTGGGTCATAACTGTGAGAACTTATTGTAAGTCATTTTTTTCTTTGGTGTTATATATGGTCACTACAAAGGGTTGGAAGTCAAAGATTATCTGTACTACACTAATAGGTATACAACAACAAGCAAAAGAAATTTAAATATAGAATAACAAAACTTCCAACACTGGAAGTTTTAAAGAAAATGTGGGATAACCATTTGTCTGAAGTGGTGTAGGGTTTCCTGCCTAAGCAGGGGGTTGGACAAGAAGACTCTGGAAAGAGTGTAGAGAAGAGCAACCAAGATGATTGGGATACTGGAGACTAAAACATATGAAGAACGGTTGCAGGAGCTGGGTATGTCTAGTTTGATGAAGAGAAGGACCAGGGGAGACATGATAGCAGTGTTCCGATATCTCAGAGGGTGCCACAAAGAAGAGGGAGTCAAACTATTCTCCAAGGCACCTGGGGGCAGGACAAGAAGCAATGGGTAGAAACTAATCAAGGAGAGAAGCAACTTAGAACTAAGGAGAAATTTCCTGACAGTTAGAACAATTAACCTCTGGAACAGCTTGCCTCCAGAAGTTGTGAATGCTCCAACTCTGGAAGTCTTTAAGAAGATGTTAGATAGCCATTTGTCTGAAATGGTATAAGGTTCCTGCCCACACAGGGGGTTGGACTAGAAAACCTACAAGGTCCCTTCCTGCTATTGTATTGTGTCACCTCCAAGGTCTTTTCCAACCCTGTTATTCTATAAGCAAAAAAGAGAGAAATCCTAAGTAACACACAGCAATTTGTAGGTATATGAAAGTTAATAGAACTCAGTTTTGAAGCAACAGACTGAACCTTGACCACATATGGTCATATTGTCCTGTCTTTCTTTTGTCTGATTAAGAGGCAGTTCAACACTGAGAATCAACACATAAGGTCCAACTAGCTATTGTATCTGTTATCTGGTAGAGAATGCATGTGCTTCACAAATACAGAAATTCCAAATTCGTGAATATACTTTAATGTGTTATAAGATTTCTTTAATATATTAGCTTTCTTCCTAGAACTAACTTCTGAATTCGGAAAGGTGAAGTATATATACTTTAAACTTAGCAAGGTTGAGAAACAGTGTTTCATGGAGACATTTGTATCAAGGAAAAAGGATATCTTGAAGTTCTGTTGACATTTTCACAGGTAAAATAATCTTAGTGATCATCACTGCAGATGGTAGTTTATGATGATTAAATGATTCAGTATTTACTCAGTGCAATATTAAATGACTGACTAGATACACAGATTACTATACTGCGAAATACCACAAAATTTGAACATCAGTCAGTAGGATGATTGCACCCATCTATGCTTAGGAAATCTGACCAGGCAGTTAAAATCTAGCTACAGGTTTCTAAATATATTGTATATAATTAGAGATTTATTACAAAGCCATTGAATATACTTTTTATGAAGCATTTCAATAAATAAGCTAATGTGAGTGTTAAGACTCATATCACCCATTCGTCTGATAGCAGAGTGTATACACACACACACACACACAAACACACACATATAGACTAAAACATCCCTTGCTATATCTTGGGTAGAGCAGGACATAGGGAATTTTGTGGGAAACATTAGAAAACTGCTATCAATCAGTGCACATAATCCTGAACTAGATTTACAAAGGCTGGCTTTGTTTTCTGACAGATTCCCTATGTTCCTTTGGAACTTGCCTTTTTTCCATGCTTCTCAGTGGGGGGGGGGGAAGTAATTATTTGAGAGATAATTTTGTCCTTCTCATTTGCCAAGAGCTAACCATGACTAATATCAAAAGTTATTTACTTAAAATATCACTCTAGAACAATTTGATTCATTTACAACTAACTGAAACTAATAAAAGTCTTAGAAAGTCTTTATTTTATTCCTCAAAAACCAAGAGTTGGTTTTTGAGCCTCAGGTGAGAAAACTTTCATAAAATAGAATTGGCATAGTATGAAGAAACTTCCAATATCTGTATGAGACCACACTATTAAAAAGTATATACAGAGTATGGAGGCTTTTCCAGGCAAAATACTAACATTGCTGTTTTTTTCATCTACTTCTGCCTATTGTTTCATACCTGCCAAAGCCATTAAGTAACAAGAAAATTTCTTTGAAGAACATCTGAAGAACCTCCAAATCTAAACAACCAACGGTAAAAAAAAAAACAAATCAGCACAAATGATCATTTTATTATTTTTTCTGGAAAAAACTGACTTTGGTTATCATTTACAATAATTCTAATGGATGTATTGCTAATTTGGACATCCAACTCTCCCCATCAGTTTAGAGAAATTTGGGTATACTATATAATTAAAATTGATATGTAAACAGAGAACAAACTCCATTCCTTTCTAGCATTGATGATGTTATCTGGTTGGGTAATGAAAGTCTGACAGCCCACATTCATACAGAATTGGAGCAACACATTATTCAGTGTCAATGCATTCCTCTCCAATATGACAAGGAACAATTGATGAGCACACGTTGGGTATGACTTTAAAGCAACTATAAATATATTTAATTGGCATGCCATCCACCCATATTTGCTTGTTAATCAATTGCTACGAAGTATCTTGTTTAATGTCATTTATGTTAAGATATATAATGTGATAGCATTCCAATCTAGCAAGAAAACTGCCTGATCTAATATCTGATTTATTAGCATTGTTACATCTTCAGTGACTGGTATGTTAATTCTTTTATTTCCTCTACTCTGAAATTATCTAGGGAAAACCCTTTTTGTTATTGCTAGCATTCCTTGTATCTCCCTCAACATCCAAAGATGTAAAAGAGAAGTAGGAAGTAGGAAATAGAAAGGAGGAGGAGGAGGAGGAGGAGGAGGAGGAGGAGGAGGAGGAGGAGGAGGAAGGGAAGGAGGAGGAGGAGAAAGAAGAAGAGGAGGAGGAGGAGGAGGAGGAGGAGGAAGAGGAGGAGGAAGAGGAGGAGGAGGAAGAGGAGGAGGAGGAGAATTCTTTGTTAATTTCAGCTTCTTTTGGAACTTCACTTTTCTAGCATTAGCTCTACAATTTCAGACTAACTTTTCATTTCTAACCTTGCCCTTTTTCCATTTCTATATCTGCTTTCCTCTTCATTTCATTTCATTTCATTTATTTGATTTCTACACCGCCCTATCTCCCAAGATGGGACTCAGGGCCTCTTGACCCTCTTCCCTAAACTTTTTGTGAAAGTACATTGGTTTCTACTGCTATTAGCCACGTAAATAACAAATGATAGCTATACAGTTTTCATTAAAAAATATGAAACATTTCTTGCACTACAAACTGTACAATTGTGGAACAGTCTACCTATTGTGCATTCTCCATCCCTGGACACTCATCTTTCAAGGATGGTTGAATTGGTTTTTCTGCACATTGCAAAAAGTTAGACTAGATGAATCCTCCCAACTCCACAATTCTGAGTCTGAACTTTTTCCTAAATTGGAATTATTTGGAACTTTTCATTTAGTGTATCTTTTTTTAGGGATTCCCACTCAACTTGCACTCATTTTCCCATTTTTAAAAATAAATTATTTGAGATTTTGGAGTGTATTTGGTCTTGAGTCTTAAATAATTGACTGATTGATTGAAATCCTTTGCTAAGGTTGAACGTTCTCAATTTTAGTTTTCTTTAAAATCAAGAAGTCCCACATTACTTTATTTCTCTACTTCCACTTCTCCCAATAGTTGCCTAAAAGATCTTTCACTAGGAAACCTAGGACATCAGTTAAAAAAATTAGGTATCAATTCATATTATTTTAAACTATCCTTCTGTTGTTATCAAAATGCTATTTTATTGTTCTGTGTTTTTTCTATAATTGTTAAATAACTTTTTATGTTAGCTGCCCTGTTATTATTATCAATGGATGGGAGAGTGCTATATAAAAATTAAGTAACTAATTAAGGAACCAAAAAATGTAGCAACATTAGCATTTGTACCCTATCTATGCTTTTGGATAAAAGCACAATGTTGTGTTAATAAAATCATCCCTCAAGTAGGCAATCATTATTTATTACATGTAATAAAGTTTTGTATTTACTCTGTACTTCTGCTTTTTAAAAAAATACTAATTCCAAATACTTTCAATAAAGGGACTGGGTTTTTTCCCTTTATGCTAGTATTTCCCCAATGAATAACTGATTTAATTCAATTATTGAATTAATTACTTCATAATCTGCAGTAACAAAAAAACCCTATACTTATTCTTTATTTGAACTTTTTCCCATTCATTTGCGACCGAAGCACCACATGCAATTCAACTTCTTTCCTCTATCCAGCTTTAACCTAGGTCAGTTTTAGCTGGTCAGAACTGAAATTATGTTTACACAGTACTTGAAAGGAGTGTTATTTTTAAGTAGAAATAAATCATAAGTCCTTGACTCATACCTAAACGGTTGATGGCAACTTATCCACTGTATGCTAAATTCATAATCATTAATACCATCTACTTAACTTATTATTTCTTTATAAAAACTGTAGGCTACTTCAATCTAAAACAAACTATGCAATGATGGTTAGAGTATACAAATGCCTATTTAAAACAAACTCAGTCGCAGTTTCAGATTGCCATAAAAATAACAAGGAGTGATTTTGCAGCTTTTAGGAGTAGTGGTGTGCTAGAAAGGGTAAGGAACACTATTGGGCTCTGCCCCATTGACTGGTTCACATAAATCCTTGACCCAATGTTGTCCCATATCTTATAATGTGATGAAATGAGAATTTATCCCCATACAATAAGTGGACAGGATAAGAAGCAAGTTCACCTCAATGATTATTCCTCCCTAAAATGTAAATACCTTTTAAAAGACCAGATTCTGTACACATTCTTTAAAAAATCATTTTCTCATTTTGGGTGCACTGAATAATTGGGCTGGGCTGGAATGCTATACATTCCCACACTTTTCTCTTTTCAAGTGTGACTTCTTACAAGGAAAAATAGTTGTTACTGTATAGGTATATCGGCATATGGGTTTAATATATGTCTATCCGGGACACGGTGGCTCAGCATCTAAGGCGCTGAGCTTGTCGATCAGAAAGGGCGGCAGTTCAGCAGTTCAAATCCCTAGTGCTATGTAGCGGAGTGACTTCCCATTATTTGTTCCAGCTTCTGCTAACCTAGCAGTTCGAAAGCATGTAAAAATGTAAGTAGAAAACTAGGAACCACCTTTGGGGGAAGGTAACAGTGTTCCGTGACCCCTTGGCATTTAGTCATGCTGGCCACATGACCAGAGATGTCTTCGGACAGCACTGGTTCTTCAGCTTTGATATGGAGATAAGCACTGCCCCCTGGAGTTGGGAACGACTAGCACATTTCTGCAAGGGGAACCTTTACCTTTACCTTTATCCAATAGACAGAAATGCAATGATGAGAAATATTGTTCATTAATTTGAGTGTTGGGTTATTGTATTTTAAAAACCCTCTTAAACAAATGCTAATATTTTTTATAATTGTTCTTAATTGAAATGATAGTTATAAATTACTGAAATGTGTAGAAATGCCAAAGCTCTTACAAAGAATTAATGGTTGCCCATGCTACTAAAATATTAAGAGTAGAGTGACCTTAGGTTTCAAAGCCCACTATGAGACCATCCCTGTAACCTCATTCTGGCTTTCTTAATGAATAACAAATGGGCTTTCACAGTACAAGCTGCCATTACAACTCATTCTAGTGTGTGTTTTTTAACCTGCAGTAATGCATCATCTTGCCTGACTGTATGTCATCTTCTAGAAGGTCAACAAAAGTATGTAACCCCTCCCCTCCCCGTGTTTAAGTTATGAAGGGAAAAAATTGACAAAGCGTGAAGCAACCAGTTTTCTTTTATTCTTACCTCCATCTTAGACTTATACTCCTGCAACATAAAATATCTAATGGTTTCATAAATCAGGATATATATATATATAATTGTTCCACAATATATATAGTAACATATATATATGTTACTGAGTCCTAAAACAAATATAACCTTATGCTTTTTTCCTTTCTAAAAAAAATAAAATCTGTGGCACAAAATATAGTCACTTCAATCTCTTTTAAATGCTTGAACGAGCATTACAAAGGCCACTACTATTTACTTCTTTTCACAGGTATTTAGAAATATGCATTATGTTGCTGTGGACAATTAGTCTTTTATCCAATTTTACTTGATAGTTTAAACTCTCCCACCCTAAGGTTTTAATTATCCTTCTTAGCCAGCATTCTTAGGTCTCAATTCATGCGCCTGGAAATCTGCCTCCGTGATGTTATAACCTTGTTAACGTAACAAAAGAGGAGTTTACTTAAAACTGTACTGACTATGGACTTAAGCCAAATTTACTTGAAAGAGGAAAGAGACTGTCAAAAATCCTACAGTAAACATAGAAAAGCAGTTCTTTCATAACCTTCACCTTAATTCATAGAGACAAGTAATTTACATGTAAGTGGATTCAGATGGTCTATAAAGAGGCCTCTTTCTAGAACCGGACTGGTTTTGTTCCCTTTCCCTGTCCATTCACTCTCTCTCTTCTTCATGTTTTTTTCTCTTCTTAAGTCATGGCTATGTTTGCTTGATGACAAAGCATCTGCAAAGTTTGAATAATAATAAATCATAAGATAAACATTTATAAAAGTCGTCAGCATCAATATGAACCGAACAAACTTTACAGAGCCATTTTCATGTTTAGTCAGTTCTCTGTCAAATCATAATCTCTGTCAGTTCTCTGTCATAGTCAGTTCTCTGCCCAAATGTGCACACATACAATAAATGCTTTTATGTTGGCAGTGTAAAGTTGCATTTCTAATGTAGTAATGATTATATTACTCTTAAGTGGCAGTAGCCTGTCAAATACAGATCATATTGCCACTGGAGCTTCCGAAATCCAATAATTAAAACCACTTTTATTTTAGATACCACTATTTTACGTTAGTTGGACTAAATAAAACCTCTCTGTACATATGAATATGAAACTGGGATCGCAATCCCACTTACTAAGCTTTAATTTCCATGTTTTATTTAGAATCATAATGTAAAAGGGACACTGATGCAATTCTGGTTCATAACAATCAGTGCAGGCTTTGCAATTGTCTCCAGTATGAAAACCTGATTAATGGAAATCTGAGCTGACAATTCAAATGATAGGGCTGAATGCCAAATAAGTGAACTCGGAGTATGAATTTATCAGACCAATTCTAAGTGGTTAATGATACCAAACTTCCCTGGTTTCTTATGTCTCTGGCATAGACAGTTGTCAAGCATGGGAATATCAGGAAATTCAGGCAATTCAAATTAATATAAAGATTTATCTCAAGTTCCAGCTCTCTACAAGAATCGGAACGACTAATGGCCAAATCAAATCAAAGCAAAGCTGTGGTAGGTAAGAGTCAATGGAATTCAAGATGGGCTGGTCTTAGATCTCTTGTGGGCATGAAGGGATTTGGGACTGATAACATGCTTGACCCTTCACTCAGATTCAACCTGGTCATCTCCTACAACAGTGTAGGAAAGTGATGGCTAACCTTTTTGCCATTGTGTGCCAAAAGTGGGGGGACACACGGGGGGGGGGGGTCATGCCCGCATGTGTCTACATTCATAATTCTATGCACACACACACACACACCACGCATGCATAAAGCCTCTGGAGGGAGAAAAACAGCCCAACTCACAAACCAGAAGTTCAGGAATGGACTTCCAGGTTGCCTGTTGGGCCGTTTTTTGCCCTCTGGAGGCTTCAGGAGGCTTCCCTAAGCCTCCAGGGGGTGAAAAATGGCCAAAAATGAAGGTAGAAATCAGCAGGCCAGCGCGCGCATGCATACTGGAGCTGACAGGGAAATGCCTCGCGTGCCTTAAGAAATGGCTCCGCGTGCCACCTGTAGCACATGTGCCATAGGTTCGCCATCACTGTAGGATATACAGTAAGCTAATCTGGGACTCCAAAATAAATCACAATGATTATTTGAAGGTTGCATATATAATATTTGATATTGATAATATGAGTTGACAAAAGCCCTTTCAAATTCAGTCCTTATTAGCTAGTCAGCCAGTTTTCTTTATAATACAAATCAAAACAAATGTAATTCTAGTGTATAAGACACACAAATTATTTCAATCTGAGAGATGAGAGTACATGTTCCTTTAAAACAAAAGAAGAAAAGGTAAAATTATATTGTGCCCTGTGCATCTCACAGGATTGCTCTGGAAAAAATGGAGGATTACTGAATATGCTAACTTGAGTTGATTCAACAAGTAAATAATTTACCAATAAATTTTGACTAATTTAAAAAAAGAAGGCTGTATGTAAAAGCCAATATCTCTGACAGCAAATAAGATATGCTATCAACTTGGAGATTGTCAGTTCCAGTCCCACCTTAGCCACAAAAAGTGGCTGGATGACTTTCGGTCATTCTCTCTCAACCCAACTCACTTCTAAGGATTGTTGTAGTAGTAGGGAATGAAGGATCAATTAATCAAAATATAATTGGAAGGGACCTTAGATGTCTTGTAGTCCAGCTCCCTGCTCAAGCACCCTGTACTATTTCAGACAGGTGGCTGTCCAGTCTTTTCTTAAAAACCAGCAATGAAGCACCTACAACTTCTGAAGGCAGGGCATTCTACTGGTTAATTGTTCTCACTGTTATGAAGTTTCTCCTTAATTCCAGGTTGCTTCTCTCCTTGATTAGTTTCCATCCATTGTTTCTTGTCTTGCCTTCTGATGCTTTGGAAAATAAAATGACCCCCCTCTTCCTTGCTGCAGTCCCTCAAATACTGGAATACTGCTATCATAGGAGTATTAGGTATGTTCAACATTTTGAGTTATTCATAAAAATAACAAAGGCGGCATATAAATAAATAAATCCTTTAAAACCTGTTTTTCATAAAGCAAACAGGACTGAGGATGCTATTCTGTATTTAGCTGGTTCAAATTTTGACTGAAATGCTGACTTCGTGTTTTTTCATCACTATTAACTTTAGCTCGATTGGGCCCACTATTTGTAATCTAATCTCTGTTAATGCCACTGCTTAGGTAAGCAAAAAAGACAATGTGGTCCTAGCAGATTCCTGCTGATGAGAAAGGTGAGAGTGATTTCCTACCATTTAGACACATCTAGATCATTCGGAATTTGTATTTGGCAAACAATATCAGAAAAAGAAGAAAAAAAATCAGAAGAAAGCATTCCAAAGTTTGCATCCTTTCTCCATGCTATCTGTAAATATGCATCTACAAAATGAAGTCCCAGGGTGATAATTTAGTTTCTGTTAAAATGAATTAGCTTATTCGGCTACTCTGACTTATATATGTGAATCAGGTCCCACTGGAGAGATTTTCATTTTTACAGTAAAATTGTATTGTTTTAAGCATATTTGCTATTTAAATAAGGAGAAAACAGACCCATTTTATTCTGGAACATCTGCTAAATTCATAATCAGTTTGTCAGCTGAGGTTAGCAATGTAGAATGGTGCAGTTGATCAGGCTGCCCTAGGTGTCACTGAGGCCTCTGGGAATTAAACTAAGAGAGTTTCAGTAGACAAGAGGGTAATTCAGTCAGCCTCTTTAAAAAAAAGTAAAAAATAAAAAATTGGAGGGGGAGGGGAGAGAGGTTTCTGAAAACAGAAGCTTGGCTTTCTTTTTTACTTCTAGTGCTCTTCTCCCTCACTGTCCCTGATGCCTTTATAGTCATTTATATTTCTGACTATCAAATCAGAGATGGAGGCCCACACATTCCCTAGCTGGCTTTAGTTCAATATAAATATGATTCTATTTCATCGTCTTGATCATTATTATTTTCTCAGTTAATAAAACTTTGAGAAAGGATTTCCAATGTTGTTAATTTTTTTTTTTTTTTTTAAGATTTGGCTGAGATCGGTCTTAGGAAAATATATAATATATAATGGCACTTTGTAGTGGGGGGGGGGTGTATGTGAGAGAGAAAGAGAAAGAGAAAGAGAGGGGATTATCTATAGAAATAAGTAATTCTACATCTTCTGATTATATTTGTACTCTCAGACACTCCCAAAGATAAATACACAGAAAGATATAACTTGTAATTTATTTCATTATTTTCTCTTTTTCCTTGATTTTGGGTGGGTGTGGGTATCTGTACACTATATGTGTGTGTATTTAGATATATGAACAACTGATTTATACTCTGCCTTTGAGGAGCCAAATTGACACACATAACACTCCCTTCTCCAATTTTGCTTCACAGCAACAATTCTATGAGGTAGGCTGAGCTGCAAGTAACTGGGCCAAAACCCACCATTTCATTTATATACCGCGCCACTCTCCCAAAAGGGACTCGGGGCGGTGCACAGGAGAAATAAAACCACACATATACATAAATACAGATAATAAATATGTCATAAATATTAAAAACTCATTAAATTAACCCAACCTGTGCTAAAACCAATTAAAGCCCCAATAAAATCTAATTCAATTTAAAACCAGTCGATAGTCTCGGAAGATTAAGCCAGGCCAGCTAAGTGAAAAAAGTGTGTTTTTAATTGTTGATGGAAGAGGCAGAGGTCTGTGATATTCCTAAGATTGGGGCGTAGATCATTCCAGCGAGCAGGGCCCGCCACAGAGAAGGCCCTTCCCCTGGGCGTCGCGAGCCGGCATTGCCCGGCCATTGGCACCCGGAGCAGACCCTTTCTGTGGGAGCGAATCGGTCGGAGGGATGTATGGGGTAGGAGGCGGTCTCGCAAATAACTAGGACCCATGCCTTGGAGCGCTTTAAAGATGATAATCAACACCTTGAAGCTCACCCGAAAGACCACAGGCAGCCAGTGCAGCTCGCGCAGGAGAGGTGTTACATGGGAATGCCGTGAGGCTCCCAAGATCTCCCGCACGGCCGCATTCTGCACTAACTGTAGCCTTCGGGTGCACCTCAAGGGGAGCCCCATGTAGAGAGCATTTCCATAGTCCAGACAGGATGTCATGAGAACATGAGTGACTGTGCGAAGGGCGTCCCAGTCAAGTAAGGGCCGTAGCTGACGAACCAGGTGAACCTGGAAAAAAGCCCCCCTGGCCACAGCCGTCACATGGTCATCCATGGACAGCCAGAAATCCAGGAGGACGCCTAGGTTACGTGCCCTTTCCACGGGGGCCAATGACTCGCCCCCAATGGTCAGCGTTGGAATGAACTGACTGTACCGGGACGTTGGAAACCACAGCCACTCGGTCTTGGACGGGTTGAGTCTGAGTTTGTTACTCCCCATCCAGGCCCGTACGGCCTCCAGGCACTGGGACATCACCTCAACGGCATCATTGGGGTGGTTTGGGGTAGAGATGTACAACTGGGTGTCATCAACGTACTGGTGGTACTCTACCCCAAAACCACGGATGATCTCGCCCAGCGGCTTCATTGAATTTACATGATTCTAACTTCCATTGAATCAGAACCTGAGTCTGTCCACTCCTATTTTAACACCTTAGCCACTAATCTATATAAAATGTCTTGGAGTAATGACATTCATCATGTATTTGAAGCCAACATTTGGATTTGCCTGTATATAGGTGAAACTATTCTTGTTTTATTGATTGAATGTAATATTTTAATTTTCTGAGATTGTGGATGTGGGGTTTTCATGAGCTGTAAGCCATAATCATCACAATTATGACAAATCACGGCTTGAACTATCTTGCTTTGCATGTAATGAGTCTTATCTCATATATTAATTTCACCTTTTAAATTGCATTACTGAAATAAATGAACTTTTGCACAATATTCTAATTTTTCGAGTTTCACCTGTATTTAAAGTCTGTGTGTGTGTGTGTGTGTGTGTGTGTGTGTTTGTGTGTGTGTGTGTGTGTGTGTGTGTAGAACCATTTAGAAATAGCAACAGCAATAGCTATAGACTTATATACTGTTTCATAGTGCTTTATAGCACTCTCTATAGCACTCTCTAAGGTTTACAGAGTTATTTGGATCCTCATTTTACCAACCTCATAAGGATGGAAGATTGAGTCAACCTTGAGCCAGTCAGAATCAAACCCCTGGCAGTGAGCTGAATTAGTCTGCAATATTGCATTCTAACCATTGCACCACCACCAGCTCCTGTCACTGACAACTCTAGGAGCCCACAAAAAATTGATGAGAAAAAAAATTCACTCTTCTAATAATAATATGATTCACAGATTATATCCTGTCCTACCTCTTTAACTCCATCAATCATCCATATCTGCCTATTCCAGGTCCTTGGGAAGGACTCAATAGGTAGATAAAAATGCCAAATCCACTCTGAATATTTGGCTGATAAGTGCAATGAACCATAATAATATGCAAAATTAGCCACTCCATATCTGGTTGTAAAACTCTGGTGATGGCACAGCAGCTAGGAGATAGGGAACACTTTAACCCTTTGGTACCATCATGTGGTTCTCCAGATGTCTGCACCTCAAGCATGGTATTCTTATTCAAAACTGCCAGTGACTTGATGGATACTCCCACCATGCTTTACTGAGCAATTCTGCCTAAGGGAGAGAGGAAGTCCCACTTTCTTAGAGAAAATATCCCCAGAGATGGATAAAAACACATTCTTTCCAATCTACATCAGTTTCACATTTGTAGTGCTCATTCATAACTGTGCTGACATGCTCTCAGCTATTTTTTTAAAAACCCACTAATAAAATTTAATGCATTTTTTCATGAAGGGTAACATTCTTAAGGTGTTTTGGCCAAATTCTGAATTTACAAGCATAGATTATGCTAAAATGTGTATTTGTTTTGGGGTTAGTTTAAGTCAATAGCTGCCGCACCAGGTTCAGAGAAATGCAAAATGTAAATAGAGTTAAGGTCTCGAATCCACTTGTTTTGCATCAGAATTGCATCCACAGCAGACAGCAACATGAGGAATGGTGTGCAGTTGCTTTGATTTACCAAAGGTGAATGTTAAAGACTTAGCTTGGCCAGTTATCTTACCTTTTATAGCAACTCCTCAATTAAGTTCTAAATTGAAAACATAATTCAAAGCATACGCCTGCATATTAGTTCACCTGCTATACTTTCTAGCTTTATGCCTGTGATAATTTAAACAAAGTTGAATGCATTAAGAATAGATTGAACTATTTCAGTTTGATAAGCAGACACAAAATTACTAGCAAAATATTACTTGACATTAAACATAACATATACATTTAAACAAATAACAACCCTGATCTAAATTAAATAAACTATTGACAGATAAGTTTATTGGCTTTTGTTTCTTTTTCTGTCTCTCTTCTTTCTTTTTAAATAAAACCTCTTCATTTTAGTGAAGAACAAAGCCTTTGATTCTTCTAATCTTTATGGCACTAGCAACCTGGTGTCAAAAAAGCTAGTCAAGATGTGTTGTCTTTCAGATCTATGGAGCAGAAATGGGAGTCACTGGAGAATTTCTACCCAAGTTCCAAGAAGGGCACATTAACGTCCTAACTACTTCCCATGGAAATCACAGTTGTATCAACATCCTGCTGTTTTGTTTGCATTTAATTTGGGATATAACTCTCTATGCTCTCAGCATGAATCCCATCGTTAAATGAAAGCACACCATGGGTTGTAAAAAATCAACCAAGTGTTCCACTTTTCAAAGGTAGGTTTTGTGGAGAACATAAATAACACTGCCTATTTACTGAAGATTATATAACCTACATAAAAGTATACCAATAAAAGAAAGAGAAACAATTTTTGGAGCACTGGTGTTGAAATAGTTTATAAAATGTAGTTATAAAATAGATTTAGCCAATAATCTATTATTCATACATGCATACACACACACACACATCTATACAACAGTCACGCTCCTTTCTCATGTGCCTACACTCACATATGCATATATTCAAAATGTGACAGGTAAATTTGACAGAAATTATAAAAAAATTCCATCCCTTACATATGGACATCAGCAGGTGATAACACTTGCCCCATCTTGCTGGGCTCAGAAGTAAGCAAAATCAGGGCAGGTAATTATGGTATTTGGATGGGAGACTTCAAGGCATATGAGGACTGTAAAATAGAGAGGAAGTAAAAAATAATTCCAAAAGGTGGAATTGGAAAATCATTTCCATATTGTTACCCAAAAAAATGCTACACAGACATATTCATGGTATCACCAGGAGCTTGAAGGAGATGGTACCTTTATTTTACTTTTATCTCAATATCATGTAACTCTGGTCAAAGCCAACTAATTATGACATGGTGCCTTTGGTAATCCATGGAAATGAGAGTATACTAGGGTTCTATAACTTATCTGGAAATTTTGGGAAATGCTTTTAAATTATCTTTGCTTCTTAATTCAACTAGGGCAACACTGTACTACATAGTTGGTAGGTGACATCGTTTTTTTCCGTAGGAACATGATAGTCTTACAAACATAGGTTTGTGGTTGGAGAAGGAAGGAAAGAAGGAAGGAAGGAAGGAAGGAAGGAAGGAAGGAAGGAAAGAAAGAAAGAAAGAAAGAAAGAAAGAAAGAAAGAAAGAAAGAAAAAGAAAGAAAGAAAGAAACCTTTTTGATAAATTCCATGTATTTTAGAATTTATAGTGTGGTAGGCTATTTTGGAACATTGATATATAGCACAATCTAATGATACAATCACATAAGAAGAAATGTAATAACTATTTGAATATACTGAGTTCTTTCAATCATGCAAGAAGTATTCCTGAAGGAAAAAGAAACAAAAGAACACCCCCTCCCAAAAATATATTATGTATATAATGGCAGAATGCATCTTTTCAGAGAATAGAGAATATCAAAACTACCATCATCACTGGTTTGGAATAGTATTGTTTGAGAGTTGTCTTTCCCTTGAGCCTACTATCAAGAATTCGATAGTATTCATCATGTAACCCAACATGACTACAAGAAGTAACTAAACCTGAGCAAAGAGAAATTTCAATAGCATGATTATCAAATACGTTTGATGCATCACTCGTGCCTAGATTTTCATTAGATCAATAAATGAAAACAGTCATTTATTTATTTATTTCTGTAGCTTTCAACTTTATTTATCACTATTACTCAAGCTAATAATAATGTATCATCTTAACAGAACTATTTATTTCCACTTAAGTGAGAACAAGTTGATGGCAGTAAGGAAGCAAGCTCATGTACACATGGACGGAAGTTCCAAAGAAGATTACTAGCATATATCAATGAGTGAATGCTTGTGTGGGAAGGTATATGGGTGGGTATTCAACAAGGAAAAAAACTTTATTGGAAACATAGTGATTTTCCATTCTTTGTAACTTCAGATAAATTGTGACAGGTAAATAATGTTGTATTACTGCATAGAATTTTACCTACGAATTAACGTGTCTCAATGAATGCATGGGTTCCTTTAATTAAATAATATATTTATCACTTTAGCACTAAAATGAACTTAGTTTATTTATTGTACCCCATTGTGCTTAAAAACTTCATGGCTGCTTGCTTACTACAAGTCTGCTTATACATGCATATCATTCTAATCATCAAGAAGTGTTGCCTGCTCCTGCCATCTGTACATATCCAAATATTCTGGTCCAACTTCTGTAGCTCATTATTATTACTTACTGTCATTTAGCTTAATTCATTTTCATGTTGGTAAAGAAATCTTCTGTCTAGGAAATAAATAAAGAGCTGAAAATGTTGCAAACAGAAATGAAAAATCAAGAGACATAAATGAACTTACTTCATTTCCAGGATCTCCTCCAACTGTTTTCTCCGCTCTAGTCTTAAATTGGCCAGATGTGCTTCTTTCTCACCCAGAGACTGCTGTGTTGAGGCAAGGCGAGCTTTAGTGGCATCCAGTTCTTGCCTGGTCTTATCCAATGCATTCCGTAATTCTTCTAACTAAAAAGCATAGATAAATTCAGGTACTCACAATTAGCAAATGAACAATAAATTGTAATGGATAACCCCACAGTCATTAAATATCTACTCTCTTCAAGGGAACATAGTGAAATAATCCTGAATTTTGTGGCTTAACTAATACGGTTTAACAGCATGAAAAGGAGATATACAGTATATTGCATCTGATTAAATAAAGAGTAAGAGTATTTATTTCAGACCTATGTCCAATGATAATGGTTCATGTGTCTTTTTTTTTTTTAAGGATAAAACTTCTCAGTTTCATTTCATTTCACATGCATTGTGTGCATGTGTGTCTGTGAATGTGTGAGAGAGATTTCATGCATTTCAGAATATGTCAGGGTTAGACATCCATGCTGACTTTTCTTAATTATTTTGTGAGCAAAATAATGATACTGGCACTTACTGGAACTAAGGTCATACATTGATTGTGAGCGGATGTGTCAGAGGTAGAAGAGAACGTGTTCAGAACTCCCATTTGTAACACTGATATTACATAAGCTGGCATTACTTAATTAACCAAACTTCAAGATAAAACTTCAGCTTATTATTGTTGAAATTCTTATTGAAATAGTTAAGGGAATTAATCCATTTTGGCTTCTCATAATATCCTAAATCATACTAACCAAAGCAAAAATGCAGTGGGCTCACACAGTGTGTTAAACCACAGACACACTAAGTGTAACAGGAAATATCACCAGGAATTCTGCCACACAATGAAGGTTTAAACTATTTGGAATATCCATGTTGTAAACATGTACTTATACACAATGAAAGAATAATGTAAATAATGTAAATATTATTTACATAGACTAGAGATATGTTTTCTCTTTTTATTTTCATCTTTCTCCTGAAACATACTCTTCCCCTGGGAATTTCACAGGTCCCCAACTTTTTAGCTATCCAGAAGCAATAGCAATAGCACTTAGAGTTATCTACTGCTTTACAGTCCTTTATAGTCCTCTATAAGCAATTTACAGAATCAGCATATTTCCCCCAGCGATCTGGGTCCTCATTTTAGCGACCTTGTACGGATGGAAGGCTGAGTCAACCTTGAGCCCAGTGAGAATTGAACTGCCTAATTACAGGCAGCTGGCAGGGAGCAGAAATGGTCTGCAGTACTGCACTCTAACCACTGTGCCACCATGGCTCATAAGGCAATAAAGAGCTGGATCTTCCCGAGGTGCTGGGGGAGTCTGACATAGAAGTGTGTAGATGGTATTGAGGATATCCCAGGAAGATTGCTATGGCACTGGGGGTTTTCTCTTGGTTTTTCAATGATTTTTTGTGTGTGATTTTATTGTTGTTGTGAGCTTCCTAATGGCCATACAAATCTTTTAAATAATATGCTTCTTTGAACTATGGAACAAACTAAGGGGACCATTCCAGTGATCCTTCACAACTTGAACCAGTAAATTCTCTGCATTATTAGAAAAGGTGCTGTAGGTCTTTCAGCCTGAAGTCCACTGATAAGAAGATAAAAAATCACAGGAAATAGAAGAATGATGGTCTTTCTACAGCAGGAGACTCCAAACTTGGCAACTTTAAGACTTGTAAACTTCAATTCTGAGAATTCCCCACCAGCTATGCTTCCTGGAGAATTCTGGGAGTTGATGTCCACAAGTCTTAAAGTCGGCATGTTTGGAGACTTCTGTTCTAAAGATTCTATAGACAAGATATTTATGCTGGGAGTAGTTAGATTCTCTGGGGCTGCTGAATCTAAATAGCTTAGCTGGTTGTCTTAGGACAGTGATGGCTAACCTTTTTTGGCTCGCGTGCCAAAAGTGGGGGGAGAGCAGAGGGGTCATGCGTGGGCATGCCACACCCATAATGCCATGGCCCCCCCTTGCTTTTGGCACACTTTTTTCACCCTCCCCAGACTCCAGAGGCTTTCTAGGAGCCTGGGGAGAGTGAAAACAGCCTCCTCCCCCATCTCCAGAGGCTTCAGGAGCTTCCCTGAACCCTCCAGAGGACAAAAAACAGCCTCAAAAGAAGGCCTAAATCAGCTGGCCAGCGCACACAAGCACGCTGGAGCTAACCAGGCAACGCCTCGCGTGCCCTAAGAAATGGTTTCGCGTGCCGCCTGTGGCACCTGTGCCATAGGTTCGCCATCACGGTCTTAGGATAATCAAGTTTGAGAATGTATCTTTTAATCTCAACCACATTTTGCTTCTTTAGGTTTAAGGACAATGACTGGCCAGCAAAAAAGCATGCACATGTTCACCTGAGTACATATCCTGCAGTGAGATTCTATATTGTTTTAAAAACAAAGGGAATCGTTCATTATGTTCTCCTTTCAGAATTAAAGTGCCACGTTCAGTCTTCAAGAGAATCTTCTTATTTTTCAGGACAGTTTACTTCAAAGGCAATTCTTCTCGATGGAAAACAATTAGGCTTGTGAGTCCCCCTCCCCTTCTCTGCCCCCCCCCCTCGCCCCCAGACATTGCTTTAAAGAAACTCTGCAAGTGCAGCAGAGCAACTCTTTAGACGGTGCTAAAGTATGGTGCTGTCAGAGTGGCTTTTCTGGTTAATGTCAATAACACTATGTATAAAAGGTGACCAAAGTGTGTACAAATGTTGATCTTTGGAGAAAGCATGCCTATAATCATACACACATCCACTATTTCATCCACCAGGCTGATTGCAAGGAGAAAGGGCAAAGTAGATTTTTTTAAAGACAAAATACAATTCCTAGCGCACTTGCTAGGTTGTAAGTCACAGGGGAACTCCTCTGCGATGTGTTGAAATGATGAGGCTCGTCCAATACATTTTTGTAAAGCATCCAAAAGACCAAAAGGGTAGCTACAAAGCTTATTACCCTTACAAACAGACCCTCTATACCAGTGATGGCTAACCTTTTTTGGCTCACGTGCCAAAAGCGGGGGGAGTGCAGAGGGGTTCATACATGGGCGTGCCATACCCATAATACTATGTGCGTGACCCCCTGCTTTTGGCGCACTTTTTTTCACCCTCCCCAGGCTCCAGAGGCTTTCTAGGAGCCTGGGGAGGGTGAAAACAGCCTCCACCCCCCACTCCAGATGCTTCAGGAGCTTCCCTGAAGACTCCAGAGGGTGAAAAACGGCCTCAAAAGAAGGCCTAAATCATCTGGCCGGCACACACATGCGGCACTGGAGCTGACAGGGCAACGCCTAAGAAACGGCTCCGCGTGCTGCCTGTGGCACCCGTGCCATAGGTTCGCCATCACGGCTCTATACAGATAGTTCATTTAGCGAGTGTTCAAAGTTACAACAGCACTGGGAAAAGTGACCGATGAGCATTTTTCACACTTATGACCATTGTGGCCTTGCCCCAGTCATGTCATTTACATTCAAGATGCTTATCAATTGATTCATATTTATGATGGTCGCAGAGTCACAGGGTCATGTGATATCCCCTTTTGCAACCTTCCAGCAAACAAAGCCAACGGAGAAGCCAGATTCACTTAACAACTGTGTTAGTAACTTAACAACTGCAATGGTTCACTTAACAAATGTGGCAAGAAAAGTCGTAAAATCGGGCAAAGCTCACTTAATAAATTTCTCACTTAGCAACATCAATTTTGGGCTCAATTGTGGTTGTAAGTCAAGGACTACTTGTAAATTCGACATTTGTGGACTAAAGATATAAAACACAGTGCAGCAAAAGGAGATTTCATGAGTGATCTACTTTCCAATTAAACGTGCATTTATAGTGACAATCAAATGAAATCTAAGTTAGAAATGTTACACTGCTGTGATTTGAATAAGAAAGAACCTTCTGTGTAATATTAAGCATTTCCCCTATTTAGTCTTTCAGCACAGTTGGAATAAACTTTTCTAGTCTATTTCTGTGCGATAACTCCTTAAAAAACTAAAGTAATTCAATGAATTGTGGATCCATGGGAATCATACACACTTGTACTACCGGTAGTTCTATAGACAAATATTTCTTTTTACATGTAAACCAAAAATCTAGCAAATAAAGTAGTATGCTACTATACTTATTCCATGAAAGAAAGATATGTAAATTGTATCATCTTCACAGAAATACCAGAAGCTACAAAAAAGCGCAAGGCGTTCAGCTTCTGAATATTATTGCAAAGTATCCATATCCTGCTGCGTATTCCCAACATCTGATATTAAAGCAAATTCCATCCATGTGCTGAATCTGTTTTTTTTCCAAGCAGGGCTGGACAAACATCCAGCTGTTCACTTTGAAAATGATTACTACTGAATGCAACTGTGCATCTCAGGTGTTACTGATGCTTTTAAGGATTTTTTTTTCGTCTCCTCAAAGATTTGGTTCCAGTGGTTAAAGAGCATAGTGGGTGGCCTAAAAGTACATTGCAAAGCAACAACTGCAATAAAAATGTTTGCATGATAGATGATAGAAACTGACTCGGCTTCTTATAGGCTAAAAGTTATCGCCAAGCATGTCCTTTTTCAGCTAGACATGATAACCTTATTGATAGCTTGGTCAGATAAAATGTTCAAAAGGTTATTTACACCGAAAGAAAAGTCTTCCAAATCCTTTCCTATGAAAAACAATATCTTCGGCCTTAACTACCTCATTGCACTAAAGCTTCTTGTAGCTCTTAGAAGAAGGAGGAAGTACAGGAAACAGCAAAAGACAAAGAAAACTGGGAGTCAGAATAAATTGGATTCAGAGAGGCTTCAGTTAACGTGATTCTGATTTATGAAACTGAGTGAAGAGTACTCACATCTTCAAGCACCCCTGCTTTTAATTTCTCACCGGGACCACATGATGGGGTTCGACTTCTAATACTTCCAAGCATTTTGAGAGGTGGATAGGTTAGGTTTTTAAACCAAATACTGTAACTTGAAACTTCACTTCTATCTTGACTCAGACTAGCCAAACTGAATCAGAGATTTTTAGAGAAAGTCTAAATGTGAATGGTAAAATGCTCACCCCCCCCCCATCTATAGATTTGAAGGAATTCAACTTTTGACAAAAAAAATTAATTACCTTTTCCTCGTGTTAACTGAGGTGTTAACAGCCTACTGTATGAAAGACACACCTGCAGCTTATAGAAACTCCATGGAAAAGATAATTACAACCATTGCTAAATCTGAGCTTTGAAATGCAGAGTCCCCCAGGGCAGAAAGAAGAATTCTCTCCATAGCTGAGAGGTCTCCATTTTATTTCAGGAAGGGGCTTAGAAACTTGCCTGAACCTAAAAGGTCCTTGATTATGTTTAAAAATGTATTTTCTGGGCAGTATCTCCAGGCAAAGAAATGGGCCACTCCACAATTTTTATTTTCTAAGGATGTTTATAAAGCCTTAGAAAATAAAAGTACAGGCATTCTTTTTTATTATATATTTTATTTTATTCAAAACAAGATTAAAATACAAAATTCTGGGAATTTTTTTTTCCAAAAGATAAAAAACAACAACAATCAAAACATTAAAGAGGTGTATCAAAAAAAGGCCCACATATATACACATTATCCCTTCTAGTTGAATACTGATTAATGCATTACTACAACATTAATTTGTAGGGGCAGGAGGCCTAAAGGCCTTTTTGAAAATATTTTAGAAATAAAAAATAATTATTGTTACTGAAGCTTACCACTTTCTTTTTCATAGTTCACACTAAAATACCAATGGCTAAGACTCTGAGCTTATCGATCAGGAAGATTGGCAGTTCGGCGGTTCGAATCCATAGTATAGCATAGCATAGCATAGCATAGCATAGCATAGCATAGCATAGCATAGCATAGCATAGCATAGCATAGCATAGCATAGCATAGCATAGTATAGTATAGTATAGTATAGTATAGTATAGTATATCCCTAGTATAGGTCTCCTGCATGAGAATCTCCAAGGTCCCTTCCAACTCTGTTACTATTAAAAAAAGTTCTAAAGGAGGGTGTTTGTAAACTTTGGGGTGCACTCCGTCTGTACTGGTGGATTTCAGATTTAAATCCTTATTAACTAAAATATCAGTAAACTTTGTCTAAAGAGCAAGCTATGCCAAATGTGTTAGAGTCACTGCAGTTCCTCTTGTACTGAACAGGATTACCAGAACAACAGCAATTTTTTAGTTTTTTTTTTAAATCAGCAAAGGAGTTGATTGGACCAACCTAAAGAAAGAAGGTAAAATCACGGGTCATACAGACTGATGGACTTTCTACAGAGTCTATAAACAGGATATCTAAGACAGAGGAATTTTGTTCATATTAACATTTTAGGCACTTCAGCGATAATCACTGCTAATAAACCTCTGTGCCCATTAAATAAATATGCTAATGTTTTCTATACTCTAATTTAAACCCTTACATTGGATGGCAGATTCCAATTTAAATTAACCACTGTACTTATTATATTTTTCCATGATAAACTATTGCTGATTGCCAGAATTATATTTATATAATTATAAATATTTTTCATTATATTTATATAATTGATAAAGTAGAATTATATTTCTTTGGTACTTAATTAAATTAAATTAAATATTTAAATTTCTATACCGCCCTTCTCCCTTCTGGGACTCAGGGCGGTGTACAGGCAGCAGTAAAATCACGAATAAAAACATAGAAAGCAATTAAAAACCTATTAAAAATACATTAAATAATGAATAGCCTGTCTAAAACCTGTTAAAATCCCTACTAAAACCATATAAAACTAAAGCGTTTAAACGTATGCCAGTTTAGAAACTATGCCAGGCTGGCCGCTCGAAACAGATGGGTCTTCAAAGCCCGTCGGAAAAGGCGCAGGTCTGTGATCGTACGAAGGTCAGGGGGTAGGTCATTCCAGAGGGCTGCCACAGAGAAGGCTCTCCCCCTGGGGGTCGCCAGTCGACATTGCCTGGCCGACGGCACCCTGAGGAGGCCCTCTCTGTGGGAGCGAACTGGACGGTGGGAGGCATTTGATAGCAGGAGGCGGTCTTGCAGATAGCCAGGTCCCTTGCCATGGAGCGCTTTAAAGGTGGTTACTAATACCTTGAAGTGCACCCGGAAAGCCACAGGCAGCCAGTGCAGCTCGCGCAGGAGATTTGTCACGTGGGAGCATCTAGACGCTCCCAGAATCCCCTGCGAAGCCACATTCTGAACTAGCTGGAGCCTCCGGGTGCACCTCAAGGGAAGCCCCATGTAGAGAGCATTACAATAGTCCAGGCGGGAGATGACGAGGGCTTGAGTGACTGTGCGTAAAGCGTCACGATCCAGAAAGGGACGCAACTGGTGTATCAGGTGGACCTGATAAAAAGCCCCCCTGGCAACGGCCATCATGTGATCTTCTAGAGACAGCCGAGAATCCAGGAGGACACCAAAGTTGTGAGTCCTCTCTGCAGGGGCCAATGACTCGCCCCCAATAGCCAGAGATGGTACTAACTGGCTATATCGTGACGCTGGAAGCCACAGCCACTTGGTCTTGGATGGGTCCCAGATTTGTCCCCCAGATTTTTTAAAGATTTTTGGAAGAGAATGTAGTAACAGTTTCATCATTGAACAATGATGACATTGTCATAACTCAGCATTAAAGCATATCATGGGATATGCATTTGCCAAAGGATGTCAATGATATTCAGATACATTATTTGAAACACTTACATAGACATTATTGAAAGCAGGATTTATCACACTATCAAGGAATATTTTCATTCTGTGTGTGTGTGTGTTGTGTGTGTGTGTGAGAGAGAGAGAGAGAGAGGGAGGGAGGGAGGGAGGGAGGGAGGGAGGGAGAGAAAGATAATATAATCCCAGGGAATGAGGCTAATCTTAGTATTATATGGCTGTACTGGAAATAAAATTTATTTCATAGACAGCTCTGGTCCTGCTGATGGCAGAAGCAGGAATGGAATGCATAGATAATTATCTTTAAGACCAGTCAATGTTTCTTAATATCACCTTTTAGATCCAACCAATACATTCCAGTCTGAATCAGAGTTTATTTATTAAAGGATTTAGCACTTTAGATGCCATATTGCCTGGAAGCCCACCAATTTCCATTCCCAAATATCCAATTTCTCCAATTTCTAGTTGCATGAATAAGACCCTTCAGGATCACATCTGGCCAATAAGAACAGGCACTAAAATACTTTTTTTTTCTTTCATTGCCATAATTTCAATTGAAAACACTCTCAAAATAAAATAAATATTGGACGATCTTGAATAATATGTAAAGTATTGTTCCTTTAGCTGTGAAGGGCAGGAAACATCACAAGCATTTATGGCTGGATATTTTTACACTTGCCTGGATTATGATCAATTAGAGCACAATTCTTTTAAGTTACAAAAGAAATTTTCAAATCAAACAGATCAGCCACAGTTATGGTGCCCATTTTTCTTTTAGTATGACCTAAAAATCATACATTGATTTTTTTTTTCTTATTTGGCTCTTTTCAGTATGCACTAACGTTTGATAGATGATTGTGAATTGTTTCAAGTATAATTTGTCCAGTAACTGTACACTTTCCTTACAAATTCATGATTATTATGCCAAAGGTTACATTAAATATGAAAGTGAGAGCCAACCAAGATATGATGAGAAATGCATGATTACATACTGATCTTTCTGGACTTAAAATATATATATAGTGTGGGGAAAGTTTTGATCAAGATCATATTGCAAGTGGAAAACAAATAGCATTTCCAAAAGATGTTTTTCATCAGGATTGTGGTACACAAGGAAAACCTCAGTTCCTTCTCAATACACTACAATCAGTATCCAGCTCTATATGAATGCTGAAATTCTTATTTAAAACAAAAAGAAAAAGAGGTTGCAGTCATGTGCTTGTTGTCAAGTCTAGTTTGGTCTTTTCTCTTGAATATCTCTTACAACATTCAGATGGGAACCCAAACACTTTAGTGCAATGAATGGCAAAGTCTTCACATTGGATCAGAGTCATCACCACATCCTAAAGATTTACACTGTTAAAATAGTATAGCTTGTTATATCATATTATATTACGTTAGATTCTGACCATTGGGCTTATAAGTATGCATCTGGTTTTTGGTATTCCTTCCGGAGCTACTCAGGGTTCAAGGTTTTTAAACTGTTTTTAATGTCCATTTCACATAATCAGGCTTCAGTCCTTTGTAGAGCATCTACAAAATAACATGGAGAAGTGGACGTTCCATTTTCACAGCTTGCAAAATAAAACTTCAGCATGTCCCTTAGGGAGCACAATGGCTCACATGGTTATAGGATGCTGGTTTGGAGATTAGCAAGCCTGTGTTGGAGACCTGAGTGCTGCCATGGGGCAGGGTGAACTCCCATCTTATGCTCCAGCTCCTGTTGAAGACATAAAGGGAGCCCCCAACTGGGTGTCCCCCTTGCAATGGTGATCTCACCAGCTAATCCTTTCAACCTGGAAATCCCTCAGCACTTCTGACACAACTGTGATGTGAATGAATAGGAACAAACAGTAAAAAGAAACAAACTTTGCTGAAAAAATATCTCATGAGGAAGGTCATCATCATACAGTTATTTAATTTACTCACATGGCCATCTCTAGCAACACTGACTCTGGGTGGTGTACAAAAATTAAAACCCAACCATTAAAACCAGTAACCCATGTGCCTCAGCTAATAATACTTTCCAATAAGTAAAAAACACATTATTTCATAGCAAAATGCAACTGCATGCCTGGGTTGCATGTACAAGGTCTATTCAACGTGGGGAAATGAAACTGAAGACTGTAAGTCTTTCTGGTGACCTGCATTAAGTGATTGTATCCCCTCCAATACACTCACTGTAGTTTCATTGCAAATGCTTGATTTGGAAAAAATCAAGTTGGAACGAGGTCTTTCACTTGGAAAACCAGCATCTTTATTACCATGGTTTCATAATATTATTACACTGCAGATTTTAAAACTTCTCATGGGATTATCTAAGAATGGTAAGGCAGTAAAAGTTTATTTAAAAGCATTTATTAACTACAAATATGTTCTTAGAATGTAAAAAAATCAGAAAGATTATAGCATTTGTTTAGCAATTTGGACTAAGTAGCAGTGCTTGGTTATTAGTATAAAAAAAAAAGCAAGCTCCCAAGTCTTTCAGGAATCTCACTGTAATTTGAAGGCTATTTTCTCTAAACCTTACTAGGTGGGGCCTCTCTGAAGTTACTTCATGCAGAATAAAATTACATTTTATATCTGTTAGAGAATGCTCTAATCTAGCATAAGAGGCTGGTGTTTAAAATAGATGTATAGCTAAGCTTCATCACAAGTTAAAACCTGTTTAAAAGAAAGATTAACATTATGTAGTTATTTACAAACATTTCACATCCTGTAAAGAGATTTGCATTCCCTTTCTTTCTTTAAACTCTACCGCAAAGCAGAAATAGATAACAGACTATCTACATGAAAATCGTAATAGAAATGAACTTTAGATATGCATGAATACAAAATAAATCCTACACTTTCTACAATATACTGAAGGAATTTAACAGATAAAAATAAATGCACAAGATGATTTTGATTATCTAAACTTTCCTTCATTTAATAAACTGTGCCTAATGAGTGCTAGCATATATTTTCTCTCTGAAAATGATTCTTAGCTACATACATTCATTGCATATAGATAAAGTTCTACAGAAGGTATTTAGTAACTATGGTTTAGAGATGCTACAGGCATTTGATCTTTGTGGATTCTAATTTGAACCGATCTGATCTGTGCCTCGTGGACTAATGTGGAGATTACAAATTAGTTATCCATCAACTTAATCACTTCTTAAATGTTCCAACATAGCTAGCCATTTTCAGGCACTTTGAAAATTAGTTTGACAAAGAAAGATGGAAATACAGTATGAGAATAAAAGTATGTATGATCATATTATTATTTACTAAGAAAGGAAGAGCAGTAGGAGATCCTAGCCCCTGAACATTCTGAGAAACATTTTGGTTATCTAATTGTCATGAAGCAAAGTTGGCCATTTCTTTAGATATTTCTATGAGTATCAATAAATTTGACTGCATGGCCTAAAATTTTTGATTTGACTTTATAAGAGTCAATAATGGCAGTGGTGGGATTCAGCCGGTTCAGGCTGGTTCAGGTGAACTGGTTGTTAAATTGATGGCTGACCCACCCCTTCCTGCCCCACCCTTTCCAAGAGTCCCGCTGCACCCTATTTTGGCTCCTTGGTAAGTGCAGGGAGGCCTACTAGGCCCAAAATGGGGTGCATGGGGGGAGGGGGGGTGCCCCATCCCACCCTATTATTGCTCCCAGGAGGCCTAATAGGAAGCAAGGAGGTCTACTAGGCCCAAAATAGGGTACAATATATTTCGCATTAGCACAATTCTTGAACAAAACAGATTTCTTGCCACCTCTCCCCCTCCAATTTCTTCTTCCCTTTTGTGGTCTTTCTCTAGCCTATGAAAAACTTATTGACAAAGTTGCAGAAACATCTGCCATTACAGCAAGGATGAAAAGGAGTCATTTTTCTCCCTTTTCTTTCTTCTGTGGATACTTTTATTGAACCAATCATTTAAAAAAGAAGTATGAGTACTAGTATGAACCACAAAGTGCCATAATAAAGAAGGCATTTATTCTTAACAGAAATACTTCTTCCAAGATATGATTGATTGAATAAATAAATATAAGCACTAAAAATGAAAAAAATATACTGGTAGTTTTTGCTAAAATTGCTCTTGTATTCAAATACAATTGATTACTCTGCCAATAAATTCCAAGGATCTTTACTTCTGTTTTTCCCCTACAAAGACTATTTCCTGAAAAAAGCACTATCCATCCTTGGCAGAAAAGACAAATATATTGAAAACTCATCTTCCTCTCCGGATATGACAATTTTGAAGAACCCAATGTACTGGACTGATATATTAGCTTCTTCTTATCTGAGTTGGAAAGAGAGGGAGTAACATTAATTAGATCATATCTTACTTTCAGTTCTGAAGCTAATACACATAAGTATATTTCAAATTTGCATTTTAAAAATATAAGGAAGTTCTTCCACAAAATGCAGACAAAAATAGGGCAAAGCATCACAATGGCTGTCCTGATCAAAAAAATAACAATAATGTTATTTTACGGAATGTAGCTTGAAAAATCTTTCCAAATAGAAATATGCATTAAAGGCATACATATTCTTGTGAAAACCTAAGGTTGGCAAAACATCCTGAGCAAAACCAAAATTGACAGATTTGTCCATCCTTAATTTTCCCACAATCTAATCATATACCCAGTGAAATAGGATCAGATATAAAGAGAAATATTTCTAACTAAAAATGAAAATGGGAACAAAGCCAGTTTCATAGTTCATACTAATCTTCTCCAGACATTGCCAGTGGGGGGGACCGTAAAGGATAATGACATCCTCAGAATCTTATGACAAGCATGTCCAGCAATGCATTTTTTTTCAAGACGCAGAAAATACTACTAATTTTATCACCAGTGACAATTTGAAATATGCTTCAAGGAATATTTGTTAAATGGAAAATGATCCTGTATAAAATATGTTCAATTACTGATATCGTTTTGAATATATAACACGTAATATTTAGAAAAACAAGGCAATCCAATCCCTACAACAGGGTTAAGATAATCCATACTGAATCTAATGTGATTTATTTCCAAGAGAACTGTAGCCTGAGGGAAGACGGCAAGTGATTGAAAAGCTGTGCTATAATTCATACCTTGACGAAACAGAAGCAACATTCATCTTTTATGTTAATTATTAGCTCTTGAGTAGTCTCAATGAAGACAGTAAAGAAGAAATCAAGACTTTGGAAAATATTTGACATCAGACTCGATTGCTCCATAGAAGAATGGATTTGAAAATATCATACAAAATTGGTACATGGATAAATTAGGGAATATACCAAAGCTACAGACCCTATAAAATTTTACATATCAAGGCAATTTAGCAACTCCATGCGTGCAGAGTCCTGAGTGGTGGCTGTTAAATTTGCATCTTGCAAAATGGTAGTGTTTCGATAAGTTCACTATCTATGTGTTTAAGTTTTCAATTAACAAAATAATCCCATTTTAATGTTGCGATTCCCTGGGGCTACTGTGTTATATTGTGACAAAACTCATTTATTTGTTTCAGACCCTCAACCTAGTATGATTTAAATCCAGGCATTCTTTCCATTTCTTACTGCATTAGTGAATACACTGGGTTGTTTTAATCTGAATGTAATATTGCACATTCTATCTGGACTGTTCCTTGAAAACAGTAAAAGACTTCATTTGGCTGCATAAATAATATAATAACTATAGGCCAGACAAATAATCTATTTATTATTTTCCCATGTAATGGAGATGTTGCTTGACAATTCAGATTTCAGGTTGTCAATGAGTGATTAGGATTATAAACGCACTAAACTGATTATAAAGATTAAGAGCCAAGGTGGGGCACAGTGGTTAGACTCTGCTCACTGCCAGGAGTTTGATTCCTTTGATTCTGACTGGCTCAAGTTTGACTCAGCCTTCCATCCTTCTGAGGTCAGTAAAATGAAGGCCCAATATGCTGATATTATAAACTGCTCAGAGAGTGCTGTAAAGGACTATGGGCGGTATATAAATCTAAGTCCTAGTGCTATTATATTAACATGAAAGGACTTTTCTTTCTCCACATAAACAGCTATACTGAGGAATTATCTAAGAAATGTTCTCCATTTTCATGTCTCCCATCTGCTAGACATTCATGAAAAAATTATCTCAGTCTGTACACAGTACATGGCTACTAGGCATGTTCTTAAACTAAGAAAAACCATTGCAGTATTATGGTTCCTTCTTCAGTTGTAATTTTTCTGTATATAAATACAGACAGGGAGTCTTTGTTTAATGACCGGCCACTTAACAATTGTTCAAAGTTATAACAGACTTCAAAAAAACTACTTATGTTCCATCTTTGAAGTTACAGCTGTTGCACACTCACACCCGCAGTCACATGACCCCATTTTGGGTGATTGGCAACCAGCTTGCATTTACGATTACAATCGGTTGCAGCATCCCATGCACACGATCCTGATTTGCAATACTGTTTGCCATTCTCTGGCCAAAAATGGTAAAAAATAGCCAATTGGATATGCTGGGTTCATCATGCTGACTTACTTATAGAGCATTGTAAAAATGATCATAAAATTGAACCAGGTCATATAGTGACCCATTTCATGACCACAATGACTTATGACCAAACATCTGGGCTCAATTATGATCATAGGTCAAGGACTATCTTTACTAAAAAAAAAAATCAAGAATGTTCAGTAAAATATAGTCCTGGCAGTGCCAAAGTTGTCATTTATGATCCTGAAAATTCTCCCCAAGAATTTAGTAAATGTATGGAAGCTTTTATATGAAGCGTAAGGAACAATGAGAAAAAATAATTACATCAGATAGTCTTGAAAATTATATCTGTCAGTTCCAATAATGTTACAGACATTGTTTGATCCTCAGAGTGTTCTCTGTTATCTTTCTGATAAGCAATAAGTCCTTAAGGAAACTGGTAGTTTACTAGTGTCATTATAATAATCCAGATAAATATCTTGAGAGATACTGCTTATAGCTGCTGAAGAAATTTAAGGCATGCTTTGTACCAACTGCCTTGAGAATATTTGCACTTGACATTGGTATGTAAATATTCTAAGGACAAGTCTTATTACATTCCCCAGGGAGACTATGTTTTATATGCAGTCTTAAACTCAGCTTCAAAATCTGCAGAATGAATTTGAAAACATAAATTGTTGATGGGCCAATAAAGTGAAATTCTACTCTGGCTCACATGGACTAACGTACCAGAAGATATAAATTGCGTATCAGGTATTATACATTTTAATGCCTTTTGAATTATAATGTTTTTAGAAAGACTCAAACCTATGCAAGTCGAGAAATACTGGCATAAAATCTTTCTTTGATTGTAACTAAATCATGCTGCTAGGACCCTGAAGCAGCTGCATGACCTGAGTCTTTGCTTGAGGCTACAACTGCATTCTTTCCCAACCCAACACCACCTGTCTGCTGTACTATTGCTGGATGTTGGTAGGTATCAAATCCCAGTGGAATCTTTAACGATCACAATGATGAAGTCCATTACACACTGCCCGAAACATCATCCTGACACTTTCCATAAACATGCACTTGTACAGTGTGGGAGGTGGCAAAATCACATACGGCTGGAGAGCTTATTTTATTCTCCGATCAAAAACTGAAAGCAGATTCTAAGTACCTAAGGATATATAGCTAAATACTGCCACTTTTTAAGGATATAAAATAATTAATCCAGGTTTAAGGCATTGAAGGTATAGGGAATTATAAGTACAGTATGGCTAACACTGCTTCCTGGAAAGTAGGTTGTTTTTTTTAAATTTATTTCTATTTTACCTTTCTTTCAAGTTTGAATCTAACCACAACACAATAGAATATTATGCTAATAATATCTAAATTAGAATCATAAAGAATACCAAAGTATCTTAAAGAGTCACATATTTAATATAGTAAAATTTTATAACAAATTCATCAGATCACTAGAAGGGTAGAGAAGGTATTTTTATGTCCAGAACATCTGAATCATTTTAGTAGTTCAGAATAGTATACAAATCACTTTTATTCTCTATCTTCTGCACTCACGGCTTATGCACTTCTGAGCCTTTTTCAAATTACTACTGCTGCCTTAGAAGGCCATAAATGGTTTATAGTTCAAGAATTCATAGAGCATCTTTTCTCAATCTGTGAAACTGATCCATGAGATCTCTGGAAGGCAGTTTGCTCACAGTGGCAACCGTAGACAATGCCCAAGAAAGAGCTCTGCCTATATACAGTAAGAACTTCTTCACTTGCAGTTTGTTCACTTAAGAAATTCTGCTTTTAAAGGTGCCAGCAGTTCACATTTGCCCAATGTTTAAGAAATAACTTAAAATCCATCATTGGATGCATTTGCTATTTTGACTTTACTACAGAGGGGTTTTTTAAACTGTTTTAATTATGGATATATTTTTACTGTTTGGTCAGAGAGAGATGACTTGAATATGGCATCAAGTGGGAAAAAAAGATTATTTACCTTAATTGTGAGTCTTGTAATATTACTCTATAATAAACTTGAGGAAGTGAAAATATGAAGAATATTGGCAGAAAGTAGGGTAATAAGGAGACCAAGTGTGACTTAGTTGTAAAGTATCAAGCTAGAGACTGGGAAACTGTGAGTTCGAGCACCACCTTAGGCACAATGCCTTCTGGGTGACCTTGGGCCAGTCACTTTCTGTCAGCCCTAGGAATAAGGCATTGACAACCACTTTCAAAAAAAAGCTTCCTAAAAACCATGCTACTGTATGGATTTGTCCACGTAGTCTCCGAGAATTGGACATGATTGAACAGAAGGATTTTTTAAAAAGGCTTGTAATGCAGGAACACCGCTAAACAGATTTCTTGAAGTTCAAAAAAATTAACCTTCAATAACGCAAAGGATTGATAAGCAGGATATCATGATAAGAGAATTCAAAATCAGAAACAGTTCCTAACAAAAGGAATAATAAAAACAAATTGCAGAAAATTCCAATGATGGGGAGAAATACAGACTAATGGGAACAGCCAAAGTAGCAAAACAAAAATCTGTTTTAAGTTCTGGAGAGGAAAAAAATATGGGAAATAGTAAGACAGTCAGATTAGAAAGGAAGAACCTTGACAGGTAAGCCAGAATTACAGATCTGGTTTTGGGAAAGCAAAAACCCAGAAGAAGCTGATAACAAAAGGGCACCTTAATATGCTTTGAAAATAAAAGCAAATTTTAAAAAAATCAATACAACAGCTCTCAGTGAAGATGACAATATGCTAATGAAGGAAATTCAGAGATATTCACTTCCTATTTTAGTATAGTCTTCTTTGATTAAAAAAAAAGTCCTGTTCTATCAGGAAATTATAAAAGCATTGAAACTTGAGATTCAAAGAAACATGGTCAAGGAGTATTTCTTTGCTTTTAATGAGTGCAAAGTTCCAGGATGAGACTAATTTAATTCAAGGGTACTAAATGAACTCACTAATGGTGTGATCAAACCAGTATGCATTAGTCTTGAGGGGGGGGGCATGAGAAATGATGGGATGTCAGAAAATTGGGACAGCAAAAATTGCATCTGCAATGATCCTGCCCCATACATCCTCCCGGCCGATTCGCTCCCACAGAGAGGGACTTCTCCGGGTGCCGTCCACTAGACTCTGTCAGCGGGCGACGCCCAGGGGAAGGGCCTTCTCTGTGGCGGGCCCAGCCCTCTGGAACAACCTTCCCCCCGATATTAGAACAACTACGGACCTCCGCTCCTTCCGTCAGAAATTAAAAACACACTTTTTCTGCTTGGCCGGCCTAGGTTAGTCTCTACCTTAGGGATTAGGGAACGTTAGTTTTAAAAATGGGGATTTTAGTGCAGGGACAATTAGATTTAATCTGTTTTTACTTATTGTATTTATTTATATATATATTTTATGTGTTTTAATGTTTTCCTTGTGCACCGCTCCAAGTCCCCCTGGGGAGAGGACGCGGTATATAAAATAAATTATTATTATTAAATTATTAAAAAAGGGGAAAATTGAAGATCCAGCAAACTACAATCCAGTCAGTCTGATAATAATAGCTGGTTTTAAAGCACATTATCAAGAGATTTGTCTATAAGCATGATGAGATAAAGCAGCTCAAAAGACCATCCATATTCGACCACATAGAAAACCATTGATAATTACAAGAGGTCAGCATGAAAATTTGTGAAGAACTTGACTTCAGCAAGGCATTTGATGAAGTATCCCATGACATGCAGATTAGCAAACTAGTTAAGTGTGGTATGAATGGCAGTGGAACAATAGCTTGCTTAAAAGTTACACCCAGGGGTTCTTCATCAAATTCAAAGATGGTACCAAGGGGGTTGCATAAAGCTCAATTTTAAAACTTTCCATTCTTCAATGTTTTTATTAATGTTGGGTTGAAGAGGTTGGAAAGAATGCAGAGAACAAATAGTATGGTAGAATAGAAGGCAGAAGCCAAATTCAAAACAATCTTGACAGTTCTTCATCAGTAGAGAAATATATAAGACTAAGAGATGCAGTAGAAACAAGATCTAAGATTTTCACTTAAACAAAACGTTAAAAAATAAAATGTTTTTCATTTGGGAAACAAAACATATATTAAACATAGCATAGAGGATTGCTGGCTTGGTATGTTACTTATAAGAAAGATATTGGAAAAATAGTGGACTGCAAATTGACCAAGTCAGCAACATGATGTGGCTGCAAAAAACACAAATGTGGACTACATCAATAGAAACATGATTATCATAATATGTCAAATAATCATTCCGATTTATTCCACTTAGCACCTAAAGTGCTAAGCTGATTTCTGCAAACCACGCTTCAAGGAAGGTTTCAAATAAACTGAAATCATTTCAGAAAGGGACAATGAGAATGGTCAACAAAATAGAAACTTGAAATACCTGAAAATATGTTACCCTAAACTTTGGATTCTAGAGTGGTAGTGACGTTGATAAAATACTATGTGTGCATTGTGATGGGAATGGAATACGTAACTTCAGAGAACTCTTCCAAATAACCACCTGCCCCTTTCTTTTTAGAACTGCATTTCCCTGTACTGTGTGATTATTATTTTTGTCAAACTAAACAAAGTCAGACTGGGTCAATTTTTGATTGTTAAAGCCGTGCAAGCAAACCATACACTGAGTAGTCATGCTGATGTTTTAGACAGTTGGCTTTGAATTTCAGAAGGTGTTATCTTTCAAAAGTGATATAAAGACCATATTTTATCGTTGTTAATCCCTTGGTTCTTTCTTTTATACCGAAAATGTTAATCCCAATGACCTGGATTAATTCCAACTCCTGTAATTGCTGTGCATTCTACCATCCAAAATTCTATCTGCAGCCTAAATTCGATACATCTTAATTTTTCTCTTCCTGACCTAAGCATCAGTGGCATGCTGCTTTGTAAGATTAAACAGCTGATGACTTCAGCTCAGAACTATCTGCCTTTACATGAGGATAATAACTAACATTTATCAGCTTTGTATCATGAAAAGTTGAGACAAACTGGTAAATTGTGGCATGAATTATAAAGCCAGGAAAACTCCATAGGTTACAAAATGTTACACAGACCAATTGGGAGTGGGTGAATAGGATCTGTGCGCACAATCTTATTTATATATTATTTTGAAGCAAACTGGCCTTTCTCGTGTTCTCTGTGCTGTATATAATATTTCCACAAAAGAGATGAAGCATAACATACCTTAATGCAGGGGTCTCCAACCTTTGCAACTTTAAGTCTGAAGGACTTCAGCCAGGCTTTGCTGGCTGGAGAATTCTGGGAGCTGAAGTCCTTCAGACTTAAAGTTGCAAAGGTTGGAGACCCCTGCCTTAATGGATATACTGTACAGATACCTTAGTCCTCAATTTACAACCACAAATGAGTCCAATCTTTCTTTCTTTCTGTTGTTAAGTGAGACATTTGTTAAGTGAGTTCTGCCTCATTTTATGATCTTTCTTGCCATATTTATTAAGTGAATCACTGCACTTAACTTAGTAACATGGTCATTAAGTGAATCTGGCTTCTCCATTGACTTTGCTTGTCAGAAGTTCACAAAAGGTGATCACATGACTTTGGGGCACTGCAACCATCATAAATATGAATCAGTTGCCAAGCATCTGAAATTTGATCACATGATCACAATGGTCGTAAGTCTGAAAAATGGCAATAAGTCACTTTTTTCAGTGATGTTGTAAACTTTGAATGGTCACAAAATGAATTCTAATTTAAGAAATTATTTATAAAATTATGGAATGTGCAGAGATGAGTAAATTAACGTTTGAAATTAGAGAGCAAGACAGCGAACAATACTATGAAATTTGGAATAAATTTTATCAATGGCTGGAAACAAGATAGTCAAATGAAGGTTGAGGTATAATAATTGTAATATATATAAATATATTTGAACTAAAATGTGTGATTTGATATGAATATGACTATGGAAGAGATGCACAGTTTGTAACCAACCGACACATTTTCTACAATTTGCAATGGAAGATGGAGTTTATGTTCTTTGTTTTTTGTTATATTTGTTTGTGTTTGTTTAAAAATAAAAATTGTTTAAGAAAAAAAAATGAATTCTTGTTAGGAAAGGACTACCTGTATAAATGCTTTTTCCTCTTTTGAATCCTATGCCATGAAACTAACAGAATGGTGCAATCCTGGTAATGTCAATTTATTTATTTGATCAAAGATGAAATTATTCAGAAAAATCATTAAAAAAAAGAAGTACGACTTACACGTACAGAAAATAAAGGAGAATAATACAGATAAATGATAATGTAAGCCTCTGTGTCCTTTAATAGGTTCTGGTACCATCTAATAGCAATAGATAAAAATTTTGCAATTCTTTTAGTGATCTAAAGGCATTCACCCAAAAGCAAGAGGGGGATAGAGCCCAACCCTATTCGATCAGATATATTAATTAGAAGAAGTTACAGATAATCCTCAATTTATGACCAGTTGCTTAAAAACTGTTTAAAGTTACAATGCCTTGTCCCAAAAGATATTCATGACCAGGTTCCAATGTTCTGATGGCATTTTGGGTGTTCGATAACCAACTCACATTTACTATCAACTGCGATGTGCCATGGCCACAAGACCATCATTTATGACATTTTTTTCTAGAAACCAGATTGCCATGAAAACCCATGGCAAACAATGACTACTGCAATACTCTCTACATGGGGCTCCCCTTGAGGTGCACCCGGAGACTCCAGCTAGTCCAGAATGCAGCCGCGCGGGGGATTTTGGGATTTACTCGATACTCCCATGTAACACCTCTCCTGCGCGAGCTGCACTGGCTGCCGGTGGCCTTCCAGGTGCGCTTCAAGGTGCTTGTGACCATCTTTAAAGCGCTCCATGGCATAGGACCTGGCTATTTGCGGGACCGCCTCCTACCGCATACCTCCCTTAGACCTGTCCACTCCCACAGAGTGGGCCTCCTCAGGGTGCCATCCGCCAGACAATGCCGACGGGTGGCCCCCAGGGGGAGAGCCTTCTCTGTGGCGGGGCCTGCCCTCTGGAATGACCTACCCCCCGATCTTCGTACCTACGCCTCTTCTGCTGGGCATTAAAGGCGCATCTATTTCAAGAAGCTGGCCTGGCTTAATTTTAATGGGTAAAGTTTTTAATTGGTTTTAACCTTATTAATTTAAATTTTTAGCACAGAATCCCTAATTTAATTCTATTTTAAATTGTGGCAAGTTGTATTGTTTTGTATATGTTTTTATATTTCTGTGCACCGCCCTGAGTCCCCTCAGGGAGATAGGGCGGTATACAAATTTGATAAAATAAATAAAATAAATAAATAAATGAGTACACTTAATGAACTATTGTTTGTTTTATAAGTGTTGCACAAAAAGGTGTAAAATCATGGCAGTCATGAGATCATAGAACACAGAATCATAGAGCTCAAATGGTCCTCTTCTAGTTCAACCTCCTTCTCAAGGCAGGAGACCTTATATACCATCACATTCAAATAGTTGTCCAGTCCATTTTTGAAAACCTCCACAACTCTGTGGCACAAGCTATTTCATTGATTAATTGTTCTCATTGTCAGAAAATTTCTTATTTCTAGGTTAGATTCCTCTTTGATCTTTAATCTTCCACTCATTACTTCTTATCCTGTCCTCTGATGCTTTGGAGAATAAGTCAACACCCTCATTTCTCATTTGTAACCTATAGCTGTGAATCGTGGATCATTTAGAAAGCTGAATGGCTAAAAAATAATGTCTTTGAATTCTCATGCTAGAGAAAATTGTTAAGAATACCTTGGGACTACACAAATTAATTATATAAAATTAAACCAGAGTATTCACTGGACACACTATAAATGAAACCAAAGCCCAAATATCTTGGACAGACTCACTGGACAAGACATTGCTACTTAGAAAAATTGAAGGTGATAAAAAACAGAGGGCCAAAAGAAAACTAAGTGCCTCAGTGTTATTACTGATTATATCAGCATGAAATACTTATTCATGACCAAAGCTATGATTGTGCATTGCATGATTTTGAAACTTTTAACAGTTTAACAGAGTTTGAAGGGACTTTGTAGGTCATCCGGTCCAACCCCCTTGCCCAAGCAGGAGACTCTACACCATTGTTGACAAATGGCAGTTCAAACATTTCTTGAAAATCTCCAATGATGAAGCTCCCACAACTTCCAAAGGCAAGGTGTTCTATTGGTTGATTGTTCTCACTGTCAAAACATTTCTCCTTATTTCTAGGTTGAATCTCTCCTTGATCAATTTACATCCATTATTCCTTCAGGTGCCTTGGAAAATAGCTTCATCTCCTCCTCTTTGTGTCAGCCCCTCAAATATTGGAACACTGCTATCATGTCTCCCCTGGTCCTTCTTTTCACTAGACTAGCCATGTCCAGTTCCTGCAACTGTTCATCATATGTTTTAGTCTCCAGTCCCCTAATCATCCTAATCTATAGAACAAATTGTAAAATCCGCACAAAAAAACTTGCTGTGAGCCCAACAACAGTCAACATAGCATAAACAGGGATATAAATATATATTTAAAAAATTAAGTATCACGAAACTAAACAATATATCAAGGTAAAGGGAGTTTTACAATGAGACCTTTTGTCTGCACAAGAATGTACCCTATATTGTTTGTCAGCAATGAATGCTAATTATACAATATGAATAAAATTGAGATCAACTGTATTTTAATTTCTCTTCCTCCTTCTCCTCCAATAGCAGATAATGTTTCTGAACATTTCTGTGACCCATTGTCTCCAATGCGATTCATAAGCTCTCGGCACTACTTTTAAAATCTACTTTTCAGGAACAACATATTTCCTTGCTTAATATAGGCATGCATCTGTTTTCCTATATTCATTTATAGTCAATCTTTATAGGCTTCCTCTAAGATGTAAATCTATCTGACATGCTTTCTTCATTTGTTTGCTAGACAAACTGCCCTTGAGAGTTGTCCCTAAATTCTTCCACTGTCGGCCATAAAGTATTTCAATGCCTCCAAACAAGCAGAGGAGTAGGAAAAATGGGGTTTGCAGAATGGGCTGTTGCTCAATATTAAATATTTTCAAAACAGTCAACAGGATGCCAGAAATACATAAGCTTTCTCTATTAAAATAAACTTTCCAAACAGATTTTCAGCTGATAAATAGACACAAACCCATGCAGGTTCCCTCCCCTTCAAGAGGGCAACACCACTAAAAAGAAAAATTGCCGCTTTCGAGTTACATGTTTGGTTTGCTGACAGGCCTGAAGTTTCTACTTGTCTAGATAATGTCTCTGTCTCTGTTTCAGTTCTTATCTTCAAGCAATGTAATAACAATAATAATAACACTTCATATTTTTAATTGAGGAGATAAAACATTCCTTTCCAGTCTTTTCGAGATGGAGCCATACAAATGTGTTAGGGCTACAGTTCCCAAAACTCACAGCCAGTATGGCTGAAGATTTAGTTTCTTCCATTAAACTGCACATGGGTGTAAAACCAGTCATTTAGATATTTCCTTGACCCTTAGAGCCATAAATTAAATCAATAAATCAGCTGCAAGCAATAGTTTCCACTAAATAAACTTAAATCTTGATTTTTCTCAAAGTAACATCAGTTATCTGACATGCATCAAAAATATTAGCTAAAAAAAAAGACTATTCTGGCAAAGAAGCTCCTCATATGATGGCTAGAAGTCAGCTGGAAAGGATCGTTGGTTCTGTAAATCCTTAACCAAAACAAAACAAAAACAGAGAGGGGAGTGACATGGGAGCCAATGAAAACATTTTCTGTAAAAGTCAGTTGTTACTATTCACATTTTATTGATAGAGAACAAAAGCCAAAAAAGATGCTTACGTTCAATGCTCATTGAATCCAAGACTGAGTTAGGACTAGGACAAAGGGTTTTTTTTTTAACCCCCCAAATATGAATATATATGTCTTGCTCTGCTGGACAACACCAGTTCTCCACAGGCAAATGTACGGAACAAAATTTATAGTCAAGCTGGCATCGCCTCCCTTGCCCAAATCTATCTTGTGATGACAATTCCAAGTCTGCAAACAGCTTTTCTAAAGACAGCGGATATATAAAATTTTGTGGAGATATATACAGTTAGCTTTATACAGCAGGTATTAGGGATCATTCGTCTGCCAAAGGCACCCCTTTTTTTCTCTCCCTGACACTTTTTTCTTTTTTTTTCTTTTTCCATGCCAGAGAAAAGGGTGATGGTTCTTGCCAGATATTTAAACTGATGGCTGAGAGAAGGCTTTCCAGATGAGGTCAAGGGCTACATCTGGCCCTCAGGCAGCAGATTGCCCACCCTTACAATGGTATATTTCATATTAATGTTCGGCCATTAAACTTTCCATACTTGAGCCGCATACAAATAGCAGGCAAGGTAAAGCTTGAACTTGGCTGGCCTGATTTGAAGGATTTGGCTAAAATTATGACTTAAATGTCTTTATTCTTTCAATCAAACTTTCTTAAGAGGTCCACCACCAAACTTTTATTTTTTGAAAAACTGTTGACAGTCTGAGCATAAGCAGGAGATTTTTTTTTAATGCCAGTAGGATGCTTAAATATAGTACATAAATACATACACACATAGCACAGAAAGAGAGAGTTACGCACACATCTATGCAATCTGTACTTACATACCAGATCCGTGACTAGGACTTAAAAGCAACAGAAGTTATTGCATTTTACTGACATTTAAAGAATTACAACTTGTAATATTGGGATCACATTATGTTTATAAGGTTAATATATGACCAAAGTGTTTCTGTGAGTTCTGTTTCCATCACATGGCACATACTCAGGAGCAAAACACATGTTACACTTCATGCATACCCTTTCATTTTTGTTTACCTTATTGACAGATAGGGTGTTACAATCCAGAGCAGGGAACCATATAAACAGATAGAGGAAACTTAAATCTTATGCCCCAGTTGTGTTTTTGGAGAATAACCCTGCCCCAAATTTACCCATAGGAAACTCTTTTTTTTCCTTCTTCGTCTGGGTGGGAAGCAGATTCTGTAATGAAGCAGGTGAAGACAATTTAAGCCTCCAAGAATCATTCCATGGCAGACCTGTTCTGGACTGGAATTCTATACGTTCACAGTATAAGCAAGAAAAAAAACCCCAAAGGGTTAGTTGGATAGTACTTAGCAATAGCAGACTTATATACAGCTTCAAAGTACTTTGCAGCCCTCTCTAAGTGGTTTACAGAGTCAGCATATTGCCCCCAACAATCTGGATCTTCATTTTACCGACCTCAGAAGAATGGAAGGCTGAATTAACTTTGAACAGGTCAGGGTTTAACTCCAGGCTATGGACAGAGTTTGCCTGCAATATTGCATTCTAACCACTGTGCCATCACAGATGCTATATTAGAAGAGTAATATGCTTTGTCCGTCAGTGGAGGGTATCCCATCAAGTGCCTTCCGCACGTCCTCTTGGTGAATCATTCTAATCATGTTTCTGATCAGAGCATGGAGGACACTATCTTAGATCAGATCATCCAGCCTAGTTCTATCTTCTTTGACCAGGAGTATCTCCCCATGATTATTGTTGTGGTCTGCTAGTGGCCAGCGAAGCTGGCATCAGATTTGGGCAATGAGGAGGTTGGGGAAGAACGTGGGCCAGTCCTAGAGTCTTGGTAAGGCTCTGATGAGAGCTCTGTGTTGGAGGCAGAGTGGGGGCCAGAGCCATATGCCAGTTATCAGCGGCCTTCAGAGTCAGACATCCATGAGGCAGGCAAACAGTTGGAGCTGTTTTCACTATGCACATGTGCAGAGTTGTCAGATGAAGAGAACAGCTAAAGAATAGGGTTTGACTGTTCTTTAGCAGTAAGGCCACAGGTGGACGATGAATGGTCCCTCCCAGAGAAAATAAAAGAGGCGCAAAAGGGGAGTGGAGTTTGCAGGAGACAATTAGTTCGCTTAATTGGTTCGTGACTCCTTGATACTCCTTGCCAGGTTTTGCAGATATTGGGCCTGGTCTGTGACTGTAAATTCCCTCTTAAAAGACTTCACTGGATGTTAATGAGCAGAATTCACGGTAAATTAATAAAAGGGGTTTTTGTTGGGACAAGGAGTTTGCTTCATGCTTTTGGGAAGCCTAGGTCAGAACAATTATCTAGTCTTTTCCAGAGATTAAGAGCCCCTGGACTCATCTTTTCACAATAATAGATGGCTGAATTTTTAAGCTTTGTATTTCTTTTAAAAAGTAATTAACTGGGGGTTTATTCTCCATGGTTGAGAAAATAATAGGAAAGAATAATCATAATTAGAACTCTTTTGGAAAAAAAACAGAAATGTAGGCTGTTTTTCTGTAGGCTTTATTTTCATCCTCCCCCTCCCTCCCTCCACCCCTTCTTGGATCTCTCTCTCTCTCTCTCTCTCTCTCTCTCTCTCTCTCTCTCTCTCTCTCTCTCTCTCTCTCTCTCGCCATCAAACTCTTCTTAAATATTGCTTTGGCTTTTCAAAGCCAATATTCAAGTTGAATCTTAGCCAAAAATGAAACTGTTTTTCCAGAATTGGGGTCAAACTATGCAAAACTCTTGAATTCCTTGTGCAACCATAAATCAGCACAACATTGTCAAAAGGCCATAAGCTATTTGGTATATCTGGCTGAAGCTTCATTTATCACAGTTTGTTAAAGGTCTAGTCATATTCATTTTTCACTTACAATTCCCTCGCTTTCTCCAGAAGACGCCAGTTTAAAATCACTGAGAAATTGAATTTCCCACAATTTCCGTTAAAAGATGGCAAAGTCCCTAAGTTAAGAGGGTCGGTAATCAGGGTCTTTTGGGCCCCTTGATCATTACATTTCAGTATTTGCATCTTAAGCCAACTAAAGAAAAGTTGGTTTTAGAAAAGAAAAACCTGTGCCAAACTAGGAGGTACAACTACAGCTCCTTGAATGAGCATGTATTTTATTACTGTCTTCCAATATTTGGGCAATAAAGACAATAACAAATATAACATCTATGGAGATGCTCAGTCATCCAGGTCATGGTTGTCCCAAAGGTGCTTTTTTTCAAGAGGCAACTGGACTTTCTGGTTTTCATTGAAGATGTTTTGCTTCTCATCCAAGAAGCTTCTTCAGCTTTGACTGCAAGGTAGGATCCAGTCACAGCTGAAGAAGCTTCTTATATGAGAAGCAAAATGTCTTCAAAGAAAAACCAAAATGTCCAGCTCTATCTTGAAAAAAAGCACTTTTGAAACAACAAATATAAAGGTGATAATACTGTCAAATCCCTAAAAGGTAATTGATGGCTTACAAATACATTTCACAGACAGACAGACAGACAGACAGACAGACAGACAGACAGACAGACAGACAGACAGACACACACACACACACACACACACACACACACACACCAGAGCTGGTATTCAGCAGGTTCTGAAGAACTGGTAGCAGACATTTTGAGTAGTTTGGAGAACCGGTAAATACCACCTCTGACTGGCCCCGCGCCATCTATTCTCTGCCTCCTGAGTCCCAGCTGATTGGGAGGGAATGGAGATTTTGCAGTAACCTTCTCCTGGACCGGGGAGGGAATGGAGATTTTACAGTACCCTTCCCCTGCCATGCCCACCAAGCCACATAGAACTGATAGTAAAAAATTTGAATCCCACCACTGACACGCACACACACACACGTACATATATACCATGGAGTCCATTGTGTTCCCTGAATTCAGCTGTTTTCGTACAGAGCTTTTGTTAGCTGGCTAGGTAACAGTTCCCAGAGTTTTTCTATAGGCAATCTCTAAATATGATAATTAAATAATTTTTTCAGTGCTGGAGACAATGGGGTTTGCTCTCTATTTATATACAGTCATTTGCCCTGTCAGTGTTGGTGGGGATATTGCTTTCTCATTGGTAGTTCCTGGATTAGCATATTATTTACTGCTTGATTGTTTATCTAGTTTTGCTCATGGTGTTTAACCCCTGCTTATCTGAATGGTAATTGCTGAGGATTAGATGTTCTAGTCATTTTGTTTCCTTTTTAGATTTCCATTATCTTTTTGAATGGTGTGTAAAACCATTCTAAAGAAGTTCTAAAACCCAGCTTCTCTATGTGCCAGTTGATGACTGATTTGTCTGAGGGCCAAGTGTCTAGGAATTCACTAGCATTTTTATGCACACAAACATAAAAATTTATACACACAAACACATAAACCCAAACAAACAAAATAAATAAAGAATAAAAACAGCACATGAATGTACAAATGGGTGTAATGGAATCTAAACTACAAACAAAACAACAAAGTGACACAAATACATAGTTGTGACATTTGTCTAATGATGTGACTACATTTTGTTATACATACCATTCCCCTCAGTTATAGCATCATTGGCCAACATGCAATGTTTCAGGACTAGATATCATGGAGCATTATGAATTTGCATGCACTACCCTGAATATAGAGCCTATTTTTTAAACTACTCACATTATCCAAAATGACTTTCACTTTAGTGTCTTGTTTACAATTCATTATTGAAACTATGCACAAGTCTACATAATTATCAGTCTTGAATAAGGCATTTTGTCCAAGCATTTTACTCTAAAATTGGAAATAGATCAAATTCCACTAACCATAAGGTAAATAGCAAGACTTTATACAATAAGGATTGCAGCTTTACATTGCCTTCTGTCAACTTTATTTATCTTGGTATAATAATTCCCAGGAGGCTTACTGGAAATTTAATTTGAACTTACACATTTTCATGCAAATGAAAGGAGAACTAGTCATATGGTCTAGAATTCCTTTGAGAATTGAAGTAAAATAAATGTGATTAAGGTAATTGAAACTACAATGATTTACACTTTAAGAAGCCTTTTCTGTTGTTATTCCACCACATTATTTTAAAAGGATGTATAAAATATTCCTTGAAGAGAGTGCAAGAATTTCATTACACTATAAATTTTCACACTCTCAGGATTATCTTTTGGCATTAATCCTAGACTAGAAGAGTGCAAGATTTTCATTACACAATTATAAGTTTTCACACTTTCAGGATTATCTGTGAGCATTGTAATCCTGACTAGAAGAAAGAACAATGTGGGGATCAGTTTTGTACCTCCATTTAATAGAATAAATTACATATATTTAAATACAGATATAAATGTATATATTAAGTTTCTCATAGATGTGTTATTATTAATAATAATAGCCTTACATACATGTATACATGACTCTTGGCAGTTTACAATAAAATAGATTAAATTCAGTATATAAAAATAAAACACAGAGGAGCCAGGAAACATCCAAACAACTATTAACATAGCCAAACCTCCAGGGAAGGTATGAAGATGACTGTGAAAGCAGAGTCTACAAAGTGTGAGAAAGACCAATTCCTTGGAAGCTCCCTGGATAAGAAGAGGACTGGAGATTGCCCACCTGTACTCTAGATAACTCATGAGGAGGCCACAGGATAGTAGTTTTCCATTAATTTGAACCCTGGGTGACAAAAGGATTAGCCACCTTGTTTTACAACCATATCAAAAACTTTGAAAGGAAACTTAAGTTTGCAAACCTCACTTTTTTTAAATTGCTTGTTCTACTAGTTAATAATAATAATAATAATAATTTAATTTTATATCCCGCTCTCTCTCCCCAAGGGGACTCGAGGCGGGGCACAGGCAATTAAAATACAAATAAGACCACAGACAAAATACAAAATACAAAATTAGTTTCAAGACAATGTCTGAAATTTGAAAGTTACTTCCTTATATATTTCTTTTCTCTTTCTTTCTTATTAGTGCCAACACTGGCCAATTAAAAAAAAACAGACCACTTTTACTTTTAATACCCCTAAAACCAATCTATCATAGAAGCAAATAGAAGAAAATATCTGATTCCAGAATCATGGGACCAGGTTTCTAAAAGCTTGGAATCTGGAAATCACAACTCTGGAACAGGGAAAATAAGAGCAACATAAGAAAAAAGCACAGGGTTAGGAAAAATAATGGAGCTGCCACTGTTCTGTAAGATCAAAGGTTGGATAGTGGAATCAGAATACCTGCCAGGAGGCTATATGTAATTATCTAGGCCTGAAACAACTGAAGCAAATACCAATAAAGCTACATATTTTTCCATGAAAACTCTCCAGATTCTATGCTCATCCAGTGAAAATTTGCAGTCCTGCCTACAAAATAATAGATGACAACAAAGTTATCAATTATGACCCCAAGATTTCAAGCCAGGAAAAGACCACTCTAATACCATTAAGATGTTCAGTCAAAGTTCACTGTGCATCATCATCATCATCATCATCAAGAACGATATAAAAACAGATAAATCTAAGTATCCTCAGAATAATACACTGAAAACTACAATCATGAATCAAGAAGAGTAAGAAAAATAAGAAAAATAGGATCCAGGACTGGACCCGGAGGATATCCATAATAAGGTGCAATTCCCAGGATTGTATTGCATTATATGATACTGCAAAAGACCAAAAGGGCTTGAACCAATCAAACCAATGACTCCCAGAGAGTACTATCTGGTGTAGATCAATTGATGCTATCTGGTATGGATCAATTGCTGCTTTCCAGTCCAAAAAGTTCATTACCAATGTATTTTGGAACTTGGCTGCAAGGACACCATTTTAGTTGATTGACCTATTCCAAATCCTGACAGATACGAATCAAAAAGGCCACTGGGACAAATACGGAATCAATTTCAAAACTGGGTTCAGTATATCCTCATTTGGAAAAAGGGTAGTTTTTCAGCAATTCATCCTCCCAGCTTTTACATAGCTTTCTTTTTGGAAGACTTTCAAGTAGAAGAAGGAAAAGTATTTTCTGGTTTTTTTTCTCCCTTTTAGTCATTACTACTTTGAGCAGTGCATTGTTTTCATTCATCTTATGGTTTGTTGGAGAGCTTTGTGAAGGATTTTCTCTCAGCAGTCAGAAAGTGATTTCTCTACAGGATCATAAGCTATTTGTGAATCAGAGAAATCCTTCCATTTATGGGAAGCAAATGTAAGCTATTTTTTTCTAATTTCAGATTGTATTTCTATTACAGATCAGAAAATTGTGCTAAGTGAGAATAGATTGAATAAACATGGTTCTCTCTAAACTCTCTAATATGTATTTTAATTATTTTAAACTGGAAAAGAAATGTTAGGTTAATATGGGTTTTAATTATAACTTCACAGGCTTTGCATGTGAAGTTCAAACATAGAAATCCTGAAACACTTTTGCAGTAGCTTGTAAAGTATTTGGTATAGACCAATGATGGCTAACCTTTTTGTTGTTGCATGCCAAAAGCTCCCCCTGCCCCCCTGTACATGTGCATATGACCTCCCTGCACCCCATTTTTGGGCCTAGTAGGCTTCCGTGCAGCCTCCTGGGACCAAAAATGGGTCATGGGGGTGTGCCATACACCCCCATGCTCCCCTCTGCCCCCACACATGTGTGCATGACCCTATCGCCCCCACACATGCATGCATGCATGTCTCCCGCATGCACCCCACTGCCCACAAGTGCGCAGCAGAGACCCACAAATCAGCTGGCTAGTGGGAGGCGCACACACATGCATGGTGAAACTGCCCTTACAGAGGGCCCTATGTGCCATAGGTTCACCATCATCGACCTTGACCATAGATTATTATATCCTTCCATAGGACAATTCCCACATCTTCCTTTTCCACAAAAAGTTGAAATATATGTCTATAAATATGTACATACAAACACAGAAAGTTGATTAAAATGTTTGAGAAATTAAAGCATCAAAATTAAAGCACATATACACATGAATAACAACTAGCAGGTATAACAACTATCACAACAGAGAAAACACATTTCTTGTGTTCTAAAAGATGGCACTGTTTGAAAAAGGGGACCTGGAATGCACCCACTCTTCTGTCTATGGAGATTCTCAGTAATTGAGGTTATGGCCCAAAGGTGCTTTTTCAAGAGGCAAGTGCAAGTGGCAAGTAGTTTTTCTTTCAAGATGTTTCACTTCTCATCTAAGAAGTTTCTTCAGCTCTTCAACAAAACATCTTCAAAGAAAAACAAAGTCCACTTGCCTCTTGAAAAAGCATCTTTGGGATACCCACTTTTCTGGCTCTTATGTGCTCTGGGTGATAGACAGCACATCAAATAAACAGGGGTTTATAGACAATAAACAGCACCTTGAGTCGCACATGAAAGCATACTAGTAACCAATGCAGTTCATGAAGAAGGCATTCCATGAAGGGCAAACTAAGGCATAACCATTATTGCCTATACTGTTCTATATTGGATCTAATGAAGCTTCCAAATGATTTTCAAGAGAACCCCATGTAGAGTGCATTGCAATGCATGAGCAATGAGGTGATAAGGACACATGTAGTTGTGTGAATGGGTTTCCCTATCAGGAAAGGGCACAACTGGCAAACCAGATGGAGATCTGCAAAAACCTTCTTGTCAACAGTTGCCACTATTCATTGAGCAAAAACTATACATTCAGAAAGATTCACAAATTGCATTCAAGAATACAGATGGAAGTTTTCTGGATCTAAGTTATTCCAACATCTATAGCCACTTGGACTTAGAAGGATTGAGTTAGAGTTGTTTTTCCTCCATCTAGGTCCGCACAACTTCCAGACACTGGAATAGGATTTCAACAGCCTTACCGTACTTAGTTTGACTGCAGTCAAAGTATTAGATAATCTCACACAATGGTTTCATGTACATGGTAAACAAGAGGGGAGATAGTGTGGATCATGTGTCAACCCCTCCAAGATGGACCTGTTTATTTATTTAATTAATTAATTTGATGCCCATCTCATATTAAAATGGCTCTGGGCAACCTGCAGCATTAAAACATTAAAATCCTATCAGGTGAATATTTCTAAAACAATAAAAAAAGGAAGTGACCTCTCCTCTTTCACTAACACCAGTTGTAAGTGACATCCAATGAAAGGACCTTTCCTCTCCTCTCCTCTTTCACCAACTCCAATTGGAAATGGTCCCCAATTAAGAGAACTATAGAGAAGTGGATTCAAGTGCCAACCTCCAGGACCAGACCACAGCATACCTTGGTTAACAATATCAAAAAATCACTGCGACGTAAAGAAGCACAAGGGCAGAGGTGGGCTGCTGCCGGTTTGGACCAGTTCATGGAAACCAGTAGTTCTGAGTAGTGGCTGGGCCCACCCACCCACTCACTCCAGCGCTATCCCGTCCTCTATAATCTCTGTGTTTTTGTTGCCGTGTGCCTGCGTGGTGGGCGCGAGAGAGAGAAAAGAGAGCGTGCACCCGCTCATATTTTCAGTTCTGGGCAAACTGGTTGTTACATTACGTGACGCCCACTTCTGCACAACGGTGATTGCACCTATATTGCTACTATGCTTTTCTCAAAAAAAATATTATAAAATAAATCCACAGGTGCACCATTTCATCATTTTTCAAGTCATCTGAGGGAAAGAGTTTCAGCCTGGGTTTCCAAATGGTCATGTTTCAAAACAAGATCAAAGCAGGTTGATTCAAAGAAGATATAACACAGGAATATTCAGATGAAAAACACATTACTCTATGTATGCTTACAGAACAGTTATCTTTTTCTTTCTTTTAAAGAAGATAAGAGGCATTTCAGGGCACTAAGAGAAAGATCTGTCAGACACTTTATGAAGATGTCCTGAAGTCATCCTGAGGATGGTGCTGTGCACTACAGAATTGACTTTCACAAAGATTTTCAGTCTCATTTGCACACCAAATAAAATACACTCTTTCCTATTTGTAAATGTATTGTCTGATTTCCCCCTGTCCACTTTAACTGGTCAAAAAAGGACAAACTTAGGAATTTCATGAAACCTTTTCTTTATAAATTCAGGAAAACAAGTGGTGTGTGCTCCTTGCCCTCTCCATGCTAAACCTTGTAAGAAATCTGCAATGTAGGTGAAGCTGACAAACAGCAAAAGTTCAAGTCACGTAATGAACTCCTGATGAAATAAGGATTTGAAACCAAATTGTATACATCCACACAGGAAATACCTGATGGTTTTGTATGTTTACTGGGCTGAAGTAGTCATTCTTTACCAAAATATAAATCGCTAGGAAGCACATTATACAATTGAACTTTTCTGAGGTTTGATAAGGAAGAATACCACTTCTCTTTAGTAAAAGCATATTAAAAATGTTGCTAATATGTGGTTGTTTATACAATTTAGTGTAGAACATCCTTTCTCTTTAGGTTAGGGTTTTTTTTCACTGTGACCAGTTTAAAACAACATATTACAAAGTAAAATATTATTTAGCAAAATGGGGTAGGTCACACCATTTTGCTAAATAATATTTTGCTTTGCAATGCGTTGTTTTAAACTTTAAGAAAAGTTCCAGTGAACATGTGGCAAAACATGTAATGGGAAAATGTATATTTCTTCACTAATCTACAGCATAGTTACAGCTTTAATCCTCAAGCCTGAGTAAGGATAATTAAAAGTTTAACTGAAGATTTAATCAGCTTAAGAGGGGAGTATTTCACTTTTTAAAAAATCCCTGAAACCTTATGCTTGTTCAAGTATTCAGCAAACCTTTGAGGATACTGTTCATCTGTGAACTGTAATTTTCTGGTTTTTCATAAAGCTTCTTTCACAGGGAAAAATGCTAACAAAACAAATCCAATATAATGACATGAGGAAGCAGTATGCTTCATTTTCCACAGGTCTAATTAGCTTTGACAGTACAGCAGTCATTTAGTGCACTCAAATCAATGCTACATATTTCAAACCCCCCTCCCAGATATGAGAGGACAAACCTGCAACATATCTGAAATTCAACAGAAGCATTTTCAAGACTCTTGAGAATGAAGTTCTACGCTGGAGTTAACCTGAGCAAAAGGGTTTAGGCGCTTGAAAAAGTCACGCTATACTGCTTGAAAAGGGAGATACAAGCAGCTAGACTCACAAGCAGATCTTTTCTATTATGCCAAAAGATAAACCACCAGCAGAAAGACTACATTGGAATTCCATTAAGGACACAGCAGGAATAGCATGGAGGCTTTTCGCATTTACATAAAGTAAATAACAATAATTATAATTAAAGTAATGATAAATATAAATGAAGTTTGTAACTCTTTAGGTGCAGAAATTTTTCAATCAGTTCAGTGGGATCCAACATCCAGTTTTTAAAACAAAAACCATTCACTGAAAGTTCCTCCTCGACTAGGAAGTGATTTATTTTTTATTTTTATTTTATTAAATTTATATCCCGCCCTTCTCCAAACGGACCCAGGGCGGCGCACAGGAATGTTAAAATACATACAAAACATATAAAATTAAAAAACTTATTCTAGTAAAACCTGTGCTAAAAACCGAATTAAAATCCCAAATTTAAAACTGTCTGTGAGAATAGAAAAATCAAGATGTACCTGCAGTAACAACTATGTAATTATAAAAGTACTCTGTGGAGGTTATATTATGCCAGTGGTAGTCAACCTGGTCCTACTGCCCACTAGTGGGTGTTCCAGCTCTCATGGTGGGCGGTAGGGGTTTTGTCTGATACTGAAGCACTTTCCTTTTTTTAATTTAATTGACTTCCCTACTTTATAAATCACCATTACTGTGGAACCGGTCGGCGGTTAGAAAATTTTACTACTAACAGAGATACAAAAGGGGGCGGTAGGTATAAAAAGGTTGACTACCCCTGTATTATGCCTTTGAGCACTGAGAGACTTGAGTAAAAGGTGAGTTAAGACCCACTTTCCCTTTGATGGACTCAAAAACCTATTTTCCAAATGTATTCTATGCAGTGAGTCACTGCAGGATGGTGCTGCAAAAATTTATCTTTTACTTGTATGTTCCTTTCCTACAAGTTTGCAGATGTTTTGTGCAGGAGAGCTGGAAAATTGTTTATTAGTTTATTATTATTGTATGTTTGGGATTTTCCAAATTCTCTCAACTCCTTAACCAAGATAATGCCAAAATGATGAAATTTGCGCTGTGATGTTTTTGCCTCCTCTTGGACAATTACATTCAGTCCAACAACTTTAATGAAACACATTTTTGAGGCTTTCGGATAGAGTGGTTTGTTTAGAAAAAAAATATTAGATAAGGAGAAATAAATCCCTGTGTTCATGTTGTCATTATATTAATTGTGTTAAATTAATCATGAAAACATATAGTAAATTGACATTTTCTATCTTGGAGGAATGGCATTTATCATACTGAATGATTCTTTGATTTTAGTTCTAATAGCTTTGTGATGTGGCTGCATTATCTTTTATATTTTGAATTTTTGCAGTATCAAACTAAACAAAATGATTATGGATTTATTGACTTAACAGCTATAAAATAAATAGGCAACACATTCTAAAAAGTTAAACATTATGTTCTTCCAAAGAAAGCAAAATCATTTGCATTATAGCTGTTTATTTCAATATCTGTGGCATTTTTCACTTTGACTATCCTAGGAGCTGCCTAGTAAATTTATCTAATTCTCAAGGCGGCTATGTGGATCTTTCTCCAGAGGCAACTAAAGCAAAACTCAGCTAGTGATATAGAGGCCATCTGTCAGCATCTGCTCATTAGCAAAATGCTTTATTGTCTGGAGCAATAGAAGAGGGTATAAAACAATGTGTATTAAATACCTTCTTTTGGACATTACTTGCCGCTGTGAATTCTAGACACATACAGTATGTTTATTATTACTTTGCACTACAGGAAAACTACTAAAAGAAATACTTATCTGCACATTCTCTCTAATGTTTTAAATGTTATTTTATAATTTCAGTAATATTTGTTAGAATATTAATGCAAAAGAAACATAACTGGTGGTGGTGCAGTGGTTAGAATGCAGTACTGCAGGCTACTTCTGCTGACTGCTGACTGCCAGGAGTTCGGCAGTTCGAGTCCTATCAGCTCAAGATTGACTCGGCCTTCCATCTTTCCGAGGTGGGTAAAATGAGGACCCAAATAAGTCTAAGTGCTATTGCTACAGCATAACTCCAGTGTGTAAAAAGTATGTTAAATGAAAACAAGCTTATGAGAATGGGACACTGATCCACATTCTCTCGTACTGTCTGTCCTTGTATTATCTGGTGATAGGTGATCCTGATGCTGTTGCTCTCCTGTTGTTTCTAGATTACAATTCGTTTGAACGCAAGCCATTCTGCCATCCAAATCTAAAGGCACCATCTGTCTTAGTCTAATCAAATCCATTGAAATAGTATACAATATTAGTAACACAAATATACAAATAAATAGATGAAAATAAAAATCTTTATCCCTACCTTAACCCTTTAATCAAAGAAACCAGAAGTTCAACCAGGGACTTTTTAAATTCAAAATTCTTTGCTCTATACTATTTATAATCCATCGTTCCAAACACAAGTAGCTTTGAAAATAAATGGTTCAACTGAATAAGGTTGATGTGCATGCATCTATATTTTGTTAACAGACTCTGGATGCTACTGCCTTAAGTAATTCTATAGGCTTAGCAAAAGCTTATCCAACAATAGATGCGGCTAAGACAATTCACAGGTGGGTTATGTCTCTTAAAACATAGGCTATTGATGTCCTCCTCCTTGTTACTGAACATTCTTTGAATATTGCATGCCAGAGGATTAGTACTATTCCCTTAATACAGTGGTAGTCAGTCTGGTTCCTTTTTATAGAAATATAGAAATTTTATAGAAATTAATAATATTAAGATTTAAGTTATTTCTTGTTCCATAGACAGTTAATCTAGTCTAATAAATCACTGTTAATCTATTCTGATAAATCAAAAAATCACTGATTAATTCTAGATGTGCATGTCTAGCAATATTAAAACAGGCCATCCTACCTATAGGTAACTACCCAACATATTATCTATGGAGACTCTCAATCATGCAGTCATGGTTGTCTCAAAGATACTTTTTCAAAAAGCTACTTTCTTAGCTTTTTTCTTGAAAACATTTTGCTTTTCATCCAAGCTTCAGTTCCTTTTTGGGAAAAATATATTTGGGATATCCAACATGTATATTATTTCAGATGTGGCCAACATAAGCTATTATTTTTAGTTAGTTGTTCTGATTATTTTCAATAACTTTCCTTCCTTCCTCCCTCCCCCCCCCCACCTTTTAAAAAGAAGATTTAGGAAGAGAAAAAGTGACACACACAAAACATACTTCTCCAACAGATTGTTCCTTTGTGACATGTATTATCTGGAGCATTGAGAAAAGACCTAGAATTCATTGGACTGTATCACCTCCAGGAAAATTGATTCCTCTCCAATCATTTTTTCCTGAATAGCAACAAGGGCCTTAGAAACCTGTTACAGAGTATTGGTAATGTATTAGAGGCAGTCCTCAATTTATAAGCAGGCGCTTAGTGAACTTTATGATGGACCTTCTAAAATGTACTTATGATGTAAATTACAACGTTCCAACACCCTCACCGTGGTTATGTGATTGTATTCTGGGTGTTCAGCAACCAGTACTCTGCAACCATGTGACTATGACTTAGGATGGGGTATTTTTGCCAAAACCCAGCATTTACCAGAAAAAAATGCTCCTTAGCAAATAATGGATTTGCTTTAGAATGCCACTTTTGCTTAATGACAACTACGTTTGCTTTATGTTTGCTTAACAACCGCCACATAAAAAGATTGTAAAACCGGGTTGGTCATGTGATGCCCTGCTTTACCACCATCATGACTTATGATCGTAATTTCCATACAGAGGCTGAAATGTGTGTAATTGTTCCACTGGCTTGTAAAGGAGTACACATATATTAGAGGGAACATAATAGTTTTCCAATGAAAATTTTCCCTGATACATGTCTGTGTGTGTGTGTGTGAATATAATATGTTTGTGCATGCATTGTAAGTGCATGTATGTGTGTGCGCTCACACATGCTTATGTATCGGAGTACCTATGTATTAAATACTCCAATAGACAGCAGGTCATTTAACGTATGGTTGTTTAAGGTAGTTTATCTACAGCTGAGGAATGAGCTCTATGATCTGACTGAGCAAAATTTAGGCCAAAGCTTTATTTAACTACTGATTTGGTTAATGCAAGTGGTAAAGGTAACCTGTACATTTGTGCTATCACCACCTAGTGGTCCACAACTGGAAGCACTGGTTTAGAAACTACGTTGAGATCTGGTTCAAGATGGATGAGGGTAGTATCACAAGAAACCATGAAACCAGTGATTACTTCACTTTACAGCTACATATATTTAGCATGTGTTTAACAAGTATTGATACATATATTCAAGTTATATTAAAATAAACTTCAAGATGAATATTAGCACTGAAGATACAAGGAAGATCCTTAGGCACAATGGGATTCAGCAACTGGATCAACAACTTGTATGTATCAGTTCAGCCATTATAATAGGTTATAGCTTATTTGATAACATGGGCATGCAGATATTATTTCATATATCATGTAAATCATTTTATCTTCTTTACTTGCTTTAGGCAGCCATATAGTGTCTGCAAACCTCAAATTATAATTGCTCTGTTTAAATCATGTTTCATCATCATCATTTTAGCCATTGTCAGTCCACTGCAGGATGGAAGACCTCTTCTGCATATTTCCAACCAATATGGTTCTGAGCTTTCTTTTGCCAATTGGGCCTGCAGTACTTGCTGATGTCATTGATCCATCTTGTTTTAGTCTCTTTCGTGGACATTTTTATGAAGTGGGATCCATTCTATGGCTGCCTTGGTCCCCCTGTCATCAGTTCTTCTTTCTCTGTGACCAGCCCATTTCTGTTTCAATTCCTTTACTCTCTTGATGATATCATATACTTTCATTTGTTCTCTAATCTATGTGCGGGTCTTTCTATCTTGTCTTGTAATGCCGAGCATGTATCTTTCCTCTTTGTACCACTCAGAACTTTTTGTATTGATTGTGAGGTTAGTGTCTATGTTTCACCAGCATTTTTAGAGCACATAGCAGAAACTGATCGAAATCTTTTGTCTTCAGGCATAGTGGGAGGTTGTCCTTGAAAATTACTCTTAGCTTGCTGAATGCTTGCCAATCATATTTAACACAACATTCAATTTCCTTTATTGTATCACCTTCTATTGAGATCCATTGGCCAAAGTATATGTAATGGTCTACTATGTCTAGTTCTTCTCCAGATATAATTTTGTTTATTTCTTTAGGAAATTTATTAAACATAACTTGGCTCTTTTTCATGCTTATTTTTAAGCTAAATGGTTCTCCTGCTTTGTGCAGTGCTTGTATGTGTCTTTGTAGCTCTTCTGGATCTTGTGAGAAGAGAACAACATCAACTGCAATCTTAAGTGATTTAAATAGGCACCATTGATTTTTATACCATCTTCTGCTCAGTCTTGTTTGCGAAATACTTCTTCAAGGCTGGCTGAGAAAAGTATAGGTGATATTGTATTGCCATATCATACACTTCGTTGATCATTAAGGCAAATTGTTTTCATATATTGATTGTAGTAAGTTCATGTAAGCGGTGTTTACACCTCGGAGGAGCAATGCATTAATTATTGCTTGCTGGAATATTGAGTCAAATGCCTTTTCTTAGTCAATGATAACCATGCACACAGGCATGATGAACTCGTTGTGACTTGCTGAACAACCTGAATGTGATACATTGTGCTGTAGCCACTTCTGAACCCTGCCTTCTCCTTCAATGGTTACAATATTCTTTTTATTACTATTATATTTTTACTATTAGTGAAGACCTTGTAGATGACTGAAATGAGGTTTATTGGGCAATTATTTTTTAAATCATCTTGGACTCCTTTCTTGTGTGTAAGAATTACTTCAGCATTTTTCCATGCATCAGGTATTTTTTTCTTCTCTGGGGTATCTCGAGTATAGTTTTGCTAGTATCTTGTGTAAACTATGACCACCAGCATTCAGCATTTCAACTGTAACACAGTCATTTCCTGAAGCTTTGCCATTTTTATTGATTTTATGGAACTTGATACTTCTTCCACTAGGATATCTGGCATTTCCTCTTTTGTGGGTGTTGTTATTTTTGACTGATCTTGATCTTTTTAGAGCTCTGTATAGAATTTTATAATTATTTCTAACATTTCCTGTCTTGTTCTACACACAGAGCTATCTTCATGTTTTTATGAAAAAACCTTCTTGTATTTATAAACTTACATTTTGCTCTATTAATCCCTTTGTTTTCTTCAATTACCTTTTTCACAAGCTTCATGTTAAACTGACCTATTTCTTCTTGGATGCATTTACTTATTGGTCTTGCAAAGTTCAAGGTACTCCAATTTATTAGTGAAACTTCCAGTATTCTTCACTGTCCATTGTTTTTTTATTAAATCAATAGTTTCATCAGAAATTTTGACTATTGAATATTTTTTCAGCTGTGCTATAGTTATAGCAGATTCAGATTCAGATTCAGATTTATTGGATTTATATGTCGCCCTTCTCCCAAAGGACTCAGGGCAGCATACAACATAAGAGACATATAATACAAAAGTTAAAAAAATATTAAATAAAAAATCCAATAAGCAATAAATTAATAGACATTATAAAATAAATTAAAATTGAAATTACAATTAATACATTGTTTTGTTCAGGCCAGGCCGGCTTGCTGGAAAAGGATGTTTTTTCAAGGATGTTTTGACTATTTGGCCTGTAATGTTCATCTCTTCCAAATTTTGCAATGGAGCAAAGTGATTTGACAGATCAATCTTAAAATTGCTGTTCTTTTCTAACAGCTTATCACTCTTTATGTTTGTTTTTCATGATGCCTTTATCATTTCATATTCTATTTTTGACAGTCTATCTTCATTTTAGCTTGTACCATTCTATGGTTACTTCCAATGTTAAAATGATTGATGATAGTACAATTGCAGAATATAGTTTTATCACTCGACCTGATATAGTCATTTTCGCTTGTCCAGATGGATTCTTCCATGTCCATTTCCTGCAAATTTTCTTGTAAAATGAGTTTATGATGTAAAATTCACGTCCTCCAGCAAAATCTACTAGTCCTTTGCCCTATTATCTTGTGGGCTAGTTGCTTTTTCTCCAGGTATTGTTATTCCTATTCTTGCATTAAAGCCACCCATTAGTATTTTGTGTTGGCATTTTTCTTCCACTTGAAGGTGGGACACATCATCGTAAAACTCTTCAGCCTCATTATCACTATAGCTTATTGTTGGCACGTAAACTTGGATGATTTAAATAAAATATGTTTATTCATCATTAACATAAACCATAATTTAGTGAAATAGCTCAATCTCTTCACACAACATACTGGGACCATTTTTAATTCAGAGCTTGTCTTTACTAATCACTGGCTACATACTGAGCTTTGTCAATTCAATAAGACCCCGTGCCATCATTCCAAAATAATACTGCAGTTGTTCTGCCATTCCATGTCAGACTGGTTATGAACAGCAGTTTATAATCTTCAATGTACCATATTTTTCGGTGTATAAGACACACCTTTTTCCCTCAAGAAAGAGTGTGAAAATTTCATGGGGGTGGAGAGGGCAAAAATGAGCAGAAAAGGGCCATTTTTTGCCCGTTCCCCCCCCCCCCAGCCTCCAGAAGCACTCTATAAGCCTCCTAAAGCCTATGCGTGCCCTTTTTTTTGACAAAAAGGCCCCATTTTTACAAAAAACAAGCCATTTTTCGGAGGTCTGCAGAATGCAAAAACTTTTTTTAAAATTTACTTTTAATTTAAAATCTTGGTGTGTCTTATACTCCGAAAAATACAATCATGGTTTTATAACATGTATTTTACTGCTTCAACATATGCAGCCCCTAAAGTATGGTAAAAGGGTAAAGACAGATTTAAGGAACTCAGTATTTTATCACCAGAGTTTGGAAATTATACACAAACTATATCAAGAAATAGTGAAAGAGTAAAACACTGAATTGACTAAGCTCCGCTTCCCTATAAGACACAGGTAATTTATTACTACTTTATAAATGCAGGATTTTAAAATAATTGCATTATAATTTATATAAAGTTGATTGCTCAGATTTATAACTTGATAAGATATTAAGCAAGCCATAAGTCAAACTTAACAACAACAAAAAATTAAACTTTTTACATTAGGTTGCAATGATTCATTATAAGTCTGATGATGTCAAATTGAGACATGGCTTCTGTTGCCGATAATCTGGTAGCTAATTTTTTGCCATTATAGTGTAGTGTAAAGTTGTGATAATTACTTCTGGATTGGAAAAATGTGATAAGAAAGAAAGAAAGAAAGAAAGAAAGAAAGAAAGAAAGAAAGAAAGAAAGAAAGAAAGAAAGAAAGAAAGAAAGAAAGAAAGAAAGAAAGAAAGAAAGAAAGAAAGAAATGCTTTTTAAAAAAATCTATGTTGAACAGAGTTATCCTCAAAACTGCTTCAGGTGTGAATTCTTACATAAATAACAAAAAGAGAAAGGCAATCATAGGATAAATTCTTGGCATTTTTGTTTTATTTTTCCAAAGATCTATAATTCTTGGTACATTTAATCTTTTTTTAAAGACATGTGGAAAAGCTCTAGTAAAAACTAAATCCATATCAGTAAGAAAGGTAGGGCTACTTAACAAAATGAGATGTATTATTTTTAATGGTTAAAGCTTTAAAATGCATAACATTACCAAGGTTTTTCAGGGTCTATGTATGCTTGACTCACCTAAATTCTCCCAGATATAAAGCTTTTTCCCCCAGTAAACTATCATTACTGAAGAACAATATGGACATTAGAAAGCAACCTTCTCTGGAATTTTCTTTGTCCTGAGCATCACTAAGGTTCAGGTGTATTTCAAAAACACTGCATCAAGGGGCTATACTCAGAATCATCTTCAAGATCTTCATCTAGATCAGTGGTAGTCAACCTGTCCCTACCGCCCACTAGTGGGCATTTCAGCTTTCATGGTGGGTGGTAGGGGTTTTGTGTGATACTGAAGCACTTTCCTTTTTTTAAATTTAATTGACTTCCCTACTTTATAAATCACCATTTCTGTGGAACCGGTGGGCGGTTAGAAAATTTTACTACTAACAGAGATACAAAAGTGGCCGGTAGGTATAAAAAGGTTGGCTACCCCTGATCTAGATTCAAGGACTGTGAATTTTGAGATATTGTTTTTGGAGCTGTCCATGGTCTGAGAGATCATTTTTCTAATCTGATCCTCTAAATAGCTTCTTGCTTGCAACAATCTATTTCCTCATCAATCTTCCGGACACTGTCCATGTCAAATTATCTTGTCACCTAAGGATTTGGCTCAAAAGTTCAATATTCTAAGCAGGTATAACATTCACTGGAAGAAGTTAGAACTCTCAAATGTATGTTTTATATAAACATATTCACAGAGATTCGTGTGTAAGTGAAGTTTTTCCATTGTTTATTATTTATTTATGACTTCCAGAGAAAAATCCAGGTGAAAACTCAACTCCAGAATTCAATGATGCAATGGATTCCTTGACCATGCAATCCTATCTCCCCAACTGATCTGAGTTCAGTGGGACTTTCTCCAGAAAAATGAAGATAAATAGCTACCCTGGAATAAATCCCATAAAAGGAGACATGATTTATGAAAGTAAAATGTTAATTTTATATTTCCTTGAAGAAAATAACATGAAATGAGTATTACATGAGATTTGTTTAATGGAGTCCCTTTAATTCTGCAAAATAGCATGAACCTCTTTTTTCAATCAAATAGTATAAAACCTCAAATCTGGCTCTTGCCTTCAGTCATATCAATCAAATTCTGTATCTTTAGGACATTCATTAAGTCTTCCCTTCTATTGAAATCAGTGAAAGATGTGTCTCCCACTATAGTAATACTACATTGGCAAAGGTTTTATACACATGGAATATATTCACAATTTAATGGAATCTTTACTAGCTAAGAAAAGAAAATGCTTTAATAGTCATCTATGGTAAAAATCAAATTCACATTTGACTATGATATTCACTTATATGTAAGTTATCATGTTTAGCTATCTTTAAATGAGCTAAACTCAACTTCTGATTGTCTGTGTTTTGTAATTATGCTAATATTTTTTAAATCTGTAGACATAAATCATGAATGGCACGAGTTTGCTTTTCTAAAGCAAACTTAATCAGAGCTTTAAGACAGACCGACAAAGGAAATGAATACGTTAAAGCTAATTTATATATACAGTTCTTATAAAAAGATATGCTAAATGTGAAACCACATGGACAAGGCTAACCCCCCAAAAAAGCATTATACATAGAAAGAGAAATCTCACTGAAGTGTGTGAAATTAGTAATAGTGCTTCTCACAACCTTGACAAATTTAAGATGAGTAGACTTCAACTCTCTTAAATTCTTGGAGTGGAAATCCACCCATTTGAAAGATGTCAAAGTTGAGAAACATCACACTATGTTTTACTGAAAGTCAAGGATTTTTGAGGTTTGTGTTATTAGTAATTTTTCCTGTCTTGGAAAAATGTATGTAGTCCCCAACCTATCACCATTTGTTCAGTGTCCATTCAAAATTATAATGGTGCTGAAATAAAGGATGTATAACTTGTACCGAAAGTCATGGCTGCTACAGCATCTTTTGTCATATGAACAAAATTTGGGTGCTTGTTACCCACCATTATAATCAACCAGTTTTCAAACAATCTTTGAAAAAGATAAATGGGCCAAAGTGTGATGGGGGAAAGACCCCAGGTTGTGAGATCCAGCAGAATGGCAACTGCAGCATGGGGTGCTCCAAAAGAAGGTCCGGGGCAGGCCATGCATGATATGTGGAGATGCTGCAGTGCATGCTTGGCCCTGCACCAAGTTTCCTAGAACGTCTCCAACCCCCAGACTGCAAGGATGGTGGTCATTAAGTGAGGTGATCACATGTGTGGCTCACTTAACAAGCAACACAACCTATGAGCATAATTCTGGGCTCAATTGTGGTTATAGGTCAAGGAAACAGTAATAAGAGAAGCAAATAATTGCAAGATCCATGACATTGTTTGCTGATCTGTCATATTTTGTATTCTTTCTCTTTTGTTTTGTTTACCATGTATGGAAATCTCAGAAGTCACTACTGGAAAAGAAGTAACTATATTATCCCCAGGGATCTTTTGATTTGAAAACGAAAGCATTCCAAAATATACTTTAGTTTGTCAAGCTAATCATACTTCATCTTAACTACTAGAAAAGAAGAAAATATACTATCTACAAAACTTTTATAAAAGAAAAAATGGAAATATTTAAAAATATACTTTAGTTTTTAGACAATGAATTGGAGAGAATTCTAAGGATATTTTATTGGCATAAAATATTGGCTGTTACATTTCTTCATATGTTGTTTCATTAATTTATTATACTGGGGAGAGAGAAGCATTAAAATGGAGCTTGACCAAAACTGACAATCATTGTCCATTTGGATACAATATGAGACTGAATTTCCAAAAAGAAAAAGAAAATTTGCTGAAGACAGAAAAGGTGTGTGAGATTTAAATAAAGAAAACTGAGTGTGCAACTCGCCAAATATATTGAGTATTTCTGTGTGGTCTGTAATATCAAATTTAAAGTTCAACATCATAATACATTAATATTGCATGGAATATCATAAACGTTACAGCAAATGTAGTAGAAGGAGACTGATTTGAAAAAGGCTTCACCTGATGGTTTACCACGTCATTTAAAAAGTAGACCCATAGAAAACACGGTCACCCATCAGCTATGGCGAAAGGCCAATTCCATCAGATTTCAACTATTCCTCAATTATCTGAGTCACCAGGGACAAACTAGAAAAATAGGTAAGATGAGTAGCTCAGCCAACATAATATTCTCATCTGCCTTGAGCTTTCCACTTGTATCACAATGCAGAGAAATAATGCCAAAACTCCCAGAAGTACATAATTGTAGTTTAATTGTAGCAGCTTACTCAATCTTAAATTATTAGGTTTGTGAGTAGCCCCCCCCCCCAAAAACCCCACCCTCGTTGTGTGTATCATTATCTTAAGCATTACTCAGTGACAGTAGGTTCAAAAGCTTCGTGGTCTTTACATCTGCACAATACTGATCATCAATGCTATTATGTTATGGGGGGGGAAACCTTATTTGAGCCATGGTGGTTAAAGTGCAGTACTGCAGGCTACTTCTGCTGACTACAGTTTGAATCTCACCAGCTCAATGTTGACTCAGCCTTCCATCCTTCTGAGGTGGGTAAAATGAAAACCCAAATTATTGGGGGCAATATGCTGACTTGGTAAACCACTTAGAGAAGGCTGTAAAGCACTGTAAAGTGGAATATACGTCAAAGTGCTATTGCTATTACATATATCTGGTGAGCCCTGTGCTGACTTTGAAATTACTCTGTAATCAGTTTGCAATTATAATCAGTCTAATATCAACACATCAAGTTGGGAAAGATGCACATAATCTAATTCATCCAAAGAATATGGACAAACTAGCCAGGAAGTTTGCAGCCCACCACCTGTTCTCTGGACCTTTTCCAATTATGGTTGATAAAAGCCTCCAGGTCAAAAGTGAAGAACTGGTGACTTGGAACAAATCAATTATATAGATTTATCCCACTCTCTTCATAATTCTGCTTTGGAATGGCCTTCATTTGTTCTGCTAACTTACTGGATAGTGAGAGTACAAGTCCTAATTTCTAATTGGCAGCTGTTACTATTTATCACCATCTCCACATCCAACATCTGGCCTGAGTTTAGGAAGCACACTTCTGATGTAATCTGTTTCATGAGATGTTCATAGTAGAATTTCTCTTCTTCAAGTGGCCTTTGTCTAAGGCAAGCAAGAATCCCAATCCTGTTCAGTTTTAAATGAATCTGCCAAGAACTGCCTAGAGATGTAGATTTCAGTGTCATTAATTTGCCGATGACAAATAGCTCTCCCTTTCTGTTTTTTACCACCGTTCTTAGAAAGGTTAAGAAACTCTTAAACAAGTGCCTGGAATTGATTCTGAACTGAGTGGAAAAGAGGAAGTGAAACTTAATCTTTGGAAAATACTGCTGCAGTGGATTGAGAAGAAGCTGATCTGGATAATAGCATACAACAGACTTGCACTCCTCCTTTGGCCAGGTGTACAACTTGGAAATGATCCTGGATTCCTTACTGATGGCTGAGCCAGATTTGGCAGCAATGACCAAAGTATTGTTTGCAAAAATCTGATTTGCATGCCATCTGGAAAACCAGCCCAAATGACCTAATTATCCATTGTTCTCTAAATCAGACTACCGAGATTGGTTATAGGATTTCCCCCTTAAGATATATGAAGACTAATGCTGATGTAGTAAGTCACTCATCTTCATATGGTAGGGTGCCAAAACTTTGCATATAATTCCAATTTTATGTCACTTGTACAGAATAAGACCCAATAAGCATATTTCAAAATGCTGATCTTAACATTCCCTAAGCTGTAATGATCGTTGAGGTTATCTAAAGTCCACCTTCTTAGATCTTCACATAAGCTAACTTTTAGATGGTGTTTGGATATCTGTGTGAGGAGTCCTTGGTGCTCCCTGAGCATGGTTGTTTTCTTGCAGATATTTCATTGCCCAAGCTAGTTAACGTTGTTTAGCATTTATGATGATAGCTAGTTTGGGTAATGAACTATCTGCAAGAAAACAATGAAGCTCAAAGCACCATTTCAATCTTGAGCTAGAAATATTCTTCTTTATTGGATGTCTGTGTTTTTATTTAGGTGCATGACTCTGATTATTATTATTATTATTTACTTTATTCATAAAACATGAAACTCAGCCAACTGAACATTTAAAAATGCATATTACAAATACTATTGACTGGTGCTAATTGTTGATACAGTTTGCTGCCGGCATCCTAGGTATCAACCAAGTATCTTCGTAGAATATAACATGTGCCAAGTAGCGCTGTTTTTTGCAGTTCCGCTGGTGTTATTGCAGGAAGTTGCAATTTGCTGAGATATTTATTAAAATTCTTGGACATGGTGCCAAGTGCCCCGATAACAATGGGTGTCACTGTGACATGCTTCATCCATAGCCATGTGGTTTCGATGGCCAGGTCGCGATATTTCATTATTTTTTCTAGTTCTTTTTCTTCGACTCTGGCATCTCCAGGAACAGCAATATCAATGAACTGTACACTTCGGCCCTCTACAACCGTGATATCTGGTGTGTTGTGTTCCAAATGACGGTCTGTTTGTATTCAAAAGTCCCAGAAGATCTTCACCCTCTCATTCTCGATCACCTTTTCTACTTTGTGTTCCCATGACTTTCTGGATACAGGTAAACCATATTTTTTACATAATGACCAGTGGATTAATTTAGCAACTCGGTCATGTCTAGCTTTGTAATCAGTTTGTGCGATTTTGCTGCATTCACATATTAAATGTGAAACAGTTTTGACTTTGTTATTGCAAAGTCGGCAGTTTGGGTTATCAATGGATTTTTGAATCTTCGCTTTCATGGCATTAGTTTGTAGTGCTTGTTCTTGAGCGGCCAGTATTAAACCTTCCGTTTCTTTCTTGATAGTTCCCATCTTAAGCCATGTCCATGTCAAGTTGTCATCACATTTTCCTTCAATGTTTTTCAAGTGCTGTCCATACAAAGCCTTGGTCTTCCATCTATTTAATCTGACATCCAGCTGTTTTTCCTTATATTCTGCCTTTGTTTCTGTTGTTTTTATGCTGTTCCCCATTTTTACAGCCTGCAGCAATTTTTCTGTATTTTGGTTCACATAATCATTCAAACTTCATTTTTCTTCTTCTACAATTTGATGGATTTGCAATAGCCCCCTGCCCCCTATATTTCTTGGCAGGTCCAACCTGTCAATGTCACTTCATGGATGTAAAGCATGGTATATATTCAAAAGTTTGCATGTTTTCCGGTCCAGGTATTCCAGTTCAGCTAGAGTCCAGTTGGTCAGAGCTGAATAGCGTATCACTGGAACTGCCCATGTATTAATGGCTTTAATTATGTTTCCGGCATTCAGCTTTGATTTTAATATTTTGCGGACCCTTCTGATGTATTCCTTTTGTGTTGACTCTTTGACTTTTTCATTCAAGATCTTATCTGCTTCCAATATGCCTAGGTACTTGTAACCATCATCCTTTGCTATTGCTTTCACTATATTTCCATTTCCCAGTTCTATTCCTTCTGTTTTTCCATTTTTCCTCGCTGCATGGATAATATAGCACATTTTTCAAGTCCAAAGTTCATTTTGATATCACTGCTGAACAGTTGAACTGTGTTGAGTATTGATTTAAGTTCAATGGGGCTACCTAGGAACTGTTAAGATAATGTCAGAGGATATAAGCTGTTCCAAGTAGGGTGATTTTTTGTAGTCAGAATGTTCAAGTCAGGTAAATTTAGAATTCCCAAATAGCGAGGTAGCCCTTTAGATATTGCTTCAAGGGCTCCAATTACAATCAGGACAGCACACAATTTCTTTTTCCACAGTTGCTCGACTTCAATTTGCAAGTCTTGGTACTTTGTGATTTTTTTCTTGCTGTTTATCTTCAATTCGCGCATCACCAGGTATTGCAATGTCAATGAACCATACTTTTTTCTTTTCAACTACTGTTATGTCAGGGCCTGTCAGTCTGAATTCTGAAGTCCTACAAGATCTTGACTTTCTCATTCTCTAAAACCTTTTCAACCTGATGTTCCCAGCGGTTTTTGCTGCACTCAAATCCAAACTTCTTCATTTCTAGTAGTAGTAGTAGTAGTAGTAGTAGTAGTAGTAGTAGTAGTAGTAGTATTGGATCACCCAACAATAAACCAAAATATGAAATCTAACAAAATTTATATGAATAATATTAATATAAATATCATTAAAAGTAAATTAACAAAATTGGACAAAAAAGTGATATTTTCCCATGTTGTTAAATACTGGAAAAGTGGGGGTCTAATGAACTCCCTGCGCATAATATTGTGCCTGAGTGACACTCAAGAGAAGGTCAAGTAGTAGAGCAACTTGAAAAGGCCTCATCTTTTCAACTCATTGGGCATGTTCACTAGTTTATGTTAAGATTTGCAAAGTTAATTTAATCATTTTTTTCAGAGGCGGAAGCTTTTGAAATTCCTTCTAAATAGATCTATACATTAATGTAATCTGGGATAAAGATAAAGGTTCTCCCGCCCATGCATGCTAGCCGTTTCTGGCTCTAGGGTCTTTGCTCATCTCCATTTCTAAGCCAAAGAGCCAGCACTGTCCGAAGATGTCTCTGTGATCATGTGGCCGGCATGATTAAATGCTGAAGGCGCACTGAACACTGTTACCTTCCCTCCAAAGGTGGTCCCTATTTTTCTACTTGCATTTTTTACATGCTTTCGAACTGCTAGGTTGGCAGAAGCTGGGACAAGTAACGGGAGCTCACCCTGTTATGCGGTGCTAGGGATTCGAACTGCTGAAGTGCCGACCTTCTGATCGACAAGCTGTCTTAGCCACTGAGCCACCTGTTCCTGTAATCTAGGATACCAATGGCCAAATCATAAGCATCACTTCCAATGGAACAAAAATATTATTTTGTCTGATCTGCCTCTAAAAAAACCCATGTATAAATCCCATATATATCAAGTTATCATGGTACATTTTCCACTTCTAGGTGACACTATTATTAAAAAATATAGTTCATGATGAGACATGTTATGTGCAAAATGGAAATACTACTTTAGTAACATGAAAAGTATTCAGACAAAAGCAACAAATTTGATGCTGATTAATGAAGGTATCAAAAAAATTAAGTATTTTGAGCCAAAAGGGGGAGGGAGGAGATTAAAAGAGAAAATTCTTAATCTTTCCAAATGAGTTTTATAAAAGACCAAATGGGATTGAAAAACCATTTATTCCTTGTGTTCACAGATAATGAGCAATGTTTCAGGCAGCTGTTTTAAAATGTTACCTAAAGACAACACACTGATGGTTACCTAACACTGTTATATTTTTATTTGCAAGAAGGGTACTGTAGAACATACACAGAAAGTATTTTGACAACAGTGCCAAATTATCTAAATAGCTTTCAATAACATGTACCGTTAATTTACAGGAAAGAGGAGATAGAGCAATAAATGTGTCAACCATCTTTTATCTGGGGAAAGTTTTAAAGATCTACTACTGCAACTGCAAGCATAGAATGCTTAACTTGAAGATGGAAAAAATCGACAAACCATGCTGCTTCATCTCCTGAGCACTGAACCTTCTGATCTAAGATTTGTAGACCGCAGATATATCAACCTGCCTAATGTTCTCAGTGAAGTAGAGACCAAGTTCATTATGTTTTAGAACTTGCTCTTAAATTGAGGTCTTTCTTTGCATGTTTGTAAACCCAACCCTTCTATTGACTTCCACCTTGTCTTCTTGCTTGTGAATCCTACTTTTTATCCATGGATTCATACCAGTGGCGGGATTCAAAAATTTTTACTACTGGTTCTGTGGGCGTGGCATGGTGGGCATGTCTTGGTGGCCATCGTATGGCTTGATGGGCATGTCCATTCCTTCCCCACTCCAGGGGAAGTTTGCTGAAAAATCTCCATTCCCTACTGATCAGCTGGGACTGGGAGGCAGGGAATAGATGGGGGTGGGGCCAGTCAGAGGTGTTATTTACCAGTTCTCCAGAACTGGTCAGAACCTGCTTAATACCACCTCTGATTCAGACTAATATTCTCATAATGTATCTCACTGGCCTTTCAGAGCAAGATCTATCTGCACTAGAAGCTTTTCTTTCTTTTAAACCCTGTTTTCCCTTCCACAGAATAAAATACCAGAGGTATTCAGCAGGTTCTGATCAGTTCTGATCAGTTCTGGAGAACTGGTAAATACCACTTCTGAATGGCCCTGTCCCTATCTATTCTCTGCCTCCCGAGTCTCAGCTGATTGGGAGGGAATGGTGATTTTGTAGTAACCTTTCCCTGGAGTGGGGAGGGAATGGAAATTTTATATATCCTTCCCCTGCCACGCCACCTAGCCATGCCCACCAAGCAAGCCATGCCCGTCAAGCCACCCCCACAGAACCCAGAAAAGTTTCCCACATGTTAAAAGAAAAAAGAAAAAGAAAAGAATGGGGTTTGGACTGCAAAGCATGAAAAACCACCAGACGGCAATAAAAGGGGACCAAAAACTGCTATCTTTTTGCTGCCATCTAATGGTCTGTAAGATCAACTACCTGTAGTTTTTATAGAAAAAATGTTCTTGAATCATGGACTGGTAACTACATCTTGCAAAATCCTCCTATTTGACTAATGTTAAAGTTAAAGGAACTAATCTCTTGGAATATAATAAAGATTTTTTTTATTGGATTCTGCTTTTTATAAAACAATTATTGGGAGGGGGCAGGAAAGTAATAAACATATGTGCACCTCCCAAAGTCAGTTTGGGGAAATAGGCAAGTATATAAATTGTCTAAATAAACAAAAAGTCTGTATCTTTCTTATCATTTAGCGGGACACAGATTTTTATGTAATCAAATTTCTTAGGTGAGATCTGTGACAAATCCAGGACACAGAACTTTTTCTTAAATAAAAAAAGACAAAAGATACCACAAGAATTATATATGAAGTATTTAACAGATTAACAGAGTTGGAAGGGACATTGCAGGTCATCTAGTCCATACCCTTGCCCAAGCAGAAGTACTGTACCTACATCTGCCTCTACCTAGGATCGAATTCACAACCTCCTGCTTGTGAAGCAAGAGCTCCACATTTGTGTTAATTGCATTGACAGCCCAGTCATGTGTAGACAAACTGCAAAATATTTAGTATGGTAGTTTTTTGGTTTTTTTTAAAGTAAAGCAACCTACCTGCAAATGCTGGGCATTGTCTGGCATATTGTCTTCACGCCTCCGAACTTCTTCTAGCAATTGGGCATTCTTCTTCTTTTCTATTTGTTGATTGTGCTTCAGGTTGGCCACCTTCTTGTTTTGATCCTTCATGTGTCTAAGAATAGTATACATAGGCTTGTTAATTCTAATAGGCCTAGTAACAACGTAAGACAACAAATGTATTAACGATAGTATAAAGCTTATCATCAGGCAGAACTGTTTCATTACACATTCTAAGGTATGTGTCAATGACACAGGAAGTCTATGAAAAGTCAGGATGCTTAATGGGAAATACTGAATGGTACTGAAGATTAGACATGGGCTTCCGGTTCCGGCTCCTGCGGCGACGGGCGAGCCTAGCGCTCGCTCGCCGCTTTGTTTCTTCTTCTGCCCCCCAACGGGGGCGAGACTCCTCTTTTTTGAGGGTCTCCCGTAGGGCCGGCTCGTCGGGGGGCGCCCCCCCCACGGCGGTGGAGGAAGTGGCTTCCGGCGCGGCTCAGGTGAGGGAGAACATGCTAGCGGGGGGTTCTCCCTTCGCCTAAGGAAGACGGCGCCATTCACAACAATGAGGAGGGCTGATCGGCTCAGTCGGAAGGGCTCCCGAGGCTTCAGCTGCGAGGAGAGAGTGAGTTTTTAAAAAAACTTTTTTTTTCTGCTGCCAGCCAGGCTGAACGGACTGGGAGGGGGGTGTTTATTTTTAAAAAAACCCCCTCGGATTTAAGCGGCACGTCAAAATGGCTTCTCTGCAAAGAGAAAGCGGAAACTTTCACTCCGGACGGTCTCTAACAAGGGAAAGTGGATTGTGACTTTCTGCAACATTGTTTCTAGGTCTGGCTGAGCTTAAAAAATTCTTTTTTTTGCTACTCTCTCCCTCTGGCTAGATGGGCGGTGGAAGTGGCTTCTCTTTGTCCCTGCCTAACTATTTCAACTAAGGAAAATTCCCAGCGTCTCTTTGAAAGCAGGACTCTCTCTGGATTTTTGAAAAAAAAAATTTTTTTTGATGGATTTGTGACTTCTTCTCTGGAATACCTTCGTTATTACTATTTGTTGATTTGGGAAATTGTGTCTCTTTTGGTTTCTGAATTGTTTGCAACTCCACAGCCCTGAATTGAACTGAGCTCCTGATTTCCCCCACCAGCCCCACCCGGAAAACGCCATCTTGGTGGCAGTGACTTTAACTTTTAACCATGGCACAAGAAGCAGCACTTGTAAATTTGGAACAAAGAATGGCTTCTCTTGAAACCTCTATGCAAACTTTGATATCAGAAATAAAGGCCCAGAGGGCTGAAAATAGTACTTTTAAAAAGGAACTATTGGATACCCGGAAGCAAGTGTTGGAGAATACACAGAAGAATGAAGAATTGGAAGGAGGGTTGGAGGGGGCTAAGGGAGAGATTAAAAATGTTTCTAATGAGGTGGGGGAAATAAATGGGCATGTGTCTAGGATAGATATGGAAAGAATGACATATTTTTTGAGATTTCAGAATGTTCTTGAGGAGTCTGGTGAATGCCTACCTGATCTTATGAGTACAATTTTAGCAGACTATTTACAAAAACCTAAGGATGAGATCAGGCGGGACATTGACCTAGCCTACAGAATTAACTCAGCATATGCCAGGATAAATGAAGTGCCTAGAGAGATACATGTGAAATTTGTTAGAAGGTCAACCAGAGAGGAAATCCTGAAAGCCCAGAGAGAGAAACCCTTAACTTATCAACGAGAAACGGTCACTATCTTGAAGCAGATCCCTAGAAAAATTAGAGATTCAAGAAAGAAATTTTCTTTCTTGTCTAAAACCTTGTTTGATCACGGGATTTGGTTCAAGTGGATGACACCTGAAGGGATGCTGGTGTTCTGGGAAGGAGGAAGAGTGAGGATTAAAACAGTTGCTGAGGCGGAAGCCTTTCTTAAAAAACATTCCTCTGCCCTGGGGGAAGATCCAGGGGGGACGGAGGGGGTCACGGCCCCGCCCACGGGGGGCCAGGGAGGAGAGAAAGAAGATACAATAGCCAAAAGACTTAGATCAAAAAAATAACTTTGCCTTGATTTTTCTTGAACAATTTTGTATAATATTTCTATCCGGACTTTTTGTAAATGTCTGACAGCATGAAAGGGAGAATTTAGGTAAATGTACTTGCTTTCATCTTGTAGTGGTATGGAAAATGTTTTCTATGTTAACTTTTTTAATGTGTATTTTGAGGTCTCGGAAGGCCCGACGACTCTGACGTGAATGCTCTCAAAATTTCTTTGTGACCATTACCCTATCCTGTTAAAAAATGTAAAACCAATAAAACTTTTTCAATAAAAAAAAAAAAAAAAAAAAGATTAGACATGCATGAAGCAATCTTTAAAACAGAAATATGTCGTAGTTTAGACTAGCTTAATTTTAGACATGGAAAATCCAAGTATTTTTTATTTTTTATTTTGTCAACCATGTGTTGGACAACATATATAAGTATAAACATGATTCTTTATACATGAAATGGATACGAATAAAAAGAAACATTAGGACAGTGATGAACTCTTGAACTCTTGGTGCGCTTATGCATGCCCTTTCCAGATCTCTTAGGAATGGTGTGAGGTCGACTATAGACAGTCTAAGATTAAAGTTTTGGGGTTTGGGGAAGAAACCACAGAGTCAGGTAGTGCATTCTAGGCATTTGGCCACTGTTGCAGAACTCGTATTTTCTACAGTTGAACTTGGAGCAGTTTACCTTAAGTTTGTATCTATTGTGTGCTCGTGTATTATTGTGGTTGAAGCTGAAGTAGTCATTGAAAGGTAGGACATTGTAGCAGATAATTTTATGTACTACGCTTAGGTCAGACCGAATGCAGCATAGTTCTAAGTTGTCTAAGTCCAAAATTTAAAGTCTGGTGGCATAAGGTATTCTGTTGCGAGCAGAGGAGTGTAGGATTCTTCGATTGTATTAATGTCCAATATGCAGTGTGGAGTTCCCCATCGCTATTTTCAGGCCAAAATTTTATAACATTTTATAACATTTCATTACTGGTGCAAATTAAGGGTTCTCAGTTTTACAACTCTACTATTTGATTGTCTGTCTGGACTGAAATGCCTAGGTCTGGGATGACACACAGAGTCATTTGTCAGGGCATGCAAGGCATTGCCCTGTCAGCTGACCAGCGGGCATGCGTGCACTGGCCAGCTGAGTTCAGCCTTTTTTAAAGCAATTTTCCGCCCTCCCCAAGCTCCAAAGAGACTCCCCCGCCATCCCAGAGGCCCTCCAGTTAGGGTTCATGAGCTTCCCTGAAGCCTCCAGAGTGCAAAAAACCAGCCCTAGGGGAAAACTGGAAGTTCGGAAGTTCGGAACTTCCTGTTTGCTTGTAGGGTCGTTTTAAGCCCTCTGGAGGCTGCAGGAAAGCCTCCTGAAGGTCCCTGAAGTCTCCGGAAGACTAAAAAGAGCCGTATGAGAAAACCGGAAGTCACTTCCGGTTTGCTCGTAGAGTCTTTTTTTTTTTTTGCCCTCCTGAAGCTTCCTGAGGCCTTCGGAGGACTAAAAAGACCCCTACAAGCAAACCGGAAGTCACTTCTGGTTTGTTCGTAGAGTCTTTTTTTGCCCTCCGGAGGCTTCAGGGAAGGCTTCCTGAAGGTCCCTGAAACCTCCGGAGGGCCTCCGTGGGAGGCTGTTTTCACCCTTCCCAAGCCTCTGGAGCCTGGGGAGGGCAAAAAAAGCACGCAGAAAATGGGGGGGGGCATGCCTGCCATGCGTGCCTGCACACTGGGGGGGTCATGCATTGCATTATGGGCGCAGCATGCCCATGCAGGACCCCCCTGCACTACCCCCACTTATGGCATGCAAGCCAAAAAAGGTTTGCCATCGCTGGCCTAGGTTGTGCACCTAGCTATTCTCAGAAAGCTTGGTTTCCCCTTTTAAAGCCTCTGGGTAAATTAAAGCATCCATTCAAAAATTGTTTTCCATGCCAAGAGTTTATTCTAAAAATCAGTTTTAACCTAAATTGATTCAAAAATACATCCTAACGTTAATTTCAGAAACAAAATTAGTCCAACACAACTTAAGAATCATGTCTGTGCATCCAGAAAAGCCCACATATGACCAATTAAAACTTCTCAACAATGATAAGCAATTATTTAGCTTTATTCTATAACTGACTAATTACTATGAAAGGCTGCAGAAGAAATGTGAGAACATAACTGTTATCTGCTTGAGCTCTTAGATATTAATTTATTTGACTCTCTCACGATTCTGAGGAATTTCTTTCTTTTTATCTATATAATAATAGTCATGTGCAAATTCCAAAAGAGATTTGCACACTAATCTTTTTTGGCAAAAGGAAAGGATATTTTCTAATGTCCATATGATCACACAAAGTTTTTAAAGGATTTGGTGAGGTGGAGGCATTATGTATGATTGTAGGTTTTATTCTTAAATATTTTATTTCCTTGTGATTATTTAGTAAATAAAATGCTATGTCCTTAGATATTTATTTCAGAATAATAGTATAAATTATACTGGTACTGGAAAAGCTCCCCAATGGTTCTAAGCCAAAAAAACAACAACCACACAACCTCAAGAACATCCTGGAAAATAAATATTATTAAGTCTACTTAGCATAGGAAAGTAACTACCATTTTCCAATCTACAACCAGTTTTGTAATTGATATGATGAAATACAATTCATGTAATTATAATGTAGAAAAGAATGCCATGTTTACTGTATCCAGTGAAAAAATATAGAAAAACATAATTTGCACAATAACAATATTAATTGTTCTTTGAGTATTTTTTAAAAAGTCTCCTCCTTTTAACTGCAACTATAATTGAAGCTTTTTAAAACTGTTCAATTGAGTTATAATCTTTTTAAAGTGCTTTTGAACCATTTTGTGACATCATTCTGCAATTACTCTAAAAAGAATTCCCTCTGAACTCTTAAATATGTATTATTTATATTATTCAGAAAATCTATTAGTCTCAGCTCATGGATGCTTCCATCAAAGGATTGGATTGATTGACTTATTATGTGCCATCATGTCAGAGCAATCACACAAATAAATTTTTCCCCAGGACAATCTGACTTCAACCTGGCTGTTTAGGTCTCCCAACGGTGCACCCAATGTGAAGATTAAAACTGCAACTATAATTGAAGCTTTTTATTTTTTATTTTTTATTTATTTCGAATTTATACCCCACCCTTCTCCTTGTTAGGACCCAGGGCGGTGCACAGGCATTATTAAAACCACAACAAAAACAATATAAATCAATTTAAAACATATTAAATTATTAAACCCGTGCTAAAACCATTTAAAACCCTGCCAATAATAATTTATACATAAAAAGTCAGAAGCGGGGGGCTATGCTAGGCCGGCTTGTTGGAATAAATACGTCTTAAGACGTTGGCGAAAGAGGCGGAGGTCCGAGATAGTGCGAAGGTCGGGGGGTAGGTCGTTCCAGAGGGCTGGGCCCGCCACAGAGAAGGCCCTTCCCCTGGATGTCGCCAACCGGCATTGTCCAGCCGACGGCACCCGGAGAAGACCCTCTCTGCGGGAGCGGATCGGACGAAGGGATTTTAAAGCTGTTCAATTGAGTTATAATTTTTTTAAAGTGCTTTTGAACCATTTTGTGACATCATTCTGCAATTACTCTAAAAAGAATTCCCTCTGAACTCTTAAAAATGTACGTATTATTTATATTATTCAGAAAATCTATTAGTCTCAGCTCATGGATGCTTCCATCAAAGGATTGGATTGATTGACGTATTATGTGCCATCAAGTCAGAGCAATCACACAAATAAATTTTTCCCCAGGACAATCTGACTTCTACCTGGCTGTTTAGGTCTCCCAAAGGTGCACCCAATATGAAGATTAAAAGGATGCTTGGAACATGTCCATTTCCTTGCTGTGCATTATTTGGCCACTTGATTCTTGCCTTAATTGCTGGACTTGGACTCTCTACCTCGAACTTTAGGTTGTGCCCCTTGAACTCTGGACTTGTCTTTGTCTTCTGGACTGGCATGGGATTTTCCTTGAATAGCCAATTGAGCCTTAGGGGTGGTGCTGATGTGGTTATGAGAAATTTCTGAGGAAGACTATTTAGGGCTTGGAAGCCTCAATAAAGACTTCTAACACTCATCGAGTATGTGTGCGTGAGAGGGTGGGGTGGGAAAGGACACACAGTTTCAGGTATTTTGCTTATGTTTCACAAGAATAGCTATATATTATACTCAGCGATGGCTCATAGGTTTAGAGTTATATATTTTTGTTTATTAGATGAGATGTGAATTATTCAGGGCCATACAACAGGCCTGTATGGGTACATGATAGGTCACCTGTACATGTACCCAACTTATAAGGATGGTGTCTATTTCACAATAGCATACAGTCTAGGATGCAGATAGCCCAAGTTCAGGAATACAAAATTTCTAGATGTGATTCATTAGGCTAGAGCAGGAATAGTCAACCGTTTTATACCTACCACCCACTTTTGTATCTCTGTTAGTAGTAAATTTTTCTAACCGCCCACTGGTTCCACAGTAATGGTGATTTATAAAGTAGATTAAAAAAAGGAAAGTGCTTCAGTATCGGACAAAACCCCTACCGCCCACCATGAAAGCTGGAACGCACACTAGTGGGCAGTAGGGACCAGGTTGACTACCACTGGGCTAGAGTGACTAAAGCATTGTTCAAAACTGTTAGAAGAATCTCAGTGATAGATAGAATTATGGGAAATCTACGTAGAATTATGGGAACTCTAAATATAGATTTGACATGTCAAAGAAAAGTTAACAATTATGGCAATATAACAGGATTGTGTTCCACTCCTGACATCCTTGTGTAATCCTCTCAATAATGCCTATCTTTCCATCTGATGATCCAACAAAAAACTATAGTGAAATGGAGCTATTTTTATTTCCTACAACTATGACTATATCCTCTATGTAGTAAAATATTTTATTTATTACTATTAAAGCAACCATAGTATGCCCGGTACTATTGAATAGCCACTGTTGCTCCTTGTAAAAATATGCCAGTTTATAGAGTGCACTAGTGCTGAAGAAACACATCATGGCATATAAAATAGAGCCAGCTTTAACTTTTAAAATAGGAAGAGACACATTTGCAAACAAAAGGCAAGAACTAACATTATCTATTTTTCTTATCAAAAAATACAGAGCTTTCCATGTGGATAATGAACATAGATAGTTCCTAAGGGAGTGGCTTCTGCTTATTCTAGTCCTAACTCTTGTTTGTAACGTAACAACAGAAGATGGAAGATGAAAAATAGGAGACCAAGTGGCCCTTACTCTACTCAGCATCTTAAAAGAACAAAATGGACGGGGGATGATGTACCCAATATGTTGAACAATCACAAACTACTGTATTTTAATTCTACCAACAATAAATATTGACGTAAGATTACTGAAATAAATGCAACTTAAGCACATTATTTAATCTATTCCAATATAACACTTGGGAAAGAAGTTAATTTTTAAATCTCAAATATTTCTTTGTTGGTTAGCTTATCTATTCTGTGTTTATATATCCTGTCTACTTAAGTTTTCCTCTTTCTTTCACTCTTAGCATTTTAAAACTTATTTATATCCCTTAGCTAATGAATACCATTTCGTCTTTATTTGACTCTACCTTTGATCTTGCACAAATTGAATGCTTTGGTGCAATGAAGTGCTTCGAAACAACAGAAGAAGAGCTAAGTTCACTGCTTTCAAAGTACAATGGAGTTCTGACATGTAATCTTGTTTGACAATGCTATGTGCAGTAGTACTGGAGCAGGACACATTAAAACTTAGCAGTTTGCTCACAAAGACGTCACCTTGGGGTGGTGGGTTTCAGAAAAGGAAATAATGCACAGCACTCTTGTGATTGTTTTAGTTGCACACTCCTCTTCCCTAGAAAGATAGCTTATTACACTTCTTAGTTCTTTATCCATTTTAGTAACTGTTGTTTTCTTTTCAATGACGCTGTAACTTCTCCCTTCTTGTTTGAAACTCACACTTGTGAAAACAGCATTCTTAAAGCATCACTTCATCCATATCGGATTCTGTGCTAGTTTAACAAATTGCTGCCCAGGGTATCATAGAAAAGGTAGGCCCATTGTATGTTCTGGTGGCCTTCCTACTGAATAGCAATTGCATCTTGATGAGATGCTGCTCTTCTGATTAAGGAAGAGTCATCAGGGAACATTCTCAATTAAGGCCAGTCAAACTAAATAAGGAAGTAATATGAACAGCATCGATATTGGGTAACACACTGCCTGTTCTATATGATAGAAAGTAGATCCTTATTCCATAGTAGACAATTATGGAGTTAATGAGCATGGCTGCCTATTTAGTTTCTATTGGAATCCATGGGAAGCACTATGTATTTCTATGACTCAAAGTTACTTCACATCAGGAAATGGAGGAAAGTGATCTCTGAAACACCCAGAGCAGATTTCGAGAGATGCAGGAATCTCATAGGGAGAACTGTTATAGGAATGGATTTCCACTTGAATATGAAGGCATTCTGTTCAATCTTCCCCAATCTATTTCTGGTGGATACATGGTATATGGGTACAAATAATGAATGAATTTGTTTTGTTCCCCAAGTGGAAAATTATTTGGAACATATGAACACAGTGAAAATATACCCAGCCAAACATCATGGTCACATTTGTGTATATTGAAGTGCATTTAAGCTATGGATTCATGTGTTTTAAGTTTAATTTCTAAATCAGCAAATCATTTATTTATTTATTTATTTAACTTTCAGGTTTTGTATACTTTCTTAATCGCTAGGAATCTGAGCAGTACACAATAAACAAAAACAGGGGGGAAAATCCCACTAACAATTTCATATCTCAGGAGATATGGGAGGGGGACGGAGTCCAATTATTCTCCAAAGTACCTGAGGGTAGAACAAGAAGTAATGGATGGAAACTAATCTTGGAGAGAAGCAACCTAGAACTAAGGAGAAAATTCCTGACAGATAGAACAATTAATCAGTGGAACAACTTGCCTCCAGAAGTTGCGAATGCTCCAACACTGGAAGTTTTTAAGAAGAGATTGGACAACCATTTGTCTGAAACAGTGTAAGGTTTCATGCCTGAGTAGGTGATTGGACTAGAAGACCTCCAAGCAGTGGTGTGTTCCTATTGGTTCGGACCAGTTCAGCTGAACCAGTAGTGGTTTGGCAGCCTGGGTCACTTAATTATACAGAAATCTGAACTAGAGTTTTGCAGAGAAAGTGAGTGTCTTCAGGTTGACAAACAGCTCTAGAATGTCTGCAGTCCTATTACTACGTCATCTTAGGTTTACCACCTGCATATAAGCAATTGTTCAGGATTCTAAATTTTATGAGAAAATTTAAACCCATGTTTGTGAAAGGCAGGTTACTATGTTATTTGGCTCACTGTTACAGTTTATTGGGCTGCTCTAACATCTTACAGAACAAAGTCTTCAAAAGAAGACTTTGGGGCTACAAAAAAGGCTACAATTAAGAGACTCATCATGTTTAACTCTCCAGAAACATAGTCTCTTAGTGGGATAAGGATCCTTATCTGCTTAGAAGGTCTGGTTTTCTGTCATAAATAATGGCAAAAATACTAAGACTACTTGTTACTCATCCAGCAACAAAACCAAAACCTTTAATCAGCCATCTGGGTCACTTTCTTTATTTCATTTTATAGCACTGTAAATTGCATAGAAGGACTAACATGAAAAATACACAGATTATTGTCTGCTTTTAAGAGGAAATTACTTCAATAGGCCCAGCAGAAATAAAAGCCAGCATCCAATCCTTGAAATTCTTCAGAGCAATTTGAAAAGCAGGCTTCAATACTTGCAAATCTCTTGTTGCTCTCTATGAAGTTAATAGCTCTTTGTTAGACTTTTACTTTTTACATTAAAAAGTACTAACGATATATTAATATAAAATAACAAGGTGGGAACAACATTTGGTGTCTTTGCTATTGCATTTTACATATATTCTGGACTTGTTAAAGAATCACACTGATCTGTAAGACACCCCTACCCACCACACTAATATTAATTAATTAATTAACTAATTTTGGGGCAAAGTAATGCTTTTCACAGAACAGAGGTAGGGACATGTCTGGATTGGGAATATATTGGCAACACTTGTAAATTATTTGGTCCAAATATCAGGGACTGGACCTTGCTCTCATGAATTATTGTTCTAGAAAATTAACAGAACAATTGCTTTCCTTTCTGTGACTGGCTCTTACTGTGCAGATATCGCAGTTCTTCTTTCTATGGGTAGGACATATACTATGTATGTACATAAATACAGAATTGTATAGGTAGGTAGTTTCAATTTACAATCTAAACTACATATAGTGCAGGTAATTTACAATCACCATTGGGACCAGAATTTCCATTGCTAAGCAAGGCAGTTATTAAGTGGTTATGCCTGATTTTGTGACCTTTTATGTCACAGTTGTTAAGTGAATCACTGCAGCTGTTAAGTGAATCATGCCATCGTTAAGCAAATCCAGCTTCTCCTATTGACTTTGTTTGTTGGAAGGTGGCTGGGAAAGTCACAAATTATGACCAATGACCTTGGGAAGCTAGGGGTGGCTCCCTGCCAGTTTTAACCTAGAAGAGGTTCCACAAATCTACAGTGCCGTTTAGATCCGGTTCCAGCTCCCTCCTTCCGCCCGTCCGCACATCATCAAGGTGAGAGGAGGAATTCTGGGAGTTGAAGTCCACAAGTCTTAAAGCTGACAAGTTTGAACACTCCTGGGTTTTTTTTCTAAAGGGTTAGGGGTGCAAGGGTCTTGTAACTTGACAGCTTTAAGACTTGTGTGCTTCAAATGCCAGAGTTTCTGAGCCAACATTTTGGTTGCTAAACAAGAGCGTTGTTAAGTGAGTTTCACCACACTTTACAAGTTGTTAACGCCCACCCAGTCACATGACTGCCAAGCCACTCCCACCCAGTCACATGGCCAACAAGCCACTCCCACCCAGTCACATGGCCAGCAAGCCATTCGCACAAAGCAGGCCACACCTACAGAAAAGGTTCTAAAAAATTTTGAAACCCATCACTGTGGGAAGCCATCATTAATACATGCAATGGTCATAATCGTGAGGGCCAATTATAAGTCGATTGTTTAAAATACCACTGTAATTTGAACAATTGCTAAATGAATGGATTAATGTTTACAGGTAGCCAAGGACTCCCTGTAAAAATAAGAGAGCCAGTTTGGAGTAATGATTAAGGCACCAGACTAGAAATAAAAAATAACTGTAAATTCTAGTCCTCCCTTACATAGGAAAGCCAGCTGGGTCATCTTAAGCCAGTCACTTGTTCTCACCCTGAGGAAGCAGGCAATGGCAAAGCATTTCTGGAATCTTACTAGGAAACTCCAGGAACTTCTCCAGGCAGTTTCCAAGAGTCATCACTGACATGAAGGCACAAAAACAGCAACAATAATGCCTCCCACATACATAAATACAGAGTTATATCTATCAAAATGCAAACATTGGCAGACACTGCAACCAGTTCGACGGATTGTTAAAAAATCATCTCTTGAAAATGCTGGTCTCCAGTGAGAGTTATCTTAAACCGAAGTTCTGCAATAGTGTACTCATTATAACAGTTTCCTACCATATATTGCTGGTTTGAAATCCAGCTAAAATATTAGAGTAAGGTTCTATATTTAGGCAACAAAAATGAAATGCACAGGTACAGTGTAGGTGGTACCTTGCTCAATAGTAGTAACTGTGAAAGGAATCTTGGAGTCCTAGTAAACAACCATTTAAATATGAGCCAGCAGTGTGCAGCAGCTGCCAAAAAAGCCAACACAGTTCTAGGCTGCATAAACAGAGGGATAGAATCAAGATCACATGAAGTGTTAACATTATAAAGCAACAAAGATGATTAGGGGACTGGAGGCTAAAACATATGAAGAACGGTTGCAGGAACTGGGTATGTCTAGTTTAATAAAAAGAAGAACTAAGGGAGACATGATAGCAGTGTTCCAATATCTCAGGGGTTGCCACAAAGAAGAGGGAGTCAAACTATTCTCCAAAGCACCTGAGGACAGAACAAGAAACAATGGGTGGAAACTAATCAAGGAGAGAAGCAACTTAGAACTGAGGAGAAATTTCCTGACAGTTAGAACAATTAATCAGTGGAACAGCTTGTCTCCAGAAGCTGTGAATGCCCCAACACTACAAGTCTTCAAGAAGATGTTGGATAGCCATTTGTCTGAAATGGTATAGGGCAGTGGTGGGCAAACGTATTAGTCAAGAGAGCCAATTATCAACATTACCATGATTGAAATTTCTTTTGAGAGCCAAAAGGTGTGGCCTGTTTTGTGGGAGTGGCTCAGCGGTCATGTGACCGGGTGGGCGTGGCCAACTTGGAAAATGTGGTGAAACTCACTTAACGATGGTCCTGCTTAGCAACCAAAATTCATTCATTCATTCATTCTTTCTTTCTTTCTTTCTTTCTTTCTTTCTTTCTTTCTTTCTTTCTTTATCTCTCTCCCACTTTCTTTTTCTTTCTATTTTTCTTTATTTTATTTTATTTATTTTATTAAATTTATACCCCGCCCTTCTCCTTGTTAGGACCCAGGGCGGCGTACAGGCATTATTAAAACCACAAAAATACAATAAATATCAATTTAAAATATATCTCTTTCTCTCTTTTTTTTGTCTCTGTCTATCTCTCTCTTTATCTGTCTCTCTCTCCTCCCTCCACCCATCTGTCATTCTGTGTGTGTGTGTGTCTGTGTGTATGTGTCTCTCTCTCTCTGATTCCCTCTCTCCCTCCCGCTCTCTCTGTGTCTCTCTCTGTTTGTCTCTTCCTCCCTCCCCCTCTGTCTCTCTCTGTATGTCAGTCTCTCCCTCCCTCTCTCCCTCCCTTCCTCCCCCCCTGAAGCAGTGGAAAGCCCGGCACGCCAGCCGGGGAGGCCACGGCTGCCTCCTCCCGCAGCGAGGGAGGTGGGCGTGCGGCACCCGAGGCCGCGGCCACCCAAGCGCCGCTGGGGCTGTCCGGGCACCACACGTCCACCTCCCTCCCAGCCCCGCGCGACGGCCAGCCCTGGAAAGCGTGGCTCGGTGGCCTCTGCAGGTGGCTGTTGCTGCTGCTGCTCCCGAGCCCTGCGACACGCAGCTCCCGCCATCCGAGCGCATCAGGCAGGACAGCCGGCCACATTTCCACCAGGTCCCTCTTTGGCCCTCGGGTGCGGCTCTTCCTCTCTTCCTCTCCCCCTTGCCCGGAGGCAGTGGAGGGCCCAGCATGTCAGCTTGGGGGGCTGCGGCTGCCTCGCCCTGTAGCGAGTGAGCAAACGGGCGGGGGGAGCGCCCAGGCTCCGGCAGCGCCCAGGCAGCCGCAGCCCCGGGCGCTCCCCCCACCCGTTCGCTCACTCGTTACAGGGGGACGCAGCCGCAGCCCCCCCAGCCAACATGCCGGGCCCTCCGCTGTCTCTGGGCGGGGGGGGAGAGAGGAAAAGCCGCACCTGAGGAGCCAAAGAACCGCTTGTGGCTCGCGAGCCGCAGTTTGCCGACCACTGGTATAGGGCTTCCTGCCTAGGCAGGGAGTTGGACTAGATGATCTCCAAGGTCCCTTCCAACTCTGCTATTGTATTGTATTATTGTATTGTATTTTTAATCTGTATTGGTTTTTTTCTCCCTGAGCTGAAACATTTCATGTTTCTCCAGCCACTTGAAACGAAAGAAAGAAACATCCTTTGAGGCCTTTTAAGATAAGAATTGAAAACTTTTTTTGTCTTCAAATAAAAGAGACAGAAACCCTTTTACCACAAGTGATGGAGAAGTGATGAAGCATTTGTTGGCATTTAAAAAAAAAAGGAAATAGATACTCTTGGAAAGAAATAGATATCTTGGATTTTCAACCCGCACAATTGTATAAACTAGATATATATTATAACTCTAATACAAATATAATGAAAAGAAGATCTAGGAATGACATGATAGCAGTGTTCCATTATCTCAGGGGCGGCCACAAAGAAGATGGACTCAATCTATTCTTCAAAGCACCTGAGGGCAGAACAAGAAGCAATGGGTAGAAACTAATCAAGGAGAGATGCAACCTAGAACTAAGGAGAAATTTCCTGACAGAACGATCAATCAGTGGAATGACTTACCTACAGAAGTAGTGGGTGCTCCAACACTGGAATTTTTAAGATGAGATTGAACAACTATTTCTCTGAAATGGTAGAGGATTTCCTGCTTGAGCAGGGGGTTAGACTACAAGACCTCCAAGGTCCTTTCCAACTCTGTTAATTCTGTTATTTTTATATAACTGCTGGATTGCAGCAGGAGATGAATTAAATGTAACTGTAGTAGACATCACAGATCTTAGCAACCATTAACTAAGCTGAAATATTTTTCCTGCCTGACTAAAGGATATGGCTGTCTGCCTGCCTGTCTATACTACAAATGCTTGTATGTGGCTTCGGTCACATGGCTCTAAATAGATTTGCAGTAGTCAAGTGCAAAGGATAGATCACCAGACAAATCTACCCAAAGCTTATTTTTCGCACAAATGACCAGGATCAAATTATCCTATTGGAAGATCTGACCAAGTTAGGGATAGTTCATCACGCAGAAAATCCATCTATGTAGTGGCTAAGAGTCAACAATGATTTAATGACATGTACTGTAATTTAATGACATGTTAAAAAGGGGGGGGGGGAAGCATTTTGAAAAATGGAGCAAGAAAACACACCTGAAATGACAGGAGAATAAAGGACAGTGTCATCCATTATTCCACTATCCTAAAATGGTTGCAGACAATGCAACAACCCGGCAGTGGAGGTTTACTCAATGTGATGGTTATAAGCTTTCCATATTCTTCAACTATTTTTCTTTAAATATCATAATTTTGTGTAGTGTAGATATTCTGATATAACACTCTTAGTGCCAGGGCCACAAAACTCAGCCCTACAAAGAAAGAACCTTGTTCCAAAGTTGGATTTAACATTCCCCTGGCTCAAAAATCTCACAAAGTTTTACTTTTCAAAGTAAAACAGGCAGAAAACCATCAAAGGATGATAGGAAAACTATTTGTATGTGGTCAGTTCAGTAGTGGGTTCCAGATTCTGTTCCAATTGATACGGTTGGAATGGCCCCGGCATCAGCTACATGCACACGCGCGATGCGCATGATGCGCACATGCATCCTACCTATCAGCGTGGCTTCTGCAAGCCTCCGCGATGCTCCAGCTGCTCAGTGGAGCATCGTGCAGGCACTGCACGCGCCATGCACGTGCGTGTAGTCACGGAAGCCTTAAAAGACAGGTAAGGAACTCAGGCAGGTGGGCAGGCCCTCCGGAGCACCATACCGGAACGGTATCCGGTGCTCCAGGCTGGCTTCGGTACACCTGTATCGGGGCGTACCACCTGCAACCCATCACTGGGTCAGTTATATCTTTATTTGTAATATTGGCCTAGATGGGAATTCAAACTATAGCTATTGATTTCATATTTGTTATATTACATCTCAGCCTGTATAGAAATTACCCTGAGGTAAGATGGGTGGTTTATGCATTTTATAAATAAATAAAATATTGTTATGGAAAATACTGATTCATTAAAATTCAGAAAAAATAATTAAAGAAACTAGAAAACACTTGAAATGATAAAGAACCATTCTTTTTTTTTAAAGACAGGCATTAATGATTAATTCAAGCTAAGAAAATTTAACACATTGTTGGCATTCCCTAGTAAACCAAATTATATAATCAACTCGACTGCAGAAGAAAAAATGGCTGGATTATAAGAACAAATTTCTTTAATTAAGCCTATAATTTTGCTACACAAGAATAATAAAATTAGGCATCTGGTGGAAATAACTTTTTACACATACACGTAAACTCTTCTATTTTCTTAACAATTATTTTTAATTATGTGCTTTAACATTTAATACATGAGCAGATTATGTATATTCATTTTTTTTCTCTCATTCTCTTTGTGGACACTTCTGGACACTTGGGCACATATATCTATAGCGGTCAAAATTTAGCAGTAAATCAGAGGAGGAGGAGGATTAGGATTATTTCAGGCTGATCATAAAAATACATATTAAAACTTTAATTAAAAATAATAATTTCATGCTGCAAGGCACAATTTTTATCTCCAAGTTTGTTCTGGTTAGAGATGCCAAAGGCATTCTGATAAAATTAAAATGGAGTGCAGGTGTAACGTAGCGCTTGGTTTAAAAGTTTTTCATTTGCCCAGAAATAAACAATGTATTGTGAAGAGTATTGTCAAATTAACCTGAGACCAATTTAGTTTATCAGTAGTGACAGCATTATAATGAAAGGCAAATTGAATATTTTGGTGACAGTTTACTCTAAAGTGGATGTTATTTATCAGCTTTCTTAATTAAAGGGAATAAAAGAAAAATCTCTCATAATCCTAATGGGTGAAATTTCTTTTCCTCTGCACAATATCAGCATCTGGGAAACACATTATCATAAGCCTAGAAATGGAGTTTGCTTTTATCAATCCTCATCCTCATCATAGTATTTGACATAGTGTAGTGTGGCCTTACATTCTTGTTCTTTAAGCAAACAGGGAAAGAACTGAAATTTGGATAATCCTTTCATAATGTTTTCCATAAATAATAAAATACATTGATACAAACAGAGAATTTTAGGCAGAGGCATATTTCCCGTAGTTCCCTGAGGATTAACGCCAAATGTGAAAATGATTCCAGAAAAAAATTCTGAGCTGATTTTTTTTTTAATAATTATTTCAAATTCTATAAGAAGTCTGGGGTCAGTTCCCCTTTGCATTGTCTGATTTCTCAACAACTTATAAAGATTCAAGAATAAAAGAACCATTTAAAAAAGTGTCTCCCTGCTGCTCTCTTTCATGTTTCAAGCTAGAAAGTAACTTCTAAGGTAAACAGAGCTAACTTCTAATACTTGTAAGCTTTACCAGATGAAGCAAAGAAGCAGACAATGGACTAGTATTAAAACATGGAAAATATTAAGAGACAAATATTCGTCTCAGACTTTTACCTAATTTATTAAAGCATTTCCATAGGATTTTAATCCATACCTCTATGTGTCCAGACTATTAAATGTTCTTTATATTAGTCCATAAGTTTCTAGCGGGCTTATATGTTCATCTACATCTAACCATAGAAAACAATGAAAGAAACCGAACTTCAAAACTTTAATTAGCCATTCTTGTTGATGAAACTAATGGTGTCATAGTAAAATGATTTGCTGATGACTACAGCCTGTCTCACTAAAAAAAAAAGTAATATTCACCAGTTTTTCCCAGGTGATTATCAGCAATCTGTAAGAATGCTACTGGCTGAGTTTTAATTTACACAGAAATATTTTATATTTATGCAATCATACAAATGCATAGTATGTATAGATCTTAAGTTAAATAAATGTGACTTGGAATCCTGCTGGCAAATGAAAACACAAGATAACTAAAATTATGCACCTGGGGAACATATGCAAAAAGATATATTACTTCTTTTATTTCAATCCAAAAATTAAAGAGCCTCTGGATGATTTGTTAAAAGGCATTCTTTTGTGAGGGTCCTTCTAACAGCAGAAGACATCTGCTCCAAGTAAAGACCAGCAGAAACTAAATTAGAAATAAAATTACAAAATCTACCATAGCAGTAAATTAATCCACTTTCAAATATTCATATTCACAGGTTGCAAATAAATTTACATTATTATGTTTATTTGCACATTTTAGTCATCCAAATATTATTTGTTATTTTGCTCATATTGATAATGAGTCTGGATATTAATTGGGGGGAAAAGATTGAATGATTAACAGGGAATTTGAGTCAGTTTAGAAGGTGGTAAATAGGACATTCTAATGTAACAGAATGACAGAGTTGGAAGGGACCTGGGAGGTCTTCTAGTCCAACCACCTGCTCAGGGAGGAAACCCTATAGCATTTCAGACAAATGGTTGTCCAATCTCTTCTTAAAAACTTTCAGTGTTGAAGCATTCACAACTTCTGAAGGCAAATTCTTCCACTGATTGATTGTTGTAACTGTCAGGAAATTTCTCCTTAGTTCTAGATTGCTTCTCTCCTTGATTAGATTCCACCGATTGCTTCTTGTCATGTCTTCAGCTGCTTTAGAGAATAGATTGACTCCCTCTTCTTTGTGACAGCCCCCTAGATATTGGAACACTGCTATCATGTCACCCTTAGTGCTTCTTTTCATTAAACTAAATATACCCAACTTCTGCAACCATTCTTCAAACGTTTTAGCCTCCAGTCTCCCAATCATCTTAGTTGCTCTTCTCTGCTCTCTTTTCAGAGTCTCAGCATCTGTTTTCTTTTTATATTATGGTGACCAAAACTGGATGTAACATTCCAAGTGTGGCCTTACCAAGGCATTATATAGCAGTGCATAATTTTGATTATCTCTCTCTGTTAATAGAAAACTGAAATGCATTCAGAGAAAGACAAGCAGAAACCAAATTCTATAGGGCAGTGAGAAAAACAAACAAACAAGTTTAGTTTGGAAAAAGTTGTGAAGACAGATGATAACAGTTACATACTGTATATGAGAGGCTGTTGATACAAAAAGTGTTCCATATTTATCCACACACAAGAAAGAAAGAAAGAAAGAAAGAAAGAAAGAAAGAAAGAAAGAAAGAAAGAAAGAAAGAAAGAAAGAAAGAAAGAAAGGGAAATAGTGAATTAGTTTGTATGCCAACTCCTAGGATTAATTTATCTGCTTCCTATGTTCCTCCACCATTATTTACTTATCAACTGTATTAGCTGGGAATGAGCTTCTACTAGAAGATATTTAACATCCCTTTCTAATTCAAAGAGTACATTTAATGAAGATATGAGTTGTGGTATTTTAAAAGAACCTCTTTTTAAAAAAACAAAACAAAACTATCACACTCATTGAGTACAAATCCTCGAACAAAAGTACTTCATCATATGTCCACCTACACACAAAGATTGGGGGGGAGGGGGGGCAGACTCCGTAGACAACAGTTTATTTACCAGAAACATTTACTATAAAATTTCACAGACTCTTTTTAATCTCTTAAGAAACTATGAGAGGTTTAGATTTTAAAAAATGGGATGTAGTGTTATCTACAATGCATGGTGTCAGATTCTCTTTATATTCTGATCCAGTGGCAGCTATCTAACTGTAACTAAATAATAAATACAAATGCATGGACTGAAATTGATGGAGCTCAGTTTCAGAAATTATAGATCTTTTCTAGAGATATTTTCACTCTGTCACACACTATTAAATATTTCAAAATCTTGTGACTGATGTTACGCTGTGCCAGGGGAATGCTCCTGTACTTTCCTTAGAATTTATATTCATTTATATTGCTGAATTTGTGCCATATAATTATAAAATCCTTGAGATGATCAGGAAGTTCTGAGACAAAGTCTATCAACAACAAGAAGAAAAGGGGGAAAGAAACAAGAAGAAAAGGGGGAAAGAAAACAAAATCAGGTTGCAGAGCATAAATGTCCATTCCTGGCTCCAGGAGGTTGTCAACGCTTCTCTGAGCGAGGGTTCCTTGCCTGCCTCCCTTAAAGAGGCTATGGTGAGACCCCTCCTGAAGAAGCCCTCTCTGGACCCAGCATTACTGGTTAACTACCGTCCGGTCTCCAATCTTCGCTTTCTGGCGAAGGTTGTAGAGAGTGTGGTGGCACAACAGTTTCCCCGTCACCTGGAGGAAGTTGATTATCTGGACCCGTGCCAGTCCGGCTTTCGGCCCGGGCACACCACCGAGGCGGCATTGGTCGTGTTGGTTGATGATCTCTGGAGGGCCAGAGATGGGGGTTGTTCCTCCATCCTGGTCCTTTTAGACCTCTCAGCGGCTTTCGATACCATCGACCATGGTATCCTATTGCATCGGCTGGAGGGGTTGGGGGTGAGAGGCACCGTGTTGCGGTGGTTCTCCTCCTACCTCTCCGGTCGATCGCAATTTGTGTTGACAGGAGGGCAGAGGTCGACCTCTAGGCCCCTCACTTGTGGGGTGCCTCAGGGATCGGTCCTCTCGCCACTCCTGTTCAACACATATATGAAGCCACTGGGTGAGATCATCTGTGGTTTTGGGGTAGAGTACCATCTCTACGCTGATGATACACAGCTGTATATATCTACCCCAAACCACCCCAACGATGCCGTAGCGGTGATGTGCCAGTGCCTTGAAGCCGTGCGGGCCTGGATGGGAAGTAACAAACTCAGACTCAACCCGTCCAAGATCGAGTGGCTGTGGTTTCCGGCATCCCGGTACAACCAGTTGACTCCATCACTGGCCATAGGGGACGAACATCTTACCCCTGTGGATGGGGCGCGCAACCTGGGCGTCCTCCTGGATACCCGGCTGTCCATGGAAGATCAAGTGACAGCCGTGGTCAGGAGGGCGTTTTACCAGGTTCGCCTAGTACGCCAGTTGCGCCCCCTATTGGATCGGGATGCCCTCTGCACAGTCACTCATGCTCTCGTGACATCCCGACTGGACTACTGCAATCCTCTCTACATGGGGCTCCCCTTGAGGTGCACCCGAAGACTTCAGCTTGTCCAGAATGCAGCCGTGTGAGCAATAATGGGAACCTCAAGGTTTACCCACGTAACACCGCTCTTGCGTGAGCTGCATTGGCTACCTGTCGTCTTTCGGGTGCGCTTCAAGGTGTTAGTTATCATCTTTAAAGCGCTCCATGGCACGGGACCTAGTTATCTGCGGGATTGGATTCTGCCCCATACATTCCTGCGGCCGATTCGCTCCCACAGAGAGGGACTTCTCTGGGTGCCATCCACTAGGCTATGCCAGCGGGCGACGCCCAGGGGAAGGGCCTTCTCTGTGGTGGGCCCAGCCCTCTGGAACGACCTTCCCCCCCGAAATTAGAACAACTACGGACCTCCGCTCCTTCCGTCAAAAACTCAAAACACACTTTTTCTGCTTGGCCGGCCTAGGTTAGTCTCCCGTCTTTTAATAGGGCTTAGGGGATTTTAGTTAATTTTAAAAATTGGGGATTTTAGCGCAGGGATAATCATTGTTTAATTTGCCTTTTATTTAATTTATTTGTATATTTATTGGTATTTTTTAATTTTCCCTGTGCACCGCTCCGAGTCCCTTTGGGGAGAGGAAGCGGTCTATAAATAAATTTATTATTATTATTATTATTCATTCCTATATCAAAGGATTTTATTATTCTTTGAAACACTACCAGCTAGAGGAAAGAATTAGGGAACCTGATAAATGAATGGACTAATTGGAAAACATATCAATAGTTATTATTTGAAGGTCAAGCTGGGTGGGTGGGTGGGTGGGTGAGTGGTTGGATAGATAGATAGATAGATAGATAGATAGATAGATAGATAGATAGATAGATAGATAGATAGATAGATAGATAGATAGATAGATAGATAGATAGATAGATAGATAGATAGATAGATAGATAGATAGATAGATAGATAGATAGATAGATAGAAAGAAAGGCAGGCAGGCAGGCAGGCAGGCAGGCAGGCAGGCAAACTTTAGTTTTACAACATAAAAATGAGCAGTTGCTATATCAGTAATCTACTTTTTAAAAAGGAAATCAAGACAGAATTGTGTGAAAAGTGTACAAAAGCAATAGCTTTTCTACTATGAAAAAACCCGCCTCAGACACACTTTTCATGTCCAGGAAACCACAATGAAGATGGTGGCAACTACAAGGCCAGGTGGTTGGCAGGAGGCATTCTTTCTTGGAAGGCCTGGTGCGGACTGACTTGTATTTCAGATGACTCATGTGAGCAAGTCATCTTCACCCATGAAAAATAAAGGAAGCTAAATGGCTTGGCTTCATGTTCAAAGAATTCTTATGTTGGTGATTCTCAAGTACTGATCACTTACACTGATCAAAGACACTCTTTTTCTTATGGAAATACAGTTCTTGCTAAAGCTGAGAGCAATCTTTTTCAGTCCCAAGAATAAGACTAATACTTCATCGCTGAGAATATCCAGATGCCTGATAACTTATTTTCTGCAAAAATATTTAACATGTCCTTTCAATTAGTCAAAGCAATATACAAACTCTTATCTAAGGCCAAAGTAAAATAATCCCCAGAGACATCACAGGTGCACATTCCTGTAGTACTTTGCAAAAGATGATTTATTTACTATTTTAAAAAAGATGGGAGAACATCAGAAACCATTAAATACCTATTGGGGATGCTGGTTTCTTTACTTCTTATTCCTAGTTTTCCTTTAGCAGAACTATCTGGTTAGTTCATTTAACAGATCTGGTAGCAGTTCAAATGCAACCCTTTCAACCAATCATGTTAATGGAAATCTGCATACTGAAACCACACAGATTTTATATCAAGTATGAGCAAACAACAGCCAATGAGCTTTCCAACCTCTGTAAATGACACCTATCACAGCCCTTGAAGAAATGGTCCATTTCTTTAAGATTTCCATTCTTCTGCTAGAATTAGAATGCCTGACTTAAACGAGAAAGATGTCAGATTTAGTCATCATCTGATGATTGTGTATATTACTTTACATTAACTACAAAGTAGTGATATGTTATACAGTAAAGGAAGTTTGAGAAGCATATCAGTACCCAAAAAGACTAATATTGATAAAGAGTCTCACCAACAACCTTGCCAGCCAGGGGAAGAAAAAAAGTGAAAAGAAGATGGTAGATTTTTTGATTCTCAGTAAGAATACTTTTTAAATAATTCTGAAACATTTTCATTATAATGATGCACTATGTAAAAAAAGAACTTGTTCCTAACAATTCTGCCTTAACTCCATTTAATTTCCGTGAAATGTTTTAAGCGATACAAGAGGAGAAGAAAAACTGTGCCTATTTTCAGTGTCCTGGATCTTTTTCTGCTGCTCTCTCCTGTTTCCCATTACCCTTTTTCATTTTGAAAATAAACTTTATACTAAAATAAACCAATAAACTCCATTTTGAAAATTACTTTATATTCCAATGATGAGGAATAGAGAAAACCAATTCATCCAAATATTTTCTCTTGTTTAATTGGAATCATAAAACTACAATACTGTGATCTTTTCCTCTTAGCTGGACTAATTTGTAATTCCTATTTCTTCTCTAATAGACAGCTAGTTTATGTTTCTCATGATAATAGAGTCTAAGAATAACCTGATATACATGCAAGAAAAGATAGTACTAGTGACCCTTACAATGATGTCAGAATGAATTTGATGTAGCTGTAATTACTTGGACAAAGCTCCCAAGCACACTTGTGCATATACTATAGCAACCCTAAACATTATTTTATCTCTTTATCAAAAAACATTAAAAATTGTACAAGAATTAAGAAAATGATTTAAAGGATAACTTAATCTGTAAGGATCTCTGAATTTTAATAAAATCTTGATTTAATTGATCACCCTTTTAACTGACTTCAGATGCAATGGACAAATCATCTGCCTGGATACAGCCATGAAAAAAAATGGACATGTGTCTCACTTTTGAAGAAATCCAGAACAGCCATTTCAATTTACTTTCAGTTGAATGAGATTTACATCATTTGCATCTATTTATGCCATTTCTGTACTAATGTCATAATTCACCTAAGGTGTTTGCATTCCACTCCCAATGAATGGTCCATTCAATCAAGGTGTTACTATTCTACAATTCTCCATCCAGTGTAAATGTCATCTCCAAGGTAAGAACAAAAATGAAACAAGATCCCACAGATCCTACACAACAAGGCATTAAAACTTTGGAACTGAAAACAATATTATCACTTCTTTACATGCACATCCATGGTTTTAAAAAAAGTATTAAAACATCTGCAACTTTTCTACAATGTTTGAAGTTTGGAAGCGTGCTTTAGAAACAAGAGTGATATTTAAGAATTAAATAACTAGATGCATAGGATTGGAGATTTTGAAGTAGTAAGAGACTCTATAGATGAATCCAGCAATAATCTTCTAGCCCAAACTACATGGCATTGAATTTTAGCAGACACATTCTTTCCCAAATTTCTCAATTTTCCAAATTAATGCTTGGACAAATTCCAGAAAAATACCTTCCCCCCTTTCTTTTGGAAGTCTTTTAAAATATGCAAACATAATGCCTTAATCTCTTTCCTTTTTTGCTGATAAAAATAAATTAAATGTTATCTTTTCTTTCTCTTATGTGTCTTTGAAGTCTAATGTCTACCCGGAAAGTCTACCCGGAAAAATCTTTTACACCTACAACTAGTTGGCAGTGAGTGCCCCAGCTTGAGGCAAGGGCGGTCCCGTGAGTTATGAGTGAGTGAAGCCTCTCTCTTCCTGCTCATTCAAAGTCACCATCATCAATACATGAAACTGAACTCTGGCTCTTTTGCCTGATGTGACTTAATGTACAAGTCACTAGTAGATTGTTCAATTATGTCAACAGATATAAACCAATTTGAGAGCCAATGAAGAGGCTGATTTAGGCACTGTGGAGCAGCTTTAAAATGACCATGTGGGAAGAACCTTAGCCTATTAATAGAAGACACTACAGGTGGTCCTTGACTTACAACAGTTTGTTTAGGGACCACTCAAGTTGCAATGGCACTGAAAAAAGTCAGTTATGACCATTGCAGCATCTACATGATCAAAATTCAAATGCTTGGAACTGACTCATTCTTATAACATCCCATGGTCATGTAATCTATCTTTTGCGATCTTCTGACAAGACAAATCAATGGAGAAGCCAGATTCATTTAATAACCATGTGGCTAACTTAACAACTACAGTGATTTCATTTTAGAGACTTCATTTCTGCGGAAAAATCAGGTGGAACAACGGCTGATGACCTCTTTCTATCGATCCACCATAGAAAGTGCCCTCACATATTGTATCACAGTGTGGTATGCTGGTTTAACAGTTGCAGAAAGGAAGGCACTACAGAGAGTGATCAATTCAGCACAAGAAACCATCGGTTGCCCTCTGACATCACTGGATAACATCGCCAGATCTCACTGCTTTAGCAGAGCAAGGGAGATTCTCAAAGATGATTCACACCCTGGTTGGTATCTCTTTGCACTTCTATCATCAGGCAGAAGATATCAAAGTATAGCCAGCCAAACAAACAGGTTTAAAGATAGCTTCTATCCTTGGGCTGTGAGACTTTTAAATTCAACAACAATCACTCCATGCACATGCTAGTTTTTTCTTTTTTCTTTTCTCTCTCTTTTTTTGTTTCTGTTATAATTTTGCACCAGTGAAGTTAAAACCAATTTCATTGTAATTTTAGTTCAAAGACAATAAAGATTATTATTATTATTTACTTAACAACTGTGTCAGGAAAGGTTGTAAAATGGGGCGAAACTCACTTAACAAATGTCTTACTTAGCAACAGATATTTTGGGTTCAATTGTGGTCATAAATCAAGGACTAATAGTATAAAGATGTACTAACCAGTAATTCTGGTTAATTTCAAAAATACAGAGATCTAATCTGGTAACCAAGCATGCATCAACCACAAGAAAAAGAAAAGTCATTTATAAGGGCCATTTAAAAATTAAATATCATAGTAATGTGTACATTTCTATTTCTTTCTTACTTTGTTTTCTTTTTAACCTGGGAAGAAATTGAACAAAATTACATTGGAAAGCTGGGAAGAAAAGGGGAATATAAAAAGGAATGGGGAAAAAACCTAACTCTTTATTCATTGATTCTGGAAAACATTATGCTAAATCTTGTTTTTTGTTATAGCTGAGCACCCCTTATTTTCCAAGATTAGTTGCAACATCTAGTTTTGATGCTAGAAAGTTGAGGTTTTAATACTGTGGCAATAACCAGTTGTAAGACAATTACTAGCAAGATATGTGTATATTTGTTTATTATATGCAAATAAATAAATGTTCCTAATCATACTTTTTATAAAATCTAATTTTATTTGTGTACTAGTGTGCTTTTATTAACACAGATGTGGATTATGTTCATTTAACATAGCCTCATTGACACAACCGTAACACAATCCTTTGATGCAAAAGACAATTTTTCAAGTTATCAAGTGTTCACGTGTTATCAATAAAGTATCATTACTTTTTCTAAGTACAAATGTCAACTTCTAAATCATTTACATTCATAAGCTTTTAGTGTACCATTTCTATTTTTTCTATTTTTTTAATTTAGTTTTACTTTATCCTTATTACACCCCCGTTTCTTTCAGCCAAGCCTGATGTCCATGTTATTTTCATTTTTTTAATCCTATTACACTGCCCTTCGCACAGTCACTCATGCTCTCGTGACATCCCGACTGGATTATTGCAACTCTCTCTACATGGGGCTCCCCTTGAGGTGTACCCGGAGGCTTCAGTTGGTCCAGAATGCAGCCGCGCGAGCAATTATGGGCACCTCTAGGTTTGCCCATGTAACACCGCTGTTGCGCGAGCTGCACTGGCTACCTGTCGTCTTCCGGGTGCGCTTCAAGGTGTTAGTCACCATCTTCAAAGCGCTCCATGGCTCGGGACCTAGCTATCTGCGGGATCGGATCCTGCCCCATACATCCTCACGGCCGATTCGCTCCCACAGAGAGGGACTTCTCCGGGTGCCGTCCACTAGACTTTGTCAGCGGGCGACGCCCAGGGGAAGGGCCTTCTCTGTGGCGGGCCCAGCCCTCTGGAATGACCTTCCCCCCGATATCAGGACAACCACGGACCTCCGCTCCTTCCGCTTAAAATTAAAGACGCACTTTTTTCGTCTGGCCGGCCTTGGGTAGTCTCTTTTTAGGTCAGGGTTTTTTAGGGGTAATTTTTAGTCTAGTTATGGGTTTTAGTGCAGGATTTATTTAATTTATTTTTAACTTTGTATTTTGTATTTGTTTGTGGTCTATTTGTATTTTTAATTGCCTGTGCCCCGCCTCGAGTCCCCTTGGGGAGAGAGAGCGGGATAGAAATTAAATTATTATTATTATTATTATTATTTTTTCTCTCTCTTCTCCTTCAATTTTGCAAAAAAAAAAGAAAAGGTAATGCTGTCTCCCCACCCCACCGACCCCTGGTTCTCTATAAAGGAGCTGAGACTTTATTATCGTACTGAATCTTCAAAAGCATTTGGACAAACGATTTACACAGAACCCTATTTTTCAAAAAAAAAAAACTATCGTATCCCGTATGGTGCTGGTCTATTTCATTTGCCTATTACCATGATGCATTTTGCTATTTCTTTTCATCAAGCAGGGATATAGAATGTATTTATGAGAAAACGCAGACAATAAGCAATGTACCTTTCCAGCTCAGCAATTTTCTTATCTTTGTCATTTTTTTCATTCTCTACTTCTTTGAGGATTTCTAAGAGCCTGTCCACTTCGGCTTGGGTTTTGCCACATTCCTCTCTGTAGTAGGCAGCCTCTTTGTCAAGCTGCTTCAATCGATCAGCAAATTCGGGATTCTTCCGAGCTTCTTCCTCAGCTTCGTGAGCCTGTTAAATTAAAAAATAAATCAATCACTAGCCTTTCCCCCTAGTTTATAGTGTTATTCTTTACCGCTAAGCTCTTTATAACAAAAGGGTTACTAGGTATTCTGTGAGTTGGTGACCTTTTCTTGCTATTGGGCAAAAACTATTTTCCTTTAGCTTCCCATTATTTGGGGGGGGGGGGGAGTAAGACCACAATTCTAAGTTCTAGAAAGAACATTCTTCCTGGAAAAATCACATTGAACAAGTTAACTTAAGCCTACACCTGATATGGTTTGATTTAATAACTACTTTAAGCAAATCTTGAACAACTTAATGTAGGTTATTTATTTCAGGCAAGATGTGAATGCCTGAAACCAATAGTTTTACCCCAAATCCCCCTTTTCCTCCCTTATTTTATTTCATTCTGCCAATACTTAACCTGAAACATAAGGAGAAAGAAGCCCCTCATGGAACAGCACAAATAAACGTACCTGGCAAACACATGCATGAGTGGCTGGTCAGTTCACAAACAAGAAAGAATGCAATGAACACAACAGAAAAGAAAAGTGCAAAGCCCAGTCTTGTTCCCATTAAAGCTAATGGCAAAACTTCATTAATGTCATTGAGAGCATGAATGGGCCAAAAGGGTTTAAAACATTACACTGAAATAATCACACACAGATGTAAACAAGAATGCACTGCGATGCTTAGCCTACCCCTTGTTTCCCATTATTCCTAATTGGCATCTTCAAAGAGCAGGCAGAGAGAAAACAAGTAGTTTAACTGCAGTGCACATTAAAGACACAATTCAGAGAACAGTTTTTCAATGTACACAAATACATTTTAAAGGTTTAAGGATGCTTTGAAAGACTGCATATTCTGCTGCTTAGTTAATGATACAGAACAAATCTCAGTTTTGGTTCTATTATTCCTTGCACATTTATTACTTCAGAAAATAAACTAGCAAGAAAACAGCGACAGGCTAAACGAAGCTTATATTTCGGATAAAAGCTCACATTGATATCTACTTCTTGAAGGTTGACATGCTTTGCAATGACTTTTTTTCAGTTTTGAACAACTCTTGAGTTTCAGGAAAATATGAAGCAATGTACAAAAATCAAATTATTAATGAAAATGGTCAGGGCAGTTTATCTGCATGTAACATATTAGTCAAGCATGAGGATAATCAAGACAGGTTTAGTCTGAGTGGATCTCTTATTCTCACAGAAACTTCTGAGGACATTTCAAAAGTGGCGAGTTTCCTACATAGACATATTTTAAAACTCTAAACAAATCATAAGTGCACCATTTATCCACAAAGAAATTGAGCTGTGTGACATTTGTTGCCTATATGTACACTTTTTAATATACAATGTACTTTCTAAATGGAAAAGTTAGAAATACAAAAATTTTGGCATGATTGAAAAAGCTTAAGATTAAACACAAAGGGAATAATTTTCTCCATGAATCAAATATAACTTACACCATTTACAAAATACACAGTCGTCAAGTATTCCTGTGGGCTACCTCCATTCATTTCAGTGCAAACTTGTTCAAATCCAAAATAAGTATGCCCAAATATTAAAATGTGAATTGTGACTTTTCTGAAATTGCATCTTGGACAGTCTAATAGAGAGTGCCTTAGAACCTGCAAAGCTGCAAATACATCCCCTGAATTTTATCTAAAAATCCTAAAATTAAAAATTCAATAATTCTATAGGATGGGACAGAAGAGGGTAAACACTAGAAAACAACACAAATTAATTAGCTATGGTAGAATCTGACTTGTGGGACATATCTATGTACTTAATGAAACAATAGCTAAATAGAATTTTGGAAGAAAGTTATTTCAGAGTACAGTGAATAAATTGTGACACTTCTGCACCTTAACAATTCATGCTAGATTTTGGGGTATAACTACAAAGGATGTTGAGGATATATTTCTGTGATATATGCTGAGTTGATACTATAGTTGTTCATTTAAAGAAGTTCTTGCCATTTGGCAAATAAAACAAAAGTATTATTTTTAGAATTTTGAAGAGGTTTTTTTTTTTTAGATAGCTGAGATGTGAAGAGTTTGGGCAAATGTCTGTTCCATTTCCTATACTTACTTTTTCTTCAGAGGGAAAAATGTTGAGGCTTATATGGTCCATTTCAAATAACAAAAATCAGTAGAAGAATGAACCAGAAACTTTGGTGAATAATATTTTTGTCTGGTATTTTTCAGATAGGCTTTCATAAGTAAAATCTTCAATCAGTGTAATATTGAAAAGAAACAAGAGGGGAACACATTGTAGATTGTGGGGAGGATTTCAGACAGGACAAATGCTGACACACACCCCTCCCCTCCCCAAAAGTTTATTTTGTGAGGTGTCAGCTTCATAAAAGAAAAACAGGAGTTATTATTCTTAATATCTCTGTGGGAATTCTTGGGATATCTGAAGAACCATACATCACTTCTTTAAGAGGGGATTACAACTGAGGTAGCCAAGGAAACAGCAGCAGCAGCAAAATAAGTCTTCAAAAGGGAGACAGGTTGTAAGTGGTTGAGTCTATATGTTTTTTAAGGGTTTAAGCATTATCATGAGCATCCTGAATTGGACTCAGAGGATAACCAGCCAACAGAGAACACTTAACTCTCCCCATGTGGTTGAATAAGAAGTTAGAGTCAATATATTGGTATAGGCTTTTATGGCCAGTATGTGTTGAGTTTCAGGGTTAGTTACTATGGTCTAACCAACAAATTTTCCAATGTTTCACTGGTGGTTTCAGAGGCACCGTGGTCTGCAATCTGCTATCTAGACAGTCACCAAATCTTAAAGCTCAACACTACCCCAATTATAGTTAATGTCATAAAGTATAATGATCTGCCAAGGCATCCAGGAATATAGCAACATCAGTACTCTTTCCTATTTTCAGCAATCAGCATGGTAACTGAAGCCATCTGCCTCAGTTACCTTTAGATGTCAAATCTGAATCTGCACCAATTTCAAAAGATTCAGAATAATCCTTTTGATTTGAGAACTGCTGGACTTACAGTAAAATATAAATGTGATCAGAATTATCTATAAAGAACAGTCAAATCACTAAGATGGTGGCTAAAGAGCCATGGTGGCACAGTAGTTAGAGTACAATACTGCAGGATACTCTGACTGCTGATTGCCAGCAGTTTGGCAGTTCAAGTACCACCGGCTCAAGGTTGACTCAGCCTTCCTTCTTTCTGAGGTTAATAAAATGAGAACCAAGATTGTTGGGGGCAATATGCTAACTCTGTAAATCACTTAGAGAGGGCTGTAAAAGCACTGTGAAGTGGTATATAAGTCTAAATGCTATTGCTATTGCTAAATCAGAACATGGCTTTGATTCCATACAAGTAGTCCTTGGTTAATGACCATTCATTTAGCAGCTGTTCAAAGTTAGGACAGCGTTAAACAAGGGAATTTACACAGGTCCTCAGAGTTGCGGTCACTGCAGTTACATGATCATGCTTTAGGCGCTTGACAATTGCCTCACAATTATGACAGTTGCAGCATCCTTCATTCATGTGATTGGCATTTCCCACCAGCTTCCAACAAGCAAAGTCAATGGAGAAGCTCACAGGGGATTGCAAACGGTGATCACATGATGTAGTCATGTCACTTAGCAAAATAATTCCCAGACCCAATTACTGTCATTAACCAAGGAGTACCTGTAATTGTGATCACCATGTTGACTTTTTTATTTCCCTCCTCTATGGACATTCCTAGTGTGTGTGTGAGGAGGAGAAGGGTCTACTATGCAAAATGTGTTGAGCTCTTTGCATGGGTTTTGTACATTAATTAGTTACATGTAGGGACTGGTTCACACTCTATGGCCCATATAATGCACATCTCATGTATATGCTATTGATATCAGTGCTGTATACTGAAAAAAACAAGAAAGTAGCATGGGAAGGCCTAACTGCAATATCTATCATAGAGAAATGGAATGTTCATACTGAGCAAGTCACCTGGAAAAGTCACTTAAGATATACACTCCAGATAGGCTACGGTTAGGGTAGCAATATGTATATTAACTCTGCTCTCAGAAGTTTGTTTCTTATGTTCCATTCAGCTTCATGGCATTAAATATATATTTTCTGTAATTCTAAAAAAATACTACACTGTATTAAAGATAGGGATCATACTAGTAACTATAAACAGTCATCTCATATTAGGTTGCTTGGAAATTACAAGAGAAGAAATCAGAACATTCCTCTTTTTTATCCTTTTCATCCTTTTATTATCTGCTAATTCATTTTCAAAGGGATAAAGAAGCTACCTGCAGACCTCTTCACACTGTTTATTCAATTGCTATCTCCTGGTCTTTATTGTTTAATAGTACATTCAGTAGACAAAGTTAAGGATTAAAATATCTCTACATTGAGCAAAGAGTACAAAATCTCCAATGTTCCTTCCAACTTTCTCCCCATTCTATATTCCTATGAATGTTTCAGATTGGAAAATGTAATTTTGATGTCCACCCACATTTAGTTGGGCTATATTAAATACCCCTTCATTTTTTTCTGCTTAAGAGCAGGCAACCAGATACTGTATATATCTGTGGTTCAATGAGTAAGCCCAAAGAACTATACAACTGCTCTATCAAAGCATACTCAGGGGAAGGTACATAGTTGCTTCAGCCTTTCAGGTCTTCAAGGCCAAGCAACACTAAGGGCATATTTTAGGTCAACTGTCTCTGCTAGTCTTGATGGATTGCAGCGGCAACATAGTTTAGTTGTTTTGGGATCATATCCAGGATAAGCTTAAAGAAAAGGAGATCCATCCATTATTTTATACAATCATAATTATACTCATGCAATTTGATTGTCTCCAAATATTTATAGAAAACGGAATGAAATATAAATTAACTTTTAAAAACTGCTAGAGGATGAGACTTCTATTTTGTGGAATATCCATGTGACAATTTATGAACTGTCAGTTAGTTTTCATGCTTCTGCACACCCACAGAGAGAGAAGGGGCTGAATTTGGGAGGAAGGGGAAAGAAACCTAATCAGGTTTTATGAAGAAAACCAGTCTTGCATTATTTTTTCTTGTTATTCCAATTATTATACACAGCAATATTCCTTTATCATAATGAATGTAAAAAAGTGAAAAAGTGTACATTATTTATTATCATGTTATATGCATCATTTATTCTTCCAACATTGGTATATAAGCATAAGAAGAGCAATACATGTTTATTTAGAAGAGCCAAAATATGAGTATGATTAATAAATGAGACAGCAAAAAGATGCATGCAGGAAAATAACTTAGATCCTTCAAATTGGAGTTAACAACACCATATCATCAGAGATGGCTCAATTCCAGTTATTAGTTAATATCTGGGATTGATTGGAAGCTATAATTGAAAACTGTCCACTAAACTAATTTTAAATATTGTTTGCTGTTTGCCATTGTTTTTGCAAACATTTAGATAAACAGAATCCAATTGATAGTGTTCCTTTAATGCAGAAAACAAAAATATTTTCTACAAAATACAGATAACCTCAGGACAAACCAAAAGTTTCAAAAATATGATCTTTTAGCATAACATTATAATTCACAAACTATTTAAGACAAAAACTATAACCAAATTAGGTTACTAGATCAGGGAATGGCTATTTTTAATATGATGTGTTTTCACAAAAACAATTACTATCAACTGAAAAGCATTATATAACTATGCTATCTTGTTTTCTTTAATGGAGTTCCTCTGACAAGAAAAAAGACTGAGGCAATGGGATTCAAATAGTAGAAAATACCATCAGAATTGAAGAATATATAGAATAGGATGAAGTTCCACAAGAAGACCCTTCTTCGTGATCCCACTAGATTGATCTTAACCCTCCTTAACAGGGACCACCCATAGCATTCCCTGCCTCCCTGCCATGGTGGGTCAGATAGATGTGATGAGAAAAGGACATCACATCTACTTGACTTACCACATATTCACATAACCTGGTACCAAGCCATGAAGGACTTTGAAGTGAGAAGCAGCACCTTGAATTGGATCTGGAAGCCGGCACACAATCATGCCGCCCGCTGCATTTTGAACCAACTGAAGCTTAGAAAGCAAAGGAAAGTATGAGAGATACTGGGCACACAAAGCACAGATCCTGACTTTGTAGGGCTCATATGCACCAATACAACCAAAGATCTAAAGATGTCTTCCAGGGCATAGAATACATATATAGAATGAATTCTCCTTTTATTACTTTTCAAAGAAAAATCCACCAAAATCAATATGTTCTTTAATATTTTCAAGTGCCTTCAAATGTCATCTTTCAGGAAATTAGCTTGTTTGTTTATTAAAAGACAAGAACTATCACAATAATAAAAGAGAATAATAGTTGACCAGAAGCAATAATAAAAACCATCCTTCTCACACAACACACAATCCAAAGGGGCCTAATAACTAGCCTAAGGCCTGAGGGAAGATGCAGATTTTTTAAGGCTCAATTACAATGCAGAGGAGCGGTGTAACATATTGTATTTATTCAACTTAAAAACACTGTCCAACTGCAATCAACTCTGGCCCACTCACAAATGAAATCTCTGAGGTAATGTTGTTCCAGAATATAGATGCTATGCTACAGAAGACATGCTTTGTGGGTCTTATTAAAAGATATTGTTTAATTGATGGAAACTGGAAAACACTGCCTGATCATACAGGATGGTCAGAAACCATGGGAGACAAAGACGTCTATGCATGATGCTATCTGGCTTTATAACCAGAAACTTCAATTCCATAAAGGAGTCTGCTGTTATTATTATGAATAACAATCCCTGCTATTAAGCAGTGCAACTTGTAGATCAGAAATGTTATATGACCAGGGGGTGGTGGTGTCAAACTCAATTTCATTGAGGGCTGCATCAGGGTTATATTTGATCTCAGGGGGTTGAACTGGGCATGGCCAGCTTGATATCACTCATGTTGGGGTGCCTGTGGTGGTCTGGGCACTGTCAGCAAAAAGGGTCTTCTGAGCTCCATTTTCGGCTGTGATGGTATCCTGCAACCTCTGCCAGCAAGAGGTTACGCCCTCTACATGGGGCCCTCTACATGGGGCTCACCCAGAGACTTCAGCTAGTGCAGAATGCGGCCGCGCGGGGGATTATGGGAGTCTCTCGTTACTCCTATGTAACACCTCTCCTGCGCGAGCTGCACTGGCTGCCTGTGGTCTTCCGGGTGCATTTCAAGGTGTTACTCACCATCTTCAAAGCGCTCCATGGCACGGGTCCTGGTTACTTGAGAGACCGCCTCCTACCAAATACCTCCCTTCGACCTGTTTGCTCCAACAGAGTGGGCCTCCTCAGGGTGCCGTCAGCCGGTCAATGCCAGCTGGCGACTCCCAGGGGAAGAGCCTTCTCTGTGGCAGGTCCGGCACTCTGGAATGACCTGCCCCCCGATATCCGTACCATCACGGACCTACGCCTCTTCCGTCGGATGTTAAAAGCACATTTCTTTCATCTAGCCGGCCTGACATAGACTAAGGGTATAATTTTAAATTTTGATATTTATTGGTTTTAATTTTATATTATCTAAATTTTAGCACAGATTTAATAATTTAATTGTCTTTTATATTTTGTATGTATTGTTGGGTTTTTATCTTTCTGTGCACCACCCTGAGTCCCTTTTATGTGAAAATAGGGCGGTATATAAATCGAATAAAATGAAAATGAAATGAAAATGAAAATGAAGCTCAGGAGGGATGCACACGCCCCTCGCGAGCTCTGTTTTCACTGGCAGAGGCACCGCAGGCCAGTCCTGTGCTGTTTCCAGAGCGGTCCCACAGGTCAGATCGAAGCACTCCGCAGGCCAGATCAAGTCCCAGGGCCTTAAGTTTGACATCCCTGTTATATGGTTATTATGAAACCTGCACATAATTGTTCACGCTACTACATTCTGGGCCAAGAGCAATTTCTCAGTAATATTGAAGACAATCCCTTATAAACCACATTGCAACAGTTCATGTACAAGGTTTCCAGAATAGTTAACAGAATCTCACTGTGGAACTGATGTTTCAAATCACTGGTTAAGAAATTATTGGAAAGACAGCATAATGCTCTGAAAAAAAATATCTCCATTTTAAATAAAATTATTTTGCCTGGAGGTAGGATGTTGAACTTGATGACTTCCTGGATTATATCATTTCAAAACAGTATATTGTAATTACTTGTGCAAATCTGATGAATTGCAATTTGACAAATACGTTAAGGAGAATATCCTGACTAAGAACTTGTCTAAAAACAATGTATTAGATAAGTTATCTCATTGCTCACCTTTTGCATTGGCAGCTTCCTAAACCAAACTATGTTTTATTTTAGCCATAGAACTGCTAGTGAAAAATGTCAAGTTCTAGTTTTACACTCAGATAATCAAATAGTGGCATGCAGCCTTTCAGCCTCTCTCATGTCTATGTCACATTGACCCTGTTTCATAGCGATACTAAGCCAGCATAATTGAATTTAAATCCGTGTAGTATTTTGGAAGGATTTAAAGCAAAAAAAAAGGGGGGGGGGATGAAAAACTGTGGAAACTATGAACAGTTTCCAAAATATAAATTCTACTAGGAGCAACTTTTATGGCTCCCTCTAATCACAGGATCTCTAAAGGTAATGTATGCAGTTCACACTATCTTTCAGGTTCTTAAGGGAATATTTGTGTATTTATGCCCTGAATCACATTAAGATTCTTTGTCGGAAATAGCACGTAGGCAGGCCAAATCGTGCTGAATGCCTTTCTATAGGCCATATAACAAAACTTTCTATGCTGGGTCATGTGTATTCACTTTCATAGTGGCTCCAGATAGATTTAATATTTTAGATAAGATGATGGAAATCTTATTTAAATGTAGTGGGCCTCAGAATGCTTCAGAGTAGGAGTAATTTTAAGCCCTCTTTACTCTGTAGTTTACAAACATCCCAGTTCAGAGATTAGTCCTAGATGAAAAATGACCTCATTTCTATCTTTTGGGGCAACCACACCCATTTGCCATTCATCAAAGTTTATCTTGTTAAAAATCAGATTTCTGTTAGGGGAAAAAACATACTTGATTAATAATTTATCTCCAGCTTAAGCTAGAAAACTTGAAGTGACTAGAAACAGCTGACCCACCCAATCTGCAGAGAATAATAAAAATAATTCCAGGTTTTATATGAACTTAATCCTACCCAATACTTAATATAATTACAGGGTAATTTGAATAAGTGAATGTTTGCAAGAACCTCTTATTTATTCACTCAATGTTTTTATTATAACAGTAGAATTTGCTCCTGTGTTAAGAGGGAGTATAATACTTTTGTATGTTACACATAGCTTGTTTAGAGACATGTCGGACAGGAATTACAAAACTTTAATAAACGTAATTTTATAATATAGCAGACTATAACACAATGTTCTATCACTAATAATATAACTCTATTGATGGATATAGGAAAATAGCTTTCATGAATATAATATATGAAACATAAACACACTTTTTCTTCAAAAATGATTTTCAGATTTGGAATGCTGATTGATTTATGATGTATGCTTTTCTCTTACCCACTTTGCAATCTATGCAGTGTGTTAGGCACAAATAATAAGACCTAAACACGCAGAGTTCAAGCTAACTACTTTATTTTGTACTGCTTATAATACAAGAATCTCCCCAATCTGGCAGCCCATTGCTGGGAATAGTTAGATGAGTTTCCCAGAAACTTAGCGGGGATTGGCCCTAGACTTTTGTGGTTGTGCAGTGACTCCAAATTAGCCCTATGCTTGATCCCTCCTCCCTGCCAGGGTGGATGCTTCCCAAACATCGGAATGGGACAAACTGCAACAGCCAACTTGCTACAGCCAACTCACCATGGCGAACTTGCTGTAGGATAACTTAACAACTCTATTTAATTATTGCCATTCACATTTATTCTGTCTCTCCTTTTGCATTTAATGATGCACTTCTACTATTTCTTTGACTAATGTAATTCTTGTCCTGCGATGAGTTGCCCTATAACTAGCTGGCTGTGGTTTGTTGTCCCACAGCGAGTTGGCTGTGGCAAGTTGGCCGTAGTAAGTTGGTCATGGCCAACTACCATAGATTCTCCCGACATTTATCACAATGACATTAATAAGGCTTAAAAAGCCAGACCACTCATTGGTAGGGTTTTTTTAAGCTGCTGAATACATAAGTGTACCACTTAAGTGTTTAAAAGGAAACAAGATGGCATTTCTTTGGCTGAAATAGCCACTGGTTATTTCATTCTCTCAGCTATGTGCACTTCAGCAAAGGCCTTGCTGGCATGCTTACACTTGTGTCTTAAAAGAGTTCCAAAAGATTGCAAGGTTCTGAAGAAACATTGTGCTGCCTGCAGTAATGAGAGCTCTTTCAGAGAGGGACCACGTGAAAAGCACACCTGCTCATGTGGAATAGATCCAATCATTATCCTTTTTCTTATGTATTTTTTATAGAGATGCACATGTATATTTTGCAACCCTATTCTGGCAAAATGCTTTGGTAGATGCAAGCAAAGGTATTTAACGCAAAAAAAAAAAGCAAAGTTATTACAGAAGCAATACATTTCTATCTTCTGCCATAAATCAGAGGGAAATCTAGTAGCACCTTTTTTTAACTAACAGATTTTATTAAAAGGCATCAGTTTGCATGAATTGATGGCTTTTAATAATATTTGTAGCCAGAAAAGTTGGTATCAGACTCTTACTGATTTGGGGCTACCATAAACGAACAAGATTTTCCTCCTACAAAGTATAAGCAACATGTAATGGCCTGAGTGATGTCTTGAATTACCAATACCATTTGATTGTATACACCTGCTTGTTTATTCTTATATTGTATTTGTAATCCATTTTTAATACCTTTGTAATTACAGACTTTGCCATGGGTCTGTAACTATGGTCAAATGATGGAATTGAATTATATTACCCATGCTGGGCATTGATTTACTTTATACTTAAAACTCAACTATCTACTAACCAATGCCATGTTATACTATATCACTTGCTCCAGGATAACAGCATTTATTAACATTTTTGAAAAACGGTGAATAACTTTCCAAAGTTTACATTTAATTTGAAGGATCTAATAAAGTATGCCATAAGCATAGCAGTAAAATAACAATAAAGCTTGATATTTTCATGCTTTCTTACAATTAAGCAGTTGAGGACCTGAAGGCAATACAAAATTTGAGTGCAAGGTTTATTTGTCCAATTTTTAATGAATACCATTTTAAAAAAGAACATTGGCCTTAAAGTCCACAGAGCCCACTTAATTTTACATAATGCAAATGAAGCCATCATAGGTTCTGCAAAGCGCTACAGAGGAAGAATAGAACATCATGATGGGTAAAATAGATCCTCATGCTTTCATATGTTACAGTGGAGACTTTCTGAAAGGACTTACGGGATTGTACATCTGATTGAACAATTGTTCAGCTTGCTACATTGCAAAGGTGGGAAGAATGAAGCACAGACAGGAAAAGAAGGAAAGATCCAGGAAAACAGTATTAGCTTAGCAAAACTGGCATATTTGCACAGAAGAACTTGGAATTTAAAAAAGAAGAAGAAATTTTAAGTTTCTAAGCATTCTTTAATGGATGTGAGAAGCTCTGGGGAAAAATAAATGTTGATTTTGGCTCATAGAAAAGAATGGCTAGAGTACAAAATCCAAGGACTGTGTTACTTTTCCTTTCTCAAATGAAATAATCCATGAAATACAAAAAGCTGCTGATGATACATTAAGTGCTGGTTTCTAGCAATGAATCATTAGAAGTGTTTTTGGCCAAGGCTGCAATTTATCATCAAAGGTTCAAAGATGGTAATAAGAAAGATTAATTAGACTTTATTGTTAAATGTAGAGCTTTCTTTTCATATTAAGATAAAACTTAATTTCCATTTTATTTGAATATAGAACAGCATATGGCTTAATTCGTTGTGGTCACATCTAAGAAGTGATGGAAAATTATAGCTGATAAATAGAAAGGCAGTGATATAACATTGGAAACAGAGACATCTTCTGAAATAAACATCAACAAGTTATTTTTTTTCATAACCTCCTATGCATGTATCAACAGTGTTTTCACAGGTATGGTACCACAGCCCAGTACAAGGATCCAAGGAGGGTCAAAACAGTCAAGATGGAAGCCATGAACGTCATGCCACTTTTTGTGCATGTTACAGGTAAGGCTTTAATTGTATCATTCCAGATAACTCTGTCACCCAAATTTCTTTTTCCAGTAACTAACTTTACATTAGAAACATTCCTCAGGATTTCCACTTCAACTTTTAGATCCATGCTTCAAACAGGAAAGGTGAAGCCTCAAAATTTGATGGGTCTTGCTTCCATAATGTTATCCTAAGATTAATTCAGGTTCCATTTGATCTATTCCTGGTTTCCCAAAATAAAAATATGGAGCTAGCAGGGTGTGGGTGTGGGTGTGTGGGTGTAATACATTTCTTCACTTTAAACCTTTCAGAGTGGTCGCCTAAGACAACTGGACAACACATATTTTCTATGGTCTTAGGAACTGAGACACCAATTTTACGGTTGGGGGTCACCACAACATTCGGAGCTGTATTAAAGGGTCACAGCATTGAGAAGGTTGAGAACCACTGCTTTAAACTACTTCCAAAAAGAAATTCATTTTTTATTTCTTATAATTATAATCATTTTCCTTTTACAACACATAAGCAACAGTTTAGCTTCCTCATACCTTTAATTTCTAGACCCATCAGTTTTATTGCTCTAAGATAATTTTTTAAAAGGGATATATAGCATGTTAGGAATTAAAACATTTTGACTGCTGACATTATCATTTGTAACCAAATGTCCCAAATGAGTGGTTTTCTTAAAACTGAAATCCCTGCATTTCAAGATTTCTGATGACCATTTTCTTCTGAAGGATTACTTGAATTTAATGTCACCAAATAAAATATAAATCAGAAATTATCATTTGTTGATAATTATTATTCACAACCTATGTTTCCTTCTAACAATGTAGATATTAGCTTTAAGATATAAATAACATGATGGAATGGAGGGGGCATTCTTAAGCCTTCTCTTTTCATTCAGGAAAAAAAAATCTGGAGAAAAAAACTTCAAAAAACAAAACAAACCGCTGATCTGCAGAGAAATGATACTTCTGTAAACTAAATCCACCAAAATGTTACAATAGTTGAATACGGCAAAATGGCTTGATAGTTTAATATTCTGGTCCATTAATGGTCAACAAGTGGTCAGCTGTAACCATGTATGAACAGGGCTTCCATGGGGAAAGGCCCATCTACTCACATTTCCCATTAACTATATCCATTGTCAATAGTATGTGTGTGTGTGTGTGTGTGTTAGTTTTATGAGCTGATCAATAAATAAATCAGAGTGACTAGTATAGATCTATTTTGAGCTTTTTAGCTCTCATCAGCTAGCCATACCGTTACTGGGATTCGAACTGGGGCTGTATTGCATATCAGGCAAGAGCCTTTAGCTATTCAGCCAAGCCAGGCTCTCCAATTGCATCAGCTGAGACAGGAGGATTAGTATCTATAATTGTTCCACAACACCCTGTTAGGGCCCCAATTAAGGGAGGAGACATACTCTTTCCTTTTCTGCCTTTCGGCTCATCACCAGAGACCATCTAGACAGAGAGCCATGAGTTCAATATTTATTGATCAGCTCATAAAACTAACACACATATTAAAAAAATTCACACAACAGAACTCATGGCTCTCTGTCTAGATGGTCTCTGGTGATGAGCCGAAAGGCAGAAAATTATATATATATATATATATATAATTTCACAAATTCCTGGTTTATTTCTAAAGCCACAATTGGGACCTGAGTTGTAGGCAACACTAGTTTAAATTTAAAAAAATAAAATTATATAAAAATTGATATTAATTTGAAGTGGACAGTCTAACACTTTAAAATCATATTCGTTTCCCAGAACTAGCATAATATCATCTAACAAGAAGGGTTCTGAAGGCCTTACGTGACTGCAGTAAGATGCAAATTTCTAAAAAAGAATAACTGCCGCACATAATTTAAATATAGTGTTAATGGCCCAAGTATGCTATGGATATCAAATCTATAGTAGGCACTAGATATATTTTGTGCTATATTGAGCCTACCAAATTACTTCATATCAAAGTTTAATTGTTATTTAGGTAAATTGCTATATTTTGTTTTTAGTATGCTATCTTGAACTGCAAAGCACCAACTGCAGTATAAGGAGTAGAATATTCTTTTATTTTGTAGGTTACCCAGATACCATGTACAATGTGCATAAAATCTTAAACAGTATCCTTGTTTTTAATGATTACTCACGTTATATATTTCTTTCCAAGGTATCATGAAAGCCAGGAAACAGCTAAATGTAAACATTAAATTCTCCCTCTTCAGTTAAAGCATTGTACCTTGATTAATTCATTGGCAACATGGCTACTTACAAATTGTGAAAGGCAAACATGATACTTAAATCAAGAAATATGCCATGAGTTTGTCTTTCAACAAAGACTACATATAATAGTAACTGACATATGGATAAATAAGGTATAATACTAAATGTATTAATATAATTCTAAAAATTGTTTTGATAATTATTAGTTCAAATGTGGTTAGATGTGCTATACAACATCCAATATCTAATTATATTTTTTCCCTTATGAACAAATCTAAAGCACCACTGATTTAAAAAAAAACATTCTTCTACTTTAAGCTTATAACAATCATTTGATAACAATACATGAGATGCAAACAGTTTAACTAACAAGAAAGACTTTTTAGTGTAAAAATTGATAAAGCATCATGTCAACATTTCAAATCATTAATACTTTGAGCTTTAAACTAACAGAAACTAACATTTCTCACTACAAAAAAATGCCAACATGGAACTAGAGTAAGAATCACTAATATTCCATCATGCTTACCTTTTGTAGCTGTGCTTCTAGCTTACTACACTCTTCCTTCTTTTGCTCTATGGCTATTTCTAAAGCCTTTAATTTGGAGTCTCTTTTCAGCCCTGTTGAAGCCAATGACGATGCATGTTCTTTGAGGTCAATTAAGCTAGACTAGAAAAAAAGATACGGGAGACAAATTGAAAGTGGGGATTACCAGAAGATACTAAATTGATTGCAATTGCTAGTAAACCTGTCATGGTAGATTTGGACTGTGAGAGATATAGTTTTCTGATGAGCAGTATTGGTTGAAAGCAAGAAGTCTACCTACAATGTATTCACATGGACGCAGAACTTATAATCTTCTTTGGTTTTTTTATTAGTCAAACATATGAAATAGAGTTTCAGTTCCATAATCAAATAGACTTGTTTGACACTATTATGTATCATCCTGGCCCTCATTACCCTATTCTGAGCTACCTAACTAATTAGCCATCAAATAGGCCATGAAACAGCAGTGGAACCAAATACTTAGCTATGTCATTCTAGGATTCCTTAGAATCACAATTTTTTTCACAAAGGGTGACAATTAAGTATTCCCTCACCAAATAGGTGCAAGAGTGAAGGTTTCCTACGATGGTGGAGAGAGGGGAAAAATAGGTATTCAAAAGGAAGTTGTTTGTGTTAAAATGCATATTTCATGTCCACTCAGCAACCTCATCCTAAATTTTGAAACCAAAATGTAATTGATCTGTTTTTCAGCAAAAATAAAAACAAACTTTGATTCCTTCATCTTTGAGGATATGATTCTACAATCTTAAAAAGACAACACTGACAAGATGTTTCACTTAGAAATTGGTCTCTATTGATAACATCAAGGCTTAAATAGAAAAAAGTCATCCTTCAGATAGCATAGTCCAAAGAAAAAAGAAGCCTTTTGATTGGCAAATGTTGCAAGAACCACTAGAGCAATATTACAAAATAGTAGTATGAAATATAACTAAAGTATAAATTGCAAGTAACTGCAAGACAAGATTCTAATTTGTAATCTAGACCTAATCAAATCTTTTACAACATCTTCAGAAACAGCCCCATGTATAAAGTCTTATAGTAAGCTAACCAGCATTAGTATGCAAGTTTCTAGAACCACAAGAAGAAATGATAGAATACAGTCATTGATTGTGTTGGCTCTATTAGGACAGCTCTTAAACCTTTATCTTTCTTTCTTCTGTAGCCCTGTACAATCTCTATAAAATTGTTTACACATTTATGGGAGCTTTTTGAAAAATATAATAGCATAAAGAAGATAGTGAAAAGATGTGAAATACATCCCTACTTCTAATTAGTAGAAGCCATGCTAAATTGTGTCCAAGGAAGAACACATCCAGATCTCACCCGGTAGATAAAATAGGTTGTTCTACTTCATTTAAGCTTGACAAATCTGTCACCAGGAAATATCTGTGCAGGACATACCCATATAGTGTTTTCAGCATCGGTATAGAAAACAAATTCTTCTTCCAGATTATTTTTTTCAATATTACAGATTAGTCTATAGCTGTAGAATACCCCATGGTCTTCCAACAGTGTCCTCTCCATATTTTACTGTTAGCTTTTGCTAGAATAGCCAATGTTGGTTGGATTCCGCCATATCCTATTACAGTATTTATAAACAGATGCGTAAAAATTGTAAGATTGAAAAACTATTTGGTTTGAAGTAGGATAGATAATCTTAATAACCAATTTTAACATTTACATTTCTTATAAAGGTTTGATTCTTTACAACACTTGAATCCCTACAATAAAATGTGCAAATACTGACCTCTTTTTCTGTCAGCTCTGCTTGTAAAGCATTAACTTTTTCTTTCAGATCTTTGTTTTCTTTTTTGAAGGATTCGATCTCTTCAATTCTTTCACGGTCATCTCTCTCCCTCTGCTCCTTTAATCGCTCTATAATTCTCTCCTAAAAGCATAAAAATATGGCTATATTTTAAAACAGAAGCAGCAACTTGAAAATTCTGTGAACATAAAAGAAGCTAAAAATGCACTGTATTGCTTTTTCAATAGAAAAACAAGCATGGCACTCAACAGCAGAACATACATAATACGACCATCATAGAAGCAATTACACATTAGGTCAGAATTTCTCCAGTGTCATCCATCAGGCTCAAGTGCTGATTAACAACCAAAATGTTGGATGATGGAAAATTCAGATACTTGAGAATTCACATTTGCTGTCTAAGACAGGTAGACAAAGCAGGCAATCTACTGAGCTCCTAGTGAGAGGCTACGCAAAGCTGGATAGTATAGAATTTAGAATTTAGGAATGGACTCTTATTTGTCTCTGTAAATAACTTCTAGTAGGCCATTTTTGAAAATTGATGGGTAGGGTTTATTTCATTAAAGAAACTTGATTAATGAAATAAATGGAAGAATGTAAGAATAGATTTGGAAGAATGTAAACTTAACTTTCTATAATGTAGTTCTATAATGTACCATGTTTTCCCAAAAATAGGACAGGATCTTATTTTCTTTTGACCCCCGAAATAAGCACTTGGCCTTATTTTCAGGGAGGTCTTGTTATTTTTGAGGCACAGGAGGCGGCGAGCATGGTCACTTCATGGCTGCTGCTTTGTTGTAGTATTTTCAGGGAAGGCTTATTTTCAGGGGAGGGCTTATTTTAGCACATGTGCTCAAAAGCCCGATTGGCCTTCTTACACAGGGAGGTCTTAGTTTCAGGGAAACAGGGTAGTTCATTTTTCTCAAAGGAACAAATAATTATCGTCAGTGTGCTGCAGTGGTGGGTTTCAAATTTTTTTAGAACCTACTCTCTAGGTGTAGCCTATTTTGTGGGCGTGGCTTGGTAATCATGTGACAGGGTGGGAGTGTCCAACTTGTAAAATGTGGTGAAACTCATTTAACAACGCTCTTGCTTAGCAACCAAAATTTTGGGCTCAATTGTGATGATAAATTCTTTCTTTTCTTTTCTTTTCTTTTCTTTTCTTTTCTTTTCTTTCCTTTCCTTTCCTTTCCTTTCCTTTCTTACTTTCTGCCTTCCTTTCCTTTCCTTCCCATTTGGTTACTGGCAGCGGCAGGCCAGACTTACTTCTGGGTCCGCTGGTGGAACACCCTCTCACCGGCTCTCTACATTTCACCATCCGGCTCTTGCGAGTAGGTGCGATCCTGCAGAAACCCACTACTGGTGTGCTGATATTCCAGACCAAACTAACATGCTAAAGGAGGAACCAAGCAACAGTCCCTCTCTCAGAAGCCAAATAAGCAATATACTCAGGAGGGGGAAAATACATACTTCACTTGAAAAGGTATACTCTTAAAAGTGTGTGCAAATATTTGTATTCCCCTAATAACCTTAGGCCTTTTCTTCTGTAGTACATTATGGTACATCACGCAAAAGTGCTTTCTGTTTGATCAGTACTATGGCAAAAGCTATGTATCATACTAGATGTACAAATATATAACTAATGTTAATATTATTGTGAGATTTTTAACATTCAAGTGAAGCCATTTATTTAACCAACTAATCAGGTCTCAGTCAAGGGACTTTCCAAGTGTACACACTGGGAGATTTTTGACATAGAAAAACAATCATCTCTAATACCAATGATCTTGAAATAAGAATGTTGATACAGAACAGGCATTATTAGCTACTGCATTTGAAAAGCAGTATTTTTCGTAGAAAGGCTGAAAATCCTTTGATGGATAGCAATGATGAACTGCACTAATTAAGGCAAACATACAATACTGGTAAATTTAGATATTTCTTGTATGTCAAACAGAATGCAACTTACTATTACTTATTATTGGTTATTATTGCAACACTAACCCCAATGCCACCCTGACAGGATAACTATTAGCCATACTTAATTCCTATGCCCAGAGCTCCATTTTTTTTGTGCCCATATTTAATTAACAGAATCAAAAATCTCTCCATTTTTGTTAAATATCTTTACTGTCCATTCTTTTAAAGGTTGCACTAATACAAGTTTCTACAAGTTTTTAAAGGTTAACTTTATCCAAACAATAAACACACAAAATTACGGCCGATTCGCTCCCACAGAGAGGGACTTCTCTGGGTGCCGTCCACTAGACATTGTCAGCGGGCGACACCCAGGGGAAGGGCTATCTCTATGGCGGGCCCGGCCCTCTGGAACGACCTTCCCCCCGATATCAGGACGACCACGGACCTCCGCTCCTTCCGTCTTAAATTAAAAACTCACTTTTTCTGTCTGGCCGGCCTAGGATAAGTCTCTCTGTCTTTGGGGTTTTTACTGGGAAATTAGGACTGTTTAGTTTTAATGGGGAATTTTAGCGCAGGTTATGTTTAATTTGTTTTTAGAATTGTTTGTATGTATTTATTGTTTTTATTCTACCTGTGCACCGCCCCGAGTCCCTGTGGGGAGAGGGTGCGGTTTTATAAATATTAAATATTATTATTATTATTTATTATTATTAAAATAGGTATGTCTATTGCCAATGCCTATATACTAATACACCATACAATATAGTAGAAAATGACAACTACTGTTCCATGATGAAATGCTTCTTGCATCTGTTTCTTGCATCTGCTCCCATAAAGGCATGACATAGTCATACCCTATCAAGATCTCAGCCCATAAATATCAAGGCTCATCCAGATAGTTAACTTTGCCAGATCTCTTAACAGAAGTGTATAACTATGAGAGATATTACAAAATACTGATAACCTAGAAAATTTAGATATTCCTACTTTATAATAGGTCTTCTATTATATTTCTTATCAAACAATCTACTGGCTAACATATGTATTCTACAGATTCTGTACCTGGAAGATGGACTTGATACATCAGCAATATGCCTGAACAGAAATGTGGGCCTCACTTTGTAATCCTTCTTATGAAAATTATTGAAGTGGCAACTGAATTGCTTCTCCAGAAGATAATGCTCTTCCATTACTGGACTCCAACTTTCTATCCCATTTTCCCTTTAACCAAGGAAAGTTCTACATTGAACTGTTCCAGATATGCCCCTGTTCTTATTTATAAAATGCTGGAAGAATTGGGTGCATGTGAGTTTGGCAGCCATATAAATATTTTAATAAAGATATACATAAATAATGATGTTATTGTATTGCAGCAGATAATTTATTTTCAGGACTAAAAATGATAAAGTGATAAATTTCATAAGACTGTACAATGAAAAGGCTCTTGTAATACTTAACATTACTTGTTACCATATGTAAAATAATTAGGCTTTGGGGGAAGGAAATAATGAGAACTTCTTGTAGAAAAGAAAAAATTAAGACAACTAAAATGAGAACATGTGCAAAAAAGTATATAGGCACTCTTCTTTTTTGCTAACTTGTAAAGCTTTTGTTTCTTGAAGAAGTGAACTGTCAGAGAAGATGTGGGTCAAGTGGGGTAGAAATCCTAATCCTCAATTGTCTAATTAAGGTAAAGATTCCCTTCACACATATGTGCTAAATGTTCCCAACTCTAGCGGGCGGTGCTCACCTCCGTTTCAAAGCCAAAGAGCCAGCGTTGTCCAAAGATGTCTCCGTGGTCATGTGGCTGGCATGATTAAACACCAAAGGCGCACAGAACGCTGTTACCTTCCCACCAAAGGTGGTTCCTATTTTTATACTTGCATTTTTATGTGCTTTCGAACTGCTAGGTTGACAGAAGCTGGGATAAGAAACAGGAGCTCACTCTGTTACCCGGTGCTAGGGATTCGAACCGCTGAACTGCCAACCTTTCTGATTGACAAGCTCAGCATCATAGCCAGTGAGCCACCATGTCCCTCAATTGTCTAATTATATTTTCCCAATTTATTTCTAATAAAATATTTTCTAACGTATTTTCTTATCAACCACACTGTTTTAACTATGCTATCTCAATATTTAGCATCTGGAAAATGTTCTTGAACCACAATAATGTGAAATAGCTACTTGAGTCTGACTTGGGTCCCTGTGATAGTCCTCAAGAAAATCAGGGCCAAACAGAAAATAAAACGCATCCACTTAAACAAATCTCTCTTTCATCCCTTCTCCAACACTGCAACTATTTTCTCTACCTCATTTGTAATCTTAAATTTGTGGATATATCAATCCTATCATTTGACAGGGCAGCATTATGGAAGAGCAAAGACAAAGGACAGCATTTCATTCACATTTAGGCACAAAGTGATCCAATTTGCACTTTTCAAAATTATACACAAGCTAAGATAAAGTCCTTGCCAGATTTTTCTACATTTTATAATGCAGCTCACAATTTTACAACCTATACAAATGTGTATGTTGAGGGGGAAATGCACACCAGTATAGGCATGTGAGAAAAATAACATAAAAGTTTGTACATTGAGGAAAGAATTATCCATTTGGGGAAAATGTATGCAACAATGCGCGGGGGATTCTGGGAGTTTCAAGATACTCCCATATAACACCTCTCCTGCACGAGCTGCACTGGCTGCCTGTGGCCTTCTGGGTGCGCTTCAAGATACTGATAACCATCTTTAAAGCGCTCCATGGCACGGGACCTGGGTATTTGCGAGACCGCCTCCTACCACATACCTCCCTCCGTCCTGTCCGCTCGCACAGGGAGGGCCTCCTCAGGGTGCCGTCTGCCGGTCAATGCCGGCTGGCGACCCCCAGGGGAAGGGCCTTCTCTGTGGCAGGTCCGGCTCTCTGGAACAACCTACCCCCCAACATTCGTACCATCACAGACCTGTGCCTCTTCCGCCGGGAGCTTAAAACTCACTTTTTCCATCTGGCTGGCCTGGCTTAGATTTTAAATAACAAATTGTTAGAGATTTTAGTAAGGGATTTTAGATGGGTTTTAAAGATGCTTTTAGCACGGGTTTAAATTTAATATATTTTTATTGTATTTATATTGTATTTTTTGTATTGTTTTTTTTTTATATATTGAAAAAGTTTTATTGGTTTTACATTTTTCTATAGGGTAGGGTAAGGGATACAAAGAAATTTTGAAAGCATTCACGTCAGAGTCGTCGGCCCTTCCGAGACCTCAAAATACACAATAAAAAAATAACAAAAAAAAAGCATTTTTCATAACACTACAAGGTAAAAGCAAGTACATATACCTAAATTCTCAGTTCCATGCTGTCAGACATTTACAATAAATCCAGAAAATATTATACAAAATTGTTCAGAAAAATCAAGGCAAAGTTATTTTTTCGATCTAAGTCTCTTGGCTATTGTATCTTCTTTTTCTCCTCCCTGGCCCCCAGCGGGCGGGGCCGTGGTCCCCTCCGTCCCCCCTGGATCTTCCCCCAGGGCAGAGGAATGTTTTTTAAGAAAGGCTTCCGCCTCAACAACTGTTTTAATCCTCACTCTTCCTCCTTCCCAGAACACCAGCATCCCTTCGGGTGTCACCCACTTGAACCAAATCCCATGATCAAACAATGTTTTAGACAAGAAGGAAAATTTCCGTCTTGCATCTCGAATCTTTCTAGGAATCTGCTTCAAGATAGTGACCTTTTTGTGTTGGTAAATTAAAGGGTTCTCTCTCTGCGCCCTCAGGATTTCCTCTCTGGTTGACCTGCTAACAAATTTCACATGTATCTCTCTAGGCACTTCATTTATCCTGGCATATGCTGAGTTAATTCTATAAGCTAGGTCAATGTCCCCCCTGATCTCATCTTTAGGTTTTTGTAAATAGTCTGCTAAAATTGTGCTCATAAGATCAGGGAGGCATTCACCAGATTCCTCTAGAACGTTCTGAAATCTCAAAAAATATGTCATTCTTTCCATATCAATCCTAGACACATGCCCATCTATTTCCCCAACCTCTTTAGTAACATTTTTAATCTCTCCCTTAACCCCCACCAACCCCCCTTGCAATTCTTCAGTCTTCTGTGTGTTTTCCAGCATCTGGTTCCTGGTATCCAATAGCTCCTTCTTGAAATTGATGTTTTCAGCCCTCTGGGCCTGAATTTCATTTACCAAAGTTTGTATAAGAGTTTCAAGAGGAGCCAGCCGTTGTTCTAAACTTGCCAGTGCTGTTTCTTGAGCCATGATTATCTGTTAAAGTCAGTGCCAGCCAAAATGGCATTTTCAGGGTGGGGCTGGTGAGACTAGCCGGGAGCCAAAAGTTCAGATCAAGGTTGGAACGTTGTAAAATTCAGAAACCAAGAGAGAGACAATTTTCCAGCTCAATAGTTATAATAACGAAGGTAATCCAGAAAGGAATCACAAATCCAACAAGAAAAAAATTCTTCATTAATATCCAGAGAGAGTCCCACTTGTAAAGAGACGCTGGGAATTTTCCATGATTAAAATAGTCAGGCAGGGACAGAGAGAAGCCACTTTCCACCGCCCATCTCAGAGCCCAGAGGAGAGAGTAGAAAAATAAATTCTTTATAACCAGCCAGACCTAGAAACAATGTTGCAAGTAGCCGCATACCACTTTCCCTTGTTAGAGACAGTCCGGATTTAAGATTTCCGCTTTCTCTTCCAGAGAAGCCATTTTTAAGTGCCGCTTAAGTCCGAGGGGGGGTTTTTGGAAACAAACACCCCACTCCCAGTCCGTTCAGCCTGGCTGGCAGCAAGGAAAAAGTCTTTTTAAAACTCACTCTCTCTCGCAGCTGAAGCCCCGGCGAGCCTTCCGATCTCCTCCGCTCAGCCCTCTACATTAAAGTGAATGGCGCCGACAGCCGTTGGCGAAGGGAGAACCCCCCGCAGCATGTTCCTCCTCACCTAGGTCGCGGAGGGGATCGCTCTCCCCACCGCCGTGAGGAGAAACGTCTCCTCCGAGCCGACCCTACGGGAGACCTCCGGTAACCGGAGTGTCTCGCCCCCGTGGGGGGGCAGAAAAGACAACAAAGCGGCGAGCGAGCCCAAGGCTCGCACATCGCCGCTGGAGCCGGAACCGGAAGCCTGTATTGTTTTTAATATTTACCTGTGCACCGCCCTGAGTCCCTTCAGGGAGATAGGGCGGTATACAAATCCAAAGTAATAATAATAATAATATACAATGTTATGTGGCCCTTAAAAAAACCATTAAAAAGAACAAAAACTAGAATAGGAAATAAAAAATAGAAAACTAACCACAATGGAAAATAGCAAATTCTCCAGTCCACATGGGGGGGGAAATCTCACAAAATACTATGAACGTCTGTAGGCAGGTTTAAAGTTATCACTTAAGATTAATTTTGTTACACAGCGACACTTATACATTTTAGTTATTATTTTTCCTATTCTATTGACTGAAATCTAGTTCTGCTGTCAGTCACACATTCTATTAAATGCTCAACATCATAATTCACCAACACAAAACAAAGAGGACTTGAGCTGCAGTATCTCTGAGCTAGGTGGTGACTACGCTTGTTAAAATGCTTTTAGATATCATGTTTTGGATGTTTAACCACAAATATAATGAAATTGCAACAATGAATCCTTTCTAGTCTTAATGTTTGGCAAGCATTCCTGGGTTTATATCTCTCTTCTTACAAGTCTAATCTAATGTCTTTTTCCCCCACAAAAGCAAACAGGAACTAAATCACAGAGACCAAAAGCTCTGTTATTAGAGCCCTGACTTGCAACAATATCACCAATTCAAAATTTTTACCAACAGGAAACTGTTGGGCTAATCAGAACTGTGGGTGAGAATGCCAAAGCTGTATTCTTTTAGCTGTCCAGGCACTTACACATACAGGTCCGTTGTCAACAAAGCCCCCCTCATTCATGACCTTGTGTCAGAGGGGGAGCCGGACCTGGTAGGAATTGCGGAGACCTGGTTGGGCCACGAGGGAGGACTCCCCCTCGTTGAAATGTGCCCACCAGGTTACCGCGCTTTTCATCAGCCCCGGGCCCTAGGCAGGGGTGGTGGGGTAGCGGTTATTATCAAGGAAGGTCTTGAGCCGAGAGAGACCATTGTGCCGCAGACCACCGGTTGCGAGTCCCTCTGCGTGAAGTGGGGCCTAGGGAGGCAGTTGGGCTTGCTGGTTGTATACCTGGCTCCCCGCTATGTAGCAGCAGCCCTGCCCGAGCTCCTCGAGGTGATCGCTACGATGGCAATGGAGACCCCCAGGCTGTTAGTCATGGGGGACTTCAATTTGCCATCGGTGGGCGAATCATCCGAGGTAGCTCGGGAGTTCATGGCTTCCATGACGGCCATGGACCTGACCCAACTAATTCAAGGCCCCACCCACGAGGGTGGACACACACCGGACCTCATCTTTGTCTCTGGCCAATGGAAGAGTGATCTGGGTACAGGGGATATAGTCATCACACCCGTCATGGTCAGACCACTCACTTCTCCGGCTCGACTTTCCAACCGCCACCCCCCACCGCGGGGAGGCGGAGCCTGAGTTACCTATCTGGTTCCGCCCCAGGTGCCTGATGGACCCTGATGGGTTCCAGGCGGCGCTTGGGCCACTTCCTGTACCCCTGACCCGCGCCCCGACCGAGGACCTCGTGGCCGCTTGGAATACTGCGACCACGGGGGCCTTGGATCGGGTCGCGCCCTTGCGGCCTCTCTTGCGGCGGCAAGCCACCCTGGCTCCTTGGTTTACTAAGGAGTGATGAAACGCTACAAGAGATGCCTAGAGAGAAGATGGAGGTCTACTCGATCTGAATCTGACCGGACACAGGTAAGAGCCCATTTACGGACTTACATTGTGGCGCTGAGAGTGGCCAAACGTCATCATTGTGCCGCTCTCATAGCATCCGCAGAAAACCGCCCTGCCGCCCTGTTTAGGGTGACCCGCTCCCTCCTTCAACAGAGGGTGCGGGAAGCCCCGTTACAGGGTAGAGCAGAGGAATTTGTGTCTTTTCTGCAGGAGAAAACCGCTCAAATACAGAACGAGCTAGCCCCCATTGACGGCCCAGTGGGATGCCACGAGACAGATCTTGTTTGGGAGGAGTTTGACTCTGTTTCTTCCGAAGACATGGACAGGTTACGTGGGCGACTGCGAGCCACCACATGTTTATTGGACCCGTGTCCCTCCTGGCTTGTACTGGCATCCTGGGAGGTGACACGAGGCTGGCTCCAAGAGGTTATCAACGCATCTTTAAGTGAGGGTTCCTTGCCCGCCTCCCTAAAAGAGGCTATGGTGAGGCCCCTCCTTAAGAAGCCCTCTTTGGATCCAGCTCTTTTAAACAACTATCGTCCAGTCTCCAACCTTCCCTTTCTGGCGAAGGTTGTCGAGAGTGTGGTGGCACAACAGTTTCCCCATCACCTGGAGGAAGTGGATTATCTAGATCCGTGCCAGTCCGGCTTCCGGCCCGGGCATAGCACCGAGACGGCATTGGTCGCGTTGGTCGATGATCTCTGGAGGGCCAGAGATGGGGGTTGTTCCTCCATCCTGGTCCTATTAGACCTCTCGGCGGCTTTTGATACCATCGACCATGGTATCCTATTGCGTCGGCTGGGGGGGTTGGGGGTGGTAGGCACCGTTTTACGGTGGTTCTCCTCCTACCTCTCTGGCCGATCGCAATTTGTGTTGGCAGGAGAGCAGAGGTCGACCTCGAGACCCCTCACATGTGGGGTGCCTCAGGGGTCGGTCCTCTCGCCTCTCCTGTTTAACACATATATGAAGCCGCTGGGTGAGATCATCCGTGGTTTTGGGGTAGAGTACCATCTATACGCTGACGACACTCAGCTGTATATATCTACCCCAAACCACCCCAACGATGCCGTAGCGGTGATGTGCCAGTGCCTGGAAGCCGTACGGATCTGGATGGGAAGAAACGGACTCAGGCTCAACCCGACCAAGACCGAGTGGCTGTGGTTTCCGGCTGCCCGATTCAACCAGCTGACTCCATCGCTGGCCATTGGGGGCGAACATCTTGCCCCAGTGGATGGGGCGCGCAACTTGGGTGTCCTCCTGGATGCCCGGCTGTCCATGGAAGATCAAGTGACAGCCGTGGCCAGGAGGGCGTTTTACCAGGTTCGCCTGGTTCGCCAGTTGCGCCCCCTATTGGATCAGGACACCCTGCGCACAGTCACTCATGCTCTCGTGACGTCCCGACTGGACTATTGTAACTCTCTCTACATGGGGCTCCCCTTGAGGAGCACTCGGAGACTTCAGCTAGTCCAGAATGCAGCCGCGCGAGCAATTATGGGAACCTCGAGGTTTACCCATGTAACACCGCTCTTGCGCGAGCTGCACTGGCTGCCTGTCGTCTTCCGAGTGCGCTTCAAGGTTTTAATTACCATCTTTAATGCGCTCCATGGCTCGGGACCTAGCTATTTGCAGGACCGGATCCTGCCTCATACATCCTCACGGCCGATTCGCTCCCACAGAGAGGGGCTTCTCCGGGTGCCGTCCACTAGACTTTGTCAGCGGGCGACGCCCAGGGGAAGGGCTCTCTCTGTGGCGGGCCCAGCCCTCTGGAACAACCTTCCCCCCGACATTAGAACAACCACGGACCTCCGCTCCTTCCGTCTTAAACTAAAAACACATCTGTTCTGCTTGGCCGGCCTAGGGTAATCTCCCGTCTATAGGACTGTTAATTTTAGTTAGGAATTTTAGTAGTTTTAACTGGGATTTTAGCGCAGGGATGTATTTAATTCGTTTTTATTGTATGTATGTTGTTTTTTATGGTTTTATTTGCCCTGTGCACCGCTCCGAGTCTCCCCAGGGAGATGGAGCGGTCAATAAATTCAAGATTTATTATTATTATTATTATGTTTCGCACCTTAGGAAATGAATTCCTTGTGTTTGAAGACAGAGATCTCTACTAACCCAAACAGGATCTGTGAATCCTGAAGATCTTTATAGTTTTTGTCTATGGTTCGATGAAATTGATCATTTAGGAGAGATTTCTGTGTCCAAAGGACCAGCCGGTGGAACATTCTGAGCCAATTCTAAAACAAAACTGCAGTAGAAAACAAGAGGACCTACCTTCTCAGAGAGTGCTTCTTCCAGGGTAGCTAGAGCTGTATCTGTGTTACTGGAATCTGTCTGTAGTGATTTCACGCGATCTTTCAAATTAGTTAGTTGCTTGTCTTTATCTCTAAGTTGCTCCTGAAGGTTTTCAATCTTTGTGGGGGGAAGGGAAAAAGGCAAGATAATGAAATGTTTCTTTATCACAGAAGGCAAGGTTTAAGATTTCATGCTATCCGAACAAAACAAAGCATATGTCAGGTGCTTCTTTCTGGAAACCAGAATTAGAACATGTAGTCTGAAATTTATATTTAAAATCAACGTATCATCCTTTTGGGTCAAATAAATCAGGCATTTCAACCTGATTTAGCACAGCATGTTTTTTTTCAAGACCAGAGCTAAAATAAGAGTGCTGTAAATCTTTTGAAAGGTGATCTAGCTTTGCTAGATTACCTGGAAAGTTTTCTCCCTTTGTGCCACTTATTTAGCCACTAATTAAGTGCAGAGTTATTGCCAGTCAACATTTCCATATATCTTAACTGAATAGAATGATTCCCCCCCCCCAAAATGCAAATCCACATTTCTGTAACCTTAATCACAGCTGTCATTGGCATTATCACAGTGCCACACAACCTTATGATGATAAGTGATGCAGCTACACCACAGGTCAGCAACCTACTGCTCTGGAGCCACATGTGGCTCTTTCATCCCTCTGCTGCAGCTCCCTGTCACCAATTCACTCCACAACTGATAGGGCTTTTGGTTAGGACAGGTACAGGAAAAAGGACACCACGCTAAGAGGAGACTCTATGGTGTGGGAACCAGACCTCCAGTTGGCAGAGGAAAAAGGATGCTGCGCTAGGAGGAGACTCTATGGTGGGGGAACCAGACTTCCAGTCGGCTCCAGAATTGAACAGGGACTTCTGGTTAGGACCTTTGTGGCTCTTTGAGTTTAAGATTGCCAATCCCTGAGCTACACCAACAGTTGATAATAATCGAAGTATAAGAAATCCAATGAAGAATATTGAATTCACATACACTGTGACCCTCTGCATTCATTTGTGCTTTCAAATTTCACCTAGGGTGGTCCCATATAGCTATTAAATACCATAAAATTATTTCCCTTGATTTGGAACCCTCCAGAGATGTTATACATTGTAGATCAATGGCGAGGTTACTATATCCTAACTTGTTAATAAGATCTACAGTACTGTAAAACTTTATTGCATTGAGATTTTGTATAAAGTCTCGGAGGCGGTTACCACCCCCGACATGGAAGCTCTAAAATATTTCTATGACACCCTACATACCTTTTTCCCTTTATAAAATTGTAAAACCAATAAAATTGTTTTTTTTAACTTTATTGCATTGGGATGGTGGCATAGTTAGACTGTCATTGGCTTACTTTGCTTTGCAGTTTCTTTATAAGCTTTTATATCCACACTGAGATATAATGAGAAAGTAAAACTGGCTCTTAGCTGGAAATAATCTTATTGCAGAAGACTTGAGTAGTAGTATTTTGTCAATAAATCATAACCCAATTTGATTAGATATTTATTTCATTTGAAGAAATATATTTGGCAGAAGTGTTCCTCATCTATATAAATAAAAATGTAAAATAGTTTGTGCGAATCCACTGATCTCAAAAACTACTGGACCGATATACCTCAATTTTTCACACAATGTTCACAAGGACTTCGGATAATAGAATACCAACTCATTTTGTGCCTAGCACACGTGTGTCATGTACACAGTACACAAATGTAAAATGTACCACTGAAAAAATTTTCACCTCCCTGTAACTCCTCCCACCTGGCATTTCCAACAGTCAGTTCCTCAAAAAGGCTGTACGGAGGCCTCTTAGGCCAAAAAGGCACTGAGATAGCAAACTCCCAGGTGGCCCATAGAGAGAGAGAGAGGAAGAAATACAGTTTAACAAAAAGGACTAAGGGTGACATGATAGCAGCCTTCCAATATCTCAGAGGCTGCCACAAAGAAGAGGAAGTCAAGCTATTCTCTAAAGCACCTGAGGGCAGAACAAGAAGCAATGGGTGGAAACTAATCAAGGAGAGAAGCAACTTAGAACTGAGGAAAAATTTCCTGACAGTTAGAACAATTAATCAGTGGAACAGCTTGCCACCAGAAGTTGTGAATGCCCCAACACTGCAAGTCTTCAAGAAGATGTTGGATAGCCATTTGTCTGAAATGGTATAGGGCAGTGATGGCTAACCTTTTTTGGCTTGCGTGCCAAAAACGGGGAGTGCAGGGGCGATGTGCACAGGTGTGCCACATCCATAATGCTATGTGCATGACCCCTGCATTTGGCATGCTTTTTACGTCATTCCCAGGCTCCAGAGGCTTTATAGGAGCCTGGGGGGGAGGACAACAGCCTTCCCCCACCTCTAGAGGGCAAAAAACGGCCTCAAAAGAAGGCCTAAATCAGCTGGCCAGGGCACACATACACACTGAAGCTGACAGGGCAATGCCTCACGTGGCCTAAGAAATGGTTCCATGTGCCATCTGTGGCACCCGTGCCATAGGTTTGCCATCATGGGTATAGGGCTTCCTGCCTAGGCAGGGAGTTGGACTAGATGACCTCCAAGGTTCCTTCCAACTCTGCTATTGTATTATTGTATTGCAGTAGGTAGGTAGATAGAGGGATAGATAGAGAGGGAGAAATAAGGTAGGTGGGTGGGTGGGTAGGGAGAGGGAGAGGGAGGGAGAGAGAGAGAGAGAGAGAGAGAGAGAGAGAGAGAAATACAGTAGGTAGGTAGGGGGATAGATAGATAGGGAGAAATACAGTAGGTAGGTAGGTAGGTAGGTAGGTAGGTAGGTAGGTAGGTAGGTAGGTAGGTAGGTAGGTAGATAGATAGATAGATAGATAGATAGATAGATAGATAGATAGATAGATAGATAGATAGATAGATAGATAGATAGATAGATAGATAGATAGATAGATAGATAGATAGATAGATAGATAGATAGAAATAAATACAGTAGGTCGGTAGGTAGGTCGGTAGGTAGAGGGATAAATAGATAGGGAAAAATACAGTAGGTAGGTAGGTAGGTAGGTAGGTAGGTAGGTAGGTAGGTACGTAGGTAGGTAGAGGGAGAAAGGAAGAAATATAGTAGGTAGGTAAGTAGGGGGATAGATAGATAGGGAGAAATACAATAGGTAGGTAAGTAGGTAGGTAGGGGGATAGATAGATAGGGAGAAATACAGTAGGTAGGTAGGTAGAGGGATAGACAGAGAGGGAGAAATACAGTAGGTAGGCAGGTAGGTAGATATGGGGATAGATAAAGAGGGAGAAATACAGTAGGTAGGTAGAGGTAGAAAGCAAGAAATACAATAGGTAGGTAAGTAGAGGGATAGACAGAGAGGGAGAAATACCGTAGGTAGGTAGATAGAGGGAGAAAGAAAGAAATACAGTAGGTAGGTAGGTAGAGGGATAGATAGAGAGGGAGAAATACAGTAGGTAGGTAGGTTGGGGGTTATATGGTGGTTGTGTGTATGTGTGCAGGTGTAGATCTACATACAGTTTGGTTGGCCATTTAACCAGACTGGGCCACAGCAACGCATGGCGGGGTATAGCTAGTTTGCAATAAAATATCCATCCCATCCCAAATGTCATATATTTTCTAGATTGCAATGCCTGACATAAATTACAAATATGTGATAGAAATTATTTTGGGAATCCCCAAGAAACAGCATTGTATGATGTCATGAACTTATATGTTAAAGTGATAGGGGGCGAAGTAGACGTTGCATCAATTTGCTGTACAGTTCAAAAGAAAAAAGGTTGGGATACAAGAAAAATGTTAGTCTATGTTGCTCCAATACAGTAAAAAAAAAAAGAACTAAGCAATATAAGCAGTGCATTACTACATTTTATTTTCATCAGTACATAATGATTTTTTAAATTTAAATTTAAGCAGATTTCTGTTTTTTATTTATGTATTTGGGGAAATGGGACAAAAAAGAAGAGAAAAATAACAGAAACAATGAGAAAATGTAGCGCTTAAGTAAAACAAACTAATGTCAAAAAAATATTGATTGATGTAATCATTTTTGTGACCTCACAAGCAAAATCTATGGGGTAGCCAACCCACTTACCAACCATGTTACTAATTTAACATTTTCAATGATTCACTTACCAACTATGGCAAGAAAAGTCATAAAATTGGGCAAAACTCACTTAACAAATGTCTCACTTAGCAACTCATTGAGCAATCTAGGGCTCAATTGTTGAGGACTATCTATAACAAGACTGTAATGATATCCTATTCAAAATAATTGCAGTGGCTTAGCAAATGGCAGAGGTACTGCTACTGTTCAATTTATGTAAATCTGGTTAATTTATTTTTTAAATTTTGTTGTAGTTTTTGTCATTATTATGGAAGGAGATCTCTAACAGAAGATAAGAATTTGAATGAGGATATTTGACAATATAAGTTCAAAAGTTCATTGTCCTATCAAATGCTGTTCAATAAGGTATATAAGAGAAAATAAACCATCCCCAAAATGTTGCTCAATATTGATATATGAATATAGCTGATCTGTGAGCCTATAATCATTATTATTTGAATATCCAACTCTGTATAGTTTTGTGTATTTTTTTAAAACATTGACATATGTTAAGCATATGAATCACAACATAAATGCAGAAAAATGAATAAAAAATGGGCTGAAGAGTCTCTTTAATAGTCTACCTCCACCTTTCTCTGGGAAAACAGAAAAACTACGTAAATGAATCTATGTATCTGCTAGTATAAAGAACAGATGCTTTTTAGGAAGGAGTCTGTAAGTTCTTGTGTCTGTGCACACAACGGCCTTATACGGAACTAAAGAAAAAAGGCAATCAGTAAATAAATTAACAGTTTGCTTTTTTATAACATTATGCATTCTCTGTTCTCAAATCCAATGCTAACTGGTCTTCCAAACAGCATACTTCATATTTCTCTCATTTCTGTGATGGATTAGACAACTATATTATGACACCCTGTGGAATTCTAAAGACACTGCACATTTCGATTCTGTCAAAATATAGATGTGAATAGATATAAGCAAAGCAATCAAACAAACAAAACGGAGCAGGGAAGAGAATATAATTTGTATACAAAGTTTGGGCATTTTTAAAATTATCCCTGGCTATAATACATATAATAAACACCCTAAATTAATACCATCTCCTGAGTGTTTATCTGAATTCCCATGTATTTACTTTATATCAGTTCTCTTAGAAATCATGATATTACTATAAGCTTTATCTGTGGGCCTTAAAATGCTGCATTTAGCAAAAACGTTTTCCTTAAATTTAAAGGATACGGACATTAAATTATGTGCATTGTGCTCTGTATTACACTTCCAAAAATACAATGGTGAGCAGAAGATTTAGATCCTGTTAGCTTAAGTTTTACATTCTTTCAAAGCATCTGAATAATATTAATATTGCTTTTTCCACATACAACCTGAACTTGCTCTTACATTAATGTCAATAAGATAGAAATTAATAAATATATCTGTTAAAAAAACATTCAGATGCTAATCATTATAAACGACAATACTGCAATTACTTATATCAAGAATATTTCTTTATTTTTTTTAAAAATGAAAAACTAATTAGATAGATGGGTGGGGGGAACCATCAATTGTCAATGCACTGGTGTTCAATGTGTTTCTAACCAGCATATAGCAGACATGACCAGACAAGCTAAGTATCATATGTATAATCTCCAGCTGCCTTGTCTGCAATCAGATTGCACAATTGTCTGTTAAAATGACTTCACATAATCCTTTGGTATTTCCATAAATGGGTATAAACACATTTAGAACTGCCACTCCATCTATTAAAAATCATTAAAATCTTTCACATGCAATCTTTTCAATTACGTGTCCTGTCAATAGGTTTCTTAGTGGTAAACCTGTCACTTTTCTGGCAAACATTTCAGGAATGCTTCTTAAATGCTCAAAGGATTTAACTAAGTCTCACCTGAATACAAGTGTTACAATTTGATAGAAATTTAAGAACCCAAAAACAAAACAAAGCAAAAATCCCTTGTGATTTAAGTTTTAAAAAATAGTGTACTGGAAGCTACAAGTGGTGATAAAACACTGTAATCACCAATAATTACAGATACATGTTAAAGACTTCTTTTAAAACTTTACTTAAAAGATTAATTGGAACTTTCTCCACATACTTTTTTATGAAATCTAAAAAAAGAAAAAGTAAACTCAAACCATAATTTAAAAAGGAGAATTTGACTATGAAGTTGATTTGATCTCATTTTGACTCTTCTGAGATTCAAAGTTTATTTTCAGGCATAGTATTAAATTATGCAAGAAATTAAGCAACTTGGAGGAAAATGTATTCACAACTAGCTTTGATATTAATTTAAAAAAAACTGTTAAAAACATGGCATCATTTCCCATGACTCTTTAATTTTACATAGTTAAAATAACACATTCTCAATTTTTTTCCAGGTAAAAACTAAATGCAGAAAAAGTATTCCTACAAGATCTAATATATTGAGATTTAACATTTTCCTCTCTGTCTTCTTTTCAGTCACATTTTTCTTCCATAAAATAAATATTCTAATTGTACAGTCATTTCATTACAGTAACAAAGTATTTTATTATATTTAATGAAGCACCTTCACCTTGCTGAAGGGGTAATATATTAAGACTGGCTTAAGACTGAATTCAGAATCAGCAGGGTTTGTATGGCCCGTAAGCTAACTGAATTATCCATATTTCTTCAGATATAAGTTTCACTGAATTCAGGGAAAATTGGTATCTGTAACTAAATAAAAGTTTCCTGCCTCCATAGCTTAAAGAAGACACTGTTGCATACAAACAATCATAATATAATAATTTGGAAAGGAAAGTCATAAACTGACTACTCTTCTGGAGATTTTATGTACACCAGAGTTGGACTGGACAGGAAGCATCTTCACTTTCATTTATATGTATAAATATATTTTACATTTATTAAGACTTGCACCCATTCCTGGGGTGGGTCCCTGCCAGTTCTAACCTCTTCTATACAAGAGGTTCCACAAATCTACAGTACCATTTAGAAGCGGTTCCAGCTCCCTCCCCCTGACCATCCGCACATCATTAAGATGAAGAGCGAGAGGAGGAATTTTGGGAGTTGAAGTCCATAAGTCTTAAAGCCGTCAAGTTTGAACACCCCTAGGGTTTTTTTTCTAAATTGTTAAGGGTGCAAGGGTGTTGTAACTTGACAGCTTTAAGACTTGCGTGCTTCAAATGCCAGAGTTGCTGAGCCAACATTTTGGTTGCTAAGCAAGAGTGTTGTTAAGTGAATTTCACCACATTTTACAAGTTGGCCATGCCTACCCAGTCACATGACTGCCAAGCCACTCCCAACCAGTCACATGGTCAGCAAGCCACTCCCAACCAGTCATATGGCCAGCAAGACACTCCCACAAAGCAGGCCACACCTACAGAACAGGTTCTAAAAAAAATTGAAACCCAACACTGACCCATTCATTTTCTAATCTCGATTATTCAAATCTTTCATTCCATATTTCAGGTATATGCTAATCTTCAACCTATTTTAAAATTCCATTTAGTCCATTTTTTTTTGTTTCATGTTATGCATCTCTTAAAGATTCTAGAATGTCAGGCAACTTTGAAGCCCCTATGGCATACTGTTTTATTAATACATGTTTCAAGTATGCATAGTGCCAAGCATAAGCTGTTGGAAAATCATAGTCCAAATATAATACCTCAAAAAAATTAAAATGATCATTATAAGTCAACCAATTTAAGGTATTTATCCTGTGTTTGTATAGTGGTATGTGGAAATTACCTTGGGAGACAGGAAAAAGAGAGGCAGCCAAGAGAAAGGTCAGATAAAAGGCAACTTAACCCACAGCAGGAATATGACCAGGACAAGTGACTCAGAAGGGATCCTCCCTAGTTTCCTGAGCTGTAAAGTGTGTGTGGGGGGAGGGAGGAGTATACCTTCAGAATTACAAGATTGTTGATGTAATTTTACAATAAAGTAGAATTAATTCATCTATCCATGTTTCCTCACAAAGCTGACACTTTGGCCTAGGGTTTCCAATCAAACATCTTCCTCAATAACTTCAAATCTGAAACATTCCATAGTGTCAATATTCATATTCTGACTGAAAACTTAATCACTTATCTATTAATAACCAAGTACTTGTATATGTCCAGCAGCTTTCAAGTCTGGAAAAGAAAATCCAGGTTTATTGTACCTTGATCCTACTACTTGCCAAGATTTCAAAGGCTTCATTAACTTATTATCTAATTGTACCCAATGCAGCCAATGCTCAGAAAAGTTTCTCAATAATTTCTCTACCTGTATAAAATATTTATTAGGAATTAATATTGGAATCCCTCTTAGACTAGACTTTTCCTAGCTGGTGGCATAATCAGAACATAAATATTACTTGTAGCTTCAATTAGATTTGGCTATGTATTGAAAAATTATTCACAATATCTATGATATCTTTATCTATAAGAACGAATACCTCCCACCGACCAGTCCACTCCCATAGAGAGGGCCTCCTCAGGGTACCGTCGGCCAAACAATGTCGGCTGGCGACCCCCAGGGGGAGAGCTTTCCCTGTGGCAGCTCCGGCCCTCTGGAATGACCTGCCCCTGACCTTTGCACGATTACTGACCTGCGCCTCTTCCTTCAGGCCTTGAAAACGCACTTATTTCGTGCGGCCGGCCTGGTGTAGTTTTTTAATTGTAATTTTAATTGTAGTTTTTAATTGATTCTAAGTAATTTTAGCAATCAATTTTTACTTGGTTTTAGAACAGGCCCCAAATTTAATCAATTTTTTAAAGTATTTGTATATGATGTCTTGTGGTTTTATTATGCCTGTTCACCGCCCTGAGTCCCACAAGGGAGAAAGGCGGTATACAAATTTAATAAATAAATAGATCTTTATCTATAAGAACGGTTGTATTTAATATCAATATCAACTATCATCAGAACCTGCATATCTTGACATTGTCTAATGAAAGAAGCTACACATTCAAGAACTAAATTAAGGATTAGAGAAGACATGGAACATCCTTGATTAGTGCCATCATATTATTTAATGATTGATGAGGCAAATATATTTGCAATGACTTATCCACAATAAAAATATCAAATTATAATCTAATTGACCAAAATTGGTGGTAGCTCACATCTGTTTACTAGTCCTTAAACTAGAAGAAACTTCTCATATGCTAATTCCAAGTATTTCATTAAATGGTTTGGGTAGGCTTATGAGGCAATATCTTTGGAAAATAATGCACTTCATTTTAAAGAAAATAAATTTGATTAATAAAGAGGTATGTTTTGTTCATTCTAAAAGTCTGGAAATAATATAATCTCTTGGATGAAGACTAGGAAATGCTTTTCACAAATTATCACTGATCTCAAGCCAAACAGACTTCTCAGTTCCATGAGTGATTGAATGTGAAGACAAAAAAAATATTTATGTAAAATACATTTCACAGTCATCCAGTAGAATAAGCTGTTTCATGATGTGAATCTGTTCCCCTTCATTGGAGGTCTTTAAACCTTCTTCAGAGATTGGAAAAGCCTTTGGTTCAAAATGCTTTGTGCCGAGCAGGGAGTTGGACTAAATGAACATTGAAGTCCCTTCCAAATCTATATTCTGTAGTTCTAAGACCCTGTGATTATCAGATTGTTGGCAACAAATAAATGGACCTGTTCCAAGAACAGAAAAACACTTAGCTCTTTTTATAACCCTGATTATGTTCCATAATGGGACATGGTTTTAATTTTATACAATATTCATATGTGTATAACTTGCTGCAATAAGGTGTCATCTTAATATAGTGATCTTGCACTTTAACACACTTCAATTCACAGTATTAAATCCCTGTTTTTATAATTTTCACTTACAGTCCATATTTAATTTAATGCGAGAGCATGCTAAAAGATTTTTTTTTCAAAGTTTCACAGGCCTTATTTAATTACCATGAATGCAAGAGTTTCACAAGATAAAGAAAATGTTGTGCTGGCTAAAAAAAAAAAGGAAGCCACACTAAATCCCTGTTAAATAAATAAGTAGCAAAGAGTAGTCAATGGTGTCTTCTATTGAGGTAGTATAAGCTTTGTAGAATAAAATACATTTTGATCAACGACTTGAAAGGAAGGAGTGAAATCAGAAGGCAGTGGGAGGAAAAGAGTGGGAAGGCCACTCAAAGACACAATGTAGAAAGCAGAAGAGGAACAAAGTACACACTGAAAACTTCTAAAAGGAGAGAAAAGATTAACAGATCTAAAGAAATTTCACTTAGCCAAATGTTCATAAGCAGTATTGTAAGTAATAAACTTAATTAAAGTGTATTGTATTAATTGAACAAAATCATAAAATTTATGTGTTTGCATTCCTCAGTACTACAGGCTTCCATTTTCTACTTTGTAAACAAGTCAATCCTAATTCATTGCTTCTTTTTACACTATTTTTACAATAATGGTAGAATTTCACAGGTACCTTCCTTTGCTTTCTTCCCCAATTTCTTTATTCTAAAATACCAAGATTGTGTACGTCTACAGAGGAGTTTGAATGGATAGGCTATGGATGAACATATACATTGGGGGTGGGGGAGAGAGACAACAGCACATATTTACAAAGTATATATAACAGGGTCATACAATAGGAGCAGGGTAGGATTTGTTTATATTAATGTAATGCTACTGAGGATATTACTCTCCAGCTATCCATGACAAAGATGAAGTCCAATAGAGATTCTATGAAAGCAGAACATTCTGGATACTATGACTATTTTGGATTTCATCTGAAAGAGATAGAAATGGATGCAATGTTGCTGTATCAACAAACATGAGTCCACATGGATCTAAATGGTGTTCTTCATGGATTTCCCTTGAACACTATTGAGTCTTTAACTGGTTGAGAATGCAGTTGCACATGCAGTGGTACTAATGGATTGACCTAAGCATGCCTTATGACCAGAGGTAGATTTCACATAATTTTACCACTGGTTCGCACCGAAACTGTCAGTGTGTGCGCCTTCCACACGTGCGCTTTGCATGTGTGCATGGCTTGCACGCATGCACGTGACTTAGAAAATGTAAATAGGTTGGCAAGAGCCAGGGCGGGTAGGTTGCTGCTACTGGTTCACCCAAACTGGTCCGAACCGACTAAATACTACCACTGCTTATGACTCTTCTGTTTAACAAGCTGTAGCAAACTCCCAGGTACAATCCAAAGTGCTAGTTGTGACTTACAGGAAAAGTTGAGTTATTTGAGGGATTTTAACTGAAAATGATATTACAAAATTAAAATTTAAGTGAAAACCAAAGAATAGCTACATTCTACATGTCTTTGGGAAGAGCTGACTAAATCTTTTTGCACCAGAAATAGAAATATCACATCTCCAAAGCTCCTTACTGTAGTTCAGCTGAAACCTACACACAAACACATACAAGCTTTGCTTTATTTTGTCTAAATTGTTTCTCACAAGAATGATCAAGTTTGCCCTTAGAAGAATATTATCACCAGTTTTCTAAATATAAGATACGAATTATCACCCTAAATTTTGAGCATCATTTATGAATGAATGACAATAGAATCAATGGCATTTCAAGAGAAACATGACCCATATCACCCTGAAAATTCCAAATAGTAAGCCATCTCAGAAACTAAATCAGCATGCCAATAGGATGTTCCTTATTCAATATACTTATAATTTGCCAGATAATTTCATGTTGGATCATGAGCAGTGCAAAACTAGATGAAGTAGTTTGTAAAGCCATCATTTTTTCAACAAGGGAATGAACAAACAGATACTCCAAAAATGTGTACTCTTTCATTAATGCATGCATTATGAGGGCACCTAATCAATCAATCAGCTATATGATTCTAATAAAAGATGCCAAACTACCTGAATTTCCTTCCAGAAGGGAAAGAGCAGAGTTCATCCAGAAATACATTTCAGAAGCTTCCTTGCTAAATCCTAGTAAGCCAGCCAAACCAAACCAAAGGTTTACAATCACAGTCACTAAAGGAAACCTTAAATTTGGTGTGTGAGGTGTGACTCAGGTAGAAAATTCCTTTCTAGGGCAACCCTCTTAACAAGAAAGAAAATTGCTCAACTGCGCTCAAGATTTTCCTCTTCCTTTTTTTTTCTATTCCTGCATTTAGCCAAACTATGAGGTCAAAGACAATCAAACTGAATAAAGACAAAGCAAGAAGGAACTTTATGAAGAAAAATCTGGTTGAACAAGGAGGCATATTTATCTTCATTCATTCTTAAGTCACTTCTCAAAAAAAACTTGTGAGACAGGAAATTAATAGAGTTTCCATACTCAGCCTGCTCTGCAGGACTTAAATTCAGAGTTATTTAACCCTACTTCAAGATCGTATATTCAAATGTGTCAACTAAACAAAGACCTAATAAAAATCAAATAGTGTTTCTTTAATAGCAGCTACAGTATAACCAAAGGCTGACATGATTATCTCTAGATATACTTCCATTTTCTAGTGGGAGGAAAATTCAATAGTAAAAACTATAGTCATAAACAGTGAGAATAATAAGCACACTTTACTGCATGCTGCTAAAAGATTAATAATCATTTACATTGCACTGAGAATAAGAAGCAATGTATACAACAATGCAGTTTGACCTGATAAAATGCCATTTACATTGCACTTTAATTTTTCCTTCTATGGAGCCATGTGCTAAATTAGACCCCTTATTTTTCTCTCTAAGCTTCCCATGTGACAAGTTAGACTGAAAAATTATTCTAAACTGACATTTGGAATGGAGCCAGGATTTAAATCCCTATCTCATAAACCAAAGTATATTATTTTATTAATCCTATACAACAATTTCTTCATCCCCAGGGCAAAATAATTGGAAGGTGGGGAAGGGAGGGAGGGAGGGAGGGAGGGAGGGAGGGAGGGAGGGAGGGAGGGAGGGAGGGAGGAAGGAAGGAAGGAAGGAAGGAAGGAAGGAAGGAAGGAAGGAAGGAAGGAAGGAAGGAAGGAAGGAAGATTCTAAGGAAACATTATTGGGTGAAAGCTATTGTTATTTGCGTATAGGACATAATTTTCAATATTAAGGTACTGTACTAGATTGAGAGATAGTGTAGTATATGCAAAAAATAAAAAGGAAGGGTAATTTCATACTTTGGTTACTTTTGGTTTACCTTATACTAGAAAGTTGGAAAACTAATTTATGAGGGATGTCAGTAATGCTTAATCTGACACAAGAAGAACCATTTTAGTTTGCAAAACTGCAGCCCAACAGAAAAGTAGGGAATATTGTGAGCAGGGGTGACAAACCTGAGGCTCACAGGCCAGATCCGGCCCAGGGGGTGCTTAAATCTGGCCAGCAGGACCAGCCTGGAAATATTAAAGAACCGACTCATGGTGCCTCTGGCGGCTAAAACGGGGTGCATGTGTCCCATCCCATCCCATGCCTCATTTTCACCCTCCATGACCTCCTGAAGCACTCTGCCAGCAACAAACACCCCCTCCCAAAAAAACAGGGCTGAAAACAGCCCCAAAATGGTCCCAAAACAGGCTGCATGCAGCCCATTTTATCTAGCAAAGTTCTACAGGAGGCCATGGTGGGCAAAACAAGGCGCAGGAGGCTGCAGGCGGACCCCCTTGCCCTGTTTTGGCCAGAAGTGTGTTGTAGAAGGCAGCCATCCCATAACCCCCATCTCTCCCCACCAGCCTGTGGAGGAGAACTACAATGCTGAAGAAATCCAGTTTGACACCCCTGTTCTAGAGTATAGGATAAATATACTGTAGCTATCTTATGGTTAAAAAAAACTATTTTCTACCCTACCTCTAGGGTAGACAATATAATAGGTGAATTGCAACTACCTCTTTTAACCAAAGTGTCTTATCAGTGTTAGTAGGTTAAACTTCCCAAACAATTACTATGAACAAGTGAATAACATCATAATTGTGCAAGAGGCATCATCCAAAGGACTAAAAATGCTTTCTCTTTACTAGTTGCTTTCTCTGTACCCTCCCTAGCTCTGTGGCACTGTGGCTCATTGGGCTAACATGATTCTTTCGCCTTTGGTAACTAGCTACAACCATGACACCAACACAAGGGCAACTTTCCAATGTGCTCTACCTAGGAATGATAGGAAGCATTTCTAGGAAGGACCAAACTTGCCAATTAGCTATAGCAATTTTCACCTCATAAATACTATACCACCCCAAAAAGGTGACCACAGTATCATGCCAGCTGGTCACTCCTGATAAGCCTTCAAGGTATTTTTGAAAGTTGTACATTTTTAATATGGAGATTATGCCAAGAATATTTTCACTACTCTTTGTTGGACAATTTGGAGCCTGCAACCCCATACTTCCTTTAACTCCACTATCTCTGCCTCGAAATATGCATACAAAAATATCACAAGAAAGGAAAAGAAAGAAGAGGAGCATTTCATCGCCATTTTAATCTCTGGCCAATTGTTTCTTCAATAAAATCGCAACACGTCAGCCAGGGGCACATTCTACCATCAATGGTGGACATGTCCACAAGCCCAAAGATATTGGAGTAGGATAAAAGATTGGCTTATGGAGATTACAGGAACCACCTTTCAATTAAAACCAGAGGCTTATTTATTGGGGATAAACCCCGGAGGCATAAGGAAGATAGACTGGTATCTTTTCACACAGATTACCACTGCAGCCAGAATAGCATACACACAGTTTTGGAAAGGGAAAGATCTACCATCAGACCAACTAATTATCAACTAAATCTTCTGGTGTGCTGAATGTGACAGACTAACATATATTCTTAAAGACAGACAGGAAGCAATATTTTATCAAAGTTGGGAAAGATGGTATGACTGGATGGAGGTAAAGAGACTACAGGATGAGAGATAGGGAAGGATATACAATGTAGATATATAGATAGTAAATAAAATGAATGTATGGAATAGTGGCAGCTATGGGGAATTGATAAATGTAAGATATAGACAAATAGAAATAGCTGGAATATCTAGGAATGTAGTAAGATGGTATACAATGTTACTTGGTAACTGTGTACATATAGGGGGTGGGTTAGTCTCAGTTGATGTGTAGTTTTGCTTTGTCTTGTCAATGTCTTATTTATGTTCTTTTTTCTGTTACTAATTTACAATACAATTATATTTTAAAAAATTAAAAAAAATAAAATCGCAACACTTCTCTGCTTGAATCAGTTTTTTTCCTGTGTCTTGAATCACAATCTCTGAATCACACCATCTGTGAAAGTTGAAGATCCAATTTGAATGGATCAGCGCTGATTCATACCAGCCTATTCTTCGTATGTATTTGTTAATGGATACATCGCTTTGAGAAAATAAGCTAACAAAGATGTTAAATGTTATTCCATTATTAAAAACAGAAACACAATTTTCCTGACTCTTCTTATAAAAATAATTGAGATATATGTTTTTCTTCCCTAAAGAATGTTGGGACACGAATCCTGCAAACAATTAATCCCTGAACTATATCATTGGTACATTTTGTTGAGCAAGGTGCAATAATTTGGCTGAACACTCCCAGAAACTCAAAGAAATGCAGTCCACAGAAGGAGCAAAGTTTACTGCCAATATTTTTGGGTCTGTGATCATGAACCACAATACTGTAACCTTGTAGTAAAACTGAGTCTGAGTCACAAATTCAGGATCAGTCAAGGATGCCTGCCTTTTCCTCTTTCCATGTTTGCATAGCTTCATTTCAGTTTGTGCAATCCGATGATTTGATCAGATTCCTGGAGATTCAGAAGTTTATTACACATGTACTTGACACTTGACCTTCCTGGCTTCTGTGATCTGCCATAACAGAACTCCCTTGTTACATGATGCCAGAGGGTTTGGTCCTAGCAGCACTGAAAGAAGCCATTTTTATGACTTCAGGCACAGAGACACACTACATATACTTAGCTAGCTTTGGGGGTAAGCAATGTAATCTAAAAAAACAGAGCAAGAGATAGTATGCAAAATAAATTACAGTTGTAAAAGAAGAAAAGGGAAAGAAAATATAGCTAAATCTAGATTATTCCAACTCATTGCACTTCTCCATAAAATTCTATCCTTGCAAAGCATCCTTACAGCTACTATGACCATACCCCACGTCATATATTGCTTTTTATTTCTTAAATTTCATCTTCCCCTTTCTCTATATTTTACCAACTCCATTCAAATTCAGTTTTTTCTATCTCTCCCCTTCTTACTCAAATACTTGTTTTGCAATTGCATTCTCATTTTCTCAATATGAGGAAGCCACTTCAGTATACCACTTTCATATTAGTCACTCGCTTGTTGTATTCCACGGGTGTTAAACTCATTGTGTCACATTGCCGTCATGTGATGTTTTGTGATATTTTTTCCCATTTGCGGAGCTGGTGTAGGTGATGCCTATGCATGACACATCTGGCCCATGGGCCGCCAGTTTGACACTCCTGTCAAATCCATATTCCTTTAGGACTCATTCATTCTTGACCCTCTATCTTCTTGTTTTTACCATTGTACTTAATACATCCACTGCTTTCAAGTTATTTTTAGTTTCCTGTTCTCACTTCCATTTAACACAGTGATTTCACTTTCTTTTCTTCCAATAGACCATATACTACATACCTAGCAACATCTACTACATGTACAGTACACATGGTCATCTACTTTCATAAGCCAAGGACTATCTGTATTTCTTTTCCATGTTTAAAGTGCTGAATGTTAAAGAACTTTAAGTGCTGAATCAAACTATCAGAATCTACATTCTGTAAGTAAAAGCATTTATTCTTAACAGGTGACTTGCATTTAAAGGTTAGGCGGGGTGGGGAGGGCAGAAGAACCTTACTAATCCATTTCTAGACCTAAGCACCAATTTATATAATCAAATACATTTTTAAAATATGTTTCAAACTGTTTTGCTTTTCTGAGTAGTTCTCAAACCAGAAAGACATGAAAAGAACTTGCTTCAAGCCAATTAGACATTTTTACAAGATTATTAAAGCTGCTCTGGGGCAGACAGTTTAAAGAGAAAATAAGGGAGTCAAAGGAGTAAAAGTTATTTTCCTTGTTCTTGGACCTGGCCTCAATCTAATAATTTTTTTGAAATTAATGTTAGCAACAGATGACCTACAATGTAATGTAATTGGTATGCACAGACTGAATTTGTGTGATGATAGGTTTAACCTATCATCTATTTATCTATCTATCATCTATCATCTATCATCTATCTCTCCATCCATCCATCCATCTAACTAATCTATATTATATTCACACACACATTATCTAAAGTCTGATCACAATCAGGCAATGAATAAATTTCTAAAATAAAATATAGCCTGTCAGGAATGAAGCAGCAAAATAGACAACGGCAGTGCTGATAATGAAAATCAAATGACAACTATAATTTGATAAGGGTATGAATGCACTTTAGGTCCATACTCTGGCAATAAAGGTAACAAATTTCTCCTGTGCCCTTATGTATCTGTGAGTGCTACCCAGTGGCCATGTTTATGTTGGGGGGGGGGAGGACTCTTTCTGATAATTGTAGCACTCCCATTATCAGCTATTTCTCACTGAAATCTGATCAACTTCTGTTCAGAAGGAGCCCATTGGCAAAGCCAACTCCTCTTACCAGTAGTTTCTCCTAGCCATAGGTAAGAACCAATGAAGAGACCTGAAAAATCATGAGACAGAAAAGGAAGAGAAAAAGCTTTCTTGTGCTGTAACTACAAGTGTTTCCTTTCATTGTAAAAAATGTTAAACTTTTTATTAGTTCAGATTTGATTTCCAAAAGGTGGAACATGCAGATATGAAGATATAGCATCTAACTGGAAATCTTTAAAAAGCAGCACATTTTCCCAGGATTACCATCATCATTGTCAGAGTTGGAAGGGACCTTGGAGGTCTTCTAGTCAAACCGACTGCTCAAGCAGGAGACCTTATACTATTTCAGAAATTGGATATACAATTTCTTGCTAAAAGCCTCCACAGCCCATGGAACACCCACAGCCCATGAAGGCAAGCCATTCCACTGGTTGTTTTGTTCTTACTGTCAGAAAATTTCTCCCTTGTTCTAGGTTGCTTCTGTTCAGATGAAATATAGCTCACAAAAAGTTGTGCCTTTTAAATAAAGGGGATTTCTTTATAGTACTTTTTATGCAAGTTATATCCTTTTTTTATTTATAGTGACCACCAAGAGGCAAAAACTTTATGAGCAAATTCTTTGGAATATACTAAAACATGAAGATCAAGTGGTGATCATGGGTGAACCATTTAGGATTAAAAGGTCCTATAAAAGTCAGCCTAAATCCTACCCTTGGGAGGGAGAAATGACTGATGCCAAGGCTATTAGGGCAAGCTAATATCATTTTTTTGCATAAACAATGAATGGCCTTGCAAAATCAGCACGTGTCAGATAAGTAACTGTACCATATAATACAAATGTGATTTGTATGCTAGAAGAATGGATTTGAATCATGTAGTCTTAGCAACACTAATGGATAACATCCTATTCAAATGTAATGGGTATTAGGACCAGTGGTGGGATTCCAAATCTTTTCCTATCAGTTCTATGACAGCCTGATTTGTGTGCATACACAGCACTCAAAGACCGCCCTCGGTGTCAGCGCTGGTGAGCTGAGCTGATTTTTAGCTCAGCTGAGGCGCAGCAATCCACTCTGCAGTGCGAATCAGCTGAGCTAAAAAAAACAAAGGAATATAGGGAGGAAAGGACAGGGAACGACGGGGGCAGGAGGGAGGGCCCAACCAGAGGTGGTATTTGCCGGTTCTCTGAATTACTCAAAATTTCCACTACCAGTTTGCCTGAACCAGTCCAAACCAGCTGAATACCACCTATGATTAGGACCCACCTGACGTCTCCATTGTCGTGACATTGGCCTGAGCAACTCCTTTCACCAAATAAATTACAGCATCCTTCTCAGACCAAAGAACAAAGTGCCATCAATTAAAAAAAACATTTCTCCCTTCCTACAGTGTGGCTTTAATCTTGGAATCTCACAAACTGGGAGGGAAATCTTTTTTTTCCCTTCAATTTATATACCGCCCTTTTCACCAAAAGGGACTCAGGGTGGTGCACAGAAAGATAAAACCCCACAATATACAAAATTTAAAAAACAATTAAATGATATGACTGTGCTAAAATTGAATAAATAGTTAAAACCATAAATACCTAATTAAAATAATCCCTAACCTATGTCAGGCCGACAAGACGAAAGAAATGAGCTTTTACCATCCGACGGAAGAGTGTCGGACCCGCCACAGAGAAGGCTCTTCCCCTGGGGGTCGCCAGTCGGCATTGACTGGCTGACGGCACCCTGAGAAGGCCAACTCTGTGAGAGCTGTCGAAGGGAGGAATGTGGTAGGAGGCGGTCCCTCAAGTAACCAGGACCCGAGCCATGGAGCGCTTTGAAGATGGTAACTACGACCTTGAAGCGCACCCGGAAGACCACAGGCAGCCAGTGCAGCTCACGCAGGAGAGGTGTTACGTGGGAGTAACGAGAGACTCCCAGAATCCCCCGCGCAGCTGCATTCTGCACTAGCTGGAACCTCCGGGTGCACCTCAAGGGGAGCCCCATGTAGAGGGCGTTGCAGTAGTCTAGGCAGGAAATAACGAGGGCTTGAGTGACCGTGCGTAGGGCATCTCGATCTAGAAAGGGGCGCAATTGGCGTATCAGGTAAACCTGATAGAAGGCCCCCCTGGCCACGGCCGTCACATGATCGTCTAAGGACAGCTGTGAGTCCAGGAGGACGCCCAGGTTGCGGGCCCTTTCCGCGGGAGCCAGTGACTCGCCCCCGATAGCCAACGATGGAGTTAGTTGGCTATATCGAGATGACGGAAACCACAGCCACTCGGTCTTGGACAGGTTGAGTTTGAGTTTGCTCCTCCCCATCCAGAGCCGCACGGCCTCCAGACACCAAGACAGCACTTCCACAGCATCGTTGGGGTGGCCAGGGGTAGAAATGTACAGCTGCGTGTCATCAGCGTATTGATGGTATTCTACCCCAAAGCCACGGATGATCTCACCCAACGGCTTCATATAGATGTTAAACAGGAGGGGTGAGAGAACCGAGCCCTGAGGTACCCCACATAAAAGGGGCCTCGAGGTCGATCTCTGCCCTCCTGTCAATACACACTGTGACCGGCCAGAGAGGTAGGAAGAGAACCACTGCAATACAGTGCCTCTCAATCCCAGCCCCTCCAGCCGGTGCAGGAGAATACCATGGTCAATGGTATCAAAAGCCACTGAGAGGTCTAATAGGGCCAGGACAGAGGAGCAACCTCTATCTCGGGCCCTCCAGAGATCATCAACCAATGCGACCAATGCCGTCTCCGTGCTGTGCCCGGGATGGAAGCCGGACTGGCGCGGGTCTAGATAGACGGTTTCCTCCAGGTGTCGGGAGAACTGTTGAGCTACCACACTCTCTACAACCTTAGCCAGAAAGCTAAGGTTGGAGACTGGACGGTAGTTGGCCAATAATGCTGGGTCCAGGGAGGGCTTCTTGAGAAGGAGTCTCACCACCGCCTCTTTCAAGGTGGCTGGAAGAGACCCCTCACTCAGAGATGTATTCACTATCTCCTGGAGCCAGCCTCATGTAACCTCCCGGGAGGCCAGTACTAGCCAGGAGGGACACGGGTCCAATAAACATGTGGTATCATTCAGTCGTCCCAACAACCTGTCCATGTCATCAGGAGTCACAAAGTCAAAGTCTTCCCATAAAATGGTCTCAAGACCTGCCCCGATTGCCCGCCCAGATCTACCTCATTGAAGATCAGCTCGCTCCGGATCTGAGCGACTTTGTCCAGCAGATATTGACCGAACTCCTCTGCATGTCCCTGTAAAGGAGCTTCCCGTGGCCCCTGTTGCAGAAGGGAGTGGGTTACTCTAAGCAGGGCGGCAGGGCAGTTATCTGCGGATGTGATAAGGGTGGCGAGATAGTTACGTTTTTCCGCCCTTATCGCCACGAGGTAGGCCCTTAAGTGGGACCTAGCGTGTGTTCGATTAGATTCGGCGCGAATGGATCTCCAAGTACCCTCCAGGCATCTCTTGCGTCGCTTCAATGCCCTTAGCTCCTCGGAGAACCAAGGGGCCGGGGTAGATCGGCGACGCGTGAGAGGCCGCAAGGGCGCGACCCAGTCCAGGGTCCTAGTGGCCGCGTTATTCCAGGTGGCCACCAGGACCTCAGTTGAGTCATGGGTCAGGGTTCCCGGTATTGGCCCAAGCTCCGCCTGGAATCTCTCCGGATCCATCAGGAGCCTGGGGCGGAACCATTTTGGAGTATCCGGTTCCGCCTCCCCGCGGTGGGGTGTAGCGGTTGGGAAGTCTAGTCGCAGGAGAGAGTGATCTGACCATGACAGGGGAGTGATCGTTAAGTCCCCTACTCCCAGATCACTCCTCCACTGGCCGGAGACAAGATCCAGCGTGTGACCTCCGGTGTGGGTGGGGCCCTGAATTACTTGGGTCAGGTTCATGGCCGTCATGGAGGCCATGAACTCCCGAGCTAACTCAGAGGTTTCGCCTACCGATGGCAGATTAAAGTCCCCCATGACTAAAAGCCTGGGGGTCTCAACTGCCATCTCGGCTATCACCTCGAGAAGCTCGGGCAGGGCTGCTGAGACGTAGCGGGGAGCCAGGTACACAATCAGCAAGTCCAACTGCCTCCCAAGGCCCCACTTCACACCCAAGGCCTCACAGCCGGCGATCTGCGGCACAGCGGTCTCCCTCGGAACTAGATCCTCCCTCATAATAACCGCCACCCCCCTCGCCTGCCTAGGGCTCGTGGCTGATGGAATGTCCGGTAGCCTGGCGGGCACATTTCCACGAGGGGCACCCGCCCCTCGGGACCCAGCCAGGTTTCTGTGACACCTACCAGGTCCGGCTCCCCTTCTGATACCAAATCATGGATGAGGGGGGCCTTGTTGATAACGGACCTGGCGTTGAGCAGCCCTGGGAACTCCGACCTCCTGGGTTGAGAGAGGAACCATGGAGATGGGAGCACGCAACCTCTTGTAAACAGCGAGTGCATGCTCCCAGCAACTGATTTGGTCTCTGGCTCCCGCCATACCTACCCCACCCACACACTGTCCTGATAGAAAGACACTCTGGTTGATTGACCTTCATTTTGAAGCACAGCCATTAACAACCCTCTCCTCCACACTGTGTCATAGGGAGAAAGAGAGCTAAGGAATCAATACTTTCTGGCAACTTAGTGTTCCTTTCCCTGGCCTGATACAGCCACTAACCTAGATAGCTTAACTGAATAACTTCATACATAACCCATTTAACATGGGTTATTTTTCTAAAAGATTTAGTAGGTTAGGCCAGCATTCTTCCAAATATTAGTTGCAATGAAATAATAGTGAGAGAGGATGATGTCTTCAATTTATTTACAAGCACCCCAGAGGCAGCTAGTGGTCTACTATAAGAAACAAAATTCTGGTGTAAAATTCATCTCATTATGATCAAGAACAGAATGGATCATTAGCCTAATCCAGCAGGATTATGTGGGGTAATGTTATACTTATGTTATATCTATTACTTTCCTGCTGAAGTGGTTCCTATATATATATAGTTGCAGTTTTACATGCTTTTGAACTGTTAAGTTGCCAGGGCAAATAACAGGAGTTCACTTCATTACTCAGTGGTAAAACCCAAACCCTCTGGAACATAGTGTTCTGACCTAGGCTTCACAAAATCACAAAACAGACTCCTTGTCCTGACAAAACCCCTTTTTATTAAGCTAATGTGAATTCCTCTCATTCACATCCAGCAAAGTCCCGGCAAACAGACTTTCAAGGGTGTATTTACAACCACAGACCTTATCAGGTTTGGAGACCTGCCAGGCCAATATCTTCCAAACACAATGCTGTATCAGAAAATACTTGGCAAGGAGTCTCTGAGAATCACGAACAAATCTTCACATTAATTAAACTAATTGTCTCCTGCAAACTCCACTCCCCTTTCGCTCCTCTTTATTCCCTATGGGAGGGGCCATTCACCATCCACCTGTGCCTTTACTCCCGAGTCAGCCCTTGTTCCTTAACTGTTCCCTTCTCCTGGCAGCTCTGTGCATGCACACATCAGGAACAAGCTCCAGCTGCTCTTCTGCCCCATTGATCTCCAACTCTCAAGGCTGATAACTGTCAGATGGCCCTGGCCCCATCTCTGCTTCTGAAGCAGAGCCATCATCAGAGCCTTCCCCAGACTCCAGGACTGGCCCATGTTCCTCCCCAACCTCCTCACTGTCTGACTGTGCCACCAGCTCCACTGGCCACTGGCAGGCCACAACACATAGACCTTCTCCATTGTCTATTAAGCTATGAGCCACCATGCCATAAGCCAGGGCTGTCAAACTCCCAGCCCACAGGCCAGATGTGTCATGCGCTGGCCATTCCCATGCCTGTTTTAGAGAAGGTGGAAAAAGTCCCAATATTTCACATGACAATGTGACAACATGATGATTTGATGGTGTGACGAAGTGACAAAGTGACAATGTGACTTTGACACCCATGCCATAGGCTCTGCATTGTGGTGTGATATGATGTCAGCCACATGATCTTGGAGTTGTCTTTGGACACTGCTGGCTCAATGGCTTAAAGAAACAGACATGAGCATACACACACACACACCCCAAAGTCAGCTACAACTAACAGAATAAAACACAAAGGAACACCTTTAGGCTATATCTATTTCCTAAGAAATTAGAAGTTAGGAACATCTGCTATAATTGTGCGGTGCTTCAGATTAAAGACAAAATGTATTTCACAACTCACAGAAGAATAAATATATACATATATTTATACATATATACATATATTTATAAATATATATGCATCTCTCTGCAACTACTTAAAGCAGACTCGTGTTTTTCCAGGATCACTATATCTTCTACAGTTGTTCTATTGTTTAAGACAGGATTCCCAAACTGTGGAATGTACTTCCCTTGGGAAGGTGCAGACAGAGTTCAGGGGGATGCGAAGAACTTTTAGTTATATGTTGTTACATTAAACCCACCTCTCCCAAAGTTTCCCTGTATTTTTTTCAGTCTTCATATGTGTTCATTCTGGTCTTTGGATTTTTAGGTGATGTTGGTGCACTGAAGGGAGGAGTGATGGCAAAAGCTTAAAAACTGCTGGTTTAGGTAAAAAAAAATGTTTTTTTAAAGATCACTAGTATACAATACAATACAATACAATACAATAGCAGAGTTGGAAGGGACCTTGTAGGTCTTCTAGTCCAACCCCCTGCGTGGGCAGGAACCTTATACCATTTCAGACAAATGGCTATCTAACATCTTTTTAAAGACTTCCAGGGTTGGGGCATTCACAACTTCTGGAGGCAAGCTGTTCCAGAGGTTAATTATTCTAACTGTCAGGAAATTTCTCCTTAGTTCTAAGTTGCTTCTCTCCTTGATTAGTTTCCACCCATTGCTTCTTGTCCTGCCCCCAGGTGCCTTGGAGAATAGTTTGACTCCCTCTTCTTTGTGGCACCCTCTGAGATATCGGAACACTGCTATCATGTCTCCCCTGGTCCTTCTCTTCATCAAGCTAGACATACCCAGCTCCTGCAGCCGTTCTTCATATGCCTTAGTCTCCAGTCCCCTAATCATCTTGGTTGCCCTTCTCTGCACTCTTTCCAGAGTCTCTACGTCTTTTCTACATCGTGGCGACCAAAACTGTATGCAGTATTCCAAGTGTGGCCTTACCAAGGCACTATACAGTGGCATTAACACTTCACGTGATCTAGATTCTATCCCTCTGTTTATGCAGCCTAGAACTGTGTTGGCTTTTTTGGAAGCTGCTGCACACTGCTGGCTCATATTTAAATGGTTGTCCACTAGGATTCCAAGATCCCTCTCACAGTTGCTACTATTGAGCAAGGTACCATCTATACTGTACCTGTGCATTTTGTTTTTCTTGCCTAAATGTAGAACCTTACTTTTTTCACAATTGAATTTCATTTTATTAGATAGTGCCCAATGTTCAAGTTTGTCAAGATCCTTCTGTATCTTAAGCCTATCTTCTGGAGTGTTGGCTATTCCTGCCAGCTTGGTGTCGTCTGCAAATTTGATGAGTTCAGTGTGTGTAAGTGCATCTGGAACTGAGTAAAGGTTTAAACAAGAAAGCATTTTAAGAATCTTCCCAAATTGATATTGTAAACCACAGGGATCCATGTACAGTATAAGCATTTGCAATCAACCTAAAATAGACAGGAAAACTTCTATGCCATTTCATGAAAGGACCAAGAGGAAGTAATTTACCTGGTCCTGGAGAAAGGGTAAGATAGCCCTCTGGATAAAAGTAAACAGAAAAGGCCTTTAAAAAAGGAAGGTATGCTCTACAATTAGTCTATGCTTATAAACTTAATAAAAAGACCATTTTTAAAAAGACAGTTTAAATGGAAAACACAGTGCCTAACTTGGAGGCTGCACACCAGACCTAAGGAAAATAAACAGTGAACTTTTTCTTTATAGTATAATGATATGAATTTACTTAAACAATTGGAAGGGAAAAAGGATAGTGTTTCAGTTAAAACTTTCCTCAGATAAATCATCTGTGAATGAATTTATCACACCATCTGTTGGAAATAAATCATGCAGTCCTCAAGGCCACAGAGAAAACTACAGCCATAACCCAGGCATTTAAACAGAAACAATTGGTCTGAATCCCTTAATCCTTATAGCACTATTTACCTTTACACTTAGAACAATTTATTTGATCTTGCAAGCAAAAATATGAATTATTTTGTGCTTACGATTATGGAATCTATTCTAGAAACCAAGTGTTAATCTCCTTCTAAAACATATAATCCAAAGATTGCATTAGGTATTACCAGTACAAACTATAAAACACATACATGAATTTGCATGGAATTACTTTCACGACAAATTTGATTTCAATCTGTATTTATTCATTAGAAATTGATATTCAAGTATAAGACCTAATTAACTGGGCAAAAAGTATACCTCATCATACTGTTCAATTCTTTTAAGTAAGAAGAACCTAAATCACATATAACCCAACCAAAACAGAATATCCTACACATATATCATCATTTGCTTTAGTAGCAGGTACTTGCCCACTGTATGTTAGCTAGCTCAGGGGTCTCCAACCTTTGCAACTTTAAGTCTGAAGGACTACAGCTCCAAGACTTCTCCAGCCTTTGCTTTGCTGGCTGGAGAATTCTGGGAGCTGAAGTCCTTCAGACGTAAAGTTGCAAAGGTTGGAGATCCCTGAGCTAGATTATGTAGCCAAAATGGAATTATAAAATTAGGAAGTATGCATGTTAGAAAAAAATCCATTATCCACCACTTTCCCCAGTCATTTTCTGATGAAATATTTGTATGACTATTCTCAAATATTAAATTAATTGTTTATGTTGTGTTCTGCTATAGATCTTCAGTATTCTGTCCCTGTTTCTCAGTCTCTGTGCAACTGCAACTCAGTTGCAAACCCATAGCAATTTATTTTTCTTGATGTTTTCAAGTCAATGAAAATGGGGAAGCCTGAGAGACTAAAGACTGTTGGTGTGAATATTCTCTAGTAAAAATCCACTGATGTCTTTTGGCCCTTCATAACTAAAATTGATGAAAGGAGGTCTGAAATTTCATTTGAATTTAAATCTAAATTATTTTCCATGAAATAAAATGAGAATGATTGTTGGTTGTTCCAAACTTCCAAGTCTATCCTTCTATTCTAGAATGTCTTACCTGATCCAATCCTGTTTAACTTCTTCAAGATCAAGCAAGATCAGCTAAGTGATAACAGAGTAACAGACTAACAAAGTTGGAAGGGATCGTGGAAGTCTTCTATACCCTATTCCTATACCATTTCAGACAAATAGTTGTCCAAACTTTTCTTTAAAACTCCAGTGTTGGAGCATGCACAACTTTTGAAGGCAAGTCGTTCCACTGATTACTTGTTCTCACAATTTCTTAGTCCTAGATTGCTGCTTTCCTTGATTAGTTTCCATCTATTGCTTCTTGTCCTGCCTTCAGGCGCTTTGGAGAATAGATTGAACCCGTCTTCTTTGTGGCAGCCCCTGAGGTATTGGAACACTACTATCATGTCATCCATAGTTCTTCTTTTCATTAAAATAAACACACACAATTCCTGCAACTGTTCTTATATGTATGAGCCAGTGGTGGGATTCACTTACCTTCCCTACTGGTTTGCAAATGTGAGCGCATGGGCCGTGTCTGCACAGGTGCACTGCCTTCTGCACATGCACAGTGCTCACGCCTTATGTTATTGCAGGTGGGTGGAGCCCCCTACAGCCAACTACTGGTTCAGACGAACTAGAGATAACCGGCTGAATGCTACCTTTGGTATGACCGTCTAGTTCTCTAATATTCTTTGTCTTAACAAAGCATTATAAAGTGGTACTAACACTTCATGTGATCTTGATTCTATCCCTCTGAAAACGTGTGGATAAGGGCAGTCATTGGCTGCTCTCTGATCAGTCTTGTGTATTTCTACTGATGTCCAATTGTAACGGTCCTTGCCATAACACATACCTTTTTCTGTAGAACATTAATCTTTCTTTCTTTAACTTCTAACATGTCCTTCATATCTCGAATTTCTCCAGCCAGAGTTCCTTTTTCTTCTGTGAGGTCTTGCAGTTGTTTGGTTTTTTTATTAAGAAAACTTTCTTTTTCTTCTAAACGTAATCTCAAGGCATCAACCTATAATAAAATATGAATATATAAATATGTAGAATAATCGCAAAATATCACAACAGTAAAGCCACTGAACATATTTTACGTATCTAATAATTTTACGACACAGGGAAAGCAAACGCGATAACTATTGGTTGTAGATTTTCAAACTGGAAAAACAACCAATAAGATAATTTTGCAAAAAATTGGGGAAGTACCATTTTTTAAGCATTCCAAAAATGAAATTTTAACCCATGGTTGATATGGAGAAACAAAGTATTCTGTAATCCTGTATTATCTGGTATAAATCTAGAGACAATGGGATCAAAACTCTATCAACATTTTTTTAAATGTCCAGTTTTGAATTCAATATGATAATATACAGTATCTATATTTATTGTAACCATCTTGAAATAATGTACAATGTTAAAGGATCATTTGAATTACAACTATGTCTTATTTTACTAAATAATAACTGCGTAAGATGAATTTCACATGCTTGGTTAAATGCTTTAATAAATAAGTTAATGCTTCTGTGGCACAAAAAAGCAGACGAGTAATACTATTTATATTAATTATATCTTCTTCATTTTGGGAACAGCATGTTGTACAGAAAGAAAAGTCTGTGAATAAAACAGATTCATTCTAATTTTTTGTACTGAAGTTTGTAATGCTTAGCTTGTTCTGGGGGGAAAAACATATTTCCAAATTTATTTTTGCAAATCAATTTGGGACCAATTAGGATGATCTATTCAATCTCAAGATGCATGTTCCTTCCTGTTCCTGCAATGGCTCGGTTGATTTCTGTACTCAAGGGAAAAGTTATATACTGAGTTGAATGGAATTTAGACATTTTATTATTAAAGGTCCCTGACAAGGACATAATCACATGTGAGTAAGAATCATTCCTTCATTTCTGTTATAACAGGGAAAGAAGGCCCAAAATATTGACTTCAGAAGACATAAAAATACCATCATTGATTATGAATCCTTTTATTAAACAAACAAATGAAATTGATGTAAGTGATGACCAAGAAGCAAACAGGTGAGACTGCAAGAGGAAAGATAAAATGTATTCCTCAATAAATTAAAAACATGAACACATTGCCACTTAAAATGACTAGTCAAATATTTTCAAAGCTATTGCAAGCCTTTAATTGATATTTTCCCCTAAAAATTGAAGATAAACTATTCTAAATTAGTCACATATCCTTTTTGAAGTATGTCATCATTGGAAAAGGGAAAAAAGAAAATTTAAAAATTGAGTAAATACATTTCGAAACATTTTTGAGGTTTAACTGACTTAAGCGCTAAAACATAAAAATACTTCAGAGTGGATTTTTTTTTTCATTCATTAAGTTCTCTGTCTCTCCCCCCTCCCTCCCATCTTCCTTTAAACCTAACAACAATGGGCTGGGTTAACCTACCACATGAATTATGGTTTGCTTTAATCATGATTTGAATAAATCATACTGGCTTATATTTTGGTTTATACATTACAGTAAGCCATACTATAATAAACCAAGTAACCACAATGTTTGGCATCACCCAACTTGTCAATTCAAAAGTAAGGAAAATGTAGTGTTAATGCAATGCGTCTTCCCATCTGCTGTTCTCAAGTAATTTCAGGTTATTTACAACCTATTGTAAATCTCTCATCAAGAATAATCAGCTCAATAAGGAACTCAATAGATTTTATTTTTGTAAACAAATATAGATTTTAAATTGTAGTGATTGGTTTAAAAATGAATGATTCTCTAATGAAGTTTGGCATTGCTGTTATGGACGCATTGAACAGTCCAATATTTTTAAATGTGAGATCTAATCTTCATATCTGCACCAATGTTTAAAGCTACTACTCTTTGATAAAACTCACTATTACATTACCATCAGTGGTGGGTTCCGGATCCCGTTGCAACTGGTATGCTGCAATGGAGCCCGGCATCCTCCACGTGAATGCTTGCAGCACGCATGCAGTGCGTGCATGCATACTTACCGCCTGTGACACTCCAGTGCTTGGCGAAGCATTGTGCAGGTGCCGTATGCTCCATGTGTGTGCGCGAATGCACCAATTGGCTCAAACAGCGGTAAGGAGAGCAGGCAGACGAGTGGGCCCTCTGGAGCACTGTACCGGAATGGTATCTAGTGCTCCCAGCAGACACCGGTATGCCTGTACCGGGGCATACCAGTCATATCCCACCACTGATTACCATTGTTGCACTCGCCTTTTAGATTATATTTTTATTTATTACTTTTCCTTCCATTACTTTTTTTCAAGAAGATAGTAGGATGAAAAGGCTATTTTTAACTGGGTTTTTCCCTAAATGCAACATAAACTGGACTTGAAATCCAGTTCCTAGTTTATATATCTCAACAATTGGCCCAACCTTTACTTACCTAATTTCCCAGATGTAAAGGAACCGAAGACCTGTTGCACAGTTGCTTTCCTAAAGCAATATAAAACTAAGAGTAGTTCTGCCACAAAGATATGAAGCAACAACTAAGGCAGTATCACTAGGGAACAGTTAGCCTATATGCAGACTCTTGTGTGTGGTCTAGCGTGTGCAGACATATATTTCCATGTACAAATGAGACGTGGAATGCTAGTTATTCTCTCAGCCTATAATTTCTCATACAACTCTGTGCAATGTGGGGTGGGGGAGAGGGAGAAAGGGGGAGAGAAAGAGCAGGAGAGAGAATGGTTTTCCCAGCAACCAAACCCTTTTTTGCCTGAACTGCATCCAGCCATCTCCAGGAGGGAAATCAGTTATATGCTAAACAAGCATTACATCATTTTTTAATTCTTCACTGATGAAGGAAACGTAAAAACTAAAGAACAGCTGAAAATGACATTTTCACTTTGTAAAAAAGAGGGGGAGGGAGCTTTAATAAGATGCTAAGCATGCAAAGAAGAAAAAAATCTAATGCTGAATTCATTTTCAGCTACAAATGGGCTAATATGGAATCAATAACATATATTAATATTAAACATATATTAATATTAAACTTTAATAAAAACATTCCAACACCAGTTTTACTTCACTGAACTTATCTCACTTTTTAAAATACTTTGACAATAGCAAAAAGTCATTTGTAAATCAGTGTTATTTTACAATGAAATGATTGTTATAAATTTACAGCATTCAGAACCAAATTTTAAAATGATCAATCAATTATATAAAGTGCAAATAAAACACAAATTGAAAATACTTCCATTCTTTTTTTTTTTAATATTTCTTAAACTCCTTATTTGAAGTTAAACTTACTAAATACCAGATCATTTACTTTTAGTATACAAGGATGGGATGGGCTGTAGATCAGAGGTGGTGTTCAGCTAGTTCTGACAGGTTCTAGAGAACCGGTAACGGAAATTTTGAGTAGTTCGGAAAACCAGCAAATAGGCTGGCCCCGCCCCCGCTGCCTCCCAGCTTGCCAGCTGATCTTCTTTTGTTGCCCTGAACAGGAGAACGGAGCTGGAAAGCGGGTTAGTGGGGTGTGTGGAGGAAATGAGGATTTTGCAGTAACCTTCCCTGCCACACCCACAAAGCCACAGAACCAGTAGTAAAAAAAAAATGAATCCCACCACTGCTGTAGATGTAAATACTACTGATCCATTTCAAACTAAAAAAACCCCAGATATTGCTGGATTTACATTTTTTTTTTTTTTAAAGAAAATTGATTCATATCTTTAAGCGAGAGAAATATTCCACAGAAGAACTGGATTTTTTAGAATGCTTGCTATGTCTGTGCAAAACTTTAAAGGATTACCTCGCTTTCATGAAGCTTTGATAAGCTTTCATGACCAGACCTGGAATGTGTTGAACACCAGGCAGCCCTTGGAGACTCTGCAGAAGCTACCGTTGGTCCAGGCGAATGGTTTTGGGAGCATCTTGATAGGCTTATGTGATTCCACAGCTTTGCAAACTGCACTGGTTACAACTCAAGGTGGTGGTTATTATCTTCAAAGCCCCATTTGACATAGATTCTGTCTCTCTGAAGGACCACATCTCCACCATAGTTTCTGTCTGTCAGTTCTGATCATAAAGCATCAGTCAAACACTATCAGAACCCAGAAATTGTGCTTACTGTACAGTATTACAGTGTCTCCACTCTGGAATGGGATCACCTCAGAGATTGATAGTGTGTGTGTGTGTGTGTGTGTGTGTGTGTGTGTGTGTGTGTGTGTAAAACTAATTATAAAACTAATTATATTTCCTTAATTATTATCTGATGTTTAACCTCATATTAAGTTTTATACTGTTGTAGGGAATGTCTTTTTCTTTTTCCATGAAACCCAAACATATGCTTTTATTGTTTTACATCAGCAAACTTGCTCTATGATTTTTCATATCTGACTTAAGAAACCAAATTATATACTGCCTGTTTTCATTCTATGTTCTAATGCTTGTTGAATGATTGATCCCAAAACGGCCCCTCTCTTAATGTATAGTATCATTACCACGTTGCAGCTACACAAGTGATTGCCCCATCTCCACTCCATCAAACTAGTAATATTATACCAAACTACTGTATTTTCATTGACCAAAAGTAGGATCTGTACATGCCATAATGCATGAGTCTAAGAAGATATGCATGCAGAGAGGTGATTCTGTCCCTTCAGTGACTTTTCTGCTTGTTGACCATCCAATATTTGCCTACATCTATAATGTTAAGTCCAATTTTATCAGGTGATTTGGGGAAACCTGACCTTAATCCTGGGCACTGACCATAATCTCACTCTGGCAGCATAAGATTCTATGGTCCTTAGTGAAATTTGCCCCAGATATAAAATATCGGAATAGCTCTACTTTTCAGCTAAAGATTAAACGTATGCAGGAGTTGATGGTGGACTCAAGGCAGTCTCCCCCTCAGGCAAATGCTACTGCCTGGAACTCATGTTTTGCTATTCTATCATCATGAAAGAGGCTGTCAGAATGTTAAGCTGTACTCCACAAAGGGATGGAAGGAAAGGGCATTCAGGAAACAGTTTTGCGGCTGATGAGTCAAATTGCTCTTAGGTTTCACATGGCACCAAGACAGACCCACAAATGAATTTCTTCTTTAAAATCCCATGAACTGGAATTAACACATGCCACAAATTTATCTTAATTTTCATTGTATGTATAGTAAATAATGTAGAGGTTGGCAGCTAGGATCTTAGCAACCATTTTCCATTTTAATTTTTACAGATTGATATGCTTAAATTTCTTTCTTTCTTTCTTTCTTTCTTTCTTTCTTTCTTTCTTTCTTTCTTTCTTTCTTTCTTTCTTTAAGATGGCATTCATGAGAATCTCTGCTTATTTTATTTTCACAGCAGTCCTGGAAAATATATTGGGTTGAGATGAGGGATTGGCTGGAAGTGACTCTGAGATCCATTCTCAAGTCACTAACCTCAATTCCATACTTACGCTAATTGCTTGGCTGCCAGAAATCAACACATTTGGGGGGGGGAACCCACTGGGCTCCCAGTGTTACAGGTTAGTTAAGCATCCGGCTATCACACAGACATTATAATATACTGTAGGACTTTAACATGAAGGATCGATTCTAACTCTGCATGGCGGTACTGCTGGAAGCGAGGTCAGCAAACAGTTGGAACTGAAGTCTTGGATTTTCCATGAACCCTACTCAATACAACTTTTAGTCCATCATTTGCAGCATACAAACACATATCTGAGTAGATTTAGTTTTCAGAGCATGTTGGAGCAAGTGCTTGCACCCCAGACTGTAAAACATGTTGATTATGAAAAGGAACAGACACTCTACAATTAGCTATGCAAATGCAGTTTTATGTTGCATCTTTATGCAAATATTACTATTTATGTATAATTTCACAAATCTTTGTATCTTGGAAACTACCCTATTTTTCAATTTAGTAGGGTTCCCCCTTACCAAGTCAATTCTCTAAGCAATAAAAGTAAAGTCATTCTGCATCAGTTAACAATAATCTATATTGTCTTTTGACTGAGTTGAAGTCTATGTTGTAATGTTTGCTTATCTAAAGGAGAAGCCACATACTGTTTGCTTTCATAGGCTTTTATTTTATTACTCTACTCCCATATGGAGGAGAATTTCCAAACTGGTTATACCGAAAACAGCTTTTCCCTTGTCTCTCCAACTCCTAATCTCCAACCTTCAACAGTGAAAGTGTAAGAAGCTACATTAATCCCCATAAATCACTGAGAACTGGGAAAAACCAAAATAGGCTACAAAGCCTCATGCCTAAAACTAGCTGACGTACTAGCTGGTTGATCAAGTGTGTTCATCTTGTCTAACCTTGGGTACATGCCTCAAGAGGCCCCAGCTTTGTTTCAGAATTTAGATTTGGTTTTCCACTGTTTCTGCTATCCCAATTCATGGTACTACAATACTTCATGGTACTGCAATACTCATATCAAGTACTAGCAGCCAATGGCTTCTCAGCTAATGAGCTGTGGTCAGGGTGCAGTACTGCAGGCTATTTCTGTGGACTGCCAATTGCCAGCAGTTTCGCAGTTCGAATCTCACTGACTCAAGGTGGACTCAGCCTTCCATCCTTCCGAGGTCAATAAAATGAGGACTCAGATTATTGGGGGCAATATGCTGACTCTGTAGACTGTTTAGAGAGGGCTGTAAAGGCCTATATAAGTCTAAGTGCTATTGCTATTCATTGGGCACCATGCCAGAACGGCAGGAACCAAATATTCCAACCAAGCCAACAAACCCTTCTTTCTCTCTTCTTAGATACATCTAAGGAGATTTGACTCAAGAAATCTCAAAAACTCCTTTTCTGCTAAAAGAAACTGAGTAAGAATAGTAAACACAGCTATTCAGAAAGATGATACTCCCGGTGTTTTCTTCCTATTAAGTTATACCTATAGAACAAACATAGGCATAATCTCGTTGATAAAACTAAACTTGGGCTTCCCCAGGGAGGGTTTCTGACATGTTTATTCATAACATCTTCTTAACGCTTCTTTACTGTAAGCATAAGCAAAGGATGGGAAAGGATGCTTTGTAAAGTTATCAACCAAACAAAAAGTCCTGTTTTTTTTTCCTTGCACACTGGATGAGGTTTAAGAAAGGAAACAGTCAAAAATGTCAGTTAGACAACAATGACTCAGCTTCACAATCACCAAGCACCATACACCAAGAGTCCATTAATTTTTGTGGAATGAAGATAGAAATATAAACCACTACAGTAAGACATACACCTGCAGTGAGGGGGATAATATCAAGATGACAAGTGATAATACTGCTTTATACTGCACTAGCTGAGGTCACGTTTGGAATATTGCATACAGTATTCTGGTCACTGTGATGCAAAAAAGATGCTAAGACCCAATAAATGTACAAAGAACAACAAAAATAATAAAGTGTTGGGAGACTGAATCATATGATGGAGCTAGGATATGATAGAGTTGAGGGAGCTAGGTATGTCAAAAATAAGGATTGGGGGGGGGGGATATTAACTGTCTTCCAGTACTTGAGAGGCTGCCACAGAGAAGAGGGGATTAGCTTATTTTCCAAAGCACCAAAGGGTAGAACAAGAAGTAATCGATGGAAGCTTATTAAAGAGAGATGCAACCTGGAAGTAAGGATAAATCTTTTGACAATATAACAATTAATCAGTGGCCTTACAGAGTTTGTGGGTGCTTTACCACTGGAGGTTTAAAAAAATAGACTGGACAACCATTTGACCGAGATGGTATAAAATCTCCTGCCTTGACCAGGGGATTTATCTAGAAGATTTCCAAGATTACATCCAGCTCTGTGACTACATGTTCTGTGAAAATGATTCTTTGAATGGAAATAGACAAACTGTAGCCCCTTTCAGTACCTCTTTGCACCCTAATTTGACACTAGGGCCATCTGTGTTTACACTGATAGCTGTTCAGAGAGAAGTTGGAAGGGACATATTTCTGAGACCAGCCAAACTCAGACTAGAGAGTTAATTTGAGAAAGCACAGAGCAATTTCGCTTTAATGTATGGCAGATATCTTGGGCATGTCTTGGAAACAAACCAGGCATGAGCTGTGATTCCAATTTCAGACATGGAAAGTGAATAAGCCATATTTCTGATGGAATGTTTGCTTGACACAGAAAAGGGGAAGGCAAATGCCAAGCCATTACAGCAAAGTTATTTGATTCCTGAAAAAGTAGAAAATGTGTGAAAGACCCTCAAAACAACCCTGCCTTGACTCTATTAAGTATAAGTTGAAGTAGAAAAAAAAGCTTTGACAGATTTCAAGATTCTGTTACAATACCCTAACCACATTAAAATACATACCAAGATTCCTAATGTTTTCTGATCTTGCCTAGCTCAACAATAGTTCACTATGAATTATGTTATGCTTCATAAGATAATAGTACATTATGATTCCAAGTGGTTGCCTATTACTGAAAAATAAGCCCAAATCTCTGGCCAGCAAGTTTAGATATGTAAACACAATCACAATTCCACCAACCATCATACACAAACACATCTTAAAAGGTAGTAAACAATCACATAGTATATTAGCATTATTTTTGATTATTTTAAGCCATATATATTGCAACATAACCAACACAGAGAATTTTTTGTTTATTGGGTGGATAGCAATTATGAGGGAAAAAATCATTTCAATTCTTTTTTATATTTGGAAGAATTGAATGGAAATTATTTTGTCTTTTAACTTGTAGAACAATTGCATGCCTGAGCCATTGAGTGTTTGAGTGACAGTAAAAATGTATCTTCATTAATGAACTATCAAGACAAAACTATCAACTTCATGACATGCTGCCTTCCAGAACAAGTACATCAATCAGAATTTATGTGAAAATAATATGCTTTGCTAAGGCTTGACAAGCAACCATTTCAATAAAAAGTTCTGTAAGGAGCCACAAAAGCTCTCAGTTATGCTCTCTTGGTTTGTGGAAAAGAAACACCACATTAAACAATGAACACTACAAATATTATTATTACAGATCTCCATTGGTGCTTCCTTTGAAATCTATCTTTCCACTTCCATAACATTCTACAGCCATCCCAAAATGAACTTAACCACAGGCAGAAACATTTATTAATGATACATAAACTGCTGCTTCCAAATCAAGAAATAAAGGAGAGCCAGATTCCAGTGCCAACCACCTATAAAAAGATAACAAACCATCCTGTGCAAAAGCTTCTCAGAATAATATACCACAGATGTGAGCAAGGGTTATCAAAAGATCAAAAATGTTTGCCGCCAAAAACCAAATCACCAAGCTGAGATGTGCCAGCTGGAATCTTTGGTTTCACAACTGATAAAAGCAACACATGAGCAGCCCTGGAGAAATGGATACGGACATATGAATCTATCAGAGATAAAACTAAAAGGGAAGGATAAATTTCCAAAGAAATTAGGTGATGTAAAAGTGACCTACTTTTGTGAATTAAAATTGATGACTTCATATGACCATAGTTTTGTTAAAATTTCATGTGAACATACCAAAAAAAGTGAAAGCTGAAACATTCCCAAGTCAAAACCCATCACAAAGTATTGCACCATGATACTCTTCAATGAAAAGTAGTATGTTCCCATATATTTATCAACTGGAAAAGAAGTATAATTTTCTTTATGACAGAGTAGCTATTTTTGCCATTATGACACAAGTTGCAAGACAAAAATACATAATAAATACAGACAAAAAATGTTTTAAGAGAAAATGTTATATAGTAAGAGTTTCTAGATATTCCTTCCAACCAAATTGCTGATGCTTTCATCTGCCTATTAACGGAAATTGTGTTAAATTTTAGCATGAAACTTTTTCACAATTTTCACAAATTCCCCTTTTCATTTTATTCACCAAATTGTATAAATACCTCACATGGTCAAAAATTATTCCACCAAGGGGGAAAAAACAATAGATAGAAGGGAGAAAAGTCCTCAGATGTGGAAGCTTTGAAGTTGCCACTCATGATGATAATATAGTTGTCACCTAATGTTACAGTGTTGCATCATTATCATCATGGTGACCATCTGATCATTTCCAACATTATCTTCTAAACAAGATAATGGGGAACTTCTACATCTAGAGGAATTCTTGCATGTGTGTGAGTGTGTGTAGCCTTGTGTGATGATACAAAGGACCCAGATATAAATGAATGATTGCAATTTGTGTTTTAGGGACATTCTAAGTGGATTTGATGAATGGGTGTTTTCAATACATTACCTCCAACTTGAAGACCTGACAAAACAAAATTCATACTGCCTCTTTGCCACTGATATAGAGCCAACAGGAATTCAGAGTAATTTGCTTCCCACAATTACCTAAAATTAAATAATTTGCATAAAAAAAGGAATAGAAATAACAGGAGAAATCCTCTACCCAACCATTACTATTAGAGGGAAATTTGGACTGTAATAGCATTCACCTTTGTGTCCTCTAAAATTATATGGACAATGATTTTATTGTTAGTTAATATAATGTGGGCAAACTATTGCTTTAAAAAACCTCCTGGACTATAAAAATGAAATACTGAAATGCCAAGGATTATCCTCATAAATTTATTTTAAAAATATTCCATCACTGGAAGACATTTCATATCCCAAATCTCTTCTCCCTAGGAAAATCTAAAGTTCCAAATAAAAGTTGGAAGTAATGTTACCTGCATTGGGTAAAACTACTAATATGTAAGCATTACAACATTCCATTTAACTGTTAATCAACTTTTATTTTCAAAATTTTATATTACAGTCATCAGCTGGTGGTAATAGATCCAAAAAGGCATATTAAAAATTGATAAATAGAATGGAAGTCAATGAATTCTCTTTATGTTTTAATGCCCTCCCACCCAAATTATCATTTTACCCTTCTCTAATTAATAATCTTTAAAAATTACCCAAATCTGGCAATAATCTATGTAGTTCTGGTTACAGGATATAAGAGTCATTATTCAAAACCCAACTGTCACCTGCAAGAAGGACCACAAAATTTCATCTACCAGTGGAGAAAGCAACAGGCCTAAGCATCATCCCAGAAATGGAGATATCTGAAGCTAAGTTGCCAAAGCTCTCTGAAAACCAAGGCTCATGAATCTGAACTTAAAACCATGGTTCCTGTAACTAGCTGCAGCAATGAGCTTTATTCCCAGTTTCATTAAGGTAATGTACCCTAGAAGATAACAAAGTAGGCATGGGAGTTGAAAAGAAAGGACAAGTTTTCCACCCAAAGGCCTTTGTCTTCAGAGCTCTCTCCCTCTCTTCCTTCCCTCCCTCCCTCTCATTGGTAAGAGGTAGAGTCTATGAAGGAGCCTTAAATGACAAAACATAAGAAAGTGGGTTTAATTTAGTATCTGCCCTATGGATCACCTCTTACTCAGTGCTATCCATGGTACTGCAGTGACTAGCTTGATTTGCTGTCTGTCTTCTTTAAAGCCCCTTTCAGCCTCAGAACTGGACATGAACCACATCAGCAACATATAAACGACATAAATCCTTCCACGTGGTTTTGTTGTGGAAGGGGGGAAAGAATCACCCCTTAGCTTTACTTCAGAGACCTGATTAGAGCTAATTATCTCAGTAGCTCAGTATGTTAAAAAATGTCCTCAATTTAAAGCAGAAAGACAATTAAACACTAGTTTATTATTTCACTATATTGCTACATTTAGCACGAACATGAACTGCACTGTGTAGCTGAGAATTCTCAAGTCTAATCAGAGAAATATGCAACTTGTGAATTCTCCACATTCTACAGAAATGTGATAATGTAATTGGATGTCCTTATTAAATTATTTGTTAAGAGCCTCACTTTGGATAAGGTTATTTAATTAGGTTATAACTCAGCAATGTAACTGATAGAAAATATTCTGTAATACCTTGGGACTCTTGACTAATTAAAAAGATGGTAAGTGAATTGTCAGCAGGAATTTCCCTAATGATATAATGCCAAATCAGAATTACTCCTCTTTTCTTAACTTACTTACCTGAAAAAACATGCAATTTTCTTTTTCAAACAGAAAGTGCAATATAAATACAAAATTTGTACAATATACTTTCTACCAAAATGTGTAGAAGGTTAAGGATTGAAACAATAAACAAATGCGCATTCTCAAGAAAGTATACTGGCTTTGAAGATGAAGCTATTTGTTTCATCTGAAAATTAATTATTCGGCTAATTAAATAGATTCACATTTTGAATGATGCAGCAAGAAGACTGTCGTTGTTTAGAAGAGTATTACATTAACTTTGAATATTATATTTAAAGAAAGCTTGTCTATTTTATCACTGACAATAAAACAAGTTTTAATTACTCAAATGAATAAGATATTTTCTAAAATGGTGGCAATTATAATTAGAACAAAAATAAATTAATATCAATTTCAAATTTAAATATGAAAATTAATTCATATTAAAATGTAAGAACTTTTAAACTTCTCTCAGCAGCTTTTGATAGGGTTGACCATGGTATCCTTTTTGTTCAGAGATAAAATAGTTTTCTCTCTCTCTCTCTCTCTTTTCAGCTTCTATTAATTTGGGGTTGACACATGGAGAGATCACAGTTGTAGAACTTTACTTGAAAAAAACTTTACTTGACCAAGCAATACTATTAAATGTACCCTAGGAATGTACCCTAGACTTGGATGTTGTGTTGGCTTGCATGGAGACAAACAGATTCAACAAGTCTGAGTGGCTGTGCTTGCTTGGGCCCCATGGTTCTAGGATCTTCCACTACTATTTTTATTTTTTTATTTTTTTATTTTGTTCAATTTATATCCCGCCCTTCTCCGAGAGGACCCAGGGCGGCCTAATTTTTCAGGGGCTTGCACTTCTCCATTCTAGACTCCATTCAAGACTCTTTTGGATTTGCAACTCCTGCTCAAACAGCAGATGACAGTGGTGACCTCCTGGTTTTGCAAAGATACACCTAGTGAGCCAAATGTCTATGGTGATTCTCAGTCATCCAGGTTATAATTGTCCCAAACGTACTTTTTAAATAGGCAACTGGACTTTCTGGTTTTTTCTTTGAAGATGTTTTGCTTCTCATCTAAGAAGCTTCTTCAACTCTGACTGGATAGTAGGGAATGGAAGGATTTATATTCTTTGCAGACAGCTAGTCATTTGCATTCTTTTAGAGAGTCATTCAGACCACACCTGGAGATTTATCTGTGTTGTCAGAGTCACCTGAGAAGTACAAATGGGTGTGGAGCCTTCTTGGATCTGTTAAAAGGACTTCGTTCTTTCCACTTCTGACTGTCCAGTCAGAGCTGAAAAAGCTTCTTGGATGAGAAGGAAAATGTCTTCAAAGAAAAAACAGAAAGTTCCCTTGCCTCTTAAAAAAGCATCTTTGGGACATCTAGTAAGCCAGTTGTTCCCTTTTCTAGACCAGTGATCATTCCAACAGTCACTCATGTATGCAATATAGTCTACTATACACTTGGTTAATTTAATTTAATTTTAATTTTATCAAATTTCTATACCGCCCTATCTCCCTGGTGGGGGACTCAGGGCGGTGCACAGAGGAAATAAAAACACACAGTAACATACAAATACAAAATAAAATCGAATTAAATTTAGAGAATCTGTGCTAAAGTCATTAAAACTGTTAAGACTATAAAAACAATATATTAAAATTAACTTATTGGATCTATGCCAGGCCGGCTAGGTGAAAAAGATGCGTTTTAAGCCCCCGGCAGAAGAGGCGTAGGTCTGTGGTGGTGCAAAGATCAGGGGGCAGGTCGTTCCAGAGGGCTGGACCCACCACAGAGAAGGCTCTCCCCCTAGGGGCCGCCAGCTGGCATTGACGGTGGACGGCACCCTGAGGAGGCCCTCTCTGTGGGAGCGGACAGGTCGAAGGGAGGTATGTGGTAGGAGGTGATCACGCAGATAACCAGGTCCTGTGCCATGGAGCGCTTTGAAGATGGTTACTAGCACCTTGAAGCGCACCCAGAAGGCTACAGGCAGCCAGTGCAGCTCGCGCAGGAGGGGTGTTATGTGGGAATATCATGAACCTCCCAGAATCCCCCGCTCGGCTGCATTCTGCACTAGGTGGAGCCTCTGGGTGCACCTCAAGGGGAGCCCCATGTAGAGACCGTTACAGTAATCTAGGCGGGAAGTGACGAGGGCTTGAGTGACCGTGCGTAGGGTGTCCTGATCTAGAAAGGGGCGCAACTGGCGTATCAGGTACACCTGATAGAAGACGCCCCCTGGCCATAGCTGTCAGATGGTCATCCAAGGACAGCCGAGAGTCCAGGAGGACGCCCAAGTTGCGAGCCCTTTCCGCGGGGGCTAGTGCCTGGCCCCCGATAGCCAGGGATGGAACCAGCTGGCTATATCGAGACACCAGAAACCACAGCCACTCGGTCTTGGACGGGTTGAGTCGAAGCTTGTTCCTCCCCATCCAGACCCGCACGGCCTCCAAACACTGGGACATCACTTCAATAGCATCGTTGGGGTGGTTTGGGGTAGAAATGTACAGCTGAGTATCATCAGCGTACTGATGGTATTCTACCCCAAAACCATGGATGATCTCACCCAGCGGCTTCATATAGGTGTTGAACAGGAGAGGTGAGAGGACCGACCCCTGAGGCACCCCACAAGTGAGGGGCCTCGATGTGGATCTCTGCCCTCCTGCCAACACAAATTGCGACCGCTCGGAGAGGTAGGAGGAGAACCACCATAGCACAGTGCCTCCCAACCCCAACCCCCCCCAGCCGGTGCAATAGGATACCATGGTCGATGGTATCAAAAGCCGCTGAGAGGTTGTCCTTGATAACCATCCAGAAGCTTGTGGCAGAATGTGGCAGCAGTGATGGGAATGCTGCATTATGATTATGACTCCATGCTTTGTAAGCTGCATAGGTTCCCAAATGGATTCTAGATGAAATTCAAGATACTAGTTATCACTTTAAAGCCATTCATGACCTAGAATTTGGTTAGCTAAGGAGCCTTGTATCTCCAGTTCTTTCTGCCCATCTGGTATGATCAAGCAGAATGTCTATCACTGTCACTTTATAGGACCAGGAAGTATACCTTCTCTATTATATTGTCCTCTGAAATAACTTTCCCCACCATGCTCACAGATTCATATAATTCCTATCCTTACCCTGTATAGGAAATCATGAAAACCTTGTTGTTCTCCTGTATCTTGGAATAGGGTAATTGTGTGGAATCCCCTTTAGTTTTGATTTTATAGCTGTTCATATTGTTCTTCTGGTCAGCTATGATATGTTTTTATAGGTATTTTCTTCATACTTCTAAGTCACTAGTATAGTCAAGAAGTTGGATGGTCTTAAAATTGGATAATAAATAAATGTTTGTTAAAACTGATATTCTTAGTCAATGTTACCAAAACCCATATTCCTTCTAAGTGCACTGAATTAGCTTTGTATATGTTAATGGCTGCAAGGATATTACATGGATTTGGTTGGAAAGGTTGTTTGATTCATTTTTTGAAAGAATGGTTAACCAACTTGTGGGATTATGTTTTGATATCTAAAATTACTTTATCCTTAAAAGTAAATCTGACACAGAATTTAATTTAAACTGAAACTATTCCTGGACTACAATTCAGTGCATGGATTTGTGCCTCATCCCAAATGTGGCTTTCCAACACATACTGTTTATATTTTAATTTCATGGTAGATTTAGATTAGAACATATTTTCATTTTCCACTCAATCTACTGCATTCATAGTTTTATTTGGTGATTCATCCAGTGTTGACCATAATTGTTCTTAGTTATCTTTGCTTAGAACTTTAGATTTTTAACTTATTAAAGAAAAATAATTATCCTAATAATTATAATTAATTATCATAATCATAATCAAGTAATTGCATACTGGGAAAGTATAACCTTCTAGTTGCTTTTAAATCCCTTGTTTGCTAACTTTGGTCTTACTTTTCTACTCTATTTTTTTTTTTTAAAAACTGTATTCTTATGTATCTTGCCTAAAATGTTTAACCCTTCCAATTGACTTTAATTAAGTTATTTAGGAAACAATCTGAATGCAGCCCGTTGCCCAATAAAGTTGGTGCAAGGTAGGAAAAATTAAAATTATTCAGCTAAACGCTAAGTTCCTGTCAAACAGACAACAAATAGTCAAAATAAGAAGCCCCCTATCAAACCCTGCACCAGTTAACAGTGGTGTCCCCCAAGGCAGCATTATTGGACCCACATTCTTTATACTCTACATAAATGACCTTTGTGATCATCTTATAAGCAACTGTGTCCTCTTTGCTGATGACGTAAAACTATTCAACACCACTGACAATGCTAAAGCGACCTTGACTTTGTCAAAAAAGTGGCAACTCCAAATCTCAACCAACAAATGCTCTGTCCTACACATTGGTAAAAAAAAATCAGAACACCTAATACAAGCTAGGTGGATATGACCTTGTAGATGACCCTCACTCTGTCAAGGACCTTAGAGTACTCATATCAAATTATTTAAGCACTAGAGCTCACTGTAACAGCATTGCCAAAAAGGCATTAAAAGTTGTTAATCTAATCTTACAAGGCTTCTTCTCCAGTAATATTGTATTACTACTAGGGCACGCAAAGCCTTTTCTAGACCAATTCTCGAATACAGCTCATCTGTCTGGAATCCACACTGTTTATCAGACATTAATACAATTGAACGAGTACTGAGGTATTTCACGAGAAAAGTACTACACTCCTCTGCTCGCAATAGAATACCCTACACCACCAGGCTTGAAATTTTGTGCTTGGACAACCTAGAACTAAGCCACCTATGGTCGGACTTAAGCGTAGTACACAAAATTATCCGCTACAACATCCTATTGGTCAATGACTACTTCAGCTTCAACTGCAATAATACAAGAGCACACAACACATACAAATTCAATGTAAAGAACGCCAAACGTGATTGCAGAAAATACAACTTCTGTAACAAACTGGTCAATGCCTGGAATGCACTACCTGATTCTGTTGTTACATCTTCAAATCCCCATAACTTTAACCTTAAGCTGTCTACTATTGACCTCACCCTATTCCTAAGAGATCTGTAAGGGGCATGCATAAGTGCACGATCATGCCTGCCGTCCCTGTCATATTGTCCCCATTTATTCATACTCATTTCATTCATACTCATGTTTATTCTTATACCTATTATTTTGTAAATGATTGACAAATCAAATCAAATAAATAAATAAGTTTCAAATTGTAGGAAATAAGGACTAAGAACTGGCTTGCCTTTCCTCCAATCCAACTCCCAAGTAATCAGGAAGCTGGAGGAAATATAGCAGGGATGGAAAAATGCTAGTTTTGGAAACAGAAGATTTAGCTTAGAAACATATGTAAGACCACAAGGGAAAGTAGAAAAGACAGGGTTTTATAAATAGCAGAAGAGGGAGTACCCTTTTGCAGGCAGAAAGATTTCTTAGGAGTACCGTATTTATTCGAGTATAACGCGCACACGTGTATAACGCGCACCCCTAATTTTCGATTAAAAATCGGTATAAAATTTTGTTTCACTTTTTCTCGGCTCAGACCAAGCATTGTAAGTGACAAACGTTGTTGAACACGTGCGGCCATGATAAAAATCATTTAGCAATACTTACCGTAACCCCACCCCAGCCCTCGTTTATAACGCGCACCCAAACTTTGATTTCTTTTTTTGGTAGAAAATTTTGCGCGTTATACTTGAATAAATATGGTAAGTAGAAAAAGGAGAGAAAGCATAAGGATTTACCACAGCACTTTGCACCACTGGGTATTCACTCTTTTCAGTTAATAGGGAGAGAGAGAGTCTATGCAAACGCTATATAAGCTATGCAAAGGCTATGTAAGAGTGTCAAACTCACGGCTCATGGACTGGATGCATCACATGCTGGCCATGCCCAGCCCCGGGTTAGCGAAGGGAAAAAAGTCATGATATATCACATGATGACAATATGACTCTGTGAGTTTGTCCCCCCCCCCCCCCGGTGTAGACAATAGAATAATAGAGTTGGAAACAATCTTGGAGTCTTCTAGTCCAATATCCCCTGCTCATGCAGAAAATCCTATACAATTTCAGACAAATGGCTGTCCAATCTCTTCTTAAATATCTTCTTAAAAATTGAAGTACCCACAACTTCTGGAGCCAAGTCATTCCACTGATTAATTGTTCTAACTATCAGGAAATTTTTCCTTAGTTCTAGGATGGTTCTCTCCTTGATTAGTTTCCATGCATTACTTCTTGTCCTGTCTTCAAGTGCTTTGGAGAATAGGTTGACCCTACTTCTTTCTGGCAGCTATTAGATATTGGAACAGTGCTATCATGTCGCCACTAGTCCTTCTTTTCACTAAAGTTGATATGCCTAGTTCCTGCAATCATTCTTCATAGAGAGAAAATATCAAGCTTTACCAACAAGCGAATGACTCAATAAGTCAACCATAAGAGATTCAAAGTTTGGACAATTCGAAAAGAGGAAAAAATAGATTGGCTTTGAATGGATCACATGGGAGGAAACACAGCCAGGAAGTGGCCTTAGAGATTTAGAAAGAGAGTGACAGGAGAATTGCTATATAGAATTCAAAGGCAGTTATATAAAATGCAAAGGCAATTAGACCAAAGGTTACTAGAAAGAATGAAATCTCATCCACAACCAAAACCTATCTCTGCCAGGAATAAGAGGACAATTGAGTAACCCAGTAGCATAATCCTTCCTCCTTCATAGGTTTCTCTTATTTCATTTTCCATCCCAAGAGCATCCTACACATTTACATTTGGGAAAGACCAATAACAGGTTCTTTTCTCTAATACTAAATTAGTTTTGCAGGCTTATATTTTATATGCACAGGAAGAGATTTGAGATTTCTGGATTGTTTGCCACTAAGCCCTTAGGACATCTGTAGCAGGCAGGTTTAAAAAAACAAAATAAAACCTTGTGCCTACAAGCCTGCAAATTATTAGGCCAAGTAACATCATGGTTTGTTTTTCTTCTTTCTTTTTTTTTAATGGATTTGGAGTGGGAAATCTATTAAACCTTCCAGCTGGCTTTTTCATGTTCTAATGAACAAAAATTATTTGTCTATTACCACCACAATATGCAAGTAGTAATATTATTGATGTTGATACCCAATAAATCATTTTGACCAAGAAAACAATAACTACAAAGCAACTTATTCTGATCTCAGTGGGCCTTGTTTTCATGTGTGTCTTTTAGTAACAGAACTACTTGAACTGTTTAAAGCTAAGAGAATACGGATCATTATTCTTTCTGTAAAATAAAGAATCCTGGCCTGCTCAAGGTCGACTTGGCTTCCATCCTTCCAAGGTCAGTAAAATGAGGACCAAGATTGTTGGGGGGCAATAGGCTGACTCCGTAAACCTCTTAGAGAGGGCTGTAAAGCACTGTGAAATGGTGTATAAATGCTATTGCTATTGCTATTCTCTGCAATCTGAGCTCTAATTTAGTTCTAATGGAAACTGTTCATTCAAGGCATTCTGTTTTGTCCAACAGCAAAGTGCATCTACACAATTTCTGGTTTTGAAAGAGAAACTGACTGGCCTGTGATAGAAAAGTTTTCAAAAGCTTAGTTACCATTTTCTCTTATGCAAATTAGAGCAAATGGATGATTTTAAATCAAACACCGAATGCCACAAAACACTGAGAAAAGTGTTACTTTTTCTTCAGCTGTTGACGCAGATGGCTTTCATACCCAGATTGAGGGTCACATGTAAAAGAATTTAGGGTTCTCTGAATTTGGCTCTGTTTGGCATCTTAATTTATATTTAATTTATAAATTTGTAATCTCTCAAGTGTTAACTGCTCCATTGTTCTTATCTTGTTTTTTAGTTCATTGACAGGGAATTCTGCTTCTTAGCCTTTAATCTGATTGTACATAGTAATCTAGTCCAGATGGTTTCTCATAGATTTTTACATTAAAAAAAGAAAATTGATATGATAATGTACGTAGGATTTAAACATATGTATGTGGTTTTTCAAATATTATTTGCTGGTGGGAGAAGAGTATTATGAATAAAATATGATCTTGAGAGTTCTCTGCCCAGCTCAGCTATGCAACATAGCTATATATTTAGAGAAATAAACATCTAAATTTCCACTTTTTGGAACTGAAGGAAACATATCTGAAATTATAATCATGTCAAATGAAATATCAGAAAGACACTAAAAAATTCAAACGTCTTCTCAACAAAATAGTTACAAGATCTAATGTAAAACAAAAAACCAGGCGTATCATTCTCTTCAAAGCATATTCAATAGATGCCCTGGTAATCATCCATAAAATATAGTTAGAGATGTACCATATGCCTTATGGTCTCTGTAGAATAGCAAGGTAATTTAGTGGAATGGCGGGAACTGACATAGTCCTTTCAAAGTCAGTGCTGGTCTTGGCCAGTGAACACTGAAAGCTGAACCAAGTAACTATTTGTCCAGAGATCTACTCTCCAAAGGAAGGAAATGAAAGTTGTAACAAGTTTAACAGAGTATTACTCTCCCAAATCTTGGCCTGGTAATGCAGGTAATGGCAATGCAGGTAGGGGAAACCCAATGCATGAAGAAATTGAAAGTAAAGTCTATGGAGATTCTCAGTCATTCAGGTCATGGTTGTCCCAAAGGTGCTTTTTCAAAAGGCAACTGTACTTTGTTTATCCTTGTAGACATTTTGCTTTTCATCTCAATGCGTACTAATGACCAGATGACTGCAAGAAATATAAATCCTTCCATCATCCACCATTTAGAACTGAAGAAGCTTCTTGGATGAGAAGTGAAGCAACTTTAAGGAAAAACAAAGTCCAGATGCCTTTTGAAAAAGCACCTCTGAGACAAACTAAAAGGAATTTTCTTTGCCCCTTTCGGAAACCTTCACAGAATAGGAAAATCTTCTATCATCGTTGATCTAGACATGAGAGGCAAGTAACAACATTTGCATTGTGTCATTGCCTAAATGCATACAAGATGTGAATTAACCTGATGTTATAAAGTACAAAGAATTATATTGAGTTATCCTTGTTAAACATACTGGCAAGCCATTTTAAATATGCTAAGGGAGAGAAAATAGTTTATATAGTAAGCCAAATCACAAGCATTCCAGAACCTTTAGAGAGTAAATAAAAGATATAAGCATCATCTCAACTATCCTCCTTGCATGGTATTTATTTAAGAAAATAAATCTTATTTTCATGTTCTCTGTGGTTTTATCAGTCTATGAAGAAGGCAGATGGGACCTAAATTCAATATGCAGGACCCTAAAGCACTGTTAATTATAGAGATTGTTCCAAACTGATGGAATTAAGTTTCTCCCTTCCCTACCAGATTCCTCTGTCATCCTGATCATTTCAGTTCAAGAAAGCATAAGATCTCCCAGGGAAGGATCTTTGGTAATGCTGTCTCATGCAAACATAAGACAGCATTACCAAAGTGAAGCCAACAGTCACAGTGGAATGAAGTCGCAGTGAGTCAGTGGTGGGATTCAAAAAAATTTACTACTGGTTCTGTGGGCGTGGCAGGGGAAGGATACTGCAAAATCCCCATTCCCTCCCCATCCCACTAACCTGCATTCCAGCTCCGTTCTCCTGTTCAGGTCAACAAAAGAAGATCAGCTGGGAGGCTGGGAGGCAGCAGGGATGGAGCCAGCCTATTTGCTGGTTCTCCAAACTACTCAAAATTTCCACTGCCGGTTCTCCAGAACTGATAAGAACTGGCTGAATACCACCTCTGCAGTGACTAGACCAGCCCTTTTTAATCCCTTTCCAGAGAAAGGGAGGATTTGAGCCCATCTAAAAGTGTTCCACACAGTTGTTCCTCACAAGGAGACCACAACACAATTGTCTTCAACAGGTTTAGAGCCCCGAGATGCAAGGGAATAGCAATCTCACTCAAACCATTTAAAAATATACAAGATTTGCATACTACTTTTTTGTTAAATCATTTTCAGAAATTGCTCAATAACTGCTTTTCAATTATTAGGAATTTTTGAATCAGCAAGTCTGAAAACACAGATATTGTACTGAGGAAAGGTTAAGTTCATGGCTACATTAAACCTTTTGCTCTCTCTTTTTTATTCTGAATGTCACTGAAATTCTTTTTTAGAGGACACTTCTACTATACACTTTCAGAGAAAAGCTATCTGGGGTCTTGCTGTGTGCAAATGTGATATATCCTCAAATATTTGACAGCATCTTAGTATCATTCCGTGGAATAGTGCGGCCATGGGGACCTTAGACCGGGTCGCGCCCTTGCGGCCTCTCACGCGGCACCGATCCACCCTGGCCCCTTGGTTCTCTGAGGAGCTGGGGGTGATGAAGTGCCGCAAGAGACGCCTAGAGAACATTTGGCGGTCCACACGGTCCGAATCTGACCGAACACAGGTAAGATCCCATTTGAGGATGTACTGTACCTAGTGGTGATAAAAGTGGCGAAACGTAATTACTGCGCCACTCTTATCGCATCTGCAGATAACCTCCCTGCCGCCCTGTTCAGGGTGACCCACTCCCTCCTTCAACAGAGGCCGCGGGAAGCTCCTTTGCAGGGCAGAGCAGAGAAATTTGGAGAGTATCTGCAGGATAAAATTGCTCAGATCCGGGACGAGTTGACCTCCAATGAAACTAGCCTAGGCGGACCATCCGAGGCAGGTCTTGTGACCGTATTATGGGAAAAGTTCGACTTTGTTACTTCTGATGGTATGGACAGGTTGCCGAGGCGACTGAATGCCACCACATGTTTATTGGACCCATGTCCCTCCTGGCTTGTACTGGCATCCTGGGAGGTTACACGAGGCTGGCTCCAGGAAATAGTGAATGCCTCTTTGAGTGAGGGGTTCTTGCCGGCCGCCTTGAAAGAGGCGGTGGTGAGGCCTCTCCTCAAGAGGCCTTCCCTGGACCCAGCGTTGTTAGTAAATTATTGTCCGGTCTCCAAACTTCACTTCCTTGCAAAGGTTGTAGTAAGTGTGGTGACACAGCAGTTCCCCCGGCACCTGAAGGAAATTGCCTATCTGGACCCATTCCAGTCTGGCTTCCGACCTGGGCACAGAACTGAGACGGCATTGGTCGCATTGGTGGATGATCTCTGGAGGGCCCGTGATAGAGGTTGCTCCTCTATCCTGCTCCTATTACACCTCTCAGCGGTTTTTGATACCATCGACCATGGTATCCTGTTGCACCGACTGGAGGGGTTGAGGGTGGGAGACACCGTTTTATGGTGGTTCTCCTCCTACCTCTCCGGGCGGTCGCAATTCGTGTTGACAGGAGGGCAGTGGGGTACCTCAGGGGTCGGTCCTCTCGCCACTCCTGTTCAACACCTATATGAAGCTGCTGGGTGAGATCATCTGTGGTTTTGGGGTAGAGTACCATCAGTACGCTGATGACACGCAGCTGTACACATCTACCCCAAACCACCCCAACGATGCCGTTGAAGTGATGTCCCGGTGCCTGGAGGCCGTGCGGGTCTGGATGGGGAGTAACAAACTTCGACTCAACCCATCCAAGACTGAGTGGCTGTGGTTTCTGACGTCCCAGTACAGCCAGTTGATTCCATCACTGGCCATCAGGGGCGAGTCACTAGCCCCCGTGGAAAGGGCCCGCAACTTAGGCGTCCTCCTGGACTCTTGGGTGTCCATGGATGACCATGTGATGGCCGTGGCCAGGGGGGTTTTTTACCAGGTCCATCTGGTATGCCAGCTGCGCCCCTTTCTCAACCGGGACGCCCTTCGCGCTGTCACTCATGCACTCGTTGCATCCCGCCTAGACTACTGTAATGCTCTCTACATGGGGCTCCCCTTGAGGTGCACCCGGAGACTGCAGTTGGTACAGAATGCGGCTGCGCGGGGGATCTTGGGAGCCTCACGGCATTCCCATGTAACACCTCTCCTGCGTGAGCTGCACTGGCTACCTGTAGCTTTCCGGGTGCGCTTCAAGGTGCTGGTAACCATCTTTAAAATGCTCCATGGCACAAGGCCTAGTTATTTGCAGGACCGCCTCCTACCACACACATCCCTTCGGACGATCGGCTCCCACAGAGAGGGCCTTCTCCGGGTGCCGTCTGCCGGGCAGTGCCGGTTGGTGACCCCCAGGGGAAGGGCCTTCTCTGTGGCGGGCCCAGCCCTCTGGAACGGCATACCCCCCGAACTTCGGACCACTACGGGCCTCCGCCTCTTCCGCCACTTCTTCTGAAGACCCACTTCTTTCATCTAGCCAGCCTAGCCTAGACCCCGAAGCCACTCTTACAGACTGAGTTTTAATGATTTTTAATCTTTGGTAATTTTTATTATTTTAGTGGTATTTTTAGCACAGGCTATTTTCAAATTTAATCATAATTTAATGTTTGTAGTTGTATTTATTCGTATGTAATTTTATTTATTTGTATGTCTGTATGTCTGCATTTTAACTTTCCTGTGCACCGCCCTGAGTCCCTCTGGGAGATAGGAGCGGTATAAAAATGAAATAAATAAAAAATAAATCACTGGGGGAAACAGAAAGCAGAATGGCCAGGCAGTTTGAACAAATGTTAGATTCTTTATAAATAGCCTGATTTTTTAAAATGATAACAGTGATTGTGAATGTTGTTACTTAGCAATAAGTGTTTGCAGCAATGGTGTATCTTTTAGTACAGTGCAGTGTATATTGAAGTTATACAGTACTAGTCATTATATGTTATGTTTTAATATAATAACAGAGTTGGAAGGGACTTGGAGGTCTTCTAGTCCAACCCCCTGCTTAGGCAGGAGACCCTACACCACTTCAGACAAATGGTTATCTAACATCTTCTTAAAAACTTCTAGTGCTAGAACATTCGCAACTTCTGGAAGCAAGTTGTTCCACTGATTAATTTTCTAACTGTTAGGAAATTTCTCCTTAGTTCTAGGTTCCTTCTGTCCTTGATTAGTTTCCATCCATTGCTTCTCATCCTGCCCTTGGGTGCTTTGGAGAATAGTTTGACTCCCTCTTCTTTGTGGCAGCCCCTGAGATATTGGAACACTACTATCATGTCACCCTTAGTCCTTTTCATTAAACTAGACATACCCAGTTCCTGCAACTGTTCTTCATATGTTTTAGCCTATAGTCCCCTAATCATCTTTCTGGCTCTTCTCTACACTCTTTCTAGAGTCTCTCCATCCTTTTTACATCGTGGCAAAGAAAACCGAATGCAGTATTACAAGTGCAGCCTTACCAAGGCATTATAAAGATCACTTCACAAGATCTTGATTATGCAGCCTAGGACTATGTTGTCTTTTTTGGCAACTACAGCACCCTGCTGATTCATATTTAAATGGTTGTCCACTAGGACTCCAAGATCCCGCTCACAGTTACTAGAGTTAATACAAAGTATTTTGTAGATACTTTTATGTATAAGACTGTATTTACTTATCTATCTCTCATTGCAACACATTTTTTTCATTGGAATCCCAAGTAGTGGGTAGCAAAGGAACATAAAAGATTGAACATAGAGTTTTCTATAATCATCCTATTACACTTCCTTTGCATTAACATTTAAAAATAAATAAATAATGAAACATCCTTTCAAATGACATGTAACCTGAAATTCAGATGTAGAGTTTTGAGCAACAGGATTTAGAATTTAGTGCGACATTCACTTAGGCATTGTTGACTAAGTTAGGAATGAGACTCCCCAGTTTAATGCAGTGCTCCTAAACTCTGGTAACTTTAACATCTGTGAACTTCAACTCCCAGGATTCCCAGAATTCAGCAAGTATCTCACAGCTAGGCATGCTGTCTGGGGAATTCTGGGAATTGAAGTCCACAGTCGAAATCCACACAGCTCAAGGTTATCAAAGATGGGAAACACTGGTCTAATGGAACTTGCTATGTCTTCTCAAGCCAGGAGCATTTCCATATCATTTTCCTGGATTCTGAAGGAAGCCTTGCTTGGTTTCAATCCTAATTATCATTCACTGACAGGCTACTATTTCAATTGATTTTATTCGCATTCTTATGCCAATTTTAACTATTTAACATACTTTTCCATTACTGCTTGATCATTTTATCCACTCTAGTTTTATGTGGTGTGATTCTTGAATGAATCACAACTATGCTTTTTATTAGTGTTACTGTTGTTAATCACTTGAATGGAAACACAAAATACAGTATAATAAAGATTTATTTTAACTACTCTGTAATAATTCTTGTTAACTAACCCTGTATGTTGGGAATGACATCTTGATGGTTCATATATTTACTTCACTGGAAGAAATTGAGAATAGTTTTAGATTAAGTCTAAATAATTTTACATTTATTCTAATATGATTATATGCTTATATTGTGCAGAAAAGGGTAGGCTCAACAGACAGGATTCTTCTTTACAGCAATGTAACATTCACTTTTGCAAATGCCAGAAGTAAGAAAATTGTATGTTTTAGAGGCAGAGGATTCCAGGTTCAGTTCTTTGCTGCATTTATTAAAATGATTGAGCAGCTGGCGATACGAAATATGTTTTGCCAAGATCCCACCACCAAACTAACTATGCAGTACTGTGTCAATTTATTTGTATATGTATATTTGAGTGTAGACTGATTTACAGTGAAAGTCCAAAACCAGCTAAATCAAAAGGTTATTCTTTAAAAGTGTGTGTGTGCGTGTGTGCGTGTGTGTACATCTGTTTCACAGAGTTTCACAGAGTTCTTATAGTTCAGTATTGAACAACATCAGCAATTGAATAGAATTATACTGTTTTCTTCTTCTGACCTACAATAATCATAAGGTAATGAAAATCCAGCTTCTTGAGAAGTCCATAATGCTTCATAAAGGTGAAAAGAAAGGAAAGAAAAGGATGATCAGAAGCATAGTGGATGGACTAGATTACATGGGCAATAAGTACATTACCAAAAGACCTGAAAGGTGAAGTAGGAGACAGGTCATCCTGGAGTCTATCAATGTGGTGACTATAAATGTGGTGCTGATGTGATGGTGCATGACCAATTAATCAAAAAGTCAGCACAGCAAGTGATACACAATAAGAAGTGCAAAAGCATTTGGGAACCTGATTCAAGTTGCCCTATGAAGCTATAAGTATGCACATTTATGCCCTGCAGGGGTGTCAAACAGGCAGCCTGCTGGCAAGATGCATCACACACAGGCCATACCCACTCCAGCTCTGCAAATGGGAAAAACATCACAAAACGTCAGAGGTGAGTTGCTGCTGGTTCAGCCCAGATTGCACAAACCAGTAGTAGCAGTGGCGGGAGGCTCTGCCCACCCACCTGGACACTTCTGCACATGCGCAGAAGCCTTGCGTGCGCACGCATCCATGAGAGAATCGGTAGTAAAAATAATAGAAACCCAACACTGGCAACATGATACAGTGAGTTTGACACCCGTGCCCTGTAGCTCCTGTCTTCCTTCACTCTTTTTAAACAGCGCTACTTGCCAAAACCAATCAGGTCAGCAGGCTAAAGAAAGGAATGTCAGAGAGAGGTGGGATCTTCTTTGTAGTTGGAGAGCTGGGAGAGCTCTCCAACTACAGAGCTGGGAAATGTTATTCTACTTCATGGGCTTGACACCACCTTAAATGAAACCTATCACATCCCCAGCAGACATGGGGGGAGATGGGTGGATTTAGAAATGAGGTGATGAAGAACTAGAAAGAGCACTGAAGATGGTGAGTAATTGGAGAACAGAGTAGCAAAGCTACTGCTGAGTCCCTAAATCACACTTCCACTCAAGAAAACTAGGCCCTCAGAAAATGGTCAGGAGAACTCTGGTAATACCTTTTCCAATTTTTTTTTTTAAATAGTCATGATGACATGAACTCACAAAACTTTGTGCTTTTTAAACAAACATGCTGGTTAAAAAAAGGGCTATCAAACTCCTGATTTATTTATTTATTTATTTATTTATTGTTCTCCTCTTCCTCCTAGGTTCTCACAGTCCCATCTTGTTAAAGATGTGAGAGAATTTCACTTCAAGTGCTAAGATGATGATCATGACAATGACCAGTGAAATCACATTTCCATGCCTATGACTGGCATTAACCCACTTCAAATTAAATCTATTTGCCTAGTATGATGAAAGCTTTTATCAGCCAGGCATGGTCAAAAATTACATTTTAAGGGCTGGTGCTCTCATGTGCATTAAATGCTCTTAGTTAGATTTCCTTCGGGAGCTCTAAGTGGCATTTGATAGTGCTCCCTTCTTCAATTCTCTCCCACAGTAGCTCTGTGAAATAAGTCTGAAAGAGTATCTGGCCCAAAGATGCTGAATGAGTTCCTATGCCTAAGGGATGCATTTGAACCCGGTTCCCTGAATCTGGTTTTCCTTGGTCCTACATTGAGAACTAACCATTACAGCACACTGGATCTATTTGAAGACTGCACGGCCTTCTGAGGAAAGCCATAACTGGAATTTATCAGCTAAGTGGAGAGACAGAAGAAACAAATGATATTTTCAGTCTTTGTGCCTCGTTCATACGTACAGGATAGGAAAGCAAGTGTTTCTTAGTTGAAGATATTAAAAAGGATGTCTTATCCATGGAGTATATTTCTAAGCACACTTTCTCTCCCTTATTTAAATTTTTCTACCTAGCTATCAATTAAAACTTGAAGTGAAGCTGCAGTATCCTATAATTGACTAAAGGTCTCTTCTCTGATTTTGACAGAAAATTAGTTTTACATGACTCCCGAATTTTTCTTTGCACCATGACAATGTTCAGTCAAGTGAGACTAATTGTACATTATGTGAAAAGTTCTGGAGGCTCTTCTATCAAGCTTTAGCAGCAGATGTTTGATTATGACACTATAATAAACATCTTTGAATTGTTTAATTTATAACAGTTAAAGCTTTAAGATATCTAAATATGTCATTCAGAATGCAACATTTTTCTTCCATTAATTTTCTGAAAGCTTACAATATTTCTGCTAATTCCCTGTAACAAGATATGTTCTGGATCTATTCTCAGGGAATCTGTGTAGAATACACATTTGAAACATCTTAAAAATCTAAGCAAAAACATCTTTCTATTATGCTGCAAGGCAAATGATTTTTAGATGTTTTGCATTTTTATGCTAAATAGAGCAGCTGCAATTGATAAAAGGCAATCAAGCTAATTCAAGTCAATCAAATCCAGCAGGTTCTTGACTCTTGTTTAAAAATGCTCTCAGCTTTGTATTTCTTTAAAATATTTTACCATACATTGTGGGGCAAGAGTTTGTTGGTTTTAAGCTGTGATGATTTAAACTAGATGTTATATGTTAAGACAATGTGTGTGTGTGTTCTCATTGTACTCCTCAAATTAAGTAATGCAACTCTGAGTCAGGGTTAATTCACATTGTGCATGAAGACTTATTTACTATGTTGAGCATCTATCACCAAGTGTAATGGAGGGAATGTTCAAAAGAACAGACTCAGAACTATCTTTCCAATATATGGGCATCCACAGTTCATCTACATCAGGGGTGTCAAACTCAATTTCATTGAGGGCCGCATCAGGGTTGTATTTGACCTTGGAGGGCCAGGGGAGTGTGGCCAGGGGGGGGCATCGTCAGCTTGACATCCATTTTTAGCCAGAATGTCCTCCTGCAGCCCTCCGCCAGAGAAAATGGAGTTCAGGAGGGTCACACACACACACACAGTTCCATTTTTGCTGAAAGAGGCACGGCAGCCCAGTCCTTTGCTATTTCTAGGGCAGCGTCATAGGCCAGATCTAAATACCCCACAGGCCTGATCTGGCCTGCAGACCTGGAGTTTGACACACCTGATCTACTTTCTTTGTTAAATATTGCAGAGGTCTTCCCATGTTAGATATGAATTATTTTGTACGTGAATGCAAATGGAAATGTTGAATATAACTAAGACTACCATATCTTGGTTGCAAAAGCTGAGACAGGCACTATAGGGGAATAGAGAGTTACCTTACTATATTAGATTTTTGCAACCCAAATTGGAAAGCCTTAGGTTTAATATTAATATTTAATATGAAAAGCTGCTAAATATAAACCTACGTATAACCATTTGGTTTATTTTACATATTACTTTCATTTGTTATACTAGCATATAACTTTGATGGAACAATGCTTAGCAGTTCTTCTGACTCTCTTTTAATAATAACATTATATTATGCTAACAGATTGTGGTTTTAAAATTCCCAGTAACTTCCAGATGCCACAAAGTATTAGAGTTTTTGGTATGCTTTTACAATAATTTAGTAGTTATCCAGATTGTGGAATAATCTAGTAACGCAGCTCTAATTGGTTAAAATGCGGCCTGCCTGGCGTAGCTTTTAATTGGTTTTAGAGAGGGTTTTTAGATAGGGCTTTTATCAAAATCAGGCGTAATATTTAATAGATTTTTAATTGTATTTTAATTGTTTTATATTAGTGATTTTATACTAGTTGATTTTTATTGAGGCCTGTACACCCCGCTGAGTCCCCCTGGGAGAAGGTGCGGTATAAAAATTCAAAAATAAATAAATAAATAAATAAATAAATAAATAAATAAATAAAGACGTTCTCATTTCAGGAACAAGACATATAAGGCATGGTCATTTGGTTCTTCCATGCGCACCTTTGAAATCATATAAATTATTTAACTGAAGTCAATTACCTGTACTTTAAAAAAAACCAAAGAGGCACTGGTCTGCGTATACAGTTTGTCTATCCATTTAATCACCCAACATTTTTCACAATGAGCATATTAATTTTCCTTGCAATAACTGACCACATTTTCCGCTGTTATTTGCCCCTACCAGAAAATCTGGCAATAATAGCTGCATAAAATTTCATAAAATGAGACATCTGTCATTTTACACACAGATCAGATGCAGACAATAATTTGAAAATCAATCTGAAAAATCCCTATACAGAAAGAATATTACAATCGCTGAATAATAATATTGAAATTATTATTATTATCTTTTATTTATTAAACATGAAATTCAGTCAACTGGACATTTAAACATTTATCACAAATAGCATTGACTAGCTCTGATGGCTGATACAGGTTGCTGCCAGCATATGTATCAACTAAATATCTTCTTCATTATTATATTAATACATCTTAATATTCTTATTATTCTTATTTATTAAACATGAAACTCAGTCAGCTGAACATTCAAAAATGCATCACAAATATCATTGACTGGTGCTAATGGTTGATACAGTTGCTGCCAGCATCCTAGATATGAACCAAGTACATTCTTAAGATGTATGATTCTTATTTATTATTATTATTATTATTATTATTATTATTATTATTATTATTATTATTATTATTATTATTATTATTATTATTATTATTATTATTTCACAGAAAAGAAGCAGCTAATGGAGCAGGTAAGGTGTTTGATAGCCCAACATAAATACTGAAGATAATGTGTGAGCAAACCAATTACTCTCAATCCCTCCTAATAAGTCATATTTGCTCCCAACCACAGAGCAAATATCGATATTGTAATCGATAGACACTTAAGCATGAGAGGTCCAGACAGTGCTGCAAAATATATACTGCATATCAGATGACAGACAGAAATAGCAGGACTTAGTATTATGACTCTTTGCGAAGATAATTATTATGATGGCATCATAATCCTATTAATATACACCAAAATGACCAGACACAAATTTTTGACTATTTTTTACAGCAGTTGTTAAGTAACACTCATGGCAGTAAGTCCAAATCTACATTCCCAAATAGGCATCTTTTGCCATTAAATCACTGCTCAAAAATGAAGGACTACCGAGGTACTCTTTCCAGCATTTCCTCATTTCTCCCAAATATTTTCATCATATTCATTCTTAAGTCATTCCACTGGAAGTTCATTGTTCCATCCTCTTTACCACGTCCAAAACATTTTTTTTTCTAATTTCCATCTATATCAGTCCACATTTCTTCTGCTTCTTTTAATTATTTTATTTTATTTTATTTTATTTGCCACCAGTTTCATTATCCAATGTTTCTCTTAACTGTTTTGGACCTTCTTTGATTACTTTCCTTGCAACTATTGTTTTCCATCTGAAGATATTTTTCAAAGACTGAAACTCATTTATCATTTTTGTATCATTCCCTCCTTTTCATTTTTTCATATCAACAGTCTCTTTTACATCACCATTCCAATAAATATTGTTTATTTATTGAAATGTATAGCGTTGCCCATCTCACATGACTTTGCACTGCTCAAAAGTTAAATATCTTTTCTTTCTATTATTAGCCTAATTCGAGAACTTCTGTGCTCTTTTCAGCATATTTTATTGTGCACATTTTTATACAACTTATGCAATCTCTTTCCTTTTGCCTACTTTCCATTTATACTGTTTAAGGATTCATCTGCCTTTTAGTACTTATTCATAAAAGGAACATTTTTTCCATATTCATTTTTTTCCAGGATCCAATCTAGATGCTACCAAAATATGCACTTTTCTATATTCACAACTTCTTGTAACTACTGTATTCTTCACTAATTTTCTAAATTTGATATCCTAAACAAAAAATATTAATCCTACTTTTAGATTCTTTGTGTTCACATCATTAAACATATGCTTAAACTACATATTCTAAACCAACAGACCATTTTGAGTACTCATAATACAATCAATATTTTAATTTATGTTTCTGTATCATAATGACCCAGTCAGTGTTAATGTATGCTCTTCTCTCGTTCCCATTCATCCAATTTATAACAATAATTGTTATGCCTGGATATAATTTATTTAAAATGTTGCCCAATATTTCCCCTAATCCATCTTTTGTTCATTCACTGAAATGTAACATGTAATTAGCAATTATAATTGGTTATTTTCACATACATTGAAAACAATGACCCGAATGATCTTTTCTAACATGCATGTAACTTTTTCATTCAAAATTCCACTACAATTTCACTCCCGTTTATCAACTCTGACATCAGACTACCTTTATTCCTTTCTATTACAATTCTGAACCAAAATTTAACTTCTTAGTTTCACAAATACAAAGTCTTTCTTTTCTTTATTTTTTTTCATGTATTAGGTCATGCTCTTTACCAGCTATTCTACATACTGTACATTCCAAGTCACAATTTTCCATTTGCCATAAGTGTCAGTAGATGATTTAATCAATATTGACTTCACCAACTACAGTGGCTTTAGATAAACAATGTGTTCACATGTTTTTAGAATTATTCTCTATACCACCATCCTTAGTCATACCAATGTCGTACGCAATAGGAGACAATGCAAGTCATTCTGGGCACATTTTGGCCAGAATGCCACAAGCACAATCAAAGTTTTATACTTAGCATACTATTCTCTGTAAACTAGGCTCTCTAATCTAAAAATTACCTTGCAACCAAAGCGTACTGTTGCTTCTATCCCAGTAATAAGGATGTACTTGACAATGGCATCTCCAGGATTCTTAAGACCTTATTAGAATATGACTATTAATAAATTGCTAGAATATAATAATTTAATAATTTCACATACTTTTTCAAAAGCTTAAGCATTACCTGAGCAGTGCAGACTGAGTTAAATAGAAAAGAAAGCTCTTAGTATATTTTATAAATGGTAGACAAAAATAACAAGCAGTTTAAGGAAAACGTCAATGCCAGCCATTGTTTAATCAGTGATTTTTCTTGTAAACTATTTTTTCTCATGGTTAAGTGAAAAATCAACCTTCTTTTCAAAGAGGTTTGATCATTTCTTATATAATAAATACAGCCAAAAGTAGTAAGCGCTTTGCTTTTGAAGATTTTCCTTACTGTGGGTTTGTACTACTATTATTTTAATAAAGTTACTCATTAACTCATGTCTCCTTTCCACAAACAAGGCATTAACAAAAGCAGTATTTATAACAAGGTGTTACTGTGCACAGTAGCACTGCACTATGCCTTTTTCTCAAATATACAACCACAACTTTCATGGCTCAGTGTGTTCAGCAACTGTAATTACTTCCCACAGCAATTCCAAGCTAAGAAAATTGTTCCCGCATGTTAGTGCCAAGTGGTCCACAGGCTTTTTTATTTACTAGAAGCCTTCATGGCAGAGTTGCAAAGCAGCCATCTGCATCCGAAACACGGTTGCATTGGGCACATTCATGGAGCTCTGTTAAATTCACCCACAGAAAATTCTTTGTTGCTGAAAACAGAGAGTGAAGAAACCCACAGTAGTTGCAGTCCTCATCAAGTTTCTAAAGCCTTTAATATTGTACTCAAATGTGCCTAAGGGCCAAACTGTATATTTTGCCAGGAGATCTGCAATTGATTTTCAGACTACTTAAGTTTTTTTTCCCTTAGAGCAGCTGTGAGGGGCAGTTTATTTGGGGAAATGTGGTGGTCACTGGGGACATTTAACAGTCCTCCCTGCATCAGTCTAAATTCTCTGCTCCTATTTCCTTGGGTGTGGGAGGAGAGACGAACATGGAACAGACAGTTGCACTCTGCCACTGGACCCACAGCACATCATTAAATGCCCCCCATCCAAATTTGGAATCCTCGCATAGTTGGGCACAACTGTAAAATAGTGAAATTTGGGTCTTCTCTGTAGCCTGTACAAAAGCAGATGTACTGTAATTCCTCTGAAACAGATGTTGAGAACATTGGAGATCTGCAAATCAATATGTTAAGTAAGAAGATAAAGTAGAAATTCTCCAGGGTATGTTTATTTAATAATAGTGGAATAAGGTAAAGGTAAAGGTTCCCCTCACACATATGTGCTAGTCATTCCCAACTCTAGGGGGTGATGCTCATCTACATTTCAAAGTCAAAGAGCCAGCATTGTCTGAAGACATCTCCGTGGTCATGTGGCCGGCATGACTCAGCGCCAAAGGCGCACACAACGCTGTTACCTTCCCACCAAAGGTGGTCCCTATTTTTCTACTTGTATTTTTACATGCTTTCAAGCTGCTATGTTGGCAGAAGCTGGAACAAATAATGGGAGCTCACTCCGTTATGCAGCACTAAGGATTCAAACCAACAAACCGCCAACCTTTCTGATCGACAAGCTCAGTGTCTTAGCCACTGAGCCACTGTGTCCCTCTTATTTATTTATTTATTTATTAAATTTATACGCCGCCCTTCTCCAAATGGACCCAGGGCGGCGCACAGGGATGTTAAAATAGATACAAAATATATAAAATATATCAAAATTTAAAATACTTATTCTAATAAATAAACCCTGCGCTAAAAACCAAATTAAAATCCCAAATTTAAAACTATCTAATAATCAGTATGGAGGTTACGCTAGGCCGGCTAGGTGGAATAGGTGTGTCTTCAGACACTTGCGGAAGAGGCGGAGGTCGGAGATGGTGCAGAGTTCAGGGGGTAGGTCGTTCCAAAGGGCAGGGCCCGCCACAGAGAAGGCTCTTCCCCTGGGTGTCGCCAGTCGGCATTGTCCAGCCGACGGCACCCTGAGGAGGTCCTCTCTGTGGGAGCGTATCGTTCTGAGGGATGTATGGGGCAGGAGGCGGTCTCGCATATAACTAGGCCCCGAGCCATGGAGCGCTTTAAAGATGGTCGTCAAGACTTTGAAGCGCACCCGAAAGACCACAGGAAGCCAGTGCAGCTCGCGCAGGATCGGTGTTATGTGGGAGCATCTGGGGGCTCCAGTAATCACCCGCGCGGCTGCGTTCTGGACTAGCTGCAGCTTTCGGGTGCACCTCAAGGGGAGCCTCTTGAGCCACTGCATCCCATACAATAGTGGAATAGTGACAAGCTGAATTGGATATTTGTTTTAAAAGATGCTCGGTGTACTCCTAATGTCCTGATATGACAGATTTTTTTTCTAGACTTAGTACATCTTCAGAAAATATTTCCAAATCCCAACTAGATCTTCCACACTATTATGTAAGAAAAGCAGTGCATTGAAATCTTGGTTCTCAATCTTTTTTTTTTTAACTGTATTTAAATTAGCCTGAAAGAACAATTTCATCAAGATATATTTGTTATGAACTTCTGTTCAAAAGTTCACAAAGTGGTTCATACAGTTACAGTGATACAAGTGACTTACCATTCATTTAGTACGATTCGAAGTTGCAGTGGCCCCTGAAAAAGTGACTTATGATCATTTTTTACACTTATGACCATTGCAGTGTCCCCATAATCACATGATCAAAATTTGGACCCTTGGCACCTGAATCATATTTATGAGGGTCGCAGTGTCCCAGGATCAAGTGATCACTTGTTGCCCAGCAAAGTCAATGGGGAAGCCAGATTCACTTAACAACTGTGTTACTAATTTAATAAATGTAGTGATTCACTTAATGAATGTGGCAAGAAAAGTCTTAAGAAATGAGGAAAAACTCACTTAACAATTATCTCCCCTAACAACATGCATTTGGGGTTTAATTGTGAACATAAATCAAGGACTACCTGTATAACCTGCATTTAGTAAAGACGTTCCTAGGCTCACTCACTTTTTTGAATAATGTTATTTTTTATTTCTATAGTACCTGATTATCCATAAAGGCTTTGCTTATCTTGGGAATAAACCTTTCCCTGCCTGTTCCTACTCAAGAAGGTCAAATTCAGAAATGGATTGGATGACTAGTCCAGGTAGGGTCTCACATAAAATACCATACAATTCTTCACTTCATAGAAGCTGCAATCACTACCAAAACCTCCTAATGGATTAGCCTCCTTTCTTGATGATGGCAGTGTCGGTTTGTTACCTGGGCAAGGAAGCCTAGACAAGTCATCCAGATTAGATCCAAGATCAGGACAGATCATCATATCCAGGCCACAGGAATGAAAATAATAATAATACATGTATTCATGGTATCCATCTTGCATGAAACAATTCATAATCTCCCCTGAAAATTGTTTCTTATCACACCAGTGGAAAACGTAATGACATAATAGAACTTCTAGGAGTTAAAAATCTCCATCAAGAAAATGACAACTGTGCCCCAAAAATCGACTGTCTACCACAATCCCATTAGACACACACAGAATCAAATTGAAATATTCCCATAACTATGTGTAATTAGCAATCAGAAACAAATCGCATTTCTCTGAGTCTGCCTGAATTGGCTCTTTGTTTACTAAAAGTACAGTTGTAAGTGATCAGGCAGGCAAGAGCAATATGAGCTGCATTTTCAGGGCTTACAAAGAAGAGAATGGCTTAGACTGTTGCTAATCTTTACAGGAAAATTGCCCACCTGAGGGCAAAGGCACTCATGCATAATAAAATAAATAAATAAACATATCAATTCCAATAGAGAGAGTAGAGTCTGGTGTAGTGGTTAAGGCACCAGACTAGAAACTGGGAAACCAGAAGTTCTAGTCTTGCTTAGGCACAAAACAGCTGAGTGACCCTGGGCCCGTCTCTGTCCTTTGGCTCTACTAGGCAGGAACTTGAAAACTACTTCTGAAAATCTGGCCAGGAAAATTACAGGGAATTCTCCAAGCAATTGCCCAAAGCCAACAGTGACTTTAAAGCAAAAAAAAAATATATATATCTAAATTCCAATATATTCAATATAAAAGTTGAGAGCTAAAGCACCAAAATGAAAGTACTAATGTTCTGACATTAAAGTTAATGCATCAGAAAGGATGCTCCCCCCTCTCTTTATTAAATTCATGTGCTGCCAATCTTACTATCCAAAGTGACTCTGGGTCTTTCCCTACTAGAGGATTAAGCAATCCTTTGGTGCCATTTAGATATTTGGATAGAGCTAAGAACTTTGGATAGTGAAATGGGTGGCATATAAACATAATACATAAGAATAAAAAGGAGCAATTGGAGTGGATGGGTCAATAATGCAAGCTGTCATTACATCCTGACATTACTGGCAGTCAAAAATTAACAATTCAATTTTAAATTCTGACAATTGCATAACTACATTAAGGGCTCCTTGTGGCTTTCAAAGTAACATTATTTGTGGTCAAGAACTGCATGAAGTCACCAACCATGCCCATCCACAATTTAAAGCTTAAAGTAAGTAATTGTAAAGCATTTTCTGGCCTTAATGATACAGTTTCCACACACTTATCTTGACAGCTACCAGCATCCCCACTTCATCGGAGTTTAATTTTTAATGACTTTTTTTATTTTACAAAAATGAACTAATAGGAGGGTAACTTATCAGAAAACAAAGAGCCGGTCTTTAGCATTATCTTTATTCCCAAGATTCATAGAGATCATGTAAGTAATCAAGATTCTCACAGCAAAGCATGGTCAGGGAAGCCAGAGTTGTACAGACTTCAATAAAAGGATTGTGTCAGAGTTCCAAATAGCTTAAATAATAGTCCGAGGCTAGAGATTCCTCAAAGCTCCAATTTGTAAAAGATGGCTCCCAAGTCTGACATATTGTTTGTTTGGTTTTCATTCATTCAACTTCTGTAGCCACTCATCTCAAACAAATGCCTTTGACTGACAATCATCAAGCAAAAACAGTTATAATATAGTACAAAATCAAATATATATGGCAGTGAAAGAAAAATGTCACTAAAGATGTCAATATAGCCAAGAAATGGGGCTCTTCACACATTAACAAGCTCTGGAACAAGGTATTCCAAGGCCTTACAAAAGGTCAACAGGGTCAAGGTCATGGAGAGTCCCATGAAGAATGTTTTGCAGTAATCCAAACAAGAGGCCAAGAAAGGCCGAGTTGTTGATTAGGAATCTAATGTTTCTATTGAAAATCTTGAGGGAGCACATGTGCCAAGGTCACCATTGCTTCTACAGGCCTTCAAGGTCATGGAACGTTCCTCAGGAAACACCCAAAGTACCTGAGATGTCACCCAATGTCCTTGGAAGATCGCCAAGGCTGGTGGATAGCTATTTCTATACTTCTTTATCTCGACTAGAGTGGGCCAGTTTGTCTGGGTGATATCAGTGCTTCTTCATAGAGAAGTGGACAATGTAGCAAACGTATAAATATGAGTGTTAAAATGTGTTCAGGATTCTCCCTTGCTAAGAGAGGCCTGTCTTTATTCAGCTGAATGAGTGTATAAAGCTTACTGAGGTAAATACCTGGACTCTGTCTTTCTTTATAACAGCCACACCTGAAACCGGCAAAGGGACTGTGAACAGAGTTTCCTGGTCTAGGAAGCGACACAATTGGCATACAACCAAAGATGTGCAAAGGTCATCCTAGCCACAGCTGCCATCTGCTCTTCTAGCAGAAGACATTAAGACCAGAAGGACCCATAGATTGTCATTCCATCCAGGACCAAAGAACCGTATCACCAGACAGCCCAAATATGCAAAGTCACTGAATCAAATTCAAGGAGGACCTCAAGGATTTTATTTTTTAATGAATGCTGGTCAGGGTAAAAATATAATCTTGAAAAAAGAAAAAATTTCCAGGAAGCCAATTAGTGTGGGATCTCTTTGAAATATTTACTCTCTCTCTCTCTCTCTCTCTCTCTCTCTCTCTCTCTCTTTCTCTCTCTCTCTCTCTCTCTCTCTCTCTCTCTTTCTCTCTCTCTCTCTCTCTTTCTCTCCTAGGATAGGAGAAGAGGTGGTATTCACCAGGTTCTGACCAGTTCTGGAGAACCAGTAGAAGAAATACTACTGCTAAATACTACCTCTGACTGCCCCTGCCCCCATCTATTCTCTGCCTCCGGAGTCCCAGATGATCGGGAGGGAACGGGGATTTTGCAGTAACCTTCTCCTGCCACATCCAACAAGCAACACCTACCAAGCCACGCTAACAGAACTGGTAGTAAAAAAAATTGAATCCTATCACTGGAAAGTATTTACTTTCATCCAACATGAACGCCCCCTCCTTGCTGTACTTTGTTCCCACAGTCTCTAGCAAAAACTGTCCCAGGGAAAGGCTGAAAATAACAGCCTTTCAATTACAGCCCCTTGCCCACCACAGCCTCCCAGAGATGGGAACTTAGAGCTTTTCCTCCCAGATGACACAAACTGGGTGGGAAGATTTCACTACAGAAGGGAACTCCTGAAAGTGAGGATGCTGTCCATTCAATCATGCCTGAGGCTCTGCCTGATGTCTGCTTTGATGGTGTCTAGTCACAGTGTTTTTTGGTGACCTCGTTTCATTTTATCACTTGCCATCCTGACCATAACTGCCTTTTTCAATAAGTTCAAATTACATGAGGGGGCTGAAATAAAGAAGGCAGAACTATGTGATTTTTGCCCTCCAGTGATATGTCTGGTTTTATATGCTCCAGTCGTTGCCTATTTGTCACCTTTGCTGTCCAAGGAATGCACACAGAAGCCTTTTCCAACACCACGACTTGAAGGTAATGAGGCATAAATGGCTTTAAAGATGATAATCAGCCTCTTGAAATGGGCCCAGAAGACAATGAGAACCAGTGCAACTCTCACATCATTATTCTGTTTATTCTGGTTTGATGGTTTATTCTACTAAATTACAGTCTGTCAGTTGGTGAGGTTTTTTGCAGAGAAGATCGCAGGAATTTGCAGTAGAAAGGGAAATTAAGGGATGTTCTTGGCAAATTTTATTTTCAGCATTTTTGCTCTTAGTTGTTTATTTCTGAAGAGACACTTCAAGTTCTACTCAGTCACCAAAGGCCAGGATTTATTAATTAATCCTTATGGGGCTACAACCCTTTTCTATCGGGTAAGGTGTTTCTTGTTTCATTTTATTGAAGCAAACACAAAGGCCTTCCTTCTACTGAGGCCAAGTATGTGCATTTTGGTTATTACTGTTCTTTCACTGGCTAAAATCACTGAAAAGTAGAATCAAGCCTTTATTTAAAAAACCAAAGGGGTAGAATATTGACTATATCAGTGATGGCAAACCCCATGCCAAAAGCAGGGGGAGCGCAGTGGGTCGTGCATGGGCGTGCCACACATGCACATGCTTCCCACCTCTGCATGCATGCACATGCGACCAGTGCTCTCCCCTGCTTTTGGCGCTATTTTTTCACCCTACCCAGGCTCCAGAGGCTTTCTAGGAGCCTGAGGAGGGCGAAAACAGCCTTCTCATCCACCACCAGAGGCTTTCCATAGCCTTCTGAAGCTTCCCTGAAGCCTCTGGGATGCAAAAAACCAGCCCTATGGGCAAACCGGAGGTCCGTTCCTGAACTTCTGGTTTGCTCCAGAACTTCAGGGAAGCCTTCATAGGGCGAAAAGTGGCCTCAAAAGAAGGCCAAAGTCAGCTGGCCAGCACGTGCATGCATGCTGGAGCTGACAATGCAACGCCTCGCGTGCTCCGACAAATGGCTCCACGTACGGCACGCATGCCATAGGTTCACCATCACGGGACTGTATAGTATACTTCACATCTCAACTTCTTTGATTCTGAGTCTCTAGTTGAAGTGAAGCATCATCCTTCTGATTTCATTGTTCTTCACTTTCTCTTATGTTTATTATTCTACACATTTTGTTTTTCAGTCTGGTTTCCAAATCAGAACAGAGTTAGCATTTTAAAAAAAATAACAGATGTCGCATATATTAGTTGTAATGGAAAGATCACAATAATTAAGAAAAAAATATGCATGTTACCATGACGACTATTTTGACTATCTGTAGCATCTCTGATATAACATAGTCACTGGATTGATTCAATCAAATGTGTCTAGGCACATATTTTGGAGTTCATAGCACTAACAAAAGCCTATCGACTAAATCTGTACTTCTGAAAAAACTTTTCTTTCTCCTAGTAGACATTTCTGACTTTGGCCACTTAGGAAATACATAGATTCAGAATCTTAATTATCTTGCAGGAATATTTTCAAACTGAGTCACTACAGATGCATATACACACAGCAAAAAGAAAAGTCATGATCATGATAAGTAACATTAACAATAATAGATCAGAAACAAGGCACAAAATGAAGGGCTCTGAGTTTAAAGGAACACAGATCATCTCACCTAAATATGTATGGATTGTTATAAATTTGCATCAGTAAGTGAATGAATCATTTCACCAATCACACTCAAATGAATTTTAATGGGTTTTATTGTTTTTAATAGATTGTAATAGTTTTTTGCTGGGTTTTTTATTATGTTGTTTCATTGTTTGTCTTTTTAACTCTGTACACCGCTCAAAGTCAAAAACGTGAAATAGACAGCTACATCAAGTTACCAAATAAATAGGTAATTTATAAATAGGTAATTTAAGGTAAACAGTACTTAAGGGGGGGGGATGGAACAGCAATAGATTAAATAGTAAATATGAGCCATAGTAAATATGGCCACAAAACAGGCAATTGTAAATTTTAGCCTGAATATCCTGAGGCATATTTTAATAATAATAATAATAATAATAATAATAATAATAATAATAATAATAATAATAATAATAATAATAATAATCTTTATTGTCATTGTAATAAGATTGTAATAAATTTTTCCAAATTCTAAGAAACAATTTCCAATGCAACATGTTTCCCACAGTAGGTAACAAGTGACAATGAGAATGCCACACATGGAACACACAGTTTTTTTAGAAGTCACATTTCACATGAAAATTTTGTATTTTATTTTTTAAAAGAGTTCTAGAGTTGATAACTACCTGGACTGATACTATGTCACTTTTAATATTCCAATAAAAAGATCTGCCTTCTTTCTGTCTTTACCCAGTGATCCAGTTGCCTTCATGCCCTGTTTACTAGTTTTAAACATTGTTAAAAAGAAATCTCATTTTTCTTGGAATTTACAGTATGTATTAGAAAAAAAATAAATAAGAAAGAAATAAGACGTTGTGTGGGTTTTGTTGATTACTTTTTGTTGTTGTTTTTATTTAGTATTTATGCAGTTTGTGTTTCATTTTGTTCTCAGCTGGGCAGTTTTATAAATAAAACTTTCTGACCCTCTGATAATTTATTTGTTTTGGTCCCTCCATCATTCTGGCATCTTTTGGGTGATATTTTTCATGGAATGTTTGCCAAATTTCAAATGTTCCCAAAGATATTCTGAGAGGTTATGTCCCTTCTCTATTTCTTTTTCCCAGATTCCTCTTCATCAATTTTCAATTTTTTGATACACAATTTGCTCAGAACTGATCTCTGAGGTAAAAGACACAGAGGCAGGAAGCTGCTTCAAAGGTTTAATGTGAACACGAACAAGAACAAGAACAACAGAACCGCCTGTCTGACAGCTCTTTTATACAGCCAGCTGTCAGACAGTTAACCAATAGGGGACCTGCAATTCTCCCGCCAATCTGATTGCTCGGGAGTGCTCGGTCGTAAGTCCGAGGTCTTAGCACCCCTTCCCCCTGGACTGCGCAGACATAGTCTCGCAAATGGGTGGGCCTACAGCGACTCCGCCCTAAACGCTGCAGTGTCTGCTCGGCTGCCATAGAAGATGGATCTCCTGCCCCCACCTCTTCGGCTGATGGTGACGCGTCTGAGAGTGCTCGGTCGTAAGTCCAAGGACTTAACACAATTCCTCTTCTGAAATCAAGTGCTCATATATACAATTTAAATCTGAGTGAACCTGACATATTTTTAACAGCTTCACAACACATATGCATAACATCATATCCCTAATTATCTTAATTAGTTCCAGTCATACACATATAGAAACACCCCACAAAAAAGCCAAGTAGCTTAATATTTGTTATTAGGAAAAGACCGAAGCCAACTGAAACACTAAAGTCCTATCAAGTTAAAGGAAGCTAGTACTGAAGGAGTGGTGTTATCCAAGAGCTTTAGAGCATATTACAGGCAGGTAAATTTTTATCCTGTAACCTTGTCTGACACAACACAAGGAAGTGAAACACTGCAAATTCAAAAGGTCCCAGTTTACCCACTTTGTGGTGGTTACTCATACAGACCCATTCACATACATATTACCTGATACATCTGTTTTGAATTGATTCAAAAGCTGCTTTTGATATTTAATAAGTTTAACATTTAAATTAGATTTGAGAAACAGCCTTCTCTGCACTTCTGTTTACCTGTTTCCTACAGAGGACAGCAAAGTAACTACTATGTAAAGATAGTTTACATTAAAAGTGTATTTATTTTAAAATCACGGCAACTGAAATTTTATCTTATTTTCGGTTTCGGTTTCATTAAAAAAATCAAAATGCAATATACATCAGTAATTCTTCATAGAATTATGGAATCATTTTCATTAACTTCCGTTCCTGAAAAGGCCTGTTTTAACATTTACCGCATTTCCTTTCCAATGACCATTAATTTTATACTTGGTTGTTGTCAAATGGTTCTGTATTTTTAAAAAGCTACCTCTATTCTAACGAAGAAATTTCAGAGATACTCTACAAATTGAAACTGTGCTTCAATTGATTTCCTGCTTAATTTGCTATAATGATAGTTCTTATAACTACTTAGACTGTTTGCAGTAATTAATTACCAAATCCCTACAGACTGTTTAAGAAAACATAGCCAGCAATTTCACATTGCTTGTCGCCAATTTTAACGTCTAATGAACTAAATGACTGTATCAGCATGATCTTAAAATAAGAGATTAAATGTAATTTCTCTTATAAAACAGCACAGAATCATGGTTTAAAAATCCATGTCAATGCTAAGGGATAGTTGCAAAACTATAATTAACACCCTCAACAATGCATGGAGTGTAATGGGATTTTCAATTTACTGGCCGTAGTTTTCTTAAGATTTTCCACATCAAATTTAAAGCAACAAACACATTTGTATTTGCATCTTTTAGTTATGCCAACATAAAAGAAAAATAAAATGCAGACAATAGAGTCAGTGAACCTCAATGTGATTTTTAATACACTATTTTCCACTGCCTTTCCTAGCCCTAGCCATCATCACAGCCACTAAAGGAGGGACGATGTCACTGCTGCCGTCTTTGCTACTTGTCAACTTCCTTACCAATTGAACTTAGTTTCTGTTGCCCTTGGTAAGTTACTGTATGATTTTGGAAATTAGATCTTGATACATTATGCTATGAAAACAATGCACATGTAAACCCTTGCAACTGGTGAATAATTTTATTCAAAGTCACCATTTTACTAAAGTTTTTGCAAAATTGGAATATAAGACATATCATCAAGGAGACTGAAATTTAGCAGTTGAAAAGCAAGAGAGTTTGGGGGAAAGGGGGAGGGAAAAATGCAACAAGGAACACAAGTTTTTTTAACATGCACAGTCACATCCTCAACAACAATACACAAGCCATCTTGGAGCCAGGAGAAGGAGTGTACTTCAATGATTCCTAAATGACTTTATTTTTCTTCCAAATTTCTTTCCTGATGCAACTTTGCTCAAAATAAGGGGAAATATCCACCATACTCAATTTGCCTTTTAGCAGGTAGAATTTGGACAGCAATGGAACAACACTTTCTTTGCAATAATAGCTTTGAGCAAATTCAGAGGTCACCCATTGGAAATATTAACCTTTTTAAAAGTCAAAAGAATCTTTCCCCATTAATTAATCATTTGGCCTTCCTTTTGAACATTTTTCTTACAGTTATAATATTCTTACTAATCTGGAAATCCTTCTGAACTATGTGCCAATTCCAAAGTTTAACTGAAGCATACTTATAAAGGAAATAAATGAAAGCAATTGTATATTAGCAGCAAGGGGAAATAAAATTGTAGGTACATAGACTTATTGTGTTTTTCCTGCTGAAATCTTCTAATTTCAGCACAAAAAACCCCCCATCTGCTAGCAAGGATAGTAGAAAATGTGTAAGTATTAGAGAGCTCATCTTGGCATCAAACTGTTTTACTACTTTTGAGCCATTTTTAAAAATTAGATTTTGTCTTTTGCACAGATTTGTAACTCGAATGTTACCTTTAATTCTGACCCACTCCATTAACTAAACATTTATGCTGAATAATTATTAGATGCTAAGAAACTACCTTACCTCTGTCTGGAGTATGGCAGCTCTCTGTTCTTTGGCAGTAAGCGACTCTTTAAGCACTTCTATGTGTTGCTTGCAATCTGAATTCTGATTGCTAAGGGTTTCAAGCTTAGTTTGTAAGGCAAGAAGTTCTGATTCTTTCTTTGAAAGCTCCTGCTTCAACTGGTCAATCTGCAATAAATGAAGAGGAGAACAATTAATGTAACAATTAATTAACAAAATACTATATTTCCTTAAGGGCAGTAAAGAAGCTGACAAAAGCACATTGAATTGCATTCAGATGGACAACTTATATCTATAATATAAGTCCTTGAATCTATAATATAGATGGACAACTTCAGGATTGCTATAGATGGACAACTTCAGGATTGCTGTTCATCATGATGTGAACAAATTGGAGGCAACATACAACATGAAACTAAAACATTACAAAATAATAATCCTGGAAAAAACTATAGTTACCTTTATGTATTAAGGATATGAATGAAACTCATTTAGTAAGAGGAGGAAAGAGGGCTACACTGCTCTCCAATTGGTCAATATCCAACTGTGAAGAATGGAACACTGATAGGGGAAACCTACAAATAAAACCCTAGAGAGAGAAGTTTTCACAACTCAAATATCTGTGCTCAACACATCAAGGGGGAAATGCTAAAAATATTCCCTTTCAATGTTTGTGCATTATTGTATAAGAATTGGTGGTCTTCTCCTGGAAATATATAGTAATATTGCCTATTCTGTCCTAAGCCTGTAGCAGTGGTGGGTTCTGGCTCCCATACGGTACGCTACAACGGGGCCAGGCGTCCACCATGTGCACATACACAGCACACGTATGTGTACCCACTGCCCATGACTCTCCAACTGCTTGGCAGGGCATCGTACAGGCGCAGTACGCTCTGTGCACATGCGCAAATGCCCTGGTCGGCTGAAATAAAGGTAAGGAGACCCGGAGGGCAGGTGGGCCCTCCGGAACACCATACCAGAACGGTACCTGGTGCTCCCAGCAGGCATCGGTATGTGCATACCGGCGCATACTGGTCATATCCCACTGCTGGCCTGTAGGCATTTTTGGATACAGAAGTTCCACAGCAGAGTCAATGGAAGCCAATCAAAATACCGTTACCCTATTCTCACCCAAGACCCAATCATTGGTCATTGCATGGAACAAGCTAATTAGTATTAGAACATTATAATAACCTTAATCAACTATTTAGGCCACCAAATCCAACATTCCACTCAGTGCAGGAATCTAAGTTAAAAGAATCTCAGACAGATGGCTGTCTAGCCTTAGCTTGAACATTTTCAGCAATCTTGTCTTGTCTCAGCAATTTTATCCCCTCTCAAAAGCTTTTATTATCCGGAAATTGTTTTAATATTCAGTTGAATGAGTACTATGGAATCAGTGTAAGGCCAAGCAGCTTCTGTGACAATTTAGCAGGTATATGATTCATACGATTCTGACAGTATTACCAATACTGCCTCTCAGTACTTGAGTATTGACTTTTCGAATAATGGCCTGTACACGTGATGGTGCTTTAAATATGAAATTTCACATGTCTTTGGGACACCTGTGTAAATGTGTGGTTTTCCTATTGTTTAGAGTCTTTACTCCCTTGAAAACTATGAAAAGATTATGGAAATTATCTGAATGACCACATTATATGTATAGTAGGTAACATACAACCATAAAGCATATAATATTAATGTGCTGTAGTTAATACTCAGGGCCCAGGAAGAAGATTGCCGGAATTCAATATCTCCAGTTATTTTGCTTCTCATCCAAGAAGTTTCTTCATTTCTGACTGACGGGTGGGGAATGGAATTTATATTCTTTGCAGTCTTCTGGTCATTAGCCCTCTTTCTGAGAGTTATTGAGCAGGGTCATGTGAATAGTGCAAATGGGCGTGGAACAGTGGTGTGTTCTGGATCCTGGTGCAACCAGTCCAGTGCAACGGGCCCGGTGTCCACCACATGAATGTGTGCAGCGCACACATGCGTCCTTACCTCCTGCGATGCCATGACACCTCTGTGACATTCCAGCTGCTTGGCGTGCTGGTGCGTGTGCGCGGAAGCGTCAAAGAGCTCAAATGCAGGTAAGGAGGATGGGAGGGTGGGCCCTCTGGAGCACCGTACCGGAATGGTACCCGGTGCTCCCGACAGGCACCGGTACGCCCGTACCGGGGTGTACTGCCTGCAACCCACCACTGGGTCAATGAAATGCTTGAAGCCATCTTTCTCTAGTTGTGGATTTCATTCATTCTACACTACTTATTGAAAATGGAAAAGGATTTAAAACAAGAATGGTAGCCAAAAAAATCTGAAATTTAATCACAGATTTATAGTGCTCAGACCACAAATTCCAAATTAATAAAGTACAATGTTTATCAGTTTTAATACCACCAAGTCACATTAGAAGGAAATATTTCTTATAAATTCTTTTAGTACACAATACAAAATGAATTCTTTCAGAATTAAATCCAATATACTTGCACATGTGGAACATCTAAAGTAAAATGCAAACTCACATTACATCAGATCTATTATCCTTTTTGATTTTTAAAATTTTTGCAGAATAATTTATGATTACACATGATTAGGAATGAAGTCTCAGTGCACTTCCCGTATTCAGAGAAGTTCAAACTAATTGAAGGCAGATTCTGCCCAAAAGAACCACAGAAAAAAGGAACAACTAATTGGGATCAAACATAACTATGACAAAGAAGCATTGTTAAAGAATAAATTTTTAAAAGATACAATTGAACCATAATATTCAAATGCACAACACTTTAGAAATGATTCATTTGGAGAAGTGAAAATGGGTAATATCACCAATGCATTGATGACAAAACTGACAATCTTTTATGTGTCACTATAGACAGAGCCAAAATTGGAATAAAAAAAATAATAAGGTGAGAGTAATATTACACAATACAAATGGAAGGAAAGTTGACACCAGTACATACCGCAGCATGTGGTTTATATTAGTCCCAGATGGTATCACACAACCTAATCTCTATCAAAGGATCTTCCTATTTTTATTGATGATTCAACTCACCAAACTCTGATAGCCAATTGTTCAACGAATGTGGAATCATTTTCATTTCAAGTATGCTATATATTTCTTTTTATTCTCAACATGATTTGCAAGCTGGTAAAGAGTTTTGCCATTCACAAAATAAAGCATTTCAGATCTACTCTGATTAATCTTTCCTGCTTCATACAAGATGGTAAAATTCTTTTTAATAAATGTTTCCTGTAATGTCTCTAAAGGGAGAGCAAATGGTAGATTTGGGGATATAAAAATGCCGTTAAAATTCTCTGGGATACTTTTTCCATTCATTTTTTTCTTTCTGCCTTCCTTTCTTCATTGCTTGTCTTCATATTTATTTGTTTATTATTTGCAGGCCAATCCAGTCACCTGATTCTGAGAAGTGTACAACTCTCCAATGAATACTTAGGACTAAGCATGATAAAAACAAAATGTAAAAACAAATTTCATGGCATAGTAATATAAATTCTAACATAAAATAAGTTAAATAAATAAATAAATAAATAAATAAATAAATAAATAAATAAATAAATAAATAAATAAATAAATAAATAAATAAATTAATTAATTAATAAATTAATTAATAAATTAATTAATTGATTTATAACCCGCTCTCTCTCCCCGAAGGGAATCAAGGCGGGGCACAGGGAAATTAAAAATGCATATAAAACCGCAGACAATACAATATTAAAAAAGAATTAAACTAAACCCTGCGCTAAAATCCCATGTAAAACTAAAACAAACCCCTAAAAACCCCTAAAAACAGTTAAGTTATCCCAAGCCGGCCAAGCAAAAGAAGTGTGTTTTTAATTTTTGACGGAAGGAGTGGAGGTCCATAGTTGTTCTAATATCGGGGGGAAGGTCGTTCCAGAGGGTCAGGCCCGCCACAGAGAAGGCCCTTCCCCTGGGCGTCGCCCGCTGGCACAGCCTAGTGGACGGCACCCAGAGAAGTCCCTCTATGTGGAAGCGAATCGGCCGTAGGGAAGTTAAGATATTCCTTTCATAAACCACAGCTAAATCAATTAAAACAACTCTGCTTTCCTCTTTCTACAATGCTGGAATTTCATAGCACAATCTCATTCCAGAGAAGTCTCATGTTAAGTGATCTTGAACATGATGCTGTCAGCATGTCATAGCAAGAAAAAAGTAATATTTATTGCATTCATTCCAAAAGGGCAATTTAAAAAAAACAGAAGCAACCAAGTAGTCTCCATGACTAATTTTTGCTCCAGGATCTATTTCACTTCAAATAGTAGAATCAGGTAAGTCTTTAAAAATTCTATGTGCTACAGTACTAAATGTATTTAAGAATTCATTATGGAGGCCTCTATGCTATTAGGAAGTTAGTTGTTTTCTTGCAGAACTTTCACTGTCTAACTAAGTAACGTCATCCATTCTTGAAGAGAAGGGAGCTTGCTCTCTGTTTATATACTAGTGGTTTGTCCTGTCAGTGTTGATGGGAGTGGTCTTGGTAGTTCCTTGATTAGACTGTTGTTTATTGTTTGATTGTTTGTCTGAGTTGATTGTTCCTTAATTGGGTTATTGCTTGATTATTGGTCTAGTGTTAAACTTGATATTAATTTCTATTTAATCTGGGTGTTGATGGTTGGTGAGCAGATGTTCTGATCTTTTTAGTTTTTTTATTGTTCCTTTTGAATGTTATGTAGATGATGTTTATCTCTGTGTGTCTGTTGGTGGCTGATTTGTCTGAGTGCCAGGATTTCAGGAATTCTCTAATGTTTTAGAGAATTAGCTTGATCTAGGATGCTAAGTTTTCCAATTGAAACAATGGCTAAGGCTGTATATGTTGTAAAATTAAGTAGTTTTCATTATGTCAATCAATAAACCGGCAATCAGTTAACTAGCAAACAAACCAGTTAATTGGCAATCAAAGGTGTTTACAGCTTTCTCCTCCAAATCCCAATCATTGTCTTTTTTTTTTTGCAAGTTGCTTCTTGACTTGTGTGTGTTTTGCTAACTCCAACATCTCTTTCTCTTAGAGACAGCCTGCAAACACAAGGCGAACCCTTTATTTGCAATCAGAGCCAAAACCATTCATGTAAGATGGAACCAGAAAATTACCTGCTCCTATTTTTCCATTCTTGTCATTTCATCTAGAGATTTGAGAATCGGGAAGATTGTGTTTGCTGTTAATGCCTTTGATTTCTGTACCCACCCACCTCCAAACTTTGATGTAACCTACTTTTCCAGGGAAGTTAGCAATGTTCCACAAGGGATTGCCTTTAGCCACATATGCTCCTTTTCCATTTAAATTGTAAAGAACTTAAATAGTTATTTCTTAAATCCAGGCTTTTTCCTCTCCAAGAGTATTATAACACCTTAAGTTGTTGATCATGAAAAGAGCTTTGTTCTACTGTTTGCTATCAATCAGAATTTACATTTATCGGGGTTTCTTTATCAGTGATCTCAGGTTGGACAGATGGGGCATAATGAGATCTCCTTGCTGACAGCATTATAAATATTTTTTTCACCTTGAAAGGTCCTGTGTTGAATGGCAATAGTATGATCTTTTGCTACAAAACTCAATTGTCAGAAGAAGGACAGGGCTGCTGACAGAGGTTAGGCAGGCTTTCATCAGAATGAGGCACGATTATCCAAGTACTGATCAGATGGCTGTGCCCAACAACCATATACAAACATTTTGCTCAGATTTTCTCTATAACAGTAGAAAAATCTATTGCATTGAATCCCTTATTCACAAAATTATTACAATTGTCTTCTTTATGTTAACATAATTCTGATTAATATACAGCAATAGCCCTCAGAATTAAATGGTTCCTTGTGAACCATATATATAGTAATGGTTTAGGTTTATATAGCCTATTAATGTATTTGTTTATTACTTGGGTTGTTAAAAACATTTATACGACCACCCATCTTACACAGTATAAATCTGAGTGGTCAACCATGATCACAAGAGTTTTGGGTATCAGATATATGAGACTTCACTCAAATGTTTTATGTTTGCATTTGCAGTCATTTCTTTCTACTTGCATCGTATTTTAACTGAAAGAGTTATAAATTGCATTGCTTCCTAACATTGAAAACAATTGATGGTTGTTTGTTGCAAACATGGAAAATCTCCTGAAGGACCAATGAATGATTTCCAGTCCCACAGGTGCCTTTGCTGTAATTACTCAGCAAGGAGAGATGGCCAAGAATTGATAACAGGAATGCCAATGTCGTGATTTTTTATTCAAAGAGACAAAAGTACTTGTTCTGTGGCAATTTAATATGGTTTCCCCCAGGGAATGTCCTCAAAATAAGGCACATTTTTCACACTAGCTTGACATGGCTCTTAACAAAGGTTGCCTCTGTACCTGATATATAACATGGAAACTTCTCTCATCAAGTGAATTACTAATGTACCTTGTTTACCAGGAAATTTTTCTTTAATATTAGATACTCCTCTTCAGATCTTTTGTTGACACAGTACAATCACCAATCACCTTCAAAAATCAGAATTCTAATAAGTCTTGTTTTCTTAGCTGCACATACCTTATTTTTCATGAACTTGGAATGACTCTTGTAAACTTCTATTTGTTTGATCTCTTCTTCTCGATCTTCTGTGTTCAGAACTCCATTTGTCTTCAACATCTGTATTTCATCTTCGAGATCTCTGATATTACGTTCCATGGAAGCTATTTTTGTGTCCTATTTTTTTGTAAAGAAAGTGTTGGTATGCAATTATTATACAAATTATTTATATGAAAAGCAGACATATAACTGGTGATAGAAGAGCAATAAATCTAAAGAACTAAGTTGGCACAAGGAACTGAAGCCTTTTCTCATCTAAATAACACTGGGATAAGTTCAGTAATAATTATGTAGCTGAATAAAAATATATACATTATTGTCAAAAATCTTCACTTGGCTAAGCCACTAAACAGCCACTCTGAATGTGCTATGAATAGAAAAGTAGGCTGCAATGCAAAGTAATAAAAGAACATAAAATAAAATAAATGTAAGAAAGTGGACCAAAAAATGCCAAGAAATCTGGGTCTAGCTATACTTTTATTGTGCAGTGAGAAAGTTAAAGTTTATAACCTTTTTAAGACATCTGTTTCACTACCACATCTGATATAAAAAGCCACAGTCTCTTCAAATAAGATAAAACAATAATGGAATAGATCCAAACCAAATGAAAGCCACCATTATACCACACTTATTTCATTACTTTCTAACATGGAGCCAACTTAAGAGATGAATGGAAATATTTTAAAATTCCTTCAACTTGGGTGTGGAGTCTTTCCCTATCCGCCTGTACAACACAGAAAAATAAGTATCCTGTTTCCAGCTACTGTGAAATTAAGGATGCTGGTACCCACTGCAACAGGCAGAAAAGTAGAAGATCATCTGTTCTCTTATCTTGGGCAGAACAATTGGTGAATGTGTAACTAAAGTCTTTAGGCATTGGCCTGAAAATACGAGTGCTCCATTGTTGCAGAAAATATATATTCTCTCAAGTTTCGATACAGTAGCCAGGAGGACTAAAAGAATGAATGAGAGTTTAGGCAGTCCTCGATTTGCAACTCTTCATTTAGGGACCATTTGAAGTTACAAAAAGTGACTTATGACAATTTTTCATTGCAGCATCCCCATGGTCACATAATTTACTTTCAACTGCTTGACAACTGACTCACATTTATGATGGTTGCAGTGTCCCAGAAGGTCCCTTTTGTGATCTTCTGACAAGCAAAATCAGATTCCTTTAACAACCATGTTACTAATTTAAGAACTGCGGTCACTTAACAAAATGTGACACGTCATAAAATGGGGCAAAACTCACTTTAAAAAATTCTCATTTAGCAATATAAATTATGGGTTCAATCATGGTCGCAAGTTGAAGACTACTTGTATAGTTTTTCTGCCCCATCCAATTTCCAGAATTATTAACAAACATGGAAGGCATTCCTTTGCAGTGCTTCAGATAAAATATTGGGAGAGAGGCTCATCCCATCCTCTACCCATTTTCCAGCTGCCATCAACAAGCCTTGGTTGTACGAATTTGGAAAGGAAGCTGCACTGATTTGGCTAGAGAGATTGAATTATCTGCCTATAAGTACAAAATCAAGAAAAGCAATGAGAAATAACAGGTAGGATTCAAGATTTCTGAGATAATGATATAAAGAAAGAAAAGGTTAAGAATATAATGAAAACCAAAACTGTTGACACTATATTTGAGATTCATTTGAAGATTTCTTTAAACATAGCAATAGCACTAAGATTCATATACCACTTTACACTGCTTTATAGCCCTCTCTAAGTGGTTTACAGAGTCAGCATATTTTCCTCAACAATCTGGGTCCTCATTTTAATGACCTCAGAATGGTGGAAGGCTGAGTCAACCTTGAGTCTTGTGGAATTTGAACTACCAAATTGCAGCAGCCGGCAATCAGAAAGAAGAAGCCTGCAGTACTGCACTCTAACCACTGTGCCCCCGTGGCTCCTGAACATACTGTTCAGGACATACTGAATACTGAAACAACTGATAAAAATGTGGTAGTTTCAACTTTTTCTAAAATTCCTATAGCTATATCTTTGCATCTGTCAGCCTTTTATTTCAAAGGTTTCCCAGAAGTGGCTGATGTCAGAGGCTCAGTAGGATTAGCTCTAGATAGTGTTAGGATACTGGATCATCTGGGAATTCCAGATGAAATTGAATACAAAATCCATTCAATTTTATTTCATTGGGCTGAAAGAAATTATTTCTTCCTTGCCATTGCCTAGAATTGGAGTAGATTAAAGCTATTTTGGGGGGGAAATATTTTCATTAACTGTTTATCTTTTCATTTAAAAAAAGGAAATGCTTTTCCAAACAGTCATTCTATGGGCTCTACAGGCTTCAAAACTTTCTTAGAATCCCAAATGATATGCTGCAACATATAACTTTCTCTCCTCTTTGTAGCATAGTTGTAAGTCCTGTATCTTCTAGAGCAGTGATAGTCAATCTGGTCCCTACCGCCCACTAGCGGGTGTTCCAGCTTTCATGGTGGGTGGTAGGGGTTTTGTCTGATATTGAAGCATTTTCCTTTTTTAAATTTAATTGACTTCCCTACTTTATAAATCACCATTACTGTGAAACCGGTGGGCGGTTAGAAAATTTTACTACTAACATAGATACAAAAGTGGGCGGTAGGTATAAAAAGGTTGACTACCCCTGTCCTAGAGAGTCTTTCTGGAGGGCAGTAGATGTTAGGATGCCAAACCAGGAATAGGAAATTACACTAACTTTTCTTATGCTAACTGGGCCCTGAAAGTACAGTACATACTGTACTGCATTTAAATGCAGTCCAAATTGCTTAGAAGCCTCTACATTTAAAAGGTTTTGAAATGTTTGCTATAAGTGGCATTTGCATCAGTTGACATATAACGAGGAATTAAAAAAAAATACAAATCTTTTATTTAAATAAGATTTCTTCCACCATCTCATATTTGGTATCCATACAGTTTTACATTTCCCCTATTTAAGCAGTAGTCAGTTTACCCCAATTTGTGTCACAGAGCTATGCATCCCGTCTGCTACTCCAGATGCTCCATATATTTCTACAATTACATTCACAGCAAGAAGATTTCATGTGCAAGCAGGTTTTTGAACATGCAGCTTTGAATCCAACTCATTGTTTAACAAAAGAAAAAGGCATTCTGCTGAAGATTCAGAGTATTTAAAATTGACTGATTTATTCAGAGAAGTTTATTTTGGAGAAACTCAAAAGCTATAGCAAAACTTGACTCTATCAGACTCTATTATGTACTTTCTACTGGAACATGCTGAAGGAATAAGGAATACCTTGGAGGAAGATTCTGATGTTTCTAACCTATTGTATGCTGCTTTGAATTATTTCAATTAAATGATGCAATAAATGGAATGTATTAGTTAATTAATATGCATGGTAGCATCTTCTGGAACTCATCTCAAAACCATTACAAATTACCAGCCAATTACAAAAGACCACACTGCTTGGATCAACAATTATATTATGCCAATACATTTGCAATTCCTGGTTTCCTGGGAAAAACTCGATGTGTCTGAAGGCCAACACCAGCTAAAGAACTGGCAGCTGTGATTTCACATTATTGTGTATACAATAATAAAATATAGCCCATCAGGCCACTTAGAACCTTTATTCAAATGTTTTGTATGGGACAACTAATGATCTTCAAAAAAAAAAAAAGTATGACTGTGAGCCTCTGCTTTCTTTTAAGCTCCTAAAACAGGCATAAAGATTTAAAACATTCAGGAAAAAACAGAGTTAGCACTGTAAGCTTTAGATAGGGAAGTTTGATATTGTAAGAGAGCAAAAACACACAAAGCATTCATAAAAAGGGGCACTAAAGGAAAATCTCACGTGAAGCAAATTTGTAGTCTATCTATATTTTAGAAGGTCTATTGAACTAAAAATCATATATACAAAAAAGTATAATGTCATTATATAATTGCAATTATTGCATTATTATATTTGTGTTATTTTGATATATACATATTATATCCATGAGAAGGGCACCATTGCTAGTAACTTCTTATAAAAAGTCAATGAAAGCTAAGATGCCCATCAGGATTTGGGGGGGGGGGGGGTTAAATATTGAAATCACCTATTTCCCTCACAGAAAGAGGGAATTCTTGTTTTGTAGAAATGCAGGGTGTGCATAGTACAGAGGTTGCTTCCTCAGCAGTAAAGATTTAAAATGTTTTTTTATTCTAACCTACACAGAAAACTTAAATTATATTATATAAAGATCAATTTAATTTAAGAAGTTATGAGGTAAAGCTAAACATGTTGACAAGAGCAGGACCTGTAGATATTCTTTTAGAAGTCAGGTGAATTCCTGCTTGTATAGGCCAACTAAAAGTTTATGAATCGTGTCTGGGAGGAGATTGGAGCAGATTAACCATTGACATTTAATCTGAATCGTACATGATGATGGGTGTCCACGTTGGATGAAACGAGGGCCTAGGGGAAATTGTGAAAGTTCAGGAAAGTTCAGTGGGTGCTGGATTCATTCATGTTGTTTTAAGAAAACCTTAAGATAACATATTTTTGTGTATTGGGCAAGTTGTAAAGTCATATTTCTTATCAGTTGCCCTATATTTTCATTGGCACATACATTTTGTTTTACTCTAATTGTATTTGAGCCATTTCATACAGAGGGCAAGTGTATCATGTGTTCCCCAAATTTTATGCACACCGCATTCAGTTGTCCTGATCAGGTAAAATTATATATTTTCTACTCCAAATTCCCCTTCTAAGTAAATTTGTTCATATTGCAACTGTGAGACAATCTAGAAATTAATGTAAAACTAGAGATAGAAAAGGCTAATACAAAAGGAAAAGCTATGCAGTGCACACTACACACTCAGATTTCAGCCGCAGTGCTGTAACATACCTGAAATGCCACAGCGGGATCAATATATAAAGATGGTTGTGTCTGCAAGAAGCAAGGGGTAAACCACAAAACAATTCATTCACTTAAGAATTTTGGATATGCTTACTTCCTGTCCTGCAATATGAAACCCAGTTTTTATATCGCTATTTATTTTATTTATTGCACCTCCATTAGAAAGGCGTATAATAAGTTCTTAAAATGAGGCTACAAAGTTTCCATGACTGTGTAAACAGCGTAAAATTCTTACCTCACCTTATCTCCTCTCTACTTGGGCCTCGAAGAGGCACCAAAATGAAAATGAAGTGTTTGATAACAATGCAACATTTCCTGTTAAGACTTTGCTATAAGGTTGCATGCGGTAATAGATTTATTTATTTTTTTAAATATTTTTTATTGGTCACGGATTTAGATGGTTCTTCAGCCAGAATGTGCGTTGATATCCAAGATCAACACTGAAAAGGTAGAGCTACCTTTTATAAAGGGTGTACCTGATCCAGAAACGGGTTGCTTCCAGTTGGGCCAGGTTCGGCCAAACCAGTAGTGGCGGTGGTGGGGAGCTCCGCCCACCCATCTGGATGCTTCTGTGCATGTGCAGAAGCATCGTACGCACAGCAAACTGGTAGTAAAACCAGTAGAAACCCACCACTGACCTGATCGTATTACACTGTATGTCTAATGAGCATATACAGAAGAGAGAAAAAATGGGAGGGGGGATAAATGGAGGCCGAGCACAGGAACAGGTAGTCCTTGACTTTCAACAGTTCATTTAGTGACCCTTCAAAGTTACAATAGCACTGAAAAAAGTGACTTATGACCATTTTTCAAAGTCACAACCTTTGCGACATTCTCCATGGTCATGTGATCAAGATTCAGAAATTTGCCAAGAGGTTCATATTTATGAGGGTTGCAGTATCCCAGAATCATGCGATCACCTTTTCTGACCTTCAGATGAGCAAAGTCAATGGAAAAGCCAGATTCACTTAACAACAGGGTTGCTAACTTAATAGCCGCATCACTTAACAACAACTGAATCACTTAACAACTATGACAAGAAATGTCGTAGAACAGGGCAAAACTCATTTAACAAATCTCTCACTTAACATCAGAAAGTTTGTGCTCAATTGTGGTTGTAAGTCAAGAACTACCTGTATTTATGGAGTAATTTTCCTTTCCATTTTATTTTCTATTTCTCTACTCATTTGCTTTCGAACTCTTTGTTCCTAACAGTTGTGTGTGCATCTGTTTGTTAATTTACATTCAGTGCCTTTGTCGTGATTCAATTAACTACTGAACATGGTTCAAGTGAACTATTAACTATGCTGTAGAAATTTAGTTTTCCCATTTAGGAATAAAATAGCAGCAGGAAAGTATTTCTTGGTGCTTATGCTTGCGCAGTCTAATCTGTGTTCTTGTGAATTGCAATAAAGCATGTGTATATGCCTGTGTATAAATATATCTTCTCAGAGAGAAATGTACATGCAACATACAAGTGCTCATTTCCTACAGTCATGTGTGTGTGTGTGTTATTAACTTCAAGATACAAAACCCATAGTTTCAACATCCAAGAAAGTGTTTTAATATTTAAAACACTGTAATTTCAGGCTACCCTTTTAAATATTTCAGCCACTTGTTCCCATGCTATACTAACAAGAAGTTTATAATAATGTGAATTATAAATCCATCAGAAATTCCAAAGGTGTATCTGTTGAAAGTGATTATCAGTGAGTTATAGACTTGGGTTTTTTTCTGCCTGCACAAAAGGTATTCTAACAGGAATGTTTGTAATAATGGAAATCAATTGAAAATGTCTCAAACTTGGGCTGTGACTTCTACTGTAAATCCATAAGGGCAGATGAGCAAAGTCTATACAGTTATTTTGTGTAGATATTAAACTTGCATTTATTAACATTTGAAGAATGACTAGAAGTCAGAATGAGCTTAATACTCTTAGCTCATGTTAGGTTTAGATGGTTGATAGGTAAGTATTCTATGTAGAAGACAGATGGCAGATGAAATAGCCTTTCTATAGACTATTCATGTTCTTGAAAATTAGCTTTCTGAAGGTTCAGGGAAATGCTTCCTGAAACTGGATCAGATGTCATTCATTACGTACTGTATGTGACCTTACCTTATGTTTCTGAATGTATATATCATTTCATTGAGGATCTTAGTAAGTAATGTTTTGCTTTGATTTAAGCATTCTATTCTTATTGTTACCATGGGCTATACAATGGGGTTTTAAATCATCTGAGGATCAGGGCTACTCAGGATCAAAGAGGGAAGATCTGATTCTCATAAAGATTATCTGTGTTTTGTGTTTTTTCCCATTGAGGTAACTGGATGGACTCAATGAGATAAACATCAGGGAGGAAATTCAGTCCAGGCAAGTATGAAAAAATCTGGAAAAATCGCTGGGTAACCAGAGTAGAGGAGAAAGAACTACTAGGGATAATATTCCAGGGTTGCAGGAGGAAAGGAAATGGATGAGGAGGAAAGCCAGCCTGTAAATTGTCATTCTAAAGTCTGGAAAATACAAATAAAAGATGTAAATAGGAATGGAATTATAAGTAAGCCGGAAATAAGAACGGGAAAGGAGTAAAGTAAGTCAGAGAGTCAATCAAACTATGTACTGTATGTCAAGGAAACTAAGTCTTCTGAGATATGAGAAACCTCAAGGAGGATAGTCAATCTCCACAACTGGAAGTGAAGAGAAAAGGGGACAAAGCAACTGAGAAGTGCATGAGGAAGTGCATGTGGGTGGTGACAAAACGTAGTAACTGAACAACTATTAGTGTTTCAGGAAATTTGTTTATCTGATTGCTAATAAAGAAATGAGATAGCAAATAAAGCAAAGACTAGAAAGAAGAAAGAGTGGAAATTCCACTTCACTCCTAACTAGCCTGTGGTGGCAACAAGGAAAAGATGCAGCCAGTTGTGGCCCGCCATTTGCCAACAGAGCTGCTGGCAGACTCAGACGATGAGAAGATTGGGGAGGAACTTGGAGCCTGGGGAAGGCTCTGATGGATGCTCTGTGTCGGACACAGAGATAGAGTCAGGGTCGGCCGACATTTCCCAGTCACCGGAGTCAGTTACCTTTGGAAGCTAATATGAGTGAGGAGGACAACAGAGGACAAGGAGTCGGCTCGGAGAGCAAAGTACACATGGACAGTGAATGACCCATCCCTGGCTGGGGAATAAATAGAAGGAAAGGTTGTCATAGGAGAGAACAGTTTGTATTTCTGAATATTTTCCTCATTGTGTTTCATGCCACAAAGACTGCTTACCAGAACTTAATTTGCAGGCTTTTGGACTACGGCCTTGCAATTGGTGCAAGGAACTGATAAGGTCTGTTAGCAGTTAACTTCTTGAAGGACTATTGCCTGGACTTTTTGGTGGGTAAATGCAATTAATTTGCAAAAGGTAAATAAAGAGGGGGGTTTTGTGACAAGGAGTCTGTTTCTTGCTTCCGCTAAGGCTGTGTCGGAACACAGCCTCATCCACCCTCAGTCCTTTGAGGTAGACCAAACTCAGATACCAAAGTTATGCATGCTAAAATTAGTTTTTTTATAGGGTTACAGAACAGGAACAGATTTTCAGATACAGTGGTATCTTGTTTCCACATCATTAATTGGTTCCAGGAGGTGTGATGTGAACCAAAAAAAAAATGACTACCAAACAGACTTTTCCCATTAGAAGTGTAGTATGTCACAAGGCAGCCAACACCAACAAGTTCTAACTTGTTCACTGAATGCCAAGCAAACAATGAGTACCAGGACAAAATGTTTACATCAAAATGCATTGAGTATCAAATTTGATGAGTTTCAAAGCAGTTGAGTACCAAGGTACCACTGAAACAAAATAATACTTATGGATAGAAAAGATTGTTTTATAAATCGTAATGGAGCAAGATTATTATATTCACAAAGTTGGAAATATTTGGACATACTACAATGGAGGAAAGTTGACAGAATTTTCAGGAATGGCAAAATTGACTTGTTTGACTAGGCAAATGGAAACAAGTACAATTATTAATGGCTGAAAACTTTTATGGGCCTTTTTTGCTGAAAATGGAAAAATGAATCGGTGATTTATGGATTTTATGACTAGAAAGAATAAAATATGGAAAGAATGGAATCAGGATATAATCTTAGAGAATGAAGACAGGAGATAAATGTATTGTTAATTGCTTTAAAGAGGTTTGGGAGTTTCTTTTTTATATTTTCTTTTTCTCTCTTTTTCTTTTCTTGTCATCATTTTTTCTTTATTCTTTTCTCTTTTTCTTAAAATTATGTCTCTTTTATTATTGTAGAAACTACTGCTGCATAAAATTCTTTAATAAAAATCTTTTTTTTTTTTAAAGAAACAATTCTGCAAATCATACTGCAGGCCATTATTTCATGACCCAAATGTCAGTAGTACGTATTCAACCACAAACCCTTTTCTGATGATTAATAGAAGTAGGAAGGGATATAATTACTGAAATCAACATATAGCTTACTGTCATGTGATCAGACCTGAAAGTCCTATTCAATATACATTTACCTAAACTTGGGGCAACTTGTTTCATAATTTATGGATGTAATGAAACAGCATAGGCTATATTCAGGACAACAAAAGTGAACATAATATAAAATGGAGAATAATGTACTTGCTTTGATACCATTAAAAATGGCTAAAGGGGTGGTTAATATAAAGAAAACTGCTACCTTCCTTTAAAATCTGCAAAATATTGCCTAACAATGTATCAAAAGCAAGTTGTTTAGAAAAAACAGCTACATCTGTCAAGCAGAATGGGAAAAGACTGCAAAATGTTAAAAATATCTTTTTAAAGAACCCCTATTTCTCCCGGCCAAGTATTTTAGATATTTACAGTATCACATGTATTGTATAGGAGACATTTTAGAATCTGACAAATTTGATTGACACTCTCTGGGAAACAAATGGTGTGATTGCAACATGACATACACACATATTGCACAAATCCATGTATTCCGTACAATAAAAGCAAGGGAAAATTCCATGAGCCATCCAACAAGCAATCACCATTGCCTTACATGGAATAAACATGGGGAAACATCCATACCTTCATCTCTATGACTGTTTGAAGAGCTTTTGTCTTTGCTGGCTCAGGCTGAAGTTGTGTCCTTCGGTGCAATTCCTGTGGAGGGACACGATAAAAGTAAGCTTGACGACTCATCTTTCCATGATTTGATCTACAAAACAGGTGTTTCTCTCTTTTTTTTTTTTTTTTTTTTACATCTCACAGCAGTTCAGGCATACAAAAGCCGAAATGCTACAGGTACATCCCTGCCTGCAAATCCTTCTTGCATCTCTATCTTATGTTACAGGCAAAGGCTCTGAACACATGCGCTATTTCGGAACTCTTTCTCAATAATTAATGTCAGCAGTCACAAAGGCAGCATGTTGCATTTGGACGAAGAGAGATTATGATACCTCTCTGCCCAAGCATCGAATAATCAGTCTTTCAATTGCAGTACATTATGTTGCTAATTAAAACACAGAGAGAAAGGAAAAGACGTGGGGGGTGGAAGAGAGAGAGGGAGAGAGAGAGAAGGAAAAAAAGAAAGAAAGAAATGCCATTTAAAATTTCTGCTCAACTTCGCTGCGTTGTTTTTCTCTGATGCTGGAACCAAGTAATTTATAGACATTGCATTCAGATTTGACATTTCCAGAATAGTAATTATATAGTAAGATGATGTAGAACTGTCTAATGTGGTTTTGTATGTTGATTCATCTTTTTTCCCACACACACGATTTTATGTTTTATAAAATTTGATTTCACTCCTTAGGAGATTTACTTTCACATTAGTCCCAATAGTTCGAAGAAGAACCATGTGTACATTAAGAAGCAGGATTTTGATAAATAGTTAAAACATGATGCAAGATATCTGTACTACATAACAGATTAAACAGCAAATGGATTTGAAGAAAAATATTATGGGGAGTTCTTATCTTCAAGTTCATTGAATCAAATGGGAATTACCAAAGGGCATTTATTTCCCTTGCCCTTCATGATAAACAGTAGTATGAATTGTCTTAAACAACTTATTATAAATATTTTTAAACTCTCCCCTGCTCCATGTCACTGAAACTCACCTCAGAGAGGTAGTTATTGTACAGGCAGAAAAAGAAAAAGCCACAGAGTATCCTCACACCTTGAAAATTGGCTTTTATTACTACATAACATTGTGAAATTCAGTCAGATGAAATGAATTCATTTCACCTGATGCATGGCAAGCAGTCATGGAATTATAGAACTAGACATGGCCATGCAAACTGAGCTGAGTTCCCCTGCTTGTCCAGCCTTGAATTCATATAGGGAAGGATAGCCCATCACCTGTCCTGCTAAACAGTTTCACTGTCACGCAGCTCTTGCTGATATGACATTTTTCCTTACTAAAATCCTGTGTTAGAAACATAATGCCAAAGAAATGATGGAAGAAAGACAAGAAATTACACAAATTATCTATAGGCAGTGGTAAAGTAAAGGTAAAGATTTCCCTTGACCAGTTGTTTCCCCTTCTGTGGGGTGGTGCTCATCTTCATTTCTTAGCTGAGGTAGCCAACATTGTCCAAAGACATTTCTGTGGTCATGTGGCATGACTATATGCCAAGGCACATGGACGCTCTTACATTCCCACTGAAATGGTACCTATTTACTTACTTGCATTTGCATGCTTTCAAACTGCTAGATATGCAGGGGCAAGAATGGGAGTTTGCCTAGTAATGCAACACTTGGGTCTCAAACTCAGGCTGTCAGCTTTCCAGTTGACAAGCTCAGCATCTTTAACCTCTAAGCCATCACACGTCTTATAGATGGTGACAGTCAATATAATAATAATAGATGTAATACAGTAGAGACAATATTTCATTGATCAGATGGTTAAGTTCTGTGTTACAATAGGAAAACTTAATCTCATTTTAATTTTTGATAAAACTGAGCAATCTCAACTGAACATCTATGATGGATAAACTGTGAATATATTGCATCTTCCTAGCTACAAGGAGAGGACTAAGGACTATGATTCACTTCTAGTTTCTTTCTGAGTTATGAGGACAGGCATGAGTCAGCCAATGAGGAGAATTTCCTTCTTCAAAATCAGTGGCCCCCAACCTTTTGGGCAACAGGGACCAGATCCATGGAGAAAAGTATTTCCACAGAGAGGAAAGGACATGGTTTTGCATGCTGCCTGCATCCCACAAATGGGACCTCACTTGTTTGCATGGCCTGGTTGCTGGCATGCTGCAGGGGTTGCGGACCCCTGTTCTAAGTGACAGATACAAAGAGGCATCAAACTGTATTTAACTGTAACATTGCTCTCTCCCTTTGGCCTCCCTAAAGGGCCTTCAATTTCAGGAGATGATTTAATTGTTAGGCCTGATGGAAATAAACTATGAAAATAAAATTAACAAAGGTATACCCTTTTCACAAACCAGTTTCCCTCCTTAGGAATGAAGTATGTAGGAGCTTTGCTGAAAACTAGATAACCTGGAAAAAAAATGCTTATTCAAAAGTATGGCTTGGTTTTAAAAATACAATTTCTACCATTTCAGGAAAGGCGCATCTTTTCTTGACTAACATGAAGAAGGAGGAGGCTTCTCAGGTAAGAAGCATTATTCTAATCAGTAGGATCTTTTTTTTAAAAAAAAAAAAGACTTTGGGACAGTGTTACTCTGTAGCATTAAAATGTGTGGGCTTCAACTCCTAGAATTACCCGCTGACTAGAATTCTGAGAGTTGAAGTCCACACATCTTAAAATTGTTAGGTTGAGCAATACTGCTTTGAAGTATAAAAATCAGAGATGGGTTGCAAAACCCTGTGCTACTGGTCCACTTGTGCTTGCGCACATGCACAGGAGTGTCCGGGCAGGTGGGCGGAGCCTCCTGCTGCCGCCACCACTGGATTACCCAATCTGGGCCGAACCAGCAGCCATCCACCTCTGATAAAAATCATACTATAAAAAAACAATGTTGGGATACATGACTGGCCTGTCAAAAATACTGAGAAACTGATCTACTTTCAGCAGATTCAGAGGTGATGGAAATAATTTATTTCCCCCCCATATTGTCAGCATCTTCTAGGTCATTGGTCAACAACTGCAAGTCTTGTTTGGTTCTGAAAACAAAGACACTTAGACTGTTTTCCTAATCAAGAAAAGTTGTGTTTTGGCTGAACATGTGAAATTCTCCCTCATCTTTTTTCCACATAGGATCAGCTTCATTACTAAGCTCCATGGCAACAACTAGTATCTTTTACAATATCATATTCCTAATGGTTTGCCTATTGTTCTGAAGTATTTTAAATGTTTTCAATGCAATTCCAAAATCTCTGTTTAAAAAGATTTTTGAAGCACCCTTTTCTCTTTAAAGTTCATGTAAGATAAAAAATATATATCAGCTAGGCTTCAGGGTCTCAAATAAATTCTGTCATTAAAGGCAGAAATGCATATGCTATGCTTGGAAGTTGGTTTTCAAGTAGCTGTATGTGAAAGAGATCATAACCCCATCAAGTTACAGGGGGACAGGATTTAACTCTTTCCATGCTATGCTGTTAAGAAGAAAAAACTTTCACAAGCACTTATGGAAGTAAAGTTGCCATGAAAGGTCTCCTTTCAGAGCTAATAGCTCAGGGATCAATTTTCATATAAATGGAAAGAGAAACATCTTTTAAAATGTAATGGAAGAAGTAATCTCAACTGATGAGATAACTAAATTTAATCTACACTTTTCTAAACTAATACAAACATGGATTTAATGTCATGCCTACTTTGTTTGCACTTTGGTTCCATTTTTTTACATGGATATAGTTACAAAGTTATAAATTTCATTAAACAAAGCAGAACATATTTTGAGGTAAACATACATAAGATTACTATCTAATTAATTAGCTATCTATCTATCTACATCTACAGTATCTCTCTCTATCTAATCTATTGTAAACCACTCACAAAGGATTGTAAAGTGCTAGTACTATGGGGTAGTATATAATCCTAAATGCTATCCCGCCCCCCCCCCTCTCTCATCTCTATCTGTCTTTATCTATCTATCTGTCTGTCTGTCTGTCTGTCTCTCTGTCTCTCTGTCTCTATCTCTATCTCTATCTATCTGTCTGTCTGAGTCTATCTCTATCTATCTATCTATCTATCTATCTATCTATCTATCTATCTATCTATCTATCTCTATCATCTTTCATCTATTTTTCATCTATTAATATGGTAGGATTATTTTTTTAAATCTACATTTCCACTGACACTAGTAGAGTTTAAAAGTGCATAATTCTCTAAATGATATTCTTATTCTGCTAAATCTAAATACCAAGTCAGACATTATTTTAAATTCCAGGAATGCAAGTAACTCACCATTTTGATAATCCCTACATTTTATAATAATAGCCAAATGACTCTTAAAGTGGTAAATGTCTCAGTTGATGGGATTTAAACATAAATGTATAATTTGCTTTATTATTATTATTATTATTATTATTATTATTATTATTATTATTATTATTATTATTATTATTATTATTATTCTGTGGTTAATCTTTGGTGAGATTCACAGCCTTTGGGACTGGTTGGTAGCTCAACAGCTCGAGTCCTAACCAAGGACCTAGGAACTGTCAAGGTAACATTGGAGGATGTAAGCTGTTCCAAGTAGGGTGGTTGTTTATTATTATTATTATTATTATTATTATTATTATTATTATTATTATTATTATTATTATTATATCATCAGAGTTTTGAAATGGGAAGGGAGAATATCTGGCCAAAAAACAATCTAAATAAATAAGTTACTTTTAAAACTGAACAATCCCCAAAGAGTGGGGATTGAAGAATGAAATTGGCACATGAACTGAGTGTTTATCCATCACCCATAGAAAAAAGCCCAAACTTCCACCCCTTTCATCAAAGATGTATTTGCTGTCAGAGATGAGCATTTCTAAATTTCTATCATAATAGGCAACCGTTCCTTATTATATTTCTCCTGTTTGCAACATAAATCAAATTTCTTAAAAGTGCTTCCTTTCTATTCCTTCTAGTAAAATGCAGCAGCCACTGGAATTCTAGAGAAGATCAGAAAACGATTTACAATTTATTACTCTGTCCCTTCCAACCTTTCCAGTGCATATGCTACAAACTAAGCCCTTAAGAAAAGGGTTCTTTGTTTTAATGAATATTCATTAATTGAAAAATGGGAGACATTTTTCTCCTTCAATCCTACAATCTTGGAAAAGTTCCTACTTGAAATAAGAGGCATACATGTTTTGTTGCATCTTCTTGACCCATTTGAAACTGTGTTAGGCAAATTTTGTCTAAAAGTCTCCCCTTATTGTCTCACATTGCAAAATAGCATATAGAAGTGCACTTAGACCAGGGGCCCCCAACCCCCGGGCCGCGGACCGGTGCCGGTCCATGGCTTGATAGGAACCGGGCTGCAGGGCCGGAGAGGAGGAGGAGGGAGGAGGGGGTAGCCCCCTGGGCAGAGCATGTGCCAGGTGCGGGAGAGCGCAGGCGCAGGTGCTTCCGCCATTGGAGGCCCTAGAGGGCCGAGTGAGCTGACTCCCGCTCTCGCGTGCGCATGCGCCACCTGTTCCCCCTCCCCCCTGCTCCTCCTCTACGCCGGCCGGTCCGCAGAATTTTCTTTAAAATGAAACCAGTCCTTGGTGCAAAAAAGATTGGGGATCCCTGACTTAGACTACCAGCAAAACAGAATAGAATAGAATAGAACTCTACGGCTGTCCATGGAAGATCAAGTGACAGCCGTGGCCAGGAGGGCATTTTACCAGGTTCGCCTGGTCTACCAGTTGCGTCCCCTATTGGATCGGGGTGCCCTCTGCACAGTCACTCATGCCCTCGTGACATCCCAACTGGATTACTGCAATGCTCTCTACATGGGGCTCCCCTTGAGGTGCACCCGAAGGCTTCAGCTTGTCCAGAATGCAGCTGCGCGGGCAGTTATGGGAACCTCTAGGTTCTCCCATGTAATACCACTCCTGCGCGAGCTGCATTTGCTGCCTGTCATCTTTCGGGTGCGCTTCAAGGTGGTGGTTATCGTCTTCAAAGCGCTCCATGCCACGGGACCTAGCTATCTGCGGGATCGCATCCTGCCCCCTAGCTATCTGCGGCCGATTCGCTCCCACAGAGAGGGACTTCTCCGGGTGCCGTCCACTAGGCTATGCCAGCGGGCGACACCCAGGGGAAGGGCCTTCTCTGTGGCGGGCCCGACCCTCTGGAACAACCTTCCCCCCGATATTAGAACAACTACGGACCTCTGCTCCTTCCGACAAAAATTAAAAACACACTTCTTCTGCTTGGCCGGCCTAGGGTAATTAACTGTTTTTAAGAGAAACAACAGAAAAAATGATCTTTTGTATTATTTCTCATTGCTATAAGTAGCTAGATTTTCTCCTGTTCAGAATGATTGTTAAGTTTAAAAAAAAAAACAAGGAACAGGAATATCTGCTGTGGGGGACAATCATCTCATCTGATTATCCCTCAGAAGACGATTTCCATCAGTACATGGCGTGAAAGGGAGGAGGTAGCCACAGTGCATGAGAATGCGATTTTCCTTGGATTCTCATAATGCACTTGAGTATCAATTTGAATTGTTTTATTAAAATGTTTGGTTATAGTAGTAAAATCTAATACAGAAACGAAAGACTAAAGAAAAGAAAGGAGTGCAAGGGGAAAAAATGAAAAAGAGTAAAAGGAAAATAGTAAGAAAATAATAAAGAAATATATAAAAAATGACTTCCAAACTTCATCACAACAAATATAAAAAATAGCATTTGTTTACCCTGTTTAAGATTACAAACATGGAAAGATTCATTCCATATCTCATCTTTTATCTATAAACAAATCCATAAGGCTTCATCTTTTCGGTTCTGGTGTCAGCAGAAAGTTCATAAAGGCTTGCTAAAAGTAATAAAATTTTATTTTCACCTTGATTAATTAAATTGACTTTATATTCCCTTCTTTTACTTCTAACAGTCTTAATATTTAGTTTGTTCAAACATAGCTGTGGGATTTGATTTCTCTTCATCTTTGTCCCATGACAGAAGGTTCTTCAAAGCTTTAACAACCCTCTTTTGTAAATCCAGTAGTAAAAATTATACAGTTCACTATCTTGGTTTGTCATTTATTTCCCTTTTAAATTTTAAAGCCTCTCCTAATTTCTTTTGGAGATCCCGTGAAACACAATCGTTTCTAAATCATTTTCACTTTCAATACCATCTCTGTCTTATCAAATAACATTTCTTCTACATTCTACATCTCTTCAATAATATCTCTTGGACATAGTCTATTCATAGAAGCAGACATCCTTCCTTACATTGTTAATATTGTGACTATTATATTTTGATTCCATTCTTCAAATGTCTTCTTCAATATTTTTATTCTTGCATTCTCTTGCAATAATGTACAGTATATCTTTCATCTACCTAAAATCTTGGGTCAGCTCTAATGTCTAGTTTTTGAAATTATGATTTTTTTAAATCTACCTTATGTCTTGTAAAAATCAAAACAGGATCTGTATCTCATAAAGTTTGTACTTGATATTTAATTCCAAATCTAATCATAAAAGTTTTGATAAAAGTCCCAATATATATGGATTCCTAGTTTGTTTATAACTTTCTAAGTTCAAAATCTTGCTTAGCATTTTGCTGTTTATTTCAGATTCTTTGACTTCTTAAAGTTATTTTTAAATTTTTTCTTTCATTCAGGATTAAAGAGTGAGCTACCTCACATTTTCAAACTTGTCATTCCAAAGGTCTCTAATAGTTTGGAAGTAGTTGATGAGCAACTTTTAAAAGTTACTGTATTAGAAAATTAGATTTGTGAATTTAGAGTCTTTTAAAGGTTTTTGTCATAGTTGCAAGAGACATGGCTAATCCTATTGTCACCCAGAGCTCAAACCCTCAGAAAACCAATGTCCTGTGATCTCCTTATTTGAATCCAGAGATCCGGAATATATGTTAGCAATCTCCTATCCTCTCTATCCTGAGAGATTGTCTTTCCTGAGGTTTTCAGCTACACTTTGCAGAGATATTTTTGGTTTGTCATCCCAGCTTCAGAAGTCAAGCATTAACTTGAAATGTTGATGACCACTCCAGTCCAAGACCACCTTACTCTTGATCATTTGACCCCATACTTTCCAATGCATGCATCTATACAAACATAGGACTACTGGCTAAAAGGATTGGAAAGATTTTCACAAGCCGTGTTCATACTTTCCTTACCTTATTTATGTTCAATTAAGCTGCTCAATAGATATTTCCATCTGGTCAGAATTATAAATTAGGGCTGTGCAATACTTTAGATTCAATCTCCAAAAAGTGCTTTGGAACACATGATGTAGTACCCATTTGCAGTTTTTTAAACCATGCATTTTCCCAGGATTAAGAATTTTGAAGCACCTTTGGAAATCAAATCTACAGCACTGCACGTTCCTAGTATAAATGTTAAATGTAGCATTTTAGCATCACCACAATATAGGTAGCTTTGCCTAGCCCACTAAAATATATTAAATGATACTTTTGTGAAAATATGAAGTGATTTTTAAAATTCAAGGCAAATATTTCTCCAAAGCATCTGTAGGCAGGATAAGAAGCAATGGATGTCAACGATTAGATTTATTAATTATAGTATAAATTATTACCCTATAGAGATATGCTTTCATTCAAAAGTACTCCTTAAAGTGGTAGAAAGATATAAATTCTGCTGGTATAATTCTAATTATAATTACTGAAATGCCACATTGTCCCAGACATGTCTTAGATGAAAGCAAACAAAAATTTGGCTGCCGATCAGTGCCAACCCACAGACAGCTGGGAAGAAAGTTGCATCTGAGTCAGATGCAAAAGACAAGAGAAGATTCAAGAAAAATGATCACAGCCTATCTTTCAAAGCAGAAATAAGCAAGCTAGTGCTTCTGGGATGTATTTGATCATAGGCACCACAATCCAAAGCCATCTTGTCTTAGTTTTTCATGAAAGCCTTCACTAAAGAGAAAGGTGATGCCAAGAAGAGATTCTATAGGTATGTGACATATGTCAGCTCTATTAAATGGTGGATCAAAACAGACAACAAATTAGGCCACCTAATTTGCACTTGACTGTATTCTAAGCCAGTGTTGTAACCCGCCAGAGTCTAACAGAGCTGGAAGCAGATTCAGACAGTGAGGAAGTTGGGGAGGAACGTGGGCCAGTCCTGGAGTCTGGGGAGGCTCTGATGAGGATTCTGCATCAGAGGCAGAGATGGGGCCAGGGCCATCTGACAGTTATCAGCTGTCTTTGGAGTCAGACATCAGTGAGGCAGACGAACAGTTGGAGCCTGTTCCCAGTGTGTGCATGTGCAGAGTTGCCAGATGAAGGGAATAGCTAAGGAACAAGGGTCAACTTGGGAGTAAGGCCGCAGGTGGACGGTGAATGGCCCCTCCCATAGGGAATAAAAGAGGAGTGAAAGAGGAGTGGAGTTCACAGGAGACAATTAGTTTGCTTAATTGGTTTGTGACTCTCTGAGACTCCTTGCCAAGTTTTGAAGATATTGGCCTGGCAGCTCTCCAAGCCAGATAAGGTCTGTGACTATAAATCCTCCCTTAAAAGACTTTGCTGGATATGAATGAGAGGAATTCATAGTAACTTAATAAAGAGGTGTTTTTGTCAGGACAAGGAGTCTGCTTCATGGTTTGGGTAAGCCTAGGTTAGCACAGCCATGTGGTTCTCCATGATGCTGCCCCATAAACCATCTTACAGCAATTGCTTTGGGAAGGCTTTCAAAACAAGACAGAAGATTGCAAATTGGGTCAGAAACATCACAAATATTTAAATTATTATTTTTCTGAGAAAATGGGTCTTTAGTTGTTTGATATCATATGCTTCTTCACTCTGAATAGAAAAAAAGGTATGTTTTACTATGTTCCCTCTGGTTTTGAATTAATGAATCAGGATTAAATATAAGTACGACCTGTGATGGGAATTTTATATAATATGTCTAAAACCCTGAAAAATATTTTAAAATGCCTCTCTTCAATACACCACTTATTTAGATCCTACTGAGAATAATTCTGATTTCATTTCAACCTCCTGTTTTACTTTTAAGTACAATTTGATAAGGAAAATGTTACTACCGAGGATAGGTGTTCCTCCTGGCTTGTACTGGCATCCTGGGAGATGACACGAGGCTGGCTCCAGGGCATTGTCAACGCATCTCTGAGTGAGGGGTCCTTGCCTGCCATCTTGAAAGAGGCGGTAGTAAGGCCCCTCCTCAAGAAGCCGTCCCTGGACCCAGCATTATTGGAGAACTTCCGTCCAGTCTCCAATCTTCACTTTTTAGCGAAGGTTGTTGAGAGTGTGGTGGCCCAACAGTTTCCGAGACACCTGGAGGAAATTGATTATCTAGACCCACGCCAGTCCGGCTTCCAACCCGGTCACAGCACCGAGATGGCATTGGTCGCGTTGGTTGATGATCTCTGGAGGGCGCGGGATAGAGGACATTCCTCTATCCTAGTCCTGTTAGACCTCTCAGTGTCTTTTGATACCATCGACCATGGTATCCTATTGCACCGGCTGGGGGGGTTGGGGCTGGGAGGCACCGTTTTATGGTGGTTCTCGTCCTACCTCTCTGGTCGGTCGCAATATGTGTTGGCAGGAGGGCAGAGGTCGGCATCAAGGCCCCTCTTATGTGGGGTTCCTCAGGGGTCGGTCCTCTCGCCCCTCCTATTCAACACATATATGAAGCCACTGAGTGAGATCATCTGTGGTATGGGGTGGGATATCATCTGTACGCTGATGATACTCAGCTGTACATATCCACCCCAGACCACCCCAACGATGCCGTCGAGGTGATGTCCCGGTGTTTGGAGGCCGTACGGATCTGGATGGGTAGTAACAAACTCAAGCTCAACCCGTCCAAGACTGAGTGGCTGTGGTTTCCAGCACCCCGGTTCAGCCAGAGTACTCCAACTCTGGCCATTGGGGGCGAAACACTGGCCCCCGTGGAGAGGGCGCGCAATTTGGGTGTCCTCCTGGATTCCCGGCTGTCCATGGAGGACCATGTGGCGGCCGTGGCCAGGGGGGCGTTTCATCAGGTATGCCTGATGCGCCAATTGCGCCCCTTACTGGACCGGGCTGCCCTTCGTACAGTCACTCAGGCCCTCGTGACATCCTGACTCGACTACTGCAATGTTCTCTACATGAGGCTTCCCTTGAGGTGCACTCGAAAGCTACAGTTAGTGCAGAATGCAGCTGCGCGGGTGATTACAGGAGCCTCTAGATCAGGGGTTCCCAAACTTGGCAACTTGAGGTTGGGCCACGAGGGAGGACATCCCCTCGTTGAAATGTGCCCACCAGGCTACCGCGCATTTCATCAGCCGCGGGCCCTAGGCAGGGGTGGTGGGGTAGCGGTCATTATTAAGGAAGGCCTTGAGCCGAGAGAGACCATTGTGCCTCAGACTTCCGGCTGTGAGTCCCTCTGCGTGAAGTGGGGCCTAGGGAGGCAGTTGGGCTTGCTGGTTGTATACCTGGCTCCCCGCTATGTAGCAGCAGCCCTGCCCGAGCTCCTGGAGGTGATCGCTACGGTGGCAGTGGAGACCCCCAGACTTATAGTCATGGGGGACTTTAACCTGCCATCGTTGGGCGAATCATCCGTGGCAGCTCGGGAGTTCATGGCTTCCATGACGGCCATGGACCTGACCCAAGTAATTCAGGGCCCCACCCACGAGGGTGGACATACGCCGGACCTCATCTTCGTCTCGGGCCAATGGAAAAGTGATCTGGGTACAGGGGATATAGTCATCACACCCTTGTCATGGTCAGACCACTCACTTCTCCGGCTCGACTTTCCGACCGCTGCTCCCCTCCGCGGGGAGGCGGAACCAGAGTCACCAATCTGGTACCGCCCCAGGCGCTTGATGGACCCAGATGGGTTCCAGACAGCGCTTGGGCCATTTCCTGTATCCCTGACCCGCGCCCCGATGGAGGACCTCACGGCCGCATGGAATAGTGCGGCCGTGGGAGCCTTAGATCGGGTCGCGCCCTTGCGGCCTCTCTTGCGGCGGCGAACCACCCTGGCTCCTTGGTTCACTGAGGAGCTGCGGGTGATGAAACGCCGCAAGAGATGCCTAGAGAGAAGATGGAGGGCTAGCCGCTCTGAATCTGACCGGACACAGGTAAGAGCCCATTTACGGACTTACATTGTGGCGCTGAGGGTGGCCAAACGTCATCATTGTGCCACTCTCATAGCATCCGCAGAAAACCGCCCTGCCGCCCTGTTTAGGGTGACCCGCTCCCTCCTTCAACAGAGGGAGCGGGAAGCCCCGCTACAGGGTAGAGCAGAGGAATTTGTGATTTTTCTGCAGGAGAAAACCGCCCAGATACAGAGTGAGCTAACCCCCATTCATGGCCCAGTGGGATGCCACGGGGGAGATCTTGTTTGGGAGGAGTTTGACTCCGTTACTTCCGAGGATATGGACAGGCTACGTGGGCGACTGCGAGCCACCACATGTTTATTGGATCCGTGCCCCTCCTGGCTTGTACTGGCATCCTGGGAGGTGACACGAGGCTGGCTCCAAGAGGTTGTCAACGCATCCTTGAGTGAGGGTTCCTTGCCTGCCTCCCTAAAAGAGGCCATGGTGAGGCCCCTCCTCAAGAAGCCCTCTTTGGACCCAGCTCTTTTGAACAACTACCGTCCAGTCTCCAACCTTCCCTTCTTGGCGAAGGTTGTTGAGAGTGTGGTGGCACAACAGTTTCCCCGTCACCTGGAGGAAGTTGACTATCTAGATCCGCGCCAGTCCGGCTTTCGGCCCGGGCATAGCACCGAGACGGCATTGGTCGCGTTGGTAGATGACCTCTGGAGGGCCAGAGATGGGGGATGTTCCTCCATCCTGGTCCTATTAGACCTCTCGGCGGCTTTCGATACCATCGACCATGGTATCCTATTGCATCGGCTGGGGGGGTTGGGGGTGGGAGGCACCGTTTTACGGTGGTTCTCCTCCTACCTCTCTGGCCGATCGCAATTTGTGCGGGCAGGAGAGCAGAGGTCGACCCCGAGACCCCTCACATGCGGGGTGCCTCAGGGGTCGGTCCTCTCGCCTCTCCTGTTTAACGCATACATGAAGCCGCTGGGCGAGATCATCCGTGGTTTTGGGGTAGAGTACCACCTGTACGCTGATGACACCCAGCTGTACATATCTACCCCAAACCACCCCAACGATGCCGTAGCGGTGATGTGCCAGTGCCTGGAAGCCGTGCGGATCTGGATGGGAAGTAACGGACTTAGGCTCAACCCGACCAAGACCGAGTGGCTGTGGTTTCCGGCTGCCCGATTCAACCAGCTCTCTCCAACGCTGGCCATAGGGGGCGAACATCTTGCCCCTGTGGATGGGGCGCGCAACTTGGGTGTCCTCCTGGATACCCGGCTGTCCATGGAAGATCAAGTGACAGCCGTGGCCAGGAGGGCGTTTTACCAGGTTCGCCTGGTACGCCAGTTGCGCCCCCTATTGGATCGGGACGCCCTTCGCACAGTCACTCATGCTCTCGTGACATCCCGACTGGATTATTGCAACTCTCTCTACATGGGGCTCCCCTTGAGGTGTACCCGGAGGCTTCAGTTGGTCCAGAATGCAGCCGCGCGAGCAATTATGGGCACCTCTAGGTTTGCCCATGTAACACCGCTGTTGCGCGAGCTGCACTGGCTACCTGTCGTCTTCCGGGTGCGCTTCAAGGTGTTAGTCACCATCTTCAAAGCGCTCCATGGCTCGGGACCTAGCTATCTGCGGGATCGGATCCTGCCCCATACATCCTCACGGCCGATTCGCTCCCACAGAGAGGGACTTCTCCGGGTGCCGTCCACTAGACTTTGTCAGCGGGCAACGCCCAGGGGAAGGGCCTTCTCTGTGGCGGGCCCAGCCCTCTGGAATGACCTTCCCCCCGATATCAGGACAACCACGGACCTCCGCTCCTTCCGCTTAAAATTAAAGACGCACTTTTTTCGTCTGGCCGGCCTTGGGTAGTCTCTTTTTAGGTCAGGGTTTTTTAGGGGTAATTTTTAGTCTAGTTATGGGTTTTAGCGCAGGATTTATTTAATTTATTTTTAACTTTGTATTTTGTATTTGCTTGTGGTCTATTTGTATTTTTAATTGCCTGTGCCCCGCCTCGAGTCCCCTTGGGGAGAGAGAGCGGGATAGAAATTAAATTATTATTATTATTATTATTACTTGTGGACTTCAACTCCCAGAATTCTCCAGCCAGCAGAGCTGTTCAACATTTATATGAAGCCGTTGGGTGAGATCATCCGTGGTTTCGGGGTAGAATTCCACCAGTACGCTGATGATACTCAGCTTTACATCTCTACCCCGGACCACCCCAACGATGCCATGGAAGTGACGTCCTGGTGTCTGGAGGCCATGCGAGTCTGGATGGGGAGAAACAGACTCCGACTCAACCCGTCCAAGACCGAGTGGCTGTGGCTTCGGGCGGCACGATATAGCCAGTTGGTGCCTGCTCTGGCTATTGGGGGCGAGTCTTTAGCCCCCACAGAGAGGGCTCGCAACTTGGGCGTCCTCCTGGACTCTCGGCTGTCGCTAGAAGATCATATGACAGCTGTTGCCAGGGGGGCCTTTTATCAGGTTCACCTGATATGCCAGTTGCGCCCCTTTCTGGATCGTGACACTTTACGCACGGTCACTCAAGCCCTCATCATCTCCCGCCTGGACTACTGCAATGCTCTCTACATGGGGCTTCCCTTGAAGTTCACCCGGAGGCTCCAGTTAGTTCAGAATGCAGCCGCGCGGGGGATCCTGGGAGCTCCTAGATGCTCACATGTGACACCTCTCCTGCACGAGCTGCACTGGCTGCCTGTGGCTTTCCGGGTGCGCTTCAAGGTATTAGTAACTACCTCCATGGCAAGGCACCTGGTTACCTGCAAGACCGCCTCCTGCCATCAAATACCTCCCACTGACCAGTGTGCTCCCACAGAGAGGGCCTCCTCAGGGTGCCGTCAGCCAGGCAATGTCGGCTGGTGACCCCCAAGGGGAGAGCCTTCTCTGTGGTGGCTCCTGCCCTATGGAATGACCTACCCACCGACCTACGCATGACCCCGGACCTGCGCCTCTTCCGTCGGGCTTTGAAGACCTATCTATTTCGTATGGCCGGCCTGGCGTAATTTTTTTAATGGTTTTAGTAGGTTTTATTAATGGTTTTAGAACAGGGATATTATTTAATATATTTTTAAATATATATTTCATGTATTTTTTATATTTTATATCACTGATTTTATTGCTGCCTGTACACCGCCCTGAGTCCCGGAAGGGAGAAGGGCGGTATAGAAATTTAATTTTTTAAAAAAACATGCATTCATGCTGTCCAGCTAGTCTTCTGGGCAGCTCCTCTTCCGGATTGCGACCCAGACGAGCATGCATTTTCCCTTTTCAGCACTCGGTGCCAAAAAGGTTTGCCATCACTGTTCTAAGCCATAATCTTAGTTTCTTTCACTGGGATGAAAGATGTAATCTCTTATTTCAACTATGGTTTTTTTTAATGGCCCTTAAAACTGTACTTTAATTGATATATTTGGCTTAACCTAATAGAGTTCCCTTGACCCACTAACTTAATACTATGAGAAAGATTCTGGGCCTCCTTTTCAGCCAAGGACAGGACATGTTACCTTCCATGAACACCAATCTGGTCTTTAAGGAAATCTCATTGAGATTCTTCACTATCATTCAAGAATCTGAAACATCACAGAATATTTAGACTATTTTCAACTTAATGCTTTTCAAATGTGTTAGGCTACGATGCTGGCTGAGAATTACAAGATTTTAATCTGAATTCCACACTGAGAAAACTTTCTAAAAGATTTTTTTATCTACTTTTATTTCTATAGCTGCTTCTCTTGCCACAGAAAACAAAATTTAAATGAAAACCACAGTATAAGATCTACATGCAATGGTAAAACATATGGTCCAAAACAAAATCAGCAGCAAAATGTAAATAGCAATATAATATAATATTTCCTTACTAATTTCACAATCAGCATTACTAGGCAAAAAAAAAAGACTTTCCAAAAATCTAGCAAGTCAGGACCAATCTGATCTCAGGTTCTAAAGGGTTCCAGGAGGTAACAGAGAAGAGAGGTAACATGAATGTCAGTTAAAGATTACATTTTTTTAATTGATGAAGCCCAAATCATGTCTTTTCTGCTAGATCTAATGGAGAGAAGACATCACCAGAAACAGAGAGAATCCCTCAAGTACTCTAACTCCATGCCATGAGGAGCTTTACAGGTGAAATCAGCATCCTGAATTGTATCCAGAGGTCTAATGGGAGCCAGTGCCATTCACTTCACAAAGGATTAACATAACTAAATTAGGAAATTAATTGTTTGTGATGCTGTATTTATGCATTAATTGTTTGTGATGCTGTATTTATTTATTTATTTGTTTATTTTTTATACCGCCCTACTCCCAAATGACTCAGGGCAGTGTACAGCCAAGGTAAAACAGATATATAAAAGTTAAAAACAATTTAAAAAATATTAAATAATTTGGCCTCTCATAAGATTAAAAAACCAACAAACCCCAATTAAAATTAATAAAAATTCATATTTAAAAATTCATATTTATGCCAGCCCAGCTTGTTGGAAAAGAAAGGTTTTGAGAGCATGGCGGAAGGTGCGTAGGTCAGGGATAATTCTTAACTCCAGGGGCAATTTGTTCCAGAGAACAGGTGCTCCCATGGAGAAGGCTCTCCCCCTGGGTGTCGCCAATCGACATTGTTTAGCCAATAGCACCATGAGGAGACCCTATCTATGGGAGCGTACTGGCCGGTGAGAGGCTCTCGGTGGCAGAAGGCAATCTCGTAGGTACCCAGGTCCTAAGCCATGGAGCACTTTAAAGATAGTAACACCTTGAATCGCACCCGGAAAACCACCGAAAGCCAGTGTAGCTCACGCAGGAGGGGTGTTACATGGGAGCATCGGGTCGCCCCCATAATTACCCGCATTCTGGACCAGTTGGAGCCTCCCGGTGCTCTTCAAGGGGAGCCCCATGTAGAGAGCATTACAGTAGTCCAGAAGGGAAGAGCCGAGGGTGTGAGTGACTGTGCGCAAGGCATTCCAGATCAATTGTGGTTTCCAGATGTACTTCAAGGATAGTGCAGTCTAGAGCAGGTTGCACTAAACCGTTCATGAGGTAACCAAAGCAGAAGTGACATGTGCAGTGCCTCCAAGTCTAGATAAGGGTGAAATTGGCATACCACACAGAGCTATGAAAAAGCTTCCCTGGTTATCGCTATCACCTAGTCTTTCAGCTGGAGCCAGTTGGATGACTTTGGGTCAGTCACTCTCTCTCAAGCAAATAAGAACTTAAAGGGTTGTTGCTGTGGGAAAAATTAGAGGAGGAAGGAGTATTAAGTATGTTCACCAACTTGAGTTGTTTATAAAAATAATCAAGGTAGGATAGCCCATCTAAATCAATAAAAAATTACATAAATAAAAAATGCTTCAGCTGGATTGTAAACTATTATTATTATTATTATTATTATTATTATTATTATTATTATTATTATTATTATTATTATTATTATTATTATTATTATTATTATTATTATTATTATTATTATTATTAAAATTTATAAGCCGCAACCATCTCACCACATAGGGACTCGGGGCGGCGCACAGGGAATATAAAATATAAATACACAGATATACAAAAATCAAACAGTCATTAAAACTCAATTAAATTAACCCTCCCTGCGCTAAAAACCCATATTAAAACCCCTGAATTAAAACTTTGGTAACTAGAGGCAGTGCAGTGTCGAGTAAAATCATGCCAGGCCGGCTTGTTGGAAGAAGTGCGTTTTTAACCGCTGGCGGAACAGGCAGAGGTCTGAGATGACACGAAGTTCAGGGGGAAGAGCATTCCAGAGGGTTGGGCCCATCGCAGAGAAGGCTCTACCCCAGGGCGTCGCCAACCGGCATTGCCTGTTTGACGGCACCCAGAGTAGACCCTCTCTGTGAGAGTGTATCGGTCGTAGGGACATATGGGGCAGTAGATGGTCTCGTAGGTAGCTAGGCCCCGTGCCATGGAGCACCTTGAAGATGGTCATCACAACCTTGTAACGCACCCGGAAGGTCACAGGCAGCCAGTACAGCTCGCGCAGGAGCGGTGTTATGTGGGATTGCCTTGAGGCACTAAACCTTCAGAAACAGCCCTAAGCTTTCCATAGAACCCAAGTGGGACCAACAAGTCCAGATTCCAGAAACTGTTGTGAATGATGACTTTTTCCCAATTCCAAACATACTTAGTGCCTTGCTAATATTTTAGTATCAACCTGTAGAGAGTAATGAAGATGATCTTGATGGACATACGCTAAACTTGAACGGAGGTAGTGCAGTGATTAGGTAGTGCAGGCTACTTTAGCTGACTGCTAGCTGCAGTTTGGCAGTTCAAATCTCACCGGCTCAAGGTTGACTCAGCCTTCCATCCTTCTGAGGTGGGTAAAATGAGGACCCAGATAGTTGAGGGCAATAGGCTGACTCTGTAAACCACTTAGAGAGAGCTATAAAAGCACTATGAAGCTTTTACTTACATAAGTATATAAGTCTGTGCTACTGCTATTGTTCCCAGAGCAGCAAGACAAAAAACACAATTCAAGCCCAAAACAATCTGAAGGGAGTAGGTTATCTCCTTAGTTTCACAGGTGAGTAAGGGGAAAGGAGAAGTAAAGCACTATCAGACTTGTAAGATTCTGTTATGGTATTATAGCCAATATAATAAAGCAGATTTAAAATTCCGTAGCGCTAGTTTTTTGGTTAGAGTTATATTTAGTGTAGCTGATATAACCTAGTAGATATCTAATTTTATATGAATATTTTTAAAAGAAAGTGTAGATTGAATATATTTCATATTTCATGAAATTGAATAGGCATATTCTTATTTGCAGAGAACAACACTGAATTGTTACATCAAAGCAGCTCTTCTGAAGGCTCATTAAATAAGCTTAAAGGTACAAGCTTCCATTCTGAGCAACAGCACAACCTCAACAAAGTTCAGTAAAGGACGCACAGATGAAGACAATTACTTTAGTTGGATCAAACTGGAAGGGCAAAACAGAATTAATGGCAATTTACTTTATCTACTTGGTTGGTATGTGATGTTCAATTATTGTGGCATTTTTATTCTTGAAGTCTTCTGTACATGACTCATCTCAACAAAAATAGTAGCCTAAAATGTGAAAACCTAGGGATTTTTTTTCTCCCAAAAAGCCAACTTCTATGAATATTCATGAGACTGTAAAAGGGAAATGATCAGCTTTGTCAGCTTCTGTTATTCTGCTGAAAAGGTAAAACTGCACATTACAAAAATCCTAACTTTTAAATATGGAGCATACTAAAAACTTTGATCAACGAACTGCAGAGCTGCTGTAAGCCTCATCATTGTAAACCATTAGCTCCACATAAGGCTAATACTATTTTTTACTAAGATAGGCTATAACAGCATAACCTTGCTGGTTGAACTGTGCTGTACCTCCTTTCCCATTCACCGTTCTTTTATTCCAGTGGCTCAAAGATGGTTTTGCCTGAACCGCTTCTGAATATTGTTTCTCAGGGCTTAAAAATGTTTCAGCTCTTGTTGCCTAAATAATGAACAGATCAGCCATACCTCCATTGGGATCATCTTACTATCTGCACCTTACAAACAGTAAGGGCTGGCATCTTTCACCCTGAAGCTCAGCACAGGCTCCCCTCAGGGCTCTGTACTCAATCCCTACTTGTACTCGCTGCATACACATGACTGCATATCCTCTGATCCATCCAACATCATAATAAAGTTTGCAGACGACACAACAGTGCTGGGTCTTATAACTGGAGGGGATGAATCAGCATACAGGGAAGAAGTCCAGAAGGTATCCACATGGTGTTCAAAAAAACAACCTACATCTATACACTAGCAAGACAAAGGAGATGGTGCTGGTTTTCCAGAAGCAAAGAGATGAACCTGCCCCACTTTATATCAAGGGAGAGAAGTACATGTGGAGAAGGTTTCCTTTTTTAAATTCTTGGGAGTGCTCATTAGTCAAGACCTCACCTGGAAAAACAACATGTACCTGGTGGTTAATAGGCTCAACAGAGACTTCATTTCCTTAGAGTCTTGTGGAAAAATCAAGTGGAACAATGGCTGATGACAGTATGGTATACTGGTATTAATCACTACAGAGAGTGATTAATTCGGCACAAGAAACTATTGGTTGCCCCCTAAGACCACTGGATGATACCACCAGGTCTCACTGTTTCAGCAGAGTAATGAAGATACGTAGGGATGACCAGACTGGCCATTGTCTCTTTTCACTTTTACCATTGGGCAGAAGACATCGAAGTATAGCCAGCCAGACAAACAGGTCTAAAAACAGCTTGTACCCAGGGGCTGTCAGACTCCTAAACACAATATAGCACCACAAACAGATTAATATGATGAATTTCACTGGTGCCAGTGTAGTATGTAATATGTATATACCATGATGTAAGATCATACACTAGAGTAATATACATGTTGCACAGAATATGACGTACATATAGAAATGTATGACTAGGTTTTTTTTCCTAACTACTTGTATAAGGATTATTCTTTATATTATTCATGTTGTCTTGTATTCTAGTATGGACTGCATCAGTAGACGCCAAACCAATTTTGCTGCATACATGATGTACAATGACAATAAAGGCTTTGAACTTTGAACTGAGAACCAGATATACAGCAGTTTTAGGTAAGACTAATCACAGTGACGCTCAAATGAAAAGAAAAATTGTGCATAGAGCTGTTATCACTGGAATTTTAGAATGTTTAAATCAGTGGTGGGTTTCAAATAATGTAACAACCGGTTCTCTGCCCTAATGACCAGCTGGGTAGGCGTGGCTCAGTGGTCATGTGATTGGGTGGGCGTGGCCAATGCAGCATCACTCACGTTGATGGGTGCCTCGTCTTAGGTGTTACAATGTCCTAAGGGTTAACCAGAGAGGCAGTTTCTTTAAGCAGGGCAATAAAGATTAAGCTAGAAACAACACCAGAATGTTTCCTTCCTGTCTTCCTTACAGGATCCCCTGTAAAGAGGGGAAAAGACAAAAAGAGATTTCTTCCAATAATCGGTTCTCTGGACTGCTTAGGAAGTTACCAACCGGTTCTCCCGAATAGGTGCGAACCTGCTGAATCCCACCACTGGTTTAAATGTTCTCAGCTGCAGCTACATCTAGCTTCCTAAAAGGATGTAGGACAACTCACCATGGCCACCTCACCACAGCCAATTCACTGTGACTAAATCACCACAGGACAATTCTCCATGGCCATCCAACTACAGGACAACTCATCACAGGACAATTCAGTGCTGTATTAGTTGTTTCATTTAGTAGCTTTTATGATTGGTGACCACATTTTCATCAAAATTATTGTAACTTTTGTATTTTTTGGATTGACTTTATTTTTATTATTGCCATAGTTTCATTGAAATTAATTTAACATTTGTACAGTATTTGTTGAATTGTCCCATGGTAAATTCTGCAATGTGTTAGCCACAGCATGTTAACCCACAGCAAGTTGGTTGCAGTGAGTTGGCCATAGCAAATTGGCCATAGCAAGTTGGCTACAGTAGGTTGAATGTGACAAGTTGGCCATGGTGAGTTGGCCGCAGCAAGTTGGCCTATTCCATCCTAAAATAGGTAATTTTCCTAGGAAAGTGCTTCTCTAGGCAATTGATCTACTTAGAAATGAGTCCTACTGTCCTTCTAATTATTGGTTCTAATCACATATGTGCAGAGAGGGCTAGATAAGTGGGTATTTGAAATCTGTGGATTTAAGGCAACAAAGTATAAGGCCTACTCAAATACAATAGTCTTTATGCATGGAACCAGAGGACAGTGGAATAATGCAGGTAAACCATAATTACAGTATAAACTACTGAAATAAATCAGTGCACACAAAAATACACCCAAAATAGAATACATAATCATGTTCTTTTTTGCTGCCAACTTTATACCCTCTTCAGCACCTGACATGCACTTAATTGTACCCAGACTTGTTATTGAATTCAACTATTCCTTCACTATGTTCCTTTGACTGCTTGCCAGCAGCTGGCAATGATTTCTTAAGGAACATATTTTCAGTTTATGCACAGCAGCCCAATTGTTTAAACAAGAGACATACATAGAAAATAGCAGAACGCTACTGAGCTACTGGAATCTGCCTATCACTAAATTTGTTTATTTGTTTATTTAGATACACTCACAGCACCATTCATCAAATAGTGGTGGCATAATGACAAGATTGAAAGTGCCTTGGTGGCAATCCTTGTCTTCTTGTGGTGATTTATCCCACATGAGATAGTACATGTAAGGTTAAGAAGGAGAAGTGCTGCTAACAATGATCTTAAAAAGCATAAGACAACTCTACCAAAGGATTTGTATCTGTCGTTATTATATACAGCTAATCCTCCCAACCCCAACTGGGACCTTCAATTCCATCACTAAGTGACATAGTCATAACTTGCAAAGTCAGTTAAGGCTGTGCTCATGAAGTGAACCATCTATGGTCATTAAGTGGTGTTGCTGGTCAGAAGCCATCTGATCTGAGATTCCAAATTTTTTTCAGAGCCCTTTTCATAGTGATCTATACAATGAAAGGTTTTTCTTTAATTAATTAATGACATACTGATTTTTTGGGGGGGGGTATCCTCTGACTTTATCAATTATACAGTAGACATCAACACTAATGTCTTGTGCTCCTCAGATTTTTCAAAATCCAGCTTGAACATCTGGCATCATTTTGCCCATGTAAGGTTGTAATTTGTATTGAATGACCCTTAGCATTATTTTGCTAGTATATGAAATCTGGAGTAGCCTCTCAGTCCATAAATATTTTGCATTGTAAATACATTTGATCTTTTGAGAAAAGAAACAATGAAAGTTATATTATAGTGGCAATCCTATTCACAATCACTAGGAAATAAAACCTGCTGCACACAGAGCTTGTTTCTGATTAAGCGCCCAGTATTATAGGCAACAGGTACATGTATGGCTGTCAGGATGTGTTTATAAATCAGGAACCAGTGTTATTTTCCAGAAGTCAAAGCTGTCCAAGCAGAAACAGACCTTGACATCAGTTTGAATCTTTTCATATTCTCCATATGAAGGAAAGTTCTATGTTGTTTTGTGTTGAATATTATTGCCTATTCTTTTTTTTAATATATGTGTGTTACATTTTTGAGCTAAATAAACATAACACATAAATAAATAACATAACACACATATTTTTTTAAAAATTACACAACTGAACTCATGGCTTTCTGTCTAGATAGTCTCTGGTGATGAGCCGAAAGGCAGAAAAGGAGAGCAGTATGCTTCCTCCCTTAATTGGGGCCTAACAGGGTGTTGTGGAACAAAGTATATACTTATCCTCCTGTCTCAGCTGAGCAGGAAGAGAACCTGGTGGCTTAAGTGGCTAAGGCTTTGCCTAACATGTAATACAGCCCCGGTTCAAATCCCAGTAAGGGTATGGCTAGCTGATGAGAGCTAAAAAGCTCGAAATAGATCTATCCTAGTCTCCCTGACTTATTTATTGATCAGCTCAAAAACGTAACACACACATATATACATTTTTACATATATACATATACATGTATATATGTGTGTGTGTGTGTTAGTTTTATGAGCTGATCAATAAATAAATCAGAGAGAATAAATTTATTTATTGATCAGCTCATAAAACTAACACACATATTTAAAAAATCACACAATGGAACTCATGGCTTTCTGTCTAGATGGTCTCTGGTGATGAGCCGAAAGGCAGAAAAGGAAAATATTTGTTCCACAACACCCTGTTAGGGCCCCAATTAAGGGAGGAGACATACTGTTTCCTTTTCTGTGATTTTTTTAAATGTGTGTGTGTGTGTGTGTTTGTGTGTGTGTTTGTGTGTGTGTTTGTGTGTGTGTGTTAGTTTTATGAGCTGATCAATAAATTAAATTAGAGAGAGAAATTAAATTAGAGAAAACTAACACACATATCTAAAAAATTACACAACGTAATTCTTGGCTTGCTGTCTAGATGGTCTCTGGTGATGAGCCGAAAGGCAGGAAAGGAAACAGTCTGTCTCCTCCCTTAATTGGGGCCTAATAACAGGTTGTTGTGAAACAATTACATATATATATATATATTTACATTTACCAAACCTCATATGTTTCACAATACAAAAGTGGATTACAACTTCTTTTGTAATTATAGAGGTAAATATTCAAGCAGCAAATATTTTAAATATGGTAATACTTATATTTGAAAAAAATATTCCAAAAAAGAGTAAAATATTTCAGTGTAGTATCATATATTAACTTGAACTGTTGCACCAGAGCATTTATCTTAGTAGATTATCAATAATAATAATTAATCAGTTTTATTTTTTCAAGTTACTACTTTATGTTGTCTTATGGAAAAATAAAACCCAGAAATCTATATGGACAATTTCATGAAGTCATTAGAAGTTGAGCATAAATTAAACCCCACTAAAGTAATATCTTACAAGCATCAATGCATAGCTTATATTCTTAAACCTTTTGCAGCTTACATGCCAATGTGAAGGATATATTCACATGGTACTTAAATTATTTATTTTTGTCTTTTTACTAAGCCTGGACATAATAGCCACATAACTAAAATAGAATTTTACTCCAAAATATCATAAATATGAGTGTTCTAGAGACATTTCCTTCACCTCAAATCTCAAACACAGAAATTCAAATGTAGATGAACAATACCTATCATAATTTTTCATAGACTGTTACATCAAACACATTAAGTAATATTGTTATATTAATCATCTATTGTTACGTGACATTTGCTATTGAAATAAATGAGTGTTATTGTCCTTTCTACCTTATTTAAAAATGCCTATAAGCCTTCCAACTTCCTACAATTCAAAATATTTGGCAGTACAGTAAAAAGATTTGTGGAAATGTAATATGTGTGATTAGCTTTATCAGATCTAGACAACATAGAATAAATGGATGCTCTTGTAAGCAAAATGTTCAATCAATCTAGTACATAATGGTTTTAAACAAGGTCACATTTCCATTACTTTGAGTACTATAGCTCATATCATTAAAGTGTCAGGATGGCTGCAACTAACATTAAAAGCTTTTTATCACAAATCTTAAACCAATATTTCCACTGTGACAAATTTTAAGTAAAAAACCATTTTTAAAAGAAATCTTTAAACACTGGCATTCACTTTGACCAATTGGCCTGGTCTAACTCCTTATTACAAAGTTAGCAATAGCCAAAAGTGAACTTTAATATCATGTTTTTGGGACATTCGGTGATTCAAGTCAAATAGTCCATTTAGCTCAATAGAGACCATCTTGATAGCAAAAGTCTTACAACCTTTCCAATAGATATTATTACTAACATTGCTTTGAGATCCATTAATAAAGGACAAGAATACACAATTTTGTTTATCACACAACTTTAGATAACTTTTGGGAGCCTGACAATGTTAGTAATTTACTCCACACTAGGAGTAAAATCAGCTCTTTATTGCAAGGTAGTCAAGTAAAATTACACCGCTGGCGGAGGTCCCTTTTTAAGGAACCCGCCGGCGCAACTGACCAATCCTAGCTGACCCTAATCATCTAATCCACTTGCTCCAGTGCCTGCAAGTGGACTGGAGCAAGTGGACTCGAGTGGAAACTTCTATTGTTAGGATACAACACAAAGGTTAAGTAGAAATATATAGAGATTTTCTGCTTGTTGGGAGGCCAAACAATTAAGTACAAATTCAATCTACATGAACTTTCTTCAAATTAAACAGAGGAGAAGACATGTAAACATAGTTTTACATGCCAATATTTTCTTGTATAGAAAGGGAGTAATGGATTATCAGTGGCATTACATTACATTTTGGGGGCAGATAAGATATTGTGGGGAGTCGTAATCTATCAACAACCATTTAACATCAATTCAAATGAATGGATCAATGGTCCAAGATAATTTAGATTGGATTTTAGACAAAAATGTGGTTTGTCACTGGGCTACAAGTCAGATTTTTTTTATACATTGTGAACTAAAACTGAACACCTTTTGGTTTATAGCAATTTATAATCCCAAACTACAGGTTTTTTTCTTAATCAGAGTAGTTTTTGATTTGCCAATAATTGTCTTCCTTTCCTCCTCCTCTAATTTGATAGGTAAAAATCCTGTGTCAAATCCATGTGTACCACTAGGGTGAAAAACAAAACATAAAGGTTATCAAAACAGTATGCATTAAGCCAATAATGGCACTCTGTCATTGAAAACTGTAAAATAAATATTATCTCTTGAAGCTCCTGGTTATGCTTTACCCAGTTTCAAAGTTTGAGAGTGCATTTTTAGCAACAAAAAGAAACCATGGGTTTTATGTACTTATTATTCTTACATGAGTCACAAAGAATGTATCCTGATTATGAGTGCATTGCATATAACTACTAGTCAGTAGGAAGCAAACTAGTTTGATTTGCAAACTAGTTTCTGGATTTGAGCTCATATCTTGTAGAGAATCATACTGACTGGTTTTTGATAAAACTGGACTTTGGTTACTCATGGAGTACAATGGCCAATTAGCCCATTGCATTAGCAGAAAACGCTAAATATGACTGAAATGTAAGTAAGGCTTATAGAGTCATCTGTGCCTTCTCTATTGTACTAAAACAATATATGAAATCCTCAATTGATAAAAGCAAATTGGCCAGCACAGGTCAGTATCCCTAGGCCAATCTAAAGAATAGCCATGGCACTTGTAAGATTATGATAGAAAGGAAAATAATATATAGTTACTAAGAATGTAGTCAGAAAAGCAAGTCACAATTTTAAAAAGCAAAGAAAATGCAGAACAGTTTTGATGGTAATTTAAAAAAATGTTTTGGAAGAGGGTGAAGAAGGCTAAACAAGCAGAGTGAGTGGGAATAAAACAAAAGTGATGAAAAGATTTGGGACCAAGCCAAAGTGAGGGAATTGTTGGAAGGAGCATTTTAGAGATTTATATGGAAACGATAGCGATATGTTGAAGAGTGGAACTGAAATTAATGCTGTAAATGTTAAGGTCCCAGTAAAAAAAACTATGAAAAGGAAGTCGTAAACACTCTGAGAATGCTGAAATAATGGAGAGGACGGTTGTATAAAAATAGAGGTGTAACTAGAGAAATCTTAAATATGATATGGTTTGCTTATGGAATGGCTATGAAATCTGTTTGTGTGTGGGAAAATTGCACTGGCGTCTGCCAACTGGAAGAATGCCATCATTGTTTCCATAAAGGGAAAAGCCGAAAGAGCACAGTGTGGCTTTATGCCAGGCACAGGGTATACAAACCAGATTTTTGCTCTGCAGCAGCATGTTGAGAAGTGCACAAATGTGATCAAGTTTATTGCATTTCGTTGATTTAGAGAAAGCATATGATAAAGTGAACAGGCTTGATTTATGAAGCCCTTTGTCCAGGTATGAAGTTAAACCTGGGTTGATGAATGCAGGAAGAGTAAAATATGATTGAAGAGAAGCATGTGTGAGAATAGACTTAGCAAACCTTGAGAAAAACTTCCATGTTTTCTTGAGTTACATCAAAGAACACCCAATGAAGCTTGAGTATAATGAAATTCATAGAACTCCTTGCTCTTCAAAGCAATTCTGTTTATAGTATAATAGTTTTTACTTGATTATATCACAGAAATTATATAGAAACATAGACACATGCTTTATTCCAGAGATTTGCTTTTAGTACCCCAATTCCTACTCTCAATTACATGCAATAAATAGCAGTATTTCATTGTGACATTTTCCCAGGGATTTCAGAGGATGAAGATTCTCTGAATTATACTTCTTAGCAACTGTTATATGACAATAAATGTAAGTGCTTAGGTCAAACCTGTAACGTCTCTTCTAAAAAGTTTTCTTTGGCAAAGTTATTAAGATCATCAAGCAGCTGAAAGTTTATCCCATTCCCAGTTCAATCCTAGAATCTGTCTTTCTCAATCATTATGACAAGTTTGTGTTTAATTGATAGAGAATTAATCTACGGTAATTAAGTTCCTTTTTAATTGTGTTGTATAGTATTGGAAATAATGGATTGGAAAGAGCAGCAGCCAATCCCATTCCTTGCTCCAAAACTATTAAAGTAACACTCAGAACTATTAAATCTGGATTCACAGTTAATGCCCACAGTTGACAAACTGTAACAATTACAAAGTGTTGTCTCCAAAGCAGTGAAATTTTCAAATAGTTCAGAGGAAAAGCAGAAAATGTTCAAGAGATTGTCAGAAAATTATTTCTTGAGACATTTCACCTCAACTTTAATAGTTTTTTTCCCCCTTATTTCTCTGTTTCCTTTGTAACTTTAAGGCTACAGGTACAAATTAGAAAACATATAATTTTCATCCCATTTGAACAGCATTAACCATGAGTGAAATCTAAAGCCCAAAATTATATGTTTTCAGTTCTATAAGGATCTGTAAGCCAGATGGCTTGAATGCTTCTGTCTTATATTTTACTCACATTAGTGCTACATGATATAACATAAGTGATGTCATCTACTTTTTAGAAATAGTAATTACAAATAAATTCAGCAGCAAGGGCTGCATATATGAGCATACAAACAAAACTGCGGGTGTTATGTCTTCGTGGTGACAGAATAAATATCCAAAGGGAGGGAAAACTACCCAGTGGCAAATGTCTGATTTGCAAAAGCAGACCTTGACACAGGAGTCTAGCATGCTAACAGCATTTTCCATTGTATTTACATTAACAGGGTCTGGTCTGACTCCTAGAAATAAAAGGAATGGAAGAGATCAGAACTTTTGAGATTTTTCTGATTCAAACTATATAATACCAGTATACAAACATTCCATTTGCTGAATGCTTACCCTATACTATTTATAATGTAAGTAGAATTTGTTAGGAAGTATATGTAAATATAAGATGTCTTTATTTAATTTAAGAGTGGCTTAAAAAGAAAAAAACCATTCCCAATTGCTAGACATTTTCTTCCCATATTTCAAACCAAACACTGATAATAGGCATGTGTGTGTGTGTGTGTGTGTTGTGTGTGTGAGAGAGGGGAGGAGGGGGAGGGGGGGAAGGAACGAAAGAAAAAGAAAAGAAAAAAGAAAAGAAAAGAAAAGAAAAGAAAAGAAAAAGAATGACTGTATATTTGATTGGGTATGTGACTTTTTTAGCCCTAGCAGATTGCCTGGAGTAATCCCTGCAGTTTTCTTGGCAAGAAGTGTTAGAGCTGAGAGAATGACCAGCTGAAGGTCACCCAGTTGGCTTTGTATCAAAGATGAGAGAATAACTCCCAAATTTTAGCCTGGTGCCTTAACCACCACACCCAACTGGCTCTCTGTAACTGCTCTTTACCAGTTAAAAATTAAGGACTAGACTCTGATGTAACTTACCTATATTTATTCCTCAAAGAATTTCAAATCAAAGATGTTTATGAAGACATAATAATTTAGATAATAATCTAAAACTTTTGACAATTGAAATAAAAGATATTTAGCTTTGGAAGAAGAATGTACAATTATAGTCATGAACGTTTAGGAACTTCCACATGGTCCTAGGATGTAATGCTGAACTGAAACACATAAGGTTCACAAACACAGCCAACTAAATTACTATGATCGCTGTTAAAAGATATTCTTGCCAAACCCAACTTGTTTTTTTTTTAATGGCCTAAAATATTGCAGCATAGAAGCAGAATTCAATATAGTTATAAGTGCAACCAGAATCATTCACAATAAAAACTACACATAGAACTGCACACCAAGTATGAATTCTAGATATTGTAAGAAATGTGTTCTTCTACATTCCTTTCTTACTATTTCTCCCTAAAAATGAAGGATAATCTGAAGCCAACTCTATAATACTTACCATGACTAATTCATTTAGATTTTATTTCCCAGTGTAAGAAAATTATAAGTAACAACCCTCATTGTAGATATGTTTGGTCCAACTCAGAGATTTCTTGTCCCCCCACCCCCATCCTCTGCCTTTTGGTTAAACTATCGCTTGTCTGCACAAAGAGAATTTTAAGCCAGATTTTGCACAAAATGGAGAAATTGTCCTCCAGCATAAAGGTGATGTGACCTGCATGAATGGATAAACACTGGATAAACTCAGAGTGGCTCACTGTTTCTACTGTACTAAATTTAATTTGAAGATTTCAGATAGGCTTTAATTATGCTTTTAATGCATGCTGAACTATATAAATATCTGTTAATTACAACTGTCCCATTTGATTGTAATATACTGAATTCAGCAACTGTTTGAATGAATCAGTTTCCGGAAGATATAAAATATGGCAAACCAGACATCAATAAACTGAGGGTACTCGTTTTCTCTGAACATCCGGGCCATAGACCTAGTATTCATACTAAATTACTGTACCCAATAATAACCCAATAACATCATTGTCATAGCATGGGAACTATTACAGAGATTTCTTTCTTGAAGTTCAATTCTTAAAGCAAGTTGCTTCTAATACTGCCACTGGTGCTTGTCATGTAAAAAAAAAAAAATCCTTAGATTACTATCTTCATGTAATTTATTAAATAAGCAAATTCCACTTATTCATTGTCTCTTCCCATGCTCTACAATGATAACCTCTGCACCAAATATCACTAGCTTATCTGCCTCAATAATATATCTACTGGATGTTTGGGGTCAGATATTTAGTAATGAGATAGCAATATAGAAAACACAATAATGCTTTTAGCTTTGACTTTTACTTGTTTTATCTCTAGCTTATTTTTAAATAAATAATCCATGACTTTACAGTGCTAATGGGTGGAGGAAAAAAATCTTTAGAATTCTGTCTGAATGATATAAAGGAGTATAAATCAAAATTTTAATTTTTTTTAAAATGGTAGAGGCAATGGAGAAGGCATGAAACTAGCCATTTTATACACCACTACAATACCAGCAATTAATGAAAATGAACCTACTATCTGTGGTATTTTAGATGTGAAATACAATTGTTGCGTAGTCCGAGGCACAGAGAATAAAAGAATCCTCGCACTGAAAGTTTCTTTCTACTTTTGTTATTATATTTATTCCTGTAGCATGTACATGATTAAAAACAGGCAAGTTACACAATCTGATGGTTCACTCAATCCACCGTGTGACAGAATGCTTGCAGTGGGTGGTGAAGTGCACTTTAATTGTTGCCAGATTCTTTTCATTCCCATCTTGCTCAATCTTCTGAAGGCAAAAGGAATGCTTCTATATAATGCCATTTAAAACCTGCAAGGATGAAAAACAAGCTTATTATTCTAATGCTTTCACAGAACCTGTAAATTCAGTATTAAACTATTCAAGGTCTCGTCATTCATCTGGCTTATTCATCTGTTCCCAGGCAGCCTTAAAGCATAGAGCAACAGCACAACCCTTCCATCAAAAGCAAAGAATTGCAATTGTACCTGCCTGGGTTAGAGTCCTTTAGACTGAGGTCTCTTAATTGCCTTTTTAGACTTTCTCTCTCACAGTATAATTCTTAAGAGATGATACAGTATTCTGGAAGAGAAATACGAGAGACTCTAATCCGATGTTCTGTTCACTTCTTCTTCCATCTTTCTCCCATTCCATAAGAATAATGGCAAGGAAACTAGAAAACAATGGCAAAGGAATATAGTGAAGGAGAAAATAAATGTATCTTTTGGCAAATATGCCACTGTGTTCTTTTTTTCAATAAAAACATGAATGCTCTGTTTATTAAAAAAAACACTTACTCATGCTTAGATTTCTGTGATCTTCTCCATCATCAGGGTGCTTGAGTTCATTCATTGGCTGGACTGTGCATATGTTTAAGATATCTGTAAATGCCCCAATTGTCTTGATCTTCAGTAGCCTTATTTCCCCAAAGTGTAACCTTTGAACAAATATGTATGGGGCATGCCAACTTCTTGTTTTATTTATAATATTGATTACCTGTCAATTTGAAGAATAACATGAAATCAGATGCTATATTTTAGTAAGGAAATATCATCACAAACCAAATTTGGTTTTTTTAAATTATGTGAGAGCTAAATGTATAGCCAAGTTGTTAAATTCATCATTTTAGGAACATTTGCTTCCCACGTTAATGACGTAATCCACAAAATCAGAATTTTTTGCCAGTCTATGTTGAAAAATAATACAATATTAAAATCCCATCAAACAATCAAGAGAAGCAGTAGTGGCAGCAAATGGTTCAAATTTAATTGTTCCATAAAATAGACAAACATAACCCATAGAAACAAAAGTTCCTTTGGGGTCCTCCATAATTTTTTTAAGTGGGAAGGGGTATTGAGACAATAAAGAAACTATGTTCTAACTTACTGCTATGAAATATATTTGTCAACTCTGGCTAATTTCTTACTTTTCCAGACAGTTACTAGGACCATAACTTGACAGTAACTACATGCATGCTTAAATACATACTTTATTGTATTACTATGAGATAAGGAGGTATGTAGCAGAGGTGGTATTCAGTCAGTTCTTACGGGTTCTGGAGAACCGGTAGCAGAAATTTTGAGTAGCTTGGAGAACCAGCAAATAGGCTGACCCTGCCTCTGCTGCCTCCCAGCTTCCCAGCTGATCTTCTTTTGTTGACCTGAACAGGAGAACAGAGCTGGAAAGCAGGTTAGTGGTGTGGGAAAGGAATGGGGATTTTGCATTAACCTTCTCCCAGGAGTGGGGAAAGAATGGGGATTTTGCAGTATCCTTCCCTTGCCATGCCCACAAAGCCACACCACACCCACAGAATCAGTAGTAAAAAAAATCTGAATCCCACCACTGATATATAGGAAACAGTTGGGTTTTTCCCTATCTTTCACACACACACTCACGCTCACACACACATACACATTCATAGAAAAAAATCAAGCGTGGCTTAAAATAAAGGCTTAGCTATACTTCTTATGTAGCCTACGTATCCAACCTTTAGTTCTGTTCATGCTTTTTCACTCCTATGTCATTCTCGCTGAAAGCGCATATGCTATGGTTTTGTGGGATCCTGCCAGAACCCAGATGTGGAACTGAATATTTGACTTCTGACATCAGGAAAAAACCAGAACAGGGGCTCTCTATCGCTTCTTTGTTCCATATTACCAAATGTCATCACATCATTTTTCATAACAGCACAGTGCCCAAATTAATGGGGAAACCCATTTAAAACAATTCAAATCTCACGTCTTCCCACAAGATTTGGCCTTCCTGTTCTGAAATTCCTACAAGATTTCAGCATTTTCATCCAAGGTTCTCTCTTGATTTTGTGTGAGAAAACTGAAAGGCAAGATCTGGCAGTTTCACAAGATTCAGCCATTTATTTATTCGGGGCTGAGGGATTTCACATAGAACTGTCCCAGGTGACATGAATGGCTAAGGGCACGGCGTTGCTGATCTCTGCCATAACAATTCTATTCAGAATCTGCATGTTATTCAGAATATGATTTCAGCTAAAGAAGGGTGATATTATTAGAATAAAAGACTTTGAATGTTATTATATGTTTGTGGATAACTGAAGAATGAAGAGATCTATAATTTTCGGGTGACTATAATTCAGAATTGTGGGAGTAAACAAACATTTTTGTGGACCACGGGCCCTCTTATGTTGCTTGTGAATAAATTCATAGATATTTCCTGGCAAGATGAGAGAATGGTAAGATTTTGCATTACATAATTCATCAAGCTGGCCCCAAAAGACCTGTATTTCAAAGTAATCACTCCCAAAATAGGCTACAACTATATTTTTTTTAATTTCTTCTCTTTTGTTTTTTTGCAACCCCCACAACTCTTATTTTTTCCTCACTAGCATTTTCAGTCAAATAGCTTAAAAGTTCTTTTCACTAACCACAGAGTGCCTAGTTATTATCACTAACCAAATATCATGATATAACCATAGTAAAGAAACTACCAGAAGAGGTGTTTCTAAAGCAATGATTATCTCTGAAGCTGAACTAATTGTGTGTTGGGGTTGGGGGGTCGGGGGAAAGAGGGGTCTGTCCTTATTTAAGTCCTTGCTCAAAATATTGTGTACTGTCCAGAAAAGCTTCCAAAATTCGTGGGTGAAAAAAAGTACTGTAAAAGTCGCTACCATATTTGGCAAAGAATGTTTGCCTTTTGTCCATCCTTGCTATTTTTAGGTTATAATACTTCACATTAATAAAATTATCACCATACTCATAATTTTACTCTTAAAGGTAAAGGTAAAGGTTCCCTTCATACATATGTGCTAGTCATTCCTGACTCTAGGGAGCGGTGCTCATCTCCATTTCAGAGCCGAAGAGCCAGCGCTGTCCGAAGACATCTCTGTGTCATGTGGTTGGCATGACTAAATGCCGAAGGTGCACAGAACGCTGTTACCTTCCCACCAAAGGTGGTTCAAATTTTTCTACTTGAATTTTTATATGCTTTTGAACTGCTACTAGGTTGACAGAAGCTGGGACATGTAATGGGAGCTCACTCCATTATGCAGTGCTAGGGATTTGACACATGGAACAGACTCGTGGAGGCCGCTACTGCAAACCCTAGCTACCTTCTCGTAGTGGCAGCTGCAAAAAGAGCAGCAGGCCCAGCGATGCTAGGACTGGCAAGAATGTGCCAGAAACAGAGACAGAACTTCTGGCCCTCTCTGGATCAGCTGATCCATGGGCCAAGGTTAAGGGGCCTCCTGCACCTCAAAAGTAATAAGATCTCCCCAAAAATAAGGCCAAGCGCTTATTTCGGAGGTCAAAAGAAAATAAGACCCTGTCTTATTTTCAGGGAAACATGGTACGTCATGTTGGCTCTAAAATTTGTTTTGTTTTCACAGGCAGCAATTCTTGTAGTGTCAACTGATGGGAAGCCAAAGCAGAGAGGGGAAGAGAAATGCCTTTGTGCTCATTTCCTGCTTCTTCCCTTCTAATTATATTGCACATTCGACAGATTCAACCAACTTAATATTAATTTTATTGACAAAGGACAAAGCCACATAGAGAAAGACTGATGAATAATGTTTATGTTAATAGTTAATTGTAAATAGTAAACAATGAAATATATGGTTATTTTTAATAAACATAATTTGCAATAGTTTTGGACAGCTTTATATATTAATTATGGTAGTGTTCTTTTATAAGGAGTTAATTTGTTATTGTATTGTTTTCTTTCATTGTCTAATTGAACCATAATGTTTAGTTGTGTTTTGTATAGTTCATTGCAAAGGGCTCATACTTAAGCCTTTATTTTTGACACTAAAAGGCAGAATGTAAATATTTTAAAGAAAATAAATATCCATGTCATCATCTCAGGAGATACCACAACTATTTGTGTGTGAGAGAGAGAGAGAGAAAGTGCCTTATCTGGAGTGGTGTTTCTAGGCTGCCTTCCCAATTGAAATTAGTCAGGCTTTCTATGTGAGTCTTTCACTAAAACTTAAAAGACAAGTTTACTTTAAGTGGTTTTTAATGTGCAACACTCATTTTAATGCTGTCTATTCTAATTACTGCCTATTCTAACATTGGGTTCCCTTTCTGCTGGATTTATGGTGCCTTTGCTCTATCTGAAATATTGATTGCATTGTATTTTCTTTCTGCATGGTTTAGGAAAGTATCTGTTTTCACTAACTATATTAACATAATGTATTAAATTTCATGCCTCTACACTATCATAACTACATACTGTAACTGCATCTACTGAGTATATTCTGTTAAATGTAGTTACTGTATAAAATATTTGTTTCCAAAGAAACAAATTAAGGTATATAGGTACTTTACGACTCACAACCACTCATTTAGTGACTGTTTGAAGCTACAACAGCACTGAAAAAAGTGATTTATGACCAGTGGTGGGATTCAAATAATTTAACAACCAGTTCTCTGCCCTAATGATTTCTTCCAAAAACCAGTTCATTAAACTGCTCAGAAAATTAACAACTGGTTCTCCCAAAGTGGTGCAAACTGGCTGAATCCCACCACTGCTTATGACCAATTTTCAGTTACAATCATTGCAGCATCTCATGGTCACATGATCAAAACTTGTGTGCTTGGTAACTGGCATGTATTATGACAGTTGCACTCTCTGAGACTCATGTGATCACCATTTGTAACCTTCCCAGCTGATTTCCAACAAGCAAAGTCAATGAGAGAAGCCAGATTCACTTAACGATTGAACATGATTCCCTTAACAATTGAACTGACTCACTTATCAAGTGTGGTAAAAAGGTTGTAAAATGGGATACAACTCATTTAACAACTGTCTTGTTTAGCAATGGAAATTTTGGGCTTGACTGTGATTGAAAATTGAGGACTACCTGAAAAAGCTATTCAATTTTGTCATCCATTGTACTCAGTCTTTTCCATTCTCTGACAAAAGCTTACCTTTACAAGTAAATATCATGTTGGTCTTTGACCTTAAATAAAAATTTGGATAGGATTGAATTGGAAATCCTACTAATCCTGGCATACTGTAACTCATCCAAATGTTATAGGAGGATTTTAGAAATGTATCCTACTTATCTTTCTAATGTCTTCTCTATGTCTTGAGGAAGGACACCGGAAAGCAGCCATTCAAGCAATTATGCTATGAGAGTAAGAAAAGATTCTAGGTGAAAAGAACAGTATTGCATGTTCAATGCTCAATTCTGGACCTATCCCACTGAAATTGCATTGAAGCAAGGCTAGGGCAGAACAGCACCTAACTGCTCCTGTCAACACTGATGAATGACCAGCGACATGGGTTGGACTTTGGCAATATTTGATTACATCATTCTGTGATTGATTAATTTTGTCATAAATAGTTATGACCTTCTGCTGCTATACCAGGTGATTTTGTTAAAGATGGAATGAAGATTTTTGTTTCTGTAATCACCACATAAGATTAGATTTGAGTATTTTTTTTTAATATTCTAAATCCCCAAAGTTGCATCACAACACTTAGAAGAGAAAGAAAGAGAAATTGGTGGAGAGAAAGGGTAGAGACAGGAAGAGACTTTGCATAGTAAGGGAAGGAAGGAAAGAAAATCTAAGCAGACTTTCCCAAATGACGCCCTGAAGAAATCTATATTTTAACTTCCAGAATTCTGTAGTCAACATTGCTATTGCTGAGAATTTTGGAAGTTAAAATCCACAGTTTGGGAAAAATCCTGCTTGGAAAAAATTAGTCTAATAGTTAAATAGTTAAACATCAAAGAAAGAACTAAGGGAGAAGCATGTCCAAAAAACTGAGAAATTTAAAGGCAATGAGATGGCTCAGTGAAAGAGGATGTTCACTCAGAACAATTGCTGCTGTCATCGTCATGAGACATGGCCATAATATTGAATACATAACAGTAAGAACATATATTTTAAAGTTTAATTGTGGGTGTTAAAGACTTAATACAGCTATAAAAGAGAAAGGTAGATATATATGTGCATATGATTATGATCAAGGATGAGTTCATTTCATTTCATTTTTTTTCATTTATTTCAATTTATATACCGCGCCTTCTCCATCGAAATAGACCCAGGGCGGTGCACAGGAATTTAAAACCAACAATAATAGAAATACAATAAATACAATAAATAGGTAAAAAGAATTAAATCAGAGCCTGTGCTAAAATTCCCCCTACAAATCTAACATCCATTTACGTGTTTGGCAGAAGCTATATTACAAGAAGTCTAATCTATTAAGCAAGACCAGCTTGCTGAAAAAAGTATGTTTTAAATGAACGGCGAAAGAGGGGAAGGTCCGTGATAGTGCGAAGTTCGGGGGGTAGGTCGTTCCAGAGGGCCGGCCCTGCCACAGAGAAGGCCCTACCCCTGGGCACCGCTAGCCGGCATTGACCGATGGTTGGTACCTCAGTAGGCGCTCTCTGTGGGAGTGTATCGGACGCAGGGAGGTATGTGGCAGGAGACGGTCCCGCAGGTAGCTAGGCCCCGAGTCATGGAGCGATTTGAAGATGGTGACAAGCACCTTGAAGCGCACCCAGAAGGCCATCGGTAGCCAGTGCAGCTCGCGCAGGAGAGGTGTTACGTGTGAGTAACGAGAAGCTCCCAGAATCCCCCGCGCAGCCGCATTCTGAACCAACTGGAGCCTCCGGGTGCACCTCAAGGTGAGCCCCATGTAGAGAGCGTTGCAATAGTCTAAGCGAGACGTCACGAGTGCTTGAGTGACAGTGCGGAGGGCATTTCAGTCAAGAAAGGGACGCAACTGGCGTACCAGGTGAACCTGGTAGAATGCCCCCATGGTCACGGCCATCACATGGTCGTCCAGGGACAGCCGCGAATCCAGGAGGACGCCTAAGTTGGGAGCTCTTTCCATGGGGGCCAATGACTCGCCCCCGATAACCAGCGATAGAATGAGCTGGCTATGCCGAGACACCGGAAACCACAGCCACTCGGTCTTGGACGGGTTGAGCCGAAGTTTGTTACTTCCCATCCAGAGCCGCACGGCTTCCAAACACCAGGACATTACTTCGACGGCATCGTTGGGGTTGTTGGGGGTAGATATGTACAGCTGAGTATCATCAGCGTACAGATGGTACTCTACCCCACAACCACGGATGATCTCACCCAGCGGCTTCATGTTGCTGCCAGCGTTACTCCTGATTCGCTTCGCACGTGGCGCATGTTGCTTGCGCATGCGGAATTGCACAGAACATTATAAAATGAGTAAAAAACATGCTGGCAATGGCATGGGGAACCAGGGAACCAGTTTTGGGGCATGGCCAGTCCCAATCTTCACTACCAGTTCGCCCAAACCAGTAGCAACCCACCTCTGCTTATGATAATTTACATTAATTTAGAGTAAAACCTATTTTTCCTAAATATAGGAAAATATTTTCGATATTTTTTTACATTAATCCAATTAATCTTCCAAGCAGGTTTAAGAAGATCAGTACAGTGTTAGACAGTACAACTTTAGATGAGGTACCAGCCATGGAATTCTAGGCATGATGGCTAGCTGAACAAACATTCCTGAAGAAGGCAACTGTAGGGAGGCATTTCTGCCTTACTACCAAGAAAACAGCGTGGATGACTCCAGCAATCAGGAACTGAGCTTGACTCAACAGAATATTTACCTACCACACAGAACATCCATAGCTGAAATATATAATATGGCCAGCAAATGATTAGGCATTAACAAATCAGATTATTGCTTCTTCAGTTTTTAAAATCAAATTTAAAATGAATGTCAAGAGCTCAATCCTTTGACAACTTTCTTAAAGACTTTTTTTCTAATTTCTAGAAACAAAGTTGAAAAAAGACAAAGACTTGCTTCAAGTTGAGTTCCTGGTAGATTATCATAAAGCCCATAACTTTTCACAAGCTGTTTCCCCCTTGTATGCAAGTTGTTTCCCACATTTTATTCCCTGACAGTCTTGCTTTGTGAGTTCTCTTGATCTTCTTGTTTCATGTCTTGACAGCAACACATTTATTCTTGTAATTTAATCTTTCTGTATTAACTGAATGCCAGGAAACCAAAAATGTTTTCAACTGGTAATAACAATATACTATTAAATGATGTTGGATTTGTTCTTTCTGCAATGTGGGAAAATAGAAGAAACCAATATATATATATATACTAATAAATATTGATGATCAACCATACAAGTTGATTGTAAAACTGAATAGTGAACATTTTCAAAAACTGAGAATGTATTACAACATCAAATGTTTCAACTGGAATCAAAATTAATATTAAAATCCAGTCATATGAATCTTTTTATATGAGAAACATCTAAAGTTGAGTTCACCTCCTGGTTACTACATGAAAAGGTTTTTATTGTTTTCTTTGCAACGATGTGGCTGTGATTTATCACAGCCTTCTTCCAGGATTTTTTCAATATCCTAGTCTAGCTTACTGCTTTGAAATGCCCTGGTGATCTTCATTCAATCACAAATCAGGTGCAGCGTAGTTTGTAGGTTCTCCAAAGGGAGCCTCTCTACCATCTCATCTGATTGAATAAATTATAGTTAATCAAAGATGTTGATATTCAGTGGTATTACTGGGAAGGTGGAAAGGTGTGGAGGATGCGGGAAAGAGATTCTATGGGCACCTGATGTCAAGGAATCCTCAGTTCCACTTTAAGAAAAGAACTTTTGTCTTGTGCCTTTCTGCTTATAACAAAAAAATATTTTTAAAAAAAGCTCCAAAGAGATTAGTCCCGTGAAGCAAGATATTGTATTCTCCGTACTAACAAATTCTTCTTCAACACCTTGTTTCTCCTAAAAAAACTTCTAAGAGGAGAAAGTGTGGGTTTTTAAAAAAAGGTAGTCTAGAAAAAGAGAGGAAACAATAGAGAGGAAACAATATGATTTCAGCTTTAGATAGTAAGATGGATAAAACAACAGAAAAACCAGATGAACATCAGCATCAAATTTAATAACCCATCCTCTCTGAGCATTCATGTACGTGGATTTCAATACAAATGGCAATATTAATAAGCATGACCTAAACATTGTGACTCTCAGGCAGTCATTATCTTAGAAGAACAGAAGGGTAAGTTCATAAATACTTTTAATATTTGTGCCTAGTGTGGGTAGTTGAGATACTCTGAAAATCATGTGGTTTGATACCTAACATAATACCTAACATAACACAAAACATAATACAGAACATAATACAGAACAAAACCTACCCATGGAGAGATAGAAAGATAGACATCTAGATATATTATATAAAACATTTTCATTTTACACCTTGATTGGGCTTATTCAAAAAGAGTGACATATAAATATTGAAAACACAAACTTAAGAAAGTGATCGAATGTTCGCTTAAAGATGGTATCCTTTTCTCAGTTTTAAACTATTTTCTGTAAACCTTTAAATTATGTGTAGGAAATTGTTACTGTTATAAATGTAACCAATCATCTGGATGTTGACTGTATGCTGTTAGAGCTCCATTAAAAATAAAACTGTATGTATACAGTAATTTGTTTTTATCTATGCTAAAAGTAATGAAATTATATAATTGTCTTTAACTTGCATCCAGCCTCTAGATCAGTGCTTCTCAATTATTTTCTGTCATGCTCCCCCTAGGAAGAAGAAAACATTTCGCGCCCCCCGCGCGACTGTAAATAGTATCATTTGTCTATAAAATTGTTATAAGTACACCTCTGCATAACACTGTATCCTTATTAACGTATAAGAGAATAAAAAAAGAAAGAAATGTGGATCAATTTACAACAAAGAATAGCTTTATTAACTGTAGCAGAAAAGATTTAAAGTGCATTAGAAATTTTAAAAAAATTAAATCCTTTGCCGAGGTCAAACGTGCCCCCCTTTACGGAGCCTCGCGCCCCCCCTGGGGGGCCCGCCCCACTATTTGAGAAGCACTGCTCTAGATCAATGGCAGCATTATTTTCTTCCCTTTCAAAAAATATAAACTAAGTTTATTTTCTCTATTTTGCTTTTATGTTCTTTTCTTTTTTGAAAAGTAAGATAAATTTCAGTCTTTGGGCATGATAAAAATTGAACTCCAATACTGGACATTTATTACCATAGAAGCATAATATGTTTTCCAACCTCAAATTTAATTTAACAGGGTCTATAATTTACTTTTAATTGAAGCATCAGAATAATATTAGTCATTTTATTTGTGCACAAATTGCTGTGTATAAACATTCAATCTTAGGATACTTGTTCCTTAGACCTAATTGGCAGAAAACTGTCATTTTAAAAAATGAATTTCCTTTCTGAAACAAGGCTTATGACAGGTTACCTACTGTGCAAATCATTGGAAAATTGTTTTTTTTTAATCTATCATCCACATCTGTAATATATATATAAACACACTTGTTGAACAACAGTGCAATGTTTACTGAAAACCTCCCGTTGCCTTTTGGTAACAATCTGGAGTTGATTTGCATTTGGTGGACATACAACAATAGGAAATTCACAGATTTTTGGTTGTTATATAAATGTGTTTTAAAAGAATAAAGAATATTTAAATAATAATAATAACATCCCAAACTTAACAAATGTTGATAAGAATGACAAAAAAGTCTAGACAGTGAATGTTGCTGTCCTTGCAGATATCAGGACAAAAGAGAAAGAACTGGGGGGAAAACTGCTGATAAGAAGTAGAATGATTGTGGCAAAAGAAAGCAAAAATAATATTAATAGTAATGGGTGCCTTGAGTTCAATCCCAAACCATCAGCAGCATCACTTGAATACCATCAGCATTGACAAAATTGCCATCTGTTAATTGCAAAAAGCACCTTTGGAACAGCTTACATCCTTTAACACCATTAAAAAACAACATCAGCCTATCTCAAGTCCTTGGGAAGGACTTAATAGGTGAATAAAAATTCCAAACCCAGTCTAAACAACTGGTTGACTGTGGGACCAGCCCATAATAATAGGAAAAAAGTAAAATGTTGACTCCATTTGATGTAGTGGTTAAGATACTTAGTAGAAACCAGGAAATTGTGAATTCTAATGCTTTCTTAAGCGGAAACCCCAGCTGTCATGGAAAAAAAATAGAAGATGGAAGCCATACTGTAAGTTTTTTAACCAAAAATAAAGGCAGGATAAAAAAATTATAAATAAATAAAACTGGTAAATAACCAAAATTTGTTCCCAGAAGAATTTTCTGAGTGTTTTAAGGATATATACTTTTTAAATAACTGAGAGTTTTGGGCAACATTTAGGAAAATGTTATAGGTGTCTTTACAATGTAGGACCCTATGGTGATTGTAGGGCCCATTTCTAAAGAAATTTTTGTTCTAAACAAATCATTATATATCTTGCTTTGCTTTTACTCATAATTAAAGGAACTACCACTCTAGTTTTTAAAAATGTAGCATACAAAGCAAACAAATGAATAGAATAGAATAGAATAGAATAGAATAGAATAGAATAGAATAGAATAGAATAGAATAGAACAGTTGGAAAGGACCTTGGGGGTCTTCTAGTCCAACCCCCTGCCAAGGCAGAAAACCTAATAAATCTTTGCAAGTGGTTAGTATGGGGCATGGCTGGAATTCTAAACAATTACTTTAAAAAATCATTGAAATTGAAGATTCCATTGAAACTAACTGCGTAGGCACTATCTGATAAACACAACCAATTTTAACTACAGATATTTGGCAGCCAAAATGCAAATGTAAAATTTTACTACAAATGCAATGTTTGCAGATAAGTACGTACAATTTATAGGGACGTGGTCGCTCAGTGGCTAAGACTCTGAACTTGTCAATCAGAAAGGTAGGACGTTCAGCGGTTTGAATCCCTAGCACCACATAACAAAGTGAGCTCCCATTACTTGTCCCAACTTCTGCCAATCTAGCAGTTTGAAAGCACATAAAAATCCAAGTAGAAAAAATTGGAACCACCTTTGGTGGGAAGGTAACAGCGTTCCGTGTGCCTTCGGCATTTAGTCATGCCAGCCACAAGACCACAGAGATATTTTCAGACAGCACTGACGCTTTGGCTTTGAAATGGAGATGAGCACCGCCCCCTAGAGTCGGGAACAACTAGTATGTGTGTGCAAGGGGAACTTTTACCTTTACTTTACATACAACTTTAAATAACTGTTACAAAAGAGGAATAAAGCAAAGTGTCATCTAGCTTGTGTTTAATTTTTATCCTGACTTGCATAGCTTCAAGGTTTCATTATGTCCTCCATTCCTCTCTCCCATTCTGAAAGAATTCTCACAACTATTTCCCCTATATTTCTCCTCCACTGGATCACTCAAGTTACCCAAATCCCCAGAGTCTTGCCTGAACTAACCCCAATGAAATAACTGCATTTTGAAAATAAAATATAGCTAATTTAAATCACAGGGTCTTTTAAAAAAAATTAGAGATACCGGTGTATCCTCGGGCCAACACATCTAAGAGCCACACGGAGTGAGAAATTGGAGATCTACAGAACATTCTTTTTCAAAGGAAAGGAGACTGGAGGTGGTTGAATCAGACCAGGGAAATGGCAGTGAAGCTGCAAACGCCATTCTGTTTACAGCAAGTGGTCTAAATACCTACCCAAGTCTGAAGTTCAAATCAAATTTCTATCAAGAAACCATGTGCATAATACAGAAGGGTGACATGCTGTTCACCAACCCAGCCTGAACTTTACCAAAATCCCTTTTCACCTTTTAAAAAGGAACAGAGAAGAAAAGCTCGTAAACTTTACACTATCACATGGGACCTGCTGAATATATTTTAAGTCTTGGAAAGCAGGACTGAGTCAATCCCTTCCCTATCATGAAATGCAGACGGGAAACTACCTAGCATATAAAGGCTTTAAACAAAACCTGCCCACTAGGATGTTGTTGTTTTTTAAAGAATAAAGTGGGAGAAAAGACAACTATGGTGCATTTCACTATTGTAAATAGCTTTAAGAAAGAAAGAAAGCACAAAATAGGCAACACAAAATCATTCAGCAGAATTTTAGTGCCAATTCCTTCCCCTAATAAGTAATCTTCCCTGTTTTGTTTTCCAAAAGAAAGGTCACCCCTACAGTTTTTCTAGTGTTATTTTAACCTAAACTTTAACTGAAAGGGCCATATGCCTTCAATTAACAGTGTTCTGGCCTCAGACTGACAGAAGAAATGGTTGGCATGAACTATTCCTATAGTTCCTATTCTTTGTTGCCAACAGTTACCAGATTTTAGTTAACAGGAGGACCCTACCTGAGAAAGAAACAGAGGCGTCAATAGAATGCACCACATTTTTCACATTTTTCCATTCAGAATGCTCCCCAAAGTTTTAGAGCATGCTTGATGACTATTAAAATGATTTTTTTAAACGAAGAAATGGAAATATAGCTGGAATAGGAGGTTGATCTCAAACACCAGAACAAACTAGTACTTGTTCCCACCCCTGTTAATTGGTGCATAAGAATAAGTGGCCTTGTTGGGGTGTGCCTGATCTTCAATGCACAAAATGAATGGGCTTCATTCTGCAGCCTCAGGTTTCAGAATCCCAGCCTTTGATTAAGGCTAGAACTTTCAGACCATGACAAATAAGCTTTAGAGTTCAAACGGAATCCAGAGGGTGGCAAAAGAAAAGAAAAGCCCCGGCTAATTCTAACCAGCACCTTTGCCTTTAGAGACGTAAACTCAAAACATCCACACACCTGCCTTCACATTCAGCACATCGACTGAGTCTCAAGCATCTAAAGGCAATGAATACTTTGGCTGTTGCAACCCACTTGCAAGAACTTCCTACTCCAGCCTGGAGCGTGACATTTTTGAAGTTTCAATCAAGATTCTGCATTTATGAAAGAAATCCATTAAACGAGCCAAAAACATCAAGGGCTGCATGAAAGCTAATCTTCAACATGAGGAATAGGTTACTGCACGGAACAATCATGAAGACTTGTAAGAGTAACAAATATTTGTCAAGATTAAGTAGTTTTAATAAAATATTTACCATTTTTTGCCAGCTTGTCATGTTTCGTTCTCTCTTCTATCCAAGTTCAGACCCAGGAGAAAGGCAATAATTACACCCAGAAGATATACTTCCTCAAAAATCCAAATTTCTTTCTTCTTGTGATTTTTTTTTAAGGGGGGGGGGGGGAAGCAGCTATACCCACAGTTTAAAAGACCTTGGGAGGGAAGCTCATACTGACACCAAGATCAATCCCCTTTTTCAAAGCTCTAAACTTTAAAGGGTAGGGGAAACTGAACAGGTCACTCCACCACCTCTGTTGGGACCAAATGACATTTGGCTCCCCTCTGGCAGCCCTGCACTCTTCAGTGGCCATGATATCCAGCTGTAAAACATTTGTGTGATGTTATAAAGGGTTTTTTATATCTTAAATAGTGCACCAAGTGTCATCCGGCACAGTTGAGCCAAGCCTGCTCATCTCAGCCAAATGTTGAACCATTCCGTGTTTGCACATTTACCCTCACAAGGATCTGCCAATATTCTTCTCATCACGTCTATCTTGGTCCCCCATCTGTCCCTGAATCAATGTATTGTTGTTCAACCGTGTTCCCTATTTGCCAATCAGCAAAGAAACAGACTTTCTTGCAGCTGAAAGGCTTCTCCGAAAGGAGATGTGGGGTGATTTAAACACAGATCCTCTAAGACCATAATCTTTTCCCTCTGCTTCTTTCATTTTATCAACTTTCTCTGCTCCAACCAGCCAAAGGCTTATACCCTTCTGTGGCAAAGACTTTGGTTGGGGGTGGGGGAGAATGATTGAGTAGAAGCACAGCAAACATAGTTCATAGATTAGGGAATTAGAAGAAAATTAATCTAACCTTTATTTTCTTTGTGAAGGAGCACCTATCAGTGATAGTAATTAGGCACTGGTAGATGCTACCTTTCTCATTTCCATATTTAAATGCACATAGATGCATAATTTTTTTTTCATTATAAAGAGTGATTATTTATACAGAGAAAGAAAGAGGTTGGCTAGTAATCACTTTTATTAATAACAGTGAGTATTGTACAGCTATACCTAATTGCTATTTTTTTTCCTGCCTATAGTTGCCTGCAGTTGATCAATTGCACCCTTTCTGCAAGATTAGCAATATAACTGAGGGAATTCATTTGTCATCCCTTTGAGTTATTTCTATCATGTATTCTTTTAGAATAATTAACCTTTATTTCTGAGACAGCAGAAATGGCATCACATCTAGACTTTTCCAAAAAGATGTTGAGACTTTGGAAAAAGTGCAGAGAAGAGCAATTAAGATAATTAAAGGCCTGGAAAGTAAAATATGAAGAAGAGTTGCAGGATTTGAGTTTGGCTAGTCTAGACAACAGAAGGACTAGGGGGGACACGATAGCAGTATTCCAGTATTTGAAAGGCTGCCACAAAGAGGAGGGGGTCAACTTATTTTCCAAAGTACCAGAGGGCAGGAGAAGAAACAATGGAAGAAAATAATCAAGGAGAGAAGCAACCTGGAATTAAGGAGAAACTTCCTAACTGTGAGAATTAATCAGTGGAACGGCTTGCTTTCAGAAGTTGTGGGTGCTTCATCAGTGTAGGTTTTTAAGAAGAGACTAGACAGCCACTTATCTGAAATGATATAAGGTCTCCTGGATATTTGCGCTAGAAGACCTTCAAGATTGAGCAGGGGGTAGGACTAGAAGACCTCAAAGGTTTCTTCTAGATGCTATGCTATGCTATGCTATGCTATGCTATGCTATGCTATGCTATGCTATGCTATGCTATGCTATGCTATGCTATGCTATGCTATGCTAGAAAATCGACTGCTTTCTGAAAATTATCAACCCAAGGAGAGACTGTTTTGACATTTTGTTCTGACGTCAAACTACAACTATAATCCTCCAATAGTACTTCATAAACAAACTAAACAAGCAGCTTTATTCCTTCAAAGGAGTTACTATCCCAGCAGGTTTTGGGGAGGAGGAAAAGTCTCAAAGAGAATACATATTTCCTTGATTAAAAATAATAATAAATATAATCATAATAAAATAGCTCCCAGGATTACTTTGTAAAATGAACACACACACAATACACAGATATATACGTGAGGGAAATATACTTTATATCACAATGCTTCCCATCAATCCAATGGATTTCTTATGCCCATTCAAGTGAAATGGAAATTTCTTGATATCCTTACGATCAGGATTTTAAATAATGCTTGAGAATTTTATTATGCTTTTACCTGGATTTTAAATTGGCACCAGTGCAATTCTCAAGTGACAACTGGATAAATGATCTCATATTGAAGAACTGTACATCTATCCCATTTGTTTTGGGAATATCTTAAGAAACAGACTGTTCATAATATAGTTCTATTAATTGAAGATAATGTTATTCTGGAGAAAATGTAGCCAAGGAATATGCAGTCCTTTGGGTAATGAACTTTTTAGTAGACAGGCAGATATAGTCTGCCAATCTTTATGAATTGTACCGGTGCCAATGAAAAATCCAGGTAAAAGCATAATAAAATTATTTTTATTTATTTATTTATTTATTTTATTACATTTATATCCCGCCCTTCTCCGCAAAGGACGTTTGCTTTCAAACGTTTGCTTTGAAAACGTTTCAAAGCAAAGGCATCACAGTAGTAAGCTTTGAGGAAAGAGGACATTATGACCATTGGTGTTACAATAAAAGGATAGAACGAAGGAAGGAAGGAAGGAAGGAAGGAAGGAAGGAAGGAAGGAAGGAAGGAAGGAAGGAAGGAAGGAAGGAGAAGATGGCAGAGATAGCAACTGAAAAAGGAAAGGTACTCTTTCCTTTCTGCTTTTAATAGCAACATCATGTGAGAGAATTAAGCAAATAAAGCTTCCTGTTCTAAAGATAAATAGTTGAAAGTTCACTCCTGCTTTGATATTTTTACGAGGACTGCTATTAAAGAGATAAATGTAATACTGGTGTTTGCCTCCCAATTTGGCAATTTTGTTATGCTAATAAAATCTAAATATCTTTTCCTCCCACATTCTTGATTTATCAGATTACCCAATCCTAGTCTTTAGCCAGTATTTTCTGGGGCCCTCTTTCTACCAGTAGTTGCCAAAATTTGGAAGGACTATATCGTACACCTCCATGAGTACACAAAAAACAAATTCTACAGATCAAAGTTGATCAATCAAAATATTGTTCACCTCAATGGATGTTCAGAGAAGATTGGGTGTTGTTTTTGTTGTTTTTGTTATGCTAAAGATGAAATAAATTTAAAGGAATGATAATAGAGATGCAGTCATGTCTTTTAATAGCTGCTTCGACTGAGTGATAAACCACCATGCTGCAAATATTAAATATTAAATCAAGGATTAAAGATGTTAATGCTTCTATTTAATTTTATCCTCAAATTTACAAACTGTCAATTTATTCAGATCACTTGATTTTGGGCCATTGCCAAAAGCATCATAACATATTTTATAACCATCACTTGGTCTAAATGCTGGCTTTAAAAAGATCTATTAATTCTTGGCCTTTGAACTCACTTTTTCTTTGCAAGAAAGAAAGACTGCAAAAAGTGATTTTATGTCACAATTTAATCTATTTAAACACTGAGCTGTAGTAATACTGTGAACATTATATTTCCATTAAAATATTATATTACTTCAATGGAAGTTACCCCCAACCACTCCCCAGAAAAATGAAAAGTATAGTTCTAAAGTTTTTAAATTTTATCACTAAATGTTAACATGATAAAAGTGAACTATTAACATGTGAACAGGCAATAATTGTGTCAACTTCACTGAATTTTAATCATTTGGTGATTTGTTTAATAATTTCAGTAACTTTTTACATTAGTTCTGTGATGTTTTTATGTCTTTATTTTTGTTTTATTTTATCTGATTTGCCTTTGAACTGCAGTTAACATTTATTACCAACAATAATAAAATATATTTATTATTTGATCAAATTAATATCAATTAAATATACATTTAATTTAACATTTGAAGTAAGGCCATATCATTCCTCTCAATCCAGAAACTTTATGATCCTTGTCAAAGAGTAACAAAATTTAGCATTTTTTCAATTTACTACAGAAACTATAAATGTTAATATATTCCCAATATTTCAATTTCTATTCTAACTTTTTTTTTCTCTGCTTATCTTCTCCAAAACTTTTCCATTCTTAGGAACTCTAAATTTTAGTCGCTCAATACTTTTTTTAAAAGTTCTCAATTTTTCTCCTTTATTGACTTTCTGTTGTTTCTTAAATCATATTTTTTAAATGCAAGTAGTAAGGGGCAGTTAGTATATTAGTTACAGGTAGCCCCTGCTTAATTCATTCAGAGACTGCTCCAAATTATGATCGCATTGAGCAAAGGAATTTAGGACAAGTGCTCAAAGTTCCACTATTGCAGTGCTTCTCAAATAGTGGGGCGCGCCCCCCGGGGGGGCGAGGCTCCATAAAGGGGGGCGCGATTGGATAGACATGATGCTCTATCCTGATTAGCCAAACCCGCCCGTGTGACTTTTAGACCCGGATGATACTATTTACAGTCGCGCGGGGGGCGCGAAATGTTTTCTTCTTCCTAGGGGGGCATGACAGAAAATAATTGAGAAGCACTGCACTATTGCAATGCTCCCTACAGATACATGAACAAAATTTGGACCCTGTTTACTGTTTATTCAATGTCTATAGTGCTCCTATCTCCCCAATCGGACTCAGGGCGGTGAGTCCGATGGTCCCACCTGCATTTATGACCACATTTGGCCCATCTACTAACTCGGCTGCCCCCAACAACCAGCTTACTCACTGCTGCCATGTACCACTATATAGCCAGGAATTTGAGCAGCCTTCTTCCATATCCGGGCTTTTCTCAAACCAATACAGATTTGATTCATCTAGCTCACTACATTCTACTATACTAGATCAGAACAGCTCTCAAATGTTGCGTGCAATCTTCTAGATATAAAACTTGACGATTGGTGGATTGACTGACTTGATATACCAATCACTTTCCAAGTTTCTCAGCTTGTGCTCCACCATTGAACTATAGATTTTCCATGTAGATCTGCTTCACAAGGAAGTACAGTGGCGCTTAGCAGCATGGCTGGCCCTGCAAATGGCATCTTCCTTTCTCTTTTCATATGTCATTTTTAAAAACATCCATATTGCCAAAACGCTTACATTGTGCTTTTGATACAAAACCAGAGGGACTGAAACTAGATTGTACATTCTCAGATTACCAAGCAGTATGTTTAAAAGTATGTAGAAAATGCTATCAAACACTTTTTAAAAATGATCTGTTTTCCCACAATTTAATTTAACATATCTGCCTGCTGGCTTTGCATATATATTTACAAATGAACTAAATTGGCTTCTTGCAAATATACGCTAACTCAACATCAATTTCCTCCTCCCTTCAGATTGGCCCATTTTCATTTTCAACATAAAAACAATTGGAAGAGAAGACCTGAAAGATCAAATTAGAGACAGATTGTCATGGAGCAAATCTATGTTGCTAAAGGTCAACACTGACTTGATAGCACATAATCAGTTATCACTCAATCAATCAATGTAACATAAAAATATAATAAGCCACAATGAAGTACTTGCAAATATTTTAAATGGAGACTCCTATTTAGCTATACAGATACATCTATATTTATCTATTTATCTATAGTACTAATCAATCTTACCTATATTAACTGCCTGACAGCAAATAGTTGCCACAATGGCTTATATCACCATGAACAAAGCCAAGTAAGTCTGTGTAGGTACGGTCAAAAAGTTAAAGGCTATATGGCAATCCATTTTAAACCAGTAGAGAAAGATTCATTTTAATATACACTGTAATTGGGCAGTAAATGCAATTCACCCTTTAAAAGCAGAATAAAAAGATATTTGCTTTACTCCAAAGGAAGATTGCAATAGAAATCAGGGAGATCTCTGAAAGAAACTTTTTTCTATAATGGAGAGGATAAGCAGAGGTACCTCCAACAAGGCAACTCACCTCTTTCACAGTTAATCACATTTGAGCAGTTAACTTGCTTGTGTGTGTTAAATCTTCATTGCTAACCATATCAAAAGAGCCAGAATACTAAAAACAGGAGTGGAACCTCATATAAATCAAGCTGCTCAATGGGATGATCAGTTTTCTGTAAGGAGGAAAGGAAAGTTGGCCAGGCCAGGCCAGGCCAGGCCAGGCCAGGCCAAGCCAAGGAAACGAAAGGCAAGGAAACGAAAGGCAAGGCAAAGCAAGGCAAGGCAAGGCAAAGCAAGGCAAGGCAAGGCAAGGCAAGGCAAGGCAAGGCAAGGCAGGCAGGCAGGCAGGCAGGCAGGCAGGCAGGCAGGCAGGCAGGCAGGCAGGAAGGAAGGAAGGAAGGAAGGAAGGAAGGAAGGAAGGAAGGAAGGAAGGAAGGAAGGAAGGAAGGAAGGAAGAGTTCTGAAGATATATTGTTGGAAAAGTAATCCCTTTCTCTCAAACAACAAGAAAGATCTATGACCAAAACAGCTTCTTGGTGCATGACTGTAGTTTTTATAATATATGTCACCCTATAGCTATGGGGATGCCAGTATGTACACATATATTTATTTATTTATTTCTTGTTTATTTATTTCTTGGGATTTGTATACCTCCCTATCTCCCCGAAGGGACTCAGGGCGGTGCACAGGTAACTATTAAAAACAATACAAAAATACAATATAAATACAATAAAAATATATTAAATTTAAACCCGTGCTAAAAACATCTTTAAAACCCATCTAAAATCCCTTACTAAAATCCCTACAATTTGTTAGATATAAACATACACATAAACTGTACATATAAACTGAACACACAAAAAAGGTTTTTGTTCATTTTAGTCATTTATTCAAACCAGATTTTAGATGTTATTTATTTTCATGAGTTTTAGACAAGATCTTTTTTAGCACATTACAGAATCCCGGAGGGGCTTCCTGTATTAAAGACAAAGTCCAGTACTGTAAATGCTAAGTATAGTAAAGGAGTGTTTTGATAAATATTGCCAAACATATTTGAATATGCAGCAATCAGGCCAAGAAATCTTTATGTTGGAAGCTAAGAGCAAAACTGGCAGTTTGGTTTCTTATCTGGCTCATTTGTTTTCAAGTCTGTGCTACCTTGTGACAACATGACCTAGGCTGGCTTTACATCACAAAAATTCAAAACTCTGTATACTTTTTGCATATATTCCATCTCATTCGTGCCACGACATTAAGCAATCGTACGTTTCTAACAAAATTATTTAGTCTTTCAGTTTAAATTCTGCAAATGCCTATCTAGAGGTTTCATCCAACAGCCCCAAATAAGCACATTAAAAACAATGTGGCTGGAGGGGAGGATTCTGGATTTTTGTTTTGTTTTCAAAGTAGTTCCAGTTCGTTTTATTCCAAGAGAACAGCTTCCCAAAAGCATTGTGCAGTGTAAGTGAATACAGATCACTATGGGAACATTAACCATTTTAGATGAGGTTTTAGAAGCCAACAAAGTTTTAGACCTACAGCATTCTATTTCCTAAACCTGCTAAAGGTTTCTCAAAGAAAAGGGGGAAAATACAATTTCTTTAGGGCTGAAATACATGGGAGAGTACCTTAAACTAGCTTATTGGAATTCCATTTTTTTAAAAACTGCAACCATTTATGTGCTGAATTCTAATGGTCTTCAAAAAGTGCACTAAAACTTCATTTAGTGCTTGTTCTTACAAAGTAATTTCTTGCCAGAATATGAAGAATATATCAGGTAATAACCATGAAATATACAGACTTATTGTGTGGTCCTTAATGAAACTGCATTAAGGAATAAGGAAGAAAGTTTGTCGAGGGATTCCTTAAAGGGCTTAGTGCTCTTGAACATCTTCATAAATGATCTAAATGCAAGGGTTGAAGAGGCACACATCAAGTTTTCAAATGACACACATAGGGGGAACTGCTTACGCTATGGAAGATAAACTCAAGATTCAGAAGGATCTTTACAAGACTTGAGCATTGGGCCCTAACCAACAAGATGTAGTTTAGTAGTGAGAAAAGTAAGGTATAGGATAGGTGGTACCTGGCTCAACAATAGCGCCTATGAGAGGGATCTACAGTAGGTGTCCTGGTGGACCACTGCTTAAACATAAGTCAGCAGTGTGCTACATCTGCCAAATATACAATGCAGCCTTGGGATGCAGAAACAGAGACATGAGGCCACATTTGAAATACTTTGTCCAGTATTGGTTACCACAATACAATAAAGATGCTGAGGCCCTAGAAACAGTGCAGAGAAAGCAACAAAGTTGACAAGAGTTCTGGAGGCTACATCCTGTGAAAAACAGGTAATTAGCTGAGAGTTTGTCAATACTTGAAAGGCTGCCACAGGAAAGAGGGCATCAGTTTATTCTCCACAGCACCTGAGGATAGGACAAGAAGCAATGGGTTTACAGTCTTCAGAGTGAGATCTAATCTGGAAATAAGGAGGAATTGAATGTCTATTAAGCAATGGAACAGCATGGCTCCCAGATTTTTGGATGTGCCATCATTGGAAGTTTTCAAGAAAAGATTGGACAACCATTTGTCCAAGATAGTCTGAGGACTCCTGACTTGGGCATGGAGTTGGACTGGAAGACCTCAAAGGTCCCTTCCAACCCTATGCTTAAATGATTCTATAAAGCTTTTCCTTCCTCCAAACAAACACACATTATATTGCACCTTCACATTTAAGAGGAACAGGTTAATATGGTTTAGCTGCTCAAAATCAAAATCTGGGTTAAGATCTAGATTGTTTTATACCAGTTGGTTTGAAGGTTAAGGAGAGATTTTTAGATGCATTATTTTACAATTCTTTACATTTCTTCATTTTCACAAGGTTTTATTTGCGCAGTTTTATTGTAATTCTATAAGGGAGAAATCCTAAAGGAAGGACACACTGGAGAAGAGCCTAATTCTGGGAATGATTGAAGGCAAAAGAAAAAGGAGACAACAGAGAATAAGGTGGCTGGATGGAGTCACCAAAGCAGTAGGTGTGAGCTTGAATGGACTCCAGGGGATGATAGAGGACAGGAAGGTCTGGAGGAACATTGTCCATGGGGTCGTGATGGGTCGGACACGACTTCGCAACTAACAACATAGTGCTCTTGGTTTTTCTTCTGAAATTGTGACTCTACAAATTGCTACTGCTCTGGTCAGCAGCATTAGCCATTCTTTATTTCCCTTCACTAGGTTTGAAGTAATAAGATGTTGTTTATTATTTTAAAAGCAGTTAACAAAGCTGAAATTATTGATTTCACCTATCTCTTATGCCAATTAAATTGAAAATCTACAGAGAAGGCTTAAATGCTCTTCATTTTTTTAATGCTGTCTATGTTTCCATTATCCTAAAAATTCCCTACAAGTTTCACATCTATTCCTTGCTGTATAACTGTGCTGCTTGTAGCCCCCTTTCTTACACACATTCAATTATATTGCAGTTCCCTTTCTGGAAATGCCATTATAACATCATCTAATTCTCTGTATCGAGTATCAGATTCTAAAATGATTAGATATGCATTCCAATTTGTGCACAAGTTTGAAATCATCACAAGGATTATATACCTTATTGCTGTAAGATAAGTAAATACAATCACCTGAAAAAGAAAATCATATATTTTTTAAAAAAATGATGGAATATGATTTTGTAGTAATTCCTCTCGCATAATCATCTAATATTGATCCATTGTTTTTAATTAATTCATCTTTTTATTCTGTTTAAAAAATAATATTTCTCTTTCATTAATATTCATGGAATTCTACTATCCATTTGATTTTCATATAATAACTGCTCTCGTTGGCCGTTAGAAAGTGCCATCACTTTCCTTAAGAAGCCCTCTTTGGATCCAGCTCTATTAAACAACTATCGTCCAGTCTCCAACCTTCCCTTTTTGGCGAAGGTTGTTGAGAGTGTGGTGGCACAACAGTTTCCCCGTCACCTGGAGGAAGTTGATTATCTAGACCCGCGCCAGTCCGGCTTTCGGCCCGGGCATAGCACCGAGACAGCATTGGTCGCGTTGGTCGATGATCTCTGGAGGGCCAGAGATGGGGGTTGTTCCTCCATCCTGGTCCTATTAGACCTCTTGGCGGCTTTCGATACCATCGACCATGGTATCCTATTGCATCGGCTGGGGGGGTTGGGGGTGGGAGGCACCGTTTTACGGTGGTTCTCCTCCTACCTCTCTGGCCGATTGCAATTTGTGTTGGCAGGAGAGCAGAGGTCGACCTCGAGACCTCTCACATGTGGGGTGCCTCGGTCCTCTCGCCTCTCCTGTTCAACACATACATGAAGCCGCTGGGTGAGATCATCCGTGGTTTTGGGGTAGAGTACCATCTCTACGCTGATGACACTCAGCTGTATATATCTACCCCAAACCACCCCAACGATGCCGTAGCGGTGATGTGCCAGTGCCTGGAAGCCGTGCGGATCTGGATGGGAAGTAACGGACTCAGGCTCAACCCGACCAAGACCGAGTGGCTGTGGTTTCCGGCCGCCCGATTCAACCAGCTCACTCCATCGCTGGCCATAGGGGGCGAACATCTTGCCCCTGTGGATGGGGCGCGCAATTTGGGTGTCCTCCTGGATGCCCGGCTGTCCATGGAAGATCAAGTGACAGCCGTGGCTAGGAGGGCGTTTTACCAGGTTCGCCTGGTTCGCCAGTTGCGCCCCCTATTGGATCGGGATGCCCTTTGCACAGTCACTCATGCTCTCGTGACATCCCGACTGGACTATTGTAACTCTCTCTACATGGGGCTCCCCTTGAGGTGCACCCGAAGACTTCAGCTGGTCCAGAATGCAGCCGCGCGAGCAATAATGGGGACCGCAAGGTACGCCCATGTAACACCGCTCCTGCGCGAGCTGCACTGGCTGCCTGTCGTCTTTCAGGTGCGCTTCAAGGTGTTGGTTGTCATCTTTAAAACGCTCCATGGCTCGGTACCTAGCTATCTGCGGGATCGGATCCTGCCCCATACATCCTCACGGCCAATCCACTCCCACAGAGAAGGACTTCTCCGGGTGCCGTCCACTAGACTGTGTCAGCGGGCGACGCCCAGGGGAAGGGCCTTCTCTGTGGCGGGCCCAGCCCTCTGGAATGACCTCCCCCCCGACATTAGAACAACTACGGACCTCCGCTCCTTCCGTCGAAAACTGAAAACACACTTTTTCTGTCTGGCCGGCCTTGGTTAGTCTCTACCTCTGGGGTGTTTAGGGAATTTAGTTTTAATGGGGTTTTTAGCGCAGGGACGATCAATTTAATCTGCTTTTATTGTATTTATTGTTTGTCTATATTTTTATATGTTTTAATTTCCCTGTGCACCGCTCCGAGTCCCCTTGGGGAGAGGACGCGGTATACAAAATTAAATATTATTATTATTATCAAATAAATAAGAAATCAACTCTTAATCATTGCAACATTTAAAGGTCTGTTAAACTTTCATGTTATTCCCTTTAGAGGAGTGGTGGTGGTGAAGTGGTTAGAATGCAGTACTGCAGCTACTTCCACTGACTGCCGACTGCCTGCAGTTTGAGTCTCACGAGACTCAAAGTTGACTCAGCCTTCCATCCTTCTGAGGTGGGTAAAATGAGGGCCCAGATGGTTGGGGGCAATATTCTGACTCTGCAAACTGCTTAAAGAGGGCTTTAAAGCACTGTGAAGCAGTAGATAAGCCTAAGTGCTATTGCTTTAAATAAGTAGGCCACAATAGAGCTACATAGGAATTGCCCAAACCTTGGATGTGAGCTCTTCAAAGTTGTTACAAATCATAATGTTTAATCTGTCAGAACAAGATAGAGAATAAATTATATTTAATTGTAACTAAAAGTAATCATATATTAAATAAATTAAGCATGATTTTTGCCATTCTGTAATGAAAAGTGACAACAACTTTGGAAGATGGGGAGAAGAGATGCCTCTAAGAAACTATCAGATAAAAGAGGGAGAAGCCAAACATCGAGTAACAGGTAGAGGAAGAAATTTAGAAAAATTCCACCCTAATTTATCAGGTAGTAAAAAGTCACAGTTTGGAATTAGTTCAATACAATACAATACAATACAATAGCAGAGTTAGAAGGGACCTTGTAGGTCTTCTAGTCCAACCCCCTGCGTGGGCAGGAACCTTATACCATTTCAGACAAATGGCTATCTAACATCTTTTTAAAGACTTCCAGGGTTGGGGCATTCACAACTTCTGGAGGCAAGCTGTTCCAGAGGTTAATTGTTCTAACTGTCAGGAAATTTCTCCTTAGTTCTAAGTTGCTTCTCTCCTTGATTAGTTTCCACCCATTGCTTCTTGTCCTGCCCCCAGGTGCCTTGGAGAATAGTTTGACTCCCTCTTCTTTGTGGCACCCTCTGAGATATCGGAACACTGCTATCATGTCTCCCCTGGTCCTTCTCTTCAACAAACTAGACATACCCAGCTCCTGCAACCGTTCTTCATATGTTTTAGTCTCCAGTCCCCTAATCATCTTGGTTGCTCTTCTCTGCACTCTTTCCAGAGTCTCATATTGTTGTGTTTCCTGTTTGATGTACTTGGGAGACTGATGCTTGGCTGACTATTTTTACATAGTACTCCATCCAAAAAAAGTCAATATGAGGTTGAAAAGAAAAGGTTTTAGAGCTCTTTTTAAAAAATTTAATATTTGCTGTATTGGTAAATTATTGTTAAGTAAATGAATTAATTTAATATTATTGTCCTTGAAGTACTACTGAGTCTGCCGAACTAACTCAGAAAATACCTTTTGTTAGATTACCAATAGTTATTTAAAAGTTTAACTCAGACTAATCATTTTTAAAATAAATATACTATACAGCAGGTAAGGTTATGAGGCATTTCATTAAAATAAAATATTGCTGTGCTTCGTTGATACATCTGCACAAGATGTATTTTTGGAGCCAATCAGGTAACGTGAGGCTTTTCCGGGGTTCTGGAGCTCTACTTATAAACCATCTGGTCTGCTTTTATAGCACTGATACTGTCGTTTTAACTGCATACAGAAAAATAACTTTGGAACATTCTGATTTCACAAAATGTATCTGCTCCACTTTGAGCAATTGTCATAAATTGATTTTATTTTATTTTATCTACTCCCTTAAGGCTGCAAGCAATTTACATACGCAGGAAAAGACGTTTGGATTCCACTCTCATCTGCTGCAACAGAATGACACAGATTTATTATGAGGCAACTTTATTTTTAATTTAGATGGTTCAATTTCATGCAGCAATTTCATTTTTCCTAAAATCCTAAATTCTGATTAAAAGTTCCCAGAAGAGGGGGCAAAGGAGATAAGTTCTTTAAAAAAATAAAGAGAAGGGGACTTTTGCAAACAGGGATCAAATGTTAACCAGGTCCCGATGAAAAATCACCCATTCGTTTATCATTCCAGAAGTAGTTCTTAGAAGTCATGTATTACAAGGGTTTGAGGAACTGTGGCTTACTCGGTTGCAAAAACGATGAAATCTTACAATCCCCATTCAATAGTGCCATCTAGTGAACCTATATAATTGCAGTTTTACCAAGACTATCAGCTGCTCTAGGCATGATTATTTACACTTAGATCAATTTAACCTTTGCCTCCGAGGAAGTAAAAAAGGCTCACTGGACATCCACTGGGTAAGAAAAGATGGATTTTAATTGATTTAAAACCATAATCCAAGCTACTGGGAGGACCCTAAAAGGCAAATCCGTGTCTTGAAATACAACCCAAGTCATACCAACTGTTTATATATGTCTATGTGAATGTATTAAATGTTTCATGATGAATTTATTTTTTCACCAACCAGTTATTTCCTGATCCAAATCTTCAAGAGGTTGTTGCTGCTCCTCTTATAATTAAGACAGGAAAAAATAAACAGAAAAGGAAAAAAGATATTTGGGGAAGGAGAAGAAAAACAGTCACATAGCTGCTAAACCTAGAATGGTAAATGGTAATGACACACCTTTAGGCTACGTTCCTAATCCTAAACACACATATAGAGCAAATTATTGTGGGGCTGGGGAGAAATAATGTTGGCATATCTTCTTGCACATTCCAACATTACCACTTTGTGCGGGCCAAGGCCAAAAATGTGCAATGTGAAAATCCTGATATTACTAAATTGTACCCACCCTTCTCACGTTAGCAATATGGGATGCATTAACTATGCCTGATCCATGGCTGGTATAGTTGACTGGCCCCTATTAGATTAATTACAGTAATAGAATGACTTTGGATCCAATGGATTCAAAATAAACAGATCTCTTCCTAGAACACCCCATTTATTGATTCTTCAACAATATATTCCTCCCTGGCAGCAATTGGGGTACTTCTATAATGAAAGCCCCATTTCTAGAAGCGTTATTCTTTACAGGTCAAAAAACAGTGCAAATAATTCATACCCTAATTGTCTCTTCACCACCATACTAGTAAATAATTCCCATTTTGTATATTTATTTCTAAATAAGTATATCTCTATTGGTAGTTTTAATCTTTTTCTTTTATTTAATTTCCAGCTTTTCTATTGCTACCAAGATGTCCACTACTCTGAATGTAATAATATACTGTATAAAGCCAATGAAAAGCATTATTAAATATACTAAAAAGCTTAAGATAGAAATAGCAATAGCACTTAGACTTACATATCGCTTCATAGTGCTTTATAGCACTCTCTAAACAGTTTACAGAGTCAGCATATTGCCCCCAACAATCTGGGTCCTCATTTTACCAACCTTGGAAGGATGGAAGTCTGAGTCAACCTTGAGCCAGTGAGGATCAAACTCCAGCCTGTGGGCTGATTTAGCCTGCATTCTAACTATTGAGCCACCATAGAACATAACAATGTAATAGAAAATGTTTGCAAAATGTATTTTCATATTCTGAAGGTATTTTCCCATTTATCTAGGATTAAACATGCAAAACCCAAAGCTTCAGATGTGATGTCTTCCAGAATATTCCCACTAAGATGCAAGCAAATGTCAGCATAACTCTGGCAGATACTATTCACCTGATCCAAATATTTCCCCATTGCATTTTACAATTAAGATTACATACTGTAAGACAAAGCTTCAACTGAGTAGGTTGTATTTCTGTATTAGTGCTGAATCTCAAGAAGAAAATCAGCAGGAGCTAAATTAAAAACAGCAACAATATGATACTGAACCATCATATTGCATGTGTTTGGCAATTATATAGCTTCTTAATGTTTTACTTTATAAAAAAAATTCCAAGAACCTGAAGTACTTGGATATAATGCAATTAGTCTTATATTATCCATACAGGATTATAAAGTTGTCTACTTAAATGTTAACAGAACAGTATTTTAAAGAATTAAAGATTTTTATTAATTAAGGAAAAGGGGGGAGACATTTATAGATACATGCATGCATAAATAAATAATGAATGTTTTTAGATAAGAACCTAGCTACGTCTATTCTATTCACCTAATTCAGTGATGGCGAACCTATGGCACGCGTGCCACAGGTGGCACGTGGAGCCATTTGTCAGGGCACGCGAGGCGATGCCCTGTCAGCTTTTTTCACCCTTTTTTGCATGCTTTATTCACCCTCCCCAGGCTTTATAGGAGCCTGGGGAGGGCAAAAATGATGCTCCAAGAAAATCGGACATCGCTTCCGGTTTTGGCAGTGCGTCATTTTGAGTGCTCCAGAGGCTTTCCAGGCCCTGCGGAGGCCCTGCGGAGGCTTTAGTGACTTTCAGGAGGCTTCCCTGAAGCCTCTGGAGCACTCAAAATGATGCACTGCCAAAACCGGAAGTCGTGTCCAATTTTCTTGGAGCATCATTTTGAGTGGTCCGGAAGCTTCAGGGAAGCCTCCTGAAGGTTGCTGAAGCCTCCAGCGGACCTCCGGGGGTGGGGAAGGCTCTTTTCACCCTCCCCAGGCTCCTATAAAGCCTCTGGAGCCTGGGGAAGGCAAAAAGAGCATGTAAAAAATGGGGGGGGGTCTGTAGGGCGAAAAGAGCCCCCCACACACACACAGAGGCCCTCCGGAGGCTTCATGAACTTCCCTGAAGCCTCCGGAGCACTCAAAATGTGTGGGGGTCATGCATTGCATTATGGGTGCGGCACGCCTGCACACAACCCCCCCTGCGCTCCCCCCACTTATGGCACGCAAGACAAAAAAGGTTCGCCATTGCTGACCTAACTATTCACTAAGGCTGCATTACTATTATTATTAGTCTTCTCATCATTCCTATCACCCATCTCCTCCCACTTATGACTGCAGGACTGTAACTTTGTTGCTTGCATCCTTACGATTTATATTGATATTGTACCCCATGACTATCATTAAGTGTTGTACCTTATGAACCTTGACGAATGAATCTTGTCTTTTTATGCACACTGAGAGTATATGCAACAAAGACAAATTCCTTGTGTGTCCAATCATACTTGGCCATCAAAGAATTCTATTCTATTCTATTCTATTTTCCATTTGTCACATCTACAGACGACAACTGAATATTACAAAATATAAAATGGCAACCAAACTACCAGAATATAACCCCCACTAAACTAGTCACTAGTGCCTGGGGGGGAGAGCCAGATCTTAATGGATTTTCCTGAAAACAACAAAATGCAAGAGTTATATGAGGGTGTGTGTGTGTTTGTGTGGGAAGATAATCATTCCATAGAACAAGTACAACCCAAAAAAAGGTAGGCTTCCTAGGTCCCATAAGATGATAAGGTTTAAAAGAAGGAACCTGGAACAGGCTTTCCCATTAGGAGCATATCAGGTGCAGAGATGTTCTTGGAAAAAGACAGTAACCCAGTCTATGACATGAAAGTCTTCAGAGATCATAACCAGCACCCTGAATCATATTTGGTGCCCTTTTGTGAGCCAATCAGTGGTGAGATTCAGCCAGTTCGCAACTATTCAGAAGAATCAGTTGTTAACTTTCTAAGCAGTTCAGAGAACTGGTAGTTGGAAAACATCTCATTTTGGTTTTTTCCCCCACTTTACAGGGCTAATCCTGTAAGGAAAGCAGGAAGGAAACATTCTGATGTTGTTTCTAGTCTTATCTTTATTGCCCTGCTTACAGAAACTGCCTCTCTGGTTAACTCTCATTATATTGTAACAGCTAAGGCGAAGCGCCCATCGATGTGAGTAACATTAAGTTGGCTATGTCCACTCATTCACATGATCACTGAGCCATGCCTACCCAGCTGGTCATTAGGGCAGAGAACCAGTTGTTAAATTATTTGAATCCCACCACTGGAGCCAGTGCATCTCTCACAGCAGCCATATTATGGGTGCATAGGGAACTGCATTCGTAACTACCCATACCACTGTATTTTGGATCAAGTAAAGCTTCCAGGTGGTTTTCAGCCCCATGTAGATTGCATTACAGCAATACAATCAGGAAGATACCTGATCATTACATTGTAACAGCTAAGGCGAAGCGCCCATCGATGTGAGTAACATTAAGTTGGCTATGATGTGATTGACCACACCATGGTGTGATTGACCATATGCAGGGTGCCTCAGTCCATAAATGGGTACAACTGACATAACATAACATTTCCATTTCCCTGTATTAGCCCAAAGTCAACAGATGACCTTGCATAGGAAGGTTTCCTTTAGTGGTGGTATTCAGCCAGTTCAGACTGGTTCAGGCGAACCGGTAGTGGTGAACTGTGGGTGGGCCTGCCCACCTGCCTTGGCGCTATGCCATCATTCTCCACGTTTTCTAAGCTGCGGCATGCATGCAAGCTGCACACACACTCACATTTTCAGTGCATGGTGAACTGGTGGTAAAATTGCATGAAGCCCACCTCTGGTTTCCTTTCTATGTAAAAACATAAATATTTTCTTGCATAGAACATCAATTTAAACTAGGAAAGGAAGCTTGGCTCTGCTAGGGGTTTGTTGTTGGTGTTCCAAAGTAACATACTGCAGATTTTTCCTTAGGAAAGACTCCACCAATTTCTCGTTGTTTTTGCCAACAATGAATTTAGCACATCCATGGCTTCCTGCTGTTTTTTATTATTTGGAAAGTGCCATTTTGAGGAAGCTAGAATGAAATTGGCAAGAAAACTGCCCGCTTCCTATTACACTCTGTAACAGAAAGACTAGCAAACCCACATCCAAAAATAGAATGGCTACCAGGCCAATGGATCAAAGATGGAACAAGAATGAAGCAGAAGTGAAGGTTTCTCCACCCAAACAGCTGTCAGCTGTGCAGTTTTGACAGGAATTGCTAGTCTTACAGAAATAGTCTAAGTGATAGGTCATTTAGGTCAGGGGTCCCCAACCTTTTTTGCACCAGGGACCGGTTTCATTTTAAAGAAAATTCTGCGGACCAGCTGGTCTAGAGGAGGAGGGGGGGCAGGGGGAACAGGCGGCGCATGCGCATGCAGGGGGGGGGGAGTCGGCTCACTTGGCCGTCTAGGGCAGTGGTAAGCAAACTTATTAGTCAATAGAGCCAAATATCAACAGTACCACAACTGAAATTTCTTTTGAGAGCCAAAAGGTGTGGCCTGTTTTGTGGGAGTGGCTCAGTTGTCATGTGACACCAGTGGGTGTGGCCAACTTGGAAAATGTGGTGAAAATCACTTAACAGTCTTGCTTAGCAACCAAAATTTTGGGCTCAATTGTGGTCATAAGTTCTTTCTTTCTTTCTTCCATTTCTGGCTGGTCTTTGGTCTTCTGAAGATGGTAAAAATGGATTTATGGGCACTCGTTATATATAAAGGCAGCCCATGACTCTTTGGGATGCTGGTTTGAATCCAGGAAATGACTCAGAGGATGTGATTCCTTTGAAATGACCACTGGGAGAAAAATAGATCTTTAATCTGGTTAACCAAACAGGTAGCTTGAGGTGGAATTTCAATTTCAATTTATTAAATTTATAAAGGAAATAGGAAAATAGATTTTTTCCTTTCCTTCCTTCCATTGCCTCCCTTCTTTCCTTCCCTCCCTCCTACCCTCCATCCCTCTTTCTTTTTCTTTCTTTCCTTCCTTTCCTTCCTTCCTTCCTTCTTTCAGCTCTCCCTTCGTCCTCCCTCCCCCTTCTTTCCTTCACTCCCTCCCACCCTCCATTTATCTTTCTTTTTCTATTTTTCTTTCTTCTCTCTCTCTCTGTCTCTCCTCCCTCCACCCATCTCTGTCACTGTGTGTGTGTGTGTGTGTGTGTGTGTGTTTCCCTCTCTCTCTATTTCTGTCTCTCTAAGTCTGCCTCTCTGTGTGTCTGCCATTCTCTCCCTCCCTCCCCCCGGGGAGGCAGCAGAGGGGTCGGCATGTCAGTTGCAGAGGTTATCCCGCAGCGGGCGGGCGAAGGACCCGAGCTGCGGCTATTCTTAAGTGCCGCCAAAGCCATCCGGGCGCTGCACGCCCAGCTCCCTTCCAGCTCCGTGTGCGCCGCTGAAGCCGTCCGGGTGCTTAAGATAGCCGCAGCTTGGGTCCTTCGGCCGCCCGCTGCGGGATAAGTGACAGCCGTGGCCAGGAGGGTGTTTTACCAGGTTTGCCTGGTCCGCCAGTTGCGTCCCCTATTGGATCGGGGTGCCCTTTGCACAGTCACTCATGCCCTCGTGACATCCCGGCTGGACTATTGCAACTCTCTCTACATGGGGCTCCCCTTGAGGTGCACCCGAAGGCTTCAGCTAGTCCAGAATGCAGCCGCGCGGGCAGTTATGGGAGCCTCTAGGTTCTCCCATGTAACACCGCTCCTGCGCGAGCTGCACTGGCTGCCTGTCGTCTTTCGGGTGCGCTTCAAGGTGTTAGTTACCATCTTTAAAGCGCTCCATGGCACGGGACCTAGCTATCTGCGGGATCGCATTCTGCCTCATACATCCCTGCGACCGATTCGCTCCCACAGAGAGGGACTTCTCCGGGTGCCGTCCACTAGGCTGTGCCAGCAGGCGACGTCCAGGGGAAGGGCCTTCTCTGTGGCAGGCCCGACCCTCTGGAACGACCTTCCCCCCGAAATCAGAACGACCACTGACCTTCGCTCCTTCCGACAGCTTTTAAAAACTCATTTCTTCCGTTTGGCTGGCCTAGGGTAATTTTAATTAGTTATGGTGTTAAGGGGTTTTAGGGACAGTTTTTAGTTTTTATAGATGTTTTTAGCGCAGGATATGTTTAATTGTGTTTTTAAATTTTGTACTCTGTGTTTATTGTTTTTAATTCTCCTGTGCCCCGCCTCGAGTCCCTCTGGGGAGAGAGAGCAGGTTAGAAATAAAAATTTATTATTTATTATTATTATAACCTTCCCAGCCGACATGCCAGCCTCTCCAGAAAGCCCCGGAAAGTGCAGTGCGCCGCGGTGGCTGTTGGAAGGAGCTGGTGGAGGCGCGCTCGGCCATCCTCTGCCAGGGGGCTGCTCCCTCCTCCTTGCCGGCCTTGCGGCCCGGTTCCTATGAAGCCACGGACCGGCACCGGTCCGCGGACCGGGGGTTGGGGACCCCTGATTTAGGTGACCAGATAAGTGAGCAGAGCACTTCTGTACCAGTGAGCTGTGACTTAGGCCACATTAAAGATGGCTGTCTCTTCTCAGCTAACTCATATATGTCAAAGCCCACCCAGGACAGTTATATGTTATTTTGATAAATTTGGGTGAGAAATAGCCCAACATCTGTCCTTAAACTGGCCTGCAGTAAATCTATAATCATAGAACAATTTGCCAGCCTTGTTAGGGCCAGCAAAAACTTTGTTGGCATAGTTAATGAAGTCACATTTGTTCTCCTAAGAAATGGACATGTCAGGCCTCCTAAGACATGTCATTATTCTGTATATTTCGGAGTATAAGACATAACCTTTTTCCACCAAAAAAGAGGGTGAAAATCTGGGTACATCTTATACACTGAATGCAGCATTTTTGAGGTCCCAAAACCCCACTGCCTTTACAAAAATAGATGTGCATCGGCTTTGGGAAACCTGCAAAGTGCCCCTCGGTCCTGGGGAGGGCAAAAGCGAATGAAAAACGGTCCATTGTTTTGCCCATTTTTGCCTCCCTCAGCCCCTAGGAGCACTCTATAAGCCTCCCAAAGCATATGCATGCCCCTTTTTTTGCAAAAAACTGGGCCATTCGCACAAAAAATGGGCCACTTTTTTGCTAATTTTTGCCCCCTCCCTCCAGCCCCCAGGAGCACTTTGCAGGCTCCTCAAACACTCTGCATGCCCCATTTTTCACAAAAAGTGAGGCATACAGAGGGTTTGGGAGGCCTGCAGAGTTTAAAAACTTTTTTTTAAATTTACCTCTTCAAAATCTTGATGTGTTCTATACTCCGGTGCATCTTATAGTCCAAAAAATATGGTAATTATCATCACTGAATCTAGATTTGGAAGACAGGGAATGGTGGTTTTTACCTGATGTCTAAGAATGCTATGCCCCCAGGGACAGTGTGAATGCATGTGATGAGTTTTATCTTCTGCTGGGGAAGAACAGGGCCCCATTTGCCTTCGTTATTTAAGTTAAAACATTGTGATAAGCATCCCACACAGCCAATACATCCATGCAGCCCTCATCTCTTTTCTTTTTTTGCACTCACTTGCAGCATAATTTCCTGGCACCTTTTGACATGGGTTTAAATAGAATAGGTTAACCCTTTAATTAGTTTTAATTTCCTTTAATTAAAAAAAAGATGAATAGAAGAAAACTACATGGGGGAAGGGAATGCTAATCACTTGTCTTTCTGTAGCTGGGCAGAAAATTAAGACAGTCTAAATATGAAGACTATTGGGCATCATTTTCACATCAGTCCCACACCCATCCCCCATTTGTTATAAAGGCAGAGTACATTTTCAGTTATTTAATTTACTTACTTGTAAGTAAATTACCATAAAGAGTCAAGAGAAAGGCACTTGTAACATGCTGTGCTTCAGGTAGCAAAAAAATCTTGTCCTGCCTTTGGTCCTAATATTTTGGCTGTGGTAGTGCTTGAGGCAGCAAAAATGCCTTCAGCAAGCCTTAAATATAATTACTGTTTTCAGGAATATAATTGGAGTGAATCTATGTTTTCCTGTCTGGGGTCTGTGCCAAGATTATGAAAGCTTCCTCCTCCACACCTACAAATTCGGTCCAAAATATTGTATTTTAATTTATACACAGAATTTTAATAAAATACAATCACCTTTTTCATAGGATGGTATTCATAGCATGCACTAACACATACAGTATATACACAAAGAGAGAAATGTTACATGCCTACATATTGAGCTCATGCAGTTATATTTATACCATATCTGCATATATTCAAGCACAATTCACAGTTTGTGAGCTTTTCTAAAAAAAAGTCAAAATGAACTTAATAAAGAGGCTGGTGTTGGAGTGGCCGCTAATCTGTATAACTAACTTCTCAAAGGGATGGAGAAAGAAATGCTTGGGGTTGATAAAAGGTTTCCTTAGTAAATTATAACTGGCTCCAATGAAAGGCATTTACAATAAACACAAATGTCTGCAAAGCATCTGTTTTACAGAAGAAATGTTACTCTGTGAATAAGTTCTAAAAACTTTGCCATAAATAATTCATGTCAGCAGTTCAAGTTCTATTATCAGTCCCCATCCTTTCAGTTGGTTATTTGCAGAGAGAGGAGCAAAGTTTTTTTTTTTTCTGGTTTAAGTTGTCCAACATTTGAAATGGTTACTTGTATAATTATACCCTTACATACATCGCCACCCTATTTTTCAGTTTAACAAAACAACTTTGATAGAAGTTTGGGTTAAAAACTGCACGTAAAGATGACATCATATTCTGCTTTTAGGGAAAACGCATTAAATGTATACTCAGTTTGTGAGAGTATATGTATATATAAAACACTTAGTTATTAGAGATGTATCAACTAAAGGCAGTAATATTTTTTTTAAAATCCTTAAGGTATTTAGAGTAAAGCATGTGAGGTGACTACATTTAAGAAAGAGTAATAATAAGCATCTGTGCTAAATATCCACATGATTAAAAAAGAATTGTGTGTTTTTTTAATCACATCAGGCAGATATGTGACAAAATTTGAAAGTAAAAGTCAGGAATCCTTCATTTTGAAACAGTTGTTAATTAAATGTATTTGTATATTATTAAATATAATAACTATAAAATATAGTTATAAAATATAATTTGCTGTATACAAATATGGAAATCTGAGTTGAAGTATAGGCCCATACTGGCTCCATCATAAAGTTGAAACAGCATGATTAATACACTGCCTATGTACAAGTACGATGTTATTTATGAAGTGATTTTAAACTTTATTTTAGAGCACCTTTCCCATTTTGGGTCAAAATACTGTAGCCTCCAATTTTCGGTATATTAGCAGTGCTGTCTTCTGAGAGCAGTTTGCTATGGGGGGCATTACAATGTCATCTATTCACGTCATAAATCACAGCCCCAAATTCTTTTAAAGCAATTTGAAAAAACAGATAAAAAAAATAACTTGTTATAAACATTGGAAAAAACGCCTTTAATCAGAAATGTTGCCCAAATACAAAATTCTACAAGTTGCTCAAAGTGTAATTTTAGATGAATATGTTTTTCTTTGTGAACTATCCAGTCATTTATTTAATAAAATAAGTAAATAAATTTGAATTTACACAATTTAAAACCAGTGTAGGTTCTTCTGCCTACGTTTTCTCTTTACTAATAATCTGTGCTTACCAAGGGTAATTGGGGCCAGGAATCTGTCACTAAGCAATATATTCATAATGTGTGATACCATATCACTGTACCACTTGCAACAACAAAGCTGGCTGTCCTAATGGTCGTTTGGTGAATCCATCATAGCCACAGTTCCCTGCATTCCCATGTTCAACATATGCAACTCCTGCCAGCTCCCCATTGACTTTGCATATGGGACACTAGCAGGGAAAGTCACCAATGGCAGTTGTGGTACTGCAGAACACTATAGCATCATCAATGCAAGCCACTTGCCGAATGTTTAGATCATGATTAAGTGACCTTGGGGATGTTGTAATAGTGTAACAGCCACAGCTAAAAGGACCAGTCATAAATATGCCTTGTTAGGCACCATTGCAACTTTGGACAGTCACTGAGCACGTCAATGTTAAAAGAGGATTACTATCCGGAACAGATGCAAGGTGTCCAGTAACAACCAGAACTTTACAAAGGCTTTTGCCTATGCTTTGAATTGTCTGAAGACTTGGAAAGTAAACATTTTAAGAAGAGTGGGGAAAAATTACTGTCCAGGTGTTGACACATTTTCTCCCTAAATCATACAGTTAGTGTAAACTTCGTTAAGAGATTTTACAGAGAACGCTGCAGTTTCTGGTTACTCCAAATCTAATTCTATTTGGATCCATAAGAGAAAGCTTGGAAAGCCTGGTTTTGAAATAGCTCATTGCTAATCATGTGCAAACTTTTCTTGTTCTGTTGTTATTTTATTTTCAAACATGTTTTACTCATTTTGGAAAAAGTTCAATCTTTGAGTGTATCCAGAATAACAGAGTTGGAAGGGATCTTGAAGGTCTTCTAGTCCAAGCCCCTGCTCAGGCAGGAAACTCTATACCCAGCACATTTTTTAAAGAGTAGAATAGAGCTGGAAGGGACCTTGGAGGTCTTCTAGTCCAGCCCCCTGCTCAAGCAGGAGAAACTATACCATCTCAGACAAGTGACTGTCTAGTCTCTTCTTTAAAACCTCCAGTGATGGAGTGCCCACAATTTCTTGAGGCAAGTTGTTCCACTAATTGATTGTTGTGTCAGGAAATTTCTCCTTAATTCTAGGTTGATTCTCTCCTTGATTAATTTCCTTCTATTGCTTCTTGTCCTGCCTTCAGGCATTTTGAAGAATAGGTTGACTCCATCTTCTTTGTGTCAACTCCACAGATTGGAACGCTTCTATCATGTCACCCCAATCATCATTCTTTTCATTCTTTACGTTGAACTAAACATACCCAATCCCAGCAACCGTTCGTTGTATGCATTAGTCTCCCATTCCCTAATCATCTTTGTTGCTCTTCTCTGTACTCTTTCTAGAGTCTCAACATCTTTTTTACATTGTAGCGACCAAAATTGGATGCAGTAATCCAAGTGTACTATTACCAAGGCATTATAAAGAGGTATTAACACTTCATGTGATCTTGATTCTATCCCTCTGTTAATGCAGCCTAGGACTTTGTTGTCTTTTTTGGCAACTACAGCACACTATTGGCTCATATCATTACGTATGCCTCTTATAATGCATATTATTAATAATATGAATATAATGCGTATTATTAAGTATTATTAAATATCTGTTGAACTTATTTACAAGGCATTTGTAAATAACCTTTGCTCATAGTCAGGCAGTACAAAAATATCTTGCAATGAAAACTGTAGGAAGGAAAGCTGCCATTTGAACAAAGATGCTTTCGCTATTAACATTTGTTCAAGGATAACAAAATCTACCTTCAATGACTACATTTGGAGACAATTTCTGCACCTATCTGTCTTCATGAAAGGAATAAATATTTCTTAAACAAAAAGCATTCCATTTTACTTCATTTTTCTCAGAGGTGTCAGCCTGCACATCAAGAAATTCAACAACATGCATTTATTTGCAAACATCAAAATGGGCCTCATGCATTGTGATTACTTTTCGCTGTGAATAAAGGAAGGTTTTAAATGTTTCCAAAAAAAATCATTGCTTAATCTATGTTTTATCACATAGCTTAATCACAGAGGTATCCTATTAAAATTAAAAAGCATTGTGAAGACAACTAGAATCTTTAATAATAAATAATATTTTTATTGCAATTCCCTAATAAGCATGCAAAATTGACCATTGTATCCTGATAAAATCTAACTATCCCATATACATGCATGTCAATGTCTCCTCATTAGCTGACATAAACAAAGAAAAAGAAAAGAAAAGAAAGGTACAATCCACAGTGATTTTATTGTACATTGTCTGAGATCACTTGCATAGATTCATGTCCAATCGAGCTGCCGTAATAAGCTGCAAAAGGCAGAATTGAATAAAAATGGCCCCAAAGCTAGAAAAAGACTGACAGAAGTATTGGCCCATCTCTGTGTAACATAAGGAACAAAATGTGATATATTCGCCTGAAAGTTTCTTGTTCATCTCTTGTTTTGGCATGAAATATGCAGCTTGAACAGCTGAGACAGAATTCCAGTAGGTAGGAGTTACCTTCTTTTGGCATCTCTTCTTCACTATCACATCTGATTAATTCTTAGTAAGCTTTTGCTCCATTAAAGCTGGCAACTATATCATTTCCCTAAAAGCCACATTTCTACAAAAATGGTGCCTATGTTTATTATTTTCAGCAGCTATACCTCAAAAACTTTACTGCAAAACATGCTGCAAAGAATGATGCTGGGCTCTAATCTGTGCAGTTGTTTTTTGATTTAATCAAGATTAATTCTTCCTAGAAAAACAGTTTTAGGAAATTAGAATTCTAAGAATTAAGCATCTTAGCATAGGAACTGTCAGATAAAAAATTGGATCAAAGGTCAGCTAAAGCAGTTATGCCCAACCCATGGCCTGCGGGTCCCATGCGGCCTTGGACAGCTACTAATGTGACCCCACAAAATCATAAACTATTAAAGGAAATTTGTAATTTATATACCTTGTTAGGCCCCAATTAAGGGAGGAAACATACTGTTTCTTTTTCTGCCTTTTGGCTCATCACCAGAGACCATCTAGACAGAAAGCCATGAGTTCCGTTGGGTGATTTTTTTATATGTGTGTTACTTATTTATTGATCAGCTCAAAAACATAACACACATGTAAAAAAAAATTACACAATGGAACTCACGGCTTTCTGTCTAGATGGTCTCTGGTGATGAGCTGAAAGGCAGAAAAGGAAACAGTATGTCTCCTCCCTTAATTGGGGCCAAACAGGGTGTTGTGGAACAAAGTATATACTTATCCTCCTGTCTCAGCTGAGCAGAAAGAGAACCTAGTGGCTCAAGTAGTAAGACATTTGCCTAACAGTTAATGCAGGCCTGGTTCGAATCCCAGTAAGGGTATGGATAGCTGATGAGAGCTAAAAAGCTCGAAATAGATCTATACTAGTCTCCCTGATTTATTTATTGATCAGCTCAAAAACGTAACATATATGTGTGTGTGTGTGTGTTACGTTTTATATACTTGTGACACAAATATATATATATATGTGTGTGTGTGTGTGTGTATTATATGCAATCCAAGACAATTTCTCTTCACTCAGTGCATTCCAGGCAAGCTGAAAAGTTGGACACTCATGAGTTAAGGGTTGTATGTATGTTTCAATATGGCACATCCTAGCTGGAAAAGGAACCATGTGTAAAAATGAGAGTGTTCTCCTTAGATCTTCTTAGTCGAATTGGGCCCATCCATGATCAACAGTTTGTATTCAGCCCAACCGCTTTTTGGTGATCCTTAGAGCCTCTTTTGGTTGTACTATTAAAAATCAGCAGCAGACCCTTAAGCAAGACCAATGTTTATACAGTAATACAGTAAAAACAGTATTAAGCCTTGCATAGAAAAGCTGTTTTACAGAAATGCAAAATCACCTTCCCCAGTAGTAGAAAAGAGCCAAAAATTCCCCCTTCAATAAACGTAAGATGCAACATTCAATTAACATGACAAGGATCCAGAATTCAGCTCTACTGCTGGCTGCTTTGCATAAACTTTACGGAATGACTGGTAGGCTCTGTGTGAGGAAAGGAGTGTACTATGACATGCAGAGACACCCACTCCCCAAGGTAAACATCACTCATATAAAGTATAATAGTTTACAGTTAAGTTCCACAGAACTGCTAGCCAGAAGTTAAAAATGGCATTGCCAAAGCTTGGGGATCACTTTCAAATGTTTACATTCTACTTGCCACTTGGGAAGTGGCTTGGAGAGGAAGACCACTTATAAAACTATTACAGAAAGTAAGATTGCAACCATCCTGTTTCCATTTGTTTTTTAGACTCTGCAAAAACCGCAGCGGAATTCTATTCAGAATGAGCATGGTTTCCTTACCTCTCTAAGATGGATGTTTTCCTTCTCTTTCTGGTCTAAGATCACTTCTAAATGATTAACCTGAGATTCCGCTTCTGCCATCCTCCGAGTTCTTTCATTTTCATCCTCCATTCCTTTGGATGGCAGCCCTTTGCTTTGCAGCATTTCTAGAAGCTTCTTGATGGATTCATCTCTGGCGTTCAGCGTCTGCTTTTGGGTCTCTATTCTCAGCTCCATTTCTTCCAAGGTTTTTCTCAAGAGAAACAGCTCTTTTGCCTGCCTGTCATGCTCAGCTTGAAGCCTTCGGAAATTCTCCTCCGTCAGTTCAATTGTAAAATGCTCAGCACCCCGGTTACCACTTTCTTGCTGAAGGAGATGGTTAAGGTCTCTCTGGGTTCGAAGTTCATCTTGGAGCGCCTGGATTGTTAGCTGAAGATGCTGCAATGAAAAAGAAACTTCTAAGTAAAGATTTGATTAAAGAAGTAACATTCCCAACGTTAGTAAAATTTCTGGTGAGAATCTACACATGAGAGTGATAGTATTTGTTATGATGCTTCTTGGCTGCAGTTAGAAACCAGAGAGAGAGATGAATGAAAAACACAAACAGTACAAATTACACATACTACCCAGAGGGAACCACAAACCGTATGACAAGGAGGTGAAAAGAGCAGTGTTAAAAATGTAAATGTTAAGGACTTGCATTCCATAACCAAACACTGTATCTAAAAAGCCTTAGAAATCAGGTTTGGTTGGGGTGTAGGAGGGAAGAGAAGCTTAGTCATTTTCATACAGTGCACCTGTGCAAGTGATTAGTGCTAATCACGCCGTATGAAAGTAAAGGGGTTAAACTGTTAGATGAAGTTGCTAATGAAAGCCATGAGCCACTTTATTAAGCAGGATTGTTGCAGCTACCGAGATAAGCATGTCAAAAAAATCACACATTAAGAAATGCTACATTTTGCAAACAAAACTGATTGCAAAAAGTGAACAAACCTTTGTTTTCCTGGCATCCAAAACCTGAACAGCATGAGAAATGGGGAAAAAAATGAAGCAAAATCAACATAAAGTTTAAATGCAAGCCAAAGCGATTCAATCAAAAGAACTAAAGCTCACTTAAAGCATCCCCAGCAGAAAATAAAAACAGTATCGACTTATGCAGTAGCATTACAATTTCATAACATTAGCACATGCACCCGCCCCTTCATGCAATCAAAAATGCAGTTTTGCACACAGGACCAAAAGAAGTTGAGTTGGATTCAAAGTCTCCAACTTTGATGATTCAAAAATCATCTCCAGCAGTGTTCTGCACATGCCCTTGACAATGCTAATGGATAAATCTGTAATCATGTTTCCTGATTTGTCTAACTGCGACAACTTGTAACAGACAGGAGCATCTGTGGGGATGGGGAATCATCAAAGTCAAGATGGGGGAGTGACTGTATAGCTGAAGACCTCTCCCTTAAAGAAAAGCAGAGCTTTCAACTACAGAGTTATGACTGCCATCTTCACAAATGTCCCATTTAAAGGTGAAAAAATGTCTTTGAATCTTATTTTGCTTTTCCATTCAGCATATTGTGTCAGGTATGCACAAGACACTTTTAGGATCCAGAATTGCAACTTTGAATTCAAGTTATAATTTATACATTGACCAAATTATTTAGTCTCGGTTCCAATCTTCATCCATATTAAGTTCAAACTGGTATTTGCTCCTACAGTACCATCTCAAAATACATGTGTTGGGTTAAATGTTCTTCCTTCACAAAAAGAGCTGCCATGTCACATAATCATATTAAATATTGGCATATGAACACTGAACATTAATTATAAACAGGATTTATTTTCATGCTAGTTATGTTTCTAGACTTCATAGTCTTGGATTGTATTTTGCTTACTGTATACAGTATTTATTGTTTAAAATTAACTTTCATGTTTAAGAATTGATTATACATTAGATTGTATGATGAGGCTTTATACATTAAAGTGTAGTTTTGAAAAATGTGCATATGTGTTTATTGTCATCTACTGAATATATATTAGTCCCAGCTTAGACTTTGGAAGATCCCAAAACTCATGCCGTTCTATTATATCTTATTGCTGAACACTGAGGGTAGAAATTGCATCTAAAACCAAAGTTACTGTTAATTTGTTTGAAGATTAATGTCTGCTGTTAGTTAATCAATTCCCAAAGCCAGTTGGCAATTACATAAAATCTTTCTGTTGTTAGGAAAAATATGGCAAGTACAGCAGAAGTAAAAGGAACATCCTCTCCGCCTCCCAGCCATCGTTCGGTTAAATGATAAAACACAATTATAGACAAAATTACTAACAGAATTCCATTTCCAGAATGTACTGCATTCTGTTTTACACTATTAACCTAGGTTGAAAAAAATTCTAAACCAACCTGAGGAGTCCCTCAAAGAAGTGTACATTCCTCCCATCAAGATAGTTTGTTTTTCTCCACACACACACAGACACAAAGATCCTTAGGATGAGACCAAACATACTTAGGCAGGCATTAAATGATGCAATATGGTTTCCAGGTATCTGTATCATTCCAGACAAATCTTTAATTTTTTCTGTAAAACCTCCAATGATGGAACACCATAACTTCTAGAGATGTTGACAATTGTTTCTACTGTCAGGAAATTTCTCCTTAGTTCTAGAGTGGATTTCTTTTTCTTGCCTGTGTTAGTTCTTATTCCTTTAATAAGTCGCCGCCCTGGGTCCTTTTTGGAGAAGGTGCGGGGTATAAATTTGAATAAACTGAACAAACTTTAATGTTCCAGGTTGGAAAGGGGGGGGGGGGGAGCCAGTAAATTTATGTACAGTATTTATTTATTAAATTTATATGCCACCCATATCACTGCCAGGAGATTCTGGGTGGCATACAACATCATACAAACAAAAATGGAACCATTAGAATTTTAAAATATAGAATGTTAAAATTAGGCAGATGTAGGCTTTGATTGCAATGTTCAAAATCATTCCTTCAAACTCTTCTGGTAACATTTCCTTCCTCATTTGCACATTTATTCCCCACCACCGCCATTCCTAGTACATAGTATATGTATGCATAAGCTTCACTCTTAGCTTAGTTATCCATAGATATAGATGCTCATTTTTTATATCCCTACATACCCGCAGACACATAAATCCTTTCCAGAAAAAAATATATGGGTGTACGCACAAGTGTTACATTTATTCAAAATAATTATGGAGAGGGTGGGTGTTCTCCCAAATTAGCCGTGTGTTTTAACTTCACTGTTAAATTGAGTAACTGAGTGATTAGTATGAACAATAAAAGTAAGTGGCTGAAGGAGACAAGAGAGAAGAAAAAGCTACTTCATTTCAAGAGGGACAGGGAGGGAGACAAGTAATCCCACACCTTCTAACAGAAAGATGTAATAATGCAAAGAAATCATTGAATGGATTGTTTCAAGCAGTTGAGTTGAAGAATACTGACTTTACCTTCCACTTGTCAACTTTTCCGATTTAGAGGTTCACTTAATGGAGGAATCCCTCCATCCATGAAAAATTTCTGTGCAAATCAGGACTCAAAAGGAGGTTGATGGACAAAGAGGCTCTCCACTGAAGCACTCAGCCTTAATACATGGAGAGGGATGGCAGAGAAAAGAGCATAACATACTCAGCAAACCTATTTGGTTTAAGAACCATAGAACTCGATGGGTCTTTCCCAAGCAAATGTTGGAAGTTTTACATTAGCTAAAATCTATATGCCCTCAAATTTCTTTGGGTATATGTATGCTTACAAGGGACACAGTGGCTCAGTGGCTAAGACACTGAGTTTGTCGATCAGAAAGCTTGGCAGTTCGGCTGTTCAAATACCTAGCGCCCTGTAACGGAGTGAGCTCCAGTTACTTGTCCCAGCTTCTGCCAACCTAGCAGTTCAAAATCACATTAAAAATGCAAGTAGAAAAATAAGAACCACCTTTGGTGGGAAGGTAACACCATTCCGTGTCCCTTCAACATTTAGTCATGCTGGCCACATGACCACGGAGACGTCTTTGGATAGCGCTGGCTATTCAGCTTTAAAATAGAGATGATCACTGCCTCTTAGAGTTGGGAATAACTAGCACATATGTGCGAGGGGAACCTTTACCTTTACTATGTTTACAAGAGTAATTATTCAAGCAATGCTTTGAAAAGGGGAGGGGGCTAAATTAATTTTAGAGATTGGAAAAAGTGCAGAGAAGAGCAACTAGGAGGATTAAAGGCCTGGAGACTAAAACATAGGAAGAATGGTTGCAGGAAAGTGGTTGCTTCTGTTCAATCATGTTTGATATACTCTTGGTGCCCAATGTAGGGTTGGTATTAATAGTCTCCTGGTTTCTACACCCGTGATGGTGAACCTATGGCACGCGTGCCATAGGTGGCACGTGTAGCCATTTGTTAGGATATGTGAAGCATTGCCCTGTCAGCTCCAGCGCACATGCGCACACTGGCCAGCTGACTTTGGCCTTCATTTAAGGTCGTTCTTCGCCCCCCAGAGGCTTCCTTGAAACCTCTGGGGCATGAAAAACCAGCCCTACGAGCAAACCAGAAGTTCAGGAATGGACTTCCAGTTTGCTTGTAGGGCCACCTTTCACCCTCCAGAGCCTTCAGGAGACTTCCCTAAAGGCTCCAGACGGCAAAAAACAGCCCTACGGCCAAACTGGAAGTCATTCCTGAACTTCTGGTTTGCTCATAGGGCTGGTTTTTTTGTACTCCGGATTCTTCCCTGAAGCAGGGTGTCGGCGGATGGGAGAGACTGTTTTTGCTCTCCCCAGGCTCCTAGAAAGCCTCTGGAGCCTGGGGAAGGCAAAAAATGGGTCCATCACTTGCCAAAAGTAGAGGGAGGGCGAGGATCGTGCACATAGCATTATGGGTGTGGTTGCCCCATGCACATCCCCTCTGCACTCCCCCCCCCCACTTTTGGCACATGATGGGAAAAAGGTTAGCCATCACTCCACTACACCAACCCAGCTCTCTTGTCAATCTAAAGATCCGCTTTTGCAGAAAAATAGAGAAACGAGACCATAATTCTACTTACAGATCATTACAAAACAGCAATTTTACGGTAGCGCCAACAGGTCCTCGAAGATGAAGATTTCACAGTCTTCGTTAATCTCATGATGCTAGGAATGGACTTCAAAGCAGTTACTGTTTACTTCACTGAAGTTTCTCCTATTCATTAATACCTTTTTTTTTTTTTACTGGCAACTGCATACAAGAGTTTCCCACTCGTCATATATTTTCAGTTAGACTAAACAGATCATGTTTTTTCTTTTTTCCCTCATTCTTATTCAGTAAAATAATTCCTTTGGGTCTCCTCCAAGGACTTCTCGGACATTTCTTACAACAAAGCTGCCAAGACCTGATCATACTACTTCAGCCTTTGCTTAATTTTTTAACTGTTTAGTTATTTTTGAACTTCAGACATTGTGTTTGCATTCTACTACAATAGGGTTTCTCTTGTCTTTTGTAAATGAATTAACCCTCCCCCCTCCACACACTCAGACACGGAGATTTTCTTTGTTCCAGGCAACACATGTATATATTAGACTTCTAAGGGATCTCCCTGCAAGATCAATAACATAATATGCAAAACCAGTTTAGTCATTCTCTTCTATGGCATATAACTGAAAATAGCTCTTGTTGAGGGTGGATGCTCATTCTCCAAACTTGTGGGTTGGTTTTCAAACATTTCATTATCAGGCTAAGTAATACCTTCAGCAGAATTTAGAGATTGTCAGTGTCGGTACATTCCTCTGAAGCTGTTACCTAGCCTGGTAATGAAATGTTTGGTAACCAACCCATAAGCTCAGAGAACAAACCTCCACCCTCATCCTATCCTCAAGCTACAGATATTCACCACAATCACACAGCTATTGTTCCTGTAGCCCAGCTACAAAATAATGAATTTTTCAGCAAGCATGGCTTCTTCCTCCTCATGAAACAATACTGGAAAAAGCAGAAGAAAATGGCAAAAAAGCCATGTCTCCCTCCCTCCCTCTCTTTCTCTCTTCCTCTCCACTCCCTCCCTCCCTCTCTCTCTCCCTCTCCCTCCGTCTCTCTTCCGCTTCCTCTCCTTCTCTCTCCCTCCCTCCCTCCCTCTCTCCTTCTTCCTCTCTCCTTCCTCTCTCTCCCTCTCTGTTTCTGCTCCCTCCCTCGCTTCCGCTCCCTCTTTGTCTCTCCTTCTCTCCCTCTCCCTCCTTTCCTCTCTCCCTCTCTCTCTCTGCTCCCTCCCTCTCCTCCTCTCTCCCTCTCTCTGCTCCCTCCCTCGCTTCCTCTCCCTCTCTGTCTCTCCCTCCCTCCTCCTCCCTTCCTCTCTCCCTCTCTTTCTCTCTGCTCCCTCTCTCTCTCCTTCTTCCTCTCTCCTTCCTCTCTCCCTCCCTCTCTGTCTCTGCTCCCTCCCTTGCTTCTGCTCCCTCTCTGTCTCTCCCTCTCTCCCTCTCCCTCCTTTCCTCTCCCCCTCTCTCTCTCTGCTCCCTACCTCTCTTCCTCTCTCCCTCTCTCTGCTCCCTACCTCACTTCCTCTCCCTCTCTGTCTCTCCCTCTCCCTCCCTCTCCCTCCCTTCCTCTCTCCCCCCCTCTCTCTCTGCTCCCTCTCTCTCTCCCTCTCCCTCTCTCCCCCTCCCCCCTTCATCCCTCTTGTTAAATATAGATCTTGAAATACTTCTCAATCTTTTATTCTCTCTTAGAAAGAAACTAGCTCATTTTGACAAAAAGTGTTATAACCACCTTTTCTTATTGGGATGAGCTTTCCACTTGCATTGGGTTTTTAGGGACATGCTAAAAAGCAATCTCTTCTGTCATCCCAGTTCAGTTTCAGGAACTACTATATTTCCTGTCTTTCACAGTACTCTTTTATCCTGTATCCAACGTGTCTGTGTGTGTGGCCTGGACCAGTCCCTGCAGTTTTCTTGGCAAGATTTTTCAGAAGTGGATTGCCATTGCCTATTTTGTAGGACTGAAAGAAAGTGACTGGCCCAAAGTCACCAGTTAGCTTCATGCCTAAGGTTGGACTAAAACTCACAGTGTCTTAACCACTACACCAATCCAGGAGGCTCTGTATAATACAAATAGCTTATGAAATAATTTGATTTAAATCTTACATTCCAGTTTGTATCTTCACTATGAACTATTGTTAGGAATTAGTCTCGGTCCTCGAGTTCAGAGGATCGGACTGAATCTCCCCTTGAAAAGTATGCAGAGGTTTCAACTGGTGCAGAATGCGGCCAGAGAAGCTAACTGGGAGCCCAAAGAAGGGCACATACTGTATAATAACTCTGCTCCGTGAATTGCACTGAGTTCTGGTTTGCTTCTTGGCCCAATTCAAGGTATTGTCTCTGGAAACAAATATTGTGGGGATAAGACACCCCTAAAATCCCTTGGGGTGTGTGTTCTGTTAAGATGCAACCTGTTGTCCCTTAAAATGGCTTCTACTGTACAGCGCAGTGGACTTGCCATGGTAACAGCTCCATAGTACTCCACAGTACTCTCCCTTACTCTGGTAAGGGGGGAAATCCAACATTAGAAATTACATTTGGTCTAGACATTTTCCCCCTATAAATAAATACCCAGGCAATGCCAGCTTATCAACTAGTTACCAATAAAATCCTACATGGCATAGGCCAGGTTACCTATGAAACTGGCTCGACCCAAACACATCAGTCCATCACTCTCATTCAGGTAGGGAAGTCATGCTACAGATCCTCTCAGTCAGATAATTCCGACTGGCAGATCAAGGAAGAGGGGCTTTTCAGCCTCTGCTCCTGCTTTGTGGAACATCCTGCCCATGGGTGTGAAAAGTCCCCAATCTTCTGGCCTTCCAGCAACCTGGCTGTGTAACCTTGCCTGGGGCACACACAGCGATTGGACAGGTTGGCCCCATTAGAAATCCCCCCACAACTACTTGTATTAAAACTTTCCTCATCTTGAATCTCTCCATCTCTTTCAATTTTATAATGTTATAATGTTGTTTTACAGTTTTAACAAATTATTTGGTTTTAATGTTTGATTGTATTTATTAAATTCTACACTGCCCAAAGACCCTCTGTGAGGTAGATAGACAGTTAAGACGTTTGATATATAAATAAAATAATAAACCTCAGTTGCCTGAAGAGAATGTCCCTGAGGCAGACCACTTAGAGTGGATCAACCTATTTGGAGCTTGATTTAGACAAAATCCTGAGCCTTGCAACATATCACAAGACAAGAAGTGAAAGGACTTAGACTACTTGAAAAAAAGGAAAAAAGACAATTAGTCAGGCTGGAAATCAGGCCTATCACTTGTTTTTATGTAGCATTTATATTTTATCCTAGAGCAGTGCTTCTCAAATAGTGGGGCGCGCCCACCAGGGGGGGCGCGAGGCTCCGTAAAGGGGGGCGCATTTGACCTTGGCAAACACTGTCATAACAAGCTAAGCCCCGTGTTTTTGTCTCTGTATCCAATCAGATGCTGCTACAGTTAATAAAGCTATTCTTTGTTGTAAATTGATCCACATTTCTTTCTTTTTTTATTCTCTTATATGTTAATAAGGATACAGTGTTATGCAGAGGTGTACTTATAACAATTTTATAGACAAATGATACTATTTACAGTCGCGCGGGGGGCGCGAAATGTTTTCTTCTTCCTAGGGGGGCATGACAGAAAATAATTGAGAAGCACTGTCCTAGAGACTCTCTCTGTGTTGCTTTGGATGGAATACTCAACAGAGATTTGTCTTTCTGGGCTTTTTAAAAAGTATTTTCATCATCTAAGAATATATGGTAAAGGTTCCCCTCACACATATGTGCTAGTCGTTCCCACTCTAGGAGGTGGTGCTCATCTCCGTTTCAAAGCTGAAGAGCCAGCACTGTCTGAAGACATCTCAGTGGTCATGTGGCTGGCATGACTAAATGCCAAAGGCACATGGAACACTGTTACCTTCCCACCAAAGGTGGTCCCTATTTTTCTACTTGCATTTTTTACATGCTTTCGAACTGCTAGGATGGCAGAAGTTGGGATAAGTAACAGGAGCTCAGTCCTAGAGGAGATCATCCCTGACTGCTCTTTAGCAGGCCAGACCCTGAAGATGAAACTCAAATACTTTGGCCACCTAATGAGAAGGAAGGACTCATGGAGAAGAGCCTAATGCTGGGAAAGATTGAAGGCAAAAGAAGAAGGGGACGACAGAGAATGAGGTGGCTGGATGGAGTCATCGAAGCAGAGGCGTGAGCTTAAATGGACTCCAGAGGATGATAGAGGACAGGAAGGGCTGGAGGAACGTTGTCCATCAGGTCGCAATGGGTTGGACACAACTTCGCAATGGGTTGGACACAACTTCGCAACTAACAACATGAAGAAGATATGTACTTTCCAATATGTTAATGTTGTTAAATATTTTCAAATGCAATAAATACCATGTGTAACTTCTATGACATACAACTGTTATGTATAATCAAAAAAAAGTCCTATTACTCGAAATAATAATTGTACTTCGAATTACACTCAAAGTTACAGCTTAAGTGTACATTTCTCTTTCATCTTATATAAAAACAGCAGACTAATTTTAATAAGCGGGGTCTCTGGAATCATTTTCTTTGAAGAAAATTTTTAAATCCAGCAACTTAGGGGTGGGGGAACCCCTACTCCCTGCCACCCTTTCTCAAAAATCTGGCAAAGTACAAACAAAACTAAATATGTACCAGTCTGCAACTACAGCTAAATTGGGTTAGTTTCAGTGAGTCAAATCCTACACTGTGTGTATGCTCAAGGATTCTGTGCCCAGACTTGTCTTCCAGTTTAGACTGGCAACCTCTAAGTAATTGCAGGGTAGAGCTAGTTTCCATTCAAAGTCTGTGAAAAGATTGCCTGACACTTTATACTGCTAGAAATAGAAAAATGGGGAGAAGGAGGAGACAGAGAAGATTAGGACTGCAATCATGACAATCTTTAGGACATGCCAACAAAGAAAATAATCATTTGGAGAAGCTGCTTCATCCTGGAATAATAAAACAGATTATTATTAACAGATGAATTGGGAGGACTAATTACGAAAAAAAACAACCCCACATCTCAGGTTATTAAAAAAAAAAGCATTAAGCTAAGTATCTAAATGGAGAAGACTCAAACTCCACATCATTTCTGAACCCTGTATTTTTCTCTGTTGAATTCTTCCTTAATTATTGAGATTTAAGTAACTGGTAATCTAAGAAATGCTTGCAAGGTAATTTTTGGCCACACGATGGCATTGCATCCATATCCTGCAAACACAGGTGAATGTGTGCAGACAAACAATAGAAAAACATAACTGAACTTTTCCTGGAACTGTAAGGTGGAAGCCTGTGAACTATATTTATCATGCCCATGTGCTAATATATAAAGTTGCAGCTTTTCTTAATTCTAGAGTTGGTGTAGCATCTCCTTGGAAATAGGAATTGATCTAGCAAGCCCTTTTGGTGTAATATCAGGCTCTTTGCTGCTTTCCTGAGATTAATGCTCAAAATATATTTGAGTCTAGCAAATATATTGCCTACTTTCTAGACGTTTAATAAAATGAATAAAGAAATATTATATAAGATTTAATTGAATCCTGGGGAATCACTTTTGTACGTTTTGTAATGTGGACAGTGTTAATATTCTCAAAATATCGATCAAGTGATTTTTGGCTCCTAGCAACCACATACATGCATTTTTTCCAGAACAATCTATCCTAACCTGCTCTTTCAGGTCTCCCAATGATTTACTGTAAGTAAATCTATCTGTCATGTCACTGTTCACCCACTTCTTTTCTACATTTCCCAACAATAAAGCCTTTTCCGGAAAGTTGTGTCTTTGCATAGCATCACTGAAATAGGATAATCTGAGCCTGGTCATTTGTGCTTTGAATGAGAACTTTGGTTTGAGGGGGGTTTGCAAAGCTGGCTGGAGAAGTCTGGGAGCTGAAGTCCTTCAGACTTAAAGTTGCAAAGGTTGGGGACCCCTGTTGTAGAGGGTGGTTACTTGATTTTTAATGCGCATATCAAATCATCACTACAAAAGTAATGCTTGATGAGATAGCTAGTTTTCTCTATAAGCGTAGATACACTAATTGTGACCTCAAGCTACAAGTGACTTTATCAGCTGGGTCAAAATGCTACTGACATTACTAGTCAATTATAAAGCATTTTTGTACAGATTTCTATTCCAGTAAGAAACTGAAATAAAAATATTGAGTTTTATTAAATCTCTCTCTCTCTCTCTCTCTCTCTCTCCCTCCCTCCCTCCCTCCCTCCCTCTCTCCCCTCCCACTCAAGGTGGCAAATGTAACTAATGCTTTTGCTTCCTCTTTTTCTAACAATCCTGTGAAGAGACTGAACTGAGACAGAGCGACTGGCCCAAAGTAACATAGCCAGATTTCATGCTATCTCATACAATACAAGGGTGTTGCGATGGCTCAGTAGTTAAGATGCTGGGCTTGTTGGTTGAAATGCCAGGTGGCTGAGAGTAGCGCATGACAAAGTGAGCATCCATCTTCACTTCGCTTCTGCCTACCTAGCTGCTCCAAAGTATTCAAATGTGAGTAGACAAATAAATGCTACTTTGGTGGAGAAAGCACTCTTAAGATGTCCTGCTGGCCACAACATCCTGGAAATGTCTTCGGACAGTCATGGCCCCAGAATGGAAATCAGTGCTGCTCCCTATAGTCAGCAATGACTAACAGAGTAAAATCCACAGGGAGCCCTTCCTTTACTTCTTCCTTGCGTACAATGTAAAAGAGAGAATTATTTTGAATGATTGAAAGGGACATGTCCATGTATTTTTATTGGTGAAAATATGGAAATGATTTGCCATTGTTTTTATCTGGGAAGTTTCTTTCAGCTTCCCAGTTCAGCCTTCAGTCATCAGATATCCTGGTAGTTTCCCATATAAGCACGAACAGTCTAATTCTGCTTGGTTTATGAGTTGGCAAAGATTTTGTAACTTGCTATAGACTGCACACACAGGCCCAATACGGAAGAGAAGATCTTGATTCTTATTAAATTTTTCATCTCCCTTTAGATCATTTTGCAACTAGAACTTTATTGAAATTCAATTCAATAAACTCAGGTTTGCATGTAAACCATGATGCTCATTTAAAAAGAACGATCTTGCCTGTGCTATGAAATTGGCACGAGACATTCTCAGTACTAGAGTATCAAAGAAACTAGATGTATAAATTATTTCTGGCACTGCCAACATTTCCTAGAGCCACGTAGCCAGAGTCACTGTATGCTGAATTCTTTTGGCAGTGATGAAGAAAGTATTATGCCTTACTTTCACAGGTGCATCTCACCTTCTGTTTCTTATTTCAATCCATACAGTGTTAAAGAACAGCACTTCTGAAAAATTAGGTCACAGATGTTTCAATTAAAGTTTAATTCAAGCTAGCATTTTTAATGCACAGATCACAAATATGGAGCAATCAGGTCATCAAAGTCAATAGTTAAATAATAATTATATCTGATTTGCTATTCTTAGATATTGGCTTGAATGACTTACCAACCATTCTTTAGAATCATTAAATTAAGCAGTATAATTTTCACAGAAACAAAAGGTGGATGTAGCCATGACTATCCATTTCTGACAAATTATTTTGACTACCTTTCAGCTTGGGCCACATCAAAATGTTGACAGACTTGAATCCTACCAACAGCAGAATCCTCCTCCTTTTTGGTTTCCAGGTTGAGGTCTCTGCAGCAAAAATTGTTCAAGTACAAACTTAAGAGAAGTGATAGATACTATATATCGCCCTTTAAGGAGCATCAGTGAATAAATACCTTAAAGGGCTTTTAATAGGATAATGATATTATAGACAGTTTAAAATAATAGATCTGGAGTCCTTGCAGCTGTCTAAGCTTGGTTGCTTTCTGTGCTAGAGGTAATGAAAGTCTGCAGAAAACAACCAAGATCAGAGAGCACCATAGTTCAATCCTGAGCCGTAAATATTCTTTTCTACTACAATGACATATCTCAGGAATGAATGAATGAATGAATGAATTTTTATTTATAACCCGCTCTCTCTCCCCGAAGGGACTCGAGGCGGGGCACAGGGAATTAAAAACGGTTAAAAAGGCAAAATACAAAATTAAAACAATATATGTATATAAATAACTAACTAAAAGGCACATTAAACAGCTGACCCTGCGCTAAAATTCCCCAAATATATTTACTAAAATCCCTAAACAATCAGGAGAGACTATCCTAGGCCGGCCAAGCGAAAAAGATGTGTTTTTAATTTCAGACGGAAGGAGCGGAGGTTCGTGGTAGTTCTAATGTCGGGGGGAAGGTCGTTCCAGAGGGCAGGGCCCGCCACAGAGAAGGCCCTTCCCCTGGGCGTCGCCCACTGACAAAGTCTAGTGGACGGCACCCGGAGAAGTCCCTCTCTGTGGGAGCGAATCGGCCGTGAGGATGTATGGGGCAGGATCCGATCCCGCAGATAGCTAGGTCCCGAGCCATGGAGCGCTTTGAAGATGACAACTAGCACCTTGAAGCGCACCCGAAAGACGACAGGCAGCCAGTGCAGCTCGCGCAAGAGCGGTGTTACATGGGTAAACCTAGCGGTTCCCATAATTCATATATGTGTTGAACAGAATGGGATGTGGATGTCAAAACTGACAAGACAATGGGACAGAATGTTGTGATTCAAGCCCTCACTCATTCTGAAAGTTTTGAGGGGCTTATATTGTGAAATATCACCCAATATCACCCAACACAGAAGCATGAATAAGTTCCACCTCTTTTGTATGTGTGTTGCCATGTGCTTCACCAAGCCTTTCAATTTTTGTCTCTTTGACCTCTTTATGATTTGTTCTGGAATTTGCATTATGAATATATAATACAGAATTAAAATGCCAATGGCAGTGGAAACATCTCGTGAGCTTTGTGAACCCTCAAGTTCTATTTTTGCCGCTCGGTTCAATCCTAAAGTCAGTTATAGAAAACTGAGTGCATAAGAGCCAAGTAATAATTATAGGCTTCTACCGTCCTAGTGTTTCACAGTCGAAGCATTGTTCTAGAATTTGCAGAGAGTCTATATATTTTGAAAAGAAATAAGCCACCTGGTTATGTCCAGCTTGATTGGCAGTACCTAGCCAGCTTTGGTTGATCTCAGCAAAGCTAAACAGAATTGAGTCTGATTAGTACTTGGGTGTGAGAACACCAGGAAATATTGGACAATAGGTTAATTAGACGAGACTAGACTGAACAACAGGGAATGGCAAATCATTTCCATACTGTTGCCAAAAGTATTATATGAACATATCCATGAAATGATTAGAATTTTAGCTCAAGAGTTTTAATATTTTCCTATTAAGCAAGATTGGTATGCATGACTGAATTATAAGAGAAGAGGGAATAAATTTCTGATGTTTGTTCTCTTTGCATTGCCTGTTGTATTGGGTGCTCTAGAACAAATTATACTTTGCTAATTGCAAGTGATATCCTTGAATGCTTTTATTTGCTATTATCTGCAGAGGACTCATTGAAATATTAGGGAACCCATGGAGCATTTATACTAGCCAACTGTAGCTGCACATCCCACTTAGGACAAAAAGAATGTCAATAGACACTGGAAAGTTCAATTTACAGCATTTGTGTGTTTTACTCTGCATTTATTGCTGACTGTCTTGATAGCGTAGTTGTCATTGAAGGGATTTAGAATTAAGATCTCTGCAAGTCCCCCAGACCCAATTAGAGCCATAAAACTTGCACACTTTTAAGACAGCATAATGACAAGTAATAGTAGATGGATATAAGTCCAGCTTTGTTATCTGAAAAGTGGTAATCCAGAAATTTAAAGACATCATCATAAATCACTAGACCGGACATTATCTTGGTAAAGGGTTCAGGGTGCCTTTAAGAAACAGTGTAAAATAATTAAATATAAAAATGCACCATATATTTAAAAGAATGTTTGCTTGAAAGTCTTCTATATGGGCCTCTTTCATCCTATTTCACGAGGGAGGGAGGGAGGGAGGGAGGGATATAAAGTGAAAGAAGGTTCCCACGTGAGAGGCTTTTGAAAGAAAAGTGGACTATAAATCTAATAAATATATAAATAAAACTTGTGACAAGTCTCGTTGCAATCCCCACCATAGTCCTATTGCACTTTGCTGTTGAAACACCAGTTTTCCTTGGGGGGGGGGGGGAATCGATGCAGTAGAACTTGCTGATGCTGTGAGTAAAGATGAGATGATAATAGATTGGCAGCTCTGCTCTTTGGTAGCTTAAAACAAGGAAAAATGCTATCCAACCTAGGGGATTTTGAAACACAGAATGTTGAGCCAAGTTATAGCAATTTACACTCTGAAACATATAACCTATTGACTCAAATAAAGAAGCTAGCAATATGATAAGTAATCATTCATGTGGTCAGAGGGGGAAAATCCTTAAACTTCAATGCAGCTTTATTTTGGCTTGAATTACATTTCCAAATGAATTTGTTCAGTCTTATTATTGGCAAGTGTAGGAATAACAAAAGGGAAAAATGCAGGTAGAAAAACCTAAAATTATACATCCTCGAAATGTATCTCAAAATGTAGATTTCATTGCAAGATTTTGTTTTTCCAGCTCAAAATGTAGAAAACTGCAAAATCCATACTATAACTATATTCAGACCCATCTGTGATTCAGAGCAAAGATCAAATTCCTCAGGTATGTATAACTGTCATTTCCAGTGTAGCACGTCTCTTCTGCAAGTGTATTGCTTTAATCTGATTATTGTGAGACTGCATGCAATTGCAAATCGAAGGCCAATGAGCTATATGCTATTCAATAATTATGGCAAGAACTTAAAAAGAATATCCATGAACATGTCATATCAAATATATAAAGCAGCAGTGTCAAATTCAGGGGCTGCGGGCCGCATCCTTCTCGTGATGTGACCAGATCCGGCCTTCGGGGCTGCCCTAGAAAATATAAGGGGCTGGCCCGCATCACTTTGGCTCGGTCTACCCGTGTCGCTTCGGCCCAGTCTACACAGTGTGAACAGAAAACATGCCAGCAGTTTGGGGAGTGGCATCAAGCTGGCTATGCCCACCCAGCTGGTTACACCCAGTGAGTGACATCAAGCTGGCCATGCCCACCCAGTCAGCCACCCCCAGCCAATTGGCCATGCCCGCCCAGCCCCTCAAGGTCAACAACAGCCTTGATGCAGCCCTCAATGAAATTGAGTTTGACAGCCCTGATATAGAGCATGACAACTATTGCTGATATTCTTATCTCTTTATTTAAATATGTTAAAAAATCCTTGAGTTGAGTTCAACTGACCATATAGATCCATCCATGCAACAATATGGAAATAATGTGCATTGCCTCCTTCTGGGATACACTTTCCAGTTTCTGGAATTTCTTGGAGTTTTCCCATCATTGTGATACCCAACTCCAACTGGCTTAGCTTTTTCATAGTTAATAATAATAATAATAATAATAATAATAATAATAATAATAATAATAATAATAATAATAATAATAATAATAATAATAATAATAATAATAATAACAACAACAACAACAACAACAACAATAATAATAATAATAATAATAAATAATAATAATAATAATAATAATAATAATAATAATAATAATAATAATAATAATAATAAAAAATTTATTTATAGACCGCTTCCTCTCCCCAAAGGGACACCTGGTTGGCCAGGTGCTGCCATCCTGAAGTGTGCATAATCAAGGTGATTATTTTATTCCCAGAATAAAAAACTGAAACCTTCTCATCTACACATGGCTCGGGGCCTAGCTATATACGAGACCGCCTTCTGCCCCATACATCCCTTCATCCCATCTCCCCCATACATCCCTTCGTCCGATCCGCTCCCACAGAGAGGGCCTTCTCAGGGTGCCGTCGGCCGGGCAATGCCGGTTGGCGACACCCAGGGGAAGGGCCTTCTCTGTGGCGGGCCTGGCCCTCTGGAACGACCTACCCACCAACCTTTGCACCATTTTGGACCTCCGCCTCTTCTGCCAACGCCTGAAGACGTACTTATTCCAACAAGCCGGCGTAGCGTAGCCCCCCCATTTCTGACTGTATTTATAAATTTTAAATTCTGAGGGTTTTAAATGGTTTTAGCACGGGTTTTAGATTGATTTAATATGCTTTTAAGAGTTTTGTATTGTTTTGTAATGGTTTTAATGATGCCTGTGCGCCGCCCTGGGTCCTAACAAGGAGAAAGGCGGGGTATAAATTTGATTTTAAAAAATAAAAAAAAATACACAGCAGTCCAGTTTCTTCTGTGGTTATTGTTTCCCTTCATTTCTAATATCTTTAAGATCTCATTGTCAAAATCATTGACTTTCCTTTTTCACTTTCCTGTCCTATTGTTAGTATAATCCTGATGCCTGGACTGGTTCCAAGATGTTCTAGCCCACTGATATCAACTCATATATTGCTAAACTTTGCAGTATTTGCCTCTGCCTATCAAATTCCCATTGCCTTTTTCTGATGTTCAATTTCTTCAGTCCAACTGAACTATGACTTTTTCAAACAAAACAATACTTTCTAGCCATTTTTATAAAGCGTAAGTGACAGGAAAACACCACCTGCATCACTGATTGTGAAAAGAGCTGCCAAATGTAGCTTGAATTATTTTCTTAAAGCCCCAGATGAAAAAGAAATTCAAACAAGTGGAGAGTGCCAAGAGCTTTCATTTTGATTTCTACTGAACTTCATCCTAATGAACGTTTGTTCTACTGAACAGTTTGTTCTTAATGGAAACAAAGCAAATTGTGAGCTTTGTCCTAATAATCACTGTGCACATATTAAATCACAAATGTTTCATCTGCTACAATGGAAAACAAATACATATCTGACACTTAACACTTGGGGTCCCTTTGCCAAAATAAGTTTATCTGATGGGAACCAGAGAAGAACGGTTGAGTAGTGAGGATAAAAACTATGACAATACCCACCAAGGAAGGTTGGCTTGAACTCATTCTTTCCCTTTTGAATCTTCTGCTCTAAAATCTTTTATTCTGCAAGGCAGATAAAAGGCAGAGCAGGTGACAATGGATTGGCTGTGATTTGTTCTTCTTTCAAAAATATCATGGTGGATACCATGTGGTGTGTGGTAGAGAACAACTGTTTGGGTGGGAAATGAAAATAGCTAATATTTACAGAAGTGAGTTAGCTGAATGTGTGAGAATGGGATAATAATGTGTGGGGAAACAAGAAGAGAAAGCCAAGAATAAATGGGTGCTGGGTGAACATGGGTTCAATATTCAGTGGATGACCATTATAAAAGAAGAGCATTGGTGGGTGGGTATGTTGGAATGAAAGAGGATTACATCACAAAGAAAATATATGAAGGAAAGAAGAATGGTGCAGTAAGAAAACTGTCACTGCACAGAATTGATGAGATCTTCCAAATAAGAAAGCTGGTCAATTTTAAGGACAAATAGCAATGTATTGATCAGGGTGTGGATGTAGCAGAATCAAAAATAGTTTGCAAGAACAGAAAGAAATGGAGAAATATAGCGAATAGTTAGCATACACTATTTAGATTTCCTTCCCCCGCCCTCTTTTTTAAAAAAATTACTTTGGTTATGCTCTTTGCATAATGCTATTTGCCAGAAAAAGGAATAGCAAGATGAGTATTTTACATTTTTTTAAAAAATATGTCTGCTCTGAGAAATCCTAATCAGGGATTTTAAACTGTAAATAAATAATTTAAAACCTACTGTGTGTCATTGCTAGAATGATTGTTCAATATCCTTGCATGTGCATTTTAGATATGATTTTGTATTTTAAAAAGGTAATATAAACAAACAAGACATATCTTAACTCCATTCAAGCAGAACTTTAAATGTTCAGTATTACAAGAAAAAAGCTTATTTTCATCACACATCTCCTACTCTGGCATTGATGCGATCAAATAGTAATCATAATTTATTATTGTATGGGTATGCTAAAGCTGTAGCTAAGCCCAATTGTAATTAAAGCAAGCCTGCTACATAATCTTTGATTTCTATTTGGCTGGTTTGGATAATCAAAATTAACATTTTTGAGGATTGCTTCATTGAAGATAAACAAGTGCAGATAAATGAGCATGCATATAGTATATAAGTTCACAGTACAGGGAGTCTTTGACTTAACAACCATTCATTTAATTATCATTCATAGTTACAATAGCAGTGAAAAAAGTAACTTACACTTACAACCATCACAGAGTCCCCATGATGATGTGATCAAAATTCAGGTACTCGACAACTGGGGATGTTCTTACAATGGTTGCAGTGTCCTGGAGTCACATGATCATCATTTGAGACTTCCCCAGCTGGCCTTTGACAAGCAAAGTCAATGAGAAAAGCTGGATTTGCTTAATGACTGCGTAATTCACTTAACTGCAGACATTTGCTTAACAACCATGGTTAAAAAAAGGTTGTAAAATCAGGCACAACTCACTTAACAACTGCCTTGCTTAACAACATAAATTCTGGACCCAATTGTGATCTTAAGATGAAGTCTACCTCAGTGGTGGGTTTCAAAAATGTTCACTACCAGTTCAGTGGGCGTGGCTAGGTGGAGGGGCCATGTGACTGAGTGGACGTGGCAAACTTGACGTCACATGCCCACAACCACTTAGTCACATGGCCCCACCAAGCCATGCCCATAGGAAAAGTAGGAATTTTTAAAGGATTTTTCCATATCTACCCCCACAATCCCTTTGCCATCGCTCCCGTTTCCCCTCCTAAACTCCAGCCCTAGCCTCACTTCCTCCCACCACCACCACCTCTTTGGTTGCTTACCTTCCACGGCAGCTGATATAGAGTCCAGAAGGCAAGCTGACCAGAGTTTTTGGCCTCTTTGAGAGCCACTTTGCAAAGCAGCTCTCAAAGAGGCTGGCAGCTGACCGCAGGCTGCTGAAAACTCCTCCAGTCAGCAAAGAACATAGCGGCTGCCATCACCGCCATGTTCTTCACGCATGCACATCCCATTGCCTTGCAAATCCAAGTAGAGTGAGTGGCAAGTGAGCGGTGACTGGGCAAGCGGGGTGAGCAACCGGTGACAGCGGAACCAGTTTGGGGGCATGGCAAGCTGGCCATTGCTACTGGTTCTCCAAATTGGGCAAAATTTCTGCCACCGGTTCAGGCGAACCAGTGCGAAACCAGCTGGTCCACCTATACCTAGGGGAGACTGAATAGATCAGGGGTGTTAAACTTATTTTTATTTTTTATTTTATTTTATTACATTTATATCCCGCCCTTCTCCGCAGAGGACCCAGGGCGGCGCACAGGAGATTTAATATATACAAAATAGAAAATGGATAAATAATTTAAAATACATATTAAATAATCCCAGTCCTATGCTAAAACCAATTATTAAAAACCCAATTTAAAACTTTTCTAAAAGTCCCCATGGGAGGTAAGGCTAGGCCGGCTTGATGAAAAAAATATGTCTTTAGACATTGGCGGAAGAGGCGGAGGTCGGTGATGGTCCGGAGTTCAGGGGGTAGGTCGTTCCAAAGGGCAGGGCCCGCCACAGAGCCCACAGGCCAGATGCATCACACACTGGCCAAGCCCATACCCAGTTTAGTGAAGGGGTGAAAGTCACGATACATCACGTGATGATGATGTGATGGCACCCCTGAATAGATGCTTAACCATTATTATGGACTCTGGAATTGAAATAGTCTGGTGCACAACTAAATTTTTAAGACACTTTACACGTACAAGACAAACCAGAATAGCATCTTGGTTTAATTAGATAAAAGGAAATGCATCTCTTTGAGTGATTGAACCCAACCAAAGGTGAAGAGAAATAAATACTTCTACACAAAACTTGAGGCTTTAAAACAGGTGCCCAGATGATCTGCCTTGTAGTAGAAACACTTCCGGCTTTGTATTATTTCCGGCAAAGGCTCTGGATTGATCAATTTACCATCAAAGATTAGCTGAATAAGCAGTGACTCAGCTTTTAAGGAAACAAAATGACAGTTCACTGATGGGAAATCTTCTTAATTTAATTCATTAGTGCCAAAGATGTATAAGCATATAGACTTCTGACTCTTTTCCCATCCTTTATGACATTGCCATTTATATTAGTCCTCCAGATTTTCTTAAGCTAAAATGTTAGAATGTTGAGAGAAAGGAGAAAAGTACATGTGAAAGAACTACATAAGAATAGAGTTTGAACTTTGCTCTGAAGGCTATCTACATTTGGACAAAAGAGAAAGAATTGACAGACAAAAAATGGGGGCAAAAATAAATCGTTCTTTCAGTTGATGCATTTAGGTTTGGGACGTGACAAAGAATTTCCCACTTAAACAAGGATTTAAGCATGAATTAGAGCAATATAAAGAAGCAACCACATTCATTTATGTTTCTTTGCTGAGAAAGGTGAATGCCCCAATGAAGCTAAAAGGTATTAGAGAGTCTTGGGTGTTTGAACTTGCCTGCTTTTGCTGTTAACGAAAGCACCTGGCATATTATTTCCAAAGTGTGTATTCTGTTCCCAAGCAGCCATACATTTCTGCAGCTCTTATCTTGAACAATTTTATTGAAATTAAATATATTTCTGCTTTAAGTGTTTATCAATTATCCTGCTAATATTTATAAAAGTTAAATACTGATTTATGAATGAATAAAAATAAATAAATAACCTGTTTTCCCCCAAATAAGATCTCCCCGGATAATAAGCCCAATTGGGCTTTTGAGCATATGTGCCAAATAAGCCCTTCCCCAAAAATAAGCCCTCCCCCAAAATATTGCAACACAGCAGCAGCCATGAGGTGACCATGCTCGCCACCTCCTGCATCTCAAAAATAATAAAATCTCCCCCAAATTAAGGCCAAGCGCTTATTTCGAGGGTCAAAAGAAAATAAGACGCTGTCTTATTTTCGGGAAAATATGGTATAGCCTACAAATTTGTGTATTTGTTGTCATCAAATGGGACAAAAAGCTAGCAGCCTTTTACCAGAAGTTAATGTACTAGATCAGGGGTCTCCAACCTTTGCAACTTTAAGTCTGAAGGACTTCAGCTCCCAGAGTTCTCCAGCCAGCAAAGAGTTTGAAGCAAAGCTGGCTGGAGAACTCTGGGAGCTGAAGTCCTTCAGACTTAAAGTTGCAAAGGTTGGAGATCCCTGTACTAGATGAATGCTACTTTCATTTTACAAACATGAAAGAAAACTGCTGATTTTTTTATATAACCCAGACTTTCTCTAATCTGCTTACTGTTCCACTTTTTCCAATAAATTAAAATTCCATCAAATGAAAGCTGAAGCTACAGAGGCTCTCTTCCCAACATTCTTGAAATAAAAAATTATGGATTTGCCTGACAGGATGGAAGTCTTTACCTAGTTAATTTAGTCTTTATTATAGCTGAAAATATATTTTAAAAAGTCATCTATTGAAAAATAGTAAAATAAAAATGGTATTAATTTTCTTCCTCTATTACTTAGTCATTGCTGTATACAGGTAGTCCTACACTTACAACAGTTCACTTAATGACAATTTGAACAGTGGTGGATTGCTGCTGGTTCAGCCTGGATTGGCTGAGCTGGTAGTAGCAGTGGCGGGAGGCTCCGCCAGCCCACCTGGATGCTTCTACACATCAGGGGTTCCTGCCAGTTCTAACCTCTTCTATACAAGAGGTTCCACAAATCTACAGTGCCATTTAGAACCGGTTCCAGCTCCCTCCTCCTGCCCGTCCACACATCATCAAGATGAAGAGCGAGAGAAGGAATTCTGGGAGTTGAAGTCCACAAGTCTTAAAGCCATCAAGTTTGAACACCCTAGGGTTTTTTTTCTAAATGGTTAAGGGTGCACGGGTCTTGTAACTTGACAGCTTTAAGACTTGCGTGCTTCAAATGTCAGAGTTTCTGAGCCAACATTTTGGTTGCTAAGCAAGAGCGTTAAGTGAATTTCACCACATTTTACAAGTTGGTCCAGTTACATGACTGCCAAGCCACTCTCACCAGGTCACATGGCCAGCAAGCCCCTCCCACAAAGCAGGCCACATCTACAGAAGAGGTTCTAAAAAAATTTGAAACCCACCACTGCTACACATGCACAGAACCATCGCATGCATGGGAGCATGCCCAAACTGGTAGTAAAGAAATTAGCAACTAGCATTTGAAGTTACAATGGCACTTTCACACTTGATCAAAATTCAAACACTTGGCAACTGGTTCATATTTATGATGATTGTGGTGTCTTGGGGTCATGTGATCACCTTTTGTGACCTTGTGACAAGCAATGTCAATGGGGAAGCTAGATTCATTTAATAACACTGTGACTAACTTAAAGTCATAAAAAGTAATAAAATGGGACAAAACTCACTTAACAAATGTCTCACTTAGCAACATAAAAGTTGGGCTCAATTGTGGTCAATCAAGGATTACTTGTGTTTTTAACAAGTGCTATCCTGTGTGTGGATTTTAATTGAATATTACATGTAATAGAACATGCATCTCTCAAAAGATCATGAACATTATATATCTTGCAACTGAATATTAGATAGTGTCTTCTGTGCAGACAGCTAAGTGGGGGGGGGGGGGGAGAGAGAATGTACCTACACATACATGGCCTTGTGCACATTCACTGCAATGTCTTCATTTCCTATTTGGAATTTTTGCCTGGTTACTTTTATTGCTGAAGATTAATGTTCCAATTGTTTTCTACATAGAATACAACTGAATAATGGTACTCTTGCGACCTATAGATATCCTGATTTGTAAATCTCAAGTTCTTGCATAAACTTCTGAGACACTTAGACTGCAAATACTGGGAAAGTCACCCATCAGCTTAAGAAAACTTCATGGGAATAGACTCAGTGTTGATATAATAGTAATGTGTGATGACCAAGGGCATGGTATGAAAGCAACATAACCAGAGAACAGGTCTAACTCCCCTTTATTGCTCCAACTACGCCCCCAAATGTCCCCACATTCACTACAAGTCCTGAAACAAAGCTCTCATGTGCACCTTGAGAAGACTCTAGCTGCTGCTGCAACTAGTCCAGTAAGCAAGGTTAGCCACATAGCAACCAGGGCCAGCAGTCCAGTAAGCCAGGTTAGCCAAACAGTAACCAGAGCAAGAAGCTCAGTGAAGCAGGGAAACCAGGCAAGCCCAAGAGACAGAGTACAGCAATCTCCAGGCATTGACAAGTGCGCACGAGACTCCACAGATTCAACACTTGTTCCCGAGAAATGCCCCTCCCACTGGCACCTCTTTACATCTCAGTCACCAGTGTGCCTTGTGAAAGGGGGAGGGGCACTCTCCTCCCTAGTAGCTGCGTTGATCTTGCCATCTCTCTTCCCTCCTTGCTTTTGGATCAGGAGGGGGTAGTCCTTGATCTTCTCCTGAGCTCTCCCTGTCTGCAGGCCTTACTAATTCAGAAAAGCCTTGCCTTGACTGACTCTGCCCTTCCCCAGTTTCCTCCAAAGTCAACGGAGCCGCCCTCTCAAGCTTTGTCGGCTCTTGTTCCAGCTCATCTTCCCCTGCAGATTCAGACTCCGATGGGGGTCTTTTGAAAAGTTTAATTGAAGAAGGCCTTCAGCCATTTCATCAAGAGTTTTAAAGATAAAGTGCATCTCTCATCTGATGAAACAGGTGACTGTCCTATAGGTATTGTTTAAGACTGGGGGGGGGGGGGGAACAGTAACACAGAATTGGAAAAACTGCCCTGTCCCAAACAAGCACTAAAATGAGCTGAATTTTTAAGATTGGCAGATCCCAAAGTAGACACTGGGAAAATACATTTTTTCTAAGAATCTCCTTCTTGAAATTATATGGGGTCACAGGTAGACTCCGCTGTTTTTCTCTCCATATAAGCTCAATCTAAGACAAGTTGGGTAGTCGCTGGCTATGTATAACCCCAAGCGCATAATTTATGGAAATGGGAAATGGGTAGCCCATTTTCAGAACCCAGCATGTTGTTTTCCAAATGTTTGCACCACTGTATTACTCATGCAACACCAACCCATGGGACCATGGACCTAAATCAGTCATATACATTGTGTTATCTCTGCTGAATGCTGCTTTCTGTTTACACACCTGGTCAGTTTGCTTTTCTGTTTTTGATACCCTCAAGTCCAGCTCAGTTCCAATGAAGTTTTTTTTTTATGCCAGGGTTTTCTGATTTGCAAGTGCTCTGGGATTTTCTGGAGATCATTCAAGCATTAAACCCAAGGTGAGGCAAGGTCAGTCCTATGCTGAATTCATTAGCACCTTTAAAAAAGCAAAAATAATAATAATCCTCACATCTTGTCCCATTCTGTTTACCAGCTGGAATCTGGTTTTCAGTCTGTGAAGAGTAAATATGCTTAAGATGTAGATAGCCAGTACTTACTTGAGGAGAAGTAACTATGAGTCATGGACAATGAAGGTAGAGTTTCACTTCAGTTCCTTAAGATCAGAAAGTTTATACAGGAAGTTCTCGACTCATAACTATTCATTCTAATGACTATTTGAAGTTACAATAGCACTGAACAAAGGCGACTTATGATCATTTTTCAAACAAACCTCGTAGCATCCCCATGGCCACATGATCACAAATTGGACACTTGGCAACTGGCAAGCATTTACGAGGATTACAGTGCAGGGGTCCGGTTTGCTCATCACTGTGCAATGCAATAAAAATTGCTCTGAGCATGTGCAGAAGCAAAAACTAGAGAACCCAGAGCCGCCCAGAGAACCAGTTTGGCAAGCCTGGGTCGCTGCCAGTTCCAGCGACCCAGGCCACCAAACCACCACCAGTTCAGCCGAACCAGTCCGAACCAATAGGAACCCACCACTGTTACAGTGTCCCCAGGACACGTGATCACCTTTTGCAACCTTCTGACAAGTCAAAGGAGAAGCCAGGTTTACTAACTTAACAACCGCAGTGAGTCATTTAACAATTGTGGCAAGAGAAGTTGTAAACTGGAGCAAAACTCACTTAACCGCCTTGTTTAGCAACAGAAATTTTGGACTAAGTTGTGGTCATAAGTCAAGGACAACCTCTAGATGCTTTCTTTAACTCTTCCTACTCATCAACTCTCACTGGTTTCCATTGCTCCTTCTCTTCAGTACTGTCTTTTACCAACTGTATCTCCTGTCCTCCTTGATTTCACAGTGCTATTGGCTATTATTCCCTTTTGTTGTTGTTGTTAGTTGCAAATGTCTGACCCATTGTGACCGCATGGACAACGTTCCTCCGGCCTTCCTGTCCTCTATCAACCTCTGGAGTCCATTTAAGCTCACACCTACTTCTTCGGTGACTCCATCCAGCTACTTCATTCTCTGTCGTCCCCTTCTTCTTTTGCCCTCAATCTTTCCCAGCATTAGGCTTTTCTCCAGTGAGTCCTTCCTTCTCATTAGGTGGCCTATTATTCCCTATTGATTATCAGCAAAAGAAGAACTTCTGTTTGGAATCTTCATTTGAGAAGTAGAGACTATGCATGTTCTTCGTGCTTATTTTTGGGAAGGGAAGGCTGAGTTTCAAATGAAATGCAATATTACACTTCTTAAGGGACAGCTCTACATATTCTGAAACATTTCATAGCATTTGAGCGACATATATGTAGGTGAGAAACATTTATACATTTTCCTTCCAAATTGGATTTTTTTTAAAAAAGACGTAACAGACAGGTATGCTGTCAAAGCAGTTTCACCATTCCAGAAGTAACTGGAAGCCAGAATAACTTAATGATTAAAGCATTTTGCTCAAATTCTAGCCCACTCTTGAGTTACAGAAGCTCACCAGGTGACTTTGGCCAAGTTACTTTCTCTCAAGTCAAACTGGAAAAAAAACCGCCTATTATAAAACATTAAAAATTGCAGTCATTATGAAGATTTATTGTATAAAATGTGCTGCTTAAGATCAAACGTGTACCTTCTGTTTGGGTTAGGATTAATCTACACTTCCATCAGTCTTAGAATTCATATCCCATTTATTCTTAATTAATTTCCATCAGATTCATGGTATGTAAAAGTGTTTACTCTGAATGGACAAGTACACAATGTAGATATTCCTATTGCTGGTTTAAAAAGTATTCCAAGCATCTTTTGGTGGTGTTCAGTTCAGATATTCAACTGCTTGGGTCTCTGTGCTCTGATGGATGCCATTTAGCCGCATGTGACTTATACTGTTAATACCACCTGATGGTACATTCGTTCTGCATTTTATTTCCTTTCTTTTGTGACGCTGCTCCGGATGCGTCACAAAGGTTTTCAACATCTAAGAATTAATTCTAAGACCCGAATAACAATAACATTGTTCCTTTAGGATATTATGTCCATAAAAAGCAAGGTAAGATACTGCACAAATCCTACCGAGTTCTATCTTGTTCTGATCCAGCTTTAGACCTGGAAACTGCTTTGATGGATGATTCAGAGCAGGAGATAGAAAAGGGATGTGAAATAGGGTACGTCTATGATCATGATTACCATGGTCTCTTTTCCATCACTGCTATTATATATCTGGGGAGAACTACACTGTTAATTGCATGTCCTTTCTACCTTCTTATGTTACCAAATGAGATGATGGAAGACTTTTGCTCTACTTTTGGCCTTGGATTAGGCTTTCAGGAGTGTCACGTGACATATCAGGAGTTCCCCCCCCCCCACTAAACCCGGCATGGGCATAGCCAGCCTGTGACGCATTGGGGTTGCGAGCCACGGGTTTGACAGCCCTGCTTAGAGGGTGTCGCTTAGTCCCTTTTATGACCTGTGGACTTTAATTTCTAGAATTCCTGAGCCAGCCAATTCTGGGATTTATAATCTACAGGTCCTAAAGTGGCCATAGTTACCAAGCCCTGGCTTAGAAGATGTCACTATGTCCTATCTTATAAGCCATTGGAGAATTCATCTTCAGACCTCACCCTAAGCATTTTTGGCAAGCGGATAATAGTCATTGTTTTTCCCTGCCAGTATCTCCTTGGAATCAACTAATATTCTGATGCACAGCACTTTGAAAGTGAGGAAGACTAAACAAACATCAAATCAGATAGAAATATAGTTGTGTGGGGTTCTGACCATTTTCAGTCTATTTGATGCTGCACTATAATCCTTTGTGGGAATTAGGTTCACATTTAATAGGGGTGTGACTCAGCCAGTTCAGACTGGTTCAGGCAAACCTGATTTTAATTTTAATCTGGTTCACTGAACCAGTAGTTGCAAGGACTAGCTGACCTTGCCCACCCCATCCCTCTCCTCCCAGGAGTCTCCACGCAGCCTGCTCATCATACCAGGTAAGTGCAGGGCCTACAAGGAGGTGAAAAACAAGCCTCCCAGAAGTTCTGGAAGTCCAAAACAGGCCTGTTTCCAGCCTCTGGAGATCCTCCATAGCCCAGGGGAGGTGATTTTCACTCTCCCGGAGGCTCGAGGGAAACTTCCAGAGCCTGGGGAAGGCAAAAAACCAACCTACCAGAAGTACTGGAAATCCAGGAATGGACGCATTTCCAGCCTCCAAAGAGCCTCCATTTTCACCCTCGTGGAGGCTCAAGGAAAGCCTCTGGAGCCTGGGGAGAGTGAAAACACCCACCCATCCCACCATGGTGCAGGAAGCCAAGTAGGCCACACCCCTATAGCCATGCCCCCCAGCAACTGAGCAGAGAACCAATTGCTAAAAATTTTCAATCCCACCTCTGCATTTAGAGGGTGACTACAAGAACTTAAGAAGTGATTTATCTCCGCTGCTTCAATGCTGAGGCAGGACTTTTCTGTTATTTGCTTGGCTCCCTCTTCCAGTACCAGCCAAAATACATTTTATGAACTCCTACTTTCAAACCACAGTGGATTGTAGAAAATAAATTTAGTTGTGGTTGCATGTTTGTTGATCTGTACCTATACAAACCTATTTGGAGCTGTCACAGAGGCAGAAGGGGTAGGGTGCAAAAGGAAGAAAGCCAAGTGCAAAGTTCAGGAAAGCTAATACTCTGGAGCTCCTTATACAAAAAATATTCTAGAATAACCCACATATGCATACATATCTGGTCTCCTCTCCTGTTACATGGATTGGCAATCTCAGTGGTCAAATAGGTGAGATCAGCCACTCAAATGGCCACTTTGTTAGCAAGCAGATTTAAGAAACATAAGTAGGTTCTACATAAGTAGAACCTGGTATTTGCAAACAAGCATATACTGTAGGTAGCACTAGATTTACAACTGTAATTGATCTGGAATTAATAATTTTTATTATGGTCTCAGAGCAGCATTACAAATAAGTAGCATTATAATAATTATAATAATAATAATAATAATAAATAATAAATTTTATTTATATACCGGCTCCTTTCCCCAAAGGGAAAAATAATAAAGACAAGCTAATTTATTACAATTAATGATGGACTGTCAGCAAGCAGTCAAAGTCTGCCTAATTTTGCAGGCAGTATAACAAGATTTAGCTACAAAGAAACTACGTCTTACTGATCTGATAACAGCAATTGTATGTAAAAAAAAAGAGTGATGTTTCTGGGATAATTTATCAGATGTTATGAAGGAAGTCCATGAGTCCTTATGGAAGGCACAGTGCAATAGTATGTGAAACAATAGTAGTTTCAATAGCCCCTGGAATTACTGTAGTAAGTTGCTGTGGTCATTAAGTTACTGTGGTAATTAGGCCACTAAATGAGCACACCTGATTTTGTGACCTTTTTGGTACAAGTCGTTAAGCAAACACACCATTTGTTAAACAAGCATGCAAGTTGTTAAGCAAATGAAGCAGCCAAAATCTTTGGAACTTAGAAATTGGGTTGTAAGTACCATTTGATGGTCTGCTGTAACTTCAGATGGTCATTAAGCCACCAGTCCTAACTCATTATACACATTTGGTACTGTAGAAAGTTAGCACCCACCCCTCTCCTAGAAAAATGAAGTATTTTGAGAAACATTAAGAAGGCAGAATGTTATATTTCCCCTAAAAGAGAAAGAGAAATCTTAAGAGAGACAGAAACTCAGAGCCTCAGCTCCCTGCCCCCCTCCCCAAGCAGATACTGAACTGGGGCAGGTTTAGAAATGCAGATTTAGTAATCTATTACTGCCTGCAGCAAGGTCTGGCTCTGAATAAAGGTAAGGTTATCCTTCAGCCACAATAGGAATTGCACAGCTAGCCCCTTCATTGCATCAGACAACTCAGCTATGAACCCTGCATAACCAATGGGAGTCTGACAGCAACCAATAGAATATATGTCCTTGCCACAGAAACAGGAAGCTCAAGGGCAAGGCCCAAGAGAGGGTATAAATAACCCTCACACTCCACCGGTGTTCAGCTGCACCAGGACCATGTGCTTGGTGGCTCTGCTCCATTGAATCATCTTTCCAATCAGTCTCCATATGTCTAATGTCTTTTTCCACACTTAGAACTGAACTAGATGGATATTTCTTCCAACAGTACTTGGAACTAACAGAAAACAGCAGAACAATGAGGTACTTATCAGCCAGATGTCATTTTCAATTCTCTTTCCAAATCCAAAACAATACTTCTTTTGTTTAAAAAAAAAAGTCAACCAGTTTCCCAAAGGTAATAGGCGTTTTTATTTCTTAAAAGTAATTTTTGAAGTTTAATAAGCTGAAATGTGCAAGATTAGAAATCATTTTTGAATGAGAAAAATACATCCTATACCCCAGAAATTATTTTAGCAAATGTTCTATCAGGATGAAAGTAATACCTAAGTTTCAATGAGTGTTCATATGGGAGTAGCCAGTTTTTTTCATATATATAATTTAAGCACTGAGTCTTAAAATGTGCTTGCTTGGCTTTTTAAAATTTCTTCAATTTTAAACAGGGAGGAATAAAAGGGGAAAGACAAACAAAGGGATGGGGAGTGGGGAAAAGTAAAAATTATGTAATGTTGCTTTTTGGAAATTATTCAGCTTAATTATAAAACATACCATTAAACCATGACCCAACAAACCTCTCATTACTATGAGAAACAGCAAAAAAAAAAGGAAACCCATACTGATGATTCAAGATTGTGAACCTGGATTCTCGCTGCCATTTCAACACTTCTGAGTATTTTTTTTTCTTTATCTCCATGCTCAATAAATTAGTAATTCTTCCTATTCAATGGGATTGTATTGCTCATTCACTGGAATAGAAAATATGGATGTTATGGATTCCTAGCAGTGTGCAGGTTCTCCTCCATGCTTCCTTAGCTTAGCTAATTTTACATTTTTAATTTGTTTTGGCAGTCGATGCCTGTTTTGAATTTATGCCTTATGCATTACTATATGGCTGTCCCTATGACAGAATCATATAACTGGAAGCCTGCCATTGATTCCAACCTCCATCTCAGAACAAGGATTCAAATTAAACCATCCCTGACAGATGGCTGTCCAGCCTCTGCTTGAAAAACATCCAGCAGAGAGGAGAAATGCCAGTATCAAACTGCTCTTAGGATACTTTTTTTAAATGATATTCAACCAGAATCTCTGCCTTCTGGTAAGTTATTATTCAATGTCCTGCATTCTCCAACAACAGAGTTCAGCTCAGAAGCTTCTGTGTGACACCCTCTCAGGTATTTGAAGAGTGTTATTGTATATAGATACAATGCAAATCCTTTGAAAGCACTATTTGGAAATGAAAAGGCAAACACACGTGAAGTCAGCTGGGACTGCCTGCTGGTGCAGCCACCTGATCCTAGAAAAAGATGCAGCTGTTTTAATGAGCTGCTCCCAGGGTATTCCAAGTTAGTTCTTTCAAAGAAATTGCACAGCCCTTATAGCAGGGTGCCTGGCTGACCTTCTCTCTGTTGTCTTGTTAATGAGCAATAGAATCTCTTTCAGTCGATTTTTCTAGCCAAGTAGTTAAAATACTTGCAGTTTTATTTTACCTTGATTCTAATTATTTTTGCTGCTGTTTCTTTATATAGATTTTAATTATCTTTTTTTTTAATCTCCACTTATATTAAAAGCTATTTTTGTAGAAAGGCCAGATAAGAACTCAAAGTCAACAAAAACATATTTACCGTGAGGTTGTTTTTTTTCTTGAATGAGCTCAACTCTACTTCTGATATCAATTAATAACAAAATATTTACATAATGGCTGGGTTATTCTATATGCAGAATATTATATGTACGCTATAAACTGTATGGGCAAATCCAACCCTGGAAAATGCAGGCAGCTTTTCAATTCTCTCTAATCCTCAATGTCATGGTTACCACAGGAATTGATTCTCTTCCCAGACAGCTATAATTAAGCAGCCTTAGTGATTCCATTCAGCAATTAATAAGAACCATCTTCCTTGGTATTAACCATGGAAAAAATGGTATGTAAATTAAAAGTCTATAATGTTGCATGTCACTATAGTGACAAATATATGATATTATTGTATGATAATATATTATGACTAGTGTGACTTTATAATTTGCAAGAAGATACATAGTATGGTCATTGTCAGAATTGGAATAAAACTTATTTAATGAGAATGGGTCAATTTAAAAATGTATGTCTGTTTGGTCCACAAAGGGTTCTTTGAAGACACAGTTTAGGTTTTCAAAATATGTGTTTGGTAATTTAAACAGCAGTCATTTCTGTGATAGAAATAAAATAGGGTTGACTTAAAAGTATGCATGAATGATAGCCAGAATCCTGCAATTTTCAAAGGTCTTTTGAATAACATGTTCTTTAACAATGATGGGAGAAAAAAAGATATTTTGTACAAAATATAAAATGGCTTCACAATGAAGACTGAATTGTCTTCTCACAATCTGTTTAGAGATTCTACATAAAGACTTTGCAAATCATAGGCAAGACCAGTAATGGGAATCCTGTAGTTTGGTAGTTACTTTCAAGAATTAGCATCTCTCTATTACTATATATCTAATGTTTACCAACTTCATTCTCTGTTTCTCTTTCTTAACCCCAGTTTCTCAACTTAATCCATATAGAAGAAGGATGTTAACTCCAAGGCCTACGGGCTGCATTCGGCCTGCAGGGTGCTTAGATCTTGGGGACGCCCTGGAAACAGCAAGGACCATCCCACGGTGCCTCCCGAGCTCCATTTTTGCTGGCAGAAGGTTGCAGGAGGCTGTCCCAGCCGAAAACAGAGCTCGGGAGCCCGTTCTCACCGGCAGAGTACTTGGGCCACCACAGGTGCCCCCCAACATCAAGCTGCCCATGTCCACCCCAGCCACCCAAGTCAAACATAACCCTGATGTGGTCCTCAATGAAATCGAGCTTGACACCCCTGGTATAGAACAATAGAGTCATTTTGGTCTAGTTGTTAAGGCACCAGGCTAGAAAGTGGGACACTGTGAGTTCAAGGTGGCTCTATGTTGGTCACTCTTTCTCAGCCTAACCCACCTCATAACATTGTTGTTGGAGGGAAAATAGAAGAAGGGAGAAATATTATGTATGTTCACTGCCTGGTGTTACAAACAAAGTAACAAACAAATAAATAAATAAATAAATTCATTTCATGAATAGATCACAGGAGCACCTCACTTATCTGTGTATATGCTGACTCTGTAACTGCTTAGAGCAGGGGTCTGCAAAGTCGGCTCTTTTAAGACTGGTGGACTTCAACTCCCAGAGTTCCCCAGCCAGCATAGCTGGCTGGGGAACTCTGGGAGTTGAAGTCCACCAGTCTTAAAAGAGCCGACTTTGCAGACCCCTGGCTTAGAGAGTACTGTAAAACATTATGAAATTGTATGCAGGTCTAAGTGTACAAGTTGCAATAACCTATGGTAAGTGCACCAAATAGAGGCACTGCTAGAACTGTCACTGGGGGAATTGCTTTGTGGCAAGAAGATTGAAAAAACAGAAGTAAGAAAGATCCTTTTTCTTTTAATTAACCAGCAACTATTATTGAAGTACAGGAACTTTTTTTTAACAATAAGACCAGGGGTGAAATCCAGCAGGTTCTGACAGGTTCTGGAGAACCAGTAGCAGAAATTTTGAGTAGTTCAGGGAACGGGCAAATGCCACCGCTGGCTGGCCCAGAGTGGGGTGGGAATGGAGATTTTGCAGTATCCTTCCCCTGCCACGCCCACCAAGCCACACCACAGAACCGGTAGTAAAAAATAATTGAATTTCACCACTGAATCAGACTTTTGGGGGTGGGGCTTGTTTGATAACTGAACAACAATACAGCAATCACAGAGGAAGATGCACCCTCTGTTGCTTACAAGATATAGATTCCAACCGATGTGTGGAAATAATCCACATAAAGCCAATTTTTACCATATACCGATAGCTCTACTATACTTACCACTATTTTCTACTACTACAGATCTCCTTATGTTTCTTAGCATTACATGACAATAGTGCGAAACACACAGCTGTATCCCACATGGGTGATAAAGACATCAAAGCATGTCTCTTTTATGGAAAATAGAAGGGCTTTTTCAGGCATTCTTAGTAATGGGATTCAGATTTTTGAAGCCCATTATCCTAGTTAATTCCCTGACAACATTCGGATGACAGCCAAAGAATGTGCTTTTCATGGTATTGCTCATATCTTGCTTATTTTTTGTCATGTTGCTATATTTGTATGAATTTTCAGTATACAGTATATGTAAGAAACTCTGAATGTATTAGCTGACTAGTAGAAGTGGTTATTTAATCCATAAATGCATTAACGTGGATCTGTTATTCCCATGCCTATTCTATACTTTTCAAGAGTGAGCAGATATTTTCATGGGTATAATGTTGGCAACTCTCTTCTTTTGATATCATTTCTACTAAAAACTATAATGGTGTGAACTCTCTGTTGTGATCTCAAGATCATTGGGCAATCCCCTCCCTTGCTATTGATGTCATCTACATTCACAATGGAGTACAGATAGTTGTCGAATAACAAACACAATCACAACCCAAATTTCTGTTGCTGAGTGAGACGGCTGTTAACTGAATTTTGCCTCATTTTATGACCTTTCTTGCCAGGTTTGTTAACTGACTATCTGCAGCTGTTAAGGTAGTAACAGGGTTGTTAAGGCTGCAAAAGGTGATCACATGATCCCAGGACATTGCAACCAGTCACCAAGCATCCTAATTTTGATCACATATCCATAGGGATGCTGCAAGGATCATAAGTGTGAAAAATGGTCACCAGTCACTTTTTTCAATGATATCATCACTGTTGTAAATTGAGGACTATCTGTATTTGTATATGATTGAGGGCTGTGCCTCCCTCATTCTTGGTCAGCGATGGAAGCCCTCGGCTTCTCCTGTAGCAAAAATAAAGACACAACTGCAGAGCTGTCATTTTGCTTCTTCTTATTTATTACCTGTTACAAAATCAAGCAACAGAAGAACAGAATGGCAACTGCTTGCTGAGACGCACCAGCAGACACTAGCAATTTAAAAAAAAGGGCATGAATGCCTTCCTCTAATTGATTATGGCACTGCAGTGTCAATGCAACTCTACCCAGCCTTTTCTACTAGAGGAGTTTAACCAAACATTGAATTTAGGATTAAGGTATTCTCAGTTCTACTGGCATGTAAATCTAAATTCTATGGCTGACTTGTTTAATATGGATGGTCTATTCTAAGGCTGGCTGGAAAAACAGATGTTTCACAAGGCTAAGGCATTTTTTTTTAATGAATCTAATTTCGCAGGGCCCATATTTATATTTTTGTAATTTTTTTATATTTAAATGCTTTAGCTGCCCAAACCTAAAAAAGTCAAAGTCATTTACGATATTATAATATTAATTGCAGAATCACAAAAATTGTTAACTGAAAGGGCTGCCCGATACATCCATTAACACCCAATTACATGCGAAAACAAAAAAGATTTTCTTTGCTTTATAGAAATCAACTTCAAGGGCTAAGTTGCTTCAAAAATTTGAGGCTGCCACCAAGAAGAAAGGCCCCATTCCCTTCATCTCCCATACGGTGTGGACCTTAAGACTCTCTTTCCAAGATGTACAGCCAGGACCAGCTGATTCTAGTCACAGGAGAAGGCCCTGAAGCAGTGGTGGGATTCAAAAAAATGTTACTACCAGTTCTGTGGGCATGGGTGTGGCAGGGGAAGGTTACTGCAAAATCTCCATTTCCTCCCAATCAGCTGGGACTTGGGAGGCAAAGAATAGATGGGGGTGGGGCCAATCAGAGGTGGTATTTACCGGTTCTCCAAACTACTCAAAATGTCTGCTACTGGTTCTCCAGAACTGGTCAGAACCTGCTGAATACCACCTGTGCCCTGAAGGTACACAGGAGATGGGCCAAGTAGGGCTTTATAGATGAATCCAGAACTTTAACTTGGACCCCAGAACCTATTGATTAACATGGTAATGAAGTAATGTATCAAGTATGTGACACCATACAGATAGTCCTCGACTTACAAGCACAACAGAGTCCAAAATTTATGTTGCTAAGTGCGAAATTTGTTTAGTGTGTTTTGTCCCATTTTACAACTTTCTTTCTCACATTTGTTAACTGCAGTTGATAAATTAGTAACACTGTTGTTAAGTGAATCCGACTTCCCCATTGACTTTGTTTGTCAGAGGGTCGCAATGGGTGATCACATGACCATGGGGATGCTGCAATAGTCATTAGTGTGAAAAACAGTCATAAGTCACTTTTTTCAGTGCCTCTGTAACTTTGAAAGGTCACTAAATGAACTCTTGTAAGTCGAGAGCTACCTGTACTTTTCCCCAGGCTTTGTCTATTGTTGTTAGAAACTCATGATTTCAAGTTGGCTACCAAAAACAGGACATTCATCTTATAGAGGTCTGGGAAATGCCAATCATTTCAAGCTTAGATCACTCATTCTCATTGTTCCACACTTTGCCATAGGAATGGGTAAGAATAGTTACTATGATCTACTCCTTGTCTTTTCATCATTGTTGCATATTATAATTTGCATATTATAATCTGACAACAACATATCAGTATAATTCCTTGCACAGGACAACCCTGGAACTCTGTCTATAATTTATAACACCCTGCACCTACATTTCCAGAGATTTCTGTAAACGCTCCCTTTTTCAGTTGTTAAAGTAATCAGATGGCATATCTTTTTTTTTTGAGTGACAGACACTTCAACGTTATTGATTTGCGCAGATCCAGGCAGATGGTATACAAGTCTTGCTGGGGAGATGCCCATTGTGTTGTAAAGCCAGCAAGTCATTTCTGATATCCCAAAATATCTTTGTAAGAAAAGCTCACATTTTGATGAAAATTACATCTTCACCAAGAAGATCAAGAATTATGTTCCAAAATGAGTATAAAGGTAAAGGTTCCCCTCACACATATATACTAGTTGTTCCCTACGCTAGGGAGAGGTGCTCATCTCAGTTTCAAAGCCAAAGTGCTAGCGCTGTCCAAAGACATCTCCATGGTCATGTGGCCAGCATGACTAAACACTGAGGATGCACAGCATGCTGTTACCTTCCCACCAAAGGTGGTCCCTATTTTTCTACTTGCATTTTTACATGCTTTTGAACTGCTAGGTCAGCAGAAGCTGCGACAAGTAATGGGAGCTCACTCAGTTATGTGGTGCTAGGGATTTGAACTGCCGAACTGCTGGCCTTTCTGATCGACAAGGTCAGCGTCTTAGCCACTGCGCCACCACAACCCTGTGTATAATCCTTAGCTAATGAATTTTTTTTGTTTAAAAAAGAAAATCATCAGCACCTTTGTGTATTAGGATGTAGCAGTTTGATCCCCATTCATTCTGTGTGACTAAATCATCCCCATATGCTTTTAAAAAACCTGGTCAATCAGTTTTGTACTCAGTCCATGTTAATTCAGCATTCATTCTTGATCCTATCTCTTCCTGGCTAACCACATACTTTTCCTAAATAGCCCCTTCCTGTTGCCCCTTCCTTCCATGTTTATCTTGAGACATCCAATTTTCATTTCCACATTCCACTGGGCAGATGCACTTTCCAGCACAAAGCTATTTTACTTATTTCAACAAATTATTCATTACTTGTAAACTATCACATGCTACTTTCTACCTTTCTAGCAGAATTTGCACATGTGAACATTTCTTCTTTTTCCAATCTTTAGCAAACGTTCTGATAACACATATTCAACTATTTGCTTTAATTTTTCACCACTTATCTATAATTTAAAATCATGTACTCTATTTTCCCTGTCAAATACTCCTAACTTGATCTTTGAAATATTATTTTCATAGTCATTCTCCTCATTGCTCTCTATATAATGTATATAGCATTTCCTGCAAATCATTCCATTTCTTATCCAACAATACAGCAATATCTGCAGGCAAAAGTACACCCCAAAACCTATCCCAAAGCAACTACAACATCATCAGAAGCATTCCTTTTCTATGTAGCCAAAATGCATTAAGCAACCAGTGGGACATCACAGATCCTTATCTTACTGTTGAATGTTATATATTCACTAAAATTTTACCTTCTTTCATCAAATAGTACAATTTCATTTAGCATTTATCAACCATCCTTTAAATTCCATATTTGCATAAACTGTTCTGAACAATGAACATTGAATTTCTCTAGTTCAAGAACACAAAGTCATATCTCTAAATGACAGAATCACATATACTTGGTCCCAGGAAATAATTGCAGGCCTAAGGTCTTGGGGCTTCTCTTTATAAAACAAACTACACTAGGTTTTGATAAAGCCTGATCTGAAATGAAACGACTTTGACACAAACTGCCAGAAAGACATTTTCTCTTTCCCAAATGTATATGACCCAAGCTTTGCCACTAGACTAAGCCTCCTATCTCTCTTAAATCCTTTATTCGGCAGATAGAATGTTGTACCATTTGTATTCCAATTGTGTGTGTGTGTGTGTGTGTGTGTGTGTGTGTGTGTTCCTGCATAACTCTAGAGCATCTCGAGCAATTTCAACCAAACCTGGTACACAGGTGACTTACTCTCTGGAAAAAATACTATGGGGGTAAGATACCCCTAACATCCCTTGAGGGGAAGGTGTTCTGTTAGGATACAGCCTATTGTGCCTTAAAATGGCTTCTACTGTACTCCCATAAAATGGCTTCTACTGTACAACACAGTGGAGTTGCCACGGTAATGGCTTTACTGTACTACATAGTATCTCCCTTATTCTGGTAAGGGAGAAAATCTAACATTAGAAATTATGTTTGGTCCAGACATTTTCTCCCTATAAATAAATACCCAGGCAATGCCAGGTTATTAGTCCTATATAGAAATGCCCTGTCAACTGACAGAAGTCTAAGCAATTATTCATATTCTCTCATATTGTTCTTTTTGTCTCAGAATATAAACATAAAGATTAGTTCCCTCTTTTGCCATTCTGCTGTTAAAACAGAAAATAGTAATCTCATAGTCCACATTTGTTAGTGAGGAAAACAACAGCATCCTGAAGCTCTAAAATATGTTGCACAATTGCTACTGCAGTATGTTGAAAAGCTACCTTTTTTAACCAAATTGTCAATTCATTTATCAATAGTTTTACTATATTGAGGCTTAATTCTTAAACTATTCAAATATTTTACCATTATAAAATCATCATTTCAATATCCTAGTATATTATCATATATCAATCTATGATTGTAACTCTTCAATTTTGTCCCTTTCATGCACTTTGGTATACTTTACTTTAACTTTCAAGCAAGATTTTAAAACTAAAAGTTCTGATCTGGATGTATGGCATGGTTTTGTTTTTTTTTAAAGATTTTTAATGAAAAAAACTCAACCTGGTTTTGTTTGTTTGTTTGTTCTTTTATGATTGTTTATGGTTTTTACTTTTGTTCGCCACCCCAAGATGGATGGGCACCCTCATATATTCGGTAAACAAATAGATAACCATCAGGCCAAGCTGTGCTCCTTCGTCACACAGACGTTCCATAAGCAAATGCTATCCATATTTTAACTTTTCCCTGGTTTCATCATTTACATCTGCAGGCTCACAATTTTTCAATATTGTCACAGAGTTTAGCATTCCTGTTTATTTACTTTATAAGTAACTCAACATGGCAAATATAGATAATATCCTTAGTCCTTCTGTTTCCCTGAATACAACAAAGTTGTGAGGAGTTTTGTGCTGAGAGAGAGTGACCAAATCAAAAACACCCAGCCAGCTTTCATGCCTAAGGCAGGACTAGAACTCACAGTCTCCTAGTTTCTAGCCTAAGGCCTTAACCACTAAACCAAACTGGCTCTCAATTTCACTCTTGATGTATCATTTAGTTCCCAAACAAATCTCCAAAACATGCTTTAATCATTTCTTCATCACTGCACTCCAAATAACTATGTTACATCGATTTTATTCCTAATTTCATTCACTTTGTGGAATGGCTGGATGGAATGAAGGTGCATTGTTTAGCCCAGTGATAGTCAACCTGGTCCCTACCGCCCACTAGTGGGTGTTCCAGCTTTCATGGTGGGCGGTAGGGGTTTTGTCCGATACTGAAGCACTTTCCTTTTTTTAATTTAATTGACTTTCCTACTTTATAAATCACCATTACTGTGGAACCGGTGGGCGGTTAGAAAATTTTACTACTAACAGAGATACAAAAGTGGGCGATAGGTATAAAAAGGTTAACTACCCTTGGCTTAGCCCTTCCAAAATATTTTTTTCATGAAAATCACTCAACATTCTCTTTGCCTCTTATAATCTTAATGATTCCTTTTTCCTCTTTGATTACATTCTTTGCAAATGTCTTTTTCCCTCTATATACAGCATTGAATACATTCTTCACATCTTCATTTTTAAAGCAATCTTTTACATGCCTTGTTCTCATGTACAGCCTTTTTCATTTCAGCTTTCCATTAGCATAACTGCACCCACTTCTGTGGCATATTGTCATTAATTCTTTTCACGTTGTTCCAAGAACTGTCCATATCATTTTTCTTTATATCCAATTTTATTATGCTGAGATGGATATATCTTCTAATGCTTTTTCATATAGGAGTCACAATTGTTCTTCCTACAATTATTCTACTTTCATTCCCATTTTTTCACTTCTTTTTTTTATCTCATATCCATTTTCCCCAGATCCATTCTTGACACTACTAAATAATGATCTGTCTCATAATCAACATCCAGGGGTGAGATTCTACTGATCTGGAGTGGTTCGGGCAAACCGGTAGCTCCGAAGATCCACTTAGACTGAACTGGTTCACACCCACTTGCAAGTTGGCTCACCCACCTACTCCTGCATTTTACCTACTTTTATCTTCTCAGCTGAGTCGCACGGCAGAATGGATTGCTGCAACTCAGCTGTTTTCCTTTCCAAGCAGTAATCCGGAAGGTAAGTCTTCTCTAAATTGTTCACACGCACGCATCGTGCATCTGGTAATAGTGAACTGCGTGCTCAGCGAACTGGTTGTTAAACCGGTAGGATCCCACCCCAGTCAACATCTCTCCCAATCATGCAGTAATTCTTATCTTTCAATGCGAAGTGTCAAATCAACCCTACTTTTAGATTCATTCCTTGGTAATGTATACGTATGAACAGGCTTGTGCATAAACCACATATTTAAAACAAAAAATACTTTGTAGGCATATACTTACTAAATAAACATCGATTACTTTTGTTTTGACTTGTTTCCATCTATCCATTCATATCCTCTCAAACAATTCCCTCCCCTTCCCCACCATTGCATTAGTTGGAATTGCACAATTTCCCCCCAAATTTATCCCTGGTTCTTTCATTATCACTGTGTGCTGCAGTGTAGCATTCAACCATCACAGCAAATGAATTAATTTCATGTGCACCTAGCAGAAAAGGCTGCATTCAGTTCCTTATGTACATTTCAGCAATTTCATTTCTTATTTATATTTTTTATATTTATAAATAAGATTCTCATAAGATAGGTGGGAATGCCACAAGTTGCATTTAAAAGAAGGGAAATTATGATGAAAATAAAATAAATTGTGCTGTACCATCTCCCGACTGTGGAGCTCTGAGACATGTGACTAGCTAAATCAATCCCTACTCCCTTTGGGAGTTAAATCAATCTCACCAGGGATTATTAAAATAGCCTTTATTTAAAAAACAAAGGAACATGACAGTAAACATTCCTTTTTAACTCTAAGTAGCTATGTACAAAAACAATAAATGTTGAAGGAAAGAAACATGTAGTGCTGCTATAATCAGCAGCAATATATCAGCTAAACTCATATTAAAGGTTATCTCCCTTAGAAAACTACAAAGCAAAAAAAGTCATGGAGCAGGTCACAAGTTGGGATAGAGCCACAAGTAATGTAGGAGAACCTATTGCACAGAAATCCCAGAATACATTCAACATACAAGCTTGCATTGACAAAATAAACATCAGGGAAAAATAACAGCCATAACGATCACACAATCTCTGTAATGGTATGCCGGAATGACCTTGGGATGTAGGACAAAGAGACATGGGGAATGGGGAAACAAAGAGACCAAGGGAATGGTCAGATAAAAGGCAAGTGAGCCTGCAGCAGGAACACAGGTAGGGCGAGAGGCTCACAAAAGGCCTTCCCTGGTTTCTTGTGCTGTAAAGGAGATGGGGGAGAGATGTGCATTCAGACTTCCAAGATTCTGGTAATGTAAACTTTACAATAATGTAGAATTAGCTCATCTGGTTGGGTTTCTTGTTGTAAATGGTATGTCAGAACGAGCTGGGCCCAGAAATGCTGCCTAGGAAACAATCAGATAAGAGACAGCATAGTTGGCAGCTGTCTCTTGAACAGGAAGAGAGTAGAGAGAGTCTCTTTTAGCCAATTATTAAGGTAAGCATCCCTCCTCACGAGGATCCTGTTTGAGACACAGAAATTGACAGTCTGAGTAGCAGTTGTCAAGCTCCTTAAAGCCAGGCCACATCACAACAGAACTTTATGAGCCAGGCATACTGTGGCAGATGGAATTCTACTGTAATGTATAAAATAATCATGCTTATACATAAATTAATATATGCCCTTAGACACATCAATGTGTTTGAAAGACTCATTGCACACAAGTGTTTCTTATATAGACTAGAGTTGTTTTTACAACAGGCAGCTATATGAATGTTTTAAATATGCAAGATAAGCCTAATTAAAGGCAAAACTGTAACTCTAATTCCAAGTATCAACACAAGGCATTGCCCAAAGCCTATTAACTCAGAGGAGCCATACTCAGCTGTATGTTTATATCCGCCTTACACTTTGCACTTTCTTCTTATATGCAAACACCTGGATTATTGCTTGCTTGAGTGGGTTGGGTGGGGTGTGGAGTAAGTATATTCATTTCCCCTTCTTATCTGCTTTCTTCTGAATAGGAAAAATCACTAAGAGCAATAAATAATAGCCTAACCGTTTAGTTTCCATGGTAATTCATCTTCTGTAATTCATTGAACAAAAGGATGCACCTAGGCAGCAGGTCTGCCATATTTGAGCAATCCTGCTGAGTCATAGCCCTTTACTTTTCAGTCATCTCTGTATTTAAATGTAAAAATGTTTGTAATTTTTTGATGCCACCAAAATCCTTTTTAAAAAAAAACAACCCATACATTTGAAACATGAGTTGTTTCTGTCTGCGCTGTGGGTGAGCTCTCTCATTCCCTAATTCAAAATTATTTTAACAGTTAACTGAACATCTAACAGGATTAATTTGCACCTTCAGTTCTAGCTCAATATGCTAAAATCAGAACATCTAAAACAACAAGAAGAAGAGAGAGAAAAAACTGCAACTGAATTCTTCTCTCACTTTCACAGAGATTCAATCACAGGAAAGCTCCTAAAACCCACAGGGCTGAACCTTGTAAAAAGCAAGACTAATGAGAGATAAATCAGGTCCTTATGCATCAAATCCTTTTTAGAAATAAACTGTCATTTCCCTCAGGGCTCCCAGCAGCTAAATCAAGAAAGGTTTAATTAAACGCATAATTGCACGTTAGATACGCATGCTTTTAAAGCGCTATAAAAATGTTTTGCCTCTTGGGGTTAGAGAAGTAGGAGAAGGAAGGAGGATATTACCACCAATCCCAAGGCCTTGTGCAGTGATAACTAGGTATCGAATCACATTGCAAAAATTAAGGAACAGAAACATAAAATGCAGCAATATTCAAGTGCATATATACTAGAATTGTTTTTAAAATGGGCAGCTATATAAGTTTTAAATAAGCAAATAATATAAACTATGGATGTAAACCTTTTTCTCCTTAGGGATTTGTTGTTGCTGTTGTTAGTTGCGAAGTCTGACCCATTGTGACCCCATGGACAACGTTTGTCCAGGCCTTCCTATTCTCTACCATCCCCTGGATCCATTTAAGCTCAGGCCTACTGTTTCAGTGACTCCATCCAGCAACCTCATTCTCTGTCGTATCCTTCTTCTTTTGCCCTCAATCTTTCCCAGCATTAGGCTCTTCTCCAGCAAGCCCTTCTTTCTCATTAGGTGGCCTATTATTCCCTATTGGTTATCAGCAATAGAAGAACTTCTGTTTGGAATCTTCATTTGAGAAGTAGAGTTCTTCCTGCTTGTTTTGAGAAGGGAAGTATTTGAGGTTCATCTTCAGGATCTGGCCTTCTAAAGAGCAGTCAAGGTTGATCTCCTCTAGGATTGACTGGTTTGATCGCCTTGGAGTCCAAGGGACCCGCAGGGATACTCAGTGAAAAAAATATGGAGGAAGGGAAGATGCCAGAGTAAAAATGGGCAGCGTGATTTCTTTACTCTCTGTCTCTTTCTCCTACTTTCTTTTTCATTCTTATTCTCAGTCAGCTATAGGGAAGGGGGTATATGATTCATATCACAGGCCCAAGCTGCTCACTTGCAGAAATAAAATCAAACTAAGGTTGTGTGTTGCTGATCTCTGATTCCATTTCATAATGGAAGAGAGATGTTTACATCAGAGATTATCTAAATCTCTGATGATTGTCAAGACCGGATGAGGTGCATTGGCTATTTCATTATAGAGTATCTAGCTAGCTTCCTCTCATCCATATATTATTAACATCACTGTAAATGTTAACTATAAATTAATACTAAGACACCAATCTTAGAACCTGATACTTTTCTATAAGTTTATTGGCACAATGGGTTATTAATTCCAGGTTCAAGAAATCATGTTTGCTGTATAGGACTTTTATGCTATGTAAAAATCACAAGATTTTATATAAGATACAATACAATATTGATCTGACAAAACCTATTGTTCGTTGCTTGTCTTTAGTAGATTCAAGTATTGTCTTCATAAAACCAACTTATATATATTTTATAGCCACTTCTTCCAGCAATTAGTAACCACTTAATGGATTGTACTATAAACAAACAATAAATTGTCTAGACATATCATCATTCAGCATCATTCAGCAAAGACTCCTAGTACTATCAGATACTACAGTCAGACTCAGGCGGAAGTGAATGTGCAGGGAATTTCAAGTTAAATGTTTTTGTCAAGTCACAATGAATTCTGCTTTCTGTTTCCAATAATCCTGCAACAATTCCTGTCCCGCAAGTGTAAATTATAATGTAGCAAAACAGCACCATCCACATAGAAGGGGGAGAAACACAAAATTCTGGGGGAGGGAGCACACCTGAAAACAACTTTCTAAATATGGAACATATCCAATGGCCATGGAAATGTTGACTATTATGAGAGGAGAAAAAGAAACTTGGACAGGGAAGAGGAAGACATGATGTATCTTTGCCTCCATTCTGCAAGATTTTTCTGCAAGTCTACTTTCAGGAGAACAGAACAGAATAGAATTTTATTGGCCAAGTATGGTTGGTCCCACAACGAATTTGTCTCTGGTACATAAGCTCTCAGTTTGCATTCAAACAACAAAGTGGTAGGTCATAGATCATAAATCATAATTACAATCATTAATCACAAAATACAAACAATAAGTGACAAATCATAAGATACCAATAGGAGAAGATGGTAGGAAAGATGAGAAGATGAGAACGATAATAACAATGCAGCCTACTTCATGGGTAAATATATTTTGGCTTAAGACAGTGCTGTGGGAATTAGGTGTTCAGCAAGTGTTCAGCACTGGTGTGCCTAGTTGTTTTGGCATGCAATGCCCTATATCAGCATCTTAGGGGATACGTTGAACCAGTTTATGTCCAAGATGTGAGGTGTGTGTACCCCTCTTTCTGGTTTGTGCGAGCAAATATTAAGGATCTACGGAAATAGTTTATAAGTAATTCTATCTCTGAATGTATATTTTGTCAGACTCCAGCACTGTATGGAAAAACCACTTTAAACAGTAGCTGGTAAAAGAAAATGTTATGTTCAACCAAATAGTACAACATTCAATTAAAATTGCTCTTAGGTTCCCAGCCATGGTGTGTTACAAAAGAAAGGATTATTTTACAATTCCACCCTGACGTTCACTTTCATAACACCAAATATTAGAAAAACCTAGTGCACACTGCGCTAATAAATTTCACAAACTGCAAGGAGAGTTTCCATACCATGGTAGTTATTCAATATCACAGCAGCCTGGGTCCAGGGGTGGGTTTCAAATTTTTTAGAACCTACTCTGTAGGTGTGGCCTATTTTGTGGGCGTGGCTTCGCAGTCATGTGACAGGTGGGAGTGGCCACCTTTTAAAATGTGGTGAAACTCATTTAACAACGCTCTTGCTTAGCAACCAAAATTTTGGACTCAATTGTGATGATAAATTCTTTCTTTCTTTCTTTCTTCTTTCATTTCTTCCTTCCTTTTTTCCTTAATTCCTTTCCTTCCCGTTGGGTCATTGGCAGCGGTGGTCCAGGTTTACTTCCAGGTACGCCGGTGGAACCCCCTCTCACCGGTTCTCTAAATTTCACCAACCGGTTCTCGCGAGTAGGTGCGAACCTGCAGAAACCCACCCCTGCCTGGGTCTCTCTCTCTCCCTCCCTCCCTCTCTCTCTCTCTCTCTCTTCAGAGATTACTGGCTAAAACAGTGTATCACCTTCTCAATATTTTAAGAGTTTGGAATTCCAATATTTATTTATATACTCAGGGGGAAAGGATCTGCTTAATTCTTCCTACCCTGGTCGACATTTTACTGAAAGTCATGCCCAATTGTGCATATTTGATCTACTATACTAATTTTAATTCTAGCCATCCAAAGCATTGCTTTGACATCTAGTTGCTAGCTGGAAACTCAATTGAACAGAAAATGCATGAGACCTTTGAAAAATTCTTTATCGTTTTCTACCTGAATCTGATAAATCTCTTCAATCTATATGAAAATGTCTTTTTAAAAAATAGGAATATTCCCAATTTGATCCTTTGGCACAACTGATTTGACTCCTAGACTTTTGTAACAGTGTAAAAATGAAGGGTGTGAATTTAGTTCAGCCAAAATTGCAAACAAGAAGCCAAACTAAAAGCTTTGGATCAAATCTGTAGCTGTAAAAGGCAAAGAAGCTTATTATCCATTTCACAATTTAGAAAGCTAAATGTTGATGACTAAAAGCTAAATACTTTTTAGCTTTTTGAGACAATGTAGAAGAACATGTGGTTTTTCTCAGCTGAGTATTGCCCTTTTTATACAACGTTGTTTTCTTTTAAATTTTGTGACCCCACCCACATTTATTCTGAAGTTGGGTGGCCTAGAAATTTGAATGATTGATTTGGCTGATTGATAAATTTTACTCTGTAAAATCCCAAGAAGGCAAGTTAGTAAGGAAGAGAAATGTTGGGCAATTCTGTCTAAGAATACTATGGACAAGTCCTTTGAGTACAACAAATATGAATCTAGTGAAAGAACAACTGAAATGATCTTTACAAGGCACTGATTCATTCCAAATGGAGACAGAAAATCATTGGAGGATTTTAACAAACATCTCCAAATCGAAATCTTTCTCTGAACAACAAATCATATTGAGTTTTGAAGAAAAAATGTTAGTTTTACTTATTTCCTTACTTATGTGTGAGTTATTAAAGCTTTCCACACTTTATTTAGCCTCTAGATATACCCAATTCCTGCAATCATTCTTCATATATTTTAGCCTTCAATCTCACAATCATCTTTATTGCTCTTCTTTGAACTCTTTCTAGAGTCTAAACATCTTTTTTATATTGTGGGAACCAAAACTGGATGCAATATTCCAAGTATGATCTTACCAAGGCATTATAAAGTGGTACTAACACCACTTCACATAATCATGATTCCGTCCTTCTGGGACTGCTTTGGCTTTTTTGGCAGCTGCAGCACACTGCTGGCTCATATTCAAGTGATTGTCCACTAGCAAACCAAGATTCCTCTATAGACTACTATTGGACTAAGTCTCACCTATTTTATACCTGTGCATTTGGTTTTCTTGTTTGGTGTAGAACCTTACATTTCTCACCATTGAATTTCATTTTGTTAGATAGGGTTCAAGTTTGTCAAGATCCTTCTGTAACTTAAACCTATCTTCTGGAGCATTGGTTAATCGTGCCAGCTTGGTGTTGTCTGAAAATTTAATGAATTCCCCTTGTATCTCCTTGTCTAAATCATTGATGAAGATATTAAGGATGGAGAGCTAGCCTTCTGCATTAAACAGAAAGTTGGATTCAGTGGAACTGAACTCCTTCCAATGCTATAAAGCTGGTGAGTTATCATCACTATCCAAGAGATTCATAAAAAATACACAAGACTTAATAGCAAAGGAGAAAGAACGAGCAAGTCTTTCTCTTCTCCTATTGTGATAAGCCCAAAATTGCTTGTGAATCTAGGACAATCAATTTTCTACATATATTTCTGACATTCCAGTAGCCCATTTTAGAGGGTATCAGTGTAGTATTTCCAGCTTTCTATAATTTCATTTCTGTCAAACCTGCCTCAACTTGAACCTCTGAGTAAGAACAATCCTTAACTCCATCAGTTGATATGCAGCTGCGTTCCATTCCAAGCCAGCTGACCTTGAAACTACATCACAGGGCAGTGAACTTTTCATTTCCCTTGAATCTTCCCCACTCCCATCGATTCCCCCCCAAGAGTCCATGACAGCCTGGCACCGAGTGGTAGCCAAGCATAAGCACAAGCATGAAGTGGCAGCTGACAATTTCATTCATTTATTCAATTAAAAGCCATAGACAAAGATACAGTATTAAATAACTGAAAAGGAAAACCATGGGTTTTTGTTTGCCCCTGGTTCTTTTTTAAGCGCCAGTATTTCTTTTACTAATAAAGGAGAATATTTGTAGCTCCAGGATGACACGAGGGGCTCTTGGTACACTTTGAGCTTGCTTGATTTCTTGCAGATGTTTCATTATCCAAACTAGGAAATTGATTGTGTTACCTGGTTAGGGTAGTGAAACATCTGCAAGAAAACAAGCAGAGAGCAACCTCAGTATTTCTTTTACTGGATCAGAATTTGGCTTCTGATCTTAAAGGCAACAAAGTAGAATTTCATCACTGCTAAAGATTAAGATTGTACTGATATCCAGTAGTGGGATTCAAATAATTTAACAACCGGTTCTCTACTCTAACCATTTCTTCCAACAACCCGTTCACCAAACTTCCCAGAAACGTAACAACCGGTTCTCCCAAAGGTGAGAAGCAGTGGCTGAATCCCCCCACTGCTGATATCCAGATCTGGAGTTTGCACCTGTGATGCTAGAAGCAACTATTAGCAATGAATAAAATTATATCTTCCTGAAATTCTATTAATGTACTTCCAATATAAATTTACTGCTGCTGTAACTTCATCAATTTCTCTAATGTTTGCATTGCAATCACCTGTTCATAATACTATTTTCTATTATTCATTTAGCAATTCCCACAATTTCCCATAGAATTCCTTGCCATATTCCATCATTACACCTGTGGTATATACGATGTATATATACAAACAGTAATGTTCACTAATTCTGATCTTGCTACTTATTTGGTTATAGCTAAGCATGTTTTTAGTAATGTGCCTTATGGGCTTCGCTTTTACTCTATTCCTTCATATGGTTTAATGTTTTGAATAAATATATTGTAATTTAAAGAGACCTACTCCAGTCCTTTAAATTCACTTCTTTCTAAAGCATCAATTAACTATATTTAATTTCTGCTTAGACAATTTCAAGTGTTTTCTTCAATTCATTCAGTGCTTTAGTTACATGTGTCCTTATAAGCCAAGGAACCCCTTTTTCCATACTGGCACCATCTGTGAACAAACTACCCACATCTACTCATCAAAGCTCAACCCTCTTCCCTGTAATTAGAAGACTGCATGGAATTTCATCATCTGACATAAAAAAATCATCAAAATATTACTGCCATATTCATATAATATTCTTAGCAAATATACCCATGTTGTTTGCAAAGCCCTCTTCTCTGTATGATTGTGGGTTTCTTTTGACTGGGAAGACTCAAATCTTCAATATATTAAATGCGGCCCCAATGGGAACGTAATCTTCTGTTGGAGACCATGTACCAATCAGGTCAAAAGAGAACTAAAATAATCTACAACATGAGGGAAGTTGGGATTTTGCCAGCATGAAGATAACTTGGTTTATGGAAGTTGGGAATGGGGGACGGAATCTATTATTAAATACCACTGTATCCTTCATTTTCTGTAGCATTGTTTACATTCAGAGCATGAGAAGTTTAATTCTGTAGCTCCTTTTGTTTTATGCGCTTCTGCAAATACCAGACTGATGATGGCTAAGAATAGTGTCCTTCTTAGCAGCTACCAGCTGAGCAAATAGTGTATATGTATGCATAACAATGAAAATCTAACTACAAAATATGTCCCCAATATGTTAACTGTTTGTATGAAAAGCAAAGGCATGCATCTATTTAATTAACTAAAGTACACTGTTTAATGTGAACATCTGTTTAATTAACTTGGCTTAAAGTATGAATGGGGAAGCGTAGGTTGGTGCTATGTTTCTCTCTCAAAAAAAGTACCTCAGTCAAGAATAAACATTAATAGAGTAGATATAATGGTATTTGTTCAATTTTTTATTGGTTACCTCCCATATAGAGGCATCCAGTATGACTTTTCTGTCACAGAAGCAATTTCTGCTAGCAGAACAAAAGATTCATAGTTGCTTCTTCTCTTGACTCACATCTCAACTGTATTACATTGGAAATGATATAGGCAAATTTTTATGCAGTGTTAGGAGTTTGTGGTTGGACTGAGCATTTCTTTTTAACTTGTTCTACCCTTTTGACCATCACTGCTTCAATTTATGCAATGGTGAGATGTCTATATATTTGCATGAATGGAGAAATCAACATGAGCCATTTAGGGGGAATAAAAACACTGATGGTTTGATATCTAGGGCAGAAAAAATATAATCTGTACTGGACTATGGCTGGCTTTGATCTGTAAACATGAAGGGATCAAGCTGGGTCCTTTTCTAGGAGAAGGGCAGGGTATAAATTGGAAAAATAATAAAATAATAATAAAATAATTGACTAGCCAATTAATGCTTATCTTAGGTGTGTCAGGGCACATAACATCACTAGTATATATGTAACAAAAAATATAAAGCAAAATCAAAATTCAAAGGCAATTGCTCGAAATACTCCCAGTTGTTTCAGTCACAGATTTGAAATGGTCACTCACCTTCTAAACTCATCTAGGATGATGCAGAGAAGAGCAACAAAGATGATAAGAACTCTATAGACTAAACCATACAATGAACGTCTTTTAGCTTACCAAAGGGAAAGACTAGGAGTAATATGACAACGGTCTTCCAACACCTAAAGGACTGTTACAGGGAAGAACGGGTAAATTTATTCTCCAAAGCACCCGAGGACCAGACAAAACACAATGGGTAGAAGCTCATCAGAGGAAGATCCAACCTGAGACTAAGGAGAAATTTCCCAACAGAACCATTTGTAACTGGAACAGAGTTGTGGATGCTCCATCACTGAAGGTTTTCAAGAAAAGTTGGACAAATAGCAATAACACTTAGATTTATATACCACTTTACAGCCCCCTCTAATTAGTTTACATAGTCACCATATTGCCCCAAACAATCTGGGTCCTCATTTTACCAACCTCAGAAGAAGGGAAGGCTGAGTCAACCTTGAGCCGATCAGGATCAACTCCTGGAAGTGGTCAGTATTGACTGCAATACTGCATTCTAACCACTGTGCCACCCATCTTGGATGCTAAATGGACTCCAGCCTTGAGCAGGACATTGGACTGGAAGACCTCTCATATCCCTTCCAGCCCTATGATTCTATCTCAAGACAACACAACCTACCTCTTCATCTTTCTACACAAGGATAATAGGGATAAAGGACTGAGCCATCCAAATGCAAGGCTTTGTCCCAGCCTTTCAAAATGTATTTTATGAAAGCTATTAACCATCTCAGAATCAGGCTTTCACTGATTTCAGAAAAGGTACTTTAGGATTGTATTTATCATAGGACTTGAAACAAAGCTTAAAATCCATTCTCAGCAAACTCATGAGCAAAGCACCAGCCAAGGATAGGTGGCTTGGTACACTTTAAAGTGGCATTACATACCTTTCCATCAATCATGTGCCCCACTCAGAGTGTAAAATAGCCAATTGCATTGCTACTGAAGCTTATTTAGAGATTTGCGTTCAGTTAGTATGTTTTCTAAAAAGATGAAAATATTTATAAAGATAAAAGTTTCTCCTGTCCGGTTAGGTCCAACTTTAGGAGGCAATGCTCATCACTGTTTTTTATCTGAGAAAGCCAGCATTGTCTGAAAATATTTCCATGGTCAGGTGGAGAGCACAACTCTACCCAAAGGCACATGGAACACTGTTATCTTCCCTGAAGTGATACCTATTTATCTAATCACATTTGCATACTTTCAAACTTCTAGGTAGGCAGGAACAAATATATATAGTGGGTTTCTGTCATATGATACTGTAAGCCAGGCTGTCAAATTTGTGGCCCATGGGCCAGATGCATCACGTGCTGGCCACGCCCATGCCCAGTTTAGCAAAGGGGGGGGGAGTTGTGATACATCACATGACAATGACGTGGCAATGCGAGTTTGACACCCCTGCTGTAAGTCTTTACTGCGATCATTGCTATAATTTAAATCTTGAGGGGTGGGGGCAAAAAATTAAAACTTTCATCTCTGTCTCTTCAGTGTTACCCCCTGTTCAATATAATCATAAAAAACAAATGTAGTTAAAAACAAGTATCTTCTCTTGTCTGAAATTATATTGCCAAATCTTTTTACAACTCCAATTAAGCTTCTGTTGCACCTAAAAGTGTGGCTGCAACTTCAGAAATGCAACTTCATATCTAAAATTATTTTAGCAGTTTGCTAGATTCTTACCTTTGCTGGCTAGTAAATGTTTTGTTTTCAATCACATAAACTTAGCTGGAATAAATAAATACACTTCTCCAACATAGGGCTCTCTTGACATGATTGATTTTAATTCCTAAACTGCCCTGCTCCCCAGTTAAGAAGGCCCAATCAGTTATTGACAACAATCCACTTTATACAAATTTGAAATCAAATTGCACATTACATTAAGTATCTGCTTTAAATTGGGAAAAACAGGTGTTGAATTAAAGCAGGACATCAGTCCTTTCACTCTTCATACTGCATTTTTTTCCACTGAAAAATAAGTCTCAACTGTTACTACTTGCCTCAAATAATACCTTTGGGATAAGAGCATTTCTTTCCTTTAGATTGGAAGAACACAGAGTCTTTATAAATAATATTAGAACATGTAGGTATATTAGACTCAAGATAGGCTTGTAAGTGGAAAGTTTATTTATTTATTTATTTATTTATTTATTGAATTTCTATACCAAGTTGACCTTGTTCTTCATAAAAGACCTAAAATAAAAAAAAACTTTCCTGTACTAAATATTAACTGATTGCAATAGAATACTTTAATGTTAAAAAAGAATGCTGCTATCATTGGTGTTGGTATTAACACTATAAATTTGAGACATTCCCTGTGGTACTATAAAATGCAATTCAATGTTCAAATCACATGCCAACTTCTAATATCATGCCTTTTTCAACATTATTCTGCTAATAATTAATACATACATTTTGTCCATTATATTTGTAGCAATTATCACGTTATGTTTGTTAAGAGTTGTTTCTATTACCCTTGATCTAGAACTTAAAATATGCTTAAGTATCCACAAGGGTAAGCTTCAAAAATTTTAGCAAGGGGTTCTCTGCCCATGGTGGGTGTGGCCTAGTCAACCTCCTGCATCTTGGCAGGGAGGCATTTTTGCCTTTCCAGACTTTAGAGGTTTTTGTCAGGCCCCTGGGAGGGTGAAAATGGCGTTCCCAGGCTCTGGAGGCCATAAAGGGGTTTATTTTTGGCCCTCCTGAACTTCCAGTAAGCCCATTTTTCGCCTTCCCTGAGCCTCCCAACACACCCTGCACTTACTTGCATCCAAAACGGGCTGCGTGGGGACTCCTGGGAGGGGAGACATGGGCATGGCTAGCTAGGAGTAGGATTTGGAGGTTCTCCAAACTGCACAGAATCTTAGCTTGAAGTTCTCCTGAACCCCTGAGAACCTCCAGCAGCCCACCCCTGATATCCACATTGAACTTTAACTTTAACTTTAATTTCATTTCTATACCGCCCTATCTCCAGACATGGGACTCAGGGCGGTGCACAGGAGCTATAAAATATAAAATATAAAAGTACAAACAATCAAATAGTTAAAATTAAGATTAAATAAGATTAGACCCGTGCTAAAACATTAATTAAAACCAAATTAAAATAGTAATAGCTGTGCCAGCTATGCCAGGCCGGACAAACGAAATAAGTAAGTTTTTAATGTCCGACGGAAGAGGTGAAGGTCTGTGATTGTGCGGAGATCTGGGGGGAGGTCGTTCCAGAGGGCGGGACCTGCCACAGAGAAGACTCTTCCCCTGGGAGTCGCCAGCCGGCATTGTCCGGCGGACAGCATCCTAAGGAGGTCCTCCCTGTGGGAGCGGATGGGTCGAGTGGAGGTATGTGGTAGTAGGCGGTCCTGTAAGTAGCCAGGTCCGCTGCCATGGAGCACTTTAAAGATGGTCACTAAGACCTTGAAACACACCCAGAAGGCCACAGGCAGCCAGTGCAGCTCGCGCAGGAGAAGTGTTATATGGGAGTATTTTGAGGCTCCCAAGATCACCCGCACGGCCGCATTCTGCACTAACTGGAGCCTCCGGGTGCATCTCAAGGGGAGCCCCATGTAGAGAGCATTACAGTAGTCCAGGCGGGAGATGACGAGAGCTTGAGTGACTGTGTGTAGGGCATCATGATCCAGAAAGGGGCGCAACTGGCGTATCAGGTAAACCTGATAGAAGGCCCCCCTGGCTACGGCTGTCAGGTGGTCATCTAAGGACAGCCGAGAGTCCAGGAGGACACCCAAGTTGTGGGCCCGTTCTGCGGGGGCTAATAACTCGCCCCCAATAGTCAGAGATGGAACTAACTGGCTATGTAGTGGCGCCGGGAACCACAGCCTATCAAAATTATTACTATGAAACAAATTAGTTAAAGAATAATAGGGTATGGAAAAACTGTAGTTTGTCATTTGCAAAATCCTGAATTATCTGAAAAATATGGACAGGAACCACTTAAAACATGGTTTCTCCTTTCCTCCTAGTTGTTAGCAAAACAATTTACATAATTAGAGTTATAATTAGGTTATACTGCTTCAAATATAGTGTTTATATTAAGCAGAGAAAAATAGCCCATACTGCACAATCCTCATTACTATTCCTATGTGTACATAGTATATTTTCTAAAAGCTTGCAAAATATTTATCTTTTATGCTTTGATACAAGCAATGAAATTTCTAGCAAATCTGCAAGAGGGTGTAAAAAAATATAAAAGATTCATAATCAGGTCTTTTAACATTTAAAAACTGGAAATTAAAGCTGACTGCATATGAGCTACGGTGGTGCAGTGGTTAGAGTGCAGTACTGCAGGATACTTCTGCTGACTGCCAGCTGCCTACAATTTGGCAGTTCAAATCTCACCAGGCTCAAGATTGACTCAGTCTTCCATCCTTCCTAGGTGGGTAAAATGAGGATCCAATATGCTGACTCTGTAAATCGCTTAGAGAGGGCTGTAAAGCACTGTAAAGCAGTATATAAATCTAAGTGCTATTGCTATTTTGCTTCTATTTATTACTTCCCTATTTACTGCTTTTCTATTTAGAAAAAACAGACAAAACCAATGACGATTAGAAATTAAATACTACAAGGGATAAAATAAACTTTAATAAGAATAGAAACTTGAGAACATATGTAATATATCAATATTTGATATGAAGAAGAATGGCAAGCATTCAAGATTTGCTTTGCTTTATCAAGAATGATATTTCTACAGTTCTTAATCATAGATAAAGCTAATCAAAGATTACCAGCTTTGGATACTTTTACTCTTTATTATAGTTATTTTCAAGGGGTTTCCTTGCTTTGTTAATAGTGTATTCAAACCAATTTCCAACATTTTAAATATCAGTGTCATGAGTATCAATATGTGCAGCATCAATGCATTTATTTCATAGTTGGTGGGAACCAGGCAGGAGTATGTTGGCTTGTAAGAATGTTTTTAAATTAGATATTCTATCTGGTGTATCATGAACATGTTTTGGGTGCAACTGGATTTTTGTTTTACTTATGATACACTCGCCAAAACTGATTGGTTGTGTGTGTGTGTGTGTGTGTGTGTGTGTGTGTGTGTGTGTGTGTGTACAGGAGGGAAGGGAGGGATGGAGCAAGATATTTTATTCCTGTGAAACTAAGAGAAAAGGGACAGATATAATAGATGTAAATGAATGTGAACTGTTTTTATAGAATGGAGTTGATGAATGCATGCAGAGAATGATGGTGGTGATTATGAATGAGAGTTAAATTATATGTCAGAAAGTGTGAATTGGTATTTTCTAGATTTTTGTGAATACCTAGGAAAAAATGCATAGGTTGTTGACAGTTGAATGTCATCTTCCAGTGAATGGTGATAATAGAAGGGATAACTTTGGGGGGAAATTGTATAGCATTTTGAAAGAATGACATCTCAATAAACTGAATGGAAGTATACATAAGCCTTAGAAACTTGAAACAGAGTGAAAAGAATTGTGTTTCACAATGCAGTGTATGGAGTTACACTAAGGGGTATTATGAAATGAGATGACTAACAGAATGGTGAAGCAAAAGGGCTCTATAGGAGAAAAATGCACATGGCAGATAACTGTAATGGAGGTCACTAAGGAATATCTATGGAGATTCTCAGCCATTCAGGTCATGGATGTCCCAAAGGTGCTTTTTCAAAAGGTAACTGGACTTTCTTTTTCTTTAAAGACATTTTGCTTCTCCTCAAAACTGAAGAATGTATGAATGTGGGAAAAAATGCATTGCAGGTTTTTCGATTTGGTGAAAGTGTAAAGTGAATATGTTTTAATAGCATAATATATCATATGAAGATGAAGATGGTAAAAGCAGCATAGGATGGAAATGAAACATGTCTCTGAGGATGTTGCACACTGGTTAATGAACAGAAAGGGGCAGGAATATAAGAGGGAAGGAAGGAAGACGTAGATGTGTTCAATGTTCTTAGGACGGGCCAAATTTTATTTAATCCTAGTTTTAACTTTTTTGACTGTCTGTATTTTTATATTTTATAGCTCCTGTGCACCGCCCTGAGTCCCATGTTGGGAGATAGGGTGGTATAGAAATTTAATAAACTAAACTAAACTAACTAAACTACTTAGAAATACATTTATAAAGAACGTCGATGGCAGTGTTTCTCAACCTTGGCAACCTGAAGATGTCTGGACTTCAACTCCCAAAATTCCCTAGACAGCTGGCTAAGGAAATATCAGCACATCCAAAAGCAACTATCCATGCCAGCCGGGCTGGCATAAAACATGATTTTTAAATTCAAATTTTTATTAATTTTAATTAGGGTTAGTTTGGGTTTTTTTTCCACGTTTCAGCCAAAGTTTAATATGTCTTTTAAAAGCTTTTTTTTAAAAAACTATTATATATTTGTTTTTATTCTGGCTGTACACCGCCCTGAGTCCTTCGGGAGTAGGGCGGTATCAAAAACCAATAAAACTCAAACTCAAACGTTAACAGTGAGAGAGATGGAAATAAAGATAAATTATGCAAAGCAAAGAAATTTTGAATTTTCAAATAAAACATAGAAATGATTGGCATATAAGTTGTGAAAAGAAAAAGTATTAAAGTTCCAAAAATATACTGTGGTAACAGATAATATAAATATGTGAAAAGAGTTTCATTGCTATTACTTTATATGAAGGTCAAGAAATTTCTTCATAAAAAGCCGATGAATATTAACATAAATAGAATTTACTAAGGACTACAGAGAATCAGAGACAGATTTTGAATGGATCTATGACAATAAGGAAAGTGTGTGAAGCTATTTTAAAGACCAAACAGGTAAGCAACCTGGTTAAAATAGCCTGTTTTGAGGATGAACTTTTACAATCTTTATAACAAACAATGATATTATTTTACAGAATGGAAGATCTGTGGTAGCTAGAAAACAGCTAAAATAGCCTTAATACCTAAGAGGACCAAGACTTTAACAAGAAATTATTATCCAATGTCTTCACTGAATGTAATGTCTATACATTTTTTATGATAATTTTGACTAAAAGATTGAAAATAATTTAACATGAATTTTATTCATGAAGATCAATGTAGGCTTTCACCTAAAAAAGCAATTACAAGATAATATTAGAAATATTTTGGATATTCTGGAGAATGGAACCTCACAATGAAAAACAAATAGTATTGCTATTCTTAGATGCACAGAAGACCTTTGACAATTTAAATTGGATTTTCTTGTGTAAAGAACACTCAAGGGTATATTTCAACAACATTACTCTTTGTTTGATTACCTATGTCAAAACAGTTGCACATTTTAAGAAACTGTTAAAATGGAATCTCTGTTGTAGTGGTGAATAAGGATTCCTATATCCCACACCAATGAAATATAGCTTTCCAATTATGAAGCTTCTTTTTGCCATCTTAATTGAAGCATAAAATCAAAGAGAACCCATTTGGTGTAGTAGTTAAAGGCACCAGGCACCAAGCTAGATATTCTACCCTACTTCTGCCTCAGACACAAAGGGTGTCTAAGATTATTTTGAGCCAGTTCGCTTTCTCTCTTTGCTTGGACTTACTGATTTATTAAAATATAAACCTTGTATTCAAAATAGCTAATGATATTCCTTAAAATAACTGATTTTAGAATCAGAATTTATAAAGCTGGAAGGGACTTTGGAGGGTGCTAGTCCATTTCCACTTCCATTTGGATGGTTCAGTGCTTTATCTCTATTGCCTATTGGGCAGAAAGATGAAGAGGTAAGTTGTGCTGCCTTGAGACAGAATCACAGGGCTGGAAGGGAACTTTAAGGTCTTTTAGCCAACCCCCTGCCTAAGGAAGCAATCCATATATAATCCAGGCAAGTGGCTGTCCAATCTTTTCTTGAAAACTTTCAATGATGGTGTACCCATAATTCCAGCTGTTCCACTGGTTAATTATTTTCACTGTCAGGAAATCGCTCCTTAGTTCCAATTTGGATCTTCTTCTGATGAGCTTCCAATTACTGCTTTTTGCACCGTCCTCAGGTGCTATGGAGAATAAATTGTCCCCCCCCCTCTTCCTTGTGATAGCCCTTCAAGTATTAGAAGACAGCTATCATAGTCTCTTAGTCTTTCCCTTTTTAAGCTAAACATACCTAGTTCCCTTACCCATTCATCATACAGTTTAGTCTCCAGACCTCATATCATCTTTGTTGCTGTTCTCTGCACTCTTTTTAGGGTCTTAGCATCTCTTTTGTATCATAGTGACCAGAACTGCTATCACTTCCCATGATCTTGATGCTATCCCTCTGCTGAATCAGCCTAGAGCTGTGTTGACTTTTTGGCAGCTGATTCATATTGCCGATTCATATTTAAAAGTTGATCCACCAGATTACCTACATCTCCCTCACAGGCATTGCTGTTGAGCCAAGTACTGCCTATTCTTACCTGTTCATCTGTTTTTTCCTGCCTAACGTTACTTTTCTTACCACCGAATTGCATCTTGTTGGACAGGGCCCAATGCTCAAGTCTGTCAAGATCCTTCTGAATCATGAGTCTATGTTCCAAAATGTTATCAATTTCCTCCAGCAAACTTGATGAGTGCTCTTTCATCTTGATCATTTATGAAGATATTGAAGAGCACTGGGCCTAAGACAGAGCTGTGAGGTACTCCACCATGCTCCCCACCATATAGATGTAGCCCATTCAGGACCACATGCTGAGTGTGGTTGGTCAGCCAATCACAAATCCATCTGGTGGTCGGTTAGTCTATCCCACACTGTCCCATCTTGCTAAGAAGTAGGCTATGGTCTACTTTGTCACTAAAGTCTAAATATAGTATATCCACAGCATTTTTCTCCCATCATGTTTGCAAAGCATCAAATATATTACCTGATTTCACATGCAGCTGACAGTCTGAAAAACAAAATAGGATTGAATGCATTAATTATGCTAATTTACCTGTTTTTCTAGATTCTTTTAATGCACTGTCTGAAAGTAAATCAATTTATGACAGTGAAAGTATTCAATTCTAGTTATAAAAATATTTCCATGTTTAATAACTTGCTATGTAAGATATTGATACAGGAAGAACTAACTCTAGAAACTATTTTTTTTAAGTCATGCAATTTTTTGATTGTTACAATTTTTAAAGAATACTGGGAATAAGGATCTGCTCCAGGAACAATCCCTAAGAACATGAATAGGTGGTACAAGCAAAATTAGCTCTTCTTTATTCCTCACCAAAATCTTGTAAACAAATTCAGCTTCTAGGAAAGAAGAAAAGTGATCTCATGGCCTGGCAACAGGTTAAAAACTTGGGAACATAAAACAGGAATAAGGGAAAAATGCTCATATTGGGAAAATGTTGGGATAATGGCCCACCTACATAGATATTGACAGTCATATCTGTAGGTAAATAATCAAGTGTTACGACTAAGAAGACAAATGATATACTTGCTGAGGGAAGCCAATTGTTCAATGTGGTAAAATCAAAAAAGGATTATTAGGAGCTTCCAGATGCTTCCTCCAAAACAGACTTACTATGACTGGATTTTCCATCTATTCTTATCTTTAAAAGATGCTGTGTTCTCCATAGGCTAAATTATACATAGAGTTCACTGTCAGCAGTTGTGGTAATGGAAAGAGATCAAAAAAAAGTTTTAAGAGATTGAATTAGTGCATGAAAGATCAGGCTACAATTAATTTTTTTATTTTTTTATTTTTATTTTTATTCGATTTATATCCCGCCCTTCTCCACAAGGGACCCAGGGCGGCGCACAAGAATTTAAAACATATAAAACAAAATATATAAAATTTAAAAGCATATTAAATTAAACAATCCTATGCTAAAACCAAATTAAAACCCCAATTTAAAACTATCTAAAATAGCCCCAGCAGGAGGTTAGGCTAGGCCGGCTTGCTGAAAAAGATGTGTCTTTAGACACTGGCGGAAGAGGCGGAGGTCTGAGATGGTACGAAGTTCAGGAGGGAGGTCGTTCCAAAGGGCAGGGCCTGCCACAGAGAAGGCTCTTCCCCTGGGTGTCGCCAGACGGCATTGCCCGGCCGACGGCACCCTGAGAAGGCCCTCTCTGTGGGAGCGGATCGGCCGTAGGGATGTAGGGATGTATGGGGCAGGAGACGGTCACGCTGTAACTAGGCCCCGAGCCATGGAGCGATTTAAAGATGGTCATCAGAACCTTGAAGCGCACCCGAAAGACCACAGGAAGCCAGTGCAGCATTATCAATGGCTACAATTACGATGTAAGTTTTCTGTCCCCTGAATCATAATCAGCATGTCTTAAATATTTATTGCTGCAAAGTGATAATGCAAGAGGACTATAAGCATCGAGTGCAGCCCAAAGTATCTTGTATGTATCCAATTGGCCTCTGTGAAGTATAGAAGGTTTGGCTAAATGGCCAATGGACTGATTTGGCATAGCTCTTGTCTTTCTCTCTCTGAAGCAAATCTAGAGGTCTGGAGGACTTTTTCTAAACATACAATGTGATTGAGTGATATTTTCCACCTTTGTTTAATGGGTCTTTTTGCACAGAAATTACTTCTTCTTTTCAGTGTTTCCTGGATTGTCTTTGTGAGTATACACATTACATCAATCATTTTGCAAAGAACCTGATGTGCTTACAGGGATTGCTCATTGCTAACAATCAAGGAACGACACTCCATAAATTGCAGGGTTCAAGTGCAGTGCAATGCCTCCTTCAACAGTCATCATTAAGAATCTAGTATTTCCAGATTTCTTAAACTAAAGAAAGAAAACAAATTAAAGAATACAAATCTGGAATCCAAATCTGACTGATGTATTTCAGGTGTGAAATGCAAAAAGACTGGCTCTCATGATTGTTGATACCACCTGCTTACCAGCCTAAAATGTTTTCCTGACATATCACTTACCCAATGTTGGTGTTGACTAATTTCAACACCAGCCTACAAATCATTTAATGCTCTGCAACTAACACACTTATTTTCCTAATGTATTTTGTGTTGTTACTGAAAATAAATCTGTTCTTAAAAGTGTTGAGGTAAGTGTTAGGTCTAATTCTAGCTTGTCTTCAACATTTGTACAGAAGTGACTAAGTACTCCATGCTTCCTCTCCTCGTGTCTGGAGTCTACGCTTCTAAAAGCAAATGTTAACAGTAACTTAGTTGTTTTTACCCCATATTTCTTCCCTCCCCGTGTATCTTCCTGCAAAGATTCCTGCATAAAAAATTCAGAAAATTATTATGACTAGAATCAGGATCGAGAATTAACTGGCCATGTGTTCTAGGCATACAACTGAAACAGAAACTTTTGATCAGTATCTCTCTCCCTTTCCATGTAAAGATTAGCTTCTTCCTTTGAGATGACCAAAGGATTCCATGCATGCCATGGGCATAAACCTCTGGATCTAGACACTAAAGAAAGTGATTATACAAATAGCCTAGGACAATTAATAACCCACTTCAAAATAAAATAATAAACCATCTATCTGAATAACAGAAATTCTGTTTCTTACTAAATATTTGCATCATTTCTTCCCATTGACCCTATATCCAGTATGTTAATTATCATCTGATTCTTCTCTACATAGGTTGGCTGCAGCCATTCCAAGTTAAAAGTTACTTAATTTATTGTTGTCACATCCATACATAGAAGAAAAAACTCATTCAAAAAGACTAGAATTCTTCAATGATTTTGGTTATGTTTAATTCATATTAGGTCATTTAATCATCAGGTACTTCTAAACTAAAATACCACTAAGTTAAAAATAAAATTAAAACACAACTATGAATCTTATAAACCTCCATTGTTTTAAAATTAGGTCCATATAACAAAACTACTTTAAAACTGATATATTAACACTAGATATTCCTGGGCCAATTCTTCATAAGCTCTTAGGAACTATATTTCAGTACTGTATATATGTTACACTGCAGTGTAATATATTGCAAGCAATCACAATAATACACTCTTGAACATCAAGATTTATAGCATTTGGTATAATGTACTTAGAAGCTTTGTGAAAGAAAATTGCATTGCCTCCACATCCCTATTTCCCATACTTATGGTGCACAGAGGGTTGGGGAACCCAGTGAATGTGATGGGCTTCACCACTGGGGTATGAGAGTCAAGGCAACTTAAACATTTTCTACAAGCATAACTATCATCCACTTATCAGATTTGTCCAATCTTCTATAAAACATCTGACAATAGGCTATGGTTCCAGAAAGAATTCCTGTTCCATAAGAAGAAAAAGTTAAGCTATTCTACAAAGAACCCAAGGGCAGGACAAGAAGCAATGGGTGGGAACTAATCAAGGAGAGAAGCAACTTAGAACTAAGGAGAAATTTCCTGACAGTTAGAACAATTAATCAGTGGAACAACTTGCCTCCTGAAGTTGTAAATGCTTTGACACTGGAGGTCTTTAAGAAGACGTTGGATAACCATTTGTCTGAAGTAATGTAGGTTTCCTGTCTAGGCAGTGGGTTGGACTAGAAGACCTCCAAGATTCCTTCCAACTCTAATTTTCTATTCTATTCTATTTTATTGCTTGGAATGCATGTGAGAAATGGAAATGATATAAAACAACAATAAATTGCCTTATCAATGGTACAACTACTTCTGGTTTTAGTATAATGTTAATCTGGGTAGATTTCATATTTTAATATATTTTAATAATTGTTCTATTTATTTTATAATCTGTAAACTTCTCAGGGTCACCTCAGAGGGGAGTAGGCAGCATAAAAAATAATTAATTAGTTAATTAGAATGAGGAGATAATGTAATTGGCTTCCATTGCCTAATTATAGATGTCAGATCTGATTCGTTTCAATTACATCAAAATCATGACTTACAGTATCTTTAAGATCTGCTCATCTTTTTGCTGCCATGAATAACACAACTACCCCCTTGGAAACTGATGACCTAAAAGCTGATGTTGTTCACAGCCCATTTTTCTCTCTCAAGAAGGACAAGGTTCAAGCGAAGCTAGAAGGGCTACTGAGGAGGACAGAACAAGTAAACTACCAATCTTACTAGTTTATCCAGTGTGCAGATTCTCCAATGAAGAGCTGTGCAGTAGACAAGGCTTCCTTTCAATGCCAGATCTCCAGAAATGAATTGTTCCCTGTGTTCTCTGATAGAGAGAAACAGATGTCTCCTACCAAGACTCAGCCAACCTCTGTTTTCAGCTTGCATTAACACAATAAGGTCATGCAGTTAATGAATAATTATTATTTTCTACCTAACAACAAATATCATTCGATGTCACTCATTTTGTCTCTGAATTGCTAATGATGATTATGTGCCTTCAAGTTGGTGTCAACTCTTAGCAGCCGCAGAGCTAAATTTTCTCCAAAAGGAAAAAACACAAATGCAATTCTTCCTAAAATAAAATTCTCTGTCCATTTGTGTTTAAGATTTGTAAACTAAGGTATTCTGATCAATGTGTTGCTTAGGATAGGCTTGTTTACCAGTTTGACTGATAAAAAATAATCCTCTTGCTTAAGTTTCACATTTGTTATGGAAGGATACACAAATAGCAAAGATAAATTTTGGTTGTACCGGTATTTTCATCGGCAAGTATATGCTTTATATGAATGCCTCAGGTTTTTATCATGATGTAGCAGTGGAGAAAAAGAAATGAATAGAAGTGTAATAAGAGTATTATTAGCAAGGAATACAAATATAGAATTGGCATTCTAGTTTGCCATGGACCTTTTTTCCCCACTTAAAATATTATCTTGACAAAGCATTCTGGTTCAATAAAACCACCTTGCTGTAAACAAAAGAGACAAATCTAAGAAAATAGTAAGAGAACTAACCAATACTACTCAGCTGAAGGCAAATCAAATCTTATTCCTTCATCACTTGGCCATCTTCATAGGACAATTCATCCTAAATTTATGCGTCCCTTGTGCTGTTCATTACACAGCATGTCATTCTTAATAAGAACATGCAGACATTAATTCAAAATTACCATCCCGACTAATATTTCCCAAATCCTAACAACTAAAGCATTTCTGAACAGACATTGGGGGGGTAGGCTTTTTTAAAAGTTGCAATGCTGTTTTTGTTTTAATTATGAATCTTTTTATTTCAAAAGGTCACTGGAATATACAAAAGCTAAAAACATTTCTTTACAGAACGTAAGAGCTTCTTACAATGCTTCCCAAAATTTTCAAAAGGAACCCCTTAAAGTTCTAGAAAAAGTTTATGGAGGATACAAAGGAGTGAAAGACAAAACATAATGGCTAAAGGGAACTGCCTTTCATATTTTTTTAGATATCGTACTAGTAATTTATAAATAAATAAATAACCGTCCCATGGTGCCTCTGCTACTGAAAGCAGAGCTTGAGAGGGCTACACACTGCCTTACCAGGCTCCATTTTTTATCGTGACTGCTTCCTGCAGCCCTCTGCCAGGGAAAATGGAGCCCGGGAGGGCTGCAGGAGGTCATCATGGCCAAAAACAGGACCCCAGACACGAGTGACATCAAGCTGGCCATACCCATTCCAGCCACGCCTCCTCGACCCCTCCCCCCCCAGATCTAACACAATCCTGATGTGGCCTGATGCACAGGCTGACACCCCTGATTTAGCAAAAATCTGGAGTGATGGGGTTTTTTCCCAGTGACAAAACGGAATCATGACTCCCCTTCGCATTAAAGCAGAACACAGTTCTGTTATGTAGCATAGCTTAATACAGAAAGTTAGCAAATGAGGGTCTTCACACTTTGTGATTCCAATCTGGGAAATAAATTCACTCTGAACAATCTAATTAACTTGTTTGAGTAATCTGTTTCTACAGTTAAGTATCCAAAGTGCTTCAAAGTTTGTTATTAACAGCAGAAAAATAGTAGTAGAAGGGTACATCCTATTGTAATATGAGCTCATTGTGGCGTAGGTATGAGGTGTGAAATCTGTCTCTATGTACTGTATATCAAGATAAAATATTATTTGTTGACCTCATTCTAAGCCCACCTCATACCTCTGCTACTATGAGTTCATCTATTCCTCTCCTCCTTTCTCCAAATATTTTTACTACATGCTTGCTCACACAAAAGGTTCTCACTCTTAGAGGTTATTATTATTTATTTATTAAACAAATATATATAGTCGTCCAACCCATAGATAGGTGACTCCAAGAGGTTTACAAACATTTTTAAAATCCATCATATAATAAAAAACTATTTAAAAAACCTTACCCCCTCGCCTGATTTGCCCTCAGTGGTATTGACTGGAAATTCAATTATATTCCTATCCAGACACTGAAACTGAAACAGCTGCATTGTTCTATCTATCACCCTTGGAGGATACAATTAATCCTTTCTCAGCCAGCACCAATAGGGAACTTAATGCTACCAATTAAATGACCAAGAACAATTAGTCAATGGAGTAGCTTGGTTTCCAGAGTTGAGGGTGCTTCATCACTGGAGGTTATCAAAAATAGACATTTGACCAGAATGCTATAAGGCTGTGATGGTGAACCTATGACATGCATGCCACCGGTGGCATGTGGAGCCAGCATGCAAGCTGTCATCTCCAACGTGCATGCGCGCACCACCCTGCTGATTTTTGGCCTTTCACAGGAAAGCCTCTGGAGCCTGGGGAGGACCCTGGAGGCCTTCTGGAAGCATAAAAGGGATCATTTCTGAACTTCCAGTAGACCCATTGGGCTCGTTTTTTGCCCTCCCCAGGCTCTAGAGGCTTTCCTGGACCCTGGGGAGGGTGAAAACGGCCTCCCCGAGACAGATCTGTGTACCTTCTACTGTGAGTAAGTTATTTATTTATTTACTTATCAAATTTGTGTAGCCATTCCTCTTTCGAAATGCAACTCTGAGCAGCACACCACAATCCAATAAAAAAGCAGGCAATATAAAAATATAAAATCCAGGTGTGTTTTTTTAAAAAGAAATTGTATAATCAAATATACCAACCCTAGGCAAAAGGAGGATGAGAATGAGCACCACACAATGGAGACAGTGGAACGTACCTCTGATTTCTTGCGAGCTGCAGGCCTGATCATTATAATCAGGTTTTGAATTTAGTAGATAAAGTGATGGATAAAGTTTTTTATCCTAGGTATTTTGTATTTCAACTTTTTTCTCCTTCTTTTTTAGATCTAAATTATTTATTATTTAAAATATTTTAAAGTATTCTATAGGGCAGGGCTGTCAAACTCCCGGCCCCTGGGTCAGTGCGTCACGCACTGCCACACCCACGCCCAATTTAGCGAAGGGGGGGGGAGTTCCGATACATCACAGGGTGCTGCCGTGACAACATGAGTTTGACACCCCTGCTGTAAAGCATAGCTGGCTGGGGAATTCTGGGAGTTGAAGTCCACAAGTCTTAAAGTTCCCAAGTTTGGACATCCCTGATGTAGAGAAATTGAATAAGACCTGTTAACTGTGTGATAGAAAAACTAATAACACCATGTCCCAAATCACAAGACAGTATAATCAGGTGCCGTCTCCAACACAGTCAAAATTTCTGAAGCTACAGTATATCTAGTTAGTTGAGGTAAGTTTGACCCTCTACTTCATTTTTCCCTTTTTTCCTCTGGAAAAAGTAATTTCTGCTCTTCCTCTAGACAACAGGATATTGTTAAGGTTCAAAAAGACAGAATAGAACTAATATTCTGAAAAATAATATGGAGTAAATCTCCAGGGCTGTATCACAATCACAGAGGAACCAAAAGAAAATTGAAATTGTTATTAAAGACAAGAAAGCCTTTTAATGTAAAATACTGCAATATTAGACAGATAAATAATTCATAAGAATACATCAACAGCTTAACGCTCTGTTCTTCCATATAATCCAAGTAATCACACCTTTCAATCATACCTTTCATCACACAATTTCTATAATCTGCTTTGTATGTTTATGCTAAGGCAGATTTTAACCACGGACAATCAAATAAACCACAATTGGCTAGGAATGTATATTGCAATAGGCCACAGACCACAAACCTTACTTTAGAAAACTGTAATGACTGAAAGTGTAAAATGCATTAAAACAAAAACAAATAACCATTATGGTGTGGGATGATGTTTGAGCTTAGCTGGTAAGGAATAAAAAAGCCTTGCCTCTCAAATGACCTTTAAACATCCCAAATAAAAGAAGAATAAGATTGCAGTCTTATACTGAGATAAAATATATTGCACTGACCTCTAAGTACCAAGTGCTCTATAAAGGAATTTTACACAGAAGTGGATTAGATGACACTGGTGTGGACACTGGAAATAATAATAATAATAATAATAATAATAATAATAATAATAATAATAATAATAATAATAATAATAATAATAATAATAATAATAATAATAATAATAATAATAATAAATTTTATTTATAACCCGCTCTCTCTCCCCAGAGGGACTCGAGGCGGGGCACAGGAAAATTAAAAACAATAAACACAAACAGAGTACAAAATTTAAAATCACAATTAAACATATCCTGCGCTAAAAACATCTATAAAAACTAAAAACTGTCCCTAAAACCCCTTAACACTATAACTAATTAAAATTACCCTAGGCCAGCCAAACGGAAGAAATGAGTTTTTAAAAGCTGTCGGAAGGAGCGAAGGTCAGTGGTCGTTCTGATTTCGGGGGGAAGGTCGTTCCAGAGGGTCGGGCCCGCCACAGAGAAGGCCCTTCCCCTGGACGTCGCCCGCTGGCACAGCCTAGTGGACGGCACCTGGAGAAGTCCCTCTCTGTGGGAGCGAATCGGTCGCAGGGATGTATGAGGCAGAATGCGATCCCGCAGGTAGCTAGGTCCCGTGCCATGGAGCGCTTTAAAGATAGTAACTAACACCTTGAAGCGCACCCGAAAGACGACAGGCAGCCAGTGCAGCTTGCGCAGGAGCGGTGTTATATGGGAGAACCTAGAGGCTCCCATAACTGCCCGCGTGGCTGCATTCTGGACTAGCTGAAGCCTTCTTGTTGTTGCCCACCAGTGGCTAGCACAGCTGGCAGCAGATTTGGACAGTGAGGAGGTTGGGGAGGAACATGGGCCAGTCCTGGAGTCTGGGGAAGGCTCTGACGAGTGCTCTGCGTTGGAGGCAGAGATGGGGCCAGGGCCATCTGACAGTTATCAGCTGCCTTCAGAGTCAGACATCAGTGGGGCCGATGAACAGCTGGAACCTGTTCCCAGTGTGCGCATGCGCAGAGTTACCAGATGAAGGGAACAACCAAGGAGCAACAGTCCACTTGGGAGTAAAGCCACAGGTGAACGGTGAATGGCCCCTCCCATAAGGAAAGGGGAGGGGTGTTGGCAGGAGACAATTAGTTCATTCCTGCATTCTTTTCAAGTATTGTGGCATCTGAAAGATATTGGCCTGGCCACTCTCCAAGCCTGATAAAGGCAATCTTGAAAGACTGTGGGCCAGGACTTTGCTGGAGAGGAATCCACTATAAATTAAATAAAAGGGGTTTATTGGCATGAGGACTTGGCTTCATGCTGCTGGGGAAGCCTAGGTCAGAACAGGAACAATCTTCCTATAGAAGTGGTAAGTTATCTAACTTTGGACAGTTTTAAGAAGAGCTACCTCTCACAGATATTTTAGATAGTTTCCTTGTATAAGAAAGAAGACTGGGCTCAATGATACTTGTGGTCTCTTCTAAGTTCTCAATTCTGTGAAGATGAATTACAATCAGAAGTTATCTGGGCTACAGAATTCAGAAATGATATGCATGAAATTTAGTATCTATGGGCAAGAATGTGCCCCAAAACTTCAGTTTCCCTATCCTAACTAGCTTTTGTTTAGAATCTTTTAATTATAGCAGACATTAAATGGGAGATGGGCAGGAAAAACAGCAAGCGTCAGTTTCTTTTTCATGTTATACAAGAATGCTGAGAAAGCTAGGAAGTATCCTGAGAAAAACTACAATAAGGAGGCTACCAGTCAGCCTTCTAATAAGGGGAGAATTTATGACAGTGATACCATTTTGAGGTGGACCACTTTTCTCAAAATTTTATGTTTTTAATTTTGTAATCATTGTTCTATTATGTAAGATGCCAAGTTACATTATAGTAAGTAAGTAAATAAATAATCATACATACGTATCTTTGTCAAACATGAATTGGACCATTTAAAGCAGGGGTCTCCAACCTTTGCAACTTTAAGTCGGAAGGACTTCAGCTCCCAGAATTCTCCAGCCAGCTTTGCTGGCTGGAGAATTCTGGGAGCTGAAGTCCTTCAGACTTAAAGTTGCAAAGGTTGGAGACCTCTGGTTTAAAGGAATAAAAGACGATGTAAAAAGAAAAATATGATTTTTAAACTTTCTATTCATAATAGTTTCATAAACACACACATGTATTTATGAGCTGAAATTTGAAAAATCACGTTTTTCGTTTTACATCACCTTTTATTCCTTGTCAATGAGCAAAATGGGACAAGTGCAATTTGGCTTTATGCCAGGGAACTGTTGTGCAAACCAGATTTTGATTTTGCATCAAGTTGTGGAGAAAATTATGAATATGAAAAAAGAAAATGTACATGGTGTTTCTTGATTGAGAAAAAGTGTATGATTGATTGATTTATCTAATTTATATAAGCACCCATTTTGACGAGGTGACTCTGAGCAGTATACAGCAAAGCTAAGAACAATAAATAAATATGCAAAATCACTATTTTCATTAATTATAAAAACATGAAAAAAATAAACCAGAGAAGAACATAATAGATATAGGGATGCTAATGGAGTCATACCACAAATTCACCCGCCCCCAGTCCTGCTGGCACAACCAGGTCTTAAGAGACCAAAGGAAGCTTAGAAGTGATATGCAGAGGTGATAAAGTGAATAAACTTGATTATGCTGTGCATAAATATAGAGTTGACTGATTGCTGGCTATTATTAAAAAAAAGGTGTGTGAGAGAATAAATGGAACACTATACAAACAGTTCAGCACTGAGCAGGGAATAAGCAGGGAATAAGCAAGGCTGTCTGGTTGTTTGACTGTATTTATGGATAAATGTATAAGAAATGGCTCTGCTAATCTTAAGAGCTATATTGGTTGAAGGTGTGGATGGCAGTGGAACTTGTGTATGCTCATGACTTTATATCTTTTTCCTGAGGTAATTCTTATTGAATATTGTGGTTTTTTAGTACATTTGTATAGGATTGTGCTGTTGGACCTCAAACAAACCACAATAAACCTTATTTTAAGACTGGAGTCTGATTAAACTTGAATGAGATTGTATTATGAGGGAGGAAATGCATTTACATTTTTTTTTAAAGAAACAGTTTTCTATACCACTGTGTCTATATTTGCATGACTGGCATAAGATGGCAGTACGCTTAGGCGCAGCGGCTTTGAGCTCCTGGTGTCACAGCAATCAAACCAATTTCATTGTAATTTTATTACAATATTATTACAATGACAATAAAGATTATTATTATTATATGATGTTTGTTATTCTAGAGAATCTGTATTCATTAGTTTAGTGATCACTACCTATAACTACAAGAGTATGATTCATTGCCATTGCCTCGAAACTAGAAATTATTAAAGTCTACATTTGAACCTATTCATATTTCATATTAACTTTTGCGCACTTATCTTTCTTTAATCACACACAGATGAAGAGATAGAAGAAAATAAAAAGTAAATGATCAGGTATGGTACAGTTCCCAATCCAAATTAGTCATATATAATCTGCCAATTAAAAAACAAGTCACTCTTAAGACCTATTACTTCATTAACTGAAAGCTTCTTTCCTACATATAGCAATCAAATAAATTACTGTACATAATGATGCTTTCTTACAATTATTTTTACATATCTATCTGCCATCTAATGCCACAAGGTAATGTTTGTTTAATGAGAGATGCTACTAGGTGATTTGTCATTCATTTATTCATAAATCTAGAGCAATTTCCTTATATTTCATGTTTCTTGCCAGAATTTTACTTTTGCAACCTGTTGTCAGAATTGTAAATTTAGGAGGTGAGGAGAGAAAATAGCCAGACAATTTAACAGCTATGGTCGACATCAATAACATACCCGGACCATCCAAAAAAGAAAAGAAAATCCTACATCATGGTGTGTACATGAGAAGAGAAATGTGATAATAATGCTGCTTTTTTCATCATGCATTTAGGCTCCGAGTCCCCTAGGGGAGAGGATGCGGTATATAAATTAAAATTATTATTATTAAAATTATTATATGGCATACCGGTTGGGCACACAACTCTTTTTTGAGTTTAGTGAGCACTATCAGCCATAAAACTGAATATAATATACATTTCAATTAATTAATCATATTAATTTCAGAGCAGGCTCAGGAAGAGACAGTTTTTATGTACACATAGTAGTACAAGCTGAAAAAAGAAAAGCGAAACTCCAAGCCAAACTATATCCCAGAAGCAAAGAGGTACCGGAACCTGAATGGGTTGTCAAGATGTCCAGTCGCCCACTATCTACTGCAGAACACAATATCCTCCAGAAAGGTCTCAACTATAAATAGATGAAGCTAATCAGTGAGAATTCTTTGCAATCTTAGAAGCAGCATTTAAAACCACAAAACCTAAAACAGAGACCCAAGAAAACATAAAGCAGACAATAATCCTACAAATCAGAAGAACACAGAATCAGAACCAGCTCAAAGCAGAGGACAGAGACACACTCAAAAATCTAAAGAAATACCTAACCATCATCATCCTGTCATCAGGCAAAGGCCAACCCACGGCCATGGACACATCACAATATACACAAAAAGTCAAAGAATTACTAGAAAAGATAAATAAATCTACATCCCTGCATGCACCAACTTGGTACAGAAATTTGACAACTTCATTAAGAGAACCCTTAATGACCTAATCATGAAAGTCGGATAACAAAAGAAGAACAGTGGCAGATGAAACACCAGTGGACCCATTTTCCCATGGCTATTCAAAAATACACAAGCCCAGCATACCTCTTTGTCCGATGGTATTGTTGCCAGGGCCCCAAATACAATACAGTCAAAGAATTTACAATAAACTTGAAGATCCCACAGAAGAGAGTGAATATTCTATCAGCTCCCAACTACAGTTCTTCCAGAAAATCAAAGATCTAACAATAGAAGACAATAAAATGATGGTTTCATTTGATGATAAGGCATTCTTTATATCCATAGACCCAGAACTGGTGAAATAATTAATGGCAGCAGTACTACACAACACATCTGACTTAACTAAATTAGAGGAATATCCATGGGAATCACTCTCAGGATTCATAGCAGAGATTGCAATGCAATGTCTTAAAATGATATCTATAGCATAATAAAATAAAAATAAAAAACTACAGAAGACATGTGAAATAAGCAATATCTTAAAAGGAATGAAATTCACAAGGAAAGAAAAAACAACTTCCTGGATAACCTCATCTGCAGAGACATTCATGACAAATTAGAAACACGATCCAAGTACTTCAAAATAACAACCCAACATCTCATTAAAATTGCTGTGGAACATTATTCTGATGAACAAAAACACATTGCAACAATCCAGAACACCAGGAAAAGGAAACAGGTCTCTTATGCAACAACATTTTTCAACAAAAATTGATATTCACACATCTTTATCAAAAAGAACCTGACCACTCAACCCACCACGATGCAAGCAATATAAGCTGTAAAAAGGATAGCACAGCCATACATCAAAAACATCTCAAAAACAGCCAACAGACTACTACAACCACAAGGCTCCACCTTACTGCACAAACCAACTAAAGCCTTCCAAAATGTCTTAAGTAAACCAAAAGGCCCAGTAGCCCAAGAAAAAAAAACAGGAATTAACTTTAATCAGTAACTATGTAAGACAGATAAGCAGAAAATTAGCAGAGCATGTCCATGAACATCAACTAGCAGTTAGAAATGACTATGAAAACTCCTTAATCTCACAACATATGGACAGACTCAACAATAGGGAACTGAAAAGCTGTAAGGAATTTAGATCAACTAAATCCCCAAATGCTACGGAATTCCTGGAAGCATGGCACTCAGATAAATCAGCCATCAATGGACACATAAGATGAACCATATTTAAACATCATTCAAAAAAGACAATTAAAAAACCCTAAAAATGAAACAAAAAGACCAGAACACAACTTTCTTCAATATTCAACACTCAAAGAAGCAGAGATTAACACCTGACAAGCAATCAATCAGAAAATAATAATACCCTAAAGGAGGAAAGACCAAGGAGAAATCAATATTGAAAGGGCATGCTACTACATATAAACAGAGAATAAATCCCACAATCACTAGCACTAATAGTGTTTCCTAGTCATATAATGAAACATCTCCAAGCAAATTACCCAGATTAGAAAAGTTTGCCAGATGATCCTTTCAATCTAACCCTTCACACATATTTTATTTCCATTTCTAATTTCTATTCAGAAAATAATTATGTACAAAAATGATGTAGAAAAAATAGTACCACAATATTTTTCAACAAAATGAATTAGCAGACTTCTCTCTGGAACTACCTAGATAGGGGTTTCTTTTCCCAATAGGCTACTGAGTAGTATATTCCAAATCACAACTGCATAACTCCCTAAATCATAAATTGTGATGTACAAGTTCAGTTCACACAACACATTGGTGCACAAACAAGGATATCACATTCTGGCAGTAAACCCTGGCAATAATTTTAAAAGTCTATTAGACAATCCTATCCATAAACTCAAAAATGGGCTCATACTGTATATTAATATGAAGGATAATAAAATAACTATCTCTTATAACTAACCAATGGACTTCTGTTCAGTGAGAGGATACAGTTATTCTAGTTGGAATCCTTCAATCTTTCCTTCTAGGTATGATTAAAAAGCATGCCAAACAGAGGTGGTATTCAGCAGGTTCTGACCAGTTCTGGAGAACCGGTAATGGAAATTTTGAGTAGTTTGGAGAACCGGTAAATACCACCTCTGACTGGCCCCACCCCATCTATTCTCTGCCTCCCGAGTCCCAGCTGATCAGGAGGGAATGGAGATTTTACAGTATCCTTCCCCTGCCATGCCCATCAAACCAAGCCTGCAGAACTGGTAGTAAACATATTTGAATCCTACGACTGATGCCAAATAAATAACTCGGAGGGGATGTTCTTTGAATTTGGTATGTCCCTTAACATGGAACTGCCAATCTGACTTCACATATATAGTGGGGGATTAGTTTGTTTCTCTGCCCCATTACCTGTCTCCCTCCTTCTGCCAAGTTCTAGTAAGGCTGGTCCTGATAACACAACTCCTTGGTCATGTGGAATCTCATGGAGATAAAAGATTGACTTTCATAGTCAAATTGTCTTTAAAAGAGAGAATTGCCTTACCACAGATGTTCTTATGGATGATTTCCTTTCAGCATTGAAATTTGCACTAACTACTATAAGTAAAGCATATATATTTTATAAGTTTTATGTAACAACATAAGGGCTAAACAGCTGCAGAAAGAAAGAAAAAACACTCCCAAGAAGTTCTAAACATTAACAATAGTAGACTGATTTGACATTCTTCATGTTAACATTTTCTTTTAACACACAGTTTAACTAGTGTGGTACAGTAGAAATCTGAATCAAGATTATTATATTTTATTTTGGTTTTACTTTATTTTATTGAAGGACCTTCCATGCAATGGTTTAATGCTTATAATTCCATTCACCAAAGAGAATTGTTGAGCAAAGCTATAACAATATTTCAGCTCTGGGAAAACTGTATTTTTTTCCCAATAGTGACAATTGCAACATTTTGTTCCTGAGAAAGCACTGCATCTCTTTCTCACCCAAGCTCTTGTATAATTAGCATACCAAGGACGAGAGTGCTATGTAGGGCTAGATGGAATGAAAACAATTGTATGGGATGGTAGTCAGTGACTATGATCACCATTGGACTGGAATTTTCTTTGCTGAGCAATGCAGTCATTAAATGAGGTACACCCAATTTACAAACATTTTTGTCATGGTCATTAAGTGAATCCCATGACCATTAAGCAAATCTGGCTTCTCCTAGATCCATGATGGCGGGCCTATGTCACGCGTGCCACAGGTGGCATGCAGAGCCCTCTCTGCAGGCACGCAAGCTGTTGCCCAGTTTAGCTCCAACACACATGTGCGCATACCTCCCACTGGCCAGCTAGTTTTCGGATCTCTGCCATACATGCGCGGGAGTCAGGACGCATTCGGAAAATGTGTGTGCATGCGCAGCGGCAGGATATATTTGGGGGGGCTATGTGCATGTGGGAAGTGGGGGGTTCGCACACACATTGCATTATGGATGCACAAGCATACACTTTCAGCACACCACAACAAAAAGGTTAGCCACCACCCCTTCTACATCAGCCTGCTTATCTTCTACATCTAGCTAATTGGCAATGATTATTCTTGTGATCTGATACAACTTTGATTAACACACTACATCAGTCTGAATCTGGTTACAGTTATCCATGCCTGGGGCACATCATGTGCAGATTGCTGCAGTGCTCTCTATAAAGGGATATCTTGGAAAAGGATTGGGCCATTTCAACTAATTTCCTCAATGTGTTAGTGTGATAAAGAAAAGTCTACACCAGTTGCCAGTTTTCCAGAGTCAGTTTAGTATACTTATTAAGTATTAAATATTTCAGATCTCATTACCCTAAGGGAGTGCTTCGGAACTTCTTATAAGTTTAACCAGAAATCAGTTTTGATTTCTATGGGGGGGGGTGTATGCATATATACCAGTATGTGTGTGCAATATACATCTCTTGTAGCATTCAATTCATAGTTAACACTGGTTTCTAGAGTTTTCTGGTTTGAAAGAGGGTCAAAGGGGTCATCTATGTCAAAACTGAACAGCCCTCTCTCAACAGGAGGAGGGATACGACATCATCTATCTCCAGTCTACCACATAGTCCTTTCAACAGTTCCAAGAAACGTCCACGCCCCTTTGCACCACTCAGGTGATCCTGAGGATGCAGATAAACCTCCAAGTGGCCTCAATGACTGTCTAAAAAATGCAAATGACCAGCTGTCTTCAAGAAGTATAAATCCTTCCATTCCCCACCATCAAGCCAGAGTTGAAGAAACTTCTTGGATGAGAAGTAAAACATCTTCAAAGAAAAACAAGAAAGTCCACTTGTCTCTTGAAAAAGCACCTTGGGGACTGATTTCAATCTCTCAACTTCTCAGAAGTTAAGTCACATCCCCTTAATTAGGTTTTTAAATTATTTTTATTGGTTTTAATATTCTGATAAGCTTTCATCATTATTTTGTGTTGTTATTATAAACATCTAATTTTTTATGTATTGTTCTTTATTATTCTATGTATATTCTATGTACAAGAGGCGTGGTGACACGTGGTTAGAATGCAATATTGTGAGCTACTTCTGCTGATTGCTGTCTGCCTGCAATCTGGCCGTTTGAATCTCACCAGGCTCAAGGTTGACTCAGCCTTCCATCCTTCCAAAATCAGTAAAATGAGGACCCAGATTGTTGGGGGGCAATAGGCTGACTCTGTAAACTGCTTAGAGAGGGCTGTAAAGCACTGTGAAGTGGTATATAAGTCTAAGTGCTATTGCTATTGGCTTTGTGGCACTTATGAAATGGAGAAATATAAAACTAAACCCAGGGATGCTGACCAAAAGCTTCTATCCTCCATGCAATGTTCAAGATAGTATCTCATCCTTTAATTATCTTAAATTGCAATATACTTAGTTTTGAAAATGTCATTATGTCATGTGTCATAATAGTAGAAGCTCCCCATCAGTCAATAACAGCATTCCATGAATCTCACAGTATACCTATGCTGGCCACATAACTACAGATGTGTCTTTGGACAAGGCTGTCTCTCTTGGCTAAGAAACAGTGCCCCCTAGAGTTGGACATAACTGGACAGGGGAAACCTTTACCTTTACAACTCAGTTTAAATAAAAATTTCTCCATAATATTTTAATTTCCTTTCCAGATCCCAATACAAACATTTTGCATCTAGCCAGAACCTCATACACTTTTGTGATTTTTAACCCAGAATTAAACGCAAACATCCTCCACTACTAACTCCTTCCAAGCAATTATTTGGAGATCTTATTTCAGAAGAGCCCATCGTTTTCTAGACTAGCTGCCTAGTTTTCAACAAAAATATAGCCAAAAGATATAAAGGGAAATAATTTGTCTAATTATTCAGCAGTTCTAAAGGAGCTTATTTTCTAAATACAATAGAGTAGTTCAGAAACATCCTCCATAATGACATGTCAGTTCATGGAAATCATATGTTTTATCATGAATGTACTGTACATACTTTCCATTGAAATATTCATATGTGTAAGCAAGGAAATTAGACAATATCATTATCTGTTTTTGTCAATAATACGATCCTGTCCAGGTTGTCACAGGAAGCAACTGTCTGTTTCCAATTCAACATTAACGTCATGAAATTGTAATAATGGTAAGTTACCAGGACTCACTAAGATGATTTCTCTGCTTTCTCATGCCCTTGGATGGTGATGTAATAGTAATTCAGATGAATCTTCAGTTTTATAACCATAGGCCAGTGATGGTGAAACCTTTGGGTTTGGCAGGTCAAAAATTCAGAAAATGCCTAACTCGATTCTGCTAAATATACCGAAACAAAAGAGTAGCCGTTCTCTATCTCTGCCACTCCCTTCATCACCATCTAGGTCACCTTGAACAGCAGCACCTGATGGCAATACCAAGGCTTCGTCTGAAGTAGAGGCCTGGGCTTTAACTTCAACCACCATTGCCATTCAGAAATGCCATCTCCTGCTATTGCTCAACAGAGAAAAGCTTCAGAGAATGGTGTAATTGCCCTGCCACCTAGTGGCCCCCAGCATCTGCCATGTTTTTGTTACCTTCAGGCAGTGTTCTCTTTCAGTTGACAGGCACTCTGGCCTACCTGAGATTGCTTTGGATCATGAGATTGCTTTTCTTCTTGCAGAACAAAATTCCCGCAGCACTCTTGCAAAATGCTCTTCTGTGGCCTATGGCCTCCAAAAACCACACAAAAGCACTCTCGGTTCTTACATGGTTTTTGGAGACTCTAGTGGCCACACAACAGCACACCCAATTCTCACAATAACTCAGAAAACCACACAAGAATAGGGAGTGCTTTCAAAAATAGTTTTTGTCAGATGTTGAACTCTGGTGTGTATCACCCAAAACATAATGGTGTGTCCCCTTTCCAAGAATTGCATGTCATAGGTTTGCCACCACTGACATAGGCCATTACTCATAAGAGATCATTTACTAAGTCACTTCAAAATCTAGAATAAAATGAAAAGCAACTATCAAATGAAATATGTTTTGATGCAATTCAAAGTACAATATCATGTTTTGCCTTTTTTTTAACATAAATGAACAGTTCTAACTGCCCAGCAGACACCTATTTCTGAGAATCTTCCCTTAGCCTGGTGAAGATGTATATTTATGTATTTATAGAAGCTGAAAATAATGCAAACTAAAGAGTGATCAAGTATCAGTAGCAATATAGATGGCAACCATATCAAAGACATATCCAGTTTTTCTGGTTTTCTAGGAACAAGAAATATCACTAAGGAATAACCATGTAAGTAAATTAAGACATGCTACTCAATTGATATATGTCATCATTCCCTGTTCGTTGCTTACCTGATTCTCCTCATGAGAAACCCTCATTTGTTCTTTCAAAACAGACATTCTGGCTGCTTCCTCTTTGCGCAAAACTCTTTCTTTCTTAAGCTCTGGACTCCAGAAGGTCTTGATGCTATTCATGGAAGAGCCAAGCTTGCTATCCTTGATGTCTAGCTCTTTCCTTAGAAGGTCATTTTCTCTTTGTAACTCCTTCAGTTGAGCCTGTAAATCTAACATGGTGCTGTCTCTTACTTGCCTCAGCATGGAAGGAATTTGATGATGGTGATGATGTGAGGAAGTGGTCAACCCTCCATGCTGATCAGTATAAGAAAGGAGATCTGAATGGGAGAGGCCAACAGAAGCAATATTAGGGCTGCTTCCCATTGCTGTAACTCGTCCACCGTATACAGCTCGATTTGTAGCCCTTCCAAGAGTCATTGTACCCTTTGGGAAAGTAGTAGATGCCACACCTTCATGGTCACTCAGATACATTGGTCCAGATGTTGCATAGGCAGCATTAAGTGACTGAATGTTCTCCATTGATAAAGTTTTACCTGTCCCTCCACCTCCTCCACTACTTGTTCGCCGATGGCCCAGACGAGGCGATCTTGGCAAACGTGGAGATCTGGCAGGACTGCCTTCCAGGTTACTGATTGTTCTTGCACTTCCGTACATTTTGATTTTTACTGTGAGGTACTACTTAACAAGAAACTATTCTTCTCTTAAGTAGGATGCCTAGCATTAATTTTCAGTTGGAAATGTTGGCAAACAGCTTCACGTCACTCTTCCAGAAGGCAACACATCAATTTCCAGGTTCGAGATCTGAAAATAAAGCAACAGGGTTATTGTTGTGTGAGTAACAATATAGCAGCAACATCTGGGAGAACTAATTCATGTCATATAATAATAATAATCTTTATTGTCATTGTACTAAAATTACAATGAAATTGAATATATATATATACTGTATGTGTGTGTGTGTGTGTGTGTGTGTTAGTTTTATGAGCTGATCAATAAATTAAATTAGAGAGAGACCAGAATAGATCTATTTCGAGCTTATTAGTTCTCATCAGCTGGCCATACCTCTTACTAGGATTCGAACCGGGGCTATGTTGCATGCTAAGCAAGTAGCCTAGCACTTTAGCCAAGCTGGTTCCCCTTATTGCATCAGCTTAGACAGGGTATATTAGTATAGGTAATTGTTTCACAACAACCTGTTATTATTAGGCCCCAATTAAGGGAGGAGACATACTGTTTCCCTTACTGCCTATCGGCTCATCACTAGAGACCATCCAGACAGCAAGCCAAGATGCAACATATTATTTATACTGTAGCTTTGCTTCATTCATATGTTATGAATGAAGGTCACTGAATATGGTCACTGAATACACCGAACGAATAGTCACATGGCCAGAAACATCATGGGCAATTTCCTACTCCCAAAGCAGCAATCATAAAGATTAGACTTTATTTATTTATTGTTATGTATTTATTTAAAGCATTTGTATTGATACCCATCTTTCAGACAACTCTGGGCAGCTCCCAATCCAAGATTAGAAGACCTTTAAAATCATTTTAAAAACTAAAAAAAGTGCAACCAGTTAAAACAAAATATTAAAATAACAAGATCCTGGTGCCAATCTGTGCTGTGTGGCACAATCTGTGTGGCATCATATGATCTCCTCTCAGTGCATGAAGGGGAAAGCTGGGTCTTTAAAGCCTTACAGAAAGTTAAAAGTGTGGAGATCTGCCAAACTTCAGGACAAAGAATGTTCCATAGAAAAAGGGCTGCCACAGAAAAGGTAATTAGTATTACAGCACTGGCAATAGCACTTAACTTATATACCAGGGATCTCCAACCTTTGCAACTTTAAGTCTGAAGGACTTCAGCTCTCAGACTTCTCCAGCTCCCAGCAAAGCTGGCTGGAGAATTCTGGGAGCTGAAGTCCTTCAGACTTAAAGTTCCAAAGGTTGGAGACCCCTGGTATATACCACTTCACAGTGCTTTTCAGCCTTCGCTAAGCAGTTTACAGAGTCAGCATATTTCCCCCAACAATCTGGGTCCTCATTTTAATGACTTAGGAAAGATGGAAAACTGAGTCAACCTGGTGAGATTTGAACTGCCAAATTGCGGGCAGCCAACAAGCAGCAGAAGTAACTTGCAGTACTGCATCCTAACCACTGTACCACCTCTTGATAAAGTATTATGTTTGTCTTAAAATATGTAAATACGCTTCTCCTTATAAAAATATAACAGATGAAAAAATTGTCAGGCATCATGAAGAGGTAAATAACCTATTTTAAATTGTTTTAAGTAGTCTAATATAACGCTTCCTAACATTACTATTCCTCTATTTCAGATTTTCCAAAACTTTATCTAAGGTTCCAAATATAGTAAAAAAAAAAAATGGAGAAAGGCATGGCAATATTAAGATTACTGTTCGTTTTTTTTTTAGTTTTAAAAAAATGCATTGCTTTCCCAAGCATCTCTTTATAAAAAAAACAACTGAGTACTAACTGATAACCCCAGTACTACCTGATAATTGGTTGTTACATTCCAATCAGAAATTACTTGAAAAAATCCCCATATGTTTACTGAAATAACATACCAACCTTCCTCTTTCCAAAAGGACCTATTATTATTTGTGGTTTATGGATCTCTGTTGGCTACTAAATACTTAAATTATGGTGAGCACAGAACACTGTTGTACAAACAAATTTCATTTACATATACCTAATTAAATGCAAACTATTTTGTGTCCAAATCAGGCCATTATATCCAATATATTCATTTTTCATCTTTTAATTATAATTGCTACAATGGCTCTTTTCTTATCATCTAGAAATGTGCTTACAGGGAAAGGTCACATATAATAGTAAAATACACTGCAAAGCGGTTGAAACATAATGATGAGTAGTAATGAGGTTTCTTAATATAGTTTATTAAAATTCTACAAAAGATAAAATATAAATAGCAAACAAAAATTATTAAGAAGGAAAAAGATAGGGGAAAGGAGGGTGCAAAGGAATAAAGATGAAAAGAAATAGAGAAAAAATAGCTTTCAAGTTTCTTTGAAGCAGTTACAAATACAAAACACATTAACCTTGAAGGCTAAAAATTAAATCTTTCCAAGTATTTCTGTAAGCATAAACATTCCTAATAGTCAAATTTCAAAATTAATGTAGCATTTTTTTTCAGTTTCTCTCAAAAAGTACAAAAGTAGTTTTCACACAAAAACAAAGTTAGATGCCATAATGAGGTAAACATGGAAGCCCATTCTTGACAATTTAGCTTTGGTTACTTCCAGTAAAAATGGAAGTGAGCCTCAGGTGAAATTAGAGTTCATCAAGTTATTGAAAACTACAAACTAGAGAATGATTACGTATATATAGGAATAATACAGAATTAGAACTTTCTCCGCTATATTCACTCATTTTATTGATCTGCATCAAATTTGTTTCTAATAATATAAATTTGAATGTATTGATTTAAAATTAAAACTATACTCTTAGTACCAATGTATTTATACTCTTCCTTTCTATTCAGAAATCAAATAAAAGCTTTCCATGGTGGTGAAGACTACGCCCACCTGCATATTTTCAGCTTTCAATTCCCACCCTAACTGAACATGGACAATGACAAGCATTTTATTCTCTTTACTTCTGTTAGTATTTGTTTTTAAATCAGATTTATGCCAGAGGACCTTTTAAACACAGGATTGAGTTCTGTGGCTTAAGCACCTGACCTGCACTGCTAATTAACTCTCTTACATACAATATAAAAAGTTTGTATTGTACTGTATGCTGTGTATCCATAAGAAAAATGCATCCAGGGATCAACATGCGCTGCTTCTTTAGCTCTTCTTTTTAATAAATATGTTTATGACCTTGTAGATCAGAAGGCTTAAGACTACAATCATGGGACACAAAGATAATAACATGCTAATGGGTAACTACAATAGGCTTCCCACTGAAAAGATAAGAGATGATTTTACCCAAGGTTGAGTAATATGTGCTTGGATTTTTTGGCACCCCATGCAACTGCAGGTAGTCCTCGACTTACAACAATTCACTTAGTGGCCTTTCGAAGTTACAATGGCATTGAAAAAAGGGACTTATGACCATTTTTCACACTTATTACCGCCAGAGCATCCTCATGCTCATGTGATTTATATTCAGATGCTTGACAACTGACTCACATTTATGACGATTGCAGTGTTCCAGGGTCATGTGATCACCTTTTGCAATCTTCTGGGGAAGCCAGATTCAAATGACTAATTTAACAACTGCAGTGATTCACTTAACAAATGTGAACAAAGGTAAGAAAGTCATAAAATGGGGCAAAATTCACTTAACAAATTTCTCATTTAACAGCATAAACTTTGGACTCAGCTGTGGTCATAAATTGAAAACTGTAGTTCTACGGTTGAGTTGGATTGTTTTATATTTATTAATTTATTATGCACAAAGAAAAAAAGGGAAGAAGTTTGCAAACCATGCATGCCTTATTTACTAAATAAAGTAATAAAGTAATATTGCGCGCATACATACATACATACATACATACATACATATCATTTTTCTTGATAAATAAATGACGGGAGACTAGTATAGATCTATTTCAAGCTATTTAGTTCTCATCAGCTAGCCATACCCTTACTGGGATTCTTACTTGAGCTGTTCGAATCCCAGCAAGGGTATGGCTAGCTGATGAGAACTAAATAGCTTGAAATAGATCTATACTAGTCTCCCGTCATTTATTTATCAACATAAATGCAACACAAAATGGTTTTCTACCTGGAAGTCTCCTGGAGTGGGGCTGAAAGGCAAAAGAGTATGCTCCCTCCCATATTTGGGCACACCAGGTGCTTTGACTAATGAAAAAACACTTTACACACACACACGCACACACATGCATACGTGTGTGTGTGTTATACAAATAAATTAATATTAATTATTAATATTAAATTCAGTTTGTTTAACAGAGGGAAAATAAACATTTTCCCCTAATGCCAGGTAAATTAATTTAAACACAAAAAATGGGAGATTAAGTATATAAACTAGTTTATACAGAAATCTCCAGAGCTATAGATTGATTTCTTTGATTAGAGGAAAAATATTATCTATATTGATTGGCGACTGGAAGCATGAAAATAAATTTGCGATTTATGGTTTCGGTGATTAGATAGAATAGATTACAGAAAGAAAAGCAGTATGATGTAACTTTAGAAACAGGTTATTTGAACATCAGAAGCGACCTTTATTTTTTTCTTTAACTTTAACTTTAACTTTAATCGGATTTTTATACCGCCCTATCTCCCAAAAGGGACTCAGGGCGGTGCACAGAAAGAATAAAAAGTAGTAAATACAATGATAATATAAAAGTTAAAAATACATTAAATACAATGGGTTTGTGCTAAAACTTATACTTAAATACCATTAAAATTATTATAATTGGAACTTTCATAAAAGCTATGCTAGGCCAGCGACATGGAATAGGTATGTTTTTAAAGTTCGATAGAAGAGGAGAAGGTCCGTGATGGTGCGAAGGTCGGGGGGCAGGTCGTTCCAGAGGGCAGGACCTGCCACAGAGGAGGCTCTCCCCCTGGGGGTTGCCAGCCGGCATTGTCCGGCAGATGGTACCCTGAGGAGGCCCTCTCTGTGGGAGCAGACAGGTCGAAGGGAGGTATGTGGTAGGAGGCGGTCCCGCAGATAACCAGGTCCCGAGCCATGGAGCCAATTTATTTCTTTTCTAGTTTTCTTCTTCTTTTCTTGCACTTTTTGATTTCTTTCTGTTTTTCTTCCTTACTTTATATTATTGTATTGGTGTTTATCTTTTTGCTTAAAAAGAAACTAAACTTCTCGTTTAAAAGTTTTAATTAAAGTTATATACAAAAAAAATCCTAACATACTTTACAGACCATTATATACCGGTAATTGATGGAAGAGCCTTGAAGGTTTCTGGTTTCTTGCCATTATAAACATGCTTGATACATGTTCCTCTGGACTTTGAAAAAAAAAGAAGAATACATCGTTGATATACTTTCAAAAGTATGAAAAGCTAAAATCCCTTTTCTCTTTTGTTTTCCATTTCTTTAACAGAAGCATCTTTCCAAAGGAACCAACAGGGATCGGTCTGTTTTAGAACAAAGCATGATCTAAATTAACAATCTTTATTTTCAACATCTCAGCCCTGTCTCGTTATCTGAACTCTACTGAGAAAAGCATAATGAGGTTATGTTGCCTGTGTTATTTATAATCTAAATAGTGTTTCTCAATTCCGGCATCTTGAAGATACAATATGTGGACCATCTCCCAGAATTCTCCAGCCAGCATCTTCAGCCCCAACCTCGCAGGACTGCTAGGGAATTCTGGGAGTTGACGTCCACACATCTTCAAGCTGGCAGGCTTGAAAAATGATGGTTTAAATCATAGGCAGAGTAAAAGTCCTGCTATTGTTTTTGAGTCTAACTTTCTGCTTCATGTTACAGCTTCTGTGATCTAGACTTAAAATTCCTAAACACTCTAAAACAGGGGTCTCCAACCTTTGCAACTTTAAGTCTGAAGGACTTCAGCTCCCAGACTTCTCCAGCCAGCTTTGCTTAAAGACTTAAAGTTGCAGAGGTTGGAGACCTCTGCTCTAAAAAGAAATGATACAAACCCAAGGGGAGATCAATAGCATCACAAATAGCAATCAATATTTAAACATGCTGAAAACCTGAAGAAATATTGATAGAGAAATAAATTTGAGATGTTGTAAGCAAGAAATAAGCTGAGAGTCTTGGAACAAAAGAAAGCTAACCACTGCAACTATAAAGATAAATGGCAAAGCCTGAAAATTGCTTCTGACTATTTTGTGTGATTGTGTTTGCACTAGTCCCTGTGGATTTCTTGGCCAGATTTCAGTAGTGGCTTGCCATTGCCCTTTCCTAGGGCTGAGAGAGTGTGACTGGCCCAAGGCCACCCAGCTGGCTTTGTGCCTAAGGCAGGACTACTGCAAAACTCATGACTTTCCAATTTTTAGCCCAGTGCCTTAGCCAATGTCCATGGAGATTCTCAGTCACCAGATCATGGTTGTCCCAAAGGTGCTTTTTCAAGAGGCAACTGGACTTATTTTAAAGACATTTCACTTCTCATCCAAGAAGCTTCCAAAGAAAAAACAGGAAGTCCAGTTGTCTCTTGAAAAAGCATCTTTGGGACGTAGTATAAGTATAATTGAAGTATAGTTGAAGTATAATTGAAAGCCTTAGTGAACACACCAGCCTCGTTTTCTTCTTCTTACCTACAACAATTTAAAAATTTCCATACTTTACACACTCCACAGAATTACAGATGAATGAGATCAAAGATAATTCAATTTGATCACAAAACATTCACCATAATATCCATAATCCAACACAGCATGACAATGAGTAAAAAGCATTTGCTGAACCCTGGGCAAACAGATCCATACCAAATGACTCAAGCATGACAGCCAAATAACACCAAATCCAATTCAATCTAGGATAAAATCGCTTTCCCATGTCAGCACTTGTACTTGAGATGCCAAGCATGAATGCTGACGCTGACTGAAGTATAATTGAAAGCTATTTTTAAATCCTAATTAGCATGATCACAGTTAAAGCTGGCCCTCATATATTCCTTAACTACATCTGACACAGGCTAAAAATCACTGGACACACTTAGAAAAATGGTAGTCAGGATTATCTCATTCAACCTCTTATCTGGAAGCAAGATGTTCTTTAATACTTCAATCCTTGATTATACAGAATCTACCTAACCAATAAAGCAGGATGAAGCTACTAAGTTATTGTGCTTTTGAAATTTATATATATAAAACAGATTTTTTTTATATCCTGGCAACAAATGTCTATTATTAATTGATGAGTGAAACCACTGGTAATGGCACATACTATATGTTGGAAAAATGTTCCAACTATTCCTCTTTGATTCTGTATTTAACTGTCCTCTCCTCCAGACAGTTCAGAATAGTTCTCAACCATGAACCATAATTCAGATTAAAAAATAGTAACTTTATACACCTAAAATATTTTAAATAGAGACAAAGTATCAGTAACCATTAAATTTCAGTGGATCTTAATATATATCACATCTAATATACTATAACTGAGAAAGATGGGTAGTTGAAAAATACCAAAAGTAAATAAATTAATACATAAATATTCATTAAATTTCAAACAGATATGGACATTCGCTTTCAATGACTTTCTGGTAATTTAGCAACACATCAGTGGATATCAGGAGTCACCAAAAAAGGATTGTAAACACACAGAATCTGCTCTGAAAAATAGGTGGCATCTACCATCCGTTTGGGATTATCCCTGTTTATCTAGAAACAATGCAACAGGATATTGTTTGGAGTTGATCATTTTACAAAAAGCATTGCTGTTTGTATATTGCAGTAAAATGACAAAACCCTGAGCTCCTTTAAAGACTGATCTACAGGGTGGCGATCTGTGGCTCTTTTATGACTCATGGACTTCACTACCCAGCATCAGCTGAGACTCAGAAGATGCAGGTCTTGGCTTGTATTGCTGCAGAACTCTTTGGTATACGCTAGCACTGCTTGTGGCTTGAGCTCTATTCAGCATTCAGCCAAAATACATTAAGAGACAAAAGATACGGAAGGCTGAGGAGGCTGCGCACAAGCTCTGCTTCTTCACAGACTTTAAATCCTTTGGATTTAAAGTCCACACATCCGAAGAGAGATTTTACACATGTTTAATTTAATCCTAAATTCCTCCTTTATGCTCTGTGAAAGGAAGAAAAGACTCCACATTTCATTCAGATTAAATCTGGAATTAAGAAATGCCAACTGAAATTAATCCAAATTTACCAACATATTTTAAATTAAGGACATCGTCTTTGGGGCTAGACTAACAAAGTGGGCAGCGATCAACAAAAAGTATCTTCATACTGGACTGAAACTAAAACTTTGCTTTGTACCAAAAGGATAGTCTGATTTTAAAAAAAATAATCTTTGAATTGGTTTTCCTATTTCGTTATTGTTTTTCCTAAATTTTTTATCACCTGGTTTGTGACTTCGCTCATTTCTGCACTGTGTTTTCAAACACAGCTATGAATGTGACAGAGAGATGTGACAGAAGGTTTTCTTTACCAACTAGTTGCTGCAGAGCCTGATGGTGTTTAGGACTGAGAGGAGTAACTGGCCTAAGATCACCCAGCTGGTTTCTGTGCCTATAGGGGGGCCTAGAACCTGGCTCTTCTCACTACTAGTCCAGCACTTTAACCACACTGGCTTTGCATCAAGCCAGATGATAAGTAAACAAACAACAAAAACCCTAGTTGTATCATACACTGATTATCTCTGCGGTGTAAAAACAAGCAGACCAGATAAATGCTAAAGGGTAAAAAACTTTGAAAGTTCAAATAATTCTTTGGAAGAATTTATTCCAAATTATTATTTATAATTACACATTTAAATGCTATATGGTATTTATTTCTGACGAAGGCAGAGAACAAATAAGTTAAATTACTGTATGTTGTGACTACTATCTGCATGTAATTTGCATATTATTTTCCATGATTAAATACTATATATTTGATACTCTATGAAATATACTTTATATTTTGCTATTGTTTTGAATTTCAATAATTCCCTTGTCCCGGGTGTGCAGAATTTAAGGCATGGTTTGTCTTAAATGCCAAGTTTTTCTTTTGATAGCTTGCTTTTGTATTACATTTCTTTTCTGTTGCATTGCAGCTTTTTACAACGTTCATTTTACCTAGCAGTAAACATGACTGGCTGTCCGGGGTTCAGTAAAGCAGGCACCTCACTGAGTTTGGGGAAGGGAGAAAGAGTGTGTGTGAAAAACCCTGTAATCTACATTGCCCTCTATGGGCTGTCATCTTTGACATTCGCAATCAGTGTGTTAGTTTCTAAAGTGCCACAAGACTCCTTGCTGTTTTAAATTAACCCATTCTTTGAAATTCATCTTTCACATTTTCATTTGGATTTATTTTGCTTTCCTTGCCAAAAATTAGAATATACAGACAATTTCTTCTTTAAGTGTCACACCTAGGAAGACAATTACCATAATCTGTGCCAGGTGCACGCCTGAGATAGGCCAACATTTGGATGGTGAGGGCTAACAAAAAAAAATCAGTCACTGCATTTTGCTTTTGCAATTTTAAAAGCAGAACTGTCATCAGCTGTATATCTGGATGATTAGCTCCACTGTTTGGCACAAATCAACCATTCATACATATTGAAAGAAAAATGGTACAGTACATAATATACAGGAATAATTTAAGTGTGTGTTACATATTACAATTTTGTAATTTACATATAACAATTTTGTTGTAATTTACATTTAAGTACCCACATTTGTTATTATTTATTGAATAAACAATATTTTCACATATTGTTTATATTATGGCATGTAATCTGAAGAGGCCAAATTTAATTTTTTCACCTCAAGCATAAGATTCTTACTTGAGATGATGTTTACTATTTCAAGTTTTAAAAAACCTTGAAATGAAAGATGGAAAAAACATTCTAAATTAGAAATATTCGTAGGACTGTTAGCACAGAACTATTTTTAATTTATTATTGGGTGTGTCAGCTTTCCTGTGTTTTAAGATTACAATTGCCAGAACATCTAAAAATCACCAGGTTGTCAGGGGCAAATGTACTTAATGTTCACAGTGCACAGATATATTCAAGGTTTTTACAAGTATACATTTAAAGTGGAAGTAAAAAACAACAACCCATTGTCTCTCATTCAAGGATCGTAAGACATTTTATTATGTGAGCAGAAGAATCATAATATTCTGCCATAGAATAACTGCTGAAGAAAAATAATGATGCCACGAATGAAATACACAAGTATTTTCTGTTCAGCTGTTGTGCTGAATCTACTTTTTCTTTCCTTCTTTCCCTATTTTGGAAAAAAATGCTATCCTAAAGAAGGAAAATGCACTTTGTCAGTTTACATCAACACCCCCTATTTTAGTTGAGAATTGGGGAGTTCCACTCTGAATGGGGAAAGGGTGGAACTCCTCAGAAGCTTTTAAAAATTGATTTGACACATTGACAAAAGCATTGTGAGCAGTAATGACCTCAGAGATCAAACCACTTTCTCTGTGTCAGTTAATTTCCAAAAAGATCCTAAAGGCTAGGAATAGAATGCCCTGCAATGTACAGGACAGAAGCACCTAGGTGGGTGTCAACAACAAAGTCAAAATGGCGGTCATAATCAGCACCCCTTTATTATGGCCCGGTACACAATCTGAGATAGTAACAAACTGCACTGCAATTTAGCATTAAAAAAACAAATCTAGCACCAAACTGCAGGAAAATTAAGAAAATAAGTGGGACATATTTCTGGGTATCCTACTGCTTCTTCATGTCCTCAAGCAGAATTTGTTCGAGTCAGATCAAGAATGATGATACCTAGAACATGTGAGTTCTTGTCCTGCCTCAGGCATGAAAGCCAGCTGAGTGACTTTGAGCCCGTCATTCTCTTTCAGCCCAATTCACCTCGCAGGGTTCTTGTTATGGGGAAACTAGAAGGAAGAAAGGGTATTAGGTGTAGTGGAAATTGGTATATTTGCTGCATTGGGTTATTTATACAAATAATAAAAACATGAAATAAATAATACACACATACACACTGCCTGATGGCACCCTCTCCAGATAGTAATAGAAGCTAATTGCAATCTACTTCAGTGGGTCAGCACATATAAGCTAAACTTATGCAGATGCACAGGTGATTCATACTTCAGGCTAGGCGAACACAGCTAAGCTGTCACATACAACATCCCTCACTATTAGCCATCCTGATGAAAGATAAAGTTCTAACATTTACAAGGTAACAAGACTATATTTCCTTGATACAACAAGTCACATCTTTTGGTCCTTCTGATGGTAGCTTCCATAGCACAAAACCCCATACCTTGAGTTGATAACACTTTTGGACCATCGAGCACTAAAATTAATACTTTGGAATCTCACTACACTACACTACACTACACTATCTTATTGCTGTGTTCCCTGACCCATTAAAAAATAAGATTTTCATAGCTATTTTGTTTGTTTTATTGCCACATCTTTTCCTCCCTCGGGTTTATGAAATGTTTTTAAAATGGATAAATGTCAGATAATGTTTATAGAAGATATGGGTTAAATTATTCAAAGTGGTACATAGGAGAAGGAAGGAAGGAAGGAAGGAAGGAAGGAAGGAAGGAAGGAAGGAAGGAAGGAAGGAAGGAAGGAAGGAAGGAAGGAAAACACTTTTATCCTAATAACTTTTTGTATGTCCCTGGAAATTTAAAAGTATCCATTTGGGTCATTTTAAAAAAAAGTCAAATTTATAAAAAGTAGTTGAGCAATAAAAAAAAGAGAAATATTTTGCCTGGCTAAAAGTTGTGTTATTACAATATTTTTAAAGCATGTTAATAATAATAATAATAATAATAATAATAATAATAATAATAATAATAATAATAATAATAATAATAATAATAATAATAATAATAATAATAATAATAATAATAATTTTTATTTATATACCGCACCCCCTCCCCTGGGGGACTCGGAGCGGTGCACAGGGAAATTAAAATAACTATAAAAATGCATAAATAGAATGAATAAAAAACAGATTAAACTAGATTATCCCTGCGCTAAAATCCCCAAATATATATTCCCTAAAATCCATTTCACCCTATTAGACGGAGACTAACCAAGGCCGGCCAAGCAGAAAAAGTGTGTTTTAAGTTTTTGACGGAAGGAGCGGAGGTCCGTAGTTGTTCTGATATCGGGGGGAAGGTCGTTCCAGAGGGCTGGGCCCGCCACAGAGAAGGCCCTTCTCCTGGGCGTCGCCCGCTGGCATAGCCTAGTGGACGGCACCCGGAGAAGTCCCTCTCTGTGGGAGTGAATCGGCCGTGAGGATGTATGAGGCAGGATCCGATCCCGCAGATAACTAGGTCCCGAGCCATGTTGCCCAAGAAAATTAGAAAGTGAGAAATATTAAGATTAAAACAAACATACAAGTGTGAATATCCTAAAAATTATTGTTAATGGTATCCCTATCAGATTCATAGGTTGGAGAAAATATATTACTTTTCAAATAACTTGGAATTTAGCAAGAAGAATTTGAGAAGGTTATTTTACCCTGAATTGACAATATATCACTACCTTATTGAGAATATTCTCAGCAAGTGAAACATATATCTATCGACTATTTTGAATGAGAATAAACTTAATACCATTTCCTATCTAAAGAACTTAGATCACAGATAAGTAAAATAGAATGGCTTTGAAGTACCTCTGGTTCTATTCACATACCTTGTTAAACCATAGTTAATCTTGGTTTTTCAAAACTATCTCAACTCCAATTTGTCAGTGTCATAGGAATAATAAACAATCAACAATCAAAGGAGAGATAAAAACCAATTCTAGCAGCTGATTCTTTTCTCAATACTTCAGCTACAACAAAGCATTTTACTTCCAAATCTGTGTCGGAAGTCTAGTCCAATCTGAAATATGAAGCCTGCTACTTCCCTATGATTTATTTATCTTCCACAGCAGTACTGTAATAGATTATTTTGTCTTCCAACTCTGGGAAGATTTCACACAGAGTGTGCATAAACAGTGAGGCAAGCATGCCTTGCTTTTGTGCTCATAATACTGTATACATACATACATACATATATACACCCATGAGAGCCATAGCACCAATCCTTACTATTTCTTGCACTTATCACAGGATTATTTAAATTATTTCTAGGCTGCTTCTTAGTTTGTAAATGCTGAAAACAATTGACAATATTTATTCAGCCAACAATAAGCAAGTTAATAAACCAGAATAAAATCAAGGTAAAAATAATCCATCCAAATAAAAATGTTAGGTGGAGTAAATGGCTAGAGAAGGATAACATTGAAAGAGGGAGTTAAAGACACCTAAAACACATCAGCCTTGGGACTGCTATATAGCACAGGGGAGGCCATTCTTCATCATGATTAGTGCCACCATGGAAAAGGTCCATTCTCTTTCCCTAGCAAGCCATAGTACTAGCAAGTAGGTCTGGGTCCCAAAGAAATGGGAGGGCATTGCCATTGGAGAAGTCTTTAAAACATCATCTCCAACTTTATTTTCTCTCCTGCACGTGATGTTTTATAAGAAATTTCAACAGAACACTCTCATTCGCGTTGCCCCCATGCCTGGGAAAAAAGCCAGGTCTTCAAGGCTTTCCAAAAGATGAACAGAGTCAGTGCCAGCAGAACCTTGGGTGGTATGCTTATCCTAGAGAGAAGACACAGCTACCAAAAAGGCAGGCTGCCTACGTTTCACTGGATGACAAACCTTAATCAGTTGGGATCCAGAGAATGCCTCCTTCTGTCTGATTTAATGGAACAGTAGAAATGATGGGAGTAGGGCAGTCCCTCAAATACCCTGGCTCCTTGCCATGGAGGGCAGAAGTCATGCTCATCTAAAGGCCAGCATTCCAACTGCACATAAATGCCTTTGAAAGAGGAATAAGATCCCTTTCCGATAATAAAAGAATAGGATGGAAATGCAAGGAAGACAATAGTGTCAGGGAAGCTTATGTGGAAGTTAAGTTTGAGGAGAGATCTAAATCAGGAATGAAAGCCAGAGATTTTCAGAGGAATCAAAACAGTGCTGGGTAGAGAAAGCAGCAGGGCAGAATATGAAACAGCAGCAAAAGGAGGCAAAGGAGCCAGACAGGAAATGGCTCTGGTAGATGAAACAACAATGAAAGATGAGGTAGAAATGGTCTGAAAAATTAGAAATCATGGACTAGAACCTAGGAAAGTCACTGCATGTGTGTGAATGGGTGACAGCTCTGGAATTTCAAGGCAACATGATCAAAGTGACAGTAGGACAACATTTGTTTATAAAACATTTAGACTAAAGGAAAAAGAAATGACAGGAGGGAGTGTCAGCAAAAAAAGAAAATATATTACTACAAATATCTAGATAATGACCAAGGAAAGCTGAGATTTTGAAGATTGTGTAAAGCAGAAATAATAGATATGGAGCTGCTGAAGAAATTTAAAATGTTGGTCATTGCTACCCTAGATCGGAAAACAAATGTGGAAAAATTGTTTATAACTCCAACAAATGCTTCAATTAGGGGCAACTAGCTTATCTCTTAGACTTAGAGAAACAAAGATACAGGTATTGAAGGAAGAGAACAGTGGTATTAGTCATAAGAGTTCGCTCACATATTTTGTGTAAACTTCAAGCTTTATCTTTAGGTGCCTGAAGCAACCTACCAAATCATGCAGCCAATCTTTAGTGTAATCTGGAGAGACAAAACCATTTTATTTCAGAATAATATGTGTAAAAGCCTTTATTGGAAGTGAAATATAAATGTGGTCGGTGTTAATGCTATCAAAGCAGTCAGTTTGCAGTAGATGCAAATATAACTTCCATTATATTTCATTCAGAAAGCATCTGATATATATATATATATATATCAGATGCTTTCTGATATATATATATATATATTATATATATAATAAGTGCAATGCATAGTTTTATCATCTTAAAAACACATTGAATTGGCACATACATTTTGAGGTTTGAAACCATGACTGTTTTCCAAACAGTTCCTGGCAGGCAAGTGTGCATATTTAAAAGGAGATTTGCCAAAGGCCAGGATACTGTTGCACATTTTGGCAGATACAATCTCTGTTCCAAATGGAGTACATCAAGGTGTCATCAAGATCCTTTTCTGATCCATCTTTTACAACTACCCTACTCCATTCACGGGTAAATGGGAGGGAGAAAATCCCTTCTTCCTAAATAAAGGGGGGAGGGGCAAAAGTGGCATGCAGCAAGATGCAAGAAGGGGTGGGGGGAGGAAGGGCAGTCACAGGGAAAAGCTTAAAACCTTCCACTTATGCTCCTTAAGATCAGGAAAGTAAGAGAAAAGTAAAAGCCCCCCCCCCAAAAGCTGGAAATACAGGGCACCCAAATTTAAGAAAACTGGACCTGTATCCAGCTTTTGCCATGCCTCTTAGGTAGTGCAGCCCTGACATGATTTTCTCCTGCCTTCAAAATAAATATTTCTCTATTAGGGAAAAGAAAAATCAAGCAGAATCTCCCCAGGGCATTGTCACCTTCTTTTATTTGTTGAGCATTAAAATGTACTCTGACCTGCACCCGGAAAGAAGAACACAGCAGCTGCTCTTTTATCAGGAGCCACAACCTCTGGCAGAGGCCTGGGAAAGGGCCTGGTGTGTTTTTTTTCTGGAGGTTTTATGCTAAGTGCAGAAGACTCCCTTCTGGCTTTATTTCACTGCCGAGAAGAAAAGCGCTCAACCAACGGTATGCGATGCCAGTGATTTAAAAAGCCAACCAGGAAACTAACCCCGACAAAGGGATTTGCCCTCCTCCGGGCTGCACGGGTTGGCCGGGCTCAACGCAAAGCGCTCGTTCCTGCCAATGCAAGTGGCCCTTGGGCTTGTCCGTCAAACGGGAAATGTCAGCTCGTAGCGCAGGGAGTCGATTCCCTTCGGTTCATTCTGGCTTTCGCAGGTAGCCGCCTAGAAATCAGTCTCTGCTACTCAGGAAACCAGGACCCGCTGTCTCCATCGCGGTATTTACTACACACATCTTGAGGCGAACTAGGCTGAGGCATCCACGCGCAAAATTCACAACTCAACGATCCACGATGCAGCACCACTCGACACAGGTTACATCTTCTCTTCCGCTGCCTAAAACCATCTTTCACCCACCCACCCCAAAAAAAGAAAAGGGGGAAATCCCTGCGTGCCTTTATATAGCTGCTAATACATACAGCCTGGTTTTTTTTCCTCCTCCAAATCTAAGGCGCGAGGAGGGGGCGCGCGAAAGAGAAGGCAGCCTCTTCTCCCATCCCCACCCCCCAATTTGATAAAATCCCCAAGCTTAGCGCATCTCGTAACTGTTACAGAGCGAGGCGTTTTCGGTTCTCCTAAAGTCGGGCCAAGATCCCTTTAACAGTGATATGAATGCCGAATCGCTCGCTCGCCCAGGCTCTCTGGAATCTGATTTCTAAAGGAAGCGGCCAAACGCCTCTGGCCGACGATTCTCTATAGGAGAGACGTTCAGCACCACAATCCTGGACAGCGACGGGCGCCTGGTCACATTTACCACCCTCATCTCTTTCCACCCGGTTCCCCGCCCTTGCCGATACCCCGAATGCTTTCTACACCCAAACACACGAGTGTGTGTGTGAGTGTGTGAGTGTGTGTGCGTGCGTGTGTGCTTGTCCGTGGCGCGCGGCGCGTGTGCCCGCGCGCCCCGTGCGCGCGGCTAAACTGATGCATACAAATCCATAATGGCCATATTAGGATCCTCACCTTTTCAAACCATTGCGTCCGCCTGGCGCCTTCCTCGGCGGGGCTTCTACGCTCTCATCCTCGCTGGCAGCCCGCGGCGAGGAGGAGGCGCGAGGAGGCGACGAACAGGTCCGAGGCGAAGGGAGGCGAGGCGAGGCGAGAACCTGCGACAGTCAGCAAAAGGCTTCAGCAGTCCCTGCCCTCGCCAGTCAGCCCCTCAGTGCCAGGCTGCCTTCCCAGCCCGGCTCGCAGGCTTGCCAGTCCCTGACTCAACATTCCCAGAATTCCCGAGCAGCTGCTTGGACGCCGGGGCGGAGCGATTCTCCGCCAGGGGCGGCAGCGAGCTTCGTTGGAAGAGAGGCTGGTTGCGAGCTGGACCTCCCGCTGGAGCGGCCACCGCCACCGCCTCCTCTTCCTTCCTTCCTTCCGGGCATCTCTTTCTTTCCCTCCGCTCAGCGCAAGCTGGGCAAGTCCCAAACCCCACCCTTATAAATGCGTGTGTTTGTGTGTCTGTGTGTGTGTGTGTGTGTGTGCGTGTGTAAAATAGAGTATGGGGTACCTTCAAGAATTGAGAAAAGACCCAAATTTCTTCCAATTCTCTGATTTGGAGCAACTCCGATTTTTTTCTTTGTTTTTAAGGAAAACCATTGAATGGAGGAAATGTGTAAAATAGTCACATTGTGCCAAAGTTTTAATTCTCCTGTATAAAAGGCTTGGGGGGGGGGGGGGAGAGAATGCAAACATAAACTCTCAGTTATTAATCAAATGTCCTCATGTAACCTGTTTTAGGAAGCTTTATTAGAAATTAATATCAGGTTTTAACATTAGAAGCAAGTGTTATATATTACACAATAGTAGTTCTTAGTTATTGCTATGATTTGGTTTGATTTCAACATGACATTGTAAGCTGCTCAGGCAAATCATAAGAGTAATTTCAATCATATTAATTCCATTAATCCAGTAACGTATTCTGATGTACATGCATGCCAATTATGTGTTTTGTGTGTGCATTAATATAAGTTAAGTGACAATCCTATGGCGGGAGAGAGGGAGGGAGAAATTAAGGAAGGAAGGAGGGAGGGAGGGGAAAGAAAGAAAGGAGAGAAGGAGGAGGGAGGGAGGGAAGGAGGGAGGGAGGGAGGAAAGGAAGGAAAGAACGAAGGGAGGGAGGGAGGAAGAAAAGAAAGAAGGGAGGGAGGGAGGAAAGAAGGAAAGAAGGGAGGGAGGGCAGGAGGAAGGAAAGAAAGGAGGGAGGGAGGGAGGGAGGATCTGGTTGATAAATTGTTGCATGGATGAAGTTATAAAATGTAATAGAATTTGGGCTAGTGAAACCAAAGGTATGATGTGTTCATGTTCCAAAACAGCAGATTCATTGAAATGCAGCTATTAAAGTCCATACTTTATAAATAAATGAGTTGAGTAGCATCCCAAAGGATAGGCAGACTGTTATGTACTAGGTTTTCTTTCTAAAGCATAGCCTGCAATCCAAAATCAGCAGTTCAGCACTTTGGACAGGTCTTTGATTGACATCATTTGTTGCATTTCTAATAGAGTGGAAATGCTCTGATAATGTACACTTCCTGATTTGAACTAAACTATGTCTCCGTGGCTGCATCTCCCCTCCCCACCCTACCCCACTATTGTGCTGTGAGAAGAAACTTAAGGAAACAAATATGCATATGCCACATGAGAGAGAGAGAGATTGGCAAGTAGAAAAGTATTCTGTATGTATATCCTTGGATAATCTTGCTTTCTTCTTACCACCATTCATTTAGATACAGTATATGGATCAAAATGACTGCAAACTGTACCACAATCTGGTTTTTTGTTTTTAAGATGAATGAAATTTGCTTTTTCAAACATTTCTTTTCAGTTTTCCTTTCTTCAAAAAGAAGAAGAGGAAGTAGAAGATGATTCTGTTAGTCATATCCTGATAAAGCTCTTGTGAAGCTATCAAAAAAAGTATACCTACTTAAAATAGGACCTTCTTTTTTAAAGAGTAACAATTTTTCTTCAAATGACAAATGAATCTCTTAAGATAATAGTTGCAATCAATGTCCAAGTGTGCATAACAGCAGCTTTTTTCCAAGCTAATTTAAATGACTTCAAAGTACTCAGCATGAAGTAGAACACTGAAGTATAGTAAATTCTTGTTTGCTAAATTCTTATGAAATCTTGTTTTGCAGGAATTGTTTCTATAGAAAATGCTTATTTTTTCATTGAAATAAGAACCAGAACTGTCTAGAGGCATATTTGAAGATTCAGACTATTCTAATTCATATTCTCTCTCTCTCTCTCTCTTTCTTTCCCTCCTTCCTTCCCTCCCTCCCTCCCTCCCTTACTTCCATGAAGCAGAAGCATTTCATGAATTCATACTCTCCACATTACAGACTATCCATTTGTTCTGTTCAGATACCTAATGGCCCCTCTAAAAGGTACTTGGGATTTTTTCCCCAAGCCTATGATGGGCAATCCTGTTGAGGCTTTAGTGAATCCTAAAATATGGAAGTAATATCACCCTTGAATAAGATTGCATCTGAGTAGCCACTCCTTATTCAGTGATCCAGAGAACTACAGTACTTTGTGTATCATGGAGGCCAAGAGAGAACGCAACAGAGATTGCTGAAATGCTGGTGGGGAAAAGGGAAGAACAAGTCTAGCAGAACATGAACTCAGGTATGTACAGTATATGTACCACAACAATAATACTGGCAAAATGACAGTATTGTCAACTCATAATCTGTCTGCAGATTTGGCCAACAAATCCAGTTAAAATATACTAGAATCTTTTAAGGAAAGAAGAACAGTTACTGAAGAGCCTTTATAAGAAGATCTATCTTACATCTGTGAAGAATTTGAGGGACAATTAGCACTCAGGTTTGTTTTGAGATACACACTGCCCTGGACAGATTTTATTTATTTATTCATTATATTTATATAAAGGTAAAGGTTCCCCTCACATATATGTAGGGAGCAGTGCTCATCTCCATTTCAAAACCAAAGAGCCATCGCTGTCCGAAGATGTCTTTGTGGTCATGTGCCAATATGACTAAACGCCAAAGGCACACAGAACGCTGTTATCTTCCCACCAAAGGTGGTTCCTATTTTTCTACTTGCATTTTTACGTGCTCTTGAACTGCTAGGTTGGCATACGCTGGGACAAGTAATGGGAGCTCACGGTGCTAGGGATTCGAACTGCCGAACTACCGACCTTTCTGATCAACAAGGTCAGCATCTTAGCCACTGAGCCACTTCATCCCTATTCATATTTATGTAGCCATCATAAAAACTCAAATCAGTTTCAGAAGTCTGATGCAAGCAATAACCCAACATGCATGAGTATGGGATAATCCTCAAGCACTTTCCTTTGCTCCCAGTTACTTTTTAAAGATTTTTAAATTAGAAAAAAGCAAAACAAAACACCAGTTTTTAGTATTATTTAAAGGAAGCTTTGTGACATATGAAGCTCCCACTGGGCTGGAAGAACAATCCTGAGAGATTACAGGTGGTCCTCATTTAATGACCACTTGTCCAGGACCATTCAAACTATGATGGCACTGAATGAGTGATAGCTGCTACCAGTCCTTACATCTTTCTCAGCATCCCCATAATCACTGATTGTGATTAAAGTGCTCAGTGCCCAATTTGATCTTAGACCATTACAGTGTCCCAAAGTCACATAATCATAATCAAGGCAAAGTCAATGCAGAAACTGGCAGGAAGTCAGAAATTATACCCACATGAAATCCTTGCTTAACAATCTGTGTGAATCTTGTTTAATAACAGTAACCAGGACTGTTGTTTAATGATTGCCGCTAGACACAGTTTGTTGCAAAGGTGCTTTTTCAAAGGGCAACTGGACTTCCTTTGTTTTCCTTGAAGACATTTCACATCTCATCCAAGAAGCTTCTTTGAAAAAGCACTTTTGGGACAACCATAACATGGATGCCTGAGAATCTCCATAGACATTGGGCACAGTTGGGTTTTTCATCTAGCATTTACATTTGCTTAGAAATTACATGTTGCTAAGGTTTCCACTTTTAAGCAAGATGTAATTGCAAGATGAAACTAAATAGTATTATTAACTAATTCTACTAGGTAATGTTGTTAAGCGAGGACTACTTGCAGTTTAAGGTAAAGTTTCCCTGCAAATGCATGCTAGTCATTTCCGTCTCTAAGGGGGTGGTGCTCATCTCTGTTTCAAAGCCAAAGAGCCAGTGCTGTCCGAAGACTTCTTCATGATCATGTGGCTGGCATGACTAAATGCCAAAGGTGCACAGAGCGCTGTTACCAAGAGCGGTATTAACTTACCTTCCTTACCAGTTCACAAATGTGAGCGCATACTCACATATCCATTGCCAGGTCTTGTTGTTACCTCCTCTGCCTGCTAGTATTTTTATGTACTGGCCATACTTTGCATTGCCAGGTCTCTGGCAAAGGTTTGCCTTTGTCAGGCATGCTATAAGGTCTCCTGCTTCAGCAGGAGGTTGGACTAGAAGACCTCCAAGGTCACTTCCAACTCAAGTTATTCTGTATTCTTTTCTATTCTTAATTTTGTTTTTCTTGTAGGCAATTTGGTCTCTGGTATTCAGAGAGACTTCATGGTATGTAACTTCAGTGCATCTTCTTAACTGACTTCCAGATATTCTTCCAATGCCTTTTCTTCTTCTTCAGATGTCTAGTGTACTTGCAACAGTTCATGCCCATCTAAACTTCTTGGTAAATAGAGTTTGTCAACATTGCTATGTGGATGAAGGGCATAATTTGTTGCCATTACTTTTCTGCTCTTCCTAACTAGGATATCCCAATACTGCTTGAGCCCTGCCTGATATTCCAGCTGTGTATCTAATGACTAGAATTGCCCAGGTGTTCATTACCTTGATGGTATTTCCTCCACTGAGTTTCAACTTTAATGCCCTCTTCACTCTCACAATGTATTCACTACTAATCTACTTCTTGAATTCATTGTGCTTGGTGTGTTCAGTTTGAAGGATGCCCAGGAATTTATAGTGACATTCTTAATCCAAACTCTTGGTGTTATTTCCATAGGGAAACTTGATTCTTTCAATTTTCTCTATTTTTCTTCTGTTGTTGGTAAGGGTGGCTGAATATCCAGATGTTCAGAATGGATGTGGCATTTTTGTTCAATTATTATTATTTTATTATAGACTGTGCAAATAATACAATACAATACAATAGCAGAGTTGGAAGGGACCTTGTAGGTCTTCTAGTCCAACCCCCTGCATGGGCAGGAATCTTATACCATTTCAGACAAATGGCTGTCTAACATCTTTTTAAAGACTTCCAGGGTTGGGGCATTCACAACTGCTGGAGGCAAGCTGTTCCAGAGGTTAATTGTTCTTACTGTTAGGAAATTTCTCCTTAGTTCTAAGTTGCTTCTCTCCTTGGTTAGTTTCCACCCATTGCTCCTTGTCCTGCCCCCAGGTGTCTTGGAGAAAAGTTTGACTCCCTCTTCTTTGTGGCACCCTCTGAGATATCGGAACACTGCTATCATGTCTCCCCTGGTCCTTCTCTTCATCAAACTAGACATACCCAGTTCCTGCAGCCGTTCTTCATATGTCTTAGTCTCCAGTCCTCTAATCATCTTGGTTGCTCTTCTTTGCACTCTTTCCAGAGTCTCCACGTCTTTTCTACATCGTGGCGACCAAAACTGTATGCAGTATTCCAAGTGTGGCCTTACCAAGGCACTATACAGTGGCATTAACACTTCACGCGATCTAGATTCTATCCCTCTGTTGATGCAGCCTAGAACTGTGTTGGCTTTTTTGGCAGCTGCTGCACACTGCTGGCTCATATTTAAATGGTTGTCCACTAGGATTCCGAGATCCCTCTCACAGTTGCTACTATTGAGCAAGGTACCACCTATACTGTACTTGTGCATTTGGTTTTTCTTGCCTATATGTAGGACCTTACTTTTTTCACAATTGAATTTCATTTTATTAGACAGTGCCCAATGTTCAAGTTTGTCTAGATCCTTCTGTATCTTAAGCCTATCTTCTGGAGTGTTGGCTATTCCTGCCAGCTTGGTGTCGTCTGCGAATTTGATGAGTTCCCCATTTATCCCCTCATCCAAATCGTTGATGAAGATGTTAAAGAGTACTGGGCCTAAAACAGAGCCTTGGGGGACTCCACTGCATACTTCCTTCCATGTAGATGCAGTTCCATTGAGGACTACACGTTGAGTGCGGTTGGTCAGCCAGTTACGAATCCATTTGGTGGTGGTGCTGTCTAACCCACAATTTTCTACTTTATCTAATAGTAGGTTATGGTCTACTTTATCAAATGCCTTACTGAAGTCCAGGTAAATTATATCAACAGCATTCCTCTGGTCCACTGATTTTGTTACTTTGTCAAAGAATGCAATTAGATTCGTCTGGCATGATCTGTTTTTGACAAACCCATGTTGGCTTTTGGCTATTACTTTGTTTGCTTCTAGGTGTTCACTTATTTGTTGTTTAATTATCTTTTCCAGAATCTTTCCTGGTATTGAGGTCAGGCTGATGGGTCTATAGTTTCCTGGATCTGTTTTTTTTCCTTTTTTGAAGATGGGAACCACATCTGCTCTTTTCCAGTCTTCTGGCAGTTCCCCGGTGCTCCAGGATCTCTGAAAGATATAGTTCAGTGGTTCTGAGATCTCGTCTGCCAGTTCCTTCAGAACCCTGGGGTGTAATCCATCCGGTCCTGGTGATTTGAACTCGTCCAGGGCAGACAGGTGCTCACTTACCATTTTCTTCTCTATTTCAACTTGTGTTCCTAATCTGATATTTGTGGTGCTGTTTTTGATTGATTGGACTGTTTTATCCCTTTGTGTAAAGACAGATGCAAAGAAAGAGTTAAATAGTTCTGCTTTCTCCCTGTTGCTTATCATCTTCTTGCCATTTTCTCCCAGCAGTGGACCAATTGTTTCCTTAACTTTTTTCTTATTTTTAACATGTTGGAAGAAGCTTTTTTTGTTATTTTTTACTTTTTTGGCAAGCCTTTCTTCATTGTGAGCCTTAGCTTTCCTCACTTCATCTTTACAGGCTCGGGCTATTTGCTGATATTTTGCCTTGGTTATGTCCCCCTTTTTCCACTTTTTATATTTATCCTTTTTGTCTTTCAATTTGTCAGAGAGTTCTTTATGCAGCCATGCTGGTTTCTTTTGGGAACTGTTATTTTTCTTCTTCATTGGTATTGCGCTGGACTGGGCTTTTATAATCTCATTTTTCAAAATTTCCCAAGCTTCTTGAGTTGTTTTCCCCTTGAGGATTCTCATCCATGGAATCCTTCCCAAGCTCTCTCTGAGTTTGTTGAAATTAGCTCTCTTGAAGTCTAAGACTCTAGTTTGACTTTGTTCAACTACTTTTGTTTGCATAATGTTGAATTCCAGTATTTCATGATCGCTTGCCCCCAAAGTTCCTGTAGCTTCTACACCTTCTATCATTTCCTCTCTGTTAGTGAGAATTAAGTCCAATATTGCTGATCCCCTTGTTCCCTTCTCTACCTTTTGGGAAACAAAGTTGTCTGCTAGGTTTGTTAGGAACCTGTTGGATCTTCCACTTGGTGCAGAGTTTGTTTCCCAATTGATGTCAGGGTAGTTAAAATCTCCCATTACTATTGCAGTGTGCTTCCTACATACCTTAGTTAGCTGGTTAGCAAAAAGTACATCCACTTCCTCTGCTTGGTTGGGTGGCCTGTAGTATAGACCTATGACAATATCATTCCCCCCCCAACCTTTAATATTGACCCAAATACATTCAAGATAGTTCTCATCATTGTTGTGCTCTATTTCTGTAGAGATGTAATTATTTCTTATATATAGTGCAACTCCACCTCCTCTTTTATTTGGTCTATTTCTTTTAAATAATTTAAATCCTTCTAGCTGTATGTTCCATTTGTGGGTTTCATCCCACCAAGTTTCTGTAATGGCAACAATATCGTATCTGCCCTCATTTACTTGAATTTCTAATTCACCCTGTTTATTCCTCATACTCTGTGCATTGGTGTATAGACATTTGAGTCCATTTTGATTGACCCTGTGTTTTCTGTCTACAAAACCTGTGTTATGCCTGACTATGGTTCTCTTTGCCCCTATTTCTTTGCCACTTGTATGGTTCATGTACATGGTATGGCACCCACTGTTAATTGTTTGGTTTTGCTTGACAGCAGTGTTGATAATATTACCTGCACAATTATCTATGTTACACGCACTGATAACCCTATGAATTTTAGTTTGCTGGGGACAGAAATATTCTTTATCTATTGATTCTCTGTCCCCACTATTCAGTTTAAATGTTTAGCCAGGAAATCTGTGAATTTAGTGCCAAGTAACTCAGTCCCTTTCTTGGATGGGTGCAAACCATCTCTTTTGTACAGTTTATCATTGGACCAGCTGCAGGCATCATGACTAATAAGACCAAAGCCTTCCTTTTTACACCACTCCTTTAGCCATACATTAAACTCTGCTATGCGCTGGCCCTTTCCTTTTTGTTCCTTGTATACTGGTATAACCTCTGAGAAGATAAGCCTACAACCTGTACTACTAAGTTCGTACCCCAAACTCTGGAAATCATTCTGCACAGAAGCTACATCTTTTTGGGACAGATCATTTGTGCCAAGATGTATAATAGCATCAACTTCACAGTCCTTACTTGCATTCGTGACTATCTTAAGAATACGCCTCTTGTCTCTGCTGGCTGTAGCACCCGGTAAACATCTGACATCTTTCAAAACCTCCATATCCTTACCTAAGTTTACATCTCTTACGATTGAGTCACCAATCAGGAGGTGACTTCTCTTTTTGGGTACCTTGCTCTTGTTGTGTGACTGATGCATGATCCCTGGTTCACACTTTTGCATTTCTGAAGTAGGTTCTTCACTTTGGACCACAATCCGCTGCTTATTTGAGTCGTCATTATTACCTTGACCTGTCACTTTAGTGTCCCCATTAAGATCAGCAAGGGCGCTATATCTGTTATGCTGGGACACAGCGAAAGTTTTGTGTTTGTGGGTCACAGCTCTCACCCTGCCAGATCCCACAGTTGTCCAGGCTGCTCTTCTTCTGTGGGATCTTTGCGGTAGGGGAGGCTGGTAGTGTGGCATCTCCACAGGGTGGAGTGGCCGAATTGGACACTTAATTTCTGCCTGGAGATCACAAATTACAGATTCAAGATATGTTATGTGTCTATGTAATCTATTAATTTGTCTGCAAGGGGGACAGTATCCAAATTTGAAAAGAGTACTGCGGAAGACAGGTGCAAAACAGTTATTACATTGAACTAAGCCAGTCATTTTGAAATAAAATACAATCACAGTCTTAAGCGCACAAATCTAGAATGTATTATTTCTTTTACCTTTCTCTTTCCCCCCTCCACACAGCCAGAAACTCCTCCCTTTAGCCACAAGTAGTTCAAAATGGGGAAGTCTTTACCTTTCTTCCCCCCTGCACACAGCCAGAAACTCCTCCCTTTAGCCTCAAGTGGTTCAAAATGGGGAAATCTTTACCTTTCTTTCCCCCTGCACACAGCCAGAAATCAGCTCCAGGAAAAGTTCAAATGAAACAGCCACTACTTACTGCTCCTTTTTGTGTCTTTAAATCCCCCCTCCAAAAGAGCCTCCAATCAGTTCCAGGAAAGTTCAAATGAAACAGCCACTACTTACTGCTCCTTTTTGTGTCTTTAAATCCCCCCTCCAAAAGAGCCTCCAATCAGCTCCAGGAAAAGTTCAAATGAAACAGCCACTACTTACTGCTCCTTTTTGTGTCTTTAAATCCCCCCTCCAAAAGAGCCTCCAATCAGTTCCAGGAAAGTTCAAATGAAACAGCCACTACTTACTGTTCCTTTTTGTGTCTTTAAATCCCCCCTCCAAAAGAGCCTCCAATCAGTTCCAGGAAAGTTCAAATGAAACAGCCACTACTTACTGCTCCTTTTTGTGTCTTTAAATCCCCCCTCCAAAAGAGCCTCCAATCAGTTCCAGGAAAAGTTCAAATGAAACAGCCACGATAATCTAGAGTCATTAATGAAGGGGATGGCATTCATATTTTCTAAATAAATGATATAGATTTTCTGTGCAACTGAGTTCTGTTGATATTTCAGTCACATTGATTTCACTTGAAAATAGGAAAGTATTTTTTCTTAAAAGATGTAGTAAAGCTTTTGTTGCAACAAATTGCTGCTTGTCTCTTTTATTAAAAAGATGCCTTAGTTGGGTGCAAATGATTAGCAAGGAAAACTATCACAGAGGAAAGCACTGGTGGTCTAGCTTGAGCCACAAGTTAGCAACACAATGCACTGTCACATATCTCAATACAATTGTGGTTCCATCATGTCATTAAACATATAAATTTACTTTCTTGTTTTGAAGCCAGCAACCATTCTGAAGGCCACCACTCAACTTCTTTCTCTCCCTTTCTGTCTTTTATTACATTTAACAAAGCTCCTTTGTCCATTGGAAAGGAATACCCTGAAAGACTAGTGTCCTTATATATTTCTAATTAAGCTTATATAATTCAACCAAGCTTTCTGAACTGACAGAAGAAGAAATATAACTTTCTTGATAGAAACATACAGAAACAAAGCTTCTCATTCAACAGGCCTATACCCTGGTATGTTATTCCCAGTCTGGAGCAAACCCTGATTATTTCTCTACTTTGAAAAATGAAAGAAAAGAGAATTCAATTATTACTTAATACAACTCTTCCCTCATTCCATATATTAGGGGCGGGGGGGAATGTCAATTTAATTTTTGGAAATTGAAAATTGTGAATAAAAGCCAATGACAGAAACCAAAATAAGAAAGCTACACAGCATTTGCCAAGTTTTTCTTGCTAAAATTACTCTGATTACTAATTTCAAGCCAAATCTAAAATGGATTTAAAATAACATATTATTAAGAAAAACAATTTTTTTTTAAAAAAAGGCAACAGTAGAATGCTTGCAAAGCACCAAGGTTTAGAGGCTTAATTTGCATAATGTACATGGGTATCATTTTCTACATTTTCTATTACCTTTAATGAAGAAAAATAATCTATTTCCTGGATTACAAATTGTAGGATTTGTTCAAAGATTTGAATTGGTTACCAAAAGGCCAGGCAGATATTATCACATCTAAGTAACTAATTAGATTTAGAAATTAAGTTAACTTCCCATGTCTGCACCTCCTTTATTTCCCTTAATGTAGGTCACTTACTTTTATACTACATTGAAATTCTAAATCAAACCCACCATTAAAATGTAGGAGGATCCAGATTGTTGGGGGTAATATGCTAACTCTGTAAACTGCTTAGAGGGGGTTGTAAAAGCATTCTGAAGTGGTATATAAGTCTAAGTGCTATTGCTATTTTCTCCCATGTTTTCTATGCAAATGTTATTGGTATGAATATGACATCAAAATGCAATATCTTAAAAGGGGAACCAACAACCATGGCAGAATGCAGAGCGGGTTACTAGACTGACTTTCCATATTTCCTCTCTAGATAAGGAGAGGACTTAATATAGATGGTCCTTGTGAGGAGACCATAAGACAGGAGTCTCCATTGGGTTTAGAGCTCTGGGAGATGAAGGAATACTATCTTGATCTGACCCTGGTCAATGCCTTCAAACCGTGATAAGTGCCTTCAAAAAGGACACTGGGTTCACATACTTCTTTTTCTGATCAAAATAGCAGAGTTGCAAGGGACCATGGAGGTCTTCTAACCCAACCCCCCATAGGAAATTAGCCATGGTTGTCCAATCTCTTCTTAAAAACTTCCAGTGTTTGGAGCACCCACAGCTTCTGGAGACAAGTCATTCCATTGATTAATTGTTCTAACAGTCAGAAATTTTCTTTTTATTTTTAAGTTGGCTCTCTCCTTGATTAGTTTCCTTCCATTGAATATTGTTTGTTAGTTGTTTGTCAGCTATTAGGAACCTTTGGATTGATCAATTTTACAGCACTGGGTCCGTTTCCTTCAATCCTTAGTGAAATAAGTTTTAAATACAGTTTTAAGGACTTAATGCTTTTAATAAGCAGCAAACGGATGGTTAAACCCTGGATTTTGAAAAGTTACAAATGAGCTAAAGATCCAAACAAAGTTGAAATAAGATTTTGGAATTGAAAAAATTCAATGTCATACAAGTGAAAGTTTATTGGACCCCCAACCCTGCACACTTGCTAAATCCCCATTCCTTTACTGTAGCTTTTTTTCTAATTTTACTCTGGTTTTTATTTGGCATTTAGTTCAAACTAGTGTTTTATCATCTGGGGTGTTTTCGTTTTAATGCTGAGTTTAGTTACATTTAGCATCTTGTAATGCAAACTTCCTTTGAAGGCTTTAAAAGAAGCATTGACTGATTAAGTGCCATTAAATTGGTAACAACTCATAGTGACCGCATAGATCAGGGGTGTCAAGCTCAAGGCCCATGGGCCAGATGTGGCCCACAGGGTGCTTAGATCTGGGCCGCGAGGCTGCCCTGGAAACAGCAAAGGTCCAGCCCGCAGTGCCTCTGCCAGCAAAAATGGAGCCAGCAGAGGGCTGCAGGAGGCTGCCCTGGCTGAAAATGGGGCCTAGGAGGGGTCGCATGCAGCCCCCACGATTTCCAGCTCCATACCCTAGAGCAGTGATGGTGAACCTTTTTCTTATGACGTGCCAAAATTGTCCACGCGCACGCTATCATGTGCACACACGTGCCCACCCCAATTCAATCCACCCCACCCACCTGCGCATGCGTGCATTGCCCTCCCCTGTTTATATGTGCGCACAACTCCTCCCCAGGCTCCGAAGGCTTTCCTGAAGCCTGGGGAAGGTGAAAACGGCCTTTCGCAGAGGCCCTCTGGAAGCCGGAAAGGGATCTTTCCGAACTTCCAGTTGGCCTGTTGAAGCCATTTTTACAATACAATACAATACAATACAATAGAGTTGGAAGGGACCTTGTAGGTCTTCTAGTCCAACCCCCTGCATGGGCAGGAACCTTATACCATTTCAAATCAAATCAAATTCGGATTTCAGACAAATGGCTGTCTAACATCTTTTTAAAGACTTCCAGGGTTGGGGCATTCACAACTGCTGGAGGCAAGCTGTTCCAGAGGTTAATTGTTCTTACTGTCAGGAAATTTCTCCTTAATTCTAAGTTGCTTCTCTCCTTGGTTAGTTTCCACCCATTGCTTCTTGTCCTGCCCCCAGGTGCCTTGGAGAAAAGTTTGACTCCCTCTTCTTTGTGGCACCCTCTGAGATATCGGAACACTGCTATCATGTCTCCCCTGGTCCTTCTCTTCATCAAACTAGACATACCCAGCTCCTGCAGCCGTTCTTCATATGTCTTAGTCTCCAGTCCTCTAATCATCTTGGTTGCTCTTCTCTGCACTCTTTCCAGAGTCTCCACGTCTTTTCTACATCGTGGCGACCAAAACTGTATGCAGTATTCCAAGTGTGGCCTTACCAAGGCACTATACAGTGGCATTAACACTTCACGTGATCTAGATTCTATCCCTCTGTTGATGCAGCCTAGAACTGTGTTGGCTTTTTCACCCTCCCCAGCCTCTGGAGGCATTCCTGAAGTCTGGGGTGGGGGAAAACGGGCTCCCCCAGCCCTCCGGAAGGCTGAAAATCAGTGTGCCAGCAAATATGACTCTGCATGCCACCTGTGGCATGCGTGCCATAGGTTTGCCATCATGGCACTAGAGTTTTGCTGTGTATAAACATTGTTATACCTGTGCTCTATCCCAATCTTATTTAGAAATAAGGAAAGGTAGTTACCCTAGCTAGCATTCCTTCTTTCTCAAGCTAATAGTTATCCTCCTATTCTCTTTTTTGATTGTTCATGAAAATCTGTTCAAAGGTAAATTTTCTACCAAAGTGGCCCTTTTTCTTCAGCTGGTCTTATCTCAGATTTTACTGTTCTTTTTTCTTAAGTCTTTTCCAAACTTCTGCTCAAACCTTCAGCAGCCAGCCCTCCTCCGGGAACCAGTGTTGCTGGCAGGGGGCTATCAAAACAAACCAAAAACAGAAGGAGAAATGTTTCACCTTTTGCATTTGAGCACGCAAGAAGGGACAGGAAAGGAAAAAGAAGGAAAGAGAGGAAGGAAGAAGAAATGAGAATTAAGAAGGAAGGAAAAAGAAAAGGGAGGGAGGGAGTCCTGCCTTAGCACTTGGTGCCCCCGACATGCGTGATGTTTGTTAACAACTCTAGATTCAGAACCAGTGTTACAACTCTGGTCCCGTAACCAGTGTTAGTAAATAAATGCGGAATAGTGTAATACACCGGACAGTAAAGAGATACGTTGCTTTAACCACACAAACACTCTAAAACAGTGATAGTAAGAAAATAAATAGTCTTTACTTTGTAGCAACTAAATTACTTCTTCCGACCAGTGATACTAACTTCTCAAAACAATAACAGTCCTTCACCAAAACACAGTTATCTTACAGTGATGCAAAACAAATACTTCTTAAGTTTTCAACTCTTCAGCAGCAAACAGTTAAAACAGGAATCAAATGGAATCGAAAAGGGAATGGACTGTGTTCCTGAGCTTCCTTTATGGTAGAGCTGAGAAGCACAGCCAATCAGAATTTAACACAGTTCTTAAAGCTACATAACTCCTTAAGAACATGGGCTCATATATATTGTCAACCCAATATAAGGCTGAATATCCTAACAATGTTGAGCTGGCCAGGCCTACTCTGGCCATGCCTACCTTGAGGTCAAAGACAATTCTGATGCGGCCCTCAATGAAACCGAGTTTGATACCCGTGGCATAGATAGATTTTTATGAATAAAGGCAAATATATGTGTTCCAGGATAATGTTGCAAGATCCAATTTGGGTTGGTCACTGGGACCAGAGATTTAGTCTTCCAAGCTTTTGGACTAGTTAGATTTTCCCCATGGCAATCTGTCTGCAATCTGGTCTTTTATGGCTTCCAATGGTATAAAATAGCATAAATTAAAATGCATTCGGAATTTGATTCTGGATATCAATCATGCATTTCATATAGTTATTCTCAATGTGAATATGTAATCATTAAAATACAGCGTTAGAATTAGTCAATATTAGTGGGAAACAGACATTATTTGTATCAAGTAGTTTTCAAAAGACCAAAGAATAGCTATGAATTTTTTTAAAAAACCAGAAATCAAATGGATGAGACTCTAGAAATGTTTAGTCAGGGCATGTTTTAACACCCATTTTAACACATTGTCTTCCACTTCAAAGGTGTCATGAAGTGTGCGTGTAAACATAGCCTGTCTCTGCTTGGCCTCCTTAACAAAGTCAGAGTAGTGCTAACAATTTACTGCAAGGGAAATTAAGGGGAATGATTGGTGAATCTACCGATGGCTTTGGGGGGAGGGGTTTCAAGGCTGTTTTGGACAGATGGCTACAGAAGTGGATTTAGAAATCAAATGACTGATATCCAAGGATGGGTAATAGAGGCTACCTTCAGGGACGGGGAGGAGAGGGCTTTCCTGTCTTGCTTTAATGAAAAGTCCCTGCCTAACTTGTGAAGGTAGCCTTCATTATCCTGTTTTGGTGGATCAGAGCACTGGGAGGAGTTTCCAGAACCAAGAGAGGATCTTCTGTCCTGCTTTTCCAGGAAGCTCCAGTACATTCTCACCAGCAGTGTTCCTACCCATATTGGCAATGGGCCCACATAGCCACTCCCCACCCAATGTTTGTAGAGTCCAATGCATGTCTTATGAATTAGGACCCATTAAATTAAAGAAATGAATTTCCATAAATAAGTCTAGGATTCTAGTGTATCCATACCACTTCTTCTAGAGTGAAGGGGAAGAATATGATGTCCACTGAATCAGAAAGCTAACAATGTGTATCAGAGTATGGGATCACAGATGTGTATCGATTGTGGGATTCCAAAAAATGTACTACTGGATCTGTGGATGTGGCTTGGTGGGCATGGCATAGCTTGGTGGGTGTAGCTTGGGGGGAATGGCAGGGGAAGGATACTGTAAAATCCACATTCCCTCCCGATCATTAAATGTGTGAAGTCAGATTGGCAATTCCATGTTAAGGGAGATACCAAATTCAAAGCACATCCACTCCGAATCATTTATTTGGCATCAGTGGTAGGATTCAAAAATGTTTACTACCAGTTCTGCAGGCTTGGCTTGGTGGGCATGGCAGGGGAAGGATACTGTAAAATCTGAATTCCCTCCCCACTCCAGGGGAAGGTTACTGAAAAATCCTCATTTCCTCCTGATCAGCTGGGACTCGGGAGGCAGAGAATAGATGGAGGTGAGGCCAATCAGAGGTGTTATTTACTGGTTCTCCGAACTACTCAAAATTTCTGCTACTGGTTCTCCAGAACTGGTCAGAACCTGCTGAATACCACCTCTGATGTGTATGTGTGCTTCTCTAAGGGTGTGTGATATGTATCACATTCTTAAACACATGAAGTGTTCCAATATCTCAGGGAGTCAATTTATTCTCCAAAGCACTTGAGGGCAATGGATTGAAACTAATCAAGGAGAGAGCCAACCTAGAACTAAGGAGAAATTTCCTGACAGTTAAAACAATTAATCAGAGGAACAACTAGCCTCCAGAAGTTTTGGGTGCTCCAACACTGGATGTTTTTAAGAAGAGATTGGGAAACCATTTGCCTGAAATGGTTTCCTGCCTAAGCAGGGGGGTTGGACTACAAGACTGCCAAGGTCTTTCTAGTCTATTCTGTCCTGTTCTATTCTATTTCTACATGCAAATCACATACTGTAGATGCGCACAACTTGCAGCTGCTTGTGTAAAAGAAAAAATATGTTTACCATTGTTGTCACGCCATTTTCCTTATCCCGTGCGATCTGAGCCTCGATGTCCAAGAAAAGCTCCCTATGAATAGGCAAGGTTCTCTACTGCATTAGATTTCCTCAGTCCGAAATACTGAAGTTATATAGGTTGAATGAATTTATTTCTCTGCTAAAGAAAGTCAGACACAAAATATATCTTAGAGTGATGCAAACTTAATGAGCCACATTCATTAGAAGGAGCTATCATTTGGCATTATTTTTATGCAGCTGGTTAAATCTGGATGCTTCATTACATTTTTCTCCGTTTTTCATGTTCAAACCAATTTTTTTTCAGCCTTAGTGAATGCAAATGCCCTTTTGACACTACACAAATTCTTGTAGAAAGAAAGATGAATGTAGTTGGGAAACCTGTATTACTTGTGCATACTTGCAACAATGCATGGCTACGGAGAAGGATTTGCAAATGACAAGAAACACTGAAATGACTTCTTCTTCTACATATTTTTAAACATTGAATTCTGCCCTCTCTTGGTGATATTTTAAAATGCAAGTAATATCTGTGCTATATATTTTTTTCTTTAACATACCCTAGTTCCGTGATGGTGAACCTATGGCACGTGTGCCACAGGTGACATGCGGAGCCATTTATCAGGGCACGTGAGGCTTGCCCTGTCAGCTGGCCAGTGTGTGCCATTTTTCACCTTACAGAGGCTTCAGGAACTTCCCTGAAGCCTCCGGAGCATGAAAAACCGGCCCTATGGGCAAGCCGGAAGTTCAAGAATGGACTTCCGGTTTGCTGGTAGGGCTGGTTTTAGCTCTCCGGGGCATTCAGGAGCTCTCAGGAGGTTTCCCTGAAGGCTCCAGAGGAAAAAAAATGACACTATGAGCAAAATGACTTCCAGTGAAAGCCTCTGGAGCCTGGGGAGGGTGAAAAAACAGCGCCAAAAGCAGGGGGGAGGCTGGTTGCATGTGCATGCATGTGGGGGGGGGGGCATGCACATAGTATTATGGGTATGGCACATCCACACACAACCCCCCTGCCCTCCCCCCACTTTTGGCACACGAGCCACAAAAGGTTCGCCATCACTGCCTTAGTTAAACATTAATTTGGGGAGATTTCAAAATATTTCAGATTAATGCAATTATTATACATTGGCATTCTGACAGGAATGTTATGAGTAAATAAATAAAAAGATAAAGACAAAATAAATTTCTCGGGAGGCAGAAAAAACAGAATTTTGAAAATTGTTTATTTTAATCCATTGAATGCCACCCTAATCACAGGCTCCAGGCATATTACAGGCATGAAGGAATTTTTTCTCAAGTTAAAAGCAAACAAACAGAAGCCTTTCTTAAGAAACCATAGTCTTTGTTGCTATATAGTTTACATGCTTAGTTTTTAATCATCAAACAACCGGTTAAAAATGTGATGTCATGCTGGCACTTGATTGCAGAAAGCTGATTGTTCATTTGATACATTTTCTTATTAGAAAACAGTTAATGGGCATTTATAGTCCTTGACTTTTAATGTGAGCTAAGAGCAGAATATTCAAATGCATTTAGAAATACTTTAAATATTTGCAGAATTATGCTGAATCTGAGGATCGTATCTCATGGTTCTACTGGTATCTTAGTTGGCTTCTGTAAAAGGTACTGATGGAAGGGATCCGTGGAATTGTGACCTGAATTGTTGGAATGAATTAGTATATTCTACCTCACAGAATTGGTAAAAAAAAAAAAAATGTTTTGGACAAGCCTTAGTGAATTATGAGGGCTTTAAGCTGAATCCTCTGAGGTTTAGTGATGAGCACTCTGAAGGAAAGACCTCAGATAAAGATGTGAGCTATAGATAAAAGTAGAAATGTTGATGTAATGATGGGGGGAAAACAAAATGTAAATTGGCTCATAAAGTTTATGGCTTTCATTGTCTATGCACTGTTGAAAAAACATCCTGGAATAAGGCCACAGCAAACCACGTTCATATTGCTACCAATAAAACTAAATTGATATATCCAGGAAGTTATCAACTGCCAAGCTTGACTGAAAGACATATTATTTTATGGAAAAATAATAATACAAGTTTGAACACTTAAGCATAGGAAGACAAATAAGACTTAATAGGTATAATAGCAGGGATGAGTCCTAAAACGGGAATATAGCAGTTGGCAATCACAATACATTGAAAAGGAATTGAAGTAATAAAAATTAGGAAGAAATTGCACTGTATGTTGAAATGATCCATTTTTGATAAAAGCAATCCAAAGCAGAGAAACTAATAGCAGTTACGATGTTGTTGGTATCTGTTATTGCCTGCCCACTCAAGAAGACAATATGGCTGATGCTTTCAAAAACAAACTGCAGATACTCCGAAGAAGCATGAGGTCATAGTGATGGGAGATTTTAATTATCCAGACATCTGTTTTAAAAACAAACTCTTGCCAAGCCTGGTCCTTCCAAGGAATTCATCACTTGTCTTGCTGACAATTTTCTTCTTTAAAGAAGAAAGAGTAAGCCATTGCTATTATAGCGCCGTGATGGCGAACCTATGGCATGCAGAGTCCTCTCTGCGTGCATGCAAGCTGTCGCCCCAGCTCAGCTCCACCACACATGAATGTGTGCCTCCCGCCAGCTGGCTGGTTTTTGGATCTCTGCAGGGCATGCGCAGGGGGCAGGGCACATGGGGGTGATGCATGTGCATGTGTGTTAAGTGAGTTTTGCCCCATTATATGACCCTTCTTGCCGCAGTGAATCACTGCAGTTATTTAGTAACATGATTGTAAAGTGAATCTGGTTTCCCCATGGACCTCGTTTGTCAGAAGGTCCCAAAAAGTGATCACACATGATCCCAGGCTACTGCAATGTCACAAATATGAACCAGTTGCCAAGCATCTGAATTTTGATCCCCTAACCATGGGAAAGTTGCAATGGTCGTAAGCATGAAAAACGGTCATAAATCACTTTTTCAGTGCCATTGTAACTTGAAACGGTCATTAAATGAAGGATTGTAAGTCGAGGACTATCTGTATACCACTTATGCTAACCATTAATCGCGTAGATGAATTGAAAGTAATCAACTCATCACACTAACTTCATCTGAACGGTATTCAGAAACCTAAAAGGGAAAGAACACAGCCACTGAAGCTACTGCTGGTGATCATTCTAGAGTCAGGAAAATGGAAACAGATGTCAATTATGGGGACAGCACAGTAGTAAATGTGGCTGAAAACTGAAGCCACTGCAGGAATATAAAAGGGATCAGAAACTACTGCTGGTGTCCTTGCTAAATGGAAACAAAAGCTGTGGAGCAGTAAAGTTATCAGCTGGACCACACAAAGAAAGATCTTTGCTGGAACATAGTATATAAGAGATAGACCTAATTACCTTATCAGTATAAACAGAGATCAACGTGAAAAGATGTATATTTGCCTAAGGCCTGTGCAGAGCACCAGGTAGCTTTCTTAGACATCAAAGCTATGAAGGAAGATGGAGTTATTTTGGTGTTAAGATTTCTAGCAGGTAGCAAAAAATGAACTGCTAATGAGTTGCTAATTCAATGGCTCTATTGTTATTTCTCATTTTCTAAACTGTAGGTAGCAATAAATGTACGCAGTGCTGGTTATTTGGGAACCCTAAGAAACAAAGACCTAAGTGCTCAAATAAAAGGGATTTGAAAATGGAAAAAGCGTAAAAGCTGCAGGCATGTGAATGCTGACAGAGTCACATTGAATCATGTATCCGCTGTCACCAGAGGAATTGATGAAGTCAGTGAAAAATGAATTAGGCAAGGAAAAATGGCTAATGTAATATTTACTACAGCAGTGGTCTATTTATCTCTTCTAGCTCACTAGGTGCAGTTGAGAGACGTCAACTTTTTATGAGCCTGTTCTGAAAGGACTGCTTCAGTTTGTAAAATATTTGATCCCAGTAGTCGAGAATAAAACCATTGCCATCCTTGCCAAATATGTCCAGGAAAAAAAATGCTGTGGAAATTAAGAAAGCACTATAATGATACACTCCATGCGGGACATATCAGAACAGGTGTCAGATCTTTAGAACTGTTGTCATGGTAAAAGGGGCAATTATTGTGAAGACAAATGATAAAAGATAAAACTACAATAAAAATTTCTAGGGTTTCATACAATTGTTGATGCTGCTACCACAGGACTGGAGAATCACATCCTTGCCTGCGCTGAGAACAAAGGCTTGGAGGTTATTCAGTGTCATGGTCAGAGGTACGGTGGTGCTGCAGAAATGAATAGAACAGTGATTCTCAACCTTGGCAATATTAAGATGTGTGGCTATGCTGGCAGTTGAAGTTGCCAAGGCTGAGAAACACTAGAAAAAAAGTATATTCGATGTATTCATATTCAGTACATTCAGGCCAAATCTCAAGGAAAAAGGAGGACGCTTTGTGTATTAATTGTGCATATATGGGGCTATAGAATAATGTAGGATAGAACTTTCCAGTTTTGTTTCTGTCTTGCCTTTGTTTGTTTGTGTGTGTGTGTGTGTGTGTGTGTGAAAACATTTGCTGAAGGTCTTTTCTGTCATCATTTTCACCGATTTTCCCCTCACACTGAAACAATTAAAGTTCTACATCCTGGGCACCTCATTATGGCTTGTTGATTGCTTGGCATTTGCATTTTGTCCTCACTATGAAAACGTTATCTAATGTAATTCTACCTTCCTCAAAATTCAAGAAAAAGCACAGGCAAGATGGCCTAGGGGGGGGGGGGAGTAAACAGTTTGTTCTTCAGGGTTTCTTTAAACCAAAATTCCCGCAGAGTATCAAAACTGATTTTGGATATGCCCAGGATATCACAACAGCATCATTTGGGGAAAATAAAACAAACAGGAGCCTGATGTTAAATATATATTTATTGTGGAATGTTAACAAGTCAAACCCCATTTTGATGAGTTCTGCATAGATGACAAATTGGGGAACCTTGAAAATAGTTTTAAAACCGTGGTGTTTCATATACGTATGCACATTATTACAATTCGGCTATCTCATAGGGTTAGTGGAAAGAATACTTTCATTCAGTAATTCTCCATACATACATTGATTTACATCAGTGGTTCTCAACCTGTGGGTCGTGGCCCCTTTGGGTGTCGAACGACCCTTTCACAGGGGTCACCCAAGACCATTGGAAAACACATATTTTCAATGGTCTTAGGAACCGAGACACCAACTTTATGGTTGGGGGTCACCACAACATGAGGAACTGTATTAAAGGGTTGTGGCATTGGGAAACTGATCTACATCGTTTTCCTTTGCATCCAGTGACAATTGATTCAAGGCTGAATCAGACCAGCCACAAAAGGACCAGATAAACCTATGTAAATATTTTCCTAGGCAACAGCTAAGCTTTATGTTCTGTATTTCATGAGATATGTACATAACGGTAGTCAAGGACTATAGCCTATACTGAGTTTTTCTGCTGATTAGTTTATTATCATGTAACGGTTAATTAAAAAATAGCAGGCTTTATCTTCCTAAGCTTAAAGGTTAGCAGGCATGGTGACTATGGTCGTGAATTAATGGGATGTTTGCTTTATGGGAGAAAGACTAAGACAAAACTAGCCAAAAATTATAGTGCAGAAACATCCTACTGATAACAAAAGCCCACAAACTCAAGGTCAGTCTCTGTCATTTTAAAATAATTTCTAAATTACAGAAAATCTAAGTTCAATTTTATTTCTGCAATGATCAGACCCCCATGTAAGAGGAATGTCTACATCGAGGCCAGCAGTTTCAGAAGGGTTCCCAGGAACAAGGAAGGATGGAATTGCTTAGTTTAGCCTTGAGATAAAATGAGTGAGTGGATTATTATAGCATTCTTCAAATATCTGAAATCGTATCAAGCAAAATAAAGCTCTGGTATATAATCTCAGATAGCAAGTATGGGAATGCTAACTGCAAGCTATAGGAAGAAATATTTCTTTTCATTTGAAGGAAGAAATTGTATTGGTAAGTACAGTTTGGGAGTGGAACCAATTACTCAGAGAGTGCCTGAGCTCCTTTTTACTAGGCAGAAATCATCTGTATCCAATGTTTGGATCCAAGTTTGGGGTACAGAACAGGGATTGGACACCATAATCTAAACGGGTCTTTCCAGTTCTATGATTCTACAGCCGCTAAAGATTCAGGGCTTTGCATTTTTGACTTCGAAATGTCATTAAAACAGTGGCTTAATAGACTACTGTATTTTTGGGAGTATAAGACGCACCCAGGTTGTGAAGAGGTAATTTTTTTAAAAAAGTAGGTTGGTAAATAGAGGGGGAGAGAGGGAGAGAAAGAGTGAGAAATACAGTAGAGAGGGAGGGAGGGAGAGAGAGTAGTTAGGAAGGTAGATAGATAAAGGGAGAGAGGGGGGAGGGGGGAGAGAAATACAGTAGGTAGATAGATTGGGGGAGAGAGTGTGTAGATAAGTAGGTAGGTAGAAGGATAGAGAGAGAGAAATAGAGAGAGAGAAATACAGTAGATAGGTAGGGGAGAGAGAGACAGAGAAGGTAGGTAGGTATATAGGTAGATAGAGGGAGGAGAGAAATACAGAACATAGGGAGAGAGAGAGAAGGTAGACAGACAGACAGACAGACAGACAGACAGACAGACAGACAGACAGACAGACAGACAGACAGACAGACAGTTTCCAGGTGTATTTATCCATGTGCTGGAGAAGGAAATCAATGTAGCATCAAAAATTAAAAACACATTTCTTTTGCTTGGCCGGCCTGGGATAACTTAACTGTTTTTAGGGGTTTTTTAGGGGTTTGTCTTAGTTTTAACATGGGATTTTAGCGCAGGGTTTAGTTTAATTCTTTTTTTAATACTGTATTGTTTGTGGTTTTATATGCATTTTTAATTTCCCTGTGCCTCGCCTCGAGTCCCTTCGGGGAGAGAGAGCGGGTTATAAATTAAATTATTTATTTATTTATTTATTTAAAACTTTGTTTCTGCTGAGAGAGCACTTGATCAATGTAATTCTCATCAACCACTCTAACTAAATAGCTTTCTGAAAGGAAAAAAAAGTTTTTGCATTCTGCAAACCTCCTCAAAACGGCCTGCTTTTCACAAAAATGGGCCCATTTTTTTTCAGATAAAAGGCATGAATAGCCTTGGGGAGGCCTGCAGAGTGCTCCTGGGGGGGGGGGCAAAAATGAGCAAAAAGCCAGCCCATTTTTTGCAAAAATGGGTGATTTTCTGTAAAAAAAATATTGCACGCATAGTCTTATGGAGGCTTATAGAGTGCTACTGGCCCCATTTTAGGCATGCACCCCACGCCCCACTCATGTGCAGCAAAGACCCAACGACCAGCTGGCCGGCAAGAGGCCCGCGCACATGCATGGTGGAGCTGACCTAGGGCGACGGCTCACATGCCCACAGAGAGGACGTTGCGTGCCACCTGTGGCACGTGTGCCAAAGGTTCGCAATCACAGCTCTAGATAGTTCACAATACAGAATGATAAAATACAAGTATAAACAAGTGTAATAAATGCATATTACAATAAATGTAATAAAGAACTGAAGCTATCATGATTTTCACTCATGATTTTAAAATCACAGGCTGAAAAACCTGGTTTTTATAGACTTCGGGAAGGCCAGGAGGATTGTGGTTGATTGACTCTATAGACAGGCTATTCCATATGCCAGATGCTGCAACTATTGAGAATATGAACTCTTTCACCAAAATTTCTAAAACCTCTCCTACATTTAGAAGGTATTGAGGCTAATTATTCCACTGCACCTTGCAAAGAAGTATTTTTCTTGTTGCGTCTATGTTTTGAAGATAAAATTCCTCCTCAAAAGCCAATTTAAAAAGTAAATAATAGCAGAGAGAACTTTTCAAATTAGTTCCAAATTGGCTCTGTGGCAATAGGTCACATTAAAAATAACAAAAATGCTCAAAATACACTCTAAAATAGATAGCTGTGTCTTCCTACTTACATCCTATATAAAGAAAATACATGCACATTTAAAGGGTTAACAGGAGCTGAAAAAGAGCTAAATATGGGAAATTTTTTAGTCTGCCTAGTTTTGTACATAATGAGCACTAATCTTGGAAGGCAAAACCCAAGGGGGAAAAACCCTCTCTTTTAATGAGATAGTTGCAATTTAGCTAAATACTTGCAACCAATTTGCAATTAGTATAAATGAAGCAGATGTTGCAGGATAAAATGTACATTGTGGATCTGAACTCATAGTGTGAGAACCTGCACTGAATTTGATTCATGCATCAATATACACTGATTCCAGTTTTGCTGTATTTCAAATAAACACAAATTCTTTCAATTTGAATGATGGAAAGTAAGGCCTGCATCTGGTGAAGAAGACATGGCACATTGTAGAATGTGGCACATGGTGTCACATTCCCATGTAACACCACTCCTGCGCGAGCTGCATTGGCTGCCTGTCGTCTTTCGGGTGTGCTTCAAGGTGTTGGTTATCATCTTCAAAGCGCTCCATGGCACGGGACCTAGCTATCTGCGGGATTGCATCCTGCCCCATACATCCGTGTGGCTGATTCGCTCCCACAGAGAGGAACTTCTCCGGGTGCCGTCCACTAGGCTATGCCAGTGGGTGACGCCCAGGGGAAGGGCCTTCTCTGTGGTGGGCCCGACCCTCTGGAACGACCTTCCCCCTGAAATTAGAACAACCATGGACCTCCGCTCCTTCCGGCAAAAATTAAAAACACACTTCTTCTGCTTGGCCAGCCTAGGGTAATTAAACTGTTTTTAGGGGTTTTTAGGATTTAGTTTTAGTTTTATATGGGCTTTTAGCGCAGGGTTAGTTTAATTCGTTTTAACATTGTACTTTGTTTGTGGTTTTTAATTGTATTTTTAATTCCCTGTGCCCTGCCTCGAGTCCCTTCGGGGAGAGAGAGCGGGTTATAAATTAATAATAATAATAATAATAATAATAATAATAATAATAATAATAATAATAATAATAATAATAATAATAATAATAATAATAATAATAATAATAATAATAGTAATAATAATAATAGTAATAATAATAATAATAATAATAATAACTATTATTATTATTATTATTATTAAGAGTAAGAAGATAATGTTTATGGAGAAATGAAAGAATTATTATAAGAAAGAAAGATGAGTAAAATTAAAAGAGGTTGTCAGGATACTAGAATCTGCAGCAAAGGGAAAGAGGGTCAGACTGACAAAAAAAGCATGCACTCTTGCAATGCAACCCCTCTCTGATGGTATCACAAGATGATGCTAGAAGTTCCTAGAAGGAAAAAGGTTGCATATGTTTATTGGGCACACTCATGAGGAAGCCATGGAAAATCTGCCTGATTTGGCTTATCCAGAGGGCTTCAAACTAAAATTGGAAGAGGAGGGTAGCCAATCTTTAGGACCTAATCCCAAGCATAAACCCCAAGACAATCAATCAAACAAGAAGGTAGAGTGGGGTGGAAGGAAGCAAAACTGAAAAGATATGAAGTAGGAGGTGTGGGAAGTAAACTCATGATTAGCCATAAAGGACTATACACTAGTGCTCAGAGTGTGAGGAACAAACAGAGTGAATTTGAGGCCCTAGTAGTATCCTAGGTATGATATAGTTGCCTATTTTGAAATTTGGTGGGATGAAAGTCATGAATGGAATGTATTGCTAGAAGGATAGAACATGTTCAAAAGAAAAAGACCTAACAAAAGAAGAAATGCAGTTGCATTATATGTAAGAAATTACTACTTCTCTACAGAAATGTATAAAATCAAGGATGAAAGCCTCCTTGAATGCATTTGGGTTAATATAAAAGGAAAAAAAGAACGATATTACCATAGGTGTATACTACAGTCACAAACACCCCAACCAAGCAGAGGAAATACATGCTTCTGAATATTATCTCGCTTCCCAGGATTTCAAGAATGTTTCAGCCCTGTTTGCTTATATAACAGTTTTTGTGTATTTCTGTCAAAGTCACCTCCCTTACTCTCTACCGGCCAAAAGAACAAATTATGTGACAAAAACCTATTTGGATTTCTGCCCAACTTTGGATTGATTCCATTATAGGAGCCTTGGCTTGTAACTAGAGAATATGTTTTCATATCTGGTTTTAGGATTTGGGCTACCAAGGCATGGAAAATAAAACAGAAAGGCTGGACAATGGCCATATTGATCAAAGAAGAACTAGGCCTGAAGGGCACAGAATCTTAATGCTAATTCACCTGATTTCTTAGCTGTTAAATTCAGTAAAAAAAAAAATCTTGAGATCATAATGTTGAATATTTATGTCACTCCAAAAATGTCTATTGATTATTCTTTTGATTTATTGGTGAATTTAGGGGGTTGGGAAATCCCAACTGAGATCATTCCAACAATTCCTAAGGTAATTATCAGCTTAGGTTATTGTAATATTGTATGGATGGGACCATACTGCTGTGCAACCTAGTACACAAAGGTAATCCACCCCGGTCTGACTGATGTCATATGTCTTTTGCCTAATATTCAAGACCAGGCAATTGAAAAGTGTTTATTAGTAAAAGAACGATTCTGTTTTAGACCTCACTACTCTATTGTTAACAACTAATTCATTTTATGTTATCGTATAGAAAAATACAATTAAGGAGTTAATTGTTTACAACTTCTATAGACTTTGGCACAGGCCTTGATTGAATAAAAAGAGACATACTCTGAGGGGGGGGGGGGGGAGAGAAATGTGGCCCTGAACATGAAACCTAGATTCTGTATCTGTCCAAGGTTTGAAATTCAAACTCTCATTTACTAGGTATTTATAGGCATGCAAGGTTCTCAAAATGGGGAAATTTGCCCTTCTCCCCACAGAAACAGATTGAAGAAAAGATTTCAAGAGTATTGCAGTGTTTGCATAGCTCAGCCATCATTTCCGACCTTTCCAACCCAGACTGTTTTCGATCTTTAGGAGGGCAAACAGCTTGCTCTCTTGAAATCTCTCTGCAATCTTTCTGCTCTGGAAAAAAAAAGGGGGGGGGGGGAGATTAAAATAACCACAGGTCAGGCGCAGGACAAGGAATACTGACTATAATGGTGATCACATGACGGAGGGAACACTGCAATGGTTATAAATGGACCATAAAGGCAATGGCTATTTTTTTCAGCACTGTCATAACTTTGAATAGTTGCTACACAAATGGTCAGTAAGCAAAGATTGCTTAAACTTTTGCAGAGAACATACTTGCATATACAATTAACAGAACCGTGTCCTTTATATCAATGGTCCCCAATCTCCAGTCCATGGACTAGTACTGGTCTGCACCCCCTTGGAAATTGGGCCAAACAAGTGGCAGACATCTGTACAAAGCTCTATTTCAGGGGTGTCAAACTCTATTTCATTGAGGGCCACATCAGGGTTGTATTTGATGTGGTGGGGTGTGGCTAAAGTGGATGTGGCCAGGTAAATGACACTTGTGTCAGGAGCACGTGTGGTGGCCAGGCAGGGATGGGAGAGATCAGGGGTGGGTTCCAGCTTCTGTTACTGCCAGTTTGCTCAGGGATGCACTTCACATGCGCATGCACAGTAGTAAAAAAATTGCTTCTGCGCATGCACAGAAGCAAAAAACAAGATGGCGGCACCTACAGAGCCACTGATAGAACCAGTTCAGGGGTGTGGCCAGCTGAGTTACTACCTACTCAGATGAACTGGGCTGAACCAGTAAGAACCCACCTCTGGAGGGAATCCTTCTGTAGCCCTCTGTGAGTGAAAACAGAGGGCAGAGGGCTGCAGGAGGCTATCGCAGCTCTCCCCTTTTCCACTGGTTGAGGCACCTCAGGCCTGTCGGCTATGTCCAGGGCGGTCCTGTGATCCAGATCTAAGCGCCCCGCAGGGCGGGTTCGGCCTTGAGTTTAACACCCCACCCCTGTTCTATTTGCATATGTACAGGATTTGGTTGTGTCCCTCCCACCACTGCTGCTGTCAGTCCACAGAGCCACAAAGGTTGGGGACTGCTGTTTTATATCAAAGACCATCCAGGAGAGAGTAGAATTTGATGATTATTCTCCAACTCTGGAATCATCAGTGATCCTTGAGGAAATAATCACATTTTTAAAGCTGTTAGAGAAAACTAGAAGGCATGGACTGCTTTTTGAAATGCTTTCAAATCAATAGCAGAGTCTCCACTGCTATGCCTTCCCTACTTTATTGACACTGGGGCTGGAAACTATGTCAGCCTCAAAATCAAAATTGAATGCAGTGTATATCTTCCCTTCGGCTGGAGAGGAAGGACACAAATTCATTCTTTTCACAAATGTAACTTTACACACTCAAACCCACACATACAAATATACTGCAGGATAGTATTACTTCCTTTATTTAAAAAAATCCATTTATTTAGCTGCCTGGGTATCAGTGGCTATTAAGTTAAACATACATCCACAAATCTGAAATATTGTTACTATTGTATTGTTCTTTGTTAAGCTATAGAACAGATATCAAAACATGACTATTCTGCCATCTACTGATTGAAATAAAATTGATAAGAAGCTAGTATTTTACCATTAGACAAATAAAAGTAAGTTCTGTTCTTGAATTAACATTATTTTCAAGTGTATTTTAGTTGTTAATACTGTACTCTTTGTAAAGTAGAACTAGGGGTGTTGGGATCAAGATGTTGGACTAGAATGGAAGTACCATAAATTTCTATCTGAAACTCACTGATTGAACCTTGTTCAATTAATCTCACAGGTGGATGTTGAAGGATAAAACAATGAGGGATCTCTGTACAAATCACATTGAGCTTGACTTCCCAGAAAAAATGTAGAATATTGTATACATATAATAAATAATTAAGTTAATCAATGTCTATGGATTTTAGGAGGAAAATAACCTTCATAGAGCATCCTTGAAATTGAGCTCAATTGCTGAAACTACACAGAGATTTCCCTGTAATTTTCTTGATATTACTTGGTTTGTGTCCCCTCCAAGTACTAACTATAGTCTATCCTGCTTAGTTTTTTAGACCAGCCAAGATCAGTCACAAACAGTACAGCCATATTAGTTCAACCACATTTTCAGTCACTGAGCATTTTAAAGTAGAGCATAAAACCCAAACACTGCTTAAGATGCCTTAAAAATAAATAAAGGTGGGATACAAATAAATAAAATAAAAATGTTTATCAGATAAACTGCTTTACTGTAATCAGTTTATATGAAAAGATATTAATTCTTCAAAGTTTACTATCTGCATCCTTTCCCACCCAGTGAAGTAAGGGGAAGACTTTAGGTAGAACCAGCATAGTCAAACTCCACTCAGTAACAAGGATGTCACTGTAGAGGTGGTCACCAGTATTAAGCATCTGGGAATGCAGATAACTAAAAATCTAAGCCGGTGTCTCCACAGGTCATCCTTAGTGAAGTGTGCAAACTAGCATTTGCATTTCCCGCATCAGATGAGGAGAGCACATCTTTCTCCTTCTGCCCTGGCTACTTTTTACAGACACAACTGACAGCATCTTAACAAACTGCATATCACTGTTTGGTTTGGTGGCTGCAGTGCAGTGGTGGGCCCCGGCGTCACCCACATGGATGCACGCAGCGTGCACATGCGTCATACTTACCTGCGACGCTTCCGCAAGCCTCCGTGACGTTCCAGCTGCTTGACGGAGTGTTGCGCAGGTGCTGTAAATGCTGCGCGTGCGCGCAGAAGCGCTGAAGATTTAAAAGTTCGGTAAGGAGCAAGGGCAGGTGGGCGGGCCCTCCGGAGCCATTTCTCAGGGCACACGAGGCTTGCCCTGTCAGCTGACATCGGCCTTCTTTTGAGGCCATTTTTCACCTTCAGGAGCTCTCAGGAGGCTTCCCTGACTGCTCCTGAGGGCAAAAAATGACACTACAAGCAAACCGGAAGTGAGAAAACAGTGCCGAAAGTGAGGGGCACTGGTTGTGCGCACATACACATGCCATGGCATGCACGCATAGTATTCAGCGCACAACCCCCCCTGCGTTCCCCCCACTTTTGGCACACGAGCCACAAAAGGTTCGCCATCACTGTCCTAGAAGAATGAAATATTCTAGGAAATATTTAAAAGGCAGAATATTATACCTCCCTGAATGAGAAAAGGAGATACATGCTTTTGGAAAGCAGCCCCCACCCTCAGGACATAATAGGATTAGCCCTCTACCCATCTCACCACATGGCACCTGGGAAGATTACATTACCAACCAAGCCTAGGACTCAAGACAACCTACAAACTTACTCCTGCAATGGCTCCATGGGAGTCTCACAACCAGTCAGGATACATTTCTTGCCACAGAAACAGGAAGCAAGTTCAAAGCCCAACCGAGGGTATAAATCTCCCTCTCTCACCCATGTGCTCATTTTTGCCCAGGACCCCCAAAACCCACATGGTCCTGTCCATCACTAAACCATCTTTCCGAGCAGTCTCCATGTTTCCAGTCTTTCTCACCACTTGGAAACCAACCCAGATGGACATTTCTTCCAACAGAATATACGTACGTATGTACGTATGTATGTATTCATGTTTATGTAGTGTATATTGGAGGTGGAGACTTTGAGAGCTATATGCAATGAAATTTCATTTTAATGTCTACCGATTAGGGTACATTCAAGGTGGCAATAAAGTTATTCCAAGTTTTGGGATTCTATATACCTGTCTCTGGTCAGGATAACTCTTGGAAATCTGAAAAGAAATGGGCCAAAATTGGTGTGGCGGAGAAACCAGCAAAATAAAATTCAAGTTGAAAAATGCAGCCAATCCAACCAGAGTCAGCAAAGAAAGGAAAAAAAGTCCTAAAACAATATGCCCAACACTTCCTAATGGAAAGTCAATTGTCCAGCAGTTTGGAACGTTGCTGATTTCTCCACTCTAAGGCTGCACTTCATCCTTTCCAGTCATGTGACCAAACATAGAACTATCATTAAGAGATTGGAAACAATTCCAGAACAATTCCAGAATCTGTTGTCTGAATCTTTTCTGTTTTTGTTCCAACACCGGTTAGTCAGGCCTTCTGGGTTTGTTTGTTTTTTAAATTCATGGTGTAATTCCTCCATGCCCCGCAGCTAAACCGCAGGAATGAAATTTCTCCGGTGGTCCAAATCAGCCTTCCCCTACCTGGGTGTCTCCAGATTGTGGACTTCAACTCCCAGAATTGCTTGCTGGGGGGCGGGGGGGGGAGGGAGTTCTGGGAGTTGAAGCCCACACGTCTTAAAGGTGCTGAGATTTGAGAAACATGGTCCTGAAGCAACCCTGACGCCTACAGGACCTTTCAGAAAGGAAAAACGGGAACGCTCAGCGGTGTTTTGCCTCCGCTTCGGAAAAGCGTGCCGGGAAAGCATTTCTATCGGCTCTTCCGCCCGCCGCTCCACAAAGCGCCAGCGGGAGAAAAACGAAGTCCTCCTGGACTACAACTCCCACAATGCTTCGCAGGCGGGGATCGCTACCCGATAAGCGAGAGCGGAGCTCATTGGTGAAAGAATCAGGGCAGCCGCAGGCCTATCAGCTCGTCTTTCATTGTGCGGTGGCAGCAACCGACATACACACACATTAAGCCGAGAGCCGCCCAGGAGTGGGGAGGGGGTGCTGTTCGTGCGCCTCTTGCTGCCGCCGCCGCTGCTGCTCGCCGCCCGCCCACCCGCCCTTGCAGACGGGCTCTTTGCGCTCTTCCGCGGAGCAGAGACGCAGCCATGAATCTGGGGTAAGGAAGCGAAGCCCCTCAGCAGTGCCACGTTCTTGGGTGACTTCGTCGTTTGGAGTGAGAGCGGGCGGGAGGAGGCGAACTCCTCTGCCCTCCAACCGCAGCGATCATCCCTCTTTAAAGCCTGGTGTGGCTTTCCCAAAGGCTTGCCAGAGCTGCTCCTGCCTAGCTCTGCCCGCCTTGGGAGCCCGTCCCTTTCGCGTGGCAAGTATTCTGAGCTCGGTTGGTTGTGCGGTGTGTGTGTCTGTGTGTGTGTCTTTTTTTATCAGCCTTGCAAAAACAACGCCGTGCGTAGTGATGTTGAGGCTTGCTGGGTAGGAATGCCGGCTGCCCTAGTCCAGGCCAGGAGCTGGACAGCTTCAGCTGCAGGTTTTTCTCTAGGTTGTCCCAAAGGTGCTTTTTTTCAAGAAGCAAGTGGATTTTCTGGTTTTCCTTTGAAGACGTTTCGCTTCTCATCCAAGAAGCTTCTTCAGCTCTGACTGGATGGTGTGGAAAGGAAGATGGGAAGCAGTGAAATGACTTCAAAGAAAAACCAGAAAGCCCAGTTGTCTCTTGGAAAAAAAAGCACCTTTGGGACAACCATGACATGGATGACTGAGAATCTCCATAGATGTTTCTCTATGTGTGACGTTTTTGATAACCGTCAGATATTTGGAAGTAAATCTTATTGAATACTGACCAGAGTCCTACAATCTAGAATTCATGAATTTCATTTTTTTTATTCCCCTCCCCCTTGTCTTCTTTTTATTAGGGAAACAAAAACACATTCCAAGGAAAATAATTGCTCTGTTTAACAACAACAATAAAATATTAGTGCCAGGAAAGAGGGAAAGCATTTACACAGAAAAGGGCTGGATAAAAAAAAAAATAGGTTCGGTAGGCTGAGGAAGAAATGTTAGCAGGAATCTCATGAATGTGGAGAAAACAGCAGGTCTGGCTGTGAGCAATTGCAGCCACCAAATTGCATCACATGTAACAGACTTTCTCTTATTGAGTGTGGGAGAACTTCCACGTGTGGTCTCCTGGCTGCCAACTACCAACATATTCTTTTTGAAAAATGATAATAATATTAACAGTTGCAAAATGATACTATCTAGACCACTTGTGAATGAGGCAGGTCATTGTTCTGTAATACACTTGTGTGCAAACATGAAAGAGGTTTGTAGACCTCTTTTCCAAGGAATAGAGGTCATTCTGTTGTGCGACTTTCAGTTGTTATTAGGTCCAACATCACATTTGTCTCTTCAACCTTGGTAAGGGACTTTCCTCTAATTTGATTACTGGATAAGTACTTTATTAGATTAGGACCTGGCAAATTACATTTATGCCTTTATATCTTAAAATATAGTATATGTAAGTTTGCTATTAAAGACTGTGGCTTCCTTCCTTGCAGAAAGTAATTATTTGGAGCACATGATTATTTGGTTATAGATAGCTTTAGATTTCCCAGCACAATTCATGTCATGTTTAACTGTGATCCTTTTGTGACTCAACAAATAACTTGAGCAAAGATGTCCAAAATGGACATCCAATCTGTTATTCATAGCAACTATTACTAGCTCAGTTCTGTTTCACCCCTATGTTATTTGAAACAAGGTTCTATAATAATGACTACTACTACTATTACTACTACTACTTTTTCTTTTTCTTCTGTCATATCCCTCATTGCATGTTGGCAATCATGTTGGTGATCCTATTTTTATCAACAGCTGCACAAAAAAGTGCTGCTGAGTTTTGTCCAAACCAGTCCCTTAGATTTTGAAGCCATTATGTTCGTCTTCTTTCTGGACCTCATTCGTCTTCCATCCTTCCCTGGACGATTAAGTGAAGTATGCTGTATTTTTCTGGGTGTCGCATCACATGTCCAACATATTCTAACTTTTGCTTTTTAACGGTTTTGATGATTTCCCTTGGCTTTTCCAGGTGGTTTATAACCTCATTTCTGATTTAGTCAACCCAACTTATATGTAACAGCCGCCTGTAAATACACATTTCAAATGTTTTTAGTCTCAAGTGGCTTTCTGTCAGAAACCAACTCTCCACTCCGTAGAGCAGGTTGGAAAAGATGTAGCATCTGACAAGTCTGATTTTCAATCATAGGCTTATATTGTAACTATAGAAGACCTACAGAAGACCTTCAATCATAATGATAACTGAAACCTTCTTTCTCCTACTCTGCAGATTTACAGTTATATGCAGAGGCTTTAGTCTGAGAAAGGAAAGATAAGAGGCAGCTATGTTTACACATCATGCTAAGCTAGGAAGTTTTAACTGCACTTTGCTAAACAAACAAAGCTGTGTTTTAATACAATGTGTAAACCCAGCTACAAATTCCACAGTGAACCATGGAGACCAAATGTGCAGTGTAGAGAGCTTGATTGTTGTTTCTTTTCCAAACCAGTCAACCTAAAGTTCTAAAATCACTTGTGAATAAAAGTATTTCAGAACTTAAGCTTTCTTTCCTTTCTCCACCCCTATGTGGAATAATTTTTTTTTAAAGGCCCTGTGATAGAGTCCAGAAGTAGACATGTACAGCATAGATGATGATTTTACTAGTTCTTTCCTTATGAGGATTAGAAACATGTAAGCTTAAGGATCAAAGGTTTATGCCTTTTTCACTCACCTCTGTGAAATGGCTTTTGGAAAGCTTGGTTCTTTTTTAGCTTCTGTGAAATTTTAAGGCTACATTTGCTGGCGGTATAATCCCCACAGCAATCTATTTTCTGATAGAAGAATGGTTACAACAACCTTTAGTGGATAATTAGGGTTTATTATTGATTATTTTAGTATTGTCAGGGTTCCAAGTAACACCCTCACCACCACCAAAAGAAATCTCCAAGGCTTGAGTTTCCTCAAAGGTCCACTTAATTTGAGATGTCATATTGACACATCTGGTAAAATCCAAATCTGAAAGTTTCCAGGTTTTCCCCACTCAAATGAAAGTTCAAGTCCCTGCCCAGCACCCACATGTCCATCTCATGGTCCAATCAGGCATCGTCCAAACTGGAGATGCCTCCAGTCATTGCAGCTGCAGGGCAAGGTGTCCTAGACTCTCTGAGAAAGAATGTTATTTTGACTAGATATCTCCCATACTCCATATAATCCCCCCTCCCATTTTCCCACAGTAGAAAATGTGGCAGGCTGAAAGCTCAATGTAAAACAGGGGTCCCCAACCTTTTTTTCACCAGGGACCGGTTTCATTTTAAAGAAAATTCTGCGGACCGGCTGAGGGGCTCAGCAGTCATGTGACTGGGTGGGCGTGGCCAACTTGGAAAATGTGAAACTCACTGAACAATGATCTTGGTTAGCAACCAAACTTTTGGGCTCAACCCGCCAGTTCGCTCCCCAGCCCGCGGAGCCTCCGCAGTCCCTGGAAGAAAACGAGTGGCCGGCATGCCAGCAGGGGAGGGAATCGGTGGCCGGTCCGGCGGCATCCAGGAATCCCTCCGTCGACGAGGGAGGAGGAAGAGCCACACTCCAACGGCGCGAACAGCCGCGCCTGCGTTCTCCCGCACGCTGTGCTCAGGGGGCTGCTCCCTCCTCCTCCTCTCTAGCCCTGCGGCCCGGCTCCCATCCAGCCACGGACCGGCACCGGTCCGCGGCCCGGGGGTTGGGGGACCCCTGATGTAAAAGATGGCTTCCAGGCCTGACAAATATACTTTGTTGACATTTTAGTTATGGTAATGTACGTATATATTGTAATATGCATAGTAAGGTTAGATTTGGTGTTAAAAGTATGCCATCACCAAAAGCAAAGGATGTTTTTATTTAATTTTCAAAGATGTTCCCTGGTTCGGAGCCAAATAAACTTATTCCTTCTAGTCAAATTACACATGCTAAAACTGGATCTGAACCATTTCATAAAGATTGCTGTCTCATTTGAGATGATATATATATTTTCAGGAATATAGAAGTTCTTGTGTCTTCCCCTGTTACAGTAATCTCTGTGGGTATGTGCGTGCCCTTTACCATATGCTCAAAGTCTTTCCCCCAGTAAAGCAACAACATAAGATTTCAAAAACAAGTTAAAACTTGCAAACAGGAGATGCAAGAAATGTTAATGAATCAGTGTTGTGTTCTGCATTTTTAAAAAAAGCATGCCATATCTGTGTAAGCATCTGAGAGTGGTAAACAGTCCCTCTTTTAGGGATTGGGTTTAAGGCAGGGGTCTCAAACTTGGGGGCCGCTGGAGGCAGAGGCTGGGTGAGGCTGGGACGCATACGAGATTCCTTATATTAATATTAATACTAATATTAATACTAATATTATACTTTCATATTATGGTGGGGGCCACAAGATACCGTCCTGCGGGCCGCAATTGGCCCGCGTGCCGCGAGAATGAGACCTCTGGTTTAAGGTTTCTTGATTTATATTGTCCCAAAAATACTTTTTATTCCTATAAAATAATGTTTTTATGCCTGTTGTCTTTAAAATGATTTTTTTTTAATGGGGAAATCTTATTCTAGGCAGTTTGATTTACTAATCCAGTACATATACTAGATAATTTCCATTGAGTATAATCTATTATTGTTTTTGTAGGAATTTAAGGAAAGCGGGGTAACTTTAAAAGTGGAAAGGGAAAAAAAACTAGAATATGTCAAATTGCATGCAGTAATCACGTTTCTTTAAGTTCTTTATTATTTTCTACAAACAATGAAATACACTTTAATGATTTATTTAAAAATCATGTTCCATACCTTATTTTTTTCTAAGCTGATTTCAATGATAGAAACAGTTAACCTTTTTGTTTTCTTTTGGGATTACAGGGATGGTTTAAAGCTTGAAACTGAAATACTGGATGGAAAACCTAGACTGATAGTGGCTCCTTGTGGTATGATTGCTCTTATATATAAAATTAGTCCATATTAATGATCACCAGCAGTTTTTTATTTGCTTCTTTTTTTAAATGCCTTTAATTTTTAAGCACCTTAATCAGATATATTCCAATTGTTTGGATTATTTTTCACTGATTACTTCAGAAAACAGTAATTTTCCCAACTTAGTTCCCCTACAGATATGTGGACTTCAGTCTCCCAAATTCTTATCAATCGCTACATGATAGAAGAGAGTATTTGTAGCTCAAGATTGAAGTGTGGGATCCTTGGTGCTCTCTGAGTTTAGTGGTTTTCTTGCAGATGTTTCATTATCAGTTGTTACCTACTTTGGTAATGAAACATTTGCAAGAAAACCACCAAGCTCAGAGGGGGGCACCAAGGATCCCACAACACCATGTATACTCATTGTGTAGGTACCCAGGAATGGGTTTTTAAAACCTTATCTATTTGGAATGTGCATGCTGGAGATATGGGTGTGGGGGGAAATGTCTGTATATATGTGTGTATATATGTATGTTCTGATGAAAGGGTTGATATGACTTAAGGCAGAGGTCCCCAAACTTGGCAACTTTAAGACTTGTGGACTTCAACTCCCAGAATTCTCCAGCCAGAATTGTTGGGAGTTGAAGTCCACAAGTCTTAAAGTTGCCAGGTTTGGGGACCTCTGCATAAGGACTCAATTATGGTTTGATTTTGACCTAAATTATATTTAGGCCTGTACTGTTACTAGAAATGTCTCTGAAAAGCTAGGAATATTCTCTTTTCAAATTGTCTCCTATAAACTATAAGAACTGCCTGATTTACTGAAATTTAGGGTTAGGGTTAGAAGCTTCATATTTCTCTTTATGTATGATTGGGATTGAATGTAAATCCTTTTATTTTTTTAAAAAAAATGGGGGCTCCCCACTCCCTTTCACTTTAATTGGCTGTAAACCTGAGCGTGTTTCCACTTTAGTGAATAGTCTTAAGAATAAAAAACTGTAATAGAGAAATATTGTATTTGATACGTAGAGCATACAAGTAGTCCTCAACTTATGACCTTAATAAACCCCGCCCATTACAGTTGTAAGTCATGATAGTTGAAAAGTGTATCATCACATGACCAACACAATTTTATGACCTTTTTTATGATGGTCATTAAGCAGATGATTGTGGTTTTTAAGTGAATCTGCTGTTCAGCGAACGCTGTGTTGCTAAGAGAACCCATTGCTCACTATGGGGCGCTTTTTAGTCAAAAACTAGAAGCAAAGATCAGTTTTCAGCAAAAATATCATAAATTGGGGTCATGGGACTGTAACACATTGCAGATGGTTGCAAATGAGACAACAGGCATTCATCAGAAATATGAAACCAGTATCCCACAGTTCTTATCAGATATTTCAACATCAATTTATTTCTACTTAAGAGTGTCTTTAAAACCTGACTACCTATTAACATCCCTTATTTACTCCCAACATACCAATATAAATTCCATAATAATATAATATAAAACAATCTGTGGGGTATTGATATTAAGGTACATGATAAATTTGCAGATCTAAAATTTATAAAATGAGATTACTTATGAATAATAATCATTCCAGAGATGCACAGAATTTATGAATTTAGCATGTCTTTTAAAGGACATAATTTAGAGTGGACTTTTCCTTTTTAAATCTATTTTATTTTTCTCTGTTGGTTTTATAAATAGAATGTCATTACATACTTTATATAAAAAGATGTTAAAATAACTAGTAAGCGTAGGGTTGAGATATAAGAATTGTAACAATTGATATGACAAGTGATAACTATTGAAGAAACTTATAGAAGCTTGTGATAAATTGATACATTCTTAAAAATTGGTAACCTGTAATGAAAGATGGCTTTTTGATGTTTTTTTCTGTGAAGTTTGTATTATTTGTGTTTATGTAAAATAATTAAAAAATTATTAAAAAAAAGAAATATGAAACCAGGTTATAAGTATTTTTTGAGGAAGGGCTCTGTCAGAACCTTGAGCATTTACAAGTCAAGGATTATCTGCATTTATGGATAGAAGAATATGCTTCATATTCTCTTAAATTTCTAGTCTTAGTATCACTGGGATTTTGCCAGTCAAGTTGAGATGTAAGTTAAAATTATCCTGGACCTTGTTCTAATGTGCCTTTTTCCCCCCTTTCCTAGTAAGTACATCGAAACCAGGCATAAGGGTAAGTCTTCAATCCTGCTTATAATGTTGAATGTATGAAATCATTCTGTTTAATTTCTTTGATTGCAAAATAAATTGTAGCTACATGTATTGAAATTACATTTTACAAAGAAAGTTTGTAATTTAAGAAAAATTGGTCAGCAACATTTTTGCCTTTAAAGCCCTAAAAGATTTGAACACATGCTTTCTTAAGATCTGTGTTTTCTTATAAAAATGCAACTGGCTACAATCTTCCTTAATTCCTTGGATTTTCCAGGGAAGATGTAGGATTTAGCTATTGCTTCAGGAACCCTCTATCCAATGATTTATTTTTCAGTTCCTTTTGTTTAAAAAGGTTTTTTTAATATAAAAATGGTTTTGGACATTACTCTCTGAAGAACAAGAATATAAATATCTTACATATATTCAGTTTTTGATTTTGGAAATGTATATTAAACATCATTGGAGGATTGAGTAAGTTCAGTGAAAAGCTTTCTATCATATGTTTTTAATTTACATACACACATTGTCTGCCTGTGTATCTATCTATCTGTCATCTGTCTATGTATCCCTGTCTCATGTACTGCAGTTCAAAAAGTGTACTTTTTTTTGTAGAGGTTGAGGTAGGAAACTATTATTTCCATTAAATTTATTTTGCAAACACCCTGTTTTTTAGTTGGGGAACTAAAGCATTTGTACAGCTTAAAACAAATTCCTGGAGGAAATAATAATAGTACTGTCTCTGTTCCATAGATATGTAATAAAAATAAGATTTTAAAATACACGACGAGATCAAAACCAAATGGGCATATTCTGAAATCAGTGCAAACATCCTGTGAGAAGAATGAATGTTTAACAAAACAGAAAACCGGATCAAGACTTTCACTGGCCAAAGGTAGTAAACATCCTGAAACTGTGATGTTTACCAAGGATTTATCAAAAGGACCCTGTAATAAAGATGATGCTTTTATAATCCAAAAAGACAATACAACTTCAAAACCAGATAATGTCAGAAATTCAGTTAAGAAACCTTTGGCATCCAACAAGAAATTTAAAAAGCATTCTCTTTCTGTTGAAGATCTAAGGGACAATTTGGTATGTTTAACACAAGAGCAGTTGGAGCAGATTTTAATGGCAGTAAAAGAAGGAACCCAAGGAGCCACTCAGGTTCTGGATGAAAAGAAAGGAGATACAAGTAAGATTTTTTTTTTCTTTACTCAATTTACAGACCTTCTTCGTGGGGAAAAGAAGTGAGCAAGCAAATTCATGCCTTCTTCTTAGCATTGCAAATCAAGAGAGACAAAGCCAAAAAAAAGAGCTCTTTATAAATATGCATGGTAAATTAATTTCTTTCAAATATCTTACAGTGACACTTGCTGAATTAATTAACTAGGTTCATTAAGTTCTGTTAAGCTGCAAGAATAAAAATACTAACTTCAATTGCTAACATGTATTCACCAACGATACAGCTTTTACATAGCTATAATGAATTCCTCCTTGTTCTTTTATTTATCACAAGGTAGGTACTATTTCTCTGAAAGGCCCCACATTTTATCAAATAGTTACGTTGCATGACTCACTTTGGTCTTTTTTTCATTTTGGTGAATTTTAGATTATCTGGGTTTACAAAATTAGAGATTGATTGACCGGTTTTAAGGTCTAAGTCGTTAAATTTTAGCAATAGCCATAGGAATCACACAAATACAACATGGCAGAAGGCAACGTGCTGTTGTCCTTCTCTGATTTAACAAGAAAGTTCCAGTTACCAAACAGCTGTGACATTTTACTCTATGGTTTTTAGATTGTTTTGATGTGTGGCCCTTTGTAAACTGATTCAAGATGCTCTTTATAATAAGTAGAGTAAAATATTACCACAATCATAATAATAAAAACTTCATGCATACTGATAGAAACCATAATATTCAAAAATGCTTTTGGAAAAGAGTATTCAACAATGGCTAGGGTCTGAAGAATCTTGGCTTGTTCCAATCTGAAGTGCTGCACAGTTTTTTGAGTATTTTGGAAATGTTTGTTCAGATTTCATTCACAAATTGGTCACATTTTTAATTTTAAACATATAATCCATTAGGAGAACTAAAGCAAAGGATGGTGCAATTTTAAAGCTTCTATTACTGCTTTATTACAGCAAAAACAAGGAGGAATCTACTGCTTCTACTGCTGAACTAATTTTAAATCCTCTTTTTTTCATTCAGACACCAAAACTCATGATGATCAGACTTCAGAGGAACATGTAATGGGATTGCTTCAGAAAGTCAGTGATGCTCCATCTTTTTCGAGTGAAAGTAGTTTCTGTTCAAAAAAACCCCAAGAAATATCTAGACATGCTGAACAGAAAATAATAATGTACGTACATCTTGCCAGTCCAAAATCCTGATCAATTTAAATTTTGATTTGGGGTGCTCTTGAAAAAAAATGACCATTAGCATCAGGATAAATGGAGAAGAGACCCTTGTGTACTGTGTATCAGGCTAGATACCTCTCCACTACTGAGTCAGTAGGTGCATTGGACATTTGGAGGGCACATTGTGCATGCTCTCAGAAAGTGGCTGCCATGTGGGACTTTATAGGTTACTTTATAGGGACTTTATTGGTTGGAAATAAAGATGAAATAAAGGCAGGAGGCAACTGGGTGGGTTTCTATTGGTGTATGTTGTACTCAGTTATAATACATAAACATGCTTAACATGCAGTAAACCCTTGAGTGCTTCATGTGCTTAGGTTATCCAGTGCAAACAAAAACCAACATTCCTTTAATCTTGTCAATTTAATTTGTAAATTTAATTTTTCAGTCAATGTTCAATTCATTTATTTAGGGAACGCCTTTAGAATGCAAATATAGTGATGAGGACCTTTCTTCTTTGCACAAAACGAGTTGTGTTGTTTGGTAAAATTTTAATAAGCAGAATGCTTGGACTTCTTTCTGATCCTAATAACATAACGTAATGTATGGATTTCTAAGTCATATTTATTTTAATATTAGTGGGTGGTATGTAAAATCTGTTAAATTTTCTTCACCAGGAATTCATGGAAGCCAGCTGACATTTTTAGTACTCTGGGAGAACGAGAATCGGATAAAACCTTGTTAGATGCTAAGAAATCTCAGTGGAAGAAAGAACTAGGTACTGTGTAATTTGCTGTGTTACATTATGCAACTGATCATTGATTAGCATTTAGCCTTAAATATTTTGTCGCTGAAGTAACAGGTGGGTTACTTCTGGTATTGATCCTAGTAGTATACTCTTGTTCTAGTAGTACTGATTTCATTGATCAGTGTTTAAATATTTTGATATTTCAATCTTTTTCATTAATTTTAGTCTTAATAAATATAGAAATCAAATAATTATCTAAAATACATGCATCATTTCTAAGTCTTTTCCCCCTATACTGCTATTTAATAAGATAGAAAAGACGTGGTAAAGTAGTTTCTAGCTCTACTTACTTCCATTCTAGATGTGGCATCTCTTGTAATAATAAAGACAGTCCCAGTTAATTTTGGCACATCTTGCCCAGAGTGCTACAAGTGCAACCAAATCCTCACTCTATTCTATACCAGCGAGATAAATAAAATGGCACCAGCAAATGTATTTTTAGATTAGAAGGAAGCATGTCAGCTAGGTTTTGTTTGCAGATTTTATATGTTTAGAGTTCAAAGAGGGTTTGTGTACTAGAACTGGTATTGATTGGTTGGTTGCCAGGGCTTACGGTTTGTGAGGCTTTAAATTGTGTTCTGAAGGATTACTGAAATGAAGGAGCAGAGTCTAAAGATAACGAAGTGCTGGCTGTCAGCCCTATTTTATTGCACCCATGGTGCTGTGAAGGACTAGGGGGATAGCAAGAAGCATCTGTGGTGCTGAAACACCGTAGGAGTTGCATTGACCTGGTCAAAGCTGGGTGCCTTGAGGGTGCTTGTATCAATGGATACTATGTTTTGGATCCCACCTTGGAAGATAGCAAGAGATAAAAGGAAAGGAAAATGGCAGAATATTGATAAAGCAAGGCAGTGATTTTTCATTAAGAAGTCAAAGTGGTTGATGGAAAACAGAGAGAGAGAGAGAGAAATACAGTAGGTAGGTAGGGAGAGAGAGTGTGTGTGTAGATAGATAGGTAGAGGGATAGAGAGAGAGAAATAGAGAGAGAGAAATACAGTAGATGGAGAGAGAGAGAGAGTAGGTAGGTTGGTAGGTATAGGGATAGAGAGAGAAAAATAGAAATACAGTAGATAGGTAGGGGGAGGGAGAGAGAGTAGGTAGGTAGGTATATAGGTAGATAGAGGGGGGGGAGAAATACAGTAGGTAGGTAGGTAGGTGTTTCCAGGTGTATTCATTCATGTGCTGGAGAAGGAAATCGCTGACATCCTGTAGCACCTAAAACTTTGTTTCTGCTGGCCCAGCACTTGACTAATGTAAGTCTCATCAATCCCTCTAACTAAACAGCTTTTTGAAAGGAAATTTTTTTTTGTACTCTGCAAACCTCCCCCAAACGGCCCATTTTTCACGAAAACAGGCCCAGTTTTTTTCCAAAACAAAAGGCGGGGGGGGGGGCTTGTAGAGTGCTCCTGGGATATGGGGGGGTCCAAAAACAAGCAAAAAACCGCTCATTTCTGCCCTCCCCAACCCCGAGGAACTCTCTGATAGCCTCCATAAGGCTGTGCACAGCCATTTTGATGAAGGGGGCGGGGCTTTGGGAGGCAAAAAACTCTGTATTCGGTGTAAAAGACACACCCAGATTTTCAGCCTCTTTTTCGAGGGGAAAAAAGAGCATGTTATAACTCCGAAAAATACGGTACATGTGATGTTAATAAAGAATGTTAAGAGAAAGCTCAAGTCATCTTGTAGCGATACTAGAAAGACTTGGAAGGAAGGGCGATATATACAAAGCCAAGGACATTCCTAGTCTCACTTCCATTGTGATCAACCATTATTTAATGTGATTTAATGAATGCAGCTGATGAGCGATTGCAATGATTATTTCTGTCTTTAAAGATGAACAGGTAGCTTTAAAGAAGAAACTAAAAGAAACTTTGGAAGCAGAGTCCAGATACCACCAGCGGCAGGTAATTGATACAGTGAAAAGATGCTTAGAAAAAGAACAAAACAGTCATCAAGTAAAGATAAAAAATAAAGCGTGTTTACTGTATCCACTGCTGCTTGTAAGAAAAATGCTATTTATACTTCTTTCTCTACTGCATGCTTGTAAATAGAATAGATGCTTCCATTTAACTTGCATTTATTTATTTTTTGCTTTTGGGCCATAAGGCATTATCCCAACCTGCAGAAGTTGTTTCCCAAACTTTCCTAGAATTAGGTATGATGCATAATATAGGAGGTAGTTGATATTATTTTGTGGGTAAAATTAATTACATAATATAGGATCGCTTGTAATGTATTTGATCTTAACATTCCTCTTAATGTATGTTTGAATTCACCAAAATACCTTGTTATAGATGACGTCATCAAACAACTTGATTCCAACAGCAGAAGAGCTCCATAATCAGAGAACGTCAACCGCTGAGCCAAGTGAAACTTCTCCCAGTGTGTCCAGTGGTCGAACTGAACAGTTCTCTAGTTTCAGTTCTCCTGATTTGCCGGCTGCTATCCGAACAGCATTTGTGTTAGGGGTAAGAATGGATTTCTGACCATTGTTCTATAGGTTTAAAAATATATATATATTCATGGAATTCCTTTCATTGGCAGTTTCTAAGATATTGGTTTTTGGCAGAGGTGTCAAACACAAGGCCCGCAGGCTAGATCCGGCCCACGGACCTGGCCTAAAAATATCAAAGGACTGGCCCGTGGTGGCTCTGCCAGCCAAAACGGGGCCTCCACACAGCCTGTTTTTGGCCAGCAGAGTGCTGTAGGAGGTATCTGTCCCATCACCGCCACCCCTGCCCCCCTTGCCTACCGGTTCACGGAGAAGAACTACAATGTTGATCCGGCCCTAAAAGAAATCCAGTGTGACACCCCTGGTTTATGGGATGCCACCTGGAGTTGCCTTGATATACTTTTAAGGCAAATCGGATGAATCCACTTCGGGCCATACTTTTCATGGGTACTAATTTCATTATAGTTAAAGGATGTGCAGAAAATGAAAAATGCAATTAACTGCTCCTGATATTGCTGCTACCAGTAGAAGGGGATGGGCCAAATCCTCGTGCATCCATACTGCATCATTCCCAAGCCGCCTTTAAATGTCTCTCAATCTTGTGAAGATTGAGAGACATTTAAAGTAGGCTTGGGAGTGACAAAAACTGGAGGAAACTGAAGAGAAAATCCTATTACATTAGCAAACTTTTACTTGTTTCAGGTTGATTTCATTTGTTGTTCATTGTATGAAACAAATGTATGTAACTTCAAAAAAAACCTTCTCTCTCTCTCTTGCGTATATGTATATATACATATACATACATGCATCAAAAACCGCTCCACATTGACTGTACACTATTGTGAACTCTTTGTTTATATTGTGTCATAAAATTCCTGTACCTATACAGGTTATTCAGATACATAAAAATGATAGATAAAGATACAGATCTATAGGTAGTCTTTAACTTACAACCGCAATTGGGACCAGCCATAACTTAATTTTTTCAGTGCCATTGTAACTTCAAGTGGTTGCTAAACAAATGGCTGTAAATCAAGGACTATCTGTATATTCAAAGCATACAATAATTATAATTAAATTAAATTAAAGTTTAAAATTAAAATGTCCCCACCTAATCGGTGTCTCAAGTTCCAAATATTTGATGGCTCAGCAAGGATTTTAATGCAACCATCTTGAGGAAACAACTAGTTCAAAGACAAGACATGTCAGTACCTTAAATTGCAGTCAGAAATATTATGATCATTTCCCACAATATGTGGGGCAAAGGTTAAGGATTAAAGTTAAATTGGATAAACTGAATTTATTTAACTTCCTCCTTTTTTATGTTAAGTGTATATCTACGTATTGATGAAAGTAAAGGGGTAATGAAAATAACCAAAGTTCTTCTTTTAGGAAGCAACACCAATAGAACATCCTTTCAGTGCTGTGAAACGTGAACAACAGAAAAAATGGCTTGAAGAACTTGATAAGCAAAAGGAAGCGGACAAGCTGCGAAAAATGGAAGAAAAATGTAATTTTTTGAAGGTAGTCATGGTTATAAAGGCCACTTTAAGGAAAAATGGAAGGTCTAATAAAAATATTTATCCAGCTGTTTTTTTAGAAAACAGAATTATAGCAAAGGAATTACAAAGTGTGCATGTTCAAATTGCCTGGTGAAAATAAGAATTCTAGTTAGCATGCAACATTTCAAACCTGGCTACTCAGTCAAGAACTTTAAATAAATGGTCCAGTGAAATTTACAAATGCATCTCAACAATTTGCCAATATATCAAACATTCCTGAACTCAAAACAGTCCTTGCACAGTGTGAAAGATGCCTTTAATATGTCTTGGTGGAATCTTTGAGATGTAATATACTGTCCAGAAATTCAATTATAATTCCCTCGCTCTTTAGTTCAACAAAATCTGCCTCACAGCTAGTCAAATGTATTGGAGCATCCACAACCTTTAAGGTACTTAATGAACTTTCTTTACATCTGTGTCCTGTAGCAAGACTACAGTATTTTTCGGAGTATAAGACACACTTTTCCCAACCCCCTAAAAAAGCATGGAAATGTTGGTGCATCTTATACACCAAATACACCAAAGGTGATTTTGCCTTTCCCCAGCCCCCTGTAGGCTTCAGTAGGGCTGAGAGAAGGCAAAACACCTCCATTTTTGCAGAAAACGGCCCTTTTTCTGCCCATTTTTTGCAAAAATGGCATTTTTGCCTTCCCCCAGCCATACTGAAGCCTGCCGAGTGTTCCTGGGGGCCAGGGAGGACAAAAACTTTTTTTTCTTACTTACCTCTTGGTAAGTAAAGTAAGGAAATCTTGGTATGTGTTATACACTGGTGCATCTTACAGTCTGAAAAATATAGCCCTATGAAAAAAGAGAAATATAAGAGATTGTTTGGAAGAAATTGGCACAATCATATGAAACATCTTAGTGTTTTAGTGGCATGTTATCAAACAGTTCCCCTAGATTGAGTGTTCAGTCCCATTCAAGATGGTATGCATATTTCTATGGCCCTGTTTAATATCCACTCTAGAGATTCAGATCTCTTGCCCATAATCTCAAAGCATCTTCCTGACTGACGTCCTGCCACCATTTCAGAGACCTCCAAGCTTAGGGAACAACTGATAAAGTGAAAGTTCCCAGTGGCACTTCTGAAATCTGATTTAGATTTATGGGGTCCTGGCTTGGTCTTCCTAGTTATCTATATTGATAAATCCTTTCAGATGCCTAAAGAATAGAGCTGATCTCTACTAGGCCAACATTTAAGAAAGATTATAAACTTCAGTCTAAACGGCTAAGCACCTTGTTCTGTGCTTCTGTTGTGCCCTAACACTTTTAGGTGAGCTTCATAAGAGAAAATGTGGACATATATATTTAAATATTATTTTCTTTGTATTTCTTTAGGGCGAAGAGCATGACAAATGGACAATGCATTTTGATTCTTTCAAGAATCATATGAATTCGTTTATACAATATCCTTTAAATACAACATATCAAAAGACTCCTGAGACCATACAGCTCTCCCAGGACAATACAGCTTGTTCATCTTCAGCTTTGTCTTGTCTCACACCTACAGAAATAGAAATTCCAGGAAAAGCAGTTGGAAACTGTATTTCGGAGCCAAATCAAAAAGCCAGGTGACTGCCTAAACTTTTCCTTCCAGGTTCCAATCTGGCATTAATTAGCATAACCTATACAACTGTTCTTTCAATAAATTAATTTTACTTGTACTTGCAACTCTATGTGCCTAATTGTAGAATATCTTTTGGGATTTGTCTCAAGAAATATATATTTCTTAGAGAATAAAGCTACTTGTGTGAAATTATTTTCAATATAATATCTAGTCTCCTGAAATGTCACAGGATCTTTTTACAATACTTTTGAATGTTTGTGCATTAAGGGGGTTGCAAGTAGCTAATAAATCTAAGCATTTCATTGTATTTTCCATCTTCTCTTGGGGAAAATTCAGACTGAGAAAGGAAATTAGAAGTTTATTTTTCTCCCCTCAGAGCTGGCTGCAATTTGTTAGGGTAACAAGGACTACCGAATTGAATTTTCTGATTGAGGCAAAGATATAATCTTTACTGAAAAGTCCTAGGAAACTTGAAATCAGTAAGGTAAATTTGTGAGGGGGAAAATATAGGCAGGTATATTTTTTCAGGACTGCTTTGTTCAGTGATTGTAATTTTATTTTTGCTAACTTTATCTCTGTTTCCTTGTCGCTTTTTAACAAATTTATGTACATCTAGGCCTCCTATAATTTAATTCAGATCTCTTAGTCCCCTAGTTAAAAGTGAAAAAAGTGACACTGGAAAATATTGAAGGGTGGAGGGTGTAGGAGGTTGGAAGATTCTAGGAAAAGATGTGGTGTTTTGTGACAAAGAGCTACAGTTTGTTTAATTACATATCTTTCCAAATTCCCCTCTGCTGATAGTTTCCTCCGTTCAATGACTGCTCTTCTGGATCCTGCTCAGATTGAGGAACGAGGAAGACGACGCCAAAAACAATTAGAACATCAGGTAAAATCACTGTAATGTTGCCCTTCTGGTTTATTGATCAAGGTTTTTCCATAAGCAGAGAAAGCATTAGCATTGGATTTAAAAAAAAAACACAAATGGAATAAGTAACGTGAACTGTGCCAATATAATGAAGTTTAGAATGTGATTAAGACCATGACACAGCTTTGCTCAACCCAAATCTAATTATTTTTAAATAGGTTTATTTCCAATTTCTTATCTGTATCATTTCTTCTTTGAATTTTTAAGGGAGCCAGATGGTATCAGAGTTTTTATCATTTTAAAAATGGAGGTACATTTTGAAACCTATGACTTTATAATCTTTTTGTTGTTTATTTGTGAACCACCCCTTGACCCTTTTCTCATATTATCTATTTAAAGCAGAAATTGTCCTAAACAAAATGATGGTAAGTGTTGTCCAGCAATAGAAAACACCATCTCCCAGCTGCTGCTCTTGACTTCCTTTTTGAGAAACCTCTTCTAAGCTTGCTTGAATTGGAAAAGCCTTCCAATTGAATGCAACAATTTTTGAGTCCCAGTAGCTTTCCTGTATATGTTTTCAGGGGTAGACTTCAAAATTTCAGCAACGGGTTCTCACCCGGTTGCTGGGTGGGTGTGGTCTGGGTGGATGTGGCCATCGGCCTCCTGCACTAGAGCAGTGGTGTGTTTTCGCCTTTCCCAGGTTCCGGAGGCTTTCCTTGAGCCTCTGAGTGGGCGAAAATTGCCTCCCTTGGACTCCGGAGGCCGGAAACAAGCCCTTCCGGAACTTCCAGGCGGCTTGTTTTTTCCCCTCCCCAAGCCTCTGCACGGGCCCTGCACTTACCTCACATCCAAAATGGGCTGCGTGGAGACTCCTGGGAGGGGAGGGGGGTAGGCGGGGCCAGCCAAGGGTAGTATTTGGAGGTTTTCCCGAACCTGCCATAATGTTAACTACGGGTTCCCCCGAACCTGGGCAAACCCGTAGCAGTCCACCCCTGTATGTTTTTCTGCATATACTATATGTTAAACCAGTTATACCAAAGACCGATACAAAGTTTTAATGACTTGGGAGTCAAAAAAACAACAACCTAAACAAAAGAAATTAAGACGATAGGAAGATAGAAGCTTTTTGTGTAGATTGAAACGTGTTACAAATTTGGTTATCTAGAAAGCTATAATGGCTCAAGTGGAAGAAAAGCGAAAAAAGAAAGAGATAGAAGAGGAACAAAGAAGACTGGAAGAACAAGAAGAAGAGCACCGGCTTGCTAGAGAACATGAATTGATGAAGAAACAGTTTGAAGACGACCTGCTAAAGCAGAAACAAAAAGAGGTAAACATTCATATGTTCCATGGCAATAAACTACCAATCTGTACCAGCCTCAAATAAGTAATATTTGGTGCAGATGAGAGCTTTCTGTTTATTAAAAAGCATAATGAAGGGGAAGGGTTCTGTTTCAATGGCTTTATAGCTCTGAAGATATTTAGGATAAAGTCTAGTGAAATTTCAGGGAGTGGGGAGATTTTAAACAATTATTAAGAAATCCCCATAAGACTGGGCCAAAATAGTATATTTATGCCTGCCTGTCAGGTTTCTATTTAAACTGGGTTTAGGCTGAAGAAATATCAAAGATTAGCTGAAATTCAAAATGCCTTACTCAAGAAACAAGATATTTCTAAATTGTTCTAAATTGAGTAAGCCTTACTCAAGAAACAAGATATTTCTAAATTATTCGTTTTTGTTTTTGCCCCCGTTTGCTTCTTCACTGAGGGCTGAAATCTAGCAAGGCCAGAATTAAGCCCAAACAAAACTTATCAAAAAAATCTGCAACATTCAAGGCTTAAAATATATATGACAAAAATCCACTACTACACATGGTCAAGAGAAAAAGATGCAGGATTTGAACCCTAATGCTGACTAATAAATATGACTAGATTTCTAGATTTTGTAGTAGGTGATGTTTTGTATTGTCTTCCATATTTGTAATAAAAAGTACTTATCTCTTCCTTGAATCTTCTATTGCTAAGCTCATTATGTGTATGTGCATTCATAGAGAGAGGTTTATTGCCATGCCCAGGATAATGTTCTGATATATTTCTTTCAGTTAGTTTCTCAGTTCTGCCTGTTTGTCCCTTTTTCACTTCTGATTGCTATTTATCTTCTGCCTTCCTTGGCAGTATCGCATTAGAAACATCTTAAAATCGACTTTATTTCTTTCAGCTACTCATACAGATTTCTCCTTTGAAAAATCTTATAATATGCAAAAAAAACATAGTGTTTTAAACAGGCTTAGTGTTTATTTTTACAGTACTCTTGCTGAGTATCTATATCTTTTTTTTAAATCCTATTAGGAAATCATGACCCTTAAAACAAAAGAGTTGTATCAAACAATGCAGAGAGCTCAAGAATTAGCTCAAAGATTAAAGCAAGAGCAGCGGATTAAAAATTTGACTCAGAAAGGACATGACACTTCAAAACTGCAGAAGAACCTTGGTGGTGGTTAGTATCATACTTAAAAACAACAGGGCTGAATTAAAATACGTTTCTATCTTCCTTGATGTAAGAAACCTCTTTAGAATACATATTAAAAGATTTCCCAACAGTAGATTTTTGAAAATGTTTTGGAAAACACTTCGAATACCGTCTCTTATTTATGCTGTGTTATAACTAAATTTAAATGTGTGTAACCAGAATATTATGCTTTTTCAATATAGCACCACCTCACTTTTTCTCCTCAATTTTTTCTTTTTAGAATATACTTCTGTATATTTTTATCAAATTCTTTTATTTTACACATATACTATTTATTTTTTTAAAAAAATAAAAGTGGAAAATGTTGATTTCTTGTAATACGTGCCATGTTTCCCTGAAAATAAGACCCAACCAGAAAATAACCCCTAGCCTTTTTAAAGCATGCTCCTAATATAAGCCCTACCCCCAAAACAAGTCCCAGTTAACGTCATCGGCCAGGGGTATGTGTGGGTGGGCATGGCCAGCACTCTAGGCAATGAGGGTACTGGGTGTACATCACAGGCCATGGGAAAGCCAAGCGTCAATGAGCAGGCAGGCAGCCACGTGAGGTTCGTCTTCATGCAGTGGCGGCAGCAGCAGCAGGCAAAGGCAGAGTCATGGGTTGGAAGTGATCCCAACACGTCACACAGGCTACATGCAAGCCAAGAGGCCGAACCTGCATAACACATCGGGATCATCTGCCTTTCCCTCCGTGCCTTTGCCTCCACCTGCTGCCAATGCCACTGCATGAAGACAAGTTCCCGCATCTACCTGCCCGCTCAGTTCTACTGTCTTCTTGACTTGCCTGCAGCCCGCACAGTGCATCAGAATCACCTGCCTTGCCCCTGCACCTCTGCCTCCATCTGCTGCCAGTGCCACCGCGTGAAGATGAGCTTCTCATGGCCGGCCACCCACTCTATCCCACCAACTCTCAGCTTTCCAGTGGCCTGTGGAGTGCGCAACCCCATATTGCACCAACCAATAGGCTGGTGGGCTGCAGCTATTGCCAGACAGTATCTGACCCCATGTGCTTGCTGCCTCTGATCACCTTGAAATAGTGTTTTCCCAAAAGTAAACTTTAATGCGGTTTTTTTGGCGAGAGACAAAAAAATAAGACCAGGTCTTATTTTCAGGGAAACACGGTACACCTATGTTGGCCCATCTTTTTCGTTTGAAGAGACAGATATTGGGGTGAAATTTTCATAAATATGCATGTTAGTTAATGCCCATACACATCTGTAATTTTCTTATTCCTATTCCTCCATCTGCCTTACTAAGTAGTATTTATGCTAAAAGTATTGAGAAAAACAAAGGTTTGAATTCAGCATTAAAGTGATGTTAAGAAATATAGAGTTGGACTATTCTTTGACTTTTCATCTCTTTAGGTGATACAACAAAGGAGAATGATTACACTGACTTGAATGGGATTTTAGAGACTCCTGATTATCAGAAGCTCTGTTTTTCAGAGACTAACAATGAAATAAATGAGAGAAAGAAAACTAATTTCTCTCCTCAGAAAGACACAGCTGTGCAGACAGGTACATTCATTCATTATGCAACTTTTTCTTTACGTATTTCTCCACACTATATTGCCTTTGGCAGACTCTTGTTCAGGGCATTACCCATAGCCTTTTGCTAAGTGTAGCAGACTCACACATTGCTGGGACATTTTTGCAGATTTTGTAGCTAACAAAATATTTTGTATTTGTTCAGAACTGGGCAGTCTGCTGAGGTGATTTGAGAAACGTTCAAGAGAGCATCTGGAATTTTTCCAACTTTGTAGAAACTGAGGAATTAGATAGGGTTCCCTTAGCATGAGCTCTTCCTGCTCTGGGTTGGATTTGTGCCCCACCTGTCTCTCTCAGTTGGATAAAGGGTGACGGCTGAAACTTGTTTGCGATAGCCTTTCCCCCCCAAAAAAAGTGGGAATGTACCCCCTGCCATTAAAGCAGTTGTGTAACCCCTCCTGAAGGAGCCATCTCTCAATCCAGCCACATTGGATAACAATCCACACAATCCACCTCCCTCCCTTTTCTTCAATTACAATGGCTCCTAGAGAAGACCTGTACTTTTTTCAGCTTGAATTCATACCTAGGCCAGATGAGCCTGTGCGAATGGATGGAAAATTACTCTTTCATAAAATGTATCAGAAGAATTATAAAAGACTTTAAGTCAATGACTCTTACTGCAGGCCTTAGTAGCAAGGCCAAATAAAAATCACGAACGCTAAAAGAGCTAAATCACTGTGTGTCGGCGCGATCTGAATGTTCAAGGAAGTAAGCCCCATGCTCCGGACAAATTGTAAAAGACAAGATAAGGTAGATCCTGTTGTAAATAGGCAGGGATAATCATGCTTGTCATGAACACAGAACGTAAGGGATCTTAGACGTGACGTATGTTGTGATGTTTTGAAATCTCACAAGACTTTATTTGTTTCTTTCAATGTATACACAGTCAAAATAGAACGAGACAAAGCAGTGTACAGACAATTAAAAATACATCACAATGCATTAGAAAAAACAACTGTGAGGGAAATAATCAAAACAAAACAACATGTCATATGCAATAATATATCACAATGTGAAATACAGAATAATAAGGGTTTTTATTTTCCTGGAAGGAAATGTTGATTTGCCAGTTCTATAAGGGAAACTATGTTAGATTTATTACCGATATAATGTAACTCTCACTACAGTATCATATTAGAGATGATTTCCATTGGATTTAGTGGTCATATACTCACCTTGGATAAGATCACTTTAAGAATTTGAATAAGCATCGCCAGTTTCAAATTTGTTTACTAATGCTGATTTTTTTTTCTTAGCTGGTATTCAGGGTAAAAAGTTTAGAATAGTAGAGTAATTATTATGAGTGATGTTTGAGTAAACATATTGAAGGAATTATTTAAACTGTTGTTTTTTTGCTAGAGTTTGCAATCACTGATTTTCCCACTGATTCTGAAATTTCCCCTACACCAGCTGGAGAAGGAAGAATGGACTGTGAATCTCCAGATGTTGCTGTAGAATATATAATGGACCTCAGCAATAAAAGAAGCAAGAAAGAAGCACAATATCTAGATAAAAGGATTTCAGAAAAAGAGAACATTATCACCTGTTGCAGTCGCTATGAACAATGTTCTCCAAAGCAGAAACATCCCAAGGCAGTGGGGAAAAATGGGAAAAAGATGGACTGGAACATAAACAAACCTTGCAAAAGATACATTCCGGCCTCTGAGAAATATCCCAGACTCCAGCAAAAGCAGAGGGAAGAAAAGAAAGCACAGCGACAAATGGCGCTGCTTCAGTTGGTTGAAAGAAACAGTCCTGGTAATCTTTGCAAGAAAAAAAGTGTTTCTCCAGATAGAGCCCTCTCACCTCGCCAGGAAGATGAGGTCAAAAGTAAAGTAAGTGCCTTCAAAATGTGAGGATGGCCTAATCATAAACCATTGTCTCAGACAAGTATAAATACTTGCAGCAGTGGTGAAAGAATAGAATAGAACAGAACAGAACAGATCTATTGTCACTTTAAATGTACACTAATCAGCATACATTAAAAAGAAATTTTGTTGAATAAAGTCACCACCTCCAACATATACTACACAAACATGACTAAATAAATAAATACAAAATTATGCATATACCCACATATATGACACAGAAACAACACAGTCTAGTTTGGATGTATATACATGGCGAGAAAAATGAATCTTGCAAGTTTACCAGATAGATGGCATAGGGAACAAAGCTGTTAGAGAATCTGGTAGTCCTGCTAGAAATACCTTGAAACCTCCTCCCAGAGGGCAGCAACAGAAACAGACCGTGAAGTGGGTGTGTGGGGTCTCTAACAATGCTTTGAGCTCAAAGCACATAGTTCTTATGAGCAGTATCCTGAATAACAGGAAGTGTGTTTCCTATAATCTTGGCTGTCCTTACCACACTCTGTATAAACATTCTGTCTGAGGCACTGCTGCCAACTGAGAAATGGAGAGTAATTGAAAATACCACAAAACTAGCTATAAATAATTGAATTACATTTTTGAAAAGAACAAAATAATAGAGCCAGTTTGGTGTCATGGTTAAGGCGGCAGCTGAAAGGACTGTGAATTCTCGTCCTGTCTCAGGCATGAAAGGTGACTTTTGCTCCCTCAGCCCAACCCATCCTATTGGGTTGCTGTTGTGGGGAAAATAGAAAGGATATTATGTATGTTGATTTACCTTGATTTACCTATGAAGTAATGAAGGCTGGATAAAAACTAATTAAAAAATGCAAATTCCTCCAACTCGACCTCAGAAGTATTTCTAAGAATGATGTATGCTGCTGTGCAGTGCTAAGTATGCTACTGGTGCTATACTACCCCAACACCAACACCACCTCCTTCTCCTCCTCCTCCTCCTCCTCCTCCTCCCTGTTCTCATATATGTAACTACAGTGATTAAAAGAAGAAAAAAGAAGAGCCATATATTAGTATAATAAAATTAATTCAGTCCTTATATTTATCTAATCCAGAACACATAGAAATGCATTGTTGCATTTTCTTATTTTTACAATCATCTGTATATATATGAAAACGGTTGTGTATGTATGTTCCAGCATAACTCTGGAATGCCTCAAGCAATTTCAACCAAACTTGGTACACAGATGGTTTACTCTCTGGAAACAAATACTGTGGGGGTAAGACACCCCTAAAACTCCTCGGTGTGAGTTTTCTGTTAAGATACAGCCTGTTGTGCCTTAAAATGGTTTCTACTGTACTGCCATAAAATGGCTTCTACTGTGCAGCACAGTGGAGTTGCCATGGTAACCACAGTACTCCACAAAGGTGCTCCCTCTGGTAAGGGAGAAAATCCAGTATTAGAAATTACGTTTGGTCCAGACATTTTCCCCCTATAAATAAATACCCGGGCAATGCCAGGTTATCAACTAGTACACTTTTAAAACATTGATAGAGGGATAACTCTTGAAGGTGTTAATATCAGGAATATTTTTTTCTCCATGTATGGTCAGTAGAGCCAGGGTTAATAATAATAATAATAATAATATTTAATTTTGTATACCGCGTCCTCTCCCCTAGGGGACTCGGAGCGGTGCACAGGGAAATTAAAACATATAAAAATATATACAAACAATAAATACAATAAATAAAAGCAGATTAAATTGATCGTCCCTGCGCTAAAAACCCCATTAAAACTAAATTCCCTAAGCACCCCAGAGGTAGAGACTAACCAAGGCCGGCCAGACAGAAAAAGTGTGTTTTCAGTTTTCGACGGAAGGAGCGGAGGTCCGTAGTTGTTCTAATGTCGGGGGGGAGGTCGTTCCAGAGGGCTGGGCCCACCACAGAAAAGGCCCTTCCCCTGGGCGTCGCCTGCTGACACAGTCTAGTGGACGGCACCCGGAGAAGTCCCCCTCTGGGAGCGGATCGGCCGTGAGGATGTATGGGGCAGGATCCGATCCCGCAGATAGCTAGGTCCCGAGCCATGGAGCGTTTTAAAGATGACAACCAGCACCTTGAAGCGCACCCGAAAGACGACAGGCAGCCAGTGCAGCTCGCGCAAGAGCGGTGTTATATGGGTGTACCTTGCGGTCCCCATTATTGCTCGCGCGGCTGCATTCTGGACCAGCTGAAGTCTTCGGATGCACCTCAAGGGGAGCCCCATGTAGAGAGAGTTACAATAGTCCAGTCGGGATGTCACGAGAGCATGAGTGACTGTGCAAAGGGCATCCCGATCCAATAGGGGGCGCAACTGGCGAACCAGGCGAACCTGGTAAAACGCCCTCCTAGCCACGGCTGTCACTTGATCTTCCATGGACAGCCGGGCATCCAGGAGGACACCCAAATTGCGCGCCCCATCCACACACTTCATTTTCTGTTTAAATTAATTGATTCTTTAGATATATTTTTTTATGTTTCTTGAAAATTTGAACCCATTGATTTTCTAAAGTTGGATATTCAAATTTCTCATTCCACATTTCAAACATATTACCAATGTTTACCTTCATCACATTTTTTGTTTTGAATAAAATAGTATTACTGATTTCACTTCAAATACAGTGTCTCAGAGAAAGATTTTAGAATTCCAAGTATCTCTGAAACTGCTAAAGTATCTAGATTATATTGTTTGATCAATATATGTTTTCATTATATGTAATTGCCAAACCAATAATTTAGCTAATTTATTTACACTCAACGTAGTCTGAAATCTTTAAAATGAATATTATCCATAAACTAGTGTAAGGTATTTATCTCTTGTTTGGCCCCAAATTTCCAATAAGACAGTTTATCCTCTGTCTTCAAATTAGGTTCAAATCAAATTTCTCATGTGGAGTTGGATTAAAAGTTAGACACTTAATTTAATAGTTTAAAGTTATTTTAATTTAATTGACCAAATATACCTGGCAGCTTTCAAAGCTTGAAAAGACAATCTCAATTGTCTCTGTTGTGACAAATTTCCTTCTAATCATCCCAAGTGGATAATGTTGGAGAGAGAAAAACATTCTCATAGACAGTAAAATAAAGGTCTAGTTTTAAAGTGGAAAATCTGAAAATATAAAGCATCAGCATCATGGGACAATTTAGGCGAAGAAGAAATTTGAGCATCTTGATTAGAATTTTCATTATTTATTTATATAAATTGAATTAATATTGGAATCCCTCTAAAACTCTGCATCAGTCTAGAGATAGCGGTCCTCGGGCCAGATATATCACGTGCAGGCCATGCCTACCCCAGCCCATGACGCGATCGAGTTTGACATCCATGGTCTAAAGCAGGGGTCTGCAAAGTCTGCTCTTTTAAGACTGTTGGACTTCAACTCCCAGAGTTCCCCAGCCAGCATAGCTGGCTGGGGAATTCTGGGAGTTGAAGTCCACCAGTCTTAAAAAAGCCGACTTTGCAGACCCCTGGTCTAGAGGTACAGGTAGGCCATGGGTAACCACCATTCATTGACCATTCAAATCTGCTCTGAATGAGTGGTACTTATGACTGGTCCTCAGAGTTCCAGCCACCACAGTGTATCACAGTCATATTGTTGTCATTTACAACCTTATTTGCCAATTTCTGGCAAGCGAGCTCAATGGGGAAGTCGGCAGGAGGTTGCAAATGACAGTTATGTGACATCTTGCTTAACAGTTATTTTCTTAACAATGGCAGCCAGGATTGTTGTTGCTAAGCAGTGCAGTCACATGATATCTTTATTTACAACTGTGTCATTTAGTGACAGCAAACATCATTAACTACTGTACTGCCTGTAGAGACCTGGTTTGTCCCAGGCTCCCAAGAATACATTTAGTATAAATACATGTGAATTTATTCATCTCCTTGCCTGCAGCATAGCTACTAGCAGAGTGCTAAAAATGAGGGTAAGATCAAATAAAACAAGTAGATCAATTTCAGAACGTAAAATAAGGGTTCATTATGAAATACAGTGTGGTGAAAATAACTTTGTTCATTTTGGTCTTATTTTAGGAAGAACAATTCTCAAAAAAATTATTTGACCAAAGGTTGGTATTAGCATGTCTTTCTCTAGTAAAGTATTGGTTTTGTGTCTGTGTTTACATGTAATCAAGTTCTCAAATTTTATGACATTGTATTTAAAAGTAAAATTAGCATAAATTCCCAAGTTTTAGCTATTCCTGTTGGGGGAAAATTGCACTGAGAAATCAAATGTACATGAGTTGTTTGTTATATCAAATATCAAACAACATCTTTACTCATAGCTCTTTTGGATTGCCCAGAAACAAAATAAAGACTGTTCGTGTGGAAGAAGATCTGCATTTTCAAGACTGCATTTAAATATAAGCGGAAATTAATAGTTGATTGATAAAATGACGAAAGCTCTGGTTGAGATTATTTTCTGCAGCTTGATTGTTTGTTTTAAACAGATCTGACTCTCCACCTGTTCCAGCAGTTAAAAACAGACTACACCAACAACTAAAGACCTCTGATTTCCCAGTTCATAACAGCAAAAATGGAAGCCCAAAGAGTATTTCTACAGATCAGCATCGGAATGAAAGGCCTCTTCCAACTGCTGAAGCTGAAAGGCCTCCTTCAGCTCATTTTGTTCCTTATGTGCGAACAAATGAAATATATTACCTTGATCCAGATGCACCCTTGACTAGGCCCTCCACGCATGAGCCACAATACCAAGAGCTGAACGGTACTGCAGTAGAGAGTTCAAGAAATGCTTATGGTTATTGAATAAAGTTTTTAATGTACTGCTTTGTTCTGCAGTGCTGTTTTAATTCAGTACTGAACAAAATGAAATATTAGTTTAAGAGAAAATCATTAATTTTAAACCTAACAATCTAAACATAAATATATATCTGTAAGCAGATGTTCAATGAGGAAATTTATCCATGGGGTTACTAACAGTTAACCACATAGATCTCATGTTGAGCCCTGGTGGCATAATGGTTAAAATTCACTATTGCAGGCTAACTCTGCCCACTGCCAGGAGTTCAATCCTGACTGGCTGAAGGGTAACTCAGCCTTCCATCTTTCTGAGGTTAGTATAATGAGGACCCAGATTGTCGGGGGCAATATGTGGACTCTGTAAACATGTTAAGAGAGTGCTTTAAAGCACTCTGAAGTGGTATATAAGTCCAAGTGATATTGTTATTGCTGTTCTATCAGTACATGTAGAATACTGCTTCTATGAAACTTTTTTTGATATTGGCTAAAGGTAAACTAAATTCTTTAGAAGGCTATATACATGCATTCTCTTCCACACAAATTTCAAGCTAAGACATTATAATTTATTCATGCACAATATTAAAAAATGACACTGTTTACAGTATAATTAATTGTATCTATATTTATCTTTAGATACTTACCATAAACCACGGCAGGTTTTTAGCTCTGATCACATAAGGGATCCTCTTTTTAATCCTAATATGGTGAGAGACAGGCAGCAAGCCATACTCAAAGGACTTTCAGAGCTGCGAGAGGTAATAATTGACTTTGGTGTAGTAAACTTGCTGTTGACTTTTATATAAAGTCCACTGATATTGCATTGTTTACCATTGATCATTTGTGTTACATTTTTCACTCTTAAGATTGCAATGTTTCCATCTTGTAAAAAAGACAAAAAAATTCATTAATCAGTTATTATAATATTGTTTGCATGGAAGCTTCTACATAATTCATATATGTTGCTTCTGATTAACTTTTCTGAAGTTTTCATAAAAGTATGAAATATTTAGAGTAATACAAAGTGGAAGGAAAATTGCTTCAAACTACTGAACATAACAGAACTGTTCCAATTTTTATTTATAATCATATTTCTAGCTCTCAAACTGCAGAAATTATTCATAGCTGAGAGGAGATTGAATTCCATAGCATTTTTTACTAGGAAACAGACACTATATTCACAACAATTCTTCTACTATTAGTGGGGTTGAATTTTTAAAATTGATCTCCATTTATTAAAGAAATCCCTTTTGTGTTACATACTTACAAATAAAACTATGCAGTTTCCTTGTTCCCAAAACTGGTAGAAATTCCTTCCCTGTTATGAGTTAAGTCTTCTTGAATAAAAAAAAGAAACTATAAATATGTTCTTCACCTTTAGCTCTCCCAGTTTTCCATCAGTCACAATCCTCTTGCCTCTTTTGTTGATTAATGTAACAGTCAAGTCCCAGGAAAAAACTTAAGTGTTTCTGACATTTTGCAGGAATAGAACTATAATAATGTCTTCTACTTTAAAAGTTCTTACATTACAGTATACATGCAACTTTTTATGCTTTCTAAATGTTTAATATGTCCAGTAATTTCCATTTTAAACATTGTTTCTGTTTTTAATGTTGAAAAATATTTGCATAATAAAGGTGATATTTCTAATATTCAAAATGATACATTATGTGTCCCTTAATTTAGGAGAATATCACTATTCTTATAGTTCATTGCAGTCAGCCAGATATTTAGACTGGACATGGCCTTTTTATCCACCTATCAAGTCCTTTCCAAGGACTTTGGATAGGCAGATGTTCTTGTCTGATGGTGTTTCCAGGTGTTGTCATCTGCTTTACCTGTTATTTTTATTTAATGTAGGGACTTGTAAATACTTTGCTTTGCCATGTCTCTTTCCTATTCTTCGTTTGGTCTTTTTTGTAGGCCAGTTTGGCCTCTCCAGTATGCAGTAAGACTTCATGGTGTGCTAGGTTCAGTGCATCTTCTTCACTGTTCTTCAGATATTCTTCCAATGTCAGTATTATGTTTTAATTAATAACTATCATTAATCTTTTTAAGAGTAATCTTCCATTACTCTTCTTATTTATTTTATTTTATTTACTTTATTTACACTTATATACCGCCCTATCTCCCGAAAGACTCAGGGCGGTGCACAGAGGAATAAAAAGTAGTAAAACACAATGACAATATAAAAATTAAAAATAGATTAAATACTAAATCTGTGCTAAAAACGTATGGTTAAAAGCAGATAAAAATTATAGAATTGTTATAAAATTGGGACTATATCGTTAAAAACTATGCTAGGCCTAATTATGACTATGGGCTGTGGACATTTTTTTAAGGCAGCTCTCCTCTCCGGAACTATGAACTTGCTATTTATTCGGCAGCTGACCTCCGCGCCCTGCGAGAGTCCCCCCTCTCGCAGGTTTGACCCTCCGCTCTAACGAGGGCCCACCTTGATGACGGATTTCTTAATCTTGAGAGATGGCGGAAAAGGAAATTGAGGGGTTTTTTAGGGGGTCTTTTAATTCAGCTTTTAAGGGGCTCGGGTGGGGGGAGGGCTTATTCAGTCAAAGGGGGGTCAAGATATAGGGCCAGCTGGCGGAAGTAGGATAAAGGAGGGGTCCACCAGGGAGGGGGGATCAGGGGTCATCTCTATTGAGGGCCGTCCCATTCGGTTGGTCGTGGGGAGGGGCAGGGGCGGTGGGAGACAGGATGTCCATCGTGGATCAGGGGCTCGTGGTTGCTGGTTACGGGCGATCGCTTGCCCCAACCCCCTGTTCTCCACTTGTGGGTTAGGCGGTCAGGGACTACAGAGCCAGGGCCCTAGGCTGATGTTCTGTAACGCCAGGTCCGTGGTGAACAAAGCCCCCCTCATAAATGACCTTGTGTCAGAGGGGGACCCGGACCTGGTGGGAATCACGGAAACCTGGTTGGGCCCCGAGGGGGGTTTACCCCTCGTGGAAATGTGCCCACCAGGCTACCGTGCATTTCATCAGCCTAGGGCCCTAAGCAGGGGTGGGGTGGGGTGGCGGTTATTGTTAAGGAAAGTCTGGAGCCGAGGGAGACCACTGTGCCTCAGATGACCGGCTGTGAGTCCCTCTTCGTGAAGTGGGGCCTAGGGAGGCAGTTGGGCTTGCTGATTGTATACCTGGCTCCCTGCTATGTAACAGCAGCCCTGCCCGAGCTACTCGAGGTGATCGCCGCGATGGCGGTGGAGACCCCCAGACTGTTAGTCATGGGGGACTTTAACCTGCCGTCGGCGGGCGAAACATCCGAGGCTGCTCGGGAGTTCATGGCTTCCATGACGGCCATGGACCTGACCCAAGTAGTTCAGGGCCCCACTCACGAGGGGGGGCACACGCTGGATCTGATTTTTGTCTCTGGACAGTGGAGAAGTGATCTCGGAACGGGATTTAGTCATCTCACCCTTGTCATGGACAGATCACTCTCTCCTTCAGATGGACTTTCCAACCGTCACACCCCACCGCGGGGAGGCGGAACCGGAAACATCAAGTTGGTTCCGACCAATACCTGTGTCCCTGCCCCGCGACTCGACTGAGGACCTAGTGGCCGCATGGTATAGTGCGGCCACGGAGGCCTTGGACCGAGTCGCGCCCTTGCGGCCTCTCATGCGGTGTCGAGTCACCCAGGCCCCTTGGTTTACCGAGGAGCTTCGGGAGATGAAACGCCACAAGAGACGCCCTGAGAGTAGGTGGAGATCTTCTCGATTCGAAGCTGACCGAACACTAGTGAGAGACCATATTAGGACTTACTTAGTGGTGTTAAGGGTGGCCAAACGTGAGTATTGTGCCACCCTTATCGCATCCGCGGAAAACCGCCCTGCCGCCCTGTTTGGGGTGACCCGCTCCCTCCTTCACCTGAGGCCACGGAAAGCCCCTTTGCAGGGTCGAGCAGAGGAATTTGGAGAGTTTCTGCAGGACAAAATCACTCAGATTCGGAACGAGCTGCCCTCCACTGAAAGTGATCCAGTCGATTTGTCCGGTGCTGGTCTTGAGATAACACCATGGGAGGAGTTTGATTTTGTTACTACCGAGGATATGGATAGGTTGCGGAGGAACCTTAGAGCCACCACATGTTTATTGGACCCGTGCCCCTCTTGGCTTGTACTGGCATCCTGGGAGGTGACACGAGGCTGGCTCCAGGGCATTGTGAATTCATCTCTGAGCGAGGGGTCCTTGCCTACCGTCTTGAAAGAGGCGGTGGTGAGGCCCCTCCTCAAGAAGCCATCCCTGGACCCAGCATTATTAGAAAACTATCGTCCCGTCTCCAACCTTCACTTTTTAGTGAAGGTTGTTGAGAGTGTGGTGGCCCAACAGTTTCCTCGACACCTGGAGGAAGTTGATTATCTAGACCCGCGCCAGTCCGGCTTCCGACCCGGACACAGCACTGAGACGGCATTGGTCGCGTTGGTTGATGATCTCTGGAGGGCGCGGGATAGAGGTTGTTCCTCTATCCTAGTCCTATTAGACCTCTCAGCGGCTTTTGATACCATCGACCATGGTATCTTATTGCACCGATTGGGGGGGGGTTGGGGCTGAGAGGTACTGTTTTACGGTGGTTCTCGTCCTACCTCTCTGGTCGGTCGCAATGGGCGTTGGCAGGAGGGCAGAGGTCGTCCCCGAGGCCCCTCACATGTGGGGTTCCTCAGGGGTCGGTCCTCTCTCCCCTTCTGTTCAACACCTATATGAAGCCGCTGGGCGAGATCATCCGTGGCTTTGGGGTGGAATACTATCTGTACGCTGCCGACACCCAGTTGTACATATCCACCCCAAACCACCCCAACGATGCCGTCGAGGTGCTGTCCCGGTGTCTGGAGGCCGTACGGATCTGGATGGGTAGTAACAAACTCAAGCTCAACCCGTCCAAGACCGAGTGGCTGTGGTTTCCGGCTCCCCGGTTCAGCCAGATAAGTCCAACACTGGCCATTGGGGGCAAACAACTAGCCCCCATGGAGAGGGCGCGCAACTCGGGTGTCCTCCTGGACATCCGGCTGTCCATGGAGGACCATGTGGCAGCCGTGGCCAGGAGGGCGTTTTATCAGATTCGCCTGATATGCCAGTTGCGCCCCTTACTGGACCGGGGGGACCTTCGCACAGTCACTTAAGCGCTTGTGACTTCTCGGCTGGATTACTGTAACGCTCTCTACATGGGGCTCCCCTTGAGGTGCACTCGAAAGCTACAGCTAGTTCAGAACGTGGCCGCGCGGGAGATTATGGGTGCCCCAAGGCATGCCCACATAACACCTCTCCTGCGCGAGCTGCACTGGCTGCCTGTGGCCTTTCGAGTGCGCTTCAAGGTGTTGACGACCATCTTCAAATCGCTCCATGGCTCGGGGCCTAGCTATATACGAGACCACCTTCTGCCCCATACATCCCTTCGTCCGATCCGCTCCCACAGAGAGGGCCTTCTCAGGGTGCCGTCGGCCGGGCAATGCCGGTTGGCAACACCCAGGGGAAGGGCCTTCTCTGTGGCGGGCCCGGCCCTCTGGAACGACCTACTTCCCAACCTTCGCACTATCTCGGACCTCCGCCTCTTCTGCCAACGCCTTAAGACGTACCTATTCTAACAAGCCGTCCTAGCGTAGCCCCCCGTTTCTGACTATATTTATAAATTTTAATTTTTTAGGGTTTTAAAGGGTTTTAGCACGGGTTTTAGGTTAATTTAATATGCTTTTAAGAGTTTGTATTGTTTTGTAATGGTTTTTAATAATGCCTGTGCGCCGCCCTGGGTCCTAACAAGGAGAAGGGCGGGGTATAAATTCGAAAAATAAAATAATAAATAATAAATAGGCCAGCCGCATGAAATAGATATGTTTTTAAGGTCCGGCGGAAGAGTTGTAGGTCTGTGATGGTACAAAGGTCGGGGGGCAGGTCGTTCCAGAGGGCAGGGCCTGCCACAGAGAGGGCTCTCCCCCTGGGGGTCGCCAGCCGGCATTGTCCAGCAGACGGCACCCTGAGGAGGCCCTCTCTGTGGGAGCGAACAGGTCAGAGGGAGGTATGTGGTAGGAGGCGGTCCCGCAAATATCCAGGTCCCAAGCCATGGAGCGCTTTGAAGATGGTTACTAGCACCTTGAAGCGCACCCAAAAAGCCACAGGCAGCCAGTGCAGCTCGCGCAGGAGAGGTGTTACATGGGAGTATCGAGAGACTCCCATAATCCCCTGCGCAGCCGCATTCTGTACTAGCTGGAGCCTCCGGGTGCACCTCAAGGGGAGCCCCATGTAGAGAGCATTACAGTCGTCCAGGCGGGAAATGATGAGGGCTTGAGTGACCGTGCATAGGACATCACGATCTAGAAAGGGCCGCAACTGGCGTATCAGGTAAACCTGATAGAAGGCCCCCCTGGTCACGGCTGTCACATGGTCATCCAAGGACAGCCGAGAGTCCAGGGGGACGCCTAAGTTGTGAGCCTGTTCCACGGGGGCTAATGACTCGCCCCCCGATAGTCAGAGATGGTACCAACTGGCTATATCGTGACACCGGAAACCACAGCCACTTGGTCTTGGACGGGTTGAGTCGAAGCTTGTTCTATCCCATCCAGGCCCGCACGGCCTCCAAACACCGGGACATTACTTCAACGGCATCGTTGGGGTGGTCAGGGGTAGAGATGTACAGCTGAGTATCATCAGCGTATTGATGGAACTCTACCCCAAAACCACAGATGATCTCACCCAGCGGCTTCATATAGGTGTTGAACAGGAGGGGCGAGAGGACCGATGCCTGAGGCATCCCGCATGTCAGGGGCCTCAACGTCGACCTCTGGCCCCCTGCCAACACGAATTGCGACCAGCCAGAGAAGTAGGAGGAGAACCACCGCAGAACAGTGCCTCCCAGCCCCAACCCCCCTAGCCGCTGGGAATACCATGGTCGATGGTATCGAAAGCCGCTGAAAGGTCTAATAGGACCAGGATAGAGGAATGACCTCTATCCCGAGCCCTCCAGAGATCAGCCACCAACGCGACCAATACCGTCTCTGTGCTGTACCCTGGTCAGAAACCGGACTGGCGCGGATCTAGATAGACAGTTTCCTCCAGGTGCTGAGGGAATTGTCATGCCTCCACACTCTCAACAACCTTCGCCAAGAAGGGAAGGTTGGAGACCGGATGATAATTTACTAACACCGCTAGGTCCAGGGAAGGCTTCTTGAGGAGGGGCCTCACCACTGCCTCTTTCAAGATGGCCGGTCGAGACCCCTCACTCAAAGAAGCGTTCACTATTTCCTGGAGCCAGCCTTGTGTCACCTCCCGGGAGGCCAGTACAAGCCAGGAGGGACACGGGTCCAATAAACATGTGGTAGCATTCAGTCGCCCCAGCAACCTGTCCATGTCATCTGGAGTCACAAGGTCGAACTCTTCCCATAAAACGGTCTCAAGACCTGCCTCCACCCACCCGTCCAGGCTAACCTCATTGGAGACCAGTTCGTCCCGGATCTGAGCGATTTTATCCTGCAGATAACATCCAAACTCCTCTGCATGGCCCTGCAGCGGAGCTTCTCGCGACCTCTGTTGAAGGAGGGAGCGGGTCACTCTGAACAGGGCGGCAGGGCGGTTATCTGCGAATGCAATAAGAGCGGAGAGATAAGTATGTTTCGCCGCTCTTATCGCCACAAGGTAGGTCCGTAAATGGGACCTTACCCGTGTTCGGTCAGATTTGGATCGAGTGGACCTCCAAATGCTCTCTAGGCATCTCTTCCGGTGCTTCATCACCCTCCAGCTCCTCAGAAAACCAAGGAGCCAAGGTAGAACGGCGCCGAGTGAGAGGCCACAAGGGCACGACCCGATCCAGGGCCCCCGTGGCCGCACTATTCCAAGTGGCCACTAAATCCTCAGTCGAGTCGCAGGTCAGGGTCTCAGGTATTTGCCCAAGCTCCGTCTGGAACCTCTCGGGTCCATCAGGCGCCTGGGGCGGAACCATCTCGTTATATCTGGTTCCGCCTCCCCGCGGTGGGGTGTAGCGGTTGGGAAGTCAAGCCGAAGGAGAGAATGATCTGTCCATGACGGGTGTGATGACTAGTTCCCCTAATCCAAGATCATTCGTCCACTGGCCGGAGACAAAAACTAAGTCTAGCGTGTGTCCACCGGTGTGAGTAGGGTCGTGAATTAGTTGGGTCAGGTCCATGGCTGTCATGGAAGCCATGAACTCCTGGGCCACCTCAGATGTTTCGCCTATCGATGGCAGGTTGAAATCCCCCATGTCTATTAGCCTGGGGATAACAACCGCCACACCAGCTATCACATCGAGGAGCTCGGGCAGGGCAGCTGATACGCATAGCATCAGCCTATTTATATTCTAATAAATATAACCCCCTGTAGTCATCTGCAACTTGCAGTGCCTTTCAGAATACCCATTTATAATGGCAAGTGGAAATGTTATTCATTTCTACTTGCCATCATAAATCCAGAGCAGAAGGCAGCAACTAATACATCTGAAGCTGCTTCTGTTACATACTTTCCAGAAATGGTGTGATTTATTTATTTCAGATGTTTCCGTTTTCTGTATACATTAGATTGAAGCATGGTAGAAATAGTCTTAGTTGCTGTTACAGTGATTGTACCATCCAAAGGTTGTTTTAGCTATTTTGATGGCATCCATTCATTAAAGCTGCTCAGGCTTTTCATGTAGATTTTTTTTTTGAAGGAATAGACTACATATTTATGTCCAGGTCTCCATCGCCTATTCATATTTCTATTGTTTCAGGTCTATATTTGTAAATCATCTTATTTTCACGCAGTGTAGAAAAAATAGAGTGGATTACCAATCTTCACCTAGTCCCTCTGTATTTTGCAATGCTTTCCTCAAAAGAAAATAAGGTGAGATGGATGGATGGATCAATGGAATTACTTTTATATCCTCTTTAATACTCCTATTTTTATGTTTTCAAATCTTCACAAACCTTTTCGTTAACCTAGTTTGACCTCCATTTTTTCTTCATTGAATTTACCTGCAATTGGGTTTTAAGATTAGGAACTCATACCAATTTGTGATGCAAAACTGGGAGAGCTAAAGGTGGAGAACATATTTATAGTTTCTTTTTTATTCAAGATCATAACGAGATGGAAAGAAAATTTGTGAAACCAATCCCATATTTCCACTTGAGATGACCATTTCAGTTTGCCTAACCGTTCTTTATTATTGAATCTAATGTCATCTTTCGTATTTCTTTGGAAATGTCTAGTTGTTGCATTTTAAAGGTTATTAATATTCTAAACTTTGAAATATCTAAATTTGTAACAGCTGTATTCACATAACACATAAAGCCATGGTCCCATCCTAATCTCTAATTGAATCCTTAACTCCATCGTTGAATATCCTTGATCAGGGTGTCAAGCCTGTGGCCCAGATGTGCCACACTCTGGCCACGCCCATGCCCAGTTTAGCGAAGGGGGGGGGAGTCGCAATACATCACTTTATGGCACGAGTTTCACACCCCTGTCCTAGATGATATCCATGGCAAAAAGTGTGCCAGGAAAGATGGAAAAATGCAATTAGTCTTGCAGTAGAAAGGATTCATGACCAACCTCTAGTCTTACATTTGTATCATCTTATTGGAAGATCTCACCAACCAGGGAGAATGGGGATCCAGATGTAGGTAGTCTACATTTGCATAGAATTTTCTTAGAAGTCATCTGCTTAAAAGTTCTCCCAGATAACCTTGCAAGATATGTTCATCATCTCTCTATGGGATCTGTCCAGCTGAGACAAAATTCTCAGCAGATCTAAGTGACCTTATCTTCCAGATGTCTAGAAAATTCCTCCTAGCCTCCCTTTTCTTGCTCACTATGTTCACTCAGTGGGATCTTTAAAGGGGTTGCTGGGTACAATTCTGCAGATGTAGTAACAACAGCTCATCAATATTTAGGCTGAAACCTGAGCTTTTCCTGCTTGGTGTGATTAATTTTCCACCAGCATCCTTCTGGGTTTCCTCTGCTGCTTCATCACCTAGAGTTCCCTTGGACTGGAGAGCTCGGAGAGGCCACTTAGGACAAGGCCACTAAGGCCTTTTTTCCGGTGAGCAAATGAAATCAGCTGGACTGCCCATTAGAGCTTTGGGAAGATCATCAATCACTCTTTAAAAAATCAGGAAATTCCTTAAATGCCTAGAGAAAACTGATCAAATGGGATCTCCTTGTGAAAGTTGGTAGCACCAGTCAGTTCCAAAGCAATCAGAGCATGTTCCAATTATGACAAGGACAGGTAATCTTAGTCTTAGATCATATCACATATCTCCTCAAATGAAAAATGTTAGGTGTTGTAGTCTTCCATGTGTCAAGCTGTCAATGAAAAGATTCATATCTATGTTTGTCATGGGGGCAATGACCTCTTAGGCAGCCTCTGACCCATTTCCATCAAGGAAGGCATATTAAAATCTCTCAGCACTTTTAAGTCTGAGAAATTCTACCATTGACTGAGGAAATCAATAGGTATCAACATACCAGGTTGGAATGCTGTTATAGTAGAGCAGTCCCAATCTGCCTCTAGAGCTCAATATTAACAGGGCGTTAACTGCAACGCAGTCTCCTAAATGCTGTCAGAATCCTGAATGACAGTAGCTATTCCACCTGAAATCTAAATGGCCGTTGCCTCAGAGAGAGAAATTCTCTTGTTCATTTAGGCTCTGTAATTAAACTTGCAGTGTGAAGGGATCTTGATCAAAAGTTGTTACATTAAATATTTGTACAGAAATATGCAATCTACTTTGTTACGGGTACCAAGAGATAATTAAACATAGGAGCAATTTTATCTTCCAGGAAAAGCACCTGATCTTTAAATTTCATTGCCTTCATTTTCTACATGACTGAAGAATTTACTTCCTAACAAAGCAAATATTTTAAAATCTGTTTAGCATAACTCTTTTCTGGGGTAACTTTACTACTACAGCTACCTACTGTAGGTTGATTGCTGTTTAAAATTGTTCAGTGTTTTGTAAAAACATATTCATTTATCTTTCCAGGGGCTCCTCCAGAAGCAGAAAGAACTAGAGACATGCCTTATTCCAAGTCTTATGTCTCAAGAAGAAAACTTTATTTCACCGCATTAAGAATTTCAGCTATGATGAATGGATGTTTTGCTGTGTTGGCACTTTATACTGTAATTATGAACCACGTTTGTAGAATATGGCTTTTGTATATTTAGGAGAAACTTTCAGTAATGAAGAATTTTATTTCACATGAAACAGTATAATAATGTGACTTGTTTACACAATATTTGTATACCTAATTTAAATTTTATGTGAGTATTTAGCATGAAAAATAAAATATTTGAATTTCCTGGCTACCTGGGTTGCATTTTAATTGACAGTGATTCAGATACATCAACATGTGTTTAATAGCTGCTCCTATAAAAATCTTACTTAAATGATTTTAAACATACAGCAGTTTTGTGTTTATATGGAGTTAATAAGCAAGAGCACAAAGAACTCCCAGGCTTTGACCTATATGTATATAACCATAATGAATGCCATATAATTATTTTACATTAAAATGTTAAGCCGCTTTATAAACATTGCATTTTACATGTGTTGTGCCTCACAACTCAAATTTAAGTAATATGGGTTGTTTTAGTAACATGGGTCCTTTCCCACCTGGCAATAAAGTTAATAATTTAAGAAGAATATGACTATTCTTCCTAATGTTCAACCAATTAATACTTTTTTGCCTGAAGAAAAACTGATAATGTGTATTTTATCTTTACTTTCTGCACCAAATATTTATTGTAGAAGAATAGAATTCATGACAAGTTGCTTCGATTAATTTCTTCTCTTAATCATTAATCCCTAATTAAAATCATGGTGTCCGGTCTGCCTCTAACGATAACCAAGAAAGAAACCACTCAACTCCATTTGAAAGAATTAAGAGTACTTTTACTGGTTATGAAGATAGCAGAGAGGTAAAGCAAGGTCTGAGACCCAAGCGCGCGAAATCATACATATCAATATGCGTCCAGTCCCCTCCCCCCCTATAAATCTCACCCCATTGTCCAATGCGCAATCCCCTTAGGTGTCATGTGGGTAGCATCTCCAGGAGCATCATCAGGTTGGCATGCAAGACCGTTGGCCTTGAACAACGCATGGCCCCAGCCAGTGGTATGCGAAGTAGATGGTAAGAACATACTCCCTTCTCCAAATCGCCCTCCTGCACCATACAGTCCCATTCCCAAATACCAAAGCCCCTCCCTCCCCTTTTCAATGGCAGCCGAAGCAAGCAGCAAAGCGGAGGCTGACGCATGGCTTAGCATTTAATCTGAATCAAACATGAAAATGAAACCAATTAGCAAGTATCCATTAAAACCTAAATGCTCAATTCTGCAATCTTTCAAGATGCCTTTCAGATTTCTTCTGAGAGCAGCATCTTATTTGGAAGAAGAAAAACCTTGGTTTCATCTTATCAGCCTCAATCTTTCACAATCCTGGAAAGTCACTAGAGGAGCAGGATTAAACCTCTCACCTTTCATCAACCACCCCCCAACAACAACAAACTTCAAAACCATCCCAACATGGAACAAGGAATTGAGTACTTCAGATGCAATGGAATCCATATAATAAACATAATAAAGTACACGCAGTTCCTGGATTGCAAATAAATTCCATTCTCTAAATTGGTCTTTAACTCAATTTAAATTAGAATTTGTATTGCCTATTAATGGAGGACAGCATTGTCCTTCAAACTGACCCAACACCTTCAGGAACCACTGAAAATAGGCTGTATATTAAAAGCATACAGATTCATCACCTTGTTGGCTTGAAGAAGGACGCCATTTGGCATTTTTAATCATAGGCAACCTGTTCGTATCCAGGGATTGTTCTTAAATTGGATGTTCTCAACTCAGAAATTGCCTGTATATTGCCAATGCCTTAGGACTGCCTGCAATGGTTTCTAAATTTGATATAAAAATGAATAAAATAATATAAACCCACTCTTGATTCAGAAATTGAGAAAAGATTTTTCATAAGCTTTTCTTCAAATGGCTTGCAGTTTGCATTCAACGATTCTATTGGCAAAGAACCAGTTCGGTCTAGTATGGTTTGGGCAACAAGCCCAATTCCTGTCACAAATGGATCAGCATTACCCTGTTTCCCCAGATAATAAGCCCAGTCAAACTTTTGAGCGCATGTGCTAAAATAAGCCCTCCCCGAAAACACAGCAGCAGTCATGAGGTGATCATGCTCCCCGCCTCCTGTACCTCAAAAATAATAATGGATTTTGAAAGGATGTCATATTTTTTAAGATTTCAAAATATTGCTGAAGAACCTGGTGAAAGCCTAGCTGATCTTATGAGTACAATTTTAGCAGACTATTTACATAAACCCAAAGAGGAGATCAGGGGGGATATTGATTTGGTATATAGAATAAATTCAGCATATGCCAGGATAAATGAAGTACCCAGAGAGATACATATTAAATTTGTTAGAAGGTCGACAAGGGAAGGAATTTTGAGGGCGCAGAGAGACGGTCCTTTAATTTATCAACAAAAAGAAGTCGCTATCTTGAAGCAGATCCCGAAAAAGATTATAGAGAGGTAAGAAGAAAATACTCCTTCTTATCTAAAAAATTATTTAAACAGGGGATCTGGTTTAAGTGGGTGATGCCAGAAGGGATGTTGGTGTTCTGGGAAGGAGGGAGAGTAAGGATTAAAACAGTTGTAGAGGCGGAAGCCTTTCTTAAAAAACATTCCTCAATCCTGGAGGATGAAAATGGAAGAACGGAGGGGGCCACGGCCTCGCCCACTGGGGGCCAGGGAGGAGAACAAGAAGATACAATTGCTAAGAGACTTAGATCTAAAAAATGACTTTTTTAATATAGTATAATTTTTGTTTGAATGTTTGTATAGGATTGCTAGCACAGAATTTACAATGATGTATACACTTCTCTTCACTTTGTAGTACCACTGAAATTATGTATCATTTACATTTTGTCATGAAGCCCCGGAGGGGGCCAACGATCTCAACGTGAAAGTTCTCAAAATATCTTTTTCACACCTTACCTTCACCCTACTTGTAAAATTCTAAAACTCAATAAAACTTTTTCAATAATAATAATTAAAAAAAAATAAGACCTTATTTGGGGGGGGGGGGGTTTGTCAAAAGAAAATAACATCCTGTCTTATTTTCGGGGAAACACGGTAAGTTGATCTAAAAAAAAAAGTGGACCTCCACTTGCGTGAAAATGCTAGGAATAAAACGAATTCTGCAGAACTGATCTATTATTTTATTTTACAAACCTGCATTTTCAGGTGGAACTATAGATAACTCAAATACTGAAACACAAATAGTAAATTAGAAATGTAAAAGTTAGTCACTTGGACAGAGTTCAAAATCTGAAAACTAAAAGTTTAATACAGACTACTACATATTAACAGAGAAAATATTTGGTGTTCAGAAGCTACAGGTATTTCAGCATGCTTTCACATCACTATTGCATGTATATATTCCTTCTGTAAAACCAGATTTTAACCAGCCTATCTTTGACTGATCACATGCCATCAATGCTGACACCTAGCATCCACAAATATACTTTCAGCTCATCTTAGAAGATTTATAAGTAGGGACTCCCGCAGTAGGACCTAATCCTACTGCGGGAGTCCCCCCTCTCGCAGGTTTGGCCCTCCGCTCTTACGAGGGCCCACCTCGATGAGGGATATATTAATCCAGAGAGGTGGGCGAGACGTAGTCTTAGGGGGTTTTTAACCAAATTTTTAATTCGACTTTTAGGGGGTTCCAGGGAGGAGGGGAGGGATAGTCCAGCTAGAGGGCGGAATACAACCAGGCCGGCCGGCGGAAGAGAGGTAACGGAGGAAGGGGAGGGGGGGTCGTTTCCACTGAGGTTTTAACCATTCGTTCGGTTCTGGGGAGGGGCAGGGGCGGTGGGAGACGGATGGGGTCGGAGGACCGTGGCTGCTGGTTACAGGCGGTCACGCGCTCCGACTCCCCATGCTCCCATCGCAGACTAGGTGGGCAAGGACCACAGAGCCGGGGCCTTAGGCTGATGTTGTGCAACGCCAGGTCCGTGGTGAACAAAGCCCCCCTCATTTACTACCTTGTGTCAGAGGGGGACCCGGACCTGGTGGGTATAACGGAAACCTGGTTGGGCCTCGAGGGGGGTTTACCCCTCGTAGAAATGTGCCCACCAGGCTACCGAGCCTTCCATCAGCCTAGGGCCCTGGGGAGGGGTGGGGGGTTGGCGATTATGATTAGGGAAGGTCTTCAGCCGAAGGAGACCACTGTCCCTCAGACGACTGGGTGCGAGTCCCTCCTCGTGAAGTGGGGCCTAGGGAGGCAGATGGGCGTGTTAGTTGTATACCTGGCTCCTCGCTATACAACAACAGCCCTGCCCGAGCTCCTAGAGGTGATAGCCGAGGCGGCGGTTGAGACCCCAGACTTTTGGTCATGGGGGACTTTAACCTGCCGTCGGCGGGCGAAACCTCTGGTGTAGCTCGGGAGTTCATGGCTTCCATGACAGCCATGGACCTGACCCAGGTAGTTTTAGCCCCACGCATGGGGGTGGACACACCCTGGATCTAATCTTCGTCTCGGGACAGTGGAGTCATGATCTGGGAATAGGGGATTTAGCCATCACACCCCTGTCATGGACAGATCATGCTCTCCTTTGGCTGGACTTTCCAATCGCCGCACCTCACCGCGGGGAGGCGGAGCCGACTACTCCTATATGGTTCCTCCCCAGGCTCCTGATGGACCCGGTAGGGTTCCAGAGGGAGCTTGGGCCAATACCTGTGGACTTGCCCCGTGACTCGACTGAGGACCTGGTGGCCGCATGGTTAAGTGCGGCCACGGGGGCCTTGGACCGAGTCGCGCCCTTGCGGCCTCTCTTGCGGCGACGAGTCACCCAGGCTCCTTGGTTTACTCCTTGGATCCTCTCGCTCCGAAGCCGACCGAACACTAGTGAGAATCCATATTAGGACTTACTTAGTGGCGATTAGAGTGGCCAAACGTGAGTATTGTGCCACTCTTATTGCATCCGCAGATAACCGCCCTGCCGCCCTGTTTGGGGTGACCCGCTCCCTCCTTCACCAGAGGCCGCGGGAAGCCCTTCTGCAGGGACGAGCAGAGGAATTTGGGATTTATCTGCAGGACAAAATCACTCGGATTCGGAATGAGTTACCCTCCATCGAGAATGGTCCAGCGAGGTTGTCCGAGGTTGGTCTTGAGGCTCCATTCTGGGAGGAGTTTGACTTTGTCACTACTGAGGATATGGACAGGTTGTCAAAGAGACTTAAGGCCACCACATGTTTATTGGACCCGTGTCCCTCCTGGCTTGTACTAGCATCCTGGGAGACGACACGAGGCTGGCTCCAGGGCATTGTCAATGCATCTTTGAGTGAGGGGTCCCTGCCTGCCGTCTTGAAAGAGGCGGTGGTAAGGCCCCTCCTCAAGAAGCCGTCCCTGGACCCAGCATTATTAGAGAACTTTCGACCCGTCTCCAACCTTCACTTTCTAGCGAAGATTGTCGAGAGTGTGGTGGCCCAACAGTTTCCGCGACACCTGGAGGAAGTTGATTATCTAGACCCGCGCCAGTCCGGCTTCCGACCCGGTCACAGCACCGAGACGGCATTGGTCGCATTGGTGGATGATCTCTGGAGGGCGCGGGATAGAGGACATTCCTCTATCCTAGTCCTGTTAGACCTCTCAGCGGCTTTTGATACCATCGACCATGGTATCCTATTGCACCGACTGGGGGGGGGGGCTGGGAGGCACCGTTTTGCGGTGGTTCTCGTCCTACCTCTCTGGTCGGTCGCAATATGTGCTGGCAGGGGGACAGAGGTCAGCCTCGAGGCCCCTCGTATGTGGGGTCCCTCAGGGGTCGGTCCTCTCGCCCCTACTGTTCAACACATATATGAAGCCGCTGGGTGAGATCATCCGTGGTTTTGGGGTGGGATATCATCTGTACGCTGATGATACTCAGTTGTACATCTCCACCCCAGACCACCCCAACGATGCCGTCGAGGTCATGTCCCTGTGTTTGGAAGCCGTACGGATCTGGATAGGTAGTAACAAACTCAAGCTCAACCCGTCCAAGACTGAGTGGCTGTGGTTTCCGGCACCCCGGTTCAGCCAGATTACTCCAACTCTGGCCATTGGGGGCGAAACACCGGCCCCCGTGGAGAAGGCGCGCAATTTGGGTGTCCTGGATTCCCGGCTGTCCATGGAGGACCATGTGGCGGCCGTGGCCAAGGGGGCGTTTCATCAGGTACGCCTGATGCGCCAATTGCGCCCCTTACTGGACCGGGCTGCCCTTCGCACAGTCACTCAGGCCCTCGTGACATCTCGACTGGACTACTGCAATGCTCTCTACATGGGGCTTCCCTTGAGGTGCACTCGAAAGCTACAGTTAGTGCAGAACGCAGCTGCGCGGGTGATTACGGGAGCTCCTAGATGCTCCCACATAACACCAATCCTGCACGAGCTGCACTGGCTTCCTGTGGTCTTTCGGGTGCACTTCAAGGTTTTGATGACCATCTTCAAAGCGCTCCATGGCTCGGGACCTAGTTATATGCGAGACCATCTTCTGCCCCATACATCCCTTAGACCGATACGCTCCCACAGAGAGGGCCTTCTCAGGGTGCCGTCGGCCGGACAGTGCCGGCTGGCGACACCCAGGGGAAGGGCCTTCTCTGTGGCAGGTCCTACCCTGTGGTACGACCTACCCCCTGAACTCTGCACCATCACCGACCTCCGCCTCTTCCACCAGTGTTTAAAAACACACTTATTTCACCAAGCCGGCCTAGGATAGCCTCTACTGTGACGAATTTTAGATAGTTTTAATTGGGGGATTTTAATTGGTTTTAGCGCAGGTTACCATTTAATAGATTTTTAAATTTATATGTTTTGTATTATCTTTGTATGCTGTTTTTAAATTCCTGTGCACCGCCCTGGGTCCTTTTGGAGAAGGGCGGGATATAAATTGGATAAAATAAAAAATAAATAAAATAAATATAATAGAGGCTAAAAAGAGGAGGGAACACTTTTATGCAAAATAATAAAGTTATAAACTTAATTTAAATGATTATCAGATTAAGGAGTGATAAAAGTACTTAAATATTTCTGGTAGCAACTATTTTATATTTATGGATTTAGAAAATTTGTATTCATGGTTCCCCAGACCCGCTGACAGAATCACATCTTTAGGGCCTTCCAAGAGTGTGTTAGAGTGGGGGCCAGTATAATCTCTGGAGGGATGAAATTCCAGAGAGGGAGCCACTATAGAGAAGGCCCTTCTTCTGGGTCCCGCCAGATGTATCTCCTTAGGGGACGGGACCCACAACATTCATTGCTTCCCTGCTCTAGTGGGTTGGGTATATGTGACCAACAAGAGATGGTCCCTCAGATAACCTTGTCCCAAGTCATGAACCATGTAGGCCACTGCATTTTGCACCAACTGGAGCTTCCAGATGCTTTTCAGGGGCAGCCCCATGTATTTTGCAATAGTCAAGACTGGAGGTAACTAGGCATGAGTGATTGTGAATACTGCACAAACTGTAGTTGCACAAAGGACTTTCTAGCCATGACTGCCACCTGCTCTTTGAACAGAAGTTGCAAGTCCAGGAGAACCAAAGAATCCCAAACCCAGAGCTACTTTTTCTTGCAAGGATTCAGTTTCAACCTGTTGCTCCCCATCCAGCCCCTAACAGCCTCCAAGCATTGCGAAAGGGAGGTCATGCCATCACTTAACTCACCACTGGCTGAGTCATACCACTGATTATCATCAGCAGATAGATATTTCAGCCTATCAGAAGACAAATAAAAATGAAAATGTGGAATAGCCTCATGATGCCCTTTGACCCCAAGTGTCAAAGTCTGATGTTTGGATAGCCCCCGCCCCAGTCCTGCGGTTGACAAAGGAGACTCACCGGGGATCAGCCACCCCCACATCAGCCATGGCCATGGAGGAAGAAGGAGACCAGCCCAGATTCCACTGGGATAATTGGAAGGCATGGGCCGCCCTTTCCACAGTCGAGTTTGCGATCATCCTCTGAATAATAGCTATTGCCACTTATCCTCTACAAGGGAACGTTTGGCTTTTCAGTTTTGAAAGTATTTTTCTTTACATGTTTACTCAGAAATAAGCCCTGGTAAAGTCACGTGAGGTGCAGGGGTTTACTCTCCTAAAAGCATGAAAAGCAATCTAGTTGTCAGGTTCCGAAGGATTAATGAAAACAGTCAAACACAGAAAGTTTGTAAATGAAGTTTGTATTCTTCCTTCGGCACGAACTGACCAACAAAGCACCAAGTCAATGAATAAATTGTCAGAGCTGCCACTCTGTGCTTCCTACCACCTTTTATAGTTACATTGGTAATTATGATAAACCGCACCCTGTGCGTGTACACACCCATTACCTTGTGACCTAGAGCAAAAACCACCTGGCAATTAATCATGGATTGTTAGCAGGAGCTTTGTAGTTTCTTCAGCTTGTTGAGGAGGGAAGGTGAGCCTTGGCCGCTGGCCCAGTTTTCTCCCCTAAATGGCAGCTCCATGCCTCTGGGTTGGCCAGAGCTGACATGCAGCCCCCTACCACGGAGACAGCATCTGGGGAGCTAAAAATTACAGTCATTTAGGAGTCAAAGGACCCCTTCCCCCTGGTTTTGTGGGATGTCTGCGGTGGAATCTCACTACCAGGTGGGGTGCCCTACAGTTCTTGCTATGAACCCAAGATGCCTCCGACAGGGGATAACCTTTCCATAAAATAAGGTAACTGTCCTCTGTGCCATCTGGAATCTAGTACATCTTGCACTATATAGTGCTGTTCCCATCTACAGTAACCACGGCTGGCGGCCGTAGCGGTTCTCCTCTTGATATCCGAGGCCTGAATTGATTGGAGCAAGCTGCAGTGGAAGACTGAATGTGTTTTTCCCAGTAGATGGGGGATTCTTAGCTGCACTGTGATTGGGTTAATAACTCGCATGATTGGGAAAGGCCCAATGAATTTGGGCCCGAGTTTCTTACATGACAACAGCAGCCTGAGATATTTGGTGGAGAGGTATACCCTCTGGCCTAGGTGGAAAGGTCCTTGCACCTTCCATCTTTTATTGGCACTCTTTTTATATGTGGCAAAAGAGTGACATAATGCATCCCTCACCACTTTCCCAACTTTTTGCATCGGGCTATCCACTCCTGCAAGATCATGTCATCTGGGCGCACTTGAGGACACTCTGGAATTGGGATGAACTCCTGCCCTGTACTCACATGAAATGGGGTAAACCTCATACTTTTGTGCACTTCATTGTTATATGCAACTTCTGCAAAGGGAAAGAGTTCAGCACAATTGGTCTGTTGGTACTGGACGTAACATCTCAAGTAGCACTCCACCATTGCATTTTCTCTCTCTGCCTCACCATTTGTCGCGAGGTGAAAGGCTGTATTAAGTCCCTGTGAAGACTCCACCATTGCCACAAATCTACGCCAGAACCGGGCAGTGAATTGCACTCCCGTCTGAAATTATCCTTTTGGGGAATGCCATGGAGTCTAAAGAAATGGCAATAAACAGTTTGGCCAGCTTCCTAGCAGATGGAAAGGCCGGTACATGCTACAAAATTAGCCTGCTTGGAGAACAGGTCTATTATCATCCAAATGGCCTTGTTTCCTTGGCTGTCTGATAAATCCACAATGAAGTCCATGACTATCTGTTCCCATGGCCGAATTGGATCTGCTGTAAAAGACCAGGAGGCCTGCCAGGCAGGGTCTTCACGGTAGTGCAAATAACACAACTCCTTACATATTCCTCAATGTCCCTCTTCATGTGGGACCACCAGAACTGCTGATTTACTAAATGCAGAGTCTTGAGGAACCCAAAATGTCCAGCTGAGCGAATGTCGTGGCAACGCTGCAGCACGGCCACCCAAACCATACTCGGTACATATAATTTCGACCTTCCAGTCAAAGCCCTCTCGCTGTGTTAATTAAGTTTGATTTTCTTGAAACCACTGGAGAGGTCCTCCCCCTGGGCATACAGGTTTGTTGCCGGTGGGCATGTTGAGTGGCTAACCCTAAAAAACTCTGCAACTGCTTGCGAGTTTTAGGAACCTGCCAGTCCAACACCGCCTTTACCTTCGTGGGGTCCATCTCCACCCCTTTAGGTGAAATACGGACCACAAGGTAATCCAATTGTGTCCTGTGGAATTCACATTTAGACAATTTAATGTATAAATGTGCGTCCAGCAGCTTTTTAAGCACTTGCCGCACCAGTTACATGTTCCTCCATGGTCTTGGTATATATAAGGATATCGTCTAAATAGACAAGTACCCCTTGATATAGATGCTCATGCAGCACCTCGTTAATTAGCTGCATGAACACCGCTGGGGTTCCTTGCAGTCCGAAGGGCATAACCCGGAACTGGTAACTGCCCAGAGGACAATTGAAGGCTGTCTTCCATTCATCACCAGCCCGAATGCATACCCTATAGTATGGCTCCCTAAGATCTAATTTTGTGAATATACGTCCCTCCGCTAATCTAGCCAGCATGTCCTTCATTAAAGGAAGAGGATACAAATGTTCCACACAGATGACATTAAGGCCCTGGAAGTCGACACAGAGGTGTAAGCTGTCATCCTTCTTCTCCCGGAACAGAACAGGGGCGGCTACCCTTGATCTAGCTGGCTGAATAAAGCTCCTTTTTAAGTTCTTTTCTATATATGCCCTCATCTCTGTTAGCTCCTGTGGGGTTATAGAATACATCAGGGGCTTGGGCAATTTAGCCCCAGGGAGTAGTTCCACAGCACAATCTGTGGAGCGGTGAGGGGGCAAAGTATCACATTCCTGTTCGCTGCATACATCTCATAAGTCTGCATATACCTGAGGAAATCGCTCCTCCCCAGCTGTATGTACTGACGGTACTGTAGCTTGCAACTCACTGGGCCTTGGTTTGCACCTCAGGAGGTCAGCACCAAGGTTTGATGTTTAAGAAAAATGGCCCTATGGGCAACCTGGAAGTCCATTCCTGAACATCCTGTTTGTGTGTTGGGCTGTTTTTCACCCTCCGGAGGCTTTAGGGAAGCCTCCTGAAGGTCTCCAGAGGGGGGGGGGGGCACCGTTTTTGCCCTGCCCATGTTCTTAGAAAGCCTCTGGAGCCTGGGGAGGGCGAAAAATGGGTCCATCATGCCCAAAAGCAGGGGGGGGTGTTCTGCTCTCATACGCACAGGCAGGGTGTTGTGTACATAGAATTATGGCTGTAGACACACCTGTGCACAACCCCCATGCTCCCCCACTTTTGGCATGCAATGGCAAAAAGGTTAGCCATCACTAGTCTAGCTATATGAAGATTACTAAGACCCTGAAATTTAGCTGCAGCACTGTGGCCAAGACCATACAGTGGTTTAACAGGACAGGTTCCACTCAGAACAGGCCTCACCATGGTCATCCAAAGAAGTTGAGTGCCCGTGCTCTATCCAGAAATTTGTTTTGGGAAATAGATGTATGAGTGTTGCCAGCATTGCTGCGGAGGTTGAATGAAGGGGTGGCAGGTCAGCCTATCAGTGCTCAGGCCATACGCCGCACACTGCATCAAATTGGTCTGCAGACAATGCACAAGGAAGCCCACAAACAATTTGCTGCAGACAAGTAGACTAAGGACATGGATTTCTGGAATAAGCTTCTTGGCTAAATCTACATGAAATGACAAAAATTATGAACCTATCAGAATTATCCAGAATCATACTCTTTTGCGACTTGTAACAAGATCAACGCTTCATCCAATACTTAGAGGCTTCAAAGAGCAGGTTTATGTATCTTCTTAATATCTCTGGTTATTTTATGACTTTAACCAGTTACTTAAATATTCTCTATACATGTTCAATTTTATCTTCTGTAAACTAGCCTTTATTAGATTATGTCAATTAAATACCTTGTCCCTGTTCCTCTAAATGTGTTTTTACATTCCCAATCTATTCCCAACATAATTTTGGGCTGTTGTTCTTAAATGTATTCACTCCATTGTTTGGTTAAAGGCTGCAATTCAGGACTTTTTGCTTAGGTTTTTATTTGCCAAACAAATGAAAGGTGATTTGGGGGAATAGGATAAGTATACGCTTACCAATTTGCCTCCTGCCTTCTCCATTAGCGTAACTATTTCATGGTAATCATTTTGTGAGTGAATACAATACACCCAAAAAATTGAAATGTGCTCACCATTTAAAACACATGGGAACTCCTGCTTTAAAGTTTTAAATTATTTATGTTCACTACTTCTATTCCTGCTTTCCAATCAAATATATAGCAAAAATAGCATATTTTAGCCCATTTTATTTTCTATTATACATGACTTTATGTGCCATTTATGGCAGATCAAACCGAAAATTAATTCTTCCATGTTATGCATTAATTGCAGTTCTACATTATAATAATGAAATGCTGTAATTTCTTGACAGATTTTATATGCAGTTAACAGCAAAGCACAGTTCATATTCATGAAGTGTAAGATATAATAGCAGCATTTTATTGTTATGAAATGTTTTAATTTTAAAAAATCCAAATTCAGGGATACAAGAGTATATTATGACAGTAACTCCACACAGAGCTATTCTTAACTTCTTTGATGTCAATGAAGCCAGTTCATCTACACATACATAGAATTGTAAGTTTTCCATCAGAAATAACCTGATTTAGTATTACTATGCTGATTAAAAAGAGCTCTGATAACTCTGAATACTAATCAGAGTATTACATACTTTTAGTAAATGCAGAACTTGATGGCAAAAGTTAACTTGATTGATAACAATAAATAACCATCTTGGCTGCATCTATTTCATGGAAACAGATGACACAACAAAATGCAACTTGCTAAGAAGTCCTCTCTGGACAAATTATTTTATTCATTTCAAAACAAACTGCATCTACTGTTTTTTCTAAGGTATGTAACCAAAAATCCAGGATATTTGATGAAGGAACGAGTTGACTTTAAAGCTATAGAAAGATTTTATACAAAACATTCACATATGTACATAACAGCTATTTTAAAGAAAAAGTGGTTTGAATGTCCTTTTATACTTTACATTAAAAATGATCCCTTCCCTCTTTCACATATGGTTCAGGCAAACATTCAAATTACATAAATTAGATTTCAAGTTGATAATCTTAATTACATGTGAACTACAAAATGTAAAACTTAAGAAGTGCCAACAAACAAGTTCATTCAAGTACAATATATGTTAAAAATATATATATTTATTTCAAACTTCAGGTGCTTTATCTGATACAGACCATTCATGATTTAAATAAACATGAAAACATCTGAGATAAGAAACAAGAAATGTTTAGATCAGAGACTAGAAATACTTAATTCACTTTTTTTTTTAAAGTCCGCAAGAAATATTTTAAAAAAAGACATTTCTGCTTTGCTCAATTTTGTTTGGGAAATGGCCTTGAAGAATCACAACTGATATCCCAATTATTGGATGAAGATGAAGAATGGTCCATATCCATGTTCTGACCATAAGCAGTCAGAAAGCAATTTCCACTTTCCTGCTTTTGACTGACAGACATAGGGTACGTTGTTCCCAAAAACGTCTGGTGAGTGAGAACGTTAAAATGACTGAATTGATGAGGCACACTTAATTGTCTATTGTACATCTGAAAGCTGAGAGGAATTTGTTCATCTGAATTAGTTCTCTCCCCTTCAGCACAAGTTGAAACAGGAGTAACTGGCTGTATATCTAGCATGTCGATTTTAGAAGTCTCTTCTGTCAGAGAGTAGTGTTGCTCTTCAGAAGACAGCAGTGCATCACTTTGAGTGTTTTGCCTAGTGTCTGTTCCATGTGGTCCTTTGGTCTCTGTCTGTAAATCTTCCAAATGGGAATCACAGTTTGAGGCATCATTGCAAACTTCTATTTGTGATGCTTCATCCTCTGAATCCAGAGACATGTCCTCCTCATCCTTTTCATCGTTTTCTATAAGAGCTACATTAAGAAGAGAAAAATCCTACTCTATTGAAATGGAAAGTTTATCTAAAAATACTATGCACTACTCACACCGTTTTAGGCTTCAGGTCTCAAAGTCGCATATCACTTAAGGCTGGTCTTCTGTCATTTTTGTTCACTTACTCAACACACACATAACCCTCTTGTGAGCGTCCGGATATTCCGATGCTAAAAGCTTCCGCGAAATGTGTTCATGCTTACCGTTGGGAAACCCCAACTTCCAGCTCCAAAGGATTTAATGTCAAAACAGCATCTAAAGTTATACAGTAGGTCAGAATTTTGTATGAAAATTACCCATCACAATTACTGACACTCTCACTCACTGTTTGTTTTCTACACTTCAGCTCTGTCATCTTTATCCTAACCCTTTTACATTTCATGGAGTTTCTTGAATATCCTATCAGACCAATTTCATATTAAGATGGTGTACAACACTACGACTCTCTTTCTTACTTTTACAATGTGTTCTACGGTTTAGAAATATTACATTCTTTACTTATACTGAAGCATATATGCACTAGACTCCTCATTTCAAGTAACCTAGCTAGATACATGTGAGATAAATTAAACTATATTATTACCTGTTTGTTTGTCATAATCAGTGGGAGAAGGCAGGCTTTCTTCAGTAACTGAGTTGTGGCAGCCAACTAGAGTTTTGAAGTTGTGCATAAAGGAACTGACAGTAGTAACCACTATTCCATTATCAGCATAACTTGCAAAGGTTGACACATTCTTTTCTAAGCAAAGAGGGGGGAAATGTTCATTATATAACAATATGTTTGGGTAGATACATGTAAATATATGAAAATCATAATTATTTTCTACCTGTCAGAAACACCACATGCCTCTGCTGAATATTCTGATATTGAAGTTTTATGAGACACTCTAATTCTGGAGTAGTTCGTGTTTGAGAATCACAGCTATGATACGCCAGAATCTCAACCATGTGTTTCTTTTGATAAGCACTCAGAAGTGCTAGCAAGTTCATGGCATTTTTATTTGTTCTGTTGGAAGAAAAACAATGTATGATCTGCATTTATATAAGCATTGTAAACAAAATTACCAAGCCAATTTCTAATTTTCTACAGAAAAAGCAAAAATTAAGACTGTAGACATTGTTTAAAATAAATGAAGGCTATTAAATGAAAGCATGGTTTTGAAGTATACAAAAAATAACAGTTTGCATTTTTACCTTAAGAGGGCTTTTAAAAATGAAAATAGAAAACAATGTTGTCACAATAATTAGGAAATGGTAGGCAAAAAAGAACTTAATTCTTGCATACCTAATTTATTTATGTATTTTTATTTATTTATTAAATTTTTATACCGCCCTTCTCCCTTCCGGGACTCAGGGCGGTGTACAGGCAGCAATAAAAATCAGTGGTATAAAATATATAAAATATAATACATACCTTACAAGCTCTTTTAATTTTTTCTGTATTTTACAGTGGATTTTCCATTGCCACTTTTCATCTGGAGTACTCAACTCTTCAAGAAACTTCAAAAACTCATGAAGTTTATCTAATTTTGAAAACAGACTGTAAACCTTAGCTTATATGTCTTAAAATAGGAATTAGATAAATTTGTACAAGGCATGCAGCACAAAGCTTGACCACAAGCTTTTATTAGTAGCATGTCGCTAAAACAACTCCAGGAGAAAATTACTGACTTCAAGTAAGACTCATGATAGGAAACATGACTTTCATTTGGAAATGTTAATCTTAATTTTTAAAAATCAATTAAATTTAAGAGTCTCCCCATTATGTTAAGTTTAGTTGTGAGATTTACTTTATCAGGAAGCTAATTTTACAAATATTACAAAGAAATTCAAAAGCAAATGAAGTATTAAAAATTATAGCTAAATTATTTTTATTAGATGTTTTATGCAAATTACCATTATGGAAGATACTATAAATAATAAAGTATTTTTAAAAAGATTAATAACATTCCCAATTATTTGTTTTCTTCTTTCCTGATCCCCTGCATCCACTTTTTATGCTAAATTTTCATTACAGCATAGTATTTACCAGAGTTTACACTAATGCAAAACTGTGATTAATATAAATCAGCATGTGATGGATTGATCTGAGTATATGAGTCTCTAGTAACTGCTATTGTTATTACTGATCTACATTTAAGTACAAGACACTGCAGCTAATTACAGGTAGTCCTTAACTTATGACTTTAAGGACTGTTCAAAGTTACAATAACACTGAAAAAGTGACTTATGATCTATCCTCAAAGTTATGACCATCACACCACTCCCAGTGATAGGATCACAATTCAGACACTTAGCAACTGGCTCACATATACGATGGTTGCAGCATCCTGTGGTGGCAATCTGCAAACTTTCCAGGAGGTTTCTGACGAGCAAAGTCAACGGAAAGAACAGGACTCACTTAATGATTATGGTAAAAATGGTTATAAAACCAGGTTGGGTCAGGTCATGTGATGACTCAATAACCACATAATTTAATGACCAAAATTTCTGTCCTAATTTTCTTTGTAAGTCAAGGACTATCTATAAAGTCATAAGTAAATGATGGACCCAAGGAATCAGGGACATCTCAACTGAGCAACAATAAAAAATAAAGTGGAAATGTCTGTGGATTAAAACATGAATTGTTTTACAAAAATTTCAATTGCTGAACAGTATTTTCCCTTCTAGTGAAGATTTTTAAAGTAACATAAGGATTTTTTGCCCTAAAGAACAGAATTTTACAGCATTATTTTATAACAAAATTCTCAAAGGATTAGAATAAAGCAAAAATTAGAGCCCCAATTATAAACTCATATTTTACTATCTGAAGCCCTTGGATCTATTAGGGACATAAAATAATTTAGTGAAGATGAGCCTTACCAACACTGACAGATTCCGGGTTCAGAACAGATTCATCAGATACAATGAAGCCACCAGAAACAAACAAGTCATTGTAAGTTCGATTTTTCACATCATCTAAACTTTCAACACCAGCAAAACTGACACATGGGAGTCTCTTCAAAGATACTAAACATGGTATCTATTTAAAGAAAGCAAATAGAAAGAATTAGACATTGGTGTAATAAGAATGAATTAGTTAAAATGACTTTTTAACAATAGCATTCCTGGTTTATATTAATATCTTGCATTGATAGTGTATGGCTTACTAGTCTCCTTACATTTTTAAGAAAATTAACAAACTGTGCATAAAACAGGAAAAAAATGATCTCCACGTGCCATTTCCTGCTCTTATCCTCACCCAACCATTTCTGCCCTGGACAATTATGCTTTGTATTTTGGGGGCAAGAGGGGAGGAGGGAGAAACCAACACTTTCAGGCTATATACAGACCAGTTTGTTGTAGCTGAACATTTCAGTTTTGCCACAAATTACCCCAAACCAGCTGTTGCTAACATAGAGCATTCAAACAATATATTCTACACATTATGAAAAGCACTGCAGTGCGCTTAAGTGCATTTGCTTGCCTCCAAAAGTTGTGAATGCCCCAACACTACAAGTCTTCAAGAAGATGTTGGATAGCCATGTCTGAAATGGTATAGGGCTTCCTGCCTAGGCAGGGAGTTCGACTAGAGGACCTCCAAGGTCCCTTCCAACTCTGCTATTGTATTGTATTGTATTTCATTTACCTTATGAATTAGATGAGCAATATCTTCATTTTGAATAATTACAAGCAATTTATCCAGCTCGGCTCTTCTTCTTAAGAATTGCTCAGGATGGCACTCTGTATTACCTAATTTAGTAAGATATTCCTAAAGCAAGTACAGAAAATTAAGTTAAAGTAATACAATTAATATTAAACCTAAAAGGAACAATTACAAAGAGATAAACATTAAAAAAATAAAACTAAACAAAGTTAGTTACAATACAGTATTCTTTCACTGATCTTGCTTAACCACACTCTTTTTGAAAGACCTGCTTTAATACACTATTCTCTCTGTACATTATTATTTTAAACTAAATTTTCCCGCCTACTACATGCCTTGCAGCTTGAAAGCTAATAATATGAAACAGTTCAGATGTTGGACAAGGGAGACCAGTTTTATAAATCTTCCTTTAGTCTTAGAAATTCAGTGTGAGTTTGATCATTTTTCACTCTTAGCTGTCCCTACCTCAGAGACTTGCTGCTATGAGAATACAAAGGAGAACCTTAAGTTTTTGGAGAAAGGTGGGACAAAATTCTAACAAATGCCACATTAAAATATGGCACATGCATAGCGCATCAACAAAATATCCCTTCATTATTTAAAACATCTGTACAGAAAGACAGATTTTCAAACTTCCTATTTGCTTTAAGTAACTATATACTTATTGTACTTTACTGAAAGGATGGGAATTCTAACATTTATTTGGCCCGTCCTTTTTTGTTTGTTTGTCTTGTGTTATTCTCATCCCAGCCAAATATCAATTTGCAAATTTCCTGTCAATTTTTAAAACATATGGGGGGGAAACAGCTATTATTAGCTATAAGCATCTCTTTAAAATACTCATGCAAAAACATAAATCTGGCTTACTCAAGTACAATTCCTATAATTTTCTGAAATACCGTATTTTTTGCAGTATAAGACGCTCCAGAGTATAAGACACACCTAGCTTTTGGGGAGGAAAATGAGGGAAAAATATCTGCCTCTGCTTCCCAGAAATTTGCCTCCATGACCAAACAGCAGGTTTCACTTTCAATTTCTCCCAATCATGAGCTGTTAGGCTGCAGGGATTGCTATAGTCTATTGAAGCCTCCGCAAGCTCTGTTTGCTACAAAGAGGGGTCAATGGGTGGGTGGGGCTATATTTAGTGTATAAGACACACCCACATTTTCACCCTTTTAGGGGGGAAAGGTACGTCTTATACTCCAAAAAATACAGTAGATGCATCTAACTGGCATACGTGCATGTACAAAACTTACCTTTATTTCTTTGCAAAGCGAACTTTCTTGTTCTTCGTGAATGTAGAATTTCAGTGTATTTTTTCGCACATCTTCAATAATTTTGCAAATGCTGTCAAACACTTCAGGTCTTAATTGGCTAATAAAACCAGCCAAAGCAGGTTGCTTTGCAATATCTGGTTTATCTACAGGCTTTGAGATCTTCTCTGATTTTGGCAAACAATCAACAGATCCTTTTGGCTCAGCTGCTAACTTTCCCTCTATGTTAGCATTCACCGGCTTGTGTTCTTTTTCTTGTTCTTTTTCTATATCCAAAACCATTGACTGATTCTGCTCATTAATGGTTGCATCTTCCTCTACACTGCTACATGGTGGCTCTGAAAGATTTTCTTCAAAATCATTTGAGGAAGACACAGGCTCATCCAGGGACAAATTCAATCCACTGCTGGTAACAGAATTATCAGCTGGTCCAGTGCTTCGAGTAAGTGTCGCATTCTGGACACCATATGAACATGACGAAGCAACACTGTTGAGCTTTTCGCTTAGTCTTTCTACATATTTATGGACAGCAATATCTGATGCTTGTAAACATATAAATTCAGAAAGTCTCATAATCCTTTCCTGGGCTGAAAAGTTGGGTTTTGATATTCCACTGACATACACAATGTTCTTCTGCTGCAAAGTTTCCTGAATCTTGTTGGTAAAGATGTTATACTCTTCTAATATGGCTGTTTCTATTATTCCACTTACTGAATGTTTACTTGACACATAATTATTTGTTTCATATTCACATTGTTCTTCGGATTTCACCTCTTGACCTGTGTGTATTTTATCTTCTATTCTTTCTTTTGGTAGTTCTGAAGAGGCACAGGATGCAAAATCAGAACCAGAACTTCTTGGCCTGTTTATAATGCGGGGATCTTGTTCACAAGCATCCTTTGGTACTGAATAAGCAAATAATTCATCTGTAGACTTCAAGCCTATACAAGAAAAATTGGTAAATTACCTCTAAAGATATTGAAAATATGAACTGAATAAGTAATTGTTAACATCAGTGTATTATGAGTTTCACTTTAATTGATACATATTGTAAAGACAATTCATTATTACAAGCATATGTCAATATATTACCCAAAACGTAGATGTTGAGACATAAGCAACAGCACGTTGGATTGCAAACTAGTCTCTGGATTACAGATTTTTCACATAAAATATTGCAGACATGCTTGAAATAAAACTGGATTTGTTGGTGCTTTTGGCTCACCAGCCAAATCTGCAAAAATGATCAGTGCTCTTGATGCCAGTAAATAATATGCATTCAGCATAGATACGTTTAGGAGGGGCAGCAGAGTCAATGCTTTCTCTACTAAAACCACTATATGAAAGCCTTGATTGACGAAAGGCTTGAGCAGCGCTCACTCCTCTCCAAGGTGGCTGCTGAAGGATAAGGGAATTTTTTTTCTCTTACAATCTCTTTGGCAATCTTGCTCTCTGGATTTGAATGGGGGCACTTAGGAATGACCCAAGACAACTTTTGGACAGCTGTGGACCCACCCATCCAGGAAGGGGAATCTTGAAGATTGCAGCTCCCTGTGGGAGCAGCCACAAAGTCAGTGGTCTTTTTTACATCTCTTCCTCCCAAGCAATACATTTCTACTGGGATATTCCTCTGGTTTTTGTGTTTAAAATAGAAATCTAAATTTTAGTTTGAAGACAATTATTATAAGCTAGACTTTAACTATGCCATTATTAAATGGTAATGTAAAAAGTTGAGATTATAAATGTTAGTATTTTTTACTCTGTTGAAGAGTCAGTTTTTCTCATCTAGGACTTTTTAGAGTTGATGTCAGAATGCGTGGTGTGTGTGTGCACGCGCACACACACACGTCACTCTAAATTAAATAAACAAAATGTATGGATGGGGTGGAAGCAAGACTGTTTTGCAAGGAAAGAAAGACAGAAAAGTGAAAGGGAATGATGTTTTAACTAGTTTCCCTTTCTTTTTATTATATCACACCTTAATTTCTTCAGCTATTTCATACTTCTTCTAATCTTATTTCCTTACCCAAAACAAATGGCATAATAGGCATACATACATATTCACAGTAATAATAATAATAATAATTTTAATTTATAACCCGCTCTCTCTCCCCAAAGGGATTCGAGGCGGGGCACAGGGAATTAAAAACAATTTAAAACAGACAGAATACAAAGTTAAAAACAAATTAAACTGGCCCTGCACTAAAAACTCCTATACATTTTTTAAAAAAATTAGATATCACTTACTTTTTCAGTATTACAGGTGAAACTCGAAAAATTAGAATATCGTGCAAAAGTTCATTTAAGTAATGCAACTTAAAAGGTAAAACTAATATATGAGATAAGGCTCATTACATGCAAAGCAAGATGGTTCAAGCCGTGATTTGTCATAATTGTGATGATTATGGCGTACAGCTCATGAAAACCCCAAATCCACAATCTCAGAAAATTAGAATATTACATGCAATCAATAAAACAAGGATTGTACATAGAACAATATCAGACCTCTGAAACGTATAAGAATGCATATGTACTCAGTACTTGGTTTGGGCCCCTTTTGCAGCAATTACTGCCTCAATGTGGCACAGCATGGAGCTATCAATCTGTGGCACTGCTGAAGTGTTATGGAAAACCAGGATGCTTCAATAGCAGCCTTCAGCTCTTCTGCATTGTTCGGTCTTATGTCTCTCATCTTTCTCTTGGCAATGCCATGCTTGGCAGGTCAGGCGAGTTTGCTGGCCAATCAAGCACAGTAATCCCACGGTCATTGAACCAAGTTTTGGTGCTTTTGGCAGTGTGGGCAGCTGGAAAATGAAGTCAGCAACCCCATAAAGCTCGTCTGCGGAAGGAAGCATGAAGTGCTCCAAACTCTCCTGGTAGATGGCTACGTTGACCCTGGACTTAATGAAGCACAGTGGTCCAAAGTCCCGTTTCTGATGAGAGCAACTTTTGCATCTCATTTGGAAATCAAGGACCCAGAGTATGGAGGAAGAATGGAGGCACACACTGCAAGACGCTTGAAGTCCAGTGTGAGGTTTCCAGTCTGTGTTGATTTGGGGAGCTATGTCATCTGCTGGTGTTGGTCCACTATGCTTATTTCTTATCTCATATATTAGTTTCACCTTTTAAGTTGCTGAAATAAATGAACTTTTGCACAATATTCTAATTTTTTGAGTTTCACCTATATATTTTCTTATAATCTGTACATTAGTAACAATAAATTAAACCTAATAAATGTATCTTAACTAATTTAGGACATATCTCATGTCCAATATAACTGCTTATCAACATTTCCGTGACACCACAATTTCATAGTTCCCGTTGGTATAGTACTTAATTTCAACAGTGAAAAAAACATATTAACGCAATGCAATTCATTCTAATAGCCAATGATTTAGTAGTGTAGTCTAGTAGCCTAGACTTAATTAGCAAGGCATTTATATCAGACAGGGAATGCTAATTCTATGGCACAAGATAGTATTATTATTGTCATTTGATGTTTAATGTATTTATCAGTTAGTTTAGAACAAATTACTTTTAAAAACCCCAAAAAGAAAAATACATAAAAATATAAAACTCTCAGTGCATAAAGTTGCCAATTTTTATACTAACGGAGAGTAAAGAATTAAAGCACCTAGGTTATCTGCATTTTCTCAGCACCATGAGGAGATGAGGGATTTATTTTACTTAACTATTTTGCAGAGAAAGGGAAAAAGAAAGCAACTTTCCAAATTTAATTTGAAAGATAAGAACATCTTATTGTTGCTTTCTAGAAGAAGTACTGCTTGTTGATTTGCAAAAATGGAAAGAGGAAATAGTTCTACTTATTATGTCCCATGGAGCATACTATTAGACCTTCAGAAGTTGCCAAAAGTACTTCTCAATGGAAGCTTCTCTCCAAGAGTACTTTGGGGAAAACTGATAATCAATTCTCAGGTGTTGAGCTAAATATTTTAGGATAGCCCAATAGTAGCACTTAATAGTAAAAAAAGCAGTAAATTTACATGCAAAAATAAATACTATAAACTTAATTAAAACTAGTATGACATAGTACAAACATACATGCTGCATAAGCATTCAAATGGAATTTTCCATTAAGATGCTTCCAGATCAAGTTAATTTTTGCACATGCAAATGGTTTTTTGCTATTTCAACAAATTTTCCTTTAACTTTATGATTATTAACTTAACAGATCATGACAAGAATCTATTTTCAAAAACCAAAAGTTCTTATAAAATTTCCAGGGACAAACTTAATAATGTATTTCCAGCAGCCAGTACAGGTAGTCTTCAGCAAATGGTGCAGACACAAACATCCAGACACATACGGAGAAACATTGCAAACTTCACATATATAAAAATAATGGCATAATGAATCTGGGCTGCCAGTAACTGATCAGTTAAGGTAAGTTGGATCAATGGAAGATAACTTAAAAGAAAATTTCATCCTACAGCAGGGGTGTCAAACTAGATTTCTTCAAGGACCAAATCAGCATAGTTCTCCGTGGGCTGAGGCAGGGGGGTGGTGGGCGGGGGGGACACACACGAGACAATGCCTCCTGCTACACTTTGCCAGTCCTTTGCTATTTACAGGCCGGCCCTGCAGATTTAAGCATCCTGCGTGCTGCATCCGGCTCACGGGCCTTGAGTTTGACACCCCTGTCCTAGAGTGTGGGTGCTATCAATAAAACAACTCTAAGTTTGGAAACATTACAAATTAAACATAAATGTTTAATACAGTAAGTCTCTTATGAACATCTACACTTAGAGCATTATATACAATTCCAAACAGAATACTGCATCTGAAGAAAGATATTGTACAGAAGGTGTCCCCAACTTCGGGGCTGCGAGTCTCTGGTCTGTTAGAGCAGAAGTAAATAGAAAGGAACAAATGGCTAGATGTCCCTATGAGGATCAAAACAAAATTCTCTCCCTTCTGCATAAACTTGTAACTTGTGCAAGTAGGTCTCACTTAACATTGGTGACTTAGCCACCGTTTCATAGAGCTACATATGCACACACACCGACGGTTATATGATCACATTTTTAGCATTTGGTAACCAACTCACATTTAGATGATAGCAGCAACCTGAGGTCCCATGACCACAATTTTCAGTATTTTTTTTTGCCAGTTTCCCGAGTTTATTTTTGGTTTCCAGCAAAAAATGCCCATTGAGTATAATGGATTTGTTTAATGACAATAATGGTCACTTAACAATCGCAAAAAAAGTCATAAAATCAGGCAGGGACATGTGGTGACCTCCTTCCAAACATAATTCCAGTTGTAAGTCAAGGAATACCTGTAGTTGATATCTCTAAAGGCTGAGAGTTTCAGGACAGATAAAAAGTATCTCTGTCTATATGTACTAAAAGCCTTTGCAATCCCCTCATAACCTCCAAAACTATACAATCAAAATACTTTTTTTAGATGGGACCATTGCAACTTCTACAATGAAGAAACGTGTCACAAGTGCAAGAATGAGCATGGATATTTTAAGTGGGCTGCATTTCTCAAGTTTCAAACTCCGAATATACTTGCTTCAGTGGATTAATTTCCCAATTATGTGTTTAACTGGTTGGTTGGTTTTCAGTCTTCCGAAAACTTAATGTTGAGAACAGGCTTCTTTTTCAGCTACCTGGATAGCGATGGGCATATGCAGTAAAGACCATCCTTCTCACCTGTTTGGTTATCTCCAAGCTTTCTCAGTTGATCCTCAGGAACTCTTCCTACCCCTCCTGAGGGAGAGCAGCAGTTAGCAAGTTTAGAGTTTCTCAATATATATATATATATAAAGTACATCCTTTCATACTTTTTTGTTCTATAAATCAATTTAAATAATTAGCCATTCGCTCATATCAGAAAATATAAAAGTAATGTTATTAATTTCAAGTATCTTTGGATCTCATGGAATTTTTTTCATTCAAGATTTTAATTCCAGAATTTATTATATCTGTAAACACTGCAAGAACCAGCAGGCTAGAAATTCCTGTTTTAATCATAGCTGATGTACTAGAGGCTTGAGCTACCCAACCATGCTACTGCTGCTTTCTCACCCATATTACTTCAATAATTTCACATTTTTCATTAAAAAGATAGTTTTCATTTAGTCCATAAAAATAAATATGGAAATTACCACTAAAAGCAAGTAGATCCAGAAATAGCACAATACAGTGCTAAGTTTTATCTCTTAGTAGCAATGTAGTGTTTTAGAAGAAAACTGGGCTTCAAATGAATTAATGTGATGCAGCAATTTTTTTAAAGCCATCCTGTTGAACAAATTGCATTTTAAAAAGAACCCTTGAGAAATTAGCCTCAGAAGAATTCATATCGTTTTTCTTTGCATAAAGTAGCATAACCATGATTTTACATAGGTCTGGATTTTTTAAAAAAAAGTTAAAATGAACTGCTAATGAGAGAAATCTCATGTTTTAAACATTTTTAGAGTCAGAAGTTTCTATTGGCAATCTGAATTCAATATAGTGTTTACAACATTATTGGAACAGAATTTATCTATAAATATTCTGCCAAGTTCCCCCATTATCTTAAATATGTACACATGTATGCTATGTAGTGATCACAAAAACTATCTAGTAAAGAAATGCAGTCAATTATATTCAAAATGGCTACTCTATGACAAATTGCCCCACCAGTAATAGAAGTATTTGCTCAATTTCATTTTAAAGGAAAATAATTAAAACAAGCTAGTCATTAACTTGCCACATAATCCAGTTTTTTCTTTTGGAATAGAACCACCACACTCCTAGAAACTATGTAACTTTTTTCATTTTTTAATAAATTCTGTATGTAACTAGTTGCATATACACTCATGTTGGTTCTTGTCACTTGTAACACCATGTTATGTTACAGCTGACCATCTTTAGAGCAAGAAAATAAATACCAAAATACAATTATTAACCTCCAAACAATATATTAAATCCAACATAAAAGCTAGCTATTTATTTAGATTTATATTGCCGCCTATTCGCACATGGCGACTCAAGGCAGCTTGCAAGAATATAAAAGTATCAATTAAGTTAAGAACAGATTAAATAATCAATATGATTGTAAAATTAAAATGTAGACACAAAATATTTGCACCCAGACAGCACACTGATGGGAAATGTATTGTTTATATAAAAATAAAATAAAAAAAATAAAGATCAAAAAAATATAAAAATATATAAAAAGCAATAAAATAAAAGAGAATCATATCTAATAAAATAACCCCCTGTCCCCTGCAACAACACATCATACAACCCATTTAATGAGTTCCAGCCTCCATCCTGCTCTGCGTTCTCCAGGCCTGCTGGCGGAACCAGATCTTCAACACCTTCCAGAAGAGTGTTAGAGTGGAGGCCATTCTAATTTCTGGAAGGATTATGTTCCAGAGAGAGGGAGCCAGCACGGAGAAGTCATTTCTTCTGGGTCCCACCAGATTTATCTCCCTAGGAGATGGGATCCACAACATTCCTTGCCTCCCCGCTTTCTCCCTGCTGGGTCAGGTAGATGTGGCTGGCAAGAGACAGTCCCTAAGAAACCTGGTCTCAAGCCATGAAGGGCTTTAAAGGTGACAACCAGCAGCTTGAATTGCACCTAGAAGTAAATTGGCAACCAATGCAGCTCCAGCAGGAGAGGCAATACATGTGCATATCGAGATCTGCACAAAACCATGTAGGCTGCTGCATTTTGCACCAACTGGAGCTTCCAGATGTTCTTCAAAGACGCATTGCAATAGTCAAGATGGGAAGTGACTAGGGCATGAGTGACCGTGAGTGGAGATTATTGATCAGGAAAGGGCATAACTGGCCACAACCCGCAGTTGCACAAAGGCCCTCCTGGCCACAGCTGCCATCTGTTCTTCAAGCAGGAGTCATGAGTCCAGGAGAACCCCCCAGATTATGCACAGGGCATGTTTGGGGCAGTGGCACCCCATCCAAGACCAAAGGTGGCAATTCTCCACGGGCCAAAGAACCCCAAACCCAAAGCCACTCCGTTTTGTCAGGGTTTAATTTTAACCTGTTGCTCCCCATCCAGCCCCTAACAGTCTCTAGGCACTGCGGGAGGGAGGACACGGCATCACTTAACTCACCATGGGCTGAGACATATTGATGATACCTCAGTCCATGGTGGCGGATAATCTCACCCAGTAACTTCATATAAACGTTGAACAGGAGCGGAGACAGTATCAAACCCTGTGGAACAGTGCAAAGCAGTGGGTGAGGGCTAGATCTCTCCCCTCCTATCAACACTGATTGAGAGCAGCTGCAGAGGAAGGAAGTGAACCGGGATAGCACAGGGTCCCCACTCCCATCCTCCGAAGCCACTCCAGAAAAATACCATGGTTGATGGTATCAAAAGGTGCTGAGAGGTCAAGTAGAGCAAGGATGGATGCACTACCCCCATCATCCAAAAACATGACCAATGCTGTTTCTTTCCCATATACAGGCTTTAATCCTGACTGGTAGGGGTTTAGATAATCTTTTTCATCCAGAAAGCTCTGGAGCTGCCACACAACCACTTTCTCAACCACCTTCCTCAAAAAGGAAAGATTGGAAACAGGTCAGAAATTATCCAGCTGGGTGGAATCTAACAATAGTTTCTTAAGAAGAGGGCAGACCACAGCTTCCTTAAAGTCCGTCTGGAGAAGGGCGGGGTATAAATTTAATAAAAAAATAAAATAAAATAAAGTGCTGGGGCACTATTCCCTCCTGTAGGGAAGCATTAATCACTGGCAGAGTTCACCTGACTGTCACCTCCTAGGAAGCTTTCACAAGCCAAGAGGGACATGGGTCTAAAACACACGTGCTTGCATGCATACTCCCTAGGATCCTGTCCACTTTCTCAGGAGCAAAAGGGTTAAATTGTTCCCAGATAACAGGGTAAGAACCTGCCTCAGGGACTTCCACTAGACAAGCAACCATGTGGGAATGAAGTCGAGCGATTTTGTCTTTCATAAAATCTGCAAATTCCTGAGTGACCCTTCAAGTGGATCTCAAACCTCCTTCTTCCCCAGGAGCAGGTGGCTCACCTTAAAGAGGGCCGCTGGGCGATTATCTGCAGATTCAATTAGTGCAGAGAAGTATTTACACTTTGTCGCACGAATCACCATGAGATAGGCCTTAATAGCCTATCTTGACTTCATCCTTAATAGCAGCTTGACTTCATTCCCTTGTCTTCCGCCAGCAGCGCTCTAAACGTCTCATCTGTTTCATCCCTCTCATTTCCTCTGTATATCATGGAGGGCAGAGGGGTCTACGGGTGAGGATAGGTCAAATGGGTGCAATCTTATCCGCAGCCTCAGTCATCTTCCTATTCCAGTGACTAAGAGCTCGGCTGGACTGCGCAGCAGATCTGTAGTTATAACCCCCAGGTCCTTCTGGAACCCATCAGGGTCCATTAATCGACAGGGGTGGACCAATCTAATAGGTCCTGCCCCCCTGCCGGGCCGGGGGGGGGGGCGAAGGGCAGACAGGCGATGTACAGCTCTTGAGAAACTCATTGTCACCAGACTGTAATCTGACCATGACAGAGGGACAAGTCCACCAGCTGCCGGTCACATAGGGCACTACTCCGACAAAAGCACCAAATTGAGTGTGTGATCACTATTCCAAGTCGGGCACTGGATGACCTGGGACAGACCCATGGAAATCATGGTTTTTATGAAATCTCAGGCTACCTCTGATCCCGCCCCCAGGGATAGCAGATTGTAGTCCCTCAGAACTATAGGTTTGGGGAATTCCACCGCCAGTCCGGCGGCAAGGTCCAGGAGCCCGGGTAGGGAAGCTGTCACACAACAGGGGAGGCTGGTACAGCAAAAGTAATCCCACCTGATCCCTTGAGCCCAACCTAAGAAAAAGGATCTCACAGCCGGGCACTTGTGGAGCCGTGCCCCTGGAGGCTGCTAGCGATTCCTGCTTTAATACAATGAAAGGACAGATTCATAACCTGAGTGTCTTCTTCAATCCTAGAATTCCACTGTTCAATCTCAACTGAATGCTGCAGAGCACCTTAGCTAAATTCAAAACAGTATATTTAAAAACATGTTTCCAAGAACCAACAATATAAACAAAGGACTCAAAATAAAGTCTCCACTAACAGAAGTTGAGATCAGCCTGTTGTAAACAGTCATGAACTAATTGAATAGCCTGGATGTAAATATATTAAAAACATTCCTTATCCTCTGTGATATTTATAACTGAATATCAAAAAGGTACAAATATTTGAACTTTATACTTATCTTATTACTCACCTGTGATGGGAATCAGTTTCCAATGTATTTCAGTTGCTTCAGAATTGTTTGAGTTGGAACGTTGTCTATGATAATTCTGTTCAAGGGGTGTGCTAGGACAGGGACTAGTGCAACCATCAAAGCTACTTATGCTTCCTGTGCTTGTTTCCTAAATAAATACATAGTATTTCAATTGTTAATTATGTGGTGCTCTGTATATTAATATAGCAGATGGTAAAGGCATGTGTTTGTGTCCATGTACGTCCATGAGAATATTTATTCACACATACACCACACAAAATATGTTAGCACTGTTTATTTTAATCATTTCAATATACAGTCTTCAAAAACTAAAACTTTTTTGTATTATATTAATTTAAATCATCAATTAAGCACTAATGTGATATCCCTATCTGTATTTACTGTGGCTCTTATTTTCAGGATAGTCAAGTACAACAATTTGAATTAACAGATTTATTCACACACATCACTTTCAGACAGGAAAGAAAAGCAATTGTCACGGTTGCCTGGTGACACTGCCAGCAATACTTTTTATGTTATTTACTATATAAGATATATTTCAGCTGGAAGTGTAGTTTTGTTTCAGCTGGAAAGAAGCAATTCTAGAGGAAGTAACCCTTCCCAGGCTCCCAAGATCAATTTTATCTCTTGATCTCTTCCAATGAAGCCCTCCCAATTACCGACTGAACAACCAACACAAACAGCAGTCACAAACAGTACAACTTTTAAAAAAGTCATCTTCCACTCTCAAATTGCCAATACATGACAAGCATAGTAAACCAGATAAGAAGCCCTAGTCAAATGTTTGTTTGTGCCTATTTTGTCACCTTCTCTAGATGCTCACTACTTTAAATCTACTCCTGACAAATATGCTCATGTACTGAGCATTCAAGAAAAATACAGGAAGTACTTTATACCGAATTAGATTATTGATTCGTCTACTTCCATACAGGACTGACAATGAATCACCAGGATTTTTGACAGATATCTTCCATAGACCTACCTAAACTTATCTATCTTCAATTCAAATACAACCCTTCTTAAAGGAATTCTGCTCTTTTGGAAAACTCCACCAAAAAGAAACAATAACATTCATTTATGTTTCTAGGCGCCAAGACTGAAGTAGTAACAAGAGACTCAGTGGTACAACTACACTACCATATGGACAGCCAGTCTGATGTAGTGGATAAGGCCTCAGGCTAGATCATGGGAGACCATGAGGTCTAGTCCGGCCTTAGGCACAAAACCACCTGGATGACTTTGGGCCAGTCACTCTCTTAGTCCTAGAAAGCAGGCAATGGCAACTACTTCTGAAACATTGTCAAGAAAACTGCAAGTGACTTGTCCAGACAGTGCTAGGAATCAACAGTGACTTGAACGCAAACATATGCATGTACTTATATAGAAAAAGAGCTATGTTACTAACTTTTCTCCAGTCGAGTTAGATTTTCCCACTGAAAATAGCATTAACAAGTATAACACAACTGTTCAATATAGCAAAGTTTCATGATACACAATTATCTTAAACTTCACTAATCTGATCTGCCCTGATTTTGTTAATTGTGAGACCTTTAAATTGCTCTTAATATTAAATTGCAACAGATTTGCAAAATAGAAACATTCTTACTTTTAATGGTAGTATATGATCTGGATCCATTTCAATAGTGGAGGCATCAAGAGAATTGGGCAAACATGTTGCACTTTTTTCTAGCATGATTGGGCTTTGGGGATCCTTGAATTGAGTATTTTCATGTGTAGTGTTAGGAAGCTCGGGTTCTTCCTTGATCTTTGGTGGAATGGGATTGTATTCAGTTGTTTGCTTTGAATAATTTTCTAGTGAAGCCTGTTTAAGCAATCTTGCTGTTTGAAAATCCGTATTAGTAAGCACTTCTGAAAGTAATTTCAAAACACCAGATAGGTCAGCAATTGGAGGATCAGCAACGTTCTGTTGTCTTAAATCAGTATCACGCCCACCGAGATCAGCTATCATTGAAAGAAGTGATTGTGGTGCTCTGTCATGTAGCAATCCAGCTGGGGTAGGGATAGAAATATACAGAAAAGATAAATATTATGCTAAAAACTTTTGACTATCCATTCATCAATTGATAGATATGATACATACAAGGAAAAATATTTCTAATATTCTACATTTTGAGCCTAGTGAAAAAAGTGTTCAATGGCAAAAATGGATGTGCTCTTTGTATAAAATATCACAGTTACATTTATACCGATCCTCAAGTCCAACACCTTACTTGGGTATTTTTAATGAATAGCCAAGCCTGAAAAATCTGACCTGGGTAAGTACCCAAGGAGAGACCACCAGGAAATCTCACATTTGCTGACTAGACTTGGAAATCAAAACAAAATCTCCGAAAGGCAACAGTCACAAAATAATAGTTTATTATTGCCAGTATATGGGTATTTTCAGGCAATACACAGGAATTGTAGATTTTTACTTACTTAAATGTCAGGGACTTCAATCTTCTGCACTGCAAAGTTTCATACCCACAAAAACTGATAGAATATGTTTGATGCTAAGCGCATAACAAAAATGCTGAATTTGTAACTAATATAAGCAATAAAACTGTATAAATGTAAAATGCAAACATTCAATATGAGCAAGTTTTTATTTGCATTAAGAAACATGCTATAACAATGAGCTACATTTATATTTATTTAACTAAACTCTACAGTTAATACAGAGGTTCTTACCTTCATAGTTTTCTAAAGTATTGCTCATTTTTAACTGTTTTTGTGGACTCTCTCCTTTACTTTCACATTTTCGTTTCCGTCTGCTTTCATTTCTACTGTCTTCTGAGTCAGAGTCTCTATCTACATTTTTCTTTGTATAATGAATTAAATTAATCAGATCTTCAATATTTCCTCTATCACGACCTCCAGAGCGAGCAGACTTTCTTTTTGCAGCTACATTTTCATATTTTGATCCATTTCTTTTTCCAGATTTTTTTCTTGTAAAATTAGGTTCATCTTCCAGGGGTTCATAATCTGAAACAGGACTGAACTGCTGAGGTTTTCTATTACTGTCCATTATTTTCTTCACTTTAGAAATAGGAATCTGGTATGTTTCTGAACCAAAAATATAGGAATTCAAACAGCTCTCAAGATGGGATTTATTTTTAGGACAAGGATACAGAAATCTTTTCTCATCCAAGTTTCCTTTATATTGATGTAAAACAAATTCTTTATATTTACTGTATCGTTTAAAATAGTCATTTATATATTTTTCCATCAAAATATTCAAGTCAGACTTAGAATTTTTGCGAGAATGTACATATGCATAATGCAACGACTGGATAAATCTTGAAAGTTCTGGTATAACTTCATGGGTTTCATCCAATAATGGTGTGTTCTCATTTTTCGGATCATTTTTTTGCACTATGTTCAGAATGGGGAAAAGGGGGGGGGGGATCAGTAAGCACCATTCCTTGAATAAACTTACACAATATTGCCTTTGCTTCATGGAATCAACACGTACATTTTTCCCCTCATCATTTTACCTTAATAGCAACTAACAAGAAACATAACATGCTTGAGATCTATTCTGGAATTCCTATTCTGCTTGTGCTTTAAGATTAAAAACCTGAGATATTACACACATGTTCATCAGGAAGGATAATGAGGATGGTAGGCATAGAAAAACAGGCCTTTTCATCAGTATGCTTAGTACTTTAAACAAGAATTTAGCAATATTACCTTGAAGAAATGGATAACAATTTCATGAATCATTTTCTCTTGTGCAATTACTTTTGTACTAATTAATATATGCATTTTGATCTGTGATTACATTAATTAAAGCAGAAGCTTAGATACAGACTTTTTAAAATGCACTATAAAATAACATGAGAGATTGTTCTAAACATGAAGTTTAGAAGAGTTAATTCTGAAATGTCTTTTTTTTTTCTTTTTATAAACTTATGGAACGACCTACCCCCCCCCCCGACCTTCGGATCATCACGGACCTACGCCTCTTCCGCCGGGCACTAAAGACACATCTATTTCAAGAGGCCGGCCTGGCTTAGTTTTAATGGATATAGTTTAATTGATTGGTTTTAGCACAGACCTTAATTTAATTTATTTTAACTGTTTTGTACTGTATTGTTTTATATTTTTATATTTCTGTGCACCGCCCTGAGTCCCCTAGGGGAGATAGGGCGGTATACAAATTTGATAAATAAATAAATAAATAAAGCATGGTAGAAGTGATATTATTTATTTATAATGATAATTTATCATTCACAGTGATAATTCCCTTTATTTAGTCTATCACTTTAATTCCAGTATGCATTTTTAATATAATAAATTTTACTCAGAAAGCCATTGATGAAAGTAAGGCAGCAGTGCTAGAAATCAAAAGACCATGATTCCAAGTCCGCCGTAAGTAGGCATAAGGGCAACTGGATGACCTCAAGTCAATCATGCCATTTCACCCCAGGAAGCAGACAATAGCAAACATTTCCAAAATCTTGCCAAAAAAATTGCAGAAACTACTCCAGGCAGTCAATCGGAGTTAGCAATGATTTCAGGCATATTTTTTTCTTTAAAAAATGCTCTCTTTAACTTTACCTCTTCACTCTTCTGAACCCACCTGGATTCTGTCTCCCTTTTGCTTTTTACTGATAGCTAAGACTGTAGATAGTATGTTCTTCCTTGCTATCTGAGGTAGGAGAAAGGGTGAGGCTCTCTCCTTTCTTTCTTGAATCAGTGTTTAATTCTTCACATGTTCCACACAAAATTGACTGCATTCTAGCTATCTTAAGAAGTAATCCCCTTTTCTCATAAGAGGAAGACTTTACTGCAGATTTATTGTAAGGATACCACACTAACACTTTAATTACAGAGCCAGGAAATTATACCCATAATCCCGTAAAGAGGAAAGCTGCTTTAGGAAGGATGGGATTGGTTTATAGTAAAGCAAACTAATTAAGACACATTTAAATACAGCCAATTCAGGATTTAAAGCACAGATATTCACAAGAATTAACTAGGCTAGGTTTGTTTCTTTCAAGATTTCACCACTTTTTTCTCAGGCCTTAGAGAAAGGAAAAGATAAGAAAATGTTTTGACTAGTATTTTTTTCTTTACTCTAATCTGTCAGTACCAAGGGTTTTATCACCATCAATTTTATCAAAACTGTGTTCAAATACTAAATGTTTTGAATACACTTATTCTAAGAGAGGGCAGTTGCAGCTATAATCTTTTGATAATAAGTAAACAAATTTCCTGCTTTCCGCCTATTGCTAGGATAGCACTCATGGCTACTAAAATGCCAAACTACTTTAGAGATGAAAATCAAGTCTGGCTTTATTATAACCCAAGGCTGGATCTGCAACTTTGCATTACTGTTAATGTGTCTGAAATACAGCAATAATTAACAATGGACATACCTCCACATTAAATACTTAAAAAATTACCTGAAGTCACTAAATTTCTAGGCTTCCGAAATAGAAACAATGCTTGCAAAACTCGAGGCCTTCCTGTTCGATTATCTGATTAAAAAATAAAAGGGGAGAATAAAAAAGAAAATAAAAGTTAAAAGGTAGCAAAAATACTCACTCAAAGCAATTGCTCAAGAAAGACATAGTATTTGTATACCATATGGGGAAGCCATTTGATAAGGAGAAAGAAGCAAGAGATGTCCTCCATCTACAAGTGGTTTTAAAATAACCTACAAAAAAGATATTTAAATTAGGAATGGAATTAAAGTGTAGCACACATTTCGTTCATGTTGTAATTTCAAAAAGAACAGGTTGTGTTGTTTTGAAATTTCCAGTACTACAAATATGCATATAGTATAATTATAGAGGGGGGGGGGGGGGGGAATCCATACTTACCAGGTTGTCTGTCTCTAGCTTCTGAAGTAAACCTTCCAAATTGCTCCCTGATCTAGTCTTTTCCACAACTTCGAACAGACTACAATACATTCCATTCTTAAACACTGAGAATACAGAAAAAATAGCTATCAATAATCCGTTTCATTAGAGAGAAAAAGTTAGTACAGTGACTCCAAAAAGCATCACGTAAGATAATTTTGCTCCCCTTTCATCCCTCAATAAGTAATTCTATGGGAATAAATTTAACAAACAAACAAATATATCTGCTTGGATATGACTGGAAGGAAGGTACCCTTCAGCAATGGGAAACGACTCATTTTTTTAAAGAACTGTTCAGTTCTTTCTATTTTATATTGGCTCACAATGGCTCATGTCTCGCTTCTCTAACCACACAAGAAAACAAGAGATTGTGTATGTTCCCTTCCATGAATTTTTTTTAATGTATCAAATATAACAAAGTTAGCTAATGTGATGTTGTGGGCTATAGTCATTACTAATGGTTTGAGTTCAAAACAGCCATGTAGAACATTTTAAGCCTGAACCAAAACTGGAATTTTTTGATGGTTTCAAATGATATTCTTTTAAGTGTTCCATGCTATACTAAGCCACGCAGTTGGAATGTCCTCTACTGATTTTTTTTTCCTGTTCTAGACAGTATAGAAGGCAAGGATAAGTCACATTCCTGTTATTACTGATTTACACTGGATGGACTGACCTAGTGGTTGGAGTTTAGAAGTGAAGCAATGGCAGCCCATAAAACTGTAAGGAAGATATTCTAATCTGATTGCTATCAATGAGAGACAACTAAAGAAGGTTTAAGATTGTAATTAACTGGATTGTTCCTCACTGCAACATTTTCTGTTGCTGGAAATAAGTACACCAGATTCCTGATCTCCAAATTAAAACTCATTGAAAAACTGAAATCTGGTCTTATTTTAAATGATAGCATAATGAAATATAATGGAATTGGTGAGGAGAATGGTGTGAATTTTCCTATTCCCTTGATCTTCAAATGAACTCCCCTTAGAATTTGAAATACATCTCCCCTCCCTCCCCCCCCCTCCCCCAATCAAACAAAGAAAAACCTGTTCACTAATTTGGAAGTAATACTTTTTTTCAGTTAAATCTTCGGTGAATCCTGGCAGCAGCAACAGTTAGGCTTCCTTGCTAGATATACTTACAAATGACAATGATCTCTTTTTAAGCAAATGGATGTCATTAAGCACTCCAATTATTTGCCACCAACTCCAGTTTATGACCAGTTACTGTATTTTTCAGAGTATAAGACCCACCTTTTTTCCTCTAAAAAGAGGCTGAAAATCTGGGAGCGTCTTATATACCAAATACAGCATTTTTGCCTCCTGAAGCCCCCCCCCCCCCTTCACCAAAATGGCTGTGCATAACCTTATGGAGGCTTTCAAAGAGCTCCCGGGGGCTGGGGACAGCAGAAATGAGCACAAAATGGACTGTTTCCCCCCACCCAGCCCCCAGCAGCCCTCTATAAGCCTCCATAAGGCTATGCATACAATTTTTGGGACAAAACCCCCGATCTGTTTTCACCTGTTTTTTTTGCTCTTTTAGTAGGGGCGCCTCCCTAGGAGCACTCTGCAAGTACCCCCCCCCCCAAGGCGATTCATGCCTTTTAGAAAAAAATGGGCCCATTTTTGCGAAAAACAGGCCATTTTGGGGAGGTTTTTAGAGTGCAAAAACTTTTTTTCCCTTTCGGAAAGCTGTTTAATTAGAGTGATTGAGGAGAATTACGTTGGTCAATTGCTGTCCCAGCAGAAACAAAGTTTTAGGTGCTACAGGTTGGTGATTTCCTTCTCCAGCACATGGATAAATACACCTGGAAACATCTACCTACCTACCTACTCTCTCTTTCTCTCCCTACCTATCTACTGTATTTCTCTCTCTTTCCCTCTACCTACCTAAGTATCTATACTCTCTCCCTACCTACCTACCGTATTTCTCTCTCTCTCTATCCCTTTATCTCGCTACCTACCTAACTACTCTCTCTCTCTCCCTACCTACCTACTGTATTTCTCTCCCTCTCTATCCCTCTATCTAACTACCTACTTTTTTAAAAAAAAATTGCCTCTTCAAAACCTGGGTGCGTCTTATACTCCGGTGCATCTTATACTCTGAAAAATACGGTATATACACCTCCCTCCTACTTGCACGTTTTCTCCATTTGTGTTCTAACAATTATAATACTGCTCAATCATTCTAAACTTTCAATTTGATGAGTAATCTTTTAAAAAGAATAACTATATTGGTAAATCTTGCTTTTCTTAACTTACCTTCCCTTTCTCCCGAATAAGTTTCTTTAGCCAACACACGAGATGACAATTTCTGTGCCAATTTTTCAAAGCTCATTACCATTTCAACATCAAGTTTTTCAGGACTAGAAGAAAAAAAAGATTTCATTACTCTTTCGCTTTAGTCTAAACCAGGGGTGTCAAATTCACATCACGGCAGCATCACATAATGTATCAGGACTTTTTTCCCCCTTTGCTAAACCAGGTGTGGGCGTGGCCAGCACATGATGCATCCAGCCTGCAGGTCGGGAGTTTGAAAGCTCTGGTCTAAACTCTCCCCCCCCCCCACCCTTTTCATATCCTAACAAAAACATGGAACTGTGCATAAAGCTTAATTGTTGACCAAGAATCAGATTAGGAAAAAAGTTGCAACCAGGTTTATGTAGAAAATGTGAGGGTAGCAAGACTCAGTGGACATAAAAACAGTCTGAGGCAACTTGACTGTGGGCTCTGAATGCAAGATAAACGCCTACGAAAGGATTGGGATGAAACTACAGAAACCAACTGATGAGGGTAAATTTGTGAATTCTTCTGAAAAGGCAAAACCACTGACAATGGATGCCTGGGAATCATAGGAGGAACCTAAGATCTCAGGAAAGACATACATGGGGCTAATTGGGTGAAAAACTGGATGCCACCTTGTTTTGCTACAGGAGAGGTGGGATAAAAAACAAAATAAACATATGGCTCTAGACTATGTGGTATTAGCCTGGTGAGCCAATACAAAACAGTCAGAGTAAGATTGGGAGTTCTCCTTAAGCAAAGAGTTGCTCATCAGATTAATGTCATTGTATATGCATACCTTCCAAGCTTACTGATTGGACTTGCAAATACATCACTGATTGTTGACTCACAGAGTATTAATTTATCCTATTTTTGTTGATCCTGTATTGTATATCGTTTATAGGAAGCTATCTTTGGGTAAGAAATTTACCGGTGTGTGTATATATGCTTATTGTATCAATTTCCTCATTGAACAATCTTTATAAATTGTTCTTGTATCTCATATTCAACCTGGGGAGAATTGAGAACTAGCAAGCTAGCAATGCATTTTAGCAGTTAAAAATAAAATTACTAGTTCTGTGCAGAGAACTACAATGTTCCACTCTTTCAAGATTTTAGATAATCTAGTGCAATTCAAACTGACTTCAGGTCTGATTATGAATACTTACAGTTTGCAGGGAAGTGTAGGGCGTTTCTCAGATATCAAAGCAGCATGACAAACAAGCTTTCCTTTGTTTAAAAGTTGCCCTTTCCATAAAGCATAACTTGATTTATCTACAATATAAAAGGACAAAAATATTCAAAATATTAATGTAATGTTTCTAAAACGGGGGATTTTAATAATTATCAAGGCAATTATATGCAGTGTTGAAACACCTTTACTAACTCAGTAAGAATAGATAGCCTTGAATTTAACTCACTTGACAATAACAATGACCAGGAATTCTAGATAAGCTAGCATGGAAGAGACAAATTTTCCTACTCTGTCCAACCTAACCTTAGTTTTAGCAAGTACAAACAGGAAAGAAACCTGTTCAATGAGCTTATTTCTGCTTTTACTACTGAATAAAGAAAATAGCAATGATGTTTACTGTGTGTGTTATTAAGTAGAAAAACAAAACATCTTCTCATGAAATATATATCTTATTGCCAACAGCAGCTGTAACACAGGTGAGAAGTAAGACAGAAGGACATTTCCACCCACTTTCAGGTTTTTATCTAAAATGAGTCAATATGGTGATGGGCATGAACTTAACAATCTTTGTCCACTAACTAAATGGAATATATTTAACTAGTTTATTTCTATATCAGTAGAATGAAGATAGTCATATTCAGATCTCATATGGATCTCTCTCTAGGGAAAAAACTAGTGCAGGATCTTCTATTTAACAGCATCCATCACTAATGTTTACTTATGCTGCAAAGTATTTTCCATATGCTACCTATCACTGTCACTGCCAAAATAGCCTATCTCAGGGGTCTGCAGTCGGCTCTTTTAAGACTGGTGGACTTCAACTCCCAGAATTCCCCAGCCAGCTATGCTGGCTGGGGAACTCTGGGAGTTGAAGTCCACCAGTCTTAAAAGAGCCGACTTTGCAGACCCCTGGCCTATCTGAACCACTAAAAACTTTAAAAATCAATGGAATGGGAAAGAGCAACACCCTCCTTCAAGTTTACATTCTGGCCTAATTCCAGCTCCCAAGTTTCCTATCTTTCTACAGAAGATTCTTTTAACACAAAGCCTTCCAGGAACTGCAGTCCAGGAACCAGGCCGTATAAGCAAGGGAAACCCCATCCGGGCATCCACTGTCCTCCATGGAACCATCTCTGGCACTCAAAAGGTTTGTGGGCAGCTGGCCTAGAATATATATCTATCTTTAAATAATTCTAACTACAAAAAAATCAGTAATCGAGGTATTTTCTGGAAGGCATAAAATGTTTTAGTATATTTAGAACAGATGAGCATCCATTACTTTGCAGAAAGTATGTCACAACTAGAGATAGCCCACATTTAATAACCTGACTAGCAATACTAGTGCTAGGTGACACTGTTAAATGAAACATCATGTGGCTGTGACTGACTTTAATATACTCTATAACCTCTACTGCAGTTATCATATGTAATGTCACATGACTGGGACTTGCGACTTACTGCCAGCTTTATCACTGACTTTGCTTGTCAGAAGCAAAGGCTGCAAAGGTCATAAATGGTGATCATGTGACCCCAGAGTGTTGTGTCAATCATAAATATGCACCAGTTGCAAAGCACCTAAATCACAATCATGTAACCGTGGAAATGCTGCAACGGTCATCAATTTGAAGACTGGACATAAATCTATTTTTCAACACTATCATAAGTTAAAACAGTTGCTGAATGAAGCAATCATTAATCAAGGACTATCTGTACCCAAATTAATATTTCAGGCAATACCCCCCAATTTTATTTAGTAATCGAATTCTTACCAGTACTCTTATCCATACTAGAAGTCTTTGATCTATAAGCAAAGTAAATACAGTTATAATTTTAAAAAACCAATTCATTTTTATTGTATGTAATAAAATCTAGAAGTAATAGAATAACTGTATATATACAATTTATAAAACATTTTTCATGTAGAAAAGAAAGGAATATTCATAGCTAGGACTTCAATATTTCATTGACTGCCCACAGCCCATCAGCTGTTTCTATACCTTTCAAAACAATATGAAGATAATGGAGGTTTTTTGGTTAAAGGTCATATTAAAGTCATGTATTTTTGAACATCGCAGTCATGTAAAAGTCTTAAGTCACTTGCAGGAAAGAACAGTATTTCTTGTTTCTCTACTGGGCAACAGCTGAAACCAATTCTCTCATTATTTCTAACATATACCCAACTAATCATTTTTTAGAATGTCAACAAAACAACCAATCCCAAAGGGAAATTATGGAATACTTTAAAATGGCATGTACAAAATCCTCCAGATAATTCTACATAAATACACTGAATGCATTAAACATGAGGAAATAATATGAATTATCTTTTACATAGGGATGTTCCAAACTTAACATACCAAGAATCTCAAATACATCCAACCAAAACAAATTTATATAACCTGAACTTCATTGAGCCAAACTGAGGACACTAAGGATTTCATTAACAAGAAGCTCATTTAGTAGTTCAATTATCATTAGACTGCTTTTTAAAATTCCTTTGTTTCCCGGGGCATGCTCGGGATTATAATTAGGTTTTTTGACACCTTCCACTTATCACTCTTAGTAAATCACTTACGTTATTACAAGTTAAATAGTTTGCCACTACTTTCTGAAGATTTTTAAATTTGCTGGATTTCCAACAATTTTCTCCTTTCCCCAAATTTTATGGGAAAGAGTCAAAAAGTTTTAATTTTGGCACTGCAAAAATGAATCAGGTTAAGATCCCAAGATCATTACCATCTGAACAAAAATCCTGAAATACATCTAACAGCAGCACCTTAACTGATTTGAATCATTGGGGTGGGGCAGAAGAAGAGAGTAATTAAGAATTATTATAGCACCTTTCACGGCATTTTGTGGTCATAGATTAGAACAAGCATGTCCAAAGTCCGGCCCGGGGGCCATTTGCGGCCCGGGGGTCGGTTTAATACGGCCCTCCAACAGCCCTCCCTGCTCTGTATAAATGTGGCCCTCCCTTCCTCCCTCTGTCTCTGGGGCTGTGTGGCTGGGAGGGAGGTGGACGGAGGTTACGGACGCCTCCTCCCGCAGCGGGTGAGGGAGCAGGCGGGGTGAGCACCCAAGGCTACCGTCATCTTAAGCACTACCGAGGCTGCCGCCCGGCAGGGGCATCAGGCAGGGAAGCTGGTCGCGCCTCCATCGCTGCACGTTCTGGGGCTGCGAAGCTGGGAGGGAGGTGAACGCGCGGCCCCAGAACGTCCGCTTGGCGCGTTCACCTCCGTCCCAGCCATGCAGCCCCAGAACGTGCAGCTCCCGCCGCACAAGGTCGTCCGGCAGGGGCGTCAGGCAGGGAAGACGGACGCGCGGCCTCAGAATGTAAGCCTGCCGGAGGGAGCCGCGATGGAGACGCGACCGGCTTCCCTGCCTGATGCCCCTGCCGGGCGACAGCCTCGGTGGTGCTTAAGATGACGGTAGCCTTGGGTGCTCACCCCGCCTGCTCCCTCGCCCGCTGCGAGTGGCGAGGGAGTGACTGACAGACACAGAGAGAGACAGAAGGGGAGGGAGGGAAAGACAGAGAGACAGACAGAGACAGAGAGAAAGAGAGGGAGGAAGAGAGACGGAGAGACACACAGATAGAGAATGAATCGGAATCGGATTGAATCGGAGACAGACGGGGAAAGAGGGAGAGACAGACATACAGAGAGGGAGGGAGGGAGAGAATCAGAGAGAGTGACACACACAGAGACAGGGAGAGACAGAGAGGGAGGGAGAGACAGATAGATAGAAACTGATTAAGTGAGTGAGAGACAGACAGACAGACACACACACAGAGTGACAGAGAGAAAGAGAGAAAGAGAAAGAGAAAGAGAGAAAGAAAGAAAGAGAAAGAGAGAGAAAGAGACAGAGAGACAGAAAGAAAGAGAAAAAGAGAGAGAGAAAGAAAGAGAGACAGAAAGAAAAAGAGAGAGAGAGAGAAATGGAGAGAGAGAGGAAGAAAGAGAGAGAAAGAGAGAGAGTGAGAGAGAAAGGGAGACAGAAAGAAAGAGAAAAAGAGATAGAGAGAAAGAGAAAGAGCGAGAGAAATGGAGAGAGAGGAAGAGAGAGACAGAAAGAGAGACAGAAAGAAAGAGAAAAAGAGAGAGAGAGAAAGAGCGAGAGAAATAGAGAGAGAGAGAGGAAGAAAGAGAGAAAGAGGTAGGTAAGTTTTTTTTAAATTTATTTTCAATACATTGTGAAAACTCAACTGTCAGTTGATCTTAATGTTATGAAATGAAAAGTATGTCATTTGCAATTAACTTGGCATAAAATAATTTATTTGCATTTAATTGTAATGGTTCAAAGAATGTTCGGAAAAATGTTCGGCCCTCCACCATGTTCACTTCATCCAATCTGGCCCTCTTTGAAAAAAGTTTGGACACCACTGGATTAGAACATCCTAAAACACCAGTGTGCTAATGTTAAACATAGCTATGAGACATAATATTATGCACTTTTTCAGAAAAAAATATCCATTTATATGTATTTTACCCATGAAAAGCCAAAACTAGTATTTCCACCTGTTTCAATGTTATATCCCAGATTTTACAGAAGCATCAGGATCGCCTTCATTTAGTGCTAGGCAGGAAGGTTTACCTCTCAGATGTGTTACAGCTAATATTATTGCTGTGATTTCCAAACTAATGACTGTAAAAACCTGAATTCATCACTTTCCATACAGTAAACTGCTTTTAGAGTTGAAGAGAGTCTTTTCACTACTGTTTAGGGAGAATTTATAATGAGCTTGTTTTCCCAAATACTACTAGTTGCTTTAACAGAGTATAAGGGATGTGAATAAATGGTTTGATTAAATAAAGGTCATACATTTTAACTACTATTTTATACAGTACTTTTTAAAATGTAAATAAAGCTTCACTCACCTTACTTGAGGCAAGTACTTTAGCATTTTTTCATCCTTGTACAAAAATGATACAACAGCATATGGACACACATGTCTTGGTCTTTGTCTGATCTCATGAAAGTGATATTCATAGAAATAATACTGGAAACAAATGCATAACAAGTGATATTCATCTAAGTAATAATACTGGAAAAATGCATAACAAATGAGTTTGTCTGAAATTTACTGGGCTCAACTCAATTAGATGATCAGTGAAATATAGTTCATTTTGCTGAAATTCACATCAGTGATGAGCTGTCCAGAGTCACCTTATCAGGGAGATGGATGGCATATAAAGTTAATTAATAAATAATAAAAGAAATTTGGGAACAAAAAACCATTTTCCAAACACAACTCTGTAATTGTATTTAGGAGTAGATTCAATTAGATGGCTTTCCAAAGGATTACAAGAATGGGATTCCAGCTTGGATAAGAGTTAGGGTGCTGGCTTGGAGAACAGCATAAGGAACAGCATAGTCTATGAAATATAGGACATTGGGGCCAATTGGGGTTTCACACAATGGTGGAGTAGCTGCATGGGGCTTGAAGTGTTATTTCTCAGGGGCTGCAGAAACTGAAGAATAGGGTTGGGGGGGGGGGGTGGCAGCTGGCTGAGACTGCTTAAGACTGCTTCTCAGGCTTTCACTTCAGCCCCAGCCCTGATGCTGCTACAACAGGATAGTTTGGGGGAGGGGAGATTGGCAGGTAGGAGTAACTTCAGCGTTTCATAAGGTCATAAGTGTTGGTAGGCTGACAATAGTACAATTTTGGTCACAAGATCACAGGGGTGCTGCCACAGCCATAACTTCAGGTAAGTCCATATTTTCAAAACCATCATGATTTTAATCAGTTGCTGAACAAATGATTGTAATACAACCTGTATACCTAAACCTAAATTGCCCCACCTCATTCACCACTTTCTATAATTTTTTATTAGTGCAGATCATTCTTGCTTCCACTGTATCTATAATTACTTCACACTTGTCCTTTGTTCTTTGAACTATTTATTTTCTCTTTTGAGATCTATCTGCTTCATTTCCAATCAAGACTTTCTTACTCTTTCTACTCCTTTTCACTGATCAATTCTTCCTTTATATATTGTTTTGTAATTCAGTTATTCATTCTTTCCAGCCAAGCCACCTAATATACTTCTTTCATACTGGTCATTCACTTTTGTATTCAGTCAGTGCACATTAATTTAGCACCCCAAAGTCTTTCTCTTGTCTCCTATTTTACTACAAATACTTCATTAACACACTTCCATTGTAAAAACTTTTTATGTTTCTCCTGACATTATAATTTTAATTTCCAAGTAATAAAATGGGTAGAAGTATACTTTTATAGTAGCCATTTTTCTCATCAACATTCATTCCTCAAAATGTATCACATACTTTCCACAATTTTTCTATTAGTATCTGCATATAATCAAAGTTCATCCACTTTTCCAGCATTAATAACTTTTTACCAAGATACCCAATTCATCATCAGATTATAGTTTTTTGTTATCTACAGTAACTTCCAAGCATTCATTCCATTTTTTTGTTAAATGCAAACCACCTTGGTTCTTGATGCACTAATTCTCAGATGTGTGTTCTTCTTACCTAATCTCTAGTGACACTGTAAGAATTATCCTTGAATACAACCAAGATAATATCATGCAACTTTGTTTTATTCCTTGTTCAATGTTACATTAATAAGCACTTAATTTATTCTCAAGCATGCTTTCCTTCCATTATCTGGATTCAGCACCATTTCCCAAATGTTAGTTGTCCCCTTTGTAATCTTTTGCAATTCTCCCAAACATTCTTAGGCAATTTCATAACATAAAAACAATAATTTCCTCTGCCTTTTTATTACTAATCTTTCCTTATTCTATGTCTTTTCCTCATTTTTACCCTCAATGATATTTGTATTAATTTCCCATTTATAGCATTTTTCGGTTCCCTGCTGCATGAAGCATCTTTCATGGTCCCTGTTACTGTAGCTTTACATATTTGTGTAACAAAATTCTTTTTACTATGTCCCAAGTAACTCCCACTTCCCCTTTCTTGTGTCCACTTTCCATTCCTTTTATGGAGAAATTATCTAGTAGCTTTTTATACAGAACTTTGATTTCTTCAACACTTTACTTTCATCACTTCTTCATTACTCTTTCTTCCCTGTACTTTCAGTCTCAATTCTTTCACATATTTCCTAATTTTTCATACCTGCATATTTTTACCTTTTCATTCTTAAGTAACCATCCACTGTCACTTCACTTATTCACTGACTTCTGTCCACAACATCAGCTTTTTTCACATTTATTACAGCCTTCTATTTTCTTAGTTTCGCATTTATAACATGTATTTTTCTTTCAATCAATTGTGCATTTTACTCCTCTTGCATTCTAGATTGCAGCCTTCCACATGGTACATCAGATGGGCTCTTCAGTTAAGTGAGCCTTACATATAACACTTTTTATCAAGGCAGAGAAATACACTATATTATCAGACCTAGTTGTATCTTTGCAATGTTCCCAGCTAACAGAAAGGAGAGTTATTAATCAGTTGTGGCACATTTTTGCCAGTATCAACAAGTACAACCAAAACCTAGTTTCACTCATGCTATTCTGTGAAGTCAGGATTTCTCATCTATAGAATATTTCACAATCCAAGGTATTGTTATCCAAATCTTACAAATTAGAAGGCACTTTTCTATATTAAATTAGGAAATTAGGGCAGCAATAATATTGCAATATTATTTTTACCTGTGTTCGTTCATATGCTCTGTAACTACGGCTGGATGTAATTTTGTTTGCAGTTTTTGAAACATGGCATTCATGTTTTGGTGTAGGATCTAGTGCATTTTTTACAGCTGAGTCCATTACATTTACTGTCTGGTTATCATATTTATCATATATAGTCTTCATTTTCCCCTAAATATTAGGAAAAGATAATTAATATTATTCCAGGTACAATGCAAGCCCACAACATTTTTCACCCTGTAAAGTCACACACAACACAATAGAACATTAATTTCACTTAATCAGTATATCCCTCAGCTTAGTCAAATGTGATTCAGCTAGATTTTATCATAAATGGCATTAATATTTTTCTAAATAATCAGTGCGCTTTTTAATCCTATGGAATTCTCATACAAATATACAACCTCCTTTAATAACAATGTGAATATATATATATACTGTGGAATATTTGGTGCTTCCTGAACCAATTTCATTGTAATTTTATTACAATATTATTACAATGACAATAAAGATTATTATTAACTTGATTCATTGCATGTTTCATTTCCAAACTAGAAAACATCATCAGTGCTTTTAAAAGATGTTTAAATTTTAAAATATTGTAATCACATTTATACAGAGAAAAGTTATTTAAAGTGTTTTATTCACATATATTATTGCATTAAAGATAGTGCTATATTGATTTACTATTTCTCCTAAAGACATAAGATGAACCCTTAAAAAACTCCCCAAACATACCTTTATTACTTTAAAAATAATAATATCTCCAGTTGCATTAGCCTCCAGAGGATTAGTCTGTAACAAGTCAGAATATTTGGAAAGATATACACCTGTAAGATATGGAAACAGTATGTCAACAAATGACATTTACATAATTATCTTTGGGTATATATAAGAAATGTCAAAATGGCCATTCCACATAATGTATTTCAATATAGTATAAATTCAATCTTTTGTTTCCAATGACAGAATAGTGGTCAATTTTGAGTCTTCTGCATCCCAACCAAGCTAAGAATGTGTGCGGGGTGTGTGTGTGTGTGTGTTATTCTTCACTTTAAAGTGGATTTTGGAACTGTGTTGAGAAATATGAAGATATCTTTCTATGTAAAAGGTCACACTCCTTATGACACTTGAGTTTATTCTAAAACATTCCATGAAACTACTGAAACACCAACCATTTAGTATTAATATACTAGCTGTACCTGGCCACGCGTTGCTGTGGCCCAGTCTGGTTAAATGGCCAATCTGTGTGTAGATCTACACCTGCACACACAAACACATACACACAACCACCGTATAACCCCCAACCTACCTACCTACTGTATTTCTTCCTCTGTCCCTCTACCTACCTACCTACCTACCTACCTACCGTATTTCCCCCCCCCCCCCCCTCTCTCTCTCTATGGGCCACCTGGGAGTGTGCTATCATCTGTGCCTTGTTTTGTGCCTAGTAGGCCTCCATACAGTCTGGAACGTTGGAAGCTTATTTGGTTGCTGAGGAAACGACAGTTGGAAATGTGAGGGGTGTGTGCGTGAAGCATCATAAGAAACAGCCAGGTGGGAGGAGCTACAGGGAGGTGAAAACCTGAGAAGTGCTTACCTTTTACGTTTGTGCTGCTTGCACATGACACACGTGTGCCAGCCACACAAAATGTACGTATGATTGTTACTCACTTTTTTAGCAACATTGTGTGAAAATTTGGTGGCAATCAGTGCAGTACTTTCTGAGATTAGCGATTTTGCACAAACTATTTTAAATTTTTATTTATATAGATGAGAAAATTATGAGTCACCAACGTTATTGTTTCTTTCTATAAGAATTCTGTATGATTACATATTATTCGGATTAAAGCATAAAATAAACAACCCAAGCTGGTAACTAATTTAAAAATTCAGAATAGGTCAACTGGATAAAGTTGGCATCCTGGTTTAAAATGTATTAATCAGACACAATACATTTTCTGCTTTCATATTTCTAATAGCCACATTTAATAACAAAAAAAAGACATAGTTACCCATTGAAGGATTGCCGAGAACTGTTATCTTGGAATGGCCCACCAGTAAGCCATTTTCACATATACTTTGGACCTAAAATTAAACATTATTTAATCTACCAGAATGATAGAGAGTTTTGTGATACTATAATGATTGACTGACCAATCGTTATTATTATGTTAGTCTTTATTTTTTGAGTTTGCTTTGCTATTATTTGCTTTTTGAAATAATTATATTAGGACAGGAAGCTTTAGAAAGCATAGTTACAATAAGCTGACTTGTTATTTTTGCACAGTATATTTTTAATTATACTAATTCCTTGATTTAATGGATGAGTTGGAGGGAAAGATTGTCTTTTTAAAATTAAAGTCCACTAAATGGTGAAGCAAACATTATGAGACCCAAATATACTCCTACCAAAAAAAGACATTCAAATTACAGCTGAGGAGCAAGTGCTGTAGGAATTCACATGTGAGCACAAATGATGGTACTCCTGGCAACCATACCCATGCCTGATTAAATGCCGAAGCTCCACCATATATATTGTTTGTCCATAAATATGGTTTACCTTCAATCAAAATGCCTTTGGCATAATCTTATAAATTTACCTATACTGTGTTAAACGTCTAGCATTGATGAGCACAGACTGTTCAACAATATTTAAAATACCCCAAGAACCATCAATATCTGCATCTGGAAAGGTTTGATGACAACCTCTTTTGCCATATTACAGAACAAAATAAACTATCTTGTGCTTGTGATTGTTAGACACTCATAGTATTTTAGTAATTCAAATGATAAAGCAAGATAATTAAAAATTAAACTCTCCTTCCTTGATGGATATAGGAGTTGACAATATCAGACTTTGCCTTTCTGTTTAACAATAAAGCACCACAAATCCTGCAAAAATGGTGCTTTAAAAAGTGTGGAACCACATAAACACACCACTTTCAAAATAATGAAACAATAGCATCTTTTTCAAGGTTTGCAGTTTGCTGAAGGGACAGCATATGGAAAGATGCTGTTAACAATTCAAAATAAATTAGTATTAACATTACTAAATGTTCTAAAGCACATCTTTCAAAGGATCTATACAACAAGTTCCATAATGTATAGATAAAAAACTGAAGTGGATCATTTTTGCCTCAGAAAATATTTCACCCTACTCCAAACAGAAATTACAATTAGACTTTGCCTAATTCCATATTTTATTTCAGAGCCACAAGATTAGAAAACTTGCCAATGAAAGTATGTTCATGCAGCAGTTTTGTCTAAGTGCTAAACAATCATCATGTACCAATTTTCTGCATCCTAACATTTGCCTTTCATAGCAGTATTATTTCATCTTCTATTCTAACTGGCATTAACATTAACATCTCAATATGAAGAATTTTCTTAACAACTTTCCTTCAGATATGCAAAGAGATTATTTTATTTGATGGTTCAATTCTATTGATTTGAGAAAGCCAACAGTGACTGTACAAAAAGTACATTCTTACCGACAAACGATCAATCTTTAGAAATGCATATGCCTCAGCAAGCTCTTTCTCTGACCTCCCATCTTGTTTCACTTCTTTTCGTTTCTCTATGAACTTTCAGAAGAGAAAAAAACCTAATATAATGAACAAAAACTAGCACATTTCATAATATACATGTAGTCCTCAAGTTGCAATCATTTGTTTGGCCACCATTTATTTTATTATGTTATGATATTTCAGTTATGATGGTCATAGCATTGAATAGATTCAGAACTGGTCCTCAAAGTTGCAAACTCCCTCATGCAATGAACAAAATATGGGCACTTGACAACCAGTTTGCACTTACATGATCACCATTTGTGACCATCTCTACTGGCTTCCGATAAAGAAAATCAATGGTGAAGCTGGCAAGAAAATTTATAGTTATTAGGGTAACTCTGCCCCACACTCTGAGCCTTTCTTTGCTCTCACACATCATGTCCTCCTTCTCACCTAATGATCAAAATAACTCTCCGCCTACACCTTAAGATTAGATGAGACATGAAATCTCCCTGCAGACATATATGGGGTCCCCCTAACCAACTAGCTCAGATTGAACAAGCTATTTGGATAAGCAGTTAAATGTTTTGAATCAACAAGAAAAGAAGTTCTCTTGCCATGACTCAACTTCCAGACAACTTTACCTGGATGATTGAGAGTCTTCATTAAAAAAAATTTTCTAGTCTGGCTCTCTTCAATATGTACAATGCTAAAAAAATTAAAACCTTTCAGAATCAAAATATATATTTTATAATTTTTCCTTTACTTTTACATTACTGAAGCATACCATAACTTAAATCATCTGAAATTTCTACATGCATAGCACTTATGTACATTGATAATAAATACTTACATCCTTTTCCAACAGTTCACTATGAACCAGACTGGCTTTTCTGTATGTGAATCTGTCCTTTGAAAGGATATCTAAATATGACGAATGCAAAATGTTCACAATATCTTCAAATTCACGAGATTCATTTGCTATGGGTTGAAAAAGAGCTACCAAGAAAGAGAAAATAGGAAACAATCAGTCTTGATGCCTACTAAAGCTATAAAACTTTAGAGATAGTCAGTAAAACTCCAAGGTAAAGATTAAAATCTAACTATTATCCTAATAAAAGCTGCTTCTCCTACATTATTCAAAATAGACGAAAATTGTTGGTTTAGCCTGGTTTACAGCTAATAAAATGTTAACGCAAACAGCTAACTTGTTCCTTTATTCTTTCAATTGTGTGATTGAACTTGAGGTTTTGGATCTCCTTAGTAAATTCTAAAAGCAATAAACTAGACTTTGTTTTTGGTGTGTATATTTTGGATTTGTTTTGAAGTATGAAATAAATGCATTGGCTCAACAAATATTTTTTCTGAACTTTGTTATTTTAACAGAGTGGAAAAATACACACTCATGCTGATAAAATTTACAGTAATTTCCTTACAGCAATAATTATTGCCTTCTAACAGGATGCTTTTTCAACTTTCACATCAGCTCTATAGTTCTGAATTTTTCTGATGTTCTTACATCGATGAAGTAATCATTCAACTTCATAAATTTATCAGAAGTGTTTGATTTCTTACTATTTCAGTTTTATCTGGGTTAGTGGTTTTGTAGGTCTGTGACATATTTGATTACATGCAAATTTTTGTTTTACTATATCATAATTATTTTAAGATGATGCAATTGTTTTAATGTGATGTGCAAACCATTTATTAGATTGCAATTGGTAACACATCCTATATTAACTATAAAAATTAACTATCACCTGAACACATATTTTAATATTTGAAAGCTTGCATGGATATCCACAACTTAGTATATTTTATTTAAGTTTAATTATTATAAAAAAAATTAAAGAGGGAAGATAGTTATTTCCTTTCCTCTTCCTTTTTATAGTCTTAAAGCAATAATATTTAACTTTACCTACTGAAAATCAGTAGTTCACATTCTGTATTCAACTACATAGTAAAAATCTAGAACCAGTGTTACAATGTGATTTCAATATGCTAGGAAAATCTAACATCAGATTCCAAATATTAGTAAGTATATATTTTTAAACCTCTGGCCTTTTTCTTGTTTTATTAATATTCACCTCAATGAATACTGAACACAAGGTTCAATAATAATTGATACCTATTTTTTAAAACACAGTCCCAACTGCGGCATTATCTATTAAATTGTATATATTATTTCAGCTCAAGTTTCACAAACTTCAGATATTATATACAAATATTATATACAAAGTGATGGCTATAGATATCTTAAGATTACAACTATCAGCATGGATAAGTCAGAAATGATAAATTTGTAATCTAAAACACCTGTTTTAGCATGTACCACATTGAGTCAGGGTAGAGCTGGATATGTGCACTGGGTGTGGGGAAGGTGAACAATTAAGTTTCGTTATGCAGGCTTTTGTTTTACTTTTAAATTTTTGAACTGCTTTTTGAATTCTTTCTCTATAACAGGTAGCATATGGAAGAGATGTAATTAATGTGAACTGCAGATAGCCTATGGAATTGAATGTTTATCCTTTTTCAGAAATAGTACATTTCAGGGCGATGGCATAGGCATCACTGTTTACCGTGTTCTCAAAAATTGATAAAAGTTCAACATCAAGGGATACAGGGAACTCAGTTTAAATAGAACAAGAAACAGTAGGAAGAAAAGGAAAAAGTGAGGAAAAAAGGAGCATGACTGTTTAAAAATTGTATTTCAGAAAGAAATGTGATTAGTCTGTAATATTTAACTTTATAAGCTTTATTCAGCTTTATAAGCTGAAGTAATTTATTTTTTTAGTAACTGACACAGCTACCAAAGTTCTGTGCCCAAGTGGATAATTGAAATGTAGCCGTTCATTTGAAATTTCTGATAGATTTCCCTGTTCTTCAGCATAGGAGCACTGTATCAGATCTTCACTTCTATATCATCTTATATTCATAGACTGTGCATTGCACTGTTTAATAATTGTTTCAATTTTTGCAAAGTAGGTGAGCCAAGGAAAAAAATAAGGTATGTCTATTAAAAAACATAATGTCCATTACATATCAATGGCATAATAACCAAAGGTCAGTGTAGAATTTCATTCAACTTACTTCATACATATTGATATTAGAAATCTCTCTAGAAAAGCATGTCTTTGTGCAATCAAGAATTAAGTTTTAGCTTTCAATCTTCAATACAGCTGCTTTCACATACTATAAAGGTGGGGAATTATATATATAAGACCTTGTTCATTATATCAAAGAATGAAGGCAAAGCAGTATGAGTAGTATAAATGAAAAAGGTATCTGAATAAAATAAGAGTTCTCAGATTGTAGTCTGGATTCCTAATTAGAATAAAAATATTAAGTTTCAGATGAAGACTTTTCTATTTTTTTGGCTTTTCTGAAAAAATCTTGTCAGTTTCTTTTGAAGCATAGCTCAATGTTCAAAGTATTAAAAACCTGATGAACACCATAAAGTTGTCAATTCAGATGCCTAATCTAGAATACCAGAATCTCAGAATAATGGATATGCTATCTCATGCTGTAAAATGGACAAATCTTAAAGTGATGAAGATTTATTGTAAGATTGTTTGAATAAAATACATTTCCTAACAAGTAAGCCATGATACAAACTGGGATGAACATATATCTTTCCAGCCATAAAAAATCAATGTTAATGATGCTTTAAACTGCTTCCTCAGAAATACATCTATTTATTTTTATGTTAAGTTACTCCAAGACAAGAATTTCACATAATGGTTCATAGGAATCTTCTCTATGTGTATTGCCATTTTTCTACAATTTCCCTAATTACTGCCTTTGTTATATTAGAATTAACTTCAAAATTTAATACTCTCAAATTAAAAAGATCTTCACTTAATGTGGCTTAAAGTTTGAACTGATACTTATGAGACCACTCTATTCTATCAAATGGTCTGAAACATTCTTGAGTTTGTAGGCTTTTTTTTTTTCCAAAAAAAGTCACATTTCAGTTCACCTTTCTTTCCTAGTTTATTCCTCTGAAAAAAAGAAAGTATTATTTTCCTCTCATTCCTCTCCAAGGAGTTCTAACTCGCCACAATCAATCTCTGGCAAGAGACTAATTACATAATCCCTCTTATTAGCTTCTTCATTGCTTTGCTCTTTTTGAGGCAAACATTTTTTTACAATTCTCTGGACAGAATGGTTCTCACAATATCATATTTCACCTCTGATTAGACTTCATTTGCTTCATTTTAAACAAAATTAATAAGATGGTCATATTTATCCTCTGCTTTTCTTAAAATATTCTTAAATAACTATGTTGAACAGATGTAAATTTTACAATATTCTCGTTTTAAAAAATGGGACCAATAGAAATGCTTCCAAAATATACATGGTTCCAATTCCGAAGCCAAGCCCATAGCAGGGTAAGTCTATGAAGAAATTTTCTCCTGTACCTGTTGGAAATATGGGATTCAAAAATCATCAAGAATTTGTCACAGAAGACATATAAATGATGACAAAGAAATGGAACATAGACTAGAACCTTTCTTTTAAAAAGTCAGGATCTTAATTTTTAAAAATAAAGTTAGGCTTATTTCAATAAAAAAAATTAAGTATATAATTTCATATCTTCCCTAACTATTCCATCATGGAGCGATCATCCATCATGAAGCATCTTTGGCTATTTACAAATTGAGTAGACATTTGCAAGGCGCCTGGATCATCCCTTTATGTAATGGCACAATTTTCCATTATCAAGGCTTGACAATGGCCTGAGTTTTTCCAATGTTGGAATACAGATTAAATTAGAATAATCTGAGGAAAAGAGGGGAAAGGCCATCTCTTTTTAAAGAACTTCATTTGTAAATCTATTAAAATCAATGTGTTCTTAAGTACACTGTTAACAAGAATTGGCTAATACAAATAGCAAAAAATGTTGCACTGATAAAATTTATCTTGAAGAACTAAAGATCCTTGTACCTGCTACAAAGAATACACAATGGCAACAGAGTAAAAAGTGGCACTTAAATCTGTATTTGAAAGCTGAAGCCTGATTATTTGGAATAGAACCAAGACTTTTGAGATGTCTGTAAAGATATGAATCTCATTGCTTTTCCAAATTTTCCCTCTATAATATTCCTGAGACTATCAAAGGCATTGTTTGTCCCATCATTAAGATGATAAATAAGGAAGACTTTCCACCTAACAGAACATTTGATTCACTTTGTTATATAAATCAAGAGCTCTGAGTTTCAAGAAGGGGATCAAGTTAACCTACTTTACCTACAAGTCTATTCAACATGCTGCTTAAGTTGATGAATCTTCTCCAAGAATGAGAAACAGGAAGCCTATTTAAAAAAAAATTCCCTCCTCTCCCTATCTTTACTGAGGTTTCAGAAATAATCCGCTTTGAAGGATCGAAAGTAGATTTCCAACGAAAGCTAACTCAAGATACAACGTTTTGTAAGTTGCCACGTTCACAAGGCAGGATCGGACGCGAAGAAGAGTGGAAGTGTACAACGAAGCTCCCTTTGATGGGGCACGTGGCAGCAGAACCACTTCCCTCCTTAAAACACGCGGGAGAAAAAGCGCCTCGTGGGGAAGGATGCAATTCACTTATTCTAAAAACATCTCACGGAAGTGATCGCGTTTAACGGAGTCATCCCGCCTAACCTCTCCAAGCGGAGGCCTCGATTCTATTTGCAGAGAGAGAAGGGAGGGAGAGAGAAAGAGCCGAGGCCCAACTCCCTCTTCCGCGAGCATCGGACTCCGAGCATCGGATGCGGCGGCATCCTCCGGCCTTTTGTTGTTTTTTCCCGGCCCCCCGAATTGCAATTCGGATTCTAACGAAGCCATTTGAAACCCAAGCGGGTCGCGTTTTCCAAAAACCTCTCTCCTTTTTTTTCCTTTCCTGCGAGGCACAATTCTGCGAGGCTGCCTTAGAGGCGGGCTTTCTTCCACGCCCGCCAGCCAGCTGCATGCAGGGAGTGGGAGATGTCAGCCACCATGTATGCGGAACGAAAGGAGGAAAGCGGGCGGGAGGGGGAGGAAAGCGGGCGGGGAGAGGGAGGGGTGGGGGATTCGAAGTAACAACCTTTCTTTTCTCGGCTCTTCCTGGGAATCTGAAAGTTTTTCTTAAGAGGCAGATCTTCGGGGGCTCTGAGGAGCGAGGCCCCCAGCCCCTCGCTAAAGGGCTGTGCCAGGGTCTGCTCGAGGGCCGCAGAGACCCCAGTCTTGCGGTGGCCACTGCGCGGGGAGTCCCTGTCCTCTACGGCGGCAGGGTCTAGCAACGGCGACTCATCGCTTCGGCTTCTTTGAGAGCGGCCGCCATTTTGTGTGCAGTCGTCCGCTTCGGCTGCTGCAGCTCCGTTCTCCCCACCGAAGAGGCCGCTGCTATCCTCCACCCGATGAGAGGGCTCGGGCGTTTTTTCGCCGCCACTCATAGCCGCGGCATCCGCCATTCAAGCTGCGCAAGGCAGTCAAGAAAGAAACGACCCTGCGCTTCTCCCCCAGCGAGACCCCCCTTCCTCAACGCCATGCAGGGAGCCCCGCGCCGCCGCCAACAACGCCGCCGCCTTCTCTACCTAGAACAGCAAGCCGCCGCTTCCCGCTCCTTCCCTCCCCGCTTTCACTATAACATGGCGCTGGGGCGTCAGGAAAGAGGAGGGACTTTTTCACTTCCCCTGGCAGCCAATCAGCGTCCAGCGCTTCTGATAAATTTTTGAGGAGGCGGGCCCCGCGCGTTCTGCCCGGGGATGTGGAAGGGCGTAGCAGCCCGTGGAGCAACGCGTGTTCATAGTTGAAGTTGAAGTTCGACTTCGGTGGTTCTACGCAACATTTAGGCTGTTTTGTGTCTTTTTCCCTCCCCCTCTCAGATGTAATTGGAAAATGGTTTTTTTTACGGCGCCTTTAACTTGAAAGAAACCGAATTTTTAGCCAGAAGAAAAGAAAGGCTTCCTTACTAGATGTTTTAACAGCCAGCAACTCGGTGCTTTTTTTCTTCAAGATTCGAAGTGCCGTGTTTATGCGCGTCAGTTTTCAGTCCCTAAAGATTTCTTAGCTTCGCGTTTGCTGTCTTTTCCACCTTCCTAACCCAAAATAGTGTATCAGTCTCAAAAAGTTTAGAAAGATGGGCAAATTAGCGTAGAAAAGAACTTTCGCTTTAGTAATTTATATTGCAGTTTTAGTTATGAAGGCATATACAATGCTGCTTTTTCATGGACCCAGAAAACTGAGCAAACATTGAACAAAACTTGTGTTTCAAACTTTATTATTGCAAAGGCATTATTTTTAACTATCCCAGCTATTCATGTATTTTGATACACATCTTTGGGAGCTTACCTGTTGCAAACTTTAGTAAGCATTTTTCACTGTCAGGACATCTTGGTTTATTTGATTTCTAATGTCTTAACACAGAAAACTTTATTATGGTTAAGGTGTAAAAGCATGTACCTCAATATTTTGGGGCAATTAAATTGTGCACTTATAGGCCATATTCTCATAAACAGTAAAATTGACTTTGTTTCGAGTTGAAAATAAAATGAGTTAATTTTCCCATTCTGTATCTAAATAATGTTTGCCATGTTCTGTATAAAAAGTTACAAATCTGGAGGTACGACACGTTGCTTTCGACATAGTATTATAAAAAATTGAATTACTATAATAGTAGATTGATAACTAAGAAGTAGTCTCTACCTCACCTTACTGAATGCTAATGTGGTAATGTGATAGAACCCATTCGTTCTCTTTATAAATAAAAGCAAACTATGCTAATTGTCCACACAGCTTTTTGTACTAACAATGTACATACTAAGCAAAGATCAATGTAGCTTCATCATTTTTTTAAAATCCTGATATTTGTTATATTTCAAGTTATTAAATGAATACTACATTGATAGTGAAATGAGAGGCTTCCTATAGCAATAGCACTTACATACTACTTACATACTACTACTTACATACTACTTCACAGTGCTTTACAGCCCTCTCTAAGAGGTTTACAGAGTCAGCACATTGCCCCCAACAATCTGGGTCCTCATTTTACCAACCTCTGAAAGATGGAAAGCTGAGTCAACAATCAAACTGCTAGCAATCAGCAGAAGTAGCCTGCTACTTCTATAGTACAATTAGCAATTAGAGAAGAAAAGAAAAGTGTACAATACAAAAGAATAGGTAAGCTGCTCTTGATTCTGGGAGTTATGGTGGCCCTGTGGATCCATAGAATCCAGTTATTACTCTGCTCACTAGCAGTAGTTCAATCCTGACCAGCTCATAGTTGACTCTGCCAGCCATCCTTCTGAAGTTGATAAAATAAAGACTCAAAAGCCGTAGTCAATTACAATGTGATTTCAATACGCTAGGAAAATGTAACATCAGAGTCCAAATATTAGTAAGTATATATTTTTAAACCTCTTGCCTTTTTCTTGTTTTATTAATATTCACCTCAATGAATACTGAACACAAGGTTCCACAGTAATTGATACCTATTTTTTAAAAACATTCAGTCCCAATTGCGTCATTATCTATTAAATTGTATATATTTCAGCTCAAGTTTCACAAACTTCAGATATTATATACAAATATTCAGCATGTTATTAGCCACACACAAAGTGATGGCTCTAAATATCTTAGATTACAACTGTCAGCATGGATAACAGTCAGAAATGATAAATTTGTAATCTAAAACACCCATTGAGTTGGGGCAGAGCTGAGTATGTGTACTGGGTATGGGGAAGGTGAACAATCAAAAGTTTCATTATGCAGGGCTTTTGTTTTACTTTTAAAATTTTGAACAGTGCTTTTTGAATTCTTTCAGATATTTTTTTTCCAGGTAATATGCTGTATCTGTAAACTGCTTAGAAAGTGTTATAAAGCACTATGACGTGGTATATAAGTTTTAAGTGCTATTGCTATTCTGATAAACTTATTTTGATAGCAGAATAAGTCACCATAAATGTAGTAGTTCTGCAACATATTTTTTTACTAAGAGTAGAGACACCAAAGGCAAATAAAGAAAGCACAACACTTTGCTCAAAACTGAGTGCAATAATGGGGGAGGATGGAAAACAGTGAGCAGCTCATCCATGTATGCTACATATGTGTTCTTTGTAGATGCTTCACAGCTTTCTCAAATCATTGCAATGGTACAGTTTTGTGAGACCAATTTGGATAGATTTAAGCTGAGGTAAATCTGTATGTTAACTTCATTTCCTCTACATTACTTTAAGTTTGGTTTCAATTCCATCAGTCCAAGCCAGTATGTTCAGTAGCAAAATGAAAGTGAATACAGTAGATACTTTCCATGCTACCAAAAGACAATTGAAACTTACATTCTCAGCAGTTTTGCTTTGATACCATTGAATTATTTTTCCACATCGAGATGAATCTTTCCATTGTGGTTATCAAACACTTTAAAACCAAAAAGAAATTCATATCAACACAAAGTGTATTGTATGAACCTTGTTTGTTAATGGGTAATCCTAATTAGTTAAAATTAATAATACAAATATTTGACCCACTAACAAAAGCTATTTTGCTTGTTATGAGTTGTACTATGTAGTTAGTTACATATTTGATTACCTGGTTAAACCAAGAATAGAAATTGTATTGAGACAACCTAATATAGAATTTGTGATCAACTGTCAATGAGGCTGCAAAGAAATAATGTGATTAAAATTTTATAAATTTTAGCTCTTAATTCAAAAGAAAGAAATAAGTTTCACAGAATTTATCACATTTTTATTTCACCGAATTCACTGAGTAAATTCTATCTTTTACATTTTTCCCCCAGAGGAGGAAACCTGCTTCTGATTTACAGGTTAATGAAGGTAAGAATTGAAAGTTGGTACTTCAGTTGCCTAGGCAACACTGCAGAGGACAAGATCAGCATTCTGGATTTACTACATGTATGCTGAGAGGTACAGCAATTCTCATCAAGGTAATAAAGTTTTAAAGCATAAGCTTTCATGAACTACAGTCTGTAAAACATTTGTCACAAAAATGTGGCAGCATTCAAAAACCATTAGGGCAGTGATGGTGAACCTATGGCACGGGTGCCACAGGTGGCATGCGGAACCATTTCTTAGGGCACGCAAGGCGTTGCCCTGTCAGCTCCAGCGCGCATATGTGTGCTGGCCAGCTGATTTAGGCCTTCTTTTGAGGCTGTTTTTTGCCCTCTGGAGGCTTCAGGGAAGCTCCTGAAGCCTCTGGAGGTGGGGAGGGGAGGCTGTTTTCACCCTCCCCAGGCTCCTAGAAAGCCTCTGGAGCCTGGGGAGGGCGACAAAACCATGCCAAAAGCAGGGGGTCACGCACATAGCATTATGGGTGTGGCATGCCCATGCACGACCCCCCTGTGCTGCCCCCACTTTTGGCACACGAGCCAAAAAAGGTTAGCCATCACTGCATTAGGGCAATATTACCTCATCGCTGGCTTTTGAATGAAAGATTCAAAGGCTGATGTCATTGTAAAAAATGAAGCAATTAGTGAAGAGGTTTTGTTTGGGATTATATCTGGTTTGTTGGTTTAGTCTCAACATAATCTTTGAAAATATCCATTATGAGTCAGTGGATTTTTTTTTAAACAATATTTTATTTTATTTTTAAAGGTAACTACAATATTTCAAAGATCTTTAAAGAAGGAAAACAATGAAGAACGAAAAATACATTAAGAATTTACAAAATACTGAAAGAAAAAGGAAAAATATTCCACCATTCGTATCAGTAACTTTAAATTAAAGCTAAATTTATTATTCGGATTTTAGGGGGTCCCAGGGAGGGGGGTGGGTTTAGTCAGGTTGAGGGCGGGATCAATGCCAAGCCGGCGGGCGGAATTAACAAAGAAGCGAGTGGATCCGTTAAGGGGAGGGCGACAAGGGACTTTCCGGAAGAGGGTCATTCCATTCAAACGGTCGTGGGGAGGGGCAGGTGCGATGGTAGACAAAGATCTCATCACCGGTTGGGAGAATGTGGCCGATGGATACGAGCGGTCACATGCCCCAACCCCCGCAATCTAGGTGGTCAGGGTTCACAGAGCCAGGGCCTTAGACTGATGCTATGCAACGCCAGGTCCGTTGTCAACAAAGTCCCCCTCATTAACGACCTTGTGTCGGAGGGGGAGCCGGACCTGGCAGGAATTACGGAGACCTGGTTGGGCCACAAGGGAGGACTTCCTTTCATGGAAATGTGCCCGCCAGGTTACCATGTGTTCCATCAGTCACGGGCCCTAGGGAGGGGGGTGGGGGGGTGGCGGTCATTGTGAGGGAAGGTCTTGAGCCGAGAGAGACCACTGTGCCACAGATAACCGGTTGTGAGTCCCTTTGCGTGAAGTGGGGCCCAGGGAGGCAGCTGGGCGTGCTGATTGTGTACCTGGCTCCCCGCTATGTATCAGCAGCCCTGCCCGAGCTCCTCAAGGTGATCGCCGAGATGGCGGTTGAGACCTCCAGACTATTAGTCATGGGGGACTTTAACCTGCCATCGGTAGGCGAGACATCCGAGGCAGCTCGGGAGTTCATGGCCTCCATGACGGCCATGGACCTGACCCAAGTAATTCAGGGTCCCACACACGAGGGAGGACACACACTGGATCTCATTTTTGTCTCTTGCCAGTGGATGAGTGATCTTGGAGTAGGGGATTTAGCCATCGTACCCCTGTCATCGTCAGATCATTCACTTCTCCGGCTCGACTTTCCCACCGCTACACCCCACTGCGGGGAGGCGGAACCGGAATTTCCAAGATGGTTCCGCCCCAGGCGCCTGATGGAACCTGATAGGTTCCAGACGGAGCTTGGGCCACTACCTGTGGCCCTGACCTGCACCCGGATGGAATACCTAGTGGCTGCATGGAATAGTGCGGCCACTGGGGCCTTGGACCGGGTCACGCCTTTGCGGCCTCTCTTGTGGCAGGGAACCACCCAGGCTCCTTGGTTCTCCGAGGAGTTGAGGGCGATGAAGCACCGCAAGAGACGCCAAGAGAGGAGATGGAGATGCACACGCTCTGAATCGGACCGAACACAGGTAAGAGCCCATTTGAGGACCTACCTTGTGGCGATAAAAGTGGCCAAGCGTCAGTATTGTGCAACTCTTATCGCGTCCGCAGATAACCGCCCTGCCACCCTGTTTGGGGTGACCCGCTCCCTCCTTCAACAGAGGCCGCGGGAAGCCCCTCTACAGGGCAGAGCAGAGGAATTTGGGGAATATCTGCAGGACAAAATCGCTCAGATTCGGAGCGAGTTGGTCTCCACCGAAAGTGGTCTGGAGGGGACGTCAGAGGTGGGTCTTGAGACACCATTCTGGAAGGAGTTTGACTCTGTTACTTCCGAAGATATGGGTAGGTTGCGTAGGCCACTGAGAGCCACCACATGTTTATTGGACCCGTGTCCCTCCTGGCTTGTACTGGCATCCTGGGAGGTTTCACAAGGCTGGCTCCAGGAAATAGTGAACGCTTCTTTGAGTGAGGGGTTCTTGCCAACCGTCTTGAAAGAGGCGATGGTGAGGCCTCTCCTCAAGAAGCCTTCCCTGGACCCAGCATTGTTAGTAAATTATCGTCCGGTCTCCAACCTTCACTTTCTGGCGAAGGTTGTAGAGAGTGTGGTGGCACAACAGTTTCCACATCACCTGGAGGAAATTAATTATCTGGACCCACGCCAGTCCGGCTTCTGGCCTGGTCACAGCACGGAGACGGCATTGGTCGCGTTGGTGGATGATCTCTGGAGGGCCAGAGATGGGGGTTGTTCCTCCATCCTGGTCCTATTAGACCTCTCGGTGGCTTTTGATACAATCGACCATGGTATCCTATTGCATCGACTGGAGGGGTTGGGGGTGAGGGTCACCGTTTTATGGTGGTTCTCCTCCTACCTCGCAATTTGTATTGGCAGGGGGGCAGAGGTCGACCTCGAGGCCTCTCACTTGTGGGGTTCCTCAGGGGTCGGTCCTCTCGCCTTTCCTGTTCAATACATATATGAAGCCGCTGGGTGAGATCATCCGTGGTTTTGGGGTAGATTACCATCTGTACGCTGATGATACCCAGTAGTACATCTCTACCCCAAACCACCCCAACGATGCCATCAAAGTGATATCCCGGTGTCTGGAAGCCGTACGGATCTGGATGGGAAAGAACAGACTCAAGCTCAACCCGTCCAAGACTGAGCGGCTATGGTTACCAGCGCCCCGGTTCAACCAGTTGACTCCATCACTGGCCATAGGGGGCGAACATCTTGCCCCCGTGCATCGGGCATGCAACTTAGGCGTCCTCCTAGATGCCCGGCTGTCGATGGAGGACCATGTGACAGCCGTGGCTAGGGGGGCGTTTTACCAGGTTCACCTGGTGCGTCAGTTGCGTCCCCTATTGGACCGGGACGCCCTTCGCACAGTCACTCATGCGCTTGTGACGTCCCGTCTAGACTACTGTAATGCTGTCTACATGGGGCTCCCCATGAGGTGCACCCAAAGGCTACAGCTGGTCCAGAACGCGGCCGCGCGGGCAGTTTTGGGAGCTACCAGGTACTTCCACGTAACACCGCTCCTGCACGAGCTGCACTGGCTGCCTGTGGCCTTTCGGGTGCGTTTCAAGGTGTTGGTCACCATCTTTAAAGCGCTCAATGGCACAGGACCTAGTTATTTGCGGGATCGTATCCTGCCCCATACATCCCTTCGGCCGATTCACTCTCACAGAGAGGGACTTCTCCGGGTGCCGTCCACTAGGCAATGCCAGCGGGCAACGCCCAGGGGAAGGGCTTTCTCTGTGATGGGCCCGACCCTTTGGAACGACCTACCCTCCGATATTAGAACTACCACGGACCTCCGCTCCTTCTGCCAAAAAGACCCATTTGTTCCATCAGGCTGGCTTGGCCTAATTTATGCTTCTCGCCCCAGTCTGTAATTTAAATTGTTTTATTTGATTTTAGTGGGATATAGTTTTAACGTTTTATAAATTTTGTACAGGGTTATTTAATTCGATTTTAATTATGTATGTTCTGTTATGTGTTTTAGATGTTTTAATTTTCCTGTACACCGCCCAGAGTCCCTTCGGGGAGAGGGGGCAGTCTAGAAATTTAAGAAATAAAATAAAATAAAAATTGGAAGGGGAGAAATGATAACCAAAGGTTTGTCCCAGGTGTAAAGGCACTAAAGTAGAATACTGGAGGTTGAGAGTTCTAGTCCTGCTTTAGGCACAAAGCCAGCTCTCATTCAAATTAACAGAGTTGGAAGGGACCTTGTATGTCATCTAGTCCAACTCCCCACCTGAGCAGGAGACCCTACACCATTTCTGACAAATGGCAGTCCAATCTCTTCTTGAAAGTCTCAATTGACGAAGCTCCCACAACTTCCGAAGGCAAGCTGTTCCTTTGGTTGATTGTTCTCATTGTCAGAAAATTCCTTGTTTCTAGGTTGAACCTCTCCTTGGTCAGTTTCCATCTATTATTCCTTGTCTGGCCTTCAGGTGCTTTGAAAAATAGCTTGACCCCCCTCCCCTCCGTGGCAGCCCCTCAAATATTGAAACACTGTTATCATATCTCTCCTGAGCCTTCTCTTCACTTAGACTATCCATGCCCAGTTTCTATAATTGTCCTTCATACGTTTTAATCTCCAGTCCCCTAATCATCCTGGTTGCTCTTCTTTGCACTTTTTATAAAGTCTTAACATCTTTTGGTTGGGTGACCCTGGGCCCATTGCTCATGAAAATAGAAGGAGGCAATGGCAAACCACTTCCAAAGATGCCAAGAAAACAGCAGAAACCTATCCAAGCGGTCACCAGGAGTCAACACTAACTTGAAGGAATAAGACTAAAACCAAATGAAACTACCCTAATGATCACATGTTAGGTTGGCACTTTAAAAACTAGTATTATATCACATCAGAAACTGAGACAGATAATAATTATCTGCCATCAATAATTGGCAAGTATTCTAGTTAGCATCCATCATGTAGAAAGCCAATTTAATATAATATGGGATTTGGGCCCATTTAATAGAAAAGCATTATTTTAAAAAAAAAATATCCTAAGATGAGTCACTTCTCATGAAATGGTAGGCTATATACATTTCTTTAATAGATTAAAAATCAGAATTGTTGAGTTTTTGACATTGCCATTAAAATACGGAAGAATTATTGAATGTGGTTATTTAATTTTCCTGCAGTTTTATATGAAGTATCCATTTTGACAATTAATACTGAAGTACTATATCAGTAGAAAACAATACCAGTATGTTTTCATACCAGTAAGCATACTTTTCTTCCACTGGTAATTCACATTGTTACATATCAATTGTCTTGTTTAACTTAACCATTCATTTTTTCATATAAACATTGGCTTGTTCATTTTCTGCAGCATATTCAATCATAATTTCTATATAAACCTTAAGAGATTATCTGGATTTCGTGTTATAGCATTCTGGGTTTTGTGTTATTAGTTAAAACTTTAAATATGCCACCTTGTTTTATTAGAAACTGAGGGAAATGATCGTGACTGAAATACTGTATAGAAAAACTATTACCTAGGCAGAAAAGGCTGAAATATTTAGTACTGAAAAGCAAGGTAATATTTGGAAGCAGTTTAGGCAAATGCCTTCCTGATTGGTTGAAGTGTAAGGAGGAAGGAAGGGATAGCATAACAAAACTTGCAAGATTCTGTTATTATGGTGTACTTCAGCAAAGTATATTTCTAGTCTTCCGTTGGAGTTTATTTTTGCCCTTAATAGCTGACCTAACAGTTTTTGTAATTCCTTTTTAACTATATTACTTATTTAAAAACACTGAAAACATTGAGGCATTTATAAACATTCCAGTGAAAGGGTCTTGAAATATTTTGTATTTCCTAGTTTCAGATTAAAATCTGCAGTTCATATAAATTATTTCTCTGATGATTAATTTTTTAGCATGTTTGCTTTCATGAAAATAAATATTTAACAACAAAGTAAGAGAGGACAACCCTGAGGGTTTTCTTCTTTTATATTTGTAGTATACTTTTAATAGGCTACATATAACTGAATAATCTGTTTGGCACTGATTGCAGTTGTATCAGACTGGAGTATTTATGCAGGCTTTCAGAAAATCCTGCTCCTTATATAGTAGAATAACTAAATGTTAATATGGTCCACTCTGCAACTCAGGTAACAACTTGATAGTAGATTAAAACTGGACAGTCAGTCCAAATTTTGCTTATTTCTTATATGCTATTTTCTTATAGTATATTTTAATGCTATTATCTGTGGCATTAAAATATACCTGATGCTAGGTCTCATATTTCTTTGGGATAGATCCAATCTAATCAGGATAAATTATTTTGCCTAAGAGATTATGTAACCTTTTTCCAAGAGAAGCTATTAAAAGCTTACAATCTATAACCAATAAGGAGACCGCCTTGTGTTCAGCCCTGTAGTTCATCCCCCTACTTATAAACCAAGGATATAAAAGCTTCCAGCTACAAAGGAGGAAATGCTTGACATTTATTAACTCTGTTAAATTGTTTTATCAGCATCCCTTTGAAAATCTTCAACTATATTGCAGAAAAATCATCTGGTTCTAAGTATTCAGTTTTAACTTCTTGTCTTGCTACCTTTCTTTAATCTTTTTAACTGGCTTGTTCAGTAATTTGTTATACATTTTATAATCTGTGTTGTATCTAATAACTCTATAATTGCCATATATTTTCTGATGATCAATTGCGGCTTAATATTATCTACAAACTAGGCCATTATGGACATTGTTCAATAGACAGTTCTCAGTGCTGTGTTTATTTTTATTCTGCTCATTATATTTTCTTCCAAACTTACAGAAACTGTAAGTGGATATTTATTGTTGCTTGACAGTTTCCTCTAGATTTGATAAGGCATGTTGTACTATACATTATTCTGCTGACTGCCAGCAGTTCGATTCTTAGTTGACTCAGCCTTCCATCCTTCCCAGGTTGGTAAAATGAAGACCCTGATTATTGGAGGCAATATACTGACTCTGTGAACCCCTTAGAGAGGGCCGTAAAGCACTGTGAAGTGCTACATATGTCTAAGTGCTATTGCTATATAGTACATATGTATACATACACACATACATACACCAACAGCAGTGCTATTCTTTTGTTCATTGTCTAAGTGATTCTTCCTTAGATAAAATCTTGTAAATGGGATAGAGTTTCCTACCTAAGTAGGAGGTTGGACTAGAAGACCTCCAAGGTCCCTTCTAACTCTGTTATTCTAAATCTAAATACTGTATAAAAAGCACTGGGTAGGAACTAGTAGTTTGAGAGAGATCCTTTTGTGTACTGCTCTTACAGAATACAGTTTATTTTACAATCTCCGCATTGATGAGTTTAATTTGGGCAAGGTCCCATCACACAATCCCAGTATTGAGCTGGGACAGTACCTGCTTAGCTTCCAAAAGTTCAACAAGTCAACAAAGTGCTGTGGCTTAAGGTTGTAATATGTATCAAAATTAACAGCAACCTCTACCGTGTTTCCCCGAAACTACGATATGTCCCGCTAATAAGGCCATGCCACATTTTTTCTCAGGGGCAAAAATGTAAACTCTCCTCCGCAAATAAGCCACCTGAACAACCCCTCGTCTGGCCAGGCAGAGCACCATTCATTGACTTAGGGAGTATCCCTAAGGCACCAAGCCATGTGGTACTCTGCCCGCCCCCCAACTCCTGCGGCTTGGCACATTCGGGATACCCCCTAGGCAGTGGTGGGTTCCTACAGGTTTGTGCCGGCTCGCGTGAGCCGCTTCGTCAAATTTACCGATGTGGAGCGATCCGGTTGGACCGATGGACCCCGACGTAAGTAAGTCCCCCCGCTCATCCGTGCCCCTCCCCACCACCACCCAGCCAGCACTAAAATCGCTGGCCGCCGGTGGCTTGGAACTCAGAGGGGCGCCCGGGTCCTCCGCGCCTTCCCACTGCTGCCCAGCGCTAAAATCACTGGCTGCCGGTGGGAAGCACCTGCGCCCTGCCACGTTTGTGGCCAGCGCTAAAAGCTAAAAGTGCTGGCCGGCGGGGGTGTGGAACTCGGAGGGGTGTGTGTGAAGTTCGTATGGTCCCCCATGCTGCTTCCCACTGCCGCCCTGCGCTAAACTCGCTGGCCGGTTCCAAGTTGCAGAGATCGTGGTGCAACCTGGGATCTCTCACCACCTGAAACGCTGTTTTTCCTTCCCAATTGCAAAAACAGGATGTGCATTCCTCCTGGCCAGATCAGTCTCCCGAGCCAGGAGCAGAAACTGACTGCCTTCCACCTGGGTTGTCTGGAGAAGCGGGGGAGAGGGGCTAAGCAGTGAGCTACCTTGCCTTGTGGCTCCTCAGCGCGGAGGGCAAACGTTCCAGCCTGAAGCAGCAGGAAGCCTAGGCTGCCTGCACAAATGTGGCGTGAAGGGAGCTACAGGGCCACTTCGCTCCTGCACTAAGGCTCCGGTGACCCTCCTCTTCCCTTCCTCCTCCTCCTCTTGTGGGGGGGTGGGGGAGGGAGGAATAAGATGGCAAATCAATGGCCGAAGTAAAAAGGAGGGCTGAAAACAAAGCGGAGGGGAGGGGGCAGGTCGCCCTATGTGGGCTTTGCCTGTAAGCTCTGCCTCTAAAGTTAAAAAAATGAGGCAAGGGGAGAAAAAAAATGGCGATCTGTCAGGAAGAGCTGAAAGCTGCTGTTTGGACACTTTTGCTTCCCCTCTGTTAAAACTCAGGAAAGAGGCGAGGAGGGGAAAGTCTCAAATCCTGGGGGAGGGAGGGGGAAGAAGAAGAGAGCATGACCGCAACAAGAAGAGGGGAAAAGAGGAAGGGACAGTTGAAATGCTGTAGCGATCTCAAACCCCTTCCTGTGCCGGGGAAGTGAGGGGCTCTGTCCTCTATTAAGCTGGCATACGCACACACGGCTTGGACTGAGGCAGCAACTCTCAGGTCTTCTGAGTCATAGCAAGTTACTTTTGAGTTTATTTAATTGAAATTGTAATTGCTGCTGGAAGCAAGCTGCGAGGGAGTTACCTATTGCTGAATGATTCTAGTTGTTGGTAAGCTATTAGCGATCCGATAGATCCTCTCTCCCCCAACACACACACACACACAAAGTGTGTTGCTTCTTTCCCTTTCCACTCAAAGGGAGGGGGGGAGGAGGGAGAGAGAGGGCGAGGGCGGGAGAGACAGACTGCACTGAATCAGAGCAAAGAGCGAACTGGCTGCAGAGACAGAAGAAAAAGGCACATCAAACATCGCAGTGTTGCAAAACGTTTCTTTAAAGAGAAGGAGAGGGAGATAGAGAGAGAGAAAAGATAGAAGCAGAAGAAGAGACGGGGAGGGAGGGACAGCCCTGTAATAAAGCCTTAACAATCCCAGTGCCTTTTGGACTTGTTAACTCTTTATAAAGAAAGGAAGGAAGGTAAGGAAGGAAGGAAGGAAAAAGACAGAGGTAAGATAGAAAGAGAAAGGCAGAAACTCCTTTTGCAAAGGAGAAAAACAAATGCTGTTGCTTTAAATCGGAACTGAACATGCCTGGCTGTGGAATTCTGGGAGTTGAAGTCCACAAGTCTTAAAGTTGCCAAGTTTGGACATCCCTGTCTTAAGGCTTATAAATTTAAATGGAAAAGGTGCAGGGAACAACAAAATGGTTATATGAGATATGGTTTTATGTTTTTGAAGTTTTGGGGGTTTTGCAATATTTTTGCTTTGTTTTTCTAAAAGGGTTTGAATGATCCCCTGCATGTGAATGGAGCCAAACTTTCTCTGGGGTCATTATCTCATTATCTCTATCTGGCAAGAATGAGGAATGAGCTGCATGCAGGTTGCTTTGTTAGCAGAAAGAAAGAAAAACAGCACAGCAATTTAGAGCTAAAAAAAGCTACTCAGAGGTCATCTAGTCCAACCCCATGCTTCAGCAGGAAACAATAATAATACAATAATAATACAATACAATAGCAGAGTTGGAAGGGACCTTGTAGGTCTTCTAGTCCAACCCCCTGCCAAACCTTATATTGTATGGATTATTTTGGTCCCTCTAATAGAGAGGAAAATTGCCAGAAAGAGAAAGAGTTTACTAGGACAAGGCTGCCATGCAGAGGAAAGCAAAGATAGTCCTAGACTTATGACTACAATTGAGTTCAAAATTTTGGTTACTAACAAGAGCGTTGTTAAGCGAGCTTCACCACATTTTACCCAGTCCATGACATCTCCTGGTGAGTGACATCAAGTTGGCCACCCCCACCTGGTCACATGACTGCGAAGACACTCCCACCCCAGTCACATGACCACCGAGCCACTCCCACAAAACAGGCCACACCCACAGAATAGGTTCCAAAAAATTTGAAACCCACCACTGCCCCTAGGTCAATGCATGGAGCTCTGGGGAAGGGGGTTGCGCAAGCTCTCCTTGCAGGACTAGGGCACCGCTACCGCCACCAAGCTCCAAGTAAAAATTCTTCAGCTTCCAAACTCTGGAACTCCGCTTCCAATTCTTCTAGCAGTGGCCGCTCTAGGAGTGTGTTCTTTGATTATGGGCAGTCTTCCGGCACCCTGCCCATAACCATAGAACACACTCCTAGAGCAGTCGCTGCTAGAAGAATCGGAAGCGGAGTTCCAGAGTTTGGAAGCCGAAGTTTTACTTGGAGCTTGGCGGCATTGGTGGCGCCCTAGTCCTGCAAGGAGAGCGGGCCAAAGGGGAGGTGAGGCTGGAAGGCAGGGAAGCTGGGGGTGGAGCAGCCACCTGGCAACACCAAAACAATAAGCTCTCCCCCTCTAATAAGCCTAAGGCCATATTTTGTGGGTCAAAAAAATGTAAAACCCTGTCGTATTTTGGGGGAAACACAGTAGATAAAAAGATATTTTTTAAACTATGCATGCATGTACGTATGTATGTATAAAACTATCTCAAGAATACCGATAAACTAACATGTTCATATTCACTTAGAACAGTTCTATTTAGAGCCATATCTGGTCTGCCTGTCAACCACTAGATGGCAAGGAAGCGGTGTCTGTATCTCTTTGCTACTATCTATAGGAAGTACATTAATTTTTGCACCTTAGTTATAACAGTGGTAGCATTAAATTTGGGGACATTTCTTTTTATAATTTAATCTTTCCTGTTCTGCTTAAAACTGTCAGTAAGGGCTATCTCAAGATACTTGGCTGTCCAAAGTGCAGCATCAGCAAATGGGCATATGTCCCTAGCCTAGCCTAATTAGGCCCATAAAACAGAAGAGTCCCACAAACAATCACACATGTAATTAACAGTGTGCCTTCCATGGGACTCAAAAGTAATCATCTGGTGTACTTGCCTTATTATAATAAATGGTTAGAAATCTGCTTTTCCCGGAAGGAGCCGAGAAACAATCTGGTTTCATGAGATCTTTCAGGATTTGACAAAATAAGCAGGTAATAGTAATTAAAAATCTACAGGGAAGCAATCATGCAGGATAATCAGGGTTTGTACAATTTATATATTATGTTCTAATGAGATTTGATTACAGATAGCCTGGTTTACGCATGTGACAATCTTCATTTTGGTTAATTAGGCTGCTTCTATAAAAAGATAATCCTGGGTTGAACAACCCAGATCCTTTTTTGCTTTCCTAGAAAAGAAATTTCCTATTCTGGATTGGTTTCTAAAGAATTTGAATAGACAGAAGTTAATTATAGGAATCTGACATTTATACTGCAATAATTACTGGATATTAAAAATTAATAAAAATTAAGATGTTCTTCTAAACAATTTTACTTTCATTAAAATAGTACCAGCAGATGGCAGTATTTATTTTATTTATTTTATTCAATTTATATCCCGCCCTTCTCCAAAAGGACCCAGGGCGGCAATAATAGTTTAAACAATTTCACTATATTCTTCTTGATGTGAAGGTTACTTTTTCATAATAAATTGAATCAAGACCACATTTATGGAACAAGATGAGAGATGCAGACTTTTTTTCTACCCTATGATGTTTATTTTGCTTCTTTTGATGGTGGAGTGCCAAATATTTGAATATAAGATCTGAGATTCATTCTGATAGCAAAATACAATAATAGTCTTCCCAATAATTTTGAAAGTGGATGCTTTTCCTCATGTATAGTTTTTCCCTTCAACGGGTTTTATTTCAGCTTTTTATTTTTTTATAGGTATGTGTTTTTCCATAGTCAGTTGAATTTATTCCTATTTTTACTTGAGCGGCTTTCAATTTTTTAAATATGCAACAACTTGTTTCAGATTCAGCTTTTCTGGCTTGCAATATTGGGTCTTTCCATTGTATTTATGATGCCTAATGTTTTAACAGTGTCATATTTTCATGCAATATAAAAGCCCTGAGATATTTATTAAAAAAGAAATAATTGCAGCATGGAACAGATATTTTTACAAGAAACTCATATTACTCCTGATTTTTCTATATATATAAGAAATTGCTGTGTTGCAATATTTTCGGAGACTTGTTTTAGCGTATGTGCTGCAAAGCCTGATTGGGGTTATGTATGTATGTATGTATGTATGCATGTATGTATGTATGTTATATATGTGTGTGTGTGTGTGTGTTAGATTTTTTAAGGGCTGATTTAATAATTAAGAGACCAGGATAGATCTATGTCAGGCTATTTAGCCTTCTTCAGCTGGCCATACTTCATCTACTGGGATTTGAACCGGCACTTTCCATATATATATATATATATATATATGGAAAGGATGGCAATACCAGCATATATATATATGCTCTTACTGAGGATGGCAAGTAAGATCTTGCCGAAACGTTGCAATAAAAATTCCATGCTATATACACGGGAAAACACCCGAGGATGGCAATACCAGCATACCTACACCCGTGAAAATCTACAAAAACACATAGATAGATAGATAGATAGATAGATAGATAGATAGATAGATAGATAGATAGATAGATAGATAGATAGATAGATAGATAATTGTTTTCACAGCTTTTCATATTGATCAGCTCATAAAACTAACATATATATATATGTATATATATATATGTTTTCGTAGATTTTCACAGGTGTAGGTATGCTGGTATTGCTGGCTTCGGGGATTTTCCCGTGTATAAGGCATAGAAATGTTATTGCAACGTTTCGACAAGATCTCACTTGTCATCATCAGGCAGGCTGAGTCGAAGGGCAGAGAAGGATGACAAGTTTGTCTCCTCCCTTAAAATGGGCCTAAAAAACAGGAGCTGTAAAATATTCGCTCATCAATAAGAGTCCTCTAAAAGGATGATGTAATCAGGGAAGCTGGTTAGCTCAAGGCATAGAGAGGCTTGCCTCAAGTGCTGGAAAGCGCCGGTTCAAATCCCAGTAGAAGTATGGCCAGCTGAAGAGGGCTAAGAAGGCTGATCAATAAAGGCTGAATGGCTAAGGCTCTTGCCTGATATGCAATACAGCCCCGGTTTCAATCCCAGTAAGGGTATGGCTAGATGATGAGAGCTAAAAAGCTTGAAATAGATCTATACTAGTCTCCCTGACTCATTTATTGATCAGCTCAAAAAAAAAAAACGTAACTAACATACATACATACATACATACATACATACATACATACATACATATGAGGTGAGTTGTTCCCGGTTTGGCCAGCATCGGGCGAACCAGTAGTGGCAGTGGTGGGAGGCATGCACAGAAGCATCATGCACGAGCGAACTGGTAGCGCTGGAGCTCTGATGTTCCTGGGATCTGTTGGAGCCACTCTTCCAATGTTGGAGTCTACTACCACTAGAACCATTTTGGCCTTTATTTTCCTCATACCTCATATGTCTATACTCCATGACTGCCTTCGTGTTCTGATGCCTTCAGAATTTTAAAATTAAAGTTGTAAAGGAAACCATGTTTTCCAAATCTCAAAAATCTATTTGGCTGGAGAAGAAACAGAGGTTTACAGTTGCTCCAAAGATACAATTTTTGTGTAAAATAAAACACTTGGTATTGGTTAGCTTGGGAGAACCATTCTGAAATTTCAGCAGAAAGATCCCCATAATGTCCTGCCTAATGTCTTAAATATGCATAAAAGTTTAACCTATTAACCTATTAATTCATAGAAGAGATTGAAGGAAGCTATAGAATAAGAAGCTTCCCTGTTTAAATTACTAAAGCAGCTATCGCACATGAAGCACGTCTTGAATGATTTATTGTGTTTGCTAGTACATAATGGATATTTGCTTCCCTTTTAAAAATATCAAATCAACTCTTATTGTAAGATTTCTAAGGGGGTATGCATTTTGATTCTGGGCTGCCACAATTGCTGGTTCCTGTTCAGATATAGCAAACATCTTAAAACTGATGAAAAAGAATTTGATAAAGTTGATTCTATAGCTCTCTCATTGCAAATCCTTCATAAATCCATTTTGAGCATCAGTAATATACAATAAGTTTAGCTAAAATATAAAATTAATAATACTTTGAAGTAAAAGATATTCTACCTTTCCCAGTCAAGCATGGAGCTATGGAACATAATTCAGTGTAATTTATTTGAAATGTTTTGAGAACAGTATAAGTCTATTATGCAAAAATATTTCATCACTAATACAGTATTTTTAATAAATGAAAACCATACAATTTCTCTAATATTTTGGCAAGTATTTTCAGTTCAGTAGTTCACAACTTAAGTACACAATCCTTGGTATATTTACTGAGAAATAGTCCCACTATGTCATTTGGACTTATTCCCATGTGTTGTAAGGTTGTAAAATTTTTAAGATTGTAATTTAATGTATTTTCTATTGCGTCCCCTTTGTAACTATTACTCCAGGCCCAGTCTGAAACATTGCATTAAAACATAAGTCACTGGATCTGTTTCCCTTGACTGGTGAACATTTTTCAGAATAAAGCAAGTTAAATAAATTACAAGATTGAAACATGATCATAATTTTTTAATCCTATACATACAGAAATGTCCTAAATTGTGATATTGGTAATACTTTTTTTTAAAAAACGAAGTAAAATAACCTACTATATACTGATTATTTTAACATAATTACTTGTGTAACAGATTGTGGAACATTAAAAAAAACCTGACACTTTATTTACTTCACTAGGTATTCTGTAAACATAAAATGCTTGATGTATATATTTTGCCAACATTACTGTTGTACTGAGGTTGGAGTCTATACTGCATGGAAAGTAATAGTTATTATATTTCAGTGCACTGTAGCATATTATAGAACCATTTTTTAAAAAAATCAGTAAAATACTGAATTTATTGTTCAAATCTAATTGTAATTTTCTTACTCAATTGCTCAATTTATTGGCATTTTCACAACTTTAACTGGGAAAGCTAATCAAATAGCTGAACATTTTTCTGAGATGTTAATTAGAACACTTTGCAATTGAGTTGCTAGAATAACAGTAGGTGCTTCAGAAGGTTCTCACAACAGAGAATTATAGAATGCTAAACAGACTGGTGCTAAAGAAGCCAATGCTTTATCAGGAGATCTGTTATAAGAAAATATCTGAATCATGGTTTTAATCATGGCAATCATGGCTTATTTTAATCACAATTAGCTAATCAATTTAAACTCCTGATAAAACACATTATAAATATAAAAGTGAATTAATTTAAAAACGTAGCCTTTCTAATTTTTTCTAGTGGGGATCCCTATTCCAAATTTTTGCAAGGTTGCTAATGTTTTGTTTACGTCTGAATCACATTACATGTATTCTGAATTTTAATATGAGAAGCATATTAAACAAGTTTCATGAATTCATGACAGAAATTATCTCAGTTGTGACAACAGGATAAGCTTTTGTCAAAATGAGAAAAAAGCAAGTCATCCTTTAATTTGTCCCTATTGTATGTCCTTGTGATGTCACAAGACATATACAAAAAGGATTGATCTTGTGGCTTTTTTTGTAATTTGCCACTCTTTCCTCATCAGGTATCTCTATCTGTACCTGCAATGGAGGCTAGGAATATGAGCAATCATGGAAACTGAGAAAGAGAAGGTTTATTTGCTGCTCACCCAACTGATTTCCCAAGGATAGGTCTTGATTATATTTTTTATTTATAAAATGTAAGACAAACCAAAAATGTAAAGCGGGAGCACCATTTTATATACAAACTGATATGTTACGGCAGAAAGGGCTACAAAAAGCAAAACAATTTTGTGTAAATGAACTCAAAATATTTCTGTTGTCATTTTTGGTGTTTCCATGATCAGCACAATCATAGAGTTTTAGTTTTTCACTATTAATGAAGTATCCATTTTCAAATGATTATCTTGCATCTGAAACCCTATTTTATTGCATTAGCCATGTTAATTGTTGACATGTGTACCTTAACGTTTCACCCTAAAAATGTAAATCAATCTGTATTTAAGATTCCTGCCGACTTAGTATTTTAGTTTATCCTAAAATATAGCACTGCTTTATAAATGGTTGGACATCATTTGAGTCCTCATTATTTTTGAACACCATCCACTGTCCAATATGCTACGTATGATAGCTTCTGCACCCATGCAAGTTAATGTCAAGTAATGTACTTATGTCAAATCACCGGGTGATAAGTAACTCAGTTTTAACTTCAGACTTTTTGAAACCTTGCTTTATGTAACTTCCTGACCTTGACACTTTAAAAATGCCATGCAGACAACTTGTGTTAAGTTGCCATTTGAAACATCAAATGTGGGCATTTTATAAACAGGGACACCTGGTATATGTCTCAAACTGTAGTTTAGAAATCATGTCTACCAACAGGACGTGTGAAATATTTGGTCAAGTACCTGTCTCAGCGACTGAGACATTTACAGACTATCACAAGACTACAGTTGCCACACATTCCAAATCACACATACCAGTAGTTACAGTATTATGGTCAACAGGTACAAATATAATAGGAATTGAATTGACATTGTCACAAAAATATTAAAAAGTGCTTCTTGCTCCATATATGGAATGCAAATACGTATATATGAGACACTGAAAGCCTCTTGAAGCTTTTGTCAGACATTGCTTTCTAATTCTCTGTCTTTCTCCCATGAATCTGTCTCTTCCATGTGGTCACACTCAAGGCTGACTTCACTAGTGTCCATGCTACAGTTAGATCCACTGTCTGATTGGTCCATTTGTTCAGACTTGGATTCTTGCTGGCATATGCTGTTCCTACTGGATGCTATTACAGGTCCTTCCAAATCAAGGACTCCATTCTCACCTGAGGCATGCAAAACCAGTTCTTTGGCTTGACGGATAGAGTTGAGCCACAGCTGTTTATTGAAAGTATCATTTGCTTGTAATGAGTGGGATTGGCTTTGTGATCCATTTTTGAAGCTGATTCTAAAGAAGTTTTTAACTGGAAGAAAGGAACCAAATCAGTATATAGAATGCTTTATGTAGAATGATTTACATGCTGTGTTAATTTTCAGAACGTTTGAGCTTTGGTTTGTAATTTTCCACAAAATGCTAAGGATTTAAAACAATGGCACGTTATTAATAATTTAAGAACTGAGATCTAGGTGCCAGCTACATGAAGGATATCAAAATAGCTTCTTAACAAAACAGCAAATGAATAGAATTTTAAATAAATAAAATTCTGAAATGTCATTATTTGACAAACATCAAAATAAACTAACTCTGATTCATACTTCTCTCATTGTTGCTGAATGCACCACGTATGGATCCACCTAATCGCACCTCTCCATCTTGCAAGTCTTCCAGCATAAGATCCTTCACCGGGATGGGCTGACGATACATTTGGTAGCAGAGTTGTTCATTATGAAGAATTGCCCGAGTAATTACTAGCACTTCTTGGAAAAGAAAGACATGAAATTTCTGAGGAGAAAAGAAAAAAAGCTTGAGTCTTTTTTCTAGAATTTTCTAAATTTCTTATTTAAAAAACAACCAATTATCCTAGAGAAAACAGAAGTATTCAAACTCTCTCTCACTCACACACACACACACACACACACACACACACACACACACACACACCTACCCTACCTCTGCTCTTTATTTTCCGAATCCTCTTTAGTTTTTCCAGGCACTCGTATTTTCCCAGCTTTTTGTACTCCTTCCTATCACTTGACACTGCTATTTCCACTGTTAATCATTGTCTACTACCATGAGGTCTAGTTGGTTGGCCTGTACCTGTTGGCCTGTACCTGCCTGTACCTGTCTGTCTGGATCCAGATATCTTGTTCCTATTATTGTCCACAGATATCTGGGAGACCTCCCATTTGGATTTTGGAGGGTCTACCTTATACATTGTGCAAATGTTCTTGTAAACAGTGTCAACTACTTGGTTGTGCTGTTAAATGTATGCTGTTCCTGTCTGCATCTTATACCATGCTACTATGTCTTGCACTTCTGCATAATTTGCACCTGGGGTCCTCTCAAGTGCAATAGAACTCTGTTTCCATGGATCTAGTGCTTAGTGTCTGTTCTTATATTGCTCTGATCTGTGTCTCAGTACTGCCTTTTAGTCAGCCCTTTGCAGCCATTGGTAGGATTTTCCAATGTCTGTTACTTTATCTATCTGTTGATAGTATATCCCATGCAGGGTCTTGTCTTCCCATGGCACTTGAGCAATCTCCTTGATTTTCTTCTCATGTCTGCTGCTGCTTCAGGCATTTTCTCTGAAGCTCATTTTTGGCTGCCATCTTATTGATGTATTCCTGGACACTATGGGTTTCAGATTTTGACACTCACCCTCTTTCTTCCCTGGTATATAATCTCTGTTAGACTTAGGGTTAAAAATTCCATATATTGTGAGATGGTTCTGGTTCTTCTGGTTCTGTTTTGACCAGCTCATTCTACCAGCAAGATATCTGATGACATACATGGCATGTTTGTTGATAGCATGGATCTTGTTCTTCCAATTAAGTTGGGTCTTCAGGATCTGTCTTATCCTTTGATGGTGGTACTTGGGATGTCACACTTCTCCAGTCCTAATGCCATCCCAATATCCTCACTGTAGATGGGTGTAAGATGGGTGTCTTGTTCACTCTTGCATACAGTTTTATGCCACTATGTAGAGGTAGTGGCTGATTGTAGTTCCTCTCTTCAACTTGTATCCATATCACTCCTTGTGATTTTATTTTTTATTTATTTTATTAAATTTATACCCCGCCCTTCTCCTTGTTAGGACCCAGGGCGGCGCACAGGCATTATTAAAACCACAAAATACAATATCAATTAAAATATATTAAATTACTAGACCCATGCTAAAAACCCATGTTAAAACCATACCAATCTCGTGGAGGAGGTTCAAAAACTATGTGGAACAGCCACAGGGTCAAAACATCACCTTGGAATATATGCACTTGATGGACACTTATGCAAGTTATCTTGAGTTGATTTCCAGTGTCGTTTCCACAATCGCACTGAGTTCTTGAGGAAGACCCTTAGTGTCCTGTTGACTTTGTATAGCACCAGGGATTCACAGATCAAAGTGTGTGACACTAAACCATAGGCTTTCCTGTGGAAGGCAAGATACTTTAAGGTGCCATTCCCTTATAGGTCTATTACATGATCTGTCCTCCTTTTATGGATCTGAATGCTTATTTAAGAATGTACTGGGATGGGGGAGCCCTAAGGAATATGATGGATGGATAGATGGATGAATGGAAAGATGGATAAATAGAGAAATATCACAATTCTATTAAAAGAAGGATAATATTTTCTAATACACATTAGCTTGCTTGTTGTTCTAAAGTCTGCTAAGGCGTACTAACTAACTGCAGCCTGCAAAATCCAAGAGTTTGGTTAATTTAGCAACAATCTGTTGATTTAAAAACCAGAATTCAAAGGAAAGGGAATAAAACATAAATTGAAAAATAAATTCCTTACCGCTCCCCTGTTGTTTTTTAGTTCACCGTGACAGCAAACAACACGTGATTCATCTATCAGGGAGTCCCTTTGGCTGTCATCAAGATATATTAGCCTCTCTTTGTAATACTGACATTCCGATTCTCCTGTCTTTTTATTAATTTCTGCTACTATGCCTTGAACAATATTCATCTGGGAAAAAATAAAGAGATTATTTACAAGCAGGTCAATTTCCAAGACAGGTTGACAAATAGCTGCTAAAAGGAGATCTATTGAAAATTAAATTTTCAATATTTCACTGGCAGAGTGTTTCTCAACTTTGGCAGTTTTAGGGTGTGTAGATTTTAATTCCTAGAATTCTTCATTCTTCATAGGAAACACTGTTCTAGATATTACTGACAGCGGTTCAACTGAATGTGCAGGAATGACATCTGCAGGAACTTCTTGGTTATCATTAAAATGAAATATTTGTAGCTCAGGGTTGAAATGTGGGATCCTTGTTGGTCTCAGCTTGATTGTTTTCTGGCAAATGTTTCATTACCCAAATTAGGTGACATTATCAGTGCTGGACAAGTGAATGCCATGCAGACAACCTGTGTTAAGTAACCAATAATCAGAGAATGTGTACAGAGCACTTCTCTTCTTGGTTATGTTTTGAGAGCAGGAATATATCATATGATAATCAATATGAATACATCCAGTCCTTGTTCAGTGACCAAGTTCTGTTCCAGTGATCAGATTGTTTAATGAAATAATTGCTAAGCATACGCTTCACACACAGAGAGAGACAGAGATGCAGTGACGATCACCGGGTGCTTCTCATTCAGATAAAGTTCTCTTGTACAGCATTAATCTCACTCCGGTGTGCACTGTTTTCAGGCATATGAATATGGTTATAAATATGTGTACTGGTTTATTACCGTTGCATTTACAAGTTATCTCTAAATGTAGTAGTTGCTAAATAAATGATAGTTTAGCACATTTCTTCATTCAAGTGGACTAAATGAAATAGCCTATATCATCAGAATCCTTTTGCACATAAACAGGACTTTGTTGTTTGATTTTCTGACTAAAACTGCTAGTATTATGTGTGCTTGACTCCATGCCTGTATTGTAACTTCCTATGCCATAGTAAATAGGGATGCTTTTCTAAATAAAGTGATTAAAATTAGTCCTGCATACTTCTAGTAAAAGCAATTGTACTGAACTTCCATGTCTTCATTAAGGGGAAGAAATTCTACAATTTGTGGTAGCCCTAAGCACTTGGTGCCTTTGCTATTGGCTAATCTACAGTATTCTTGAAACTCTGGTCAGCCTTTGAATACTTAAACAGAAGCAGCTATTCCCAGAGGATTAAAGAAAGGTTTTGGCATAAGTAACTTTGGCATGCTTCTGTTTCTTAGAATTATATGTAAGAAGCAACACTATGGAGAGGAATATTTGAAGGTGTGATATTTAGCCATAAATCCATACACATACGTGTAGTCACAGTAAGACATGGTTCATGTGTTATCAGATTGTTATTTCTGCTTCAACAGCTCAATACAATACATGGAAACCATTAGTATGACCAACCAATTGTGGAGGTCACATGATCTACTTTGTCAAAGGAAAGAAGACTATTTGATTCACTTCATTAAAAAGGGGGCTTGAAGGTGGATACATCTACTGGAGCTGCCTAGTCTAGAAGAACACTTAGCCAACAGAGCAGGAGAAGGCTCCTTAACTTTTTCACAGCCTCTAAAAACAGTACTGTTTTTCTACTTCTACACTATTAATATTCTTACATTAACTGTAAGTAATTTTGTATATCAAGCACCTACAGACTCACATACCTACACACACTGTTGTAATTCTAATCCAAACAACTGGCTTGAGATGGATAATTCAACATTTAAAAAAAATAACTCTACTTGTTACATTGTTGCTAGACACATACAGCTTCTTCAAGGTGCTGATGATCTGGATGATCATTTGGTGTGTGCCTTAAAATCTCTCTGAGTAGCAGTGGATATTTCACCAGACGGCTGCGTGGGATATCAAGGAAATTCCATAAATCTAATTTACGACTGAAAGGCGATTCCAGGCAACGCTGTAGGAAGTCTTGCACTCTGTGGTCCTGTTTTTTATGGTCCAACAAAGCTTTAGCAGCCACTTGATTGCTACAGTAACTATCGTAAGAATTCAAGAACGGCAGCTAAGAAAGAAAAGAAATGATAATATGTGGCAGGAGTTTTTACATGTTCATATTCAAACATATTTGTTGCTTTCAAACGGGATTGTTTTCAGATCTTTAAATCTGCTATTCTAAGGTTCTAATTATGCAGTATTGTAAGTTCTAAATTCTTTATTTTCCCACCTACAGTTTAACTTTAAAAATAGTTATTGCAGCCTTTTATTCAACAATGAATTTAAAAAGTAAATTTTCTGAATAAATCCAATATATTTGAGCTAATAAAACTATACAATCTGAAGCAGATTGATATATTTTACCGTAGCATTTTATAATTAATATAAGGATTATGTATCACAAGCATTGCTCATTGGCACATGCAAAGCTTATAAAATAAACATTTGTTAATATATGAAACTATGAAAGCAGGTTTTGAAGTTGTTCTTTACCCTTAATCTCTGCAGTGTTAGAAAGCTGCTTTTAAGTATTAAAATCAAAGATCCTTTTCTTTAAAATTTATCTTTTCCAACTATATTAATTTTAACTCAAATATTCACGAATCCTGCTACTCATGTTTCTGTAAATATGTTTCTAATGCTAAATAAGATCGGTATTTAAAAAATAGGAACAAGAAAACCATGAGTATTTTACCTACCCAGCTCACAAGAATGTGACCAACTGATTCTGTAGATCCATCAGACTTCCTAATTTCCTTCAGTCTCCTAAGAAGATCTGATGAAAATAGAATACTGTGTATTATGGGAATGAATGGAAGACTTGGTTTATGAATTATTCACTGATAATGTTCATAATATGAAAAGCCAGGCTTAGCAGAGAATTTAACACTGTTTTTTTTCCTCTACAATGGACTACGCTTTTGAACTTTTGTGTGACTCAAACATACTGTGTTTTCCTATATTTTGGCTAAACGACAGAAAAGGGAAGCTTGTCAATTTAGTATTAGTTTCTACTAATAAAAACTTTGCCAAATGACATTAAAGCCCCTATCATTTTAAAAAGAAAGTTAGTCAAGTGACTATTCATGTTTCAGTAACAAATCTCATGCAACGTGCCTAATGGTTTCTTCATACATCCGTTTTAATTTCTGCATTAACAGTTTCAGTTTTGATCAGAGCAGAATGATTTGTATCTCTTATTACAAAACATTTCCACATTTAAGCATCCAGCCCACCTTCTAAAGATTAAATGATGGTCAGAAGAAAAGCAAAACAAGCAATAGCATGACCCCCACCTCAGAAATGACCCTTTTGCAACAATGTTAAGCCTTTCTTCTAATACTGCTGCTTAATTTGAAATCAGAGTCCCTCCCTTCATAGCACCCTTTAAAAAAAAAGAACAGCAATTTCAGGAAGTCCTAAAAGTAGCTCAATAGTGAGAAAAAAACAAAGACACACATACCATAATTTTACAAATCTGAATAAGCTGAAATAATGAGCTATGTAAAATATATCCAGAAACTTTCGGTATGTACCCCAGAATTATTATTATATACTTTATTTATTAAACATGAAACATAGTCAACTGAATATATAAAAATGTGTCACAAATATCATTGACTGGTGCTAATGGCTGACACCGGTTGCTGCCAGAATCCTAGGTATCAATCAAATATCTTCTTAAAATATATGATGCTCCACGTAGGGCAGTTTTTTGCAGTTCCACTGGTGTTATTGCAGGAAGCTGCATTTTCTTGATGTGTTTTGTAAAATTCTTGGTCATGGTACCAACTGCCCTGATGACAATGAGTTACATGTTTCATCCATAACCATGTAGTTTCAATGGCCAGGTCGTGATGTTTCGTGTTTTTTTCTAATTCTTTTAAAAAATTATTTATACATATATGTATGTATGTGTATGTGTATATAAATTCCATAATGAAACATTAACAGATTCCAACCAATTCCAAGGTAAAGTCCTCTCCATAAACATAAACCTACACAAATATTATAGAAAAATTTAAATATGGGACATTGCTGCCTATTTCAGCTTATAGATTTTGCACACCACTCTAAAATTGTACACAACTATTTCTCCAATATACTGAATGCAAGGAATTATACCTTCGTGAAGAGGAATTAAAGAATCTAGTGTTCCAAAAATTTGGTTTAATTCTTGTTCAGACATTATGGATAGCTTAAGCATTGGATCATGGTACGCCTGTGCAAAGACAGAAAAGCCATACAATAAATATTTAAACTCTCTTATTAGTGATCATATTTAAGTTCTGGCTTCCATATTCAAACTTTGTCTTCATTTGCATTGGTCACAGAAACAGTATTAACAAGTTTCAGATAGAATATGTAAGCATGAAAATACCTTCTTTGCTAACTTTAAGTCTTCAATCAAGTCTTCTTCTCCTTGTGCAAGTTCAAATATTGCCTGTAATTTTGAAAACGAAAAGGTGAGATTTTTATAAAATAAATAAAGAAATGTGCTATTCCAAATAAATAGAAAAATTGAAATAAGGCTAAAGACACAACTTTTTGTTTTCTTTTGTAAAGAAAAAAAGATGATAAAACCAACAGATTAAGTACTCTGTTTTTTTATGTATGTTATATTCCAATCTACAACTTCCGTGTTAACAATGATTAATTGTATAACTAATTATATAGTCCATTTAGCTATATCAGGAAAAGTTACAATGCAATGTATGCTAGTATAACAGTTTCTGACTTTTGGTTAGCATGCTTCTTTATTAGAGAATACTATTTTTATATCAGTATTCCAGAATGAGTTTCATATATTTATACATAGAGGCACCCTTTAAAGACTTTTCAAATTATGGCCAATAATAGAGTGAAATCACCAGTTTACTTTGTCCATTTCTCAATAAAATATCATTATCCTCTTAAGTGTGTGTAGAGAACCTGCTGTTGTTAGGGGCACTCAATTTAACAGATTAAGAAAATACATTTTTGGCAATCAGACCCTATTAAGTAGCTGGCATCAGAATTCAGCATTACTGAGCAGTTTGTGAACACCACAACTGGCCAGAGAGCCAATAGCTGTTAGAGAAACTAAAAAATGTTGTGTGACATTTGCACATATTCTTTTATTGTGATTCGTAACCAATAATCAGGGAATGTGCACAGAGCCCTACAGGTAAAGTTAAAAAATAGATATATATTTTTCTCTCCATTTTCATTCTGCTCAAAGGAGCAGAAGACAAATGAGAAGACCTTGCTTCTTTTTGTCTTTTATAGGTAGTCCTCAACTTGCAACCATAACTGAACCCAAAATTTCAATTGCTAAGTGAGGCAATATTTAAGTGATCTATTTATGACCATTTTTGCCACAGTTTTTAAGTGAATCACTGCAGTTGTTAAATGAATCATGCAATAATTAAACGAATCTAGCTTCCCCCCATTCACTTTGCTTTTTGGAAGCCAGCTGGGGAAATTATAAATGGTGATCACATGACCCTAGGACAGTGTAACTGTCATAAATATATACCAGTTAACAATTGCTGGAATTTTGATCATGTGACCATGGGGAACTGCAATGGACATAAGTGTGAAAAACAGTCATGTCACTTTTCAATACTGCTGTAACTTTGAACAGTCACTAAACAAATGGTTGTAAGAAAAGGACTAGCTGTATCTTGTATGTTTCCACTTCCTTAAATTTTAAGTGCATCATTGATCCTACTATCGATTTCAGGACAAATTGATGGGTGAAAATTATATTGTTTCCTTAAAATAAATTGGTGTACATTGTATCTTCTTGTCCATTAAAAAGTATATTTTTATAGCTTCAAAATAATTTAACAGAGGAAGAGGAATTGTTCAAATGCCATTCTGTTTTTTGCCCGTACTTTACTCATGACTTGTTTCAAGAGATTGTTATGCTTAAGGTTCTTGGGGTGCACAATGGCATTAGGTGGGGGTTTTGTGGCAAAGCAAAGTAACTCATTTTATTTCCAGTTGAGACCTAGTCTATTTCTATAAAAAAACAGAAAAGCTGCTACTTTAAGCATGAATGCTTGGAATATCAAATAAAATGCCTTGCATCTGATTGAACATGCACTAGATCATTCTGAATGAACAGCTCAAGGGCTAATCAATTTACAACACCAAGAGACTCAAATGAAAAAAAAACAATTAGTACCGCATGCCTGATAGGCAATGAATACTTTAAGGCAAGAAAATAAAGGGTTCGAATAATATTTCTTTGAGCCAGTTCTGCGTAAACAATGATCAAATATTATTTCTTGCTCCATTAAGCTGCAGTTCTCTTTTAGCATACAATATGTGGGCTGTAAAAATCTGGACAAGCATTAGATGACAGCAAAGTATTAAGAGCGTTCTTATCTTTTGGTTTCCCGTTTACTGTGTCACCTGGATTTTTAAGCCCACATCTGGCATGACATTTCTTTATAGAATACTAGCTATACCCTGATGCCCAGTTTGGTTAAATGGCCAACCAATCTGTGTGTAGATCTACACCTGCACACATACACACAATCACCGTATAACCCCCAACCTACCTACCTACTGTATTTCTCCCTCTCTATCTCTCCCTCTACCTACCTACCTACTATTTCTTCCTTTGTCCCTCTACCTACCTATCTACCTACCTATTGTATTTCTCCCTCTCTATCCCTCTACCTACCTACCTACCTACCTACTGTATTTCTCCCTCTCTATTCCTCTACCTACCTACCTACTTACTGTATTTCTCCCTATCTATCTATCCCCCTACCTACTTACTGTATTTCTCCCTCTCTATCTATCCCTCTACCTACCTACCTACTGTATTTCTTCCTTTCTCCCTCTATCTACCTACCTACTGTATTTCTCCCTCTCTATCTATCCTTCTACCTACCTACCTACTGTGTTTCTCCCTATCTATTTATCTCTCTCCCTACCTACCTACCTACTGTATTTCTCCCTATCTATCCCCCTACCTACCTACCTACCTAACCTACCTACTGTATTTCTCCCTCTCTATCCCTCTACTTACCTACCTACTGTATTTCTTCCTTTCTCCCTCTATCTACCTACCTACCTACTGTAATTCTCCCTCTATCCCCCTATCTACCTACCTACCTACTATATTTCGCCCTCTCCATCCCCCTACCTACCTACCTACCTGTATTTCTCCCTCTCTATCTATCCACCTACCTATCTACCTACCTACTGTATTTCTTCCTTTCTCCCTTTACCTACCTACCTACCTACTGTATTTCTCCCACTCTATCTATCACCCTATCTACCTACCTGTGTTTCTCCCTATCTATCTATCCACCTACCTACTTACCATATTTCTCCCTATCTATCCCTCTATCTACGTACCTACCTACTGTATTTCTTCCTATCTATATATTCCCCTATCTACCTACCTACTGTAATACAATAATACAATAGCAGAGTTGGAAGGGACCTTGGAGGTCATCTAGTACAACTCCCTGCCTAGGCAGGAAGCCCTATACCATTTCAGACAAATGGCTATCCAACATCTTCTTGAAGACCTGCAGTGTTGGGGCATTCACAACTTCTGGAGACAAGCTGTTCCACCGGTTAATTGTTCTCACTGTCAGGAAATTTCTCCTCAGTTCTAAGTTGCTTCTTGATTAGTTTCCACCCATTGCTTCTTGTTCTGTCCTCAGGTGCTTTGGAGAATAGCTTGATTCTCTCTTCTTTGTGGCAGCCTCTGAGATATTGGAAGGCTGCTATCCTGTCTCCCCTAGTCCCTCTTTTATTAAACTGTGTTTCTCATTCTCTCTATTCTCCTATCTACCTACCTACTGTAATACAATAGCAGAGTTGGAAGGGACTTTGGAGGTCATCTAGTCCAACTCCCTGCCTAGGCAGGAAGGCCCTATACTATTTCAGACAAATGGCTATCCAACATCTTCTTGAAGACCTGCAGTGTTGGGGCATTCACAACTTCTGGAGGCAACTTCTGTTCCACTGATTAATTGTTCTAACTGTCAGGAAATTTCTCCTCAGTTCTAAGTTGCTTCTCTCCTTGATTAGTTTCCACCCATTGCTTCTTGTTCTGTCCTCAGGTGCTTTGGAGAATAGCTTGACTTCCTCTTCTTTGTGGCAGCCTCTGAGATATTGGAAGGCTGCTATCCTGTCTCCCCTAGTCCCTCTTTTATTAAACTGTATTTCTTCCTCTCTCTCTCTCTCTCTCTCTCTCTCTCTCTCTCTCTCTCTCTCTCTCTCTCTCTCTCTCTCTCTCTCTCTCTCTCTCTCTCTCTCTCTCTCTCTCTCTGCCACCTGGGAGTTTGCTATCTCAGTGCCTTTTTGGCCCTAAGAGGCCTCCGTACGTGGCTGAGGAAATAACTGTTGCCTGGTGGGAGAAGTTACAGGGAGGTGAAAATCTGATCAGTGGTACATTTTACATTTGTGTACCTTGCACATGATACACGTGTGCTAGGCACAAAATGAGTAGGTATTCTATTATCGGAAGTCCTTGTGAACATTGTGTGAAAAATTGAGGTAAATCTGTCCAGTAGTTTTTGAGATTAGTGGATTCGTACAAACTATTTTACATTTTTATTTATATAGATTCACATATTCATGAACCTTATGATGTGACATTCATTTCAAAAATATATCAGTCTCCATCTGATCACTAATAAAACTTCTGGATTATTTGATAATGTTTTAATAAATTGTGAATCTTCGTTGTACTGTCTCCAACAATTCTTGCCAATATAATCCTAAGTATAGCCCTTCAATTGTAAAAATGTTTAATACTTTTATCTTATTCTCATGACACAAATATCAAGGTCATGGAAGGAGTAAGTATGTCACACATGCATTCCAAAATTGAATTAACACAAGTAACAGAATAACAGAAATTAACAGGTTAAATTCAGCCTCAAACAGATCCATGGTTTTTTGTTAAGCTAAATCCTTATTCTTATTATAATTATTTATCAGAAGGTTAAATATTCCCTCAAATGTCTAAAGAGGCTTTGTGAAAATGGAGCTGTTGTTAAGTGAATCGTTTTGGTTTTTATCTGACTCTTAATCAGAAGGTTGGAAAAGAGGCAAAAATGTGTATTATTCATTTGTACCTGACTCTGGGGGTGCTGTCTCAGTCCTGAAACCATTTTTTCTCCAACTCTGGAGTGGGAAAGCAGACATGGAAAGGGAAGTAACAGTGACAATTGGATGGCTAATGGAGCCATGTGCTATGAGAGCAAATTTAAAGGCTGGTAAATGTGTGTTGTGCTAACATCTAGAGAGCTACACATGTTCAGGAAGGAGACCTTCTTACCTCATAATTATTGTCTAAGTAGCCATTCTAGAACTAAGACTGGAAGCAAAATGTGCAATTATAACTTTGCCATTTGTTCCTGCCTTTCAATATTCTTTATCAATGGAAAAACATGTGTAGCAACAATTCACACTGCATGACTTCGCATATCAAGAAAGGCTATAATGTTTGTTTGCTTTTAGCTTACAGGTACCCAGCCATCATGGTTTTTAAAATACATTGTACAGCTTAGCATACAATAGGTTCTACATCACTTTCCTTATTCATTTGACTACTGCTCCATTTAAAACCAAATCAGAAATATAGAGGAATCTTTTCTTCTTATTTGTAAACTCCACCCATCCCTCAAATAATGACTACATGAGCAAAATGTCTGGGTAGCAGCAATAGGAAGAAAATAAAAAAGCCATACAATGAGGTGATGTATTTTTTAAAATGGCCCTGTCCTTATATTCAGACTTTCTTTCTTGATTCAAACTTGTTCTGCCATTATATTGCTACTTGAAGAAGATTCTCTTCCAACATCAATGGCCAGTTGACTTTTGAATACAAAACAGAGGGAGGAAATGATTTATTCCATTGTAGTATAAGCAAAATAGACAGAACTCTGTAGCAGGCGCCAATCTAGTCAGGAGTTGCGAGAGTCACTTTTACAGACCAGAGTAGCAACATATTAACAGTTCTTAACAGCATCGGGATACACTCAAAAGGATATGTGAGCTTAGTTGTTTGCTTGTAGACATTTCATTACCCAGCTAGGTAACATCTTCTGTGCACTGCTTAATGGAGTAATGAAACATCTATAAGCAAACAACCATGCTCAAAAAGCACCAAGTCTCTACAATTCAACCCTGACTATATATATTCTCTTCTATAGATGTGTGGCAGTTTTATTACTGCCCTGAGTGCAAAAAGAGAGAATGTATTTGTGGAGAGCAAATTTACTGTAAAGAGTCAACTATACATTCACTTTTACATTAAAAAAAAAAAGAAATTCAAAGACAATATAAATAAGCAAACCTCTTGGCGCTTAATTTCTTTGGATGTGAGCATCTGATTGACACAAACATCAAACGTCTCACTCCAGAGTTTACTGTCTCGTCGCTTGGTGCTAGCAGAGGGTACATTTTTCATCCAAGAACGTGATGCAAGTAGATCAGTTCGACTATCATTACGAAAACTGATAGAACGCTAGGAAAAAGGAAACTATAATTACTACTTAGATAACATTTGATTTAAAGTACCAGTGCAGAAGCAGGATGAAACCTGGTTGCTAATTTTGGACCAGCCTATCTCACAGGTGTCATGGCAATAACACTGGATAGGAATCTGTATAGTACTTTGGTATTTTTGGAGGGAAATTATAATAAGTAACAATTTCTTTTTGAAAACCTAGCCATAACTAAACTTTGTCAAAAAAGAAAATTAATAAACTTGAATACAAATCTTGAGGAAGCCCTATGATTTACTGTAAATAAAGTTCTAAATGGGAATTTACCACTGTAAACATAATGCATGTATATTGAAAGTGTCAATGTTCAAATGGAAATCTCCATAATTACTGTAAATATGTCATTTTATATTCATTGGTCACTCATGTACATATTTCAAAAAGAATTATACATAAACCATATTAATTTATGTACTTAGGCAGAATCTTAAAAGGCATTTTGCAAAACAAAAATAAAATTACAGAGCAAGTCTACTTTCATTAAGCTACACTCTTTTATCCCTGTTTATTCATCCAATGGCACTAAAGTGACCTGCATGACATCTACTCAGAATAAATAATTGAATTCCAGGCAAGAATATACCGTAGATGTAATAAAGATGTGTTAAGAAGTGCAGTTCCAATATCACTTGAAGAGTTCTAGACTGTATCCTGAGTAGAATTTCTGGAAGCCCCTGTGAGGCGAAATAAATTATGCTAAATCTAGCCCCTAAAGGATGAGTGCATGGTACTGTAACAGTGTGTCAGGCATAACTTCCTTGCAGAAGACAACCCATTACGGTAATATTGTTAATATACTCTCTTTAGTTCACTACTAACAGCTATTATTTAGTTGCTATCTGTATGGAGGGAGGTGTCGAAGCAAGGGGCACTGGCTTCACTTAATTCAGTTTCAAACCATTTAAGGTTTTTAAATTAAACAATGGCACTTTGAATTTGGCTTGGAACCAAATTTACAGTTGATGAAGTTTGCTGAAATATAATTGAAGGAAGTACAGGCAGCCAAAAATCTGATTGTTCCAGTCTTTTCAAATTGAAGCTTCTAGATTATATTTTCAGAGGTCTTAATATGATTAGTGGGTTACTGCAGTACTCTTTTAGCAAAACAAGGTAAACTCAATGTCACAAAGGGAATCTGGATTTTGCAGTCCAAGTCCAAATTCAGGGACACCTCCAAAGTTCCAACCATTTTTTTGAGGGGGGGAATCCACTCTAAAACAATTCAATTGATTTCTATAAATTAAAGAAAAATTAGGTAAATGTGCACCTACAGGACTGAATTCTTAATATTCATCCTTCCTGTGTATCAAAAAATGTGCCATAGGATTTTTTTTTATCATTGGCCCTAGTTACAACATAAAACATACCAAAACAAATGCAACCATTTTAAAGCTATCCAAATATATATGATTTATCAACAAAATATTGAAAATATTGAAAATAAGTAAAACAAGCTTACAGAGCAAAGTACTCAATATATTACCTTACCTAACTCTAATTTTCATACATCAGTAAATGACAATGAAATAAAATGTAACAAAAAATATGTTTAGTCTCACAGTTATTCTTAATTATCACTATTATCTCAATCTTTAAGAGGAAGGGGTTAATAAATGTAATAGATGTATTATAGCCATGATAATGTTCCCCAACATTATCAATTACCACAAAAAGTATCCAGGTTTTTATAGTCGATACTGAAATACTTTTTATTAAAGGATTCATATTTCATACAACAAATACAACAAGAGTTTGAACAATTCCTTTTAATTCTAAACAGACATTCTGTATATTTCCTAGTTGCTTAGGACACCTTTAAGGCATCCATGTATTACTCTATGTGGCTTAATGGGAAAGGGGGGGGGGAAATCAAGAAGTTAAATGAAAAAAGATTGGTGTGAGGTAGAGTTAAGAACCATTTGAGCACATATGAAACATGCATGTAAAGTAGTATATGTTTTATGAATGCTAAACAAGAACCTAATTATGCAGTTGAAACAGAATATTCATTGAATTGTATAAAATAGAGATGCTAATACTGAGGTAAAAGATCTGATAAATTACTAGCCAGGGAACTCAGTGGAAAAACTACGAGTAATAATGGTGAGAGCTAAGAATGTATCATGATGTCTATTAAGAACCAAGGAAGATATGGATCAGCCCATCAGGATGGAGAGCACTTAGCTAAGTCACATCCAAAGTTTTTTATTGTCTCATTGATACAAAAGAGTCTACTAAAGGTGGAAAAGAAAGAGCTATGAAACATTGATGTTTCATAGGGGGATTCTGGGAGTCTCAAAATACTCCCATGTAACACCTCTCCTGCGCGAGCTGCACTGGCTGCCGGTAGCCTTCTGGGTGCGTTTCAAGGTTTTAGTGACCATCTTTAAAGCTCTCCATGGCAGCGGGCCTGGTTATTTGCAGGACCGCCTACTACCACATACCTCCATTCGACCTGTCCGCTCCCACAGGGAGGGCCTCCTTAGGGTGCCATCTGCCAGACAATGCCGGCTGGTGACGCCCAGGGGAAGAGCCTTCTCTGTGGCAGGCCCCGCCCTCTGGAATGACCTCCCCCCAGACCTTCGTATTATCACCGACCTTTGCATCTTCCGCCGGACAATGAAAACATATTTCTTCCATATGGCCAGCCTGGCATAGCTGCTACAGTTATGCTATTTTTAGAGTTGGGTTTTAAATTAAATTGTTTTTTAGCATGGGCTAAATTATTTAATATTAGTTTTAACTTTTGTAGAATTTTGTATCGTCTGTATTTTAGATTTTTAAATTCCTGTGCGCTGGCCTGAGTCCCATTTTGGGAGATAGGGCAGGATAGAAATCTAATAAAAGTAAAGTAAAGTAAAGATGTTAAAAGATAATTGTTCTGATTGTGGAGAGATTATATAAGCTATCTATTAGTTGGCTCTTTTACTACCAAGGTTGACTCTGGTAAGAAAGCTGCTATGGAAGTTACAGAACCTCGTGACTAGAGGTGGGTTGGCGATGATGATTTGTCAGAACCAGCAGAGACCCAGGTCAGTCATGTCCCCAAACCAGTTCCCCGGTCTCTTCTTCCATTGATGGCATGCTTCTGCGCATGCGCAGAACAATTTTTAGTCAACTGCGCATGTGTGAGCAATGCGTGGCCAGCATGCACACGAGCGAAGCAAGCAGCGCATGCAAAGCACGCACGCAGTGAACCAGTACCAACCAATTCAGGAACCCACCCCTAATTGTGACCATATGCTTCACAATGATTTTATAACTATATTCAGATCCCAAAGGTGCTTTTTCAAGAGGCAACTGGACTTTCTTGTTTTTTCTTTGAAGACGTTTCGCTTCTCATCCAAAAAGCTTCTTCACCTCTGCCTGGATGGTGGGGAATGGAAAGATTTATATTCCTTTCAGACAAGAGGTCATTTGCATTTTTTCTGAGGGTCGTTGAAACACTTGGTGGTTCAGCTGTGTCCTCAGGGTCACCTGAATAGTGCTCTTGGTTCCTGTAGTCAGCACTTTTTTCTCTGGAAATCCATTCCTACACTCACACCATTCAAAGAGTGTTCATCCCAAATTGCATAGCTAAAAGTCTAGAAATTCTCAACCATCCAGGTTATGGTTATCCCAAAGGTGCTTTTTCAGGAGGCAACTGGACTTGCTTTTTTTTTTCTTTGAAAACATTTCGCTTCTCATCCAAGAAACTTCTTAAGCTCTGACTGATTATAAGAAATGAAAGGATTTCATTCATTCATGATCCAGCATTATTATGAAAAGGCATGCATGGAGTACAATAATAAAATTTAACAACCTTTAATTTCACTTTTCACTCTGAGCAACAAGAACTAATGAATCATCTTTCTCTCCAGGTAATATTTTTATTAAAAGTAAAAGAGTAAGGTTGCTTCAAGCCAGAAGACTTCTGTTTCTCATACATTTCTCTTTGACTGAAAACCACAAGAGGAACTGCTATTTTTGACTTCGTTCTCATCTTTTTTGATATATAGCCAATTATGTTTTGTCCACATCAATCAGTGCAAATAGAGAAACTGTATTTCAGAAAATTATTTTTATTGACGCAACAATAACCATTTGTGCATGTGTTTCAGAGTCAAAAGCTACATGTTGGTGCTTTGTCCCATCTCCACTCTCATTTTTAAACCAGAAATGGTGCTAGACCTCTTTGGATGCCTGCTACACTCCTATAAATATTTGGTGTAGATGTATGACATGAATCAGAAATTCTAATTATTTTTGGATAGCAGGACATCTAAAATTTATTAAAGGTACTCTTAGAAAATAACTATCATGATGGTGAGTTCATTCACAAGTTGATTCACCTCTAATCAAATATGTCCTAAAAATATCTAGATTATATGTTGGTCCCAGAAGTATTTTTTAAATAAAAAATGTCTATATAATGTAATCTATATAAAAATGCAATATAATGTTCCATTATATGGAAAGCTTTCCATATAATTTTATTTCTTCATTTAAAGAATCTAAATCAAATGAAACAGACATGGATCTTGTAGGTTCCAGAGGAGATATCTGCAGGTACAGTATCACAATAGGGATCCAGCTTCTAGATTTGATCCTCTACAGCATGTTACAAAATTTAAAAGGCTGAACCTAGAGTGGTTTGTATCTTTAAAAGTCATAACAATATGTATTGACTTACTCTATAGCCATTATTTGGGTGAGACAATTTCCAAATCATATTACAGACTGGACAGCTGCTGAAAACACTACTACTTTATCAAACTGAGAAATTTACAGTGGAATAAAATGAATATGAATTTATATTGTCTGACTATTTGGTAATCTAACTGTCCGTTTTCTCTCTACTCAAAAAGATGCTATACGAAAACAGCTACTTAGTTATATAATCAATATTGATCTGTTTTCATGAATAATTTAACCTTCAAATTATCAAAGCAGTTGATTCATCATTATTCATTTTCATGCAGTCTGTACAAGTGTAAACAGATGACTGGATCTTGGTTCATTAAAATCATAATTATTTTGCCCTGAATTTGCATTTTTAAATACATATTTGAAAACTGAGTAGTGCACAGCAATTGAAAAATCTGTTCTTGGGGCATCAACACAAATGTTGTCTATTTAAAATTAAAGCAGAATTATCAAAATAATTCTACCTGTATACATTTTAATATTTCAATTATGATGCTTTCCTATAAAGGTTACATTTTGGGCCAAAAAAATCTCCAATTGAATAGTTTACATACCTATTGATGAGAAATTAAAATACAATGATATTTTAACAATAAGTTTTATGCTCACTTTTCTCAGGAAAAAAGAGGTTTACAAAAAGCAAGCAATCCTGTGAAATATTTATTGTGATACAACAGAACTCTCTCATTTGGCTTCCCAAAGTGAGAAAATATCATTTATATTTTTTAGATTTTGGGAGCATTTCTCACTGGTGTACATGTTCAGTATGAAAAATTGCTCTAGCTTAAGACCAGAAAAAATCCATAAGCCGATTATATTCATTACATCTAAACCCACTTAATAATTTTTAAGACACTCTTCACCTTATCGGGGAGATGGGCAGCATTATAAATTTAATAAATAAATAAAAAATACCTGGAGTGTCTGCCCAAATCGCTTCAAGGGAGTTGTTCGGACAGGAGGAATTAAGCTTGCTAGTGATGTCACTCTGGAAAGAGGCTTGACCCGCTTGTTACTGGGCTCCTGTAAATTTTAGACAAATTAATTGGTGATTGTAATGATAATACAAGATAATATAAGAGGAATTGATAATACAAAAGGAAAGCCACAAAAAATGTTACCTAGCCAGTCACTGCCCATCCCCCAGGGGTCCAACCAGTAATAGGGATTTTTTGTTTTTTAGGCAACACTGACTTAAGTTTAAGATTTACATCAGGTCATTAAACATGTTTATTCTTATATTGTGTTGAGGCCAAGTAAGTGTAGGGACTCAGAAGATCACTCCATTGAGACCCTACTATCTAGATGATCTCATGTGACATTGAGTATATAACACATCCGTATGACACTGATTTGTAATGGCCATTTTTCTTCTGGGGCCCCTGAAGTCTCCTAAAACAGTGCAAAGAAAGAATGTTATTCTCATACTTTGTGTGTATGTATTCAATCTTGGTGGGTACTTCCTGAGTGCTATTAAAATATTGTGCGTTACATTCTCATGCAAGCATATTTACTATCACCTTACGGCATTCTCTCCCTCCACACACACTAACAACCCTCAGCATTTCATGATTTAAGTTGCTCTTTTTACTGTGTTCCTCAGGGTTAAGTTATCTTCTTCAAATCGTTCTGAGATCTTTCTTTTTCTCTTTTAATTTATAAAATAATATCCTTTTGTGTTAGGGATCATTTTTAAAAATCTTTTTTGTTTGTTTGTTTCAGTGCAGTATACCTGATAGTTCCCTTTCTTAAGCTGGCTGATTGGATCACTGGTCATAATACCTGGGATGATGGGAACTGTGGTCCAACACATGAAGACACCATTAGGGATGGCTAAGCTATAGCAATATATTTCCTCAATAAAGATATTTTTTGTCACCCAGCTCTAGCAAACATGAAATGTCTACAGTTGCAAGATACTATGTTGGTTGGTTGATTGGTTGGTTGGTTGGTTGCTGTGTGTGTCTGTATATGTCTCTCTGTGTGTAGGGGGACACATAGCCTAAAATGAGTGAGACGTTTTCTTTAAAATGGGGCTTACTATTTTAAAAGTGTATACAGAATTACATTTTGTTAAACAACCTCATTCCAAAAAAATCAGTTCCCAAAACAATTTCTTATCTCTTTTAATAACATAAAAGATTCAGCTGCTATGGATGCTTTGACGAGCTCGTTCTTTGAAGGGCACAGATACAGTGTAAAAACAGAAATATTTATTAGCCTCAAATATTTCTCCCTCAAATCATTATACATTTCTGTATTCAATAATTATCTTTTGAAAGAGACAAAAGTTAGAGCATTAAAATGACAATATCTGTAAAGAACATTTGCACATTTAACATTTTGTTTTACACTGTTCAACATCCTATCTTTATCTAAATGCACCAAAAAATATAAGTTCATTTATTATTTTTAAACATCTAGCATTCAGTAAGAGACATAAATAATATATCATACACTATTTAAATCAATATCTATCAATATTTTCTGAATAAATATTAAGTTACTTCTGCATGCCAGAAAAATATAAACAAAATTGACAAAACTAATAAATAATTTTTAAAGTTGATGATTACCCTTGCCTTCCTAATATCCATCCTGTACTGAAGGGGTCTTGGGAAGCACATATAAAAGCAAAATCTGAGAGAGAAAAAACTCAAAATGTTCCGGGTGATGTGAATTTTTTCCCAAAAATATAAAAAAATAAAAACGGAAAAATTTAGGACTTCTAGAAGGTATGAATTTACTAACTCATCAAAAACCATACTTTAAAGAACATTTTAAGCACAATCACCTCTCTTTTTCAGCCATAATTATGAAGTTTACTTAAGCACCTTGTAATTCCAGTTTTGTAGGGGGGGAAATTCCCAGGGAAAATAAGCCAGATCTTACTGTATTCTTCCATATGTTAGTAAATTCATGGTGGCAATTCTTCTTGTAAACAACAACAAACAAACAAAAAACCAGGACAGTGGCAGCTTCTTTAATTTTGGTCAGAAATACTATTTCCATCAGTGCAGATACGGATAGGAGAATCAAATGCAAAGCTGTGTATTTATTTCTCTACAGATGAAGCTGAAGTTCGCCACTATCCCCTAAAACCAGGCACTAAAATGTGAAAAAGCTTCCCGTATATCAAGACCCTATTTCGTTGTGGATGCTCTGCAAACAACAAAAGCCAGCTTGCCCTCATCTTTAGCCAAGGTGGATTCAATTTCCTTTGTCTTCGGCAGCAGTGACTTAGCTCAGTCTTTTGGATGGTAGATTTATTTTTACGCCACTGCAGCACCACCAGAATACTGAACACAAGAGAAGAGTCTTTGAGCATTCGTTCACTCTCGTTCTCCTCTAAATTGCCCTTCAAGCCCCCAGCTGCTTCTTGCTCATGCATGCCGTTGCTGCTCTGTGTGCCACTGTTCTCCTGAGGGCAGAGAAAGGTTTCTCGTCAATACACACGCACCTAAGTCCCAAATGCATGGGGAAGATCTATGCTACAATCTCCTTTTCTGAAAGGGTGATATTCTTCAGAATATAATAACCAATATCCAAACTAGACTGGTACCAAAATTGCATTTCAGGTATTATCAAAAACTTGTTATCTCTACAGTGTAATTCCAGGAAGTAAAACATAGAACTTCCGAGGTGTTTAGAAATTCCTTCTTGTTAATTAGCGGATTTTTGTCTATGAACAATGACCTTCACAAAAATAAAACATTCTAACTCCAGATAAATAAGAGGAAAACTCATCTGAGGCTGAAGATACTGGTTTGTTCCAATCTTTGATGTTGGAACGAAGTGTCTTTTAGACATTTTGCCAAACCTTTGAAACCATGCTCATGAACAGCCTTTGCAGTTAAGGAGCAAGAAATCAATTTTCAATCTAGATTCAAAGTCTTTCAAAGTATTCTGTTAGGGGCTTCAGGTTAACAGGGGATAAGGCCGCACTTCTGCCTTCCCTCTTTGTCAGACATTCTCTTTCCCTCTGTGCTTAACTGGCTTCCAATACAGAGACAGATCACCTATTACTTGCTATGTATAGTTTATACTACTCAATCACATGGGCAAGGACCTTTGTTTGGTCTTTTCTGCAGAACTAATACTCCCTGTCCTATTACAAATTAATTTTCAGAAGCAATTTAATTTCTTCTTGCTCTTTGACAATCCTCCCCATTAGCATTCATGTACCAGCATTTTGCATCTAGCTGAAAAAAATCTCTAAAGGACACTCAAATAAAAGGACAAACCAGTGATAGTATATATTTACATACATGATATACAGTAGTGTGTTGCAGGCGGTACGCCCTGGTACAGGCATACCGGAGCCTGCCCGGAGCATGGGGTACTGTTCCAGTACGGTGCTCCGGAGGGCCCACCTGCACACCAGAGCTCCTTACCGGTGTTTTAAAGCTTTCGGCACTTCTGCGCACGCACATGGCGCATACAGCACCTGCATGACGCTCTGCCGAGCAGCTTGAGCGTTGTGAAGGCTTGCAGAAGCGTTGCTTGCAGCTACAGTTGGAACGGGATCCAGGACCCACCACTGATTATATACTTTCCTAAGCTTAGTAAATGCCTGACTATGGAGAATGCTGCTAGGCTAATCTACTAGTGTAGTTAGATGGTTACCAGAACTTACTATAATAAGACAGTTGCTGCAAAAATAGCCCCATGCTGCGTCTTTCGAAGTGATACAGGGCTGGCCCTTTTTGTTTGTTAGTTATCTTTCCAGCTATTCAATAATTATTCATAAATCAGCATCTCACATACTGATAAAACAATCTCTGAAGAGCAGCTTCTTAAATTTCATCCCATTCTTCTGGGCCATTTTGTAAGCTTGCATAGATCTTTTAAAATTTAAATGATCTCTTTCTCTTCTAAAGCATTAGCCACTCCTCCTAGTTTTTGGCCACCTGAGAATGTTGTTATTCTCCCTCTTGATTCAGATCATTAACAAAAATGTTGAACAACAGAAGGCCTTGTACAGCCTTGTGTCACTTGATACTATTTAACAGGCTGATCTGGAGCTACGTGTGTCATGCACCCAATAATGAATTCATTTAACAGCTGTATCCTAGCTTGTGTTTTTATCTTTTTATTAATGGGGCTATCATGAGACACTTCGACAAATCTTTTGCTGAGATCAAGGTATAGTACATCCACCCCAATCTATTAAGCTGATACATCTGTCAAAAAAAAGTAGGTAAGATTAGTGAAACATGACATGTTTGTGACAAACCCATGCTGATTCTTGTGGATTAGGCATTTCTGTCAAAATGCTCACAAGTATGCTGTTAATAGCCTGCTTCAGGATTTTGCCCAGTGCAGCTGTCAAACTGTAATTTTCTAGAACCTTCATCTTCTACTTTTGAAGATGTTGATGCTTGCTTTCCTTGTTTTTCTAGGCCTTGTCAGTTTTTCACTGGGACTCAAAAATTTCACTTAGTGACTTTGAGATCACCTCTGGTTTTACCCTCAGTAGAATCAGATGTAATTCATCTGGTCCCCGGAGAGTTGGATTCATTTAAAATTAATGAAATGCTATATTACTCTCTTCCTGTCTATCTTAAGTTGCAATTTTCTCTTCTTTTCCTACTATTGGCACAAAACGGTGTAAGAGTACTGAAAGACTTGAGCAAACCTTATGCACACACACAAACACAGACTCTCACAGCTGCAGATTTCCCCCTTATCAATGAAGAAAGCAGCATCCTAGCAAATGCACCATAGTGCTTTGAGGGAGAGTCTCAGAAAAATTCTATCAATGTATATCAGGGATGTCAAACTTGTGTCATCACGGCGGTGTCAAATGACATATCGGGACTTTCCTCCCTTTGCCAAACCAGGTAGGGGCGGGGTCAGCCCATGGACCGTGAATTTGACAGCCCTGATGTACATTCACTAAGATCATTGATTCTAAATTAAAGAGCTCAAATGCCGGATTCCTTGTATCACTATTTCTTTTATCCTAATTTTTTTCTCTAAAGACAACTAGCTATCTAGAGTTCTTTTTCATTACTGAAAGAAGATAAATATAAAACACAAGTATTCCATCCTTTTGCCATCTCCTATTACTAATTCATATTTTTTGCAACAGTTCTATAACTTCTATGCCTTTCCTTTTTATTCCTGAAATATCAGAAATAGCATTTTATGTTGTTGAGGTATTTTTCACAAGCCACAGCTCCTTCTCAACTTTAGGCTTTCTGCCACAATCCCTAGAGTTTCTGGCAACTGCTTTATATCCTTTTTTGGTTATGTAATCTTCCTTCCATTGCCTATAGATAACTTTTTTCTTTTTAGCATTTCAGGAAGCTGTGCATATTCACACTGATATTTGTAATAGTCTACTACTAGTTTGTGATTGTACCTTTTTTTTCTTCCACTAGCAATTACTTGTGACTGTACCTTTAAATATGCCACAAGATTTCCCATCCTTCTCAGTCATTATTGTTCATCAGGTTTTGAAACAATTTGATCTAAAATACCTCTCATCCAGAAAGTAGTTTGGGGTCTCTTTGGGCAAAAAGTCAAACAATGCACATAACCATGTAGATCTCAAAATTACATTTCCTTTGCTACCCATGTTTCTTAGAATCTTCTGTAACATGGACCCTGTCAAACTCTCACCAAAACTTCTGTATGCTCACTGTTCAGTCGCTTGAGTCAGTCCAGATGCTGCTTTTCTTTTTCTTTTTTTATATTGAAAAAGTTTTATTGGTTTTACAGTTTTTCAATAGGGTGGGGTAAGGGATACAGAAAATTTTTTGAGAGCATTCACGTCAAAGTCGTCGGCCCTTCTGGAACTTCAATATAAATCAATAACAAAACATTGTTCATAACACTACAAAGTGAAAACAAGTACATGTTTCTAAGTTCTCAATTCTATGCTGTCAGTCATTTACAAAAATCCAGATACACATGTTATACAATATTACTCAAAAATCAAAGCAAAGTTATTTTTTTGATCTAAGTCTCTTGGCTATTGGGTCTTCTATCTCACCCTCCGGGCCCCCAGCGGGCGGGGCCGTGGCTCCCTCCGTCCCCCCTGAATCTTCCCCCAGGGCAGAGGCATGTTTTTTCAGAAAGGCTTCCGCCTCAGCAACTGTTTTAATCCTCACTCTTCCTCCTTCCCAGAACACCAGCATCCCTTCGGGCGTCACTCACTTGAACCAGATCCCGTGGTCAAACAACTTTTTGGACAAGAAGGAAAATTTCCTTCTCGATTCTCTAATCTTTCTAGGGATCTGCTTCAAGATGGTAACCTCCTTTTGTTGGTAAATTAACGGACCCCCCCTTTGCACTTTCAAGATTTCCTCTCTGGTCGACCTTCTAACAAATTTAACATGTATCTCTCTAGGTACTTCATTTATCCTGGCATATGCAGAATTTATTCTATAGGCTAGGTCAATGTCCCCCCTAATCTCATCCTTGGGTTTCTGTAAATAGTCTGCTAAAATTGTGCTCATGAGATCAGGGAGACATTCACCAGATTCCTCAGAAACATTCTGAAATCTCAAAAAATATGTCATCCTTTCCATATCCATCCTAGACACATGCCCATTTATTTCCACAACCTCATTTGTAACATTTTTAATCTCTCCCTTAGCCCCCTCCAGCTCCCCCTCCAATTCTTCATTCTTCTGTGTGTTCTCCAGCACTTGCTTCCGCGTATCCAATAACTCCTTTTTAAAGTTGATATTTTCTGCCCTCTGAGCCTTAATTTCTTGTACCAAAGTTTGTATAACCGATTCCAGAGAAGCCATCCTTAGTTCTAAGCTTGCCAGTGCTGATTCTTGTGCCATGATTAGCTGTAGAAGTTGGTGCCACTAAAATGGCGTTTTTAGGGTGGGGCTGTTAAGGCAAATCAGGAGCCAAAAGTTCAGTTCAAAGTTGTAAAGTTCAGGAACCAAGAGAGAAACAATTTTCCAAATCAATAAGTATAATAACGAAGGCACTCCAGAAAAGAAATCACAAATCCAAAAAAAATTTTTTTTTACTTTAGTAACCAGAGGAAGTCCAAGTCACAAAGAGACGCTGGGAATTTTCCATAAGTAAAATAGTCATTCAGGGACAAAGAGAAGCCATCTTCCGCCGTCCAAGCTCAAAGCCCAAAGGGGAGAGTGGTTAAAGAAATTGTTTCAGCCAGACCTAGAAACTCTGTTGCAAATCAAGCCGCAGATCACTTTCCCTTGTACAAACAGTCCGGATTGAAAATATCCGCTTCCTCGCAGCGAGGAGCCATTTTCAAGCGCCGCTTAAATCCGAGGGGGGTTTTTACAAGCAAACACCCCCCCCTCCAAGTCCTTTCAGCCAGGCTGACAGCAGAAAACAAAGTTTTAAATCACTCACTCTCCCCTTCGTAGTCAAAGCCCCAGGCAGCCTTCCGACCCAGGCGATCCTCTCTCTCCATGTTAACGAATGGTGCCGTCTGCCTTTGGCGAAGGGAAATCCCCCCGCAGCATGTCCTCCTTCACCTGAGCCGAAGACAAGGGTCGCAGCCCCACTGCCGTGGGGGGAGCAGCCCAAGCAAGCCGGCCCTACGGAAGACCCCCGAATAAACGGGGCGTCTCGCCCCCGTGGGGGGGCAGAAAAAGCAACAAAACGGCGAGCGAGCGCTAGGCTCGCCCGTCGCCGCTGGAGCCGGAACCGGAAGTCCCAGATGCTGCTTTTCTAGATGTGCTCTCACCTGGACTAAGACGTCTTCCCATTTCAAGGAATATCCAGTGGTTTGCTGATAAATGTTTAAGAAGTAGCTCTTCCAGGTCTATTGCCACTGTCGTTGTCTGCTGATATCCACAGAATAGCTGACCACCATGCTAAGAATAGTGGCTCAGTTCTGTTTGCAAATGGCTTGCAAAATTCCAGAACATTTAATAATTGGTTCTCATGAGCTGGTGTGAGCTAATGCCGGCATACCACTTCTTATATGTAGTCTTAAAAAATGTCTCATGTGTCAGGCTAAGTTACATTTATTTGTTTTCTACATAGTTCTTTCAGCAAGACTATCCTGCCTTCAAATTTCTTTCTGAACAATTAAAGGACCGCTATCTCAATTTTTCTTACAGAAAATAAGCCAGTTGTTTCTGATGATTCAGTACTAGAAAGGCACTGACCTGAATAATCAGTATTAAAAGATTACAATACGATCAGCACAAATATTGCAAAAATAACTTTATCAGGTTTGCTGTTTCTTAGGAAGCTATTTTTTCACCTAATAAAGGCTGTGTACATAGGCATGCTTGGGACTAATATGGTTTGTTTAACAAAAATCTTCTGTTAATATAGTAAGATAGAACAACTGTACAAATAGAAAAAAGATCTTCAGAATCATAAATCCTGAGGATCTACTCTAACTCTAAAATTTATTCATGTACCATTTTACCATTCCATTTTATTCAGGAACGTGTCAGATTATTCTTTTGGTCATTCATACTCCAAATTAACATTATAAAGGTTATATAATTTATATGTGTTGTACATTAGTAACAGCTGGGTTATAACATGATTTACACTCAGTTCTAAAGAAAGTAACCCTTAGAAAATAATTATAATCAAATACTACATTTGAAGATACTGTAAACCAAGTTTTAAGTTACTGTATCCTACATATTTCTAGAACAGGTATTCCAAAATTATGTCATACCTTATTCCAAACACATTATGAGGCAGATTTTTTTTTTAAAATACCTAACTGAAAGGGATACCTATATAATACATAGGTGCTAAATAGTATCTTTATGGTATTTAAAAATTGAGATGGCAAACCATTTATGGCAAAACTAGATAAAAATAAAAATAATTATTCAAACATATTTCTCAGCTAGAATCCTTGTTAACTTTCAGAGTGGGTCTCATACACAAGACTGCAGTAGCCTACCATGTCTACGAGGTGCTCTTCATGATCAAGATTGTTATAGATTGTTAGTAAGTGTCACCAATTTTAATAATGCCAATGATCATTATTAGCCTGGATCATCACTTTCATCACAATTCTATTTCACTAATAATACCACCTAAACCTGTTATCTGGTGAAATCCATAGACATTCCTGCACTGAATATTATGTTCCTGTGAAAACTATTATGCTAGATATATTTTTAACAGTGTGGTATGAACTAATCTATACATATAAAAACGGCTATGTTCCAGCATAACTCTGGAACGCCTCAAGCAATTTCAACCAAACTTGGTGCACATGACTTACTCTCTGGAAACAAATACTGTGTAAAATGACTTCTACTGTACAGCACAGTGGAGTTGCCATGTTAACAGCTTCACAGTACTCCACAAGAGGGCTCTTTCTGGTGAGGGGGAAAATCCAACATTAGAAATTACGTTTGGTCTGGGACATTTCCCCCTATAAATAAATACCTGGGCAACGCTGGGTTATCGGCTAGTTATAAATAAAACTCAAGTGACACCCCCCCTCCCCAATATGGCAAGTGTTTCAGGAATACATAAATGTTGGGATTATTCTCATAGCTCTGAGGGAAGGATTAAGGCTAAAAATATGCAACCTAGAATTTGTAATAATATCATAAAAGATGGTAAAATTAAAACATGTAGCTTCTGTTTCAGATATAAATTACCAGTGATGTAACTAAAATGAAATAGAAAGGCTTTGCTGTAGACACTCTATTTCTGGCACAGTTTCCATATTTTACTTTCACAATTTCTAATTGTTCAACATGGTTAAGAGAATATGAATACAGATGCTAGTAGTGGACAATGGGGGAAGGCAGAGGTCTACATTAGTTTAAATTAGTACTTGATGAAATTAAAAATGATACACCAAAACCCTTTTGTGAAAAAAATAAATTAACAGAAAACCACATTGAATCACTCTTCTGTAGGATACTCCTGAAATTTAAAAATGAAGGGATGAAAAAAAAATCCCTGAAATCAAACCATTTTTTTTCAGTAAAACCCACAATTTCTGAGGTGCATTGGAGAAACAGACCACCCACTGGAGTTGCAAAGAAAAGTCTACATTAAAGTTTGGCTTCAAGTTTGCCACAGCTAGGCCCAGAATAAATCATTTCAATTTTCAAATATAGCTGACTCTGTGAGATCACAGAAGGATGGAGCTACTTTCAGTTTTGCATAGAATTCTTATGCAAAAATGCTTTAAACTATCATGCAAGTGTGGGTAAGATACTTTGCAACTGATTGCAATGTCTAGCCTATGATTGCTTTTCAAACTATATAGTTATTTAAGTATACAAAAATGCCTCTTTACCAACAGTAAAAACACTAGACTTAAACTGGATTTTCTGTCTTCTTTTCTGCCTCCCCCCTCCCCCCCAATTTTCCTTGCATCTTCTTTGGAGAAGAATTGGGGGCACCTAGGAATCTATTTGCATGACATGGGTTTAGTGCATTACATAGGAAATGAGGAGACAAGATCTCATTTTAAAAAGCATGTTCTATTCCCAATCTAGTCTTGAGGTTCCTTCTTGGGAGGAGTTTGACTTTGTTACCACCGAGGATATGAACAGGTTGTCAAGGAAACTTAGGGCGACCACATGTTTATTGGACCCGTGTCCCTCCTGGCTTATATTGGCATCCTGGGAGACGACACGAGGCTGGCTCCAGGGCATTGTCAATGCATCTTTGAGTGAGGGGTCCTTACCTGCCGTCTTGAAAGAGGCGGTAGTGAGGCCCCTCCTCAAGAAGCCGTCCTTGGACCCAGCATTATTAGAGAACTATCGTCCAGTCTCCACCCTTCACTTTTTGGTGAAGGTTGTTGAGAGTGTGGTAGCCCAACAGTTCCCGCGACACCTGGAGGAAGTTGATTATCCAGTCCGGCTTCCGACCCGGTCACAGCACCGAGACGGCATTGGTCGCGTTGGTTGATGATCTCTGGAGGGCGCGGGATAGAGGTTATTCCTCTATCCTAGTCCTATTAGACCTCTCGGCGGCTTTTGATACCATCGACCATGTTATCCTATTGCGCCGATTGGGGGGGTTGGGGCTGGGAGGCACCGTTCTGCAGTGGTTCTCGTCCTACCTCTCTGGTCGGTCGCAATATGTGTTGACGGGAGGGCAGAGGTTGACCTCGAGGCCCCTCTTATGCGGGGTTCCTCAGGGGTTGGTCCTCTCGCCCCTCCTTTTCAACACATATATGAAGCCGCTGGGTGACATCATCCGTGGTTTTGGGGTGGAGTATCATCTGTACGCTGACGACACCCAGCTGTACATATCCACCCCAGACCACCCCAACGATGCCGCCGAAGTGCTGTCCCGGTGTTTGGAGGCCGTACGGATTTGGCTGGGTGGTAACAAACTCAAGCTCAACCCTGCCAAGACTGAGTGGCTGTGGTTTCCGGCACCCCGGTTCAGCCAGATTACTCCAACTCTGGCCATTGGGGGCGAAACACTGGCCCCCGTGGAGAGGGCGCGCAATTTGGGTGTCCTCCTGGATTCCCGGCTGTCCATGGAAGACCATGTGGCGGCCATGGCCAGGGGGGCGTTTCATCAGGTACGCCTGATGCGCCAATTGCGCCCCTTACTGGACCGGGCTGCCCTTCGCACAGTCACTCAAGCTCTCGTGACGTCCCGGCTCGACTACTGTAATGCTCTCTACATGGGGCTTCCCTTGAGGTGCACTCGAAAGCTACAGTTAATCCAAAACGCAGCCGCGCGGGTGATAATAGGAGCCACTAGATGCTCCCACATAACACCGATCCTGCGCGAGCTGCATTGGCTTCCTGTGGCCTTTCGGGTGCGCTTCAAGGTCTTGACGACCATCTTTAAAGTGCTCCATGGCTCGGGACCTAGTTATATGCGAGACCGCCTCTTGCCCCATACATCCCTTAGACCAATACGCTCCCACAGAGAGGGCCTTCTCAGGGTGCCGTCGGCCGGACAATGCCGACTGGCGACACCCAGGGGAAGAGCCTTCTCTGTGGCGGGCCCAGCCCTTTGGAACGACCTACCCCCCGAATTACGCACCATCACCGACCTCCGCCTCTTCCGCCAATGTCTAAAGACATACCTGTTTCAACAAGCCAGCCTAGCCTAACTTCCCACGGGGACTTTTTAGAAAGTTTTAAATTGGATATTTTAAAATTTGGCTTTTAGCATAGGACAAGACAGTTTAATTTATATTTTAAATTATGTATTTATCTTTGTATTTTATATGTTTTTTAAATTTCCTGTGCGCCGCCCTGGGTCCTCTGCGGAGAAGGGCAGGATATAAATATAAATAAAATAAAAATAAAATAAATAAATCTAATTCTTTGATTTTTTTAATGTATGTATGCATATATACATATACATATTTTATATTATATTTCAATGGTTACCCAATTCACAAGAGCGACTCTGGGCAATTTACAATTTCAAGAAACATAAAAGCCATAAGGTAATATAGTTAAGTCTTCAGAACATTAAAAAAAACAGGGTAACAAAAGAAAAAAGATAATAGTAACAGTAGTAACATTAATAACAGAAGCAAGTTAGGCCAACAAACAAATTTCTCCTTCAAAAGTTCCACATTTTCTACATGCTCATCCTAATTTGGCCTAATGCTTGGTGGAAGAGACATGTTTAGGGGCCTGTGTGGAAGGACCAAAAGGTCAAGAAGGAGACTGATGTTCCATAAGGTAGATAGAGGAGGCATCCCCCTTGGCCCCACTAAGTGGCACTGTTTCATGGAAGAACCTGTCAGTCTCATAGCCTGAGTAGAAAAACTGGGACACAGGAAGTAACACAGACCAGTACCATGAAGGGCTTTATATATAATAACCAGCAGCTTATTGGGAACCAGTGCAATTTGGGTGTACTGTCCAAAGTTGTGGGGGTACATTTGGGACGAGTTGCAGATTCCAGGTGGTTTTCAGTACAGTGCATGTAGAGTGTATTGGAGTAATTTAGATGAAAGGTGATTAGGCATGAGTCACTGTGAACAGGCTTCCTAATCTTGGAATAAACACAATTAATATATAAGAGAGATTTGTGCAAATGCCTTCCTAGATGCAGTTGTTACCCATTGTTCCAGGAGGAGTTGAGAGCCCAACAGATTAGGAAAAGTTCATCATGAGCCCTGGTGGCGCAGTAGTTAGAATGCAGTACTGCAGACTATCTCTGCTAACAGTCTGGAGTTCAATCCTGATGGGCTCAAGTTGACTCAGTGTTCCATCAATAAAATGAGCACTCAGATTGTTGGGGACAGTAGGCTGACATTGTAAACCTCCCAGAGAGTGCTGTAAAGCACTATTGAGTAGTATGTAAGTCTAAGTGCTATTGCTACTGCTATCGTGGGGGGGGGGGGGGGGCTCAATGTGGTCACTAACGGTTGATACTGATGGCATACAATTAAAAATATATCAGTAGACAATTATCAATATAATGAGATAATATATCCACTCTTAATGGATAGTGGATTGGATGTTAGGAAAGAGGATATGGAAGTTCCTTAGAACAGAGTGAAAGAACATGGTATAGAGCGAGACATCAAGAAACTGTTAAAAACAGGACAGAACATGCAGAAAAACTGCAATTTTTATGAAGAAACCTGGGTTAAGGCAGATCCTCCAGCAGAGTGAATGTTATTAAAACTAAAATATAAAATGATTTGGACTGAAACTGAAGTAAGAGAACACTAGAAAGAGTAACAATTGATTTGGGAATGATAATAAGTTGAAGATTGGAATTGAAATAATTGCTGCTAAGCGCTCAAGGAAACACCACGAGAATGCTGAAAAATGTAAGAATGAAGAGCTAGATAGTATTGGCACAGAAATGTTAACATATGGATGTGGTTTACTTTTGAAGTGGCTCTGTGATTTATTTGTTTGTAAATATGCATCTGTGCCTGAAGATTGGAAGAATGCTGTTATTGTTCACTTGCACAAAAAGAAACTTTACAAGAGTGAATGTGAGATAAACAAACTAGCATTGGTTAAGTGTGGCTAGAAAATTTTGTTTTGCGGAACGTGGATTGAAGGGGTAGAAGAAATAGCAATGCACAACATTTGGAAAGTGCAATGTAGCTTTATGTCTGGGAGAGGTAATCACAGATCAATTTTTTTGCTGTTCATGAAATAATTGAGAAACATGAATAATTACTATCATAAAATTATTGTTTTATTCATTGTGAAAAAAGTCTGTGATAAAATAAATAGGTGTGAATTATGATTTTTTTTTGTGCATGGAGTTGAAACTTGGATGCTGAATAGAGCATGGATGGTACATGATGGAACTAAACTATTTATTATTCGAATTTATAAGCCGCACCCATCTCACCACATAGGGACTCGGGGCGGCGTGTGAGAATAGACTGAATGCTTAACTAATGGTGTAATGTTGAACAAGGAGTAAGTGTAGTGTCCCCTTGTTTGTTTAAGGTTACTGGTCGGCTTTCTGTTTAACATTTGAATTAGGCATCCCATTTTTTTTTTCCAATTTATATTGTACATATTTTCCAAATTGCCAAAAGTATGAATTCTGTCCCCAGTATATGAGCAAAGAACTCTAATCTTATTCATGCTTTGCAAAGTAGGTAAACTCTCCTTTTAATCAAGCTTGGTTTCCTAAACAGACATGTAATGTCAAAATTGTTTTTGTTAACTGCCTCAGCAGGAAACTGGCATAAATAGAGTTTCTCCAAGACAAGGTACACTAAGGAGATTTATTACTCAAGGTAGGAATTGCCATTATGAAAGAATTCTAATCACATTCAAATTCTTGCACCTCTTTTTTCAACAACAAGATGTAACAGTCTGAACCCACTCTTTTGGGCACAAGGGATAATTTCTGCCTCTGTATCTCTGCTTTGTTAGAAGAGTAGTCTAATTTCAGTCTGTTTTGCTTTTAACCTTCAGAGAGCTGATTCTCACATTTTTCTTGGTAGCAGTGAGGAAGATTACCATTCAATTCTTTCAGGTTTTTGTTTTAATTTTCCAATTCAGCCTATAAACATGGGGTTACCTGATGAACTCTCAATTAACTACAGATAGTCCTTGACCTACGACCACAATTGAGCCTAACATTTCTGTTGTTAAGTGAGACCCACTTTACCACCTTTCTTGCCATAGCTGTTACATGAAATATTGCAGTTGTTAAGTTAGTAAGGCGGTTGTTAAGTGAATCTGGCTTCCCCATTGACTTTGCTTGTCAGAAGGTCACAAAAGGTGATCACATGATCACCTAAAATGATCGTAAATTAAGGACTCCTCAGCCATAAAATACAAAAAATAATTTACTGTATTTTAGCTCTCCTGTCCCACTATTTAGCTGAGCCTATCATCCAGAATGGCTTTGTGTGATAAAATGAAGGAAAATCCCAATATATACCACCTAGTCTCCTGAAGAAAAGTTGGGAAATAAATCAAATAGTTTCATGGAAACCAGATACAATGTTGCAATGTTCTTGGTAAAGTATGGTGCCTGCAAAAAGCTAATTCCAGTGTTATATTGCATTGCATTGCATTGCAATTCTGCCTTTTCCTCCTTAATGGATTTTGGGGCTGCAAGAAGAAGAAAAAAACAGGACATCCCTGCGGCCGATTCGCTCCCACAGAGAGGGACTTCTCCGGGTGCCGTCCACTAGGCTGTGCCAGTGGGCACAGCCTAGTGGACGGGGGAAGGGCCTTCTCTGTGGCGGGCCCGACCCTCTGGAACGACCTTCCCCCCGATATTAGAACAACTACGGACCTCCGCTTCTTCCATCAAAAATTAAAAACACATTTCTTTTGCTTGGCCGGCTTGGGATAACTTAACTGTTTTAGGGGTTTTTAGGGGTTTGTTTTAGCTTTGGGATTTTAGCACAGGGTTTCGTTTAATTCTTTTTAATATTGTATTGTCTGTAATTTTATATGCATTTTTAATTTCCCTGGGCCCCGCCTCGAGTCCCTTCGGGGAGAGAGAGCGTGTTATAAATTAAATTATTTATTTATTTATTTTAGGACAATTAAAGTTAAAGCTATCATGTTGACACTGCCCCCATCCACTTGCTCAATAGGTTGTCTGTTTAAAATAGAGCATATGATGGAAGAATAAAAGGAACTGCCAGTTATTTGACAGGCTAAGTCAATAGAAGTTTCACATTCTGTCATTCACATTGATTTTTACAAAGGAAAGTGAGTTTAGAGAAAGCTATCATCTATCTCTCTTCCTTCATTTCCTGGTACTTCCAGCACTGAGCCTCTCTTATCCTGCTCAAAGTGTCTTGGGTCAGAAGTAACCAATCTCTAATAAAGGTTAATAGAATAACACCATTGAATAGATGGGGAAACTAACAGATGAATTCTGGCAAGGCTACCATTTAAGTTTTTGAAATATCCAATCAAAATTACTTATTACTTACATTATAGATGGAATTGTTCTTCAAGATCAAACCTAAGTACCAGTCAAACCTTTTTTTTAAATCCTATTATCAGAACCTTGTTGAGTGATGGCAGAAAATAGCATAAGACACCCTTGCTCATGCCCCAAATTACATAGTGATAGTCCTAGGCTGCATTAACAGAGAGGCAGAATCAGGTAGGGTGGATTTAAAAAATGATGATTTCTTTTTTTTTTAAAATGTAAATGGATATTTTTATTTAATTTTGATTTTTTTTTAAATTTAAATCAGATTTATTTTAACTAAATGCTTTTGGAGTAAAAAGCTATCTAAAGATGGTTTTCTATTTAAGATACATTAATAATTTAGTTTATTCAGCATGAAATGGAGCTTAGTTATGTAGCATGAGACTATATATTCTGCAATATTGAGACTGTCGTTGAGTAAATAGCAAGTCAGAGGAGGAGTTGCTGTAGGAGAGAGATGACAGTTGCTCTTTAAAAATTATGATTTAAATCAAGTTAATTTAAATCAAATCCACCTGGAATCAAGATCACATGAAGTGTTAATACCACTTTATAATGCCTTGAAAAGACCAAACTTGAAATATTGCATCCAATTTTGGTCACTATGATATATTTAAGAACGTTGAGATTCTGGAAAAAATACAGAGAAAAGAAACAGATGATTAGTGGACTGGAGGCTAAAACATACGAAGAATGGTTGCTGGAATCGGCTATGTCTAGTTTGATGAAAACAAGTACCAAGGGTGACATGATAGCAGTGTTCCAATATCTAAGGGGCTGCCACAAAGAAGAGGGAGTCAAGTTATTCTTCAAAGCACCTGAAGGCAGGTCAAGAAACAATGGATGAAAACTAATCAAGGAGAGAAGCAACCTAGAATGACAGAATTGGAAGAGTCCTTAGAGGTCTTGTAGGCCAACCTTCTGCTCAAGCAGGAAATCTTATACTATTTCAGATAAATAGTTATCAGATGTCTTCTAAAAACCTCCAGTGTTGGAGTTGGAGCATCCACACTTTTGGAGGCAAGTCGTTCCACAAGTTAATTGTTCTAATTGTCAGGAAATTTCTCCTTAGTTCTATTCTATTCTGTATTCTGTTATAGTATTTTTCAAACTTAACCATGTGGACTTCATCTCCCAGAATTCAGCATGCTGACTGGAGAATTCTTCTACTTGAAGTCAACATGCCTTAAATAGTCTAGTTTGAGGTACACTGATACGTTGTGTCAATGCTGCTCTTCACAAGAGGACAAACATCATGTTTTAGGGATGTAGTTTAATATTAGGATCTTTAGCTCTACCCTAACAAGTTTCCCTTGTGGTTTCAGGGAGAATTATAACATACAGTACTTGTTTTCCACCACTAGTCCTCAAAAAAGATGAAAAAAAATATGAGAAAGCTTTTTTCCTGGTCTAACCAGATGAAAAAAGAACAGGGAAATCCACCAACCAGAGATGTGTTAACTTTGATTTGGATGAAATACCAATCTGTCACTGTAATCAAGGAGAGGATAAGGTTGAAATGTGCAGCAGTTTATTAAACTGGCCATTTCCAGCTTGTTTATACACATGAGATAAGCAATTAAAGCCTACATTGCAGAAAACCCAAAGATTCACAGTCTGGTTTTTTTTAAATAGACTGGATGTTTAATTTTTTTTTTAAATAGGCTATTCTGAAACTGATCTAAAGAGGCAGACATGGCACATCATCTGTTATCAGGGATAATAGAGGTCACACCAAAGCACACAATCATTGTATTGCAGGAAAATCAATTTTGTGAAAAGCCATGCCTTCCCTGTAGATAATGACTTTAATTTCAGCTTTTGAAAAGCTACAAATTAACCCTCCAAGAACAGGTGGCAGAAACAGTGTTGACCTCTCTGCATCCCAAATCTTTCATCTGCTAGTGTTGCCATTTGAGACAAAATATAGTTGAATCAACAAAGTCCTTTACAGGAGAAGCAGCTTTGAACATTCATTTTAGAGGATGTTACACTTTCCTGTTTTTTCCCTTCTTTCCCTTTTAAAAATGGATGTTTAAAATGACAAATGTTAAACAAACAAAGCTGGTTAACTAACTAACCAACCAACCTTATGACAATGGATTTGTTTACTACTTACAGTCTGAAAATAAAATGTTTCAAGTTTGTTAGGCCACACATAAAATGGCCTTTGGAGAATTCTTTCTTAGGACCTCTGTCCCTTGTTTCTCAGAAAACATCATTGATCTGTTTGCTATAACTTGTATCATTTTCCATGATATTTAAATATTAAGATCAAATTATAGTGTAATTTAACAGATTTACCTCAGTAAATAATAATAATGATGATGATGATGATGATGATGATGATGATGATGATGATGATGATAATAATAATAATAATAATAATAATAATAATAATAAGTGCCACAGACTCCTAATTGAAACCCCAATCTACAAATATTACCTCTACATCTCAGAGATGCAGGCTGCTTCTAGACAAATCTGATATTCCACACTGATTTCATTAACTTCAAAATGTTTCTCATTCTAATCTTTCACCAACCAACATCTCAACTCCCTCCCTTTCAGTATCTTCCTATCCAACCTCCGCCCCGCCGGTTTGTGTATGAGCCTCTTCTATCTATGTCTTCCAAGTGGCCTAATTGGAACAATATATTCCAGTCTGCCTTATGATTAGAACTCACATGGCTGCCACAGGAAGGCGTTGCACTCCTCCACAATCAGATCTGAGGGTTTGCAATCTTACCACAGCACAGTACATATGTTGGGCAGATGAGCTGATTTATTTTTGACTCAGGTGTGGTCTAACCCAAACCCTGGGCGGTGGGTGGGAAAGAGATAGTTTTTCCATTTGCATCACTGAAGTACTGCAGAGATTCTAGGTGATGTGTTTTCCTGTAACTCTTGCCTCAGCCCACCTCCCGGCTCCTGGGCTTCAGCTGATGTTCCTCTCCCTTCACAATTCCTTTAAAAAAAAGGCAGCCTGACAGATTCCCCTCATGGCAACCTTTCAGAAGCATATCATCCTTCAGAATCTACCTTAGACCACAGCCAAGACTGTCAGTTCCGCTTCGGCTGCTTTCAGATTCTTGGAATTGTTCCAGACAGCATGGAAACCCAGCAAAGCAAGCAGGGGTGATGTTGACAACTGCCTTGTCTGCTTCCCATTGTTTCTGGCACAAAGCCAGCTAGCCTGCTATAGACCAGGCTGCTCTTTTCTTGTTTAACTATTGTCAGGTGGATAGTCAAGGAAGAAAGAGTCTGGCCATTTCTTTTTCTTCCTTATTTTTGGTTGGCAAAGGGAAAGAGATATACAGTAGTTGATCTTAAATGCAGCGGTGCCTTGTAAAGTATGGTTTTAGCTGTTGAGAACATTACCTAATTGCAAAACTGCCACTATGCTATTGTTTTACCCAGTAAGAACCTTTCACCTCCTAGAAACTTTCCAGTGCAACAATGGAATGGAGACCAGGCATTTCTGCAGCTATTCCTTTGTAACAATTATTCAAATAGTAAAAAGGTTTTTTTTTAAGTAAATAAACATGGAGATGTGTTTGTGTGTGCATTCTATTTAGCTTCCCCTCTGCATTAGTGAATGTATGTGTGCATAGAGTGGTATCATTTTTTGCTCCAAGACTTCTTGTAGCCAAGGTAAATTACTGAAACAAACAAACAAACAAACATACTCTCATATTAGTCAAGAGACTAATAAAGAGAACACTGATGGGCTCATACTTTTCCAATTTGGCATTTCAAAGTCAGAAGAATACCATCTACAATCAGATTTAAGAGGAACAGGAAAATGAAAGCAGTACTACCACGTAAGACACACCTTTCGAAAACAGCCATACACAGTGTTAATTTATGAGACAGACGAATTGGTTAATAACAGGCATCCAGAAAATGCAGGGAAATCCCATTCTACAAGACTGAGACATAGAAAAGGTTATAGGAAAATTTGGCCTGGTACTGGAAACAAATGGATAGAGTAATGCAAAATCAAGATTGAGAGGCCATTTCGAAACAGGAACTAAAACCTCTCAGGTAGGCTTTTAAAAACTGGAAGAGGCAGCTCCATTTCTGTTTTTGTCTTCTGCTTTTGTTCCTGATTGAGCCCTTTCTTCAGCTATGGCTAAAACCCAGGGTGAACTTGGGAAAGCATGGTGCTTATTTGAATATACATTATTTTTAGGGTTAGGATTTTGGCTGAATTAATCTTCTCTTCTTATTGTTTTCCCCTTTCGTTTTGGTGTCTATTTTTAGTTCTTTAACTTTGATTGACATACTGTAATAGAGACATGAATTCTGAATGCAATTATCAGTTGCAATTATTTTGAGTAAAGGTTCTTTTTCCTTATTGAAGCAACTTATTCAAGGAAGAGATTATTACCACTTCTGTGAGCTAAACTGAGCTCAAGCCAACATTTTTCAGATCTACACATAAATGCATACACTCCATTATATAGATCTCCACAAAAATTAAACATTTCTCCAAGGTACTAATCTATCACTAGAGTGCGCTGCTAAATTTTCACAATGTTTTGGTCTTTGCTCAACCAAGTCTGTTTCTTGTAGTTTGGTGGTGGCATTGTTCAAATTACAACCTTACAACTATGCAATTACAAACTGTGACCTTCTGAAGATGTTGTGGACAGTTCTGCATCATCAGCATCTACAAAGTTTTATATAAAGTCCACAATTATTATTTTTGTTTTTAAAAAGCCCTTAATGATTTAACAGTGACCCAGTTAGCGGTTTTGATGCTATTGCAATAAAAAGAAATAAAATCTGTTTCGGGTTAAATTCAATTCCTTGTCATTTCAAGGATATGTCCATGTTATTCTTTTAGCAGCAATATGGAAGTGTTTTTCTATTTTTTTAATTGCAGGATTTTTTTCAACTTTCGTGTCTAGCTATAGTTCTGGAATTCCTTAGAGAGTTCCCATCAAGCAGGTTTACTATACATATATTAAATGCAGAAAGTATTAATATATAGGTCATTTACAACCTTTATTTATCTGTATTTGCATCTTATTTAAAAACAGGATGGTGACAAGATGAAAAACATGAAAATTTATTGCTTTAAGTAGCATTCAGTCTCCTTTGATGTCCACAATTGGCACTCCCTATGAACCCAAGTAGTTGAAGCTTACTATCATTATGAATCTAGGTTACAGTGTATAAAATGGTTCTTCATTTTCAGTCTTTATCTCATTACATCGCAATTCAAAATTCCTGATTTTAGATGGAGTCACAAAACTGAAAAATTGTGAAATTATATATATTATTATCGTTCTGTGTATTTGGTTTAGTAATAACATGCAGTATCTTGTACGTTATGAAAAAGCCTTGCGCCCATTTTAATGAGATCTGGCTAAATTAGTACATATACTAATAAATAAAGACAATGGAAGCAGTTTATGACTGCACATCTGTCCACTTCATTTTGAGAAATAATTTCTCTAACTGATATTTGTGAAAGTATCATTATAACCTGAGTTTCCAACATTAACTGACAACAAAAATCTTAGATATGAAAATAAAGAGAAAAGCTGTGCAATTAACTGGACACTCAGAATAACTCTTCCTTACCAAACTGTCCTAAAAGTTTAGAAAAGTGTCTTGAACTGGACCTCAGTATTCTTTTCTATACTCTAGAAAATAAAGTATAAAACTTGGATGGAACCATTAATCTAAACTATATAGCAGTGAAGCAGACTAGGAGAACTACATCTTCAACTATGCATCTCTCAACCCAACAAAAATCAGATGACTTAGCAGGCTCAACCAAAAAAGGTAATTTACTTATAAGATGAGTTGTCACAAACAGAAGTCTTAAGCAGTGCTTGGCTTGTACAACTTTTAATACCACTGTTCATTACTGGTTTTTTTTTAAATTTTACAAAATAAAGTAGCTCTTTCTGGAACTAAAAAATATGATAAGATTGTAATAAGATATTGCTTTCTTCTGATGTTATCATCAGGACACATTTAAACTTTCCCTCCCTTCCATTTTATGTGTATCTGCAACTCAAACTATTCACAGTACAAATTTCTTATACAAGCCCATATCCATCTACTTTTGGTGGTAAGCCTCCTTTCAAATTTTTCTGATTTTATATCATGCCACAAAGATGCACGCGTAGGAACAAGCAAGATTTGTTCCAAATTTCAACATGTGTCTAAAGATGACATGTTATACTATACTTTACAATACTTTTCAATATTGTAATAATAATTTTCATATATTAATATTGATACGAGTTCTCCAAAATATCAGCTTATATGGCAGCAATGTAAGATTATAGTACTCTCATAATAAAATCAAGAATATAGTTTAGGAATAAATACATGAATCACACTTTTAAACACAGGACTGTAATATCACATTCTTTACTTCACTAACATTTTTAAAGCTATAGACATAATTTCAACCAGTTTCAAATACTCATGGCAAATGAGAGAGTGATATTTTCTAGATATTTAGCTGCTTTCTTTAATAATATAATATTCTTCAACCAGAAGACCATGAGGTCTAGTCCCCCCTTTCTAGCCATGAAAGCCAACTGGGTGACTTTGGACCAGGGTTGCTGTAGTAGGGAAAATAGGAGTAGGAATGTCTTCTGCCTTGAGTTACTTAAAAAATAATAAAGATGGGTTAAAATCAAATCAATAAATAAACTGGTACTTTCACTTCTGATATCATAAATGATTTTGATCAGATTTGAATAATCACAAATCCAAATGTGCATTATTCATATTCTTGCATGCAATCACTTTGCTCTTTCCTTTTTGCAAGTGAATAAGCTGTGAAGTTTTTGTAGACCAACACTTGTTTTATGTTCCAACAGGGAATGTATTAATAGCCTCCAACTTCAAACCATGGTTCCATTTTCTTGTTTGTTGGAAACCATAAAAAATAGTTTCCCACTTAGAGCATAATGGAAAGCTATAATTAACCATTTCCTGGCTTTTCTTGCTCACCTGCACAAAGAATGAATTGAAACAACTGCCTGTGAAATACAGGAAGCGTATTCTTATTTTAGACTACAAAATGGAGATTTGTCAAGTTATGATATCGTATGTTATAATTTCAAAAAGGGGTTATATCTATTATTATTTTAAAAATCTTTAAGAGAAAACATCACTACATTTAGAGCAGCACAGCACTTTCCTTTACATTGTTGATCTAAATAGTAAAATACAAAAATCACATCTGCAGCACTCATCTCCATCTAAAAGTACAAAATGTAATTTTAAACCTCAAGGGTCAAAATTATTATTCTTACAAAAATTAGATTGTTTTTGACAGGAACTTATGGAACAATTACAGCTTCTTTAAAGCATTCATGTTACAAACTACTTTTAACTAATTCAAACTCAGTTCTGGAAGCTTATATTTCATACAATCGTGCATCTAAAACAGTACAAAATGTAATATCGTGCTTATTAAAATATAACAAAATGCAAAGCACTTTGCAAAGTAATATATTTCATAAGACGTAATGGTAAAATATAAAGATGATATTTAAAATAAATTGCTAATTGTCAAAAAGTTATGAGATGTATCAAGTTAATATAAATAATGTTTAAAAGTTGCATTAAACTACTTGCATAGTAAATTATCTCAGAATTACATGCATACAACAATATGTCTTCAACTTTATCATTCATTCCTTAAGACTACTTGTTTGCTGTTAGGGCTGCCAGATTATAATAACTTATTTTAAAAAGTCAATATTAAGATCCTTAAAAATTTTAAGTATATAGTAATGATTTATAGCGAAGTTTGCCTTTTCTACCTATGAAAAATACCACTGTGTATTTTACTAAATCAAAACTACTGTTGTAAGCACACAATAATTCTCAACTATCTACTGTACTGCAGCAATTAATCCTATTTTAAGAAAGTATATTCTAGCTGTGTGTATGAGTGTGCATCGGCGCAATGTTCCATTTGCATAAATCCTCTCAGTGCAAAATATGAGATCAGTATCCATCTCTGAGGTTCTGAATTATTGTTCTCCCCTTCTCTAATGTAGATTCTTTTGATTAGAAAACTACTGTGAAGCATTTCAAATATTTAAAAACCATACCTCTATTTCTCGTGCTGAGATGCTGGCTGGCTGTACTTCCAAGCCACAATTTACTCTCTTGGCTGTGAAATAAAAGGGATAATCCTTTGCCACCATGGTGGCTGAAGTGGGAGCAGTTTCAGAGATCACTGCTGATTCTGTAGTCTACTGAATACTGAAAGGAAAGCCAAGTCTTCTCTTTACAGCCTCTGAGGCGTTCAGCTGCTGCTGCATTATCGAAGACAACTCTTGTATTCCACAGAAACAGGAAGCAGAACAGCTCATGAATATGTCAAGAAAGTGTAACAGAATACGGCTTATTCCTGAGACCCACCCACTGACACTGGATGGGAGGAGAATGGCTGACATACATCAGTGTACATCAGCAATATACAGTAATTTACTCAAAGCATATTCAGAAGTCAGTGAAAAAACTGCACTAAAAACCATATATATTCAGAAAGCAGAGGGGAAAACACACTGCTCATAGACCTCATCTGTTTAAAAATACTATGTGAATAATGAACTTTTAGATCTAAAGCATGTTAGCATATATGTACACACAAAAAGAAAGGTGGAATTCTGTATGCTTAGTTCTACATTTTTATAAAAATCATTGACATATACAATTCCTCCTCCATCCCTCCCCACATATTCTAAAATGGTACATTCTCCTCAATCATAAGATATCTTATGAAAACGTATTTTGAAGATGGCATATAAAATGTTTACATACATACACACATGCACATACTCGTACATAGGCACAAACTATATTTATCTGAGTAGTGTTAATTATGAATACATATCCACTTAAAAAAATTAAGTGTCTTCATAGTTACGCCCCTTCAATATTACTTTCTGAACAGTACTTATTGAAGTAGTGCTCTACTAGGAAAAAAAGCAAGTCAAACACTTGTTTATCTACCACTGTTGCCTTTTCTTATTGGGCAGCAGAAATGTTTAGACAGTTAAACTGCACTTCAGTTTAAACAGACAGGTTCTACTTCTCCAATGCAAATAGCATCAAACAAAAAAAAATATGATCACATGGATGCTAGAGTGTTTGAATCCATGTTAACTACCAAAGTATAAAAGGGGACATAAGACTTTTAGAGACACCTTAATATAAGAAAGATATGGCAAAATATTCTATACATATACTTTGTATTTTATGTCTATTGAACTTTTCCCATTAGCTGCTTAAAGTGCAATTTCAAAACAACATGTTCAGGGTGCAAGAAAAATAACTGTGATTGAAACAATCAGAAAAGTTTAAAAAAACATTACAGAGGAAATTGCAAAAGTTATCAACAATAAGGTATAATTTACTAAAGATAACAGTTGCGTATTTTTAAAAAAGTAAAACCAAATTACAGCATTTATAATTTTTGTAAACAAATATTTTAAGGAAGCTTCAAAACTAAATTAAACTGCATTCTCAATTATTTTTTCTGTCTTTTTATCTAGTGATTTGGCCAATGCTTTTTTCTTAAAGGTAGCTAGTTTTAAAGGTACAGAATCAATTCTTCATAATTATGTTTTAACTTGTTATTAATCAATCTAGAATTCCTAAGAAAATTGAGAAAAATATAAATATTTGAATTCTATTATCAGACAAGGCTACATATTGTTATAACAATCTATCTTTTCCAAAGTCCTAAATCATTCAGCACCGAGTATTTTTTTTCATTCTGGTATCTGGATGCTAAATACTTTTTTCTTTGCAAATTCTAAGCATGCCCAATAGTACAGTGCATTCTTCCTACAGTGGAAAATCAAGCTGATAAAATCTGATAATTGAGAATTATACAATATTTATTTCAGAATTTGAATGTGGGCCTTGGACAAACTCCAAATTAGGAAATATAAGAGACACTCAGAGCAGTCCTGGAAGAAAACAGAACCTAAGTATAGGAAAGAGTATTTCTTAAGGATTACCAGTAAAAGGCCAGTAAAATTATTATATCTGCAGAAAGCTGGCAGGTAGCCCTGGTCATTCTGAGTAAGAAGGGTTCAGGAGAACACTTACAGGATGGCTGGGAGGACTATTTTACACGTCTATCAATTAAAGTTACTTAGATTCAGTTGGAGTTGGAATCTGAAAATACAGATCCTTTGGACTTGCATGAGTTAATTTGATGATCCAAATGAAGCATAATTAGGATCTTTGGAATTATGAGTTCAGCTCTCTTTTTTTCCAGATTAAGGTTCCCTCCTTTTAAGGACTAAGAATTAAGGACTCTCAAGAGCTTATTTGAGAAAGGCGTCATTTCTTCATAATAATAATAATAATAACAACAACAACAACAACAACAACAACAACAACAATAATAATAATAATAATCGAATTTATTAACCGCTCCCTCTCCCCACAGGGACCCGGGGCGGTGCACAGGGAAAATAAAACAATAAGAACAATAAATACAAAAGTACATAACTTAAAACACAATTAAACAATTTATCTCGTGCTAAAATTATTGACTAAAATCCCATTTAAAAATACATTTGAAATCTATAGACAGAGAGACTATCCAAGGCCGGCCAGTCGAAAAAGATGGGTCTTCAGTTTCATACGGAAGGAGCGGAGGTCCGTGGTCGTTCTGATATCGGGGGGAAGGTCGTTCCAGAGGGCCGGGCCCGCCACAGAGAGAGCCCTTCCCCTGGGCGTCGCCCGCTGACAAAGTCTAGCGGATGGCACCCGGAGAAGTCCCTCTCTGTGGGAGCGAATAGGCCGTGAGGATGTATGGGGCAGAAACTGATCCCGCAGATAGCTAGGTCCCGAGCCATGGAGCGCTTTAAAGATGATAACTAACACCTTGAAGCGCACCCGGAAGACAACAGGCAGCCAGTGCAGCTCGCGCAAGAGCGGTGTAACGTGGGTGAACCTAGTGGTCCCCATAATTGCTCGCGCGGCTGCATTCTGAACTAACTGAAGCCTCCGGGTGCACCTCAAGGGAAGCCCCATGTAGAGAGAGTTACAATAGTCCAGTTACAATAGTCCAGTCATGTTGAAAGAGGTCCAGCTTCTCTTCAAGAAACCATCAAGGGACCAACAGAACTGCACAATTTTCATCTATTTGCAGGATATTGGCATACAGCTCGAGAAGGCCTTGGATGAAACAGATTATCTGGATCTCTTTCAAGTGGGATTAAGGAACCCCTACTCATGATAACTCACATAATCTCCCATTTGGATTAGTGTAATGCATATTACATTGAGCTTTTCCTGAAGAGAATTCAGAGGCTGCAACATATATACTGTTGCAGCACAAGTAATCTTTAGAGTTTTATGGCACTCATATTCTCCATTAGCTATATTGACTTCCAATGAGTTTATGCACCAGAACTAACAGGGAGGGCATCCTGCATGGCTCTTCTATTTTGGCGTGTCATCTTGCTTGACCCCAGAGGCATAATCTCTTTGTTGCATCATCTGCTCTATGGAACAGCATCCCACCAGATTGGAATGGCCTTGACCTTGTTGGCCTTTTGCAAGGCATTAAAGACCTCGTTGTTCTTATAGGCATTTGGGCTGAAACGTTAAGCAGGCTCTGCTGGTTGATCTGGTTGGCTGTTGTTTTACTGCTTGTAAACTGGAATTATTTTTAGATCTCAGAGATAAGGTATGTTGATTATTCAAATTGTTTTTATTTTTATTGCTCTTGGTTTTAATCCTTTGTACACTGCCCAGAGCAATTGCTGTGAGATGGCTGACTATTAGATTACTCAAATTAATAAGGGAGCGGATAAACCTTAATGCTAGTTAATACTGGGCCATGAAAATAAACTTTTAAAGGGAAGAAGTATCAGGAGCAAATGCTAAGAAATTGCTTTCAGAGAGAAATGAAGGGAGGGAGAAGGAAAGTTCTAAACAAAATTATCAAAAGTAAGGAGGGAGAGTTTGTGTGTGGGTGGAAATGGAAACCAGCTTGGAAGAGGAAGAATTATCTCTCTGAAGGAGAAATCCAGACACCATTACATCTGATAGGCTAGACTGTGGATCCATCTGATCAATAGCTCTACAGGGCAAGCAAGAATAAGAGACTGGCAAGGTAGAAGTCAAGGTAGAAGCAAGAAACTGTAATATCCTTTTGTGCTGTATCAGATCCTACCTTCCCTTCAATCTGACCAGCATAGCAAGATTTAACCGAATTTACATGACAAATAAGCACAGATTGATTTTTAATATATTAATCAAATTTATACACCACCCACTTCACTAATTACTCCTTAACAAAACAACAATAGGTAAACCAGAGATACTTTTCTACTTTCCATCATTGTTTCCCACCCTCATTTTTTTAACTGTATCTTCAGAAAAAAATCAAACCTCCCTTATTCTTATATTGTAGTTTCAGTGGAGCCTGACATTTGCTCTCTACAGATTTCTAAGTTATCCTCCTCCCCTCTGTTTTCAGGGAAGGCCCTGAGTCTTCCCATGGTTGTCCCATGTCCATTTTTAACTTCTTACATGTATTTCTCTGTTCATTGAGTTCTTCTTCTGTGAATGCTCTCTCCCATTACTCAAGGAATCTGTTTCTTCCCTGTGTCTATCTAGGTGTGTCCTGTCTATCTAAGATATCATTCAGCACAAAACAACTGACATTAAACACAAACCAGACAGGTCAGAAAGTCAATAAAATTGTTAAAGAAGAGGAGAATGCATTGATGCAAAATCAATATGATTTTTTGAATGAATCTTGGATTTTTAATTCCTATCTTATTTATATGAATTCACTGTTATCATCTGACACTGTTATATGCAAACCCTAGTTTATATTATAAGTAATACTTCAGTTATAACAGCAATTGGGGCTGGCACTAAATGATGCAATCATAAAGCACAACATCACATGACCTTAGGTTTAGGCAATTCTTATCTATGTTTTAGCAATCCAGTTGCGAACATCATAAGTCTAAGGCATGTGGGTTGTTAAGCAGGAACTGGCAGGAATTCCAAGTAAGGAGCAGGGGGGAGTGTCACAGGGGGTTGTGGGAGGGCCAGTGAGGTCCAGTGAAGACCATATGCAAGTTGTGTGAAAGGGTGCTGTGATGCAGTGTGGACACAAGGAGGCAGAGAGAAGGCAGATGCAAATTGGTGCAACTACAAGGAGACCAAGGGAAGAAGAGTGCAGATTGGTATGAATACAGGGAAGCTGAGCAAATGAAGGCACGAACTGGTGCAAGTGCACAGAGGCTGAGGGAAAAAGGCCAGGGAGGTACATACTAGACTGATTTGCAATCTTCTATGATGGCTTCCCCATTGACTTTGCTTTTGGGAAGCTCACAGAGAAAGTCTCAAATGTCATCACATGACCACAGGATGCTGCAACTGTGTTAAGCATGAGCTGTTGGCAAATGCCTGAATCACAATCACATGACCATGGGAATTGTGTGACAGCCGGATCTTTGAGAACTGGTCATAAAAATTAATTGCTCAGCACCATTGCAACTTCGACAATTGCTGAACAAGTGATTGGCAAGTTGGGACTACCTGTACAATAAATGAAAGTGTAGGTAACAACTGATTAATAATTAAGTTTTACTTAAATGATACTTTGTTCAAGGTTACCATATACAAGTCATATACATAAATGACATCATAACCACAGAATGTTGAAACACATGGAACAAAAATTGGGCTAAATTAGGTTCTGAAGATTAGAAGATGGATTTTCAAACTAAACTATACCTTTAAGTGCCAAGGAATTTGGATCTCACCATGATAGAAATATTTGTTTATTTATTATTTAAGTGCCAACACGAGTCTAGACTGACTTTGGAAAGCTCAAAATAAAAGAACCAATTTTAGTAAAGACAAAGATTTACATATTTATGAGTATTATTTTATTTATCATTTATGGTAAGTTTTAAAGACTTAACCAAAACATCAAAATAATTGAAATGGCTGGGAAACAATGTCAAGCTTCCATACTGCCTTAGGGCTATTTTAAGTATTCCAATTTAAATGAAACTTTAAAAGAATTATAGTAATCACACACACATGCATACATACATTGGTATTATTTTAAATTTATGCATACATAAGCATCCAGCATTTTAAAAAATGCTGATATCCCTGCAAAGAATGAAATACTATAATGTAGTACACTCTAAACAGGCCATTTTAAAAATCTGTGAAGAAGCTACAGCTGATACAGAATGCAGCCACTACATTAATATACCAAAATAAAGCAAGGCCTTGAGAAACATTCAACAGAAAAGGTTTGAAAAAAAGTATTTTTTCGCAATATTGGCAACACTGCCTTTATATCTCTTCTCTCATATGAAGCTACCAAAAGGCCCAAACTTCTGCTTGATGTTCCTTCTCTGCCTATGACACAATGAATGCTAACTTGGACAATCCTGAAGTGATCCCAGACTCTGCTGCTTCTCTCTAAGTACAGAACAAAGATTGCTTTAATTAATAATAAATGAATGTTTCCTTTTTCTAAAACAGTCCTCCTGGGAAATTGAGTTTTTTATGAGGTTCCTTGTTTGTTCAACTTCTTTCTGTCCCCCTATCAAAGGGAGACAAATAAGCTCTGTTGCTACTGAAAATCAAAGGGAAGCTTGCAGTCAGACAAACAATCCAACAAATGCACTCTCATCTTCCCTGACAATGCCATGCAAACTCTTGCAAAGTACTTATAGAAATAATTGTAAAGTCCAAGTAACAGGACTAAGTTTGAATCACATGTAACTTCATGCCTGCAGTGGATCTCTTAAGGCTGACCTAATGAACCTGTCCTTCTCCCCTTTGCAAGCTGACACTTGTTTAAAGCTCTGGTAGGACAGCTACATCCTGTTAAACTACAAGCAAAGGGTCATGCTGCTGTCACAACAGAACAAGGACCTTTAATCTGAATTCATGTTCCACATGAATTCAGTTTAGAAAAATGATTGCTGCCTCTCAATAACAACTTTTATAGCCTGATAATGAATAAGCTAAATTGTTCCTATTGATTTGGAAATCAAACTGCTATTTGACTTGAGTCATCTGTTTTCAAAGACTTTCAAAGACTCTACATTCAAAGAAGGTAGATCACATTCTAGTTGCTAGTCAAACGTGTGTGTGTGTGTGTGTGTGTGTGTGTGTGAGTGTAGATAGATAGATGCTTCCTTCTCCATTTTTATACACCTATATGGAACACAAGCATGTACCTACTAGTGTAGCAATGTGATTGCTGAAGTTTTTATAAACAAAAGGTCAAGTCTAAAATATTGTCAAATCAAACTAATATTTGACACTAATATTTCTCTTCATGGAACAGAAATGATTTTATCTTTTCCTACAAACTTCTTTGTAAAAAAAAAACCCAGCCATCTCCCTTTCTAATCTTTTTTTCCTTTAGACTAGACACAGGGTGATACATGCTTCAAAAATGAGTCAGATATTCAGCTTCATACAATGCTCTCTGCTATTCAATATCCTACTTTCTTCAAGTTTCTATGTGTGCCTCAGAAAAGGATTCTGCTCCTTTCAGTATCTTAATTACTTTTAAATGATAGGATTTCTTAAAGCAGCAGTGCCTTTTCTAATAAACTCATATCTTCTGAATCACTTTCAGGTACACACAGCCCTTCAGTGTTTCATGTTTTTCTGTTCATTTCCAAAGTTCAATCCTTTCCAAACACTGCTGCTCTCATCTGGGTTTCCCTAGCTGGAATCAAAATTCTATTTCTTCTCTATCTAGTCTATGGCACATGTCTCTGTTTCCCCCTTCTCATTTTTTATTATCAGTCCCTTCTTTCACCTTTCCAATATAATAGTTCAGGAGTCCAGATTTTATGATTTCCCTTGTAATATTAACATAGCTGCAGAAATAACAGTAAATCAGAGCATAGGGTCAAATGTTCTTCCTGCTTGCAAAACAAAGGAGTGGACCCTCTTGCTTTCCTGAAATAATGCAGCATTGCTTACAATTACCCAGATGAGTGTTTTCCATTCTTTGCTGATTTTTAATAATAGTTATGCTTCACCCTGTTCTTATTATACCTGGAACCAAGTGTCTCTATCTATCTGTGCATGGCTGCTTTCCAGGGATCTGTGCTATAGCATAGGGGATTAATGCAGCTGTCCCATGTATGAACAAGGCAGGGTAAGAAGCAGTTTTTCTTTAACTCTGGATAATTTCATTGCAGAGAAATTCATACACAAACTGGCCCCCAGCCTGTCTTTGATATTCTTCTAATATTGTTCTTAGTAGGATACCCTCAGTTGGCAAATCAAATTCCTGCCCATGCTATTTCATTCATGTTCCAAGGCCAAACTGAAGAAGTTATAAACAAGCTTGGAAGATTATAAACTTCTACATGTTAAAGATAAGAACCGGGGATGGGGGGAGAGAACAATTATAAGGAAAAGAATGAAGAATTCTGACTCATATGGGGGAGACTCAACTTTTGACTACTGAAAGTTTTCCTCAGCTTTCACCATTTTTACTGCCAAATATTAAACAAAAGCCTTTTAACTCTAAAGGGCATTATCCAAACTTGCTGCAACAAACGTTGCCATGTTTTCAAGCTTTAAGGTACATCCTCAGGAACAGTAAAACATATTCTCCTAACCTCCCCTCCCAGACCCCAGCAATCTTAGAACATCCACAAAATCAGGGAGTAAGAAGCAAAAGTTTAGGTTTAGGGTTCACCACACCCATCAGTTCAGGGAGCCAAATCAAAACCTTTCTGATAGGTGTCTATCAGCTGTCTATAAGGCCTCTAGTGAAGGGGGACAACACCCCCCCTCATAAATAATTGATTCTGATGTTACTGAACTGAATTTTTTTGCTAATATTTAATAATTTGCCTTTCTGTAACAAACCCATTATTTTGCATCTTACAATCTGGGAGAACAGATGTTCCTTAACTTTTTTGTGTGAGGCATCTTTTGTTTTTATTTTTACCTTTTAGGTACTTAAAAATATTAACATTTTCCTTCTTACTCTGAAGACTTAGTTTCAGATCCTCCTGACTGCTCTTTTCTGAACTCGTTCCTGAATGAAGCCTAAATCTTCTTGAAGATTGGTAGAAAAACTGGGCAAACACTTCAAGTGATACCTGATCAATCAATAGCAGAAAGATTACTTCCCATAATTTGAAAATGATATATGCATATAAAGAAGATGCAGTCAAATTCTTTTTGTAGATCACATTACAGTTAATTGATATTCAGTTTTTAATCATATGAAATGTCAAACCAATTATCCAGCAGTCTGTACAAGTGAATATTATTTTTATTTGTAAGAATAGAACAAAATTTAATTTTATGTCTTCTAGATTATTAGTTATTTTGTCAAAAGCATCGTTCTTTCCAAATTGGATGAGCATTTTCTTCTGTTCTTTCTCCAGTTAATAAAATATTATTAATAAAAACTCTGAAAAGTGAAGTCCCAGAACTGAGAACTGTGTCCTCCCCATTTGATATTTCCCTCCAATTTGATGAGGACTGTTGATGAGCACTCTCTGATTACAATGTTAGAGCCAGCAAATTCACCATTCTATTGTTATACAATACAATACAATAGCAGAGTTGGAAGGGACCTTGTAGGTCTTCTAGTCCAACCCCCTGCATGGGCAGGAACCTTATACCATTTCAGACAAATGGCTGTCTAACATCTTTTTAAAGACTTCCAGGGTTGGGGCATTCACAACTGCTGGAGGCAAGCTGTTCCAGAGGTTAATTGTTCTTACTGTTAGGAAATTTCTCCTTAGTTCTAAGTTGCTTCTCTCCTTGGTTAGTTTCCACCCATTGCTCCTTGTCCTGCCCCCAGGTGCCTTGGAGAAAAGTTTGACTCCCTCTTCTTTGTGGCACCCTCTGAGATATCGGAACACTGCTATCATGTCTCCCCTGGTCCTTCTCTTCATCAAACTAGACATACCCAGCTCCTGCAGCCGTTCTTCATATGTCTTAGTCTCCAGTCCTCTAATCATCTTGGTTGCTCTTCTTTGCACTCTTTCCAGAGTCTCCACGTCTTTTCTACATCGTGGCGACCAAAACTGTATGCAGTATTCCAAGTGTGGCCTTACCAAGGCACTATACAGTGGCATTAACACTTCACGCGATCTAGATTCTATCCCTCTGTTGATGCAGCCTAGAACTGTGTTGGCTTTTTTGGCAGCTGCTGCACACTGCTGGCTCATATTTAAATGGTTGTCCACTAGGATTCCGAGATCCCTCTCACAGTTGCTACTATTGAGCAAGGTACCACCTATACTGTACTTGTGCATTTGGTTTTTCTTGCCTATATGTAGGACCTTACTTTTTTCACAATTGAATTTCATTTTATTAGACAGTGCCCAATGTTCAAGTTTGTCTAGATCCTTCTGTATCTTAAGCCTATCTTCTGGAGTGTTGGCTATTCCTGCCAGCTTGGTGTCGTCTGCGAATTTGATGAGTTCCCCATTTATCCCCTCATCCAAATCGTTGATGAAGATGTTAAAGAGTACTGGGCCTAAAACAGAGCCTTGGGGGACTCCACTGCATACTTCCTTCCATGTAGATGCAGTTCCATTGAGGACTACACGTTGAGTGCGGTTGGTCAGCCAGTTACGAATCCATGCCAACCACATTTACTTAGCTTGCTAATGAAAATGGAAAGAACACTAACAATAGTGAAGGTCATTAGAAGACTAAAAATTATCTGAGTCACAACTATTTTCAAGATTAAAAGTCACAGGATTGACTGTGGGAGAAAAGATGATGTAAAACCAACACATGCATTTTTAGTACATACTTAACAAGATGTCCAATTGCCAATTGTCCAATTGCCAAGTACTTATTAAAATGGTGATAATTAATAATATAAAATGTGCACTATTTGTTATTTCAAACCAGTCCTACAACTGAAGACCTATTTTTAGAATTGTTACTATAAATCAACTACACATTTGGCCAATTACGTATGATTATCAAAAAGTTAACTATAAAGTAAGCAGAAACTGGTTACATTTACGCTAGATATTAGATCAAGTACATAGATGGGGATGGAATCCATTATTCACCTGGAAGCTTTTTTATTGTTTCTTCCGTCATGGAAGCCTATTACATTTCCTAGTTACTTATCTTTTCTAAAGCTAAAATGTTTAAATTTTGTATCATGCACAAAGTATACAACATAGGACAGACATCACTAAGATACTTGCCAGAACAGGCAAAAGTTTCTCCTGGCTGTTTTCCAGCATTTCTTTTTCTAAATGATCCAGAAGAGAGAGAATGTTGTACTGCCTCCAAGCATATACAGTAAGTCTGCAGAAGAACATGCACACTTCCATCCAGAAGATCTATACCTCCACCTAAAACCATTTACCTCTATGGTATAAAAAACTACACGGCTGTCCAAGCAATTTTATTATAACAATTTTGAGCATCTTTTAAAAAACTAATGTGAAAATGGATGGGTGGAGAGTAAGATCTAGAAAGTTACAATAAACACAAACTTCATCAAATTTCCTATTATGATGGCCTTCAAACTGCAACTACCATCTCCAGCTATCACAGTTACTGGCACCATATATCCAATATATATATACTGGAGTATATCCAGCTGGAAAAGCCTGGGCTAACTGATTTTATTGACCTAAGGCATTAGGCAAAAGGAAAGCAACATTGAAGTTCTTCTGAGTATAAAATTGCCAACATTTTTATTCTCAAACAATCAATCACTCAATCAGAATACAGCTGGAAAGGACCTTGGAGGTCTTCTAGTCCAAACCCTGCTCAAGCAGGAAACCCTATACCATTTCAGACAAATGAACTATCCAGTTTCATCTTTAAAAAACCCCAATGATGAAGCACCCTCAACTTCCGACAATGGCTGTTCCATTGATTAATTCTCTTCATTGTTAGGAATGTTCTCCTTAAGTCTAGGTTGTTTTCTCCTTGATTAGTTTCCCTCCATTGTTTCTTGTCCTGCCTGCTGGTGCTTTGGAAAATAAGTTGATCCCATCCTCTGTGGTAACCTCTCAAAAATTGGAATACCGCTATCATGTCCACCCTAGTCCCTTTTTTGTCTAGACTAGCCAAACCCAAATCCTGCAACCATTCATCATGTTTTAGTCTCCAAGCCTTTAATCATCTTAGTTGTCTTCTCTGCACTTTTTCCAAAATCTTAACATGTCTTTTGTAAAGTGGTGACCAAACCTGGATGTAGTATTCCAGTTTGGCCTTACTAAGGCTTGATAAAGTGGTACTAATGCTTCATGTGATTTTGATTCTATATGAGAACAATTTCTTGACTTACCATTTTAATTACTCATATTGGACTCATTCTGCTTTGGATAAAAACCCATCTTAATTAGATAACAAGCACTTATAATACATCTAAATAACCAAATGTCATATTGAGAAATGTTTACACTAAACAACATTCAAATGCAATTATTTATTTATTTATATTGCTTTTAAGCTGTAATCACAGGTCTAAGCATACTGACTATCTCATCTGAAAGTTTATTCCCTGAAACTGAAAAAAAAGAGTAGAATCATGGATTTTGAACAAGCAAGCTTAATGGCATTGCATAATAACTAAAGCAGACACTATACAGCAATGTTCAAAAATAATTTTAACTTGAATCTATGTTATAACATAAGAGCTATTTAGAATGTAAATAGAAAACCAACATTTAGAGTAATGGAGTAAGCAACTTGTTTTCTAAGTACTGTGCTGAGGTGAACCTTCAATCAAAATCAGAAAAAAATGAGTGTAATTCCTTTTGGTTTTGAAAATCTAATTTGTTCAAATTTACAATAGAGAATATAAAAGAGGAATGCAGGTAACAATAGTGAAGAGGAAAAAGATACAGGAAATCTCTTCTATCCATTTGTGATACTCCATAAACAATACATATGTTTAGCTTTTATTACTTATTGGAGTTGTAATTGCATCTGTAGACAATTTAATTTTAACATCAGGTGTTAAACTGTGTCCTGTGTGGAATATTGAGAAGAATATACTTTTCCATTACATTCTTCTGCATTTAGTACAAGGAAATCAGAAAGCTATTGTAGTTTCATATAGTTTCCACCAAAACCCAAATTTACAGCAATACACTTACAATACATGACTACAGATATTTCAGGGTTGGATTACTTCATCTCAGTGCCACAGTCCATTGGAAAAATTACTGACAGCTTCATGGTTCCCAACCACTTTACACAGCATCGGTACAAACTACTAACCATTAATGGTCCTTCTCTAGAGAATTGGCAAGGGCATGGAACTGTAACTTCAAAAGCACTATTTCTTGTAAAAAATATTCTTCATTAAAAAATTATTGTCTGGAAAATGGCCCAACACAGTTTATTATGTTTTCTTCCAAATTCTGAGATGAGCTCAAAACAGTTAATGAATATATTATGATTTCTACTTATTTGACTAACAAGATAATCTTGAAGTCAATTCTATGTCTGGATTTCACATTTTTTCCTTATATTTAATTAAAGCCAGAGGGTAGAGACAGGGAAAGGTTTCCCAAACAACCACATATGTCCTGTTTTTGTCACCTGTCATATTTCTTTTCTTTCAGTGGCTTCATTCCAATGTCAAAAATCTCACCAAATAAGTCACTGTCCATTAATCATTTGGAATTTAATAGATAGTAACTATTATTATTACTAGTAACTAATAGTAACAGTGTTTTGAACAGCAGAAACTGACTTTCTGTATAATGTGTATAAGACAGTGTGAAGTACCTACATTTAGTCCCTTGGATTCTTTTCCTATAACAACTGTTTCAAAATATTGTTTGTTTTTTAGAGGTTTTTTTAATACCGAAGCCTGAGGAAAAACCAAGGATAAGGTGATTTTTTTTGATATCGATAGGCCTTGGCTGCTACTGACCCAGAAAATAGCACCATAACAAGAAGATGGATTCAGATCAAAAGAATCTTGGTCACAATAAATACCTCTTCAGTGTGTGTTCTTTTCACAATTAACACAATCAGAAGTTTCTCATTTGTTAGGAATGAAAGTTAAAGCAGCCAACAAAAATACCTTGTGGTGATGTCCTTATCAATCTGTACTGATAGTCTAATATCAAGGAGTGTGTGCTTAGTGACCACTGAGAGATTAGTGAAATAACACTGCAATGAAATAATTGGCTGATGACTCCACTGCGGCATGATTGGAATGTAAGAAATAAGAACAGTTCTAAACAACATGCATCCCAGCAAGCAGCTTTGTATGGACTACCAACTCAATAACTTTATTGCTGCCACCAAGAAGGATCTGTCATTACCCAAAAAGGCACACTGCCAAGCATCTCTAGGTCTTCCTGATACTACCAGCTCCAATGCTTCTGCCATCCACTACCCAATTGCTGTTCAGTCTGCTGGCTATTACTTTGCAGCCCACAATTATTTTTAATTTACCAGTGTGGCCCTTTTTTTCTACAAAAGTTATGCAGATGTGAGCTATGTTAGTCGTCTGCGACAGGAGAAGAACCTATGACAGTACTATTTTAACCTAAAAAGTTTTATGATTAAATGCCATAATGAACTATAATTGCATCAGACTTTAACACACTGCTTATTTTCTCAGAAATTGTTTTTTAAAAGCCTTCTTGAATATATTATGGAAACATGCTAGTTTTTAATTGTGCAGGTGCTTTGGATATCATGGTATCAAGCTAACTGTGGAAATCATAAATCTGCTTTTGTATTGTTATTGCAACAAGAACATGAAATTAATGACTCTAATCACATTTACATTCATAAAGGCTCTACATTTAACGATGTTTAATAAGCTGATATTTTTATCCATGCTCTGAAAAATGGATCAAGTATTAACTAGCTATTACATATTTATTCTTATATGCTTTTAAATCTAGGCTTACAAAAGGAATTATTAATTTTTGGTTAGGTTCCCAAAACATTTCAGCTTTTCAAAAAGTATATCCTGATACTCTGTGATCAAATGAAACAGGGCAACAAAGTTGGAACAAAAACTCATCTGTCACATCTAATCCATCTTTTAACTAAAAGGAATGGAAACCTTTTTAATTATTCTAACAGCAGATGGAGTGGCCTCTTTCAAAAGTATTGCCTGAGGCCAGATCAAGTCCAGTCTACTATGTCATGAAAGGGAAAGCCCCTTTTACAAAGAAAATGCAAGAGAAGGCAAGATCAAAGAAGCAGAAAGAATTTTGTAAGTATGTTTCCTTAGTTCAAAATATTCTTCTAAAAAGAGGAAGATTAATATCCTTTTGCTGCACCACTCACAATATCCCTATTATATAAATAAAAGAGAGGTAATAAAAATATAGCTCATTGAACATAAAGTGGAGGAAAAAACTTTATCTCTTTTTAACTCCTTAAGGCACTTGTTTTCTTTTTTCCCTTGGTTGCCTTTTCAGTAACAAGGCACAACAATCTCCTAAAATCCAGGACCTATATTAATGTGTTAAAAGTTATATTCATTCACCTTTCAACATATTAAATAACACAACACTTTTCTTATATATTTCTAAAACTTAAGAAAATCTGTAGCACCTGACCACTTACAGTAGGTCTGATAAAACCAGGATAGAATCCATAAATAAAGCACTTAATGATGAATAATATTTCATGCATGTCTGAGCATATTTGAATTCAGATACCACCCAAGCTGATCCATTTATATCTAGCATTACCTTTACTGATGACCTGGAGACCTTTATTAATTCATTGCAACAATTCTGATACACTACTCATTTTATGGCATTTGTTTATGCAAATAAGTGTGGCCACCCATCTTAATCAAATAATTCTGATGGCTAACAACAATAGGATTTCCATGTGTGGGTGGAAATGATTATTTATAACCTAACTTGTTAAAGCTATGTTGTACCTTTATAATGTTTCATCTATACTAGTCTTCCTCCATCTAGTGCCCTTCAGAAGATTTGGAATGCTAATCAACAATTCTTACAATTTAGCCTGGATTAGACTTTTCTGGCACTGCATGTCAGGAAATATATGCATCTGTCATTTTGGGACGGTTGCATAGGTGTTGCATTTATATTTCTGCAAATGTTAATGTACTCAAACAGCAAAGCATGCAAGACATACACCTTTCCACAATACACAGTTAGGGTTTGGGAGGTGTGCACATTGGCCCACCTGCAGCCATCTGCAACCTACTCTTACCCATCAACCACTTCACAGCATAAGTATGTAGCAATGCCTATAGTTTCAGGTATCTCTAAATCAAGATTTATTACTAAAGTTCTAGCCTAATACCTCTGGTGTTCCCCAGTTTGGGAAACTATAATCTACTGTATATTCTCATGAAATTTTGTTTCATCCCAGAACCTTATTATTCCATACAGCTACCTGTGTCTGACTACTTATCTACATCATAACAATCTTAAGGTCTGTATTTTCAATATTAAATTACTCAGTTTGCTCTCAAAGGTTTTTGCTCATTTATTTTTGGTATTAAATAACTCATACCTCAATTACAACTCATTCTGTTAAACAAAAAAGTTTTAGTTTTAATCCTTCTACTATAGTGATCTTCATTATTGATCCTGGGAAGAAAAACTCCCATCTACAGTATACTAGGCAAAGCTAAACAACTGTCTGAAAAGACATTTCTTCCTTTATCTAGTTTCAAAATTAGCCTAAGTGCTAATTTTGAGCAAAAACCTTGCTCCAAAGGGAAGTTATTTGATTAATGATTAAAGAATTTTTATATTAGTTAATTCACTTCTGGCCTGAAGGAACATAATCTGGCATGAAGGAACTGTTAACCTGCGTCAGTATATTATTTTCACCTTGATATATATAATTAATATGTAAATGATATAATTTTATTTGAAAGGTACTTTAATTTATATTTGCTCAGAAAACAGTTGGAGTAATAGGATTTTTAAAATCTTTTTGATGTTTTTTCATAATATTTTGTAGTTGATGTGATCACTGCAAGTACTGAATGCCAGTTCTGTTAATATAGAATTTGTAAACTTACTATTTGTTTCTCTGCATTATTAATACTGTTTAGTTCTAAATTTTACTGAACTTCAGGTTCATAAAATATTACATCTATTTCAAGATTATATATTACAATAAACACTGTTTCTTGAAGTAAGCATTCAACTTCTTGAAAGGCAAGAGTTACATCTTACTGCGCTGGTGTTACTTTTTTTTAAATTAAACCTCTTGGGAAGACTAGACAAACACCCACACAGAAGCTAGGTCCTTCCTTAAGCTTAAGATGGCTTCAAACAGAAAAGAGGAAATAATTAGAAGTTCCTGACAGATCAAGAAAAAGGAAAATATGACCTTCAGGTTAATTCAAAAAGCCTACTTCTTCCCTTTGAATGTAACTATGCATTTTTTTAGTTGAAGCAGAAATTTTATCACTAAGATATTATCTTTAATGGATAGTAGAAGAGTCAAATGTTATCACTGTAAAAAATGTACTGTGATTTTAATTCCTTTTCATATTTATTTAAATGAAAACACATGTCAAGAAAACATATCCATAGTATAAATTAGGGGCCAGTACATACATTTGAAGTTTGGGAAGCATACACTGGCATTTTCACAAAATGCTCATTATAATGACAAGTCATTAAAAAAAATCTGACTGAAAAGATACCCATGTGCTGCTGTCTCTCTCTAAAGCAGGGGTGTCAAACTCAAGGCCCACAGGCTGGATCCGGCCTGCGAGGCCAACCTGGAAATAGCAAAGGACAAGCCTGCTGTGCCTCTGGTACCCAAAATGGGGCGCACCCCATTTTGGCCGCAGGGTGCTGCAGGAGACAGGAGGCATACGTCCCATCTCTCCCCCACCCCCGGCCCAGCCTGTGGAGAACTCCTCCCCAGGAGAACTACAATGCTAATCAGGTCCTTAAAGAAATCCAGTTTGACACCCCTGCTCTAAAGCATCTACAATATTTTTTACAATATTACGTTCGGGTTTTGGAGGACTGAGCATAAGGACACCTTTTCAATTTTGATTCAGCTGATGACTTAAATAATTAGAATAACTAAATCTGCACATTTTAATTGATCTTGATTTCCTCTCATATATTTTTAAAATGCTGGACCAAACATTCTTTAATCGGTATTTTCTTTTATTTGTTCTTACCTAATTTCATAGCTGAGATTATAGAAATGACGTCTAATCAGTTTATTAAATATCAGAGGTTTATAACGGGCAGGAATTGGAAATTCACAGGAAAAAAAAGTGTAAGAAATATTTCCCTTAATTTTTCAAATGTACTACTAATCTTTCTGTAACTCAATCCATCTAAGAAATGTCATACTCAGTCATACTGATTAGTTTTCCATTATCATTTTATTCTTGCAATCAATATAATTGCATTTATCCAAGTAATACTTTGTTAAGAAAAAGTAGGCTTAAGACTTTTTTCCTTCTCCACTCTTATGTTAATTGAGTACAATTCTCTCTTTCAAAAATGCTCCTGTTAGTTTAGCTGCACAAAAGCTGATATTCTGAGGATAATCTGATTTTTCTATCAAAATTACCTTTATTTTTGTTTATGAACTGGAAGAATATTTAAGAAGTTCAATAAAGAAATACACCACCATGATTCTAACAGAATTCCATCTGTGACCCATAACTGGGCTGTGTGCCCCACACAAAGCAGGTCCATAATCTCTTGGTCTCAAAACACTGTAAAGAAAACTTCTTTTTTTTTTATTGAAAAAGTTTTATTGGTTTTACATTTTTTAACAGGATAGGGTAATGGTTACAAAGAAATTTTGAGAGCATTCACGTTAGAGTCGTCAGACCTTCCGAGACCTCAAAATACACAATAAAAAAAGTTATCATAGAAAACATTTTCCATACCACTACAAGATGAAAGCAAGTACATTTACTTAAATTCTCCATTCCATGCTGTCAGACATTTACAAAAAGTCCAGATAGAAATATTATACAAAATTGTTCAAGAAAAATCAAGGCAAAGTTATTTTTTTGATCTAAGTCTTTTGGCTATTGTATCTTCTTTCTCTCCCCCCTGGCCCCCCGTAGGCGGGGCCGTGGCCCCCTCCGTCCCCCCTGGATCTTCCCCCAGGACAGAGGAATATTTTTTAAGAAAGGCTTCCGCCTCAGCAACTGTTTTAATCCTCACTCTTCCTCCTTCCCAGAACACCAGCATCCCTTCAGGTGTCATCCACTTGAACCAAATCCCGTGATCAAACAAGGTTTTAGACAAGAAGAAAAATTTCCTTCTTAAATCTCTAATTTTTCTAGGGATCTGCTTCAAGATAGTGACCGTTTTTCGTTGATAAGTTAAAGGTTTCTCTCTCTGCGCTTTCAGGATCTCCTCTCTGGTTGACCTTACAAATTTCACATGTATCTCTCTAGGCACTTCATTTATCCTGGCATATGCTGAGTTAATTCTGTAGGCTAGGTCAATGTCCCCCCTGATCTCATCCTTAGGTTTTTGTAAATAGTCTGCTAAAATTGTGCTCATAAGATCAGAGAGGCATTCACCAGATTCCTCAGAAACATTTTGAAATCTCAAAAAGTATGTCATTCTTTCCATATCCATCCTAGACACATGCCCATTTATTTCCACAACCTCATTAGTAACATTTTTAATTTCCCCCTTAGCCCCCTCCAACCCCCCTTCCAGTTCTTTATTCTTCTGTGTGTTATCCAGCACTTGTCTTCTTGTATCCAACAACTCCTTCTTGAAGATAATATTTTCAGCCCTCTGGGCCTTTATTTCTGATATCAAAGTTAGCATAGAGGTTTCAAGAGAAGCCATCCTTTGTTCCAAATTTACAAGTGCTGCTTCTTGTGCCATGGTTAAAAGTTAGAGTCACTGCCACCAAGATGGCGTTTTCCGGGTGGGGCTGGTGGGGCAAACCAGGAGCTCAGTTCAGTTCAGGGCTGTGAAGTTGCAAACAATTCAGAAACCAAAAGAGACACAGTTTCCCAGGTCAGCAAATAGTAATAACGAAGGTATTCCAGAGAAGAAGTCACAAATCCATCAAAAGAATTTTTTTTCCAAAAATCCAGAGAGAGTCCTGCTCTCAAAGAGACGCTGGAAATTTTCCTTAGTTGAAATAGTCAGGCAGGGACAAAGAGAAGCCACTTCCACCGCCCATCTCAGAGCCAGAGGGAGAGAGTAGCAAAATAAGCATTTTTTTTAAAACCAGCCAGACCTAGAAACAATGTTGCAAAGAATCGCATTCCACTTTCCCTTGTTAAAGACCGTCCGGAGTGAAAGTTTCCACTTTCTCTTTGCAGAGAAGCCATTTTAACGTGCCGCTTAAATCCGAGGGGTTTTTTTTTAGAAATAAACACCCCCCTCCCAGTCCGTTCAGCCTGGCTGGCAGCAAGGAAAAAAAAGGTGTTCTTTTAAACTCACTCTCTCTCGCAGCTGAAGCCTCGGCGATCCGCCCGATCTCTCCGTTCAGCCCTCTCCATTAAAGCGAATGGCACCGACAGCCGTTGGAGAAGGAAAAAACCCCCGCTAGCATGTTCCTCTCCACCTAGGTCGCAGAGAGGAGCGCCCTCCCCACCGCCGTGACGAGGGCCGCTCCCTCTGAGCCGACCCTACGGGAAACCTCCGGTAACCGGAGAGTTTCGCCCCCGTGGGGGGGCAGAAAAGGCAACAAAGCGGCGAGCGAGCCCTAGGCTCGCCCGTCTCCGCTGGAGCCGGATACCGGACGTCCCGGATACCGGACGTCAAGAAAACTTCTTCATAGCTACACCTTGGGCACCAGATTCCACCATTCCTCAATCAGGACATTCTGCTGATCTTTATACGAGCCTTTGTCACCTCATACTTGCCTAGATGGGTTGCTCCCTGAAGACCACTGGGAAATTAGAGTTGGTCCAGAATGCAGCAACCAAGTACTTATGACTTTGATTAAATATGTCTGATTTGGACATACTGAGAATTGAACTGATTATTTCTGGGTACAGTTCAAAATAGGCTTCAAATTTCAAAATTCAAAGTGCTAGTTGTTTAATCTTTAAAACAATTTACAACTTGGATTGCCTTTTCTAAATTCAATAAGCTCATTTAGTGAGATCAAGCAGGAGAGGCTTGTTTTATGTCCTGACTTCCAAGGAATGTTATCATCATGGATGCCGTAGTGCCACCCTCCTTCTATATCTCTGGATATATGAATATGGAGAAGTATGAACTGTTGCCAAGACTGGCAAACAGTGCATTATATCATCACAATTTTTAAATCTAGTTATCTAATATCTGCTAATTTAAAGAATATGTCAACAATTTGGGACCTATACTATGTGAAATTGAAATTTCCAAAATGGTCATCCTACTTTTAGTCATAAAGTTGTGGCCATTTCAATATCCCCGTTGTCACGTAATTGTGATTTCCAACACTTCCTGCCAGCTTCTCAAAAAGTCAATGGAAAAGCCAGAAGTTGTTCCCACTATCACTGCCTTTTTACCTGCCTGTGGTAATTTTCTTTATCTGTTTAGGTAAGAAAATATTAACTTAGGACCATCCACCATTGGGATAAAAAAATATAGTCAGTAAAATTTAATATTCATTCTGGCCACATCCAATTGCACTACTTTCTCTCAAAGGATAGCTCAACAGGTTACAGACTTATCTAGTTTAATTATACATTCATCTATTGAATGATAGATGTTTGTATCTACAAACATACATGTTTTATTTGTATTTGATTTGTGGCCTTATGGCCATAATAATAAAAGTAGAGTACTCTGATTTTGTTTACTGATTCTGTATGTAACCTATGAATATAAGCTGCTTAACTAGTTCTTTTTAAAATGAAGTAGTATGGAAGTCCTTATTAAATATGTAAACAAATGTTTAGATGCAATTGCCTACCTTTCTTGACAATGAAGAGCTATGAAGTCTGATTCAGCTCTGTGATGCAATATTCTGTCACAGCTTGCCAAATCTGAAAAGGCAAAGGGCAGCCAGCAAACCAGAAAAACAATTATAACCTAGTAAGATGGAAAAAGAGAATACTATATACCCAAACCCTGTCTCTCCAAAAGGAGCCTAAACTCATAATCTTAATATTTTCAAAAATCTAGCAAATTTTCAATACAGAAAAAAAACCTGTAGTGGGAACAGCTAGAAGGTTTTGCTATTTGAACATTTTTGCCTAGACAATATAGCTGTGCCTTGGACCTTACCACTCATTCTTTGGGAAAATATTTTTTAAAAAATGTTAAAAGAAAATGACTGACATGAAAAACTATAGGATTAAACACCCATTCCCCACCTTCTTCTATCCTTACTGCTGCTAACTTAGAAATATAGCATTAAAAATTCAGAATATGAAAGATACAGAATTCCATGTAAAGGAATTGATTGAAAACTTACTCTGACAAATGGGTTACAGGTTACAGGAGAACAACATTCTAAGCTACTCTAACCTAGTATTTAACTCTCAATGTCAAGGTTCCAACTGATGAACCCAACCAAGTCAGCACTCCGAGACAATCAGATTTCTCTAAGAACTGTTTTATTGTGTATAATAATACAGCTCACCTTGGACGTGAGACTGAATGACCAAGAACCCAAAGCTATCCAATAAAAAGACCCCACAACTACATTGTGTCCACATGCCTTGTCAAGTACACTATCCACGTTCTATGGATCAGCCTCAGTTAGTTTGCTTGCATCCATGCATGTACTATCACTTATTTGGATTGGTGACATCTTGCCTTCAGCCAGTACCATCCCTTTATCCTCACATTTCCTTTCAATAACCTGTCTAAAGCCATTTGATTCATATGTGTATTCAAAATGTCTCAAATGGAATCACATACCATACAAAGGCAACCTTTCAGTTACTAATTCAACCAGAATGTCAGGTTCATGAATCCTGTCAGGCCTATGTATTCAGTGACTCATCACTAAAGCTTCAACTTCTGTTGCTTTTCCCCTTGATCTGCTTTGACCCGTCGGCACCAGTTGCCTTCTGTTATAGGAGTCCTGGTGTACCTGTCATATTTTAAAGAAGGATTGCTTCCATTATACCAGACATCCCCTTCTTATCCACCATATCACAGTACTGTCAGTTCAACAAATGTTTTGTTGAAAAAGGAATATGCTGAATGTTTTTGGAAAAGCAAGCCAGCCAGTAAGTTGTTTGTGTTCTGGAAATTTCTATGATTTAATTTTATCTCTCCTTCCAAATGACTTCAGAGAAATGTCTTTGTTTCCCGACTACAGACTAAAAATTTATATATGTGCACGCACAATATGAATAAACAATAAAATAATGCATGAAACTACTAAAAGAGGAAATGCCAAATAGGTAGACAATCTAGCCATAGATAGCAATAGAGAGACCCAGTTGCCAGGGGGAAATTGCAAACTGTCCAGGACAAAAAGCAATAGGACAGGTCCTTCAAACTGAACCACCAAGAACCACCATCATTAAATAGGCTCTTTAGTTAATCTCCTGGAGAGAAAGATTAGAAATATCCAGGCCTCAGAACAGAGTCATGCCACCCAGCAAAGGCAGCTTAAACAGCATACTTGAAAATGAAGTCTTGTTTCCAAATGCTGTGCTATGAAGCAGAGAGTAAAATCTATCAACGCCATCAGTGATGCCCATATAATCCACACTCCGCCTCCTCAATAGAGGCTGCTGTTGTGTCAGCCAAGCATTGCAACAGCTCCAATTTAAGCAGGCTAAGGCAAAGTGGATTTCTGTCTAGGTTCCCTTGCTACCACTCATGTCCCTTTGGAATTTAGCATCAGCATCAGCTATTGACTTCTGCAAAATGATGCAACCAGCTACAGCCTTCTACCTATAACATCAAAACATCTCCAACATTCAGCAATTCCCCTGGCTTTCTGATGTCTTCCTAGTGTATGTACCAACAGATGCAGAGGAGGAACGCTAAGGGCACTCTAAGTTGATTTTGCTTTTCAAAATTCAAGCACAGTATTGAATTGACATTAATAAAGGCCTAAATGGTGTGTGTGTGTGTGTGTGTGTGTGTGTGTGTGTGTTTATATTTATTTATATATCAAATTTGGAGACCACTCATCTCACTCACAGTGAGTATATGTGTGTATGTAAATAAATATATAAAATCTAGGGTTTTATTAATATCACTTATTACAATATAGAGTTGATATTATTTAGTACAAAATACATCTTGCTGCATAACAAGAAAAAGTCCAGCTGATCTTTTTCAAATATGAGAGTACCCTACATCACAGACATATCATGTCAGCATGCCATCTCTTACAGTGACCCAAAAGATGCACCTAGAAAGCTTGCAGATAGAATAATGACAGCTCTCCTCTTCCATTATTATTCTTGTACTCCTACCATGTTTTGATATATTGTTCCTATGCCTGGAGGCTGTTATTGATAAAACTGTCCTTTAGGAATTTGTCTAGACCTCTTCTGAAGCCATTTAACCTATCAACAAATGCATCTTATGCAAGCACATTACACATGTTAACCTCTATCATATATTCTTGTGTCTTTTCTCTAAAAATCAGCTCCAATCACTTATTCTTACTCTCATATGGAACATAAATTCAAGTCCCCAGATCATCTTGGTTGCACTTTTCTGACATTTCTCTAGCTGTACAATTTCTTTCTCAGATATGGCCGTACAATAAATTTGGATTTGGGCCTTGTATTATCAGTTGAACTATTGTGCCTCATCTCTTTTGTGATGACCTAGCAGAAAATTTGCTTTCTAAATCACTGTTGCATACTGCACAGATTGATTTCACTTAACCATCTACCACTACCACAAGATATTTTTCTTGGGAGGGAGGGCGGAGCCGTGCCGCTTCGATACAACGCGGGGTCTCAGCGCTCTGAGACTTCCGTTGATACTTTTGCCGCCCCCTGGTCCATTCGGACCTAAACTGTCCTGTAGGGATGGTGAAGAGGAAGACCAAGCCTTGCTGGTCACAGGGGGACCGCAAAACTCCTGTTTGACCCAAGGGAAGAGCTTCTGCAAGGCGGCAAACAGGCAGCCCCTAGGGCTGACAAAGACTCCGGCTCTGGAAGGAACGAAGCAAGCTGAAAGGGAAAGTGTGACGCCGGGAAGGTTTGTTTGTTTGTTTTTTGAAACATTTTGCTTAAATTTTTTTTTTTTAGTAAAACTAAAGCTTTTAATGATGAAATAAGGGGCAGAATCAATCTAATATGCTTTGAACTGGGAGGTTTCCTTTTTTCTTATTTTTCTGTAATTGTGGATTGAAGCGTCAGTAACAAGGTTTTTTCCTTTGAAAGTGATTGGATTCTTTCTTTTCCTTTTATTTTTTGTTACTTAAAATCTTGAATTTAGGATTATTTTAAAAATTCCTCCTATGACTTACTGCTTATTTTAAAAATCCAATAAGAATTATACTCTACTTTTTTTTTTTAACAAAAGTGAAAATCTGCAACACTGCCGCTTGGAGGTCAGAGGCTGGTCTTTATGAAATGATCTATTTTTTTTTCTTATTTGAAGCAGCTGTTTGAAGGTGGTGAAATTGTTTACTGAAACTTTCAGAGCATGAATTGTTTTTAACAGGTGCTCTTTGATAATTGACAGTAATATTTTCTTTTGGAAGACACAACACAACAGGATCAAAGTAACCTAATCAAAAGATAAAATAGGCCTGAGACCAGGGTGGCAGTGAGAACCAAACTTCATCACTCTTTGTATTTGTTAACATGGTTTCATATCTAGAAGAGGATACTTTAGAAAATCAGGAGGCTTTGGCTGGAATCTTAAATTTTCTGAAACAATATGGGAGAAGAACCGATAAAAAATTGGATAAACTTTTGTCTGTCACATCAAACCATGAGCAGTTGGAGGCTCCAAAAATGAAAGAGAAAGAAGATAAAGAGATATTCATTTTAGTTGAAGATAAAGATATGATGACAGAGAACTTTACTAATGAATACAATGAGAAGGAAACCCTACAAAGAGAATTTGAGGAACGTGAGCCTCATTTTGGTCTTCAAGGAAAAGAGGGGGGGGGAATTGAAGATGGATGTAAGAGGAGAAATCTCTCCAGAAATATGTCTGATATCCAAAGACAACATGTAAAGATAGAAACTGGGCAGTGGTATTATTTGAGAGCTATATACTGAACAATAATGTGCGAAAAGAAGTTTATAAGAAACCTGAAAAGAAAAAGAAAAAGAGACTGGGACCGCAAATGGCAACAGAGATAAGTCCAACTCGTACTGGAAAGACACTGGCTGATAATGAAAGTTGCTATCCTTTGATTATTAATAAGTAGATAGATTGTTTTAGATTATCACTGAAGGATTGTTAGTAAATAATTATCTACAATAAGAGTAACTACTAATAATGCCATAGTTTAATGATATATATTTATGTATCTATGTATGTGTAGGAATGCATGAGTATGAGGTTGAACATAAACAATAAGACTTTTATTTAATCACGTAGGAATGTTGATGAATGTAGTTTAACAAAATGGGGGAGAATTTTACCAAATTTTAGACTGTTTTAGATTGTTATTGAAGAACTACCAGTTAATAAACAATGAGTTATAATAAGAGCAACGGAAAAATTACGGATGATATATATATATAGGTGTATGTGTATATGCATGGATGTTTGGAATAGACAATGGATGCCATTATGTGGTTATGTTTAAGTAAGACTTGTCTGGAAAAAAAGCTAGACCAAATATGGAATATTAGAGGAGAATTCGGGTGTAATAATATTAAGATATATAATGAATCTTTTGATTTAAAATCTATAAAACGAGATTATTCATGAGTAATAATGGTTCTAGAAATGCACAAGAGTTATGTGTAACCGGGACTTGACATCCGGTTTTTGACGGCGACGGATGTTTTGTCTGCCGCTTGCCTTTCTGGTGGGCTCCTTAGGGGGCACAAAGAATCCTGGAAGGATTTTTTGCTGAAATGGGCAGCTTGTTGGAAGCCCCCAACCTAGCGGCAGCTGGTGGGGTTTTTTCCAGCTTCGCCCTAGGAGCCGGGAAGGCATAAAGGGGGGGCAAACTCTGCCTCTTCACCCGATGGATCCCAGAGGAAATACTTTAAATTGAATGTGTGGTTGAAACGCCAACAATGGAGGGATCTCCCAAGTTCCCAGCTTGCAGGCAGAAGATAAGCGACAGAAACAATGTGAGTTTTGTTTAATCAATTTAAACGGAAAATAGAGGAGGAGGTTTTCTTTCTTTAGCCCCCCCATCGGAAGAATAAGCGGCTCTCAAACGACCTCTCCGATGGGGAGTGAACAAGGATTAAAAAACTTTGCCATTTGAATCAATTACCTGAGGAGAATGGTTGTGCAAAAGCTACAATTCGCCACGGAGCAACTTCTTAGAAGTAAATTGTAACTTTCACTTTTCTCCCCAGAAAAGGGCAAGGTTAAAATGGCTACTTTTTGTTCTTACATCAAAACTTTCTCGCACCAGTAAAACAGCCTCGGGCAACCGTTTGAGAAGAGCCTTGGTGTCTTTGTGTGCTCCCCCCCCCCCCCGGAGCCCTTCTTATCTCTCCCACATGAGGATTCCCTGAAAGTGGATTACAATATTTCTTTTTTTCCTCCGTAACTTGGGCTAATGAATTTGAATTTCTTATGACATTCCGAACCCTCCCAGCTGTTTGCTCTTTTGACGCCATTTGTTTTTTAACTTCTTTTGAACTGAGACAATGGGTCTCAGAAAGCCACCAACTGGGAAATCTGCATCTGCACCCCCTTCTGCCAGCTCTAGCCCGGCAACTCAACAATCGAAAATTGCTACTTTATTGCAGAAAGAAACAACTGGGGAAGCTCCAGAAGAATTATCGGTTACCCAAATGTTCCAGGAACTTTTAAAAAGTATAAATGATCTACGGAAGGAAATGGCAGATTCCAGAGCAGAAATTAAAGATGTCCAAAAGACCACAACAGAAAATAAAGAAAAGATTGAGTCGTTGAAGGAGGGGGCAGTTTTAAAAGTTTTATTTTAAAAGCAGAAATTGAAAGGATGTCTTTTTTCCTTAGGTTTCAAAATATACCAGAAGTAGAAAATGAAGATATTAAAGAAGTGATGAGTATAATATTAGCAGAATATCTTAAAAGAGAAAAAGACCAATTTGGTGGGATATAGATTTGGCATACAGAATTAATTCAACATATGCTAGAATTCATAACCTCCCAAGGGAGGTTCATGTTAAATTTTTCAGGAGATCCACGAGGGATGAGGTGCTGAGGGCACAAAGGGGGGGGCACTGAGATACCATAATAAAGATGTAGTTATTCTGAAACAAACTCCCCAAAAAATAAGAGAAGCAAGAAGGAAATTTTCCTTCCTGTCTAAAAAACTATATAATAAAGGGATTTGGTTCAAATGGTTGCTACTAGATGGAATGTTGATCTTCTGGGAGGGAGATAAGATTAAAATCAAAACATTTATTGAGGCGGAAGCCTTTTTGAATAAGCACATCTCCCTCCTGGAGGACAGAGATGATGGAGGCAGAGAAAAAGCAGAAGGAGCCATGGCCCTGCCAGGAGACGGGGAGGGGAGGGAGACAATGATGTCAAAAAGACTTAGATCACAAAAATGAGCTCAGTGGAATTATTATAACTGTGGATATGGAGAAATGGCAAAGGAAAAAAAATGATTGAACAGACGATCAACACAATGCGAAAATGTTTTTGCTTATCTTTTATATTATTTGTTAAACTGTAATCTTGTATTTTTAAAATATCTAAATTGTAACCTGTGAGGAGTGGGAGGGCCACCATTGCCGGCATGAAACCACCAAAATTTTCTATACACCCTATTCCTTTTCCCCATGTATATTTTAAAAACCAATAAAAAATTTTATTCAAAAAAAAAAAAGAGTTATGTGTAACCAGTCGACATACTTTCCAAAGGATACAATGTAGAATGATGGTTTTTCCTTTTAGTATTTTTGTTTTATTAAAATAAATAAAATTCTTTAAAAAAAAAAAAGATATTGTCTTGGTTGGCCATTGACAGTTCAGTCTCCATCATTTTATAAGTGAAGCATGGATTCTTAGCTTCAATAGGTATGACACTTCGTGACACTGAATTGCACTTGCAATTTAGTAACCTAGTCACCAAGTAAGAAGAGATTCCTTTTGAGCTCTTCATAGTTCATTTGTGTTTTTTTCTACTTAAAATAATTAAATCATTCAACAGAACAGAATTAACAGAATAACAGAGTCGGAAAGGACATTGGATGTTAACTAGCCTAAACAGTTTCTTGGGAGAATTCATTTATCTTCTTACATTGTGAAAATTATCCATCTCAATCAGGGGTAGTCAACCTTTTTATACCTACTGCCCACTTTTGTATCACTGTTAGTAGTAAAATTTTCTAACTGCCTACCAGTTCCACAGTAATGGTGATTTATAAAGTAGGGGAGTCAATTAAATTTAAAAAAGGAAAGTGTTTCAATATCGGACAAAACCCCTACTGCCCACCATGAAAGCTGGAATGCCTACTCGTGGGCGGTAGGGACCAGGTTGACTACCACTGATCTAAATCCTATGCTTTATTTTCTATTCTAGAAAACAACTAGTCATCAGACCATCTCCCCTGCTATCCCATGACTGCTCAGATTATTCAACAGTTTTTGATAAAGTAATAAAGCACATCACTTACACCCATATTCTTTTTAACACATTTAAAGAACTCAAGCAAGTCAATGAGACAGCACCCTCAACCTGCCCAAGCTGCGTTCATTGCTTCTCCCTCAGCAAGTCAGAGACCACTGAATGCTTTACATTTTTATTTCATTTTTTGCCAGTTTGTTTAGAAATATATAAGCTAATTTAGTTGCAGTTTCTAGAATCCCCTTAGATTTATTTTTATACATTAGAGTTACACTGGCTACTTTCCAATCCTGAGACACAATGCAAGATTTTAAGAACATATTTTTGCCATACTGTACATTATCAATGCCATTTTTTTAGTTCCTTAAGGTCTCATGGAATGATGCTATCTAGATTTTGGAATATTTTTATTTTGAATTTTTCAATGTATTATAGAAAACTTTCTCTAGTTACACCTGTTTGCCTCAACTGCCTAAATAGACAATAGTAGACTTAACATATATTGTTCCAATTTCTTCAAATTACAGTATAAGCAGATTAATGAAATTCTAGCTATAAGAGATTAAGCTATAATTGAATATTAAGCTACATTTAAATTGAAAAGTATGTACATTTAAAAGATCATTTCCCTTTATATTTTTTTCAATCAAACTTCAGTGAAGTATGTATCTTATTTCTTTTTAAAATTATTTTTATTATACATTTTCCTTTGTTATACATAACATTTCCATTTCTATATCAAATCTCTTTTTCTTATGCAGATTTTCACACTTATACCACATAAAGACTTGTGAACAAGTTCTTTTATGAAAAAGCACTAGTGACGATTTCTTATTCCATTTCAGAAGTAGATTATATAGCAAGAAAGGAATGACATATTTGATTATCATAATTGTAATCTATACATGATAAATTGTTTGCAAAACAGTATTGTATGTGCAATGAGAAATGTCATATTTATATTATTAAAAGAGCTTATTTGGAAAACGATGACACATATCGTGACAGAGTGACAAATTATTTATTTAAATAAATTAGTTCATCCTTTAAAAAAAAAATTGGGGAAGAAAGCAGATGTGAGTATCTTACCATTAAGCCAAAATATATTTTAATAATATGTTTATTCCCATGCAATTACCACCTACCTTAAACTTAGGGATAGTTTATCAGAACTTATTAAATTATAGTTTACAAAGTGTTGGCTCCCTTCCATGTCCTCTTCTCACCTCATTAGCAACCAAGACTTTTATAAAAGCAAATGACGTGTTGTAATGTGCATATACTGATGTAATTAATCCTTAAGAGAGCAGGGAGCTTCTGTTTTCAGATGAATCATAATTAATGTAAGGGGATGAAACTGTTTTAATCACCCTGCTGAGGATGAAATAACCCAGATACATACAGCAGAATATGGGACCATACAGCCATAGAAGGAAATGTATATGCCAAATAGATTAGGAACAGAACACACCAAGATAGATGAGCTAAAAGTGCTTAATTTTAAATGAAAACATAGGTTGGGAATTGTAAATACCTGGTGGAATGAAGAGGGCCAGCTAAACTTTGCTACCAATTATTTTTAAATTATACTAATCTAGGCTAAAAGGACTACTATATTTTTAGGAGTATAAGACGAAAATTGAAGAGGCAAATTTTTAAAAAAGTAGGTAAGTAGATAGAGGGATAGAGAGGGGGGGAAAGAGAAATACAGTAGGTAGGTAGGGAGAGTCAGAGAGTAGTTAGGTAGGTAGGTAGATAAAGGGATAGAGAAAGAGAGAGAGAGAAATACAGTAGATAGGTAGGGGGGAGAGAGTAGGTAGGTTGGTAGGTAGAGTGAAAGAGAGAAAAATAGAGAGAGAAATACAGTAGGTAGGTAGGGAGAAAGAGAGAGAGAGTAGGTAGGTAAGTATATAGGTAGATAGAGAGGGAGGGAGAGAGAAAGAGAGAGAGAGAGTAGGTAGGTAAGTATATAGGTAGATAAAGAGGGAGGGAGGGAGAGAGAGAGAGAGAGAGAAATACAGTAGGTAGGTAGGTGTATTTATCCATGTGCTGGAGAAGGAAATCACTGACAACTTGTATCACCTAAAACTGTTTCTGCTGGGACAGCACTTGATCAATGAAATTCTCATCAACTACTCTAACTAAACTGCTTTCTGAAAGGGGGAGTTTTTGCATTCTGCAAACCTCCCCAAAATGGCCCATTTTTTGTGAAAACGGGCCTGTTTTTTGTTTGTTTTTTAAAGGCATCAATCGTGTTGGGTGGGCTTGCAGAGTGCTCCTGGGGTTGGGGGAAAAATGAGCAAAAAACGGTCCATTTTTCACAAAAACTGTTTTTTGTCAAAAAAAATTGCATGCCTAGCCTTATGGAGGCTTATGGGGACTGGGCCGGCAAAAAATGGCCCATTTTGTGCTTGTTTCTGTCCTCCCCAGCCCCCAGGAGCTATCTGAAAGCTTCCATAAAGCTCTGCATGGCCATTTTGGTGAAGGGCCCGGGCTTCAGGAGGCAAAAAATGCTGTATTCGGAATATAAGACGCACCCAGATTTTCAGCCTTTTTAGAGGAAAAAATGTGCATCTTATACTCCGAAAAATACAGTAGTTACATTTCAAATTCTGCCATAAACTATGTTCTATATGCATTACTTCAGTGATAGAACAAGATAGGAAATAGTTAATAAACCTATTGGTCCTTCAAATATAATTTTGAAGAAGTGCTTTGAAATATGGAGGAACATGTATTGTGCTCCCACATCTTCAAAGAAATTCTCAATATTTTTCAAATCCTACATAGTTCTAAAATGCATCAATTTTACAGACAGGCATAAATGTTAAAATGTTATTTTAGATTACTGAACAATTTGATCACCACTAAGATAACTTGTTAGCTTGATTTTTATTACTCGATCACATGATATGAACTCTGAGGCTTATACGTCATTAATATAGTCATGACTAGTTCATCTTTAATACATATTCTAAATAGAAGTGGTCATTAAGTATAAAACTGCTTAATTGTCACAGGCTGAAGTTAGTAAGGCAGCAAGTGTAATACAGGATGGGAATTATTACTATATGATATGGGTAGTGTTGGGCACAGTAAATGTGAAGGATCACCTTACTTCTATTGCTTCTACCATTAAATAAAGCAGAAGGGAGTTTTCTAGGACTCCATCAATCAAATATTGTCATGAGATTCAGGAAGTATGCCTGTTCTGTAGCTGCACTAGCCCACTGGAATACAGCTTGAGGTTTGGCTAGTTTTGACTTTACTCACTTATCAGAAAGCTTGAAGACCTGCTGTTTTTCCAGGTCTGAAGACTAGGCGAGTAACTCAGCCGACGCTACTGGTCAATGGTATTTTCAGGAGCCACTTTATGCTATGTGGGGCAGGTAAATGGAGCTATCATTCCTATGCAATTTAAGAATGGGAGGAGGGGAAAGGGGGATTAAAACTTGCATTATGCCTGTCTGTATATGCCTGGACTCTTTATTTTGGCAGAAGTTGATTTTTGTCTCATTTAGGTTTCTGTGTCTGTAATAAAGGAATGTGATATGTTCAAGTTGAAACCTGTGATTGCACCGAATTCCTTGTAGAATTACTGCAGACATCTGAAGGCAACCTTTATATTTATTTTTTCACGTAGAAATTAGACATGATAAAGCATTAAAATATACTGGATTTTAAAAAGGCAGAAGTATAATGACAACCCCTATGTGACTAAACCAAACGTTATGTAAAAATTCTAAGCTTTCAGCCCTTAGCCTAGCTTTAGAATCTCTAAGAGAAGGAGGTTTAGCCAGTTGATCAACATCAGACTCTCCTCTATAAATTAGAACATCTTCATGGTTCCATCTGCTGCCTTGCCTTTCTCTTTGGGGGCAGAGTTCTTCAGTAAAAGTACAGGTAGTCCTCGACTTACAACAGTTCATTTAGTGACAGTTCAAAGTTGCAATGACATTGAAAAAAGTGACTTATGACCATTTTTCACACTTATAATTGTTACTGTATCCCCGTGGTCATGTGAGCAAAATTGGATGCTAGGCAACTGATACATATGTATGACAGCTGCAGTGTCCCAGGGTCATGTGATCATTTTGCGACCTTTTCACAAGCAAAGTCAATGGGGAAGCCAGATTCACAACTGTGTTACTAATTTAAAAGTCAGTGATTCAATTAACAACTATGGCAAGAGTGGTTGTAAAATGGGGCAGAATTCACTTAACAAATGTTTGCGAAACATTAGCAACAAAAATTTGGGGCTCAATTGTGGTCGTAGGTAAGGACTACCTGTATAACAGTTTGCCTAATATTCAAAGACAAAACCTAGATGCTCTATATCAGATCGTTCTCACTTAAATTCATGTTTAAAATCCAAAATCTGCTTCAAAAAAGTAATACATCATTGGTTATTTGGAATTCTTTTTCTTGGTCATTTATTCTTTTTTATACTTTTTGAATATACCTTTTACATCTTGAGTCTTAACTGTATTTTTTCAAAACCAGATTTCATAGCATAACCCAACTTACATGTAAAGAAAGTTGACCCTTTCTATTCCACCAGAACAGCTGACAAGGAAAGACTCGGAGAGTGACCATGTTGAAGAAGTAGAAGTGTGATTCATCTTTTTCACAATGGTGGATTGTCCCCTCTCCCATCTATTCAATCTGTCATGTGTGGGGCTGAATCCACACCTCTCTCCTCAATCCTTTCTGCCAGACACAAGCTGTGGCCACTTTTCTTAGCTATTGACAGTTATCAATATTGTCATAAAGGAGGGTGGAAGGAGGCGAGGGAGGAAGTGAGGGAGGCATATAATGGCCCTTCATCTCAGCCATGTTATACAATGAGGCTAAAAGATAGGAGGTAGATAGGTGGATCTGGGAAGTTGAAAGGAAGGTAATCACTTTCCTTGGAAGAACTGAGGCTGGGGATGGGGGGGGGGGTGACGTAGATCAGGGCAATCCTTATCTAAGTACTGCTTGGAATTTGCTTAATAGCAGCAACAGGGACTCTGGAACTGCTGTCACTAAACAAGACAATTATGTGATGCTTTGCCTGACAACCACGTTGCTTAGCAATGGAATTGCCTATCCAAATTAAGATTGTTAAGTGAAGACTACATGTAATTAACTTTGGATAGATCCTCATCCCTAACTTTTGATCACTTATGAATCTTGGGAGATGTGATTTCTTCCAATCTTAAAATATGACAATTCATTTATTACTACACTCTAATTTCTAGTTTAAAACAAGTTATACTTCCAGATAGTTGTAAAGATTTGAAGCAAGAAAGAATAAATGTATACAATTCTATTTTCAGTTTCATTATTTCAGCTGAATTACTAAAACAAGGCCATATTCTTCTGATATATAAGTGACAGAGGGTAATATTATCAATGTAGATTGTCTTCAGACAGGATTACAAATAGATTAGACACACTGACTTTATTATCCATTCTGAATCCAGATTAACATCTATTGGAAGTAGACTGGCATGCATAATTTATGAACACACAGAGCTATAGCTTGAGGTCTGCATCCTTTCTACCCATACTGGGTATCAACATTAAATTAAAATCAAATAATAAAAGCAGCAACAATATATTTTTCATTATCTCAAGTCCAGTAATCAGAGCTGTAGTTAATCCCTTCTTATCTTCTGAATATAAGCTTCCTCGAATTTGGCAATTAAGTTTTATTAGCTTTAATTAAATATAAAGAATAGTCAGCAAAATTGATTTTCTCATAGCCTCTCTAAATTCAGGGTTAGTCTTTAAAGCTATCAAAATCCATACAGAATCTATCCTTTCAAACAGTACGTGCATGTGTATGTGATCCAGAATAATTCCATACACAGAATTCATAACCCCCAACTAATAACATTTCTAATAACATAATATTATTACACCAGGTCAAAATAAAACATTATGAGTATTCATTGTTCAACATCTGCTACAACAGGCATTTATGATATATTCTCAAGATTTGTGGTGCCAAAAAATACACATTCAGTATGACATTCCTTATTTTATGTCACAGACAACCATATTACATATTCACTGAAGAAAAATATATTTAAGTGTTTTAACCATAACATTTGTTAATAAAACCACTCTGGCTAATAGAACAAAGGTTAAAATTTGCCAGCATGTTTCCTATACCCATGATTGATGTATAAAATTGACTAAATATTGCATGTTCATTTTCAAAACAAATACAGCAGAAATTAATTGTATTCTATTCAATTTTTAGCATGTTTAATTAAACAGACAATTTGTACAGATTTCTAACTCAGTCTCCACTGACATATAAATGGGAACAACATAAAAGAGCACAATAACAATCTAATGAGCTACTAACCAACAGATTGATGCCAGTTGATTTATTGAAGATGGATATATGAAGGAGAATACGAGGCAATTTATAGTTTTAATTGATCTAGATAAAATTATGCAGATCTCTGCAATGCTGGTTCTTTTGGATATGGAAAAGGCTTACGAGTGAACGAACTGGATCCAGAGCATTTGCAGTTGATCTGGTTGTTACCCTAAAACGTTTTTGGAATTTAATAATTCTGATGAAAAGTCACTCGGGGGTTGTTTATATAAAGGTGTTTTTTCTTTACTTATGGGGGCAGCTGATACGAATTTGGAATATCTGTTGGAAGAAGGAGTTATCTTAAATTGGTTGTATTATAAATAGTTTTGGAAGAGATGGAAACAGACCTGAAGAGTTGGACTCATGAACATTGAAGCGGAAAGGATTAATATCACGTTGCTGTTCTGGGGAAAAACTTAGGTTGAACTTTGAAAGTTAAATGCTAAATTTGTATAGATATAGAATTCATGGGAGAATCTTTATAATATATCTTATAGATGGTATCTAGATCCGAAGAAATTATCATCATGTATGTAATCTAATGGTTAATTAAAATGTTGGCAGGGAGAATTTAGCAGGGATGGGTGTTTACTCCAACAGATTGATGCCAGCTATTTAAAAGGTAATTTATGAGGGAGAATGTAAGGCAACTCATAGTGGATGTGGAAAAGGCCTACGAGTGAATGAACCGGAACTCTCTAATCAAGACTTGGGGGGGGGGGGGGAACGGATAAGGGATTTGGATAAGGTTTATTATCTCTAATGTTATATATTTTATCTTTAGAAGTCTTGCTGAATATAATTTGGGACCTGAATTTCTTAAATGGCATAGTTATAAGGCAAAAGGTATATAGCACTGGAGCATTTGCAGTCGATCTGGTTGTTATTCTATTACGTTTTTGGTTTGGAACACCTGTTGGAAGAAGTTTATAATACATTTTATAGATGGTATCTAGATCCTAAGAAATTATCATTATGTATGTATTGAAGTAGAAATTAGTTATTTCACATATTTGCTGCATTTAACTAGAAACTTGCTATCTGTTATGTTCTAGCATCTTATATTGTTGTGGAGATATATGTTTGCAATCTACTGCATCCTTCCTGTGATAGGATTTAAAATCCTTCTATACCACCTCTGTTTTCCTTTATGTAAGGAGAACGTAATGTTGCTCTTTTCAAATACCAGAGTAATCTTTACATTTTTTGTGTTGTTAAGAGGGCAATTAAGCAAATGGAGAGGGGGGAAAAATAACAAACTTTTTTGAACCAGGAAGGATGCAAATTTGAGACAGGATATATGGTTTATAATAATAATAATAATAATAATAATAATAATAATAATAATAATAATAATAATAATAATAATAATAATAATAATAATAATAATAATAATAATAATAATAATAATTTTTAATTTGTTGACCGCTCCTCTCCCCACAGGGACTCGGAGCGGTGCACAGGGAAAACTAAAACAATAAATATACAAACACATTAAAAACAAATTAAACATATACCTGTGCTAAAATACCCCATTTCAACTAAAATTCCCAGTTAAAACAACTAAAACCCCATAGAGAGAGACTACCCTAGGCCGGCCAAGCAGAAAAGATGTGTTTTTAGTTTTAGATGGAAGGAGCGGAAGTCCGTGGTCGTTCCAATGTCGGGGGGAAGGTCGTTCCAGAGGGCTGGGCCCGCCACAGAGAGAGCCCTTCCCCTGGGCGTCGCCCGCTGACAGAGTCTAGCGGACGGTACCCGGAGAAGTCCCTCTCTGTGGGAGCGAATCGGCCGTGAGGATGTATGAGGCAGGATCCGATCCCGCAGATAGCTAGGTCCCGAGCCATGGAGCGCTTTAAAAATGATGACTAATACCTTGAAGCGCACCCAGAAGATGACAGGCAGCCAGTGCAGCTCGCGCAAGAGCGGTGTTATGTGGGTAAACCTGGAGGTTCCCAGAATTGCCCGCGCGGCTGCGTTCTGGACCATCTGAAGTCTCCGGGTGCACCTCAAGGGAAGCCCCATGTAGAGAGAGTTACAATAGTCCAGTCGGGATGTCACGAGAGCATGAGTGACTGTGCGAAGGGCGTCCCGATCCAATAGGGGGCGCAACTGGCGAACCAGGCGAACTTGGTAAAACGCCCTCCTGGCCACGGCTGTCACTTGATCTTCCATGGACAGCCGGGCATCCAGGAGGACACCCAAGTTGCGCGCCCCATCCACAGGGGCAAGATGTTCGCCCCCTATGGCCAGCGATGGAGTCAGCTGGTTGAATCGGGCAGCCGGAAACCACAGCCACTCGGTCTTGGTCGGGTTGAGCCTGAGTCCGTTACTTCCCATCCAGATCCGCACGGCTTCCAGGCACTGGCACATCACCGCTACGGCATCGTTGGGGTGGCTTGGGGTAGATATATACAGCTGTGTATCATTAGCGTAGAGGTGGTACTCTACCCCAAAACCACGGATGATCTCACCCAGCGGCTTCATATATGTGTTGAACAGGAGAGGCGAGAGGACCGACCCCTGAGGCACCCCACATGTTAGGGGTCTCGCGGTCGACCTCTGCTCTCCTGTCAACACAAATTGCGATCGGCCAGAGAGGTACGAGGAGAACCACCGTAAAACGGTGCCTCCCACCCCCAACCCCCCCAGCCGATGCAATAGGATACCATGGTTGATGGTATCGAAAGCCGCCGAGAGGTCTAATAGGACCAGGATGGAGGAACAACCCCCATCTCTGGCCCTCCAGAGATCATCGACCAATGCGACCAATGCCGTCTCGGTGCTATGCCCGGGCCGAAAGCTGGACTGGCGCGGGTCTAGATAATCAACTTCCTCCAGGTGACGGGGAAACTGTTGTGCCACCACACTCTCAACAACCTTCGCCAAGAAGGGAAGGTTGGAGACTGGACGATAGTTGGTTAATAAAGCTGGATCCAAAGAGGGCTTCTTAAGGAGGGGCCTCACCATAGCCTCTTTTAGGGAAGCAGGCAAGGAACCCTCGCTTAAGGATGCGTTGACAACCTCTTGGAGCCAGCCTCGTGTCACCTCCCAGGATGCCAGTACAAGCCAGGAGGGACACGGGTCCAATAAACATGAGGTGGCTCGCAGTCACCCACGTAACCTGTCCATATCCTCGGAAGTAACGGAGTCAAACTCCTCCCAAACAAGATCTGTCTCGTGGCATCCCACTGGGCCATCAATGGGGGCTAACTCGTTCTGTATCTGAGCGATTTTCTCCTGCAGAAAAGTCACAAATTCCTCTGCTCTACCCTGTAACGGGGCTTCCCGCACCCTCTGTTGAAGGAGGGAGCGGGTCACCCTAAACAGGGCGGCAGGGCGGTTTTCTGCGGATGCTATGAGGGTGGCACAATGATGACGTTTGGCCACTCTCAGCGCCACAATGTAAGTCCGTAAATGGGCTCTTACTTGTGTCCGGTCAGATTCAAAACGGGTAGACCTCCATCTTCTCTCTAGGCATCTCTTGTGGCGTTTCATCACCCTCAGCTCCTCGGTAAACCAAGGAGCCAGGGTGGCTTGCCGCCGCAAGAGAGGCCGCAAGGGCGCGACCCGATCCAAGGCTCCCGTGGTCGCAGTATTCCATGCGGCCACGAGGTCCTCCATCGGGGCGCGGGTCAGGGGTACAGGAAGTGGCCCAAGCGCCGTCTGGAACCCATCAGGGTCCATAAGGCGCCTGGGGCGGAACCAGATCGGTAACTCTGGTTCCGCCTCCCCGCGGAAGGGAGTAGCGGTCGGAAAGTTGAGCCGGAGAAGTGAGTGGTCTGACCATGACAAGGGCGTGATGACTATATCCTCTATACCCAGATCACTCTTCCATTGGCCAGAGACAAAGATGAGATCCGGTGTATGTCCACCCTCGTGGGTGGGGCCTTGAATTAATTGGGTCAGGTCCATGGCCGTCATGGAAGCCATGAACTCCCGAGCTACCACGGATGATTCGCCCACCGATGGCAGGTTAAAGTCCCCCATGACTAGAAGTCTGGGGGTCTCGACTGCCACCGTAGCGATCACCTCCAGGAGCTCGGGCAGGGCTGCTGCTACATAGCGGGGAGCCAGGTATACAACCAGCAAGCCCAACTGCCTCCCTAGGCCCCACTTCACGCAGAGGGACTCACAACCGGTGGTCTGTGGCACAATGATCTCTCTCAGCTCAAGACCTTCCTTTACTATGACCGCCACCCCACCACCCCTACCTAGGGCCCGGGGCTGATGAAAAGCACGGTAGCCTGGTGGGCACATTTCAACGAGGGGGAGTCCACCCTCGTGGCCCAACCAGGTCTCCGCTATTCCTGCCAGGTCCGGCTCCCCCTCTGACACAAGGTCATGGATGAGGGGGGCTTTGTTAACAATGGACCTGGCGTTGCAAAACATCAGCCTCAGGCCCTGGCTCTGTATTCCCTGACCACCTAGCCTGCGGGGGTTGTGACACCTGACCGTTTGTAACCAACGGCTACGTGTCCCCAACCGGGAGGATGGAACTTGCCTCCCCTCGGACCTGCCTCTCCCCACGACCTTCTGAATGGGAATGCCCTCCGTCGGAACGACTCGTGATTCCCCCCCCCTCACGGATCCTTCCGCTTCCCTCCGTCGCCTGCTGGCCTGGCCCTCTCTCTCTAACTGTTTGTACCCTCCCCCCTCCTCCCTGGAACCCCCTAAAATCCGAATTAAAAACCTCCCTAAAAAACCCCTCAACCTGCGCTTCGCCCACCTCTCAGGAATAATCAATCCGTCCTCGAGGTGGGCCCGTGTTAGACAGGAGGGCCAGGCCTGCGAGAAGGGAGACTCCCGCAGGCCAAGGAGGTTTAAGCTCTACAATGTGTTAGGTTATATGACTTAGAAGATAATATCTGGGTTGTTTGGAATTATCAGAGTGGAGTATAGCGGAAGTCAGTGGGGTGGGTTGGATTGGGAGGTAGGGGGAGGGTTAGGGTGGTTAGGGGAGGGAAATATATTTGCATAATTAGTTTAGAAGATGGGGATATTTGGATAATACTATTTTGTGAGTAATTCATATTAGGAGGGTTGGGATGAGGGGGGGTATAGTATTTGTATTTGATTTATTTTACATGTATGGGGAGGGGGGGGAAAGGGGAAATGTATGTTCTTGTAAAACTTTTTCAATAAAATGAAAAAAATTAAAAAAATTAAAAAATAAAAAATAATAAAATAAATAAAAATAACAAGCTAATGAGCTAAAAGGGATATGAGAACACTAACTACCGGTAAGAAGATAGTTTTGAAGACTAAGCAGCTAGTCCTCATTTAGACCATTTGTTTAACAACTGAAGTTATGACAGTGTTGTAAAGTGATTTAAGACAGGTCGTCTCACTCACAACCACTGCAGCATCTCTGCAGTCATATGATCACAATGAGGACACTTAGCAACATTTACACATTTACAATGGTCACTGCCTCCCATAGTCCTGTGATCACCATTTGTGTCTTTCCAGCTTCTGATAAGCAAAATCAATGGGGAAGTTAGCAGGAGGTTGCAAGTCATGGTCATGTGATATCTTGCTTCATAATGATAGCCAGGAGTGTTGGGATTGCCATTGCTAAAGAGAAGTTTCATTTAATAATTGCATTACTAAATGATGGAGTTTCCAGTCCCAATTAGGTTCATTAAGTGAGGACTAGCCATATGTCCAATTTCTAGTCTTTCCAGGGAAAAGCAACAAGCATTATTAAAATACTTCTTACATGGCTAGATTATTGATGTACAAGTATACAATAAAAAGCATAAAGGTAGCTCTAATTTTTAAAAAGGCAAACTCATAATGATGCTCAGTTAAACTTCAGACCAAGTGAGTATCTAATTCTTCAAATTGCATTTTAAAAGGGCAGTTATACCTTTTGTCTCATCTCTCATCAAGAGAATTCATGGTAATGCTATTGGCTTGTTCCAGAGGCTTCTCACGCCATCCCCATCATTAAAATGCCTCTCCCACACATAAATGGAGAAAATAGCACATTGCCTTCTTTTTCCTGTAACTAGGTAGTCCTTTTAAAAATTGGGACATTGGATTAAAACCCCTGATCCCTCAGACTTTTTCTACTGTCAACTTACATTTCCTCTTATTTTAACAGTAATATCAATAGTAACCCTTGCCACCATACCTGTAACCTACTTATTAAAAGTATCAATATTATCTCTCAATTTTTTTGGTCATTGTTTTAGCCTTATGAGCATTCTTTCCTGCTAAACGGTAAGAATTTCTAATCACTACAGAACAGATTATTACTGTTCTTATAAATGTAAACTGAATGTGTTGCTGAACTATGGTAAACAGAATGCAAAAAATAAAAAAGAGGGATGTACACTGATGAATTATACATATGTGCCTTTAATTTGTAACACAGCAGGAGAGTATTCATCTGGATTCAAAGTTTATAATCAAGTCAATATAGCTAATCTACTGGTGTGGTTCAAGTGGGTGATGCCTGAGGGAATGTTGGTGTTCTGGGAGGGAAGGAGGGTAAGAATTAAAACAATTGCAGAGGCGGACGCCTTTCTCAAAAAACATTCCTCAATCCTGGAGGATGAAACTGGGGGAACGGAGGGGGCCACGGCTCCGCCCACTGGAGGTCAGGGAGAGGAAGACACAATTGCCAAAAGACTTAGATCTCACAAGTGACTTTATTTTTGTTTAGTGTAACTTTTATTTGGATGTTTATAAATGATTGATTGCATAGATTTTAAATTAAAATATCTGTATCTCTTTCCACTTTGTAGAACAAATGAAAAATTTATTGTATTATCTATTTTTTTTAATGAAGCCTCGGAGGGGGCCAATACCTCCGACATAGAGGTTTTCAAAATGTCTTTGTATCACCTTATACCCTTTTCCTATTTCTTCTAAAATTTGTAAAACCCAATAAAACTTTTTCAAAACAAAATATAGCTAATCTACTTTTAATACACGCCAAGTAAACAAGCATAACACCAACAGTAAATATTAAGGCACCGTGAACCCTTTAATCAAACCAAGCAAACTCCACAAGTTCTGAGCTACCACTCTTCATCAAGAGACTTGAAAGGGCAGTAGGTTGAGTCCTCAAGAATTTAAATTATTTAAACTTCCATTTAAGGGAACAAAGAAAGTTTTAAAATTGGATGTTTTTCAACTTAATGTTCATTATGACATTAACATATTGCTTTAATAATGATGGAATGTATTATTAATACACTAATATTGACTATTTTGAGCATTTAAGAAAAATAGCATCTGAAACAAAGCAAATTTAAAATATTTACTAGTGTGATATTTCTATTACGTAGACAATGTGGTATGATTCAATATATTTATTGGGAACATTATAAAACTGGAGAACTATTCTTCAAAAACAGCAACTAACCACTTCAGGGGCAGAGCACCCCCATTAAAGTGGTGGTCCACACAGGAGCAGAAATAGTCCTATTTAGAATATAAAATACAAGTAGTTCTCGAGTTACTAATGTGATGGATCCTGCCCATTCTATTCATAACCCGAGGATTCATAGGAGTGAATCTTGTACAATAAACATGATCACTCCCTCCTTATCGAATGCACAGCTCATTAAATGAACATGAGGTATCTCAGGTTAGGGAAGGCCGTAGGGGGCCTAGTAATAGAAAAAGCCACCTACTTCAGACCACCCAAGGCTTGCTCCCGACTCACAGATACTTCATTCTCCCTCCCCTGGGGTCCTCACAATTGCTTCCTCCCCCATCCTGCCATAACTAGTGACTTACCTTATGAAGATCTGCCATCTCTCTGGCCAGTTTCTTTGCTTGCTTCCTCCTTTCTCTTCAGCAAAGGGCTTGAAGAAGGATTCTTCTTGAAAAAGGAGGCATGGAAGGCCATACGTGGCCCTCCAGGTCTCCTTTCTAGCCTCCAGAGCCCCTTTCAATCCATTTAGTGGCAAAAATTGTGGACTGGAAGTTCACGTGAATGGCTTGAAAAGGGCTCTGAAGATGAGAAAGGAGGCCTGGAGGGCCGCATATTTTGTCACCAAAACGCTTGATGGGGGGGATGGGGTGAATATTGCAGAGCCTCTGCAGTCGTTCGTAAGAGCGAACGGCTACCATAGTGCTGCAATATTCGTAATTTTGAGATTTGTTTATAAACACTAGGAGGCACTTATCACATAGCTTTGAGCTTTCACTAAGGGAACGCTCATAACCTGGGGATTACCTGTAATGAAACCATGAAATCTGTGTTCTGCACTGATATATTACGAAAAGGCAACTGTGAGACACAGTTTGAAGAAGAGATTTCAAGAAAAGTGGAGGAAAATATAGGCTTTGCATATGTATTATTCTTTAATGAAAATTAATATTGACACATTTAAATACAGAGGGAGTGAGCAAAATTTATTCTCTGGACAAAATAATCACAGAAGAAATTAGTGAGTAAATGAAATACCCCATCAGAGTTTACCAACACTCAGAAATTTCAGTAAGTTAGTGGGCTAACTTACATCAACTCAGATTCTAGAAAGCTACTTTTTAAAAACCAGAAATGCAATATGGCTACAAATATTGACCACTAATCAAACCACCACCCAACCCCAACCCCCCAAATTCAAGGCAATTGCAGAGGAAGTATATGAGAATCACTGCTACCAAAACTAGATTTAAATCCTTCATATATTTCACTTTCTTTCAAAATGCAAATACCACAATTTCTTATCAAATTATATTTAGTAACCAACTAGAAAAACAAGTAAGTTATATATGCATGTCAATCACATGAAGGAATGTCTACGATAATTTTTTTTTTTGAAAATAAACATTTTCCAAACAGGAATCCAGAACAAGAATATTTTAAATGCTGTTGTCCAAAGCAGTACTAACAATGCAATCTTTTTTTTTAAATGAGTAACTGAAGAAAAATTTAGAAGTATTGAGAAATTGGTCTTCAAATTAAGACACGAGTGTGCAACTTCTGTTGACATAAGGCCGCTCCAGACTTTAAGCTTAAAGGTTGAACTTCCAAAATAAGTGAGGCCTGGAGGTTGTAGAGAACAGTTTAAGAGGTGACATGATTGTCCTCATTGCTGCAAAGCATAACAAATCCTTTTTGCACTGAACCTATCCAAATTCCAATAAATGCCACCCTAAAGCCTGGACACTTTGCCCCACTCAATCAAATGACTGCAAAAAAGACTGCACATTTTTGCATCCCTGAACTGAGACAAACCTTAATATATCTAATAAAAACACAAATATTCTAAACATTTTAATATTTTCCTTTATATTAATCTGTTTAAGCATTTCCACTAAAATTCTCCAGTATTTACAAAACCTTTTATGCTGATCATCAATGTTTTATTTATACTTCTCTCAACTTTATGAACACACAAAGCAGAAAAGAATTCCTACAATGAAGAAAGCATTCAATACCATTAATTGCTCTGATTACTTAACAGATGTAATTAAAAACTATTTTTGATTATGAGACAGTAGTGTATTACTTAATCAACCCAACAAAAATGCAATTCAAGTTTGTATATGGAGAATATAGCACAAACTAAATGTAAGAAAGTCACACAAATATTTCTCAATATTTATTTGCTACTAGTTGGTAGATTCCAACTAGTAAATTGTATCTCTGCACTATTTGTTTAATAAATTTGCAATATTATGCAGCAGATCTCAATGACAAACTCTTTCTTAATTAAAATGGTTCCTATTTATCAGCAATATCAATTGTAAGCCAGCATCTTCTTTTTCAATCTAATTCTACGTGCATATTTCAATTTTTACTTTCTTTTCACTTCTCTTACTTTCAGTAGGTTATATTTTAGCTTATATCTTCTCCACAGTATCAGGTATAACTCTTATATCTTTCAAGGGGTAGATAAAATAAAACTGTAGAATTTATAGATTTCTAAAAAAAAATTAGAAATTTGATAAAGAATACACAAAATAGGAATTGTGTATGGTAGTATTCTCCTACAAATTAAGTGTTTATTAGTTAAAGATTTCCACACAAATTTTTCTGAGCACATTACAAATTACTTGTATTGGTTAACTATACTTTGAACTATCAATTTAGATAGATTAGAATATTTGAATTTAGGTCAAAGTAGTGCCCTGAAAAGCACATAGTTTCACCAGATTAAATCATAGTTTGCCATCTCAAAACTCCTGTTTTCAGAATAGGGGGATTTCATGATTCAGTCTGCCTGCCTGTATACATCATGCCACAATTTAATATATTATAAAAAAGCATCATGCTCATACTACTTCTTCCTTCTTTATAATTTAGCAGAACATAATAGTCTAGAATTACATATAAGCATTAGTTTATTTGATTAAATTGCTAAGGCAAACTTACTAAAGCTTCTGGTAAATCAGAAGGGAGAGGCTGAAATTACTGAGAACAGTGGGGGACAGGGGAAATGCTGGCTTTGCTTAGACACAAGAAAATACGCTTATCAAAATTCTTAGGGAGTTTATTAAATTTAATCTGTTTCTCAGATTAGATAATGGCTTCCAAAAGCAAACTGGTAGGAAACAATGCTAGCTAATTCATCTCCTATCTGGAAACAAGCTGCTTCTTACTGATACTATTTTTGATGAATACTTGAATGGAACTTATGCATGCATGTGTTTGTATACTTTATTTATACATAAATCAATTTTTAAATTAAATTGTTTGATTATTGTTATATGGTGATGTTATTCATTCAATTGTGTCCAACAGTTGATGATTAGCAATTAAGTTATAATAAAAGCAATTTCATTCTCACATCCATTAAGTCATGAACCTTGCTTAACATGAATATTCCTCACTTACGGCTGTTCCTCACCTCAAGTGATATGGTTAGTGAACCAGCCATCTTTAACTAATTTTGAATTCTATTCTGAATTCCTTTGAATGCAGGCTATTTCTGGCCAGTCCAAATTGGAAAACATTGTGATAAAGAGATCTAAAATAGGACGTGTTTACATTATCTAGCTAGTTCTGATTTTAATATAGCCTTTGTTCTGCACTCTTAGAGATGCTTAGCTTGAATAAATTATGGATAGTGATGATGGTTGGTGATTAACCATTCTACTCAGAAGTTGCCAGAAATTAAGATCACTTTAGCAAAGCATTATTACTCAGTGTGAAACTTAAATTAGAAAACTCTTTCTTATATATAGTCAACAACTTAACTTCCTTTTCAGGGATTCTTGTCTTTCTTCTTTTTAGGTTTCCTGCGATGCTACAAATCAGCCCATTCTGTCCTAAGTGCTATCCAAATATGTGAACCCCAACTGTTACAATTATCAGCTGTGGTTAAAATTTGGAGCATCCATATATCTGGAGGCTGGGGAAACTATAACACTGTTATGCAACCACAAGCATTGATAAACAAAGAAACAATCTATTTCCCAACCATATCATCTTAGCCTTACAAGCTTGCACCCTTCAAGTTTGCATTAACACATCGAAACATTAGCTTTGCAATTTAAATATAATCAATATAGAGCTCCTATGTTGGTTTCAAGCTGGACCATACAACTAGGACATTCAACAAACAAAACACATTCCACTTGTTTGAACTGAGATAGTGAGCAATACATTATATTAACAAAACAAATTGGACAACTTCGTTAAACAATTCCATGTTCCAAATACTTACGCTTGAATCAAAGTTACACACACTGATTGCATCTTCATCCTGGGTACTCTGCTTGCGTTTCTTCTATAAAATTAGAACAATACAAAATAATTAAGTAGCAGAAGACAGAGGAGCATAATATTGCACTATACTGTATGGTACTATAAATATTTTTTCAATTAAAGAATATGTTTCTTATTTACAACTGCTCACACACTGTGCATGCTCTCAAATTTCTCAAAGTAAATCAGGAAATATCTACATACTTACACATATACATGTATTCCTGAAAGGGTTTGGAAAAAGAACATGTAAGATGATCTTCTGATTAAGTAACATACATAATTTTAATAAGGTGGGTTGCTGTATAAATTTATAATAATAATAATAATAATTTTAATACTTATAAACCGCTCCCTCTCCCCATGGGGACTCGGGGCGGTGCACAGGCAGAATAAAAACAGTAAAAAATATACAAACAATTCTAAAACCAAATTAAATTTAACCCGTGCTAAAATTCCCATAAAACTAAAAGCTAAAAACTACCCAATAAAACCCCAAGACAGGGAGACTATCCCAGGCCGGCCAGACAGAAAAAGTGAGTTTTTAATTTAAGACGGAAGGAGCGGAGGTCCGTGGTCGTTCTAATATCGGGGGGAAGGTCGTTCCAGAGGGCCGGGCCCGCCACAGAGAGAGCCCTTCCCCTGGGCGTCGCCCGCTGACAAAGTCTAGTGGACGGCACCCGGAGAAGTCCCTCTCTGTGGGAGCGAATCGGCCGTGAGGATGTATGAGGCAGGATCCGATCCCGCAGATAGCTAGGTCCCGAGCCATGGAGCGCTTTAAAGATGATGATTAACACCTTGAAGCGCACCCGGAAGACGACAGGCAGCCAGTGCAGCTCACGCAAGAGCGGTGTTACGTGGATAGACCTTGCGGTCCCCATAATTGCTCGCGCGGCTGCATTCTGAACTAGCTGAAGTCTCCGGGTGCACCTCAAGGGAAGCCCCATGTAGAGAGAGTTACAATAGTCCAGTCGGGATGTCACGAGCGCATGAGTGACTGTGCGAAGGGCGTCCCGATCCAATAGGGGGCGCAATTGGCGAACCAAGCGAACCTGGTAAAACGCCCTCCTGGCCACGGCTGTCACTTGATCTTCCATGGACAGCCGGGCATCCAGGAGGACACCCAAATTGCGCGCCCCATCCACAGGGGCAAGATGTTCGCCCCCTATGGCCAGCGATGGAGTCAGCTGGTTGAATCGGGCAGCCGGAAACCACAGCCACTCGGTCTTGGTCGGGTTGAGCCTGAGTCCGTTACTTCCCATCCAGATCCGTACGGCTTCCAGGCACCAGCACATCACCGCTACGGCATCGTTGGGGTGGTTTGGGGTAGATATATACAACTGAGTATCATCAGCGTATAGATGGTACTCTACCCCAAAACCACGGATGATCTCACCCAGCGGCTTCATATATGTGTTAAACAGGAGGGGCGAGAGGACCGACCCCTGAGGCACCCCACATGTGAGGGGTCTCGCGGTCGACCTCTGCCCCCCTGCCAACACAAATTGCGATCGGCCAGAGAGGTAGGAGGAGAACCACCGTAAAACGGTGCCTCCCACCCCCAACCCCCCCAGCCGATGCAATAGGATGCCATGGTCGATGGTATCGAAAGCCGCCGAGAGGTCTAATAGGACCAGGATGGAGGAACAACCCCCATCTCTGGCCCTCCAGAGATCATCGACCAACGCGACCAATGCCGTCTCGGTGCTATGCCCAGGCCGAAAGCCGGACTGGCGCGGATCTAGATAATCAACTTCCTCCAGGTGACGGGGAAACTGTTGTGCCACCACACTCTCAACAACCTTCGCCAAAAAGGGAAGGTTGGAGACTGGACGATAGTTGTTCAAAAGAGCTGGATCCAAAGAGGGCTTCTTAAGGAGGGGCCTCACCATCGCTTCTTTTAGGGAAGCAGGCAAGGAACCCTCACTTAAGGATGCGTTGACAACCTCTTGGAGCCAGCCTCGTGTCACCTCCCAGGATGCCAGTACAAGCCAGGAGGGACACGGGTCCAATAAACATGTGGTGGCTCGCAGTCGCCCACGTAACCTGTCCATATCCTCGGAAGTAACGGAGTCAAACTCCTCCCAAACAAGATCTGTCCCGTGGCATCCCACTGGGCCATGAATGGGGGCTAGCTCATTCTGTATCTGAGCGATTTTCTCCTGCAGAAAAATCACAAATTCCTCTGCTCTACCCTGTAGCGGGGCTTCCCGCACCCTCTGTTGAAGGAGGGAGCGGGTCACCCTAAACAGGGCGGCAGGGCGGTTGTCTGCGGATGCTATGAGAGCAGCACAATGATGACGTTTGGCTGCTCTCAGCGCCACAATGTAAGTCCGTAAATGGGCTCTTACCTGTGTCCGGTCAGATTCAGAATGGGTAGACCTCCATCTTCCCTCTAGGCATCTCTTGCGGCGTTTCATCACCCGTAGCTCCTCGGTAAACCAAGGAGCCAGGGTGTTTCGGCGCCGCAAGAGAGGCCGCAAGGGTGCAACCCGATCCAAGGCTCCCGTGGTCGCAATATTCCATGCGGCCACGAGGTCCTCCATCGGGGCGCGGGTCAGGGGTACAGGAACTGGCCCAAGCGCCGTTTGGAACCCGTCCGGGTCCATCAGGCGCCTGGGGCGGAACCAGATTGGTGACTCAGGTTCCGCCTCCCCGCGGAGGGGAGCAGCGGTCGGAAAGTCGAGCCGGAGAAGTGAGTGGTCTGACCATGACAAGGGTGTGATGACTATATCCCCTATACCCAGATCACTCTTCCATTGGCCTGAGACAAAGATGAGATCCGGTGTATGTCCACCCTTGTGAGTGGGGCCTTGAATTAGTTGGGTCAGGTCCATGGCCGTCATGGAAGCCATGAACTCCCGATCTACCTCGGATGATTCGCCCACCGATGGCAGATTAAAGTCCCCCATGACTAAAAGTCTGGGGGTCTCAACTGCCACCGTGGCGATCACCTCCAGGAGCTCGGGCAGGGCTGCTGCTACATAGCGGGGAGCCAGGTATACAACCAGCAAGTCCAACTGCCTCCCTAGCCCCCACTTCACACAGAGGGACTCACAACCGGTAGTCTGTGGCACAATGGTCTCTCTCGGCTCAAGACCTTCCTTTACAATGACCGCTACCCCACCACCCCTACCTAGGGCCCAGGGCTGATGAAAAGCGCGGTAACCTGGTGGGCACATTTCAACGAGGGGAAGTCCACCCTCGTGGCCCAACCAGGTCTCCGCAATTCCCACCAGGTCCGGCTCCCCCTCTGACACAAGGTCATGAACGATGAATATGTATAACCATCTTGTAACATTCTCCATTTCAAAGAAAATTCCATTAATATTTGAAAACTACAAACTGATTATAAAATTTGAAGTGCAGAAGACCAGCATTAAATCATAATTGAATAATTACTTACATAGAAAACCCACAGATATGTAAACACTATAAAAATACCTATCCTATTAGATGTTCTTAATATTGTTTGTCAGCAAAAAAAAGTCACTAGTAAATAGATTCTTCTCCGTTCATTTTACCACCTCAAACTTTGCTTCAAAATACTGGGGACAGTCTTGACTGGAGAAAGACTGCAAGGGCGAAGAGGCTACAAAGAGGAAACTGCTGTGTGAAAGGCATAATATTAGATGTGGCCAATATATTTACTTCTTATTTATAGTTTCAGATTCCTATAGCGATAAAATAAACAAAAAAAAATCAAGCTCTGCAGTGAAAGTATGGAAACTATAAACAAGCAACATCTAATAAAATAATGAGAACATACAAATTCAGCCAAGCAATGATGTTATCTAAACTAAGCTAACAAGCTACCTTAAGCATTTTCTAGAAGACAACCTTCCAATTCCATATATTAGTCTATTTACCTTTTGTACCAAACATCTGGATACAAACATCACACCCACACATCCTTATATTATCATTCCCTTGAAGTGCAATGTTAGTTGATTAAATCCAAATTCAGGAAAAAGAACTCTGTTTTATTCAAATTAGAGCAATGTTTATTTCAAAATTTTACTACGTTGCAACAATCATTGTAGCTCATTTGTTGTCAGATGAAAACAACAGGTCCACGCCTGAAGATTCAAAACTACTGATTCATTGCTTCAGCCTATGCAAACAAATCTTCTCAAACTAATGGTTTACACCTGAGTAAAACTAGATAAAGGTAAACTCATTCATTTGGACTGTCATTTTATGACTACGTAAATACCATATTTTTCGGAGTATAAGACGCACGGGAGTATAAGACGCACCCAGGTTTTGAAGAGGCAATTTTTTAAAAAAAATAGGTAGGTAGATAGAGGGAGAGAAAGGGAGAGAAATACAGTAGGTAGGTAGGGAGAGAGAGCGAGCAGTTAGGTAGGTAGAGGGGGAGAGAGAGACAGACAGACAGAGAAAGAGAGAGATACAGTAGGTAGGTAGGTAGGTAGACAGTGTGTGTAGTTAGGTAGGTAGGTAGTTAGATAAAGGGATAGGGAGAGAGAGAGAAAGAAAGACAGTAGATAGGTAGGGGGGGAGAGAGAGTAGGTAGATAAGTATATAGGTAGATAGAGGGGGGAAATAGAGAAATACAGTAGTTAGGTAGGGAGAGAGAGAGTGAAAATAGGTAGGTAGGTAGGTAGATAGATAGAGAGAAATATATATATAGAGAGAGAGAAATACAGTAGATAGGTAGGGAGAGAGAGTAGGTAGGTATATAGAGGGGGGGGAGAAATACATTAGATAGGTAGGAAGAGAGAGAGTGTAGATAGGTAGGTAGAGGAAGAGAGAGAGAGAGAGAGAAAGACAGTAGATAGGTAGGGAGAGAGTAGGTAGGTAGGTAGGTAGGTAGGTAGGTAGGTAGGTAGGTAGATGTTTCCAGGTGTATTTACCCATGTGCTGGAGAAGGAAATCACTGGCCACCTTTGGAACAAATGTTTGTTTCTGCAGGCACAGTACTTGACCAACGTAATTCTCATCAATCACTCTAACTAAACAGCTTTCTGAAAGGGGAAAAAACCCTTTTTGCACTGTGCAAGCCTCCCCCAAATGGCCTGTTTTTTGTGAAAATGGGCCCATTTTCGTTCAAATAAAACGCATGAATAGCCTTGGGGGGCTTGCAGAGTGCTGGGGGGGGGCAAAATGAGGAAAAACGGCCCTTTTTTGGTCAAAAAAACTGCATGCATAGCCTTATGGAGGCTTATAGAGTGCTGCTAGGGGCTGGGGGAGCAAAAACACCCGTTTATTTGCTCATTTCTGCCCTCCCCAGTCCCCAAGAGCTCTCTGGAAGCCTCCATAAGGATATGCGCGTGGCCATTTTGGTGAAGGAGCGGGATTTCAGGAGGCAAAAAATGCTGTATTCGATGTATAAGACACACCCAGATTTTCAGCCTCTTTTTAGAGGAAAAAAGGTGCGTGTTATACTCTGAAAAATACGGTACTCTAAACTGATGTGTTAAATTCTCTGCTGAGAGAGAGTGAGTCCAGACCGGTAAGATTAAAAGCTCTTTATTCGAAACAGCAACGGTTGCTTATAAAATTATTTGAATATCCGTCAGGATGCAACACTCCTTCCCCCCCAGCGAGCACGCTCGCAGTCCCTAGCACACGTACTCGCTGAGGTAGGTGGGGCTGCGTCTCTTCCGCCCCGAACGCCTCAAGGTCTCTGCCGGGGCCGATGGAGGAGGACGAACTGTGTCGTCGTGATCTGTGATGTCACCGCGTGCCGTGGGAGACCGCGGGGCCACGTCCGGGGGCACGTTCTGCGGGCTGACATCGTGCTCCAGTCCCTTGGGTGTAGGGCCCAGATCGACCGGGTCCGGACATGGATCAAGCCGTCGTCGTTGCGCACTTGAGGTGTACTGCGCGTCGGGTTGTAGATGTTCCAAGGACGACTGTTCCGGCATACACAGACCCGGAAATTGTTCAGGGGTGGAGCGGTCGGAGAAGGTGGTGGATTGGCCGGCTGGTGCGGTGATGGGCCAGTCGTCCCGCTGGGTTGAGGCCTCGACGATCGGCAGGTCTAGAGGCCGTGATGACGCCAGCGGGGCTGAGGACAATTGAGTCGGCGACGCCTCAATTGATCCAAGTGGCGCCGCCACTCGGATCCATCTGGTCGTTCAACCCTGTAAGAACAGGGGCCCGTTAGTTCGCGGACGACAGCGGGTACCCACCGCGGATCCCCAGCGAAGTTCCTAGCAAAAACTGTGTCGCCGACGGAGAAACGGCGGGGGGAGGGGACCCCCAGGTTGCACGGCTGCACCTCATTGTACTGGGGGTGCAGCCTGTCCAATTTGGTTCGCAGACGGCGGCCCATCAGCAGCTCCGCGGGGCTCTTCCCTGTCGCCTGGCAAGGCGTAGAGTGTTGTCCCATAAGGTAAGCATCTACCCTTGCCTGCCAATCCCCCCTATCCATCCTCCCGAGGGCCTCCTTGGCCGAGCGGACGGCTCTTTCCGCCCGGCCATTTGCGGCAGGGTGGTAGGGGGCCGTTGGTGCGTGCCGGATTCCCTGGGAGGCCAGGAATTCCTGGAAACTGGCAGAGTGAAATTGGGGCCCGTTGTCGGAGACAACCCGCACCCGATGCAAGTCGTGGGTGGCCGGCGGGATGGTTGGGCTCTGGCGCGGCTCCGGCCCGTAGCTTGGATGCGCGCCACCTGGTCATAGGCCTCGAAGTCCTCCGACGGGTCGAGGGGGGCGTAGTCATCGACCCGGCAGGCCCGCAGGGCGGGCAACGGCATTGCCGGCTGGCCGGGGCCTAAATCAGGGGAGGCGGCCTCGGCCAACTCGGCGCCCCTGGCCTCTTCCACAGCCTGCTCCAAGGTGATGTCCGAGCGGGCCATCAGCCGGCGCCTGAGCTTCACGTCCTTAAGCCCGCAGACGAATTGTTCAACCAACGATTCGTCGAGGTACGGGGCGGCGAATTCGCACAAGATGGCCGCGGTTCTCAAGGCCTGCAGGAAATCCGCCGCTGACTGTGTGGGCAGCTGGCGGCATTGCAGGAACGCAAACCGTCGAGAAATCCGCGAGGGTGCGGGGGCGAAGTGGGCCTTCAGGCGGGCCTGCAGCGTGTCCCATGCCAAGGTATGGACCGGTGCGGGCGCGGCAATATTCCGCGCTACGGCGAAAACTGTGCGGCCTCCACAGCCCAGGAAGAGCCCTAGTCGACGCTCCGGGGTGAGTTCTCCGTGGTCGCCCGCGAGGAGGAAGCACTCGAATCGAGCGAGAAAGGCTTCCCACGATTCTTGCGATGCGTCATAGGGGGCGAAAGGCGGCAAGGTGGCCATTGTGCGCGGCGACAGGCCAGTAAGCTCGCTGGAGAAATAGCGAGGCCAGAGGATAGTCAGACAGAGAGACTCTTCGGTCCGCAGCGAGAAGAGCTTCGTTCCGTGTAATCAGTACCGGCCCCAGTCCTTCGTCGCCAATGTTAAATTCTCTGCTGAGAGAGAGTGAGTCCAGACCGGTAAGATTAAAAGCTCTTTATTCGAAACAGCAACGGTTGCTTATAAAAGTGACTAGTAAAAAAGGTGGGGGCCTTCTGCCCTACAGCTCCTTTTATGGAGAGCTGCTAGGCAGCCGGCCAATCAGCGCGTCAGCCGCCCTCGGCCACAGCCAGCCGCGCCTAAGCCAATCAGACGGCTGGCTGTTGCCGGGGCTTATTTGAATATCCGTCAGGATGCAACATGATGCCCCACTTGATCCCACACCCTGGTTCTGGTAGTCTCCCTCCTACATTTATCAGCATTAAAAAAATTAGCCATGTAAGTGATAGTTATAAATGGAAGAAAAAAATAATCAACATTGCAATTTTGCTAGGTCCAATTGAACAGTTATTTGTGAAGGAAAGGCAACTGTAGAAGAATGTGCAGTTCCAAGATAATTTCCTAAACCTTTGTCTTAAATAGGTTTACTTTTCTATCTACATATCAAACTATATGTTAAATGCAGATTGACATCTAACAAGTAAGCTTTTAACAATTTAGATTAGAATGCAAACAAAAGCAACAGCTTCTCTTTTCTTCTCTTTCCATCATTTTTTCTTTTAAATTGCTATTTGCTTTTAATGGGAATGTTATTGGCATTAGCTCAAGACAGACTCTCAAGAAAAACAATAAATTCACACTTCACAGTTTCTTTGTCAATTATTTATCTATTTCCAAACTGATGCAGTTTCCATTAAAATATAACAAAAAAAAGTGTTAAATGCAAAGATACAGAACAAATATTGTTTGCCCCCAGGCTGCAATGTTGTTAGGCCAAATAGTATAAGAGTAAACATTTTATAAATTTCATATTTAATGTCTTCTCACAAATTCTTTGCTCCAGTCAATGCAGAATGACAATTGATCCCGGGGCTTCTTAAGTGATCACAAACTACTGTATTTTTCAGAGTATAAGACACACCTTTTTCCCTCTAAAAAGAGGCGAAAAATCTGGGTGCGTCTTATACACCGAATACAGCAATTTTTTTGCCTCCTGAAGCCGTGCCCCCTTCACCAAAATGGCCGTGCATAGCCATATGAAGGTTTTCAAAGAGCTCCTGGGGGCTGGGAAGGGCAGAAATGAGCAAAAAAACAGGTCGTTTCTCCCCCCCCCCCCAAGCCCCCAGGAGCACTCTATAAGCCTCCATAAGGCTATGTATGATATTTTTGTGACAAAAAGAACAACCCGTTTTCATGAAAAATGGCCCGGGTTTTTGCTTGTTTTTGCTTCCCCCCCCCCCGAGCACTCTGCAGCCCCCCCCTCCCCCCAAGGCTATTCATGCCTCTTTTTTTGAAGGAAAATGAGCCGTTTTCGGGAGGTTTGCAGAGTGGAAAAATATTTTCCTCCCTTTCGGAAGGCTTTTTAGTTGGATTGATGAGAATTACATTGGTCAAGTGCTGTGCTAGCAGAAACAAAGTTTTAGGTGCTACAGGTTATCAGTGATTTCCTTCTCCAGCACATGGGTAAATACACCTGGAAACATCTACCTACCTACCTACTCTCACTCTCACTACCTACCTACTGTATTTCTCTCTCCCCCCCCACTATCTACCTATATACCTACCTACCCTACTCTCTCTCTCCCCCTACCCATCTACTGTATTTCTCTCCCTATTTTTCTCTCTCTATCCCTCTATCTATCAACCTACCTACCTACTCTCTCTCCTTACCTATCTATTGTATTTCTCTCTCTCTATGTCTCTATTTCTCTCTCTATCCCTCTACTTACCTACCTATCTCTCTCTCCCTACCTACCTACTATATTTCTCTCTCTCTCTCTTTCTCTCTCTCTATCCCTTTATTTACTTACCTACCTACCTAACTACTCTCTCTCTTTCCCTCCCTCCCTACTGTATTTCTCTCTCTCCCTCTATCTACCTACCTACTTCTTTTTTTTTTAAATGCCTCTTATACTCCCTTGTGTCTTATACTCCCAAAAATACAGTAGTCCTTTTAGCCTATCTTACTTGGCAAGGCTGATATAACAGTTTTGGAAAAGGAACCGCATACATTATCATGAAATATTGAAACGGATAAAATCATCAATAAGTACTGTGAAAATATAATGGACGAAATTTACCTCAAAGGTCTAAAGCTCCAACATAGCAATATAGTGATAAATTGTCTGCAGCCGTTTTTAAAAAAATCCTGACCCTAATTGCTTCCTGAACACAAATACCTAACTGTAGTAGATAGATTCCACAACATCTACCATTAAATCAAAACAATTGGCATCCCCCAAGTTATAAACAAGGAGGAGAAGGAGGAAAAATAGAAAGCAAACACCCAGTTCTCACAGGGACTGGAAATTTAAAAAGGTCAAGTTCATATGTTGTTCACAAAGAACTGGCAACAGGACGACGCACCCTGTTCCAAGCTATTATTAACAATGGGAAATCTAAAATATAACAGTATAGTATTTAGTTTCTAGGGTAAATTAAAAACAATTGAAATTTTCTCTTATATCAGATGCACTTTTAAATGTTATATTTAGCTTGTGATAGTTTTTATATACTGAAAAGTAAAAAAGGGGCAGATTTCTAGTAAAATTGACTTTTTTTTTTTTTACTTTTAACAATAAGCTACACTTACAATGAGACTGAAGTCTAGTCGATGTATCTTAAAAGGATCTAGTAAGCAGTGGAGAGAGGTTAGTGAAAAATATTATTCATTTTCAGTCATTTACTCTTATCTTTCAAGGTTCAATTAATAATTCTGTTTAGAAGCAATAAATTATGATAACATTTACAATACATTAACAACCAGTAGAACTCCAAATGCTAAAGTTCCCACAAATGCAAAATAGAGCTTCTTTTCTCTTTATCCTAAATGCAGTTGTCATTAAAAGTAAGTTGTATAAAAATACTAATTAGCACTGATGCAGAATTCAGTTGCTCCTCAGTGGTCACTTTCCCAACCAGAGAAGACACTACTCTCATTTTGAAAATGGGATGCTAAATCTGAAATGGAATGGCTGCCCTAGTAAGCATATGGTTGTGAGATTTAAATGAAGATACTTATCTTACAATTTACACTGCTCCTACCGCACAACTAAATCAATATATTGAACTTTGAAAAGAGAATCAGAAGGCAACACCTAGCCAGATTCCCCTTTATGTTAAAAAAAATATTCTATGAACTACTCTAAAGTCAAAATCCATTAATTATGGAATCTCTGCCAATTAAGGTTGCTAGAAACTATGTCCATGAGTTTTAAAATGGAATAATAGGAAATGTTGAGACAATGTTTACAGACAATTATGTGACACCCTCATCAAATTATTTAATCAGAAATCTCAATTTCAGAGCCTGTGTAATGAATCATCCATTTATATGTATTTATGCTTCAGGCTGCTATAAACAGCAAGTTTGCATTTGTTAATGTTTTCTATTTCGCCTTCACATTTATACAAAAGAAAAAGAAGCAATTGTAACTTAACAATGTGACACAGGAAACCCCAAAAGAAACATCAGCATTTTCCTGTATAAGTTATATCCAGTAAGCTGCCTACAATGCAATCCAATAAAGAACCAGCACAGAGTGAGTGATTCATTCAGAGGACTGCTCAGGCTAAAAAAACAAAGAAACCAGCTGGTAAGTACACATCAATCTGGAAGTGTATATTTGGGGATAAGTATTAAAGTCATCTTCAAATATTGTCTTCGATGAAAAAAATAACTTGAGTAATAAAAGTCATCAAAGCCACAGTTTATACTACTTACAATGAAGTTAGTCTGATCATTTGTACACTGTGTGTGAGATCTATTTGAACTTCATATTCAGACTGTGTAATTAGATAACTTTCTCACATAATATTTATTTCTTTATTAAATGAATTTATATGGCTGCCCAACTCACACAGGTGACTCAAGATGGCATACAACAATGATTAAATGATTCATTTGTTTTGTCATACAGCCTCTTTGCTACTAATTAGATGAATTAACTTCTCTTAACTAAGATGACATTAAAATTAAACATCAAACTATCTAAAGCTACTTAAATATTTAAATTTTATTAAAAAGTGGTTAGTCCCATTTTAGAACATGTTCCCCATCTTCCTGAAAGATTTGTGCTTGTTGAAATGCAGACACAAAAAGTTAGGTTTTTGTCAAAACTATTGTTTGTTTGTTCAGTTAATTTAACTTGAATCATTATTAAATTAAAATTATTTAAGTCTAAATTATTGTGATCAACCAATTACATCTATGTCTCAGTTCTCAGATTTCATGTTACACTTAAGTCTAAGAATGTGCAAATGAAATAGAGTTAAATTTTTCCTCCCCTGTTATCAGTTTCGGACTTCCTTTTTTCGTTTCATTTTGTTTCGTTTCGTTTCGTTTCGTTTCATTTCATTTCATTTCATTTCATTTCATTTCTTTATTTTATTATTATATTATATTATATTATATTAATTATATTATATTATATTATATTATATTATATTATATTATATTATATTATATTATATTATATTATATTATATTATATTATATTATATTATATTATATTATATTATATTATATTATATTATATTATTATATTATATTTACAATACAATACAATACAATACAATAGCAAGAGTTGGAAGGGACCTTGTAGGTCTTCTAGTCCAACCCCCTGCGTGGGCAGGAACCTTATACCATTTCAGACAAATAGCTATCTAACATCTTTTTAAAGACTTCCAGGGTTGATGCATTCACAACTTCTGGAGGCAAGCTGTTCCAGAGGTTAATTGTTCTTACTGTCAGGAAATTTCTCCTTAGTTCTAAGTTGCTTCTCTCCTTGATTAGTTTCCACCCGTTGCTTCTTGTCCTGCCCCCAGGTGCCTTGGAGAATAGTTTGATTCCCTCTTCTTTGTGGCACTCTCTGAGATATCGGGACACTGCTATCATGTCTCCCCTGGTCCTTCTCTTCATCAAGCTAGACATACCCAGCTCCTGCAGCCGTTCTTCATATGTTTTAGTCTCCAGTCCCCTAATCATCTTGGTTGCCCTTCTCTGCACTCTTTCCAGAGTCTCCACGTCTTTTCTACATCGTGGCGACCAAAACTGTATGCAGTATTCCAAGTGTGGCCTTACCAAGGCACCATACAGTGGCATTAACACTTCACGTGATCTAGATTCTATCCCTCTGTTTATGCAGCCTAGAACTGTGTTGGCTTTTTTGGCAGCTGTTGCACACTGCTGGCTCATATTTAAATGGTTGTCCACTAGGATTCCAAGATCCCTCTCACAGTTGCTACTATTGAGCAAGGTACCACCTATACTGTACTTGTGCATTTGGTTTTTCTTGCCTATATGTAGGACCTTACTTTTTTTACAATTGAATTTCATTTTATTAGATAGTGCCCAATGTTCAAGTTTGTCTAGATCCTTCTGTATCTTAAGCCTATCTTCTGGAGTGTTGGCTATTCCTGCCAGCTTGGTGTCGTCTGCAAATTTGATGAGTTCCCCATTTATCCCCTCATCCAAATCGTTGATGAAGATGTTAAAGAGTACTGGGCCTAAAACAGAGCCTTGGGGGACTCCACTGCATACTTCCTTCCACGTAGATGCAGTTCCATTGAGGACTACACGTTGAGTGCGGTTGGTCAGCCAGTTGCGAATCCATTTGGTGGTGGTGCTGTCTAACCCACAATTTTCTACTTTATCTAATAGTAGGTTATGGTCTACTTTATCAAATGCCTTACTGAAGTCCAGGTAAATTATATCAACAGCATTCCTCTGGTCCACTGATTTTGTCACTTTGTCAAAGAATGCAATTAGATTCGTCTGGCATGATCTGTTTTTGACAAACCCATGTTGGCTTTTGGCTATTACTTTGTTTGCTTCTAGGTGTTCACTTATTTGTTATATTATATTAATATTTTAATTGGTACTTTTAAATTTTATTTGAAATATGTAGGCTACAGGCATCTCTTAAACAGATATCGCACAATGAACTGCTGATAACATCTCTACCTTCTTGCCAAAATAAACTCTCTTGTTCCAGCAGAAACAATTTTTTTCATTGTACTTAACAATAGGCCTAATGGCTTGTTCATATAAACAAAATCAATAATAAATAATACCCACAGAATAAATGTAACGAGCACCAAGAAGAGTAATAATAAGGCAGGGGGTGCTCTCAGGAATCACCCATAAAGCGCAAATGTTCCCTGAAAGTAACTGTTTGCAATTCTATATTCCAGATGTGTTATCAGGATGTGTATATGTAAGATGTGCTATTTTAATTTACATACTTTGTGTTTAAGATTTATAATCTGTACCATTCTAAAAGCTCTTTCGGGTATATACTGTAAGGTATATGCTGGATCCATAGGGTTCAACACTCAGAATTCTTACAAAATTTGAAATGAACTGTAATTTTTAATACAAGAGAAGAAAATTATTAAATGTAGCATTGAAGTGTAACCTTATTAAACTAATTACATGAAACCAAACCACATTTATTTTTTATCCTGGGCTAAATCACTTTGTGGATTATGCCTTCTGCATGCCACTCAAAAGCCACATGCAACTCCCAACATGGACAAAGTTATACACGCCTATACTATACATATGCAGCCCTGGTGGTGCAGTGGTTAGAATTCAGCATTGCAGGCTAACGTTGCCCACATCCAGAAGTTTGATCCTGATAAACTCACGGTTGAGTCAGAGTTCCGTTCTTCCAAGATTGGTAAAATGAGAACCCAGATTGTTGGGGAAAATATGATGACACTATAAACCATTCAGCGAGAGCTGTAAAGTACTGTGGGGTGGTAAAGTTTAAGTGCTATTGCTTCACTACATGTGCTTGGAAACCCTCAGATCTATAATGTTTAAAAATAAAATCTGTATGCGGTTACAGTTATTAATATTTATATAATGTTTGATTATATAAAAAGTAAACTACCTGGATAAAAAAATTCTTTATGACACAAAAAAATTCTTAATGACACTCCCGAACTCCGCACCACCTCCGCCTTTTCCGCCAGCGCCTGAAGACGCACCTGTTCCATCAAGCCGGCCTAGCGTGACCACCAGTTAATGACTGAGTTTTAGTCTACACATTTTTAATTAGAGGGATTTTAACATGTGGTTTTAGCACAGGGTTCTTAAGCTTAATTGTGATTTTAGGATGTTAGGTATTTGTATATTTATATGGTGTTTTTAATTTCCTGTGCGCCGCCCTGGGTCCTTTTGTAGGAGATAGATGCGGGATATAAATCAAATAAAACTAAAAAACTAAACTAAACAAGCTGAATATCTGTATCAATTTGGCTCCCATAAAGAAATACAAACTAAGTTACTGTTTTGAATTTAAATTTTGTAGAACTACTTCATCTTACCTTAGGTGACGTAATTATTCTCTGGTGGATGGAAATAAGATCACCAGAAAGAAAACCTGCATACATATTATATACTAATCATTAAAATACAAGCACTTACCCCTCTGAAATTCCAGGTTTTTGTGGAAGGAAACAAGGAAAAATTGTGCTGTTGTTCTTTAGGCCTGTAAGATGCAAAGAAGAATATGTTTTTTAATCCATTTGTTAATATCAGGCCGGCCTGGCCTAAAGAATCCGATTGTAGCCTGTAGTATAAATTGAGATTGTTTTAATAGGGATAGTAGGGAATAGTTTTAAGGGAATTTTAGAATTTTAGAACAGGATAAATTATTTAATTTAATTTTAAATATTGTTATTGTTGTATTTATATATGTTTTTAAGTCCTGTGCACCGCCCTGAGTCCCTGCGGGGAGAGGGAGCGGTCTATAAATCAAATAAATAAAATAATAATAAAATAATGTTTCTATCACCATTGATGGCCCCTGTGGATTTATATATACAATACTAATATGCTAGGTAAATTAACATTAAACTGTACGGAGGCTTATTTATTTTACAGCTTTTAAACATACCAAAGGGAATAAAATTAGTTATGTAATAAATGTTCATATTCAGATGGAAGCAGGGAAAACTTGTAGGAAGGGGAAAGGGGTGCAGCTTCATGATCCAAATCCTGTTCCTTTGATCTTTGCCTTGAGGATTATGACTAGTTTTGATGCCATTGGTCAGATGGTTTCACAACTAAAAGAACTGTGAATAGGCAACTAATTCTACTGTTCTAAGAAAGGCTATAGCAGTAGTTTTAGTTTCATTTTGAACATAAAAAGTAACAGGAACATGAAAAAATATTTCCTAATAAAAAGAAATAATAATTGAGAAATTAGGCCACGAAAAAGAAGCATGATATTAATTATCTCTAGTCTATTTGGCCTTGTCTTTGGTGGAATGTTCTGTGTTTTGCACGCACCCCTCTTTTTTCTAGTTTAATATCTTTTTGATGCAGTGTTGGGCTTTTAATTATCTCAACCCCAATCATTATTGATTATTGACAGAGAATAGTGTAGCTGAAAGCAAGATAACATTAACTGTTGGCAACAGTTGAATTTTCAGAGGAAAATATCATCATGGCAACCTTTTTATTTGTTACCACCTCCAAAGAACTAAAGTCATCATAAATGTATTAGAAGCTGAAAATTCAAAGAGCTTGGATTAGAATAACAACATCCTATTTCAATTGATCACAGTATGGATCGAAGAGGGTATTTCTTTCAATAGAAATAATCCCATAATGTCCTTCAATGATTTATAAGTTATTGTTATTTTAAGTCATAAAGACCCACTTAATTGAACATCAGAGATTCAACTGTGCTTTGTGCTGTACTTTGGTAAAAACATTCTCACAGGAAATAGAAAAAAATCTAACTACCAAATACACATTCCATGCCTCACTCTTAGCAAGTAATGAAGTAAAGGAAAAACTGGGGAGAATTACTCTCTTCTTGATATATGTATGTGTGAGAAATGCCTTCTTGATATTTTCCAAGCTAGGTCAGTTTTGTTATCATTATAAAAAGGCTAAAAGAAAAAACAACAACACTTTCCACCTTTTTTTTTTTTTGCTTCGTTTATTTGCTTGTTTACCATGCATATTCTGCATTTCTTTATTTCCATCTAGGTGTTATCCAGACTTTTGCAGCCCAGATAAGAGTAAATATAATAAAACCCCAAAGAGGAGTGGCAGATTTAAAAGGCGCGCCAATTTTCCTGTCAAAATGGCCGCCACGAATTTCAAAACGGCACCGGGCTGAGTTGGACTTGGGAGACCTCAGGAGAGGCTCCACAGCTGGAAGGAGCACCTGACAGCAATTTTTGGGGGTTTCTACCTGCCTACCTAACCCCCTGAAAGCTTGCCAGCAGCCGCTGGCAAGACCCCCCGGTGCCAGCTGCAACCGCTGGAGCGTGGGAAGCAGCCGCGTTTTGAAACGCCCGCTCCACGTGCGAAGAGACGATCCAAGCCAAAGACAGAAAATAATAAAAGAAATTCTTCCCTAACAACAGGGAAGCTGGGTGAGATCATCCGTGGTTTTGGGGTAGAATACCATCTATACGCTGATGATACTCAGTTGTATATATCTACCCCAAACCACCCCAACGATGCCGTAGCGGTGATGTGCCAGTGCCTGGAAGCCGTGCGGATCTGGATGGGAAGTAACGGACTTAGGCTCAACCCGACCAAGACCGAGTGGCTGTGGTTTCCGGCTGCCCGATTCAACCAGCTTATTCCATCGCTGGCCATAGGGGGCGAACATCTTGCCCCTGTGGATGGGGCGCGCAATTTGGGTGTCCTCCTGGATTCCCGGCTGTCCATGGAAGATCAAGTAACAGCCGTGGCCAGGAGGGCGTTTTACCAGGTTCGCCTGATCCGCCAATTGCGCCCCCTATTGGATCGAGACGCCCTGCGCACAGTCACTCATGCGCTCGTGACATCCCGACTGGACTATTGTAACTCTCTCTACATGGGGCTCCCCTTGAGGTGCACCCGGAGACTTCAGCTAGTCCAGAATGCAGCCGCGCGAGCAATTATGGGAACCGCTAGGTTTACCCATGTAACACCGCTCTTGCGCGAGCTGCACTGGCTACCTGTCGTCTTCCGGGTGCGCTTCAAGGTGTTAATTATCATCTTTAAAGTGCTCCATGGCTCGGGACCTAGCTATCTGCGGGATCGGTTCCTGCCTCATACATCCTCGCGGCCGATTCGCTCCCACAGAGAGGGTCTTCTCCGGGTGCCGTCCACTAGACACTGTCAGCGGGCGACACCCAGGGGAAGGGCTATCTCTGTGGCGGGCCCGGCCCTCTGGAACGACCTCCCCCCCGATATCAGGACGCCCACGGACCTCCGCTCCTTCCGTCTTAAATTAAAGACTCACTTTTTCTGTCTGGCCGGCCTAGGATGAGTCTCTCTGCCTCTGGGGTTTTATGGGGAATTAGTATTATTTAGTTTTAATGGGAATTTTAGCGCAGGTTATATTTAATTTGTTTTTAGAATTGTTGTATGTATTTGGTTTTTATTCTACCTGTGCACCGCCCCGAGTCCCTGTGGGGAGAGGGTGCGGTTTTATAAATTAAAATTATTATTATTATTATTATTAACAGTAAAATACAAAAATAACAAATGGCTACACTAAACTTAACCTGGGGAGTTCAGATTGCTGCACAAGGACTGAAGGCTCCCCAATTGCATCCGTTCAGGGCGACTGAGTTTTTTAAACTGAGCCTCTAGCAGGTAGAGGCATGGCTACACGAACTTTGAACTCAGTCCTTGGGCAGCAAGCTGAAGTTAACCCGTGCTTGGACACTCCAAGCAGCACCTAAGAGAAGGCAAAGATTAGCAAACTACAGATACTTAGTGTAATATAAATCAATAGGTGACATATAAAGGTAGTCCTTGTTTAGCAACTGCCTTGGACAGTGACCATATGCAGTTATTACAGTGATGAAAGAGTAACTTTGCAACCAATGCCTGCTTTTACTACTTCTGCAGCATCTCACTCTCAATCATGTGTTTGCCATTCTAGTCAATTAGTATGTATTGTTCTCTGAGTGACCTTTTTTTTTCTTTTTCCCCTCTTGGAAAGTGGAATGACTGCCTAAACAATCTCTCTTCCTGGGCTGCTTTTCTCCATAGCATAGCACTTCCCTAAAATATGCTAACCATTAATTAATAAGGAAATCTCTGTAAACTTAATTAGTTGATTAGCGCCTCCTGTATTTCTGCCTGACACTGACAAGAACCTGATCAGTTTCACACTAAAAGCTTTTATTTACCTCCTAAGCAGCTCACAGCATGCAGCTGCAAGTAGGCTAGGCAAATAACCAGCATCACATTCCTTGCTATGTTTGTTCCCTATTGTGTGCCTGCTTACTCTCTTGTAATCCCCTCCTCTCCAATGAATGTAAATACAAACATCAATTCTCTTCTGGCTAATTATCTCAGCACCTGGATGAATATTCCAAAGGATAGAAGAGTAGGTAAAAAAGGGTTAAGATTTGCTGTTTTACCCAGCTTCCTGTGAGTCAAGTTCTGGAAACTCTTGCTGATTAGGCTAACCTAGCTGTTTGGAGGTCAAATCCTTTTGATGCTATAAAGCAAAGGAAAGCTGAAGTAAAATTGTACTCACAGTGTCATGTAATTTTCACTTAGTGACTTTTCACTAAGTGACAATTCACTAAAGACTCACTCACCAGAACCAATTATAGTCACTAAACAACAACGATCTGTAGTCAGAGATAAGACATGGTATAAATGAGCCCAACTATCTTGCTGGGAACAACTAGGAGAATAGCACGTCGCATTCACAACCTGACTGTTTTCCCTGTGTAAATTGTTTTTTTAATCCCTTTTTTTCACATAAAAATGTAAGAATTTATTCATATTTTTACTAGGGGTGTAAGAAGTTAGGGAAAACCAAGTTACTTATGCAAATAAAGCCCATTTTGGGAATCCTGACATTAGAGTAATTAGACCTGCTATAGGACTGGATTTCCTGCAAAAGTTGTTCTTTCCAATAGTATAGTTATGTTCCTTAAAATACATGGTAAAAACTTTATAGGACTGATTGTTTATGTATTTTAAAAGTAAATGTTATTTAATACATCCATTAATTCTTCATAGTTTGTGAGAAGTATGATTCCTAATATTCAGAACATTTGGAAACCACAGTTATTTATTACTGATTTACATTAAACATCTGACTTTAGAGAGAAATCTCTGTGAAGATTTAGAGCAGGGGCGTGAAACTGCGTCATGCACAGGCCACGCCCACCCCAGCTTCGCAAAGTGGGAAATGTTGCAAAACATCATGTGACAGCAACGTGACGCAGCGAGTCCCTTTTTGGGAGAGTGGCGCGGTATACAAATTTAATAAAATGAAAATGAAATGAATTTGACACCTGTTATTTAGAGGTAATTTGGTTTTTTTTTCCCTCAACTGACATTCTCACTGAGGTGGTATTCTGTCGGTTCGAACCGGTTCACCCAAACCAGTAGCAGAAATCATGGGTGGGCCTGCCCATCCACCCCGGCTCTATGCAATCCCATTTAGGCACTTTTAAAAGCCAAAACACATGTGCGAAAGGGGCACGCGTGAGCAAACATTTGCAAACTGGCATGGAAGGTAAGTGAATACCATTCCTGGTGTGCACCAAATACATCTTTTAGAAGTTAGTATGACAACAATGATGTAAGACATATTCCTGGAAGATGCAGCAGTGTCAACCAAACATTTGCAACATTTTATGCAGTTGAATTTTATACTGAGTGAATAAAGTGATCTTGCAGATATTATTGAATAAATATGCAAAGTCCCTGTTTTACCAGGAAATATGAATATGAATGTAAGACACCTCAAAGTATGTAGTATTAGCCTGCAGCATAATTCTTTAAAAGCTTTAGAAGTGAAATTAAGCCTAAGATGTTGTGTTAGTTTATATACAGATGAAGATTTAATCAAAGGAGTAGCCAGAAACCCCAGCAGAGAGGTTCTCACATTATACTTGTGTTGCTTCCTCTCAACAATTATAAAACAGCAAGAAAAGAAATCTATTTCCAATTTCATTGGAAATCTAAGCAAGTAAGAAGTTCAGTGCCATCTAAAACTGCAAATCCAATATAATTCATTACCTTCACCCACTTTTCATAGTTGTTTTGGTCAAAGATGACCAGCCAGTTTTATCTTTCACATCTAAGTTGGCCTCAAGGTAGGAGAAGAATGAAAGCCTACCTTACAATCACCAATTTGCCTTAAATAATACAGAATACACTACAGAATAAGCAGAGATGGAAGGTACTCAAAAGTGTTCTAATCCAACAATTCCAGAAAATGATTATCCAATCTCTTCTTAAAAACCTTCAGTGACGGAGCACCTCAACTTCCAGAGGCAAGCCATTTCATTGGTTAATTGTTCTTGCTGTCAGGAAATTTCTCCTTAAATTTAGGTTGGAGCTCTCCTTGATAAATTTCCATCCATTACTTCTTTTCTTACTGGTGCTTTGGAGAATACTTACAGCCTTTACAATTTGCACATTCAAATATACGTTTTTTGTAAACACTGGCTCAGTGTTGGCAGATGGTAGATCTAAGTGGTTTCCTTAAAAACTGACCCCAGTAAGAGGTCAAAAACAAAACAAAAGCCCATGTACATATTGGCAGGGGCTTGAATTTAGCATAGACTTAGCAACTAAAGTATCAATTTAGATAGGCATTGGCCTTTTCATTTATTTAGGTTTGTGCTGATTGGCATAGAAAACTTAGAAACTTGTTATAAACACAGTGAATTTATATAATTTCTCACAAGAGGTTTTATTTAACATAATTTCACTATCTTAGCTTTGTTATGAATTAGATTACACCATCAAGTGTCATCAATTTGCTACATTTTATCTACATTCAAAAATATTTTTAATAAACAATTGCAAAATACTGCACTGAGATTGTAAACCTAAATGCAGGAAGTATTTGGTTGAAATTCACAAGTTTTATATCTAAACGAGTATGTTAAAAAAAGTATGTAACAAGTGTGATAAATGGTCATAAATCACTTTTTCAGTGAAATTGTAACTTTGAAGGGTCACTAAATGAACTGTTGTAAGTTGAGGACTATTTGTATAAAAAATGTTAGAGATATTTGCCATAATTTTAATGCCACCCTCTATTATGCAAGTAGAGAACTGAACACTACAGTAATCTCTATATCAGTGATGGCGAACCTATGGCACGGGTGCCACAGGTGGCACGTGGAACCATTACTTAGGGCACGCGAGGCGTTGCCTTATCAGCCCCAGCGTGCATGTGCGTGCTGCCCAGCTGATTTAGGCCTTCTTTTGAGGCCATTTTTCGCCCTCTGGAGGCTTCAGGGAAGCTCCTGAAACCTCTGGAGGTGGGGGGGGGGAGGCTGTTTTCACCCTTCCCGGGCTCCTAGAAAGTCTCTGGAGCTTGGGGTGGGTGAAAAAAGTGCACCAAAAGCAGGGGATTGTGCACATAACATTATGGGTATGGCACGCCCATGCACAACCCCCCTGCTTTCCCCCCGCTTTTGGCACCCGAGCCATAAAAGGTTAGCCATCACTGCTCTAGATCATAAGGAAAAGATAGAAAATAATTTGAAAGAGGAAATAATACTCACTTTAGGCAAAGATAGTATTTGAACTATACAAACATCAGATATAGATGACTACCGTATTTTTCGGAGTATAAGGCACACCAAGGTTTTGAAGAGGCAATTTAAAAAAAATAGGTAGGTACATAGAGGGATAGAGAAGGAGAGAAAGAGAGAGAAATACAGTAGGGAGGGAGGGAGAGAGTGTGTGTAGTTAGGTAAGTAGGTAGATAAAGGGATAGAGAGAGAGAGAGAGAGAAAGAGAGAGAGAAAGAGAGAGAGAGAAACATAGTAGGTAGATAGGGGGAGACAGAGAGAGAGAGAAGGTAGGTAGGTATATAGGTAGATAGAAGGGGGGAGAGAAATACAATAGGTAGGTAGGGAGCGAGAGAGTAGGTAGGTAGGTAGATGTTTCCAGGTGTACTTACCCATGTGCTGGAGAAGGAAATCGCTGTGGCACCTAAAACTTTGTTTCTGCTGGCACATCACTTGATCAATGTAATTCTCATTAATCCCTCTAACTCGGGTTCCCAAACTTGGCAACTTTAAGACTCGTGGACTTCAATTCCCAGAATTATCCAGCCAGCTATGTCCCCAAGCTATGCTGGCTGGAGAATCCTGGGAGTTGAAGTCCACAAGTCTTAAAGTTGCCAAGTAACTAAACAGCCTTCCGAAAGGAAAAAAAGGGGTTTTTTGCATTCTGCAAACCTCCCCAAAACAGCCCGTTTTTCACAAAAATGGGCCTGTTTTTTTTTTCAAATAAAAGGCATGAATAGCCTTGGGGGAGCTTGCAGTGTGCTCCTGGGGGAGTGGGGACTCCAAAAATGAGCAAAGAAATGGCCCGTTTTTTGCAAAAACAGGCCATTTTTATGTCCAAAAAATTGCATGCATAGCCTTATGAAGGCTTATAGAGTGCTGCTGGGGGCTGGGGGGGGGCAAAAAACGGCCCGTTTTAGGCTCATTTGTGCTCTCCCCAGCCCCCAGGAGCTCTTTGAAAGCCTCCATAAGGCTCTGCACAGCCATTTTGGTGACGGGGGTGGGGTTTCAGAAGGCATAAAATGCTGTATTTGATGTATAAGATGCACCCAGATTTTCACCCTCTTTTTAGAGGAAAAGGGGTGCGTCTTATACTCCAAAAAACACAGTATTTGCAAAATAATATCTTGTATATATGAACAAACGGTCATCCAGAGTCATATGCCTGGAGTGGCTTACAAATAAGGTAAAGCAAATAAAATAAAGAATATCTTGTCTTTAACATACTAGCTGCTCTGAGCTCATGCTAATGTCTTAGTGCTTACTTGTGGACAATTTAAGATTTAATAATTTAAGGGGTGCTTTTCATACATGGCAAGATCAGAAAGTCCATTACAAGCAATCAAGCTGACCTATGATGACCCCCCAAAAACCCATTATCATGGGCATTATCCTGCCCTATGCTGAGGAGGATTTTACCCCAAAACTTCCATTCTACAATAAAGTGTTACATCTTCCTGTAATCATTGACCTATGCAAAAAAGAAAACAGCATCTTATAAAGAACAGGGGCCACATATTATGTTAAGCCATTGATTGTTAGATGTAAACCACTGTTAGTTGATTCACTCAAGCCATAATAGCTTCCCTTCTCAACAGGCAGGTAAGTAGCTGCTGTCATGTGAGGAGGGAGGGAATGCATGAGTGGCCAGTTCGGTGCAAGCTCAGAGGTACTGGACTGTTTGTCCACTGACTTTCTCCCTGCAAGTTTCCCATAAGCAAAATCTTTGCTAGTGGGAAAGTAGCAAGGAACATAATAGTGTTGGCAATCATATCAGTTCCTTTGAGGTTTTCCATTGCACTTGTGGGTGGGAACCTATCAGGAAATGCTGAAAATAAGGATCACGTGACTGGTGAACTATGGCAGAGCAATGGCAACACTAAAACAGCAAAAAAAAAGAAAAAAAGAAAAAAAGAATCCCCAACTTTTGTTTGAGGGAGTCCCAGAATTCTGTAGATATAGTCCATTGAAGTCAACAAAGTTTTGTCCTATTGTGCAGCATTTTGCCCAAATGAATGTTTCAAACAGACACAAATCTATACAGACTTTTAGTAATAGATGGATTTTACTGAAGTATACAAGCCATAACATTTCACTTTCATAGGTAAGCTGTTAAGGCTAGATATATCTGCATGAAGTTCTTCTGTATGGAAACACACACACAAAATTTGTTTTGCCTACTACTACTTAAAATGACAAAAATTACCTATTTAAGCAGAATGATCCAAATATATATATTGATGGCAAAACAAAGTTTTCAATACTTTAAATATAGAATATGTACACTAATTTATAAAGGAATTCTTTTACCATATCCATTCTTATGTACAAAGATCACAAATAGCCTATGATTCACACAATGAATTAAATCATCATGCAATTTGCTTATTTTGATTATGTTATGTGAATTAAATCTCTTACGGCCTATATAGAGATCAAAGTTTAACATAAATTGTACATGTTAAAGAAAGTTTCCATTTATGTTACACAACAATTCTGCACTAACAGCAAAATAAGAATGATACAAGTTTAAAGAAAACAGGGCAAGCTTACCATAAACACATTAGAATCAAGTATATCTTTACTGTTAAAATCAAATGTTTATATAAAAAGTACCTTAAGGGATTCAATTTATTAAGTTGCTTTAGGTTGTTCAGAACATATATATGGACTAACAAACTACATAATAAAAAGGAAATGATTCAAACACTTTCTTAACTCAAATCCACAGCTTTTAGGCATCTCAGCAAAATGTGTAATGTGTTAGCTGCCTCACCAAATGCATGATGGATAAAATGACTTATACTAATTAAAATAGATTTCCAGTTGGGAACTCATGACAGGCTTTCAAAGTCTTGCAACCACAATTCCATTATCTCCCAAGGGTGGCTAAAAAAGGACTGATATACTGCTGGACAAGAGAAGTATCCTGCACAAATTAACATACATACTTCAAACCTCCCTCTTTTAAAAGCAAGTATTTAAGATTAGTAACTGAGGAAACATCACATCTTTATGGAAATTATTATCTTATTTACCCCCCCCCCCAAAAAAGACGACTTTAAATGATTTTTATAGGTGGCTATCTGATAATCCAGTGTTGCCCAAGTATTAGACAGGAAAAGCCCTGATTTTGTTGAAAATGTCTGGACCAAACATAATTTCTAATCTTGGATTTCCCCCCTTACCAGAGGGAGGTTCCTTGTGGAGTACTGTGAAGCCATTACCATGGCAACTCCACTGCTCTGTGCAGTAGAAGTCATGTTATGGAGTATTGTAGAAACCATTTAAGGCACAACAGACTGTATCTTAACAGAACACACACCCCGGGGGTTTTAGGGGTGTGTTGCCCCACAGTATTTATTTCCAGAGAGTAAGTCATCTGTGTACCAAGTTTGGTTGAGATTGCTCAAGGTGTCGGCTCATCACCAGAGACCATCTAGACAGAAAGCCATGAGTTCCGTTGTGATATGCAACACAGCCCCAGTTCGAATCCCAGTAAGGCTATGGCTAGCTGATGAGAGCTAAAAAGCTTGAAATAGATCTATACTAGTCTCCCTGATTTATTTATTGATCAGCTCATAAAACTAACACACATATTTAAAAAATCACACAACGGAACTCATGGCTTTCTGTCTAGATGGTCTCTGGTGATGAGCTGAAAGGCAGAAAAGGAAACAGTATGTCTCCTCCCTTAATTGGGGCCCTAACAGGATGTTGTGGAAACAATTAGATAGATAGATAGATAGATAGATAGATAGATAGATAGATAGATAGATAGATAGATAGATAGATAGATAGATAGATAGATAGATAATTATTTTCACAACTTCATTAAGGGAGGAGACATACTGTTTCCCTCTCTGCCTTTCGGCTCATCACCAGAGACCATCTAGACAGAGAACCATGAGTTATGTTGTATAAATTTTTTTTTAGATATGTGTGTTAGTTTTATGAGCTGATCAATAAATTTAAATTTGAGAGACCAAGATAGATCTATTTCAAGCTTATTAGCTCTCATCAGTTGGCCACACTCCACTGGGATTTGAACCCAGAAATATATATATATATATCCAGGTTGAGCCTGAGGGAGAGGTAAAGCATGTCATTAGACTCAAGTCCCTTCATGCCCATAAGAGATCTAAGTCAAGCCCACCTTGAATTCCACTGACATTTATCTACTGCCAATTTGCTTTGATTGTTAGTAATTCAGATTCTTGTACAGAATGCTAGCATGCAATAAACCTGCATTATTTAAACAGCCTTGGCTCCTTTTTTCCTGCACTTCACAAATTTAAAATGATTCTCTCAAAAAAAATTATGCAGGGATTTTTTTTCAATCAGCAAATCTTAGGTAAGACTTCCATTTTAAAATTAATTATTAGGGCAAAATCATGGTCTTTCTTCCAAGCAAAAACAGTACTGTATACAGAAAATTAATACATAGTATTATTTAAAAAAAACTATTCTTGGTAAATACCACCCTCTGGTGTTCAAATTGGCTAGGTCTTCATTTTCACAAAGGATAGTCTCCTGAGAGAAAAAGAATGCCTTTTCACAATGCCTTTTTAAAAATGCTTCTTTGTTGTGTTATGGTGAAGTATGTGCTTTGCTGCATCTGTTTCAAATTCTTTATTTGTAATGTTGGCCAAGATTTATTATTTTTGACACACACAAGTCTGTATGTGCTGTCTGCATTTTTATGACTGGTGACCCATGCAGAATACACAAGGAATTTCCTTCTTCTGAACAAAAAAAGGCATCCTATAAAGATTTGAAGCATGTGGGAACTATATATTCAGTTTGAGGTGTTGAGATATTTGGATCACATACTGTATATTATACTTTGTAGCATTTTTGTTAGCAAGCTAGCTTAATATGGCTTCTTTGTATCTTCTATATTTCAAATGACTTTTTCTGTCCTTTTGTTCTAATTTGTTACATATTTAAGATACAGTGGAACCTTGGTCCCCATCAGTAATTTGTTCCAGAAGAAAAGCTAATATTAAAACTGATGGGTACAGAGAAAACCATGTGATTTACCACGTGACCCACTATTTCAGGTGGAATAAATATTGAATCACGAGACAGCAGTCATCAATCAATCAATTAGACTAGAACTGGAAGGGACCTTCGAGGTCTTCTAGTTCAATCTCCTGCTCAAGCAGGAGACCTTATACCATTTCAGACAGGTGGCTGTCCAGTCTTTTCTTAAAAACGTCCAGTGATGAAGCACCTACAACTTCTGAAGTCAAGCTGTTCCACTAGTTAATTGTTCTCACGGTTAGCAAGTTTTCCTTAATTCCAAGTTGTTTTTGTCTTTGATTAGTTGTCCTGATCTCTGGTGTTTTGGAAAATAAGTTAGCCCCCTCCTCTTAGCAGTAGCCCCTCAAATACTGGAACACTACTATTCTGTTCCCCCCAGTCCTTCTTTTCAGAAAGTTCTTCTTTGCATGTTGACTACTAGGAGAAAGACAAGCGTCAGGACAAGATTTCTGCTTCAAAATGTATCAAATACTGAGCTTTGAAACAGTTGAGTGCTGGAATGTGACTGTATTACATTTAAAAAACATTAAATTGGATGCAAATATCTATTAAGAATTGAAATATGCTGATACGTTGAGCAGTACACATTGTATTTTCACATTAATTGGAATTAAATTGCAACAGGAACATGAATATGAGTAAAATTAACACAAGGAAGCAATATATCTGTATCTTAAATAGATACTTAGCAGGAAAATAGTAACTTAATGTTGTCCACTTCTCTAATGAGACCCTAGTGATACTTAGTGTAGAACCCTATCTTAAGATAGAGGTTAAGAATAGATAATTTTTGCAACTTGATAATTATTTCAGAAATTACTCATATATCCACTCCATATTATATGCCACTATAGCATCTACTATAATTGTAGCCCCTGTTTAACAACTAGAATTGGGACCAGCAACTTGATTGTTGAGCAAAGTGGTTGCAAAGTATGCCTCTGATCTTACTTCCACTTGCCTTTGCTTTACAAACCTGTGAAGATTATAAATGCAAGGATTAGTCACGTTATTTATGCTATAACTGCAAACAGTTGCTAAATGAGGCAGTTGCTAAACAAGGACTACCTGTAGTTAACTATTTCAAATATGCATACCCTTCATGAAGGAGCACATGATGATGGAAGAAATGATTTGCTACACTGGTATGCTTTATATACAACTTCTTGACTGTAACCTGCCAAATAACACTCTGAAAGCGGAAAGTACTGTTTCTCTGGCACCTCCCCAGATCTGTGGCAATTACTGATAGGGCTGTTGACTCTTTTTATTTTAGTACTTTATGCAATATTTGAGACTTTGCTTGGGTTAAGCCTCACAAAGCCTTACAAAGTAGAACAGCACCTAATCTGTAAATATTCAGCATTTACATCCTTTGAGGATGAATTACTACTTATGGATATATATCAGTCTGCCCAGAAACCTTGAAATTGATTAGAGCACTTTACAGACTTTGTTCAATGACAGAGCAGTAAGCACATATTAAACCAAATAATATTCAAGGTTATTGCTTCAAGCTTCTTATTCTTGCTCCCATTCCTTAGTGTGTTTTAAAAATACACACAAAATCACAACATGATCAATATTTTATGATAATAATTTCTTCTTTTACAGTGTATTTAGCACAAATTAGAACTTTGCCAAGCACACATTTAAACCAACAACTTGTTATGCCTGTGCAAATCCTTTGAGAGAAGTGCTACAGTATGCATAACCTTTCTTTTCAAATAGCTCAAGCAGACATTTTTTATCTTTTATCTCTCAATTTGTATGGCTGCTTCAGAAGTTGCTCCTCACTGTTGCCACAGTTTGTGAAGTAACGCTTTTGAAGGATTTACACAGTCCTAAGAAACACAGAAAGTTGTTTGCCATTTTCCTCAACTGCTATTATAAATCTTTCAAAGAAACAAGCCCATTTCCCTATAATAAGCAGACACATGGGTATATAAATTGAGATTAGAGAATATATAGTTTCTAAAATAAATTTCCACATTAGATCAAAGGCCAGAATGTTGTATTCCCAATGGGCATTATATGCAACTAGGTAAAGGTAGCCATTCTAGAAGTCGGTATCTCCATATTCAAGTGATTAATCTCAGATTGAAAAAGAAATACTTTTATTAATCATTTAACACTTAAGGATGTCTACTATTGCTTAATTTCATGTTATTAACAAGGACTGGTTTGGTGCTAATTAGAAGCATTTACTGCCTTCTTAAAAATTTGAGAATGGGACGAGTATATGAGAGCTGTGGGTAGAATCTAAAAAAGAACTTGCTGTGAATACGTTACTCTATATATACCCAAGGTCTTGGTCAAGCATTAAAAAAAATGTGGATTTCTCTGAATAGAAAATTTTCATGTTAATTCACAATCTGCTTTCAGACATTTTAAGAAGTAATCAATATATAAAGGAACACTGAGACATACTGTTGAGGTTGATGCTCAGCAAAATTGGCTAATTCCTTGGTACGCTCATGTCCCAAGGGGTAATGAGGCAAATGTGAAAACAGTCAGAACAGAGGTAGAGAAAAATTAAGTAGAAGTCTGAATTGGCATGACAATCAGCCCAATCACAAGACATATTCTTTGGCAATTTTTCTCTCCTTACTATCTCGGCCTATTAGATGTATTGACCACCAGGAGGCACCCATTTTGTCCTATAAGATTTGTTAGGCATAGGCAGCCAGATGTTATTCCTGGGAATTGAACTTTGGGACCTTTGTGCTTCTATAAATAGTGCCTCTGCTTTATCAGTTATCCAAATCCTAATAATGGGACACTCAGTGAGTTATATAGTATCTATTGGTATATACAGCTCACTTTTCCTTAAGTCCTCAGATGATACATTATGTCATGTCCCTGTTACAGGTACTAGTCCCAGGTTTAGATAGTCGTCTACTTACAACTATTACTTTAATCACCATTTAAAATTACAACGGTACCGAAAATTGTGACTTATGACTGTTGTATTATCCTCATGGTCATATAATCAAAATTCAGAGGTATGGCAACTGGCATGTACAGTATATATGACGATTACAATATCCTGGAGTCATATGATACCTTTTGCAACCTCCTGACAAGATAAGACAATTTATTTATTTTATTTTTACTTTATTTATTTAGTTTGTCACTCATGTACAAGATAACAGGAATAAGAATAAACATGAATAAGAAAATAGAAATGGGTACAAATAAATGAGGACAGTAGGACAGGGACGTTAGGGACACTGGTGTGCTTATGCACACCCCTTACAGACCTCTTAGGAATGGGGTGAGGTCAACAGTAGATAGTCTAAGATTAAAGTTACGGGGGGGGGGGGGGGTTGAGGATGTAACAACAGAGCCAGGTAGTGCATTCCAGGCATTGACCACTTGCTGAAGTCATATCTTTTGCAATCGAGTTTGGAGCAGTTTACCTTGAGTTTATATCTATTGTGTGCTCGTGTATTATTGCGGTTGAAGCTGAAGTAGTCATTGACAGGTAGGACACTGTAGCAGATAATTTTCTGTACTACGCTTAGGTCAGACCGTAGGCAGTTTAGTTCTAGGTTGTCCAAGCCCAACAATTCAAGCCTGATGGCATAAGGTATTCTATTGCAAGCAGGGGAGTGGAGTATTCTTCTCATGAAATACTTCTGGACTTGCTCAATTGTGTTAATGTCCGATATACAGTGCGGGTCCAGGCAGATGAGCTGTATTCGAGAATTGGTCTAGCAAAAATTTTATATGCCGTAGTTTGCAGTACAACATTGCCGGAGAAGAAGCTTCAGAAGATTAGGTTAACAATTCTTAATGCCTTTTTGGCAATACTGTTACAGTGAGCTCTGGTGCTTAGATCATTTGATATGAGTACTCCAAGGTTCTTGACAGAGTGGGGTCGTATCCGCCAGGCTTGGTGTTCTAATTTTTTTTGCCAATGCGTAAGACAGAGCATTTGTTGGTTGAGATTTGGAGTTGTCAATTGTTTGACCATTCAGAAACATAGTCAAAGTCATTTTGAAGGGCAACAGCATTGTCAGTGGTGTTGAATAGCTTTACGTCATCAGCAAAGAGGACACAGCTGCTTTTGAGATGATCACAAAGATAATTTATGTAAATCATATAGACCATGAGTCCTAAGACTCTGCCTTGGGAGACACTGCTGTTAACTTAGGCAGTTTAATAGGACTCTCCCTATTTTGACTATTTGTTGCCTGGTTGACAGGAATGTAGGTAAATGTCTGTAAATGTCATAAGATTTTTGTTTTAGCAGTTTGTTGTGTACCACTGAATCAAAGGCTTTGCAGAAGTCTATGTAAACTGCATCTATTGCTTTTCCCTGGTCAAGTTATGTAGTCCATATGTTTTTGCAGTGTAGGAGTTGCAGATTACAGGACAAGTTTTTTTCTGAAACCAAACTGCTTGTTAGAGTAGGTTATTTGTCTCTAAGTGGTAGGTAATGGATTGGTTAATGATTGATTCCATGACTTTGCAGGTGACTCAACATAGTGATAGTGAGGTCTGTAATTTTCAACAAGGCTGGGATCTCCATTTTTGAAGATAGGGATGAACATGGCTAAAGACCATAGGTTGGGCATGGAGCTGGTTCTGAAAGATATCTCATAGATTATGCTTAGAGGTTCTGCTATGGTGTCAGCCTTTGCTTCTTGTTTCTTCTTATGCTGCTTGGCTGCCATGGAAACGGGGAGGGTGGGGCGCTGGGGTTTCAATTATGAAAGCTGGTGGAAGATTGGTGGAAGATGTTGCCCGCCGGTGTTATCTTTGGTGTAACGGTCTCACATTCCATGCTGGTGATGACCTGCCCACCTGATGTCGGAGAAGAAAGTACATTGGACACTGTTAGGGGGGGTTAGGGCTATTGGCGTGGGCTTAAGCTTTAATACTCATTGTTCGCGCCTAAACTAGTTACTTCCTGCTTCACCTTGGTCTGTTATTCTTTGGTATTTAGTAAAAGTAACCTTATTCATTCCAAACAATGTTTAAGTGTGGTCTTTCTTGAGTACTTGAAGAAACGGATCCTGACATTTAAGCAGGAAGTCACTAAAAATCACAACCTGATGTCGGAATCTGCCAAAGAGGAGCCTCCGGCTTCGGAGGATTTGCCAGCCCAAGTTTTGGGAGAGACTGCATCCAATATACCTGCTCCAAAAGATGACTCGAGGTCAGTGTTGGACTTTTTAGCCGGCCTAGATTTAAACCTGGCAGCCGAAGAATCAGCTAAACCTCATCGCTGGTCAGAAGGGGTGGGGATGACGGGAGACATAGGCTCGGGGGTCAATACCACCAGACGCCGCCGCTCCTCTCCCAAGCCATCCATATCGGAGCTTTTAAGGGAAGAAAGGGAATTAAAGGAGATGGCTGATGAATTACTCCGCCAGGCAAGCGACAAGAGGGAAACCCTGGATAAACTCGGGGGGGGGCATTATCTGGAAGGCGAACAGTTAAAAGAAACAGCAACGGCTGCTGCCCAGGAGATCAGAGGAACAGCCCCTCCCCCTCCTGCACAAGCCAGCAGAGAATTACAGAGGGAAATTCGTCCCGCCCCCCATACCGGCCTGCTAAACTCCCTCCCCTGGGCATTAAGTTTGATGGTGATCCCGAAAGTTTAGGATTTTTTCTGCTTCACGTTAGTGATTTTGTTAAGCAGTACGCGGATGATTTTGAAGACGATGTTAAAATTAGAATTGTCTCTTTGGCCTTGGAGAACAAAGCTGCCAAATGGCTGGTTTCTCTGCATAATACTCACTCACCATTGTTGTGGGACTTTGAACGCTTTATGACTGCGCTTAGAAGACGATTCGAAGACCCCCGAATTGAACGAAAAGCTAGCATAAAAATGAGAGATTTGCGCCAGGGGAATATGTCTGTGCAGGAATACACCCAAATTTTTCAAGAACTTTCTGTTTTTATGGTGGGCTATAGTGACAGGGCGTTAATGGATCTCTACACAGAGGGGCTAAATAAGGATATTTATCAAACATCCGTGAACAGATACCGCCCCGATTCCCTAGATGATTGGATTCAGTTAGCCGGAGATGTGGAGCTGGACCAGGCCCATTCACAAGATCCAGCCCATTTTGAAAAGAAAAAACTATTTGAAAGCCCCAGGCCCCGATCCCCTGATAAAGATCCCCACAGGCAGAGGGGCAGGCGCAGATAGACTCCAGCGCGGCCAGGCTCTTGTTTTCGCTGTGGGAAGGAGGGGCACTAGGCAAATAACTGCAGATCAAAGCAACCGCCACGCCCACATTCTTCTACTGAGGCTAGAAGGCCAACTAAAACTCCAAGCATGCGCAGTAGGCCGGTGATGACTGGAATGGAGCCGCTTGACCTTTCCGCTGACCAACCTGAGGCCCAGCCCGATGACTGGGAGGGAGACTCTGCCTCCTCTGACGATAATTTGGTAAGTCGCCGCTCCGGGCCCCTTTATATTCATTTAAAGCTTTTAGCTCCATCTAGCGGCCGTAACTGCAACGCACAAGCTCTCATTGATTCCGGTTGCTCCCGTTGTCTGATCAGTCAAGATCTTGTTTACGCCATGGGATTTCACTTAAAGAATTTAAAAGTACCTATCGCTTTTTGCCAAATGGATGGTTCTGTAGCGGGGGGAATTCCTGCATCTTTTGTTACTGAGCCCCTTCAAGTTTCTATTGGTGAGACTCATAATGAAACTATTAATTTTATCGTGGCTCCCATAGCTGATAATGCTGTCATTTTGGGGATCAACTGGCTACGTAAATGGAATCCTCTTATTAACTGGAAAGAGGGATGGGTGCGGATACCTTTACTGCTACCGGAACATGCCTTTGCACTTTCAAGTCACAATCATGAATCTCCCCTTGATCTCGCTCCTGTTAGAGAGCCTGCAGGCCCCACATTAGCTCTTCCTCCACCCGAAATCATTCCTGGGGAGGAGAAGATTCCTGAAGAATATTGGGACCTTAAAGACACTTTTAGCGAAAAGTCTTGTGATTCACTTCCTCCTCACAGAGCTACCGATTGCTCGATCGACTTTCTCCCTGGAGTCCAACTACCTAAACCTCGCCTTTACTCTATGACACCACGTGAAATGGATGAGCTACGCAAATTCATTGATAAGAATCTGAAACGGGGGTTCATTGAACCTGCTAGGCCACGCGTGGCCGCACCAGTGATGTTTAGGGAAAAGAAAGATGGCACTCTGCGCTTAGTTCAGGACTACTCTTACCTTAACACCATTTGTGAACACAATGTCTACCCACTTCCACTTATGAAGGACATGCTAGCTCACCTTGCTACAGGCAAGATTTTTACGAAACTGGATTTACGTGAAGCTTATTATAGAGTAAGAATTAAAGAGAGTGACGAATGGAAGACGGCTTTCAACTGTCCGCTGGGATGTTTCCAGTTTAAAGTTTTGCCTTTTGGTCTTCAGGGAGCTCCTTCTGTATTTATGCAACTGATCAATGAAGTTCTCCACGACCACCTGTACAAGGGAGTCATCGTTTATCTTGATGACATAGTCGTGTATTCGCAAACACGTGATGAACATGTTAAGCTTGTCCGTTCCGTTCTTCAAAAACTCCGCTCCGCCGAGCTTTACGCTAAATTATCTAAATGTGAGTTTCACCAAGAGAAGATTGATTATTTGGGTTATCGTATTTCCTCGGAAGGAATTGAAATGGATCCTGCTAAAGTGAAAGCTGTCACGGAATGGGCACCTCCACGCACTCGTAAACAACTGCAAAGTTTTTTGGGTTTCGCCAACTTTTACCGTCAATTTATACCTTCATTCGCTAGTATTGCGTTGCCCATTACAAATCTTCTCAAAACAAAGGGTGAGGGTAAACCTCGACCTAGTACCCCCCTGAACTGGACCATGGAGTGCCAGGCTGCTTTCGAGAAACTTAAACGTTTATTTGCGGCCGAGCCCGTCCTCAAGCATCCCGATGTCAACTCCCCATTTGTAGTTCAGGCTGATGCCAGCGATGTCGCTGTAGGAGCTGTTTTACTACAACTCAACCAACAGGGCCAACTGCAACCGTGTGCCTACACTTCTTGTAAGTTATCCACTACTGAACGTGGATGGGCTATTTGGGAGAAGGAAGCATTTGCTGTCCGTTGGGCCCTCATGACTTGGCGTCATTTTCTTGAGGGTGCCCCACATCCATTTGAGGTTTGGACAGACCACAAAAACCTGGAGGCTCTCACTTCGTCCCGCAAATTATCCCCAAGGCAACTACGTTGGGCGCATTACTTCCATCGGTTCAACTTTCGTCTCAAATATATTCCTGGAGGAAAAAATTTCATGGCTGATGCACTCTCCAGACTACCCCAATATGATGTATCTAAACTTACAGTTGTGCAACCCATGATTCCACTTACTTTGCCAGCTTCTCCTGTTTCGACCAGGAGTCAATCCGCTGTTCAGGCTAACCCACCCGTTGAACTGATTTCTCGAATTAAGTCTGAACTACTTACTGATGAATGGTATTCCGCACACTCCGGTGATTGCACTATCAGGGATGATCTCCCTTGGATTGGTTCGAAAATTTATGTCCCTGCTACCATACGGCCTTTTGTGTTGCAACGGGCACACGACTCACGATTGGCGGGACACTTCGGATTTGTTAAGACTATACATCTAGTTAAGCGCCAATTTTGGTGGCCTTCCCTCAAGAAGGACGTTGAGTCATATATCGCCAGTTGTCCTGTTTGTGCTGCTTCGAAACGTACTCCTGGGAAGCCCCAAGGCCTCCTACAATCTGTGGCGAAGCCGGAGGCTCCTTGGAAGGAGATTTCAATGGACTTTATTGTTGACCTTCCGAGCAGCCAGGGCTATACCGTCATTTGGGTGGTTACAGATCTTTTCTCCAAGCAAGTCCACTTTGTACCTTGTTCCAGAATTCCGTCCTAAGTTGTTCCTGAACCATATTTACCGTTTCCACGGTGTCCCTAAACGTATCATCTCGGATAGAGGTACCCAATTTACCTCGCACTTTTGGAGGGAATTTTTGAAATTGATAGGCTCCTCCCAGGGCCTAAGCTCCTCCTACCATCCGCAGATGAACGGTGCTTGTGAGAGGGCCAATTCCGTTTTGGAACAATACCTACGTTGCTTTATAAATTTTCAACAGGACGACTGGGCTGACCTTCTGATACACGCTGAAGTGGCTTATAATAACTGTTCATTCCAGTACAAATATGACCCCTTTTAAAATCATCTATGGTCAGGACTTTGTACCCATCCCTGAATTACCTCACGACTCGCCTGCAGTTCCATCCCTAGCTGATTGGTCCGCCAAACTGTCTTCAGTGTGGCCTGTCATACAGAAAACTTTGGAGGATGCGCATCAATCACATAAGTTATATGCTGATAAAAAGCGAGCGGCTCCTCCAGCTTACAAGGTTGGTGATAGAGTTTTCGTTTCTACTAAACATTTGGATAGCCCTCAAAAATGCAAGAAATTGGGCCCCAAATTTGTTGGCCCGTTCACTATAACTAAGATAATCAGTTCGGTTTCCGTCCGTTTGGATCTCCCTAAAACCTACCGTTGTTTGTACCCAGTGTTCCATGTTCACCTGTTGAAGCCTGAACGCACTTCGCATCTCCGCAAACCCCATCCTGATACCCCTGTACCGATGATGGTAGATGGTCACCAACACTATGAAGTCCGTGACATTTTGGACTCCAGAGTCCGTAGGAATAAGACTCAGTTCTTGGTCATGTGGAAAGACTTTCCTCCTTCTCACAATGAATGGGTGGATAGAGAGCATCTCAAGGCCCCGAAGCTTATACGCCAGTTTTATGCCAAGTATCCACACAAACCATAACCCCTTCCCTCTCTCTTCTATGTTGTTTTGTTTTTTCTTGTCTGTTTTGCAGATCTAACATCCCTGCTTCTCAGGGGAGTCCGGGGGTCCTGCCTGCTGCTGGAGGAGGTCCGGATGTCAGCCTTCGCTTCTTGTTTCTTCTTATGCTGCTTGACTGCCATGGAAACGGGGAGGGTGGGGCGCTGGGGTTTCAATTATGAAAGCTGGTGGAAGATTGGTGGAAGATGTTGCCGGCCGGTGTTATCTTTGGTCTAACGGTCTCACATTCCATGCTGGTGATGACCTGCCCACCTGATGTCGGAGAAGAAAGTACATTGGACACTGTTAGGGGGGGTTAGGGCTATTGGGGTGAGCTTAAGCTTTAATACTCATTGTTCGCGCCTAAACTAGTTACTTCCTGCTTCACCTTGGTCTGTTATTCTTTGGTATTTAGTAAAAGTAACCTTATTCATTCCAAACAATGTTTAAGTGTGGTCTTTCTTGAGTACTTGAAGAAACGGATCCTGACATATGGCAGTGAAAACATTTTTTAAGAAATAGGCACATAATCCATCAGGGCCAATAGATTAGAGATGGTTTTACGGAAAGCCAGATTCACTTAGCAACCCTGTTACTATCTTAACAACTGCAATGATTCAGTTAACAACTATGGCAAGAAAAGTCATAAAATGGGACAAAACTCACTTAACTGTCTTATTAGCAACAGAAATTTTGGGTTCAATTGTGGTCATACTGTACATCCAAGAGTGCCTGTAGATGAAACAGATCGTGTAATGCTTATCTCCTGGTGGTTAGTGTAATGGAAACAGTGGTGTTCTGTAGGCAGTACGCCCCGGAATGGGCGTACCGGAGCCTGCCCGGAGCACGGGGTAGTGCTCCAGTGTGATGCTCCGGGAGGGCCTGCCTGCTCACCTGCACTCCTTACCGGTCTTCAAAGTCTTCGGTGCTTATGTGCACGGTACATACAGCGCCTGTGCGATGCTCTGCTGAGCAGCTGGAGCATCATGGAGGCTAGCAGATGCGTTGCTGAACAGTAAGACATATGCACGCACGTTGTGTGTTCATGTGGACAATGCTCGGCCCGTTCCAACTATACTGGTTGGAACGGGATCCGGAACCCACCAGACAGGATTTGCATTGGGTAAAAGCAGAGAAATTCCCTCACCCTCAAGATGGATGGTGATGGTGGTAATGGAAGCCTTATAAAATTCCATACGCGGGGGCATGACATAGCATAACATATAGCAAGCATATAACACCATGAATAGATGCAGTTTTTCTGAAAAAAGCCTACAAGAGCTAATCTAAACAGAATATTTACTTCAACAATTTTTCCCAGTCAAAGATGAGTATTATTCTCACATAAGTCTTAGAATTATTTCAGTTTCTATTTGCCTCTGAGACCTTGCATTTTCACAGAAGGCCTATTTTTCAGAGCATACATATATGGAAAGAGTGTCTGAGATCACCTTTGGACTGTCATCACTTTGTTACCAACAGAACACAATGTTTTGTATTCTTTTCTGGGCGTGCACTACAAAATCTGCGAAGCTGTGTGACTCATCTTCTCCATGTGAAACCTCAAATCCACAGAATCTTTGCCCATTTTAATTAAGCAACTTAAAGTTTCAGTATAAGGTCACTGGATCAAATAGATCAAATCTATTCCTTCTAGGGATATAACACAAGGAATGATACATTAAATAGTTATCCTTTAAAAGCCAGTATCAATATAATGTGGCAATTAGTACTCTACTGCACATTCTGTGAGATCCAGAAAGCATGAAGAAATGTCCTCTTATTAAGTTTTCATTGTGAACTTTAGGAATTACATCCATAAGTAAATCCCTGGAGGCTTTTAAGAAGAGACTGGACAGCCACATGTCCAGAATGGTGTAGGATCTCCTGCTTGAATAGGGGGTTGGATTGGAAGACCTCTAAGGTCCCTTCCAACTCTGTTATTCTGTTAAATCTAAATATTGAGAGTTTAACCTGGAACATTAAAAGCTCCAGACCTGACATAATTAGAATAAACTTGTTATTTAGGAGGTATAAGACTGCATTGTTTTCAAGCAGGACAGTATATGGTTCTCCTACAAAGAAAAAGTTGAGGAAATAAAATAAAAAAGTATTACATACATTTTGTGGCAAGGTAATAAAATATCTTATACAGAAAGTACAGGTCTGTACCACAAAGATAAAACAAAAAAATCCTGTATGTATGTTACAAAAAAAGATGCAATGCTATTTTGACCATTTTTAGTTTGTTTGATAAGACACAAGCCAAGCATTCTCCACAAAATTGGATTGAATCTCATTGGACTGTCAAAAAGGGAAAAAACTATTATTAAAATGTAATTCTAATGTATAAAACACCTACATTTTTCTGCTTCTATATAGTTTTAAAAGCCCTAAATAATAACAGTCTTAAAAGCTATAAATAATAACAAAGATTACACAAAACAAAGCACTTAGTAGGTTCTGAATGTACTTAGTTATATGTATCTTGTCAACTCCCTGTGACTCATAGCATCTTCTTAGGAAATCACTAGCAGGCTCACAGGTAGATCACAGCCATACAGAGATGCTATTTATGAGAACCTAAACTGTAGCAACTTGACCCATCAGCAGTAGGACAGGACAAGATATGGCCCTTGAGAAAACTCAATCTTTGACTAGATAGCAAACTAGTGATGATAGATTATGGGCACTGTAATCTAATAAATCTAGAGAATGAAAATTGTTCTTTTATTATATCACTAGATGTACCCAGCCATGCATTGCTGTGGCCCAGTGTGGTGAAATGGTCAAATAATTTTTGTGTAGTTACCTGCCTACTGTATTTCATCCCTCCCTCCCTCTACCTTCCTACCTACCTATTGTATTTCTCCCTTTCTCTCTCTATCCCTGTACCTACCTATCTACCTACATATTGTATTTCCCCGCGCTCTCTTTATCCCTCTACCTACCTACCTACTGTATTTCCCCCTCTCTTTATATCCACCTACCTACCTACTGTATTTTCCCATCTCTCTCTATCCCTCTGCTTACCTATCTACCTACCTACTGTATTTCCCCTCTCTCTCTATCCCTCTACCTACCTACTGTATTTCTCTCTCCCTGTGTATCCCTCTACCTACCTACTGTATTTCTGCCTCTCTCTATCCCTATACCTACCTACCTATTGTATTTCTCCTTTTTTCTCTCTATCCCTATACCTATCTACCTACCTACCTACTGTATTTCCCCCTCTATTTATCCCTTTAACTGCCTATCTACCTACCTACTGTATTTCCCCCTCTATTTATCCCTTTAACTGCCTATCTACCTACCTACTGTATTTCCCCCTTTATATCCCTCTACCTACCTACCTACTGTATTTCCCCCCATCTCTCTATATCCCTCTGCTTACCTATCTATCTACCTACCTACTGTATTTTCCCCCTCTCTCTATCCCTCTACCTACCTGTATACTTACCTACTGTATTTCTCCCCCTCTCTTTATCCCTCTACCTACCTACCTACCTATCTACTGTATTTCTGCCTCTCTCTATCCCTATACCTACCTACCTACTGCGTTTATCCCTCTCTCTATGTCTTCCTCTACCTACGTACCTAAAATGCCAGCTTCTATAATGATTATATGGGTTTAACTTCAAATGTTCCTAAAGTATGATGCACATTATGAAAAATGATAGGCACCAGCACCGTGATGGCAGGTGGGCTGAAAAGACACCAGGCAAAAAAAAGAATGTCCAATATTAATTCCCTGGTGAAGAAACCTCAGGTGAGACCAGGAAACCCATACAAGTCTTATTTATAGCTACTGCTTTTTCTGCAACTGTGAGTGTTTTAAAGGCTCCTGAAACTTTACTTCATAACACCACTTTATTATAAGGCTGAGCGGAAGCACCTTGTAAAGACTTCACTGGGAGTTTTTGTTTCGGGCTTATCCGGAGCCTCAGGGCGCGTGGGGTGGCCATTCTAGTGAGGACACACTGCATTTTAAATGTTTACTCATGGGTAACTGTCATTTTGAGCTCCCTGGCAAGCAAGACAGAGTCGCATTTTTTTTTACTGCTCCTCCAATCTCCCGCTTCCTTTTTAAAATCCAGCTCAAAAAGCTGCTGCAACAAAGGGAAATTATTCCGCTGCCATTATTATCACTTTCTTCATGTAAAAAGGGGGCGTGTTTTTGGCTTCTCCGGAGCCTCAGGGTGCGTGGGGTGGCCATTCTAGTGAGGAAACGCCGCATTTTAAATGTTTACTTATGGGTAACTGTCATTTTGAGCCCCCTGGTGAGCAAGACAGAGTCTTGAATATGAATATGAAGGCGTGAGTGGGGAAACCACGTGGGGCCAGAGCTGGCGGTGTAAAAAAAAAAGTTCGTTTGCTTAGCTCCCTTGAGTTTCCTGCCTACTTTCCTAATTTGTTCCCCTTTCACCCTTTTCGCTTCAGCCCGGCTGCCACAGCCGTAGCTCTGAAGCCCTTCGAGACGGGCGGCTTTCCTGCCAAAATCCTGGTGGGAGCTTGACAGGAAAGCAGTGGCTGTGGAGAGACCTACAGCATTCTTCCCCCACTCCCCACCACCACCACCACCACCATCACGCTCTGGGGACCTCAGCAAAATGCACAGCCCATGTGGCGGTTTGATTCAGCTGAGTACCTCTCCTTCCTGCACGTTGGTTACCTGGCTCGCTCACTCTCGCCCGGAGCCCTGCTTCCCAAATTTGCCTTTGAAGAGCCAGGCAGTGGGAAGAGGTTGGGGGCAGGTGGGAGATGGAGGTTGTCCGGGGAAGACTTACCTGGGGAATTTTCCCTTCAGTTTCCTCAGGCTCTGCCTGGTAGGTGGTATCTGAGCCAGGAACTGAAGCACCTGTTCGTACTGGGTTCTGTCCCCCTCCCCTGGGGGAAAGAGGTGACTCAGGCAAGCTGCGGCGGAATGCAAGGGAGCGGCTGGGGCAGGGAATATGTTTGTTGTGTAGGGGCAGTTCCCGGCTCCAGCCACCACTGAGTGGGAGCGGGCAGTTTGTTGAAACAGGGCAGCCGAAAGAAATCCCTGCCCGGACTCCACAGCTTCGTGCCACTGCAAAAGACGAACAGTCATGAGGTAATTCCCCTGTTGCCTTTGGCAATGCGCCACCTCAAGGCCCTTCACACTTTCAGCCATTAGGAATGTGCATGATGTAGCAGCCAGGTGGGAGGAGCTACAGGGAGGTGAAAAACCTCACAAGTGGGTACATTTTACGTTTGTGTACCATGCACATGACACATGTGTGCCAGGCACACAAAAGGTATATATGATTGGTTCGGAAGTCCTTGGGAACATTGTGTGAAAATTTGGTGTCGATCGGTCCAGTAGTTTCTGAGATTAGCGGCTTTGCACAAACTATTTTACATTTTTATTTATATAGTACTTCCTGGAGCTAGAAGTTATTCTTCTCACTATTCTGGTTTAGGGTTTATGTTCAAAGATATTCCAAACAAAAAAAAACCAGCTAACTAGCACAAGGCTTAATTATCTCTGCAATTCTCCTTCTCTAAAAGCCCAGATGCATAACAGATGCTTTAGTGCATTACATTTCGTATGTCTGGGGCTGACTGAACCCATACACAATCTTGCTTAATACCCATGACAAATAATAGAATTTGCCTCTAATAATTCAAATAATTGCAGAGAAACCACCGCAGGAATTCGTTTGAATTAATCTTCCTTCACACCTGCTTCTTCAATATAAGCTTCTCTCTTATAGAACACCCTAGTAATTATCTGCTCTCCAAGGTTACCGAGATAGTGTTCAGGCAGCTGGCACAGTTTTCTCTTTCACAATTGTGATGTTCACAAGATGGAAAATTGTATTTGTCTGTGACTGAAACAATGTGTCAAGATGGCATCTCATCCATCTTGTTGTTCTTTGTTAGGGTGGTTGGCTTGGGTTTGCCTGGGTTTAATTCAGAGTTGTAAATATCATATTGAAATAAAGAGCAGCTGGTACAATGTTTGAATTCTGTGAAAAAACTAAAGCTCTTTTAAATGTTCTTCTATGTGAGGTCATCTAACTAATTGGTAGAGATAGGAAGACATTCAAAAATACATCTACTCCACAAAATGGCACTGTACTATCCTCATTTATTATTCATACATAAGAAATCATGACCAAATTAACTGTAATTGTATGATTGATGCTTAAGCAGGCTTATGTAAGGGTAACTGTTAATATGCTGAATTACTTCCGTATGGCAAAAAAATAATAGATTTAAACAAAACATGAATAGAAAAAATTATATGAGATGAATATACATTTATGTATTTTTATATTAAGATGTTGACAGGAAGATGCATGCTTGGAAAGAGACAAATTTGGCTTTGATAGAATTATGACAAAAATTCACTTCTGTGTATAATCTAAACCAGTGTTTCCCCATCTCCCATCAGAATTCCCCATCAATTTTAAGATGTGTGGACTTCAATTCCTGGAATGCAGGCTGTTGAATGGTGGCTGGAAAATTCTGAAAGTTGAAGTCCACACATCTTAAAGGTGCTGAGGTTGAAAAACACTCAAGAAAACATTTTAAAAAGGATGATATATTAAGCAGACTGATACTGACAAGGGATATCACGGCTTGTAGTTAAAATATACAATATGTGCTTTGGAATCTCATAATCTTTTAAGTAGGTTACTAACAGAACAAACAAAAATAGATTGACAAAGTACAGAAATAACCACATTTTTCTGTGTTTTTTGCTGATTCAAATTAATTTAGAATTCCAGTTTTTCCTGTTGCTCCAAATTAGATTTTACTAACACGAACTAAAAAATAATTATTATCCCTAATTTCAATCCATGATCAGAAAGATACAAAGAGGATATTAGCAGACAAAATATGATTAACAAGTTTTGAAATAATAGATGATACATGAATCTTTCAGCTTTCTCTCATCTGTATTGAAAATCTATACAAAGTTCAAAGCTGTATATAACTTTCTACAACACTGGAGCTGTTAAAGAAAGAAAAACCTATCTATAAGAATGTAGAGAGAATTCATAAAATGGGGCAAAACTCATTTAACAAATTCCCCACTAAGCAACTTAAATTTTGGGCTCAATTGTGGTTGTAAGTTGAGAACCACCTATACAAGTGGCTGTTTGCAGTGCCATAACTTTAAACAGTCACTAACTGAATGGCTGTAAATTGAGAGTTGCATGTATGAATTTCTGCTTAGGTACACTTAGATACACTTGACTAATAAGCATTTTTTGTCTCTTGTATAGGAATATGAGTTTAAAAGAAAGTGACATAACATTTTAAATTACAGGTATCTGCCTTCTTTCTTGACTTCCTCTTACTCTTCATTTCATACATACTGTATGTATTTTTCTTTTCCTACTTTCATTCAGTAATTCATTCAGTAATACTTCTGTACTATTTAGTTCTCTTACATTTCAGCTTGTAATCTTGCACCTCCTATGGTTGTCTTCATGTGGAATCACAGAAACTGAATTCCATTGCTCATCATGCCTTTGATCAGTCAAAATCATAATTTTAACACCAAAATAAAAACTGCCTGTTTCTAATGTCTTACAGTTGCACTTAATTTTTCTCATTCTTCTCTATTTTAATGCTAATTAAAAATTAAAATCTAAAATATTGTCTTACCATGTTGTGTCTTCCTCCATTCCTCTTTTGGCACAGTGGGTTATTACTTTAGGACTGTTTATACAGTTTGTAGGTCTGCTTGCATTCATCCCTCTAAAAAAAACAGAAGTCTCTGTTGAACATTTACAAGGGGAAAAAACCTAACAAACTACAAAAATGCAACCAGAAATGAAATGAGCACAAATTTTACTGAAGTTTACTGATAAAAAGTATTATTATAACCACAATAAAACTAGAAAACTACTTGGTAAGTATATGCATACTTAGCAGTTGGTTTGATATATTGTTTATAAAACCTGTCAAATACTTTTTAGGTGTTTCTTTATAAGTGAAATATTATAGATTGCTATGTGGCCTGGAAAAAATATTGATCAGTTAAAATGATGTGTGTTATTTATTTTATTTACTTGATTTCTATAGCCGCGCATCCCAACAAATGAATCTTGGCATCCTGTTGGATTAACCTACAAGATCACGTACAGGTAATCCTCAATTTACAACCATTCATTTAGTGACTAAGTTATAATGGCACTGAAAAAAGTGACTTATGACTGGTTCTCGCACTTACAACTGGCCCAGCATCCCATGGTCATGTGATCAAAATTGGTAACTGCCATGTATTTAGGACAGCTGAAGTCCATGGATCATGTAATTGCCATTGAAAACTTTCCCAACCATGCTCTAACAAGCAAAGTCAACAGGGGAATCTAGATTTGCTTATCAACTGTGTGATTCTCTTAATGACCATAGTGATTCTCTTCATGAGACAATCACTATGCAAAAAAGTTACAGCAAAAAAGTTATACTGGACAGGATTCACTTAACAATTACCTCATTCAGCAATGAATTTCCAGTCCCTAGAACTACCTGTAAATAAATGTAGAGAAGGTACAGATGCAAGTATTTCCAGAGTTTAATGCTGTATTGCTATTAATTTCCTGAGACACCACAATTTGAAATATGGCTAAATAGTTTAACTTAATGTGGGATTATGTTTTACAAATACAACAAATCCTCTGCTTTATAACCAATATGAATCATTGTTCTCAATATATGATTCTCAATATTGAGAATATTTGCAACAATTCTATTTATTTATGTACTAAAAAAGTTATAGCCACTCAGCTTTATGTGACATAAACCAAGGCAACTTACAAATAATATGGTGGATTGGTTATTCAACAATATATTTCCTCAACTTCAGTATCCATCTCTGTATTAATATTTACTTATTCATAAAATGTATAGGCTGCCCCAGTCAATCACGATTCCTACCTTACATAAATAAAGCATGAAGATAAAGCATGAAGATAAAGCATGAAGATAACAAAATAAAATAAAGCATGAAGATAACAAGGGGGGGGGGAGATTCTGGAGAAACAATGCCAATTTTTAAAACACAGAGATACATATATACACATGAAAGTACATCACACATTCTAAACCAAAGACAGGGGAAACAACCAGATCTTCAGGGCTTGTTTACATAAGATCAGAATGGGACCACATGAATCTCAGGGGAAATGCAGGTCTAGAGGGCAAGTACTTTTTTAGCAAGTACTTGACTTAAGTAATTCAGACTGCAATCTGTCTCTGAGGTACAAATATCAGAAGGCAGTTTTCCTACTTTTCTGACTCAATTAGCTGACCAGAAAGTAACTTTGCAAGCAATTTGCACATGCAGGTACTTTTCTGGATGAAACTAATCTAATCAGTGAAGGAAGCGGCTACAGTGTACTGCTTAATCTGTAAAAGAGGTACATAAACAAATAGGCTTATGTTCCCGGCACTGTTAATAAAAGCAATTCTGGTTCCTAGCAGATTCACAAGCATCTGGCTTTGTTGTTATGGCTACTTGAGCCAAAATGTTAGGATAAACATCAAAGAAAAAGTGCAAGATGCAGGCAAAATGTCAAAAGAAGACCAGCATATCTGATCACTTTTGGAATACAGTTGCATATATAGGTGGACTTCAATAGGATTTATTTCTAAATGTAAATGGAACTTGATAATAAAACAACATAAATTCAATTAGCTGCCACAAAAACAACCCACGTTTGAATATTCCCATTTGCTTCACTTGCCAGTAGCTTTTCATGCAATTGTAATTACAAAAGAAAAAGAAGAGACTGCAATAAGCATCTAGATTATGAGTATTAACTTTGAAAAATTTCAGATCCAAAAGGCAAATTTGAAGACATATCTTTTACAATCATACTACCCCCAAAAAAACAATATATTAATTCTCATATATTGTGGGTGTTGTGTCCTTACAATAGAGGTTTCCACTCCAGTCTGCAGTTAATGGAGTAACCTGATTGGCCGGGACCAGGGCTGGCTGTGATTGGTCAGTTCGTACCGGCGGTTACCTTTAAAAAGGGGCTGCCGCCGGCTGCTTGTTACTTTGAGCTATACTTTGCCAATAAAGAGCTGAATTCACTCCTAGTGTGTCCTTCCTTTACCCGATCTAACACTGGCAACGAAGGTGGGATTGGAAGGCAACTAGGCAAAGAGCGAAGCACCCTGGCAAGTAGCCAAGTCCGGAGCCCGGCGCGGACACGCGGAACCAGCAGCCATGGCGAACGCATGACCAGACAGCAGCATGAACCCGCAAGCCACCCCAACTCTAGCTCCGTTCGACCCAGCGACCAAGGACTGGGAGTTCTACATGATCCAGTTTGAGTGTTACCTGGAAGCCCACGACCTCGGGAACCTCACAGAGAACATGAAGAAGAATATGTTCCTCAGCTACTGCGGCCAAGAAGTGCTGGCTACATAAAGGACCTGTGTGAGCCAACTCCCCTACAGTCGGTCACCTGGTCAGCCCTACAGCAAGCCCTGAAGATGCACTATGCCCCCAGATCATCCAAGTCAGTGAGTCGATACGCATTCCACACCCGAAACCAGAAATATGGTGAGACCATAAACAAGTATGTGGCTGCTCTCCACCAAGCGGCAGCACATTGCAAGCTCTGGGACCTAGACGACCAGATCCTCGACCGGATTATCCTGAGCTGCCGAGACCCGAACCTCCAACGGAGGCTACTCTCAAAGAACAGCTTAACCCTGCAGATCGCCCTGGACAAAGCCAGAGCCCCTGAAACCGCTGACTGGTCGATGCACGCCATCTAACCCAGCGGATCAAGAAACCCCAACCAAGCGGCAAGCGTCCATTTTGAGGACACGGAGCCAGCTGAGAATGCGGAAGATGCCGAGGCTTTCCACATGCGCAGTGACGATGGCAGGCTGGGGCAGAAATTCGAATCGCGCTACCCTCCCTATGGCGGCTGTGGAGAAGACCACCCCAGAATGCAATGTCGGTTCCAGGCGGTGTTCTGCCAAAGGTTCGGGAAAAAGGGCCACATCATGAGGATCTGCAGAAGCAACCAACCCAAAGAACAGCCCATGGCACCCTAGCAGGCAGCAGAACGCCCCTCAATGCAATGGCCGCCCCGAACGAAGCCACCAACGAAGAGAACAGAACAGAGGGCTTGTCAGGTCCAAGAGATTCATACCGAAGACGACCCATGACCCACACATCCATCGGTCAGATCCAAATAAGGGTGGCCAAAAAACTCAGGGTACTAGTCCTCATCGAAGGGGCACTGTGCGAGATGGAGATTGACACCGGGTCATCCACCACCATCATGTCCTGGGATGCCATCAGCTGTGCCGTTCCTGGACTACAGAAGCACCAGCTGAACGGTCGAACGCAAGAGGTTCAAGGCAAGGCTACCCATCGTGGTGGTCAAGAACAGACTACAAAGCCTGCTGGGACTGGACTGGCTTGAGGCCCTGGGTCTGGAAGTCACCCGAGTCAACAAAGTACACACCGGCCAAGACAACGAGGGTGTGGAAGACTATGCTGAGCTGTTCAAGAAGTTCGAGGAAGTCTTGAGCCCTGGCCTTGGTAAGTACACGGGGACCCCTATCTCCTTTAATCTAGAACCTAAAATTGCCCCAATTCAGCTCAAGCCCAGGAGAGTGCCTTTCGCCCTCCAACCTAAAATTGATGCGGAATTGGACAAATTGATCGCTTAGGGGATCTTAGAACCAGTCGATCACACCCGCTGGGAAACGCCTACCGTTACCCCAGTCAAGCCAGATGGGGTCAGTCCACATATGCGCTGACTACCAGTGCACCCTGAACCTTGCCCTACAACAAAGCGCCTACCCGGTGCCCGTCGTCCAGCACTTACTACATTTGCTTGGCCCGGGAAAGGTCTTTGCTAAATTAGATTTAACACAAGCATACCAGCAATTGCCAGTAGACCGCGCTGCAGCGGAGGCTCAAACCATAGTCACTCACAGGGGGGCTTTTAAATGCACCCACCTGCAATTTGGAGTTAGTATCGCCCTGGGACTGTTCCAAAGCGTCATGGAACGCATGTTACGGGGGATTCCCGGAGTCATCCCCTATTTTGATGACATTTTGGTTTCGGCCAAAGACAAGGCGCTATTATTTAAAAGGCTGAGCACAGTTCTCAGCAGAATTAAAGACGCAGGCCTCCGCCTCAAAAAAGAAAAATGCTAAATTAACGTACCCAGGGTAGAATTCCTCAGGTACCTCATAGATGAGTCTGGGATCCACCCGACCAAAAAAAAGATTAAAGCTATCAGGCCCAAGCCCAAAAACCAGGCAGAGCTGCAGGCATTCCTCGGATTACTTAATTTTTACAGCGTCTTTCTAAAACAGAAAGCCACCATTGCTGAACCACTTCACCGCCTCCTGGCGAAGAATGCCACCTGGTCCTGGGGAAAGCAGGAAGCCATCACATTTGCAGCAATAAAAGACTTGCTCTCGACAGACTCTTTCCTTGTACAGTACAGCCAGACCCTCCCCCTTGTCCTGACCTGTGACCCCTCGCCCTACGGGGTCCAAGCCATCCTCAGCATCGCATGCCCAACAGAACAGAGGTGCCGATCGCTTACTATTCCCAAACCATGTCCTCGACTGAGTGGAATTACAGCCAGCTCAACCAGGAAGCCCTGGCTGCAGTGGCCGGCATCAAGAGGTTTCACGAGTACCTCTACAGCCGAGACTTTGAACTAATCACTGATCACAAACCGCTCCTGGGTCTACTAGCAGGCGACCGACCCACTCCAGCTTTCCTATGACCGCGGATGATGAGATGGACTGTATTCCTGGCAGCATACAGCTACAAACTCATCCACCGACCAGGGACCACGTTAGGGCATGCAGACACCCTGAGCCATTGCCCCCTTCTGGACATTGTACAGGACCCCATGCCGGACACTCCAGTGCTCCTGATAGACTGTGTGGGCACTGGCCCAGTCTCATCACACGAGGTAGCTCGCCACATGGCTAAAGACAATGTATTAAAGCAACTGATGAGCTGGGTGTGGAGGGGGGTGGCCGAAGGCAGCAGGGGAACCAAATTTTAAAACATTTGAGAACAAACGGGACAAACTATTGGTTATGTGGGGATGTTTGTTGTGGGGAGATAGAGTTGCAGTGCCAGCCAAATTGCGCAGCAGGGTGCTAGAGGCGTTGCACAAGGGCCACCCAGGTATTGTGCGTATGAAGGCATTGGCCAGTAGCTATGTGTGGCGGCCCAACATGGTCAAGGAAATAGAAGAATGGGTAGCTACCTGCACACCCTGCCAAGCGTCTAGACCGGGCCCCTGGAAGCACCGGTAAGAGAATAGGAGCGCACCCAATAACCGTGGGCTAGGATATACATAGACTCGCAGGCCCATTCCAGCGCCAAACATTCATGGTAGTGGTCGATGCATATTCAAAGTGGTTGGAAATAATACTCATGAAGACCACTACGGCCGAAGCGGTTACTAAAACCCTCCGGAAACTGTTTGCCACACATGGGCTACCCGACATGCTGGTATCGGACAATGGGCCTCAATTCACGGCCTTACAGTTCAAGACATACCTAGCGAATTTAGGGATCAGACATGCCCTCATCACCCTTTCCATCCGGCAGGTAATGGCCAGGCCGAACGGATGGTAAGATCAGCTAAGGAAGCATCAGCCAAGCTGACCACAGGCAATTGGCAAACACGAATAGACCACTACCTATTCTACCAACACATCGTGCCCAGTGCCACGACGGGGAGGAGTCATGCAGAGCTCCTTATGGGCCGCAGACTAAGGTCCCCTCTGGACTGTCTACACCCAAACTACTCCACACACACACCACCAGATTCCACCAGCAAGACAAGACACTTCACTATAGGAGATAAGGTGTACGCTCACAACTACGCCGGGGGCACCCTCTGGATACTGGCCGAAATAACCAGCATCACGGGCCCCACTCCTACACAGTTACATTAGAGGATGGCAAAGTTTGGCGGAGACACATAGACCAACTCCGCACACTCACAGCTCAGGGAGACTGAGCAACAACCTAGCCCACAGCAGACATCAACACCACACCTCCCAGAAATCCCAGACATGGAATGGTACTCATCCGGGCAAGCTGCTAGTCCGCAGCGAGCTCTGAGCGGGGGCGCTCCAGAAGCTCCAGCCATGACCACCGAAAGCTTCCAGCAGGGGGAGATACAGCAGCAACAGGTCCATCCAACCTGACCGAAGTTCAGCAGCCAACTGAACTGCGCAGGTCAGGACGTGCCACTCGTAGCCCCACCTACCTCAGTGATTACATCACAAAATGCATTAACCAATCCAGGACAGGAGGGGTGTTGTGTCCTTACAATAGAGGTTTCCACTCTAGTCTGCAGTTAATGGAGTCGAGTCGATTGTTCGGGACCAGGGCCGGCTGTGATTGGTCAGTTCGTACCGGCGGCTATGTTTAAAAAGGGGCTGCCGCAGGCTGCTTGTTACTTTGAGCTATACTTTGCCAATAAAGAGCTGAATTCACTCCTAGTGTGTCCTTCCTTTACCCGATCTAACAGTGGGATTATAACTAACAATTTCAATAGGGCAAAGAGGATTTTTTGTTCCAGACAACTGTCATGAAGCCTCTGAGCTCTGCCATACCACTGGTCTTTCCATGTGTAACATCCAATGTATTATAAAATCCAACATGTACCTGCATATCATCTTCACCACTGCAAATCTATGCTGCTTTCAGGCCGATGAGTACCGTATTTATCGGCGTATAACACGCACAGGCGTATAACACGCACCTTCATTTTAAGAGGGAAATTTCAGGGGAAAAAATTAAATTTCAAATAAAGAACTTTGAAGCAAAATAAGGGTAGCTCAGAACTTTTTTTAATTAATATTATTACCACTTATAAGGTAAATAATGTAAAAGGACAGTAAAAGCAACTGTTTTAACAAAGAAACTTGGATATTCTGTTTTTACAAAAGTTTACTCAGAAATCGCTATCCCCTCCCTTCCTGTCTCTCTTTGTCATTCTCTCTGTGTCTGTCAGATTCTGATTCCGTTCCTTCCTCCCTCCCTCCCTCCCTCCCTCCCTCCCTCCCTCCCTCTCTCTCTCTCTTTCTCACTCTCTCTCTGGCGGGCAGGCAGGAAAGCAAGCAAGGCGGCTGGAGGAGGAGGAGGAGAAGGAGGAGGAGATGACGGCCCCGGAGGCACGGAGCTCTTCCCCGCGGCGGGCGCCTCCTTCTCCGCTGGCAGATAGAGCAAGGTCGAGGGGCTTCCCCCCTTTCCCCACTTCCCGGCTGTTTCGCCGCCGCCGCCGCCGGTTCCAGCAGCAGCAGCAGCAGCAGGAGGAGAAGGAGGAGGAGATGACGGCCCCGGAGGCACGGAGCTCTTCCCCGCGGCGGGCGCCTCCTTCTCCGCTGGCAGATAGAGCAAGGTCGAGGGGCTTCCCCCCTTTCCCCACTTCCCGGCTGTTTCACCGCCGCCGCCGCCCCTCGGCGAGCTCCCGAGGTTTGGAAAGAGCCGGGAAGTGGGGAAAGGGGGGAAGCCCCTCGACCTTGCTCTATCTGCCAGCGGAGAAGGAGGTGCCCGCCGCGGGGAAGAGCTCCGTGCCTCCGGGGCCGTCATCTCCTCCTCCTTCTCCTCCTGCTGCTGCTGCTGCTGCTGGAACCGGCGGCGGCGGCGGCAAAACAGCCGGGAAGTGGGGAAAGGGGGGAAGCCCCTCGACCTTGCTCTACCTGCCAGCGGAGAAGGAGGCGCCCGCCGTGGGGAAGAGCTCCGTGCCTCCGGGGCCGTCATCTCCTCCTCCTTCTCCTCCTCCTCCTCCAGCCGCCTTGCTTGCTTTCCTGCCTGCCCGCCAGAGAGAGAGAGAGAGAGAGAGAGAGAGAGAGAGAGAGAGAGAGAGAGAGAGAGAGAGAGCGGACGGCCGCGGCGCTTCGCTGAGGGAAAAAGAAGACAGCAAACGTGGAGGACTTACTTCCGGGTCCACGGTTCCCGGGTCCATGTACCTTATATCGGCGTATAACACGCATATCGGCGTATAACACGCATACATCATTTGCCCCCTATTTTCAGGGGGGGAAAGTGTGTGTTATACGCCGATAAATACGGTATATGCTTGTGGGCTGCAGCATATAGAGATTTTTTTAGCTTTTTTAAAAAATGCATTGTTTTATCATAGAAAATAAAATACAAAACAGTAAAACAAACAAAACAAAACAAAAAGAGAAACACACCTCCAACCGTAACAACAAAAACTAGTGTACAAAAAGTAGAAAATGTGGTCTCATGTTCAAACTACCCAACAGCTGATCACAAATAGTTGGCGAACCAATGAATGCTCACTTTTATGGTTTCAAATGTTCAACTATGTACTGAATATACTGCTTTTGGAGGTTACCATGTATCATGAATTAAGAGCCTTTCCCTCTTCTCAAAAAGAGAAGCTAGTAAATTTCTAGCATCCCCATATAGAATCCATATTTCTGATCACATGTGATTGTAAATATCAGACTTGATGCTTTGCAAAATATTTCTCTCAATAGGCTGCTAGGCAGCAATTGTAGGAGAAATTGACTTTCTCCTACAGGAAAAATTGTTAACTATTAACTGAGAAGCTTCAAAAGCCTTCTGGTTTTCTGCCAGATCAGTGTTACAAAAAGCATTTTAGCAAGCCCTGCAAGGGTGTTGCACAGCAGCAAATCCTGTGAGAGTACAACGCCAGCAGAACTGTATCTGCTGGGTTTTTTCCCTTAGTTGGGTAGCATAAATGCTACAAAGGAACTATGAAAAATGGGAGTTGGCAGACAGAATCTCCAATGGGAAATAAAACTACCCACTGATGTAAGATAAACTTGCTGAAATGTGAATTTCATCCTTCTTTTTCTTTGAAGCAAAGGAGAGAAAAGCAAGTGGCTTTTTCAGGGTGGCGAAGAGAAGGAACTTTGAGAAATGTGTGTTTCATCAGCACTGCACAGACAACAGGGCCTATGAAGTTCAAGAGGAAGTGAAAAAACAAAATATAAAAGCTTAAAAAGTTGAAGCGTAGTATATTTCTAATCAATGTTAAAGGTGAAGAGAGAAAAAAAGAATCTTGCTGATATAATAAATGAAGGCACTGAAAAAAATAGCACTCTTCTATCAATGAATCTTCCCCAAAGCCAGCACAAATTGCCTTTGTTTATATTTCTGAATGCGTGCCAGGACAGTTGATGTTACCATATTATGCCTCAAAGCTGTACAAAGTAGAAAGAACAAAACTCAAAAGCAGCATTGAGAACCTAACTTCATAATTTATACACTATTAACCTTTAACTTCATATTATACACTACTAACATTTAACTTTATAGTAATATAAGCTATTCGCCTTTAAAATTGTGACGGTTAAGTCAGCAATACCCAGCTTTGTTTCTAGCTCTTTTATACAATATTGTATGAATTTTTGTAAGATATCCATTTTTCTAAAAGGATTATGTAAGTCTAGACTAGATTTTTTTAGCACACTGGCTGGGGAATTCTGGGACTTGATAGCCACACATTTAATGTTGCTATAGGTAGAAACACAGGTCTACAAAGTATTTGATATTTACAACTAGTGTAGGATTGATCAATCTCCCATTTCACAAACTATACAATTAACAATGCAAATTTACAACTGCAGGAAAAGGCAGTTCGGTTAAGCTTTTCAATTCAGCAAAACAAAATAAAAAGAATCCTTTTGCACATAGAAAAAGCAGGAAAGAAATGATCCAAAAAGCATTACTAGTGGAAAGAGGCTGATCTCAACCTGCTATGGGGTTCTACATTTTTGAGCTATTTCAAAAGGCAACCTTGCCAGGGATGTTTATCTTCAGTGTTTGCCTAGAGATTCAGGAGGATTTTCTGCATTCACAATGGATTCTCAATCAGAAGACAAGGCTTTGCCATTTATTTTAATTCATTTCATTCCTTGACCATATTGTATACAGCACTTTCAGCATTATTGTTGTGGGTAATTAAAACAAAACACGAATATGTAACATGGTGCCCAAATGCTCCACTGAGAACCACTATGTTCATAATCCCTCTCTTTTTGTATATAAACTGTCTGATAAGACTGTATTTATTTGTTTTTGCTTGTTTAAATTTATTGTTCACTCAACTCCAATGGATTCTGGGCAGTGTATAAAACTAGGGAAAACTTTTTAAAAAACAGCTTTAAAACATTGAATCCTAGAGGTAGTGCTGACTAAAGAAATCTAATAGACAGAAAAAACAACAACACAAAACAGGGGCCACGGAACAAATAATAAATAACAGCCCCAAATCTGGGACCAAAGCCAGGCTTTCAAGGCTTTCTGGGACCTCAGGAGAGAGGGTGCCATTCTTATTGCAAGGGAGATGCTCTTCCAAAAGTGGTGGCTACAACGAAGAAAGTACATTTCCTCAGTCCCACAAGATGGCAATGTTTAATGAAAGGGACCTGGAACACACATTCTTCTGGCTCATATTAGGCAAGCATAAGTAGTCAAAGACAAGCAATCTCTCAGATCCCTAGCCCTATTTTATTCAGGGTTTTGTAAGTAACAACCAGCACTTGAATTGCACTCAGAAACCAACTAGCAATCAATACAGTTCACATAGCCATAGGAATTTACTTACTTTTTCCATGTGTTAAATTTCTGGTTATTTTAATTTTATTATTTGTTACATCTGTCCTTAACATAATTTCTAGCATAATCAACACGAAGAAAAGATTTCCCTTTTCTGGTATTAAAAGAAGTAATTGTAGAAAAACCAATCAATTATTGTTTTCAGGAGAATTAATATGTAAACAATTTCCAAAGGAATCAAAGCAGAGGATTTTAAAAATGACTATAAAAATATTATTTTGATTTAGATACAAAAACTGTGAAGCAATCAATTCATTTCTCATCCAGAATTCTAACCTTATCTTGCCAAATTCATAGCTGGTGAAACTCAGCGAACTTTCACTTATCTTGCAAAACCAATCAGGTCAGACCTCATTAGAATTTGGATTTGAGACCCCTTGGAAATCCCAAGGCTGGGAAACTCAAAAAACATGTCAGAATAAGGCTGTGGCAAACTACTTCCATATCCTGCCCAAGAAAACAAAATGGACTGTGTAGTCGCCAGGACTGAAGCTCAACTACTCAAAGGACATTTACTTCTTTATTGCCAATGTAATATTCTATTAAGAAACACACTCACTGGGGACTTGAATTATGAAGTTTCACTATACAATCATGAAGCCTTGCTGGCCGTAAATCATATTATTGATTGCTTCCAGATGATCAACTCCTGACCTAATGTTGCCATTCAAAAGGCATTTTGCAGAAAAGGCACTCTACAGCATCAGGTTGAGTCCTGCACATTCCAGTGGCATACTTCAGTCTACCATTGGCATCATTGTTACTTGTGCAGAAAATGGGGAAATCAGCAAAGAACTGACCAGCATCCAAGCTTTTAGGTTTTGCCACAATAACATCTCATCAATACAGATTTCTTATATGGTTGACCTTTTTCATTTACTAGTAACTTCTATATTAACCCTGCCACGTGACAGAAATTTACTATTTCTTGTTTTAGAGAAAAGAATTCTGGATTGAAAAATCCAGTCTTTATTACTGGAAACACAGGGAAACTTCAAACCAAAAGGAAGCAAATGTGTGAATTGTGTTAGTCAAATGCAACATGAATACTGTGTCTATACATTTAGATTTTTGTTAGATTTACAGTACAGTATATTCTACCTTTAAGGTACTGTGCACAGTATTCTTTCCCCTATTTTTATCTACAACAGCCCTGTGAGATAAGTTGGGCTAAGGAACATTGACTGACCAAAGGCATACAGTAAACTTCCATTAACCTCATTTGGTTAGGAGAAAAAAAATACCCAAGTATCTATTGATCAGAAAAACTTTAAAGCCAGAGATTCATGTTTATCTCTATACATATATACAGAGACAAGGCAAGCAGGCAGACAGGCAGGACTAATTTCATATATGACTTCTAGACTATCATCTTAAAAAGTGATTTAGAGTACAATCTATCCTGGATCTCCTTCAACTCTGGGTCACCATTTTTCAAATGCAGTTGTTACTATACTTGATTGAAACTGTTTTTATAATGTAGTAGCTGTACCCAGCCACGCATTGTTGTGGCCCAGTCTGGTTAAATGGCCAACCAATCTGTGTGTAGATGTACACCTGCACACACAAACACGTACACACAACCACCATATAACCCCCAACCTACCTACCTACTGTATTTCCCTCTCTCCCCCTCTACCTACCTACCTACTGTATTTTCCCCCTCTCTCTCTATCCCTCTACCTACCTACCTACATACTGTATTTTCCCTCTCTCTCTCTTTATCCCTCTACCTACCTACCATATTTTCCCTATCTCTCTCTTTCCCTCTACCTAACTACCTATCTACCTACTGTATTTTACCCTCTTTCTCCATCCCTCTATCTACCTACCTACCTGCTGTATTTTCCCTATCTCTCTCTCTCTCTACCTACCTACTTTATTTCTCCCTCTCTCTATCCCACTACCTACCTACCTACTGTATTTTTCCCTATCTCTCTCTATCCCTCTACCTACCTACCTACTATATTCCCCCCCCCCTCTCTCTATCCCTCTACCTACCTACCTACTGTATTTTCCCCCCCCTCTCTCTATCCCTCTACCTACATACCTACCATGCAGCCTCCTGGGACCAAAAATGGACCACCTGGGAGTGTGCCACCCCCCCATGCCTAGTTTTGGGCCTAGTAGGCCTCCATACAGTGTGGGAATGTTGGAACTTATTCGGTTGCTGAGGAAACGACCGTTGGAAATGTGAGGGGCGTGTACGTGACGCATCTTAATAAGTAGCTGGATGGGAGGAGCTACAGGGAGGTGAAAACCTGAGACGTGCGTACCTTTTATGTTTGTGCTGCTTGCACATGACACACGTGTGCCAGCCACACAAAATGTACGTATGATTGCATCGGAAGTCCTTGGGAACATTGTGTGAAAAATTTGGTGCCGATTGGTGCAGTACTTTCTGAGATTAGCGGCTTTGCACAAACTATTTTACATTTTTATTTATATAGATTATGCCATACACCAATGCAAAGTGTTACCACTGTAGAAGAAACTGAAGAATGTTGAAGATCATGTGTTTTATTATCTAAACTTGTAGGAACACTATATGCAGGGTTCTGCAATCTGGTAAAAATTGAAGGCTACTTTAGGTTTCTGTTAAAAAAAACTTGGCAAAAGCATACATATGAAGACATATGGCCTTTTTAAAAAGATTACAGTTTTTAATTACTTGTGTGCTGAAAATTAAGCTTAAAGAAAAGTGACAACTGACCCTCAACACAAATGTCTGTCTGCAAATGTTGTCCTCAGACATAAGGTGAACATGGGAAGAAAATGTTACAAAACCAGTTCTGCTACTGTACTCTAAAGATACTTCTACTGATATGAATTACAGTACCACTTACTTAGAATATGCATTATTCAGCAGTACATGGAAACTAAGATATGATCACAATCGGAGGGGGGTATTTAAAAATAAACCAACATATGCCATATTTCTCAATGTCTTGGAATTCGCAACTGTATCTATTTCACTTCAATTTTGTCAGCATTCAATTATAATTCGCAGATAGTGAGTGCTGATATATTTGCATATTTTTTGCTAGGAAGAAGAAATATGGTTTAAATAAGAGAATAGCAATAGCACTTAGACTTTATATACAGGCCCATAGTGCTTTACAGCACTCTGTGAGTGATTTTACAGTGCCAACATATTGCTCCTAACAATCTGGGTCCCTCATTTTACCTCAGAAGGATGGAAGCCTAAATCAATCTTCAATCTGTCAGGATCAAACTCCAGACTTTGGGCATGCAATACTGCACTCTAACCACTGCACCACCAGAGCAAGAGATAAAGACTATTATTATTCCTATGCTGCTATTAGCAAACTTTGAAGTAAAAAATGGGAACTATGTTGGCTCTAGTAATGCCCGACCATCAAACTCTCCTTGTGAGTATGCGGACACAGTCATGCGGTTTCCTTTACACCAACATGGAATGAGGATCTTTTTCCATGATTTTCAACTTTCTAGTCTTATTGCTCTGAAATTTTCAGGAAGGTTGTATCCCAGTATTAACCAAGTTTGACCCTACATAGTTCTTGACCTCAGATAAACTTACCCAGGCGCTACCACCTATTGAGATATTCTAGATACTATTCAACTACAGTATTTCAATTCTAGCCAGGGTGGCTGCAGCTACTACAGCCATCTCAATCCCATGAAAAAACTAGATAATCAAGAAGGGGTGCAAAGCCTTTTGTGGCTAAAGGCTACTTAAAGAACAAAAGAAAACATACACACATGGTCATGAAAAATTGCAGCTGGATAGCAATGACTCCTCTGAATACAGACCAGAATTTCAGTCCTTTTCTTCCAGTTTTGATTGCTGGTAATTTAGCAGAATAGGCACACTACTGGAGGTTTAATGTATCTACTCATTCATTAAAAGTAGACAATTGCACAACCTTATTTCAATGTTTTCTCACCAAGTTTCAGAAGTTTTAGGAGAATTGTGTGGAGTGCAAAATGCTACACAGGTGTAGTCATTGGTGACCATGCCTGATTTAGACCAACTTTGGCTATGTTAATAGCCAACTTTTTGCACTGCCTAAGGCATCCCCTTTTTATTTCATTTTGAAAACCTTAAACTATGACACATCACAGATCTATTTATCAGATTAGAGGGCAATCATCATCATAATATCACTGGAAGTGTATGTTTGCCCCATCTGTTAACAGTCATTATGATGATAAACTGTATCACTTGAAATCCTGAGGTCCATCTTCAATTAGTTCCCAAGTGAAACCTACACACTATCATGAAAGAAGAGGCATCTCCAAAAGTTGATTGCTGTTCTTCTATTTCATAAATTCGTAAGTTATTTGGTTTTATGTACTGAAAAGTTTTTGAATGTTAAAACACTTGTAAAGCTGTTTAAAAATAAGTACTCTGATAAAAAAATCATATATATTTGCTTGGTAGATTTTATTTTTTATTGTTTCCAAATCTACTGCACGCCTTGCATTGTTACAATGATGTAGTTTGTTACTAATATAAAAATATGTTCTGTTGTATGTGTTGGTAAAAACCAAAGTACAATTGAGATTTGTTACAATTGATCGTTGGATTGTGGTGCACAGGTTGTCAAATTAACTAATGGCTATTTTATTCTTTTCTTTCTTTTATCAAATGTATATACCACCCTATCTCCCCGAGGGGACTCAGGGCGGTGCACAGAAATATAAAAACAAATACAATACAAAACAATTTAAAATGAATTAAATTAGGGTCTGTGCTAAAAATTTGGATTAGAAAAGATTAAAATCAATTAAAACTTTACCCATTAAAACTATGCCAGGCCGGCCTCTTGAAATAGATGTGTCTTTAATGCCCGGCAGAAGAGGCGTAGGTCCATGATGGTACGAAGGTTGGGGGGTAGGTCGTTCCAGAGGGCAGGCCCCACCACAGAGAAGGCTCTTCCCCTTGGGGTCACCCGTGGGTGGTCCAGCGGATGGCACCCTGAGGAGGCCCACTCTGTGGGAGCGGACAGGACTAAGGGAGGTATGTGGTAGGAGGCAGTTCCGCAAGTAGCCAGGTCCTGTGCCATGGAGCACTTAAAAGATGGTTACTAGCACCTTGAAGCGCACCCGAAAGGCCACAGGCAGCCAGTGCAGCTCACACAGGAGAGGTGTTACATGGGAATATCGAGAAACTCCCAGGATCCCCCGCGTAGCCGCATTCTGGACTAGCTGGAGCCTCCGGGTGCACCTCAAGGGGAGCCCCATGTAGAGAGCGTTGCAGTAGCCCAGGCGGGAGGTGACGAGCGCTTGAGTGACCGTGCGTAAGGCGTCACGATCTAGATTTATTTATTTTATTTTTTATTTTATTAAATTTATACCCCGCCCTTCTCCAAACGGACCCAGGGCGGCACAACTGGCGTATCAGGTGAACCTGATAAAAGGCCCCCCTGGTCACGGCTGTCACGTGGTCATCCAATGACAGCCGAGAATCCAGGAGGACGCCCAGATTGCGAACCCTATCCATGGGGCCAGTGACTCGCCCCCAATAGCCAGAGATGGAATCAACTGACTATATCGTGATGCCGGAAACCACAGCCACTCGGTCTTGGACAGGTTGAGTCGGAGTTTGTTCCTCCTCATCCAGACTCGCACGGCCTCCAGACACTGGGACATCACTTCGACGGCATCGTTGTGGTGGTTAGGAGTAGAGATGTACAGCTGAGTATTATCAGCGTACTGATGGAACTCTACCCCAAAACCATGGATGATCTCGCCCAGCGGCTTCATGTAGATATTGAACAGGAGGGGCGAGAGGACCGACCCCTGAGGCCCCCCACATGTGAGGGGCCTCGACGTCGACCTCTGCCCTCCTGCCAACACAAATTGCGACCGGTCGGAGAGGAAGGAGAAGAACCACTGCAAAACGGTGCCCCTCAACCCCAACCCCTCCAGCCGGTGCAAAAGGATACCATGGTCGATGGTATCGAAAGCCGCCGAGAGATCTAATAGGACCAGGATAGAGGAATGACCTCTATCCCGAGCCCTCCAGAGATCATCCTCCAACGCGACCAATGCCATCTCTGTGCCCAGGCCGGAAGCTGGACTGGCGCGGGTCTAGATAGACAGTTTACTCCAGGTGTTGGGGAAACTGTCGTGCCACCACACTCTCAACAACCTTCACTAGAAAACGAAGGTTGGAGACCGGATGATAATTAGCCAGCACAGCTGGGTCCAGGAAAGGCCTCTTGAGGAGGGGTCTCACCATCACCTCTTTCAAGATGGCTGGCAAGAACCCCCCACTCAAGGAAGCATTCACTACTCCCAGTAGCCAGCCTCGTGTAACCTCTCGGGAGGCCAGTACAAGCCAGGAGGGACACGGGTCCAATAAACATGTGGTGTCATTCAGCCGCCCCAGCAACCTGCCCATGTCATCGGGAGAAACAAGGTCAAACTCTTCCCAGAAAATGGTCTCAAGACCTGCCTTTACCCGCCCGCCTGGGCTAATCTCATCGGAGGTCAGTTCGTCACGGATTTGAGCGATTTTATCCTGCAGATGACATCCAAATTCCTCTGCCCGGCCCTGCAAGGGAGCTTCCCACGGCCTCTGTTGAAGGAGGGAGTGGGTCACTCTAAACAGGGTTGCAGGGCGGTTATCTGCGGATGCGATAAAAGCAGAGAGATAATTACGTTTCGCCGCTCTTATCGCCACAAGGTAGGTCCGCAAATGCAACCTTACCTGTGTTCGGTCAGATTCGGAACGAGTAGACCTCCAAATGCTCTCTAGGCATCTCTTTTGGCGCTTCATTACCTCAGCTCCTCTGAAAACCAAGGAGCCAGGGTAGATCGATGCCGAGAGAGAGGCCGCAAGGGCACGACCCGGTCCAAGGCCCCCATGGCCGCACTATTCCAAGCGGCCACTAGGTCCTCAGTCGAGTCGTGGGACAGGGTCATAGGTATTGGCCCAAGCTCCATCTGGAACCTCTCCGTGTCCATCAGGCACCTGGGACGGAATCATATTAGTATTTCTGGTTCCGCCTCCCTGCGGTGGGGTGTGGCGGTTTGGAAGTTAAGCTGAAGGAGAGAATGATCTGTCCATGACAGGGGTGCGACGACTATTTCCCTCAATCCCAGATCATTTCTCCACTGGCCAGAGGCAAAAACTAGGTCCAGCGTGTGCCCCCCAGTGTGAGTAGGGTCCTGAATTAATTGGGTCAGGTCCATGGCCATCATGGAGGCCATGAACTCCCGAACTATCTCTGATGTTTCACCTGCCAACGGCAGGTTGAAATCCCCCATAACTAACAGCCTGGGGGTAACAACTGCCATCTCGGCTATCAAATCGAGAAGCTCGGGTAGGGCTGCTGATACGTAGCAGGGAGCCAGGTACATGATCAGCAAGCCCATCTGCCTCCCAGGGCCCCACACAGGGATTCACAGCCAGCCGTCTGTGACACAGCGGTCTCCCTCGGATCAAGATCCTCCTTAATAATAACCGCCACCCCCCACCCCGACCCTGGGTCCGCGGCTGATGAAATGCTCGGTAGCCTGGTGGGCACATTTCCACAAGGGGCACTCCCCCCTCGTGGCCCAACCAGGTCTCCGTAATACCCGCCATGTCCGGCTCCCCCTCCAACACCAAATCATAAATGAGGGGGGCTTTGTTGACCACGGACCTGGCGTTGCACAGCATCAGCCTAGGCCCCAGGCCCTGTGATCCCGTACCTCCTGGATTGCGAGAAGGGCCACGGGGACCGGAGCGCGCGACCGCAGATAAACTGCGGGTGCACCCTCCCGTAGCATGATATGGTCCCCGGCCCGCGCCGTACCTACCTCTCCCATACACTGTCCTGATGGTATGGCCCTCTGTCAAATTAACCCTGGTTCCCCCCCTAATATCGGATCCTACTTCCTCCCCACCGGGACCATGGGCCAACCTGGAGATGGTCTCCCGTGGGCCAAGCCCCTCACCCACAATTTTAGTCCCACCCAACCCTCCCCCCTCCCTGGGGCCCCTTAAAAAACGCTTTAAAAAATTCCCCAGAAAGTTCCTAAGTTTTCGGTTTTGCCTAAGTTTTTGTTTTCTATTATACTAAATGCTCTACAGAACAATCATAAAGTTGGTTTCCTACAGAATGTGGCACAAACTCTTTGCATTTTTATTAATTTTGAAATGCAAATATCTTCACATTAAAAAGTTCTGAATGCTACTTTCAGTTCTTAGGAAATATTACTTTAGATCAGATGTGGACAAGATTTGTTGGTTGGAGTCCACATTTAAAGTGCAACAGAGAGTGCAATTGTTATACAAGATGAATGGAGCTGCATTACACATATTAGTATGAACAGTATTTTTCTGAGTTGGAATTTACTCTTTTTAACGCTGAATTAAGCCTACATAATTTTAGTTGGGAGTTCTCCTGGCTTACAGAAATGAATATTGAAATAAAGTTCACATTTTTTGGCAGAGGTTTCAGTTTGCACTCCAGCAAGGCTTCCTCAACTCAGCAGCATAGAAGTAAAGACTGTTTTGCAATATTTATAGTCTCTTGAGTGATCTTGGAGTAGGGGATTTAGCCATCGTACCCCTGTCATGGTCAGATCACTCACTTCTCCGGCTCGACTTTCCCACCACTACACCCCACTGCGGGGAGGCAGAACCGGAATTTCCAAGATGGTTCCGCCCCAGGCGCCTGATGGAACCTGATAGGTTCCAGACGGAGCTTGGGCCACTACCTGTGGCCCTGACCCGCGCCCGGATGGAGGACCTAGTGGCTGCATGAAATAGTGCGGCCACTGGGGCCTTGGACCTTTGCGGCCTCTCTTGCGGCAGCGAACCACCCAGGCTCCTTGGTTCTCCGAGGAGTTGAGGGTGATGAAGCGCCGCAAGAGACTCCTAGAGAGGAGATGGAGATCCACACGCTCTGAATCGGACCGAACACAGGTAAGAGCCCATTTGAGGACCTACCTTGTGGCGATAAGAGTGGCCAAGCGTCAGTATTGTGCCACTCTTATCGCGTCCGCAGATAACCGCCCTGCCACCCTGTTTGGGGTGACCCGCTCCCTCCTTCAACAGAGGCCCCGGGAAGCCCCTCTACAGGGCAGAGCAGAGGAATTTGGGGAGTATCTGCAGGACAAAATCGCTCAGATTCGGAGCGAGTTGGTCTCCACCAAAAGTGGTCTGGAGGGGATGTCAGAGGCGGGTCTTGAGACACCATTCTGGGAGGAGTTTGACTCTGTTACTTCCGAAGATATGAACAGGTTGCGTAGGCGACTGAGAACCACCACATGTTTATTGGACCCGTGTCCCTCCTGGCTTGTACTGGCATCCTGGGACGTTTCACGAGGCTGGCTCCAGGAAATAGTGAACGCTTCTTTGTGAGGGGTTCTTGCCAACCGTCTTGAAAGAGTGAGGCCTCTCCTCAAGAAGCCTTCCCTGGACCCAGCATTGTTAGTAAATTATCGTCTGGTCTCCAATCTTCACTTTCTGGCGAAGGTTGTAGAGAGTGTGGTGGCACAACAGTTTCCACGTCACCTGGAGGAAATTGATTATCCGGACCCGCACCAGTCCGGCTTCCGGCCCGATCACAGCACGGAGACTGCATTGGTCGCGTTGGTGGATGATCTCTGGAGGGCCAGAGATGGGGGTTGTTCCTCCATCCTCTACATGGGGCTCTCTACATGGAGCTCCCCTTGAGATGCACTCGGAGGTTGCAGTTGGTCCAGAATCCGGCCGCGTGGGTGATTATGGGTGCTTCAAGGCAATCCCACATAACACTGCTCCTGCGCGAGCTGCACTGGCTGCCTGTGACCTTCCGGGTGCGTTACAAGGTTTTGATGACCATCTTCAAGGTGCTCCATGGCACAGGGCCTAGCTACCTACGAGACCGTCTGCTGCCCCATACGTCCCTAAGACCAATATGCTCCGGGTGCCGTCAACCAGGCAATGCCGGTTGGCGACACCCAGGGGAAGAGCCTTCTCTGTGATGGGCCCAACCCTCTGGAACGCTCTACCTCCCAAACTCCGTGTCATCTCGGACCTCCGCCTGTTCCGCCAGCGGTTAAAAACGCACTTCTTCCAACAAGCCGGCCTGGCATGATTTTACTCGACACTGTACTGCTTTTAGTTGACCAAAGTTTTAATTCAGGGGTTTTAATATGGGTTTTAATGCAGGGTGGGTTTAATTTAATTCAGTTTTAAGAATGCTTATATTCTTGTATATATGTATATTTATATTTTATATTCCCTGTGCGCCGCCCCGAGTCCCTATGTGATGAGATGGGTGCGGCTTATAAATAAATAAATAAATTTATAAATAAATTTATAAATAAATTTATAAATAAATAAATAAATAAATAAATAAATAAATAAATAAATAAATAAATAAATAAATATCCTGCTCCTATTAGACCATGGTATCCTATTGCATCGACTGGAGGGGTTGGGGGTGAGGGGCACCATTTTACGGTGGTTCTCCTCCTACCTCTCCGGTCAATCGCAATTTGTATTGGCAGGGGGGCAGAGGTTGACCTCGAGGCCTCTCACTTGTGGGGTTCCTCAGGGGTCGGTCCTCTCGCCTCTCCTGTTCAATACATATATGAAGCCACTGGGCGAGATCATCCGTGGTTTTGGGGTAGATTACCATCTGTACGCTGATGACACTCAGCTGTACATCTCTACCCCAAACCACCCCAACGATGCCGTCGAAATGATGTCCCGGTGTCTGGAAGCCGTACAGATCTGGATGGGAAGGAACAGACTCAAGCTCAACCCGTCCAAGACTGAGTGGCTGTGGTTACCGGCGCCCCGGTTCAACCAGTTGACTCCATCACTGGCCATAGGGGGCGAACATCTTGCCCCCGTGGATCGGGCACCCAACTTAGGCATCCTCCTAGATGCCCGGCTGTCGATGGAGGACCATGTGACAGCCGTGGCTAGGGGGGCGTTTTACCAGGTTCGCCTGGTGCGCCAGTTGCGTCCCCTATCGGACCGGGACGCCCTTCGCACAGTCACTCATGCGCTTGTGACGTCCCGTCTAGACTACTGTAATGCTCTCTACATGGGGCTCCCCTTGAGATGCACCCGAAGGCTACAGCTGGTCCAGAACGCGGCCGCGCGGGCAGTTTTGGCAGCTACCAGGTACTCCCATGTAACACCGCTCCTGCGCGAGCTGCACTGGCTGCCTGTGGCCTTTCGGGTGCGTTTCAAGGTGTTGGTCACCATCTTTAAAGCGCTCCATGGCACAGGACCTAGTTATTTGCGGGATCGCATCCTGTCCCATACATCCCTTCGGCCGATTCGCTCCCACAGAGAGGGACTTCTCCGGGTGCCGTCCACTAGGCAATGTTAGCGGGCGACGCCCAGGGGAAGGGCCTTCTCTGTGATGGGCCCAACCCTTTGGAACGACCTACCCCCCGATATTAGAACTACCACGGACCTCCGCTCCTTCCGCCAAAAAGTTAATACCCATCTGTTCCATCAGGCTGGCTTGGCCTAATTTATGCTTCTCACCCCAGTCTGTAATTTAAATTGATTTATTTGGTTTTAATGGGATATAGTTTTTAACATTTTATATATTTTGTACAGGGTTATTTAATTCGATTTTAATTATGTATGTATTGTTATGTTTTTTAGATGTTTTAATTTTTCCTGTCCACCGCCCCAAGTCCATTCGGGGAGAGGGGACGGTCTAGAAATTTAATTAAATAAATAAATAAATAAATAATAAATCTGTGGAATTTGAATTCTTTGGGGTTAATAACTGCAGACTTCTTGAAAAGTACTGGTTTGATTGCTGGTTGGGAATGGTGCTAGTTCTATTCTTATTAAGTCTATTTTTCATCTTAAAAGGGAGATCATTTTAGCATTGCACGAAGCTGACAGTTTGCAATGGTACAATTTAAGGGGACTCCAGGTTCTGGAGGGACAATTGTATGGCTGCATGTCTATTCTTGTTATAGCTAAGTATCTGGGTAGATGCTAGAGAGAATGCAATTCCAAGAGTTTTTGAGGCTAGCCACCCAATTCACAAGATTGTGTTCATATAAATTCTATTCTACTGCCATTTTCAGCATGCTATAGTTATCAAGATAGCTAGTATCATTCTGATTTAAAAGATATAAAGCAATTGTGGTCATGAGGCATCTTGTTAAAGGAGGGATTTGCCATTCTCTGGAACCTGCTTAACTTCCAACACAGTCAGTGGTGAAGGATGCTGGAAGTTGTAGTTCATCAACCCCTGGGGAACTAAGGACTTTGGACCTAAGGACCAATTTCATTGTAATTTTAGTACAATGACAATAAAGATTATTATTATTGAGCATTTATACAACATGTATCTAATAGGAACAGATGGATACAACCTCCCAGATAAATGTATATACAAATACAATAGCAGAGTTGGAAGGGACCCTGGAGGTCATCTAGTCCAACACCCTGCCTAGGCAGGAAGCCCTATACCATTTTAGACAAATGGCTATCCAACATCTTCTTAAAGACATGCAGTGTTGGGGCATTCACAACTTCTGGAGGCAAGCTGTTCCAATGATTGATTGTTCTAACTGATTGTTCTAACCTCAGTTCTAAGTTGCTTCTCTCCTTGATTAGTTTCCACCCATTGCTTCTTGTTCTACCCTCAGGTGCTTTGGAGAATAGTTTGACTTCCTCTTCTTTGTGGCTATCATGTCTCCCCTAATCCTTCTTTTTATTAAACTAGACATACCCAGTTCCTGTAACCGTTCTTCATATGTTTTAGTCTCTAGTCCCTTAATCATCTTTGTTGCTCTTCTCTGCACTCTTTCTAGAGTCTCCACATCTTTTCTACATCGTGGCGACCAAAACTGGATGCAGTATTCCAAGTGTGGCCTTACCAAGGCATTATAAAGTGGTATTAACACTTCGCATTATCTTGATTCTATCCCTCTGTTTATGCAGCCTAGAACTGTGTTGGCTTTTTTGGCAGCTGCTGCACACTGCTGGCTCATATTTAAATGGTTGTCTACTAGGACTCCAAGATCCCTTTCACAGTTACTGCTATTGAGCAAGGTATTGCCTATACTGTACCTGTGCATACTCTTTTCACCACTGAATTTCATTTTATTAAATAGTGCCCAATGTTCAAGTTTGTCAAGATCCTTCTGTATCTTAAGCCTATCTTCTGGAGTGTTGGCTATTCCTGCCAGCTTGGTGTTGTCTGCAAATTTGATGAGTTCCCCATTTATTCCCTTGTCCAAATCATTGATGAAGATGTTGTTGGACTGGGCTGTACAATGTGTTGGACTGGGCTGTACAAAAGTATAATGTGTAAAGATTTCTTAAGCAAGCCGGTATTTTTTTTCCCTGTATGTGTTTTAGACTTTATATACAGGCCCATAGTGCTTTACAGCACTCTGTTAGCGATTTTACAGTGCCAACATATTGCTCCTAACAATCCGGGTCCCTCATTTTACAACCTCAGAAGGATGGAAGCCTAAATCAATCTTCAACCTGTCAGGATCAAACTCCAGACTTTGGGCACGCATGCACTCTAACCACTGCACCACCAGAGCAAGAGATAAAAGACTATTATTATTCCTATGCTGCCATTAGCAAACTTTGAAGTAAAAAATGGGAAATATGTTGGCTCTAGTAATGCCCGACCATCAAACTCTCCATTTAACTCCCAACACAGTCAGTGGTGAAGGATGCTGGAAGTTGTTCATCAACCCCTGGAGAACTAAGGACTTTTAGCATTTATAGAACATGTATCTAATAGGAACAGATGGATACAACCTCCCAGATAAATGTGTTGGACTGGGCTGTACAAAAGTATAATGTGTAAAGATTTCTTAAGCAAGCCGGGTTTCCCCCCCCCCCCCTAGGTGTTTTATTCTTTTCAAAGAAAGGCTGCAAGAATAAACAAGATAAGCGGTAGGAGTATCTGTGCGCCTTGAAATTTTCTCACAGGGCCTCCCTAGGGAGCGGTAACTTTTATCGGTTGCATGTAAATACTTTTTGGGTTTAATCGTTCTACAAAGATAAGTCTCCTAGCACTTGCTGCTTCAGGGATATTTTTTTTTACTGCAGTGTGTAAGCGGCTCCGCTTCTGCCACTAGAAAACCGCCGGGATTATCCATTTCGAGGCCGGTTCAGGGTTGAGCTCAGGAGCATGTGAGCGTCTCCCCAAGACACAGGCTGTACAGAGTAGGAAGAAGCCCAACGGACGGTTCCTGCGGCACAACAAATGCAAGAGAGAGGCACCACCATCAATCCTCACCCGTCCCTTTCCCCCGCCCCCTCGGGAAAAAAAGGCACCCCGGTCTGAGCTGAGGGGAATTTCTCAAACTTTCCAAATTCGGCTCATGGTTGCGGGATTGGGGGGGGGGGGGGATTCTGAGAGCGCAACTCCGCCTCTTGTAGGGACACAAACCGATTCGGGTTTTCCAACGGTTGCTTCTCGGTCGCCGGGAACTCCCTGCCTGGGGCGAGTCTCCTTTGACAGGCGGCAGCTGAGACCCCGCCCCGGACCCAACGAACACCCCCCCTCCCTCTCCCCCCCACCCACCCACCCCCTCCAGGTCTTCCCCAGCGACCCTCCTTGGCGCGGAAGCCTCACCTGGTGCTTTGGGGCTCTTCCTCGCCCCCCTGCATGAGATCCCCAGCGCTGCGGGCTAAGGGCGGCAGAGCTCCCTCCTGGACGATCGCTCAGGCACCTGGCAGCTACACGCGGGAGGGGGGACTCGGGGCGTGACGTGGGTTCCACTCTTCTCCCACCACCACCACGGAGAACTTTTTCGCGGATGGTTCGGCGGGAGGCGCCTGGCTCTCCAAACCCCCCTCCAAAGCAGCTCTCTCGCAGCCCGGCATCAGCGCGCGCGCGCCCGCGTCCACACAACACCCACGCACGCACACTCGCCACTATCCCCACAGAATAACAGGAATAATGGTCTTTCTCCCACCTCCCAGCCCCACGCCCGCCACTTAGCCTTGCGGTTGGGACTTGTGTCTCCGCCCCCTTGGCTCGGCTTCCCTGCAACTGACACCCGCCTCACACTTTTGAAAGAGCGAGAACGGCCCGAGGAGTCGTTGAAGAGAGAGAGAGAGAGAGCGCGGCGGGGGGGGGGGGGGAGAAATTATGATCGCAGCCATGTGAGCCTTTTTGGTAGCGGGGAGGCTTTTAAAAAACCGTTTATTTATTTATCTGTGGGTGGCCTGGAATCGTTTGCAGAAGAGCTTCGCCCGCGCCAGTTTCCCCCCCCCCCCTCTTTGGCCCGGTTCTTTCCTTAGTATCGTTCGCTTCCTCGTTGAGATTTCGTTTCGTGTCATCCGCCCTTTTTTATTTTATTTTGTTTAGAGCAGTGTTTCTCAACCTTGGCAACCTGAAATGTCCGGATTTCAGCTCCCAGAATTCCCCAGCCAGCGAATGCGGACATCTTCCGCATTCGCTCCCAGAATTCCCCAGCCAGCGAGTCCGGACATCTTCGAGTTGCCAAGGTTGAGAAACACTGCTTTAGAGAGAGCATTCAGGAGTTCCTTTTTGGAAGAAGTATCTGTGGTTTATTACGCGTCGAGGTTTTAATTTCTGAAAGGGGGGAAGGCGGGGTGTTTCTAAAACTAATGGCGGAAAACCCGCCGTTGAGTTTCAAGACACCGTCTTCCTATCCCGAAATGTAAAAAGCCTGTGATTCACCGGCAAAGAAAAATAGTGTTGCATTATTCTTGTTAATGGAGTAATTTCTATATGATGCGAGAGATCTCGATTTTTTTTTTAAAAAGGTTCCGCCTCCAGTAGCTTACCCCACTGAGTCTACAGGTTGCACGATGCCTTGTTTAAACATGTCTTGTTGAATAAGCCACAAAGATTACTTTGCCAGTCGAGCCAAAACAAAGCACATTATGCCCTATTATATATGAACCCAACTAGTTTGCTGTATAATACAGTCCTTGTATAAGAGAAACGAATATGCTGGTGCTGGCTCATTCACTTAGTCCCCCTGCTTAGAAATGGAATAAGCAACATTGGCTCTAGCAGCATTTCTCCTTATATTGAAGCATGTTGTGGATTTACTTTTTTGTCTCTCGCTTCCCCCCCCTCCCCCCCCTGGCAGGCAGGTGTGCTTCAAAGCAAATGCTGGCCTCCAGCCATTGATATACTTAGTTTATAATTGCCACAAGAATTCCATCAGATACCCAAAGACCCCCAAAAAAATATTGATTACAGTAGTCTGTGCAACCCTCTTTTACCAAAGTTTTGGCGCCTTTTGCAGGTCACATCTAGAGCAGTTGCCATTCTTGTCATGCTGTAATTTAGGACTTTGGGTTACAGATTTCAATTTCTGAAAGAAAGAAAAAGTCCTTACTGATGGCAAAGTACGTATCCGAAACTGATTCGGTTCCAAGCAGTCAGATGATGACACATTCACATTCTCTACTCAGATAAGGTAGGCACAGCCAGCCTAAGAGACATCTGGATAATCATCCCTTGTTTTGGATCTTTCAAGGTTGTTGACTTTTTAAAAAAAGAAGAAAGGGTGGGAGAGGCAACACTGCAGCTTGAGGAGGTTGGGGAGCAACTGTAAAAGGGAAAGCAGAGTGACCAGGTGGGGAGATTAGGACTGGCACTGAGCCCTGAAGGGACCTGAGATAAGGCAGAATGAAGTAAATACAGTAGAATGGCAAGGATGGGAAACGGGTAAAAGGAAAGAATTAGAAAGACCAAGAGCACAAACATACAGATAGTCCTCAACTTATCTGTTTAGCAATTGTTTAAAATTACAATGGCACTGAAAAAACGAGTGATTTCTAACTGTTCTCACACTTAACAACTCGCAACATATCCACAGTTACAGAAACAAAATTTGTGTGCTTGGCAACCAGCATGCATTTACAATGGTTGCAGCATCCCAGGGTGATGTGATTGCCATTTATGATATTTAAGTTGTTTTATGACTATAAGCAATACAATATTTGAGCATCCGGCTCTTTAGAATACGATAGGCTGTTCATTCACTCAGCCAGAGAGACTGACCTTCCTCTTCCCATTGATGGCTCTTTTTAAAGATGAAAACAACTTCTTCAGCTTTTGGCAGCCAGAAACCAAGTCTAAAATGTTAAGTCCTACAACAAAAAGGCTAAAATGATTGTTGAGGGGTATGCAGGTAGCTATAAAACCCTTATTTTGCAGACATAAGGAAACTATAACCAAGAAGCTCCATCAAGAAAAGTGGGTTTATAGTTGCAGAGAGCTGTTCCTTTGACTTTACCAACATCACACAACAAAGCAGAGAGTACAGGTAGTCCTCAACTTATAACACAATTGGGACCAGAATTTCCATTGCTAAGCGAGGCAAGTTGTTAGATGAATCGTGCCTTTTTAAGATCTTTCTGCCATGATGGTTAAGTGAATGACTGCAGTTGCTAAGTGAATCAAGGAACTGAACAATCTATCGGCTGAGTGAATGAACAGACTTATCATATTCTAAAGAGCCAGCTACTCAAATATTTTTATTTATTTATTTTTATTAAATTTATACCCCGCCCTTCTCCAAAAGGACGCAGGGCGGCGCACAGGAATTTAAAATACAATACAAAATCAAGTAAAAAATTTAAACTTATTTGATACCATCCTGTGCTAAAAACAAATTAAAATCCCCAAATTTAAAACTGTCTAAAATAGTCATTTGTGGAGGTTACGCTAGGCCAGCTAAATGGAACAAATGTGTCTTTAAACACTGGCGGAGGAGCTATTGTATTGCTTATAGTCATAAAACAATTTAAATATTGTTTTGGTTAAAAACAGCAAGAGAAACTCACAATATAAGCCTAATAAATAAAATTTATTTTTACATAAATGTATCCACATAAAAATACCATGTAAATAAAATTTATTTTTACATAAATGTATCCACATAAAAATACCATGTCAATATATATATTAATACATGCACAATTGTAATGTGCAGTAAATGTGTTATTCTGAAATTCACCGTGGCTTTCTCTTAATTCTCACTCAGCATTTTGGCATGTTTGCAAATATTTTAATGAAGGGTAACTATCTTCCTTCTTTTATGATTCATGATGAATGTTTATTGAAACATTCACAAGCGCTCAATAAATTATCATATGCTAAGCTTCACTTTTTGGGAAGTACAGTATAACTTCTTTTAGCCCTTACTTTTACATATGTGGGAACTAGCTTTATAAACAGCTGAATAAGTTTCTTGAATGAGAAGCTAAACATCTTCAAAAAGAAATAAGAAGTGCAGTTGCCTCTTGAAAAAGCACCTTTGGGACAACAATAACCTGGATGATTGAGAATCTCCAGACATTTAACTATGTTCCAGAGCTGAAAAAACTTCTTGGATGAGAAGCAATATGTCTTCAGAGAAAACAGGAAAGTCCAGTTGCCTCATGCAAAAACACCTTTGGGATAGCTTTATATTTTTTTAAAATATTATTTTATGTTTTGCCATAGTTCTTTAAAAGTAGTTTAAAAAAAAAAAACACTACTTGTAAGATTTAAGGAATATTACTGAAAAACTTTCAGCCCAAACTTCATAGTTCATTAATATTTTAAGAGATCATTAAAATATGATTGTGGAATTGTAATAAAATGGCATCGAATGAGTTCTGATTTATGTTGGTATAAGTAGTAGATAAAGGCACTATACTAAAAACCAGGAGACCTGGATATAATCCTGCTTTAGGCATGAAACTAGCTGTGCTTTTGAAACTTGGCCCTTACAAGGCAGTGACAAACCATTTCTGAAAATCTTGCCAAAAAAACTGTATGAACTTGTTAATGTAATTGCCAGGAGTTAAGATTTATTGAAAGACACAAATGTAGTGTAAGTATAAATGAAAGAGAGCTTAATGCTAACTTCAACATATTTCCATTCTGAACTGCAAAATTGCAACCTCAATATTACAATAGAAATGTAATAGAAAGATCAGTGCTCCCCCTCCCTCTCTCCCCTGTTTTACTGTGATTTCCTTCCTTTTTGAATGGCTAGTGCCAATATGGGATGCTGCAAGGTTAGCTATTCAACAACCACATAAAACTACAAGTGAGGTCATTTGTTGACATGAGAAAGGTGTCCAATATAGCAATAGAAATAGCACTTAGACTTATATACTTATGGCTTTATAACACTCTCTAAGCGGTTACAGAGTCAGCATATTGCTCCCAACAATCTGGTTCCTCATTTTACTGATTTCAGAAGTATAGAAGGCTTGAGCCAGTCAGGATAGAAGGAATCAAACTCCCAGCAATGTGAAGAGTTAGCCTGCAATATTACATTGTCACCTAGCTGACATCTCTGCTGTAGACCAAACAGGTGAGATGACGAAGCTCCCAAGGTCTTGAGCCTTTAGGATCAGGATAATGACCACTCAAGACACCTATATGGCTGCCTACATAATTAGTCATAACTCTGAATGGCTCACAGCAAAAGTGACGAGCAATTAAAAATATATATTATCTCAACTGCCCCAACTCCTGATTAATTAACTCCCCAGTTCATAACAATATTAGACCACTCCCCAAAAGATAAAAATTACTGTCACTGGATTCCAGCCTTATCCTCCCTATAGTTGATTTACATATTTTGAAACCAAGAAAGTTTTTTCTAGAGCTCTGGATGAGGTCATGCTCCTCCAAATGGAACTGGTTCACAAAGTGATGTTCTCAAGTTGGAAGCTATGGTCAGCCATGCCATTGCACACCTACATCTTGTATCCTTTTTTGGAGCAACAGGCATTGGACACAATCATGTCATTCAGGGGTGAAATTCACTTACCTTCCCTACTGGCTTGCAAATGTGCGCACGCCAAACTAGGACATGACGACGTCTGTATGTGTGTGTGGAGTGTCCTGCCACTGGTGCTACTGCCTTGCTGAGCCTTCCGCCGCCGGCGTTACCAGCTCAGACGAGGTAGATAGAGGCAGCTGAATTTCACCACTGATGTCATTTTGTGATTAGTCTATTGCAACTCTTTCTATGTGGGACTGCCCTTGAAGACTATTTGGAAGTTTAGACTGATATAGCAGTGGAAGCCCAGGAAGTTATGTGAATTTAAATTCATCCATGTGAAAGTTTTTCTCAGAGCTAATTTATTCCATATACAGTATTCACTAAAATCATTATAAGCTAAAGTCCCTTGCATTTAATTAGAAACAGAAGAAGCTTCTAGATATTAAATTTTCATCGTATGTTGTTTTATTTCAAACAATTTCAATTTATTAGCAATTATGTTTTGTAGTAACAGCTGTAAAGAGATTTTATCCCAAGGAGGTAATAACAATGGATAAAGAAGTAGACAATTTTTATTGTTACTCTTATTGTGAAGCTAATGTTTGAAGAAATACAGGCTTACAAAAACAATCTCCATAAAAACATAAGCAATTCAAAATTATTTTTATGACTTTTTATTCTGATGTTAATTTCTAAATTATGCCAACATAAAAATAAATTCACCCTAATATCAGCTATTACCAAAGGCTTAGACTTTTGTATATAAACATAAACATCGCTACATTTATTTAAGTATTGACCAATTTTGATGTTTTTTACATATTTCAATTTAATTCATACAGGAATTATAAGCACTTAGAAAATATCTCCATATCTGTAAAGTATTAAAAATACACACTGAATTATGTTGCAATATTAAAATTTGTTTGGCATCTAAAACAATACTAAACAATCATAATCTAACCTCTAAAATGTATATTAACATTTTTGGCTTTCAAGACGCTTCTCTGTTGTCCTAATGGACAGAAATACTGAACTATAATGGTTTGAATCCAGAGCTTCATTAGAATCTTGTTCAAAGGATGATCAGTTTTCTCCTGCAACACAGGTCAACCATGGCACTGCCTGGTCTACTAAGCAAATAGTGTGAGAGAATGCAGAACAAAAGGAAGTCAACAAAAATTTACTTCAACCTCTTCTTTCAGTGGGGCTAGATTTAAATTCCTTCATGAATGGAAGGGGCCCTTCTATTTGCACAAGGATATTGGATTACTCCAATATCTCAAGACCCTAATAGCCAAGAGACACATACCAGTCACATTTTAGACACACTCAAGCTTAATTTCAGTGTAAGTATGCTGAATCTATGAATCAATGTTATCCAATGTTTTCTGGGCTGCATAGAAATATAATTCATATTTCAGTAGATTTCTCAATGGAATTTATCAGATAATCAAAGGAGCACATATTCCATTCAAGTTTGTATAGAACTTGTTCATGGCAAATTCTATCCTTTCTCAAAAATTCACCTTCATGATTGAGCCTTTAGCATACCTTCAACTTTGGAAAGGAAAAATAGTAATCTCATTCTAAAGCATTACAGAAATATTTTGTATGGCAATTCCATTAAGTTAAAGTAGTTAAGTACTTTTAAGTTCTTTTAAGTTAAAAGTAAGCTGGGAATTGCCATGTCTTTTAAGGAGAAAAATAGCAATAGCCAGTTTCTGTGGTATAAACCCAAGTAAATTATTTCTAACTAGTACCTAAAAGTTGCTTTTTTCATGGGCACGCTAATATATATGAAGAAATGGGTCAAATGTATACCTAGTGCACAAACACAACTGATCGGTAACTGTATCTTTACAAGATTGCCTCTTCTTTTAGTCTAGATCTACTTTATGTCCCCTGTAGACCATTGCTCCAGTTACCACTATTCCTAACTGAACAAATCATGTTTAATTCTGCATACAGTTAGGGTCAGTTTATAAGTAACAATGAAGTGAAGGGAACAGAAAGTTCCATTAAGCCTTCAGGCAGTTTAGCAGCCTAAGATTTTTCCTTTAGATTAAATTCGTTCTGGACTTCTACACCAGAAGTGAACACAACAGAACTAATTACACCTTGGAAAAAGGAATTAAATCCCTACTTCAAATCAGGTTTTTTTAAGTCTTCATAAAGGAATTGTATGCTTTTCCAATGCTCTAGTTTCAACCTATTATTCTTAAAAAGTTTAAGGAATTGGACAATTTGAGTTAACTTTTTATCTATTACATGACAAGAACTCACTAGCATTCTCATAATACTTGATTTACCTATTTATCTTATAAGCCCTTTTTGAGTTTTACTCAAATTTATGAAGCACAATAGGTTCAATATCCACACTACTCTTTCTTGCGATTAATACAGTTTGGAATCTTTATCACAGGACTGTGCCTAACCCAATGTTTTTGTCAACCTCAGCAACTTTAAGATGGGTGAACTTCAACTAATAATGTTGGTTGGGGAATTCTGGGAGTTGAAGTTCACCTATCTTAAAGTTATTGAGATTGAGAAATAGTCATGTAAACTATCAACTATGTGCACCTACTTTCTGACCTATTTTTCTAAGATTCTTATTCACACACACCCCACCTTATCTTTTTTAATCAGCAAGTTTAAGAGATTTCACTAATTTTTTACTCTATTTTGTAATCTGTTGGTTGGATTTATAGAATGGAGAAAGACACGTGTTCCCCACAAGAGATTCTGTATGCGTATTTTTGGGAAAACCTGAATTGATTTACTTATTTTATTTTTTGGTGTTGGGTTAAGAGGGAGAGAAAAGAAGTAACAATGTAAAAGCAGTTGGTCAGGGAACAGGCCTCTATTCCTCTGCAGCAAAAAAGAATGCCACTTTTTATCCCTTAATTTTAAAGCCATGAAAAGAGCTGAAGAGTTCCTTTATTTGTTATAATAAATAACATGCCATGGGAGACTATTAATTTCTATGCCCATTAGTTCCCTCCAGACCGAAAGTAAAAAATGGTGGATTAATATAATTAACTGAAGATTGCTAAAAGTAAAAAAAAGGATATGATTTATTTTATAAAGATTAAAATAGAGGTGTTATCTCTGGTAATCATTAATAAACTTCATTAACTAGGACAATGATGTTATTAAGGATTTGTTTATAGATGACAGATGAGATATGGGAAGAATGGATACTTTGTTGCACTGTTAGAGGTGATAAGTTGTTAAAATTGTTTATACTTTTCATGAAGGAAAAAAGTCATTTATATATTTCTTCTGTTTTTGTTTCCTAAACTCTTATTTTTTTCTTATTTTTATGTTTATAATTATGTTAAATTATAAAATATAATTAATCCAATAAGATTAATTAATTAATCAAATACCGTAATTGTCAAATACCGTATTTTTCGGAGTATAAGATTTACTCAGGTTTTGAAGAGGCAATTTTTTTTGAAGTAGGTAGGTAGTTAGAGGGATAGAAAGAGAGAGAGAAATAGAGAGAGAGAAATACAGGAGGGAGGGAGGGAGAGATAGTGTAGATAGGTAGCTAGGTAGAGGGATAGAGAGAAAAATAGAGAGAGAAATACAGTAGATAGGAGGGAGAGAGAGAGAGAGCAGGTAGATAGTTAGATAGAGGGGGGAGAGAAATACAGTATGCGGGGGGGGAGTGTGTGTAGATAGGTAGGTAGGAGAGAGAAAAATAAAGAGAGAAATATAGTAGATAAGTAGGGAGAGAGAGTAAGTAGTTGGTAGGTAGAGAGATAGAGAGAAAAATAGAGAGAAATACAGTAGACAGATAGGGGGATAGAGAGAGTGAGTAGGTAGGTAGGTAGGTATATAGGTAGATGGAGGGGGTGGGAGGGAGGGAGAGAGAGAGAGATACAGTAGGTAGGTAGGGAGAGAGAGAGTAGGTAGGTAGGTAGATGTTTCCAGGTGTATTTACCCATGTGCTGGAGAAGGAAATCGCTGACAATCTGTAGCACCTAAAACTGCTGGCACAGCACTTGACCTATGTAATTCTCATCAACCACTCTAATTAAACAGCTTTCCAAAAGGAAAAAAAAATATTTTTGCACTCTGCAAACCTTGCCAAAACGGCCCACTTTTCACAAAAATGGGCCGGTTTTCTTTTTAAAATGCATGAATAGCCGGGGGGGGGGCTTGCAGAGTGCTCCTGGCAGGGGGGGAAACAAGCAAAAATGGCCCATTTTTCGTGAAAATAGCCTATTTCCCCCCCCCCCCCCCAAATTGCATGCATAGCCTTATGGAGGTTTATAGAGTTCTCCTGGGGGCTGGGAGGGGGCAAAATTTCTGCCCTTCCCATCCCCCAGGAACTCTTTGAAAGCCTCCATAAGGCGATGCATGGCCATTTTGGTGAAGGGGCGGGGCTTCTGGAGGCAAAAAAATGCTGTATGTAGTATATAAGACGCACCCAGATTTTCAGCCTCTTTTTAGAGGAAAAAAGGTGCGTCGTATACTCTGAAAAGTACCGTAATTTTCAATGAATAGTATTAGAACAAATAAGGAATCACAAGCTGGCTGAAACCAGTTTTTTTTTCCATTCTCTTGAGTTGGAAAATGATTTTGAAAAAGAGAAGAGAGCTCCGAAGCTGGCAGAAATAAAAAAAATGATGGTATGCAATATTGAGGCATTTCTTTACTTGCAAGACTACTTAAAACATGCAAGTGAAACATAAATATGCCAAAAACATCCCTGAGAAGTATTGCAAATATGACATTAATAAAGGAAACTTACCTATTCTGAGAAAGAGACACCTGAGAGTAAGTGGAGGGAAGTGCTGATTGAGAAAAGTGGTAATTTTAGTGGTAATCTAATTACCACATTAGGTTAGTTGAAAAATTAATGATGTTATTTAGGATTGCATTTATCAAAATGTACTATGAATGTAACTTGATATTTAAAAAAAATCAAGGTATTTGATCACAGTATGTTAGTTAAATAAAATTCAAATTGTGAAGATATGATTGCGTACAAACTCAAAATCCACTGAAAACCCAGAATATATAGATGGGCCTCTATTACGGTTATCTCTATGGTGCCCTGAGGAAATACTGGATTTCAACTTTCATAACGCTTAAGCAGCATGAGTAAAGCCAGGCCACTTGAGATCCCCAAGGAATATAAAAGATACAGGAATTCTTTCCATGATTAAATTTTCTTTTGGAAAATCCTATAGGAATTCTTTTCTAATACAAGCAGAAAAATATAGCATTTGGGGATGGTATATGGTTTTAACTGTATCTGTGTCCCTATTTCTAATAGTTATTATTCCAACTGACCATCCATCCTCTCTTTAAACTTTTCAGTATGTTTTTTGCTATTTGAGGAATTTAACACATATGTTTCTTACTTTAAAAAAATTAATATTATTTTAAGGAAATCCTCCGGAACTGTTGTATGGACTTTCAAGTAATCAGGATACACAAGCAACATTTTCAAGTGGTCAGCAAATATACAGAAGGGACAGTGCAAGGTTTAAAAATAGCTCTCATGATTATTGCATGTGTATCATTGTTAAGGAAATAATTTTTCCACAAAATTATTTCCCCACATTAAACTATTTTAAGAAAGTTTATTCCTTTCTGGAATAATTTTTGATTTTTTTTTTAAAAAACAACAAAGTTTAAAACGTAGTAAAATTGCTATCAAAAATTATTCAGTTTAAGCTAAAATGTGAGAACAAATTGGGGAAAGATTGTAATGCTCATCTACCATACTTGCCCCTTAATAATGTTATATAACGGCTCAAAAACATAACATTATATACATGAAAATGACTACTTGCTAATATTGAGGCTTTTTTTTAAAAAAAAGGATATGTATCTATTTATATATCTTTTAAAGTTATTAAACAACCTGAAAAAGTCAGTGTAAGGTAAATGAATATCCTCAACAATATCCTCAACAAAGCCAGGACAACAATTTAAAGTAAATACAACTCAGGTCACAACTTTAGATTTCAAAAATAGAGTCTAGAGAAGGGTTGGTATTTTTCATTCACTTTATCATTCATATAAACAAATACTCAGATATATATCAATTATTTATATAATTGACCTCGATTTAATTGTTCAACTGAACTTTAATATTTTAGCTATTAAAGTTAAAAACATTTTTAAAAATGCTTAAACAATAAAATATTAATACTAGGTGAATGTTAGCAGACAACTAGGAAACATAATTGAGTTTAAGTTTAAACTATTTTCAAATTGAAACAGCAAACTTGCCATTAATATAGGTTTCCTCACAAGTAACCTAAGACACAAAACATTTTTTTTTAACTTTCTACTCAAATATGCTAGGCTGGGTAAGCAAAATTCAACAATGATTTCTGTTTTAGTAAAGCCTATTTTTATAGGCCTCATCTTTGGTATTTTAACACTGTGAATCCTGCTTTCCAATCTCCAAATATTACTGAACATTATATTATGATGTCCAGTTCCTTCAGCGTTTACAACCAGGACCCTGATATAATGCACAGAGCATTGGAGGATCAAACATTACTCGTTTCCTGCAGTTAAATAGGCAGTTACATTAAATTGTAGTCAGTTTCATTATAAACTACTTTCAAACCATAATTTTATAACAATTTAAGTGTAAATCAGAATATCAATTTTAGATGGAAAGGAAGCACAGCTAATTATAACCAAGCACTCACAGTGTCTTTCCTCTTGGGTATAATAGAATTAAGGGTGGAAAAAGCATATACTTGTAAAGAGTCACAGCTCACTCTTATAGGATGAAATCATCATTCATCATGGAAGTCAAAGTTTAATTTCCAAAAACTATATTTCATATTAGAAAGTAGATGGATTTTAACTCTTGTTAATGCAACATCTCCCTTACATCCAAATTGATAGTAATATCTATCTTCCCAATCTTGAAAGTTTTATTATCAAAACAGAAAACTATTTATATAAAAACAAAGCATAAAACAAAATATACTGGCCATGAACTACCCTAGGAAGCAAATCCTCCAGGAAAGTGTATTTTCTTCCAAACAAGTCAAATGACTGCAATGATAGAGAGATTAATGTATAAACGGATGCTGTTGATAAAGTGGCAATGCATAACAATCTTTCAATCCATTATAAAGGTGCAATTGCCTGCAGTTCTTCTGTGTGGATACAGCAATGAAGTTCTGCTTTACATATTCCAGGCGCAAGGGATTTGGTGGCAGTAAGCAAAGGTGGTTCGTCTTCTCCTAGGAAGAAAGATGTTAGAAAGGTCTTGTTAGTTCATTGGTTTATCGCCAAATCAAAGATTTTATTTATTCACATTCTAACACTTCTGTGCCTATATTCTCAACGGCTGAGTTACACCATGTACAGTATATTCAACATATACTACCCTGTTTCCCTGAAAATAAGACCTCCCCAGATAATAAGTCCAGTTGGGCTTTTGAGCACATGCACTAAAATAAACCCTCCCCCCCAAAATAAACCCTCCCTGAAAATATTCCAACATAGTAACAGCCATGACGTGACCATGCTCACTGCCTCCTGCACCTCAAAAATAATAAGACCTCCCTGAAAATAAGCCCAAGTGCTTATTTCAAGGGTCAAAAGAAAATAAGACCCTGTCTTATTTTCGGGGAAACAGTACCATTTATTTTGTTACGTATAAAACACACTTTAAAATAATACAATAAAAATAGCAGTTTTTATTAGCCATGGTGGAGCAGAATTGCAGGCTAACTCTGCCCACAGCCAGGAGTTTGATCTTGACAAGTTCAAGGTTGATTCAGCCTTCCATTCTTCTGAAGTCAATAAAATGAAGGCCCAGATTGTGATATTGTAAATACTACATTGTACTATGTGGTACTCTGTTTCCCCCAAAATAAGACCTCCTTGGATAATAAGCCCAATTGCGCTTTTGAGCGCATGCGCTAAAATAAGCCCTCCCCCAAAAATAAGACCTCCCAGAAAATATTGCAACACAGGAGCAACCATGAGATGACCACGCTCACCACCTCCTGCACCTCAAAAATAATAAGACCTCCCCAAAAATAAGGCCAAGTGCTTATTTGAGAGGGGGTGTCAAAAGAAAATAAGACCCTGTCTTATTTTTGGAGAAACACGGTATTTCCCAAACCTGCAGCCTAGATTTGGGGAACACCTGATGAGCTGTGGATGGAAGGCTAAAACCTGATCAGATCACAGGAACTATTGGAATGAAACAGTGTAAGAGAAAGTATTCTTAATGGCATAGATTTTGAGAAACACAAATTTCCTCTTATTGAAAAGCTTTGTCCACAGGTCATGGAACCATGTTGGATGATGCTGGAGGAAAGTCCTGAAGTTATTGAAACAAGGTAGAACTACCAAAGCAGAGGAAAATACTTTTCAGATCCAGGATATATGTCATAACTATTCATTTCTATTGCTTTAAGGGACTTTAGCAACAATTTTGAATTATTTACAGATATAAGGGAAATCTCAGAGGTTACAAAATTTACATACTGTATGCCATTTTGTCTTCTCCCTTACAACAATTTATTCTAAGCATAGATCTAATTGAAGCTGACCCAGTGCAGTGTTTTATGAGAAGATGGCTTCCAATTCCATGTGATCAAGTTAAAACCACACTGGAAGTGGTCCCCGTCATCAGAATCAAAAGCAATGGTGGTTTGTCAAAATGTTCTTTGATATTATTCAGGTCTTAACATACAGACTGTAAAACCCATCCACTTGTAAAATTTAAAATCTTAACATGCAATTCTAGAGTGCATCTCTACTACATCTTACCCAGTCCCGATGAGGAAGAGACACTCTCTGTAATGGAAGATGTTTCAGTTTGATCTGTTAAGAGTCCATCCATTAAAGGTAGTGACAGTTCAGATGAAGGAACAGAGGAATCATAAATTCCCGAATCTCGGGGCATGTCTGGCAGATTGGCTGCTTTTACAACATGCAGCAATGGCTGAAGAATAGTGCTAGTATTCTGAATGTCCCGAGATTCTCTATCCAGCCCAAGATTCAAATGCTGGGTCACACAAAGAGAGTCTGAATGCAAAGGAGGAGGAACATTTGCATCTACTTTTAGATAAAAATCTCCATCAGTCACTTGTTTATTGACTAAGTCATTTAATACCAAGCCAGAGTCAAAGGTTTCTATCACTGGATCCGGGCAACGTAAAGGTGTTGGGAAGAAAGACGCAAACTGTTTCTCAAACCAATCAGGCTCCTGGTCAATATACTGATGCATGTTGCAAATGGCCACATAGAGCGATCGTCCAGACTTACTCCTGAAATAATTTCTTTTGCTAATATGTACAGGATACAATTCTGAATCATGAAAGCTAAGATCTTTAGATTTTAAATGAGCATAAAGCTGAGGCAGGTTATCCATAAGCTTGTACTTTGTGGTTAAATCTAGTACTCCAGGAATGTCACCTTCACAGGAATAATCAAAGTAAACAGAAATGAACTTGCAGAGGTCACGTGAATTTTGCTTTGCATGACGTAGCTGCTCTGCTATGGTAGCTATGGCAACCAGAAAGAGTTCTCCTTTCCCAGTATCCTTGTCTCTGGATCTCTTGTGCTTCCAGCTCCTTTTCTCCACAAAATATTTCATTCCTTTTGAACATACAACGATGATATATTGGGATTCATTGATTTTCCGGTAAAGCCACTCTTTCTGACCTTCTTTAGAGTTTTTCAAATCTTCCCATAAATCTAAAGAAACCTAGGAAAGAAGATTATAGCATTTGTATAATGCTTTGACTTTCAACACCCAGCCTATTTCATTAATGTGCATTTATGGGCTGGCATTTATTATAGAAGTGCTTGTGAGCATTTACCATATTTTTTGGAGTATAAGATGCACCAGAGTATAAGACGCACCAAGGTTTTGAAGAGGCAAATTACAAAAAAGAGTAGGTAGGTAGGTAGAGGGAGAGAAAGAAAAAGAAATACAGTAGGTAGTTAAGGAGAGAGAGAATGTGTGTAAGTAGATAGGTAGGTAGGTAGAAGGATAGAGAGAAAAATAGAAAGAGAGAGAGAGAAATACAGTAGGTAGGTAGAGAGAGAGATAGAAATACAGTAGGTAGGTAGGTAGGTAGGGAGAGAGTGTGTGTAGGTAGGTAGGTAGGTAGAAATATAGAAAGAGAGAGAGAGAAAGAGAGAGAGAGAGTAGGTAGGTAGGTTGATGTTTCCAGGTGTATTTATCCATGTCCTGGACAAGAAAATCGCTGACAAACCTTAAAACTTTGTTTCTGCTGGCACAGAAACAGTTAAAGAGCTTAGAAAGTGTTTTTGCAGTCTGCAAGCCTCCCCCAAATGGCCCATTTCTCTGTGCAAGCGGGGCCATTTTTCTTCAAATAAAAAGCATGAATAGCCTTGGGGGGGCTTGCAAAGTGCTCCTGGGGGGGTGTCAAAAATGAGCAAATTTATCACAAAAACGGGCCATTTTTGTGTCAAATAAATTGCATGCATAGCCCTATGGAGGCTTATAGAGTGCTGCTGGGCGGTAGGGGGGGGGGCAAAAACTGGCCCGTTTTAGGCTAATTTCTGCCCTCCCCAGCCCCCAGGAGCTCTCTGGTAGCCTCCGTAAGGCTAGGCACAGCCATTTTGGTGAAGGGGGCAGGGTTCCAGGAGGCAAAAAATGATGTATTCAATATATAAGACACACCCAGATTTTCAGCCTCTTTTTAGAGGAAAAAAGGTGCGTCTTATACTCCGAAAAATACGGTACTTGGGAGACTTTTTTTAAAAAAAGTTTTTTAAATATGTGTGTTTGGATGCGTACAGCCAGAGTAATATAGCAGTAAACAACTGGAGTGACTCTGGATCACATCTTCATTCAACTGTGGACTTCATTGGGAGCTTTAAGTCAATCATGATGTGTCACTCAGAACTTACAGTGCTGTTCTGAGGTTAAAACAAGGGGTCACCTTCATATACTCTATGCTCCCACAGAAAATCCATATAATGTATGCCAAATATCTATTGAATCTACTATATATATTACAGGATTTGAGGAGTTCTTGGTGCTCTTTGAGCTTGGCTGTTTCATTCAAATGTTCCCTTAGTCAAACTATGTAACACCATCAATGCTAGTAGGGAGTGGGGTTTGCTCTCAACTGATATTCTAGTGGCTTGCCTTGTCAGGGGATTCATATGGGTTCTTATAGTATGAAGAAACACATAAGAGATAAAGAAACTCTTTTGTCAAAATCACAGAATCTTAAGATTACATATTAATAATAATGTTACCTATTTATAGTCAGGCTACCTATACATTAAAGAGAGTGGTAAATTAAAAGTGTATCAAATTAAAATAGATTGTAAAGAAGACAAAACCACTTCTTAAAGCATAGTTTAAATGAAATACTTGGCAAGATAACTGTCTGTTAATCACCCCAAAATAATATAATTACAGGATTTGTAATTGTTTTTTAAATCAATTAAACAAAATTTTCCACTAATTTTTGAATCTTCAGAATTGCTTTTGGATGTGTATAAATGTTATGTCTATAATTTATTCTGACACTAGAACAGTTTTCTCCACTCTTGAACATTCTAGCAGTACTTAGTCCTTATCATTATTACTATTATTTCCAGCTAGCATAGCAAACTAATTTGTGGAGTTAAAAGCCTAACATAAATCTGGACAGCATCCCATAAAGAAAGATTGGATTAGGATTATTTGTAATAGTTTTATTGTTAATGACATGAGCAACAGATAAATATAATCATGCAAGTAATTTCAATTATATGTTCAGTAGTTCTAAGCTAAATTTCCATATTTTCTAAATGTAAAGAGCTTTAACAATGAGGCAATTTTTCAAATGTATATCCATTTCTAGTGTGTTACTAATTTATGAGGTGCTGTGTCAGCAAAAATATGTTTCACATTTGTTACAAAGCTTCTCATACATAAATGGACCTCCAGGGGGTAGAAAACTTCGCATTTTCTTCTGCATTAAGGATGGTTGGCTGGAGCTGTCCCCCATACTGGTGAACTTTTAAAAGACGCTCCAAACGAACTGATGGAAAGAGGGATGTGTTAACCTACAGTACCAGAATCAAAGCATTTGAAAAACTCAGCTTTTATGCTTTTTTTTATAGGTGATACTAGAATATTCTCATTTTTTTCTAGAAGATTAGGCACATCCTTGTTGCAAACATCTATCTGAAATGTAACTAGTCCAAACAAAATAAGCAGTACTCAAAGCTGTCCACTAGAGGCCAGACATGCAATAAACATCAGACAAAAATAAAAAAGTAAATGGAATGTTAAGATTTCTATTCATTTCAGTTCAATTAATGGCTTAAAGGAATGGGTTTAATATAGCACAAAGACGACTTCAAGAAAATGCAAGCGGGGCCAATTTACCTCACAACCACAAAAGTCCTGAAGGAAAAAGGCAAAACACTGGATGACATTAATGTGCTTCTGGCAATCTTTATTGGAATAGCAGAGGAAGACTTTGGGCCGAGGCTGCTGCCTTTCCACATGGAGAGATGCAGAGTAGGTAGAAGATTCAGAACTCTCCTCATCTAAATGGGAATAGATATTTTCTAAATTGAAACAAAAAAATTAACAGTGAAGCATTTTACTATCTATACATGGAGAAGAACTGCATTACTATCCCCCTTCAGCTTGGAAGATTCAAAATCTTGGGTTTTTTTTCCTCTCCTAATTCCAAAAACAGTCTGGTTTCCTCATTCTATCTACATTGGCCTGAGGGTTGCTGTTTTTTCCATCTAGGTGAGGCTACACGCTAGATCTTGTATGTCAGGTACAAGGTCTAGGAAGCCCTCTACAGCTGCATCCAGTCAGAAATACAAGCTCTACTCAATGCAAGCACAGGGACTCCTTCAAAACATTAAAATAAACATTGAGGTGTAAGGCTATAGAATTCAGTTATCTGCAAGGACAAATCTGTAATGCCAAAGAAATTCCAGCTTCTTTCAGGACTCAATAGAACATGAGCCTGCAAACTGACCTCCAAAAAGCAGATCAACCAGGTGCTGCACTGCAAACACCTGATTCTCTAGGATATTTCAGATTAATTCAGTCAAAAGACAAGGTAAACTGCAGGTCCTTAGCTGATCACAGCAATGCCACTGGTTGCTTGCTGCATGACAATATTCTGATCTCAAGTTGTGGCTGCATTTTGCTAAACAGAAGCATGTTACCCCCGTTACCAATGTGGAAATTCCAGAACAAACACTGTTGGACAAGATGATGTCTCGTAAGGGCATCCAACTTTTTACCAAATTAATTTTCCCATGACTGGTTCTGTAAGGGACTTCCACCCCTCAGGTCATTTAGAAACAAAATGCCTACCTTGTTGCTTTTTGCGACACATCACTGTAAAAAGTGTTGCAAATGCAGAGATGACAACCAAGGGTACTGTAATGGCTACTGCCCTTATTGGACCTGCCCATGGAGAGTGCACTTGAAGAAAGGTGGAAGAAAAATACCTAAATTAGCTTTTCTTAAACGGAGGTACTAAAACCACTGCATCTTCCCACTGTTGAAACATGCAAGGCAAACTTATTTTAATTAAATTAAATTTTGTGATACTACTCCACTAAATAGTATAAACTAAGACTATGATAGCGAACCTATGGCATGCGTGCCACAGGTGGCACTCAGCCATTTGTCAGGGCACGCGAGGCATTGCCCTGTCAACTGGCCAGCGCACATGTGCGTGCTGGCCAGCTGACTTCAGCCTTCTTTTGAGGCCATTTTTTGCCCTACGGGCAAACCGGAAGTGTGGGAACGTACTTCCAGTTTGCTTGTAGGGCTGATTTTAGCTCTCCAGATATTTCAGGAGGCTTCCAGTTTGCTCATAGGGTTGTTTTTTGCCCTCCGGAGCCTTCGGGGAAGCCTCCTGAACACTCCAGAGGGCTAAAACTGTCCCTATGAGTAAACCGGAAGTCCATTTCTAAACTTCCGGTTTGCCCGTAGGACTGGTTTTTTGCACTCCGGAGGCTTCAGGGAGCTCCTGAAGCCTCCGGAGGGCCTCCAGGCGGGGGCTGTTTTCGTCCTCCTAATGCTCCTATAAAGACTCTGGAGCCTGCGGAGGGCGAATAATGTAGTACAAGAAAGTCAATTAAGTATACAATTACACAAAACAACAGATTCTCCAATTTCTGTATAATTTGAATGTCAGAGTGTCTGTGCCAAAGGCTCTCCCTCCCGGAGTGCTAACTCTATTCAACTTTCCTTCATATTTTTCAAATGAAATAAAATAAAACAATCAAATTCAGTCTAAGAAAATTCACATGCATCACTCATCCAGACTTGATGAGCACTGTTTTGCCAATGCAGAACATTCATTATATGGGAAAGAAGCAGCAATAAGAGCTGCAAGAATGACCAGGTGAAATCTGAACAAGCTCTCATCTCTACTGCTATGGAATCAGTCAATTTCAAAGTATAGGCTTAAGGTGTCCTTTAAAGCTCTTTTTATATGCATATATTCTACCTTGTTTTCCCAAAAATAAGACGGGGTTTTATTTTCTTTTGATAATAAAATAAGCACTTGACCTTATTTTTGGGGAGGTCTTATTATTTTTGAGGTGCAGGAGGCAACAAGCATGGCTGCTGCTGTGTTGCAATGTTTTTGGGGAGGGCTTACTTTTGGGGGAGGGCTGATTTTGGCACATACGCTGAAACACCTGATTAGGCTTATTATCCAGGAAGGTCTTATTTTCAGGGAAACAGGATACTTATAACCGTCTTATGAAATATTAAGAATTTTTTCATTAAAAAACATTACTAAAGATTTTTATACCTGGCTTTAACACATAGTGCATTGATTTCCTTGTTGTGTTGGTATCATCAATAAGCTTTAGGACAAAGCAAAACAAAAGTAAATCATATGACAGTATTTATTTTAGAAACATGACACATCACTGTTTAATACTTAAATTTCAAGAAAAAAGTGTAAATTTCACTCAAAGATAGGCTAATTTACCAAATGAATTGTCCTGTAATAACTAGCCTCTGCTTTTTTATTAAATTGATTTAACACTGTGTTATTGATTACACAGAAGACAATCAAAAGTGTGTGTGTGGGAACTTGTCCAAATTTGATTCAGAAAGAATAGTTTCAAAATATCCATGTACTGTACTTGGCATTCTCAATAAAGTAAGAAGAAAAATATAGCTTGGAGACCAAATAATAATTGTCCAAAATTATTGTACTTAGGGTGGCCTCTTAAGAAGGGAACAGGCCACTACATCTTTCAAGGCTAAGGGGATCACCATCTTTCTCCAAGAGGCCATACCATTGCATGAATCCAACTGCAAGTCATCTTCCAAGAAGCTGTAGCCTAAATAGGCAGCCTAATACCCAGTTTGGAAAAAGCTGTCCACTTCATTGGAAGTCATGGACGTCACTCAGCCCAGTAAAGAATGTTGGTCTTACATGAACGTTTGTTTTAGGTATGTCACAGAAGGGTCCAAGAATACCCATTCCTGGATCCTTCTGCGACTAATACCGGAAAACCCACAAGACTGTACATCAGGCACAAGGCAACCAGACTTGCCCAGTTGGAGTCTAGTTCCTCGTGGATCTGAATTTTATATAACCATCTACCCATCGGAACAACCAATCATCTAGTTTCTAATTTTCCAGCAATGTCATGTATGTACAAAACAGCCGTGCAAACAAGAGTTTAATTAAAAATTTACTTCAGTTCTGAAGGAGGATCAAGAATAGCTGATTTTGCCATTTCATTTTTATGATAGTGATTTTTTTTATTCTATGTTCAAAGAATTTGGCAAGGGTGCCTCTTGCCTCCAGAAAGAAGTGTCTAAAATTCACCAAAAATGGATTAAAATAAAACTATTAATCCTAAATGTGTATGAATGCCCATGATTTGGTGAGATTGTCAGTCTTGAACAAGAATGCTGAAGTCTGCAAGATCCCCTGATAGAGTAGGAGCATTGTAAGATCATGAAATTTAGCACTCTTACAAGATTATTGGTAATTTTTTATGATGCTTGGGCAAACATCAGACTGTTAGTGCCAAAGACAACATTATTCTATGATGTAATGCAAAATACAGATAAAATACTAACTACGCTCCTAGTTTCAAAGGACATACCTGAATGTTAGCTACAAAATATTTTACTCTTATCTTCTTCTACTCCAAATAATTCATTACCTCAATGATATAATCTCCAGGTGACACATTCTGAAGAATACAAGTTGTTGCATCTGTATTCTTTTCCTATGAGAAAACCAGAACAATTATTCCTGCATTCATAAAATCTTTTCACTATTTGAAGAAAGTACATTTTCATTACAAGGTTATCACTTTCTGAAAGTTATACTACTTCCCAAGCAATTAAAGATACAGATTTATAAATGAAGTACATAAATCATTAAACCCAAAATCTTTGGAGTCTTCGTTTTATTGAAAATCTCTCCCTAGTCATAAATAGTTAACAAAAAATCTTTCCCTAGTTATAAAGAATTCAGAACCTATACTCAACACAGAGGACAAGGTTTTTCTTTCTCATAGCTTTTCCTGGATTACAGCCAAATGTATCAAATAGCAAAAGGAACAGTTTCCCCAAATGAATGCATATCACCAAATGCAATCAGCATTTAAGCAAAGAAGAGAAAGAAAACTGCAGTACCCCCTGAATTATATTTCACTGAATATCGCATTAACTCCAAACCACCCTTACCCAAAGTACAGTGTTTGTTATTCCCAGCTTGAAATAAATAAAAAATTAATAAAGTAATAGCATTTACAAAAATTTAATTACATTTTTATCTACACATCATAAATATTGATTAAGAGTGCTCTATGTGCTTTCAAGTGCTCTAACCTAATGCTTAAATGTTGTATTATGTGACTGATACACACAGAGACAGAGAGGGAGGGAGAGACGAACAGAGAGATAATGAATGAGAGAGATCGACAGGCACACACACAGTGACAGAGAGAAAGGGAGGGGAGAGAGACAGACACACAGAGAGAATGAGTGAGGGAAAGATAGACAGGCAATCATACGCAAACAGAGTGACAGAGATGGGGGAGGAAGGAGAGAGAGACAGAGAGAGACAGAGAGAATGACAGAGAAAGACAGAAGGAGGGAGGAACAGAGGGACAAAGAGACTAATGACTTTGCCCACCACTGTGTTAGGCACAAGGGAGGGAGGAAGGGAGGGGGGGCCTGGAGGGGGTTGACTGAGGGGTGGTGGTCTGGGGAGGGGAGGGCTATTTATTTAGGTAGAGGAATATAGAGAGAGGAAGAAATACAGTAGGTAGTTAGGTAAGTAGAGGGATAAACGAGAGGGATGAATACAGCAGGTAGGTAGGTAGATAGGTACAGGTATATAGAGATAAATACAATAGGTAGGTAGGTAGGTAGGTAGGTAGGTAGGTAGGTAGGTAGAGGGAGAGGGAAGAATACAGTAGGTAGGTAGGTGGATACAGAGAGAGGGGGAAATATGGTAGGTAGGTAGGTAGAGGGATAGAGGGGAGAAATACAGTAGGTAGGTAGGTAGAGGGATAGATAGTGGGAGAAATACGATAGGTAGGTAGGTAAGTACAGAGATAGATAGAGAGGGAGAAATACAGTAGGTAGGTAGGTAGGTAGGTAGGTAGGTAGGTAGGTAGGTAGGTAGAGGGATAGATAGAGGGAGAAATACAGTAGGTAGGTAGATAAATAGAGGGATAGATAGAGAGTAAGAAATACAGTAAGTAGATAGGTAGGCAGGTACAGGGATAGATAGGGAGAAATACAATAGGTAGGTAGGAGGATAGATAGATAGGGAGAAACACAGTAGGTAGGTAGATAGAGGGATAGATAGGGAGAAATACAATAGGTAGGTAGGTAGAGGGATAGATAGGGAGAAATACAATAGGTAGGTAGGTAGATAGAGGGATAGATAGGGAGAAATACAGTAGGTAGGTAGGTTGGGGGTTATATGGTGGTTGTGTGTATGTGTGCAGGTGTAGATATACACACAGATTGGTTGGCCATTTAACCAGACTGGGCCACAGCAACGCGTGGCCGGGTATAGCTAGTTGTAAATAAAAATGCAATTCAAAAATGGAAAGAACAGAAATGAGTGGAGAAAAAAATAGATCATAGAGTTCTAGGGAACACAACCAGCCCCACTAAATATAATAGGGTAGGATTGGGGGGTTTTTTGGGGGAGGGGGGTCATGCTAAATCTGGAGCTAATGTAAAGTTCTGCAAAACTGAAGAAAGCAGTGGTTCTCAACCTTCCCAATGCCGCGACCTTTTAATACAGTTCCTCATGTTGTGGTGACCCCCAACCATAAAATTGGTGTCTTGGTTCCTAAAACCATCAAAAATATGTATTTTCCAATGGTCTTAGGCGACTCCTGTGAAAGGGTCGACCTCCAAAGGGGTCGTGACCCACAGGTTGAGAACCGCTGATCTAAAGTATGTTGGGGATCAACATTCAGCAGGGGGTTATATCTCCTCTATGCCATTCTGAAGTCCACATGGTTACCCCCATTTCAGTTGTTCCATCCAGTGTTTCTCAACTTGGGAAACTTGAAGACATATGGATTTCATCTCCCAGAATTCCTCAGCCAGCATGATTGACTGGGAAATTTTGTGAGTTGTAGTCTACCTGTCAAGATTGGAGAAACACTGTTCTGTCAGAACTCTTCCCAACTTCTCTGTGATGTTAATGTATCTGAAAATCCACTACCATAGCCAAATCTTTCCCCAAATCCTGTTAGTGTCAGCTGACCTAACCCGATATAAGAGGGGTCTCTACATGTCTTAGATATTAGGTTAGAACCAACATTGTAAAACATGAGCAAACCTGTTTACAAATCTTCTGTTTGAACTGTCCATCAGTTTTGAGCTTGTAGTGCAGGTAGTAATATTTGAATCCAAAGTTATGCGGTGCATGATCAAAAGATATATACATATTAAAACCTTGCTGAGTAATATTCAAGCTTCTTGGTTTCCAAACTATCAAGGAAGAAAGATTTAGACAATGATTGGAACATAGTTTTTTGTAACTTGATATAATCTTAGTAGAGGCAATGTTAAAACCGCAGTTTCACTTACAAGGTTTGCAGACCAGGTTGTCTGGTTGCAGCAGCAATTCACAAGCTATTTAAAGGACAAAACAAAACAAAAAAGACAAAAGCAAAATTGTTCAGAGTTCAGGTCTTCCGAAAAGCTAACTTTACAAAAGGTTTAGACAGGAAAAGATTTGTGTAAAAACTTTCAGATTCTGTGTATCAGACAGAAAAGGTGGGGCTCATGTAACAGCTTGGAATTTAGTTATGGATCTGGAAACCCATACCCTGCCAGAGCCCTGGTGCTTATTTTACATGAACAACTTGTTTAAGCTAATTTGTACCTGACCATATTTGCTAGTAAAAAAAAAGATTAAGTCCTCCAGCAGATATATAGGATAATCCCATGATTTTATGGTGCACGATACAAAAAACATGCATTCTTACATTGATCAGAAAACTAGGGCTGAAGAGTTCATCTGTTTCCTTCTAGTAACATGTAAAAAGTATCTAATGGTCACTTTGGATTAGAACTGCACAAATATCTCAAAATCTACACTTCAAAATTCATGAGAATGTGTACAAAGCATCTCTTTTCAAACTGTTAAGAGCAGCAGCAGCATTTTTAAGCTGTTTGCACAAATTTCTGCTTGAAAAGGTAATTTATACATAGGTATCCAAATGACATGAAACAATAGAGGATCCTAAATCTCATATGGCTGATACATGTATAGGTTGATGGATTTGTAGGCAAGCCAGTTGCTAAGAAAAAGGCATGCATCCAGGTTTTTTACAGGAATGTTTTAGTAACATCGACTCAAGTCTATCAAAACCTTCCTAAATATGTTCCTATAATTCTGATACTCATCAATGCTTTCCCTCCAAAGCCATTTCACTTAAAATAGGCTTTGATGTGAATTCTAACTAGAAAGCATGCAATTTCAGCTGCTATCAACTTTCATTAACATTCAGGACACAAAGATCTGTAAGGCAGAAAGGAATAATTGCTGTTGAACTTACGCCGAGTTCTGAAGAAAAAAGGATGGTAGTTACTTTCATTCTTAATGGATGGGAAAGGAATAATCTTTACAAAGTAGTCAGTTTCAAATTTCAGATTTAGGAAGGGCTGAGATTCCACTCTCTGAAAGGGAAAAAATGTAAGACAATTAGTAGCACATTTTAACATGTCCTGTATAATCACACAATTATGTTATTTTCCTAACATAATTCCATATTTCCCATTTATAGGAATCAATGATGGCACCAGAAGAAGACCAACTTCTTTATCTTTTGTGAAAATCCAATTAGTTAAGATTTTAAGAAGAATTTAGAGAGTCTAGTGGGTGCAATTAATGTTTTATTAATCACTTCTACTGGACTCTCTAAATTCTTCTTTAAACCTTAATGAATGGGAGTGTCATAAAAGATAAGGAAGTTGGTAGAATAAAGGTAGAAGGTGCAATCCACAATCTCATAATTCCTTATTTATTTTTCATACAAATGTAAAATGTGAAGTTAAATATATTCAGGTGGTGCTAAAGTAAAACTTCCTCCTGCCTTCTTAAGCATGAACGTGACAAAAAATGCTTCACCTTTAAAAAATCTACAGATTAAAATTATGGCAATTCTTAATGCACCAGAATCTTTCTCAGGGTGAAGTGTGCCCAGCCCTAGTGAGGAATCCCCAGAGTCTGATATTCTAGCCAAACATTGGAGCTAAAATATCATTTAGTAAAGTGCCCGTCAATTTCAATAAGACTTCTGCTCTGAGATTTCTATGATTTTGAACACTGACTTACAGTCCACTTATAACTTGAGTTGAGCTGTTTTGGGTCTTTTAAAAGCAACTGCTGACATTGTCTTCTTTCTGATTTTAATTCTTCAAGTATAACTCGAAATCCTTTCAGAAATTCAATACCTGCATATATTTAAACAGATCAATAAATATACATTTACTGATGAATATGTTTGCCTTAGGTTTATATAGCTATTCAATTTGCAAAAAGTGACTCTGGCATACTTACAATGTGTAATAACATCAAAATATGGAACTAGAAAATAAAATACATCCCAGAAAGAAAAGAGAACAGAGAATAAAACAAAAACAATAGGATGTGTATCATGAAAGTTTCACTCTTTGCTCAAGCTCCAGTCTCTCATCATTTATGGAGCATTAAGTGTATAGATCAAGTCTCAATATGACTATTGTTGAGAATTCAGGGAATTCAAGTCTACACATATGGAGGACACAGTAGTGCTAAGCTTGGTACTATACACCTCAGGTAAAGACATCAGTTAAGAAAAGTTGGCAATTACATTTGCACTGTAAGGCATTCTTAAACAAGCAGATGCTGAGTAAAGTATTCTAAGAAGAGCAATTTAGCTGCAATTGTATCTTCCCATGCTACTACAATACTTAGGACTAAATTTTTTAATTTATTTTCCTTGTGGTTGAATTTGGTATTTAATTCATGTACTTTTATATAAGTATTTCCGAGATCTAAATGATCTTGCAACAAGGGAGGCAAATCAACTACATCCTGTGTCCTCAATATTTAAAGGAAGAATAATACTATTATTCTATTTCTTATTCTATGAACCAGATCCCTGTTACCTGATATCCTTCACCTTCAGTTCCTTCTTGATATTTTGAGATGGATTAAGTTCTGATCATTACAAGAGAAAATGCCAAGCTTTGTAGGCCTTAGAGATTTAAGGCAACCAAGTTTGCAGCTGCAAATTAGCAATTCGGTAATACTGTGCTCTTAGAAGCATTGGATATCACTTCCCTGTTCTTTTTAATAGCTACCCATTGTTTTCTACTCAGCTCAGCAGCATACTAAATATAATGAAATACATTGTGATTTGCCAACATTTAACCATCCCTTTTACTGTTTCCCCAAAATATGTTTAAATGGTTTTGCAAATGTGTTTCTATCATCAGTTCACTGTTATAGCCACTTTCAAAAGGTGATGAGGATTCAATGCAGCCTGAACAAATTTGAACACAATAAAAGATGTATGTGGAACACATTATTTCACAATTCAGTTCACCTCTACATTACTTTATGTTTAAATTTCTAACATTGATATCCAAGCAAGTCTGGAAGGAACTTGCAAGAAAAGGTTAAATAACATGGAGGAAATAAGTTAAGTCAAGTCAAGTCAAGTTGCATCAGTCTGAATAGCAAACACTTAAGGACTCTCCTATCTATTCAAAGATGAAGATGATTTCAGAATGACATAGACAATGCAGTTTGGAAGTAGAAGCGTCTTTAAACAGAAGAGGGGAATTCTCCTTTATATTTGGCAACTTAGCCTGGCTTAAATGGACTTTCTTGAATTCTTTCAGAACAAACTTTAATGTTCATAATGTTGGACAATGCTGAATTGCAAGAAATCTGAAATATGGATTCAATGAAGATGATAATGTTTAGCTGGAATGGGGTAGGGGAGCAAAAATTTCCAATGGTTTGGCATCTGTTTGAAATTCAAATTTCTCTCTACTTACCAATGGGGTTGGCTGTCCACAATATAGTCACTGCAACTTGATCAGAGCATGCGTATTGACTAATAGTGATGTTCTGTACATCTCCAATGACAAGTTTTCCTATTGAATTCAAATAAGGAGTACAATCTGGGGAAGAAATGACTTAATTAAATACATTTAAAACAGAAAATGTCTTCTCTAATGTCTTATTAGAGAACATTCAGAAAATGTTCCTAACATCCGTCCAATAATATGTCTATGGACATTCTCAATCATCCACCCAAAGTTGCTTTTAATAGACAAAACCAGCCTTTCTTGGTTTTTCTTTGAACTGAAGAAGCTTCTTGGATGACAAGAGAAATGTGTTTCAAAGAAAAACCCAAGAAAGTCCAGTTGCCTTTTAAAAAGCACCTTTGGGAGTCTAATGATATCATTCTATTTTAATCAGCCACTAGGCAACCTGTGAGCTGTTGGGTCATCATTCTCTGGTTTTCATTGTCATTCCCGGAGACCTGAAGTCTTCCAACTATTTCCTTATTTGATCTTTGTCTCTGATCCTGGAGACATACATGACTCTTCTCTCCTTTGTTCTCTTTCTGTGCCTCTTGTTGTCATGCTAACCTTTCCTCTTCTCTCTCTCTACTTCTCTCATGTTATTTGTCTCAACTGCTTGATCCTGGATTTGTGTGGCCCTGGTCTCATTCGATTATTGTTCTCTGCTCCTCTTTGCTGCTTTCTGAAGACATATGGAATCATCTGAAGATTAGGACAACTTCCTCTATTTCCACACAGCATAATTATATTGACAATATTTTTTATTATGGTTGGTCAGACAATCAGCCAGATGTTTAGATTGGATTTTGCATTGTTATCCATCTATTGAGTCCTTCCCAAGGACCTGGGATAGGCAGGTGTTTGTTTGATTGTGTTAAAGTTGTTGTCACCGGATGTAGGTTGTCTCAAACAAAGCTGCCTTTTGCAACTATCATTATTTTTGTACTTATTTTTTAATGCAATGCTATATGGTGCTTTCACTGACTCAGAAGAGTTCCGACCTCCTGCCAGATCCCCCATTGTTTTATGGGAAGCTGGCAGGGAGTGCTGCAAATGATGATCATGTGACCGTGGATGACTATGGCAAGGCAGCAGTGCAGCTGACTGTGGCAGTGCGGAGGTAGCCACAATTTGCCAAATTTCAGTCCCACGTGACTAATGGGTCCCAGATTTTGGACACATTCTTTAAGTTAGCCTGTTTGTGGTACACTGATTCAAAAATTGTTAGACTAATTGATTCTGTGTCCATTAACATGGCATTGTTATAAATTAGTGAAGATTCTCATTATCCATTTATTGCCGGAAGAGTGGTTATCCTCTCTTAGTTCTTTGTTATATAACAATGCTGTTCCTGGAATTGATCACTTCTTATTTAGCTGCATTATAGTTTTTCCTAAGAAGAAATAGCTAAAAGTAGAATATTTAGAAATAGTAGGATTCAAGTGAATGACAGCAAAAGTTTCATACAGAAAAACAGCCATCTGTGTAGGAAATTTGAAACAAGAGCTTCCTCCAACATCTGGATCCACTTAAAGGATAGTGTTGCATTTTGTTGGCAAAAAGTTTGTATTCCAAAATGATAATTTGCCAAAAATCGAGGAAAATACTATAAACTCTCATAACCAATTTTTTTTTACTTTCCACTGCTCCATTTTATTTTTATACATTGTTAGGCTGTGTAATTTCCAGCAAAGGTATATAGTGTAAGTAAAAAATGCATTTCAGTCACTTTCATTACACTAAAACTTTAAAATTAAATAGTAAGTGCATCCTTGTTTATTGTGATAACAATTCTGTTTAGCAAAGGAAGTTAACAGATTGTATACTTCAGAAATCCCACTTTTTCCTGCGAGGAAAGAATTTATCTATGTAAGATTGTGATCTTGGCTGGGTTGCCCATTTGTCAGATAACAGAGATCCCGGAGATTATGGGTGAACCCAAACAGGTTTTCTGGAGCAAAGCTGGCTGCATTTGAAATGATAAATTAGCACAACCAAATTTCTCTTTAAAGAGTATGCCTGGATAGACTAAATTGCCAGACAAAATTGTGTCAGATAAATCATATCATTAGATTTGGGGGCTATACAGTTGAAGTTCTAAACTCTTCTTGGTATGCAGCCTTGACTTCCCCTTCAGAGAAGAAAATGAAGAGGCACAAAAATAACAAATGCAGTATTATAAACTCAATGCAATTATGTCTATTTTTCTTATAGTACTATATTCTGCATTCTCTCTGATCTTTTGCTTTAGTTACTGTTGCTTGTTGCTTGCTGATTTTTTTGCATCTTTTATATGCCACAGTATAATATTTATATAGATTCAGGTTTGCTTTAAAAAAAACAACCCTTTTTCTTTTAAGAGGTTTATGGTGTTTCCTGTGTTGGGCCCCGTACAAAACATTGCTAATTAACAACATAATTGTTAGCTACATGTTTTCTTATGGAGCTTGCCACATGATTATATTCTAATATTTCTAAAACTAGAGTGCGATAATGGTTTATTAATCAGAGTCACATGGAACAGTGAAAGAATTAAATCCTATTTTTTTGTAGCTACAAATGTTAGGAAAGCACAGAAAAAAATGTTCTGCCTTTCTTTCATATATTCATCAAAGTGTAAATTGTTTGGCTTGATCTTGTTGTAGTTGTTAGTTGCGAAGTCATGTCCCACCCATCGCAACCCCACAGACAATGTTCCTCCATGCCTTCCTGTCCTCTACCATCCTCTGGAGTCCATTTAGGATCACGCCAACTGCTTCAGTGGCTCCATCCAGCCACCTCATTCTCTGTCGTCCCCTTCTTCTTTGGCCCTCAATCTTTCCCAGCATTAGGCTCTTCTCCAGTGAGTCCTTCCTCCTCATTAGGTGGCCAAAGTATTTGAGTTTCATCTTCAGGATCTGGCCTTCTAAAGAGCAGTCAGGGTTGATCTCCTCTAGGACTGACCAGTTTGATCATCTTTCAGTCCAAGGAACTTGCAGGAGTCTGCTCCAGCACCATAGTTCAAAGGCCTCAATTCTTTGGCGCTCAGCCTTTCTTATGGTCCAACCTTCATAACCATACATTGCAACTGATCTTACACAGTTGATCTTATTTAGATAAAATTTGGATGAAGATGTCATGGTTGAACAAAATAGTTTTAATTTACCCCTTAAGTTTTTTATGACATCTTGCTCTGTTTTAAACTGTCGTCTTAATTAAAAGTCTAAATATATAAGAACAAATTCAATGTTATCTTCAAGAGAAGTCATGATGCAGAAGAATAACTTACTGTCATACTTAAAGGTAATATTAGGCAGTCCACTATTCTTTCCATTTGGAGAGAGGCCCTATAGAAATACAAGAGAGAACAGAGCATAAGCCAATGGTTGAGACAGTAAGGCAGACCTTGTTGATGAACAAATTCATTTGACTACATCATTCCAATGCGATACAGCTGAATATTAGAATTCCATCCAGTGAAGTATATGCTACAGTATACTCTATTTTTAATTCTACGTGAACATTGTTTGGTTGTCTTAATTGTTTCATGCTCCCTGCTACTTAGTGATGAATACAGTTCTGTAAATAAACTCTCTAAGATATTATTGAAAAAATACAAAGAAAATCTACAATGCTTTACACTAGCCCCACTGTTTTTAAGCTCCAATTGCACAGCTCAACTAAGATACAAATCATCTCTAATTCACATTTCCAACCTAATAAAGTTTATCTGTGAAGAATCACAACTATAATTTTCACTAGCCATGACCTTACTAAAAGTCAACAGTTGGGTAAAATGTATGCAAGAAGTGTCAACCTCTTTGGGGGGGAAATTGAATCATTGTTGTGTTATGCCCCAAATACTTTTGGACTGATTTGGGATCTGGGGAAGAGATACAAAACAGGAAAATAGTGTGTGTGTGTGTGTGTGTGTGTGTGTGTATTTGTGTCAAAACACCCCGGTAAGCTCCAATTAAGGGAGGAAGCAAGCTGCTTTCCTTTTCTGTCTTTTGGCTCATCACAAGAGACCATGCAGACAGAAAGCTATTTGTTTCGTTGCCTTTTGTTTACATTTGTGTTAGGTTTGTGCTGATAAGTAAACAAACAAGGGAGACTAGTATAGATCTATTTCAAGCTATTTAGCTCTCATCAGCTACCCATATCCTTACTGGAATTCGAACCAGGGAAGTATTACAGGTGAGGCAGTTGTAATTGCCACTAGACCACTGGTTCTCCTCCTGATCAGCTGACCAGGGTGTATGTATGTATGTGTGTATACACACACACACACACACACACACACACACACACACAGAATGTCATTGAAAGGATACACTATCAATGAAAAACTTTCAGGAAAGCTGTTATCCAAATATGACAAAGGACATATAACTGCAGTCTCATGAAAAATTCCCCAGAGAATTTTAAAATTTGTCAAAATTTAACTGGACAATGATTATGTGGCTTCCCCATTGACCTTGCTTGTCAGGAAGTTACCAAAGGTGATCACATGGCCCTGGGACACTGCAACTGTCATAAACATGAGTCAGTTGCCAAGGAGCCAAATTTTGATTGTGTGACTATGGGAATGGTACAACGGTCCTAATTCACTTTTTTCAGGGCTGTTGGAACTTTGAATGATCACTAACTGAACAGTTGTAAGTCGAGGACCAGCTTTTGAGTCAGTTTCCCAGCATCCGAAGTTTCATTATGTGATGATGGACATGCTGCAACAGTTGTAAAGTGTGAAAAACAATCCCAAGTCACTTTTTTCATTGCCGTTTAACTTTGAATGGTCACTAAATGAACTAAGTCAAGGACTATCTGTATCTGTTCAAAATCACGATAGTGCTGAACACAGGGGCTTATGACCAGTGCTTGAAAATACAACCATTGTAGCACCCCTCACAATCATGTGAACAAAATGGTGACTCAAGTATAACAGAATAGAATTGGAAGGAACCTTGGAGGTCTAATCTAACCTTGGAGTCTAATCCCCTGCTCAAGCAGGAAACCCCTATACCAGTGATGGCTAACCTTTTTTGGCTCACGTGCCAAAAGCGGAGGGAGCGCAGGGGGTTCGTGCGTGGGCGTGCCACATCCATAATGCTATGTGCATGACCCCCTGCTTTTGGCAAGCTTTTTTCACCCTCCCCAGGCTCCAGAGGCTTTCTAGGAACCTGGGGAGGGTGAAAACAGCCTCCCCTCCCCACCTCCAGAAGCTTCAGCAGCTTCCCTGAAGCCTCCAGAGGTCGAAAAATGGCCTTAAAAGAAGGCCTATATCAGCTGGCCAGCACACACATGTGTGCTAGAGCTGACAGGGCAACACCTTGCGTGCCCTAAGAAATGGTTCCGCGTGCCACCTGTGGCACCCGTGCCATAGGTTCGCCATCACTGCCCTATACCATTTCAGACAAATGGCTGTTCAATTTCATCTTGAAAACAGTGTTGGAGCATTCACAAAGTGCAGAGATTTAATTAGAGAGACAATGAAAAGTTCAATATATTAACAAGTGCTTGAAAATCCAGTTGAAAAAAGAAAAAATGCTTGAAACCGTTTATGTATACCCTGTTTCCCTGAAAAACAAGACCTCCCCAGATAATAAGCCCCATTGGACTTTTGAGTGCATGCGCTCAAATAAACCCTCCCCCCAAAATAAGCCCTGCCCGAAAATATTGCAACACAGCAGCAGCCATGAGGTAACCATGCTCCCACCACCTGCACCTCAAAAATAATAAGGCTTCCCAAAAATAAAGCCAAGCACTTATTTCAGGGGTCAAAAGAAAAGTTTTGGTGGAAACATGATATAGTCAACACAAAATATTCAAATGTTATCCTTCCCCTCTTTTAAGATCTCAAAAATCGTTATTCAAGAATGAAGAAAGAGTAATTATATTATCCAACAACAATTGGGGTTTTTTTCTCCCACAAAGATTTAGTTAGACCTGTCTGGGCAGCTTCTTTAAATCACCCCTTAGCATTTTGTTGGCTTCCATTATATTGACAGAAAAAACCATCAACCATTGTTTTCTCTTCCCTCAGAACAATCAATGGATTAAATCATTTCCTTGCCTCCTACAGAGTTGCAACACAGATAAATTTAAGTTAGGGCAAAAAATTGTTTTTCACTTACACTCAATTGTTTTTTTTAATCCTCTGGGAATATACTGGTGAACTGTTTTGCTAGAAAAAGGAATGACCTTATATTTCAGCTTCTGACAGTTCAACCAGGAATTTTTCTAATTCCTAATCACACTTTTACTAACGATGAAGTAGCATGTATATGCTGAATTAGTCAATAGAATTTAATGGAGAGAGATCCTCGTTATTTATGAAGCTGTTTTAATATACCAGATGCAAGTGTATTCCTCTTTTATCGGGATTCTAAATTAAAAGCATTTCAGACAGGAATCTGATTCAAGATTCTAGCACTTAAAAACTACTACTAAATTCTAATTGTACTTACAAAACATGCAGAAGAATCAATGGGATCGCTCAAATACGTTGCTGTTACTTGGAAACCAGACAATCACAAACCTACTCATGTGAGCTTATATTATATGATAAATATGAACAGGGAGGCTTTCTATTTATATTGTGTATTTCCCCATAATTCATCACAGTACAAGAAAAAGATTTAAAAGAAGGGAGGGCTAGTGGAATCATTCTATAAATAGTATACAGACATACTGTATGTCTGTCCATCTTCAAAACACATGCAAAAACATGGAAGTCAACATTTTTAAAGAATCCGAACATTTATAAGGCCAGCTTAAAATCAGAACTTAGATAAAAGATAATGTTTGTGGATACAAGCAATACATTTAAAGCAACTGTACATTTATAACAAACTATTGTCTTGTTGGTGTAAGAAGTAAGCAAGCAAGCAAACTCACAGGTGCTTTTTATTTATCGTAGCTCTTAGATCTTCATTTCTTCCACCCTCAGCCTTTTTAATGTCCGTCTCCTCTATTTCTTTTGTTCCTATCCTCTGTCTAGTGGGCCATTGTGTCAAAGTGTGCATGTTCAGAGTCAAAGAAAACAATAGTGCCTTGTTTGGGAAGATCCAATCACGTATCCAGAATAAGCAAGAGATTGAGAATCATAGAGCCAACTGATAACATAGGGTCTATTAAAGCTGGTGGGGTACCCCAAGGTTCTGTCTTAGGCCCAGTACTTTTCAGAAGTTTCAACTTCATTAACTGCTTAGATAAGGGGATAGAGGAGGAACTCATTAAATTTGCACATGATACCAAGCTGGGAGGAAGAGCCAGCACTTTTGAAGATAGGTTCAAGATCCAGAAGGATCTTGACAGGCTTGAATACTGGAGACCAGCACCTGGTGGTGATGTTGTCTATTCTACATTTTTCTATCTTACCAAGAAGTAAGGTGGGGTCTACGCTGTCAAATGCTTTACTGAAGTTCAAGTATACTATGTACACAGCATTTTTCTAGTTCACTAATTTAGTCACTTTGTCAAAGAATGGAATATGATTTGTCCGGCACCATCTGTTTTTGACAAACCCATGTTGGCTTCTAGTAATAGCTTTGCTATTTTCTGTGTTTTCTTGGTATCTTTTGGGTGCTTCAGATGAATGCCTATCTGGACACTAAGAAATATCTTTCTCATATAGCTGCTGAGCTAACCAGCAGCGAGATCCTTAAGTTAAAATGTTTGATGGTTTCTGATTTGCCAGAATTTCAAACTAGCAACTGAATCTCCTGCTAATCTAAAAACTTTTAAAATAGAAAACTTGTGAATTGAATGCAAGATTAAAAGTAGGTAGTCCATCATCCAGTTCCAGTTCTGGCCTTTCCCATCTTTGAATTTCAGGAACTGAATAAAATCTTACCTGACCAAATTCAAGTTTAGGCATATTTGCAGGATGTCAAAATTGGTAACAAAAAACAAAAGGATTTTGTATAACCAAGAACATGTAAAAACTTGCAACTATATAAACTGCTAACCTTAGAAGTCAAAGGCAGGTGTAAGGAAGGAAATCAAGGCATCTGAAGGTAATTAGTATCTGAGTTAAACCTCTTTTCAAAAGATGTAAACTGCTGCTTAAGGGATCAAAACAGATACTATTTAGTGATTTCGGAATGCACCTTGTAATCGGGAGCCTGACTAGCTTCCTTTTCATTTGCTTATCTTATCTTTAGCTTTAAGCATATCAAGTTTAAAAAGGTTTCCTGAAACAGGAAGGAGACAAAATTACCTCCCATTAGTCTCATCTGTTGTTACTCATTCATGCCTTGTTAGAAGCAGATGAAAAGCCTTTCAGTCATTTACTAGAAAACAAAAACTCAGGCCAGCCCCCCCAAAAAGGTAGAAACTTGGTTGTCCTATAATTGTGGTCTTTAAAAAAAAAACTTTTTGAGGTTTACAAATCCATATATGTCATGTTGCAGATGCTCATTCTATGGCCTACGTAAATTAAAAAATAGGCAGTTTGTTCAAAGTATAAGTACCATATAATTGATGCAATCAGCATCAGTTGCTTTGATGATAAATCCAAACTTATTAGGCAGGCATACTGCTGGTAAGGGAGAAAGACAAAAACCATCTGGTCTGAAGTCAGCCTATCCAGACTTCAGGGCAGCTTCTAGGAAAAATGAGTTGGCATATTGTGGCTTTTCCAGAAAGCTGCATTTACAGAGGCATGGCAAGATTTGGTTCCTTTTCAATGCAAGAAGGATGGAATATTCTTACTATTCTGATGGTCACACATTCAGAAACCATAGCTTCTTATAAGCATTGTTTGTTGGCCTGGCTCAGGTTCCCCTTACACATATGTGCTAGTTGTTCCCAACTCTAGGGGTCAGGGCTCATCTCTGTTTCAAAGCCGAAGAGCCAGCGCTGTTCAAAGATGTCTCTGTGGTCATGTGGCCGGCATGGAATATTGTTACCTTCCCACTAAAGTGGTCCCTATTTTCTACTTGCATTTTTACATGCTTTCGAACTGCTAGGTTGGCAGAAGCTGGGACAATGGGAGCTCACTCCATTATGTGACACTAGGGATTTGAACCACAGACCTTTCTGATCAACAAGACAAGCTCAGTGTCTTAGCCACTGAGCTACCGCGTCACCAACAGTACTAACTAAATTGTACAATAGTACAATCACCCATAGTACTAAGGTGTAAATCTGTACTTTCCTAATCATAATCAATCATATCTCATCACATGAAACCCTAAGCAGTTCATGATGCAACTGTAAACCTGGATAATGCATGGTTGATAGATGCTACCAGTTCCTATGCAATGTCAAACCCATGCATGTAGTTTACTGAAAATAGCGCCATCAGATCTGGATTACACTCTACACAGCTGCTTAAGAACTGCAGAAAATTCGAAAAACTCCAATGCTTTGCTGCCATCAAAGCTGCTAAATCTCCTGAACTCAACCTACATCATCTAAGCCTAGCAAAAATTAGACTGTACCTTAGTTTCTACCACATAATGGCTAAAGAGTTGTGACAGTCAAATAAACCCAGCACTCTAAAAGGCAACTCAAGATTAAAGTTGCTTATTTTTTTTACCCATTTTTTAAAAACAAAGATCAAAGTGCTTCCCCAATTTAGGTAAGGCTTCTTGGAATCATAAGGCCTGGAATCATAAGGCAACCTCTCTTATAACATTGGGTTTCATCTCCACCTTCTGAGAATTCCTAAGGCTGGGTTGGATCTAAAATTTTCTTCGTCTCCTCACAGCCTCAGCAAACCTGGTCATTGCTTTGAGAATTCAACCGTGTGTAGAAATGTTAGCTTATGAATGTGTTTCTCTTTGCCATTGTTACAATTGTAAAAGACATCCATCTGAAAAAAAGTCTCACACTGAATCCTCCAACGACATTCACAGCTGTTTTGCAGACTGAAGCATGTGAAATTCATTGTAGCATGTAGAGGTACATGTATACAGATCTGAAGTGGATAAGTATCCTTCAGCTCCAATATGAGCATCCTCTATATGTCAGATGCAAATTAAAGGAGGCATGTCCATTCCTGGATTCCCAGAGCAGCCATGCAGCTCAAGAAGTCAAGAAGTCATCCAGCTGCGTGCCTACACTGAACCCAAAACATCTGTGCTCACTTTGCATCCAAATACTGCATATCTTTAATCATATTCTTTACAGACTATTCATCTCACTTTCTGGTTATGTCCACACAACACAATAAGGCTGACTCTTACCTGCATTTTATTCAATCCTAAACTAGCCTGGAAGGCTGGATTTGTGCATCTCCAAATGTAATTTGTAAGCTGTACAAAAAAGAATGAATGTAAATCTTAATTTGTTTCATCAAACACTTTTTGGGACCTTTGTCTTAATTCTTCTTTTCATGGCTCCATTGACCCCAAACCATAATTTCAGGCCGGTGATTCTCTGGAGGGATTTGATCAGTGCAATTAATTTGGGATCCATATTGTGGCTCATCGGTTTCCTTCATAAAATTTCTCTACCGATTGTATCAAACTCAGCAAGGAGAAGCAGTTGTTTGTATAGCAGTTAGCACAGTGTTTGATACAATCTGTAGAGAAATTTTGCTTCATTAGATAGCTCACGTGGAGAATAAGGAAGAGGGCCTTTACAGAAATATGCAGCAACCATTATCTAATGCAAAAGGAGCAGAAATATTTTTGAAGTCAGAATAATAAGATAACATCATGAAGCATCCTTGATTCACTGGGGTATAAAAAGGTGGAAGAGGTATACCGCAAGATTATAGCCAATCTCAATAAAACCAGGTTTAGCCTTTCGGTAGAATTCTTTTCCACGCTTTGTCTACTTAGTGAGGCTGACATTTAAAACAAAACAATTGTCAGTGTCAGAATGATTCTGCCTGAAGCAGGATTGCTTTTCTACTGGAATGTGCTTTTCAGTTACCCTGCTCTCAATTCTGCAGATAGATTGATAGATAGATAGATAGATAGATAGATAGATAGATAGATAGATAGATAGATAGATAGATAGATAGATAGATAGATAGATAGATAGATAGATAGATAGATAGATAGATAGATAGATAGAGACAGACAGACAGACAGACAGACAGACAAGTGCAAGTGACGTGAGCTGAAAAGCGGCTGGGTGGGAGGGGCCACGAAGGGGAGCGGGGCGAGTAAGTGAGTAAGGGAAACACAAAGAAAAGCTGCAGTTGTACATTTGTGTGTCGTATACCTGGCACCCATGTGCCATCCACACAATCTGTACGTATCATTGGTGCTGCACTTGTAAGGAATGTTGTGTGAAAATTTGGTGACGATCAGTGCAGTAGTTTCTGAGATTAGCGGTTTTGAACACTCATAGTTAACTTTTTATTTATATAGATTTAACTTCAAATTCTAGCTGTCACATCTGGTGACCAATGTAGCTAGATCATGGAGCAGACGATGTAATGTGTGTTCTTCTTTTTAATAATCTTTGCTAGAATTTTGAAAATAGAATAAAAGCAAACAAAAGCAATATTTAAAATCAAAAGAAAAAGAAGGAAGGAAGAGAAAGAAAGAGAAAAAGAAAGAAAGAAAGAAAGAAAGAGAAAGAAAGAAAGAAAGAAAGAAAGAAAGAAAGAAAGAAAGAAAGAAAGAAAGAAGAAAATAGGATAAAAGTACAGAATTTTTTGGAACACACAACTGCATTATGAACCAGTTGGAGCTTCCAGATATTTTTCAAGGGTGACCCAATGTACAGTAACCCAGTCTGGATGTGACTAAGGCATGAATGGCTGTGATGTAGTAGAATTACAACATCTTCCTTTAGTTAATGTTTTGTGTTTCTGACAGTGTAATAAAACCTTTCATTAAATAATGTTCCTGTTGACCTAATCAGATCATTGGACATAGATTTTGGCAAGAGTGGCAAATGATGAAACACGCCCTATGAAGTTGTGTTTACGTTTGATGCTTTGACACAAATCTGAATGCCTAGGATTTGCATTTTGACACATTTAATAATTGGTCATATTTCACTTTATACCAGACACCTGTATACTTCCAAAAGGATTCTCTCCTTTTTGCATTTGCAGATGTTATTCATTTGTGTCGTGTCAAATTCTTTCTGCAATTTCAAAATCTGAGTCATTACAATTCAAGATACTTTATTTAACATACACGAGGAAATGAGATTTTAATGTAACAAATTTATTTGAATAAGAGAGAGTTTTTTTAAACCTCTAACTCAGTGATGGCGAACCTTTTTCGCCTTGGGTGTCAAAAACATGTGCGTGCGTGCTATCACACACACTCGAGTGCCCACCCACATAACTTAATGCCCCCCCTCACCACTGTGGACCGTGCATTTTTGCGCAAGGCTTTCCTGCCACTCTCTGCTCTGGCTGCTTCTCCTTGGCTAACCCCAGCAAGGGGGGAAGTTGCTCTGCCACAAATGGACAGAGACCAGAGTGGGGGTTGGGGATGCTCAAGTATGCTCCTGCCCCAAAAAACCTTTTTACTCCGGCAGGTGTGAGTCCGGTTGCTAAACACCCCACACCCCCTATCAAAGAGGATCCTGGGCACTAGTCAATAGATAAATGAGGAAGGCAGCTGCCTGCACTGGTGAAGACAAGAGGCAAAGAGACAAATAAAGAGGGTTCTTTCACTCGTGCTGGCTGCTCTGTTTCCCCCCCTCCCCCAAGCTATTAAAGGGGATCCTGCCTGATCACTGGATTCCAAAGGGAAATGAGGAAGGCGGCTGCCTGCACCGGTGAAAGACAAGAGGCAAAGAGACAAGTAAAGAGGGTTCTTTCACTCGTGCTGGCTGCTCTGTTCCCCCCCCCCCAAAGGGAAATGTGGCGAGAGCTGCCTGCACAGAGGAGGGAAGGAAAGTATTGGATTCCAGCAATCAGGCAGGATCCCCTTTAATAGCACGGGGGAGGGGAGAAACAGCAGCCATCAGGACTGAAAGAACCCTATTTACTTGTGTCTTTGCCTCTTGTTTTTCGCCCGTGCAGGCAGCCGCCTTCCTCGTTTCCCTTTGGATTCCAGCGATCAGGCAGGATAATAATAATAATAATAATAATAATAATAATAATAATAATAATAATAATAATTTTAATATTTCTAAACCGCACCCTCTCCCCACAGGGACTCGGGGCGGTGCACAGGCACAATAAAACAATAAATACATACAAACATTTCATTAAAAATAAATTAAATCTAAACCTGCGCTAAAATTCCCCATTAAAACTAAGCTATATTATAAAACCTCAATAAAACCCCAAAGACAGAGAGACTATCCTAGGCCGGCCAGACAGAAGAAATGAGTTTTTAATTTGAGACAGAAGGAGCGGAGGTCCGTGGTCGTCCTAATATCGGGGGGAAGGTCATTCCAGAGGGCCGGGCCCGCCACAGAGAGAGCCCTTCCCCTGGGCGTCGCCCGCTGACAAAGTCTAGTGGACGGCACCCGGAGAAGTCCCTCTCTGTGGGAGCGAATCGGCCGTGAGGATGTATGAGGCAGAAACAGTATCCCATTTAATAGCAAGGGTGGGGGGGAAACAGAGCAGCCAGCTCGAGTAAAAGAAGCCTCTTTTCTTCTATCTTTGCCGCTTGTCTTTTGCTCCTGCAGGCAGCGCTTTCCTCATTTCCGTTTGCATTGAGCTGTTTTTCGCCCTTTGGAGGCTTCAGGGAATCCCCCGGAGAGTGAAAAACCACTGAAAATCAGCTGGCCAGCGCGCGCATGCCCGCTACAGCTGACAGGGCAAGCCTTGCGTGCCCTCAGAAATGGCTCCGCCTGCCGCCTCTGGCACGCGTGCCATAGGTTCCCCATCACTGCTCTAACTTATTTCTCCTGCTATAACCACCACATACTATAACCTTCTAAACGTAAGACTGTGATTTTAGAGAATAATGCGCTAACCAGTGAAAAGGTATCCAATTTTTCTTGTCTTGAAAAGAAGTACTGAATTCCCTGTCAAATAGTTATGTCAGGAAGGAAAATTGTAACTTTTTGGATGTTGCTGAACACCAATTCCGAATAGCTCCAACCAGCACAGAGTATAAAATTGAAAGCAACCTTGGTGATAATGGAATAATACTCAATAGTTTTCCCTGTATCCTACAGGAGAATCCTTGAGATATTTGATAATGAATACTGTTTCTTCCTACAATCTTCTCTTCCCCAGTCAAAACAAGAACAAAAGCAACCCTTCTGAGAAGTTTTTTCTTCCCTATGCTTGCTCACCTCTGCACAAGCTTTGGTTTGCGTTTCCTAATATGTGGTACCCAGAACTAGATCCTATTATCTAGGTTTGATCCGACCAATGCAGAATAAGAGTATTAATGGTTACCTGCGGGACCGCCTCCTACTGCATACCTCCCTTCAACCTGTCTGCTCCCACAGGGAGGGCCTCCTCAGGGTGCCATCTGCCGGACAATACCGGCTGGCGGCTCCCAGGGGAAGAGCCTTCTCTGTGGCAGGCCCTGCCCTCTGGAATACCTGCCCCCCGACCTTCGTACAATCATGGACCTTCGCCTCTTTCATCGGGCATTAAAAACATACTTTTTCCATTTGGCCAGCCTGGCATAGTTTTTGTTGCCGATTTTAGTTGGGGTTTTTATCTATGTATTTTAGCATGGGTTTGAAATTGATTTAATTCTTTTTAACTATTTCTGATTGTATTTATTGTTCTTTGTTTTTATTCTTCCCTGTGCACTGCCCTGAGTCCCGTCAGGGAGAGAGGGCGGTATAGAAATATGAAATAAAGTAAAGTAAAGTAAAGTAATAGTGATCAATGGGGAAGAATGCTGACAGTTTTAGCAGGAAATTTAAACTGCCCTCTGATTCCCTTTATCAAGACAATTTAGATTGTTATCTCAAGCACATTTACTAACAATTAAGCTAATTAAACTCAATAACATTTAATCTCAAGCAACTATATAGGATTATGCTATTATTGTTCTAAACCAAATGCAAAAAAAATATGTATTTTTGTAAGTTTCTTTTTCAGGGATTAAACTGGATTTATTTTGTTTGCCCAAATATGGATGAACAGCAGTTAATGTTACACATTATTTACTCAAATGAAACAAATTCAAATTATGGTTATTTTGTCCTGATGTTTCCCTGATGCATAGAAAATATTAACCAATTTTCTGTATTTAACTATTAAATCCCACAACTACCAGCAATAGTGAAAAACAAGTGGTTATTTGCAATAGTCTGGGAAATGCATTGGAGTTGGAGATAAAAATAAAGGCTGGTACACATCGATAAAACCCACTGTTTAGCATTACAGTTATTTGCAAACTACTGTAAGTTAGGCAATATGAATACTCTCAAACATTTTAACATAAAAAATTGTCTCTTTTGTAAAATTGGGAATGACAAAATTAGTTTATAACTAAAAGCTAATTAATCCCTTTCCCTACATATATTACAGACTTTATCTATTAATCTGGCTCACAGGATTTTCATTTAATTTTCTGGGTCAGTTAAGCATAGTGCTTAAATTATTGGACTAGAACTGAGAATTATTCCCATCTCAGGCAGAGAAATCTACTCTCTGACTGTAGCTCATCTGAAAGGTGGATGTTCTGCAGAATAATTGGGGAAAGGTGCTATGTATGCTACTATAAAGACAGAAAATTTGGTCTCGTTGTTAAGGTATCAGGCTAGAAAACAGGAGGACATATGTTCTAGTCTCACCTTAGGCAACAAGTCAGCTGCCTGAGCTTGAGCCAGTCACTTTCTCTCAGCCTAGAAAGGAAGCAATGGCAAACCACTTCTGAAAAACCTTGCCAGAAAACTGCAGGGACTTGTCCAGGCAATCTCAAGAATCAGGCATGATTATATGGAAGGGAGGGGGGGGGGGGGGGAAAGTACTGTGTATGCCACTTTCAGATCCTCTGGAAAAGGCAAGATATTAATCTTAGTAACCATAACAATACTCAATTGGAACATCTAGCAACATTCTAGCAGAGGTTTCAACCTTTTTCATCTTACAGTGTACATGTCATAAGCCGGGTTTCTGTATCACAAGCCTCAAAATCTATGACTTCACAGGTTATGGACAGCCTGTGAGGGCTGTCAAATTCACAGCCTGCAGGCCAGATGCATCACCTGCTAACCACACCCATGCCTGGTTTAACAAAAGGGGAAAGTTGCAATACGTCACGTGATGACGCCATGACGACACAAGTTTGACACCCTGCCTTAGGAGGAGAAATGGAGGCGATCCAGTCCTAGCAATGTCCTGGAAGTGGGATTTTGACTGATGCAAGACACCTGCAGACATTTCATGGCACAGAAGTTGAAAACCATTGGTGTAAGTTGTGATGACTTCCTGCCTGTGATGGAGAGTCTTCCTATTAATACTGATATTTTAATTTTAAAGCACATGCTCTAGCTCAGAGGTCCCCAACCTTTTTTTCACCAGGGACCGGTTTCATTTTAAAGAAAATTTTGCGACCGGCTGTGTGGCTCAGCAGTCATGTGCCTGGGTGGGCGTGGCCAACTTGGAAAATGTGAAACTCACTTAACAATGGTCTTGGTTAACAACCAAACTTTTGGGCTCAATTGTGATCATAAGTTTTCTTTCTTTCTTTCTTTCTTTCTTTCTTTCTTTCTTTCTTTCTTTCTTTCTTTCTTTCTCTCTCTCTTTCTCTCTTTCTTTCTTTATTTCTCTGTCTCTTTCTCGCTTTCTTTCTTTCTCTTTCTTTCTCTCTCTCTTTATTTCTTTCTCTTTCTTTCTTTTTCTCTTTCTTTCTCTTTCTTTTCCTCTTTCCCCCCTCTCTCTCTTTCCCTATTTCTCTTTCTCTCTCTCTCTCTCTCTCTCTTTCTTTTTCTTTTTCTTTTTCTTTTTCTTTCTCTTTCTTTCCCTTTCCCCCCTCTCTCTTTCCCTATTTCTCTTTCTCTCTCTCTCTTTCTTTCTCTTTCTTTCTTTCCCTCTTTCTCTCTCCTCTCTCTTTCTTTCTCTCTCTCTTTCCCTCTTTCTTTCTCTTTCTCTCTTTCTGTCTCTTTTCTTTCTCTCTTTCTCTCTCTTTTTTCTTTCTTTCCTTTCTGTCTCTCTTTCTTTTCTCTCTCTTTTTCTCTGTCTGTCTGTCTTTCTTCCTCTCTTTCTCTCTCTCTCCCACTTTCTTTTTCTTTCTCTCTTTTTTTATTTCTCTCTCTGTGTCTCTCTCTCTTTTGTTTGCCCATCTGTCACTCTGTGTGTGTGTGTGTGTGTGTGTGTGTGTCGCATTCAGGCACTTAAATCACTCATTCTGTGTCTCTGTCTATCTTTCTCTCCCTCCCTCCCACTCTCTGTCTCTCTTTGTGTGTCTGTCACTCTTTGATTCCCCCCTCCCTCCCTGTCTCTCTCTGTGTCTGTGCCTCTCTCTGTCTGTCTGTCTCCCCCCCCCCCAAGCCTCCTCAGCTCCTGGAAGTAGCCTGGCTGGCCCGCCAGCCCGCTGGCTGTACTTACTCGCTCTCTCTCTCACCCATCCACCGGACGAAGGAACCTGGCGTCCGATGGGTGAGCAAGCGAGCGAGCGAGCAACCGCGGCCGGCGGGCCAGCGGATCGTTGGGCGCTGCCGCAGCAACTTTCCTTACCCGCCCACCGGCCAGTCGGCCACAGTTACTCACTCGCTCGCTCACCCACCGGACGCCAGCTTCCTTCGTCTGGTGGGTATGTGAGCGAGCGAGTAACCGCAGCCGGTGGGCAGGCAGGTTGTTGGGTGCTGCTGCAGCAAGTTTCCTTGCCGGCCCGCGCTTGCTTGCTCGCTCGCTCACCCACCCATCGGACGAAGGAACCTGGCGTCCCCGTCCCCGTCCCCCGTCCCCGCCCACCGCGCTCACTCGCCTTAGCCTGCCCCAGCCGCCCGGCTACGCGCTCTGCCCAGGGGGCTGCCCCTCCTCCTCCTCTCTGGCGCTGCGGCCCGGTCCCTACCAAGCCACGGACCGGCACCGGTCTGCGGCCCGGGGGTTGGGGACCCCTGCTCTAGCTAACCCAGCATTCCAAACTTTTTATTTTATAAATTATTTTAAAGTAGAGAATTCTGAAGACATTGGGTTAAAGATTCTTCTTGTTTAGATTGAGCATTTTGAAATGCTGCCAACAGCAGTGATAGCAGTGTTTTTTCAAAAAATATGAACAAATTATCTCATTCTGTTTGATCGAAGATATTGTATCATTAATAATAATAATAATAATAATCTTTATTGTCATTGTAAAAATTACAATGAAATTGGTTATTTTATTCATTTTATTCTGAAAATGCCCTTCCATCACTACTGGTGACAGCATTTCAAAATGTGCTAATGAGAATGCTCTTAGTTTTGTTGAAATGTCCCCTCACTTTTAAAAACCTAATGGTCCAAATTCTAAAACTTTCTTTCTGTGCTAAAATGTGTTATATAATGAAAAAAATAAAGCTAAGTGCTAAAATTTATTATTTCACATCTAAAATGTTAGTGCAGCTTTTAGTTCTGTAACGAAGAAGCAGAAAAAGTAGCAAAAAATATAAATATAAACCAGTTCAATATGTGTGTAAATATTTCTAATCTCAGAGGATGCCTGTCAGTATCTATTCATCAAAAACTCTAACCATAAAACTCCTATAAAGGAGCTTTATATATCAGATTATGTTGGCCAACAGAGTTGGCTATTGGGCTGGGTGTAGGAATGCAAAGGTTCAAAGATCCTTTGCTCTACTAGCACAGCAGCTTATGACAGATCAAATTCAAGAGCAAAATACAACATAGATAATTCAGATTCCTTTCTGAAATAAGAACCAATATTCAAGAATGATTTGTGAAAATTACAACAGCAATCTTAGGGAAAGGAACTACAAAATTATTGCAACTGTGCCTTTGCAATAAAATAATTGTATCTTCTAGAAGCTATGAGTAGGTGTCATATATATAGCTAATATATGGCCAAAGTGTGATTTGTATGAAATTAAGTATATATGTATAAAATATAGCTGTAACACATAGTACAGTTTCCCAGTAGGTACTCTTTCATCGTTCATTAAACCATTGAGCCAATGCTTATACTCTGCTTGAGTTTCCATACTTTTTGAAAGTTGAAATGTACATCTACATTTAATATTCTGTCAGAAATATTTGGAAAGGAACTCATGGAAGATTGAAAAAAAATATGGAACTCAATCCAGCTGGTGTTGAAATGACATATTGATGTGAAGTCTCACCAATTTTATACACCAGTATCTACACCCATAACTCCACATGTTCCTATGGAAAATGGAAAACATGCATTTCATTGTGCAAGTTTTAAGACATTCCCTTGTGTTTAACAGTAATGCTCCCAATTAAAATGGGAAAAGTCACCCCATCAGCCCAGAATTGCATTAGCTGTGGCTTCTTGAATAAGTCGTAGTGGATTGGTTCATGTACATTAACCTTGGATAGTATCACCCATAATAGGCTTACTTGTCATAAATAACACATGCTCCACAGCCTTCTGTCAAGGTCTGGAATTTAGGACAGTTATACATTCCAAAGAAAAGTTTCCCAACCTCATTTTTCCCAAGGCTTCTGCAAATACAGGCCCCAACTTGCCACATTTAAGTGCTATATAAATTAGTTTAGTGGAGACTTCCAAGCTGGCATGTCATTTTAAAGTAAACAGATATATAAAAGAACACAGCTGGGTAGGGAACACTCAGCATTTACATTCTAACAAGCATATATATGCATTAGGGTGGGGAAATGGAGAAAGCTTATAAAAGTTGTTGTTTTAAATCAGTGCTACACCATATATAGTAAAGTACAGCCTCTGTCACTAGAATGTCAGCAAGCCCTTAGAAATATTCTATAATGAAAGGGAGAAAAGTATATTAAAAATTTTATTTAAAATTTAAATAGAATTGTTTAAAGGAAGAAAGGAAAAGAAATATAAATTTCATGGCTTGGTTTGTTTCCTTAATACTCAAGGAAACAATACTTATATCACACAAAGTATCGTAGTTCACACAGATTTTAAGGTAATTAAGGGCCACAAAGAACAGCATATGCCACTGGGCTTGTAATTTAAAATCCATCTTCAAGAATGTAATTAATCATCATTAATTCTAGACCACTGACAGAAAAATAGTTTTATTGCTATATATTAAGTCTTCTTTTTAAACTTTTAAAATAAAAACCCATAAACAGTTGAGAGGTCTACAGGTGCAAAGGTAGCCTCTCTCTGTAGCCTAGCTCCCAACAGTTAAACTTACAGCAGAAATTAGATTTCAAATTTCTCTGGTGTAGTGGACAATTTAGACCAGTAGTCCACAACCACTGGTGGCCTGGCTGGGGGGCGAAAAGGGAACCGGACCATGTGAATGGTGGGCTGGCATGCGCGCAGCTCAATTCCCATGAGAAGGGGGGGTGTCTGCTCACATGCCAGTTGAGCTGCGTGTGTGCACATCAGCCCACCTCTCTCCCAGTGTACATGTGCTTGCGCAGCTCAACTTGCACACATTTGCACAGTTCAACTTGCACAAATGGCAGGCCAGCACACATATGTATGCACTTCCCACTTACAGTCAAGCTGCGTGTGCATGCACATCAACACGTGCACAGTGGCCCACCAGCCCCCCCCCCCCCCACTCCGCGGCCCGGTTCCCCTCTTCCCCCCATCCAGGTCACCAAGCCACAAAGGTTGGAGACAGCTGCTTTAGTTGAATTCCTTCAGCCAGTGAAAAACAGTGGTTTTCCATGAATTCCCAGTGGAAAGAACACACACACACACACAGAGAGAGAGAGAGAGAGAGACAGAGAGAGAGAGAGAGAGAGACAGAGAGAGAGAGACAGAGAGAGAGAGACAGAGAGACAGAGAGGGAGAGGGAGAGGCAGAGGCAGAGAGAGAGAAAGGGAGAGAGAGAGAGAAGAAGGCCACTGAATGCCTTCAGAAATTTTGAATTATAACCCTGATCATCTTTTTCATTTGCTTTATTGGTTGGGACCAAAACAAATAGAAATCCAATACAGCTAGAGGGCATCCAATTAATTTTCACTGACATTGAATAAAATTGGGGGGGGAAACCCACATAGTGATATAATTAAATCAACTAAAATACCTTCATTACACAGTAATTAGTTACTTGGTTGGAATGAGACACTTTTTTGCTCTAGACAATAAAAGATTGCAGTGATCTGATGGAAATATTTTCTGTCCATTCATTGCCAATTTTGTTCCCAGAGTGATATAACAGATGACATTCAGTACAATAAATTCTTTTATTAAGCATACATTTGAGACTGCTTTAGGGATTTAGAGTGTTCAGTTTCATGCTGAAAAATACGTAACATTATCCTTAGACTGTCAATGCGTATAACCAAAACAGAGCCACAGGTTACACTACTTTCACTAACAGGAGGAGGAAAGGAATGCAAAAGATGCTCTTTGAATGCAAAAACTAGCTAACAAGTTTAACTGAAAACTTAATTGTAAAAGTTCCGTAACTGAACTATTTGTTATTGAAACAAACATTTTAGACAATGTTTTAAAAACATTGGATGGAAATTGAATTTTAACAATAATTACTGAAAGTATACAATTATTAATGATTTCCCTTTTTAAATAAATTAAAGCTGTTTGGCTTCTCAATATTTGACATGTTTTAAAAGAAGGAATGGGTTCTAATCACCTCTAGCACATAAATAATTGAATAAGCTTCTAATCACTAAACAATTCTGCAGAGTTGAGAGAGAAAGAGAGAGAGAGAGAGAGAGAGAGAGAGAGAGAGAGATGTACTGTATATAACCACGATTGGGACCAGAATTTCCATTGCTAAACAAGGCAGTTGTTGCCAAATGTAGCGGCCATTTGGTGAAAATGTAGTTGAACTTCAAACTACAGTTAAGTAGGTTGTACCCCATTTTACGGCCATTTTTGCCACAGCTGTTAGACAAGTCACTACAGTTGTTAAGCTGTAGCTGTTAAACTAATCTGGCTACCCATATTAACTTCTTTTTATTATTGGAATCTGGCCAGAAAGGTCATAAATGGTGATCAAGTGACCATGAAGATGCTGTAACAATTGTAAGTGGAAGGACCGGTTGTAAGTCACTTTTTTCAGTGCTGTTGTAACTTCAAATAGTCACTAAAAGAATGGTTGTAAGTCGAGGACTGTATCATCCCTCAAAAACAATAAGTTTGAAGTTCAACTACATTTTCACCAAATGGCCGCTACATTTGGCACAGTCAGCTAGGAAATGTGTGTTTATCAGAAGCACACGGATGTAGCTGCTTACTCCCATTATTTTCAGCCCTCCAAAATGCCCTCTAGCACTCTTTTCTTTAGGGCAGAAGGGCACATTGGAAACAAAACACCAAGCTTCTTCACCAGTGGTGAGTTACTGCTAATACAGGCCTACCGGTGCCTGCTGGGAACACCAGATACCATTTTGGTATAGTGCTTCGGAGGGTCCACCCATCCGCGTTCCTTACCTGTATTTGACCCAGCCGGGCCATTTGCATATGCAGCGCACAGCACCTGCACGCTACTCCACTGAGCAACTAGAGCGTCGCAGGGCAGTGATGTGCATGGGCACACAGTGCAAGTGCACATGGTGGATGCCCAGCCCTGTCGCAGCGTACCGGATCCGGAACCAACCACCGTTCTTCACCCAACTTTTTTATTTTCTAAAATACTGTGGATCCTACATCGCTTTACAGATATTGTAAAGAAGCTACTGGGGGCTGACCTTAGCAAGTTAGTGTTCCATTTCTTTAAAAAAAATAAAAATCTGAGGCAGAAAGCATAGTAGTACTCTTTATCATCCTCAGGTAGAACAAATAACTGAGTATTCCTTGAGTCATTGATCCTTTTTATGTAAAAAGATACACCCCACTTTTAATCTAAAAGCATGTATGTTTTTGGCAATAAAGCTTGGCATGAACTCCTGCTACAGGAGTAAATGGTATTTGTTCTCCCCCACAACTGAAACAAAGCTGTTTTTGCAACCTTATATGAAAAAGTACACACATTCTATTTTCAAGAGAAAGCAACAGCCTAAATACTTAAAACAAAGTAGATATTACTATTATTATTACTTTTATTCATTAAACACGAAACTCAAGTCAACTGAATGTTCAAAAATGCATCACAAATAGCATTGACTGGTGCTAATGGTTGATAAGGGTTGCTTTCAGTGTCCTAGGTATCAACCCAGTATCTTCTTAAATGTATGATATTCCTAGTAGCACAGTTTTTTGCAGTTCTGTAGGTGTAAATTGCAAGCTGCAATTTATTGATGCATTTTGTAAAGTTCTTGGGCATGGTACCAAGTGCCCCGATGACAATGGCTATCACTTTTGCTTATTATTATCATCATTATCTCTTTTATTCATTAAATATTTATTTACTTTTAATAATAAAAATATTATTATTATTATTATTATTATTTACTTTATTCATTAAACATGAAACTCAGTCAGCTGAACATTCAAAAATGCATCACAAATACCATTGATTGGTGTTAATGGTTGATATGGGTTGCTTCCAGCATCTGAGGTATCAACCAAGTACCTTCTTAAAATATACAATGTTCCGAGTAGTGCAATATTTTGTAGTTCCACTGGTGTTATTGCAGGAACCTGCAATTTGTTGATGTATCTTATAAAATTCTTGGACATGGTACCAATGGGTATCACTGTTACGTTTCATCCATAATCACATAGTTTCTATGGCCAGGTAACTGTATTTCGTGATTTTTTTCCAGTTCTTTTTGTTCAACTCTGGCATCTCTTGGTACTGCGATCATTATTGTTGTTGTTTTTGTTGTTGTTATTTAGACAATTGCCTTCAGCTTGAATGATGAAAAGCTGGCTCTAGGGACTTCAGGGGGTGGGATGGGTCTTTGGATGGGAGTGCCAGGAAGCTGATGAGGACTCTGAGCTAGAAGTAGATAGCCAAGGTAAATTAGAAGGGTCAATAAAGGAGCATGTGGACGAACACCCAGCTGGAACAGAAAAAGGTGAGATGCAACTGCAGCTGGAGAGCTCAGAGGCTCCCTCTAGATACCCTAGGTGGGGAAGGCATGCAGCTGATCAGTGGGGATAAGGGGGAAATGCCTCCTCCACTACATCCGCCAGATGTGCAGAGCTAAGCAAAGGCAGACACAACAGAGGTTAGTGAGGCTACTCGTAAGGAGGCAGCTTCACCCCTCCTGATGTGCTGCACCAGTGAGAACCTATTTAATTGGATGAGTGGAGTTGGGAGTTGTTGGTAACAATCAACCATTCTATTCTATGTCTATTCTTTGTCTCCATGATCTTGGCTTCCTTTACTCTGGACTGCTCTGCATTTGATCATGTGTTTGGACTTTGTACTTGTTTTTGGATTTTGAACTCAGACCTTGGACTTCAGACTGGACTTGGATTGTGGCTTTGTGGATTCTTGCCATGCTTTTGAATCCGATGTCCTTTGCTCACATTGAGAATTGCTGGACTCAATAGGGCCTTGCCTTGGGTAAAAATTGTGGTCTGGGCAATGAACATTAAGGGCTTTGACTGTAAATAAAGTCCTTAAAACTTCCTTGCATCTGCGCATGTAGACTAAAACAGGACAGATGGATGGTAGTATTTACAGAATAAATCAAAATATGGATACACATTGGTTTTCATAGCACAAATGCAGAAAATATATACTAATAAGTAAGAAAAAGCACATAGAACAAGCAAATCATTTCATTATATTAAATGAAATTCTCACAAGACATGTTATGGACTCCTCACAAAATCTGTTGCAGGCAGCAATTTGTGGGTAGCAAATGACAAAGCACAATAGCCTCCCTCATCTAAACTAGAAGGAACAAAAGTATTCACACCTATTAAAACTTTTGGATAATATGAGGATTTTAAATCTTTATTCATACTGTGGGTTTGATTTGTTCATTTGCTGATTAACCAGAGAGAAAGTTCTGTCTAGGCAGCTCATTCTTTTGCAAACTGAATGTTCCATTTAAAATCTCTCCATGTGATTTCACAGCTAGCAGTCCTTTTTGAAAAAGCTGCATGATTAGAGTATTAATCTTAGAAATGCAACTATTTGGGTATATCTAAGCCGTGTTCTCTGTCATTGTCCTAAATTTATGAATAAAAGATGGGTTAATTTTTTTTGTTTTTAATCGCATTCCAGAACAATGCGTAATAAAAAGCTCTTCTCACCTGTGGAGAGTCAAATCTTACCAATATTTTTATCTCTACTCTGTTATTTAAAACAGTCATTTTAATCAAGCAATTAAGTTTAGGCAGGTAATAGCAGAATATAAAGACTTTTCAGATTTAGATTTTGGAAACAAGGGAGGAAGCTATTGATATATAAACAAATTAAAAATGCCTGTAATCTTAAAAACTCCTAAACTTTCCAAATTCTGGAATGCAAAACAAAGTTTCTTACTTTAGACAATTGTTCAATTTTTACTTGTGCTTTTTGCATCTTTAGTAGATCGACTGAAATGTCAATTGCCAAATTCATTTATTGTCTAATCAAATTTCCCTTTGGTGTGGTGTCTGTGTGTGTTTTAAGTCAGATCAATAAATGCATTTTAGCAGGAATCTGGTGAATGCCTCCCTGATCTTATGAGCACAATTTTAGCAGACTATTTACAAAAACCTAAAGATGAGATCAGGGGGGACATTGACCTAGCCTACAGAATTAACTCAGCATATGCCAGGATAAATGAAGTGCCTAGAGAGATACATGTGAAATTTGTTAGAAGGTCAACCAGAGAGGAAATCCTGAAAGTGCAGAGAGGTAGTCCATTAATATACCAACAAAAAGAGGTTGCTATCTTGAAGCAGATCCCTAGAAAGATTCGAGAAGCAAGGAGGAAATTTTCCTTCTTGTCTAAAATTTTATTTGATCATGGGATTTGGTTCAAGTGGGTGACACCCGAAGGGATGCTGGTGTTCTGGGAAGGAGGAAGAGTGAGGATCAAAACAGTTGCTGAGGCGGAAGCCTTTCTTAAAAAACATTCCTCTATCCTGGGGGAAGATCCAGGGGGGATGGAGGGGGCCACGGCCCCGCCTACTGGGGGCCTGGAAGGAGAAAAAGAAGATTCAATTGCCAAGAGACTTAGATCAAAAAAATAACTTTGCCTTGACTTTTCTTTTTGAATAATTTTGCATAATATTTGTATTTGGATTTTTTGTAAAGGACTGACAGTATTGAATTGAGAATTTAGATATATGTACACGCTTTCACTTCGTAGTTTGATGAAAAATGTTTTTCTTTTTATTGTTATTAATGTATTTTGAGGTCCCGGAAGAGCCGACGACCTCGACGTGAATGCTTTCAAAATTTCTTTGTATCCCTTACCCTATCCTACAGAAAAAATGTAAAACCAATAAAACTTTTTCAATATAAAAAAATAATAAATGCATTTTAGCATCATATTTGTAACCGCTGTAGGTAATAAGTGATAATACTTTTGAATGTAAAAACAAACAAAAAACCTTGGTTCACAATTTGAACCCCATTGTCAAGGGAGGTCACCCAACATATTAGTGTTAAAAGAATCAGATTTAATATGACTGTTGCAATACAGATGTACACATCAATCCAAGACTAAGTGAAACACAATACTCATGTGAGATAGTATTGTCATGAATTTCATAATCTAAACCAGCAGAATGTTAGATTATAATATGATGTCTTCCATTGGGCTGTTTGTGGTTGTGCACTTTTATTCATATGGATCTGAAATGGATCAAGTGATACTTCTGTTTCAAAGCAGCCACAGCCTTCTCCTTGTACTTATTTCTTCATGTTCCAAAGATAAAACATGTTAAAGCTTGAGATGGGGCAGGAGTAAGCAGGAGAATGTTCCCCATAAGACCAATATGACCCCAATTGAGCAGCAAGGACAACATCTATTCCTACCAGCAATAATCAGGGAAACAGGAAGGATATCAGCAGCAAATCTAAGTATTTTCTATGCATATCTAGTCTCCCAAGGCTCTTCAGTGACATCCCAAAAAGTCCATTTAATGTTTCAAACAGTGCATGGATGATGTTATCTTGTTTGGGTAATGAAATGTCCACAAGAAAATGACTGTTTTCAAGTTCAGTGACTTCATTTGAAACACAATGCCCAGGATTACAGCATGACTCTGATTTCTAGGATTTCCTGACCTATTCCTTCTTCCAACAAAGAAATAAATCACGTACCAATTTATACTTCTTTTTTCTTCCTGAGATAGATGCTAAACTTTCACTATTGCTCTACAAGACAAAATTAGTATCCTGGCCAATTCATCTTGGTATTTTTTAAACTGACTAGCAGTGGCTCTCAAAAGTATTGGGAAATTTTATTTGATGTATTACAATTGCATTTATGCTACTTGTAACATCTCAATAATAATCAGTTCAAGTGGATTATGTAATAATAACATAACTAAATAATCATAATACTATAATCAAAGAGGGTGCAATGACTCAGCAGTTAAAGATGCTGAGGTTTGTCAGCTGGAAAACTGACAGCCCAGGTTCAAGACCCAAGCACAGTGTGATAGGATGAGTTCCCGTTACTTGTATCCCAACTCCTGCCCACCTAGCAGTCTGAAAGCATGCAAAAGCAAGTAGATAAACATGTACCACTTTGGAGGAAAGGTAACAATGTTCTGTGTGCCTCGGGATATAGTCATGCTGGCCACATGACCACAGCAATGTCTTCGGACAATGCTGGTTTTCTGACTGAGGTTTCTGAAGAGCATGAAACAAACTCCTTGTCTCGGCAAAACATCTTTTATTAATTTACAATGAATTCTGTTCATTCATAGCTGGCAAAGTCTTTCAAAGGAGGATTTATGGTCACACGCCTTATCTGGCTTGGAGAGCTGACAGGCCGATATCTGCAGTATCTGGCAAGGAGTCTCGGAGAGTCATTTATCAATTAGCAAAGTAATTGTCTCCTGCAAACTCCACTCCCCTTTCACTCTTCTTTTATCTCCTCTGGGAGGGGCCATTCATCATATGGCCTTACTCCCAAGTCAACCCCTGCTCTTCAGTTATTCCCTTCATCAGGCAACTCTGTGCATGCGCACACTGGGAATGGGCTTTAGCTATTCGTCTGCCTCAATGCTGTCCGACTCTGACAACAGCTGATAACTTGCATACGGCTCTGGCCCCCTCTCTGACCTCATCAGAGCCTTCCCCAGATTCCAGGAGTGGTCCATGTTCCTCCCCAACCTCCTCACTGTCCAAATCTGCTGCCAGCTCCACTGGCTGCTGGCGGGCTACAATAGCTGGCTCACTTGGCTGAGAAAGCAACATAAGCACATCCTCCTCCTAGAGTTGGACACAACTGGTACCTTTACCTTTAATACTGTAATCATAAAAATATTGCATCATGTATTATAAGAACCAATAACTCTTCACATAGCAAGTGACTTCCATACCCCAATGTTATTTGAAAGAACCAGAACTTCTATAACTTTTAACAGATCTTATGTCTGGTGAGAGACATTGCATAGAAGAGGACTTTCTCACAAATGCCCTCCTATTACATCTTATGAAGAAGAAGGCCTCTCAGCAAACAAGATGCACTTGAATAGGCAGATTCTATTTGGAGCAGGCACTCTTGAAGATAGCCAGGAATCAAGCACCTTGAATTTTTCCTGGAAATAAGCCAGCTACCAATGCAGCTCCTACAATATTCATGTTATATCTCAAACTCAGATTGTCTTGGGAGGCTACTTTGCACTCGTTTCTGGTTGGTTCCCAGAACCAGTTTCACATAAAGTGCATTATTGTAGATGATGAAAGCATAAGTGAGTAGGGCCAATGTGTTGTGTTCTAAACATCGGTTCAACTGGTGCACCTGTTGAAGCTGGGCAAAAGTCTTCTTGACCAGTTTCCAATAACAACTAGGAATCCAGGTGCACCCCTAGGATGTACAGGAATTCTTTCTGTAAAGGCACAATCCCAATTAGAGCTAACATCAGTATAGTTCAGTGAAAGAAATTTATACACCTAGATTTAATTTCAAGTGGCTTTAAAGGTAAATCTCAGCACTTCTCTACAAGATAGCAAATAAGGCTTTTGGTTTTTCCCTGCAGTTGGGGCCTGGTGAGTGGGTCAGTAGGAGTCCCATCTACTTTTAGCTCTCTCTATATTTACTTGGTTTGGCTCCACCTAAAAAAGGTGGTTTTACATCAACAATTCCATACACATCCCTTCATTGTGTATGTGAGCAAACACCCCTCCCTACAAGCATTGATGATGTTAGGAAGCTTGGTACTAAAATGTCTGCAAGAAAACAACCAAGCCCACACCCTTCATTATTGGATGGCATTCATAACACATAATTTTTTTCTTCCCCAAATAACCATTTTCTTGCTAGCCAAATTTGGTCCCTGAATGCCATGCCAGTGGCTATACTTCTAAAAGGAACAGGTGGAGACAAACCAAGAAAAATAATTTAGGATAGTATTTAATTTAAATTAAAGTCAAGGTAATTAATTTCCAATAGTTTACCTCCACGAGGTATCTTTTGTTCTTATTTTAGAACTGCTTTACAAAGCTTGATTGCATCTTGACCTTTGATAAGCAGAATCCATGTTGGTGCTATGGTATTAAGGTTATCTCAACCCTCCAAGAAATAAAAGGTTTTTTTTTACAGCTGCTCAACTATCTGTAGCTAGGTAAATCCTTTAGGATTAAAGTATTAAAAATCAGGGATTTAACAGTAAGATCCAACACCCCCAGAAGGAGAGTGCAATTAATTAGAACTCACAGCTTGAGAGGAGAGCGTTTTTTTTTAATCAGGGTCACCTTAACCACTTTTGATGCTGAGGAAACACGGTAACTTTTTTTTTCTTCACACAAAAGCAGCCAACAGCAGAACACAACCAGATGTTACCTTTTCTTAAGTTTCTGTAAACCTCCATGACCTTCTTAAAATTAGAAAAGGCAATAGAAATTTTTTTAAGCCACAGGAGCTATCATTAGTGAAGCATTGTAAAGATTTCCATTAATTCATAGCCAGCCAACCAGGAATTTTCCCACAGCTATATACAAAAAAAAGAAAAGAAAAAAAAAGGCACGGAAGTCACTAAGTGCTTGGCTGGATCTGAATACGTTCAGAAGTAAGATCAGAAATACCTGTTAGAAATGAAAACCCAAAGCAGCCTGCTAAGATAATATGCTCTACCAAGTTTTGATTCATCACAGAAGCCATCCATAGCAAACGATTGCAAATACTTTCACAATAGCTGGAAAAGACATTAATGTGTGTCTTTCAAAAGAGAATGGACTACACTTTTAATAATAAAAAATGCATTGATTCCTAAATACCATTTTTGAGAATTCCTTGCTGCCACCACCATTTAATAACAATATCTATTTTATATAAACCAAACCTGCAATTCACAATTATGTTGTAATTTTTTTTTTTACAAAAATTAATCGAAGTGTGAAAACACAAGATAGAATTGAAATGCAGAGCACAATTATTATTATTGGGGGGAGGGGGATATGAAACATCAAAAAACGTAGCTTTCACCAGTTACATAAATGTATAATATTATAAAAGTCTTGTCATAACAAGTAGTGTAGCTACAAAAAATGTCTCAAGATTACAATGTTGAAAAAGGAAACTATACAGGAAATGTCTATTTTACATATCGCTGGGGGAAAACCAGATAAATCATTTAGGATTTTGAGCAGGTCACTGTATCTCCCTTCCACTGTTTCTACTCTGAACTAAAATGTTTAGACTCTGGAAAGAGTGCAGAGAAGAGCAACCAAGATGATTAGGGGACTAGAGGCTAAAACATATGAAGAACGGTTGCAGGAACTGGGTATGTCTAGTTTGATGAAGAGAAGGACCAGGGGAGACATGATAGCAGTGTTCTGATATCTCAGAGGGTGCCACAAAGAAGAGGGAGTCAAACTATTCTCCAAGACACCTGGGGGCAGGACAAGAAGCAATGGGTGGAAACTAATCAAGGAGAGAAGCAACTTAGAACTAAGGAGAAATTTCCTGTCAGTTAGAACAATTAACCTCTGGAACAGCTTGCCTCCAGAAGTTGTGAATGCTCCAACCCTGGAAGTCTTTAAGAAGATGTTAGATAGCCATTTGTCTGAAATGGTATAAGGTTCCTGCCCACGCAGAGGGTTGGACTAGAAGACCTACAAGGTCCCTTCCAACTCTGCTATTGTATTATTGTATTATTTGATTGTTTTTTTTTAATCTATCAAGACTAATAACAAGAGCCGGTGTGCTCTAGCAGTCACTAGTAGTAGTCTAGTGGTTAAGGCACCAAGCTAGAAACCAGTGGACTGTGAGTTCTAATCCTGTCTCAGGCATGAAAACTGGGTGACTATGGGCCAGTCACTGTCTGTCACAAGATTGTTGTGAGGAAAATAGGAGAAAGAAGGAATATTCGATATGTTTGCCCCCTTGACTTATTTATAAAAACAATAAAGGTGGGATAAAAATAAGGTTAACATTCAAGTAACTTGAATTCAAGGTTGCTTGAATTCAGGCAGGCAATCATTTCATACAATATGTTTCACTGATGGATTGTTGAATGCAGGCTTACTGTGCAAACTGCTCCATGTTTGAAATGTATCCTGGGTAAAAACTTCTCAAATATGTCCATAGTCGATCTCACAGAGAGAGGAAGCCAGAAGAGATTTTGCCAGCTACTGTCATAATTCATTCATTGTTATCAATGATGTGTACCTCATACAAAACCATTTCTAATTTGGTTTACACTTCTTGTTAAGCCATAACAGTGATAACCTTTTGCAATATACAAAGTATGGTTTCTGGTTTGGTCCGCTATGTCAGGGGTCTGCAAAGTTGGCTCTTTGAAGACTGGTGGACTTCAACTCCCAGAGTTCCCCAGCCAGCTCTGCTTCTGGGAGTTGAAGTCCACCAGTCTTCAAAGAGCCAACTTTGCAGACCCCTGCGCTATGTGAACCTGGTCATTGCTGATACACAGTACTCAATGGTTAAGCAACCAATTGCTTCTTGATATAGAAATACAGGCAGTCCACAACTTATGACCACAATTGAGCCCAACATTTATGTTGCTAAGAGAGAGATTTGTTAAGTGAGTTTTGCCTCATTTTACAACTTTCCTTGCCACATTTGTTAACTGAATCACTGCAGTTCTTAAATTAGTAACACGGTTGTTAAGTGAATCTTGTCAGAGTTTGTTGCAAAAATCAAATCCAGAAAGCACACACAGATAACTGATTCAGCAGGCTTCATTAACTTTTTTTTAATATACATAATAGCACATGAATAAATGTACAATACCAACAAATGGTTCTTCAGTTCCAGATCAGAGCAGCAAACCAGTTTAGTTCTCAGCACAGACTAGTTTTAGTTTCAATTCTCAGCACAGCACTCGGAGCTGCAGGGCTAAACCACACCAGGCTCCAATCTGTTTCAGCTCCCATTGGCTGATCTGCGGTTATACCTATTCATTGGCTGACCTTGTTACTATGTCTCTGCCAGTCATGAATATTCTGACAAATCTGGTTAACCCATTGACTTTGTTTGTCAGAAGGACACAAAGGGGGCTCACATGGCCCTGGGACACTGCAGCCATCATAAATGTGAGTCCGTTGTCAAACAACCAAATGTAAATCATGTGACCATGGGGATGCTCCAATGGTCAGTGTGAAAAATGGGCATAAGTCACTTTTTTCAGTTCCATTGTAACTTTGAAAGGTGACTAAATGAACTGTTGTAAGTCGAGGACTACCTGTAATCACAGCAAAAGGAGATTAAAGGAAAAGGGGAAAATTTAATGGAAAAGGTGATATATTTAGGAGAAAAAGATCCTTTTTGGTCAGCCTACACCAGTAGTTTCTCAAACGTGACTACTTTAAGATATGTGGACTTCAAGTCATGGTGGCTAGGGTATTCTGGGAATTGAAGTCCAGGCATCTTAAAGTAGTCAAGTCTGGGAAGAAAAACTGAGTAATACATTTGGCTAAGCGAGAGCATTAAAAAAAAAAAAAAGTTCAGAGCTGTGCCCAGGAAGTCAATCACCCACAGATGCTGTTACCAGCTTCTGAATAGCCTGTTTGTGATTCTAGAGGAAATAAATAGCCACCAGGGATAATAACCCTAAATAGTCTGCCCATTAATTTGCCAACATTTTAAAAACTGTTTTAAAAGATGCATATACCAGTTTCATCCTGTTGTGTAAAGAAGTACTTCCTTTTGATGGTTGCTATTCTCCTGTTTAGTTGTAATGGATGACATTGGGTTCTAACATTGCTCGAGAGGGTGAAAAAAAAAAATCTCTCCTTAGTGTGTGTGTGTATGTAAAATAAACATGTAACACATCTATATAAATAAAAATGTAAAATAGTTTGTACGAAGCCGCTAATCTCAAAAAGTACTGCACTGATTTACCTCAAATTTTGACACAATGTTCCTAAGGACTTCCAATAATAGAATACGTACTCATTTTGTGCCTAGCACACATGTGTCGTGTGCAAGGTACACAAATGTAAAATCTACCCACTGATCAGGTTTTCACCTCCCTGTAACTCCTCCCACCAACAGTCATTTCCTCAGCAATGTATGGAGGCCTCTTAGGGCCAAAAAGGCACTGGGATAGCAAACTCCCAGGTGGCCCATAGAGAGAGAGGGAGAAATACAGTTTAATAAAAGACAGACTAGGGGAGACATGATAGCAGCCTTCCAATATCTCAGGGGTTGCCACAAAGAAGAGGAAGTCAAGCTATTCTCCAAAGCACCTGAGGGCAGAACAAGAAGCAATGGGTGGAAACTAATCAAGGAGAGAAGCAACTTAGAACTGAGGAGGAATTTCCTGACAGTTAGAACAATTAACCAGTGGAACAGAAGTTGCCTCCAGAAGTTGTGAATGCCCCAACACTGCAAGTCTTCAAGAAGATGTTGGATAGCCATTTGTCTGAAATGGTATAGGGCTTCCTGCCTAGGCAGGGAGTTGGACTAGATGACCTCCAAGGTCCCTTCCAACTCTGCTATTGTATTATTGTATTACAGTAGGTAGGTAGATAGGGGAATAGATAGAGAGGGAGAAATACAGTAGGTAGGTAGGTAGGTACGTAGATAGAGGGATAGATAGGGAGAAATACGGTAAGTAGGTAGGTAGGTAGGTAGGGGGATAGATAGATGGGGAGAAATATGGTAGATAGGGTGATAGATAGAGAGGGAGAAATATGGTAGGTAGGTAGGTAGGTAGAGGGAGAAAGGAAGAAATACAGTAGATAGGTAGGTAGATAGAGGGAGAAAGGAAGAAATACAGTAGGTAGGTAAGTAGAGGGATAGATGAGAGGGAGAAATACAGTAGGTAGGTTAGGTAGGTAGGTATGTAGGTGGATAGATAGATAGGGAGAAATACAGTAGGTAGGTATGTAGGTAGAGGAATAGAGAGAGAGGGAGAAATACAGTAGGTAGGTAGAGGGATAGATAGAGAGGGAGAAATACAGTAGGTAGGTAGGCTGGGGGTAGGTAGGTAGGTTGTGTGTAGGTGTGCAGGTGTAGATCTACACACAGATTGGTTGGCCATTTAACCAAACTGGGCCACAGCAACGCGTGGCCAGGTATAGCTAGTAGACCTATAAAAACATACAGTATAGTCTCCTCCCCTCTTCCAACACTTCCACTTCAGTTTGATTATCCATGATTTGTTTAACTATACCTGGCTAGATTTGGCTAGTTCCACACAACATATTGAGACAAAACCAAACAAGCCACATGATAACATAGCCTGATGGGTGACTCCCAACGCATGTGCTGCTCTATTTGGGGGCTTCTAGATGCAAAATGATACATTTGGATGGCAATAAGTTGAAGAAAACTACTGTTGCAGTATATATGCTGAAAGTGTTAGTTGTATGTGAGAAATACTGTAGATCATTTGCTGAAATCATTGTAACCTCTATTTTCTTTTTTTTTTAAGTTTCTTGGAAGATTTTTGCTTTAGATAGATGCAAAGAGACCAAAACATCTTCCAATTAGGGACAAGAAAGTTGAATGAAGGTTAATCATTTCATCTAGTTATCAGGATATTGAAGTCCTAGAGCAGCACTGGAAAACAGATCTAGGCTTAGACTATTATATACATACAACACTAATGTCTGAACTGTTGATCAGACCACTGTAAAAATGCTTAATGATTTGAAAAAAAGAATCATCTAAGGAAGAAGCAACTTGCTTTCAGATTTGGAGGACAGCAAAAGGGACCACTCTTTGACTAAAAAATAAATACTACAATGTCAATTCATAGGATAAATATTTATCTCACAATATCAGCTAAAATGAGTTCATAAACATATGTTAATTCCCAGATATCTATTGCACATATATTCTGGAGCAACAGTGTCCGTAACAGCCTGAAATAACATCAAACAATGATTCATGCATATAGTCATAATAATGCATATAGTCATAATACAAATGCTGCATCTCCAGCATTCGGGATCGGATCCTGCCCCATACTTCCTCACGGCCGATTCGCTCCCACAGAGAGGGACTTCTCCGGGTGCCGTCCACTAGACTTTGTCAGCGGGCGACGCCCAGGGGAAGGGCTCTCTCTGTGGCGGGCCCTGCCCTCTGGAATGACCTTCCCCCCGACATTAGAACGACCACGGACCTCCGCTCCTTCCGTCTGAAATTAAAAACATATTTTTTCTGCTTGGCCGGTCTGGGATAGTCTCTCTCTATGGGGTTTTAGTGTATAGTGGGAATTTTAGTTTAGATTGGGTATTTTAGCACAGGTACTATTTAATTTGTTTTTAAGATGTTCTTGATTGTATATTTATGGTTTTTAGTTTCCCTGTGCACCGCTCCGAGTCCCTATGGGGAGAGGAGCGGTCAAGAAATTAAACTATTATTATTAAACTATTATTATTTATGTCAGCACATCATTACAAAGATATCATCACTGGATCTCCCCGGCACCCACATTAACCTTATTAAAGTAGATTTTACTCAAAAGCTGTGGGTTTCCCTCCCTAACTTGGATCTTTCTAGCCCTTACTTTGAAGCCTGAAGTTACAGAGATTCTACTAAATTCTTTTAAAATGCAAACATGACTTCACAGGACCTAGTCCAACTTGTTTCAACCCTAGGTGTATTGCAGAGGTGGTAGTCAGAAGGTTCTGATCAGTTCTGGAGAACCAGTAGCAGACATTTTGAGTAATTCGGAGAACCGGTAAATACCACCTCTGACTGGCCCCACCCCCACCTATTATCTGCCTCCCGAGTCCCAGCTGATCGGGAGGAAATGGGGATTTTGCAGTAACCTTCCCCTGGAGTGGGGAGGAAATGGAGATTTTACAGTATCCTTCCCCTACCACACCCACCAAGCCACGCCCACAGAACTGGTAGTTAAAATTTTGAATTCCACCACTGATCTATTGGTACTACAACTTCCGCATTACTCAGCCAGCTTGCTATTGGCATTATGGAACCAATACAAATAAATGGAGCTAGATTAGGGAAGGGTATTATTAAGAGCATCCTCCCATCCAACTATTTTACCGAAAAGATTGAAGAACCATGGGGCTTGTTGCTAGGCAAACACTTTCATTCTTCCCTTCCTATAGCATGGCAATCTGGTACACTGTACAAGTCTTCAATAAACTTATTTGCCTGACTACAAATGTCTAGCTTTGTCCCAGAAGATTAACCAATTAAGCAAAGATAGCTGTAGCATGTGTTAACAAGAAAAAGGAACCACAGGAGTCTTCTTTGGGCATTTATGTCCCTTCATAGATCAGAAGGATTACACAGATGAATCTTCCGGTACCACCCACTCTGCCACATCATTGTCTCCACCACCCTCTTTTCACTCACAACTTTTGGTCCTGTTTTGAACCTTAATCTTCCAGGGTCCTCTAATCACATAGATACCATATACCACAAGCACAAACAACTTCCTGCTGCAGCTGTAACTCTACAGAATGAACCCCAAATTTGCAATACACTACTACAAGACAGAGAGTTTAGAACATTAAAAAGGCAAAAGAAGCATAACTCATGGGAAGAGGCATCAAAAATGTTCAAGTAGGTTTTATGACCATAGGAAAAGTCATCTCCTTGTGAATATTGATGCTTCTCCTATTTCACAAAATTAGAGGCAAAGCAGAAGACTATCATTTAACAATTAAAAAGATCATTTTGCTGCTGTTTTGATAGGCAAAACAGTCATTTAATTTATCAGTTTATATGTTTCTTGTTTAATCTTGATTTAAAGTATAGTTTTTGTCATTATAAACTATATTTTACTGTTCATCAAATTTGGAAATTACGTGTATTTAATAATGATTTAGTATGAAATGGGAATCCAGTCAGTCTCTCTTCCCAGTACAGAGCTGGTGATATTCCAGATAATCACAAGGTGTTTTCTAATTTACAAGTATACCTTGATCAGAGGAATTTTCTAATTTACAGAGAAATGTCATAGGTGATGTCATAAGTGATGGTATTTCAAAGTGCAACAGAATTTTTCTATATGACAGCAAAAAATCTGCTTCCATGCATGCAGTGTTGCATTCATTGCAATATTAACAAACAATACTATTAGCAATGTGAAAGAAATTTTCAATATTTCACACAAAACCATTTTATAAATCAAACATATAGCTCTGTTTTGGAACAAGTTTGATTCCCACCTAACATTTTTAAATGGGATATATCAGATTTATCAGGTTTTGTTCAGTATAATATATTTTACTACCCTACCTAAAATATTATCTTTTGGTAAAATGCCAATTTAGGGGTTAGGGTTAGCTTGTATTTCAAAGGAAAAAGTAAAATAATGTTCCATTTCAAGTGAGGAATAACTATTTTAGCCTTATTGTTCACTAGAGAAGCTTTGTTCTTTTGGTATTTATTTATATCCTTAATATAATACTGAAAGGGTGGGGCCACTGGCAAAATCTCATATTTTAAAAATAATTAAATGGGCAAGTTCACTTCAAAAATGTCTAATTATTTTAGACTGATGAAGAACACACGTCCGTTATCAAGGAAACTTTTAAAACAGGGCTCTCAAAGTTTACTTGATCAATTTGTATTATGCAATCTATGGCATTACCTTGAGCAAGTTTACTCTTAAGTTGTATGCAGAGGTATAGGCTACAGCCTCCCTCTAAAGAGAATATATGCACACTTAGTAGAGCATAAAGTCATCTGGACCTATTTTAATTCAACACACATTTCTTGCTCTCTCTCGCTCTCTCTCCCTTTCCAGTTAAGATGTATCAGTAAATTACCCAAATACTGTACTTTGATCCAAAGTCAATAGGATGCTTTCATGTTTCCACCTTGTTTTTAACAGAAAAGACGGTAACCCCCTCTTTTATCAAATACTATAAATAAGGAACTTGAGGATTATAAATAAACTATACTAAGCGTTGCTGTCTAAATGGGATGCAATTACTTCAGTCCTTGTGCTTTTTCAATCAGCCAGTGTCCCCACAGTGTTTAGAGTGGTACAGGGGAAGTGGCCTGTGGTTAAACAGAGGAAATACCAAGGAATTTTAATACAGCAAATAGTCTTTTTACTTCCTACAGGATAGCACTTCAAAGGCAGCCTTGCCCCAGAGCAGACAATGTGTTACAGGGGCCATCAGTCATTCAACAGTATGGCAAGTCTATTCAAAATGTACAAACAGACCAAGACAATTGCTATGCAAACAAGGCAATTGGTTTTATTCCACAATCAGTGCTTATGAATGTGGCCCAGACTGTAATCAGGGTTTTCTCTCCCCCCCCCCAAAAAAGACATTAAACAGTATAGCTTTTTCTTAAACAACTGAAACGAACCAATTTCTAAAGCAAAGAGCAGAGAGAATGTGATGGTAAGTAAAAGCAATCTTTAGGTGAGTGCAAACTAATGTTGTTAGGATGGAATAAATTCTGTCTATTTTTGTCAGCTAAATTTAAATTTCTGTGGCTTTTTTGTCAATAGAGTAATTAATATCATTTTTATTAGAAAATACACAAATCTTTGGGAAGCATTAGAGCTTCTAAGGTTCTCATGCACATAGACCAAGACTTTAAAATCTGCAAATCAATTATTAACTCTAGCAAGCTGTCCCTCTAAAATTTCAGTTCTTTTCCTATAGCTATATATTTATTTTCAGGTATGAACACAACTACTCCATGCCAGTAGGTCACTTCCTTTGTTTGTTGGTTTTACAACTTATCTTACAATTTATCTCTCCAATTTATAAAGCTGCCCATCTCTGGGCAGCCTATAACAAGGCTTAACAGTCAATAATTACCTAAAAAGCCATTATCATAATTATTAAAAACATTAAAACCCACAAAAGGCTATACAAATAAAGCAAGAACAAAGAAACAGCCGAAAGGATGTTAATAATACCGGAGCCACTTCACTAGTTCACCAAGTCTCCTAGATCCCTCAACCCCCACCCCTCTTCATGACCTGATCCCCAGGAAATCTTTGTGGCAGTTTAACAGCAAAAAAAAAAAAAAAAAAAAGTAGTAATGAAAGTCACTGGTGCCAATCATCTGGGATCTTTAATAAGGCTGAAAACTGAAAGGAGCAGGTTCAGAGGAAAGCGGTCTTTGTTTTTTTCTTACACACACACACACACACACACACACCGAGGAAAATCGCACTTAGGGAAGTTAAGAAGGAAATCGCAGCTTCTGGGAGAGACAAAAGGTGAAGCCCTAAAACTCTTTTTTTTTTTAATCACCTTCCCAACACTCCCAGTTTCCGTCTTTCCGGTAAAGATCGGGCCTCTAACCAAAACCAGCCTCCAGTGATTAAAATGACAAAGGCCAAGCGATCGCCTTTTGCCTCCTTTTATCCTCTTCCCCCGGCACAGGTCTAGTTAAGGCGGGAGAAGAATTAGGGAGACAGGCGCATAAAAGACCTGTGGAGCGACTTCACACTTGTTGCTCCGTCCCTCTCCACTGCCCCGTCCCTCCTTCCTCCCCAGCTTCCTTTGATGCGAAAACGGCAGTCAAGCTCCGCCACCAACCATCCCAAAAGCTTACAAATGCCAGCTGGCCCTCTTGTTTGCTAGACGGGGAGCGCCAGCAAGGAACAAGCTGAGAAGAAGGAAGGAAGGAAGGAAGGAAGGAAGGAAGGAAGGAAGGAAGGAAGGAAGGAAGGAAGGAAGGAAGGAAGGAAGGAAGGAGGGAGGGAGGAGGGAGGAAGGGAGGGAGGGAGGAAAAGGAAGGGAGGAAGGAAGGAAGGAAAAGGGAGAGAGAAGGAAAAAAGGAAGGAAGGAGGAAGGAAGGAAAAGGGAGGGAGGGAGGGAGGAGGAAAAAAGGAAGGAAGGAGGGAGGGAGACTGAGCCTTGCTTGCATAGCTGTGCTTGCAGCAAAGTGCCCACCACGCAAAGCGGGCACACTCCTGCCACATCTCCCGGCTGTCGGGTGTCCTGAAGCGCTTTAAACCGAAAGGTATGTGGGCACCCGGCTAACTTGGTGCCTTTTCCTTCCTTCGGTCGGAATAAACCGAACTCGGACCCAAAAACACACCGTGACCAAATCCAACCCAGGGCAATCCCAAACCGTCGGTCTGCTGCTTTACTTACCATCCAGCCGCAAGCCTCGCCCGCGAATCCTTTCCTGGCGCCGCTGCTGGTCCCTCCGGCGGAGACGGCCAGGCGCGGGCCATCGAGGCAGGCCGTGAGAGAGAAGAAGAAAGAGCAGAACTTGAGCCAAAGTGCCATCGCCTCTGCCTGGTAGCCTCCGAAGTGCAAGTCGGAGCGCCAGAAGTTAACTTCAGGTTGGGGGGAAACCAGGAGGGGGGGGGGGCGAGAAAGCAGCGGCACGCATGCGCGACGGAGACTCCAGCCGAGACCGTCGTCCAGGGAACTCCTGCTTTCCTTTCGCCCACCCACCCGTACCTTGCGGACGGGGGAAGTAGGAGGGGGGCGGCGGGGATGGGGGAGGGCGGACCGCCATTGCCATTTGTCTAGGTGCGGGAGAGGTCAGTTGGTACTCCCCTTCGAGGACGTTATGATTTAATTCAGAACAGCTGAAATGCTGTACAATCGGCGCAGGACGGCTTCAAAGGAAGACCTCGGGCGGGGCGGGGGGGAGATGCTCAACCACCATCTGCCTCTCAAAAAGGAAGTTAAAGGAAGGGGAGGTGGGTGGGTGGGTGTGCTCGGTCCAAATGTGCAAACGTTTATACCGGTCTGGGGCACCAAGGAACAAAAGTATCAAAAGTTAACCTCCCTTGAGAGGCTTGGGGGAAGAGACGGCCTTTGAAAAAATCCGGAGGCTTCCTTCTAAAACTGATTTCATGCCAGCACAGGATTTGCTCTTATATGCGTTTGTGTTTTCTGGTGCTACTAATATATAAACATATAAACCAGACGGCACCACAAGTATTTTTAATCGTTTGTAAAGCATGACTTTGCAAAGCCTGCTTCGCCCTCCCTCAACTTGATGCTTTCCTGATACCTTCCCATTGCTGGCTTCCCAGGAATGGGAGTCCTAGAGAAACACGAGGTGAACCCTAGTTGTGCATACAAGTCAAAAGGAGGCCAGATGCAAATAGTCCATTCTTCAGTTTTCTTCAGTTTGGGAACCTTTCAAGTGTGCTTTAGAATTCCTTTTATCCAAACTCATTGCACAGCCAAAATAGTATTTATCCAGGGTGTGATGGAGAGGGGGAGGGGATTATAATCCATAATCCAGTGTTGTTGTTATCCGTTTACATTAGTCTGTTTTGGGCAGAAACTTCATTTACCTCTTTCTAGCCTACTCCTCCCAAAATATCTGCCACTCAATGGAAAATGTATTTGGTGTTATTTCACCACAAATCATCCTCACAAATAAGGCATCTTTTAAATAAGAATAATGCTATCTTCCCTATCAATTTATGTTTTGTGCCAGGCATTTGTGGCATGTGAATGGCTTGCAAGGAAATAATCAAATCCCATGACATGTCCTTTGCATGCAGTATAGCTCTCTGCGGTGCTGAGTTGTCCTGAACTTAATGAAATAGTTAGGTTTTGTGGGAAGATTTAAATTTACACAGTACCAGCTTTTTTCTGGTCTTAATGTTCATATAAGCACTTTTAAGAGCAATGTTCATATAAGCACTTTTAAAAAGTCAACAGTTTTCTTGTGTACCAAGATGGACTAAGGGAAGGGGTGGCTAAGATGCTGACCTTGTTGATCAGGAAGGTCGGCAGTTTAGCGGTTCGAATCCCTAGTGGCACATAACAGAGTGACTTGTCACTTGTCCCAACTTCTGCCAACCTAGCAGTTTGAAAGTATGTAGAAATTCAAGTAGAAAAATAGGGACCACCTTTGGTGGGAAGATAACACCAAAAGAGCAAACAGTAAACAGTTCTGTGCACCTTCAGCATTTAATCATGCCGGCCACATGACCATTGAGACGTCTTTGGACAGCGCTGGCTCTTCAGCTTTGAAACGGAGATGAGCACCACCCTAAAGTCAGGAACGACTAGTACATATGTGCAAAGGAAACCTTTACCATTACCTTTTACCTTTAAGATGGACTATGTATCAAAAGAATTACAATTGGGAAGGGCTGAGTATATTTGGACTTAGTTTTTTCTCCTTTCCCCCCTTTTTAAATACAAAAATTGTAACTAGGATGGGCTACATAACCAAGGACCATTCTTATCCCATATTTGAGTACCGGTAGCTATTTGCTCAAAAATACTTAGGCATAAATCTCTATCATGGGGATATCTTCCAAAAAGACACTGGAGGAAGGGATCAATTCAATATTTTCAGTTCTAATCCATTTGAAATTATGGACAAAGGTAGGCAAAGGGGTGTCATGCATGCTCACCATGCAAGACATACTGAATCGAATTTCCTCTTAATAAACAGAATATTGGAACATCGTGAGAGGCACACTAATTTGTGTCAATTAATAAAAAAGGATTTATTTGCAAATGGAACATACCTACTTTTAACTTTCAGATCTGGCCATGTCACGGGAGAAAAAAAGCTTGAAGATGTTTTATATTATTTTAAGTGAATAATTGTACTTGGTTTGTTCATTGTGGCTTTCTCCATTGATCCTGAGTTAATGTTAGTGTTTAACATAATTCAGAATGGGAAATGGAAATATTTCAAAGTTAAGATTCCTTTGACTCCTTACCCTGATTTCAGCAAATTGGTAGATTCAAGCTGAAGTAGGCAGTCTCAAGAGATAACCAGATTCTGAGCCAAATAGAACATTAAGGGTGACAACCAGAACCGAAAATTGCACCTAGAAGTTAGCTGGCACCCAAGGTAGCATTGCAGAAGTGGAGGAAACGTAGCCAGAAATGTAAGCAAACCTTGGGTGCTATCTGTTGAATCAACAGAATAGAACAGAACAAAACAGAACAGAACAGAATATAATTCTTTATTGGCCAGGTGTGATTGGCCAATAAAGTGATACACAAGGAATTTGTCTTTAGTGCATATGCTCTCAGTGTACATAAAAAGACATGAACATTCATTAAGAATCATAAGGTACAACATTTAATAATAGTCATAGGGTACAAATAAGCAAGCAGAAAACAATCAATATCAATATAAATCATAAGGATACAAGCAACAAAGTTACAGTCCTGCAGTCATAAGTGGGAGTAGATGGGTGATAGGAGGAGATGAGAAGACTAATAGTAATAGTAGTAAATGGTTTGACAGTGGTGAGGGAATTATTTGTTTAGCAGAGTGATGGCATTTGGGGAAAAACTGTTCTTATGTCTAGTTGTCTTGGTGTGCGGTGCTCTATAGCATCGTTTTAAGGGTAGGAGTTAACACAATTTATGTCCAGGATGCGAGGGGGTCTGTATTTCACGGCTCTGTTTTTGACTTGTGCAGTGTACAGGTCCTCAATGGAAGGCAAGTTGGCAGTAATTGTTTCTTTTGCAGTCCTGATTATCTTCTGAAGTCTGTGTCTGTCTTGTTGGGTTGCAGAACCAAAGCCTCTGAATGATTTTCAGGGGTGGCCCATGTAAATAAAGTTGCAGTAGTCCAGATGTCAAAGGTAAAGGATACTGTGAGCAGTTGTGATATTACTTGTCAAAGACAGATAAGACCTTATTCAAATTGGTTATTTGGAAGAATTTGAAGAGTATGTTTGGATATTTCTTACTGAATTCTTAGAATTCAAGAGGCATGAGAGAAGGGTGTATTTATGTAGCTGTTTTGTTTATATCTCATTCCTCTACCCATGAATCAAAATAGGTTTGCTTGGTTTGTTTTCCCAATTTCTCTGCGAGATTAATTAGGTTAGATTAAAACAAAAAACACCAGCATGGCCCAATCAAACATTTTCTGTAAGATCAGTTAAAATGTTGCAGGTTTCTTTTTTCTTCTTTGCAATTAGATGGTACTTATTAACTTTCATTGCACAACCACACATCCCACTCCAATGTTGAGCAGAGGAGTTGTCCATAGGATTGCTGTCTTGAACACACCCTCTTAGCTGTTAAAGGTAAAGGTTCCCCTTGCACATATGTGCTAGTCATTCCCGACTCTAGGGGGTGGTGCTCATCTCTGTTATAAAGCTGAAGAGCCAGCGCTGTCCGAAGACATCTCTGTGGTCATGTGGCCAGCATGACTAAACACCGAAGGTACACGGAACACTGTTGTCTTCCCACCAAAGGTGGTTCCTTTTTTTCTACTTGCGTTTTTACATGCTTTCAAACTGTTAGGTTCGCAGAAGCTGGAACAAGTAATGGGAACTGACTCTGTTATGCGGCACTAGGGATTCCAAATGCCGACCTTTCTGATCAACAAGCTCAGTGTCTTAGCCAGAGCCACCATGTCCCATGTTTTTAGCTGTTAGAGTTTGCTAAAAATACTTCAGTCTTGCTGGCCCTGGCCAGATGGACAGGAAGGCACAAATTGACAAACAATTAGTAGGTGAGAACTTTTGGTATACATCCCAATAGAACCTAGTGAAAGTCTGATAGCACCTTTTCCTACTAACATCTGGTGAAATTTACTGCAGCTTACAGAAGCTTCTGCTTTTTAAAAAACTGCTTTCAATTTAAAATTTAAAAACCTATTTAACATTGGTTAATCATAAAAAGGGCTATCAACTTCCCTCCAATTTTTTCCCCATCATAGACCAACATAGCTCTCCTACAATAGTACTTAAAAGTACAGTGGACTCAAATCTTGGATATAGAGAAGCTTTTTTATCTAAGCATGATAAAATTTTCAAGTACAGAAAATTGTATAAAATATTTTACTGAAGTTCCATATCTCATCCTTTGGCAATGTGTTCATAGCTCTGCCTTATGAACACACCCACCAATACTGATGTATGTATATGTCTGTGATTTATTTTTCAATGGAGAATCAAAAAGCAAAATAAATCATGGTGCAAAATGCTGCTGTTTTGTGGCAACTGGAATTTCTGACCCGTTCTATCTTTCTTCACAATAGTCTTTTGTTGCTGAAAAAAATGAGTGCCCTTGACTTGGAGCCCTTTCAAAAGTCATGGCTATCAGTCTAATGAGCTCTGCAGATGGTTTTAGTTGCCATTGCCTCCTTGCTTCCAGCTAAAAACTTCCTTTGCTTCTGCAGCAGCTGCTTCCAGATGGAAGAAGACATGCAGGGCACAATGACTCCCCTAAGGAAAAGTGCCGTTTTGAAAATAACAGCAGTAGAACAGATAGTTTTGCAGTGTAACCTGCTGTTTTCCATCAGTTTTTCTATCATTTAGCAAAGCAAAAGCCATTTTTAAAAAAACTGGAGCAATACATTACCTACTCCCCCCCACCCCAGTGTGTGAGTGTGGGTGTGAGCTGGTTTATCTATGTGGTTTATATCCGTCTATATACATATGTCTATATATCCAAACCTTCTGTGTCTGGTACTGGCAAAGAATGCCATGAATTCCACCATGCTGGGACTAGTGCCTGGGAGGGTCTGGACTGTAAAAGTGATTTTGAAGTTAACTACAGCCTTAATCTCACTTAGAGAAGATAAACTTTCATGATTCCAAAGGGAATTTTTTTATGAAAATGTTTTCAGAATTTAGACTATTATCACAAGCTACTTATTTCATTGTTGAAATCAATTGAGCTTGCTTTTAAGTAAATAAGTGGTAGACTGAGAGGTGAATCAGAGAATAAACACATTTCATTGAATGTGTATACTATTTATTCCTGCATGCTCCCAGAATATGTATAAAATTTAACCAGACAGAATTTTCCCTTTTATTATATTAGCATCAAATGCTATCTTTGTAAATGCCCAAAGTCACTGAGAGGGAGTGGGGCAGCCATATAAATGTTCTTAAATAAATAAACAAATGCACATCCTGAAAATAGCATTGATCATCTTCCATAATTTCTTTTACAGTCTCCCTGTAGAGGCAAACACTCTTTAAAATAACTTCTGAATCCATTGTTCCAAAGTATCCTTCAATATGTCCAATGTTAAAATATTTTGCGCCATTCTGTATTAATAAGTCAAATTTAATTGTTCTCCTTTAATTGTAATGTTTAGTTCCTTCTAGTTCTCTCTGGTGTCCAATCTCCAAAAAACCATCCAATGATATTCTTTTTAAAAAGAATTAAAAACAAATGCTTTTTCCTGTGTGTGTGAGAGAGGGGGGAGTAGAGGGAGGGAGGGAGATGGGGAAGGGGGAGAGAAAGAGAGGGCACTTTGGAAAGTTACAAAAAGACTAAGGTTCCAAATGGATTATTGGACTCTTAGTTCTTTTGTAACTTTCCAAAATGCCCTCTCTTTCTCCCACCTCAACCTGCCACCCCATCTCTCTATAAATTACTAGTGTTTTCAGACTTGTGGATCCAAAGGTTTCTAATAGCTGAAGAATAATTAACAAGCAGTTTCTGAAAGTGATTAGAAAAGGAACCATGCAAACTCAGTGTCCTTTTAAAGGCTGTGACCATGGTTTGAGCAAGATAGCTACCCCCTTACCTCCCAAGACTGCTAAACCTGCCAGAGACTGCTGCCTTGCAGTCTCTCATGAGGAGCAACTGTCTGGAGCATTTGTGGGCAATCTCAAGTCCTCCCCTTGTCCAAAGAGGAATTATGAAAAGCCAGTGTAATTGCTGGCTCTACTTTCTACCATAGTCATAATCTTTGTTCTTAGCAGACCTTCCTTCAATCTGTCATTCTCTACTCCACACACCCCACCCCCAAAAGCACGCAAAACAGTTACAGTTTTCTGGATTTTGGAGAAAGTGAGTGTTCTTCACTTCAATAAATGTGAGCTACCCAGTACTGATAAAATCTGATTGAATGGGCTTTCGAAGGTGACAGATTTCAGAATTTCAGAATGCACCACTATTTTCTTAAAATCCCAACTGTAACTTTGTGTAAAATACATACACTCAAATAGTTTTAAAACCAAGCATTTGTTTCGCCTACCAAAGTGAATGGAGCTTTCAGTTTTCACATATAAGTCAAGTTTAGGTTACTTCAAGCTTTCTTTTTCACAGCAGTCACGTGGCAGAGGCATAATTTTGATGCTATTGATGGTAAACAACCAGGTAAGAGGTAATCTAACTTTGCTAATTCACCACAGATCACTCAGAGAGCTTCACAACACATTAAATAAGAGTTTTACCAGAAAATTGAGATTGCCCTTGTGCCTACTCCAGCTCCACACTGTTTATTGGTAAGAGATAAAACTATTCAGATTTTACTAGGGAAGAATGGCATAAAAATCTCCTTATATGGTGTAACAGCAAAGTCTGAGTCTTTAAAGATATGGGAAGGTTTCAATCCTCTCTTTGTTTTCTTCTTTTCTTTTTTCCCATTCTGGCTAACTTTTCTGCTTTTCTGCAGTTTGTTTATATTCACCATTGTCACTATCTACTGTAGGGAGAGGGCTCTGTGTGCCACCTGTGGCATGCGTGCCATAGGTTCTCCATCATGGACTTATCGTATTTTTCGGAGTATAAGACGTACTTTTTTTCCTCTAAAAAGAAGCTGAAAATCTGGGTGCGTCTTATACATAGAATACAGCATTTTTTGCCTCCCAAAACCCCATCCCCTTCACCAAAATGGCTGTGCCTAGCCTTATGGAGGCTTCCAGAGAGCTCCTGGGGGCTGGGGAGGGGGGAAATAAGCCTAAAACAGGCCATTTTTTGCCCCCCAGCACCCAGCAGCACTCTATAAGCCTCCATAGGGCTATGCATGCAATTTATTTGACACAAAAATGGCCCGTTTTCACGATAAATGGACTGTTTTTTTGCTCATTTTTGACCCCCCCTACCCCCCAGGAGCACTTTGCAAGCCCCCCCCCAAGGCTATTCATGCTTTTTATTTGAAAAAACAGTGCCGTTTTCGTTGAGAAACGGGTCGATTTCGGGAGGTTTGCAGAGTGCAAAGGCTTTCCCCCCCCCCTCCCCTTTCGGAAGGCTCTTTAACTGTTTCTGTGTCAGCAGAAACAAAGTCCTAAGGTTTGTCAACAATTTCCTTCTCCAGGACATGGATAAATACACCTGGAAACATCAACCTACCTACTCTCTCTTTCCCTACCTACCTACTGTATTTCTCTCTCTCTCTCTCCTTCTAGTACCTACCTATCTACCCACACACCACACACACACTCTCTCCCTACCTACCTACTGTATTTCTCTCTCTCTCTCTATTTCTCTCTCTCTATTCCTTTATCTACCTACCTACCTACTCTCTCTCTCTACCTACCTATTGTATTTCTGTCTATTTCTCTCTATCCCTGTATCTACCTACCTACCTATCTACTCTCTCTACCTACCTATCTACCTACTATATTTCTCTCTCTCTCTATTCCTTTATCTACCTACCTACTCTCTCTCTCCCTACCTACCTACTGTATTTCTCTTTCTTTCTCTCCCTCTCTATCCCTCTATCTACCTACCTACTTTTTTTTGTAATTTGCCTCTTCAAAGCCTTGGTGCGTCTTATACTCTGGTGTGTCTTATACTCTGAAAAATACGGTAGGTGCAAGAGATCTGGTAGGCCAAATTTTTTAAATCAGCTGGAGCCACAGAGGAAATAAAACATAAATATAAACAAGGCAGAAATAATGTGATTGGGATAGAGGATGAGATGCAGGATTCTTAATAAACCAAGTGTAGCCTATAAGGAACTCAAATTGGGATTTTCTGACTAAAAGAGGAGATCATCTTTGAGAAGAGAAAACAGAATCTGGGGGTGGGGGTTATAAGAGAGTGCAGTTGTGGGATACAGGTGGAATCAACATTCTATAGAATTATGGCCTTTGCTATACCCAAAGATTGAGAGGAAGGGAGGGAGGGAGAGAGAGAGAGAAATCAGGCCTGTAAAAATGAAAAAGAAAAAAAAGGAAGTGGTTAACTTAGCGGTGGTGGTTAACCTGAAGAATTGAAAAAGAATCAGACATTTATGGTGAGATCAAAAAGTTTCTTGAGAATAAAGGAGAAAGGAGGGGTGATACAATACTTTCTTCCTGCTGTGTTCCCTGCTGGTATGCCTGTCTACAACTTGGAGTTCAGACAGGAGAATAGGGAGGGAGGGTCACTAGGTCATGTTCTATTTGTGAAGGGATTGAACCCAACATGCCAACAGGAGAGAGGATTTAGGAAGAACACATGAAGCAAGCACACAGTGTAGGGCAGCTACAGTAAGAGAGTGGATTATGACTGGAAGAGCTGATGAGCAGCCCACCCTGATTGGGATTAAGGACAGTAGAATGAAAGAAGTACAATAAGAATCAAGAAGAACTGAGAAGTACAATAAGAAACTACTCCAGGAGACCAATATGGCTGCTAAATTGTACAAATAAGTTGGAGTTTAACTGGTTCTGGATTTCAAAGAACACCCTATCTTGCTGTTACAAAGGATAAAGAGATTGCATTCTCCAAGCACGTCTCTCAGGACTGCAGGATGATAGTCACTCCCGGTGAGTAAAACAGTTACTATAGTAGCAAGTTATTTGTGTAGCTATGTAAAACTGATTGTACAGCTGTATGGCTGGTATTTAACGCAAAGATAGGACTGTTCCCAATTTTTATTCATGAAACAAGAATGTGAAGGTATGTGGTCGACTTGTAACTGAAAATGCCCTGGGTTGTATTGGATCTGGGGAGGGCAACTCACTTAGAGTTCCGCTTTGAGTAGAATGATTGACAGCAAGCTTGATGAGAATAAATTCTATGAGGACTGGAAGAGGCTTTGCTTAGGAAATCTCTGAGGAATTTCAGTTCTCAATCCAGAATTGGTTTCTATGATCCAATAGAAGCTAATAAGTTACAAGTGTAATAAAAATGAAGGAAAACTGTATTCTGTAATCTCTCAGCTTTTAAAGCTTTGAGGTATGTAATTTAAATAAAAATAGTCCCATTTTGTTCTGGAATAATGATATAATTAAAACTCAGTTTTATTTAAAAAAAATAAGAAAAGGTAAATTGTCCTCTTGAATTTGGTAATCAAAGATCCCAAGCAAATAAGATAACAAGCACAGAAAAAATCACAAGCTGCATCTTGAGTATCAGTCTCCCATAAAATATCATGGGGATATGGAACATAAATCTATGCTGGATAGAACCAAGGCTTAAAGAATTTAATAATGGAGCATCCATGTTTGCACTAAATATGGTAAACTTTAGACATTATAATTATAAGGGACATTAACTAGAAATGCATTTATTTATTTCTATTTTTGTGGCCACCAATCTCAAATTAATGACCCTGGATGGTCAACAATGTTAAAATATAGAAATAAACAAAAAAACAACATACATTGAAACAGAGCTGAGTTAAAAAACAATTTTATCAATCACAAATCAACCCAACCAGGCTCAGGTACAGACAGGCTCAGGCTTACTTCCCCTCCACACAAACACACTCCCAGAAAAATATATAAAATATATATTTTATGAAGTATATTTATAAAGTATAAAATCCTGATTGAATAACTTATTGATTCCTGTGTAACAACAATTACCTAGATAACCCCCTCAATAAATTAGAGACTTACATAAAATTTAACCATATTCCTTTGTTTTCCTGAAGTCTTCTGGGTCCTGATCTGGAACTTCTCCTTTCATTCTATCTTTCAGAAATTAAAGTTTAGTTCTTTATAGTACTGATCTTCTTGTTAGTTGCAAAGTTGTGTCCGATCCATCGTGACCCCATGGACAATGTTCCTCCAGGCCTTCCTGTCGTCTACCATCCTCTGGAGTCCATTTAAGCTCACACCTATTATTTTGGTGACTCCATCCAGCCACCTCATTCTCTGTCGTCTCCTTCTTCTTTTGCCCTCAATGGTTCCCAGCATTAGGCTCTTCTCGAGTGAGTCCTTATTTCTCATTAGGTGGCCTAATTAGATGGTACTGATTTAGACCTGAGGAACTTCATTTTTCCCTGGAGATTTTTAGGTCCCAATCCAAAGACTTCTCACTCACATCCATCTGCTCTCTTTTCCCCCAGCTATATATTCCAATGATTTCTCTGTTCTTTCTTCTTGGGTTTTTTTTGGGTGTGTGTGTGTGTATATTTTCTAGCACTTTCCCTCTTACATCCCAAGGTAGCATTTTAAAAAAAGGGACTGGGGAAAATTTTTGGTTTTCATCAGGCAAATCATTACCTGTACTCCTTCTTTATCCTGGGACTCCATAGGGATTAAATATTTGTTCTCTCTGGCCAGAAGAAAAGAGCTGACTGTCATTTCCCCAGCCAACGAGTTATTTAGGTTGACTTCCTGTCTGAGGAGAATTTGTGTACTGGGTGTCTGGAAATGGGAAGGACGGAAGACTCCTTTGTCTTGCTATATGTGGGCTATTTTGGAATCATTTGGGCTTACCCATTCAGTATTGATGGGCACAGGATGTGCTCACTAATTGTATCAATTTATAATTGCATAAAATTACATTAGGACCAGATTAACATATCGTGATTATGTTATCTCTTCTGTGCTATTCAATAACCACATAAGCCATAATTTGGCAGCTTTTCATCAAACTATACTAATAATTTTACTTCCTCATTCTAAACTTTTTTCAAAAAAATATTGTTATATGTGAAAAGAGATAGATTAAAACAAAAAGCCTATTATGTAATAAAAAGCAACCTTTCATAAGAGTCCTAGTGGACAATCATTTAAATATGAAACAACAATGTGCTGCAGATGCCAAAAAAGCCAGTCCAATCTTAGGCTGCATTAACAGAGGGATAGACTCAAGATCACATGACATATTAATACTGCTTTATAAGGCCTTGGTAAGTCTACACTTGGTCACCATAATATTTTTTAAAATGCTGAGGCTCTGGAAAGAATGCAAAGAACAACAACAAAGATAATTAGGGGGCTGGAAGCTAAAATATATGAAGAATTGGATATGTCTAGTCTAGTGAAAAGAAGGAGGGGAAGGGGAATATGATAGCAGTGTTCCAATATTTGAGGGGCTGCCATAAAGAAGAGGGAGTCAACCTATTTTCCAAAGGACCAGAAGGCAAGAGAAAAGCAATAGATGGAAACTATCCAAGGAGAGAAGCAACCTAGAAATATGGATAAATTTCCTGACATTGAGAAACAATAAACCAGTGGAATACTTGCCTTTAGAAGTTGTGGGTTGTCCATCAACAGAGGCTCTCTTGCTTGAGCAGAGAGTTGGACTAGAAGACCTGCAAAGTCCCTTCCAACTCTGTCATTCTGTTATAAATGTCTTATATAATTAACTAATTAACAATTAAGTCAATTTATTTCACATTTTACAAATAATTATACAGTATATAAATTATCTTCACACAAGATTCATTTCAATATGCTCTTTGAAAAACACAATGTGATCTTGTTCCATTAATGGAGAATTAAGATGCTTTCCACATTGTATCTCAAAATCTATCTTCTTTGTCAACCTGCTAAAATACAGAGGTTCTATGTTATTTGAAAGTATATAAACTGCAACAAAAGGCTCCTGAAATAAAACAAGTATGTGAAAAAACTTCTAAAACAGTGAATGTTCACATCATGAGAAGCACAGTTGCATCCTTTCTTTATAGACAGTTGAGTAGCTTTGGGTCAATCATTTCCATGTGTCTGGTTTGACAAGGCCTCTGCTGAGTAATGCAAGAAAAGAAGATGGAATTTTATCACCTGGGACCAGATGAGGAGATAGAAATGTCTTCCAGAGAAATACATTGGCGGTTAGAAGGTTTTCATTGATTCATTGGTTTCACAGAAAATTCAGGTGCTTCTATAGCAGGAAGTACTTCCTAATAGCTTAGAGCAGGGGTGTCAAACTCACAGCAATAGGCACGCACTGGCCATGCCCGGTTTAGTGAGGGGGAAAAGGTCATAATACGTTACCTGATGACACCGTGACAATGAGAGTTTGACACCACTGGCTTAGAGGGAGGAATGTGAGATATTGGGCCTTGGAGAGACAGCTCCCAACAAGTTTCTCTTGCTGCTGATGGTACTGTCTGGTCCATTGCAACTAGCTACTATCCTATCCAGTCCTAACTACTGGACAACTCTTTGTGTTTGTGTTATACCAGTATAACATATATGTCTATCATAAAGTAGGACAAAAGGGAAGTGGGGGAAGACTCTGCATTTCAAAACTGTAAACTTTCCAATTACCAAGATTATATTCTGCCTTATTCCATAATATCAAGCATGATGTTCTGGTTTCTATGTACAATGGATTTCTAAAAAATGTAATTACTGTGCTTGTAGGACCATTGAATATAAGTTCTATGAATATTTCCTAATCAAATATACCATTAAATAGAATATGAAAAGAATAGACATGACAACCACATAATCTATATTTATAAAAGCGAAAACCACTCATGCCACAATCATGAAATTTCCAGAACTGTAAAGCCTACAAACTTGAAATTTGGCACGTATGTTCCTCTTGACTTCTAGGTGCTCGCTAAGAAAGGATTTTTCAAAATGACTATCAGATCATTAGTATTTCTTATATTATTATTACCACACTCTGATGATAAGGAGTTAGACTCCCCATCCCAACCTGAAAATAACTCTGTTCCAACTGCCACTTGGCCATGGCCAGCACATGACTCATCCAGCCTGTGGGCTGGAAGTTTGGAGAGGAGCTGAGGGAGAGAAGGGATAAGATAGGAGAGGTCTCTGTGGGGCAAGCCTGAGGGAGACAAGGGGCTAGGACAGGAGAGGCTTCTGTGGGGCAAGCCTGAGGGAAAGAAGGGGATAGGCTAGGGGAGTATTCTGTGGTGCAAGCCTGGGGGAGAGAAGGGGATGGGCTAGGGGAGGCTTCTGTGGGGCAAGCCTGAGGGAGAGAAGGGGAGAGGAGAGGCTGAGTGTAACTACTCATTAATTTTTAAGATGTAACTGTCAATTTATCAAGCCCGAAAACATAGTTTCATAGCGGACCACGGGTATTCAGCTACTACAATATAAAATGAGAGTTTCAGACTAAAATATAAACATGTAAGTAATTATTTTCCATGGAAGTAAGGAAAATAATTACAATTACTTTCCATATTATGACAAAACTTTATCAGGCCAACTTAGGTCTCAGCTAAACTTATATCACTAGTTTTGTTGAAGTGGTTATATAGTAATTGACCAGTAAAACTATTTTTATCTGATTGTTCTAATTTTGTGTACTTTTATCTAGTTTGTATTTCAACATGCTGGATAATGGAACATACGGTATGTGCCCTACCCAATCCTCAGAGTACTATTTTTATCACCTGAGACAAACAGTTGAATTGAATGATGCTGCATTTCAACACTTATGATAGATATATATCTAGTGAGGAAAGTGCTGGATAACCAATTCATGCATGGAAATGGCAAAGCAACTCATAAAGAGGAAAGGTGGAAAAATTGCTTCAGGTACAGCCTTGATTTCATCATTATCAGGACAATTAAAATCAGTGCAGTACAGTATTCATATTCAAGAGAAAGCACCACTGAAGTTACTTGAATCTATTTTTAGTAGATATTTATAAAATGTAATGTTGCTGCTGAGGGAAAACAAATCCTCAGTGAAATAAAATAAACTGAAAAAAAGAAAAAGAAAATATACATCTCAAAATAATCAACTTGTCAAAAGGGCCTCATTCTTCCTAGATCATAAACAATGGCATCCTTTTGGAAGTTCGGTAATTCTACAGAAAAATATGCCTAAAGCTAATGCTTAAAATACATAAATATCTTCGTGGAGAACAAGTCTAACATTATGAAGTTAAAAATAAAGTGGAAAACATGTTAAAATTAGTAAACTGAGCAAAATTCTTTTCCTGAAAGAAAGTAATTAGGATGAATTTGTGGTGTTGTAAATACACATACATCTACTAGGCATATAAACCTAGTAGAACAAACAAACAAATGCACTTGATGACTCTGGGGTACCATAAGCCATAACTCATAAAAAATGGATTAGCTTTGAATAAACAGCTCAAAACGGGGAATTTTCACCTGAAGTTTATGGATCAATTTTTTTAAATTAAATAAGTTTCTGGGTTAGGTAAATCTTGAATGAAGGCAAATACTTATGCTGCCTGGTTTTAAAATGCTTCTGATTGGCTAATGAAATTCATTTCTGATTTTAAAAATATTAAAACTTTATTTGAATGTAAGGCCTGGTAAATGCTGAACTTACAAATGTCCTTGATCCAACAATTTCTTATTCTGGTGTTAACTTGTCCATTCCAATGTATCTAAGGATGAAACCTTTTTGATAAGTATTGATAGAAGCAGCTTTCTCAATTATGACACCTAGAGTCTACAGCCTCGTGCAATTCTTGGAGTTGCCGTTGTGGCCAGTTCTTTATGACACCAGGTTGGAGATGTTGAGTATATACTTGATATGGAAACAAACCCATGAAAACAATAGGTCTCACTTTAAGGTACGTGACTGCAGATACTAGCTACTGCTACTTCTAATTGGGCAAGAAAATTTCAATAATTGGCTAAAAAGGAAATGCAGGAGAGCAGAATGCTCTGAGATGATTCCTTCAGATATTTATAATTATTAATATCACACTTTTACTGCACTTTGTACAATTGAATGTAGTACACATGTTCCCTCCTACCATTTCCCCCACAATAACCACAATTTTTAATCAAATTTCTGAGCAAACTAGGTTTATTCCTTGCGATAAGCCATTGTAATTGTGGCTTATTAAATTATTAAATTAACTGTTCTAGCACATGCTACCAAAAAGAAAGAAACCATCTTATGGTTTGCTCAAACTATCTATGAAAGTAGAAACCAGCTTTTCAGTAATATATAGCAAGATTATGAATCTATAGTAAATCAATTAAGATTTAACAATTATTTTTTTGTTGTATTTTGCTATTGACTTAATCACTTGTATCACTTGTCTACATAATTTTCTTTACCAGCAATTGAGACAACTTTATAGAAAGCATTTTGAAGGAAACAATTCTTAATTCCAGGTCAAATTTTATGGAAGCTGAAGGGCTGTTGCTGAGAAATTATTCTGCTTTGGCAAGACTCCCTACAGGTACTGAAATTTGGGTAATGAGTTTTCCATATGAAATTTTTGGATTGCATTCCACATTCCCATACATTGCATTTTGGGGTCACTAGCACGGATATGGAGAAAATCAGTATAGGAGATACAGTATATGAAATCTTTATGATTTTTCAATGATACGTCACCAATACTTAAGACAGTGAATTACAAAAACTGCAGAGTTTTGTCCTCTTTCCTTCTGAAATAACTATTAAACTAGTTACAGAAATCTGCTTTCATCACCCTAGTCATGAAACAATAATATTTATTGTTTACTTTTACAATAAAATCATTACACTCATGTAAAAAATAACATCGAAACTATCTTAACATGATAAATCTCTGATAACACATTGTGATTTATGAGGAATTCATCTACTACAGTAAAATAATGCATTCTAGATATTTCTTTTCATTTTATAATTGTTTGAGAAAAAGTATTTTTCACCATTAGAAACTGTGATTCTCTGTGGGATCTTTTCAGTTTTGCCCTGCGGTTCTGGAACCAGATCTAAAATTGAGAGAGAAAAGTACATGTTTAATAATAATACAGTACTGTAAAAAGAAGCTTTTGGTAAACAAGGTTAAAACTATAATATTAATAAAATTCCAGCAGGTAAAAATATAGGAAGCTTCTTATAAAGAATAAAGAACTTTTCTGCTTGAGTGAGATGTGATCCTATTAACGCATATAGAAGAGTTTTCCCAGCCTTACTCTAATCCTGGGGTAGTCAACCTTTTTATACCTGCCACCCACTTTTATGGTTATGTTTATGTTTATTTAAATTTATATACCGCCCTATCTCCCTTGCGGGACTCAGGGCGGTGAACAGGCAATTATAAAACATAAAACATCAGGTACAATAAATATAATAAAAACAGATTAAACAAAAACCTGCTCTAAAAAGTCCCTAATAAAACCCACTTGATAAAACAAATTTAAAAGCTACGCCAGGCCGGCCGCACGAACTAGATGAGTTTTAAGGGCTCAGCGGAAGAGGCGCAGGTCCATGGTTGTGCGCAGGTCGGGGGGGGAAGGTCATTCCAGAGGGCTGGAGCTGCCACAGAGAAGTCTCTCTCCCTAGGGGTCGCCAGCCGGCATTGGCTAGCTGACGGGACCCTGAGGAGACCCTCTCTGTGTGAGCGGACTGGTCGGTGGGAAGTATGCGGTAGGAGACGGTCTTGCAAATATTCAGGTCCCTGTTAGTAGTAAAATTTTCTAACCACCCACCGGTTCCACAGTAATGGTGATTTATATAGTAGGGAAGTCAATTACATTTAAAAAAGGAAAGTGCTTCAGTATCGGACAAAACCCCTACCGCCCACCATGAAAGCTGGAACGCCCACTAGTGGGTGGTAGGGAGCAGGTTGACTACCACTGCTCTAATCTAAGATATCAGAAGGGAACCAACTTCTGTATATCAGTAGTAGCACATTCCATCAGTTATAACTCTCTCTCATCTCAAATTAAAGTGAATTTTTGCAGTAAAACTTGAGAAGCAACACTTCTTCAGGAAAACTCAATGAGGGAGATGGGTGGTTTCAAAAGATGATAGATAGACAAACAAACACAAGATAGTTACTGCTATCTAGGTTTCAAGAGATCAAACATTGTTTTCAACAAAGTGCAAAGCTTGCAGGTGAAATTCTATCCAGACATTTCAGAACCACCAGTGCAGGAAGAACTCTCTCTCTCTATTGCCAACAATGTTGTATTGATGTAAAAAAACAATCCCCTATGTTCACTAAGTTAAATAAAACATAAAATCAGTTAATTTGAATGCAGACAAAACAAAAAGGTAATCTGTAATTGGGTTAAGATTATATAATCTGTTTTAAATTAAAACTTTGGCTAGCATTCTAAACAGGTAAGTGTCTGTTCTAATTATTCTTGTTGCTGTTATTATTACCACCTTCCGGTCAAGATGCATTCCCAGAGTTTACATGGACATCCATGCATTTTAAAAGATTGCTCTTAGGAAAGCAATCTTTGCATATTCACTCAGATAGAAGTCCCATTCTTCTTCCATTCAGTTGTGTCCAGGTCTTGGATGCTGCCTGGACAAGTCCCTGCAATTTTCTTGGCATGATTTTTCAGAAGTGGTTCTTTCAAAATTGTAAGTCACTAAAACTTACTTACTAGTAAATCTAACGGTTAGAAAAGAGAAGTTTTGTGAATCTAAAAACCAGATGAAGTGATGTCCTTTAGGTCAGGGGTATCCAGCCTTGGCAACCTGAAGCCTTGTAGACCAGGGGTCTCCAACCTTTGCAACTTTAAGTCTGAAGGACTTCAGGTCCCAGACTTCTCCAGCCAGCTTTGCTGGCTGGAGAATTCTGGGAGCTGAAGTCCTTCAGACTTAAAGTTGCAAAGGTTGGAGACCCCTGTTGTAGACTTCAACTTTCAGAATTCCCCAGTCAGTATGACTATCTGGAGAATTCTGGCAGCTGAAGTCCACAGATCTTAAAAGTTGCCAAGATTGGACACCCCTGCTTTAGGCTTCAGTTCTAAACACATTTAAAGGCAAAGATACCTTCGAATCAAACTTGACTGCTAGTGGCTTCATGAGTCCATCCCTGCAATTTTCTTGCTATCTGTGTGGTCCCTAGGAGTAAAAAAAACCACTTGATGGCATACCATCAATCAACAAGAAAGCAGTTTGACCTGCTCTTTTTCTAGGATCTTTCTTTAAACATCCACCCCCGCTCTTAGCCTAGAGCCCTTAGGGCTTTCTAGTCACATACCAACCAACTGACACTTAGCCTCTTGGGTCTGGTAAATGCTGCCATCTGCTGTAGTGGCAAATATAGTTATTTAAGTATAAATCCCACTCAGTGTTCTAGGCTTCATATATTACATGAAGCCATAGTGTACTTAGCTTATTTGTGGTTAAATGTGTTACTTAGAAGAAATCACTGTGGTTTGTTTAGCACATCTGTTATTGTGATGTAGAACCAAACCTTTCAGAAAAATACATAATTTATTCAACTTACTCAGTATGAACTAAGTTGGATATGGATCCCACTTATTAGGTCTTAGCAACAGACATTTTTTCTGGTATATATTAAAATGTGTTACCTTATTATCCAGGTATTATTGTACTGCAAACATATGTAGAATTAGAAGGTAAAATTGAAAAAAAAACATTCCCCCATTTTTTCTTTCATACAACATTTCAAAGTGAACAAATACTTAGCAGTTATTCTTCCCATCCATTATGACTCTTGCTAAGCAAACATAACATTTGAGATTTCAGTAATACAAGCATAAATACATACACACATGTAAAGTTACCTGGATCCTGTCTTCATCTAAATCTAATTTGTGAGCCAGCTCTTCTCTAACATCAATGCCAGGATAAGAGTTCACTCTAAAAACATTTTCCAGTATTTCTATCTAAAGAGAATAGACAAACACTCTATTATCTGCTTGTTTTCATTGCCAGAATATTTTAACCATTCATGATAAAGCCAAAGCTTTTAATAAAAAATCTGGATAAGATTCCAAACTATTTCAAGTCAATAAAAATCAATTAAACTCTTTTGAGCGCAGAATCCTGATTAGATATAACATTTGGGAACCTTTTTCTTCAGTAAATGTATGATTGTACAGATTCTTGTGAAACAGGCATTTCTGGATTCTTTCTAATCAATGCCCCCTTATTAAAGAATGCAGGCACAACAGGCATTCTTAGCTGCATGAATAGGTTAAATGGGCTAAATCCCTACCTGGATTTGAGTGAATGCAGTCCTTGGCCTCCTACCTCTGTACCAGCTCAAGTCCCTTTTGTAAGAAAATCTTTCATTGACTGCAAAATAGTTTTCACATTTCAAAACTCTTTCTTCAGCTTTTCGGCAGTTGCTTGTATTATACAAAGGGAGTTCACAGCATATTGAAGAGAGATGCAGGCAGGGCAAACAATCTTCTCCTGAAAAGTCATTTTAAACACGATTACTAGCAAAATGTTAGTTATAGAGTAGTTTAAACTCAGAGGCAGAACTGAAACACAACAATCTGATTTTCTTTACAATTTGACTCTTAAACATGGTTTGTAATTTAAAGCAAAGGAACATAGTGAAAAGGTGAAGAAAACATTGAAATGAATCTTTAACTTCCATCTTACCTAAATCACTGCATTTATCCACCCATGGCCTGTAGGGTTTTGCAACTGGAGTGCCATCTTTTTCCGGCTCTAATCCCAAAATATTTTCAATGGAGAACGAAAAGGAAGTGTTTTTGCCTTCCCCAAGATTGGATTTATTCTGATTATTACAAGAAGAAGCCACATTATGAGCATACAAGGATCTGCCTGCCATTCTTTTGCCAGCCTCCCCACACCATAATTCAGCTTTTACTTACAGGTCTTTTCTTATAGCTTTGGCAACAAGGGGGTTGGATTTGCCACGTCATTAATTAAAATCTTTTATTAGAAAGTTTTAGCATGTCAATGAAGATTCTCCCACCAAGAGGCAAGAGGAGTTAATTGTTTATTTGTTTCCAAGTAATTAGCAACTAATGGAGGAGGGAGTGCACCAAGAAGAACAAAAAGTGTTATCTCCTGTAACCAGAGTATCAGACTTAACTTTTTCAAAAGCACCAATGCACAAGTATAACACTTCTCTTTTATTTGAAATCATTAATGTATAAAATCAGGGCTTGGGTGGTGGCGGTTTTGTTTTTAAATAATACTCCTGTGGACTTCATTTACCTAAACAAAACAGCATGATAGGAAACCAGTCAAGTAATAAGTAATCTCATTTAAGTGCATTTTCTTCCAATGAAAATTTAAAAATAATCTCTTAATGCTATTAGGGTAATCCTGAGGAAAAAGTGTTTGCTTTTTCATATGCATATGTAATGATGAACATGGTCACTAAGATGACAATAGTCTTTGGCATAAGGCACACTGCAATGGGCTGTCAGAATTCAGTAATTGTCTTCCAAGTGGTTAGATTAAAGAACACTTGAATGAAATACTGTTAAAAGGTCTGCTCCTCTATTTTCTTAGCTTGGAATTTAATTTGATGCCATTTTGTTTGTTTGTTCATCAAACTTGGATGCCACCCAACTTGCCAAAGGTAGTGTTATGTTGGCATTCTTGGAGGAATCCATCAAATACAGTATGTAGTTTTTAAAAAGCCAGCCATATCCTGTTTTGTTGATGCTCAGTGAGATGAAAGATGGTTATTTTCATCCTAATTTGCAATATATTGTTATGGCAAATGAAATTTATTAAAGGGCAGTTAAACCAGTAAAGATAGTGAATTTTACCAATAACTTTATTTATTTATGAAAATGTATATGGCCACCAAAATAACTCTGTGACTTCAGAATGGCCTAGAAAGATAAGAGCAAAGATACTTGCTCTGTTTAGCCCTGGGTTGTTATATTTTTCCATTCTTTTCCATGTTTGCTGGAAAAGGTCTGGTCTGGATTTAGGATGAAAGCTGGATTCAGCCATTGTGCTTTACAAGTCAGTCTATGATGCAGCATCCAGACTTTCCCATAACAATTTGCTGAATTGTTGTGTAACAGTTTTGTGACAGTGATAAGGCAGCAAGCTAATTTAGGAGAATATGGTCAGGTTTTGCCCTTCAGCAGAGAACAATGAAAATTCATGAAGGTTACAACTTCATGGGCTTCAGCGACAGCAAATTCATAGACAGCCTGCAAGTGCCTATATCCGTGATGGCAAACCTGTGGCACGCAGCGCCATCTCTATGGGCACATGAGCCGTCACCCCAGTTCAGCTCCACCATGCATGTGTGTATGCATCCCACCAGCCAGCTGGTAACTGGGTCTCTGCTGCGCATGCGTAGGGGGTGTTCAGGAAGCTGCACACGCATGCGGGGGGCACGTGTGCATGCACAGGGGGTAAGGCTGCACATGTATGTGCGGGGTGGGGCACAAGGTGCATGCATGGGAGGAATGTGTGCATTGCATTTTGGGGGGTTTGAGTGTGCACACATTACTGGCCTATATGAAGGCAAGGTGTTCCACAAGGTAGGAGCAGCCTTGGAAAAGGCATACCTCCTACATTCTGCTAAACGGCAGATTTCAGGGAAGAGACCAAAAATATGCCTATCGTATGTGATCTAGTGGGATGGGGGCAGATGCTCTCAGGGAAAAACCAGCTTGCAAATAACTTGGTCCCATTCCATTTAGGGCTTTAAATGTGGCAACTAGCATCTTGAATTGGACCTAAAAGAAAACTGTGAGCTAGTGCAGCTTATGCAAGTGGTGAAACTGGAAGCTCCCAACACTGCTTGCACTGCTGCATTTTGAACCAATTGTAGCTTGTGGACAGTCTTCAAAGGCAGTCCAATGGAGAGCACATTCCAGTAGTTCAAATGGGAACTGTCCAGGGCATGAATGACTGAATATTTTGAGCTAGACATCATGTATTGCAAGAACTCTGGAATAAAGACTTGCTGGGTTTCCCCCCCCCCCCCAAAGCCTTAACACTACAACATGGAATTTAATATTCATAAGTTTATAAATGTTTTTTGAAAAGAGTAATAACATTGAAAGATGTGAATGCAATTTTGAACTATTATACCAAATATTTGGAACTCATCAGTATTAAGAGTTGGATTTCCAAGTACATAGCATAACAAAAATTATTTTTCTGTCATGAACGGACAGTTGCATCACTCCAGATTTACAATCTTTGATATGTTTAATGTTTTACATTTGAAACATAGACAAAAGGGGAAAACTGAATCAAAAGTATGCTCTGTAGTCAAATGTAATGTACAGTATTTTAAAGCAGCTGTTTATTATCATTTTTTACCTTTTTGTTTTTTTCCCCATTTGTTTTTTTAGTTTTGTATGTTAAAGCTGTACATTAAAAATTGAAAAGACCATTAATGTTGATTCTTTTTAAGCATATTGGAGAATTGTCAATTTTTTATCCTTGTATCAAGAAACAACTGAGAAGTAAACTCAGGTTTAAAACAGTAGTTTAATTACTTTCCTGCCAGCAGCATGGGCCATTGGGTCTTAGCAAGTTATGGCCAGAAGTACACCATAATTCCATAAATGCTGGTCACTGTTGGATCTATGAGGAATATTGCACATACATTTATCAGACTATTTTCTGTAAAGGCTTATCCTAAGCATTTGGCAAATACACTTATTTCTTCTTTATCAATTTTTGTTCCTAGGTTGCCTAATTTTTATTTACTCCACATTCATATTGGTTCTTGTCAGTGCTGTGGGCAATATTTGACACGTGTGTGTGTGTGTGTGTGTGTGTGTGTGTGTGTGTGTGTGAAAGAGAGTGGGGGGGAAAGGTGTGTGTTGATGAATCTGAAACCTACAATGGCACCTGAAAGCAGGCAATATTCTTGATAAAACCACTTCGTTTCAAAGGTCAATTTTCAAAAGTATTGTTAGAAATGTTGTAAGAAGCAAAACAAATATTGCAAGAATAAAATGGTTGTGTTATTTTTCATTATGTCTTTCTTTACAAACAATTATTATATTTTATTGAAATAATATATTCAACTGCAATACAACTCTGTAATGTTGCCACCTAGCGTCCATAAACTCCTATTTTAAAGCAAACAATAAAGTCTTCCTTGATTAACTTGAAAGGACTTAATTGTTACTAGCCAAAAAAATCAGTAAAATGGTCAATGTTGTATTAGTTAATGGTTTAATTGATAATTGTATGCCTTGCAAATGGATTACATATAGAAGGGGGGAAAAGGAAAATAAACGCTCTATAAAACAAGAGTGGAAACTCTTTTTGTCAACATTTCCCAGATATTGGCAAGAGATCAGGTTATTTTACTATTCCCCATCATATTTCCTCAGTCTGCCAAGCCAGACTTTGAGAAGTGATACTTTCGCTGATTTCAGGAACTGAATCAGACATACACATTCACAGCCTTCTTTGAATTGTTGCTGTACAAATATTTTCTTACCATTACAATAAATGTGGGACATGCACGTCTAGCACAGCAGACAAAAATCAAACTAAACTTCTTGATTGCAATTCTTTTTATTACTCAAGCCAAGATGCTATACTAGCAATAATGCATATTTGCTTTATTCTGAGACCGGAATAGTCAAATCAGTGAGGTCTAGAATAACTAATGGGGGGCTAAGAAGAGTCTAACATCTTCCTGCTCATATTTCCATGGTCCACCAGTAGTTTAGGAATTTAAATCTGGTCTGTAAAAATGCCGGATAGATATGCATTAAGAATAATTGCAAATAGTAGCTTTTGTGCTGGGAATGTAATCTATTTTATTTCTTCTCTTTTCCTCATATTATTTTTTTAAAAAGAAAGGTCAGATTGTTGCCAGTATAGTAAAATACTTGGCAACCTAGCTATCTTGGTATATTTAAACAGAGAAAAAGTAGAATACAATATATATATATATATATATATATATATATATATATATATATATATATATATATATATATATATATATATATATATATATATATATAACCTCAGAAAACATATATATATATATATATATATATATATATATATATATATAACCTCAGAAAACATATATATATATATATATATATATATATATATATATATATATATATATATATATATATATATATATATGTTTTCGTAGGTTTTCACGGGTATAGGTATGTAGATTTTGGTTTATTCGGGTCTTTTCCCGTGTAAAATTAAAGGTGTTTTTGCAACGTTTCGATGGGATCACCCCCATCATCATCAGGCTTTGGCTTCTGCCTTTTGCAAAAGGCAGAAGCCAAAGCCTGATGATGATGGGGGTGATCCCATCGAAACGTTGCAAAAACACCTTTAATTTTACACGGGAAAAGACCCGAATAAACCAATATATATATATATATATATATATATATATATATATATATATATATATATATATATATATATATATATATATATATATATATATATATATATATATATATATATATATATATATATATATAATAAATATATGATACTGAAGTCATTCTTAAGTCTTATTACTTTAATTCACCTATATTATAAAACAATATTTTCTTAAAGTGTTCAATGCATTTTATTTTTTAAAAGGATAATTGCCATTCAGCTGTTATTAATTTAGTTTAACCACCATCTATGTACAATTTCTTTATCCTCTGGTTTCATTTCTAATTCTGAAGCTTGAAGCATTTTTGTGAAACCAGAAGAGAAGCATATAAAAGTAAATCAAGAAGTCTGCTTCATTTTAAACAGGTGTTTATAAAAAAAAATAGACTGTATAGTATTTTACGCTCTGTACAGCATATTAAGCTGAACAGCTCAATTACAAGCACATATACATACTACCATCCCCCTCCCACAGCGTGCTGTTCTCCAAACAAAGTTTATGGCATATCTCATTGCATGACCCTGATGTGTCCATTTGAGGTTTCCAGAAATTTAGGATATTGTCAGGCACAAGCAACCGGATCCACACATGAAAGAGTTCAAGTTAACTATTGTATTCTGCATATACTACAAGAGATAAAGTTCCATAGAACTTGGGCGTGATGAGTAGCTTGTCATAGGTCTCTTGCAGATGCCCACAGGCTCAAGGCTAACTCCTCACTTGATCCCACTCCCTTGCCTGGCTGGCAGTTTTCAACAGAGATGTATCCAAAATTTATTATTACAAGTCTATTTCCATAAGCCCAAAATGTCAACCACTTCAGGTTTGGAAAATGCAATAAGAAATAAACTTGGATTAAACAGCGAACAATTGATAATGAATTGGAAGGAGAGATAATTATTTTTATTATTTATTTCCCTCCTGCCTTTATTATATTTATTCAAGGCAGAAAACATGCCTAATACTCATTTCTCCTACTTTCTCCTACTTTTCCAATAACAATAACCCTGTGATGTGGGTTGGGCAGAGATACAACAACCGGTCCAAAGTCACCCAACTGGCTTTTATGACTTAATGCAGGCCTAGATCTCAGTCTCCCAGTGTTTTAATCACTGGGCCAAACTGGTTCTTATTAATGTGCTCATTAACCAACCATTTTAGAGACTTCCCTGATTAACAGGAAAGCAATAAGGTGGAATAAAGCTGACATAAACTAGAAATCTGTTTCTTGATGAGAGATTTAGTCTTGGCTGCTATGCATTTTAATGTTTGTGTTATTGTAATTGTTTTCATGTTTTAAATTTTGTTCCTCATCCAGAGTTGCTTGGTGAGATGGGCAGCCATACAAATGAAGATAAAATAAAAAATAAAGCAATCCTAAAGTCAATCCTAAATGTAAAAGAGAAGACAATGAGATATGACAAAGAAAATAGACACCACAGTTTAAATAATAATTAACAGTAGAAAAAAAGTTTGATTTTGCTGCTTTCATTTGTACTTCACTGAAAAGCTGCCAGCTATTAACCTGTTATGTCCTGTCCCTTTCAAACAATACTCAAAGAATATAATAAACATATATACTGGGAGATAGTCATCTGGGATATTTTAAGGGTCCTCCACTCCTCTGCTTGCAACAGAATACCTTATGCCGCTAGACTTGAAATTTTGGGCTTAGACAACTTAGAACTTCGCTGCCTTCAATCCAACCTAAGCGTAGTACATAAAATTATCTGCTACAATGTCCTACCTGTCAATGAATACTTTAGCTTCAACCACAACACCACAGGAGCACACAACAGATACAAACTTAAGGTAAACTGCTCCAAACTTGATTGCAGAAAATATGACTTCAGTAACAGAGTAATCAATGCCTGGAATGCACAACCTGACACTGTGGTTTCTTTCCCAAACCCCCAAAACTTTAACCTTAGACTGTGTACTGTTGCCCTCACCCCATTCCTAAGAGGTCTTTAAGGGGCGTGCATAGTTATATCTGTTGTCTAATTCATGCTTGATGAAGTAAATAAATAAAATAAACAGTTACATCTAAAGCAAATAAAGTGGATGTTTCCATAGTTCCTTCATAAGTCCTTGTTGCCTTCCAAAAAAATTCTGTCTATAGTTGGGAGATAATTGCAAAGCCCCAAATATCACTGCAGAGGATCAGTAAGCAAACTGAGAATGAGGTAGCCCCCCCCCCCCACCAATTCACGCCTTCCGTAACCCAGGGGGGAAATTAAATTAACCAACATGGAAAACTCAAGCGGAGATTCAGATTCTTTCTGAAGAAGTAAATTAATATCCACTTAAGTATTCTCACCCGGCAGTCCTGGAATTGCCACTTGCTCTAAATCGGGTTACTAAGCCCTTGTCAGCCAGCCCTAAATGAGCTCATTGCCATCTTAATATTTATGAGATCCAATTCCCACTCTACAATTTTAGATGAATCATGGCACCATGACAACACGGCACCAAAGGGAGGACCCGCACAGAAGCGGAGACCAGGATGCAGTGCCACCTGGAACATTTGCCAGCCTCTGCCCCACAGAAACTGCCCTCCGACCGGACGAAAGCCCCACAAGTGACACCTCCACCCACCTCAATCTCCGCCGCCTCCCCCCCCCCCCCCGTAACCAGAACCCCGCGAGGCCGACAAAAGCACCCGCCTCTTTTTTATCGCCCAGCCAGACTGGCCGCCCTTCCAGCCAATAGGAAAACGCACAGCCTGGCTGACGGCCGCTCCTTGTCCGGACGGGCGGCCGCGGGGAAGCGGCGAGGCGGGATTTCCTGAGCGGAGCGGGCCTGTCGGGGTGCGCGGAGACGCGAGGGAAGGCGGGAACAGGGCCGTCGGGCTGGGTGCGGCGAGGAGGGGGGTTGGCCTGGCCTGGGAAGATTCAGCCGCCGACATGCCTGGGATAGACAAGCTGCCCATCGAAGAGGCGCTGGAAGACAGTCCCCAGGTGAGGGGGGGGGGGACCGCGCAGCAGCAGGGGGCGGAGGGGGGAGAGGGTGGCCGAGCCGGGCTCCTCCTGCCCGCTTTCCTGGGAAGGTAGCTCGCTTCGCCCCTCCGCGGCTCGGAGGCCGTAAACAGCCTGTTGCCGCCGTGCTCGTTCCCGGGAAGGGCTCAAGCCACCTGGCGAGGGGAGAAGATGCGTCTCTCTCGGGGGTCCCTCCGAGGTGGAGGAGGTCAGAGCTCCGCCTTTAAACCGGCAGGGCCGGTGCAGGTGTCGCCAGGTGGGAGGTGCGTGGCATGATCTCGCGTGGAAAAGCTGAGGGGCTCCTTTGCAAAAAGGTTGCGGAGCAAGAGGAGGGAGCCGCGGCTCTTTTCTGCGGGGCTCGTGTTTCTGTGTGTGTGTGTGTGTGTGAGAGAGAGAGAGAGAGAGAGAGACAGCAGTTGTGGTACCACGGCAGCTTCCTTAGCACTTCGGTTGTTTTCTACCGAAGTTCAGGGAGGAAAAAATAAAAAGGGCCGCCTCTGTTTTTGTTCCTTGTGTTGTGTGTAAATTGTTTCAGTGGCTGCCTCGGTTTCCCCGCCCGCCCCCTTCTTCGCCCAAATTCAAGCAGATGATTTTCGTCAGTAGCTTTGAAGTACTAATTTAACAATGAATAAACCTTCGCTCGGACTGAAGAAACCAGTTTGCCTTTGCCAGTATCTGTAATTATTTGGCATTAGCATATTTAAGTAGAATACAATAGAACAGAATTCTTTATTGGCCAAGTGTGATTGGACACACAAGGACTTTGTCTTTGGTGCACAGGCTCTCAGTGTACATAAAAAGACAAGATACATTCGTCAAGAATCGTAAGGTACAGCACTTAATGATAGTCATAGGGTACAAATGAGCAGTCAGGAAACAATATCAATATAAATGTAAGGATGCAAGCAACAAAGTTACAGTCCTGCAGTCATAAGTGGGAGCAGATGGGTGATAAGGAATGATGAGAAGACTAATAGTAATGCAGCCTTAGTGAATAGTTTGACAGTGTCTCTGAATATTGAGGATTGAATATATGGTACGATTATGAATTTCTGTTTTCTGAAATTTTTCATTTGTGTTGTACTTCTTCAATAAATAGTGAAGAGTTCGAAACACATCAGAAGAATTTTATACATTAAAAGTTGGTACTGTGTCTAATTAGGAGTACAGGTAGTCTTCCACTGATGAACACAATTGAGCCCAACATTTCTGTTGCTAAGTGAAACATTTGCTGAGTGAATTTTGTCCCATTTTACTACCTTTTTTTGCCACAGTTGCTAAGTGCATCAACGCATTTCTTAAATTAGTAATACAATTGTTAAGTGAATCTGACTTCAGAAGGTTGCAGAAGGGGATCATGTGACTCCAGGACATTGCAACCATCATAAACATGAGTCAGTTGCCAAGGAAACAAATTTTGATTGTGTGACTATGAGAATAGTACAGTGGTCATAAATCACTTTTTTCAGGGCTATTGGAACTTTGAGTGATCACTAACTGTAAATTGAGCACCATCTGTATTGACCAAGTAATCCCATCAGTTGCTACAAAAAACAAGAAGTAGGAAAATCTTTTAAAAACTTCCTATGTTCTGCTGTTGTACACTGTATCTGAGCATCACTTTTCAGTCTTTTTATGATCTTAGCTATAGCAATTATATTGATGGGCAAGATAAATAAAGCTTTGGTGAAATAATCTTTATTGTGGGGTTGAGTTCATTTTTTAAATATACCAGTATAATGCCCTGAATTTACATGGTATTATGCTCTTTACATCTTTCTTCTATTAATCTTTAGAGTCTCCCACTTTTGAGAATATTTTAAAATCCAGTTTTTAATAGCATATTCTCCTGCAAGTGACAGTGATCATTTAAAGATATTACTTCTAATAAATATGCATACAACTTCTTTTTTTAAGATGCCCATTCAAAACACTCATTGAGATCAAAATTGCTTACAATTTATTGCTTACAACAATTCAGATTAAACAATGGGATCTCTACAGGAAAGGAACCTTTCCCTGCTTTTTTTTTGCTTTGGAATTTGCTTTGGAATTTGAAGTATTCCAGAAAAATACTTAACATTTGTGTTGATTGTTGTTGGTAATTGATTTGACTTATCATATTAATATTCATCACTTTTAAATTCAGACATTCAGATTCAAGATAATAAATGCAGTAGTAAATATATGTTACCCTTTGTTGCATTTGTTCAAAAGTTTAGTTAGTGATGTTTCTGCTTATTAGATCCTACCTACTTTAGATGTGATTGCTTGTATGGATAGAAAGGTAGGGCTTTCAGATCTAGGCTGCAAAAGGAAAGTTCTTTTTATCTCTTTGATGCAATCTATTGTTTGTTGGATTTTTGCATCCCCATTCTTTGCTTTTAAGGAAGTGGAAATTCCTGTAATTCTATAAATATAATTAATTTAAAATTGTGTTAAAACTAGTTAAAGCCATTTACGGTATCTAATCAGTCCTTTGTAATTTCCATAATTGGGACAACCATTGTCCCTGGAAATTCCAGCCAACATTATTTAGCAAAGCTCTCTGTGTTACATTATCTGTATGCCCTCTACTTCAGCATTCTGTGTCCTAGAGTAGCCAGCCCAAATATTTTACAAGGATGGCCTCCTGAAGGTTGTCTTATCTCTGGAAATGTAAATTGTCTTTAAAGAGAGACATTTTAGTTTTTTTGTTTCATATAACCCCGAGGATTCTATTCTCTATAAGATTTTTTAAGCTTTAAAAAATTAGTTATACACAGTATATATATTCATTCCCAAAATATACTTAGTATCTTGAGTCATTATCAATTAGTTAATGAGAATTTAAAATGAAAATTAATTATTCATTCTATCCATACAAATATAAATTCTGTAAACTGTTTCTTTTAGTTATCCCATTTCTATAGTATTTATAGCCAGTTATCCATTCATAAAAGAAGAATGTTCTTATTCTATTACTGTTCAGTTTCCATATAAGTTAGTGAGGAGCAGTTTAAAAAGCCAGCATTAAATTATATTTTAAGATTGTAAAGCTTAACTTGAGTTATACTTTATCATTTAGAGAATATATTTATTCTTTGAATTTATTTTAACTAAGAAAACAACTTTGACATCTCTCTGTGGTAACCAGTATAGAACTTGACTCAAAGGAAATTTTATCATGTATCTAGATTTCAAGTTCAATATAAAATAGATTTAAACTGTATAGTATTACATTTTTATAACTGGCAAAAACATGAAGCTTAAATATTTGACTATTATTCCCTATCACTGTTGATCATAAAAAGAGTAGTAAATGAACTATTTTATGGAAAGGAGTTTAAGTATTCTGTTACCATGCCAGCATACTTTGTTTTAATGACGTGCATAAAGACTTAAAAATTGCTTTTTGCCAGGTAACTTTTAGTTATGTGTCAAAGGTCAGATAGAAATGGTTTGAATTCTGATTCTGTCTTACCTATACGTGAAATGGAACTTTATTAAATGTAGCTGAAATAGTGTGGTTGCAATATTATAAAATGTATATACTTCTTTTTAGACACGATCTTTACTGGGTGTATTTGAAGAAGATGCTGCTGCAATTTCCAGATATATCAACCAGTTGTATAAAGCTATGCATCGAATTTATGATGCACAGGTAATTTGACTGTAAAATGCAGAAATTAATTAACCTTCAATCATATTTCCAAATTTTTATCACTGATGCGATTATACAGATAATTGTCAACTTATGACCACAATTAAACTCAAAAGTTCCATTGCTAAGCAGTGTGAGTTTTAAGTGAGTTTTATCCCATTTTATGACATTTCTTGCCACAGTTAAGTGAATCATTGTAGCTGTTAAGTGAATGTGGCTTTTCCATTGACTTTGCTTCTCAGAGGTTGCAAAAGACGACCACATGACTTCAGGCCACTGCAGCTGTCATAAATATGCCAGTTGCCAAGCGTCCAAATTTTGATAATGTGACCATGGGCATACTGCAATGGTTATAAGTATGAAAAATGATCACAAGTCACTTTTTTCAGTGCCATTGTAACTTTGAGCAGTAACTAAATGAATGGTTGTAAATTGAAGACTACCTAGAAGCAAAATTTTAACTCCGGTGATTTTAGAAGCTTGGGTGGAAATACATGTTAATGTGAAAAAAAGAATGAAAATAAAAATAAAAATACAGTTTTCCTTTAATATTTCCACATTAATTGTTTAACAAATAACATTAACAAATAACATATAAATTCTTCAGAAGTTTTTAACACAAATATATTTAGATGTAAGCATTTTATGCAACAATTTAAGTTATTATATGTATTGTATAATATGATTAATTGGACAGATTCTTAATAAATTTAATATCAAATTGGAAAGCCCACCTTAAGCCTAACTGCAACCGTCTAATTTACCTCCTAAGCAGTCAACCTTTATGATTGCCCAACAGGTAAACCAATTAATAAACTGATTTATGCTGAATATCTCTCCCAGGATATGTCATAAAAAGGACACATAAGTAGCCTGTCATTAAGCTGTGTGCAAGTTTAAGATATTGTTGATAATTTGTGGCCTCTTTTCAGCTTCCTGCATGAAAATCTACATTTGCATGTACTCTTAAAAAACTTTCCTTCTTCTGCAAGTAATTTTAAATCTATAGTCTGCATGGATCCTACAGATATACAGCACTCTTCTTTTTGCTTGTTGACTTTACTTCCAAATCTTTTAGCGCAATTAAATTTTTGTTCGTAGGGAAAGTGATATTATTTTCTATTATGAGTAATGGGTCAGTCAGAATTCTGAGAATTTGATTAATTTTTATTTATTTAGCTAAATCTGTGGTTACCGTTTTAAAAGTGTGTGTGTCTATGACTGTAATAAATCATCCCATTTTAAAAATGGGAAATTATAATTGTTACAAGATCATACACACTTAGTCAAAGAAACATTGTTTAACTCTGATTAATTTATTTTATATTGTACTTCTATTGTCATTTATATTTGAAAAATCAGAATAAACTCTCTTTTTCAGAATGAACTCAGTGCAGCAACACATTTGACTTCAAAGCTTTTAAAAGAATATGAGAAACAGGTAGAGCCCTCTTATAAAATGAAAATGTTGTGATCCAAGTTGAATGGGTTAATATGGCAGCTGATTTTTTCAACATATTGTGATAGTGACTGTGAAAGCTTAACAGACTAACATCTGTGTTTGTCTAGTTTGTAGCATCTTCTATAAACCCCACCTATATGTTTTAACAGTAGCTTAGCACATAGAAATTACATTCATTATTTTTTCCACTTTCTTATTCTTATAAGGCCTATGCAATTTTATTTTTGTTCAGTTATTATTATTAAGAATTTATTTATCTTATTATGTATTTACCCTGCAACAATCAAATGGCTCTTGGCAGCTTACAAAGAAATAAGAGATTAAAACATGCATGGTTTGATTAAAACATTAAAGGTTTATCCATAACAACACAAACCAAAAAATAACAAATAGAAACACAGAAAAGGGAAAACAAATAAAAATAATTTGAAACTGCCATAAATGGACAATGAGTAATTATGACTATCAAAGTAGTCATAATTTAATACCATGGTTTACTAGCTCTTGTGGATGTGTGAATGTGTGTGTGCATGCCTGCATGTGCATAATTCTCCTGGCCAACAGTTGTTTTTCATAACTTTTAAATATAGCAATGCATATATACATTTAACAAGCATTAGCAACTTACAGTGCTTCGAGATTCTTTATTATTTTCTAGCAATGTTAAATTTGTATAAGTTATTAGACCTTTACAATGTTACTGTGATTTTTTTAGAGTGAAAAAAAATCAATAAATACGGAATTTTAAAAGTGGTGGGTTTTTTTGTTTGTTTTGGTAGCGCTTTCCTTTGGGTGGTGATGATGAAGTCATGAATTCTACTCTTCAGCAGTTTGCCAAAGTGATAGATGAGGTAAGTCTTCCTTTCTGAAAACCTATCAGCCTATTTTCCATGCATGCAATGTTTATATCACACCATTTCTAAAGACTTTAAGCATTTTATAGTATTAATATCAAAGACTTTAAAAAAAAGAAATAATGCCATTATAGCCAATCAATACAAGGCATCACTATTCAGGGTAACATAATCTTATTACTCCCCAAATGTCTTTCAGAAGATCTTATTTTGTGGCACTCAGAAAATGTTGCCATCCTATATATAGATCATTAGGATAATCCACTCACAAAGTGACAATAGCATGAGTAACAATGAGTAAATGCTTCTACTTCTGAACAGTCCATACTTAGTACATAAGGTGTAACTTCAAATATATTTGCTGTTGAGACAGGAGCCATGAGCTCACTGACACTTTTGTAGTCAACATGATAGTGTTAGAGTTTGCAGACAGTGCAGCTTTCCATTTGTATGCTATATAAAATAGTATTATGGTCAGCATTTCTAAGACTGCTCTCTTGGTGTTCCTGGTTTTGATCTTCTATTTAGGAGTCTAAATTTGGCTACCAGAACTGGCTAATTATACATTCCAATGTCACTGCTGCTAGTGAGGGCTGTGATTGCTGCCTCTTTTGCATCATTATCAAGCAGGTTGTACAGATGACATGTGATGTCCATAACCTTCACACCATGCAAACTGTCAGTCATGCTATGTAGGCCAGGCCAGAAAATCAACTATACAAGAGAATAAGGTTTATATTTTATTGAGCTAGTTTATAATACTAGAACCTTGCAAGCTTGATTGGATTTTACTTCCTCTTCTTTCTATACCCTAGTGAATTAGGGAAGAGCTTGCCTGGACCTTTTCCAAATATAATCTTGCTTCCTAAGTGTGATCCTAACAAACCATTTTTGGAATGGCATAATTATAATGGCAGGCACTGCTTCTTCATCCCATCTTTCAGTTTAAAAAATTTCTTATTTTGTAACAACAGTGAAATATGAAAATGTTTATATTTTAGGCAACATTGTGTACTTGATTTTTCTTCTTCTTAGCTCAGTTCTTGTCATGCGGTACTATCAACTCAATTAGCAGATGCCATGATGTTTCCTATCACACAGTTCAAAGAAAGAGATATAAAAGGTACAATAATTGTTTTCACAAAGATCATAGATTGCTGTACAATGTTTTGTATAACAATAGTTAATATATATTCCATCTATAGTGGCCTCCTGAAGTCTAGTGCAAATCTAAGAATGTTTGTCTCGTTGAAAACAGTTTTAGGCAAAAGGGAGTGATAAAAGTTGAAATGCATAAGTGATTGCCCTGCAAAAGTTGCTGAACTACAACTCCCAGCAGTCTCAAGGCATCGATCGATCGATCGTATTTTTCAGAGTATAAGACGCACCTTTTTTCCTCTAAAAAGAGGCTGAAAATATGGGTGCGTCTTATACATCGAATAGAGCATTTTTTGCCTCCTTCACCAAATGGCCACGCGCATACCCTTATGGAGCCTTCCAGAAAGCTCCTGGGAGCTGGGGAGGGCAGAAATGAGCACAAAGCAGGGTGCTCAGCCCCCAGCACTCTATAAGCCTCCATAAGACTATGCATGCAATTTTTTTGACCAAAAAACGGCCTGTTTTCGCGATAAATGTGCCGTTTTTTTGCTCATTTTTGACCCAACTCATCCACCCAGGAGCACTCTGCAAGCCCCCCCCTCCCCCAAGGCTGCTCATGCCTTTTATTTGGAAAAAAAAAGCGGGCGCTTTTTTGCGAAAAATGGGCAGTTTGGGGGAGGTTTGCAAAGTGCAAAAAGGTTTTTTTTCCCCTTTTGGAAAGCTGTTTAGTTAGAGTGATTGATGAGAATTAGTCAAGTACTGTGTCAAGAATTGGTCAAGTACTGTGCCCGCAGAAACAAAGATTTGTTCCAAAGGTGGTCAGTGATTTCCTTCTCCAGCACATGGGTAAATGCACCTGGAAACACCTACCTACCTACCTACCTACCTACCTTCTATCTACCTACCTATCTACTGTATTTCTTTCTATCTCTATTTCTCTCTCTCTATCCTTCTACCTACCTACCTATCTATACTCTCTCTCCCTACCTACCTACTGTATTTCTCTATCTCCCCCCTCTATCTACCTATCTACCTACTTTCTTCCCCAATCTACTGTATTTCTCCCTCTCTCTCTATTTCTCTCTATCCCTCTACCTACCTACCTACCTACACACACTCTCTCTCCCTACCTACCTACTGTATCTCTCTCTCTCTCTCTCTCCCCCTCCCTTTCTCTCTCCCTCCCTCCCTCTACCTACCTACCTACTCTCTCTCTCTCCCTACCTACCTACTGTATTTCTTTCTCTTTCTCTCCCTCTCTATCCCTCTATCTATCTACCTACTTTAAAAAAAAATTTGCCTCTTCAAAATCTGGGTGCGTCTTATACTCCGGTGCGTCTTATACTGTATGTATGTATGTATGTATCTATCTATCTATCTATCTATCTATCTATCTATCTATCTATCTATCTATCTATCTATCTATCTATCTATCTATCTATCTATCTATCTATCTATCTATAATCCATCCATCCATTCACTTAGGGACTGAAAAATGGGGTAAATAAAATAGACTAAATGGACCTTTTGGTGGAGACATTTCCATCACTGTCCTTGGAAAGAATGGATTTCCTCATTCAAGACTGGTACTCAGTTTGCGGGGGAGGGGGACTTCACTGAACTCCCACTTCCTGCTCATCTGCTGTGCCCAGGTGAAACTACACAAGTTATTTTGTGTGCCATTTGCATCAGTAGTGGGATTCAAAAAATTTTACTACCAGTTCTGCAGGAGTGGCTCAGTGGGCTTGGCTTGGGCGTGGCAGGGGAACGATACTGTAAAATTTCCATTCCCTCACCACTCCAGAGAAAGGTGAGTCCCTTCGGGGAGAGGGGGTGGTCTAGAAATCAAATCAAATAAATAAATAAATAAATTGCAAAATCTCCATTTCCTCCCAATCAGCTGGGATTTGGGAGGCAGAGAATAGATGGGGGAAGAGCCAGTCAGAGGTGGTATTTACTGGTTCTCCAAAGTACTCAAAATTTCCACTACCGGTTTTCTAGAACTGATCAGAACCTGCTGAATACCACCTCTTGATTTGCATCCTTCCTCAACAAGGAGGCCCTTCAGAGTGCTCTTTATATCCTCGTTATCTCAGAATTGGATTATTGCAGTGTGCTTTGCATAAAGTTTCCCTTATATAGACTATCCAGAAACTACAATGGATACAAAACACAGTGGCACAAACTTTAATAGATATCTAATGTTGCAACCACAAACTGCAATGATTGCCAGTGGCTTTCTGGGAGGAATTCAAGGTGCTGGTTGCCACTATAAAGCCCTTTATGGCATGAGCCTTGTTATTTGAGGGACCTCTTGTTTCCATTTATTATTTATTTTATTTGTTAAATTTATTTGCTTCCTATTTTGTAAAGAATAGATGACTTATAACAATAAATAAAGGAGCAATAAAAATGAAGAAATAAAAGGTACAAACAAAACAGTAGCAGGATAATAGAACAATAAAATAAACAATGAAAAAGAATACAATAAGAATACATCTATACAATAATAATAACAAGAAGTTGGATGAGTAGGGAGCAGAGAACAAGGAGGGAGGGAGGGAGGGATCTATTTCTGCCTGTACAGTATGTTTGAACAGAATGCAGTGCTCCAGTCCCTTGAGTTCAGTGGAGTTGAATACTTATGCATTAGTAATCTGTGTATTAATCCTCTTGAAATATGAAACTGTAACTTTGTGAATGTTTTACTGAAGTAATAGGTTTAAATTTGAGTAGAAATGTACGGCTATTGTGTTTTGACCTATGGGCTGAATTTAGTTGTTGAAAATGTTTCTTTTTTCTCTGCCCAAATCTTCTGAATCCCTCAAAAAAACCTCATAGTTAGGTGAAGAGTTCTGCCACAGCAACTTTATGATCTCAAATGACATGACATTTAAAAGAGAGCCCCTGACTTTAGGGAAAGGATTTTCAGAGTAGTGTAGGACAAAACAGAGGAAGAAACAGCTCAACCATTAGATACAATTCCATAACTTTAGGGAATTATTTTCACATTATATTACAAAACAATTCATATGGTCCCTGAAATGTAGGCCAGTGAAGACCTATAATAAATGAATCAAATTTTCATCTTGCATTAAAGCAGCAGAACTAAACTAAAACTGCACGTTTTCTTACATTCATTTCAGAAATTCTGACTTTAAAAGAGGTTTTCCAGATCTCCAGCAATGGTAAAGTATGTTTTAGAAATTACTTTAATAACTTATTTTTTATTTGATTTTGCATGATTATAGTATTACAGTCAAGATTAACATTTTATGAAGAGATTTCTATCTTTAGAGACTAATTTTGCTAGTTGTTTTTTTTAAAACGATTTTTAAATCTAAAAGTTAAGGGGAAACTAATCTTCGATAACTGTATACAAGGTAATTGGGGAAAATTATGATAAGGTCTTTATCTAATGGGACATTAGAAAAAGTGGATATCTTATTGATATAATCAGTGCTAAAGGACAATAGTTTTTGTTTATCTTGAAATGATTAAAACATTTCTGAAATTATTGGAAATAGATTTTCGTCTGTATTGATATTGAAAAAAGCAAAATTAGCCTAATTGCCTGAATTACTGCTTTACTGAAGTTTAGTTGCTTTTTGCTTTAAACATTTGTAATGTTTGTAGCTACTATTTAAATATTGTAAAACTTGTTTTTTTCAGATCATGATGCTGCGATTACCAAATATAGTCGACTGTCAAAAAAAAGAGAAAATGAGAAGGTGTGTGAAATTTTAATCCAGCATTTAGTACTCATGCTATGGTAATGTAAAAAATTTATGTTGTTTTTCAGTTATCTTAAAAATTACATGATAATTCTAGTGAATGCAGCTAATCTTCAATGAAATATATATAGTACAGCTACGTGCTCCTGTCCAGTGTTATCAGTGTCTTTACTCAGTGAGATATCTCAGCAGAAGCTGTGCTGCATTTCTCTCTCTCTCTCCTTCCTTCCCCTCCCCTCCCCTCCCCATCCTTTCCTTGGTAATGTAATATTTAATATATTTTGCCAAGCGGTTCACACAGTGCCTTGGAAAAAAACCAAACCTGTTTCTCATGTGATGTCATAATGAGGACTATTTTAAAAATAACTTTCCATGAAGATATATTTACAATTGCAAACCTGTAGAAAATGAGTAGAAAAAATGTATTTTGGAAAAAAATTATAAATTTAGATTTTTTTTCACATCATTGCAAAGGAAATTGTTCCTTTTAATAGTAAACTACTTGCTTTGAATTATATTTTTTAAAAGGTCAAATATGAAGCTACAGAAGATGTATATACCTCTCGGAAAAAACAACATCAAACTACGATGCATTACTTCTGTGCATTAAATACACTGCAGTATAAGAAGAAAATTGCTATGTTGGAACCCTTACTAGGCTATATGCAGGCTCAGGTAAATTCCAAAACGCATGGTGGAGGGGACATTTTGGAATACTACATTAAAATATTTTGAGTAACTAAAATATTAAAATAATACCAAACTGGAGCATAAACCTTGTGTGGCAAATTAAGTAGAAGTATTAAATGGTCAACCTCTATTGGAAAAGTAAGCATGTAAGTGTAATTTGTTGATAGAAAAATCTAAATAATTATATGTATGTTGTGATTTATGATCTGCATCTATAAAGATTATGGATTATGTTTTTAGCCTCCAAAGAAATATCTAAGATTCTATAAATTTCAACTAAATAAGTATCTAAATTTTCTTTTAAAAGATTAACTTCTTTAAGATGGGCTCAGAAAACCTTTCTGAACAGCTGGAAGAATTTTTAACAAATATCGGGACAAGTGTGCAGGAGTAAGTTCAATTTTTTCTTTTTGTAAAGTAATTCTGTTTCTTTGAAAACATTAATTTTAGCTACTATGAATTTTTTTTTTTTTAAACTATGGTTTTAGCGTTCGCAGGGAAATGGATCATGAAGTGGAGACGATGCAACAGACTATAGAAGATTTGGAAATAGCCAGTGATCCACTTTATTTACCAGATCCTGATACTACAAAATTTTTGGTCCAAAGAAACCTTACTCGCAAGGCTGGTTATCTAAATGCAAGAAAGTAAGAACCAATTTCAGATACATATAATATAGCCTGGGTTATAAATTACATGGGCTTTGATTACTGTGTGGTAAATAAAAATAATTAGTAGTTGTTAATAGTTTTTAAGATTTAAAATAATGTCCAGTACCAAGCAGCATACACTACAGATTTGTCATTAAATCCATGATCTTGTTTATGATGTTTCATGCCACAATATATTATAATTTAACTTGTCTCAGGGTAGTTTGGCTAGAAACCTTGGAAGTGATATATACACCTGGGAGAACAGCTGCTCCTTCATTTGTTATTTTTGTTGTAACAGCTTCTCTTTAAAAAAGGGTGCAGCTTTAAAAGTGGATTGCATCTGTCTCTCGATTGCAATGACTTATTTGTTTGTTCTTGCCTCCCCAAAGCTCAAAGGAGCACTAGTGATCTCTGAGCTTTCATCTTCACAACAATTCCACAAGTGAGCTTAAGGTCAGCAGGACATACTAAATAATGTAGCACTAAAAAATAAAATTTGTTTGCCTGTGATATTATTGTCAGACCTGCCCCAGTCTGATTCCTGGACTCCATTTGATTAAAGTGGAAGGTACTTTTAATAAGAGATGCTGGTTACAGTAAAGTCAGAGGGAATCTGAGTTTCCCACACAACACAAAAATGCTTCTTTCATTCCCTACCCTTCCCCACCATGACCAGTCCAAGTCAGGCCAATGTGATGTCACTGAGATGTATTGGGAACACTGAGGTGTTTGGGCTGGTAACTTTCCACACTCAGGGTAAACAGCCTTGAAGTTGTCTGGCATGAACTGGTTCCATGTAGATCTGCTCTTCCTCAGCTGTCATACCCCCCCCTCACTATTTACCACAATAGATACACACAGGTTTATGGCCCATTTGTCCCCATCTCTTCACCCTAGGCCGTTGATGGCAGGATGCCAGCAAGGTGTCAAGACGAAGCTGATGGATCTGACAATTTTTTGAATCCTGGCCCAAAATATTTTTGCATTACAATATTTCATTTTTGAAATGATTGGTGATGGAAATAGCAGACATAATATAATTTTTACCCATACTTTTAATATGCTTTCATAAGTATTTTTGCACCATCTGGCAAGTATATTTGTATCTTTGAACATCCAGGAAGAGCTGTATGAAAGTTACATCTTTGCTGTATGAATGTAAACACTGTTTCTTGTGGTTTGAGTACATGTGTTAAAGCCCAAAACAAGGAGTCTTTGTGTGTGTGTGTGTGAGTCTTTGTGCGCACATACACAAACATGGAGAGAGAGAGAGCAATACTGGTAGTATTTGCTCATAAAACAGCATGTTGAGAAATTTAGTTAAGTACTTTTTTATATTCTCTCTTGGTATTTCTTGCTGAACCAAAATAATCTATGCATAACTGCATTCAATTATATGAAACTATCTCCACTCCAAAGCTTATAATTTTTTTCATTAGAGATTTGATGCTGCTAGGTTGGACTAAGTCAGTTTTTCTTTTTTCTTACTTCAGTAAAACAGGACTGGTGTCTTCCAGTTGGGACAGACAGTTTTACTTCACACAGGGTGGAAACCTAATGAGCCAAGGAAGAGGTGAAGTTGCTGGAGGGCTTGTAATGGATATAGACAATTGTTCGGTAATGGCTGTGGATTGTGAAGACAGAAAATACTGCTTTCAAATAACATCTTTTGATGGCAAAAAGTTTGTATTCTTACCATTTCTTACATATGTTTTTAGTAAGGGAGAAGCAATTAGAAAGTATTTCCTGCAACCCTTCAGTTTTTCGTGAAAGGTAGGAGAGAAGGATGAATAAATCCTTGTCTTTCCCAGATTGAAAACTTGGCAGGTATAAGACAAGTTTCTATTAGTTTAAATCAACTTATTTAATCAGAACTCGATCCTGCAATTTAAATATATTTTGCTTATTTTTTATCATTTTATTTATTTGTCAAACTCCTATGCCGTCCATCTCACTGAAGGCGATTCTGTATTTAGATTTTCACGTGTAATCCTGTCTACAGGCTACTTGTTTTCTTTCTAAAATGTTACGGGTATTTTCAATCCTTGTTAAAGGGGAAATTTGTCTGCCAGCTTTTTCTTTCTGATTGCCTGTTTTCCTCTCAGCCTAAAACGCAGTAGGGATACCTTCCTCTCATTCTGTGCAGTCTTACTGGTTTTTACTGAGCGAGGTTAACAGAAGACAAGCTCAGATAACATAAATTCTCTTTGAGGTATATCAATGGATAATTGCCCCTAGAACATTGCTCAAATGAAATATGCTGAGTTCCACAATGCAAAGATAAATATAGGTGGGCAATGTCCATCAGGGGGTTTCTGTTTGAGATTTGACAAGGTACAAATGATATAGTGTGTAAAGAATTGCATGTATCAACAAATTGAAGCCAACAACTTGATGAACATTTCTTTTCCTTGTTTTGTTTAAGAAATATAATTCAGTTTGTTTCTTTTATTTCCTGGTCCAACAGGTCTTCAATTTTGCAAGCTGAGAGCAGAAAAGATTACGAAGAAGTAAGATTTTTAACAGAATGATTATTGAAACTAGTAAATGTTTTGGGAGGCTTTAAGGAGTAAAATTTCCCAAACCTGACAAATCTGTCTAATTAATGAAAGCCTTTCTTTATCATGAAATTGAGAATCCTCAATAGTGGAAAACTGTGCCAGCTTTCAAGCCAAAAGAAAGGTAGAGTGGAAAGTTCTCACCTTGTCATTAGCTGTAACAAGGCAGTTTAAAAAAGTTTTGAAACCTCCTGCTCTCCATGATGAGTAACCAATGCAGAGAACAGAATTTCAAATGTGCCACATTACTGGTTTAGTATTAAAACTGCATATTTTGTGGATATATTTCACATTTAGCAAGTCTGTGGTTTTTCACTTCTATTATTGGAATCATTTAAAAAAATCAAGAGGAAAAATTCAGCTAGACAGATGGAAACTTTATTTAAAGATGATTTTTTTAAACAAAATGCATGGACTTTTCTTTCGCTTCTGTGGTAGTGTTGAAGAAATTATCAGTTCCAAAAATTGTAGAACCACAACTTGCAACAGGCCCAGCAAATATAATTAATTGCATGAAACATGGAATTTAACATCATCTCAAAAGTCACAAGTTTCCTCTGTCCTGCTCTGTAGTTTGGAAACTAATTGTAAATATCTTATTGTTAACTTAGTCTGTGCATGCAAAGATTGTTAACATGTCAAGTATATTTTTATTATTTGTTATTGGAAAGTTACAGGCTAAGGGCAAGGTGAGATTTACTTATCTAAAAAAATCATAACCTGACACCTATTTTTGTTAATTTCCAAGGATAAAAGTTATTCTTCTTACCAGACTAAAGCATTTACTATATTTTTAATCTCTTAACAATAATCTAGAAATACAAAGTATATAATGAGCAAAAAATACTTAACTATATTTTAAACTTTTTTTCCAGTGGATATGCACAATAAACAATATTTCTAAACAGATTTACCTCAGCGAAAACCCAGAGGTAATGTGATTGTACTCTTTTAATATAAAAAATGAAATGCTGTTAGATGTGAAGTTTATATTTAAATTTGAGGAAACGCTTCATTCCAGACGGAGCACATTGGAATATTGAAATAAATATTGAGATTAAAATTTCTTGTTTATGCAGATTGAGAGAAAAATTGGTGTTAATTCTGCATTTGCATTTTAATGGAGCCAAAAGATTGCACTACAGAGAATGTAGTAATTGAGAAAGGGAAAGAAGAAATAAAGACTGAGTCGATGGAAGATGGGATTTTATTTTATTATTTTATTATAGTTTTTCAATCCTGAGTTTGTATCTCATGTAAAATATACAGTTGTATATATGTTGTTTCTTTTGTTTCTTGTACACGTGCATATGACTTTAGATCATTTTCCTTTCATTCCCAACTTTCTTGTCTGTCTTTTCCCACTACTTCCTCTTTCTTTCTTGGATGGAAATCACTGTTTACATGGTTACATTTTTGGTTGGGAAAGCTTCCATTGGCATTAAAGGCCTTGCTCCAATTTGGATGGAGAATGATTTTGGGTATAAAGACTTGCTTAGAGGAGGGTCAATTTTTACCTGCAGTGCCCCTTCTGCATGGCAGATGAACATAGAAAATTTAAGTTACATTGCCCAAAGACTCCTAATAATTGATTTTGGTCCAGACTGTATGCTTAGCAGTGTTCCTCAATAAAAATGATTAACCGCTGTTAATATATAAATTCATATTTCTAACAAAAATATCACTTCAGTATGTCTGCTCAATTTGTTGCAGTGCTTACTAAAGATCTTCATATATTCATTTATTTTTAGATCTAATTAAATGAAAAAAAAATTGTTTTTCTTCTAACAATATAGGAAATTGCTGCCCGTGTAAATCAGTCAGCTTTAGAGGCTGTCACTCCCTCACCTTCCTTCCAGCAGAGACATGAAAGCATGAGGCCAATTATGTAAGTCATCAAACAGCAGAAAAGACACGTTTTATATTTTGTTAAATATTTTTTTGAAATTTATTGTTTTATCATAAAGAGGAGAAGACAAGCTGTCCTCCTTTTCTGCCTTTCGACTCAACCCAGAGATCATCTAGTCAGAGAGCCAATGAGATTACTGCTGTGTGAAATTTGAACCGGCACTTTCCAGCATATCAGGCTGGATATGCCCGAAATGGATCCATCCTGGTCTCTTATTTATTAAATCAGCCCTTAAAAATCTAACACATATCTAAAAAATTTCACACAGCAGTAATCTCATTGGCTCTCTGTCTAGATGATCTCTGGGTTGAGTCGAAAGGCAGAGGAGGACAGCTTGTCTCCTCCCTTAAAGGGGCCTCATAACAGGAGCTGTGAAAATATTCTCTCATATATATAATTGTTTCCACAACACCCTGTTAAGGCCCCAATTAAGGGAGGAAGCACACTGCTTTTCCTTTTCTGCCTTTCGGCTCATCACCAGAGACCATCTAGACAGAAAGCCAAGAATTCCGTTGTGTAATTTTTTTTAAATATGTTTGTTATATGTTTTTTGATCAGCTCAAAAATGTAACACACACACACATATATATATAAAAGAAGAAGAAAAAAAGCAGTCAACAAGTTGAGCTAAACATTATACTAATCTTCAAATCCTTCTGTTAACCATCTGTTATTATATTTAGCATGTAGAAAGTCCACAAATTGTTTCCAGTCTCTTAGAAAGGTGTCTAGTCCATGATCTGTCATCAAAGCAATTAATTTTGCCATCTCTGCAAATTCAGTCAGTTTCAAAATCCATACTTTAACAGTCAGCATCTCTTTTTCTTTCCAATGTTTGGCAAGTATAATCCTTGGAGCCATCACCATGTGAAGGAATAGCACCCCAAATTGTTTCTCAATTGACTTGTCCATCATACCTATAAAAGAAAAGCTTCAGGTTTCAACAATATTTATATCTTAAATATTTTTAGCATTGCCATTGATATGTTTTTGCAGTATGTTTTTAAATATTTATAAGACCACTACATATGATAAAATGAACCTGGACTCTGACAACATTTCCAGAAATTATTAGAAATTCCTTTATATATTTTCACTAATCTATTTGGGGTCAAATACCAACGATAAATCATTTTATTAAAGCTTTCTTTCAAACTATAATTTAATGTGAATTATAGTTCCGTCATCCATACATTCTCCCATTTATCTAGCATTATATTACCCCAAATATTTTGACCCATTGTACCATACACTACATATTTGTCTTCTAGATTCATCTTGAGTGGCATCCTATATATTTGTCATACAATAGATAGGCATGCCACCTAAATCTCAAATCAAAACCTTTGAGGTCTAACAGCCTTGAATTTTTTTAAGTTATCCTGTCTTTTAACCATACCAGACAACAGGCATCATTAATATAATGTAAGATCCAACAAATCCAGATCTCTCTCTTTAGAATCTTGTAGCAGCTTATATTTAATTCTTGCTTTTTTATTTTGCTAAGTAAATTTAGATACATCGTTCTGACACTGTTTGAAAGTGGAATCGCTAATCAATAAAGGTATAGTCTGAAATAAAAATAAAATTCTAGGTAGTACATTCATTTTAATTACTAAAATTCTTCTCATTAATGACAAATCTAATTTTGCCATCTATTTAAATCCAATTTTATATCTTTCCATATTTTACCGTGATTATTTTTGTAAAGTTTAGAATTTTCTTCAGCAAGAAACACTCTCAAATATTGTACCTTTTTCACAACTTTAAAAAGTTTTAAATTCCAATTTCTTCTTATCTTCAACCTTTCTGTTCTTATTCAGTATTGTTGTCTTTGATTTATTTATTCTTAAACCTGCCATTTCTCCAAACATTTTAATTTTCCTCATAACATGTTCAATGGGTTCATTGTCTAGTGGGTCTTGCACAATCAATACCAAGTCATCAGCAAATGCACGTAATTTGTAATTTCCATTTTAATTTATAATCCTTTTGCTCTGTTACCCTGTCCAATATTTCTATTTAACAGTTCCAACACTAGAATAAATAATAATGAAGATAAAGGACATCCCCGTCGTGTTCCCTTTTGGATTTCAGGTGGTTTTGTAAAGTCTCCGATCATCATGATTCAAAATTTTTGGAGTGTCCTGTATCCAAAATCACAGGCCCAATCCAAAATCCATCTTTTCCACCACTGTAAACATAAAGGCCCAGTTCAAATTGTTAAAAACTTGTCCTGCATACAGATAGATTAATGCAAGAACCTGTTTGCCTCTACGTTATAAATATTCAATTATATTAAATATTACTCTTATATTATCTTTTAGTTATTTTTTAGGTAAGAAACCACACACTGGTCTTCATGTATATAATCCTGTAAAACCTTTTAAAATCTTTCATCTCAAATAGATGTAAAAAGTTTGTAGTCATGATGAAGGAGAGACATTGGCCTGTAGTTCTTCACAGAAGTTTAGTCGAGTTCAACTTGGGGTATTAAAGAAATGTAGGCATCCTTCCAAGAACCTGGTATAGGGTTCCCCTGTAAAATAGATTTTGTAAAATATTTTTTAATAGAGCATGTTCTGAGATTCACTGAAGGCTACTGCAAAATATGACTATTTAAATTTTGTAATGAAACTGCAACTGGAATGTATATCCTCTTAAATTTAATTATTTAAAAAATCTAAAGATATACTATCATTTATGGACAGATTACAAATTAGCAACATCTTCTAAAATTTATCTGAGTAGTAATTTAATTTTAGTACTGATGATTAGATAATTTATTCAGCATGCTTTACATTTAAAGTCTCTTTGAATCAGACAGAATATTCTGTACCTTTTAATACGAGCTATACCTTAGAAGTTAAGCAGTTGTTCACCATTCATGTGCTGTTAACATTGATTCTTCCAAATGCCATATTGTACGTTTTTGTAATTCATTCGTAGTGTGGTATGCCTCTAGAATAGCATCTTGTATCCGATATCTTTTTCTTAGTAATATGTATTGAAGCTGTTCCTACTTCAAAAAATTTTTGGAAGATCAATTTGAACCTTATTAAGCATAATACTTCTTTGCCATTCATTAAAGCAGCAAAAAAAAAAAAAACCCTTCCCCAAATCTATCAAGCTTAAATAGAATACTGTTGCTACTTTAAAGAATCCACCCATTGGAGTTAATGTGATTTAAAACAACATCTCTTTTCAGGTTTGTGTGAAAGCTTGAATAAAGTTGATCTGCTGGACTTCTTAAAAAATTATTAATAAATCCTAAAATTTGTATAGTTGCTATTAAAATGTACAGTTGTTACTTTGTTTCCTGGTTTCTGCCATAGCATTTTAAATCTGAAATCTGTGATATGTTATGATTCTTTGATTATTATATGTATGGGCAAAATAGTTGTACATCATTTGATCATTAGTAAATACTATAGAAAAGAACAGTAATCATGACTTTACTATTGACACAGCTCTTGTAACCTCTGGTTTCAGCTATATATCATTCAGTTTCTATTTGTAACTTATCTGGCTCAGTTTTTCCTACTATTTCATTTTAATAATCTCAGAGGAATCATTGATCCTTAATTAGGCACTTGTTTGCTTTTTCTAGTTTTTGTCTCATTAAAGTTTGAAATTTAAAATGACAGTAATAGCTAGCTTATTTGTCCTACATAAGTTATTTTTCTCAAGCCACAACCATCAGAAACTATAAAATAAAAATTATAAATCAACAATAAAAAATGAAGTTTTATTTTGCATTTATATTCATTTGAGAAATGTTGTTGCTGCTGCCTTTAAATATTTCTGCTAGATTTAGTTGATCATTTTGATGACCTCAAATGTTCAGTTTGTTAGCATCTCCTTTTAGGTGTATTTCATAGTATGTTCTGTTTCATGGTTGCTCTCAACAAGGCATTTGTCGTCAAATTATTTAGTTGATACTATTCTATTGTTTGGATAAAAGTTTACCTTTCGTTATTTGTAAGAAAATCTTTGACTTTTGAATTGGATCAGTTCTTCTCTGCTGAAATGCAAGAAATAGTCAAGATGGTTAAGATGTTTCCTACTTTTCTTGCTTTTTTTAGACAGTCTCGGCCTCCCACAAATCGTACAAGTAGCACTGGATCTTTGGGATCTGATTCGACGTCATTGTCCGCACTTTCCTTGGACTCGATTGTTGCACCTGATACGCCTATACAATTTGATATTATTTCTCCAGTAAGTGAAGACCAGCCTGGTCAAATAAAAACTCCAGGCCAGTCAGGCAGGTGAGAATTAATAAAATGAAATACAAGAAATAAATCTCACTCAATATTTTACACCTCTGTTGATATCCTATGTAGAATAATATTCATCATGCTTTAACCTTGATTATGGATAGAGCCCTCACTTTCATTTAGGACCCTCAAAGCCTTGCATAAATTTAAGTTGCTCTTATTCCCTTTAACCAGTTTTAACAATTGTGCCTAAGCAGAGTTTGCTTTTAACTAGAGATTTTAGCCAAAGACTTCAGACTTAATCAGATGTCTAATTAAAAGTGAAAACTGATGGGCATTATTTGATGTTAAAATGTTTCTGGATATAAGGGATATAAGGGTGGAATCAGGTTGTCTGTGTTTTATTAGATTAATCCTTTGAGATACTTGGATACTTGGATTTTTAGACCTGCATGAGCTGATCATTAAAACAAAAAAATTAAAATCTTGCTGAGTTAGGAAATGTTTATGTTGCTTAAGATTCTATGTTTTATTTCTTGTAGCAGACTTATTTCGCCCTGTTGAGCATTCTTCAGTTTTTGTTTTTGTTTTTTTTGTTTTTAAAAAAGTATATTTTCCTTTCCTATTGCTTGCTTGCCTGCCCCAGCAACTTGGGTATTTCCTCTTGGAAACTCAAGAGAAATGTGGCAACCCAGGTGGTGAAGGCATTCTGATGGCTTTCTTCCTAAGCTAAAAAAAGGTGAGTGAAAATTATCTAGGCTTCTAGAGTAATATCTCTAGGGAAGATAAATTGTCCATTGTCCACAGTTCTTTTTATGTCCCTTCTCTATCTCACTGGAGCTTCCATTTTGCATCAATATATTTTACAATTATCATTTAGCAATTGAGTACACAGTGTTTGTTCCTCAGTAAAGTAGTCAGGAGGCCCTAAATTCTAGGGACCAGTGAATACTTAATTGTAATGTTAAGGCAAGTCTTTGGTATAGTGAAAAATGACTAGAAACTTTCCAATTAATTAACCCCAGTTATTCCTAATGAAAGTTTGTTGTAAGGAGAAATCTAATTCAAAACAGATTATTCCTGTTCACATATTAATTCCTTCTGTCCTGAAGACTTGCTGGAAAAATACATTTTGCACTGCTTTCCCGAACATCAAAAGGGAAAGGGCCATTTTAATTTTGGAGGGCAAGTGATTCCAGGATTAGGAGACGTCTACCCCAGAAGACTTGTTTCCAAGTCTTTTTTCTTTAATTACTTCTGGGCAGGCAAAAATCCACTTGAATCCGATGGTCATGAAAACGCAAGAGAGAAAGGGCTTTACACTATAATAGGCAATTTGTGTCTTCTGCCCCTGGCAATACCATACCTTCTCTCAATTTTGGTGGTGATGAGGTTGTCGCCAGTCATTCAGTCTATTAAACCAAAGCTATCCAATCAATAAGCACCCATGACTCCTTGTCCTCCAAGGTCAGTTTTTTGAAACTCTCTTCCTATTCTCCTATTCCATTTTACTATCTATCTTTTTCACCTCAGGCATCATATTCCTCTTCTGCATTCCTTGAACTTTACTTCCCCAGCCATGAACATTACTTCCCCAGCCATGCTTCTCTTCATCTTTACTTTCTTCTTGTGTTGTAGCCATACTCTCTTGCCAACCAGGGTTCACCTCTCTTTCTGCCATTAAGCACCCACAGTTCACAGTTCTCTTCCTCTGTATCTCAATTAATGTTCTCTCCAAATACCAGCTGTAATAATTCTGATCACATCGATCCCCAAAAGTATCTGCAAATGGGACAGGCTGCCTTGTGAGAGAGGTGACCGTTTTATGCTGGAGACATGTAAGATTAGATGGGCACATTACAAGGGTATTGTTCAATCCTGCATTCAATCCCTTAGAGAGCTTCTAGTGCAATATCATGATTTTATGAAAGATTTACATTGTGAAAATATCAAATTAAATATTTTTTTAAAAAATACTATTGCGACCTTTTGTTTTTTATGGATCATCTTAAGTTCTTCATTTGAAAAATGTTTTGATAAAGCTTTTCTTTGCTTACATATTGGAAGCCTAGAAAATTTTCACAAGTGTAATGTAAAGAGTAATAATGGCTCTGCCGAGAGCTAAGCATAGCTATATTTCTCTTGATTATGATTAATATCTCACCAGTGCTTTCAGAAAACTAACTTTTCATATGTCAATAATTTTAATATATTAACATCAATGCAATTTCTCTTAAAGTGATTTGGTTTTAACGAGTTTCAGTAACTTTGTACTATTATATTTTCAGAAGCAGATACAATTAAATAACTTTCCAAACAATATTACAGAACATGTTATTTTGTAATAGGTAGTTTATAGAGTTTCCTGTTAAAATATAGTTCTTTATAAAAGATATCTCAAATTTTTCTGAAATAATGAAAATTCACTGGTGTATGTGAACTTCCTGGGCAACCATTCAGTCTTATTGTTGCTTTTAATGTAGCATGCAATTCTTGTAGACATTACTTTGATACCCTTTTTTTTGACAGACGTACAAATCCTTTTGGAGAGTCTGGTGGAACCAAATCAGAAACAGAAGGTAAGAGATCAAAGCTTTAAAGTAAATGTAAAATACATTGAGTAGTATTGCATATTGTTGAGAACAGATTGATAATTTAAAATAATATTTTGATAATTTGGCTAGGAGCCTGAGTAGAATGAAATGATTAAAGAAGATACACAGGAAAATGTTTCTGTATAATAAAACAAGGGCACTTGTCATATAGAATATGTATAATAAATAAACCTTATCTTGAGTTTCTTACTTCAGATTAAGAGGAAATTTTCTTCTCTGTATTCTATTTAAATTACCTCTAATAATAGTTCATAAATTTCTTTCTGTATTGAATTGCATTAATGAATTGTTGGTCTATCTTGTGAAAATTTATTCAGTTTTAAATATTGCATTGAATAGATTTTATAGTACTAAGTAGATATCAGTTAAAGTGCAAGAAAATACTTCAGTGAAAGAACTTTGCAATAATCAAGGAAAAGAAAGATATGACCAAAATGTAACTTACATTATAGAGTAAGCTTAAGAAGAAATGGAAGAAGAGTTTTCAAATCTTTGTTGTTACACTTGTTTAACGTAAAAGTCTTTAAATTATATTGTAAAATCATACATTATCCTTCCTTGACTAGTTTTATCAAGCCACCATTTCACAAAAATGCTTCCAGTTTAGTTAACTTTAATGTTGATTGAACAAAATAATTCTTCTCAGTCAAAACTAAGGGTAACTAAATGTTGTGACAAAGCTAGCAGATCTTATGTCCCAAAGGTGCTTTTTTTCAAGAGCACCTTTGGGACAACCCTGGCTTGGATGACTGAGAATCTCCATAGACATTCATCAACGCTTATATACATTGCATTTTTAAAGAAATAAATTATGAAAGACTTTAGGAAGCGTGCCTTCTCTGTCATGGCCCCCACTCTCTGGAACAGCATTGCTCCAGAGATATGGATGTTGCCCTCTTTTCTGTAGTTCATAAAGTCCTTAAAACCTGGCTTTAGTCCCAGGCCAAAGATTAATGTGTTTGGGGGGTTGTGATTGTGGTGTTCTATTTTAATGATTGTTATTTTGTTTTAAATTAGTATTATATTTTGAAAGCTGCCCAGAGTAAGCTAGAGCAGATAGCTATATTAAATTAAATGAATAACTTACTTTACTGGATATTGATATACAAGATATATACATAGCTAATATTTTGTAAAGCCAAAGCTAAAGCTTTACTTTAAAAGTTATTCAAACTATATATTTTTATGCTCTTGCTCTAGATTCTATCCTTCATCAGCTATTTATTATAAGATTCCTTGGATCTATGGAAGTGAAGTCATATGAAAGTCCTGATGTTGTTTATGAAACAATGCGTCAAATACTAGCAGCTCGAGCTATACATAACATTTTCAGAATGACAGAATCACATTTGTTAGTTACGTGTGATTATTTAAAGTAAGTATATTCTTTTTCTAAAGCAACATTGTCAAACACTTAATACATTTTGGTCTTTTTAAAAAATCCATACATTTCTGAAATTTTTCTTTCTAGGTTAATTGATCCACAAACACAAGTTACAAGACTCAGGGTAAGTTGTTAAAATCAAAGTAGCTAACCATCAACAACCCAGTTACTGTTCAGTTTCATCCATGTTTATTTTCTATTTATTGTCCTTATTTATTTATTTTATTTATTTTATTAAATTTATACCCCGCCCTTCTCCTTGTTAGGACCCAGGGCGGCGCACAGACATTATATAAAACCATAAATACAATATACATCAATTAAAAATATATTAAATTAATTCACCCGTGCTAAAACCCGTTATTAAAACCGTAACCAAATTATAATTTATATTTAAAAGTCAGAAGCGGGGGGCTATCCTAGGCCGGCTTGTTGGAATAAGTACGTCTTAAGACGTTGGCGGAAGAGGCGGAGGTCCGAGGTAGTGCGAAGGTCGGGGGGTAGGTCATTCCAGAGGGCCGGGCCCGCCACAGAGAAGGCTCTTCCCCTGGGTGTCGCCAGCCGGCATTGCCCAGCCGACGGCACCCGGATTAGGCCCGCTCTGTGGGAGCGGACCGGACGAAGGGATGTATGGGGCAGGAAGCGGTCTCGTATATAGCTAGGCCCCGAGCCATGGAGCGATTTAAAGATGGTGGTCAACACCTTGAAGTGCACTCGAAAGGCCTCAGGCAGCCAGTGCAGCTCGCGCAGGAGAGGTGTTACGTGGGCTTGCCTTGAGGCACCCATAACCACCCGCGCGGCCGCATTCTGCACTAACTGTAGCTTTCGAGTGCACCTCAAGGGAAGCCCCATGTAGAGAGAGTTACAGTAATCCAGCCGAGATGTCACGAGCGCTTGAGTGACTGTGCGAAGGGCCCCCCGGTCTAGTAAGGGGCGCAACTGGTGTATCAGGCGAACCTGATAGAACGCCCCCCTGGCCACGGCCGCCACATGGTCCTCCATGGACAGCCGGGAATCCAGGAGGACGCCCAAGTTGCGCGCCCTCTCCACGGGGGCAAGATGTTCGCCCCCAATGGCCAGTGTTGGATTTATCTGGCTAAACCGGGGTGCCGGAAACCACAGCCACTCGGTCTTGGACGGGTTGAGTTTGAGTTTGTTACTACCCATCCAGACCCGTATGGCCTCCAAACACCGGGACAGCACCTCGACGGCATCGTTGGAGTGGTTTGGGGTGGATATGTACAGCTGAGTATCATCAGCGTACAAATGGTACTCCACCCCAAAACCACGGATGATCTCGCCCAGTGGCTTCAACTAGGTGTTGAACAGAAGTGGCGAGAGGACCGACCCCTGAGGAACCCCACATGTGAGGGGCCTCGGGGCCGACCTCTGCCTTCCTGCCAACACCCATTGTGACCGACCAGAGAGGTAGGACGAGAATCACCGTAAAACGGTGCCTCTCAGCCCCAACCCCCCCAATCGGTGCAATAAGATACCATGGTCGATGGTATCAAAAGCCGCTGAGAGGTCTAACAGGACCAGGATAGAGGAGCAACCTCTATCCCGAGCCCTCCAGAGATCATCCACCAACGCGACCAATGCCGTCTTGGTACTGTGACCGGACCGGAAGCCGGACTGGCGCGGGTCTAGATAATCAACTTCCTCCAGGTGTCGAGGGAACTGTTGGGCCACCACACTCTCAACAACCTTCACTAAAAAGTGAAGGTTGGAGACGGGACGATAGTTCTCTAATAAAGCCGGGTCCAGGGATGGTTTCTTGAGGAGGGGCCTCACCACCGCCTCTTTCAAGACGGTAGGCAAGAACCCCTCACTCAGAGATGAATTCACAATACCCTGGAGCCAGCCTCGTGTCACCTCCCAGGATGCCAGTACAAGCCAGGAGGGGCACGGGTCCAATAAACATGTGGTGGCTCTAAGGTTCCTCCATAACCTGTCCATATCCTCGGTAGTGACAAAGTCAAACTCCTCCCAAGGTGTAATCTCAAGACCAGCACCGGACACCTCGACTGGGTCACTTTCAGTGGAGGGCAACTCGTTCCGAATCTGAGTGATTTTGTCCTGCAGGAAAACTTCAAATTCCTCTGCTCGACCCTGCAAAGGGGCTTCCCGCGGCCTCAGATGAAGGAGGGAGCGGGTCACCCCAAACAGGGCGGCAGGGCGGTTTTCCACGGACGCGATAAGGGTGGCACAATACTCACGTTTGGCCACTCTTAGCGCCACTAAGTAAGTCCTAATATGGTCTCTCACTAGTGTTCGGTCAGCTTCGGATCGAGAAGATCTCCACCTACTCTCTAGGCGTCTCTTGCGGCGTTTCATCTCCCGAAGCTCCTCGGTAAACCAAGGAGCCTGGGTGACTCGACGCCGCATGAGAGGCCGCAAGGGCGCGACTCGGTCCAAGGCCCCCGTGGCCGCACTATACCATGCGGCCACTAGGTCCTCAGTCGAGCCGCGGGGCAGGGATACAGGTACTGGCCCAAGCTCCTTCTGGAACCTTTCCGGGTCCATCAGGCGCCTGGGGCGGAACGAACTTGGTGTTTCCGGTTCCGCCTCCCCGCGGTGGGGTGTGACGGTTGGAAAGTCTATCCGAAGGAGAGAGTGATCTGTCCATGACAAGGGTAAGATGACTAAATCCCCTGTTCCGAGATCACTAATCCAGTGTCCAGAGACAAAAATCAGATCCAGCGTGTGTCCTCCCTCGTGAGTGGGGCCCTGAACTACTTGGGTCAGGTCCATGGCCGTCATGGAAGCCATGAACTCCCGAGCTGCCTCGGATGTTTCGCCCGCCGATGGCAGGTTAAAGTCCCCCATGACTATAAGTCTGGGGGTCTCCACCGCCATCGCGGCGATCACCTCGAGTAGCTCGGGCAGGGCTGCTGTTACATAGCGGGGAGCCAGGTATACAATCAGCAAGCCCAACTGCCTCCCTAGGCCCCACTTCACAAAGAGGGACTCAGAGCCGGTCGTCTGAGGCACAGTGGTCTCCTTCGGCTCCAGACTTTCCTTAACAATAACCGCCACCCCCCCACCCCTGCCAAGGGGCCTAGGCCGATGAAATGCACGGTAGCCTGGTGGGCACATTTCCACGAGGGGTAAACCCCCCTCGGGTCCCAACCAGGTTTCCGTGATTCCCACCAGGTCCGGGTCCCCCTCTGACACAAGGTCATTAATGAGGGGGGCTTTGTTCACCACGGACCTGGCGTTGCAGAACATCAGCCTAGGGCCCCGGCTCTGTAGTCCCTGACCGCCTAGCCCACGAGTGGAGCACAGGGGGTTGGGGCAGGCGACCGCTTTTAGCCAGCGACCGCGCGTCCCCAACCCGCGATGGACATCCTGTCTCCCACCGCCCCTGCCCCTCCCCAAGACCAGTCGACAGAAAATTATAGGTTATCCAGTTCCCCAAACAGTATTTCAGTTATCGTGAAACTACATATTATAAAAGTGGGTGCTCTAGCCTGTAAATTAGAAAAAATATGTAAGGAATTCCTGCTAATAGTTGTGAAAGCCTAACTTAATTTGAAAGCTTTTGAGAATGCACTAGCATTAGAGCTGGTCTTTGCTGAGAAGTCAGTAGGGTGAGTCAGAACGACCTTCTTCTGAAATATAAATATGAATTATTTTGGCTTTTACTTTAATAATCCAAAAGTATATTTCTGCAATTTCATTTACTGCTGTTATTCAGTGACAATTCTTTTCCTCTCTGGACAGTTTCCTTTGCCAAATATAATTTTGTATGCCACACACCAGGAGAACAAGCGTCTTTTTGGATTTGTTCTTCATACGTCAGCAGGAAGAGCAGATGGTAGACCAACTTCAGTCTGCTACATATTTGAATCAAATAACGAAGGGGAAAAGGTACATGCATTATGCTTCAGTTAACGTTCTTGTATTTTAAACTATTCCAAAGCTGAGAAAATCAGGGATATGAAAATCCATTTAAGGAGAACACCCCACTCCACCCCACCCAAGAGATGGTTTTGTATAAACATGCAGGTGGAATTAGCAGGAAGCAGCTTACAAAGAACCTCTGGAGTTCTTGGTGCTCTCTACTTATTTGCTTGCAGATATTTAGTAACATCATCAGTGTCAGTTACCTAGTTGGGTAATAAAATGTCTTCTCACAACCAGGGAGCAGCAAGAACTCCCCAGTTCTTTTAGATTTAGATTTAGATTTATTAAATTTTTAGACCGCCCTGCTCCCTTGCGGGACTCAGGGTGGTGTACAGGCAATAATAAGAACAATAAGATAGAGCATAAAATACAATTAAAATACAATTAAAAATATATTAAATGGATTGGCCTGATCTAAATCCAGTTAAAAAACCCTTACTAAAACCAATTTAAAAACTAGAGCAATTTAAAAAACTACGCCAGGGCGGCTGCACGAAACAGATAGGTCTTTAAGGACCGACGGAACTGGTGCAGGTCCGTGGTTGTCCGTAGGTCAGGGGGTAAGTCATTCCAGAGGGCAGGAGCTGACACAGAGAAGGCTCTCCCCCTGGGGGTTGCCAGCCAGCATTGCCTGGCCGACGGCACCCTGAGGAGGCCCTCCCTGTGGGAGCGGACTGGTCGGTGGGAGATGTTTGGTAGCAGGAGGCGGTCTTGCAGATAGCCAGGTCCCTTGCCATGGAGCGCTTTGAAGATGGTTACTAATATCTTGAAGCGCACCCGGAAAGCCACAGGCAGCCAGTGCATCTTGCGCAGGAGAGGTGTCACGCAGGAGCATCTAGACACTCCCAGACTCCTCCACGCGGCCGCATTCTGGACTAACTGGAGTCTCTGGTGCACCTCAAGGGAAGCCCCATTTAGAGACGTTGCAGTAGTCCAAACGGGAAATGACGAGGGCTTGAGTGACCGTGCGTAAAGTGTCACGATCCAGAAAGGGACGCAACTGATAAAAAGCCCCCCTGGCTACAGCTGTCATATGGTCTTCTAGGGACAGCCGAGAGTCCAGGAGGACACCCAAGTTGCGAGCCCTCTCTGTAGGGACCAATGATTCGCCCCCAATAGCCAGCGATGGCACCAGCTGGCTATATCGTGACGCCAGAAGCCACAGCCACTCGGTCTTGGACGGGTTGAGTCGGAGCCTGTTTCTCCCCATCCAGACTCACACGGCCTCCAGACACCGGGACATCACTTCCACGGCATCGTTGGGGTGGCCCGGGGTAGAGATGTACAGCTGAGTATCATCAGCATACTGATGGAACTCTACCCCGAAACCACGGATCATCTCACCCAACCCCTGTAAAACGGTGCCCCCCAACCCCTCCAGCCGGTGCAACATGATACCATGGTCGATGGTATCAAAAGCTGCTGAGAGATCTAACAGGACCAGGATAGAGGAGCAACCCCTATCCCGAGCCCTCCAGAGATCATCCACCAACGCGACCAATGACGTCTCTGTGCTGTACCCAGGCCGGAAGCCAGAGTGGCGCGAGTCCAAATAGACAGTTTCCTCCAGGTGCTGAGGGAGCTGTCGCGCCATCACACTTTCAACAACCTTCGCAAGAAAACGAAGGTTGGAGACAGGACGGTAGTTGGCCAACACAGCTGGATCCAGGGAGGGCTTCTTGAGGAGGGGCCTCACCACCGCCTCTTTCAAGGCGGCCGGCAGAAACCCCTCACTCAAAGAAGCATTGACAATTCCCTGGAGCCAGCCTCGTGTCACCTCCTGGGAGGCCAGTACCAACCAGGAGGGACAGGGGGCCAATAAACATGTGGTGGCATTCAGCCGCCCCAGCATCCTGTCCATGTCCTCAGGAGTCACAGGATCGAACTCTTCCCAGATGACAGACTCAAGACCAATTTGTTCATTCTTTGTAATTATGTTCAGTTAAACCTTTAGTTTAGCAGGCTTGAGATTCCACACACCAGATTTCCCTGGTTCACAGTTCACCTTTGTTGTCTCTGGGAGTTCCTCTGGCTCCTGGATCAACACAGGCTCTAATGCTTCCAGGCTCTGATCCTCAGCCTCTGGTGACTCTCAGCTACAGTTTTTCTTCAGTGTGGGATACACTGCACCTATAATTGTCAGAATACTTTTAATAGCAGTTCAATGTTTGAAAATTTTCATTTGTCTTTGGTTTTAACAGACAAGCCTCCCTCAAATAGTCTGTTAAATTGAAGATTTACTCTCCTTGAAGATGAACCCATTTTTTTAGTGATTCTAATAGCTATTTGTTTCTTCATTTAGATTTGTGATTCCGTGGGACTTGCAAAACAGATTGCATTGCATGCTGAATTGGTAAGACTTTAACTTGGAATAAAATGTAGAGGTTATTTATATCAAATGAGGATATAGTTCAGTATCACTTGCAATATCTCCTGACGTCTGCCCAAATTGGTGAAATTTCAGTGTCCAGCTTCAAATCCTGTTCAACTTTGAAATAATAAAAAAAACATTTCTGTTTTTAGAGTAATTATTTAATTATTGTTGATGCATCACCATCTCTAAAAAAAAGGTGTGATGATATTAAGTACTTGAATATGTTGCTAATCTCTCTGTTGATAATCAGTGAAATTTTAAAAAACACGTCTAAACACTCCACTGCAGAATTCTCTCACCTAATATCTATTCTCACAAATAAACTATCAACCAGTGCCTTGCAACTCACAAGCAGTTCCAATCGAGGGGTGCCAAATAGATATTGGCAAGCAAATAATTTGGCTAAGCTTTCTGCAAATGAAAGCAAAACCAGAGAGTAGGCAAATCTCCCTTAATTCTTAAAAGAAGATCACAAAAATATTTTTTTTATTCTTAAATATTTATCTGTCTTGACCTTAAGAATATACAGGCACTTAGTGACTGTTTGAAATTGCAGTCGCACTGAAAAAAGTGACTTATGACCATTATTCATATAACTGCTGCAGCATCCTATTGAGGTCACATGATCAAACTTCAAATGCTTGGCAACTGGTTCGTATTAATGACGGTCGCAGTGTGTCAGGGTCATGTGATCACCATTGATAACCTGACAAGCAAAATCAATGGAAAAGCCAGATTCACTTAACAATCTTGTTGCTAACTTAAAAGCTGCTGTGATTCACTTGACAATTGTAATAAGGAAAGGTTGTAAAATGAGGCAAAACTCATTTAACAGCTGTCTCGCATAGCAATTGAAGTTTTGGGCTCAATTGTGTAAGTCGAGGACTATCTGTATTATACACACAACCTACATTCTTCTTAATCCTTAAAAGAATGTTGCTTTATTGTCCAAATCAGGAAATAAAATCTCTTGGAAATGTTGCTCCTTTTTTATATGAGACTCGATAAATCTGTATGTGCCAAATGTGTGTGTGTGGGGGGGGGGAGTTGTTCTCCAGTTTCTTTTAGATGTTTGTTGACTTTATTTATACATATTTTGCAAAGCTTGCAAAATATGTAAAAATAAAGTGTAACGTTAAAGCAGAAGGATAGGTAGCTGTAATTCTGATTCTTGAAGTGATCATTGTATATTTCTGTGAGGAAGGTCTGGGCACACGGGAACTACCCTTCATTTTTTTTTTTTTTTATTCAATTTATATCCCGCCCTTCTCCGAGAGGACCCAGGGCGGCGCACAGGAATTTAAAACAACATACAAAATAGCACCAAATATAATTTTTAAAAACCTATTAAATGACAAAACCTGCGCTAAAACCAAATTAAAATCCCCCATTTAAAACTGTCTAATATTTGTCCAAGCGGAGGCTATGTTAGGCTTCAACATTGTTTAGCGGGATTTGAGGAGAAGGAGGGTCTTTTTCCTATCCTAGTATATTTTTTAAGAAGATGCCTCTGCATTTCTTCATTTCTTTAGCAGACACAGGTCTGTTCTAATCAGATATAATTGAGAAGCAGAATCATACAGTGACTGAGTGTTTTATGAATACACAAATTACTATTTGGAGATACAATTATGTAAGCAACCTGGTCTTTTAATATTTAATTAAATTACTGTGTAGTTCATTTTCCTATTGTATTACTGAGGTGATATACTTATATGTGAAAGCCAAGATTTTTAACACTTTTCTTTGAAAAGCAGTAAGAATATTTTGTTAAAAATGCTTGGAAATCTATATTCAGGTAATTTTTCAGGCAAAACAAAGTAGTAATCCATTCTGTGAAAATAATGTTACTTTTTGGTATTTGGCGTGTTCTTTTAAAAAAAATTCAGGATCGAAAATCATCAGAAAAGCAGAAAGAAATAGAAAGAGAAAAGGAAAAACAGCAGAAAGAGCTCAATAAACAGAAACAAATTGAAAAGGTATGCATTTGAGCTTTCAAAATAGCCTTTTTATTTAATAAACATGAGAATTACTTTTCCTCACAATACTGATATTGATTGGTTTTAGATTAAAGCAGATATTTGTACATGGATAACATTGGAGGTATTACAACATTACTAGTTGCTAGAACCTGACAAGCAGTGGCCTACTTTGGGTGGCCAGGAGACTTGTGACTCACAAGTTGGAAACTGAATACTGCACCAGAAGTATCACTTAGCATGAATCATATTCTTCACAAGAGTTTATTCTTGAACATTGCCGAATGATTGAAGTATATATAAAGTTTGATGTTCAGGTGGATGAATCTTGGTAATTTATTTTTAATGGAGGTGCTGGTCATTGCTTACCATGTCTTGTTCAAAGTTAACATCAGTGCTGTCCCTCAGTCACATGATCCCCATTGCAGTATACATTGTCCTGTGCCTGACATGTTGTTTTTCTTTTTTTCCTCTGCTTGCAAAGTGGACAGGTTAGAGAAGAATGGATTACAAGAGAGTAAGAAGGGGAGTACATTGGGCTGTTTGCATAATACTCTCATAGCTGCCAGCACAAGCACATTGCTGTCTATTTATATTTCCAATTTGTGTCTATTTATTCTCTTGCAATCCTTTCCTAGCCAATTGTGGTCACTAAACAAGGACTACTTCTAGTGTGTGACTTACTGGCTACAATAAATAGTTGCCAATAATGATATCTTTATTATTTACTATTTAACACAATATTCACATAGTTTTATACATAAATCAGTAAATGTATTTTTTTCCAGGATTTAGAAGAGCAAAGTCGATTAATTGCTGCTTCTAGTCGATCCAACCAGAGTGTTGGTGAAGGACAGTTTGTAGTTCTTAGCAATAGCCCATCAGAAGACAGTGATTTGGGTGAAGATGGAAAAAAGAAGCAAGAATCTGATGCATGAAGCACCTTCAGGACAAGCCTTTGAACCTTGTCTGAAATGATAAATTGAAATGTAAATTTACAAAACAAATCGTGTAAATTTATTTTACATGATCCAACTCTGTACTCTCACTCATTAAGGTTGACCTTTCTTAAATGGCTAAGTGTAAATATGGATTTTTGTTCTCATACCATAAAGAAACGTAGTGAAATGTTCATGGCTGTAGCAGATTTGGATATTACAGAACTTATTCTCTTTCAATTACCTAGCTGTTCTGGTGACTTAGAAAGTAATTTGTGTAACTTAAGAAGTAGATAGAAAATCTTTATCTTCCGTTTCTTTTCAGAGAGGTTAATTGTTTTAGTCTCCTGCAGTAAAATAAAAAAAGTTGTTCTACTTTTAAATACTAACATTTGATCTCATAACAATTGAGTCATATTAGTCTTCAAAGGATCCTAAGCCTCTGAACAAAAAGCCAATTTTGATTCCTAAAAATGGCTGGGTCAATAATGGAAGCAGCCTGATAACTTTTAATTAATGCTTTTGATAGGCATGTGCTTGTGTCTAGAGTGTATGAGTTCAAGGAAATCAGTGTCACTCCAATATTGTTTTAAGATGAAATATGAGAATATTATTTTTACTTGAAATTGTACTGGCTGGTAGTGATCTTGGCTTCTCCTCTGTATCCATAGAGCACTTTTATGGAGGGTGGCAGAGACATTCAACCAAACACTGGAAAGTACTTTGGAGTGTCAATGCACCGTGTATATTTGTAACATTATACAAATTGATTTTAAAATGTCTAGATGAGAATAAAGTGCATACACTTCTAACAGAATTGCCATGATTATTGGAATCAAGTTTTGTAAGTGTCTTCTCATTAGAAAAAGTTTGAGATTATGTTGGTGATAGAAACAGTTGCATGGAAAATCTGTCAGACAATTTTTCTAGCACCTGTTGTCATATTTACCTAAATCCACATGTGATAGATATAAATACAAATTGCACATATTTGCTATATCTGAGAAAAATCAGGCAGGTACTTGTAATTCTATATCAGCTTATTGATTCATGAAAAATGTAGCATGGAGTGATTTTTCATTCCAGTACGAGTATACCACTGTACGTGTATCCTCTCTTATATTGAAATGTGCAAGAAGAAATTGTATGGAAATTGGAGGTAGATCCCAGACTTTGGAGAAAAAACTGTTGATGGCCAATTAACCTGGACTGGAAAATCTTTTGAGATCAAGTAGGGATGTTTGTTCTTTGCTCCTAATTGCAAGGGAGTAGAAGATGCTTGGAGACCCAAGAAATAAAAGAGGAGCTGTGATTGCTCACTGAGAAGTCTCCTGCCAGTTTTTGAAAGCTTTCCTTATGTTTTAACTTGAGTATAAAATTGCAGATATGCAAATCATATGTTCAATTCTATTTCATGCAACCTCACTCAAACTTGGCAATGTGTGTTGCAATTGTTTATCCACAGTTTACAGCTATGTTAAGCCACATAATAGTATGAAATCATAAAATTAAAGTAAATCACTAGTTCATTTTAAACTGATAGTGTGTATATTCTCTGTAAAGATGTATTATAATGTGAATAATACCAAATGATCTTTATTATAAAACAGTTCACAGGCTTCTGCTCTGGAGTTCGAATGTACCCATTTGCAGTTACAAAATCCAACTTGTATGGATTGTATTCAGTAGCTCTAATTCCCATATTAGATTTTCTAGCGGGAATGTTCTCTGGATAGGAAAAAAAAGTATAATTTGGCTGTCTGATTGGTTTATTGCTTGGAGCCAGCAGATAGGCCTTGGAGTCAGCAGTTTTGTTCTCGTTCTTCTGAAAGTAAACTCCACAGAACTGAGTGAAATTTGCTTTTGCATACAAAAGGCACAAGTGAACTTGACAGTTGTGTTCTGTTGCTGGACAAGTGTATTTTCTAAGTTGCCTTCTGTACTGAATCATATTTCTAAGGACAACATTCAAGTCAAAATTGCTATATTTCTTTGAATAAGATAATCTCTGATGAACTATAGAAACATATTTTGCATGTATTGTAAGACAGAGACATTCACCTAATTTTATAGGATTGATTAAAAAAAACCAGGATTGCTATTTGATATATCAACAAAATTATTACCCTGTTTATTTTTCTTTTGTTTTCATGAAACAAATCACTATTACTTTCTTTCAACAAATACATGGGCTAACTAAGCACATTTCTGCTTGAACAAAACGTTTTCCTCCCCTGTAGCATAATGTTTTTCTAATTCATTCATGGATAGTCAGGCAGTCAGAGGTCATGACATGGTGTAGACTAATCATCCATCATGTAACTGAGAAAATAATGTTTCATAATGATATCTGTAAACAAATCAAGAGGTTTGAACAAGAAATTTGGGTGGTTTTTATAATACAGTGAATTAATCAGAAAGTAAGGATTTAGTCTTGTTTCAGTGACTGTGGTTTTTAAATTGAAAGTTAATTAAAACTCTTAATTTCTCTTAATATTTGTATTAATATTTAGTGATTGTCTGCTCGATATTGTCAGTTGCAAAGTAAAATCTTGATACTAATAAAACAATTTGGGAAAGATTTCAGCGAAATCCAGTCAATTTTAGAGGATGCTTTTCTACAATATTTATGTAAATATTTAGCATTTGTTCTTTTGTTCTTCAAAGCACATCATATATTGGAAACATATTTCAAAATATCTTTGTGAAATGCATTTTAAATTTATCAGTAATGGAAGAATATCCATATAATAAGAGATTCATTTATTGTACTTAATAAAGCAAAACTAACAGCTGGTGTCCTATTTTTATTTGATTAGAATATAGAAGAAGAATTTTATGTTCTGTGAAAATTAGATCTGTAAATATTGTATATATAACTAGTGGTTGCAGTTTCTTAGGCAAGATGAAGTGATACTTGTGACATAATACATAATACAATATTTCAAATATTTTGTTTCTATTTCAAATAAATTAAAAATATATACAATAGGTGTAGGCAGTACCCAAGACAAGGATATACCATTTTCATTGCACTTGTAATGTAAAAGGTACATGGCAAGAGCTCAGTTATTTTTGAAATACTTCATTTACAATACTGCTTTTCAAAGAAAACCTTTTGGGTTGTAAAAGATAATGTTTTTGAAGTTGCAATAAATAAACTTGGAATAAAAAAGGCATATTACAGGATTTTAAATTGCATCTTAAGAATGTGGATAGAAACCTAGTCTGTTAAGGGATCTCACATACAAAATCTAAGACTACACTTCATTTCGAAAGCCAGATTTTAAAAGTTGCCATAAATATAATTTTTAAGACATACACAAGTCTTGCTTAAAAATACAAGTACCAAACCTAAAGACCTTCCATAAGTGTATACATGACCTACTTTTCTTGTGCCAATTAACATCTCTTAATCTTGCAAATTGTTTTCCTTCTAAAGGGAATATTCAACAGTGTTTGTAAAGAAAAAGTCAAGATTAGGCAGTGTAGTTATGCCCTGCTTGTACTTCTTGAAAATGTTATGTGTTAAAACAGCATGCAGTTATTTCAGTCCATATGGGTACCTATGAGCAAAGGGCACGCTGTTGTATTTAACTCTTGCTATTCTTATGAAACTACTTGCAATATTTACAGCTAAGTTGGAAAAATAATTGCAGTGGATCTTGTGAGAATATGAAAGGTTGCGAGGAGAACCCCCTCCACTGATAGAATCTATATTGTAGGGAATCCCTTTTCCCCAGACCAATTGAGGTGTCCATTGAAATCAGAAGATAGGGTATCACAAAGTTTGTGGACGTCAGCTCTGGGAGCACATCATTTGAGTGTTACATAAGCTACATCTGTGCGGTGTTAGATATTTCAAATTAACATGGTTAGTTCATATATCTATGCAAATAATGTGATAAATCAGATCTGCATTGAGGTTTGATAGTGTTTTGTTACATTAACTGTTCATCAAAGTACTTTTTTGTACTGTAGTATAAAGCAAGCAGACATACTTGTACCAACTAGGATTCTATTTTAAACATGCTTTAATATATTTTGTTCATTTATATATAGGATATCTTCCAACTGCACTTTTATGCATTTGACTTAGTAGATTCCTTTTAGATGTCCTTGTCCATAGAGGTCATACTCCTTATAGAGGATATATTCTTTCAAGCGGTTTGGTAATGGCAGAAATGTCAGGAAGACAGGACAGCGCAGACGTAAACGTCCTAAGCATTTTCGGATTCTCAGACGGCAAAGATGTTGCAAAGGACGTGTGTTCGCTGAAAATAAAATAATAGGTTTTGTAATATGAATTATCCACGCTTACATGTGTTTCTAACTCGTAAGAAAGAACTGGATCAGGGTGAATAAAAATCAATGATTTTTTTTTAAAAAAATCAAAAAAATTGGATTTTTTAAAAATTTAAATTGGATTTTTTTGATTTAAATTGGATTTTTTTATATAAAATGCTTTTTGAGGAAAATATATTACCATCCAAAGGTTATTCCATCATGAAATAAGGATTAGTTTTTTAATTATGTAGAATAAGGCTGTATTTTTAATTTTTTTGGTAAATAAATTCCATTAATCCATTCACAATGTCATGCTCTTCCAGAGGTTTTTGTAAGATTATTGGGCAGTTTCTCTGCCTACAAGATATTATCACAGATGCTTGGTTTACTTTTGCAGTATTCAAAACTGAATTTGACTCAGCAGAGATCACGTGCCTCTTCTTCACAGCAAAAATGTTATAACATGAACAGAGTTGAAAAAAAGACCTTAACCCTAACTTCTACAAATTTATGAATACAGAATCAACCCCGTTCAGTGCTAAATTTCAAGAAGTTCAGTGAATAGAATAGAAACAATATTTTTCTGATTGTTTGGAGTGGAATAGATCTGCACAAGAAGAAATTGAAACTAAGTGTGAGGAGGAAGGGGCAAGCAGACAAGCAGTACTACAAAATGAAAGTCTAAGTTTCTTAAAATATATATATTTTTTTTAGTCAAATTAGTTAACAAACATGGATGTTTGTTTAAGCAAATAACATGCTGTAATGTTATTGTTTCAGTTGAATAAATCTATTTAAATTGTTATTATTAAGGTAATGATTATTTTTCTCCTTCCTAAGTACAACAGAAAAGTTGTCCAAATATGAATGATGAACCTATTAAACTGGGGATAAAAAAACTAATATGAAAAGTTGTTATTCTAAAAATCTTCATCTACTTGCATATTATAAGTTATACCAGCAAGAATTAGTCTTTATGTAGAAAACTATGATTTAAATCAAGCTTTTTTACTAGTGATTTAAATCATGATTTAAATCGTGATTTAAATCAACTTGATTTAAATCAAATCCACCCTGAACTGGATTAAGAGGTAAAAGTGACAGGAACCATGGAAAGGGAATAATCAGATTATCTTCCTGTTCGGATTATTAACCTGGTCCCTATTGGGTAGGGAGAGGCCCTCAATATCTCTTGGTTCACTGTGAGGATTATTGAGACAATCTGATGGATAAAGCTGCTCAGTTGTGCTCTGACCTGGACTCTGACACGCCCTGCTCCCCAAACTCTACTGTTGTTTAGCAGGGCTGTGAAGGTCTTGTCTTCACATAGGCTTTTGACAAGGGAGAATGAGACTCCTTACTTCATTGCACTTCTAAGCTTTGATGCTTATCTTTTATTGATTTTATTATAATTTCTTTGATTGATTGTTGTGAGCCCGGAGGAGTTGAGTTTTGACACTGGTACAGTGCTGAAGATTTAAGGAAGGCCCTTGGAATAAAGCATGAGTTAACTCCTGCCACAAGTACCTACATCCAGAAAGTGGATACAAGTCTGATTGGTATGTTATAATACATTTAATATGGGATCTTCATCCATCATAGGATAGTATTTGTCCCCAAAGTAGTCTTTATTCAATGTGACAAGTTTTAAATTGTTTTAACTGGTAATTGCAATGATAAAATTATATGAGGAAAATAGATCTAGAAGATATTTTATAAGATACTACTTTATTCTATGCCTTAGCGCAGTGGTTCTCAACCCGTGGATCGGGACTCCTTTGGGGGTCGAACGACCCTTTCACAGGGGTCGCCTAAGACCATCGGAAAACATACTTTTGACACCAATTTTATGGTTGGGGGTCACCACAACATGAGGAACTGTATTAAAGGGTTGCGGCATTGGGAAGGTTGAGAACCACTGCCTTAGCGCTTTCAGTGCTGAGGAGGCAAAGAAGAAAGTACTACTTACTAATCACTAATAAGTAGTAATTAAAGGGATTGCTCTATGTAAAGATTATTTATGTTGTGTATCAGATTATTATCAGTAGATTATTATTCAATGAGGTAAAAAAAAATCCAGTCATATTTAGTAATGGGGAGATTCTGACTGTCAAAATACAGTACTGTAGGAACTTAAAACCCACCCTTCTAGAAAAATGAAATTTCCTGGGAAATATTATATTTCCCTGGATAAGAAATGAAAAAACATGTTTGTAGGCAGGAAAAGACTCACTCTTAATAGCCTCCACCTTTGTCAAGCCTCCATTTGCTACATAACAAATGTAGGATTAGCTTTCTACAGAAACTCACCACAAGACACCTGGGAAAATTATATCAGCCAGCAAGTCAACCAAATTTAGACTCAAAATACAGCCTATAGAGTTGCCCTTGCATGGCCCCATGGGAGTCTGACAACCAAACAGAATACAAGCTCAATATCTAAGACCAGAGAGGGCATAAAACCAAGGACTTTCAGCATCGCAACCCTATTTTCTTCTTCACCCAACCTCTTGAAACATATGATCCCCCTTTTCTGCTCAGGAACTCAAGCCATGTGGTCCTGTCCACCATTAAGCCATCTTTCTAAGCAGTCGCCATGTTTCCAGTATCTTTTTCCCCACTTGGAACTGAACCCAAAAGAATATTTCTTCCAACAATACAATGTTGAAAGTATTTCTTAAACCATTGTTTTGAATTACATTTATCAAATTGGAACCTTTTGGTTTATTCTAACCATAGAGTAGTAAAAATAGTTTACTACTATTTACTAATAGTAGTAAAAATACCAAATAATACAGCTACTAATTTGAAAATTATGCAAGGTAGATACACTCAGTTATACTGGCAGGGAGTGCAATGTTGGAAGACCTGAAAGATCATGTCAGGAACATATTATGGAAAATATATATATGTGATTGACTTGATAAAGAATGGATCCATCAATTTGAAAATTAGAGTGCATTGTGTCAATTATCTTTACATTTTATAATATCTGCTGATAATTTTGACACTTACACAAAATTGCATTGATTTCTGGCCACAGTTTTTGTTCTCGAAGGGTATCTTGAAGTTTAGAGCATATTCTAATATGATCTACATAGTCTAGCATCACTCGCACTACCTTCCCAGACAGGTGCTTTAACCATGACAATGTAATCACTTCACAGAACTAAGAAAAAAAGAAATAAGAACATGAGCACACAGCATTGAATGCCTTATATTATAAAATGCCTGATGCATCCCAGCTAAATCAGCAGCAAAATGAAGCAAAATAACCATACATCTAATACAATTTCACAAAAATACCAAGCAGACACCTCTGAAATAATTGAACACTTGCCATTTATTCTATAGACTGTCTCTGCTTGATGCATGTTTAAAGATTATGATCCTTTTCCGTTTTGAAAACCAAACAAATCCCACTGAGCAATTTATAAGTACCAATCAGCATATAAAGGAAGAATTAATCTCCCCCAGGAAGTACTTACCATTGTGTCTTTGATAACAGTTGAGGTCCACCCGTCAAATAAGTATTTGGAATGCTTGCTGTCTCCATGAGGACAATCAAAACAGCGGGAAACATTGTATCCATAATTCAGCAACATTCTTAACAGGACTTCATCTTTCAGTGTGTACTGCAGGGCCGATGGAAAATGGGTTGTATTGACTCTACAAAAGTAATTCACGTTGGCTCCATGGCGAAGCAGGAGACTGATGAGTTCATAGTTGCCCATTCTCAAGGCCACTTGGAGGCAATTAACAGGGTCTTGATTTGGTAGGGCTCCGGCATCCAGGAGTAAATGAGCAGACTCAATATCCCCATTAGAGACTGCAAAATACAGGGCTGACCTTCTCTCATCATCGTAGTTTTTCTGAATTCTTCGATGCAACATAAAATTAGCCTCAAACCCAGATTTGAGTAGAAATTCAAGACACTGAGAATGTCCTCCTGCTGCTGCCGAGTGAAGTGGGCTGATTCCACTCTCCTTTATGGCACTGATATCTGTGACTGGAATAAAAATCTGTAAAGCCCTAGCAATAAGATAAAGATAAACATTCTTTCAAACCCTTCAGACATACCTCAGGGCTTCCTTCCAGAAAAGGCAATGAGATCACCATAAAAAGGCAAGAGTTGCAAGCTTCTGTGAGAAGAGTTTCCGTCAACTATCAACTTTTTAGACATTTAGTAAAATGCATATAAAAAGACAAGGATTTCAGTGGGGGGGGGGGGGAAATCTTTAAAAATCTCAGAAAATAATAAATGGGAGAAGAAAGGGAGAGAGACAAATGCAAGCTGATTATTTCAAGTAATTTTATAAAGAAGAATAAATTCCTTAAAGGTGCGACAGTAAGGGCAGTCCAAAAGAAACAAAATGGTGTTGATCCAGTCTATTCGGGTCTATATTCTTCTATATATACAAAAGCTTAGCTTTGGAAGACTGTTCTAATACCAACAGAATATTCATACTCACATAAAACATGAAGAAGATATGTGACTTGTAAAGATGTTAAACAGATACAACAACACCCCCTCCCCCGCAATGAATTGGCCTAACTTCTACAAATGTTTTTGTGTCACAGGACTAGGACAGTGAAATGCAGAAGATAATAGACGTCCTTTCACAGATGTGTAGAAAGGACAATGTCAGCAGCTGAATGGTGCATAGAAAGCTACAAGCTTTTTCTATATAGTTTTTGAAGATGAAGACTTTTCTACCTAGTAACTCAGAATCTCACAAACAGTAAAGAAACGTTTCTCTCATCAGAGATATGATAAACCACAAAGTAGAATAGATTACTCTCCCTCCTTCTCCCCCCCTCCCCCAGTTCCATAAATGGAGTCAGTGTATTCTAACTCACAAGAAATGACCTCTATAAGCAGCTCTATGGATAGGAAGATGTCCGGATTGCTTTGGTACATTGGCATCAGCTCCATATTCTAGTAGGAGAGAGATGGAATCTGGGTTTCCTCCTCCAGCAGCCTCAAATAATATAGATGCAGAATCTGATGCTTGGGAAAGGATGTTGGCACCTATTGTGAAAACAGCAATAATAAATCAGAAATAATATGGTGTTTATGTCATTAGTTTATGTCAGCATAAAATTATTAGAATAGAATAGAATAGAATAGAATAGAATACAATACAATACAATACAATACAATACAATACAATAAAATACAATAGCAGAGTTGGAAGACTATCCAGTACATTTAACTCTGAAGGATTTATACAGAACATCTCACCTTTACGCAGTAGGAGTTCCAGAATTTCTGTATGCCCATTTTGTGCTGCCAACGCTAGAGGGGTGAGCCCATATGAACTTCGTGGATCTGGATCTGCTTTGGACCAAAGCAGTAATTCCACCATATCTTTCAAGCCTAATCTGGCTGCCTCATGTAAAGCTGTCCTTTTGTTGATACACTGTAGATTGGTATTGGCACCAAATTGTATCAATAAGGAAGCAATTTCATATGATTCATGTTTAATTGCTGTAAAATATTAAAATACAAAAGAGCGGGATTTGACAATTTCATTAACTCTCAGCTATTAAACTACTCAATCTCCACCGAGCATATCAGACTGAATTTTTGTTTAGCAGTCTCAAATTTCGCTTGTGTATGATTAAAAGCATCACATAGCAAAATGAAGAGCTAAACTTCAAAATAAATCTGTTCTTCAGTGTTTGAAAAAAGAAGAGATAAACATTTTACAGTGCTGTTCTCCATTCACATTTAGAACAATTGTCTTTTTTGGGAGTATGAATCACTAGGCAGAAAATACCTTCTGATGTAGGCAGCTATATCCTTAAATTTGGCATTAAAAACCACTTTCAATCAATGCAAGCTATCACTATTTTATAACTGGGGATGTTTAATTATTGTCAGACAAACAGTACAATTTGGTTTACCAATAACTAAAGCAGAATCTTCTTCTTCATTCTTAGAATCAGGATCAAACCCATTGATTAGCAGAACGTTGACATTTTTCACAAGACATTTGTCCACAGCTAGAAACAGAGGAGTTTCTCCTTTCAGGTTGGTCTGTTGCCAGACAGTAGGGTGTGAGGCTGAAAGAGAGAGTTTTATTTGAATTGATAAGTTAATATATGAAATTGACGAGAACCACACATAGTCCTCAAAGGGACGTTACCTTTCAAAGTAATTTCTAGAATATTCTTGTTTGGTTGTACTGCTGCTTCATGAAGAGGAAGCCAGCCTTGGGCATCTACTTCCTGAAAAGCAGATCCATTCCTCATCAACGGAAGTAAAGACTCTTCTTCACCTATTATGAGTATGACAGATCTACAATTTATGCTCTTGAAACTCAAAGACCACTATGTTTGAGTAATAAGTAACAAAGTCTTGTTACAATAATAAAAGGCTGCCTCACCCCTGGAGGTGGTACATTTAATTCCTCCGCACATGAGAGTTGAAATCAACTAATTGAGATCATTTGTGTATTTTTATAAATTCCCAAGAAAATTGAATTTATTACTTAACTGTCCGAATGGCAGTGATGATCTTTCTGTAATCTGGATTTGTTGCAAAACAAAAGCTGCAAACAGAATGCAATAGCATTAAAAAAAAGTCAAATAAGCCAGAAATATTCTCATATCACCCTGAATTTAAATCTGCAAAAAATGGTGAAAAAAAGAGAAAATATTTAATATGTATATTTAATGTACTGGTGTTTCATGTAATAAAAACAGATCCTATACACCTGGTGAATAAACTTCTGGGGTATTCTGGAATTGAGAATAGCTTACCAAACTCTTTGACCTGAGTTTACATGTCGTGACAGTTGCCTGCACTTTTAACTGCTACCAGAGTAGAAATGTCACTCCCTCGTGCTTTTTATTTTTATTTTTTTGTATCCGCATGGTGGTTGTATCTGACTAACATGCCAAAACCCACTTATTTGGAAGTTTAGTGGGATCTATTAATGTGACTTCTTTCTCTGGGCTATAGAGAATTTGATTCAAGGTGTGTCCAACCTGAATGCTATGGTCAAGCCAAAATATCCAACCCCCTAGTTGTAGGTAAGATTTCCCTTCAATCGTGGCTTTTGGAAAGTAGCCACCATGGGGACCTTGGCCTGGAACAAGTTGAAATGAAATTCAATTGTGAAAAAAGTAAGGTTCTACATTTAGGCAAAAAAAAAACACAAAATGCACAGGTACAGTATAGGTGGTACCTTGCTCAATAGTAGCAACTGTGAGAGGGATCTAGGAATCTTAGTGGACAACCATTTACATATGAGCCAGCAGTGTGCAGCAGCTGCCAAAAAAGCCAACACAGTTCTAGGCTGCATAAACAGAGGGATAGAATCTAGATCACGTGAAGTGTTAATGCCACTGTATAGTGCCTTGGTAAGGCCACACTTGGAATACTGCATACAGTTTTGGTCGCCACGATGTAGAAAAGACGTGGAGACTCTGGAAAGAGTGCAGAGAAGAGCAACCAAGATGATTAGGGGAGTGGAGACTAAAACATATGAAGAACGGCTGCAGGAGCTGGGTATGTCTAGTTTGATGAAGAGAACGACCAGGGGAGACATGATAGCAGTGTTCCGATATCTCAGAGGGTGCCACAAAGAAGAGGGAGTCAAACTATTCTCCAAGGCACCTGGGGGCAGGATAAGAAGCAATGGGTGGAAACTAATCAAGGAGAGAAGCAACTTAGAACTAAGGAGAAATTTCCTGACAAGTCAGAACAATTAACCTCTGGAACAGCTTGCCTCCAGAAGTTGTGAATGCCCCAACCCTGGATGTGTTTTTAAGAAGAGACTGGAAAACCATTTGTCTGACACGGTATAGGGTCTCCTGCTTGAGCAGCGGGGTTGGACTAGATGACCTCCAAGGTCCCTTCCAACTCTGCTATTGTATTGTATTGTATTGTATTGTATTTAAGTTGGGTCCTCCTGTTCCAGGGGTTACTAAATTGTGAAGAAAGTGAAGTCACAGGAATTTATCCCTGTGGGAGAAAATGAAGCAGGAAAATTGACATTTTCTACTGATTAAGAGTTCACAATATTTTAGAATAAGGCATTGGGGACTGGATGATAGAAATTATCTGAAAGGATGGGGGAATGCCTACCTTTCCCTCACTGTAATTAAATATGGTAATCCTTAGGAAAACAGCATTTAGTAACTCTGTTTATTCAACTAAAAAAATAGCTCCATAGACAAAAGATGGGCAAGAAGCAGTTCATGGCCTCCCCTGTGCCTTATTTACTGCAGTCCCTAGAGCCACCAGAGATCAATCTGCCAAATTATGGTGACAGGATGTCCAAAAATAGGAGTGGCACATTGTTGGTATTTATCCTCCCCCCTACAAACTGAGAATATAACAGGATAATGAACTTATTTGCCAATAAAAAGAAATTTAAAATTAAAATTAAAAAAGGAAAATAACAGCCTGTCCCTCTGATAAAATCATCAGTCACTTCATTGTCATTCGTCATATAGATCTTGGCTACCAGAGTATGAAGTTTATCCACAACTGTAAAACTACTGCCGGCCCTTCTTTAGAGGGAAACAGTGGAATACTTTGCTTTAATAAAACATTAAAAACAAAAACGGAACACACAGTTAAAACGTAATTGGCATTATAATGGAAAATAAAATAAAATAGGCACTTTATAATTTATACATTTGTGTCAATCTTTCTTGGGGGGATATTTTTCATATTAAATGGGTACTAGCCATATTTATAAATAAAAATATGTGTCATCCTAAAGATACAAAAATCATCACATAAACATACAAAATATGGAAATCCCATGCCTGTAACAATATTCTGTGAACAGTTGCACAGCATTCTGTGAAACCCCCTATTTCAAAAATTACAGAGTTTCTGTTCCAAGAAGCGTTTTAACAGACGCTAGAAACAATATATCAAAGGCAGGACACACCTGTCACTCTTTGCTGTAGTCACCCTCTTGCTCCCGGGTATGTCATGCAGGCTTTGCTGAATGACAAGCTGCATAGAGATGTCATCCTCGGCTTCCTCATCATGCATTTTTGTAGTATCATACAGGTTAAAACCACATATCTTAAATTACAGAATGAGGTGGGGTTAAATGTTATGTTGCATCTTCTAGAAATATCAGTAGCTAGAGACATAGAAATATATAACGATAAACTTCTTAATTGTCCTCTCCCAATCTATTTTTGAGCATTAACTTGACAGACACCAAAACCATCAGGATCACACTAGGCAGACCAGGTTATCAATTTGGCTTGTTTCTGCTTCTCTTTCTGAGCCAAGGAACACAGAGTTCAAGGGCTCAATTCTTCCTCATGCTTCGTTCTCCTATCTTTATTGCCCCCACCAACATGTTCCTACTGAGATCTCTTTTGCAATGCCCTTTCTCACTTTGCTTATATTTGCTGTATTTGTGAAAAAAGTGCTGGGTCATGTACATTAAAAACCGTTCAGCTGAAAGCTGCTTAGACTAAATGGAAAGAGATGCAGAACATCTGGATTTTATTAACAAACATGGAATATCATTTGCAATGCGGATGTTTCCTTGTAAAAAAAAAAACCACTAGCATTTGATTTAATAGTCTCTTACTGTTCAGGAAACACTCTCTGTTGTACATTAAACATGGCTTATACCATAATGACTGATTTAGTGGCAGAATTAAGCCAAAGTGGAGCATTTTAACTGGCATTGCTTTCAATTATTTCCCCCCATTAAAATCAATGGCATTGAAATATATTTTCATTTGGCTGCATCAAAATAAATGCATAAATACATGCATACATATTGAAAAAGTGTTAAAAATTATTAAGCAAAGTTTATAGGACACAGGAAAATCACAAAATGCCTTTTGTCTTTGAAATGCTTACACATAAAAAGCAAAACATGCAAATGCAAACACACACACACACACACACTTGTGTTACTCCTGGAATAGTAAAAAACAACATTCCAGAAATGCCGACATTTAACTTTTATTATATAGAAATAGCTTAGGAAGCTAAGCTTTGGGAGAACTGACTTTTCATAATGACAACACACATTTTCCTCACCTTTCTCCCACATTTGAAAAACAGACTGCTCACTCTAAGCAAGTGTCAAAACCAAAATGTGATGTTTGATGTATTGAAAAATGATCCTGGGCTCATTGCATCATTGCAGCCATTAATAACTCACTATAAATATCTGACTGTAAGACATTCTCTCTTGCAGACAAGACATATGGATTAAATGAGGGTCAGCAAATGAATAACAAAAGTGTCCAAAGAACAGGCATTTAAAAATCAGACAGTATTAACTGTTAGGAAAATTTAATTCATTTCAGGAAAATTCCTAAATACACGGCATATAATTAAAGCAGCAGCAAGAACCTGGGACATTATTCAGTACCAGCTAACTAGTCATATATAGAAAAACATGAAGAACATTGATTTATTCATTATGAGCCCTGAAGTCAATGTTTACTCTTAGCAATAGACTTAGACTCATATACTGCTTCACAGTATATAGAAGATTGCACTGTAGAGGATTGCATTTGAACTGATTTTGAGGAGAGAGTTCAGCTCGAATGTTGGCAAATATCAAATGCACATCACATCAGAAACCAAAAAGCCTATTTGCAACAACAGAATCCAGGTATTATTCTTTATTAAAATTGACCAAAACTTTGGAAACTAGTTGTACATCTTTGGTACTAGCAGCCATTACTATATAAATAGGAGGTGCACTTGAGTCAAAAAAGAACTGCTAAGAAAACACCAATTTTGCAGAGAACCTCTAGGGCAGCCCAACCCCCGGTCCGTGAACCGGTGCGAGTCCGTGGCTTGATAGCAACCGGGCCACAGGGCCAGAGAGGAGGAGGAGGGAGCAGACCCCTGGGCAGAGTGCACACCGGATGCGGGAGAGCGCAGGCGCGGCCGTTCATGCCGTTGGAGGCCCTAGAGGGCTGAGTGAGCCGACTCCCCTCCGCGTGCACATGCACTGCCTGTTCCCCCTCCCCCCCCGCTCCTCCTCTACGCCAGCCAGTCCGCAGAATTTTCTTTAAAATGAAACTGGTCCCTGGTGCAAAAAAGGTTGGGGACCCCTGCTCTAGGATATTCTCTTAATCACAGAACTTGGAAGGACAAGTTTATTTTCCATTAAATAGTTCTACTCTGCCCTTGCACTCCAGTTAAGCATGTTGCAAAAACAAGACTACTGTGCTAAAACAGTCCATAAATAAAAATTGACTTCTTGGTTTTTCTCTGATGCCTACTAGCTTTAGATTGTAATGATGTCTCAATATACAACACATATTATTGATTATGCTATCACAACAACTCTTCCACAATATGATCAAGGACTAATTCCAGCTCTTCTGGGGTAAAAATACGTGCCATCCACACGTTAGTAGCGAAGTAGAATGGTTTTATATAAAACATCAAACCCACACCGATAATGACCACAAACCAGAAGCCCGACCACAAACCAGAAGCCAGACCACAGCTGCATTATTAGCCACTTTAAACCCCTCCAATCCATACACGAAGCAAACTGATGCCCACCACGGAGACGTGGCACGACCACAAACGCGAAGCCAAACAACAGTAGCGCAGCTCACCAGCTCAAATCCCCCTGCAACTCAGACTAACACGAGCACAACCAGGCCCCCACCCAAGCAGAACACGCCCCCATCCAATCAGAGCACAGCCAGGCCCCCTACCAATCAGAGCACACCTCCACCCAATCAGAATGCAGCCAGGCTCGCACCCAATCAGGTCACGCCCCCACTGGCAGTTAAAAAGAGGGAATGGCTGAGATCTCACATTGCTCCTGGAAGCACCAAGCCGGAAGCACCAGCCTGAAGATGATGAATGAGACTTCATCGAAACGTCGTGAAAATACTTCCAATTCTACGCGGGAGAAAACCCGAACAACCAAAGACCTACATATATATATATATATATATATATATATATATATATATATATATATATATATATATATATATATATATATATATATATATATATATATATATATATATATATATATATATATATATATATATATATATATATATATATATATATATATATATATATATATATATATATATATATATATATAAAACATACACACAAAAGATGAGGAAACATGGCTGCAAAAGAATGGTCCACTGAGGATGTGAGATGAAGGGTTATCAGTTTTAATCTAATCCACCTTCTACAATCTCTCTCTCTCCAAAAAATCAGAAGAGTTGTCTAGAAAGCAGAAATCAACACAAACTAAATCAAACGTTTTAGATATTCAAATGTTAAGAGTTGAAAGGAAGCAACAACATTTTTGAGCAAAAGGAAATTTATTTTTCAACAACTTCAAAATGAATTATGATGGACTAAATAAGATATTTTGCATAGTAAACACTTTTCTTACAAAAGAACAGAAGAAAAAACATCAATAAACAAGGATGGGTTCAGTTTATTGTAAAATATTGTTACCAATTTGAAAGTCTAAATGATCAAAATATTTAGAAAGTTCTAGGGAAAGATATGAATATGGAGTATAATTAGGCTCATTTGGTTTGAGTTCTGTATAATTAGTCATCCAGCTGACAAAGCAGAGCAACTCCTCGCTTGATCCAATGCTGGACTGGCTGGTCAGTTAACAACTTCATTGCAATGACAAAGTTAGTTGAATGCCCAGTTGTTGAAAGGACTCCTTTGCGTTCACTTGTCTTGTACAGGGGACACACATATGCATTTGATTTCTTGATTTCTGTTGTTTTGGCTGCAAGGGAAAAATTATCTAAGGTGAAATAACTGAGAATAAAATCAATAAAATGAAATAAAAATACGGAATGCTTACAAACTGCACTGCAGCACGATGGAGTAAAACTGAAGGAAAACAACAACCACACACATTACATCTCTTGAGGTGGGCAATTAAAAGTGGAACCTTATGGATTCTTATACTTTTCTCTAACATCTCAGTTTTGAGTATGATGGCATTCCTTTACATTGTTTTCATGTTTAAAACATCCCTCTTTGACAGCAGCAACTTGAGAACAAAATAACATTATAGTTAAAAACTGTTTAAGTTCAAATACTAACATAAAAAGGTGGGAAAATGCCTTGATTTAATACAATACAATACAATAGCAGAGTTGGAGTCCAACCCCCTGCGTGGGCAGGAACCATTTCAGACAAATGGCTATCTAACATCTTCTTAAAGACTTGCAGGGTTGGGGCATTCACAACTTCTGGAGGCAAGCTGTTCCAGAGGTTAATTGTTCTAACTGTCAGGAAATTTCTCCTTAGTTCTAAGTTGCTTCTCTCCTTGATTAGTTTCCACCCATTGCTTCTTGTCCTGCCCTCAGGTGCCTTGGAGAATAGTTTGACTCCCTCTTCTTTGTGGCACCCTCTGAGATATCGGAACACTGCTATCATGTCTCCCCTGGTCCTTCTCTTCATCAAACTAGACATACCCAGCTCCTGCAGCCGTTCTTCATATGTTTTAGTCTCCAGTTCCCTAATCATCTTGGTTGCTCTTCTCTGCACTCTTTAGTGCAGAGAATTTAGTGAATTTAGTGTCTAAATTCAGTGTGTGAATTTAGTGTGAATTTAGAATTTAGTGAATTTAGTGTCTAAAGTTCAATAGCAGTGCTATTTGAGCACTTCCAGAGATACAGACTGAATTAACCGGCACCACCAAAAAGGATGAATTTTAATTATTAAATGCCTTCAATGAATATAATGCCTTCTGAAGAACATCTGAGATTGGATTGATTTTTATGGGAGGAAATATCTGGTCCGAAGGGATTTAGGGATTTAGATGTCAAAGCAATACATTAACTAGTATTTAAAAAATTAATGTCAGTCATGCGGTCATTTGAAATTTGAGGTTTGTTTAAAATGATAAATATCAATGAATCCTTGTCTAGAATCTTGATGTCATGTTATAAGAGAGATTTCTTGTAATAGCCAATGACCTTACATGCAATATGTTAAGGTTTCCCCTGTCCAGTCGTGTGTGACTCTATGGGGCGGTGCTCATCTCAGTTTCTTAGCCAAGAGAGCCAGTTGTCTGAAGATATTTCTGTAGTCATGTGGCCAGCATGAGGCTGAAGGAATGTTGTTCCCTTTCTACCAAAGTGGTACCTATTTATCCACTACTTGCACTTGCATGCTTTTGAAATGCTAGGTTGGCAGGAGCTGGGATAAGTAACAGGAGCTCACCCTGCTGCATAGCTCGAGTGAGTCAGCTTTTTAGCTGACAGGCTCAGTATCTTCACCACTGAGCCATTGCCCCCTTGCATGCAATATATTACGGTAATGTAAACAGCAAGTTTCAAATGTATAGTGAAAGACTATGAGGCCATAAATGACATATTAACATTTAAAAGTAGGACCCAACAGCCCTGCCAATTAATTGTTTGCATTTGATACTCAAAGACCATAATGAAACCTTTTTAAATAGTTACATATAGTAAGTACATAAAAAAGCTAATTTACAACAATTGACAGATTTAGTACATATCCAGGGGTTCTCCAATTGATCACTCATATGAAACACTTAAGCTGCAACAATGAGTATTTGGAGTCACACACATATATATGATATTCCTGTCCATCTCCCATCATAGCCATGACACCAGTCAGCTATCACCACCACCACAACACTGGTCACCTGCACAAAGGCGGCTGCACTAAAGCAGCTTCTACCACCCGATCACCCTGGATCAAGAGCTCCAGGTGATCTATGTGAAAGACAATGAAATGGTGCAGAACTATCAATGCTATAAAACTGCTTCTGCTAGAAACATATCTCAATACCACATAAGAGATAACAGTTGGTTCTTATTTTTCCCAGTTGGCATATAGGAAACTTTTAGTGGGAAGGAAAATGAAAATATACAGTGGTTCCTTGATACTTTTTGTTAATTGGTTCCAGGAAGCACGATGACTACCAAAAACGATAGTACCAAACAAATTTTCCTCATAAGGAATAATGTAGTGGGTTACAAGGCAGCCGACATTGATGCACTGACTACCTTGTGCATTGACTACCAAACAAACAATGAGAACTGGGACAAAATTTTCACATCAAAATATGTTGAGATCCAAATTCAATGAGTTTCAAAGCAGTTGAGTACCAGGGTACCATTATATATAGATGTATATAGAAATATAGTTTGCTATGCTGGCAACAATACCATTGATTGTATTATACCTGGATGCTAGCTATAATGATGTTTCTTTATTATGGCTAACATCTAGATATAAAATATAAGAGTTCTGATGTGAACAACTTGAAAGGAAACAGCTAGGACAGCTTACTATTTAACTTAAACCTTGTAAAGTAATTGGTAATCTAACATTAAGGAATCGAATCCACTAATTTGTTGCAAGAGATATGGATTGGACATTTTGAAATAATTATTGGTCAAAAATTTACTTACCTGGTTTTATCCAAATAATGGGCATCGTATCAAAGAGAATTTTGGGATGTTGTTCACCTAGGAGCCCTCTGGTGAAAAAAGAAACCAACAATTGTGGAAAACTAACATAGTACAGTTAAAAAGAATGAAGCTTTATGCAGCATTACATATTTAGAAAAAGAAGAAAACTATAGCTACTGCAGCCATCATAAATTTGATCTTCCACCATAAATTAAAGATTATTGCTTCAGCATAGAGTGGTTATGTTTGTGAAGTTATTAGTGAATGCCACTTCCTATTCAATTCAGTGGAGGGAAATGATCTGAGCAAATATTAATAGGCAGATGATCCCAGTTAGAGGACATTCAGATGTTAGAAGATGGGAGTATAGAAGAATGTCTTCATATTAGTTGTGAACTAGTAAAGAAGTCTACATACCCAAGTATCATTTGGAAAATTTACTATTTCCATATTTTGAAAGAGAAATTTGCCTTTAAATCTATAGTATATATTACATCTCATGACTCTTATAAAACAATTTAATGCATCCCTCTTTTCGAGTGCTGTATCTCTGTTGAAACCACCCAGGTCACCACAGCTGACAGCAAATAGGTCAGGTTTTCTGCATCATGCCAGTTGGTGGTTATCTAGCATTTGGCATCTCAGTGTGATGACCCTGCTTTTACTCCTATTGATTTTGCTAAGAAAAGGGAATGTAAGATGTCAAATTACAAAAATACATTGAATATGTGTATTCAATGAAAGATGGAGAAGCAGTTTTAATACTGTATATGCCATACATCTTTACTACTAACTTTGGTCTATCCCAGCGAGCTCCATCTAAAAATAGCCCATTGATGTAAACACCATCTTCTGGCGCAGTACTCGAAGTATCCCGTGGAATAACCTGACCAAAATAAAAACAATAAATTATTGCTCTGTTACAATCTTTTGTTCATTTCAGATTGGAAATATGGTGATCTTTTTAGCAATGAAATATAATTTTAGTAATAGCTTTTCCAATATGAACAGAGGAAGTACTGTATTTGGAGATTACTCTCCTTTAAACTTCCTTTTTGTTCCATCCAGAGTTTGATTTCTGTTGAGTGTAGATGGATAAATTAATAATGAATAGCAGGAAATCCAAAGCAGAAAGAGTGTTTCTTCTGACATGGCTCAGGTATTTTTATTTTGCTTGTTTCCAGGTCTCTAAAAAACTCATCAATGCCTTTGATGAGGTACATCCCAAATGCTTGCTAATCAAAATGGGAATGGAAAACTCATGGTTTCTCTAGCAAGCTTCTGTAACATGAAGCAAACATGCTTATGTTGAGTTCAAAACTCCATTCCCACTTTGGATCAAAGGACCTGCACATATATAACAATGAACTGTGTCCTAATTGCCTCCCAGGTCCTCACTAATTAAGTTAGATTGCTATTAAAATGGGAGAGTTCCAGCTGAGGAAAATGGCAAACTAGATGTCTCTGAAGCACAGAGATGGCCAAGAGGCAAAAGCTGACAGATGGCACTCTGTACCACCCAATGAAAGCTCTCTAGTCAAGAAGAAAATGAGAGATTGTCCACTTGGGCGCCAGATGCCAGAGGGCAGAGTGGCAGGGGTGGTAGAGTCCAGGGTAGCCAGTAATGCGGAGATGGTGGGGAAGATACAGTAGGCAGGTGAGGGAATTTGAAGCAGAGTGAGCAAAACATGGCAACAGAAGGCTGAGCTCTTGGCCCAACAAAGGTGTGGTCCTGGCTTAATATGACAATAACCTGGATTACTGGAGCTGCCGTTGCTAAACCATAGTCACTTGGTGTTTTGCCTAATCACTACATGACCAAAATTCTGATCCCAGTTAGGATCATTAAGCAAGGACTACCAATATCTGGGAAGGTAACGAACTTTAAATTGTTTAAATGACTGAGCAGAACATAAAAAGCTACATCAAATTCTCCACTACAACCTTGGCACCTGTTTGCCTGTGTGTTTGTGGTCCACCTATATGCAACTTTATCCCTCTAAGAGGAACTGAGCTGTTTGATTTCCTGCACAGTTTATTTCTCACTTCTTCCTGTTTTTCCAGGCTACATTTATGTTTTCCAAATAGATGTTGCGTATCTTCTCCAAGGCTTTTTGAGTATTTAAATACAGTATGCAGCAGCTATTACAAAAAGATTAGTTTGCCCTGGAAAGACAGGATGGAGTAAAAGGCAATCAAGATTGGCCTGTCTTATTTCTCTTAGCTTTGAAATATTCTGTTATGATGACAATAAAGTAGGATGCTAGTACTTATTGTAGTATCTGTTTCCTGCCTTCATCTATCTTGAAAGACTGAGGAAGCAAAATAAGTACATGAATATGAATTAACAGAGTTATCTATTGATACAATTCGGAGACTTTGCAAATTTCTATGTAATCTGTAAAATTCAGTCTTTGCCATCTAATTTTACCTGAAACTCATATCCCAGGAGATCAATAGGAATAGTGTACTTCCTGGCATAATTTTGCATCGCTCCAGTTAAAAATGCTTGTGTGAAAAAGAATCCTGAGAGCCAAAACACACATGGTTTTCCAAAGTCATACCAATCCTTGGAAAAGAAATAGAGGAATAATCTTGGTTTAGAACCTTTTTTTTTTTTAAAGCTATTGGCAAATTATTAATAACCATAGCAAATTATTTCAGAATAATAAAATGATTAATTATATGCTTGTTCTTTTACCTGTAAGAATTTCAGTCTAGCTAGAAAATCTAGAATATAGCTTCCCAGTGGTTTCAGACTTGGGTATGAACGTTTAGCCCAGTTTTCTGCAACTTTTCCAATAAGAAGACTGGCGCAAAGGGCCTCTAATTCCGAATCCATCACAACCAATCCTTTAATCGCTTTCTTCAAATTTACCAAAGTTGTGCGTATGGTTCTTATTAAACTAAATGTACAAAAATGTAGACACATAATTCAAGTTGCAAATTTTAAATAACCTACAAATAATTACATGTACAAATGATTATACTGTACTTCTCTATTCTCTAAAAAAAGTATAGTTATGACAGCTTTAAAACGTATTTTTAATTTAACAGTTTCTACTGTAGGATTAGGAGATTTAGTATATAACCCATGTGTACATCTGGAAAATTAAATGTAACATGTAAAAAATGAAGAAAACAAAGCCCTTACTTGTTAAAACGTTCCATTTCTTGCACCAGAACAGTATTCATACTTTCTTCATATTTCACTGGATATTTAATAAGTGCTGCCTCAATATCATAATCTTTTGGAAGCTAGAAAGGTTGATATACTTATTTTAATTCTGACAAATGTACATTTGTTTTATGAATGTATTTATATAATAATAATAAATTAAGATAAGGCAAATACAAAGAATTCAAATTCCTATTGCAAAATTCCAACTGCTACTACACAAATTCTACATAGCACATATTATTTCAATAAGAGAATGAGAAGATTATTTAAGGAGATTATATATCTTTTGATGAAATCACATGAAATTATTTTCATTTCTTTTTTTTCCATTAAATTAAAATTAAGGGAATTTTTTTTTACTACATTGTTGTGAATGAAGTCTACAAACCAGATTACAATTTCATAATTCATATCTGTACAAGTGATAGCTTTTTTGTCTCATACAAAGAAGTTATTGATTTCTTTCATTCTGTTTGAGTTGCGTTTTATTTATTTGAGTATGATGGAATTTGGTGCTGAAGTTCAACTGTTGTTCATATTCAAGTTACAGCAAATATGTCCCTACTGCAATAACATTTATTATTGAATACATATTTATATATTAATAAATGAGATATATTTATTGAATACATTATAAATACCTAGTGCACTTTTATATATTTCCACATCTCTGAATAAGATTCAAGTTGGGTAAATGTGAAAATCATTTATTTTTTAACATGGCATTATAGCGCCCCCTAAAGAATCTGCCAAGCATTTTGTTAAGAAGTCTAAATTGGGGCTTCCTGTTCCGGCTTCTGGCGGCGACGGATGAACCTTGGGGTTCGTCCGCCGTTTTGCTCTTTTTCCTGCCCCTAACGGGGCGAGGTGCCCCCCCTTTTTTCTTTTTGGGGGGGACCTTCCGTAGGGCTGGCTTGCCTGGATTGGTTCTGCTGGCGGCAGCTAGAGGAACGGTCCTTGTCTTCGGTCCAGGTGGAAGAAGACATGCTGTGGGGGGTTTGGTTCCCTTCGCCAACGGAGGACGGCAGTAAATAAAGGATTCGGAAAGAACGGAGCGCTCAGGTCGGATGGCTTTGCCGGGGCTTGAGATGCAGGGCGGAGAGTAAGTGACTTTAAAACTTTTTTTTGCTGGCGGCTTGGACTGGAAGAGACGTGGAGGGGGGTGTTTGTTAAAAAACCACTCGGATTTATAACAGCGGCGTTTAGAAATGGCTCCTCGTTGCGAGGAAGTGGATATTTCTCATCCGGACTTTTGCGGAACGAGTGAAAGTGATTTGCAGCTTGTTTCTATACAATGTATCTAAGTCCGGCTTTATTGAAACAATTTCTTTTTTTACTCTCTCCTGCTGGCTGCCTGGCTGGGCGGTGGAAGATGGCTCCTCTTTGTTCCTGAATGACTATTTTTTTATGGAAAATCACCAACATTTCTTTGTAATTTGGACTGTCTCTTTACTAATGGAAATTTTTTTTTGGGAATAACTGGTTCCTTCCCTGGAATACCTTCTCTTTTTTTAACAATTGACTGTGGAACTGTTTCTTCTCTGGGCTCTACAGCTGGTTACAACTCTGAGCTGAACTTTTTTCTCCTGACTGGTTCCAGCAGCCGCACCCAAAAAAACGCCATTTTAGTGGCACTGATTATAATAGGTTATCATGGCTTCAAAACAACCAGAGAATTCGGGACTGGAACAAAGAATGACGGCGATGGAGGAAGCATTAAACTCCTTGGTGCTGGAAATTAAAGCGATGAGGAGAGACCAGTGTAGCTCTAAACTTGAACTTTTGGAAACACAAAAAAATTTGATGGAGAACACGCAGAAGACCGAAGATCTGGAAGTGGGGTTGGCTGGGGCGAAGGGAGAACTTAAAAATGTCAACACTGAAATTGCAGATTTGTCTGGTCATATGTCTAGGATGGATTTTGAAAGAATGTCATAATTTTTAAGATTTCAGAATATTTTGGAGGAAACTGGTGAATGCCTTCCTGATCTCATGAGTACAATTTTAGCAGACTATTTACATAAACCTAAAGAGGAGATCAGGGGGGACATTGACCTAGTCTATAAAATTAATTCAACATATGCCAGGTTAAATGAAGTACCCAGAGAGATACATATTAAATTTGTTAGAAGGTCGACCAGGGAGGGAATTTTGAAGGCGCAAAAAGACAGGCCTTTAGTTTATTTATTTTATTTATTTTATTAAATTTATACCCCGCCCTTCTCCTTGTTAGGACCCAGGGCGGCGCACAGGCATTATTAAAACCACAAAAATACAATAAATATCAATTTAAAATATATTAAATTAGATTAACCCGTGCTAAAACCCATGTTAAAAACCTTCCCAAATTATAATTTATTTATTTTTTTAAAAAAAGTCAGGAACAGGGGGCTATCCTAGGCCGGCTTGTTGAAATAAATACGTCTTCAGACGTTGGCGGAAGAGACGGAGGTCCGAGATAGTGCGAAGGTCGGGGGGTAGGTCATTCCAGAGGGCCGGGCCCGCCACAGAGAAGGCCCTTCCCCTGGGTGTCGCCAACCGGCATTGCCCCGTCGACGGCACCCGGAGAAGGCCCTCTCTGTGGGAGCGGATCGGACGAAGGGATGTATGGGGCAGGAGGCGGTCTCGTATATAGCTAGGCCCCGAGCCATGGAGCGATTTAAAGATGGTTGTCAACACCTTGAAGCGCACTCGAAAGGCCACAGGCAGCCAGTGCAGCTCGCGCAGGAGAGGTGTTACTTGGGTTTGCCTTGAGGCACCCATAATCACCCGCGCGGCCGCATTCTGTACTAACTGTAGCCTTCGAGTGCACCTCAAGGGGAGCCCCATGTAGAGAGCGTTGCAGTAATCCAGCCGGGATGTCACAAGCGCTTGAGTGACTGTGCGAAGGGCTCCCCGGTCCAGTAAGGGGCGCAACTGGCGTATCAGGCGTACCTGATAGAACGCCCCCCTGGCCACGGCCGCCACATGGTCCTCCATGGACAGCCGGGAATCCAGGAGGACACCCAAGTTGCGCGCCCTCTCCACGGGGGCCAGTTGTTCGCCCCCAATGGCCAGTGTTGGACTTAACTGGCTGAACCGGGGTGCCGGAAACCACAGCCACCCGGTCTTGGACGGGTTGAGCTTGAGTTTGTTACTACCCATCCAGATCCGTACGGCCTCTAGACACCGGGACAGCACTTCGACGGCATCGTTGGGGTGGTTTGGGGTGGATATGTACAACTGAGTGTCATCAGCGTACAGATGGTATTCCACCCCAAAACCACGGATGATCTCGCCCAGCGGCTTCATATAGGTGTTGAACAGAAGGGGAGAGAGGACCGACCCCTGAGGAACCCCACATATGAGGGGCCTCGGGGACGACCTCTGCCCTCCTGCCAACACCCATTGCGACCGACCAGAGAGGTAGGATGAGAACCACCGTAGAACGGTGCCTCCCAACCCCAACCCCCCCAATCGGTGCAATAAGATACCATGGTCGATGGTATCAAAAGCCGCCGAGAGGTCTAATAGGACAAGGATAGAGGAACAACCTCTATCCCGTGCCCTCCAGAGATCATCAACCAACGCGACCAATGCCGTCTCGGTGCTGTGACCGGGCCGGAAGCCGGACTGGCGCGGGTCTAGATAATCAACTTCCTCCAGATGTCAGGGAAACTGTTGAGCCACCACACTCTCAACAACCTTCACTAAAAAGTGAAGGTTGGAGACGGGACGATAGCTCTCTAATAAAGCCGGGTCCAGGGATGGCTTCTTGAGGAGGGGCCTCACCACCGCCTCTTTCAAAACGGTGGGCAAGTACCCCTCACTCAGAGATGAATTCACAATGCCCTGGAGCCAGCCTCGTGTCACCTCCCAGGATGCCAGTACAAGCCAGGAGGGGCACGGGTCCAATAAACATGTGGTGGCTCTAAGGTTCCTCCGCAACCTGTCCATATCCTCGGTAGTAACAAAGTCGAACTCCTCCCAAGGTGTTATCTCAAGACCAGCACCGGACGCCCCGACTGGGCCACTAGTGGAGGGCAACTCGTTCCGAATCTGAGTGATTTTGTCCTGCAGAAATACTCCAAATTCCTCTGCTCGACCCTGCAGAGGGGCTTCCCGCGGCCTCAAATGAAGGAGGGAGCGGGTCACCCCAAACAGGGCGGCAGGGCGGTTTTCCGCGGACGCGATAAGGGTGGCACAATACTCACGTTTGGCCACTCTTAGCGCCACTAAGTAAGTCCTAATATGGTCTCTCACTAGTGTTCGGTCAGCTTCGGATCGAGAAGATCTCCACCTACTCTCTAGGCGTCTCTTGCGGCGTTTCATCTCCCGAAGCTCCTCGGTAAACCAAGGAGCCTGGGTGACTCGACGCCGCATGAGAGGCCGCAAGGGCGCGACTCGGTCCAAGGCCCCCGTGGCCGCACTATACCACGCGGCCACTAGGTCCTCAGTCGAGCCGCGGGGCAGGGATACAGGTACTGGCCCAAGCTCCCTCTGGAACCTTTCCGGGTCCATCAGGCGCCTGGGGCGGAACCAACTAGGTGTTTCCGGTTCCGCCTCCCCGCGGTGAGGTGTGACGGTTGGAAAGTCTATCCGAAGGAGAGAGTGATCTGTCCATGACAAGGGTAAGATGACTAAATCCCCTGTTCCGAGATCACTAATCCAGTGTCCAGAGACAAAAATCAGATCCAGCGTGTGTCCTCCCTCGTGAGTGGGGCCCTGAACTACTTGGGTCAGGTCCATGGCCGTCATGGAAGCCATGAACTCCCGAGCTACCTCGGATGTTTCGCCCGCCGATGGCAGGTTAAAGTCCCCCATGACTATAAGTCTGGGGGTCTCCACCGCCATCGCGGCGATCACCTCGAGTAGCTCGGGCAGGGCTGCTGTTACATAGCGGGGAGCCAGGTATACAAGCAGCAAGCCCAACTGCCTCCCTAGGCCCCATTTCACGAAGAGGGACTCACAGCCGGTCGTCTGAGGCACAGTGGTCTCCTTCGGCTCCAGACTTTCCTTAACAATAACCGCCACCCCCCCACCCCTGCCTAGGGCCCTAGGCCGATGAAATGCACGGTAGCCTGGTGGGCACATTTCCACGAGGGGTAAACCCCCCTCGGGGCCCAACCAGGTTTCCGTAATTCCCACCAGGTCCGGGTCCCCCTCTGACACAAGGTCATTTATGAGGGGGGCTTTGTTCACCACGAACCTGGCGTTGCAGAACATCAGCCTGGGCCGCCGGCTCTGTAATCCCTGACCGCCTAGCCCACGAGTGGAGTACAGGGGGTTGGGGCAAGCGACCGCTCGTAACCAGCGACCACGAGCCTCCAACCCACGATGGACATCCTGCCTCCCACCGCCCCTGCCCCTCCCCAAGACCAATCGAATGGCCCTCAAAAGAGACAACCCCCAATCCCCCCTCCCTAATGGACCCCTCCTTTATCCTACTTCCGCCAGCCGGCCCTATATCTTGACCCCCCCCTGACTGAATGAGCCCTCCCCCCGCCCCAGAACCCCTTAAAAGCCGAATTAAAAATTTGTTTAAAAACCCCCTAAGTTTGCGCTGCGCCCACCTCTCTGGATCAATCAATCCATCCTCGAGGTGGGCCCGTGTTAGACCCGGGGGCCAGGCCTGCGAGAGGGGAGACTCCCGCAGGCAAAGAAGGTCTAACCTTGAATACGCTAGCATTCCCAGGCCACACTGGCTATAAAAGGAGGAACGCTAAAGATGGTAAACATGCTTAAGATGGTAAAATGCATAAAATTATACAACAGCAAGCCCGACTAAAGTGGCGACAGTGCAGATCGAAAATATATACAGGACGGACGGGTAGGAAAGATATTTAAAAACACATGGGATGGAGAGATCTTTTCCAGGGGGAAGGGAGGGGGGGCATAAAGATGAATCATAGTACGCATAGATGGTAAAAGTTAGTGGATTTGTGCCTAGTTGTTCATAAGGAGGGAGAATGGTCCAAAAGCCCTCCATGAGTCCATATCTCTGTCTCTGGCACACCACTCCAGGCTCCTCTCCAGCTGTCGGCTTGGTTCCACTCCGGCCCGTGCCGGGACAAACGCCGGTGCCGGGGCCATTTCAGGCCGCCCAACCGCTCCCCGCCACTCAACAGAGATCTTCTACCGGGCTGCGCGGCCGCGCCAGGGCCACGATGGGACCGCGCCAACGCCGTTCCGTTCCAGGCCTCCTCGCTGCTCGCCATCGCTCACCGTAGCCTCTCCGCCGCAGATCTTCAGCCGCTCAGCGCAGCCGCGCCGGGGCAACGCCACCGCCAACGTTCCAGGCCGATTCCGAGTCGCTCTGCCACTCGCCACTCGTCCGGCCGTTCCAAGCCTCCCCTGCCGCTTACCGCCACTTGCCGCGACCCCCCATGGCCTCAGGTCTTCCGTCGCTCACCGCAGTCTCTCCACTGGACTGCAGGGCGAGCTACGAGGCCGCTTCGGGGCCGCTTCAGGGCCACGCTCCAAGGGCCGCGCTCCAAAGCCACGCCAGCCGCTTCAGGCCGCTCAGGCCGCTTCAGGCCGCTCCGCTCCACGCCGCTCGCCCAAACTCGCCAAGCTCTCCCACCTCCGCCGTCACACCCTTCAACATCAAACTCACCCGATGTGACGGCGGGCTGTCTCACTTGCTGGGCCGACCCTCAAAGCTGGTCACAGAGGGTCGGCAGCGTCCTCCCAGGCCATCCAAAGCCTACCGGGAGCTCCCGCATTCAAAAGCCAGCGCCATTCCTCGCGCACGCGCAAAACCCGACTTCCTTTACCAACAAAAGGAAGTCGCCATCTTGAAACAGAGCCCAAAAATGATTAGAGAGGTGAGGAGGAAGTATTCCTTCTTATCTAAAAAATTATTTAACCACGGGATTTGGTTTAAGTGGGCGATGCCAGAAGGGATGTTGGTGTTCTGGGATGAAGGAAGAGTAAGGATTAAAACAGTTGTTGAGGCGAAAGCCTTTCTTAAAAAACATTCCTCTATCCTGGGGGAAGATCCAGGGGGGACGGAGGGGGCCACGGCCCCGCCCGCTGGGGGCCAGGAAGGAGAACAAGAAGATACAATTGCCAAGAGACTTAGGTCTAAAAAATGACTTTCCTTTTTATTAATACAGTATAATTTTTATCTGGATGTTTGTACACGATTGCCAGCATAGAATTTAGAATTGCAGTATTATTGGAAAATGTATTATCAATGTCTTATTATGTAGCCCCGGGGGGACCGACGACCTCGACGTGAAAGTTCTCAAAATATTTTTGTATTTTACCCTACCCCTACCCTACCTTAAAAAATTTGTAAAAACCAATAAAACTTTTTCAATATAAAAAAAGAAGTCTAAATTGAGATAATTTAGAATTAGATTGTTTCCAAAAGTAGCTATAATCTTTTTAATGCAGGCATAACTGCTGAGAATTAGTGTCTTTATCAGTCACTATGTAATTAGGTATGTAGGTTCAACTTCCAGGTGATTTATTACATAGTTGGGTAGAACCATCAAAAATGGAGCATATAATATTTGCTTAATTAATGCAATAGACTCCACATTGTGTAAAATTGGGATGATAATATGTCATGGAATGAAAAAGACCTGACAGAAATAAACAGCTCAGATTATCACTGTCAATCATTTCTCTCTATAGCGTACTCCACACATGTGCTGAAATCCCAGATTTTATTTAATCAGGCAATTTGTAACTATAGTTAATTTAGTTAGACCAAAATGCATTCATTCTATTTGATACTCTGTGATTGCTTACTTCTTTGGATGTTTTTGTTTATCTATATCCTCCCTTTTTTATAACCTCCCCTAATTTTAATAATGGGCAGCTTATAGAAGCCACAATGACATCAAAATGGAATGCATTTTGATGCAATGCACAGTAATTGCTTCTTTTGAATGATGCCAATATGATACACGTTGTCAATTGCCCCACATCTGGTTTCTTGCAAACATATTTGGTTTTTTTTTAATGCTTATAAAGTTGCACTAAATTCTATTATTCCGGGCTTTGGATCTTTACCTCCTCCTCTGTAAAATCTAGTCTGTAAAGTTTTTTATTGTTCAGTTGCTTTTGACATTTGTGGGGATCTGGAAAAACATTTCTTCTCCAGAATTGTATGTCAGTAACTTTGATGGGTTTTTGTAAGCTTCTTCTGGTGTCAGGGATAATGCCACTCAATCTATCTTCTGATAACTTATTTTTGCCTCTTTTTGATTTTTTTTCAAGTATCATGCTCTGATGATTTTGCATTATGTGTACAAGTCCTAAGTTCTAGCTTCATTACTTGGATTTCAAGGGAACAATCTAGCCTTGCTTTATCTATTAAATGACCAATTCATGGTGTTCTTAACAATTTTCTGCAGCACTTTAATTCCAAAACATTTTTTCTTCATTTATTGTTTCTGATGGTCTAATGTTCACAACATGTTGCAACTGGGAAAGTTACAGCTTTCACAATATGCATCTTCTTTTGTCAGTATGAGCTTTTTGTATTTTAATAACTGAGAACTTTAAACCAGGGGTCCCCAACCCCCGGGCCGCGGACTGGTGCCGGTCCGTGGCTGAATAGGAGCCGGGCCGCAGGGCCGGAGAAGAGGAGGAGGGAGGAGAGGGCAGCCCCCTGGGCAGAGCACGCGGGAGAGCGCAGGCAGGGCTTTTCGCGCGATTGGGGTGCCCCTTTTCCTCCACCTTTGTCGACGGTGGGACTCCTGCACGCCGCAGCAACAGCCCTCTCTACCGCCCGCGGATTCCCTTCCTCCCTGCCCCCCCAGAGCTTCCCCAACCGGCATGCCACCCACTCGTCTTCTTCCAGAGCCTGCAGAGGTTCCTCCCCCCCACCCCCACCCCACGGAGCCTTCTTAGCTCCTGGAAGGAGCCTGACCGAGCGCACGAGGGACCAAGCGCGGCAGCGGCCGCCCAGGCGGGGCAGGCTAAGGCTAGTGAACGAGTCGAGCCGGGCTGAGGAGTCTCCGTGGTGGTGGGGGGATCGGGACGACGACAGACCGAAAGAGAGAGGCATAGACACAGAGAGAGACAGGGTGGGAGGGAATCAGAGAGAGTGACGCACACACACACACACACACACACACACACAGAGGGAGGGAGGGAGAGAAAGATAGACAGAGGCACAGAATGAGTGATTAAGTGCCTGAATGCGAGACACACACACACACACACACACACACACACACACACACAGAGTGACAGAGATGGGCAGACGAAGGAGAGAGAGACAGAAAGAAAAAGAGAGAAAGAGAAAGAAAGAAAAAGAAAGTGGGAGAGAGAGAGAAAAAAAGACAGACAGAGAAAAAGAGAAAGAGACAAAGGAAAGAAAGAGAAAAAGAAAGAGAGAAAGAGAAAGAGAGGGAAAGAAAGAAAAAGAGACAGAAAGAGAAAGAAAGAGAGGGAGAGAGAAAGAGGGAAAGAGAAAGGGAGAAAGAGAAAGAAATAAAGAGAGAGAGAAAGAAGGAAAGAAAGAAAAATGAGAAAGAGAGAGAAAGAGGGAGAGAAAGAGGGAGAGAAAGAGAAAAAAATAAAGAGAGAAAGAAAGAAATAGAGAGAGAAACAGAAAGAAAGAGGGAAGGAAAGAAAGAGACAGAGAAAGAAAGAAAGAAAGACAGAAGGACAGAAAGAAAAAGAAAGAGAGAGAGAGAGAGAACTTATGACCACAATTGAGCCCAAAAGTTTGGTTGCTAACCAAGACCATTGTTAAGTGAGTTTCACATTTTCCAAATTGGCCACGCCCACCCAGTCACATCACTGCTGAGCCACTCAGCCGGTTCGCAGAGTTTTCTTTAAAATGAAACCGGTCCCTGGTGCAAAAAAGGGTGGGGACCCCTGCTTTAAACAATATAGATTAGATTAGACCAAATTAGGCTAACATCAGAAAAATAATTCTGAAGCAGTTATATTATAATTTACATACTATACTACCTTGTTCATATTACCTTGTTAAGGATGTCATCTGCAATTTCATATAAAGTGCTGTCACCACCACTTTTAGACCCTCCTTGATTGCTTCCTCCTTGTGTCAGCAGAAGAGATTCAAAAATGATTTTTGTTTGTTGAAGATCCTTTGATATATCTACATTATCATGCAGTCCAAACACTTCTGGTTGCTGACTAATAGGAAGATTCTAGATAATAAGACAAAATTAATTATGTAGGACTGAGGAAATCCTAATCTAATCAATTAATTTAACCATCTGGCAGATCACCTGAGAATTGAATAGCTCTGCAAATAATCAGCAGGAATTCTTCTTCTAGCATAAAGAATTTTTTTTTTACACTTAAACCAATGCTATACCAGCATTCAGCATGCTGAACATTGTATATTTTTTAAAATTTGGATTTCATTTGGCACTATCTATATAAATAAAAATGTAAAATAGTTTGTACGAATCCACTAATCTCAAAAACTACTGAACCGATCTGCCTCAAATTTTGACACAATGTTGCTAAGGACTTCCGATAATAGAATACCTACTCATTTTGTGCCTAGCACATGTGTATCGTGTGCAAGGTACACACATGTAAAATGTACCCACTGATCAGGTTTTCACCTCCCTGTAGCCCCGCCCACCAGGCATTTCCAACAGTCATTTCCTCAGGAACACTGTACGGAGGCCTAAAAGGGCCAAAAGAAGGCACTGAGATAGCAAACTCCCAGGTGGCCCATAGAGAGAGAGAGAGGGAGAAATACAGTTTAATAAAAGAGGGACTAGGGGAGACAGGATAGCAGCCTTCCAATATCTCAGGGGTGCCACAAAGAAGAGGAAGTCAAGCTATTCTCCAAAGCACCTGAGGGCAGAACAAGAAGCAATGGGTGGAAACTAATCAAGGAGAGAAGCAACTTAGAACTGTGGAGAAATTTCCTGACAGTGAGAACAATTAACCAGTGGAACAGAAGTTGCCTCCAGAAGTTGTGAATGCTCCAACACTGCAAGTCTTTAAGAAGATGTTGGATAGCCATTTGTTTGAAATGGTATAGGGCTTCCTGCCTAGGCAGGGGGTTGGACTAGATGACCTCCAAGGTCCCCTTCCAACTCTGCTATTGTATTATTGTATTACAGTAGGTAGGTAGATAGAGACAGCGCTTAGGGAGCCGCAGCCTTCGGTCCTCCCTGCGCCCGCTCGCTGGGGGAGGAGGAAGGTGGGCGTGCGGCTCCCAGAGTCTGCCCATGGCTGGGTGGAGGAAGAGCCACACTCGAGGGGCCAAAGAGCCACTCCTGGCTCGCGAGCCGCGGTTTGCCGACCACTACCCTATACCATTTCAGATAAATGGCTATCCAACATCTTCTTGAAGACTTGCAGTGTTGGGGCATTCACAACTTCACAATTTCTGGAGGCAAGCTGTTCCACTGGTTAATTGTTCTCACTGTCAGGAAATTTCTCCACAGTTCTAAGTTGCTTCTCTCCTTGATTAGTTTCCACCCATTGCTTCTTGTTCTGCCCTCGCTGTCCGAGCAGCCCGGCTGTCCTGCCCGATGCGCCTGCCGGGCGACCTCGGACGGCGAGAACTGCGTGTCGCAGGACTCGGGAGCAGCAGCAGCAGCAACAGCCGCCCACAGAGAGCACCGAGGGGCACTTTCCAGGGCTGCCCGGCACACGGGCTGGGAGGGAGGTGGGCGTGCGGCGCCCGGACGGACTGGGCGGCGCTTAGGGAGCCGCAGCCTTCGGTCCTCCCCGCACCCGCCCGCCCGCTCCTGGCTCGCTGACATGCTGGGCTTTCTGCTGCTTCGGTGGGGGGGAGGGAGAGACTTGCACACAGAGAGACAGACAGAGAGAGCCTAGGCAGGGAGTTGGACTAGATGACCTCCAAGGTCCCTTCCAACTCTGCTATTGTATTACGGTAGGTAGGTAGATAGAGGGATAGATAGAGAGGGAGAAATAAGGTAGGTAGGTAGGGGGAAAGATAGAGATGGAGAAATACAGTAGGTAGGTAGGTAGGTAGAGGGAGAAAGGAAGAAATATAGTAGGTAGGTAGGTAGGTAGGTAGGTAGGGGATAGATAGATAGATAGGGAGAAATACAGTAGGTAGGCAGGTAGGTAGATAGGGGGATAGATAGAGAGGGAGAAATACAGTAGGTAGGTAGGTAGGTAGGTAGGTAGGTAGGTAGGTAGGTAGGTAGGTAGAGGGAGAAAGCAAGAAATACAGTAGGTAGGTAAGTAGAGGGATAGACAGAGAGGGAGAAATACCGTAGGTAGGTAGGTAGGTAGGTGTATAGATAGATAGTGAGAAATACAGTAGGTAGGTAGGTAGGTAGAGGAATAGAGAGAGAGGGAGAAATACAGTAGGTAGGTAGGTAGAGGGATAGAGAGGGGGAAATACAGTAGGTAGGTAGGTTGGGGGTTATATGGTGGTTGTGTGTATGTGTGCAGGTGTAGATCTACACACAGATTGGTTGGCCATTTTACCAGACTGGGACACAGCAACGCGTGGCTTTTTATAAAGTAAAAAGATAATATATTAAAGGTATCTAAAGATAGAAATGCGCTCAAGATGAATTTAGCTTGCAAAACACTTTTTAAAAACAAGAACCCTGTACGTAAAATCATACCTTAATAAATTCAATGTAATCATCATAAGAGCCCCTTGGGGGAGCGTAATAGTTGCCACTGGGAGAAAACCTATAATTTGAATACTCCACTATATCTGTATTGTAAAAGTCAGCAAGCATGGTCAGTAGTAGACGTCTGTCCCAGTCATCTGTCACTCTTCCTCCATAGTTGCACTCACCCGTAAGGTAAGTTATTGCTTCAAATGGGATGTGTTCATATTCATTTATAAATAGCTGAAATGTAAACAAAGTACTCAAGAGTGGAGAACAACAATATTCAGGTGTTCTCTAAACTTCTCTAAATGTTTTGATCTATTAAAAGCGTATCAATATTTCAAGACTGGACTGTTTTTCCTAGCAGGGTTCTGAAATGCTCACTTCAAAGAACATCAAAGAAACATGGAAAAGTCACATTAATATTAATATATTTAACAGTTTGAGTTTTTTGAGTTATATTTAAACTTATATACCGCTCCCTTTCCCAAAAAGGGACTCAGGGCGGTGCACAGGAAATTAAAAAAGCATAAATAAACATGACAATATACAAAATTTAACATCAAATTAAATTATTAACCCTGTGCTAAAACTTTACAATAAATTAAAACTATTACCCTTAAAAACCAATTAAAACAATTTGTTGTCAGGCTAAAGGCTAGGTAGAATTAGGCCAGGCCGGCCTGTTGAAAAAAGTAAGTCTTGAGTTTCTGGCGGAAAGAACGGAGGTCCATGGTCGTTCTGAGTTCAGGGGGTAGGTCGTTCCAGATGGTTGGGCCAACCACAGAGAAGGCCCTTCCCCTGGGCGTCGCCCACTGGCATTGCCTAGTGGACGGCACCCGGAGAAGTCCCTCTCTGTGGGAGCGAATCGGCCGCAGGGATGTATGGGGTAGGATGCGATCCCGTAGGTAACTAGGTCAAACAGAACAGTTCATGCTTCAAACAAGTTTACTAGGGTTTTTTTTAGCTTCTTTTGTTGGTAAGGAAATATTAGACATGAAATACAGACTGATATATCTGAGTTTCTTAGTACTAGGGTCTACTCAAGTATGAATTTAGAATGGAATCAGCTTATGAACTTTTTGTTACAAAATCTTGGGTAGATTTTGGAAGAAACAATGAAGAGGTTTACCTGCAATTGTCTGACACTGATTCGCAAGTCGGATTCATTAAATCCATAAGGAATATTCCATCCCAGAGGTCCAAATTTTTTTCTCTCCTGTACTAGGGCATGAAAAAAGCAAACTCCAAACAGCAGCTTCTCCCATCTCTTTTAGGGGGGAAAAAACACTCAGTTAACCCAGATGGAAATAAGGCCAGGCAAACACAACTGAAAAATTATGCATCTACAAAACTTTTGGCTGATAATAACATTCAAAAGTTGTTTTGGCCATACAATGATATTTTCACTAAGTCCAATGAGTTGCCTTTTCCCAGCAGTACATTTTATTCAGGACCAAAATTTTATATTACTCTGCATCCTTTCAGAGGTTTGCCACTTGTCTAATTGCTGTTCGGCTAAGCAGCCTTCATAGAGCATTTATTTTAATACATTGATTGGATGAAAGAGTCTCCTTTATTGTACAAGGATGGAGAACTTAGCCTCCTTGAAGTTAACAGTGAAATAATAAGAGTTACCATTTTGTAGGACTATGGAGCTAATGGATAAAAAAACTGTTGAAATTGTGGCAGAGGAAAAAAAGATAACAAGACAGAGAGATATCAACAAGTATGTGCAGTAGAAATTTTATAAAAATGTCAAAGAATACAAATCGTCTACACAAATCTTTATATAGAAGACCATACTTTCATACTTTAAAGCTACACTTTAATATTTGGCAAGCAAAACTGTGTACTTTTGCTAATTAATGATTTCTTTACCAATTTTTATGAAGAAAGTTACCTGCTCCTTTCCAGGACACCCAACAAAAAAGTCTGAATCAGAAATCGGGTCAGAGAGGAAAGACTGAAGTAAATTAAGGCGGAGGCCCGTAGGAGGCTCATTTGTCATCTTCACACCATTCTGAAGAATGGTGACTGGAAACTAGGGAATGCAAGCATGGTTAACTTTACTAAGTACAGTTCTCTTTTTATATGTTCTTTTAAATTATTCGGTATACACTACCTTTTTAAAATATTGTGCCTGGTGTTTTTTGCATCCTTACATCAATCAATGAATCAATCTAACAATCAAGTCATGAGGTTCAATAGTGTTTTCTTCTGATTTATTTTAAAAAATCATATATAATTCATTTACTGCCCTTCAGTACAGCTATTTTTTTATTGTGTACAACATCAATATATTAATCTTGAGAATTAGATTAATAACAATTTCAGTGTTAATTGACTCAGGAGTACCAGACAGCCAATTTCATACACAATAAATCTAATACTTTTCCTCAGTCTTAGAGCCATCCAAAATATATAGCAAGAACCACCTTCAGGACTCCTGTAGCCAAATTATTTAGGGTTTTAAAGATAAGTAGTAGCATTTGACTTGAATTAACTATTGCACTTCTCTAAAGATTTTTTTTTTATGGAGTACACTAGCTGTGCTAATAGAGCATGTGACCTTCCTGGTTGGTGGGAAATGAGTAAGGGTGTATTGGATATTAAGGTAATCTTTACATTTAAAAAATCTAGCTTGTAAAGCAATGGTAGTCAACCTGGTCCCTACGCCCACGAGTGGGCATTCCAGCTTTCATGGTGGGCGGTAGGGGTTTTGCCCAATACTGAAGCACTTTCCTTTTTTTAATTTAATTGACTTCCCTACTTTATAAATCACCATTACTGTAGAACCGGTGGGCGGTTAGAAAATGTTACTACTAACAGAGATACAAAAGTGGGCGTTAAGTATAAAAAGGTTGACTACCCCTGCTGTAAAGAATAGCATCCACATGATTTAGGTAAAATAGAGCTTTGGCTGTGCTTGGGTCCTAATGGCCAGAATTTATCACAGTAACCAGCATTGTCTGGACAATTAGTAGATACCACTGAGGTAAATAACTTCATCTAATAATTCCTTGGATGCGGTGGCTCAGTGGCTAAGAAGCTGAGCTTGTCGATCAGAAAGGTTGGCAGTTAAGCGGTTTGAATCCCTAGCGCCATATAAAGGAGTGACTTGCTGTTACTTGTCCCAGCTTCTGCCAACCTAGCAGTTCAAAAGCACATAAAATGGAAAAAAAGGAACCACTTTTGGTGGGAAGGTAACAGCACTTCATGCGCCTTTGGTGTTTAGTCATGCTGGCCACATGAACATGGCTAAGCCCCCTAGAGTCAGGAACGACTAGCACATATGTGCGAGGGGAACTTTACCTTTACTTAATCTTTCCTTCTCTAAATAAAAAGCAGGAGTATATTTATATTTTTCAAATTTGCACATTTTTTCACATTTAAGCAGCTTAAGGTCACCTCAAATCACAAAATGGACAGCAAATAAACTTAATAATAAATAAATATTAAATATGAAAGCTTTGTTTATTAAAGTCATGATGGATCGCAAAGAACATCTTTGGAGCTATCTCACGGCAGCTATGAAAGATTTATTTATTATAGAAAACAATTTTTTCATAAAGATTCAGGTACATTTGAAATACCTTGGGTGATGGATAACTAGTCAGCCAGAGTCTGAAAGAGGAATGGCAAGTTTCACTGTTAAACTCTTCACAGATTTTCTCCAGCATTGGCATCCAGGAAACAGCAAGATGGCAGTTTTGTAAACAAACCCAGGTCCCTTCCTCCATTCCTTCTCTAATCATTTTTGTTGCTATTGGTCCTTGCCCTTGTCCCAAAGAGATGGACTGAAATTTACTTCCAATCATATTTTTGTCATTTGCAAATTTTAAAAGACCTGGCACGAAAACAGTAATACATTAATATTGGTCTGAAAATAATTATAAATCACACATCTAAAACTATTTGTAAGTCATGTCATTTTGTTTACCAAATTAGATTTGATAAATATCTACATTTCATTTGTAGGTATGGGATATGAATATATTAATATGGGACAATATATACACCAAGACACAAATAATTGCATGTTCATAATTTTGGAAATACCTAGACGCTTATATCATCAAAAAAAATAATTACATTATTATTGTATTATGTGTATTATATCCTAGCACTACTTCTGCTCATAATATCTGAAACTTAGCTCATGACAAGTACTGTTCTTATTTTTCAAGAAGATAATGAGGGAAAAGCTAACCTCTGAGAGAAAGCTATTCCAGAGTGAGAGGATAGAACAAAGAAACTCTGCTTTTGGATTTCTTCCCCTTTAACATTTTCTTGGAAAGAATCTGCAGCATCTCTCTTGGCTTGCAGATTCAGCCTGAAGCAGGCAGTCTCAAAGATGTACAACAGGGATTCCTAAATCCTAGGCCACAGATGGATACTGTGGCCTGTTAGGAACTGAGTCACATAGATGGAGATGAATGGTGGGTAAGTGAGTGAAACTGAAACCATCTGCCTCCCCTGGATCCATGGAAAAATTGTCTTCCCTGGTGCCAAAAAGATTAGGAACTGCTGATGTAGAATACCCAAGTCATAAAGAGCTTTATAGGTGAAAAAATAGCTTCTTAAATTGGGCTCAGAAACCCACTGGTAGCCAATGCAACCCATGGAAGCTAATGTTATAGTGCTGTAGCAGACTTTACTGGTCTGTAGGTGAGCAGCTGCATTTTCCATCAGTTGTAGTTTCAAATTAACTTTAAGGCAGTCATAGGTGCAACAAATTAAAGTAATCCAAATGAGAGATGGTAAAGGTTTGACCTATTCTTGCCCAGATTCTGGTTCAGGCAAGTTTCGACTATATTAAAGCTGCTCAACTTAACATAGATATCCTGACAAATATTGCTTGTAGAGCAGGGTGTCTGATCATTATCAAGTGCCTTCAGAGGTTTATTGCATTCCACTTCTCTTGCCCTGGCTAATGCATCAGTAACACATAATAGAAAAAAAGGCAAAAGATTTATACGATCTGAAGAGAAACCAGACAAATGACTGTACGTTTAGATCTTTGTATCCTTAATGGGTCCCCTTGGGGTGACTATCCAGCAGAATACACTTATTGGGGAGCAGGAAGAAAATCCACGATAGATTACTGGATAATATCTTATGAACTTCTGAATTTCTTACCGAAGATGGAGATAGATTCACGATTGGAAAGTGATCATAATTCATTACTCCTTACCCTCGCACTGCACCAATCTCTAAGGGCAAGCTCAGCCTACCTCCCCAGTTTAGAGAAGCAAAATAATCAGGTTAAAATTACATGGAATGAGAAAAACGCCAACAAAGTGGCCAAATGGATGATAGCCCCTGAAACAATAGAGCTTCACACTTCTCTACTAAGGGACAAGTGTGGAGGACTTTATTTAGAGACTTTTGAAACCTTAATTTTAAATTTGAACTCAGTGCTCAGGAACAGATCACCAATTCACCCCATAAGGATGGTTTCAAAGACTAAAAAATGGTTCGATCGAGACTGCGTGCAATTAAAAAGGACATATAATATGGAGTACAGGAAAAGTAAAAAGGCCCCTTCTGAGGATCACACTCACTACTTAAAGCAGCTGAAAGCACAATACAAGAACCTTCTAAAAGAAAAGAAAAGTGCGGCTCTGAAGGAGTCTTGGCACAGACTAATTATTAATTTAATAGATATAAATTATGTTTTGCAATGACTATTGATATTCAGCAACTTCATATAAAAAATACCCAAACTAACAAGAAGCTTTTGTAAGGAAAAAAACCCCAAGTATAATGAGTGAACTTACTTGCCATAGGATCTGCTCCAGGAGACAGCACAAAGATTAAAGGGATTGAAGAATTTGAATCTAAGTAACTTTTTGTTAGATCAAAAGGAGGTGGCTCAACAAATTTCTTTCCAAGTTTATCAGTCACAAAGGTTGTTATAGCTGGTGTAATCTGTTTTCAAATAAATTAGGAGCATAATATAGGATTTGCTATAAATTACTCAGTTTTTATTTCAAGGCAGCTTAACTGGTAAATATTTAATAATTTAAATATTTAATAATTCAAACAAATCTAAATACTGCATAGTAAATGATCTGAAAGGCTTATATATTGGCAGGCTTGTTTCTTCTACCTATTTTAGGAATATATTTTAAACTGTTAGTTTTATAAGCAGTAATACTGTTTTCTTTCTTTCTTATTTCAAGCTGAAAAGTGATTTAAACAGTGTTGAATTAAAAAGTTAAACAACTAAAACTGGAAGAGATTTTATTTCAACATAGAGTGTAGGAATATTGGAAGGAAATAGGTGTGCTAATACATTGGCTTAACTCTTCACTTTTTAGGAAGAAAATATATAGTTGATTTCACATTTGCTTACCTGTGATGCATGACAATCTAATATTACTGTAATAACTTATCACTGGGTATAATAAGGAAGTTCAGTTTCTCTTTGAATTTAATTTGATTTTTTTATTTTTTTTACTTCTTTGACTCTGCAATTAATGGCATTCCTTTTTGGGCAGCTATCAGTATCAAAGCTAAATCTGATTTTGAATAGTCTTTAACAATATTGGAGCAATTCAATTCTGAAGGAATACTCTAAAAACGTTGCAAAATTTGAAAATCAGTCAAAAAGATAGCTTCTTGGTAACTTAGTCAGCTAAAGCATTTGTTATTCAGTGCATTTATTGAAATGCTATTGGTGCTTCTGAGATTTTACATTGACTAGAAGATTATTTTTTGCATTTTGTATTTGTACTGTTAGCTGTTTTGAATGTTTACAGTTAGCAAAATGCAAGATAGACATAAAACAAATGGAATATTTAGGAACGCAAACAAAAGCTACTTAATTAACTGCCAATAGAAATTATATTACATAAATCATCTTTACCTTGTCAGGTCTCAAGCATCGGAGAATAATCATTTTCTTTATCTCATTTAAGTCTGTATTCCATGGTTTGGGTAAAAGAACTGTCTGGGGTTCTTTACTATCATAAATGCTACGCCATTCATTGGGTTCTGAAGTCACGTGATTCCTACAACAATAAAATAAACTTGAAAGATTAGGTTTCAATTTTATACAAGAATAAAACTCTTCTAGATGTTCTTCTAGAGTAAAAATTGTGAGGTCCAGTTCATTTCTCTTTACCATTATGCTTCCAAAATGATTGTGTTCTTCCATTGGCACTATATTTTCTTATTGGATTTTTTTTTTCATAGTAGAGTAGTGTCATTGGAGAGGGATTATTATATTCTGTTTCTCACTTTCTGAGTAAACCAATTATTTATAAAAATTAAATAATAATGTCACATCTAAATTAGTTATATTTCCAGAGCTTCATCCTTATTCACAAAATGATAGTTTTCCCAGAAACCACTTGAAGACTTCTTTTTCATCTTACTGTATCATTTTTTTTGACTTTTTATTCTCTCCTCTGCCTCTCCAATTTCTGCCACTCCCCCCCCCCCCCAGAAAGTGTACAGTTCACTCTTTACTGCATGCTCCCAATGCGGCAATGTGGTATTTCTTCACATAAAAAGGTATGCAATTTGTGGCCTTGCACGCTACATTCAACCAGCTGACTCCATCGCTGGCCATAGGGGGTGAACATCTTGCCCCTGTGGATGGGGCGCACAACTTGGGTGTCCTCCTAGATGCCCGGCTGTCCATGGAAGATCAAGTGACAGCCGTGGCCAGGAGGGCGTTTTACCAGGTTCGCCTGGTTCACCAGTTGTGCCCCCTATTGGATCAGGACGCCCTTCGCACAGTCACTCATGCTCTCGTGACATCCCGACTGGACTATTGCAACTCTCTCTACATGGGGCTCCCCTTGAGGTGCACCCGGAGACTTCAGATGGTCCAGAACGCAGCCGCGCAGGCAATTCTGGGAACCTCCAGGTTTACCCACATAACACCGCTCTTGCGCGAGCTGCACTGGCTGCCTGTCGTCTTCCGGGTGCGCTTCAAGGTATTAGTCATCATTTTTAAAGCGCTCCATGGCTCGGGACCTAGCTATCTGCGGGATCGGATCCTGCCTCACACATCCTCACGGCCGATTCGCTCCCACAGAGAGGGACTTCTCCGGGTGCCGTCCACTAGACTTTGTCAGCGGGCGACGCCCAGGGGAAGGGCTCTCTCTGTGGCGGGCCCAGCCCTCTGGAACGACCTTCCCCCCGACATTAGAACGACCACGGACTTCCGCTCTTTCCGTCTAAAATTAAAAACACATCTTTTCTGCTTGGCCGGCCTAGGGTAGTCTCTCTCTATGGGGTTTTAGTTATTTATAATTGGGAACTTTGTATTTTAATGGGGCATTTTTTAGCACAGGTATATGTTTAATTTGTTTTTAATGTGTTTGTATATTTATTGTTTTAGTTTTCCCTGTGCACCGCTCCGAGTCCCTATGGGGAGAGGGAGCGGTCAACAAATTAAAATTATTATTATTATTATTATTATTATTAAGAAGGTCTCACATCCATTTTACAGTTTTTTCCCCAGCAAAGACAAATAACAATTGTCTTATTGAGACCTCAGAGAATAATGTGAGTGAGGTGCAAAGCAAAGTTACACCTTTTGCGTGTTGATTTGCACAAGACATACTATGACTTCTGTATTAGAAAATGCTTATCCTCACCCCAAAAAACAATGATAAAAGAGTTGCTATTGTACCGTAATCCTTTAAAAGCAGGCATATCACTTGCACGACATATTTCATCCCAGCTTTTATCTTGTAACCAAGATGGATCAGGGTTCTTGAATTTGCTCTTGAGACCAACCCCTCCAGTTAATAAAAACATAAACTCCTGATGTTCCATTTCTTTCCTAGCTCTGTTTAAAAAAAAACACACAGCCATGTACAATTTTAAGTAACAAACTATTATTTTAGATTAAAATGCAATTGATCTATTTATATATACACTAGAAAGTATGCCAGAATTCAGTAGCCATTATTGTCACTAAACTTCACTATGGGTAGTCCTCGACTTACAACCATTAACTTAGTGTCCATTCAAAGTTATAACAGCACTGAAAAAAGTGACTTATGACTGTTTTTCACACTTACAACTCTTGCAGCATCCCCATGGTCACATGACCCAAATTTGGATGCCTGGCAACTGGTTCATATTTATAACTGTTGCAATGTCCCAGGGTCATGTGGTCACCTTTTGTGACCTTCAGAAAACCAAAGTCAACGGGGAAGCCACATTTACTTAACAACGTTACTAATTTAACAACTGTAGAGATTCACTTAACAACTGTGGCTAGAAAGGTCATAAAATGGGGCAAAACTCACTTAACAATATCTCACTTAGCAACAGACGTTGTGGACTCAATTGTGGTCGTAAGTCAAGGACTACTTGTACCATTAATCCCCAGGTGGCTTCAACAACTCTCAAAGTGTTAATGACTAGATAACTGAAAACAGTACAAATCCTTGCTACCCCACCAGTTATTTAGAACTGAAAAAAAGGAGAAGTGAAAGATCTTCAAGAAAAATCAAGAAAGTCCAGTTGCTATTTGAAAAAAAGCACCTTTGGGACAACCATGACCTGGTTAACTGAGAACTTCCATAGACATTTTACCATTAATTTAAGTGATGATGATGATCATCATCATCATCATCATCTTACATTCTACGAAGATACTTGATTGATACCTAGGATGCTGGCAGCAAACTGTATCAACCATTAGCACCAGTCAATAATTTTGTAATATGCATTTTTAAATGTTCAGTTGGCTGAGTTTCATGTTTTATGAATAAACTAAATAATAATCTTTATTGTCATTATACTAAAATTACAATGAAATTGGCTTTAACTTCACTGGTGCAAAATTATAACAGAAACAAAAAAAGAGAGAAAAGAAAAAAGAAAAAACTAGCATGTGCAAGGAGTGATTGTGGTTGAATTTAAAAGCCTCACAGCCCAAGGATAGAAGCTTAGATTAGAGATCCTTTGACAATGAAGACTTCATGGGGTAAACAAAAATAACCCAAATACCATGCTGGAATCTCTATGTGACATCACTGCATGGCATGTTCATGTCATGCAGGCTTTGTGTGAGATCTTGTAATATCAGTATTGGGCTGGAAAACCCAAGAATCCCAGCAAAGATTCCTACAAGAAAAACTAATGAGGCAACATTGAAAGACTGCAGGAACTATAGAAGGGATTCCACATAGAACAGAAATAAATTGAAATTATTTAGATAAATGATATATTTCATAAAATATTTAATGGGACTGAATTACTAAAGCTCATCTCAATTTAATCCTACTGCAATTTGTTCTTGTGTGCAGATGCATTTTAACAGTTCCTTTGCACCAGTGATTTGCAAGTGCAAACATGCCACTACTTGAAATACAACATTTCCTAATATTTAAGATGCTACAAGATAAATAATTAACACTCTCTTAATATATTAAAATTTCTAGAGTCTCTTACATCAGAAGATTACAGCAGAGTAAAAATGAAAACAGCAACTTATCCTTCTCAAATAGGGAGCGACAAACATTGCAATACAAGTTGTATGTGAAATGGTCATTTAGATACCGTAGTCTTTTTTCCAAAATTTTGGACTTGTTGCTGTTAAAAATAGAAACACGTATTTAGAAAGTGCATAGCCTTTAAATAAAATATTGTTATACATATTCATATATTGATTTAACTGGAACATATTGCAATATGTACAATATGTGCACTTGACTAGGCATACGTAATTACAAAATAAAAGGAAAAAGAAAAAGAGGCAGAAAAAACTATTGATTTCTCAAGAAGGTCTGGTGCTATTAAATATTTATCCACAACTTGAAATGATGTTTAATTAATTTTTTATACTGTCAATTTCCCCTATAAAGCAAATCTGGGTGTCTTACAGATGATAAATGTTTACACACAAACAGAAAAACAACTATTTTCAGAAAATAATGTACTTGAAACTATAAATAGGTTTTAAAGAGGCATATTTTGAAAAATGAAATATTTGAACACAATTGCTGCTCACCTATCATGAATAGAGTTGATGTAAAGGTTTACAAACCAACTGAGAGAATATTGGTACATTGGATCTATATTAGCCAGATCAGCAATACTAAAAAACAACACAGATGAATGCTTTGCAATGGGTCTGTAGCCTTCTCGAGACTGTGCTATTTTAATTTCAGTTTTTTCTGCAATCTAAAGAAAATATATTCCTTAATTATTAGCATAAATTCTAAACATCAAACAAAGCCTTTTCTTTCCACAGTGTTTCTTGCATTATACCATCACAATGGCCAGTGCCTTGTTTATTAGCTCCTGCAGCAAGTCCTATAATTAGATTTGTGTGTTTGTATAAAACATGAATACCCACACAGAATCAGAAAAAGTTGAGAACTTTCTTGTGTTACAAATTTTCTAGGCCAGGGGCCAGCAATCTTAAACACTCAAAGAGCCACAAAGGTCTTAAATGAAAGCCCCCTATTCAATTCTGGAGCCAACCAAAAATCCGCTTTCCCCCGCCATAGAGTCTTCTCCTAGTGCCGCATTCTTTTTCCTCTACCTGTCCTAACCGAAAGCCCTATCAATTGTGGAACCAACTGGTGACAGGGAGCCGCAGCAGAGAGATGAAAGAGCCACATCTCCAGACCTGCAGTTTGCTGACCCTTGTTCTAGGCTACTTTATGCTAGCATATTTGTAAAGCTGACTACAATAAAATAGCAGAGTTGGAAGGGACCTTGGAGGTCTTCTAGTCCAACCCCCTGCCTAGGCAGGAAACCCTATATCATTTCAGACAAATAGCTATCCAACATCTTCTTAAAGACTTGCAGTGTTGGGGCATTCAGAATTTCTGGAGGAAAGCTGTTCCACTGATTAATTGTTTTAACTGTCAGGAAATTTCTCCTCAGTTCTAAGTTGCTTCTCTCCTTGATTAGTTTCCACCCATTGCTTCTTGTTCTGCCCTCAGGTGCTTTGGAGAATAGTTTGACTCTCTCTTCTTTGTGGCAACCCCTAAGATACTGGAACACTGCTATCATTTCTCCCATAGTCCTTCTTTTCATTAAACTAGACATACCCAGTTCCTGCAACCGTTCTTCATATGTTTTAGTTTCCAGTCCCCTAATCATCTTTGTTGCTCTTCTCTGCACTCTTTCTAGAGTCTCTACATCTTGGTGACCAAAACTGAATGCAGTATTCCAAGTGTGGCCTTACCAAGGCATTATAAAGTGGTGTTAACACTTCTCGTGATCTTGATTTTATCCCTCTGTTTATGCAGCCTAGAACTCTGTTGGCTTTTTTTTGGCAGCTGCTGCACACTGCTGGCTCATATTTAAATGGTTGTCCACTAGAATTCCAAGATCCCTTTCATAGTTGCTACTATTGAGCAAGGTACCACCTATGCTGTACCTGTGCATTTTGTTTTTCTTGCCTAAATGTAGAACCTTACTTTTTTCACCATTGAATTTCATTTTGTTAGATAGTGCCTAATGTTCAAGTTTGTCAAGATCCTTCTGTATCTTAAGCCTATCTTCTGGAGTGTTGGCTATTCCTGCCATCTTGGTGTCATGTGCAAATTTGATGAGTTCCCCATTTATTCCCTCATCCAAATCATTGATGAAGATGTTGAAGAGTACTGGGCCTAAAACAAAGCCTTGGATACATCAGTATCTTTTGAGGTTTAAGGCTAAAAGTCAACAAAATGTTTCAAAGATAAAAAGCAATTCAACCAGAGGAAAACTATTTAAATAGAGATGGAAAAGCACTTAGATGTTCTTTTCAGAAAAGCATTGCCCTGTTTCTACCAGCTCCCCTGACTCCTAAAACAATTCCTTTTAGTAAGTGCTTGTAATTTGCAAAGTGTGGAAGCAACAGGATATTCAAAAGAAAATGTCTTTTTCATCTTGCCATGCTTTCTTTCCTTCCATCATCTAGGTTAACAACGTGACAGCACAATGCAAATTTTTATAATGACAATTTCAATATTTTTTCCCCACAAACACCTTCTTAGTTGAAATGCTGATATTAGCACTAAAGATAGAGTCCAGTTCAACAACTAGGGAGCCAAACGTTTGATTCATATTAAAATTCTGAGATTTTTAAACACTGGCTTTCCGTGTGTGTTGAGTTTTATAAGTCCCTTATGTTTGATTCCAAGTTTAAGCATTGATGTTTTCCCCCTTACATATCGGATTCTTATCTGCCTGGACAAGTCACTGCATTTTTCTTGGCAAGATTCTTCAGAAGTGGTTGTCTCTGTCTCCTGACTAAGGTTGCACACAGAATGCTAAGTACTGCTGTGCACCACTAGATCTATGTTCAGCTTTGGGATCAACACATTAATCATATATAGCTATTATTTGCAAAATCTGAAGTTGCTTACCTGCTGCTTCTTTGTAATTTCATTAGACATTATTTTTGCTGAGTCCAAGATAGTAATAGCACTCTCGTCTTCTAAAATATTACCTTCAGAAGACTGCAATGTTTCTAAAATTTTATTTTCTATATCTTTTAGTTGTTTCTTATTCGCAGCTGATTGAAGGATAAGAGCATTTCGTTCTTCCTCTAATTCTGGCCTAAAATGACAAAAACCCTTTTTTGTTAGTGGATTTTTTTTTTGAGGTACTTTTTGTTCTTTTTATATCAATGTTCTGTTGGCCACAATTATGTTTAAAGATCTCTTTTAAAAATTTATACAATGTAAAATATTCTCAGTTGATCTTCATTATTGGATTAAATGATTCTATAAAACTATTAGACTCATGCAGGCTTTTTCATATCCTATTTAGTTCAATCAAGCTATCAAAGGATAGGCTCCATACTGGCAATTGCAAGAGACATATTATCATAGCTTCAATACATTGAAGTCTGCTTCTTCCTGTAATTAAATCACCTTAGTATGCCAAATATAGAACATTGACAAAGATTTCTCCTATTGCCTTATACTTATTGTACAAGGAAGTATGTATGCTCCAGCCCACAAGTTAATATCCACTTCCCTTATTTTTTAATTAAAAAAATTAAATTTGGCCTCTCTAAAAAGTCTGTACCTATTACTTAATTAACCATGCATGTGCATATGTACATGTATATACTTATATGAATGCATGCATGTTTAATAATTCTTCGTGAATTAGAATGAAATTGAATTTTATTTATGAATTACACCTCCTGAGGAAAATTCAAACCCTTACCTTTCTTTGGCAACAACTATGCCTAAAAGTTGATCTTCAAGTCCTTCTGGAGTAATCATGAAATTTAGCAAAGAAACTTTTGTTGCTAATTCAGGTAAATAATGCGGATTCCTTAATTTGGTGGTAATATAAAATTTGAAATCAAAAGAATATTCAATTATTGTTTCACCAAGTCGAATGCAATCCATGCCCCCTAGTGTTAAAAAAGACAAAGTATTTATTCTATAAAACAATAGCCTTTAATTAGCAGCAAGTTGAGCATATGATAGTTAAAGAGTTTATAACTGTATTCATGTTCAACGATAGTTTGGTATAGCCCTGGATTTATGCAACACTGGTTCCATTTCTCTCTTGCACAACTAGTTTTAAAATAGTATTTTAAAATAAAACAAAAGAAAAGAAAAGAATAGTAGTGAAGCCCCAAGGTTGCTAATTGAAATGTCCATGGAGATCCCAAATGTAGATAGATCTGTGCTTGGTCAGGCCAGCAAAATGCTACAAACTGAAAGTTAACAATACATACATATTGTGCTGTTTTTCCTTGTCCCCCTTGATTTTATTTCTTAGGCCTGCAAATCCCAAACTGTGGGCCATGGCTCCTAATCACATTGCATAGTTTGGGAACTGCTAGAAGCTCTGTGAATCAGGAAAATTTGGGAACCTCGGCATTACGGTTATCATTTGCAACACCTACCCTGATATGCCTTTGTTTTTACATTTTGGTTAAGTATGTCATCTTCTGTTTCTGTGATAATATTATACCTCATGACAGTCCCACTTCCATTCAGTTAATCCCTGGTACATCTTTGCCTTGTCTTACCTCCATCCAAATAAAACAAATCTTTGTACTTCTTTAGATTTGTCTTGCTAATACTATTGGTCCCTTCCTGGATTTAATCTAACAGTTTATAAATTGCCTTTCTAAATCACACCATGTGAATATCTTTTCTGTAATCCCTGTGTGTTCAAATTTTAGAGGGCAAATGTTGGGGACCATTAAAGGTAGGAATTAGATTTATCAGAGATGTCTATTAATGTTGCTTTAACTCCAACTTCTTTTTTATTCACCCCTCATAAAACTCACTTTACAGCCTTTTGAATATTGTTGAAACATAGTATAGAAACCCACTGGTTTCATCTCTTTAGCTAGCATACACATAATTTCTTTAAAAGTTTATGCCTACATACAAAATGCATCTTGAACTATTCTGAACTATTCAGATTGAACTGACACTGGTCTTCTGCCCATAATTTCATATCTTTTTAGCACAGATTTTTCTATAACTTGATACAAAACCTGAACAAATTGAAGAAACAATAAAAAGAACAATAACAGGAAGGGAGAAATTCTATAGAAGTCAGAATAAATATACCTGTCAAAATCCTACTTATAATGGACATTCTATCTTACTTACAAGGAAACAAATTGTCTGCTTTTACTTTCCCACATACTTTGCCTGAATGTTGGAAAAGCAAAAACAGACAAAATGGTAATCAATATTATACATGCAACATGGCTTTTACTAAAATAACAGAAGGAGAAGGTTCTTGGATTTAAATCTGCAATGCATGCAAATTTAGTTATAAAATAAAAATGACAGTACTGAAAAACTGCATTACCTTCAACTGTTACTAGGCAGCAGTATATGAGGAATAAAAAGAAACACATTAAACAGCGTAACAGACTATTCAAAAATAGTAAATATTTCCTTTGAATATTTAGTCTTTATTATTTCTTGTACCTTGTTTAAAAGTTTGCCTAAGTAACAAAGGTTCCAAGGAAGGATCTATCTCTTCTCCAACATTTTCAAGCAGAAGTGGAGTTCCAAACTGAATGCAATTTTCTAGAGTTCTCATGTAATCTGAATCAGTAAATTTTATGACACTCAGTCTGTTCTCTTTCTCAGAATGTTTTATCCATTTGTTTGCTTGACCTTGGGGATCAATCATTAGTGGCCTACAAAATAGCATCAAACCTATTAGCATAAAAGTATTAATTGTATGCATAAAATTATTAATAATTTTAATAATTTCAGTTTAACAATGAAAACAATGATTTTACTGTTGTTTTTTTAAAAATGTTTAATAATAAACATTTGTCGGAGGAGATAACTTTGAAAATTGACAGAAAGATCAAGTATTAAAGTACTTAAATAATATTAAATATTATAGTATACTTTCATTATAGCTAAAAAAATTACTTAGTACTGCAGATTTATTACCTCAGGCAGTTATTTTTTGGGGATGTGTAAATATGCCTTCAAGTCAGGCTTGACTCCTGGCAACTGCTTGAATGAGTGGCTCTGCAGTTTTCAAAGGTGGCTTGCCATTGCCTTCGATTCAGAGAGAATGACTAGTCCAAAGTTACCTAGCTGGCTTCATGCCTAAGAGAAGGCTGAAACTAGTCTCCTGATTTTCATCTAGTTCCTTAACCATGACACCAAACTAGCTCTCATTTATCATTTTCCTTCCATCCTTCCAAGGTAGATAAAAGGAGGAGCCAAATTGTTGGGGGTAATATGCTAACTCTGTAAACCACTTAGAGAGGGCTGTAAAAGCACTGTAAAGCGGTATATAAGTCTAAGTGCTATTGCTATTGCTATTTTACATCCAAGAAAATGCTCTCTATCCTGAAGAAGTAGTTAAAATTGTATGTACATAGGCCTGTGTTTGCATGTAACTATGTATATATCTTTCTCTATCTCCTTCAATTGACTTAAGGACAAATCGATGGGCATAAAATAATTAACAACCAACAATACATATAGAAAAGAGAAAAACATATAACCAGAGGTTTAAAACTATCAATATGAATGCTTCAATAGTCTAATGTTAGTTACCTACCAACGTCTGGAATTGTCAACAATCACACCATTATCTATAGAAAACTGATCTGTTGGAAGACCTGAAATATTCCAGGCTCTAATTTTTATTGGATCGCCTAGGGTCTTACTTAGAGAGAAGTTTTCGGAACATGGAATATTTTTCACCTGTAGGCACAGATAAAGCTTGTATTGGCATTCATTATAATCAAGCATGTGTACAAAGAATATTAAAATAGGTCATGTTAATCTAATTTTGAGTAAGAGTGAAGTGAAATTAAATATGAATGGTTAACTGGCAATACCAGGAAAATTTCCTTTTCTTAAAGCAAGATTTAGAAAAGCACTTCACTTTTAGATTTTTCTATTATATTTTCAATGCAGATTTAGCTATTGTTTCCATTATGATATACAATAATTATTTCCATCATGCTAATCACAAGATATCTAAGATCTATTTTTACAGAGTCATTATTAGAAGACCGTGTGTTCTAGAAATAAGGCAATGAATTAATACTACCTTACAGAGTTTGCTCCACTCTTTAGTACATTCTTGTCGAAATCCAGCAGTAAAAGCACCAAGGTAAGCTATCACTCCTGCTGATATCAGAACATCTCCTGTCAAATTATCATAAGTATTCTGGAGGTCATCTGCAGCATGAGACCATCTAAGGGGAAAAGATGAGCAGCTTAACCGAAGTGACATATTAAATAGTTCATGAGGTTTATTTTTATTTCCTGATATATCAGAGTTGTTAAAATTAATTATGTGTGTGAGAAAAGAGCTATTAATTATGTGTGTGAGAAAAGAGCTATTTTGTAACAGCCAAAAATCAATTTAAAACAATTTGTCAATAACTTGTAATGTTATCATTTTTTAGGTTGTAAAAAAGTTTTTTTTAAAGTAGTAAATAGTATGCAAACTCTTTAATACTGTTTAAACTTAAATATCACTGAAAAGTGTGTATTTTCTTCCTTATAGTGGTTTTGGTAAAATGAGTACAAAGTATTTTCTCTGACCTTGATTTTTCTCCACCAAGTCCTCCAATCAGCTTTTCTGCTCTTTCTAACTTTTTAGCACAGAGATCCACTTGGTACTCTAGGCGGGCTTTTTCTTCGGTTTTCTCATTGAAGGTTTCTTGCAATGATTCCAAACGATCTTCAACAGCTTTAAGTTCAGCTCTCTTCTGATTCAATAATGCCATAGTTTGTGCTAATGACTGCTGGGCTTCTGCTAAGCGAGCTTTCTTAGGAGCAACCACCTATTTGATAAATTTAATATAGATTGTTATATTCTATAATGATTATGATTTTAAAAACAAAAACAGAAGAAGTTTTAAAATGATTAAATGTGACAAATGCAGGGGGTTGGACTAGAATACCTCCAAGGTTCCTTCCAGCTCTATTTTGATTACTATGAAGTACTTCCTTCTAGATCAGGGGTATCAAACATGCGGCTCAAGGGCCGGATGTGCCCTACGCTGGCCATGCCCATGCCTGGTTTAGCGAAGGGGAAAAAAGTTGAGATACATCACATGATGCCTTGAAGACACGGGTTTGACACCTCTGTTCTATATCTTTTCTTATTTCCAGTGTAGAACTATTTTATAACACTGTATGATCTATTCTTCAGATAGATTGCTGCAAAAGACTATTCTCTTGTTAAGAAATTATCATGAGATTTCTTACTGCCAGTGGTGGATTAAGGCTCACTGGCGCCCTAAGCACTGACAAATCTTGGTGCCCCCTTCCTTTGTACATATTGTACAAATTTTCATTGTTTTTTTTTCTTTCTCAACTTTGTGGTGCCCCCTTGGGCCTGGTGCCCTAAGCATGTGTTTAGTCTATTTAATGGTTAATACACCACTGCTTACTGCTGATTCATACATAGAGAGTTTTACAGGAATCTTCACTTTATTGCAGTGTTACTGGACTATGGCTAAAATGATTGGCAGAATTATAAACTAGATGTCTATACTATACCTCTTATGCTAAACTGATGTAATAATTATAGTGTGATATACTGCACTTCCATATTTAAAAGCAGTTTATCTCCAAAATTTGTGTTTGCACTGCAAGAGGATCTCAAAAGGATCTGACTAGGAGCAATCATATTTTCAACATAAAAAGAAAAAAAAACACATAATAATACCTTTGCTACGCGGTCATAAACCTCCATTGCCATAATCCATTTACATAGTCCTTCTGCTGCAGAAGATGCTTTAGCCACTTTGGGAGGATCAAATTCAGGATTAGTTAGATATTCTGCACGAATTTTCTGCATCACTGATACCTACATGAAACATACATTACATACATTTGAAATATAGGATTCGGCAGTAATAATTCTCTAAATGATTTGGCTATTATTAAACATGCATTACTGAGTAGCTTTTATAATCAAACTGTAATTTGCTCCCCCTGCTGGTGATCGTTCCTTGGGCATGTTTATGACAGAGATTGATGGATTCTCCTGGTTTGTTCAGTTGAAAGGAAAACATTTAGAGATCAATCTCAGTGTGGGAAAGGGCTTGGACTGAGGCTTTAAGGAGATGGCAAGTTCTGACAGATGCCAGATGGCTCTGGTTTGGCATAAGATAATTTGCACAGATGTGTTCAATAGGAGACTATCAACTTCTGGGCAGTGGTTTTTCTCTCTTCTGAAATAGTGCTAAACCCATGCTTAAAAGAAGCCTAACAAGCAATGGGTGGAAACTAACCAAGGAGAGAAGCAACTTAGAACTAAGGAGAAATTTCCTAACAGTAAGAACAATTAACCTCTGGAACAGCTTGCCTCCAGCAGTTGTGAATGCCCCAACCCTGGAAGTCTTTAAAAAGATGTTAGACAGCCATTTGTCTGAAATGGTATAAGATTCCTGCCCATGCAGGGGGTTGGACTAGAAGACCTACAAGGTCCCTTCCAACTCTGCTATTGTATTGTATTAATCTGCTAATATTATCTAATATCAACAGATCAATTCAGAAAGATCCGGCCTCATTTTCTCCCCCAACTGTGGAGAAGTGCCCAAGAATTGAATGGAAGGGCAGAGGCCAACATCAGTCTAAAGTGGCTAATAGATGCTGGGCTAATCCATCCCTTTGAATCATCAGTCTATACCAGAGACTAAATAATAATAATAATAATAATAATAATAATAATAATAATAATAATAATAATAATAATAATAATAATAATAATAATAATAATAATAATAATAATAATAATAATAATAATGTTGAATTTATTGACCGCTCCCTCTCCCCACAGGGACTCGGGGTGGTGCACAGGGAAAATAAAAGCAATAAATATACAAAATACATACAAATTTAAAACAGATTAAACTTATTCCTGTGCTAAAATCCCTTAACTAAAAATCCCCACTAAATATATATATACATTTAAAAAACCCATAGAGAGAGAGACTACCCTAGGCCGGCCAGACGGAAAAGATGAGTCTTCAATTTCAGGCGGAAGGAGCGGAGGTCCGTGGTCGTTCTAATATCGGGGGGAAGGTCGTTCCAGAGGGTCGGGCCCGCCACAGAGAGAGCCCTTCCCCTGGGCGTCGCCCGCTGACAAAGTCTAGTGGACGGCACCCGGAGAAGTCCCTCTCTGTGGGAGCGAATCGGCCGTGAGGATGTGTGAGGCAGGATCCGATCCCGCAGATAGCTAGGTCCCGAGCCATGGAGCGCTTTAAAGATGATAACTAACACCTTGAAGCGCACCCGGAAGACGACAGGCAGCCAGTGCAGCTCGCGCAAGAGCGGTGTAATGTGGGTAAACCTAGTGGTTCCCATAATTGCTCGCGCGGCTGCATTCTGAACTAACTGAAGCCTCCGGGTGCACCTCAAGGGGAGCCCCATGTAGAAAGAGTTACAATAGTCCAGTCGGGATGTCACGAGGGCATGAGTGACTGTGCGAAGGGCGTCCCGATCCAATAGGGGGCGCAATTGGAGAACCAGGCGAACCTGGTAAAACGCCCTCCTGGCCACGGCTGTCACTTGCTCTTCCATAGACAGCCGGGTATCCAGGAGGACACCCAAATTGCACGCCCCATCCACAGGGGCAAGATGTTCGCCCCCTATGGCCAGCGTTGGAGAGAGCTGGTTGAATCGGGCAGCCGGAAACCACAGCCACTCGGTCTTGGTCGGGTTGAGCCTGAGTCTGTTACTTCCCATCCAGATCCGCACGGCTTCCAGGCACTGGCACATCACCGCTACGGCATCGTTGGGGTGGTTTGGGGTAGATATATACAGCTGAGTGTCATCAGCGTAGAGATGGTACTCTACCCCAAAACCACGGATGATCTCACCCAGCGGCTTCATGTATGCATTAAACAGGAGAGGCGAGAGGACCGACCCCTGAGGCACCCCACATGTGAGGGGTCTCGGGGTCGACCTCTGCTCTCCTGCCAACACAAATTGCGATCGGCCAGAGAGGTAGGAGGAGAACCACCGTAAAACGGTGCCTCCCACCCCCCACCCCCCCAGCCGATGCAATAGGATACCATGGTCGATGGTATCGAAAGCCGCCGAGAGGTCTAATAGGACCAGGATGGAGGAACAACCCCCATCTCTGGCCCTCCAGAGATCATCCACCAACGCGACCAATGCCTCTCAGTGAAGACCATTTTAATGCAGCCACATAATGAGAATATATTACTTAAATGGTAGAACATGTAGCAATGACTTTAAGCTGTCTCAGATATGAAGCAAGCATGATCATGAGCATGTGGTAGGGAAAAAAAAGTGGCTGGGGTTTGTTTATGTCCTAGCTAGCTGGAAATAAGAAAGGGCTTACAATTATTATTCTCACATGTGTGATATGTGAATATCTTTCTTCCATTTAAAGAGATGCTGGTTTTTAAACTCTAGACAAGAGATAAGAGTCTATTATGTTCGCTGTAACTGAATCACAATTTATTATTTTTAAAATATAGAAAGACTTACTGGAATGTTATCTTTGTCATATTCTCTCAAATCTTTAAGGAAATTCATTTCACCTAAAAGTTTTTTGCTAGGTCCCCAGTAGTCTAAAATCTAAAAGAAAGTTACAGAATTATGTTAAGTGCTTTTTAAAAAGGTAATGAGAAAGTGGGAAAATGCAGAGGGTTTTCTAATGAATGTATAATTCGAAGGATATTCAATAAAAGGATACAGAAAATAATTTGTATGGAATTTCTTTTTGAGAAGGAAAGCCCCTGCTGGAGTCCCAGAGAGGTTCTCCACTTCTCTACAGATATCTGCCCTGAGGGTTGAGGGCAGCAATCCTTGCTTTCCACCAACGAGCTTGCTCCACACTGTTAACTGCCCAAGCTCCTCTGTGCCGTTAACGGCTTCCAGAGGAGCGCTTGAGGCTTTCTGTTCCTTTTTGACAGTTTGCGCCTGAAACCCTTTAAAACCGGCGCTGCGAGCTCCCGCAGCTGCCCTGTGCCCTTCAAAATGGCGGGCGCTACTTGTCCTGGCATCCCGGTTGCCTAGGCAACCTCCTGGAGGGCTCCGATCTTCCTGAGAACTCTCCAATATTAGCCCTAATGGGCGGATTGAGTTTTTTAAAACTGACCACAGGAAGGTAAAGGAGGCGTGGTCAAAAGAAATTGACACACAGTCCTAGGGCAGCAAGGCTGTTTTTACCCATCCTTGGACTCTCCAAACAGCGCTATGGAGAATGCAGAGGGTTTTCTAATGAATGTATAATTCGAAGGATATTCAATAAAAGGATACAGAAAATAATTTGTATGGAATAAAATAACTATCATTGACTATATATAGCAAGGACTGTGAATTTGCACTTCAGGCTGAAAGATAAAAGCTTCTTTAGAGTTCACATGGATACACAGCTAACACCTGTTGGCAATTCCTTAAAGCAAACATAACTTTCTCAGGCAGCTGTATGTTTCTAGGAACCAACAGAGCTGCTTTAAGGATTGCTGAGAGACACTATATAAGAAGCCCTTTATCTTTAAATCCAAAGGTTTACACAACCCTATCCTCTGCACACTATGTGTGAAAATAATCCATGTTACATTTTTGAAAAATAGTGAGCTTCATCATTATAATCCTCTCATATAATCTATTAACAGATGAAATAAAATGGTAGTTTGTTTCTAATAGTGGTGTAAAAATAGATGATAAAGGAAAAATTCACATTTTAGTGACCAAAAAATGAATTAAAAATTGAAAAATCCAATACTCTGTTATATAAATTAACTCCACTTCCATGGTCCTAGACATTCTTCCAACCAAGATAGACATATTTTACTAACAATGTATTATGGAACCAATAATCCAATTTACTGTTTCTCTGCATTTTCTCATTTCATGATGAAACTCAGAGAATTTTTATGGAGATGAAGTATTGATGAAGCAGCTTTTCCATGCCTACAGTTTTAACTTATTTAGCTCTAGGTATATGTTTCCTGTTTATTAAAGTAGATTTTGCCACTAGAAACATTTTGTTTTGCTTCAATTACTTTACCTTGCCTCCAATTCCAGAAGGATCAGCAACTTTTTCTGGTTTTATATCCTTCATGACACAAATAGCAGCCATAACCAGTTTAACTCCAGAAGGTGGATTTTTCATTGATTTTACAATTGTAACATCTGCAGGCTAAAATGTTATATATTGTCAAATTGTAGTTTCTAAAATGTCACATATTTAAATAGATCTGTTCCCTGTTCTTATTTGGAAAAGATCAAAAACTAAACTTTGATCTTCTGGGTGGAATAAGTGATGGAATGCTCCTTCAATCAAACAATGAGCAGGAGAATGCTATTCCAACCAAGTCTCTATTTAAGTTTCTTTCATAAGCTCTTACTGTCTTTAACTTGCCTTCAGAGTGTCAAGTGCGGCTAATGCTGCCTCTAGTGCTGGAATTGCTTCGGCAAGGTCACTCTCACATTCATTTTTCAGTGCCTGAGCTTCTGTGGCCTTTTCTGTAGCAAGCTCCTCATCTACTTTTACAGTTTTGCTTTTTGCTTCAACCTCAGCAGATTCCTTCTCAATGATCTAGAAAGTAAAGGTAAAGTAACAAACAACTATCATGAAACAGGTGCTCCATCCATTAGATTCATGCATATGCTTAGTAAGATGAAATAACTGTTTTGGACATCTGAGTTTATATTTGGAGCCATATAAAAAGGATTTTGAAAAGGTTAAGCTCTGCATACAATTAGAATTTTATGCACTATAATTATTGTTTGTGACTCCTAATTTTGTATTGATATTTTTGAATGCATGCTTCTGTCAAATATATGAACATCTATGTCAATTGTCTCATTCAGTCATCTAGCAAAGAAAGTCTCCGGGCCATTTGTTTTTGCCAAATACTTTATTAAAACTTAGGTGGCTACAGAAGTAGCTTAAGATAGATCTGAGGTTTTTCCTTGCAAACAATACTAAGTAACTTTTCTTCCCCACCCCAGCCATGCCCCAGTTATCTGCAAATGTCCAATTAGGTGCTTGCAAATTATTTAGGAAACAGGTGCTTAGTTGGCCTTGGCTGGCTGAAACTTCTTACAAGGCTAAGCTAGGTGTCCACCCTCCTTCTTCTTTACAGTCCCTCTCCAACTCCACTCCCTCCCCCCCCCCCCCCTTGCTAATGTCTGGCTGTCAGCTCATGGAGCTTGGACAGAAGAGATGCAACCAAGACAATATATTAGGAAAGTACAGATTTTTATTACAAATAGTCCTTGATTTACCACTGACTGCTTAGCAACCATTTGACATTACAACAAACCTTTCAAAAGCTATTTACAACCCATAACATAACCCAAGGGCACATGATCAGATTTTGATACTTGGCAATTATGTCGCAGCATCCTGTGGTCACATATTTCAATTTGTGTTACTTTTTGCCAGTTTCTGGCATTTACATCTGGTTTCCAGCAAAAAATACTCATTGGGGAAAATTGATTTGTTTAACAATCACAGTTCTTGCTTAATAATCGCAACAAAAATGTTTTAAAAAATAGATCCAATCACGTGATACTTTGACTTATGATTTACAATCTATAATTCTGATTAAATTTCAGTTGTAAATTGAGGACTACCCATAATCCCACTTTCCCTGGGACAAGCTCTCTGTATGGTGTGTGTACATATTTGTGTTTGTGTGTAAGTGTGATTTTAAAAAATAGTTTTAAAAGACAGATTCCACTTGGAAAAAATTCCTACTGTCAAATACTTGACAATGAATAGCTTTCATGGCAATTGGGACAGCTAACTAATTACAAAAACCCAAGAGAAGAAAAACCAAGAGATTACTTGTTAATTAATAATTACTATAGTTCTTAATAGTTTTGAAACTGATCTGAAGCATTGGGGTTTGTAGTTTTCCATCTGACGTTTATTTAACAGCAATGTAAGCTAATCACTATCATTTACACCATGGTTTGCCTAGCATAGCACAGCAAAGCAAAATCTCTATTTTTGTAATTGACTGTCACAAAATATTAGAATGATGAACATTTACCAACATTTCAGTATGAATAGTTTACCGTACAAGTCATAAAAAATACAAATTTTCTCACACAAAACTATAAAATCACCATATCATTAAAATACTACAATTAGTATGATCATTTAATTGTATACTTCAATAATCACATTATCCTAACCATCATAAATTTTACCTTCATCATGGCTGCATTATCCACTTTTGCTTGCTCCAATTTTGGTTGCAAATCAACAAGTTCTTTCTTCATTTCACCAACCTGAAACCAGAAGTAGTTGCACATGAATTGTTTAATATTCACAAAATAGAAAGAAGAAATAAAACATTTATTAGGTACTATTGGAATTGCGATCTAAACTCATTAATTTTGGAGAAGCCCCTCTGAACTAATGATATTTATTTATGGGTAGACATGCTAGAAGTTTCAAATCAAATCATATAAAAATGTGATAATATTTATTGAAATAAATGCGAGTAATTGGTGATAAGAACTTATTTAAAAACAAAACAAATAGCACTAGAAACAATCCAATAAAAACAAATGGAAAAGCTAAGATGGTTGAGTTTTGAAATTGCAAAGCTATTCTCACAAGGCAAATGTGTACTTTTATTGTTGATTCACCTGAGATTCAGCAAAAGCTAATTTGTCTAATCCATTAGTATATCTTTTTTTTGCCTTCATGATAGTATCACGATTCTGTGACAAAAGTAGTTGGAAGGAACCAATAAGTTCAAGGTAGGAAGTAGGTGTAACATAGTTATGTCGTCCTAATTGGTTCAAAAATCTGCATCAGTAAAAAATAATGCATTAATTATAACAAGAATTCAAAGAAAAAGCTCTATTTTGTTTGATAATAAATATATATTTTTGTTCTTTTTCCTCTATGTATGTAGCAGAATAAGCAAGACATTTAAATTAGGAAATTATAATTGGCTGTTGTAATAAAACTAGCGACCCCTAAAGCATTTGATAAGTTGACTCCACACTGAAAGGCTTGAACATGTGTAATTCAGCTTTTGCTTCTCATATAATCCCATTTATATACAATAAAAGAAGAAGAACAATCCAAGAAGAGATGTTATTGTTTGAACCATTCTTTTATTTAAGATTATTGGATTGAGTTTATTTAAGAAGGTAATACATAAACAGTACGTAATCTAAACTGATTACATTCATTTCATTTGGAATTTTGCAAAGGGGATTGTTGCCTTCTTTCACAAACACATACATACATCATATTTCTCTTTCCCCAATATATTCCCTTTTATATCGAGAGATTAATCTTCACTCAATTTCTAAGGGAATTTTTCACAATCTCAACTTCCCAATGCACAATGCCTCTTGCATTTGCCTCTTGCATTTCTGTGCTGGTACATGGTTTGTTAAATTCTATGGTTCTAGACTTTAAGCAAGAAGATGCAAAATATTTCCTTCCTATTTTCCTATAACAGAGGTGAATGGAGAAATTCTGGATAGAAGAGTCAAGGGCTGCCAAGCTGGAAAAGTAACATATTCAATGGTAGCCTGTTATAAATTATCTTTTATTGGACACTCTTAGAAGAATTTCCTGTAGAGGCCAGGGAAATTTTTTATTTTTTATTTTAATCATATTTATATCTCGCCCTTCTCCACAGAGGACCCAGGGCAGTGCACAGGAAATTAAAAACATACAAAAGAATAAATACATAATTTAAAAACATATTAAATTATTCTAGTCCCATGCTAAAACCAATTTTAAAATCCCCAATTTAAAACTCTCTAAAAATAGTCCCCACGGGAGGTTAGGCTAGGCCGGCTTGCTGGAAAAGATGTGTCTTTAGACACTGGCGGAAGAGGCGGAGGTCGGTAATGGTACGCAATTCAGGGGGTAGGTCGTTCCAAAGGGCAGGGCCCGCCACAGAGAAGGCTCTTCCCCTGGGTGTCGCCAGACGGCATTGCCCGGCTGACGGTACCCTGAAAAGGCCCTCTCTGTGGGAGCGGATCGGAAGCCCCATGATGTCTCCTCCCAACTTGTAGTTTCTCAATATTGTGAAACCATTTAAAAATATACTCTGTGTGTGTGTGTGTGTGTGTGTGTGTGTGTGTGTGTGTGTGCGTGTGTGTGTGTGATCCCATTCATGAATTTTTCCTATCCATAATAGCTATGCGTGGAGATAAGTTTATTTATTGCAACTTATTTATTTTGTTAAAATTTTATACACACTGTACAAAAAGATAATTCAAAGCAAGGTAGAAAATGACATTACAACTTTATTTCTCAGAATATGTGTTAATCTATTTATTAAATATTAGTGGCTTTTACCAATATTGTTTTATATCCTGGGATTTCTTTCTTTTCCATTTATCTTAGGAGCATAAATCTATATAGAAAGCTAACCTTTCAGAAAGTGATAACACAGATGTATGGAAATATTTACAGATGGGAACAACTTCTTTGCGTTCATTTTCTGTGAGCTCAAGCTTTTCCAAGAATTTGATAGCCACACGTTCAAGAGCATCTTCAGGCCAGGGCTGTAAACATAAGGATATAAAGTTTTCTTACAATATGTCTTCTTGTACACACACACTCAATTTACAACAGTTCATTTAGTGCCTGTTCAAAGTCATAATAACACTTTCATACTTACAACCTTTGTAGCATCCCCATGATCATGTGATCAAAATTTAGATGTTTGGCAACTGGTCCATACTTATGACTGTTGTTGTGTCCCAAAGTCATGTGATCACCCTTTGCAAACTTCTGACAAGCAAAGTCAATGGGGAAGCTAGATTCACTAAACAACCAGGTTGCTAACTTATCAACTGGAGTGATTCACTTAACAACTCTGGCAAGAAAGGTTGTAAAGTGGGGCAAAACTCATTTAACAGATGTCTCACTCAACAACAGAAATTGTGGATTCAATTATGGTCAGAAGTTAAGAACTACCCATACATTGTATTTGCTACTCCATTCCACTAACAAACAGTTTATCATGAAATTTGTTAATTGCGGACCAGCAAAGAAATAGGAAAAAGATTCACATTACTTCATTTCACTGATATTCCTTTTCCTTGCATTTCACATAAGTTCTTAATCAATATAATGACCATCTATACAAACGGGGGTGGGAGGATTTAATTTTTTTTGTTAACAGATGAATTTTCTTCTTACATATTCATTTTATTTATTTTATTACATGTGCATTTCTTTGTATTATTTATTAGCAATCAACCTCAGGCATCACAAGCACTATACCCAGGAGTTATTTGGAACTCATAAAATATTTCCATGCTGATACCAATATGTTACTATTACATATTTGTAAGTAGTAAGTACATCAGAGTGGAATCCCCCAATCCCATCTTCTACATAGAATATCATGAATAAAGGTAAATGAAAGAGAAGTGATGAATCCTTTTTATTCACTAATAGACAAGGTAAAACAATAAGGTATTGTTTTACATCATTATGCACAACAAAATAGGTCAAGCAATAACAATTCCCCACAATGATCAACTGTCCAATAACATATTGGAGTAAAGAATATATTTTTGAATGACACTGAGGTGCTTTAAGAAGTTTTTTTAAAAATCTGCAGTATTCAAACATCCAATTGAACATTCATTACCAATCCAACATTCAAAGTTAGATTATTCTCTGTAAGACAAAATTTTTTTGACATTCATTCAAAATCTAAGAAAAAGATTACCAATATCAAAGAGAGTGAAAAGAAAGTTTTTATGGCTAAGAATATATAATAGCTTGGTAAATATACTGACATCACTGTGATTATTTCTACAAACCTGGAACCAATCAATTGTACAACAGTTGATGAGAGATGGAAATTGTCTCAGGCGATTGCGAAAAGCATCTCCAATTGGACTGAAAGCTACTACAACATGGAGATTATCTTTGCAGCGGTTGACAAAGAAAGCAAATAAGGCCAATGGACCAAGTTCTTCATGCTTATGGCCTGCCTGTGCTGCAGCACGAACTCCCTAGAGAATAAAACACAGAAGTTCCAAAGTCTAGTTTTGGAAAGGAATCTGACTATTAATTGGAAGGGTAATGAATTCATCAAAAGAAATTAACTTATAAAATATATGTCTCATTGAGAAAACAATGCGAATTAAACTGGTAAATATGCTAATAATAATAATTTATTAAATTTATATGCTGCCCAACTCTCAGTGAATCTATGGGTAAATAAATTGCAGTGGAGCATAAGAATCTAAAATTATTAATATTTTTAAATTGAAGCTAGTGGTAAGATTTATTTAAATGGTATTATATTTTAATACACTTATCCTATTTGTTTCTTTTATTAATAATATTTCTATACAGTACAAACAACTCTACAAAGATTTCTGGCACTTCATAATATTCCACATGAAAACATAAAAATAATATTTAAAAAGACATAAAACAAAATCATCAACCCATCCTAGTATCTTCAACTCAGTAGGCTCTGATAGAAAGCTTCATCTTAACTACCTACATGCAACCATCATGTCTTGATGGAGTCAAAAAGAAATTTTTTTTTCTTCTGCTTCCTCATCCCCAACTTCATATATGTGGGGTAATTTCAGCACCTCAAATCTGGAGGAGCAGATCTGAGGGATTGATTCTATCTGAAGAAGGCAATCACGAAGATATCTGAGTGCCAGGCCATAAGGTAAAGGTTCCCCTCGCACATACGTGCTAGTCATTCCCAACTCTAGGGGAGATGCTCAACTCTGTTTCAAAGCCGAAGAGCCAGCGCTGTCTGAAAATGTCTCCATGGTCATGTGGCCGGCATGACTAAACACTGAACGCTGTTACCTTCCCACCAAAGGTGGTTCCTATTTTTCCTACTTGCATTTTTACATGCTTTCGAACTGGTAGGTTGGCAGAAGCTGGGACAAGTAACAAGAGCTCAGCCTGTTATGTGGTGCTACGAATCCCCCACTGGTGACCTTTCTGATCGATAAGCTTAGCGTCTTAGCCACTGAACCAACGCATCCCACCACCAGGCCATAAAGGACTCTATATTTGAAAACCAGACTTTGAACTGTCCCCAGAAGCATTTTGAAGCCAACGGAGTAATTGAAAAATCAACGATGTAAAGCTATGCTGATTCCTACTTGCCACTAGACAGGGAGCAGTTCATTCTTCAACAACAATAGGTTTTAGGTCATCTCTAATAATAGTCCTACATAAAGCACGTTTGCAGTAGTAAACCCAAGAAATGATAAGAGCTTGCATTACTGTTCCCAAGACCTCCTACTATTCTATTAATGGCGTATTATTATCTATATAGTGTAATGTATACCAACTAGGAGCATGGTTCAATTGAGGTTAAGCAAATTACAAGTTATTTTCCTTTTAAATAAAGCAGACTTAAACCTCAGTCTTCGCTGTGGCATGTGTGGTAATATTTTAAATTTAAATTTTTATATTTAAAAATAATTCTAATCAATAATTCTAATATTTAAGAGAAATATTATATGGGAATACCTCCATAACTTCTTGTTTCTCATCAGCTGCAAAAAGATTGGGTACTTCTCCTGTATTAAGCACACTGTCAACATCTTCTAAAAATCCTTCTTCTTTGATTTGTGTGTCTGTGATCAAAAACACAGTTTTCAAGCCCTTCATACCTGCGCTCCTGAGAAGGTTCTAGAAGTAACATAAACATTATTAAATATTCAGTGCAATAGATACAACTGCCCAGTTAAGGAACTACCAAGACCATTGCCATCAACACTGTTACCTACTTGGGTAATAAAATGTCTGCAAGAAAACATCCAAGCTCAGAGACCACCAAAAACCTCACAGTAGTTGTAACTGCTGTTAGGAAGATTCTACTTTCCTTAGTTCTTTCTTTAAACTTTTGTCATTTATTCCACTTTTCTTTACTTTTTATTTCAAAATACACACATACTTGTGTGTATATTGATATTATATATAATATATATTATATATTGATATGTATAATATCATATATAGATAGTATATGTATAATAGGATTATTGATCACATTAGGATAATTCATGTATTCATTTCAAATCCATCTCCGCCCCCCACCCAAAAAAATCTTCTACTGCTAGAGCACAGAGCATTCCAACTCAAATGCCTCATGGAATAAGTACCTTACTCTACCATGCAGAAAATTTCACTTCTGACTGACCTTTTAAACTATACAGCACAACTTTAATAGGTAAAATCCTGCATGGGATCTGATGGTGTAAATTACTCCAGGGAGGTTTTAAGAGCATAATTCTAAAACCAGTTAATTAATTATGTTCCACAAAGGAGATATCAACTCTTAACCACTGCAAAATGGATTTTTTCCAGAATCACTGGTCCTTTAGATCTTTCTAAAACCATTAAGAAGCCTTTAAGCAATATACATTTAATTGTATATTTTTTTACCTTTAGGTCATCCCTCCACTCATTCATTCCATAGCTCTTGGAAATTTCAGGTTGGAAAATATTCATTTTTGCCATGGATGTAGCCAATCGGGTCATGGATTGTCGTCCACTTCCTCCCATTCCAACAAGCAAAGCATTACCTCCAGATTGCTTGAGCACACGGCATATACGAGACAAATGTTCCAATACATACCTTTGATTTTAAAAATATCAATTTCAGAAAACATCATTACAATTAAAATCAAATCTTTTTCATATAGAGAGGGAAATTAACAATATTTTCCATCATTTTGAAGTGGAAAATTTAAAAACTGTGGTTTAAGCTGTAATATAAATTTAACAAAATCTTACAAAATCTCAGATTCTGCCTGCCCCCCAAATTAAGAAAAAACCAGACAGGTTTGGCTGAATGTTAAATAACTAAATATTTATAAAGAATTGTCATTCTATATACTGAAACACAGCATTCCTTCTTTTTTACTCAACTTGAAAATTGTGGAAAATTGAAGAAACAATAAGGAATTGAGGCAAAAATGTGATACTCATGTTAAGGGAATAACACTATTTCAAAATATGTTTTGTTTATGACTCGTAGAATTAATCTAATGTATTGTCAAAATCTATACTGCTTATTAAAAATGCAATCTGTTGACTTTGAAAAAAAAGTCAGTAGGAATCAGGAGTTTTGTATAAGGTAATTAACTACTACTACAAGACTTTGCCTGGGCAAGTTAAATTAAGTTAAATTATAACTTAGTATTTTTTTCTAAATACAAATAAATTACATAAGACTATAAGTATTCTTTGAATAATTATTAGCAAAAGTAATGTACAAAGCTATTGCACCTAAAAATTACTAGATTCATTCTTGTTTTGTGAGTTTGATTGTATTCATCCAAACATAGTTCCACAACATCATTGAACATTTGTATACTTGGAATTTCATAATAAATTCTTTCTTCTCCTTCAAGGTCAGGGTTCATGTAGTCTCCAAACAGCAGATTTCTCAGATCTTCTTCACTTATCTATTGATGGAAAAGAAATGACATTTAGTCATTTCAGCCTAAAAGTATTATATGCAAATGAGAACACAGAAATTAGATTATGATACTGATACAGAAATTAGATTATGGTACTGATAAATGTAATAAGAGGTTAATGATGAAGGAAATGATATTGTTACTCTTTTATAAAATGTTAAAAGGTTGCTTTTGTATTCTTTTACAATGTTAAATGTATAAGCCATTATAACAGATCTGTACAATCAAGTGATAAACAGATTGGAGAGTGGAAAGATGATGAATGGACTCCAAAGAGAGTAATCAATTATTATGAACCTGCCACATGGACAGAAGATGGTATCCTAGGTGCCAGAAAGCCAATATACATTTTAAATAGGGTAATTTGATTACAAGCAGTGCTTGAAGTATTAATTAATAACATGGTAAGTACTTTAAAACATTTAGCTAAGGAGAGTGTAAAGTTTACAAACTGGAAAGAACTTAACAAGATTTGCAATATTAGGATTCCAAGCTATCATTTCATTTCATTTATTTACATTTATATCCCGCCCTTCTCCGCAGAGGACCCAGGGCGGCGCACAGGAAATTTAAAAAAACATACAGAATACAAAATAAATACACAATTTAAAATATAAATTAAACCATCTTATCCTATGCTAAAAACCCAATTTTAAAATACCCGATGTAAAACTATCTAAAAGCCCCATGGGAGGTTAGGCTAGGCCGGCTTGTTGGAATAGGTATGTCTTTAGACATTGGCGGAAGAGGCGGAGGTCAGTGATGGTGCGTAATTCAGGGGGTAGGTCGTTCCAAAGGGCTGGGCCCGCCACAGAGAAGGCTCTTCCCCTGGGTGTCGCCAGTCGGCATTGTCCAGCCGACAGCACCCTGAGAAGGCCCTCTCTGTGGGAGCGTATCGGTCTAAGGGATGTATGAGGCAAGAGGCGGTCTCGCAAATAACTAGGCCCCGAGCCATGGAGCGCTTTAAAGATGGTCGTCAAAACCTTGAAACGCACCCGAAAGGCCACAGGAAGCCAATGCAGCTCGTGCAGGATCAGTGTTATGTGGGAGCATCTAGTGGCTCCCGTAATCACCCGTGCGGCTGCGTTTTGGACTAGCTGTAGCTTTCGAGTGCACCTCAAGGGAAGCCCCATGTAGAGAGCATTACAGTAGTCGAGTCGGGACGTCACGAGAGCTTGAGTGACTGTGCGAAGGGCAGCCCGGTCCAGTAAGGGGCGCAATTGGCGCATCAGGTGTACCTGATGAAACGCCCCCCTGGCCACAGCCGCCACATGGTCCTCCATGGACAGCCGGGAATCCAGGAGAACACCCAAATTGCGCGCCCTCTCCATGGGGGCCGGTGTTTCGCCCCCAATGGCCAGAGTTGGAGTAATCTGGCTGAACCGGGGTGCCGGAAACCACAGGAACTCAGTCTTGGCAGGGTTGAGCTTGAGTTTGTTACCACCCATCCAGATCCGTAAAACTTCCAAACACCGGGACAGCACTTCGGCGGCATCGTTGGGGTGGTTTGGGGTGGATATGTACAACTGAGTATCATCAGCGTACAGATGGCACTCCACCCCAAAACCACGGATGATCTCACCCAGCGGCTTCATATATGTGTTGAAAAGGAGGGGCAAGAGGACCGACCCGTGAGGAACCCCACATAAGAGAGGCCTCGAGGGCGACCTCTGCCCTCCCGTCAACACATATTGCGACCGACCAGAGAGGTAGGACAAGAACCACCGCAGAACGGTGCCTCTCAGCCCCAACCCCCCCAGTCGGTGCAATAGGATACCATGGTCGATGGTATCAAAAGCCACCGAGAGGTCTAATAGGACTAGGATAGAGGAATAACCTCTATCCCGCGCCCTCCAGAGATCATCAACCAACACGACCAATGCCGTCTCGGTGCTGTGACCGGGTCGGAAGCCAGACTGGCACGGGTCTAGATAATCAACTTCCTCCAGGTGTCGCGGAAACTGTTGGGCTACCACACTCTCAACAACCTTCACCAAAAAGTGAAGGTTGGAGACCGGACGATAGTTCTCTAATAATGCCGGGTCCAGGGACGGCTTCTTGAGGAGGGGCCTCACTACCGCCTCTTTTAAGACGGCAGGTACGGACCCCTCACTCAAAGATGCATTGACAATGCCCTGGAGCCAGCCTCGTGTCGTCTCCCAGGATGCCAGTACAAGCCAGGAGGGACACGGGTCCAATAAACATGTGGTCGCCCTAAGCTTCCTTGACAACCTGTCCATATCCTCGGTGGTAACAAAGTCAAACTCCTCCCAAGAAGGAACCTCAAGACTAGTCTCAGACAGTCCCACAGGACCACTGGTGATGGAGGGTAGCTCGTTCCGAATCCGAGTGATTTTCTCCTGCAGATAAATCCCAAATTCCTCTGCTCGCCCTTGTAGAGGGGCTTCCCGCAGTCTCTGATGAAGGAGGGAGCGGGTCACCCCAAAGAGGGCGGCAGGGCGGTTATCTGCGGATGCAATAAGGGTGGCACAGTACTCCCGTTTGGCCACCCTAATCGCCACTAAGTAAGCCCTAATATGGGTTCTCACTAGTGTTCGGTCGGCTTCGGAGCGAGAGAATCTCCATCTGCTCTCTAGGCGTCTCTTGTGGCGCTTCATCCCCCAAAGCTCCTCAGTAAACCAGGGAGCCTGGGTGGTTCGACGCCGCAAGAGAGGCCGCAAGGGCGCGACTCGGTCCAAGGCCCCCGTGGCCACACTTAACCATGCGGCCACTAGGTCCTCAGTCGAGTCGCGAGGCAGGGTCACAGGAATTGGCCCAAGCTCCCTCTGGAACCTCTCCGGGTCCATTAGAAGCCTGGGGCGAAACCATCTAGGAGTATCTGGTTCCGCCTCCCCGCGGTGAGGTGAAGCGATTGGAAAGTCTAACCGAAGGAGAGCGTGATCTGTCCATGACAAGGGAGTGATGACTAGATCCCCTATTCCCAGATCACAACTCCACTGTCCCGAGACAAAGATCATATCCAGCGTGTTTCCCCCTTCGTGAGTGGGGCCTAAAACTACCTGGGTCAGGTCCATGGCTGTCATGGAAGCCATGAACTCCCGAGCTACTCCAGAGGCTTCGCCCGCCGACGGCAAGTTAAAGTCCCCCATGACTATCCGTCTGGGGGTCTCAACTGCCGCCTCGGCTATCACCTCTAGGAGCTCGGGCAGGGCTGTTGTTGTATAGCGAGGAGCCAGGTATACAACTAATACTACGTTACTGAGAAGAGAAAAAGTGAGGATTGAAAGAAATGATATTAAGTTACTCTTTTATAGAATGTTAAAAGGTTGCTTTTGTATTCTTTTCCAATGTTAAATGTATAAGCCATTATATTCTCTGCCTAAAATGTGTAATACATTATTGTGTTTTTGCTAACTACAAAATGTGTTAAGTAGACATGACAAGATAAAACTTTGTTATTCCAAGTCTATGTATAGTTAGATAGGAAGCCATCTGCTCAGATGAAAGGCACCAGAAAAACCAAATAAGAGATAGGGGGCTCTCAAAAAAGTGTCACATTGACCCTTTACAGTATGGAATGATGAAAGAAACGATGTAAATGAATGGTCAGGAAGGGGGGGAGTTTCTTAGGAGTAGTATCTATAAAATGTATTGTTTGAATGCTATTCTTTGCTCTCCTTGTATTCGATCCACTTGGGAAGAGACTCGGAGGCAGCCTTTGCAAATGCTTTTTATTTTTCTGTAAATAAACCTTTTTGAATTGTGAACCAGACATGTCTCGGGGTTGTGAGGATTTGATCATTGGGTTTTTAACTCACAGTGATAAAGATTTGAATGTGCCATTTTAAGGCTCAAAGCCATTTTGCATAAGCTCATAAGTGCAACAAATACAATTCATCATAAAAAATGACGGAATGCAATGCAAAAAATATTCAGATTACAACAATTAAATCAGAAAGCACCATTGCTACTCAAAATTGTACAAAGCATTACTGTATACTAATGGGTGTTAGTACAGTAACCTTTTGCTATGCTAATTTTGCAAGGAGGAGGAGAAAATCTCATTATCTTGAATTCAGATCTAAATAGCAACAATAACAAAGTATCTTGATTTAATTCTTATATGGCTTAATTTAGGCAAACAAGGTTCAGGCAGAAGAAGAACGTCATGGCTTCAAAACCCAAGGGACTGGTTTGGGTAAAACTCAGCAGCACATTTTCATGCGGTTGTTGACAAAAATAGGATTGCCAACATGATCGTCAATGTCCGATGACAGATATGGCACAAGAAGAAGAATGACTTAATTTGTACATCTATGTAGAACTGTTCATCAGTTTTTAGACCAATTTAGGTATAGTATCCTTAAGGCCAAGTTAATTCTGATCCTGGATAACAAAATAAGACATTCCCTTAATAACGTTAATGAATTTCTCAGCGCTTCTGTATCTTATCAGATTGCCATGTTCTAATAGGAATACATGGCTTGACAGATACTCTGGTCCTCAACCAGGCAGAATTTTAAAGTTGATAACCAACAACTTGAATTGCACCCAGAAGCCAATTGGTAACTATTTCAGCTGTTGCACAAGTGTACTACTTCATCAAAATAAGTAGCAACAATAACTTGTATTTCTATATACTAGATCACATATATATTCTGAATGTTCTTCAAGGGCAGTTGCATTGCAATTGTTGCATCAAGACATGATGAAGTCATGAATTACTATGATAAATAGCTCCTGATCTAGAAATGGTTGTAACTGGCATACAATACGGAGCTGTATAAAAGTCCTTCTGGCCACAGTTAAGCAGGAGCTGTGAGTCCAAGTCGACATCCAAATTATTAATCAGTTCAGCACAGATGGTGCAACTCTTTCCAGGCAGCTGCCTACAAAATGTCTCATTTACAATTTCTTACTTCCAAAATACAAATCATATAAAGTTAGCAATTTCAACAATTATGAATAAAATGGCCCTGGGATCTTTTTCTATTTTTATTTGCATGTTTAGCTTTGAAGATGTTTGGGAAAAAATATGAAGAGGAAAAAAATGAAGTGAAAATATTCCTCTAAAGACAGCAAATGATGGAGCTTTTTCTTTCTTTTTTTTTAGAATGGGAGATCCCCCCCCCCTTTCAAATAGACACCATTACCATTTCATACTTCTGCTGTAAAAAAAGGAGCTTTTGAAATTATCGTGTAACAAAAAATCAAGTGGGTCTCTCCTGCATTTCCTTTCTATTTCAGAGACTATCGCTAGCCAGATACCTCAATTAGATATCTACCCAACCATAATTCGCTCAAGTTGCCTATCCAATGCAATATATCCCAACAGTCATATTCTGTAACCTCTCAAAAGGACCACAAGATGTACAAGTCACGGGCTACAGTGTCTTTGTGCTGTCTTATTTAAATTTCAAAAGGTATTTTTAAAAAAAATATTTTAAAAAGGCATGAAAATATGGCCATTATGAAATCAACATTCAACAAAGAAACATCTTGCTTTTGCCATATGGAATTACACCTAATTGTAAGATTTTGCTCTATTTCTACTAAACCTGGTCAGGCAGGAATGAATAAATTTTATTTTTTAAATAAATACTGTGAATACTTACAGGTGCATTTCCTTGTCTCAGGTGTGAAAATACAGCATCAAAGGGTTCTTTGAAATGTTCTTTCACAATTTCTTTTATGAGTTTGAATACCCATGCCCTATCAGCATCATCTACAAGCCGGTCATAAAATACTCGAAATACTTCATGTACAAAAAGACGAATCATTGTATGTTTGTTGACAACCGAGTCCTTCTTAATAAGTAAGCAGCCTAGGATAACTCTTGAAAAATCACGCAAATTGAATGTATAGTGGGATTTGGCTGGGGTTGGCAATAGGTTTGCCATTGCTTTCTTATATACCTTAATTTTTGGAAAAAAAAAAAAGACTTTTAGAATTATGAACTTCATAAACATAGATCATCAAAAGTATGTATGTATCTACATCTACATTGAATTTGAAGGCTGCCCAATTTCCAAAAGACTCTGAGCAGCTTACACATTTTTAAAAAAATAAAGTGTTAGAAAGGAATATTACCACCCAGATAACACCACTCCCAAAAATCACCAGGGACTCCATGTATATACACTAACCATAAGACCTGGTAGCAGAGCCAGGTCTAAAGAAACTCTGGAACATTTGAAAGATGGAAGCTATACATATCTCTGGGGGATGCTGGTCCAGATGACAGATGCCATGGCAGAGAACACATGCTTCTCACTCCCACAGGATGACATTTAATAGAAGGGACCCAGAGCATACCAACTCTGCATCATTGTACTGGATGACCAGTACATTTGGAGATGGGTGCTCTCTTAAAAATCAAAGCGCCATGCCGTTAAAAGTGACAATCAGCACTTGTAATTGCAACCAGAAGCCAATATAACCTTTTCTGTTAGTGAAGTAGAAATGATATATGGGCTTGGCAATACTGTCCATGCCATTGCATTTTGAAGAAGCCCTAGCTTGTAGATGAGCTGTTGAATAACATGACAGAAACATGAAAACAACAGGAGAAGTGAAATGTGAGAAATAGAAATACCTTTTGCTCTAAATATTTTTTTATATGACAAAAAGGAGTTAAGTTGTGGAAACTGCTGCAAGCAATAGTGGCAGATATTAAAAGTGCACTTCAGGGTGTCTTGGCAGATCAGTCTTTTAGTAACTACTACATGCGCCTGTCTACAGGTATCTGGAAGTTCATAGATTATGTCAAAGCACTAACATGACTATTGCAGTGGTGGGTTGCCAAATTTTTTATTACCGGTTTGGGCGCATGCACAACGCTTCTGCGCATGCACAGAAGCATCCGGGCGGGCGGGTGGAGCCTCGTACCGCCGCTACTACTGGTTCACCCAATCCGGGCCGAACCGGGAGCAACCCACCTTTGGACTATTGGTGATTTTTTTTTTTTAAATTTATACCCCGCCCTTCTCCTTGTTAGGACCCAGGGCGGCGCACAGGCATCTTAAAAACACAAAATACAATAAATATCAATTAAAATGTAATTAAATTCATTAACCCGTGCTAAAAACCCAATATTAAAAACCCTACCAAATTACAAATTTCCTTAAAAAGTCAGAAACGGGGGGCTATCCTAGGCCGGCTTGTTGGAATAAGTACGTCTTAAGACGTTGGCGGAAGAGGCGGAGGTCCAAGATTGTGCGAAGGTCGGGGGGTAGGTCGTTCCAGAGGGCCGGGCCCGCCACAGAGAAGGCCCTTCCTCTGTGTGTCGCCAACCGGCATTGCCCGGCCGACGGCACCCGAAGAAGACCCTCTCTGTGGGAGCGGATCGGGCGAAGGGATGTATGGGGCAGGAGGCGGTCTCGTGATATTGTGGTACCAGCTCTGCCATATGTGTGTGTACATGTGTGCATCTCATGATGGACACGCAAAAGACACAGAGATTGCATTGCAATAATGCAATGTTCATTTCATACTTTCTCTCTCTTGTCGATCCCTTGAATACACTTTCTCAATACTACCAGAAATTATTTGCCCTTTAGAAAAATTAGTTGCACTTTCTCCCCAAATGATACATTTATGAGACTATCTGAGTCCTCTTGAAAATCTGTTAGTCCATATTTTTAGCGGAACTAAAAATAAACAGAGAATATGACCTACCTCCATGGTGCCACTGACAATCTGGTTTCCAACTGTGAAATATTCTGGAATAAATTCATTTACTCTGAGATAGAAAGAAACAACAGTAGAAAAAATCCGGACCATTGTTTCATCACTAAAGGAATTAATGGTGCAAATATTGAAATGTCTCAGGAAACGAGGGGTTACAGGATTTCTTCCACCACCTGGGGGACCCATGGCAGCCATCAACTGAATATCAACTAGTGTAATTTTATTTGTGTCTTTTAAATCATACCTTTAAAAGAAATATAAATGTGAGATTCAGACAACCACAGCAACAGACGAATGTTTAGTGCAATAGCATAGAAATACCTTAATATTCATCTAGCTATATATAGTATCTTATACATTAACTGTGCAGCAAGAGATTCCCTTTCCAATCCTCATCTTTGCATCATCCTGCAAACCTCCAAATCTGATCCAATAGAAAAGGAATTTCATTGATAAAAGGACAGAATTGAGTACACTACAATTTCTTAGTACTGCAGAAATAATCACAATGAAAGGGGAATTCCTTTCATGGAGTGGAGTGGAGTGGAGTCACACTTAACATTATTATACAATATTATGAGTAATGAAACACTCACTAAGAAAATAAAGCTCTACTCTGTATGGAAATCTAAGGATATAAATTTACAAATGTATGCTTAATCCTCATTATTGACTAAAACCTTATGAAAAATGCAACTTCCTTTTAATAACATGCATATATGAAATAATCTTCTAAAATGTCCACCTTAGAATTAAGTATGTGGGGTCTATGGCTGACTTTTTTAGATGATGCATTGGACAGGGCAGAGTTTTGTGGCTTTTATTTTTATCCCAAACATAGAAGTTTGTGCTTCTATGGCACAAAAATATTCATATCTACCTGCTTCAAAAAATCTTGTTCTGAAGAAGAACCCCTCAGGTTGAGTATGAAGGGCAAACTAGTTTATATTACTGCTACTACTAATGAAGCAGTCACTCCCCAAAAAAGGCAGAAAAAGTGGAAAAAACAATAGTGGTATATCCTTACAACTGAAACAGTGTGATAACATTCAAACATTTCTGCATTATATGTAATAAAAATACAAGTTACCAGATTCCATGATCAAAAAACTGTCTTAAAAGTTCAACTGGAGGCTGAGCTCCGTATTGCTCCAGTACAGGCATATTCATATCATCTACAAAGATTATACACTTCTTTCCCACAGGTGGTCCGTATATTCCTTTCCGCCTTTTGTCCAATCTGGCCATGATAATGTTCTACAATTAAAAAAAGAACATGTTTCCATTCATTAAAAATAGCATATGAGAAATAACATATCAAATTATTATATTCTTTTTAAAAATAAAGGTTAAGATGTGCCTCACACACAATGTACAAAAAGATATCGCACCAAAGAACAGTGACATGACTCAACTTTAACTGCATAAAACCAACCATCAACAGATGAAAAATACCAATGCAAGAAAGGCAATATGGATTGCCATGCTGAAGATCTACAGCTGCAACGTAGGACCCAGATTGTTGGGGGCAATATGCTGACTCTGTAAACCGTTTAGAGAGAGCTTGAAAAGCACTATGAAGCGATATATAAGTCTAAGTGCTGTTGCTATTGCTATATAAGGGCAGCTCCATTACTCTGTATACTCCTAAAAGCAGCTATCTATGAAATGGACAAAATATATAAAAAATCTTGTGGCACTAATAGAAACATTATAACACTCAAATATATGCATTATTGTTATTTTTGAAGCTTTATGAATAATCAATCATTTGTTTTCCCATACTTTGATCCCAAGGGAAGATTCAATTTTTCCACTCTAAAGATAAAAGGGCTATCTTGTATAATTATTGTGAAGAAAATTAAAAGAACTCATCTACATAATGACACTCAAATAGCTTAATAAATGCAGGTAGCCACTAATGGCCAACATATGCTGACAAACACGTTAATTCATCTCTGACAGAAATACATCTGTGGCAGTTTTCCTCCTGATTTAATCAGATATTGACCCAGATGATTGAAAGTATGTAAAACTAAACAGAGATGCAAGCCACATTGTATATTGCAGTTTGACATATTTCTGGCGCACAAAATGCAAATAAAGCAGATGCAGACAATTGTTAATGTACCTTGTAATTTAAAGTGATGGTTTATTAGAAGTTTGTGGGTATGTAAACAGCTGAGCCTGAATCTTAAATAAAATAGGTTGCCTATGCTTAAATATAATATGTTTTATTATTAATTATATTGTTCAGCGAAGTAAGTGATGGAAGTAAATGAATATTCATGTCAAATGAATCTAAATATAAACTGCAGGCCTAAAGCAAAGTAGGGTTCCAGCAAAAATAAATTTAAAAAATCAAATTTTAATAAAGAATTCCAAGTAATTCCAAATAGAACTATCTCACTAACCTGGGTCTGATTGGCACTGGTTCGAGCTGAAAAGTTAAGGAAGAATGGGAAGTAGAGCTCCTTTTGTAAGTGGTGCATTAGTTTGTCTTTTACATATACAGACTTCCCAGTACCAGTAGGTCCTACAAAAAGCAGTGCCCTTGGAAAGAAATTCAGACAGACATTAGTTTTTCATGATTAGGCTAGGCTAGATAGTTGGAACTATTAAACAACAGCAATTGATTCTCACAATTTTTAATTGCTTGCGAATCATATGATTGCTTTATAATTTTAGTTACCTATTCATGGAATAATAGAGAAATAAAAGAATAAATGCAATTGAAATGTATGTAGAAGTCCAATATGTTAAACAGAACGTTCAGGCAAGATACGTGCAAGATTGATGTCAGCCCCACTGGATGGATACTAGACCATAAGGAGTCAACTTTATTGAGACTGGCTATGTAATAACAGGCTTGCAAGTTTCATTGTGCTATATCTCCTCCTTCCTTACACTTCGGTGGATTTGGAAGGTGTCCATCAGAGCCATACAAACATTATCTGTCTGTTGTGGAATTAAAATAATCTCTCCTGAGTGGCAGAATTGACAACATTAGCAGCTTTCTGTTTTCCCAAGCTTTTGGATGACTTTTAATTGTATTTTAACTTTGTTGTAATGGTTAGTTTTTAAATGGCTGTGCGCTACTGCCTAATTTATAAAATGCTTTTATTTTATAATTTATTTTATATTATCATATTGGGTTTTAACTGAGACTATATTAAGTGAGTTATATTGTGCATTGCACAGAGAGCTTTGGCTATTAAGCAGTTTTACAAAATTAATAAATGAAATTAAAAAAAACTACAATTGAATTGGGTTTAGAACCACTTGGTCAAGAGGAACTTTTTAATATTATTCATTGCTCTGGGGACTGCTATTATACTTTTTAATATTTACTCTGCTATTTACACAGCTCCTAAGTTAGCTGCTGTATTTTACAAAGTTATTTTACTATTACACCAGTCACACTTAGTCAGTTCCATTTCTCCTTTGTTCAAGAATGAGTACAATCTCAAATTTGTGTATTGCTAGAAAAAGAGTACTATAGAAGAAAGGAAACTTAAATCCCCATAGACTATTCTTTTTTAATTGCTTTAAAATTATTATTGATTTTAGAAACAAGGTAAAATCCAATGGTGTCCTTTGGAATAGGAATAGAAATTGAATACCTTCTGCATAGAGCAGTGGATCAACATATTAGCTTAACAGTCCACTATGTTAGCCTGCATGATTTATTGAGATAAATCCATGCATTTAAGCCTAACAGAAGTATCTGTCTATAGAGATATTTAACAGTGAATTTACTTCAGCATTTTTCTGAGAACATAGTAAAATCTAAGATGAAAATGGAACTCCTCTGCACGTAATTTCCTCTCCTTCTATTTTACAGTGGCCTGCTGTGCAGATATATCCTATTGCATATTGGCTTGAAATATGTATGTGGTGAAATTGTGCAATGAAATTAAATGAACTTTAAAGAAATTGGGCACTCTACTTTCTTAGAGAAAGTTCTACAATTCTAAATATATTATTGTCCAATAATAATATACTATGAGCAATTATGCAAACATGTAAGATAAAAGTTAATACTCTTTAAACCAGGCGCATACAAGAACATATTGTTTTAAAATAATATTTTGCTAATTAGACTGTAAAATAACTTCTGGATGCTTTACATAAAAAGCTCATGTGGAAAATGAAACATTTGTATAATTAAAGAAACAGGTCTTCTTACTTTCCATATTTAATGCATAATTCCATCAAATAGGTATATCTCACTGTGTCCATTGTTGGAACTATAATGTCTTGAACTTTAATACTTTTATCATTATAATTGATGTTTTTAACAGCTTCATTCCAATGTGCCCAACGGCCTTTTCCTTTTAACTGTGGAGAAATGCAGAAATAAATTCTGTTTCATTACAACCTCATGGATATCAGCATCTCTTTTAATATCAAACCAGTTAAGTTAAAACAAAAAAATGTGTAAAAGATAAAATATTATGTAACTTAAGCACAATTTGTGTTTCTATTCCAATAGTGAGGGCCCTTGCACACATGATAGGCACCTCTCTGTTCTCGTTAGAAGTCATACTAATGTTAACATTTCTCCCCCTATTCTCTAGGACAGAGATTCGTAAACTTTTGGTCATTACAACACATTTTAGTGTGATACCTCCATTAAAAATACAAATATCAAATGAACATAAATAAACAGTAAAAGTAATACAATGAAACTTTGGTAAAGGTAGATTTATTGTAACAATGGACAAAAAAAAGGTTCTTCACATCTTCCCTGGACTCTGTCTGCACCTCCCCAAGAGAGGTATCTCTCATAGTTTGGGAAAACCTGCTCTAGAAAAAACAAATAAATATATTTTCTTGACTGCAAACTAAACTTTTGCAAACATTCCTCCACCCCATGTGTATTATATCTATATCTTCCCACTACTGCTTCCTGTAAAAACTAGATGGGAAGGAAGATTTTTATCCATTTTCTCTTCTATTAGAAAGGGAGGTTAAAGAGGTTTATCTTAAAGACAATCACTTAAAAAAATTATTACATTTTTCATGAGTTTTTTTAACACTTGATCATATGCACAGATTGCACAGGTCCAAAAGGACCTGTATTAACAGTTAATGAAAGCTAATATTAGTGGTGATTTGTTTCTTTCTCATATAACAAATATGAGAACAAATATAAAAAATTAAAATAACTATCAATAATTCTAGAGCACATTCCATACCTCAAACATATAATCATACACCAATCCCTTTTCTTCAAATCCATGTTCCCATTTTCCTATGTTTGCTGGTATTGGATGTTCATCCAACTTTCCTATGACAATATCTCTCATAAAGTTATCAAATATAATCCGACCATCACTATCACAGGTTGCTCCAATAGACCAAATCATAGCAAAAGCAAAACAACCCTTTCAAAAGAATAAATAAATAATTTGCATTTTCATAAAATATGTTCATGGAGAAATTATTAGTTAAGTATAAATATTTTAACTTCAGTACATTTCCTACAGTTATAGGAAATTTCCAAATAAAAGATTTGAAGTGTGCATTATTTATCTATAGTAACACAATATTTTATACTTTGTCTTACATTAATTGTAAAAATAGTAAACTCAAAAGGCTAAAATTTATTTTAAAAAAATATAACCAATTTTAAAGTTTGAAACATATGTTAAATTATGAGACCAACCGTAACCCATTTATGGATATTTTTATTGCTTGGATCTTTTTTTGCTTTGTGACACAATAGTATTTCCAACAGCCGAGTAAGAGATACCACATTATTGCTATTGCTGGTGGGAACTAATTCCTGTAAGAGAGAAAGAGTAACAGTACGTAAATACATGTGCAGGACAGATATAAATACCATGTTTCCCCAAAAATAAAACAGAGTCTTGTTTTCTTTTGACCACCCAAATAAGTGTTTGGCCTTATTTTCAGGGAGGTCTTATTATTTTTGAGGTGCAAGAGGCAGCGAGCATGGTCACCTCATGGCTGATGCTGTGTTGCAATATTTTTGGGGAGGACTTATTTTCGGGGAGGGCTTATTTTAGTGCATATACTCAAAAGTCTGATTGGACTTATTTTCTGGGGAGGTCTAAATTTTTGGAGAAACATGGTATAGAGGTTTATATTATAATATTGTACTATAAATTTAAGTTTTACTGCATTTTATATTTTGAGAGTGCCTATTCTGAACAGCTACAGATATGATTCAAGTGATATAATTGTAATATTTTATTAAAAGTTTATAATTGTTTTTGTTTCATGGACCCCATTCCTAACAGAACTGTAAGGGGTAAGCACCAATGTGCCTACCATCCCTGTCCTACTGTACCCATTTAATTGTATCCATTTCCTGTATTCATAATCATGTTTATACTTATATCTGTTATTTGCTTTCGTAGATTTTCACGGGTGTAGGTATGCTGGTATTGCTGTCTTCGGGTATTTTCCCATGTATATAGCATGAAATTGTTATTGCAACGTTTCGGCAAGATCTCACTTGCCATCCTCACGCTTCGGTCTGCAGACTGAAGCCTGAGGATGGCAAGTGAGATCTTGCCGAAACGTTGCAATAACAATTTCATGTTATATCTGTTATTTTATACATGCTTGACAAAATACATAAAAAATAAAATAAATAAATGAGGGTGGAGGACATGGATAAAGCCTAGCAGACACAGGATGAAAGAGAAGTCACTGTATTTTGAATTCATCCTTCCAGGTAAGTAAGGCCAAAACGTTTCAACCCAAAAAAATAATCTACAACAATTCCTTATGGATAATAGTGAAAACCTTTTGAGAGTTTTAGCAGATTTTACAACCCACTAGAACCAAGATTAGAAAGACCAGTCTTAGAATAAGTAGTCCTCATTTAGCAGCTGCCTTGTTCAGTATGACCAATCCTTGCATTTATGACCTTCACAAGTCTGTAAAGCAAAGAAAAACTACATTGAGATCGTAAGTATTTGTTTTTGCTTAATGATTTCTTTGCTGAACAACCAAGGTGTACATCCTGCTAAATGAGAACTACCTACACTCCAAGCAATTTATTCATATTTTGAACTATACAAACTTAAAAAGAATTCCAAACAGAAAGCTGGCTTTACCAACATATGATTCTGTCAACAAAAATAGGTTAAATCATTGTCCTGAGAGAATGTCAAATTTACCTTGCACTGTTTCCGACGAACTCGCAATGCAGGAGGTACTAGCCAATCAAAAAGGTCTTCAAACAGGTCTTGGAATTCCTTTTCATTCAGGGGCTCAGGAAGTGTGCTCAACCATGAAGTAACAAGTGGCTTCCATCCCAACTGTGAAGGCTCTAAATAAATCATTCCACATCGACTGACTGTAGCTGGCTACAGCAGAATAATAAATGTATTTTTAGACTCTCATTCTGGTTCCAATATCAGAATCAGAAAACTATTTTAATTTGGTTTTAACTTACAGAAGCTTGAGATAGATCCATAGCCTCAAAGATGAGGCTCATCTGAGGTGACATTTGAATAATTTCTCCACTCATCAAACATAGCTGAAAATAAAAAGATAGAAAAAAAATATCCAAATTATATGGGTGCAATCCTTTGATAAAGGATTCTACTAACTTTGGGTTGAGAAAGAAAGTGTTTCAGCTAAGCCTAGTAGAGGCATTCAGAGTAGCTGAACATAAAAATCACCATAGTTTCTATAAGATTTTTCATGCCTTGAAACCTGTCCTGAGGAAGAATACAATACAGGTAGTCCTTGACTTACGACCACAATTAAGCCCAAAATTTATGTTGTTAAGTGAGACATTTGTTAAGTGAGTTGTGCCCCATTTTATGATTTTTCTTGCTACAGTTGTTAAGTGAATCACTGCAGTTTTTAAGTAAATTTGGTGTCCCATTGACTTTGCTTGCCAGAAGGTTGCAAAAGGTGATCACATGATCCTACAACAGAGCACATATCATAACTATGTACCAGTTGCCTAACATCTGAATTTGAATGATCACAAGACCATGAGGATGCTGCAAAGATCGTAACTATGAAAAACAGTCATGTCACATTTTTCAGTGCTATTGTAACTTTGATCGGTTACTAACCAAACTGTTGTAAGTTGAGGACCACTTGTTATGAGACAGTGAGTAAATTGAGGTTTGCTGTGTGCAGCCCACAAGAGCATTCTGCTGCTTTTACTAGTAGAAATGGTAAATCTTAATGTACTAGCTGAATATCTGTGATCTGCTACGAAACAATGTGATCGGGCTTGATAAATCGACACTTACAGCTGGAAAATTAATGAGTAGTTACGATCAGCCTCTCTCTCCCCTTCTCTCCTCAGGCTTGCCCCACAAAAACCTCTCCTTTTCTATCCTTCTTCTCTCCCTCAGGCTGGTCCCATTGATTCTCTCCTCTCCCCTTCTCTCTTCAGGCTTGCCCCACAAAAGCCTCTCGTCTCCCCTTCTCTACCTCAGGCTTGTCCCTCAGAGGCCTCTCCTATTCCCCTCCTCTCCCCAGTGATCCTTTCCTATCCCCTTCTCTCCATCAGGCTTCCCCATAGAGGCCTCTCCTATCTTATCCCCTTCTTTCCCTCAGGCTTGCCCCATTGATCCTCTCCTCTCCCCTTCTCTCCTTCAGGCTTGCCCCACAGAGGCCTTTCCTATCTTATCCCCTTCTCTCCCTCAGGCTGGCCCCATTGATCCTCTCCAAACTTCCAGCCTGCAGGCCAGATGAGTCATGCACTAGCCACACCTAAGTGGCAGTTGGAACAGAGTTCTTTTCAGGTGGGAAGTGGGAGTGGAAAGTCTAACTTCTTAGCATTAGAGATAATAATAATAATAATAATAATAATAATAATAATAATAATAATAATAATAATAATAATAATAAATAGTAATGCTCTGTTTCGAAAAATCCTTTCTAAGCAAGCACTTAGGAGCCAAGAGGAGCATACATGCCAAATTTCAAGTTTGGAGGTTTTACGGTTCTGGAGATTTCGTGATGTTGTGTGAGTGTTTTTTACTTTTATATATATATAGATTACTTAAGGACAAGCTTTGTAAGTATTTTTAAAAGATAGGGTTTATACTAGAAAGTTTTTACAAGGCACTTAGCTGTTACATTCTTGCTCAATACATGAATTAATTGTTTTAATTTCCTTTTCTGCAGTTACTTGTATTTTAAAATTTTAAAATCATAGACCTCCTTTCCTTTAATATATTTTTTAAAATGTGAACTATTATACATATTGTACTGCTAAGCCTTTTTTAAAATAGGCACAATAAAGGTTGTTGGTGAAATATAATTTCAGTTTTCTTTCTTATAATAAATTATATGAATAATTTAAAAAATAGACTTCCGGTTCCGGCTCCAGCGGCGACGGGCGAGCCGAGGGCTCGCTCGCCGCTTTGTTTCTTTTCCTGCCCCCCCACGGGGGCGAGACGCCCCGTTTTTGGGGGTCTCCCGTAAAGCCGGCTTGCCTGGGTCGTCCTCCCCCAGCGGCAGCTGGGAAGCGACCCTTGTCTTCGGCTTAGGTGGAGGAGGACATGCTGCGGGGGGTTTCCCCTTCGCCAATGGCGGGCGGCATCGTTCTGAAAATATGAAGAGAGCCGCCGTCTGAGTCGGAAGGCTTCCCGGGGCTTCGGCTGCGAGGGTGAAAGTGAGTGGTTTTAAACTTTTTTTCCTGCTGTCAGCCTGGGCTGAAAGAACTTGGAGGGGGGTGTCTGCTTGTTAAACCCCCCCTCGGACTAAAGCGGCACTTAAGAATGGCTCCTCGCTGCGAGGAAGCGGATATCTTTAATCTGGACTGTTTGAAACAAGGGAAAGTGGTCTGCGGTTTGTCTTTGAAACAATGTATCTAGGTCTGGCTGATTTGAAACATTTTTTTTTTACCACTCTCTCCTTCTGGCTCTGAGTCTGGGCGGTGAAAATGGCTTCTCTTTGTCCCTGAATGACTATTTTACTTATGGAAAATTTCCAGCATCTCTTTGTGATTTGGACTCCCTCTGGTTACTAAAGAAGAATTTTTTTTTTGGATTTGTGATTTCTTTTCTGGAGTGCCTTCGTTATTATACTTATTGACTTGGAAAATTGTTTCTCTCTTGGTTCCTGAACTTTACAACCCTGAACTGAACTTTTGGCTCCTGACTTGCCTCAACAGCCCCACCCAAAAAACGCCATTTTAGTGGCACTGACTTTAACAGCTAACCATGGCACAAGAATCAGCACTGGCAAGCTTAGAACTAAGGATGGCCTCTCTTGAATCTGTTATACAAACTTTGGTACAAGAAATCAAGGCCCAGAGGGCAGAAAATATCAACTTTAAAAAGGAATTATTGGACACACGGAAACAAGTGCTGGAGAACACACAGAAGAATGAAGAACTGGAAGGGGGGCTGGCGGGGGCTAAGGGAGAGATTAAAAACGTTACTAATGAGGTTGTGGAAATAAATGGGCATGTGTCTAGGATTGATATGGAAAGGATGACATATTTTTTGAGATTTCAGAATGTTTCTGAGGAAACTGGTGAATGTCTCCCTGAACTCATGAGCACAATTATAGCAGACTATTTACATAAACCTAAGGATGAGATCAGGGGGGACATTGACCTAGCCTACAGAATAAACTCTGCATATGCCAGGATAAATGAAGTACCCAGAGAGATACATGTTAAATTTGTTAGAAGGTCAACCAGAGAGGAAATCTTGAAAGTGCAAAGAGGAGGTTCGTTAATTTACCAACAAAAGGAGGTTGCCATCCTAAAGCAGATCCCAAGAAAGATTAGAGAAGCAAGAAGGAAATTTTCCTTCTTGTCCAAAAAATTGTTTGACCACGGGATCTGGTTTAGGTGGGTGATGCCCGAAGGGATGCTGGTGTTCTGGGAAGGAGGAAGAGTGAGGATTAAAACAGTTGCTGAGGCGGAAGCCTTTTTTAAAAAACATTCCTCTGTCCTGGGGGAAGATCCAGGGGAGGCAGGGGGGGCCACGGCCCCGCCCGCTGGGGGCCTGGAAGGAGAGATAGAAGATACAATTGCCAAGAGACTTAGATCTAAAAAATAACTTTGCCTTGATTTTTTGAATAATATTGTATAATATAACATGTGCATCTGGATTTTTGTAAATGACTGACAGCATAGAACTGAGAACTTAGAAATATGTACTTGCTTTCACTTTGTAGTGTATGGAAAATGTTTTTTATTAATGATCTATTTTGATGTCCCGGTAGGGCCAACGACTTTGACGTGAATGCTCTCAAAATTTCTTTGTATCCCTTACCCTACCCTATTGAAAAACTGTAAAACCAATAAAACTTTTTCAATATAAAAAAAATAATTAAAAAAATAAATAGAAAAAAGAAATTAACTTCCTAAACTTTGTTTAACTAAAAATTAAGTATATGTATGCAATAATAGGAAGAAGTGGATAATTTGGAAGATAATGCAATCCCCACCCCCACCCAGCAATCCAAGTAATTAATAGCATTACCTTTTTGTTGTCATCTAACACAGTATTCATACTTTCTATCCAAAGAGTATCAATAGGACCATCAAAAACAACCCATTTGCGGTCAGGTGTTTCAGTTAAAGCAAATTCTCGAAAAGTATTGGCCACTATGCCATCTGCCCACTAGAATGAAGATGAGAGACACAAGGAAACTTTAACTGCTAATACTGCCCTAACACTTGTACTGATTTGGGAATGTATGTATATATGCTCAACTAGTCATGTTTCAAGTACATAACATATTAAATTGACATTCAGCAAAGTACATATACTACTGAGGATCAAATCAAGGAGGTTAAGAATTTTTCTCCATGACTGATGACAATTGTGCAGTGACTTGATAAATTTCATTAAAAACATCTCCATCCTCTAGAATAGCATTTCCATAGAGGTATGTCCAAATGTCCTGGCAGCCCTTTAATATCTGCCTATGCTGCCAGGTCTGGGTTAGGGTATTTGTCAAACCCCTGTCACATTTTTAAAATGGCATTGTTTTTGTCTTGTGTGGCCAGCTGTGTTTTGCTATGTTATGTTTTAATTATACAATTGATATTTTGTAAGCTTTCCAGGGGCAGCTTAAACAAATCAAATAAAGAAGGACAGATCTTATTCTTTTTAATTTGCATTTGAAACATTTCCCGAAACCTGCATAAAAGTATACAAGTACACAGATACTTATATATTACAGTGCAGTTGGTTCACCCCATCATCCATAAGCAATTTAATGGAGCTGAAGATTTAAATTGATCAAAACTATAAGATACATTTTTATAATCTAAGGAATGTATAGTACTTACCTCATGAGATACTGGATCGAATCGTCCAAAGAGTTGCCCCATAGTAATAGCTTTTGGATTGACAGTTCTGTGTATTACCTTTTCTTCTTCTCCATACCCACGCTCGTTCATTAGGGAAAGTGTATCTGCTAAAACATGCAGAACTTTTGTCTTGCCAGAAAAAGGTTCTCCTACAAGCATAAACCTGATAAAATAAAAGTTGTTTTTCAGTGTTTTTTCTCAGCCCAGAAAATCAAAGGCATTATTCACATAATTAATCCTGAAGATATCTATAGCTAGTTAATTGCCACAAAAGTGAAAATGGAATTATAAAAAAGGGAAGAATGAGAGAGCAGGAGCACACTGAGTTTTTATGAAGTTACAGTAAGTAAAACTAGCTGAGTTTTTCAAGCAAAATAGCGTCTCTCCAGAATATCTGAACTTTGCATGTTCATACAACTGTGATTATGGAATGGAATGGGTTGCCTTCTTGCTTTATATTTTAAAAAGAACTCCATGGTAGGTAAAAAAAATGAGATTAGACTGAACCCCAATGTAATGGAGTTAACAATTTCTCCTGTAAATTAACTATTATATTGATGAACCCATAACAAGTACATATAAAGGTTACTTACCCATGTCTAACTATCATCATTTCATAAGTCTGTATCATCTTTTCTAAAAAAACTTTAACAGGCTGGACATTATGCTCCTTACAACATTCATTTGCACATTCCAGAAAATCCTGAAATACAATTAAAAAAAACAAATTATATATTTCTATGGCTTTAATATAATTGAATAATATAATTCAAAATATAACATTGCTCAGTATCAGGAATATCTTAAGAATGGCCCTGGAAAGAAAATTAAAACTGAAGTAAATCACATTTATTTATTTAATCCATGTATTGTATTTATTTATTCAATTTATATGGCCATGGCCTCTCATCTTACTTATTACAACTCCAGAAGGTAGCTAATATTGGATTAAAAATAAAGAATAACCGAAAGCAAAACCCAAAGTAGAAATGAAACACAATGTATTAAGAGGGAACACAATTAGCCACTTAATCCTTATAAAAATGGCTCAGCTAATACCAATGTCCATTGGCCAGGACCAGAAACACCTTTTCAAAATCTTATAGGAGGCCACAGGATCAGAGCCCTCTGAATTTCTGATAGGCAGGCAACATGACAGAAACAGGCTTTCTATGTCCCATCAGATGGCTTATTTCACACAGAAGGCCCAAAGCAATTCCAATCTATTGGGTCTTGTGGAATGGGCAGAAATATTCAGAGATAGACAATCCTGAAAACAGCCTGCCTTTGTGCCAGGAACAGCTTTACTAATCTAACCAGCATCTTAAATTGCATCCAACAGTGTATGTGAAGTCAGTGCAGCTTGTGAAGTAATGCTACAACCTGAGTGTGCCATGGTGTATCCATAATTACCCACACCATTGACTTCAGAGTACTCTTCAAAAGCAGCCACATGTAGAGTGCATTGCAATAATCTAACCAAGACCCGATCAAAACATGAGTGTGAAAATGTTGCACAATCCTTTATAATATACTGAATGATCCTAAATATGTTAAACAAGAGTTTAATTAGATTCAACTACAATACTTTGCCGTTGACCTTTGAGTGACTTTTGAGTGGACATGCATAGAATTATACTGTCAGTCATCAATTCTGGTTGTTTGTTAATGGAGTTGGTCTTTTTAAATTATGAAGACACTGAAAAACATATTTATCAAGAAAGCTGAGCTAGATTACCAAGAGTTTAGAAATACCACTCTAGAAGCAAAGACATAAATTTTGAATTTAAGCCACATTTTGAAAGAATGAAATGTGTTTCATTAATTAAAAGTTAAAGAACTTCTACAAATGCATTGAATTTGAATGAATTTTTGTTTCACATAAATGGTGTAAGCTTTCTTACCATAATTACAAATGAAAACATTGTCTTCATTGTGCATATGTATCAAATAATTATTAATTAGGGCAAATAAAAATATTACTGGCCAACAACATTCTACCAATATACTCACACTGTAGTCAGCTTCGGGAAGCTTAATGCCAGGAAATAAATCACTTGTAATTCCCATAAATAGAGGTATGTCATGAGACAAAAATTTTGGCTCATTTACATCTTTGATTGATCGAAGGAGCTAACAAAACAAAACAAGCAATTTAATGAAACAAAAAGACTATTGTTAATTGCAAAAATATCCACTTAACCTGAATGGATTAATTTCAAAGCGCAAGGTAGTTCTTACCAGTATATCTTCATTCTCTATTGGAAATTTTAGTTTTAAGTTGCCAGCAGCTATTAGTACTGCTTTGACTGCACGCATTCCATAGTCATAATGAAACTGAGAGGAAAGTTGTTCTGAGCACAATCTGTAGGTCATCACTATCTTCACAGACAATGGTTTAGCATTCAAAAATCCATAAGAATACAGAGAGATTTCAGCAATGAGGGCATAATTAGGAACCATCATGGCAACAGTTCGGAAAAGAACCTAAAAGAATAGAATAAAAATAGATGTACAGTATTGCTATTATTTCTGAAAACTGGTATCATAAAATTACTGCAGTTTGTATGAGTGACATCTATAATCTTTCACAATAAAAAGCCATTTAATAAAATTGCTCTGCAGTAAGGTTTATTTTAGATACTGTGTGTGTGGCCAGTAAGCATTCTTTTTATTAAAGCAGGAGTTCTCATTTCAGATTGAATCGTTTCAAAAGCCTATAGCACAATGCTTTGCAGCTTGGTCCTAGAAAGAAATTGTTATATTATTATAGGAGCTCTAATTCTTCCATTCTTGAAAAATCATATCCATCTTCAATTTATTGGTTTATTAATTCATTCAAGACAACTGCCACTTTCACTTTTTTATGCATATCTATCATTAGAAATGTTAAGATGCATACAAATAATACATTGGCACATGCTGTTTATGATGACTACTCTTTTATGCATATGAAATACATGTGCTTTTCCAGGTAAAAGCACTCACAATCTTAATACATGGCTATTTAAAAGCATATCTGAGTTATCCCATTAATCTATTTATTCTTCTATTTTACCTTCAGATTATCTGGTAGTTCAGAGCGACCTGCATAACCTGGATTCATAGTAATAGCAACAAAACAATTGGGATTAAGCTTCAGTTCAGTTCCTTCAAAATTAAATATCTCCAGCTTCAGTTGTATCGCTCTCTGGATGCAAAGAATCTGCTGGGCTACCACAGAGAGTACCTCCAGTTCAATGCGATTGAATTCATCAAAGCAGGCCCAAGCACCTGAAGAAGCTAAACCCTTAAAAAACTAAAAACAAAACAGCAGATCCAGCAAAGAATATATAATTTAACATGCTGATATAATTAAACATTCTCAGAACTAACAGATGTTCCAATAAAGGAAAATATTTGTAGCTCGGAGTTGAAATAAGGAGTCCTTGGTGCTCTTAGAGCTTGGTTGTTTTCTTGCAGATGTTTCATTACCCCAAACTAGGTAACATCATCAGTGGTAGTAAGGAGTGAGTTTTGCTCTCAGTTTATATTCCAGTGGCTTGCCCTGGGGGTGGTTTTAGAAGTTCTTTGGATGGCTGTTTACTGTTGACTTCTTTTGCAGTTCCTTGATTGGGGTATTGTTTACTTGATTGTTGGTCTGATGTTAATTTTGGAGTCAATTAACCAACTTATTAACTCAATTAATTAACAATTAACTCCAAGACATGTTCCCTATTAACTCCTAACACATGTTCATTACTATATTAATTACATTTGGTTTCAGTAGGGAAATAACAACATCATTATATTAGGGGGGAAATGATACTGGAAAAACCTCTGTAAAATTATTGATTATTTGTACTTAGATACATGAATAAACATGAAGCAGTAATCCTTAGGAAAAATGTAGTAGCTTGAAAAAGGCCCCAAAATTAGAATTGCACTGTACATTTTTCTTAACAGAAGGCAGGGGGAGCAACTCTATTCCTTTGGTGTTTTCATCTCACCACAAGCATGTATAGGGAAAGATTGTGCAGCAACGTCAGAATGATATTTCATCATTAGAAAGGGCCATTGCTATAGATACTCATGGGAAGCTCGCTGCATTGCCACAACTAGATAACCTAAAATGTATATTATACTGTGTACATCCAGAGAGTTTGATTAGTTCATGATTCAGTGAGTAAATATTAAACTTGCTTTTTGGGCTGGAAAAAAGGCTCCTAGAATAGAGCCTCCTATAAAGGGCAGTCATAATTCATGCTAGTTGCTAACTAATATGTTACTAGTTTGCTAACTTACTAGTTCAGGAGCTGGTTTACCCCAAAAGAACCACCATTGTGGCTATTTCTTCTTTAAATAAAACAAAGTTCTGCTACTGTGACATAATCTGTCTGCAAGGATCCTCTCTTTAAGAAGAACAATAAACTGTCCAAACTGTCTCTATTGATTACTCTAAGACTAAAAGTCACACCCATCATATGACTGTGTAACTACTTCTCCAAATCATTACAGTGAAATGAATATTTATTTATTTATTTAGTTAGTTAGTTAGTTTGTCACTCATGTACAAGATAACAGGAATAAGAATAAACATGAAGAAGAACACAGGAAATGGGTACAAATAAATGGGGACAGTAGGACAGGGATACTAGGCACGCTGGTGCGCTTATGCATACCCCTACATAGATACCATGCTATCTATCAAGCTAAGCCTTCCAAATCAATAAGATATTAACATAGGGAAATTGTTTATTTATTTGGGACCACATGTCTTAAATACCACCATATCTCTTGGTTGGATGTCTAATTTTGTAAATTAATGGGGATCATGACTTAATAATTAAAGCCTGGTTATTCTCCCAAGCATTGGAATAGTGTGAGGTTAGAATGACATGAGACTATTGCAGGTTGCATCAGGGAAGTGTAGCTGTGGTACCAGGTTTTTCTGTTTTTGGTTTTATTATTTCTTTTGTTTCTATTTCTGTATACTTCATTTTAGTTTTGGATTGTCAGCTGACGACAGTTTGGTTTAAGATGGGCAGTTATACAAATTTTAAACAGATAAATTGTTGCACCTAATATTTAATTGTTACACCAATTACAAACAAATAGCACTTACTAAACTTTGCATTCAGCCCTATGGGACTGAAAAAAATGCTAACAAACTATGATGTTGGTTTGCTTACAAGCATTCCTTGTTTTTATAAAACTTAGGAATATTGAAAAAAATTGAAGCCACACTTTTAAAAACGCAATTTCAATTTACCTTCCCCATGGCTAGATAATCAAGGCCATCAGAGCAGTTGAAGACTACACATTGCACCGCAACAGCTTTAGCCAAATCTTTGGTGGTCTCTGTTTTACCTGTCCCAGCTGGACCTTCTGGAGCACCACCAAGATTTAAATAAAATGCTCCAATCTAAAAGAAAGACATTAATGATAATATTTCAAAATATAAACCCTCACACTTGAAAAACCAATGAAATGACATGTAATCAAATCAGAGCAGATCTAGTATTTCCTTTAAATAAATAATATAATACAATAGCTTTTTTTGGTATTCCAATAACAGATTCCTAATTCAAAACAAACTAATTTATATTTTCCATTTTTCACAACGTTATCAGAATCAGATACTGAATTTCAGTAGGATAAGGTAATCTTGAGGAATTGCTCCAAATCTGGAGAATGCTACTTAAACATAAATTTCATTTCTTAGAATCAACAGGGCTGAAAGAGAATATTAGGTCTTTGATTCTAACTCTGCTCAGTGTAAGAATTTAAATTAAAAAATCCATGCAACTACAGAAGAAAATAACCAGCAAAGGAGAACTCAGTACTGCTATTAATAAATTTAAGAACAAGAAGTGTACAGTATTAGAATCTCACTCTTTAGTAACAGAAATTCAGAGAAAAATAATATTTGTTCAAGGTACCTTTACAAATGCAAATACAACTAGTATTTATTATAATTAACTGACATTTTAGAAACTGAATTTTTAAAACCTTACCAGAGTGCGATAGCATCTGTCTGTGAGAGGAGTAATAACGAGTCGAGGAGAATTGCCCAGATATTCATAAGCATATTTTACATTGCAATTGATGATGCGCACACGTACATTATCATATTCCCAGTAATATCGCAACTGAGCAAGCCATTGAAAATCTGTTTCCTTTAACACACCTAGTAGAATGTTATAAACCAATATAACCAATTTCATTGTAAACAAGTACAATGACAATAAAGATTATACTTAATAAAGAAGGAATATATTTTTAGCCAGAAATTAGAAAAGGAGAGCAATCTAAAAATAATTGAGACATGTCTAAAATGACGGAATTATTATTTTAACAAAGATAATTAAATTAAAAGATAAGTTCTTAAATAACCAGGCAAAAATCAAGCATACAACAGTATTTATTTCTTTATGATGATGAATAAAAATTATATTACATACCACTTTCAATCATTTCCATGACGACATCTCTAGCGTGCACATCAATAGTGACCAAAGCACCCAATGTAATCCGTGTTTGTTTAGACAACTTTCCTCTTACCAGCTCTACGATATCATTTAACTGATATTGAAGAGCCTGGTAATAATTCTTCAAGCCCTGAACAATGAAAATGGAAATTCAACTATAATATAAACTTTAATATGACTAGTTTCTCAGTGTTATTCTGTTGTTTAATTCCCAATTTCATCAATTTCAAACTTTTACCACAATAACTTTAATAATCAAAAATAATCATGTACATATCCGATTTTCCGGTTATCCATTCACATAATTTTCTGTACCAAAGAAAATTAATTGGGAATTATTTTTAGGAATCTTATTACTTGATGACTAAATTGTAGGAATCTGCATTTAAATCTGAAACAGAAGAGATGTCAGAAAAAGTGCTCTAGAGTTGATATGCAAGCAGATATACTTCCTCTTTAAAGCGCTTTTTCTATTTTGGGTTAGAATAGCTGTATACTACAATATCCAGAAAACAAATATTGGATTGATATTACTGTTCTAAAAGTATTGTGATAAATAACTAGGGAATTAAGTACTGTAAGAGTCTCCAATATTAATAAAGCCTTGAGATATAAACTTTTCTAGATATGGATAAATTAGATTGGAAAGTTGAGAAAAAGTCCAGGAAGAAAACAATTACAACTTATCTGGCAAAACAAAAACAAAACTGTATGGCTATGTCCATACAGTCAACAAAAGTAAAATTCAACTTCATGGAGTGTTGACTTTTATATTTGTATTTATTTACATATGTAACTTGCATCATTAATTCAACAGAGACTTCGTATCATAAGCATCAAAGAACAAATATAACATGGCTAAAAGGATAATACAAAAATAGTATCAGAAAAATTACGATTCATAAAAGTACCTCAGGCCCACTAGCTATGGCTTCATGAACTTCACTTGTCCAGAACATTTGTGAGACGCATAAAACCACCTGCCCAGGCCATTCTCTCACCCAATCCTTTCTTGGGCTTTCTGGATATGCCTAAGGGAATTATCAGTGTTACTTAGGAGTAATCATGATTAATAATATACTAAATTGAACCTAGCCACTCATTTCACAAAATGCAAAACCATAGATTAACATTACAATACTGAGGTGAAGTCAGTTTTCCCCCAGAGGTGAAGATCAGAATATTCACATCCATTTTAATAACCATCAGCTATAAATTATAAGCAGTCTTGAGTCACTGTAGAAATTTGTTCTACAGTGTCACTATAACTAAGATTAACTGTAATCTACAGTTAACATTACTAGTTGAGTTTAATCTACATGGAAGAAAAAAAACTTTCAAGCTCCTCTCTGTTGACTTTTCTAAATCTAAATTCACCCTCCCATCTATTCAGCTTTAGTTTCCCTCAAAATCTCAGGGAACACAACCAATTTAATCAGATCTAATAATGGTGCAGATCAGTTACATAGGTTTCCAAATATTTAACAGAAAATATACCAGTCTTGATCTTGTAATAACATCATGAATACTTCTCAACATAACATCTTCGACTTGTATTAGCCACTTTTCAACAGCTCCTCGAGCTTCAGAAGTTGAAATAGTTGAAATAAATTCCACACGTTCACCTTCAGTGCTATACATTGACTTAATATCCAGATTTGGCCGAAATTCAAGTTTAGCAATGCCCTCAAAACACTTTTTCAAGTGAGGCTGGACACGGAGAGGGTCTTTAGTCTCTGACAGTATCTCCAACATCTCATCATTAGACAAGAAAAAAAAGCTAAAATAAATTAATAACGCATCAGTTACTATAGTTGAGTATGTTTACATAAAAATGTGAATTTAAAGATATCTATTCCAGCTTTATTATTGAACAACAGAAGCATACCGGGGAAAGAAGAGACGTTTCTTCTCAAGATAGGCATTCAATCCCTTCATGATTTTGTCAAGAAGATCATTACAGTTCTGAAGTTTTTCCAACAACCCTGTCAATGAAGTGGCAGCAAGAACCTAAAAAAGAAAAGAAAACTAAACCCTAGACTAGAATTACATGTCCAACAATTATATTGCTAAGTACATTTGCAACAAGGGCTTGGAGAAAAAAACCTGTCTAATTTGTTATGTTTAAAAAATGGCAAAAAATGCATACACTAACATGCTCTTCATAGAGCTGGGAGCCTCAGCCTGTTTATGTTTCTAAGCATTTTTTCATTAATTTCATGTGGCTGAAAGCACTACATAGTTGAAGGTGCAAATAATGTTGTTCCACACATTTATCAAAAACGTTATTCATGCAATATTTATAAATGAATCTAGGTTCAAAATTGTTGTCAGGCATCTGACAAATATTAATGGTTAACATGGATTAATTAATTAAAAATTAATGAAAAAATGAACTTAGTGGAAATCTATAATTATTGATGTTCACAACTCACATGCAGGACCTAGCTGCCATATTTTACTAAAATTGAAATTTCTGGATAAGCAGTCAAGGAATAGATTTGCCTAATTCCAGCTGTACCCCAACCGTAACCCAACTGTGACAATTGATCAGTAAGTTCAATGATGTTGAACCTATGGCACGTGTGCCACAGGTGGCACGCACAGCCATTTGGCAGGGCATGGGAGGCGTTGTCCTGTCAGCTGGCCAGCTGATTCAGCCATTTTTAAAACCATTTTTCGCCCTCCCCAGGTTTTATAGGGCATGGATGGCAAAAAAAGCCCCCCTGCCCCCCAGAGGCCCCCCCGGAGGCTTCAGGAGCTTCCCTGAAGCCTCCAGAGGACTAAAAATGACACTACGAGCAAACCGGAAGTCACTTCTGGTTGCTCGTAGGGCCGTTTCTAGTCCTCTGGCACCTTCAGGGAAGTCTTCTGAAGGTCCCTGAAGGTTCCAGAGGACTAAATACGGCTCTTCGAGCAAACTGGAAGTCACTTCCAGTGGGGGCTGTTTTCACACACACCCAGGCTCCTATAAAGCCTCTGGAGCTTGGGGAGGGTGAAAAAAGGATGTAAAAAATGGGGGTGGGGCGCGCCTGTCATGTGCACATGCACACTGGGGGCGCATGCATTGCATTATGGGTGCGGCACTCCGGCGCACTCCCCCCTTGCACTCCCCCCCTTATACCATGCGAGCCTAAAAATGTTCGCCATCACTGAGTTAGTTGGACACTCTTACATGAGTGTATGACCCCATTCTGAACTGAATGAGCCACAAATACAGAATATTCCTACTAATAGCAGTATTATCTGATGACAGTTTTGGTTTGTTCACCTTCAGCCCAGCATATAATCAAATTTAGGAATTGATTGAGAGTGCCAATTGTATTATTTCACACTAAAACATTTCTATTTTTGAAATTTTGGTGAATGAATCATGATTACAGATTATAATGTTTATTTCATTAAGCGCCCTTTAATACTGGTAGTCTCGATTTATGACCACAATTTAGCCCAGAATTTATATTGCCAAGTGAGAAATTTGTTAAGTGGGCTTTGCCCCATTTTACAACTTTTCTTGCCACAATTGTTAAGTTAATCACTGCAGTTTTTAAATTAGTAACATGGTGGTTAAGTGAATCTGGCTTCCTCAATGGCTTGGCTTGTCAGAAGGTGCAAAAGGTGATCACATGACCCCAAGACACTGCAACCTTCATAAATATGAGTCAGTTATCAAGCATCTGAATGTAAATCACATGAACATGATGATACTGCAGCAGTCAAAAGTGTGAAAAATAGTCATGTCACTTTTTTTCAGTGCACAGTCACTAAATGATCAGTTGTAAATTGAGACAACCTGTAATTTTGAAATAATGATAAAAATAATTGAACTATGCAAACTCATTTTTTATTAACTGTACACTAATTTTTGTTTGATCTGAAATCTAACTTTTAGATTTGGGAATAGATTTTTTTCTTTCTTTCTTTAGATTTCTCAATTATTAAATAGCCACCTCCCATATAAAGAAAATCGGCAGTATGTTTTTGCAGTATATTCAGAATTTTCGAAAAAACAAATTTCTGCCATTCTATTGTTTCACATAGTATGATAGATTTTCAGTAATGGCTTTTTGAAACTCCAATACTAGGCTACTTTACAAAAGAAAAGTCACTTAAAGGTTTTGTGCACAGCTTACAAATATATGGTATACTTATTTCACCTAATCATTACTACTTTACCTTGGGATCCTTGGCACAGTATTTCATAATATCTCTCCAGTACCTATCCACAGTCTGGAATTGGCGCCCTTCCTCTGGCATTTGTTGCATAATGTCTTCTGATGAAAAAATTGGTTCCAAGTAAAGCCACTGCGCTTGCACTTTTAGCCACTCATCAATAGTCTCTTGAATTCTGATTAAGCGCTCTTCCCATTCCTAAAAATGCATTAAGATTTTAGCACAGAGTATCTACATTGATATATAATATGAAAGGCAAAGGCAAAATCAGAATAATGGGACAAATTAAATTGAAAACTCTCTTCCATTTGTTAATCCTTTGGCTACTTTAGAAATTCCTTATCTCTCATCTATAATTGAGACCAGGCAATTCTGGGTAAAGAAATAGTCTTTAGGGGAACTCTAAGTAAAAGATACAGCAGTAGACAAATCATATATTTTAAGAAGAACAGCATTCATAGAATGCAGGCATTATCACCGAGAGGTTTTATCTGCAAGTAATTGAAAGATGGGATATAATGTACCCAAGAAGTGGATGTGATGCTCACTTTCTGTAGTTTAGAAAAGGATTAAAATGTAATTCTTCACCCCAGACTTTTGAAAATTATGATTGTTTTAGTAATTACTTGAATATCTTAATTATATCTTCATTGTTCTACTTTATCTTACTTTTGTATCATTTGGAGTGTCATCTCCCATTCTTATTCAATCAAGTGGAAGGGCAGGACCTCAATCAATCAATTAATTAAATCCTAAACAGAATGTATGAGGAAACAATGTTTCACCTTGATATAGTGTTTTCAACCACAGAGGCAATGAAATCTACTCTGGAGTTTTAGCAGGAGCTCCAGGAACTACTTTTGTGAGTGTACTACCGTGTTTCCACAAAAGTACGACATGCCGTCCCCTGAAAATAAACCCTAGTGAAGGGGTGGGCGTGGCCAGCACAGGAGGTAGCCCTTCCTTTCCCCAGTCACCTCAGGGCTTCTCAGCCCCATAATTGGAACAGCTGAGCCACTCCATTCACGAAACAGCTGATTCGCGGGTGCAGCTCAGGCTGCTTCCTTCAGCGCGGCCACTTTTGCAGCCAACTGCAGCTGCAAAAGAAGCTGAAGGCCAAGCAACATTCTACATGCCTCACGGCCTCCTTACCTAATGGTGACAGTTATAGCAGGCAATTTCATCCACGGAACAGGAAAGGAAGATATGGAAATCCATACACCTGGGACATTGGAAGAAGCCCTTTAAGGAGATGTCGCTGCTGATGTGCAGGAAATCTCACCTCACCACTTGCAAATCGTCCTTTCAAAGAGGAGTTTCACCAGGATGAAGGCGATACAAACACCACCTCCAGCCACCTTTTCATCCTGATGAAACTCCTCTTTGAAAGGGCGATCTGCAGGTGGGGGTGACATTTCCTGCACATTGGCAGCGGCGTCTCCTCACAGTGCTGATGTATATCTCCCAGGTAAGTGAATACTGGACACGGTCTCTGCCTTGATTTCTTGCTGCAACAATTTCGGAAGATCTATGTCTCTTTGGCATTTCTAAAGGTGTGAAATAGGTTTTTGCAATAGTTCTGTGGAGTAATGATATCCAATTTTACTTTAGATTTCTTGTCTTCCTCAGGTAAAGCTTTTGGCACCACTTTTCCTAGTGATCATTCCTTACTTAGGATCTCAGTGCAGACACACATCCCCAGAGCTCTTTGCCCTTCTGACAGTATTGCTCTTGGCCACCCTGCTGGGCTGCTCCTGCCTGGAGCGGGATAAGTTGGCTGAGATCTACAACATGCAGAGTCTCCCCCCCTGCTGCCAGCCTGCCGGGGCCCTTTGCCAGTGGCCACTTGTGGAGCCAAGTCTGCTGCTGCCTTCAGGCTGCTGAGCGCCTTCCTGCATGTCTACTCAGTACTGCAGGCTCTAGGCTACGAGCTGAGCCCAGTGCTCTCCAGGCTCTGGCCCTGATGGACACTAGCTCTCATGCTGGCTGTGTGGGGCGGTGCAGGCTGTGCAGCTCCACTGGCAGCAGTGGGTGCTCTGGAGATCATAGATTTAGGACTCGCCCTGAACCAGGCAGGTGCAGCCCAGTAGTACAGCCAAAAGCAGTGTTGCTAAGAGAGTGAAGAGCCCTTACGAGGCCAGAACAGCAGAGTCAGCTGTTTGGTGGCCAGCCAGCAGGAAACCCAGCCAGCAGGGCAGGCAGAGGCCAAGGCACACAGAGAACTTGGGTCATTGTGGCCTCAGGCAAGCAGGTGGTTGGATGGAGAAGGTGGAGCCAGTGGACTTGCTGCCTTCTGCACATCAACACGGTGCATGTCTCAGCAGACTCCACTTTGGTTACTCAGAATAAGATAGATGAATAGAGCTTAAAGTGACAAGAAGTAAAGGAAAATAGCCTCTTTATACACTTTTATCAAACTAAAGCAACCCTTCAAAACTTTCTGTTGACCTAATATTTAAGAAAAAATGTAATGTCTATTTAAGATTTAAAGATTTGTATTTATATATATTTAAAATGAATACCCTATAGCTGTTTTATAAATTATATTTTGTTTAGCTCTGATTAAAAATAAGACTACAGTCCAGAGCAAATTTATCAAGGAATGTAAGTCAACTGTTTAAAGATATACATACATTCAGAATTAAAAGAGAGCAGAGAAAGCAAATACCTTCATTTGTTTTTCAAATGGCTTGATGAATGGTGATCCCCTCATTGTTTGTGTTTTTACGATCTGATCATCTAGAATTGTCTGGATTTCATCAACAGCAGACAGAATACTAACTCCAGTCTCACGATATAAGCCAGTTTGGAAGGAAATTGAATCCCAGGTCTCCATCATATTATGCATTGCTTTTTCTAGTGAAAATTCCTATAGCATAGAGGAAATAAATTGTTTTATTATGTAATTCCTTTGCATCTTGAGAAGTTGGGTTTAATACTTAGTGCTTTATCTCACCTTACTGGCTCCCATACTTATGACTTCAAATTTATCTAAGTAAGGAGTTAGATTCTGCTTTAACACTTTTCTTAAGGTACTTCCAGAATCTGGAGTTAAATCATATCCAACAATTTCTGACATTTGATTCCAATGACGAGCTTTTATGCCTGGATTACAAAGGATAGTCACCAAGGGGATATTTTCCTAGTTGAGAGAAAAAAATTAAAATGTTACACAAAATTTGAAATTGATTTTGGATTTTTGGCAGTGTAGCTGAAAGCATATATTTATTTCTGCATACATACCTGTGTACATACTCACACACATACACACATTTCTAATGCAAATTGCGTATCATTTTCAGAAGACATTGGCTCTAAATCTGGGAATCGCCAGAACCTTCTTGACTGGTGCCAATAATACTTTTGAAATGATTTAAATGATTTAATTATATTACTGTCTAGCACGACAATCCATTTTGGCTGGCAATGGGCTGCTGGAGGTGTCTGTCCCATCTCTCCCCCCCCTGGCCGGCCCGTGGAGTAGAACTACAATGCTGATCTTGCCCTCGAAGAAATCCAGTTTGACACCTCTGGTTTAGGTTATAAGTCATAACCAGTAACCAGTAAGAATGCAAACTAGTGACCAATGCAATTTGTGGTGATATCTAAAGCAGAGTGACCAGTCAAATTATAGAATCTCATGCACCAGACTAACAAGAGCTTTTTATTTGGTAGTATGGTATAATTCTATACTTTTAAACTTTCTCCCAAGATGCAGAAACAGGCCATTCAAAAATGACATGAAAATATCTCTTCAGAACTCTTTTCCTTAATTAACCTTCTATGTACTATGTACTTCTGCTACTATCAATTGAACCTGAAAACTATGTAAGAATCTTGAATCTTAATGTTAAGATTAAATATTTTAAAAGTTTATAGGAAACATTGGAAAAGGTTTGGAATTTAATATACTTTCTTCTACTTCGAACTTTTTTCTCCATTAATTATGCTTTCTTTGGTTCCTAATTTACGATTTCCACAATTTAATGATTTTAAACAATTGCAATTCTACACTACTTTGTTTATTCTGTTTCAAATTTATGGACTGTTTTATACCAATTTTTAAATCATTTTTATACCAGTCTGCTATAAATCTAATAAACTTTCAATTTATTTTCTTTTGGGGGAGAGGGAGAGAATCTCATTTCAATAGTTACCCTCCATTGAGTTAGTGGATTAACCCAAGATAAAGGATTAAAAAAACCCTCAGTTTTGGGTTTTAGGCTTGATTGATATATGTAACTGATCAGTATAAAAATGGGTGGTCAGTGGCTGCCAGAGTTTCCAGAAACATTTTCTAAAATAATGTGCATTTCTAAAAATATAGCCTCAGTTCTTCCTCTCTGAGACTAACTACAGAGGCTAGACTGTTGCTCCACTTTTAACTGAGTTAACAATATTATCATGGCTCAGCTGACCAGGGAAGAGCATTTGAAATCTGAACCTTACTTGAATTAAATCTGCTCTTCTATAACTTCTTCATTCACTGGATGTAACAGTTTGTATAGCACAGTGGTCGGCAAGCTGCGGCTCGCGAGCCACAGGTGGCTCTTTGGCCCCTTGAGTGTGGCTCTTTCGCTGTGCCACCTCACGTTCCTTATCTTCCATCCGCGACCCCACTCTGAGGAAAACATAGGCGCCCGGAGTACAGCCTGGAGCAGGAGCAAAGCCCCTCTCCCAACAGGCTGTCCCTCGCTCAGAGGGCTTTGGAAGGAAACTTCTGCAGGCTGTAGATGTGCGCGCGCACGCCTATGTTTTCCGGGAAGAAGGGGAATGCAAGGGGGATTTCCCCCCCGCGGATGGGCTCCGGACCTGCGGAGCCTCGTCCTTCTTTTTAGCCAGGCGATCTTTAACCAGGCAATCTTTGGCTGCTGCACAAGCCCTCGGGCACGCGCTGCCTTCTTCTCTCTGATAGCCGCCTGGTTAAAAAGAAGGACGAGGCTCCGCTGGTCTGGAGCCCCTCCGTGGGGGGGGGGAGGGATCCCCCTTGCATTCCTTTTCTTCCCAGATCGGCTGGTAAGGGGACAGAAAAGGTTGTTCTCCTGTCCCAGGTTTCCGCTTCCTGGCTTCCAGCTTCTTTTGTTGAGCCAGCAATTAAGGTTCTTTTTTATGTCTTAGGAAAGATCGCCTGGTTTAAAAAAAGGACAAGGCTCCGCTGGTCTGGAGCCCATCCGCGGATTGGGAGGGGGAGACATACACACACACACACATACACAGAGAGAGAGAGAGAGAGAGAGTGATTAAGTGAGTGAGTGAGTGAGTGCAAAGACAGACAGACACACAGACAAAGAGGAAGGGAGGGGAGAGACAAAGATAGAGAGGGAGGGAGGAGAGAGAGACAGAGAGATACAGAGAGACAGACACAGAGAATGACAGAAAGAGACAGAGAGGGAGAGAGGGAGGGAGAGAGAGATAAAGAGCCACAGAGAGAGAGCGACAGAGAGAAACAGAAAGAGAGAGAAAGAGAAAGACGGGAAGAAAGAAAAAGAAAAAGAAAGTGGGAGAGAGATGAAAGAAAGAAAGAGAATTTATGACCACAATTGAGCCCAAAATTTTGGTTGTTAAGTGAGTTTCACCACATTTTCCAAGTTGGCCATGCCCACCCGGTCACGTGACTGCTGAGCCACTCCTACAAAATAGGCCACACCTTCTGGCTCTCAAAATAAATTTCAATCATTGTATTGTTGATATTTGGCCCTGTTGACTAATGAGTTTGCTGACCCCTGGTACAGCACATTAGTTTTACCCATTAGTTTTCAGCATATCATGCAAATATCACCATTGTTAAATATTTCCGAGTGTATTTCAGCACAAACTATTGAAAACTTTGCTTTATAATTAAACACTTACTTTGAAATCTTTAACCTGCTGCATTACAGAATTACACATTGAAATAGTTGGAGTGTCCTTCTTTTCTTCCTCTACTCTCTCTTCAACTACCGCTCTTCGCAATGACTTTTTTCTTTCTATTTCAGCTTTCTTTAGCTGTTGTTGAAAAAATCTTACTGTCTTATAAATTTCTCGAAAGAATTCATCTACTTCACCTTCCATCTTTTCTCCATTGAGATCTAGAAAAGCGCCATCCATCCATCTAAAAAAGAAAAGAATGAAAATATATTTTAGATAGGGATTTATTTCTTTACTTGCAGGTCATACCTATCATCAGAGTAATTCTAGGAAGCTTACATATTATGGTTTAAAAATAGCAAGATAAAAGCAATAACCAAGAAGATGACTGTAATATGTGCAATATACTGAAGAAGGATAAATCAAATCTCTGTCATAAAAAAAAAACACTATCGGGGATAGATACACCACCTCATTCTATTGAAAGAGCCAGTCTTTAAATTCCTCATAGGCTCAAATGTCTCATAGACTTCTCTTTTGTCAACTCTATCGGACAGTGATGGCGAACCTATGCCACAGGTGGCACCCGGAGCCATTCGGCAGGGCATGCAAGGCGTTGCCCTGTCAGCTGGCCAGTGTGCATGTGGCAGCTGATTCAGCCATTTTTAAAGCCATTCCCCCCCCCCCCCCAGGCTTTATAGGAGCCTGGGAAGAGTGAAAACAGTCGTCTGGAGGCTTTAGGGAAGCTCCTGAAGGCTCCGGGGGGCCTCCAGGGGGTCTGTTTTCGCCCTCCCCAGGCTCCTATAAAGCCTCTGGAGCCTGGGGAGGGCGCAAAAAGCATGAAAAAAATGGGGGGAGCACCTATCATGCATGCATGCACACTGGGGGGGGCGCATTGTATTATGGGTGCGGCATGCCAGTGGACGACCCCCCTGCGCTCCCCACTCTTATGCCACGTGAGCCTAAAAAGGTTCGCCATCGCTGCTATAGGAGTTGCTGAACCAGAGTCCAATGTGAACAAATCCAAGTGGCTTTATCTGTGAGATTTTAAGCAGATTCTTCATAGCAAACCTTCAGATGTTCATCTTATTTTTATTGTTTATTTAATAATAGCTCAGAACTGAACATACTCTTCAGAGGATTGTATAACTGAAGCAGAGTAAGTGAAATTATACTTTCTATGATGTAGAAAATAACCTTCTATTAATGCAACCCAATACTGCATTTACGTTTGTGGCATTTGCACCATAGTGGTGGCTCATATTCATTTCTAATCACTTAGTAATCCAAAAACTTTCTTACAAGTACAGTTACCAGGTACAGCTATAATGGCAACTTCAATTGTAATTATTTTTATTTATTAACATTTATCATTTGTGCATATTACAGTGGTACCTCGCTTCACGAACTTAATTCGTGAACTGACTCTGTTCGCGTTGCGAATTGGTCGTGAAGCGAGGCACAATTTCCCATAGGGTTCAATGTAAATCCGGTTAATCCGTTCTGACCTTGGTTTTTGGGTTCAATGTAAAGCAGCTGAGGGGCGATGGAGCAAGCCAGCATGACTTTCGCCCGTCTCTTTCTGGGCTCGGCGCTTCTGCTTGTCGGGACGCTTCGGGAAGCGTCCCGACAAGCAGAAGCGCCGAGCCCAGAAAGATACGGGCGAAAGTCATGCTGGCAGCCGCGCGCGGTGTGTGTGTGGAAGCGAAGGCAGGGGGGAAGGAGCTGCCTTCCCGGTCAGGCTCCGCAGCTGAGGGGCAATGGAGCAAACCGCGCAAACTGCTCCATCACCCCTCAGCTGCGGAGCCCGGCCGGGAAGGCAGCTCCTTCCCCCCTGCCTTCGCTTCCACACACACACCGCGCGCGGCTGCCAGCATGACTTTCGCCCGTCTCTTTCTGGGCTCGGCGCTTCTGCTTGTCGGGACGTCCCGCCTTCGTTTCCACACACACACCCGTCCCCCTCACAACATTCGTTCGTAGATAAAATGTCCGCGGCTCCGGTACGTGAAGCGAGGCGGGGTTCGTGCAGCGGAGCACATTTTTTGGAAAATTTCTGGTCGTACAGCGAATTGGTCGTGAAGAGAGGCGTTCGTGAAGCGAGGTACCACTGTACTTTAGCCTATTTTTAAAAAAACTTTCAAGATCATTGTGTAATTATTTCTGTTTTTTAAGCTATTAGTTATTCCAATCTTAATAGTGAGCTTCAGATAGATTTTGTTTGGCAGTTGTTCATAATTATATATATATTAGTGTCTTCATCTTGAGCAATATTTGCAACTAGTTTCTCTTGCCATTGGATCTCATCAGTGCTCTGAATTGATTAAAATTCATTTAAATAAAATCCATTTAAAATTTTAATAAATTTGACTACATTGTTTTAGTTTCTTTTAAAACCAAGATCTCAAATACTATATTGATTATTTTTCCCCAATTTTCTATTACTTTTACTTCCTCAACTAAATCTTTCCAATAATTATTAGTATCAAAACAAGGACAGCTAATCCTCTGTTGTTTTCTACAACCTTTGAAAGGAAAAAAATAGCATAATTGCAAAAAATTAGAACACCCATGTTTCATGTCTCTATGAAAAAATTGCCATTTATGAAATGACTGAAGTCCTAAAGACTAGCGTACCATCTCAATGTCCTTCTTAAATAATGAGAAATAATATGGATGAAACTGATGTAGGCTTGAATATTGGAAGGCAATATTCCATCATTCTTTTGCATGTGAGGTTCTGTACATTTTCCTTGAGTAGTAGGAATCGGATGTACAGTGAGTATAACTTGATAGGTTGTGCCCTCAAAATATACTGTAAAAAGTTTTTGCATAAATATTAACTCACTCTGCACAACTGGTAAACTCACTGTAATCTGTGGGGAGGTAAATTGAATTTTGAAATGTGTATTTAGTATATTTCTCCTCAATTTCCTGATAATGTTATCTACAGGAGATTACATTGAAGACCAGAATAAATGTTCTGATCATTCTCTACTGTTGTCTGGGTCTGAGAAGAAAGGGGTTGGATGTTATTGATGAAGAAGACCATTTTCATCCATAGATTGAACACTGAATTCAATGAGAAAGACATAGCTATTTCTCATGGTGTGAGCAACAGTTGATAATTTCTGGATGTGCACCTTCTAATCACTGGTTTTTGCAATAAGTATCAATTTATTTTTTAAATTAAAGGCAATGTGAATGTAGCACTGTAAAATTTCAGAAACACTGCCATCACTTGCAATGACTATAAGTTAATTGAATTCATCTTAATTATACTTACACTAACATAAATGATAATTAAAATCAAACATGTAAATTATAAAAAAATGAAAATGACATGTTTTTTTTTTAGCAAAAATCATACAACCGTTATGGAATTTAGTTTAAAAAACTATCCAGATATTAGTTGCTACTTCCTTAAAATATTTGTATAACTTACCGTTTCTCGGTCCGCTGCCACTTCAATATAAAAACAAAAAGTTTCTGATATGGCTCAATGTTAACTTTTAAGGTCTCCAACTCTGGATATTCGGTCTGCTCCCAATTTAAAAGTTTCTCTTCTTTATTAATAAAAGTAACTGCTTCATCAGCCTCTTGTATGCGTTTTTGCAGTATTCTCATGTCAGTCACATACTGAAAATAGATTTATCATTAGAAATTTCAAATTCCAAACAATAAATTGATCACATTTAAGATTACAAGATACAAGTATTTATAAATATAAAGGTTGTTTTAAAAAAAATTAAACTGAATTTAACTGAATTAAGCTGAAATAAACAGATTTGTTCACCCTTATTCAGATTCTTGTATAAAAACCACAACAAAGTAAGAAATCATTTTGATTTACATTTATTATCACCTCAATACTTGTTTTAAAGAGATATACAGCATATTCCTGATGTGCAAAGAAAATTTGTCAGTAGATTTGTCCTAAATACTGGTAAAGATTTAACGTTCATTTCTATTGCAACTCCTGCATGAAACTTAGGTGTACTGATATCATAAACCCATTAAATCACTTTGTAGCATTATCAAAATACAAAACATGTTATTATCTTGCATATAAATCCAAAGAATATTAAACTTTTATCTCATCACCTATGGCTGCTTCAGGACTTTCTACTTTGTGGTTAACACCTTAATATTACCATTCCAATAATGAAATACATTTATGTTAATATTAGAAGTAGCAATGTTTTAATGGGACTATCAGCAACAGAATGTGATTTACTTAAGCATTAGAGAATATCAAGATTCATTAGTATAATTTTTTGTCCTCTGACAATATTGTTAATTATTTTTTGCTACTATTTTACCACTGTGTTCAAAGTCCAAGCAAAAATTACTCCAAATATCACAGACCTGTTGCATGCGGTCCAAATCACAGTACTCTGTGAATTCATGCATACGGCGAATTTGCTTTTCTACTTCCATTATCAATTTCTCACGTTTGGCTAGTAATTCACTTTCACCTTTCCGTTTAGACATTTCTATAATCTATAAAACAAAGAAGAAGTGGAATGCATTTATGAATAGCATTACCTAACTTTATTAAATCACACTGAATCAATTCAAACATACCATTTGTGAGTTATTTGGTCTGTAATAGTAAATTGTCTAACAGCAGTCTTCAAACTTAAAAGTTTAAAGTTGAGATACTTACAAAACTGTATTTTTTTTCTCAAAGAATATAGCATGTAAAATTTTTAAAAAGTTTATATTTACATCATCATTTTCATCAAAGATAGGGTTAATATTTTGAGGCCACAACAAAACAGTTGCATTCAGTGTCAAGTCTTCTGGTTCAAATAAATAAATATCCAGAAGATAATTCATTCGTCGCTGGCATTCCTATAAAATAAATTAAGTAGTTAATTTCTGCTTTAAATAAGATGTAAATCTGAAGGGAGATTGGGCTCAATTATAATACTGGGTATATCATTCCAACACCTATTAAGGTAATGTAAAGGTTCCCCTCGCACATATGTGCTAGTCGTTCTTGACAGTGCTCATATCCATTTCAAAGCTGAAGAGCCAATGCTATCCGAAGACCTCTCCGTGGCCATGTGCCTGGCATGACTAAAAGCCGAAGACGTAAGGAACACTATTACCTTCCCACCAAAGGTGGTTCCTATTTTTTCTACTTGCATTTTTGCATGCTTTTGAACTACTAGGTTGGCAGAAGCTGCGACAAGTAATGGGAGCTCACTCCATTATGCGGTGTTAGGGATTTGAATCGCCGAACTGCCAACCTTTCTGATCGACAAGCTCAGCATCTTAGCCACTGAACCACCGCATCCCTTCATCTACACCTATTACATTTTCCCAATAATTTTTTTTAAAAAATTATTGGTGGTGGTGTTTTTTTTAAAAGTATAATTCACAGGGGAAATCTGAAATAAGGCAAGTAAATCATGAAAAATGATAGCTTGTAGTTGGCAATTTTAAATTTAGCCAGAAGATTGATAATCTGCAGGAATGTTTATTCAGCTTCAGCTGGTATACTATTTGAATAGAATAGAATAGAATAGAATAGAATAGAATAGAATAGAATAGAATAGAATAGAACACAACAGAACAGAATTCTTTATTGGCCAAGTGTGATTGGACACACAAGAAATTTGTCTTTGGTACATATGCTCTCAGTGTACATAAAAAGAAAAAAAGAAAAAAAGAGAAGGGAAAAATACATTAATCAAGAATCATAAGATACAACATTTAGTAATAGTCCTAGGTTACTAACAAGCAATCAAATCATACTAGGAAACAACAGAACAATATAAATCATAAAAATACAAGCAACATGGTTATAGTAATAAGTGGGAGGAGATAGGTAATAGGAAGAATGAGAACAATAATAGTAATGCAGTCTTAATAAATGGTTTGACAGTGTTATGAGAATTATTCAATACAATACAATAATACAATAGCAGAGTTGGAAGGGACCTTGGAGGTCTTCTAGTCCAACCCCCTGCCTAGGCAGGAGCCCTATGTCATTTCAGACAAATGGCTATCCAACATCTTCTTAAAGACTTCCAGTGTTGGGGCATTCACAATTTCTGGAGGGAAGCTGTTCCACTGATTAATTGTTCTGTCAGGAAATTTCTCCTCAGTTCTAAGTTGCTTGTCTCCTTGATTAGTTTCCACCCATTGCTTCTTGTTCTATTCTCAGGTGCCTTGGTGAATAGTTTGACTCCCTCTTCTTGGGGGCAACCCCTGAGATATTGGAACACTGCTATCATGTCTCCCTGGTCCTTCTTTTCATTAAACTAGACATATCCAGTTCCTGCAACCGTTCTTCATATGTTTTAGTCTCCAGTCCCCTAATCATCTTGGTTGCTCTTCTCTGCACTCTTTCCAAAGTCTCCCATGTCTTTTCTACAACTTAGTGACCAAAACTGAATGCAGTATTCCAAGTGTGGTCTTACCAAGGCATTATAAAGTGGTATTAGCACTTCTTGTGATCTTGATTCTATCCCTCTGTTTATGCAGCCTAGAACTGTGTTGGTTTTTTTGGCAGCTGCTGCACACTGCTGACTCATATTTAAATGGTTGTCCACTAGGATTCCAAGATCCCTTTCATAGTTGCTACTATTGAGCAAGGTACCACCTATGCTGTACCTGTGCATTTTGTTTTTCTTGCCTAAATGTAGAACCTTACTTTTTTCACCATTGAATTTCATTTTGTTAGATAGTGCCTAATGTTCAAGTTTGTCAAGATCCTTCTGTATCGTAAGCCTATCTTCTGGACTGTTGGCTATTCCTGCCAGCTTGGTGACATCTGCAAATTTGATGAGTTCCCCATTTATCCCCTCATCCAAATCATTGATGAAGATGTTGAAGAGTACTGGGCCTAAAACAGAGCCTTGGGGTACTCCACTGCATACTTCCCTCCATGTAGATGCAGTTCCATTGAACACCACAAGTTGAGTGCAGTTGGTCAGCCAGTTATCAATCCATCTGGTAGAGTATGCTATCTAACCCACATTCTTCTACTTTATCTAGTAGTAGGTTTTGGTCTACCTTATCAAATGCCTTACTGAAGTCCAAGTAAACTATATCAACGGCATTCCTCTGGTCCACTAGTTTGGTCACTTTGTCAAATAATGCAATAAGATTGGTCTTGCATGATCTGTTTTTGATGAACCCATATTGGCTTTTGGCTATTACTTTGTTTGCTTCTAGGTGCTCGCTAATTCGTTTCTTGATTATCTTTTCCAGAATCTTTCCTGATATTGAGGTCAGGCTGATTGGTCTGTAGTTTCCTGGATCTATTTTTTTTAACCTTTTTTGAAGATGGGAACCACATCTGCTCTTTTCCAGTCTTCTGGCAGTTCCCCAGTGCTCTAGGATCTCTGAAAGATATAGCTCAGTGGTTCCGAGATATCGTCTGCCAGTTCCTTCAGAACCTTGAGGTGTTTATGGTTCACAGCTCTCACCCTGCCAGATCCCACGGTTGTCCAGACTGCTCTTTTCCTGCAGGATCTTTGCAGTAAAGGGGGCTGATAGTGTGGCATCTCCATACGGTGGAATGGCTGAATTGGACATCTAATTTCTGCTTGGAGAGCACAGATTATAGATTCTAAATAGGCAATCTGTCTATGTAGACTAGTAAATTGTTTACAAAGTGGACAGTATCCAAGATTGAATAGAGTACTGTGAAAGACGTTTGTTTAGAAGAGTGATGGCATTCGGGAAAAACTGTCCTTTTGTCTAGTTGTCTTGGTGTGCAGTGCTCTATAGCGTCATTTTGAGGGTAGGAGTTGAAACAATTTATGTCCAAGATGTAAGGGGTCTGTAGATATTTTCACAGCCTCTTTTTGACTCGTGAAGTATACAGTCCTCAATGGAAGGCATGTTGGTAGCAATTGTTTTTTCTGTAGTTCTAATTATTCATTAAAGTCTGTGTCTGTCTTGTTTGGCTGCAGAGCCAAACCAGACAGTTATAGAGGTACAGATGACAGATATATGATATTGTTACTATAATATATTAATTATATATAATTAATTAATATCTATATCTATATATCTATATCTATATTGATATTGTTAATAGTGTATGATTTACTGGAATTTTGTATGAAGTGTAAGCTCAAGTTATATTGTAATTCTAGTTAAACAACAGTTAATTTGTAATATGGATACATTATAAAAACAGGTTCCAGACTTAATGCAATTCACTTCTTTTAAAATACTTCTGTGTTTGATAGTACTGTGAACCAGTAAGTTGAAGATGTGCATTATTTTTAGATCAACTCTAGGTTTTTCTATCTAGAGGTAATGTCCAGTTAGTCTCAGGTAAGTGAAGATAGGATTATTATTCAGGAATTTCAGTGAAAATATTGTGCCATTTGTGATTTAAAACTTAAAACCAAGACTAGAATTAAGTACCTCAGCAGCTGAGGAAGTCTAGTAATATCATATAGGAAAACAGAGTTTGGAAAAACTGAACTCCTTCCCTCCCCTCCCCTCCTTCCCGTATAAACATTAGAAAAATTGGAATAAGGAGCCTGCAGAAAAAAGGAAAATGAATGCTATGATAGGAAAAAAGTGCCAGTAGTGAGAGAGGACAGTAGCTATTTTTGAAGAAAAACTCAAAATAATATATTTTAATCTTCTGAAAAATGACTATAAGCAATTAATAATTCCATCCACCCTTCATGTTGTATTCAAGCTCAACCCAAAAAACGCCAACTCTAATTAAAACATTAAAAAGCCATGATGTGTAAACAAACCAAAAGTTCATATTATAACAGTTCATATTATAGCGATATGCTGCAATGACTAGATATTAATACTTATATGACTTATTTTACAATATAGGACAAAAATTAAGATCAGCTGAAATTAAATGAACATGCTAACTGCCACTTAAAAACCAGGTGTCCTAAAATATTTACCTTAATCCTTTCATACAACTTCTGTATACCTATAGTTTTAGCCTTATCTATAAAGGCTATACTTTCCATCATTTCTTCTGTTGTCTCAGGAACTTTTAATGCACGTTCTTTAATGGTTTCAAATTCATTGCAGATCCTAAAAAATAATTTTGATGTGAGTTTTACATATTTTAGATTTACAATACAATTCTGTACATTTCTATTTCTAGTACCTCCAGTACTGCTGTTGCTATGATTAGTGATCATTACATCCAAATGCATACTATACAGACAGAAACATAGTACTTAATTTTTAAGTGCAGCAATGAAAAATCAATCTGTCATAAAACAATATAGGTACGGCAATCCTCAATTTACAACAATGATGAAATCTGACCATCATGATGGTCATAAAGCAAGTGACCAAAACCAGATTCCTTAAGCAAATGCCAGTCATTATGTGAAGTCATTGTTCGCTATGGGTTAATTTTGTTACAATTTGGAAGTAAATGCTAATTTTCAGCAAAAAGTTTATAAAATATGGTCATAAGTCTGAGGATTGCTGCAAACAGCCATAAATGAAGTGGAGAGGGGGGCATTGGAACTTGGAGAGATCTATTATAACTTTAAATGGTCACTAAGCAATTGATCAGAAGTCAAAGGGTATCTGAAAACAAAATGAAAAATTAACAGTGCTATATACAATATGTGGCAATATTTTTCTAAATAAGAGATAATTTATAATAAAAATTACTCACTTGTTATTTTCTTCTCTATGATTGCGAGCTAATAAATCCAATAATTTATATGCAAAGCTTCTTGCTTTTTCACATAACCCTTGTTTCAAGTCATCACAATCTAAACGTACCATAGGGAAGTGAGCTATCATTGGCAAGCTCATTATTTCCGTCGAAAGATTTAAAAATTCATCTATACGCTTCAAAGGATAATTATATTTGTTATTTTACATATAGATGCATAACTGAATACAGTTGAAACACGTATTTGGAAGAAAGTTCTATTGAACCTATTAGAACATTTTATGATCAGTTTAGTTTAGATTAGTGTAAATAAAGTACTATTTTTATTATACAAATGCTTGCGAAAAGCACTGATGGTAGATGCCAGTATTCTGTTCTTCTTCATGCAAGTGACATTCTAAAACAGCAGCCTCCTACACTATCAAAAAAATTTTTTTTCAGAATTGTTTTAGTCATATCCAAAATTCAAATGTTTTATACCACATACAATGAAAGTGCTCTGGAAGCCACAAAAAGGGTGCTGATGTTCCCACACAATTAATGGCCACCAATTGCACATATTTGCACTAAATGAACTAGCTTTCCAATGATGCAGTGAAGGATGCACTTCTGCAATCAATGTTAAAGGGAAATTTAACTGCAATTCCAGGCACTACTATACAATCAGGTTGTGGAATTAAGAGCAGACATTTTGTGGGCACATTTTGTCTCTTGTTTCAGGAAAAAAACTAAACCTGAGTGCATGGAACATAATCACAAACCAAGCTATTATTCTATCAGTACAACTTATTTGTTCCTAGCATACCAAGCTACAGAAGATGAACAGTCTTCATTTCTTTTCTTTTTTTATAAATTATATACAAGCTTGCTGCTCTGTGGCTTGACTAGGCAGTTCATTTTCTTTGGTCATAATCCATAGGCTATAAAAGTAATATTAAATTCATATCTAGATGCCTGAAACTTGGCACACATATAGATCAAAGTAGCATAATTATTAAAGGCAAAGGTAAAGGTAAAAGTTCCCCTTGCACATATATGCTAGTCATTTCCGACTCTAGGGGGGGGTGCTCATCTTTGTTTCAAAGCCGAAGAGCCAGCGCTGTCTGAACACGTGTCTGTGGTCATGTGGCCGGCATGACTGAAACCTGAAGGCGCAAGGAACACTGTTACTTTCCACCAAAGGTGGTTCCTATTTTTCTACTTGAATTTTTCACATGCTTTCAAACTGCTAGATTGGCAGAAGCTGGGACAAGTAACAAGACCTCACCCCAAAGGTGCACAGAATGCTATTACCTTCCCACTAAAGGTGGTTTCTATTTTTCTACTTGTATTTTTATTTGCCTTCGGACTGCTAGATTGGCAGAAGTTGGGACAAGTAACAAGAGCTCACTCCATTACGTGGCACTGGGGATTTGAACCGCCGAATTTCCAACCTTTCTAATCGACAAGCTCAGCCTCTTACCTCTGAGCCACCATGTCCCTACTCATAATTATTAAATAACCGTAAATGAAAAGGTTCAATAATGTGACGTCTATATATCCTAAAATCACAACATTGGTTATCAATAAGCTTCTGAGCCCAATCAAAAATCCCACTTTTCACCTTTAAAATGCCATACGGATTGATACCAAGGTACCACTAGGACTGTCTCTCCCAACTAGAATTAGCCTACTCTGTGGATTTTTCCCAAGATATACTGTTCTGGGTCCCAATTTATGTGAAATTAAGAGAGGGCTTATTCTTAATAGCAATTTCTCAATTATAAAATAGGTAAAAGGAGTCCCATCTTGCTTTCATTATGCAAAGTTATCCTATTCTACTGGATATTGGTGCAGAGATGAATCAGGATTGCTTGTATAATTTTTGTAAAATTTGCGTAATTTTTTAATGTACTGATGTTTATTTTCAATGCAAACAATCTTGAATCAAAAAAAAAGTTAGAGCAGTGTAGAGGTGCAAAAACAAAGTCCCAAATAAACTACAATGAAAGATTATAAAGGAGACATCTAAATACCATTTTTTCACATCAGTTTACTTATTTTTTTCACCAAAATGTTTATGGTAACAGCTAGAAATGTGAAATCTGGTTGCCAAGGTTGATTTCAGAAAAATGTATCAGGGAAGAGCAATCAATTATCTATGGTGAGCATCATTATGGTTCTTTTTCCTTTTGAAGTCTCTCCAAATCAGCAGGCCAAAATTTTTAGGAATGGAGGTATTTTAAAGAGTACAATGAAAGCCTTAAGATTTACAAACATATAAAGCACCGTAACATCTTTAAATATTTTTTAAAAAAATTCCAGTTAGAAATTTAAGGATGAAATTGGAATCCTAAGTCTCTGCAAAGATTAAAGCACAAATTTTGTGTCATAGATCATACCCCAAAGCTCAGATGGAAGTCAAGAAATGATTTGTCGAGAAGAAATATTGTTTTTCATTGTATTTTATATGATGTATATTACAGAACAAAATCCAGGTATACTTATAAATTATACATGACATTACCTCTGAATATTCATCAAAACCGTGTTCCTCAGCTATAAATGTTTTAATACGGTCATCTGCAGCACCATCTACAAGCCAGCCATATTTTTCCACTGTAAGAAAATGAAGAAGAGAATATGACAAAAATAAAACAAGCAAAATACCCTTTTCCTGGCCATTTTTGGTTTATCTATTGCTTCTGGCACTGTAATAAGCCAATGTGTGCATCAATGGATTGTGTCTTTAGTCCTAAATGATCTTGGAATTCTCCTATAATAATAGTCATCACAAATCAGCAGTAATTTTATTAAGTTTGGAAGGTTAAAGATATGACTTTGAAAAGGATCATTGTAAACCACTCACCATAAGAATCATAATGTGCTTTTGCACCTTTCAAATTCTCATTGATTGCTGTCCTCAGTACTGATGAAGCCCATGCTACAATATGGTCAGGAAGTTCAGTGTCAATAGTTGTTGCTATGGTTGTACCTCCTAACCATGAATGTATTGTCTGGACATTCTATTCCAAAGAAATTCAAGGATTATTTATGGCTTTTAAGAAATCATTTCATAGTATGTAATACTATTTATATACCAGCTTGTTCAATACAAATTCATACAATTACTTCAAACATTAATGTACTTTTCAGCTTTACAGTAATTGAATATTTCTGAATATGCTTTTATTGAGAGTAAAACTGAATGAACACTTGAATTGCTTTTAAATAAAAGAATGATTTCTGAATAAACACACACGTGAACATGCTGCATATAACACTGCTTCTTAACTAAACTTATCACCTCTTACGTTTAGTCCAGAAACTGGTGGAGACCACTCCAGCAGTTCTGTGGACCATCCAACTGTATGAAATGGGCTATTTATACATTCCTAGTCTTTACAAATCAAAATAAATTCTTTTTTGTATCATCAACATGCCCTCAGAAATGCACCTTTCTCCATAGCGCTGCTTGAAGAGTCCGATCTTAGAACAACTACAGACTTCCGCTCCTTCCGCCAGAAATTAAATACCTACTTTTTCCATCAGGCCGGTCTGGCCTAACTTATTTTACTTAGCCTATAGACTGAAATTCAAATTGTTTTAATTGGGTTTTAAATGGGATAACAGTTTTAATGATTTTAAAATTTTAGCACAGGGGATAATTATTTAATTTGGTTTTAATTATTTATAATTGTGTTTATATGTTTATATTATACTTCCTGTGCACCGCCCCGAGTCCCCTTGGGGAAAGGGAGCGGTTTATAAATCCAAATAATAAATAAATACATACTTAAATAAGGATGGGTAAAATCACCTCTTACGTTTAGTCCAGAAACTGGTGGAGACCACTCCAGCAGTTCTGTGGACCATCCAACTGTATGAAATGGGCTATTTATACATCCCTAGTCTTTACAAATCAAAATAAATTCTTTTTTGTATCATCAACATGCCCTCAGAAATGCACCTTTTGCTCTACTAGTAGCAATAACACTTAGACTTGTATACAGCCCCACAGTGCTTTACAGCACTCTGTGGGAATTTTACAATGTCAGAATACTGCCCCCAACAATCTGGCTCCTCATTTTACCTTGGAAGTTGAAAAACTGAGTCAACCTTGAGCCCCAGAAATTGCCTGCAATACTGCATTTTAACTATTGCCACTAGTGGCATTCAGATTCTCATGGAATACTATTCTGAAAGATTTCCCTTTTTCCCCAGTGGTGTTGTACCTATGGTATACACTTCTTTTTATATTTAGAGCAGCCTTATTCATAGAATAGCACAATGAATCCAATCATGTATTTTCTATTTGTAACACCTAAAACTAGACTTTACATTGGAGAATAAAATATCTTATAATTGACTTTTCCCCCCCCCCACAAGGGCTTACTTTCTCCTTCCAATGGCAATGCCTCTAGTATTCCATTTAATAGGAAATCAAGCATTTATTTAGTCTTCTGCACTTCTGGTTACAATAGACCACGAGTTCATAAGAAGTGCCTATATATCTTAAGAATTTTTCATTTAATTTCTCATTCACTTAAAAAAAACATGCTGCTCAAGACAGAGAAACAGAGAAGAGAAGTTTTGATACCCCAAGAACTAGCCAATCAATTCTATACCTAGCTGCTTCTCAATAAACTGAGAGAACTATTTTGCTCTGAATCCAGCCTAGATAGTATTGCCTTTGTTTCACCAGATTATTTCTAGAGCAGATTCACAATTTAAACAATGTTTGTGTTTTAACTATTAAGTGCAAGAAAGTTATTTTAATGTTCATCGATAATGAAAATCATTTAGCATTGGATGTGAGGTTTACAATCATCTGTGCATTACCTAAAAATAAACTGAAATATATGAAAATTATTAGGATTGATGTGTACATTATTAAGCAATATAATTTTTACATATTTATGAAATTAAATATAATAGATAAAACAGAACCTGCAAAGTTTGTGAAATCAAAGTAATAATACATATGATGGTATCTTCCAGATCATGAAAGCTAGGATAAAAGTCCATTTTCTCATCATCAAAAGTCAATTCCATTTTGAATAATGGTAGCCATCTCTGATCTTGTAAGTCAAACAACTTCACATAAGCTTCAACGGATCTTTTTAATAACTCCTTCAGCTAAAATATAATGTTTAAAAAGATTTTAGTACAGACAATTAAAGCAATCCTTAGCTCATCCTCTATATCGTCTTGTTTATTCACAGATTCCATAATACGAATACATATATTTTGAAATTTAGAATAAGGCATGAACATTCACATAACTCTTGCAATAATCTCTCATGGATTCAGATCCAAATATTTTTTTTCCATTCCTTGCACAAAGGTGTATTGAAAGAAAGAGTTTTATGAATGATCTGAATTCTTCTTCTGCTGAAGTGATGGAAAATGAAAATTCTTAAGATGCATATATAATTGTTCTGTCCTCCGGCCTGTGAATAGACCAGAACACAGGCTTGGCTGTTTGCCACTGTTTAATTACGAGGTAACAAATTCTTTGGCTGAGAGCCCAGACAACTCACATATTCCCAAACGAACAAACACAGCTAGAATGCACAGACAGACTTTCTTGAATACTAATTCTGAACGGTTGTTTCCTGCAAATGTCCCCTCCCAACGCTCCACCTATAAGCTCTCTTGGGACGGGCCAATCAACAACCACCTGGTACTTAATCATCTCCTGTGAGTCTGCCTACGGTGTTGCTGCTTCCGTTTCTCAGCCCTTCTTAATCTAGCATCAGGGACAAACTGCCTTTGATCCTCCCCACTGCTCCATGCCTCAGGTGCCTCCTGATGGCCAACCAGCCTCTCTGGTTCCTGCTCTGACTCTGAACACTCCCCAAGGTCTCCCTCATCTTCCAGGGCAAACTCATATGGTTTCTCGCTATCTGAGTCCATCATCAGCTCAGCCGGATCCTGCTGGGCCACAACACATAATACTCTACAGAGACATGAAAAAGAGACCTGATTAGACATAAGTGTAGCCACACAGTTATAGAAAGAATCCATTTGATCAGGTTTCACACCCTCCAGTGCTTCTTTTCTGGTAAAGAGATTGATCACCCTTGGATACCATGTGTTTAATATCTTTTCTTCTGTTTTTAAGCATTTTATAGACACATCATTTTGAAGGGATTCACATTCCATTGGGCCTCTTGACCTGTGTTAATTTAAGAAATGAAACGTCAAGCAAAATCAATGGACCACAAATACAAAGCAAATGTACATGTTAATAGTTATTTTTAAAAATCCGGAGTCCTTATATTATTTATGTATTATTGGTCCATATTTAAAACTCATAAAAAATAAGTGAAGCCTGCAATGAAGTATTATGATGTGGAGTGTCAGAATTCTAGGAAACTAGTTATGTTATTCTACTTCCACTTCACAGTTTTTTCATATTTTCCACTACTCAGTCACATTCTTTTCACTAGGATTCTTTTTAAATTTTCATAAAATGGAATTTATTTTTTCCTGAATGCTAATAAGGATATTTTTCCAAGCTTGTTCATATTCCTTCTTGTCTATATATGCGTTGCTCTGACTATATAACAATCTCTCTGGAGAATAAATTCATAATTAATGTGGCAAAAAGACTATCTATCATCTGTAATAGATATTACATGGTGGGCATCTTATATCATCTTAAGAATCCTAAATAAATTAATTGCCAAATTACTAAAACATTTGATTTGAATTGTAAAAACGATGTTATTAGTGATATATTTTACCAAAGGAATATAAATAACAATCTAATAGTGCAGTATATCTAACTAGAATTATAAATATATTTTGTATATAGAAAATTAAACTCAGAATGATAAATGTTACCTGAAACCACACACATCTACTATAAGTAACGAGGAAAACATTGTGTAACCGATTTCAAGGAGATGTCTTAAAGTTGGATGGAGAATATGTAAATTTTCAAAAATCTGTTTTCTTGCTTGTATAAAGCTTTTATGCCACGGTCTAGAAAAGTCTAATCCTCTACAAATAAACAAAATTACAATACTAAATACATGGGAGAAAAAAAAGAAACAATATAATTTTGATTAACAACCAACAGGGGAACATTTTTCAGCTTCAAAATCTTTAAAAGTCAAAATCAGGCTATCAGAAATAAGAAAAAATTCCACTTTTACTTCATCAAAACATCTAGAATATAGCTTTATTAATATAATTTACTCACACAGGTTCTACTGGCAAAGGTCCTTCTTTTTCATATTCAAGTAATTTTACATTAGGCTTGATAAGAACGCTTCGTACTGTGATATATTGGAAATATGTATTAGGAAATGCTATTTAAAAGTAATATTTTAAGCATTATATTTAACTTCAAGGACAATTCAAAACATTACACAGATAAGCTGTTATTTTGAGAAACAGCTATGCGTACTATTTTAGCATATTACTCATAAAATAATTTTTAAAATGTTTTATTTTCAACAAAATAATTGACATTGATTTGGCTTTTAAAAACATGTAAGAAGAACACAAAAGCTATAGCACACTTTAGAGATATCAAATACGAAATTTATTCCTGGATTGTTAAATTAGTAACATGGTTGTTTACTTAATCTGGCTTCTCCAATGATGTTGGTTGTTAGAAGGTCACAAAAGGTGATCACATGACCCCGGGACACTGCAACCACCATAAATATGAGCCAGTTGCCATGCACCCAAATTTTGATCATGTGACGGTGGGGATCCTCCAATGGTCATCAATGTGAAAAACAACTGTAAATAACTTTTGACAGTGCCTTTCTAACATTGAAAGCTGACTAAATGAACGATTCTAAGGCAAGAACTGCCTACATATGCATAGCCCTACATATAAATTATAACTATGGTTAACATATGGGTAAGTAACATATTAGCATGCTTTGTGAAAAAATATATATCTGATAATATTTCTGATAGAATCAGGTATCAATATAATTTTTGCTATCTAGGCAAAAATACATTATATATTTTATACAAAGAAATACATAGAAAAATGTAGGAGAAAATGGGTATTATTGTAACAGGATCCTGAACTTACCCATATATCTTTTCATACTCATTTCATAATCATTTGTTATCTCATTTAAGAGTTCTTCAACCAGTTTCTCTCTATCCTTGCCCTCCATGAGAGACTGTGGTACCAATGTCAGCATGGAGAGTAACCACTCCTGCTGAATAGGTACCACTGGATTACTTTCAACACATTTCTTCATAAAGAGATAATTATTCTGAAATGAAATCATCATTATGTAATTAAATAAAAGTAATGCTTTTTATTGTTTGTGATTTCAAAATATAAATTGTAATATTACTCTGACAGCCTATCTTTATGTTCCATATTGTACAGGTTGAGAATGTCTTGCTAGCTGTTGCTAAAGGACAACACCATAGGATGTTGACTTTATGTCTTTTTTTGTTGCTTCCAGCTGAAACAGTCTGATTACAGTTCTTTCAGTTTTAAGGCAACGTTTTCCAAGTTGTGCTAATGAGATAAAATATTACAGCTCTAAAAAGGAACAATGATTTCCCTACCCAGCCTCCCAGGAATGAACAGACCTTAGCTTATTTTTGTCTTGCCATGCAGGAGGCAATATGTTTAGCATCGTTTGCTGATTGATGCTCAGTATTTTGTATCCTTACACTCTACAAGCATAATCTAACACAAAAAGTGCTAATATGATAAAGGAGGGATATATGCTATTTTTCTATTAGATGTATAAAGACATACATGTATAAAGATTTTTTTAAAACTTACATTTCTTAATTAGAATTCTTACATAATGTGTAGATTTTAATATTATTTTAAAAATCAGAAATTCATGTTATTAATATTTTAATCATTTTTTTATATTTTTGATTTGGCAAGGCTACCAAAACAGTGAACATGGCCATCAAATTAAATTAATAATTTGCAATACTGGGATACCCTAACAAGTATGATCTTCAAATGAAATTAATAAATAATATTGAATTTGTTCATTATTTGTATGTTAGTTCTATGGATAAGGAACAACAAACACTATGAATATTAGCCACATCACCATATCTCACAAAACTTATAAAGTTTACATGTAACATGTTACAATTATAGACCTTTTAGAAATCCTTAAATCCTTCACTTACTCTAATTTGTTTCTGTTCACTGTTCATCTGTTGGGGAGGAAAAAGTAAGAAAAGATCACAAAACTGAATGAGAAATTCTTGGTAGTATCAATGAAAAAAATACTTCTGTCCAAAATTCAATCAGACTGTACTATAACTTTTAATTGTTATAACTGTTTAACTGTTATTATAACTATTATAACATTATAACTGATAATTGTTATAACCATTGCAAACTTATTACAAGTTATAGCTATGCAATAAATGAAAACTCCTTTCTATTTGTACTATTGCTGATATCTGTAGCATTGCAGCTCAGACAGCTAGTATAGATTTGCAGAAAGAAAAGGAACTAAGCAGAGTATTCAGGATGAGAAATAAAACAGGTAATATATATACAGAGTGTGTGTGTGTGTGTGTGTGAGTGTGTGTGTTAGGTTTTTGAGCTGATCAATAAATAAATCAGGGAGACTAGGATAGATCTATTTTGAGCTTTTTAGCTCTCATCAGCTAGCAATACCCTTACTGGGATTTGAACTGGGGTTGTATTACATGTTAGACAGAAGCTGGTTCAAACCCCAGTAAGGGTATGGCTAGCTGATGAGAGCTAAAAAGCTCGAAATAGATCTATTCTAGTCTCCCCGATTTATTTATTGATCAGCTCAAAAACCTAACACACATATTAAAAAAGTACACAACGGAACTCATAGCTTTCTGTCTATATGGTCTCTGGTGATGAGCCAAAAAGCAGAAAAGGAAAGCAGTATGCTTCCTCCCTTAATTGGGGCTTAACGGGGTGTTGTGATAAGTATATACTTATCCTCCTGTCTCAGCTGATCAGGAAGAGAACCTGGTGGCCTAATGGCTAAGGCTCCTGCATAGCATGTAATACAGCCCCAGTTCAAATCCCAGTAAGGATATGAGTAGCTGATGAGAGCTAAAAAGCTCGAAATAGATCTATCCTAGTCTCCCTGACTTATTTATTGATCAGCTCAAAAACGTAACATACGTATAAAAAAATTACACAACAGAACTCATAGCTTTCTGTCTAGATGGTCTCTGGTGATGAGCCGAAAGGCAGAAAAGGAGAGCAGTATGCTTCCTCCCTTAATTGGGGCTTAACAGGGTGTTGTGACCAAGTATATACTTATATATACTTATCCTCCTGTCTCAGCTGATCAGGAAGAGAACCTAGTGGCCTATTGGCTAAGGCTCCTGCCTAGCATATAATATAGCCCTGGTTCAAATCCCAATAAGGGTATGACTAGCTGATGAGAGCTAAAAAGCTCGAAATAGATCTATACTAGTCTCCCTGACTTATTTATTGATCAGCTCAAAAACGTAACACACACACACACACACACACACATACATACATACTTTGGATGAAAGAAGTAGTCTTTCAAAGTAATCAACTAGTTCCTGACCTAACATTTATGGCAGGAAAACATACTTTATATATTTCTTCTATCTATTCCATGTTTCTATCCAAAAGGATCTGAAAATGGTTAATATGAATTCCATGGAATAGATCTTAGTTATTTCCAGAGCTCAGTGGAATCATTTATGCAGTAAAAGTGAAAAATGCAAAAGCAAGGAACTTTGTTAACACCTGCCCAGCATCTTCTTAATAGCTAAAGTACTAATAGTGATAGTATCAACAATGATTATGTTGCTTATTCTAATATGAAAAATTTTCACATGTTCCTCTTTTGCTTAATTGAAATTATCTGCTACCTAAGGCTATAGAACTTTCATAAATTAGGATCAAGTCTCTTTGGTTAGGATTGAAATAGATCCAATAGTAGGATTTAGACACTATTAACCTATGATTTCTTGACCTGTAGTTTGAAATACAATAATAAGTAAAAACCAAACAAACTACACAATGGCTTAGTGGTGTTTATCAACCATTCAGTGTTGCCTTTTTGTCCCTCCCTTCCAAAAGGCAAAGAGTTACTGGTTCCCTCAAACCAAAATTTCTTAATTCTCTGAAACTGTCCCACAATTTGTTCAATACTGTATTTTGTTGTAACCTGATGACAGAATTTTTCTTTACTGACAGGGTTTTTATGAAACTACTTGAGAAAGCATGGGCCTGTTGCTTTTCACCAGGATTTTTCATACAAGTTTTTCATAGACTAAATCATATGCAGGTAAGGTAAAAGAACATGAGTGCAAACTGGTTTGAATTCAGGAGATTAATGCACTAGCAATTCATTATGCCTGAATTCAACGCAGATTGATATGACAGTGCTGTAAAGAATTTTTTTTAAAAAAATGAACTACTATTATCCATATATATTGAAATAAAAAACTTACAGTATAAGGCAGTTGTGGAGCAACAGGCTCAGGTTCTCTACTAAGAAATTCGTCTATGGACATTGTATAATCTTTTGTGGCAACATTAATTCTGAAGTAGAACAAAAAATAGTGAGCAATATAAATTTCTTTTATATTTCTGTGTGTATCAGACTTGTATCTATTTTTTTCCAAGATTATTGGTACTGAACGATTGTTGATACTGGCTAACATTCAAACATAATCAAACTAAATCATATAGATTTGAGAAGGATTAGCTACTTAATTATTTATAATTGATGTCTTCTAGTCCAACCCCCTGTTCAAGCAAGAAATGCTATACCATTTCAGACAAATGTGTCCAATCTCTTCTTAAAAACCTCCGGTGTTAGAGCACCCACAACTGCTGGAGGCAAGCCATTCCACTGATTAATTATTCCTTCAGGAAATTTCTCCTTAGTTCTAGGTTGCTTCTCTCCTTGATTAGTTTTCAACCATTGCTTCTTATCCTGCCTTTAGGTGCTTTGAGAATGAATTGACCTCCTCTTTTTTGTGGCAGCCCCTTAAATATTGGAACACTGCTATCATGTCACCCTTAATCCTTCTTTTCATTAAATTAGACATCTAATGAAATTCCTACAAACATTCTTTGTATGTTTTAACCTCCAGTTTCCTAACCATATTTGTTGCTCTTCTCTGTACTCTTTCTAGAGTCTCAACCTCTATTTTACTCCCACTTTAAATTTAGTTATCTCCTTTGTAATCTTGTTGATGGCAATGTGGTATATTCCAGAGAAAGATAAAGGAAGACCAGTAATATGCACCAAAAATATATATTCTCAGTAGGGTCATCCAATGGATGAAAGTCAACCCAGCTGTCCAATTAAGGCAACAGACAATAACAAAATAAGAAGTTGCTGGAAACAGATGATCACTTTAGTGATAACAGCAAATACATGACTTCATATTGCAAGGGAAAAGTAATTGGTAAACCACTCCTATATTTTAACAAGAAAATCACACAAATAGACAATATAAAGTGATCAATTATATAGTACCAGATGATGGCCCTTCAGGTTGGATAGCACTTAACATAACATAGCACGACCAGCAGAAGCCTCGCTCCGTTCCCTCAGGCAATAAACCTTTCGTTTAAACTTTGATGAACTTAATTTTGTTGCCTTGTATTCCTGAACTTGATAATCTTATTGAGAAATTGTCTTTGTTTGGAGAATCCCTGGATAAATTCAGCCTATTGCCAAATCCCTGAGAACTCTCCAAGATTAGTCCTACTGGGCGGACTGAGTTTTTTAAAACTGACCACAGGAAGGCAAAGGAGGCGTGGTCAAAGAAATTGACACTCAGTCCGAAGGGCAGCGAGGCTGATTTTACCCTATCCTTGGACTCTCCAAGCAGCGCTATGGAGAAAGCTGATGTTTCAAAGGACAGGAGCCATGGCAGAAAAGGCCCTTCTCCTGGACCCCAGCAACTGGAATTCCTTTATAAATGAAGTTCAAAGCATGCCTCCTCTGCCAGCACAGATTGGGCAGGCCAGTCTCAGTGGGATGAGACAATTAGACTTCACAGACAGTTATGCAAAGTGTGCTTTAGTCTGGGAAGATTCTGTCTATTTTATTTATTTATTTATTTATTTTTCATATTTATAACCCGCTCCCATCTCACAACAAGGGACTCGGGGCGGCGAACATAGAATTAGATGCCTGTGTTGTAACCGTTTTTAAAACCCTCGTTTATAATTGGCGGTGCTGGGGTTACGCAAGGCCGGCTAGTTGAAAGAAGTGAGTCTTAAGAAGACTCACCAAAAGAAGTGTTCTTTTGGTGAACAGTAATAAAATAATTACATTTACATGTGTTATTCTTTGGTTTTCCACACCTGACAGAATCAGGGAAACTCTGGAATAAACTCAAATATGTTATTACAGATGAATGTGAAAAGAGACAAAGACCAAGAAAAAGAGGAAAATAAATTGGATGTCAGAACAAACTTTAAATTGCCAAAAAGAGAAGCTAAAGCTAAGGAGAAAAAAGATCTCAGGGCAAAACAAAGTATTTCAAACAGGGGAGACAAGAAGCAGTATTACAGTGACATTTGTAAAGATATCAGAGATGGAAAGAGACAAGTTAAAACAAGGTAAATGTAGAACAGTACAGAAATGATGTTGAAGAAATATGCAGCAATGTTTGGCAAAATATGAACTAGTATAAAGAAGACTAAACTAATACCAACAAGTCAAGCCTTACAACTGACATTGAACATTTTGAAGCAGATGATAGCTTCTGCCTATTAGAAACAGCTATCAATGGTAAAAGTGTAGAAGAAGGAATGGCAGAACCTAGCACTGGGTGAAAAGAGAGATCAGCCTAGAGTCTTTACATAGCCACAAGCAAACTAAGTCCAACCTCCCCTTGAGTGCTGTTGATCCTTAGTTAACTCTAACGAGGTACTGAGTAAGAAAAAACCCTTATATACATAGGCTTTTAGAATAAATCAGTTCAATTGAATCTTCACGTGCAGACCTAGTCTTTCATGCCTGACATAAAGCTTCAACAATCAAGGGATATGCCTTAGACTAGCATTTGAAAAGTAACATGAAGGACTTGGAAAAAATATACAGATGTGGAGATATGTCTATAACTACAACTACCAGAACTGTGTAGTAAGCAGACTTTTCCTTCTGAGTGTCTATGGAAGAGAAATTTGCATTGAAAAAAGCAGGATAGAAAACATATTGACATTCAATACTTTTGAACCTTGGTGTTGAAGAGGATTTCTGAGAATACCATTGACAGCCCATAAAATAATCAACTGGATCATTAAAGAAATTAATTGCGGAGTTCTCTTTGGAGTTGCAAATGACCAGGCTCAATTTTTGAACACACTATGTAAAGATCTAGCTGCCTTGAGAAGACTATAATGCTCGGAAAGGTGGAAGGAAAGACAAAAAGAGAATGGGATTCAATTACAGTAGGTCATTTGCAACCTTCCCTTCCATTGGGGGAATTTTGCTTGTCAGAAGCCAGCTGGGAAGATTGCAAATGGTGATCATGTGACACCAGGTTGCTGAAACTATTATAAATGCAAGCTGGTTTCTAAGCACTCAGATTATGATCAAATCACCAAGGGGATGCTACAATGGTTGTAAGTGCAAGGACCAGTCATAAGCCACTTTTTTCACCACATTGTAACTTTCAACAATTGCTAAGTGAATGGTCTTAAGTTGAGGACTGCCTGCAATCGTGAACCATGGCTTATACCATTGTATTGTGTAAGCTCAGCTCATGTTGGATATCTTGCCTTTTAAGTATCTGTTTTTCTGGGCACTTTTAGGTAAAGCATTTGATACTGAATTAATCATGACCATCTGCTAGTATCGTATGTCCAGTAATTTGCAGCAAAGATGTATAGGCAGAAAAGTATGCAAGACATGTGTGTCAGGTAGGAATCTACAAACTGCCTTTTGAGCCCTAGAACAGAGAGTAAGGCAAGCACAACCACTACCATTCCATAATAATTGCTGTACAGAAAGAGAGATATTACATGATTTTGTTAAGCATCTTCTGCTGTTCTGTTACTCTTCGGTATTTCATCAATTTCTTCTGTTTTTCAGTCAACTCCTTAGATGTGGAAGGAAGAGCTATAGGTGGTAACTGAAGGTTCCATACATCTTCATCATCATCATGAGTGTTTGTTGATTTACTTGGAGCTGACATCTAAAATAAAAGCAAGTATTTTTGACAGAGACAAAAGCTGATTAAACTAATTTTCATAAAGATTATGTCAATCATTTTAATGTAGATAAAGATGTTAATATACTGATTATGCAGAGATGGGTGGAAGTCAAAACTTAATATATAATATGAAGTAATTCCATGTTGATAAGTGTAGTGTTATATAATTTTATATGCATTTTCATTTGTTGATACAGTTCTTTTTCAAAATTCCAATCAATCATTGATTTCATTAAATGCTTTGGATTCCTGAATATGAATCTAACTTTAAGCAAGAACCTGTGGTTACTTTTGTATGAAGGCATACATTTATGTATTTTTTAAAAAGAGCTTCTAGTATCCCTCAGTCTTGACGTGGATCAAGAAGCAGAACCTAGAGTAGAACTCATCTACTTTACCAGCTAGGATAAAATGTGTAAAGACAAACCTGGAATCTATTAAATAAAAAATACAATATGGCTTGTTCTTTCCCTTGATTGGATGAGAGGAGAAAGTTTCATGTACTTTGTGCAGCTTGCTGATATGCTCAATATTTGTAAACTGCAGTATTATGTGAGAGCAGGGCCAATCATTTCAAATGCATTTGTAAGGGAAGAGTTAGAGAAATATACAGTATAAGAAAATAACCTAGCAATTAGTAATAATAGCAATGTAAATAATACATCCTGTGATGATACCTCTAACACCATAAAATATCAACACCTACCTATTCCTGGTCCTTGGTAATGACTCTATAGGTAGATAAAAATGCCAATTCCAGTGTGAATATCTGGCTGACTGAGTAAGAAATCATTCAGACAACTAGTCAATATGGTACCGAATACCAGTGAATAGGGAATAATAATGACAGGATTTTTGCTTCCATTTTCAGCAATAAGGTACACAAGTGTATCTCAAAGTGTGTACCCTTGGGGTCCCTCAAGACTCAGAGTCCACAAAATCAAAATTATGTGCTCGTTTATGCTGAAAAATAATTCAGTACTTAAATGTCATTAAGCAATTATGAGACGTATTAGTGGAAGGTAATGCATCCATATTTAATATGGTAAATATAAATCCCACATAAGCAAAATCTCTTTTGAGGGCCTCCATCATTTTAAACATAGAAAGGGGTCCTCAAAGGGAAAAGTTTAACACTTCAAGTTTCAAGTTTATTGGATTTGTATCCCGCCCTATCTCCCCGAAGGGACTCAGGGCGGCGCACAGGCAAATATTAAGAACAATACAAAAATACAATATAACTACAATAAAAATATATTAAATTTAAACCCGTGCTAAAAACATCTTTACAACCCATCTAAAAACCCATTACTAAAATCCCTACAATTTGTTATTAAAATCTAAGCCATGCCAGCCAGATGGAACAAGTGAGTTTTCAGCTCCCGGCGGAAGAGGCGCAGGTCCGTGATGGTACAAATGTTGGGTGGTAGGTCGTTCCAGAGAGTCGGACCCGCCACAGAGAAGGCCCTTCCCCTGGGGGTCGCCAGCCTTGAGATACAAGATCTATTTATACACATTTATACCGCACCACAACGGTGTGCAGGCTCTAGGCAGGCTCCCCAAGGGGGGGAAAAAAACACAACCCAAAGCAAATTCACAAAGCAAAGGTGTTTTTATTCCCACCTCTGCAAACTTGCAATGCAATCAGTTAATTTTCAAGCACCTCTCCAAGATCAGCAGCATCTATATAGGAAGGAAAAGTTGCTCTGAATTCAGTAATGGGTTGGTTTTGTAGGAAGAGCAGGGCAGCTTCATTTGTAGCAACAGCTGCCTTGCCCTATCCCGGAAAATGCAGTAAGTCTCCAAGCAGGCAGCAGAAGGAATGCTAGCTGCAATCCTGGAGCCATAAAACACCCCCTTGTTTGAATATATATATATATATATATCTCGGTTTGCAGCCCCGTTTGGGAGGCATCCGGGCGAGCCCAGTCGTCTTGTCACCTTGTGGGCCCCTCACCTTTCTCAGGGATGCTAGGATCGCTTGGGCTTAGCCGAGAAACGGGGAGCGACGAAGGCAAGAAGGGCTGGCGTCCAACTCCACAAGCGCCGGCACTGGGTTGTCAACAAGGCGTTTGTTGCTATGGGAACGAGGTAGGGCCCCACCCACCCCCAGTCTGTTTGGCGGACGGTCCCGCCCTCCGCTTCAAATTCACCCGCCGCGCAAGGAGTGCTCGCGGTGCCCGGTTTAAGCAGCGAGGCAGGGGGTGTCCTCGCTGCTTTAAACCGGGAGGTGGCAGCGTTCTACGGGGGTGGGGGGTTGTTGGTTTCCCTTTATTTCTCCAAAAGGGGTGCACCGTTGGGCCGGTGTCAAATGCGCCTCTTTTTCTCTTTGAATTCCTTTCGCGGAGGGTGGTTAAAAACGAACACCGCGAAGAAAAGCCGTCCTAATCTTTCTCGGAGACACTTCGCTGCCACTTATGTTAGCAGCTGAACTCTTATTAAGAGGAGCCCCACGAGCAACATTTTGACTAACTTTGGAAATGTTAACGATGTTGCCGTTAAAAATAGGGGTGACCAGATACGAAATATCACTACACGGAGAAGATTCGGTTTTTTTTAAAAAATATGGAACCGATAAAATAGTGCTATTCAGATGACCTTATGTAGCAAGAATATGTAAAAGCCAGTATACTGTCGTGGTTCAGCTGTACTGATATTCAAATTCAACTCTTCCACCAACGATTGAAACTGAATGGCTTTCAGATCTTTAAAGAAACGGCTTGTTCACATTATTCTGAAAAAACAAAAAAGTTGTGATGTGACGTTAATGCCTTATTTTACTGCAACAGAGTCGGAAGTCAATGTTTCTTCTCCCTCGCCCTTCTTATCCTTCCTCACTTCTTTTCCCCCTTTTCCTCCCCACCATTTTCCTATTTTGTATTTTATTTTATAACTCAATTAAAATGATGTTTAAAAACCTCATTGACTTTCAGAGTGTTTCCTCTCACTGTCATTATTGTGGGGATAAAATTAATAGACTTCCTGTGTAAGCTGTGTTGAGGGTCTGGAGAAAAAGTACAATGTAAATCAAGGTGACCAGACGTCCCGCTTTTGGCGGGACACTCCCAATTTTAAACAATTTGTCCCGCATCCTGCGGCATTTTTAAAAAGTCCCGACTTAGGAGTGAATCAGGCATTGCCTGGCTCCGGCCAGGGTTTCTCTCCTTCTGGGGTTCCAGCCATTAAGCGGGAGCTGCACCCGGATTCACACAGGGAGCAGGAGAGGCGAGCTGCAAAGTTAGAGGCTCTTGGAAGGGGGGGGGGAAGCCTCTTCTCTTGGGGTGAGGTGGGAGGGAAGCCTCTTCTCTTGGGGTGAGGTGGGGGGGAAGCCTCTTCTCTTGGGGTGAGGTGGGGGGGAAGCCTCTTCTCTTGGGGTGAGGTGGGGGGGGAAGCCTCTTCTCTTGGGGTGAGGTGGGGGGAAGCCTCTTCTCTTGGGGTGGGGTGGGGGTGTCAGCAGCTACTTTTCTTGCCTGCGTCCAGAGAAGGTTGGAAGAGCCGGGCATCGCCTGGAGCTTTGCCTCAGCTGCAGATCTGAACTCTCTCAATTCACACCCCCCCCCCCCGTCAATGGTGTCCCTCTTTACCAATGTTAAAATCTGGTCACCTTAATGTAAATTGAAATATAAGACACTGTCCTACTCTAGACCTAAATATTACTTCATCTAGCTCCATGCTGTTTATCCAGTATTACTAGCAATAGCTAATATTATCTGGCCTCTTGATTCCTGTAACCTTTTTGGAGATTAAAGGAAGCAAGACATTTGGACTATACCTACTTTACTCTGTCTTTCAACATACACAAATATGAAAAGTTAAATTTTATTTTATTGTATAGGATTATAAAGAGATACTGTAAGAATCTTTAATTGGACAGGGTGACAGAGATTGGCCTTGAGACCACTGTTTGGAATGAGTTTGACCCTGTGACCCCCGATGGCATGGACAGAATACTGGGGCAGTTGAAGGCCACCACGTTTATTGGACCCATGTCCCTCCTGGCTTGTACTGGCCTCCCGGGAGGTTACACGAGGCTGGCTCCAGGGGGTTGTAAATGCTTCTTTGAGCGAGGGGTTCTTGCCGGCCGTCTTGAAAGAGGCGGTGGTGAGGCCCCTCCTCAAGAAGCCCTCCCTGGACCCAGCTCTATTATCCAACTATCGTCCAGTCTCCAACCTTCCCTTTTTGGCGAAGGTTGTTGAGAGTGTGGTGGCACGACAATTCCCCCAGTACCTGGAGGAAACTGCCTATCTAGACTCGCGCCAGTCCGGTTTCCGGCCCGGACACAGCACAGAGACGGCATTGGTCGCGTTGGTAGATGATCTCTGGAGGGCTCAGGATTAGCTCCTCTATCCTGGTTCTGTTGGATCTCTCAGCGGCTTTCGATACCATCAACCATGGTATCCTATTGCACCAGCTGAAGGGGTTAGGGTTGGGGGGAACCATACTTCGATGGTTCTCCTCCTACCTCTCCGACCGGTTGCAATTTGTGTTGACAGGGGGGCAGAGGTCGACTTCGAGGCCCCTCAATTGTGGGGTGCTGCAGGGGTCGGTCCTCTTGCCTCTCCTGTTTAACATCTACATGAAGCCGCTGGGTGAGATCATCCGTGGTTTTGGGATAGAATTCCATCTGTACGCGGATGACACCCAGTTGTACATCTCTACCCTAACCACCCCAACGATGCCGTTGAAATGATGTCCCGGTGTCTGGAGGCCATGCGAGTCTGGATGGGGAGGAACGGGCTATGACTCAACCCGTCCAAGACCGAGTGGCTGTGGTTTCCGACGCCACGACATAGCCAGTTAGTTCCATCCCTGGCTATCGGGGGCGAGTCATTAGCCCCCGCAGAAAGGGTTCGCAACTTGGGCATCCTCCTGGACTCTCGGCTGTCCTTGGATGACCATGTGACGGCCGTAGCCAGGGGGGCCTTTTATCAGGTTTACCTGATACGCCAGTTGCGCCCCTTTCTAGATTGTGATGCCCTGCGCACAGTCATGCAAGCTCTTGTCATTTCCCGCCTAGACTACTGCAATGCTCTCTACATGGGGCTTCCCTTGAGGTTCGCCCGGAGACTCCAGTTAGTGCAGAATGTGGCCGCGCGGGGGATCTTGGGAGCACCAAGACACTCCCACATAACACCTCTCCTGCGCGAACTGCACTGGCTGCCTGTGGCCTTCTGGGTGCGCTTCAAGGTTTTGGTGACCATTTTCAAAGTGCTCCATGGCATGGGTCCTGGTTATTTGCAGAACCGCCTCCTGCCACATACCTCCATCCGACCTGTCCGCTCCCAGGGGGAGCACCTCCTCAGGGTGCCGTCCGCTGGACAATGCTGGCTGGCGGCTCCCAGGGGAAGGGCCTTCTCTGTGGCGGGCCCAGCCCTCTGGAACAACCTGCCCCCTGACCATTGTACCATCACGGACCTTTGCCTCTTCCGGCGAACATTAAAGACTTACTTTTTTCATGCGGCCGGCCTGGCATAGTGTGTTTACTATCATTTTAATAGGGTTTCTTATTATTTTAACACAGGTTAAATTTATTTAATTTAATTTTAAATTTATCTATTGACTGTATTTGTATGTATTTTATCCTTTATTATTCCTGTGCACCGCCCTGAGTCCCTACGGGAGAGAGGGCGGTATACAAATCAAATTAAATAATAATAATAATAATAATAATAATAATAATAATAATAATAATAATAATAATAATAATAATAATAATAATAATAATAACTGAATGGATACATAAAAAGAGGTACCATTACAATCCTTACTTTGCTGAATGGATATAATGTAAACCAATGCAAAGATTTCTCAAAGCAACATATTTGTTCAGAAGTGTTATTGGTGTTCCATGGAAGTAACTTCAAGAAGGATGGAACAAGAATCTTCTATTCAGATTCAGATGCAGAATCAGTGTAGTTAGTTTCTTCAGGCTGATTTCTACAGAGAGTGAAGAATCTTGCAGAAATATTATTCACTCTGAGGATAAATACATGTCCCTTGGTGATGTGTACTTTTGATGCCTGAATAATCATGGTGAATAATCAAAGTTTTGCAACTTTATGTCTGTCATATTGTCAGCTTCAAACTTTAGGAGTTCAAGAGCTCCTACTATTCCCATGATTTTCCTACAATGGCCTCAAAATTGTCCTCAAAAAGAATTACTTCACTAAATTTTCAGTGACACAGTGCTAGAAGATAAGCACAAAAACAAGCTCTGAAACTGAACATTTTTATAATGAATGGCTGGAATCTGTGTAACAATTCCTACGACTAGAATCTGCTCAGAACTGGTGGTAACTTTCTGAGATAGTAACTTGTTAGCTACATTCACAAAAATGCTAATGTACAAAAGCAAATTTGGGTTTGATTAATCTTTTTCTTAATGTGTGAAGCCAAATATTGCAGGTTGTACCTTCTGGTTTAAGTCTGATAATGTTCAAACAATATGCTAAATCACAAAATAGTATGTATTTGGAACAACAATATTTTGCAAACCCCCAAATTGGATTGAGTAAACATAGTTATGTTGTACAAATAGAGCAAGCATATTACAATATAGGAATCCAGTCTATATTAATATTATTATTAAACCAAATACATTTTTATTGCCAACAAAAATATAACTTGAAGAATAAATGAGAAACATTTTATTGGGTATCAATTATCAATCAATCTTCTAAGAATTTAACTACTTCTTTGCTCTCCATGTATGCAAATAAAATTACTTTATCACAGCAAACATTTTTTTCTGTGACCTGTTTGCTAGGCCTGTTCATATACTGCTGTTGAGGTGTTTTTATTTATATTCACTTTGTTTTGCTTTATTATACATTCCCTAATGTGTACTGTTCATGGCCCAAATATAGAAAGATTAGATACACAGTCTGAAACAAATGAAACAAAACTAGATCTTTATTTTTGAAATTTAAATTTATCCGATCTGAATCTCAACAAATTACATTGGCATATTTGTATCAGTGCAAAACAATTTTTTTGTAAAATGCCTTGACTTGAAAATAAGAGCTCTATTAGCACAGGTCAAAGTGCATCTATTTCCTACAATGAGACTCTAGAAAACTCAGAAGCTGAATAGAAAGACAACAATAATTGTCACTGAAGATAATTGATCTTCAGTGACTAATAAAACTGAACTTGTTTCAGATGTGGAAGCTGAACATAACAAATATAATGGATACATCTGACTCTTGGCAGAATACAAACTGAATAAGTGGTCAACTGATTTAGCACACTTGCTCTGTCTATTCCATCATATCTAACAACTATTCAATGACCTTTGGGTCAAAAAATTTGTTCACCATTACTTATGTAGTATATCTTTGTGAACACTGATAACAAATTGACATCTCAGATATCATGTGTAGATTAAAGTTTCTTAGTCCTATTCCAAACCATGTTACCTGATGAAGGATGCAGGACAACTGCTTGAAGTAGAGGCAAAGTTTTATTTTGATAGCATGATGTGCAGTACAGCAATCAAAAGATAGACTATGAACTTAGAATGCTCAGAGTGGTAGTACTTATGGCAACAATGGACTTTGATCATGAAGTAATGGACTTTGATGTGAGGTTAGATGTGCAAATTAAGGTGTCCCCCCTACTCTGGGGATTTGTGAGGTCCAGGAAAAGATCCATTCATTGTCCTGTGGGATGTGTGAACTTAGTTGTGTAAATCTCTTTGGTGTGGAATTTTTATGGGGTATAGTGATTAGAGAGTCCCCTTATCTTGAGAGGATTGTGTTTTGTGTTTGCTTGCCAGTGCTGGTTGGCTTCCTGGAGAGACATGCTTTTGTTTCTAGCTCTGTTAGGGTAGGCTGTTGCCTGTTGGAAAAAAAGGAGTTGCCTAAGAGGCAAGTGAGTTTTTTTTCCCTATAGCATAATGTACTCTTTTTTAAAATTATTTTTATTTTTCATTTTTTTTAAAAATATGGAACACTTCATGAATTTGCATGTCATCCTTGCGCAGGGGCCATGCTAATCTTCTCTGTATCGTTCCAATTTTAGTATATGTGCTGCCGAAGCAAGCACAGCATAAGGTACTCTGAGAAGTCCCTTGTCTCTGAAAATATGTCGATGAGTTAAACAATCTATTACAAAGAAAACCAAACACAGTACATTTTTAAAAGATTAAAAGAAATGTGCATCCTATATAAAATATGTGTACAGACTCATTTTTATTTTTAGTCTTTATCCCTCCCTTATTTTTATAGTCAACTGAAGGCAGCAAACAAACACAATACTCTCTTCTCCTCTTTTCCCCACAACTGTGAGGTGGATTGGGCTGAGACTGGCTCAAAGACACCCAGCCGGCTTTCGTGCCTAAAGTGAGACTAGAATCCAGTGTCTCCTGTTTTCTAGCTTGGTTTCTAGAAGTCAAGCTAATTTAAAACTATTACTAGACTTAATTTCTTTGCAGTAATATTTAAAGACTTCCAAGAAAAATAGAATTAATAATTTGTACTTCTACCAAATAATTGAAAAAGTAGTCCCTCTTCAGTTTCTTTGCTCCTATAAACAATGCTTAGCACTGTTTTGCCACTGTTTAACATTAACAATAAAGAGCAGTTCCATGCCTCTGTATAATTAGTGCTTTAGAGCTCCTGATATATGTAACAGATTTAGATTTTATTGCATAAGTAGGCAACAATCCAGTACTGTAGGTATGTTGCTTCTAAGCTCCAGTCCATACAGCAAAATTTTGCATCTAACTTTGGTAGCCATTGTTTTGGCACCTGGCCTTACTTAATAGAGTTTTATACTCAATTAAAACACCCAAGCGCCTAACACTACACTTGTCCACTTCTGGGATAGAGAAAATAACAAACCCACAAGCTTCATCCCCCAGTCTAGCACACAGCAAGCCGCTGACAGGGAAAGACTATTTCCGGTCAATGATGCTTGGTACGTCAGGGCTACGCCTAAAGAGAATCTTGACCTTCTCCACCTTCCGGGTCCTTTAACTCTCTCCTCCCCTTTCTTTTGTCGTTCCGCTCCCCCGTTTAATCAGCCCTTGAGGTTCGGGAGCGCCATTTCCGGCAAGCGCGTGGTTTCCTTTCCCGGGTCGCGCTTCCTCCTTCCTGTTCCCTGGCTGCGAGTTTTCTCATTGGCCCTGGCGGAGCTGGGCAGGGCGGCCCAAGCGATTCTGTGCTGTGGCGAGCGAGCGAGGCGGCGAGCAAATGAATGGTGTCAGCTACGGGTTCTTGCGGCGTCTGCTGGGCACTTTGAAGACCCTTCCCGTGTTAAGGCGTACGGGCAAACAGCGGCTGACTTGGTGGTTGCCCGCCTTCTCCATGGAGCGGGCAGTGGTGCGCTGCGTCCCGGCGGAGCCTAAGCTCAGCGTTTCCATCGTGCTGCAGGACGGTAAGACCCGGCATGTGCACCGAGACCAGACGGAGCCTTTGGGCCAGGCGCTGGCTCGCATCGCCAACAACGTCAGCAAAGGCCACGCCAAGAAGGCCAAGAAGAGCAAGAAAGCGCAGGCCGAGCCCGAGACGCCGGGGACGCCTTCTGAGCTCGTCCCCGTCCGCCTTTTCTCCCAGGACGGGGAAGCCGTGGCCGAGGACGTGCCCAACCAGGAGGCCTGGAAAGACGGGTCGGTGCTGCAAATCGGCGAGACCCGCTACCGCGTGGAACGCAATCCACCCACGCTGACCGAGCTGCAGCTCCCGCGCTCGCTCATGGCCGGCTTCCCCGTGTGCCCCAAGCTGCAAGTCGAGTTCGGCTCGGCCCGCGACTGCCTCTTCCGTTGGTATTATGAGCAGAAGATCGAGACGGCTGAGACGGCGTCGGCCGCCGCGAGCAACAGCTGGGTGGAAGCCCCCGCCGGCTCCGAGCGCGTCTTCATGCCGACCAACGCGCAGATCGGACGCCGCCTGAAGCTCGTGTGCATCCCGGGCAGCGGCGAGAAGCGCTACGGGCTGCCCCGCGAGGCGGAAAGTCTAGGCCCCGTGGAGGCTGGCCCGGGCGCCTGCACTTTCGAGGCGCGGCATCTCTACACCAAGAAAGTCGCGGTGCCGGGACTGATCCGCATGGTGTCCTATAACATCCTGGCCGACATCTACGCCAGGACTGAGCTCTCGCGGACCGTCCTTTATCCGTATTGCGCTCCCTACTCGCTGGAGCTCGACTACCGGCAAAACCTGCTCAAAAAAGAACTGGCCGGCTACAACGCCGACATCATTTGCCTGCAGGAGGTAGACAAGTCGGTCTTCGTGGATAGCCTGGGGCCTGCGCTTGATGCCTTCGGCCTGGAGGGGCTGTTCCGGATTAAAGAGAGGCAGCACGAAGGCCTGGCCACTTTCTACCGAAGGGACAAATTCAGTCTCCTTAGTCAGCACGACATTGCCTTCAATCAGGCTCTGCTTGACGATCCCTTGCACAGAGAACTGCGGGACAAGGTGGCTACCTGCCCACAGGTTGAGGAAAGCCTGCTTAAGCGATCATCCGCTCTACAGGTATGTATGCCTTACTGGTCCCTCTTATCTAAGGGGAATGGTGGGGAAGTGTGCTTGCAGGTTAAATTAAAGGGGCTTTCATTGAGACATTCAAAGCCAGAAATGTCCCAGTTCCCCAAACTGCATCTTCTGGTATTTTGAGGCATTTACTTAACTTTATTTTGTTAAGAAAACATAAAAATACGGTTTCAAGGAAAAAGAAAAATGAGAATAAAGTCCTCACAAATTGATCAAGGTAGAAAATTACTGAGATATGTTATAGATGAAGCACAGTAACCATCCCCTCAAATATAAAGTGCCGGTAGCTAGTCCTTTTTTATATGATGTTCTTTGAATGGGGAAAATAAATGTTTGAAAGGGATTTCAGACTTTGTCGGCAGCATAACTCTCTAAAAACAGGAGAAAATGGGAGGCAAGTTGGAAAAGTTATATTGAGTGCAAAAATCTGGCTGGGAGATGCAGAGAACAACAGATGCAGAAAGCATTCATCAGATGTACCTTTCACAGAGAGGCAACTGTACTGTACTGTGGTTTGAAATGCTCCATTTGTAAATCTGCCTCCTTCGTGGTCATATGTTGCATGCTTTCAGAGATCATGTCATTCTTATTAACCCAATCAAATGTTGGAAATAAATTACATAAAGGATTTTATCCATCAGCAAGATAGTTCCCTAGAAATAAAATAGAAAGGAGCCAAATTTGGTGTGTCGGGAAAAGGCAACAATAAGATTTGCGTATAAAATGAATTGGATCAAACCAGGTTTATGGAGAAAAAAAATGTCCTAATATATTACTGTGGAAGAAAAAGGTGGGCAGTAGTTTGGAGTGTTGCAGACTTCTCCACAGATAGCCTTTGATTTACAACTATTTGTTTAACAACTTTCCAAAAAGGGTGGCACTTCTGGCCATTGCAAAATTTATATTTATACATATGCACACTTATTCTGCAATCACATGATTATGATTTGGGTGCTTGGCAACCTGTTCACACTTAGGACTGGTTGCCAAACACCCCACAATGATGTCTGTTTACAATATTCTCCCCCATATTTCTCTGTCTTTGGCCTTTGGAGTTGGCTGAAAGAGGATCATGTCAGAGGATATCCACTCCACAGAAAGCTGAATCCCTCAGGGAAGCCTTTCTTATTTATTTATTTATTTTATTCAATTTATATCCCGCCCTTCTCCAACAGGACCCAGGGCGGTGCACAGGAATTTAAAACAACATACAAAATGGTACCAAATATATAAATTAAAAAAACCCTATTAAATGACAAAAAACCTGCGCTAAAACCAAATTAAGATCCCCCATTTAAAACTGTCTAATATTTGTCCCAGCGGAAGCTATGTTGGGCCGGCTTGATGAAATAAGTGTGTTTTTAAACACCGGCGGAAGAGGCGGAGGTCGGTGATAGTGTGGAGTTCAGGGGTTAGGTCGTTCCACAGGGCAGGGCCCGCCACAGAGAAGGCCCTTCTGGGTGTCGCCAGCCGGCATTGTCCGGCCGATGGCACCCTGAAAAGGTCCTCTCTGTGGGAGCGTATCGGTCTAAGGGATGTATGGAGCAGGAAACGGTCTCGCATATAACTAGGCCCCGAGCCATGAAGCGCTTTGAAGATGGTTGTCAAGACCTTGAAGCGCACCCGAAAGACCACAGGAAGCCAGTGCAGCTCGCGCATGATCGGTGTTATGTGGGAGCATCTGGGGGCTCCCGTAATCACCCGCGCGGCTGCATTCTGGACTAGCTGTAGCTTTCGAGTGCACCTCAAGGGAAGCCCCATGTAGAGAGCATTGCAGTAGTCCAGTCGGGATGTCACGAGGGCCTGAGTGACTGTGCGAAGGGCAGCCTGGTCCAGTAAGGGGCGCAATTGGCGCATCAGGCGTACCTGATGAAATGCCCCCCTGGCCACGGCCGCCACATGGTCCTCCATGGACAGCCGGGAATCCAGGAGGACACCGAAATTGCGCGCCCTCTCCACGGGGGCCGGTGTTTCGCCCCGAATGGCCAGAGTTGGAGTAATCTGGCTGAACCGGAGTGCCGGAAACCACAGCCACTCAGTCTTGGACGGGTTGAGCTTGAGTTTGTTACTACCCATCCAGATCCGTACGGCTTCCAAACACCGGGACATCACCTCAACGGCATCGTTGGGCTTCATATATGTGTTGAATAGGAGGGGCGAGAGGACCGACCCCTGAGGAACCCCGCATACGAGGGGCCTCGAGGCCGACCTCTGCCCCCCTGTCAACACATATTGCGACCGACCAGAGAGGTAGGACGAGAACCACCGTAAAACGGTGCCTCCCAGCCCCAACCCCCCCATTCGGTGCAATAGGATACCATGGTCGATGGTATCAAAAGCCGCTGAGAGGTCTAACAGGACTAGGATAGAGGAATATCCTCTATCCCACGCCCTCCAGAAATCATCCACCAACGCGACCAATGCCGTCTCGGTGCTGTGACCAGGTCGGAAGCCGGACTGGCGCGGGTCTAGATAATCAATTTCCTCCAGGTGTCGCGGAAACTGTTGGGCCACCACACTCTCAACAACCTTCGCTAGAAAGTGAAGGTTGGAGACAGGACGAAAGTTCTCTAATAATGCTGGGTCCAGGGACGGCTTCTTGAGGAGGGGCCTTACCACCGCCTCTTTCAAGACGGCAGGCAGGGACCCCTCACTCAAAGATGCGTTGACAATGCCCTGGAGCCAGCCTCGTGTCGTCTCCTAGGATGCCAGTACAAGCCAGGAGGGACACGGGTCCAATAAACATGTGGTAGCCTTAAGTCTCTTTGACAGCCTGTCCATATCCTCGGTAGTAACAAAGTCAAACTCCTCCCAGAATGGAACCTCAAGACCAACCTCGGACAATCTCGCTGGACCACTCTCGATGGAGGGTAACTCATTCCGAATCCGAGTGATTTTGTCCTGCAGATAAATCCCAAATTCCTCTGCTCGTCCCTGTAGAGGGGCTTCCCGCGGTGAGGTGCGGCGATTGGAAAGTCCAGCCGAAGGAGAGCGTGATCTGTCCATGACAGGGGTGTGATGGCTAAATCCCCTATTCCCAGATCACCACTCCACTGTTTCTGAGAGCAAAGACTGTCTGCTGGAGGATTTCAGCTCTGTGTAGAATTGAGTCTTTTGGAGAACAAAAGGGCTGCCTGCCTGAGGCTTTCAGCCCAGCCCCAATCTGAATTCCTCCAGTAGCAACTCTTAAAAAGGTTCAGTTTCACATGATTGAAATCCTTTAGCAGACAGTCTTTTTGTCTGTAGAAGATAACCCTTCAACACACAACCAGAAATGGTAAGAATATGATTATTGAATAAAGTAATCATTTGACATCTAACTTAAAGACACCTCCTTTTTTATTGCCAGACTTGTGCCTTATAACTATTTTTTTAGAGGTTGGAAAGAATCCCAACTACTATGCTCATTATCATTTCTCTAACTTAAATACTATATTCAATATTGTGTGGAATCAGAATTCATGAACATTTTTCTTGTAGGTTTCTGTCCTTCAGTCTCAAAATGATTCTTCAAGAAAGATTTGTGTAGCCAACACTCACTTGTTTTGGCACCCAAAAGGTAATTTCTATTTTTGATATTTTTTAAAGTGGGTTATTATCTTGTATTTTGGATTCTGGGATTGGATATAAATTGAGAATTGGTAAATTGCAGAACTAGAAGCCTGTGTGGTGCTGTTTTTTGCCACAGGGTTGAAATAAGGTCCGTTCCAGCTGCAAAAACTTTCTTATTAAGCTAAATTTATTTATTTATTTATTTTATTACATTTATACCCCGCCCTTCTCCTTGTTAGGACCCAGGGCGGCGCACAGGGATGTTAAAATACATACAAAATATATAAAATATATAAAATTTAAAATACTTATTCTAATAAATAAACCCTGCGCTAAAAACCGAATTAAAATCCCAAATTTAAAAACTATCTAATAGTCAGTATGGAGGTTACGCTAGGCCGGCTAGATGAAATAAGTGTGTCTTCAGATACTTGCGGAAGAGACGGAGGTCGGAGATGGTGCGGAGTTCAGGGGGTAAGTCGTTCCAGAGGGCTGGGCCCGCTACAGAGAAGGCTCTCCCCCTGGGTGTCGCCAGTCAGCATTGTCCAGCCGACGGCACCCTGAGGAGGCCCTCTCTGTGGGAGCGTATCGGTCTGAGGGATGTATGGGGCAGGAGGCGGTCTCGCATATAACTAGGCCCCGAGCCATGGAGCGCTTTAAAGATGGTCGTTAAAACCTTGAAGTGCACCCGAAAGACCACAGGAAGCCAGTGCAGCTCGCGCAGGATAGGTGTTATGTGAGAGCGTCTAGGCGCTCCCGTAATCACCCGCGCGGCTGTGTTCTGGACTAGCTGCAGCTTTCGGGTGCACCTCAAGGGGAGCCCCATGTAGAGAGCATTACAGTAGTTGAGTCGAGAGGTGACGAGTGCTTGAGTGACTGTGCGTAAGGCACCCCGGTCCAGTAAGGGGCGCAATTGGCGCATCAGGCGTACCTGATGAAACGCCCCCCTGGCCACGGCTGCCACATGATCTTCCATAGACAGCCGGGAATCCAGGAGGACACCCAAATTGCGCGCCCTCTCCACGGGGGCCGGTGTTTCGCCCCCAATGGCCAGAGTTGGAATAATCTGGCTGAACCGGGGCGCCGGAAGCCACAGCCACTCAGTCTTGGACGGGTTGAGCTTGAGTTTGTTACCACCCATCCAGATCCGTACGGCCTCCAAGCACCGGGACATAACCTCGATGGCATCGTTGGGGTGGTCGGGGGTGGATATGTACAACTGAGTATCATTAGCGTACAGATGATATCCCATCCCAAAACCACGGATGATCTCACCCAGCGGCTTCATATATGTGTTGAATAGGAGGGGCGAGAGGACCGACCCCTGAGGAACCCCACATATGAGGGGTCTCGAGGCCGACCTCTGCCCCCGTCAACACATATTGCGACCGACCAGAGAGGTAGGACGAGAACCACCGTAAAACTGTGCCTCCCAGCCCCAACCCCCCCAGTCGGTGCAATAGGATACCATGGTCGATGGTATCAAAAGCCGCTGAGAGATCTAATAGGACTAGGATAGAGGAATATCCTCTATCCCGCGCCCTCAGAGATCATCAACCAACGCGACCAATGCCGTCTCGGTGCTGTGCCCGGGTCGGAAGCCGGACTGGCGCGGGTCTAGATAATCAACTTCCTCCAAGTGTCGCGGAAACTGTTGAGCCATCACACTCTCAACAACCTTCACTAGAAAGTGGAGGTTGGAGACGGGACGATAGTTCTCTAATAACGCTGGATCCAGGGACGGCTTCTTGAGGAGGGGCCTTACTACTGCCTCTTTCAAGATGGCAGGCAAGGACCCCTCACTCAAAGATGCGTTGACAATGCCCTGGAGCCAGCCTCGTGTTGTCTCCCAGGATGCCAGTACAAGCCAGGAGGGACACGGGTCCAATAAACATGTGGTAGCCCTAAGTCTCTTTGACAACTTGTCCATATCCTCGGTGGTAACAAAATCAAACTCCTCCCAAGATGGTGTCACAAGAACAGCCTCGGCCCGCTCGACTGGGCCACTGTCGATGGAGGATAGCTCGTTCCGAATCCGAGTGATTTTCTCCTGCAGATAAATCCCAAATTCCTCTGTTCGACCCTGTAAAGGGGCTTCCCGCAGCCTCTGTTGAAGGAGGGAGCGGGTCACCCCAAACGGCGGCAGGGCGGTTATCTGCAGATGCAATAAGAGTGGCACAATACTCACGTTTGGCCACTCTTATCGCCACTAAGTCCTAATATGGTCTCTCACTAGTGTTCGGTCGGCTTCGGAGCGAGAAGATCTCCATCTGCTCTCTAGGCGTCTCTTGTGGCGCTTCATCCCCCTAAGCCTCTCGGTAAACTAAGGAGCCCAGGTGGTTCGTCGCCGCAAGAGAGGCCGCAAGGGCGCGACTCGGTCCAAGGCCCCCGTGGCCGCACTTAACCATGCGGCCACTAGGTCCTCAGTCGAGTCGCGGGGCAAGTCCACAGGACTTGGCCCAAGCTCCCTTTGGAACCTTATCGGGTCCATCAGGAGCCTGGGGCGGAACCATATAGGAATGTCCGGTTCCGCCTCCCCGCAGTGTGGTGCGGCAATCGGAAAGTCGAGCCGAAGGAGAGCGTGATCTGTCCATGACAGGGGTGTGATGACTAGATCCCCTATTCCCAGATCACTACTCCACTGTCCCGAGACGAAGATTAGATCCAGGGTGTGTCCGCCCTCGTGGGTCGGGCCTACAACTACCTGGGTCAGGTCCATGGCTGTCATGGAAGCCATGAACTCCCGAGCTAACCCAGAGGTTTCGCCTGCTGACGGCAGGTTAAAGTCCCCCATGACTAACAGTCTGGGGGTCTCCACTGCCGCCTCGGCTATCACCTCTAGGAGCTCGGGCAGGGCTGTTGTTGTATAGCGAGGAGCCAGGTATACAACTAACATGCCCAACTGCCTCCCTAGGCCCCACTTCACAAGGAGGGACTCGCACCCGGTTGTCTGAGGGATCGTGGTCTCCTTTGGCTCAAGACCTTCCCTAACCATAATCGCCACCCCCCCACCCCTCCCTAGGGCCCTAGGCTGATGGAAGGCTCGGTATCCTGGTGGGCACATTTCTACGAGGGGATGTCCTCACTCGTGGCCCAACCAGGTTTCCGTAATACCTACCAGGTCCGGGTCCCCCTCTGACACAAGGTCATGGATGAGGGGGGCTTTTTGTACCACGGACCTGGCGTTGCATAGCATCAGCCTAGGGCCCCGGGTCTGTGGTTCTTGCCCACCTAGTCTGCGATGGGAGCATGGGAGGTCGGAGTGCGTGACCGCCTGTAACCAGCGGCCACGGTCCTCCAACCGATGTCCATCCCGTCTCCCACCGCCCCTGCCCCTCCCCAAGACCGAATTGATGGAGAATACCTCAGTGGAAACGACCCCCCCTTCCCCCTCCTCCGTTTCTCTACTTCCGCCGGACGGCCTTATAATTTGGCGTCCCCCCACCTGACTATCCCCTCCCTCCTCCCTGGAACCCCCTAAAATCCAAATTAAAAAATTAAAAAGAAACCCCCTGAGTTTGCGCTTCGCCCACCTCTCAGGAGCAATAAGTCCATCCTCGAGGATGGAAAATGCAAGAACACCAGCGGTTTCCAAGGAAAATGTCTAGATTATTGTATTGTTCATAAGCACATAATCTATTGTTAATTGGAGCTATTTGAATACCATGGAATAAAGTGCTTTGAAATGATGTCACTGCAGAACAGCAAATAGAATAATTACTTTACTCTTTTGGGATGTGTATTACAGTAGAAGAGAATAAACTCTTAGATTAATTGAGGGAACTGCTAAAAACATATTTTGTCCTTAGTTTTCTGGGTGCTACTTCCTCCTAATTATTATATATACCGTATTTATCGGCGTATAACACGCACAGGCGTATAACACGCACCTTCATTTTAAGAGGGAAATTTCAGGAAAAAAATTTAAATTTCAAATAAAGAACTTTGAAGCAAAATAAGGGTAGCTCAGAACTTTTTTTTATTAATATTATTACCACTTATAAGGTAAATAATGTAAAAGGACAGTAAAAGCAACTGTTTTAACAAAGAAACTTGGATATTCTGTTTTTACAAAAGTTTACTCAGAAATCGCTATCCCCTCCCTTCCTGTCTCTCTTTGTCATTCTCTGTGTCTGTCAGATTCTGATTCCCTTCCTTCCTCCCTCCCTCTCTCTCTCTCTCTCTTTCTCTCTCTCTCTCTCTCTCTTTCTCTCTCTCTCTCTGGCAGGCAGGCAGGAAAGCAAGCAAGGCGGCTGGAGGAGGAGGAGAAGGAGGAGATGACGGCCCCGGAGGCACGGAGCTCTTCCCTGCGGTGGGCGCCTCCTTCTCCGCTGGCAGTTAGAGCAAGGTCGAGGGGCTTCCCCCCTTTTCCCACTTCCCGGCTCTTTCGCCGCCGCCGCCGGTTCCAGCAGCAGCAGCAGGAGGAGAAGGAGGAGGAGATGACGGCCCCGGAGGCACGGAGCTCTTCCCCGCGGCGGGCGCCTCCTTCTCCGCTGGCAGGTAGAGCAAGGTCGAGGGGCTTCCCCCCTTTCCCCACTTCCCGGCTCTTTCGCCGCCGCCGCCCCTCGGCGAGCTCCCGGGGTTTGGAAAGAGCCGGGAAGTGGGGAAAGGGGGGAAGCCCCTCGACTTTGCTCTACCTGCCAGCGGAGAAGGAGGCGCCCGCCGCGGGGAAGAGCTCCGTGCCTCCGGGGCCGTCATCTCCTCCTCCTCCTCCTCCTCCAGCCGCCTTGCTTGCTTTCCTGCCTGCCTGCCATAGAGAGAGAGAGAAAGAGAGAGAGAGAGAGGACGGCCGTGGTGCTTCGCTGAGGGAAAAAGAAGACAGCGCAGCTGCCTTGCGCACACGGAGGACTTACTTCTGGGTCCACGGTTCCCGGGTCCATGTACCTTATATCGGCGTATAACACGCATATCGGCGTATAACACGCATACATCATTTGCCCCCTATTTTCAGGGGGGGAAAGTGCGTGTTATACGCCGATAAATACGGTAATTCTGCAAATGTAGCTCAATTTAGAGTATTATTAGGTAGGCTGGCCAGCTGAGTTCAGCCATTTTTAAAGCCATTTTTTGCCCTCCCCAGGCTTTATAGGAGTCACTTCCAGTTTGCTCGTAGTGTCCTTTTTAGTCCTCCAGAGGCTTCAGGGAAGCCTCCTGAAGGTCCCTGAAGCCTCCAGAGGGCTTAAACTGCCCCTACGAGCAAACCAGAGGTCACTTTCGGTTTGGTCACAGCATCCTTTTTAGGCCTCCGGAGGCTTCAGGGAAGCTCCTGAAGCCTCCGGAGGGCCTGCGAGGGGGCTGTTTCATCCTCCCCAGGCTCCTATAAAGCCTCTGGAGCCTGGGGAGGGCGAAAAAAGCATTTTAAAATTGGGGGGAGCGCGTCATGCCTGCATGCGCATTGGGAAGTGCGCATTGCATTATGGGTGCAGCACGCCCACGCACAACCCCCCTGCGCTCCCTCCATCCTTATGGCACACGAGCCTAAAAAGGTTCACCATCATTGTTCTATAGTATGAGGAGGGATGTAAAGGAACACTTCCCCTCTTAAGGGCTCTTGATTATACTTAATTGAAGAAAGGAAGATAAAGTATGGAAAACCGAAGGAGTCAGAGAAAAGGAGCATTGAAGAATGGAAGTTGGAAGAAACAAAGAAAATATCAAAAAGTTGAAGAGAAGTATAGTTAAAGATTACTGTACAGAAAGAACTCGGAGCATGGGAGCTGAGCCAAGAGGAATAAGTAATTGTGGACCACAGTTTGCAGAACTGGCAAAATCAGCAAAGCAGTAGCAGTAAAAGCAGCTGACCAGTGCCAGCTGCCGGGGGAAGCAGAGTAGAAAATGTCAGCCAGACCAGCAGATGCAGTAATGGCCCCAAAAACATCATTAGCACTGAAATGGGCTCTGATACCTCTGTAGGAAGGTGGCAGGTGATGGCAGAGTAGAAAAGTCCAAGAAACCTTAAAAATCCAATGGCTGGGTTCTGTAAGCTGTCCTGAGTGACAGTTGCATCACCCAACCATTGGTAGAGGCTAAGAGCCTCCCAGCAACTGCAGCCTTTCTGAAAGGAAACAACCCACATTTCTATCTAGCATTCTTTTAATGGAGACCACACGAGTGACTGTAGTATTGTGGGTTAGGAAGTAGGAAGACTTGATGCAGCACAAAGAGGATCAGGGTTTTAAAAGTACATGTGTGTGTGTAAATAAAATTAAAACTTCCTAAATTCCTAAAAATTAGGAAACTTTACAACTGTTAGGTGAATAATAAAGTGCCAGGTGATCAGTTGTAGCATTGGAATGAGACTACAACAGGACAAAGTATGATTTCTGGGAATGAGATGTTCATTTATTTGGTAAATTTGTATAGCTGTCCTCTTACACATATGATTCTGAACTGTGTACGAAGTTAAAAACAAAATTAGAAAAAGCATTAAAAACAAAATCATTAAAAAGTCAAAATTATTTAGAGAAATCTATTCTGAAGGGAATTGTTTGGCCTCTTGTTTGGTTCTGTCACCATCTCCCAAAATGGACCTTTGCCATTTCTCATGGACAACAGCCATTGGCTCTGCCCTAGTCCTGCCCTGCCTGTAGCTTCTTGCTATTGCTGGCAAGCTGACAAGCTCCAGGCTGAGCTGTGATGATACCCCAGTACAGTATATGTGTTGCTGTCCGTCAGCCTCTCCATCCTAGGTGCAGAGCCATACTCTATCCAAATGAGAAGCCGTAAGGCCTGTCTAAGACTTACAAGCTGCTAACATTTTGGCTGTCACCATCCACCTGTGAATCAGTGTGGCAATGTTTACCTAATACGACATGGAAAGCTACAAATTTGAAACCCCTGTCCTAATAGAAGGCAATGGCAAACAATTTCTATACTATAGTTGGGAATCAAACTCAACTTGGGGGGTTTACTTTAAAAAAAAAATATTAAGACTGGATATTAAATTATTTTGAAACCTTAGACGCATTGATTAAACATAACGATCCTTTGTTTTGTTTTAGGTGAAAATATCCGTCTAATCCAAGTTGCAATAGCATTATCCCATATTAAGCATGTGATCAATGACATGTATCCTGCTACACCTCTCATCCTCTGTGGGGATTTTAATGCCACACCATCAACTGGAACATATACTTTTGTCAATAGCGGTAGTATTACCGAAGATCATGAGAGCTGGGATTCAGAAGTTAAAGAGCAACGATTTGCTATGTCTCTAACCCACCAGTTCGGTCTTAAAAGTGCTTGTGGAGAACCAGCCTATACTAATTATGTTGGAGGCTTTCATGGATGTTTGGACTATATTTTCATTGATGCAAATGTTTTGGAGGTTGAACAGGTAATTCCACTGCCAAGCCATGAAGAAGTAACCACCCACCAGGCCTTACCAAGTGTTTCACACCCATCAGATCATATAGCACTAATATGTGATATAAAGTGGAAATAATCTCATTATTTTCAGAAACGTGCTACTTGTGAAAAATTAAGTTGGAATGCTTTGATCACAATTATATATCATTTATAATTCCTTGTAAGTGGTCATACTTTTTATAACAGCGTTCTTATGTACCAGTGCTATATTTTTCTTCTATTAATGAACAGTCAATACAATTTGAAACTATATTGTCCTATTTCATTTTCAGATGACTTAAAATAAGGAGTAAGACTGGTTTGTTTAAATTGATATTTGCCAATCAGTCGCTACTGACATGTTGCGGGAATACCCACTATGTTGTCTTTATAAGACTATATTAAAGATTCAAAAAAATATTCTGACAGTTCCCATTGTATTAAGGGAAAAGATCTTTCTCATACAAACCAAAATAATTTGGGTTTAAATAATAGTAATATTATGGTATGCTTGGGTAGTGATTATTTTTTTTGACTAGAGACCTATTTTGCTAGGGAGTAGTGATTTTGATCAATAGTAATCCACCTTTAGGGGAGCTTAAGGACTATTGCTTCTTGCTGTTTTGGAAAGTTTAAAAAGAATCTTCATGATTTGAGCAAGGTCTAAGCAACAAAGACTCAGTGGAAGACAACTTCACTTATTTCATTTTAAGCAAAGAGAAGTAATTAAAGAGGTGCTGTAGCTACCTCTTCCAGACTGGTTCACAAGACCGAGTTAAAAAGGTACTCAACTCTTAATCTTGTGTACAAGGGCAAATTGTCTCCTTTGTTAACTAAAGATGTTTGAATGTCCAGATGTAATCAACATACTGGTGTTACTGGTAACCTGGTTAAGCATGTTCTGCACCCTGAACCATTAAACCCTGAATCTTTGTTAGCTGCCCAAAGTTATGAATAGGAGATAGGTGACCATACAAACTAGCTAAAATGATTAATTGCTTAACTTTTTGATCTGTGTCCCCAATCATGTGACTACTTCTTGCAACTTATGTTAACTGTGACTAATAATGGAGGATGTTGGCATCCCATATCATTGCCCTAATTTGTGTAAGATACGACTATCTGATGACTAGCTACTTTATGGCACAAGGTCGTGCAACCATAATTATGGCTACTTTTTTATGTCAATTTGCAGATTGTTAAACTAGATAAATTTAGTGAAAACCAGATTAACCATGGTTTAATATTCCATATGAAAAAAGTATAACTCATTTTTGTCTGTCAGGTTTGTTAATTTATGTAGTTTCTGCATCCTTTATTTGCCTAACCAGATTGATACAGTATATTCAGTCTGTGTATTATATACTATTAAAACTCTTGATTCCTGTAACCTTTAACTGGGCAAAACAATGCAACAAAAGGGTTAAACGTTTTAAACAAGGTAGCTCAAATGGGCTAATTTACGGAATGTGTCCAAAATCTGGGACCCATGTCCCATAAAATTGAAATCTGGCAAGTTTGATGATGGCATAAACATAAAATACTATGATCTGATACAATGTAAAATTTTCTGTACTGATGTTTGGCTCTGCTATAGAGTTCAACATGGGCCACTTTCAAAGCAGATACATCTCTGAACGTATCCCAGCTTTTCCAGTTAAGGCAGTACATTCAAAGTTCTGCCATTGTCAAAGGCATTGAGAAATCTGAGTAGGAAAGTTCTGAAAGCATGACCCAACCTGTCATGAGTTGTCTGGTATCTAAAAGTTAACTTTTGCTCTAATTGGTAAATACAGTCCACATAATTTTTCTGACAGTTGAAATTAGTTACACTTGACTCAGGTATTTAAAAAACTCCCACTTGTATAACACATTTTGATATTAACTGCTGCATCTTCACAATGGTTGAGTCCTAGAATCCTTTGGAAAACCAGAGTTTAGAAGCATATGGCAATTAAAAAAACACTACTTTGCACACCACATCTTATGCTAGGAATACAAAACAATTTAACAGAGGCTCTAATAAGATGTAGTAACCAATGTTGAAAATCTCAATTTTGAAGAGCAAAAATAGTATTTCAGTAATTTTTAGAAAGCCATAAGCTTTCTAAAAATGATGTAAATGCAAATTTATCCCTTAAGAACAGCATCTTAAAAAAAAAAAAATCTTTGTTTCCTGTGAGGGCATTCAGGCAGCCTTGCCTCAGATATACAAACTGGAAGGAATGCAACGTGAGCTATTTGTTTTTTTAAAAGTTATTTTCAGGTTTGAGCATCAGATTTAGTTTTTTCTTGTTTAAATAGCCTTGCAATATTAAATGCACCTGCTTAAGACTGGAACAAGAACATGAGCCAAAGAAACAATGCTGATCTGTGCAAGCCCTATTAAGTAACACAAGGTCTTATTGGCTCAATGTAACCAACAATTTTCTGAGTAGATATAGGAATGTGGTAAAAGTAAATGTATTTGACAAAATATCTGGTAACATTCTGGTAGATAGAATGATTATTAAATGTATACATACATGGCTGAACATTTATACAGTTAAAGTAAAAAACTGGAGAAGGCACCTAATGGAGTGCCAAAACATGCAGTCATGAGACCAATATTCCTTAACATTTTTATTAATGACTAGGATGAAGAGGTAGATGGAAATATGGATTCTGTGGACACTACATAGTGCTATTACATCCCAACATGTTTGCAAAGTACTGATGGCAGTTCTCAAATTGTGCTAATTTCTTAAATACCATAATTTGTCAAAAGTATAACAAGCCAGATAAGATATTATGGCTTAATATGAAGTATGAAGCTAATGTATGTATTATGTAAATTTAGCAGTTTGGAGAATTATTTGAATGACATAAAGTAATTCAATAAATTAAAAATTCAGTTTTAAATGCATCATTTTTGTGGTGCTAGTTATAAATGAGTTTAAAAGACATTAGAAAATTCAGATTTTGAGAAGAGATATATGAAAAATTCCAAATTAAGTGGCTATCAGACTATCTAAGCATCAAACAATTGACTACGTGGAAGGGACTCACAGGACAATTGCCAGCAAACCAAAGCGTTCTGTCAGTCATTAATGAAACAGACTCTTTGGGCAGTTTGAACTTTATTACCATTCTGAACTCTAAGTACTCTCATATCTGGACATCTTAAAAGGATTTAATTTACAGCTTCAAAACACTTTTACAAGATTTAGCTTTGATAATTAATCAGTTATGTTGTACACAACTTTTAACTGCCCATCTTAATTTTTTGCCAAATTGAAAACAATTCAAAATCTATTCAGATCTGTTTGTGTTCAAGGTACAGAAAAAACTCCGTTTATTGAAAAAGAATCCGTCACACATTCATTATCAGTTCCACAAACGTAAGATTCAAGGAGCATACAACAAAGCTATACATTTTTATCATTTTAATTAGGAATAATTCTGAATAGGTTATAAAGAAATTAATCCATCAAGTCTGAAGAATTTTCAAAATCTCTTCATGAAGATATGTTCACCAATAAACAGTAAAACTTTAGCAGAACTATTATACACTGGGCAAAACAGGCTGATACCGAAAGCAACATGCAAAAAGAAAAAAAAAGACAATCTGCTGAATATTTAAAAACTCCAATGAGCTTGTTGCAACCAGCACAGTAAGTATTATCAGGCTGAGTTCACACAAAGGCAAAAGTGGGTCAATTGGAAAGGGGGGGTTAATAAAATGTTCCTCAGTGCAGAAGATTTGAATAGTGTTTTAGAGGATTCTTGGCAACATCAGGAAGTGTTTTTATAAGGGAGAGAAATAAATATAAATGGAATGCTAGATTAAGTCAGCAGACTGTCTTATGGAATGAAACAAGGATTGGTAACTTAGGAGATAAGAGGGGTCTTAAATATACTTAATTGAATTGGGGCTCAATAAGCATTCAATAGATTTCAAAGTCACAACTATATTCAGGCATTTAGGCTAACAACAAAAGGAAAAATCAGAAGATACACTTTTTTTTCCAAATTAAGGAGTTTCTCTTTAACCCAAGCCTAGTGTTACCTTGGCAACATAGCTTGGAGAACAATAATTGGCAACAAAATAAGTAAAAATGCTGTAATATCCTGCCCAAATCAGTTCCAGATACTGTATAATAAACCAAGATGCAGCTAATTTTGATGTAACAAGCCTAGACCACTTATATCAAACATGTCCTTGGTGCGAAAGTCATCCAGTTGCAGTTAACGCTTTGATAGCTCATTTGACAGCCAATCAAGTCCCTCGTATAGACCAGTACCTTGTGTAGCACAGGTAGCCTGAACATACCACTGTAAAAAGAAGGAAGTGATATTTTTAATATTCGGGACTGTTCTTGAGAACACAGTTCTGAAATCCAGGACAAATTTCCATGCCTCCCACTAAGCAATTCTAAATCAACATAGGCAGGGATGTCAAAAAACATCCTGGAAGAAGGCAAAGGCAACCAACTTCAGTACTACTGTCATCTCTAAAGGTAAAGGTTCTCCTGGCACATATATGCTATCATTCCCAACTCTAGGTGGTGGTGCTTATTCCCGTTTCAAACCTGAAGAGCCAGTGCTGTCTGAAGATGTCTCCGTGGTCATGTAGCCAGCATGACTAAATGCCAAAGGCGCACGGAACGCTGTTACCTTCCCACCAAAGGTGGTCCCTATTTTCCTACTTGCATTTTTACGTGCTTTCAAACTGCTAAGTTGGCAGAAGCTGGGATGAGTAATGGGAGCTCACTCCGTTACGCGGCACAAGGGATTTGAACCGCCAACCTTTCTGATGGACAAGCTCAGTGTCCCTTTTTGCTATCATCTCTAGCAATTATTAATTGCTAGAGATCTTTTATGCAGAATTATAATTAAACACAGCATAAGTTGAATGAATCAAATAAGTTATTGTTTTATTTTTATAGTAACTCTTCCTTCCACAATAGGCCAGAATGATTACAGATTAATATAAAGGCAGCGCTTGCTAAAATGATTACATATGATTACCTATGTCAACAAAATCAGTCCTAAAAGAAACACAAATTTAAATATTGCTAAGCATAACTTCAATTGTTTTAATTGTCATAATTATCTTAATTATCAATGATTTCTTTCTTAGCAGAGAAAATACAATCTTTGTTTCTCTAAAAATAGAATTGTAATTCGGCTGAGAAGTTTGTTGTTGCTGACAGCTAAAACTGAAGTTCAGAAACCTCTGATGGCTGGCTGCATTCAAAGATCTGAATCTATGAGTGGGTTTACATTTATATGCCAATCTCCCTTTGCAGTACCAAGTGCCACTTATGCACATTTGGGTGTTGTTTTCTAAGGAAAACACTGCCCTACATGATGAACACAAATACTTCTACCAAATGTCAGCTTTTCATTCAGAAGTTTCACTAACTGTAGAAAATTTCAGTACTTACAGTTCTATTACGCAGGGACTGAAGGCCTAGTTTATCTGTCATTTCACTGATTGCCATGGCATTTGGCAAGTCTTGTTTGTTTGCAAAGATAAGCAGCACCGCATCTCTCAACTCATCTTCTTGAAGCTGGAAGAAAAAAAAACATCATAACTTCTGTCTTTTGACGTTTCTTACAAGCAAAAACCTACAAGGGAAGAAGACAACTGCACTGGTTGTATTTTTCCTTTATTTCCCCAAATGGTATTCAGAAACAAAGGCGATCAAATTATCACCAAAAGCCAGTTTGGTGTGGTTCTGGCAGACTTTAACCAGAAAATGGTGAGTTCTAGGATTCCCTTAGGCCTGGAAGTCAACTGTGTGACCTTGGCCAAACACTATCTCTCAGCCCAACCCAAATCATGTTGTTGTTCTGAGGAGAAAATAGGCAGAAATCATAGGTATATTCACTACCTTGTGTTCACACACACACACCCAAATAAAAAGGTGGGATATCTAATAATAATTACTACTACTACTTCTGCTAGTCAGATGAGAAATGGTATACTACACTAAAGTAGCTCCTGGAAGTATAATTTTATTGCAAATAAACAAAACATGCCAAAACTGATCATTGCATTCTTACCCTTTCCATGACTAAAACCAAGACTGGTAATCTAGTCCATACTTTTACATTACTAAGTTATGAAAAAAATTCAATTGACCAAAACTATGATGAAAACCAGATGTCAAAATCTATAGGTTCCTTTCATGACAACAATGGCAGATGAAAGATGACAATTTGGAATGAAAGAGAAGTTAATTATGAAGAGTGTAAACTAACTAATAAAATGAATGAATGAGAGAATAGGTACATTGTATATCTGAAGTTAAGAGAAAGAACAAGAATATAAAGGTGTCTGATCTTGTAGATTGACAATGAATGCAGGGAAGCAATACTGCAGGTTCAATTACAAATGAAAAAAAATGTATGTCAAAGTCTGAATTTGAGGCATGAGTGCTGAATGATAGTTGCAACCTACAGCTTAGAATGTTGCACTCTTGGGGAGGGGAAATGATGACAATCAGTAACACAGTCAGGGAAATGTTGACATTGCACAACTTTCTGAATGACTCCAAAGGGGAAAAACTCTTCTGTTAAGTGATGGAAATGGATGAGTGGGATTGAAAAGGCATAGAAAAACATAATTTGAATCTTTGAGAATGATGATGGGACAGTACTTGCCTAGCAGAATGTTTTAAATACACAGTTTAAACACAAATCTATTCAAGTGTACACATGGAAAAGGAAATCACTGAAAAGCAGTTGATTCATTTTTGGATGAAAGACAGAGATTTAGTGGTAGCACAACGGTGACGAAAAGTTCTGAATATGAGGCAGGGTGGGAAGGCATTAGAAATTGTGTGTAAAGAATTATATTACAGTGTGCCACAGAAACGCAAGGAGTTCTCTGCACAAGAAAAATGAAAAAGGGTGATTCATTCATTCATTGTCAAACAAATGTCAACTCAAACAAATGGTTCTGGGCATTGAAAACAACTTTACATTCTTAGAAGAATCAAATAAAGAAAGAAGAAACTGTGGATGAAAAAAAATAACATATTAGATAATTACTGCCACAAACTGAATAAGAAAAGGATACAAATTGCAGAGAGAGAAAAGCAGCTGCAAGAAAAAAAAATTAAAGAAGCAGAATAATGCTCAGAAATTTGATAAAAATAAAACATTGTTTTGGAAGTGAATGAACTAAACCAAGAGAACTCAGCAAAATATTTAAGATTATGAAATATTTTGAGAGAAAATGAAATGAGGGAAGGTCAGGAACCTATTAGAGATTTGAATGAAAAGAACCATATGCTGAAGCCAGAAATAAAAAAGAAAACTCTTAAGATTGTCTGAGAAAAAAACGATGAAAAAAAAGTAAAAAAATATAACTGGGTTGAAAAAATAGCAGTTGCAGGTATAAGCAGTGTAATTGGATAAATGTTGAAAAATTGATACAGAATGACTACGCAATTGATTTTCCATATGAATAAAGGCTTCCGCTGTGTCTCAAATTTGGGAGAATCGATTATTGTTTATTTGCAAAAGGAAAAGGGAGCAAGTGTGAATGCAAAAACTACAGGGAGGATTAGTTGGTTAAGTGTCCCAGGGAAGGTGCTTGGCAGAATTCTGAATGAAATGGTTCCAAGAGTTACAATGAGCCAAATGCGGCCTGGCTTTTTGCTGGGCATGAGGTATGCAGACTAGTTTCCTGCATTAGGATATGTATTCAATGAAAAATGTACTCAGGTGAGAATGAACCGTATGTCCTTATTGGACATTGATAGAGAGAGCATCTTATGCGAACGTGATATATAACAAGGAAAATGAATCTGAAAAGTAATTGTCAGGGTTCCAAGTAACACCCCCAACCAATGAAGACTCCAAGGCCAGCAGTTCCTCCAGGACTGACAGTAGTATTGATATTTTTAATGTTGTTTGCCTCCTAGAATCTTTAGGAAGTCAAGCAGTTTTGTATTTGATGAGTAAATGAAATGTCTAAGAACAGAAAGTGGTATAAATAAATCCAAGCTATACATCAATGGTGGCAAGCAAGAGCAATTGATTTGAGTTTGTGTACCTTGGTAGAATGCCTATTAAAAATGGGAAAAATGGATAAAGAGATCTCAAGATGTACAAATACTAATAGAAATGTAATGGGGATATATGTGCTCTACTGCACAAATTTTTCTTTAAAAAGTGAAAACTGCTTTGTATAAATGCATATTTGCATCTACTTTTTATGCCAGAAGCATAAAAGTAGACTGAATGCGGTAGGACTGGATCACTTAGGAATTGTGTGCAGTAAAACCAGAGAAAAAGTCAAGTTTGGTCATCACTGTGAATGAGTACGACTGAGTGGCAAAATAAATGAACCATGGAGGAACCACGGAGGAATGTGAGAAGCAAGAGCATGGCTGGATGCAATTGACAAGAGGGAGGCAAGATGTCTGAAAGCTAAAAGGCAAAGAAGGGTCTGGATACAGTGGAAGCAAGGATGATTTACAAAGACAGAAAGTTATGAAGTGGTATAGCAAGCAGGGTTGGTATGAACTAGGTTTAACGATAATCCCCTTTAATTTTCTTATCCTGTGCCCTTAATTCCTTATGTTTACAATTTCTATTTTTTCCTATGCTTTACATAATATTTAGTCTCCAAACAAATTGCATATATGTAACCTTAAAGAGTTGCAGGCTGATGACATACTTGCATTTCATGCACTCTACAACAGGGGTCTCCAACCTTTGCAACTTTAAGTCTGAAGGACTTCAGCTCCCAGAATTCTCCAGCCAGCAAAGCTGGCTGGAGAAGTCTGGGAGCTGAAGTCCTTCAGACTTAAAGTTGCAAAGGTTGGAGACCCCTGCTCTAAAACACCTCTACCTAATTATTTCCATAGCCCTAAAACATGTAATAATGTCTCTGAACATCCTATTTGATTTTTTTTGTTATTTTATATTCCAGTTTTAATATTTTTAAAAGAAACTCTGTTGTCACATTGACACAGAGATTGTCATGTTCTGATTAAAAATTACCATTTTCTGCAGTTCTTCTGCTGCTTCTTGAATTCTCTCTCTGTCATTGCTATCTACCACAAAAATGAGACCCTGGAGGAGAAAAGTATTGATTAATGTGGTGAGACAATAATAAATAAAAAGATTCAAGTCAAGCCTGCCTTGATTTCATATATCTTTATCTCCAAAACTAAGTTTCAGATGTGAAACCATGCAAAATATCAAGCTTTTTTTTTTCCTGTCATGCAATCTGTTCCTAGGTGCCAGTACCTCAGAAGAGCCAGGAAAACCAGTAAAATATATCCAAACTTTACAATTTATGATAGCTTGCAATAAAAAACCATGTCTTCAGCTACTAATGAATTAAAAGTATTTAATTAGTACTATTTAATTAACTTGCTATAGCCAACCATAAACAATGCATTTCCATTAGATAATTAAGACTACTATTTACAATACAATACAATAGCAGAGTTGGAAGGGACCTTGTAGGTCTTCTAGTCCAACCCCCTGCGTGGGCAGGAACCTTATACCATTTCAGACAAATGGCTATCTAACATCTTCTTAAAGACTTCCAGAGTTGGGGCATTCACAACTTCTGGAGGCAAGCTGTTCCAGAGGTTAATTGTTCTAACTGTTCTAATTTCTATCAAAGTTCACAAAACAGTCCTACAAAGTGATACCATAAAGTTTCTTCTTCAGTTTAAGTTTGCACTGAGCACTGGACCAAATGAGCCCTTTGGTCTTTTGTTTCACCTATGCTTTCAGCCATTTGTGCTCCAAATATAGTTTTGCCCATCAGTGACTGAATTTCTCCATTAAGCGAAACAATTTTTCTGTGTGGGGATAGTGCCATGGAGAACTACATTTAACAGTCTGCCCTCTGATGCAAAGGAATGGAAACAATGTCCAATGCCTCAGCTCACCTTGTATGCTTCATAAGATTGGAAGAGGAGCACAGGTCATAAAAACGACTGTCTAAGTGACACGCGATAGCTACTATATGCTGCCTTTTCCATTCCCAACCACTTGGGAAATGCTGGGAACCAAGTATCTGTACAGCCACACTGTTGTAGTTAATTCTTCAGCCTTACGAAATCATAAGCCCAAGGGACCTATGTCTCACCTAACTACAGTTTGCAATGAGGAAATCACAGATAAAGTCCTTAAACCTTGACCTGTCATGCTGGCTTCTGGAGAAACATATTCAATGGATGAGGTTAACATTCAAGACACTTTTTGTACTGGTTTTAGTTATAGGACCCCATTCCCAACAATAAGCAAGTACAGATAAAATAATAAAAGCAAACATAAAAAGAATTCAGTTAGTTAAAATACATTTTAAAAAATTACATACTACCATGAAATAAAGCAGTTAATTCAGTTAATTAAAATACATTTTAAAAAATTACATGAAATAAAGCAAATTAAGGATATTATTTAAATCCTAAATAACTGAGTCATTAATTCAATGAGTGTTTAAAAAATAAATAACTTGCTAGGAATTACCTGTGTGTTCTGAAAATAATGCCTCCAGAGTGGTCTAATTTTATCTTGACCACCGACGTCCCAAACAGTGAAACAAATATTTTTATATTCTACTGTTTCCACATTAAAGCCTAAACAAAAATAAGAAAATTATAACTACCAGAAATATCAATTAACAACGAACTGCAATATTATTCAAACTATCCACTTTTAAGGACATTTCAATGTTTAAATAGCTGATTGAAGTAGGTGTGGGGATGGCATTATATAAACCTGACCAAAAAAAAAAAATACTCACAAAGAGCTAAAAGTACAGCATAATTTGTTTTGTCACTTTTTAAAAATTATAGTGCTAGAATAAGAAATTCAACAAAGATTTTTGTTGCGTTTTTTATCTTGGCTTGTAGAACATTTCTCAATGTTGGCTTCTTTGGGTTTCTTTTATCTGAATATCATGAATAAAGTTCATCTTGGAAGCAAATAAGTAGCAGGAAAAATGGTGTACTGGCCATAGACACTTTTATCTCTGGCTCTAGAATTTCTCTTTGTTGGGATTATTCCTCAAAGCAAGTATCTTTAGACATAAAACTTATGAGCTCAGTAATAATGTATCATCAAGAATGTAATAGTCTAGAAATTTTATTCAAGCCTATACTGTGACAAACTGCAATTCTCCTATAAACCTAAACTTAATGAACATTATTGTTTGTCAATAATATTAACAAATTAATATATAATACAAATTATAATATAAAATATTATAATATTATAACATTATTAAATTATTATAATATTATTAAATATATAATATTATAATATTATTAAAATATAAAAATATAAAAATAAAATACAAATTAATATATTCTTACCAATTGTTGGAATTGTAGTGACAATCTCTCCTAATTTGAGTTTATACAGAATGGTGGTTTTTCCAGCTGCATCCAAGCCAACTAGGGGGAAAAAACAATAAAGCCAATTTTCACTCTTCACACTTTTTACAACAGATTCAGTCATGTGTGTTTTTTCAAAATAGATTTTTTTATCCTGTAAATGTTCCTTGTCCATCTCCCAGGGTGTGTTGTATCATAATTGTACTCTAACTAAATATATAATGAAAATACAATTTATTTTCTCTCTTCACTTTGCAATTTATTTTCCTATTTTGAGATTTGTAACTGGTCTCCCCACTTCCAGACCAGTTCCTTAACCAAAAGAGTTAAATGGCATAAGCAAGAGTTCTGAAAATTAATTCTGGTTCACTAGAACTGGTATTCAGTATAGTTTGTAATATTGTTGTTTTTGCCTCTAGGTCATCTGAAATATTCAGCTTTGTATCATTTTGGGTCCCAAATAGAAGGTTCCCAAAATCACACAACACACAACTGTACTAACTCTGAACTGGCAATTGGAAAATCTGAATAAAAGTGGACAACAAATGATATGTGCCAATCAATACTGATAAAAATTTAATTCACTATAGGAAAAGAAAAACATCTCCATAGCTGTCCCTGCAACATCAGTATCAGAAAAGAAAAACTAGCATCTTTGAAAGAGTATCATGGGGAGGGGAGGAAATATTAGCATACATAGAAAAATACAAGATTTACAGAAGTATACTAAAATTGTGTTTTTCCTTAAAAGCAAATGGTATTATTGAAATGCATGTTACTATAAAGTTCATACTTCATACTAAGTAACTATAATTTGTTAGTCTTAGAGTTTTCCAATTAACTTTTAAAAAAATAAAGACATATTATATTTTTACGTAAGTTTTCATTAAATAAAAGTAAATATGTATTCTGAGCTTTATTTAGAAAATCAGATATCTTATAAATACTTATAAATACAATGCTGTAATAATGCACTTTCAGTTTGAGGCTGAAATATATTAGATAGTAAAATAATACAAAAAACCCACAACGATTTTGCATAAAGAAATTAAGCTCAAGAACTCACAAACTTTTGCATTACGTGTTCCATCCTTGAGAGATGTGAGATATTTTGTAATACAGCAGAATGCTGAGAATTAGCTTTTTACACATAGCATTTCATAATTATTTAGTAAGCATGCTGGGGATCCCAAGAACTATAATTGAAAAAGACTGTATATTGGCTTCTTTTCTCTGCAAACTTATGCATCCCCAAATGCTTAGGGATATAATGAGAAGTATGTAGTGTAAAGCACAGGACTGTCATAAACAAATCAAGAAGATTCTGTATGAACCTCCCAAATGTGGAAGCTAAATGGAATTGCAAGGTGAAAAGGGGAGAGGAAATTCATGTTGTTACAAGTTTTAAGATCTAAGCCAAGGTTTCATATGAAATGTTATATAGTGGAACCTCCGGTTACAACCATAATCCATTCTAGATCTGTACCCAATTTGGTCATGACTGGACGCAAGACTGACTGCGCATACGCGCACACACAAAAAGCTGCGGCAGGGGAAATCGCTGCAGCTGTGATTGATCGCCACCCAAGGATGTGTTTGTGAACAGAGTGAACCATTTAGTGGATTTTTTGGTCGACCTGATTTGGTCATGGTCAAAAACATTTGTGACCCGAGGTTCCAATGTACTTTTGGGATACAAACTCTAGGCTTAATCATTTCTCTCTCAGATACAGCACTGCTAGATCCCTGTAAGGTAGACTGACACTAGAAACTGGAATATTTTTATTTCCTTTCTTCTATTTGGTAAAGGAATGTGAATTTCAAGTGGAAATAAGGCTATATTATGCTCAACAAAAAGCCTTCCGAATCTTTTTCACCAAATCAAATAAGGCATTTGGTCTTTAAGTTTTCTTATGCTATTTTTTTTTAGAGAAATGTTTCTCAGAATTTCATAGTTTGTGAAAACACAATAGGAGACTTCATTTTAGATCCTGCAATGTGAAAAACAGTGTTTGCATATGAATAAAATGTATAAAATATATAATAAGCTAAATATGGCATTTGATTGACTTTCCTGATTTTCAAGACAATTATGCATGTAGCATAGTCAGAAATAAAAATGTCCAGAGCACTGCATTAATTTTAGGACCTATGCAAATAGCTGAAAAACTGTTGTTCTACATAAGCACTAATTCTTCCCACAGCCCTTTTTACTTTATAACATCAACCATATGCCCATGAAGGTATGTTTTTGATTTGCAAGCAAACCAATCATCTAGTTAATTCTCATATAGTTTACTTAACTGTCAAACTGCCATGGCTGAAGTACAGAATCAAAGTCTGAAATTGTGGCTTGTTATAAAAATAAGGAAGAATCACATAACTGGAGCTGAACCAAACTTAACTTCTATGGCCCAGCATATTCTGCAAAAGTCTTTCCCTCAAAGAATTCCTTCCCAGACTGTTATTTCTTTCTTACAGTGGGAACTCTTCACACAGTGGTCTTCTATTTCTTGATGCATTTAGCACCACAAAATAAAATTCATTATTTTTCCCCCTCAGAGAGTACCATTTTTGATGTGTAAACCGAGATGCTCTTAGAAGAGGAGTAGAGAGAGAAGTACATGGGAATAGAAATGGGATGATATATTCTGCTTATTTCAGGGTGAAGAATAAGGTGGAGCTGGAATAAGCAAATAAAAAGTACTACATAAAGATGGGGAGGTTAGAATTTGGGAGGGAAATGAACAGCTCTGCAAGAAAATTGAAAATGGTGTGATAACATTATCCCACAACCAGAAATCAGATATACAACATTCTCAAAAAGAAAAGGGGGAAAGGGCTTTAGAGATCTTACCACAATTTTTTAAAAAACTGCATTTTTCATGGCAGCTAAGCTTCTGAAACTACACCATTTTTCTTCGCATTCTTACTTACCAAAGTGAAAAATACTCTGGACTAAAATGAAGCTTCTTATCTAGGGTATGGTCACTGATTGAAATACTTTTAAATTTTATTTAAAATATATTATTAACAGGAACAACTTTATCATTGTTGAGAACATCTGGAACAGTTAAGCTGAAGCTGTATAGGAAAAATTAGTTGAGCATTTTTACCGGATTTAAAAAAATACAATTAAATGGACCCACCCAGTTGTACTGCAAAATTCAGATATGCCCTCAAATGCTTAATCCAATTTCTAAAACATACCATTCTTTATTGACAAAATAGTTTTCTTGAGTTTTAGTCTTTCTGTGTAACATTCCAAATTTTGGTGGAAGATAATTTGGGGGTAGGGACAACCCAACCCTAAAATGGTTTTACCTCCCTTTGCAACTACTGTATATATAAATTTAATTATGTCTTGGTATTTCCCTGGTAAATACAAGTTTTGGAATCATGCAGAATTAATATGAAATGTAAAAATACCAAACCCGGATATTGTTTCATCAGCAAATGAAAGTCAAGCTGATACACCTGATCTACAATGTCCATGAAAGTGCATGCTCTCTTGTAACCTCTCACTTTCTGTACTGTATGCCCAAGAAAGTCTGCTTTCACTGGATGAATAAACAGAAATTTGTTGCTGTGTCCAATACAGGTAGTCCTTAGCTTACAACAGTTCACTTAATGATCGTACAAAGTTGCAACGGCACTGACAAAAAATGACCACTATGACCATTTTTCAGGCTTATGACCATTGCAGCATCCTCATGGTCACGTGATTTACATTCAGATGCTTGACAACTGATTCGCATTTATGATCCTTGCAGTGTCCCAGGGTCAGGTGATTACTTTTTGGCAAGCAAAGTGTCAATGGGGAAACCAGATTCATATAACATCCAGGTTAGTAATTTAAGACTGCAGTGATTCATTTAACAAATGTGGCAAGAAGAGTCATAAAATATGATAAAATTCACTTAAATTTCTCACTTAGCAACATAAATTTTGAGGCCAATTGTGGTTGTAAATTGAATGTATTGGATTTGCATAGTTTAATTTGGTACAACAAACCATGCTTTAAACTGTTTCAAATCCTGTTAATATAGTAACTAGCCAAGGAAGTCAGCATTTTTAGTACTGAAACATGCAGCCAGAAGTCTCATTTAAAATTGTTATATACTATAGTTTCAATTATAAACTGAAACTAGTTTAAATCTAAAACTTGAAACTTCCAAAATTCTCTTCTGGCTTTTAGTAGTGCGAGGAGACACATAAATCAAACTAGGCCATATTTTCATTTTTCAAGTTAGAATTAAGATATATATTAAAGATTTAGAACATATGCTGGGTTTCTGCAATCCTGCTTACCTTACCATTCATAACCCACTAAAATTCTTTTATATACCACACTTTCTGAATAGAAAGAATATCTTCAGGCAGCTGAAATATATATATATATTAAATTAAGCATAGATGAAGAAAGAAAATAATGTTCTCCTTAGCTACATGAGGATAACAGAAAATGTTAAGAGAAAGTACAATTCTCCAATTTGAAATATTTTCACATCAATCACATAATTTCAAATACACATACTTACACATTTAACCTGATGAGAGAAATACAGTTCAAAACCATGGCTATTTTAGAACAGCAACTATATGTTTAGGCCAAATTCTCAAAGTAATATTGTAGGCTACCAGCAACATACATACATACATACGTATATATACTTTTATACATCTTTTCTCTGACCATCTATTTTTTCCTTGTTATTCAGGCCAATATCGGAAAGTATTTTTAGTATCTCTATTCAAAACCCATTTCCCAACAGCAAATACTAAAAATATATGTGCTAAAGGTCCAATTTCATACACTTCATATACCTCCATTTGTACAGTTAACGTTTCAACTTAAGTCTTTGTAATTACAAACGATGTGAGAAGAGATCGTTTTTTTAAAAAAAGGGGAGAAACCACAAGCGACCTTGATTCAATTGTCTATTAAGTATTAGGGCACCTGTTCTCTCTTTACTTTTATTCTAACCCTCTTCCTGAGACGGAGGAAAATTAGGATTGAACGAAAATAAAAAAGAAAGCTGTTTTTACAAAAGGAACCCTAACAACCCTGAAGGCTTTTTGCTAAGGCTTATTTTGAAACACAGGAAGAAGAAGAAGCCCCATCGCACGGAAAACAAACCACATCCTGGCCGGGGCCTCGGGGGAGGGGGAAGGGGCTGGAGAGACAATCGCTTTGACCTAAACCACCTTCCGCGGTGGATTCCTTGGTGAGATCTCGGCGATCCTCGAAGATCCAGGCTCTCACCACCCGAGTCTCCACCCCGCCCCGCTTCTCCCCCCGTTTTCCCTTTCTCTTTCGGCGGCCGCTTCCTTCACCTCCGGCCTAAGTTGCGCCCGTCTGTCGCCCAGGCGAAGCGTTCGAAGCCCCGCCAGGCAGGAGAAGCAGCAGCAGCGGGCAACCCACCCAAGCCTCCCCCGCCCTCCGGCTACGTGGGGGCCCCCAGCGCGGCGGGGAAGCAGCCCGGTCTCCCGAGCGACGCGCTGGGCCGCCTGCTGTATGCCCGGGGTGGGGTCGCCGCAGGCTGCCCGGGGAGGAAAGGCTGCCGAGTGTGGGGTTGCGGAATACGGCTTGTTCGCGCCGCACTCACCCATGAGGATGCGCATCTGCTTCTTGCCGAAGAGGCGCGAGAAGAGCGAGGAGATGGTGAGGCCCATGGCGGCTCCCGGCTGGGGCGCTGCGGCGCAAGGAGCGAGCGTAGAAGGGGTGGGGGAAGGCAGGAGCAAGCGACCCGAACGCCGGTCCCTCCTGCTCGCTTTCTTTTGCCTCCGCTGCTTTCTTCTCCGGGCGGCGCTGAGCTACGGCGACGGCGCTGGAAGGAGCTCGCGGCGTTCCGCTCACCGAGGCTGCTCTGTCTGCGTCCGGGGGGAGCCTGGCTCGCTCTTCTTCGCTCGCTCTCTGCCACGTCACGACCGCCCCGGCTCCAACGCGGACAGAAACGCGTCACGCCCGCCACATCCTCACCGCGGCGCCGCCCCCACGAACCTTGGAACAAGCCTCGAGAAGGGGGGGGGAAAGACTACAACTCCCGGGATGCTCCTGGCTAGCAAGCCGCCTTGGAATGCTTGAGTCTTACGCTGTGCGGCACGACGGGAAAAATAGTTCTCGAGCAATCCGGAGGTTTAGCCTTTCCAAATGGAATGTGACGCGGAGCATGCTGGGGGCTGTAGTAGTTTCTTTTTAAAAACCCTTTTTCGAACAGCTCTTCCGGGTTTTTCCCCCTGCTGCAATGTGTACTGGGAGACATAGTCACATAGTCTTCCTAGGCGAAGCGCGAGGCCTACTTCCGGTTTGTAGTGCCTTGAACAAAGGCAGTATAGTTTCAGTTGCCACAGGTTTAATTCTGACATGTAGCAGATCTGGTGATGAAACTGGCTGATGACGCTTTAGGTTCCAGCCACTCCGAGTCTCATATGATGAAAGGAAATCACCTAGGAAGGATTAATTGCAGATCCGCAAAGGTCTATTGGACTATCAACTGCAGTAACAAAAACTGCTTTAAATCAAGAAAAATTTGGGAGAAAATTAGGAGCCGGTCTATCGAAGAATGTGTGCACACATGATTGATGCTGATATTCCTGGGGTGAACTTGACCCCAATGGTTCCTCTACTTTTATATTCATTTTTTGCAATTGTTCTTTACCTTTAAGTCTGTGGACTCCTGAAAACTGCTTGGGCTAGTCTCTCCAACTTTCTTGGCAAGTTTTGTTGGAAGTGATTTGCCATTGCCTCTTTCCTAGGGCTGAGAATGAGTGGGCCAAGGCTGTGTCTAAGGCAGAACTAGTACTCAAAGTCTGGTTTGTAGCTTGGCATGTTAACAACTGTGCCAAACTGGCTTTCCTTACCTTTATATACCGTACATTAATTATTCATCTATCCACTAGTAATTGAGATTCACTAGGGAAGGAGTTAGATCACAAGGGTGAAACTTTACTATTAGGACAAAGTGAACCAACCGCTTCCGGTGAACCAAAGATTCAGAGCTGTTCACCACACATTGTTACCTCCATTTGGTGACAGATGCTCTGATGTTGAATATACATAAGAGAAAGAGAATGCTGTATTGTCCTTTGTCTTCTTCAAGAATACTATCCCAAGCTAGTGTAATATGTAATAATAATAATAATTTATTAAATTTCTAAACCGCCCCCTTTCCACGAAGGGACTCGGGGCGGTGTACAGGAAAATTAGGAACATCTAAAAAACATAACAATACATACATAATTAAAACCAAATTAAATAATTTAAACCTGTACTAAAATTTATAACCTGATTAAACAGTTAAAACCTGATTAAACAGTTTAATTTATTTATTTATTTATTTATTTATTTTATTCAATTTATATCCCGCCCTTCTCCAACAGGACCCAGGGCGGCACACAGGAATTTAAAACAGCATACAAAATAGTACAAAATAAATAAATTTAAAAACCTATTAAATGACACAAAACCTGCGCTAAAACCAAATTAAAATCCCTCATTTAAAACTGTCTAATATTAGTCCCAGCGGAGGCTATGATAGGTCGGCTTGATGAAATAAGTATGTTTTTAAACTACGGCGGAAGAGGCGGAGGTCGGTGATAGTGCGGAGTTCAGGGGGTAGGTCGTTCCACAGGGCAGGGGCCGCCACAGAGAAGGCTCTTCCCCTGGGTGTCGCCAGACGGCATTGTCCGGCCGATGGCACCCGGAGAAGGCCCCCTCTGTGGGAGCGTATCGGTCTAAGGGATGTATGGGGCAGGAGACGGTCTCGCATATAACTAGGCCCCGAGCCATGGAGCGCTTTGAAGATGGTCGTCAAGAGCTTGAAGCGCACCCGAAAGACCACAGGAAGCCAGTGCAGCTCGCGCAGGATCGGTGTTATGTGGGAGCATCTAGGGGCTCCCGTAATCACCCGCGCAACTGCATTCTGGACTAGCTGCTGCTTTCCAGTGCACCTCAAGGGAAGCCCCATGTAGAGAGCATTGCAGTAGTCAAGTCGAGATGTCACAAGGGCCTGAGTGACTGTGCGAAGGGCAGCCCGGTCCAGTAAGGGGCGTATCAGGCGTACCTGATGAAACACCCCCCTGGCCACGGCCACCACATGGTCCTCCATGGACAGCCGGGAATCCAGGAGGACAAATTGCGCGCCCTCTCCACGGGGGCCGGTGTTTCGCTCCCAATGGCCAGAGTTGGAGTAATCTGGCTGAACCGGGGTGCCGGAAACCACAGCCACTCAGTCTTGGATGGGTTGAGCTTGAGTTTGTTACTACCCATACAGATCCGTACGGCTTCCAAACACCGGGACATAACCTCGATGGCATCGTTGGGGTGGTCTGGGGTGGAGATGTACAGCTGAGTATCTCAGCGTACAGATGATATCCCACCCCAAAACCACGGATGATCTCACCCAGCGGCTTCATATATGTGTTGAATAGGAGGGGCGAGAGGACCGACCCCTGAGGGACCCAGCATACGAGGGGCCTCGAGGCCGACCTCTGCCCCCCTGCCAACACATATTGCGACCGACCAGAGAGGTAGGACGAGAACCACCGTAAAACGGTACCTCCCAGCCCCAATGCCCCCATTCAGTGCAATAGGATACCATGGTCGATGGTATCAAAAGCCGCTGAGAGGTCTAACAGGACTAGGATAGAGGAATATCCTCTATTCCGCGCCCTCCAGAGATCATCCACCAACGCGACCAATGCCGTCTCGGTGCTGTGACCGGGTCGGAAGCCGGACTGGCGCGGGTCTAGATAATCAACTTCCTCCAGGTGTCGCGGAAACTGTTGGGCCACCACACTCTCAACAACCTTCGCTAAAAAGTGAAGGTTGGAGACGGGACGAAAGTTCTCTAATAATGCTGGGTCCAGGGACGGCTTCTTGAGGAGGGGCCTTACCACCGCCTCTTTCAAAGTTTAAGCTACAGAGTGGGGCGAGGAGCATAAAGTAGGCCATGTGCACTCTCTTCTTCCACAGATGCTGGAAACAACCAATTCTTAAAAGAGCTATGATATCTCTGAAATACTGTCAATCTTTTTACAAAAAAAATATTTACTGTGTTCACTATTATGCGTGAGTTGTGCTGATATAAAGTTTATTGAGAATTATTTTTTGAGGTCTTTTTGTTTGATAAAGATGATTCTTTAGTCTAAAAAGAAAATAACTTCAGTTTAGCCCAAAACAAATTACTGAAAGTCTTGATGAGTTTAGTAGAAAATCAAGCATATGTGTTTAGAGTTGCAATATAAGACACATAATCTACCAACAGCCACAAACCCAGTCTAAGGTGTTAATCAAAACAATTCATCATCTAACCAATCAAACATAGTTATTCTTATTTTTCTTTGAATTGCAGTGGTTGTTCACAATTATAAAGTTTTCATTATCTCCAAAAATTACTCAGTGGTGGATTTCAATTTATTTTACTGCCCGTTTGCTCGTGTGTGCTTGCGTGATGCTTTTGCACATGTGCAGAAACATCCGGGCTTGTGGAAGGAGCCTCCCGCCGCTGCCACTATCAGTTTACCCGATCTGGGGTGAACTGGCAGAAACCCACCTCTGAAATTACTGTATATAAATTATGACTGTTAACAATCAGGTATATACAAATATTCATATCCACCTGAAGTTACATCATCCCTATAGCTGAATTGACATAAACCAACCCTAGTTTTAAGGAGGCAAATTTATGCAGTGGCAAATTTCTCAGTTGATATCCTTGAATGTTAATTCATTGTGAAGGACAGAATAAACAATACAAGATCTGAAAAACAGCTGAACAAATTAGCAAAATCTGTTTTCTGCTTTAAACAGTAAACTCCTCAGAAACAAATCTATTTTCTCCTATAATGGATTATAGTTAAGTTTGTGTTTCTGTTGTAGGAAAAAGAAATGAGCAAATCAGTTCTATTTCAACATCACCTCATATTAAAATGAAGCTTGCATGCTGAGTTTTTCATTTATCTATCCTCTAGTTACTATTTTTTCTATTTCAATACAGATGATCCTCGACTTACAACCACAAACGAGCCCAACATTTCTGTTGCTAAGTGAGACATTTGTTAAGTGAATTTTGCCCTATTAACTTTCTTGCCATAGTTGTTAAGTGAATCACTGCAGTTGTTAAATTAGTCTGGTTTTCCCACTGACTTTGCTTGTCAGAAGGTTGCAAAAGTTGAGCAGATGAACCCAGGACATTGTGACTGTCAAAACATGAGTCAGTTGCCAAGTGTCTAAATTCTGATCACATGACCATGGGGCTACTGTAACAGTCATAAGTGTGAATTTTTTAAAAACTTTTTTCAGTGCAGTTGTAACTTCGAACAGTCACTAAATGAACTGTTATAAGTCAAGGACTACCTACAGCCAGTCCCATTTTTGACATACTTTTCATTCATTCTTTCCCTTTTTTCCTACAGGTATTTTTAAAATATTTCTGAGTATATCTAAGCAGATAAATAACTGGCAGTTTGTACATATGCTGTGTTGGTATACCTTGGCTTGAGTTCATGAACGATTTATACTCTTGAAAAATGACTTAAGAATTACTTCACTCTCTTACGGGTTCAGGCATCAGGTTCAACATGTTGAATTTAACCATGATATTTTCAACGTAGTACATGCCTTCACATTTTACAAAATGATAAAAAATATGCTTAGGTCAAGCTTGGCTATTGATTATAGATATAGAAATAGTACATTTGTGCCATCTGGTCTGTTTTTCTACTACTCAGGCCAGCATATAGTCCTGAGGTTCTTGGTGGTCTCCCATTAACTAGTTCAACCCTGCTTATTTTTTTCAAATCAGCTAATGCTGCTACTTCATGCTACTACTACCACCCATAAATTAAGAAGAAGGGTGAATCTATTGCTTTAAGATCTCATTTAGCCCATGAATCCCCCTTTGCAGCCATTAACATTCTCTCCGATTATGGCAGCTGAAAATTGACAGATCATTTCTTGGCAGCACTTACAATATATGTGCATTGACAAAATTTCCGTCTATCAATTACAAAAAGACTACACTGCTTGAATCCACACATGATATACCAATACATTATGACATTCTGGATTCTTGAAAAAAATTCAGTGCATACAAAGGCCAAAACCAGCTAACAAACTAGCAACTATTATTTTACATTGTTTGTATATAATAACAACAACATACTTGGATGCAATTCTAAAACATCTAAAGCACCACTTGGATCACCATCAGCATTGACAAAATCCTCATCAGTCAATTACAAAAGGCAGTTTTATTTGAAAAAGCTTACATTTTGTAGTGGTACCTTTAACACCATCAAACAACATTGGCCTATTCCAGGGCGTTGGGAAAGACTCGATAGGTGGATAATAATGCCAAATCGTCTAAATCTCTGGCTGACCATGTGACCAACCATAATAACAATATGTGAAATGTTGCTTTAGAGTTTTCACAAGTCTTAAAGTGCTAAGTGCGACTCTTGCTACCAAGAGGATGTTCACACTTGTCATGTGTGACTTGAGTCATAAATTGTGCTAAAGCAAAATGAAATGCACTGTTATGTCTGCATCTGTAAAGCTTTTCTAAGCCAAAAAGCTTTTTACTGAAGAAATGAAAAAGCCTAATAAAAACTTTAAATACAAATTAAAATATAATTAAAATTTGGGATATATCTTGAATAAAATTTGTACCCTCAAAGATAATCTTTTAGGGTTTGTTAAAATACAGCTAATAAATCCTGATGAGATTTGAAAAAATGAGTAAAGTTTTCAGATTATTTTTCAGTTTCTCCCACTTTTTAATACCTCTGAGTCAGTGAAAGAACGTGTAGTGATGCTGAAGCTCCCAGGGTGGAGAGTTAGAGACTCCCAACTGACTCTCCCACAAGACCGTGAGGCTTCATATTACAAGAAGCTGCTTCCTGCTTATAGTAGCTATTGGTACATTCCTGCATCCACCACTGTCTCCTGTCTAAACCCAGCATGCAAGCGAGATTGGATTCTCATGCCTTTACTGCCTTTCTGATCAATATTTGAAAACAAAAAAAAATTAGCTAGTTCAGCAGAATAATGCCTCTTTTGCAAAAGCAACATACATTGCGGGCAAGCTCCTGGATCCAATTCAATGTATTGGATGCTACCTGTGAAGCTGTATATGGCTTGAATGGATACTTGCTATCTTCTTACCCTGCGTCATCTGGCAGAAAGAGGATCCTCTGAATACGGAATGGGGCAATTCACCACGCCCAACTCACCATGGCCCTCTTGTCATGGCCATCTCACTGTGGGACAACTGGTCATAGACAATTCCATGTGGGATAAACTCAATGCAATGTTACCTGCCATTGGGGTTTTGGGTTTTTTTGACATTGTTTCCATTGACACAAATGGGAATAATGTCAGAGACAGTGGCAGATAACATCTATTGCATTGAGTTTATCCTGCGTGGAATTGTCTGTGGTGAGTTGTCCCACAGTGAGATCACCATGACAAGATGACCGTGGAGAGTTGGCTGTGGTGAATTGCCCCACCCCCCGTGGAATTGTCCATGGAAAGATGGCCATGGTGAGTTGGCCACTGCAAGAGGACCATGGCGAGTGGGCCTTGGTGAGTTGTCCTAGACCCCCTCTGAATGCCCATTCTTGGAGAAATCAGGGAGGTGGGAATCTGAACCCTCAGAGTGAAATAGTTAATTACACTGAGCCCTGCAATGTTATCTGTCAAGAAGCAAGCAAAGACTTTGCACTTTGAGGAATGTGTTGGAAAGAGAGCTGCAGATTAAGAGTGAACACTTTTTGTATTTCGGATTTAATGGATGTTTTTAAAGTATTACTGCAAGCCTCCTAGAGTTGTTCAAGTAAATAATATCCAAATAATTGAAATCAATTAAATAATGCCTCCTCTGAACCATTTAACATAGTGTCTTAGAGGATCCAGCCCTTTTTTTTTCATGTGGAGAGAAACCAATCTCAGAGGAGATAAACAAAATCAATTTTAAAAATAACCCCCTTTAAAACATTAACAGACATGCAGTGTGAAAGAAGATAATTACAGAGCTTCCCAGACAGTAGTAATTCAGCAATTTCCAAATTAGTAAAGAAAAGAAAAAAGGAAGAAAATGCTGCCATCCAAGCAGATTGTAAGACGGCAATGGTCTGATATAAATGATCTTGTACAGAGGGACCAAAAGTAAGTAAAAACAAGATTTACCCCAATACAGAAAACAAAAATACAAAAACTACAGTAATGCAAATTCCTGGCTACACATTTTACCCATTTTTGTAGTCCTGAAACCAACTACCCTCTCCTTCAAATTCTTGGCTTGTGCAGCTCCTTGGAGAGTCCAAATGTTAAATGGAGGCTGCTGGGAATGATAGGACTTGTAATCTTTACTTAGCTTCTCTCCACGGTCTTCTCCCTTTCTTTTAAAAACAGGATCCCTAAAGAGAGAGGGTAATTTGATTCTGAACACGGCAAAGAGATATATCTCACTCCTAAGGATGGGCTTTGTCTTATGATGGTAATACTTAATTTATCTGATGCTGTGACAAAGTACATGATGTGGCTTATACCAGATGGCTATGCTGCCTAGTGCCTACAATGCTGCCCCTACTATTTTGGCAGTACCCTCCCTCTGCTACTGTAACTGTTTTCACTGCTGTGACCAGCTGTTGCCATTTGCCTCACTTTTATTCAATCAATACCTTTGCCCATGTTAATGCTAAACCATGCTTTGCTTATAATATGAACCCAGTTGGTGGTTGAATTTATGCTCTGCAATAAGCCATGATGTGGAATGTATCAGTTCACACATTTTAAGCCAAAACCATTAAATTTCCATTCTTTGCAAATGGTTGGAAGTAACAACCAACCATACTTCCTAACATCAGGAATTTCCTGCCAATACTTTCTTGCTTAGTTGTTTAAATTGAAAACATCTAGCTGAAATGAATATGCAAGTTGCAATTATGTTGAAGCCAAAGCTGTCATTAAGTTGCTTGTATTACAGTCAAAGAAAAAGGCAATTGGAATTATTGAATGGATCCATAAGAGCTCTGCCAGATCTTCCTGAACCTGTTGCCAAATTTGGGTTAGTGGCGGTGATGGAAAGCAGATGTGATGCTATCAGCACAAAAGACGAGCAGATTTTATCCTTCACTTCTTTGCTCAGGGAATCCAAAGGCTTCCATCAAGCCATTCCAAAGGCTGACCATTTTTGGTTTTGGCAGATTATGGAGCCCAGTTGATACTTTTATTTGACAAATGTTAATATGAGACTAATTTTGAAAATTTCCTCAGCCCTAGGAAAGAGGCAATGGCAAACTACTGCAAAATTTTACAAAGAAAGCTCCAGGGTCCAGGCAGTGAACTAGGAATCAACACTGACTCAAAGGCAAGTGCGCGCACACACATAAATGTGTATGCCAGTACATATAAGATCCTTGTGGCAGGACAAATTATCAATAATGGGTGAATGACTCTAATCAAGTTGCCATGTCCATCATACTACATGCTCGGCAAGACACCTTAATGAGAAAACATGTGTCCCTTTCCCCTCACATGACTCCTTTGTTTCCAGTTTATTAGCTACCTCATTTTGGTTTAGCAATTGTGGTTAAGTAATTTAAAATGTAGCACAAACAAACCAATATGGACATTTACAGAGGAAGGGAAGTGATGAAACATGTAAAATTACACAAAATCCAGGACAAATGTACTTGCAGGAGATGCCAGGACGCAAGAACGTAAGGGCAAGAATTTTTATCATGTCACTACATGTGCCATGACAACTTGTTGCCTGCAAACTTTGCTGAGAGCCAGTGATAATAATAATAATAATAATAATAATATTTAATTTATAGACCGCTTCCTCTCCCCAAAGGGACTCGGACCGGTGCACAGGGGAATTAAAAAATAAAGACATAAAAATACATAAATAGATAAAATAGAAAATTAAACAATTTATCCCTGCGCTAAAAACCCACAATACTAAAAAGCTAAACCCCTAAAAACCCAATTAATAAACGGAGGACTAACCAAGGCCGGCCAGGCAGAAAAAGTGTGTTTTCAGTTTTTGACGGAAGGAGCGGAGGTCCGTCGTTGTTCTAATTTCGGGGGGAAGGTCGTTTCAGAGGGTTGGGCCCGCCACAGAGAAGGCCCTTCCCCTGGGCGTCGCCCGCTGGCATAGCCTAGTGGACGGCACCTGGAGAAGTCCCTCTCTGTGGGAGCGAATCGGCCGCAGGGATATGTGGCAGAATCCGATCCCGCAGATAGCTAGGTCCCGAGCCATGGAGCGCTTTAAAGATGATGACTAACACCTTGATGAAGTCATAAAACAGTTTTCATTTTGGAATCTATTAACCTGATTATTGTAGGCAATAAAAACCTACAATATCAGGCTTTTCCTTCCAGAGAGAATTAGAAATCCCTTAAAGATTCAAAAGGAAAATCAAATAATGAGAATACTCTATGTGATATTTACTGAGGCAAAGTTTGGAAGTCGTAACCAAAAAGTTCCACCAACAACTGTATTGAAATTTAAGGACAAGATTTGTATATAGAATCCATTTTAAATGCTATTATTATTTTGCTTCCCATTGCATCTTTTGCAATTTGGCCCCCATTTTGACAAGGTTCTCCATCCATCATATTCATAGCTGATTTACTACTCTTTTTTTCTGTCACAAAAAACTTGTCACCACTCTCATATTTTCAATTTGAATTGAACTGAGTACTTTTTAAAGTTTAAATGACACGATGACAATATTAATAATCTAGGGCTGAGCTGTCAAACTCCCAGCCGATGGGATGCATCATGCACTAGCCATGCCCAATTTAGTGAAGGAGGGAAAGTCATGATATGTCATGTGACACTGCCATGTCGCTGTTTGACACCCCTGATCTAGGGGGATAGAGCTAAAAATACTGGCATAGAAGTTTATTGAGATTCCTTGAGTGTCAGATGTACACCGACCAAAGATTTTCTATCACATAACACACTGAATAAACATGTACAGTTTCTGTAAAATGATATTTATTTCATTTAAAAATACACCTGGAAAATAAGCTAATGTAGCTAGTTCAAATGTACTATGTAATGCTTCAGTTAATGAAGATTTAGTGGCTATTATTTAAAATGTGCAAAAAGAATGTGTGAGTCAATAATGCAATAGTGACATAATTGCAGAAGTCAGCTTTTTACAATTCAATTTCATCTTGATTTGGAATTCATATAAATGAATATTAAAATACATTTTCTTAAAAATACAGAGGGCAGTTTGGAACTAAATCTAAGGACTCTTAAATAATGGTACAAAATATCATTCAGAGGCAATTCTCTACAAAAGGCCTACATGTTAATCTTACTCAAAATGAATATTCAGTGAAAGCAATAATTATGAAATCTCTGTGTTATGAATGTACATACGTACATATAATTTTGGACACAGAAGAACAGGTTTAACATTCTTGGAACAAATCCTCCAAGTCCTATTTCATATATGTTATAAAATGCTTGTTGGAACAAAAAAGTTATACATTAGCAATTATTTATTGCCCGTGAAAAATGGCTCATTATGTGAACTTAAGAGTACAGACAGATGTGATTTGCATAACCTCTTTCAAGAACTGTAAGTTAAATTAGTATAATAGCGAATAACGTAATAGCGAAATGCCTTAAAAGTTTTACAACACTGGAAGAGACAGTAATTTAATGCAAATTAATGTTCTTTCAGTAGCTATGCAGCAGACATAATTTGGAACAACTGTTAGTCCAGTCCAACACGGGAAAACTACATCTATAGTCTTTCCTTTTGGATCAACTACATATGCATGTATCTGCATAGAATCTCGGGATTGTTTAATCCAAAACAGTATCTTTACTTACATGATGTGCAAATTATTTCTGTTAATGAACACTAGTATTTTGCTATTGCATATGATTTTTTTTTCTGAAGCTGGCAATTTACTGTGTTTTATGGCTAAAGTGACTGTCATTCTGGATTTTCAGAAACCAGAAACCTAGAGACTACAGGGACAAAGTCTGGTTTCCATTCATCCACAATGGTTAGTTGAGTAGGATCTGCGTGATGCAGTACAGTACACCAGAGGGGGAAGAAAGTAACATGGCAGCAAGAGCATGCTCACTCGTCACCCTTACAGTTAATGTGTCGTGTGAATTCACATAAAACAGTAGGCCGCCTTTCAGGAACCTCTTTACATTGCAAAATGTCAGAAGGGACCACTAACTTATACATTTCACATAAGGAAACAATTTCCCCCCCAGTATTTGAGGTGCAATGATTTCTGCAGCCTGATGTGTGTATATTCTCAAAAGTATTTTAATGTTTATTTACATATTTGATATGTATGGTATTTTACATAGGACATGTAGAATGAGTAAACATGAAGGCTGTGTGGCTGCTTCTTTTATATGAACTTTGGCTCATTTTAATAATATCTAGAGAGATGGGAGGTAAGGACTGTTTCAAAAATTTCCCCAAGAAAGTGATTTGTGATGTTAGAAGAGAGGCAGCTGATCATTGTATATAGCTTTCTAATTACTTACACTTTGAAAACAAATGCAAATACTACAATTAGCTTGATTCAGGTGTCACAAAGCAGTTGTGACTAAAGGCATGTATTCCCCTTTTTTCCTTGTCCTGTTTCCCCATGAACTCTCCTCACCCACACATTAATTAATAACATAATTTGCTAGAGAATCTAAACCAGATAAGCTGGGACTGCTGAAATCAAGTGCCTTCCAAATTGCGGACTAAAACCAGGATCTGAAGGGGTTTCAATCTCAGTTCAGACCTCTCATTGCCTATAATTTCAACAGGATGTTTTATCTGACTACAATTAATGCAAGGATCTCAAAAGATTAGTAGAAGAGTGGGAGGCCTCTACAAGGCCACAGGGTGCTCCCAAATACTGAACCATAGCTTGGCAAACAGAACTGTGATGTCTGAGAAGATTAGGCAGCAATTTGAGATTTTATTAGGAGATAAAATAAGAAAATACCCACTGGAGAATATAAGCTATCATCTTGAAGTGGGCAGTGTTCCAAACCAGCAGGAATATTGCTTCCCCTGAGTGGAATAAATTGGGCAGAGCACCACCAGCTGAAGCAGCTCTGCAATGCCAGCATTGCACATCCAATTCTAAAATACATTAAGATTCAATAAGAGCACTTAATTTTACGCATAATTGACACCATCTTTCTTCTGTATTCAAGTTGAGTTTTAAAGTCTGCTTTAAAAGGCTTTTTAAAAGCATTGATGTGTTTCCATAACAAGATATTTTTCATGATTGCAGTTTTCCAAGTCTCCTCTTTAAGTCTTTGAAATGTGTGATGTGATAAATATGGCGGTATTCACACAGAACCAGTTTTGGTCAAAATACCCTGTAAATCTTCTGGCTGTGCAAGTATAATTGAATCAATGTGCTTCTTTAACTTTTCCATAGTTCCAGGTTTCACAGGTAAGTTTTCTCCATCAGTCTATTATTATAAAAATGCAAATTAAAATATTTTACTATGTTATCACTGCTACATCTAATATCTATCTCATCTATTTCTAAAAGGCAAAGTTCAATAGTAAAATAAAAGATCAAAGGCTCAACATTTCTAATACTTCAAATAAATATTAATATGTCAAATGAATGTTGGAAGTGTAAAAGCAAAGAAGGGACTTTTTCTCATCTATGGTAGACATGTGATCAAGCAAAAAAAATTTGGAGTATGATTCATATTTTAATACAGAAAATTTTGAAAATTGAGATAAAAATGAAATCAGAACTTTTCCTTTTGGGCCTAATGGAAAAAGAACTGGAGAAAAAATTTGGAACTTTATTACCATATGTTGTTGGCATATGTTGACAGCAGCAAGAGTATTGTACGCACAAAAATGGAAGGACACTTCAATTCCTACCACGGAAGAATGGTTGCAGAAGTTGAAATGGCAAAACTGACTACTTTGATTAAAGAAAAGAACATACCGTATTTTTCGGAGTATAAGACGCACCGGAGTACAAGAGGCACCAAGATTTTGAAGAGGCAAATAAAAAAAAAGCTTTTGCACTCTGCAGACCTCCCAAAAACAGCCCGTTTTTCATGAAAATGCCCCCCCCCTTTTTAAAGGGCATGAATAGCTTTTAGGAGGCTTGCAGGGTGCCCCTGGAGGGAGGGGGGAGGCCAAAAATGAGAAAAAAATGGCCCATTTTTTGAAAAAAAAAAAAAAAGGGCATGCATAGCCTTTAGGCAACTTATAGAGTGCTTCTGGGGGCTGGGGGGCAAAATTGAGCAAAAAACGGTTCATTTTTCGCTCATTTCTGCCCTCCCCAGTCCCCAACAGCACTCTGGAAGCCCCCTAAAGGGGCTTCTGGTGAAGGGGGCAAGGTTTCGGTAGGCAAAAAATGCTGTATTCAGTGTATAAGACGCACCCAGATTTTCAGCCTTTTTTTGAGGGAAAAAAGTACATCTTATACTCTGAAAAATACGGTAAGTACTTTTGTTTCCACATGGAGACCACTTCTGAACTTCATGTTTGATGTGGAAAACAATGGAACTCTGACTTTGGGTTTCACATATTAGACTGATAGATCTTTATAGAAATGGCTTGTTTATACTATTGTGGAAAAGCAAAAAGTTGTGATTTGATGTTAATGACTTATTTTACTTCAGAGTCAGAAGTCAATGCTTCTCCCCCCTCCATCTTTTCTTACTTCTCTTCCCGCTTTCCCCTCGCCCCTCAATGTTCTTCTGTTTACTTTTGTATTTTATAATACTCTATAACTCAATAAAAATGCTTATATAAAAAAAGATTTCTAATATTTCAGTTCGGAAAGATATTTATCTGAAAGTGGAGTGCTACTGTCAGTCGCTAGATGGAAAACTTTTTCAAATATTTGCCTGACGATATAGGGTACCTTTTACTAATTCATTTTGACAGATTTTCAATGTTTTCCACTTCATGGAAGTAAACTTAAGTTTTACATTAAATGGAAAATAGATTTTTCCCTTCAACTGCATTTGACCAGCAGATGGTGCTGTGAACAAATATATTATTCCGATAAGCACCTTTTTTAAAAATCGCATCAATACATATTTGGTAGTAATGAAAATAAAAAGCGCTACATTTTTATACACTGCAAGGAGGACAGGCAATGTCTGGGGGATGTTAAAATGGGATGTTAAAATGCACCCAACTAACTCCTCCTTCTCTAGCTGAATTTTGTTTTAATTAATAACATTAATTTTTAAAAATGGGAAGCTGCCGTGCTGCACATTAACAAGGTAAAATGGTAAAATGGCTAAAAGGGCATTTTTGGGCCCCAAAATTTTGGGGTTGAGCCCAATTTCATCAACGTCCATTGGTCTAAAAACAGTTGCCTATTTCTCAATCTAAGGAATTAGAGCAACTTGTATGTTTATGTGAAACAGCAGTAAACATGTTCAACAAAGATGCCAGGAAGAAAAACTATCAATAGGGGAGTAACAATGCTGGTTAGAAGGAATTGGGAACCTTGGTTATGGGTCATCAAAAGTCTTTTGCATTATGCTTTCATGGATGGGAAAATGGACAGATATACAATATGATTTCCTTGAATCATTCTGACAATGTATGTGTCAACTGGAATAATTAAAAAGACAAACAGCATACAAACATTAGCAAAGGCATAATTTTTTTTTTTGCAAATAATCTACATACCAATTTAGTTTTTAATTTTAAGACTAGATCCACTGTTTCCACTTCAGTATGTTTCTGACTCCAGAAAAGCAAGTCCTAGAAAAATAAAAAAATGTGCCTGAAAATTAATTACATCCATAAATATTACATCAAGCAAGATACAAGAAAAGCAAATCAATTCTGAAACAACTACACTATTAATGATTTTAATACTACTCCTTATACCAAGATTCTACAATGTAATTTAAAATCAGTGGTGGGAAACTATGTTCAGCATTTTGTTACTTCAATTTCTTCAGCACTTATTTCAATTTGATGTGCACATTTTTCAACTGGACTTTTCAAGTAGTGTATAAACACTGTTTTGCACTTTTACAATGGATAGGTGAGAAAAATCTTGACGTAAAGCCACTGATCTAACCTCATTACACAATGCTTCCAAATGCAGTGCCTCCAGCTTCCGTGTCATTTCTTTCCGCCGTGTTCGGAACCAACCATCAAAATTGTAAGATTTCAGGAAATGCCTATAAGAGAAAGGGAAACTTTGTTTCACTACAGAAATATTCTGCAATCAAAGCAAAATATCTATCTTCTTCTGTGCGCCCTCCGCACAGTCACTCATGCGCTTGTGACATCCCAGCTGGACTACTGTAATGCTCTCTACATGGGGCTCCCCTTGGCGTGCACCCGAAGGCTGCAGCTGGTCCAGAATGCAGCCGCGCGGGCAATCTTGGGAACGTCTAGATATTCCTATGTAACACCGCTCCTGCGCGAGCTGCACTGGTTACCTGTGGTCTTTCGGGTGCGCTTCAAGGTGTTGATCACCATCTTTAAAGCGCTCCATGGCACGGGACCAAGCTACCTGCGAGACCGCATCCTACCTCATACATCCCTGCGGCCGATTCGCTCCCACAGAGAGGGACTTCTCCGGGTGCCATCCACTAGGCAATGCCAGCGGGCGACGCCCAGGGGAAGGGCCTTCTCTGTGGTGGGCCCAACCCTCTGGAACGACCTACCCCCCGGCCTCAGAACAACCACGGACCTCCGCACCTTCCGCCAGAAATTAAAGACACTCCTGTTCCATCAGGCCGGTTTGGCCTAAGTTATTTACCTAGCCTGCAGTCTGTATTATAAATTGTTTTAATTGGGTTTGTAAGGGATTATGTCTTAACTATTTAAATTTTAGCACAGTGATAAACTATTTAATTCGATTTTAATTATTTATATTTTGTATTTGTTTGTTTTAAATTTCTTGTGCACCGCCCCGGGTCCCTTCGGGGAGAGGGTGCGGTTATATAAATTTTATAAATAAATAAATAAAAAATAATTCTTAAGCAGTTTTATTTCCAAATGAAATGCATCCAATGTGAACATAAGATATAATTTTGAATTGCTTACATTTGTATGCTTACAAAAACCCTCTTGTAATAAGTGTCTATTATATCGCACAACAGTGACTAATAGTTAGGGTTAGGGTTAAGTGACAAATATTGGTTTGTTATTTGCAATATAAACTGCCAGAGGAAGACTGGACTGATTCTTATGAACTTCAGTGTTATATTGCTTTGAAGACATACTGCAATATTTTGAATGTGGAAGAAACTTCCAAAGAACTACGCCACAAACCAAAATACTGTAAACTGAAGATGTTTCAAGAATGAACGCTATATAGATACAGACGCATATTGGGAAACCTGTTTTTAAATGGCAGATGAGTCATGAATTTCCTATCTCTCCTTCATCTACATACTCCATTCCCAAACTATAAAACAGTTAAAGCTTGTCTTATAAGGGGCTGTGGATAAAGGGCAATAACTGACTTAGCTAGCAACTGGAAAGAATGGCACATTATGTTTTGTGCTGGTATGCTCTTAGCATGATTAGTTAGGAGGCATCAAAACACATTCAAATACCTTAGTAATAACAGCCTCCAAAACGCATTCCGGCATTAGCAAAATAGATTTTTAAAAAATATGCATTTCATAAGCAAGAAAGGACAACTGTAATGAGATGGTTACATTGTGTGTAGGATGCTGCTTCATTCTCCTGCATTCATATTCATATTTATATTTAATTCTTGTTTTAAATATGTTTTAACTGCTTTATTGTATACTGCCCAGGTCATTTTTAATGAAATATATGGCTATATGCATTTGATGAACATAATTTAAAATAGCTGTACATGGCCTACTAGAACACAATGGGCATCCTACTAAGGCTTTTTTAGTACAACAAAATTACCTGTACAATCCTATCCAGTCCCCCTTTAACCGAGAGGTAAGCTGAGGCCCCGTTTTCTCAAGCGTTTTCATAAACTCCTCTTTGCTGAATGGCTTCAACTGTGGAGGACTCTATGAGAAGACATAACTATAAGCTAAGAGGGCATAAATTGTGAGTGTATACAGAATAAATTCTTAGCTTCTAAAAATATTCTCACCTTCCAAGGTGATATGCTTTTTTGTAGAGGCATTAAACTTGCTACGTATCGCTCCTGGACAAAAACAAGATGTAAAAATAAGGTACTGTACAGAAAGGCAGGTATGAGGCAACTCTAAAATTGTGTTTGATTTGATTCAAAAAAGTGACTAGAAGAGCTGTTTTGAAATAAAAGATGTAAATTGGCATCATGCTAATTCTAGCATCTATTCTATGAAAGACCAAATTTTGAAATGCGGCCTTGCACAATAGTATATGTCTAAGTACAAGATTTAGTACTTTTTATTCTTGAAAAAACTCTTAGAATTTTGAAATCCTAAAATGAACTATGACAGGGGTCTGCAAAGTTGGCTCTTTTAAGACTGGTGGACTTCAACTCCCAGAATGCTCCAGCCAGCTATGCTGGCTGGGGAATTCTGGGAATTGAAGTCCACCAGTCTTAAAAGAGCCAACTTTGCAGACCACTGAACTATGACATAGAAATAGTACAAAATAAGAAAAAAATAGCTTTGTTTTAAGTTGTGTTAGAAGCTCAAGTAAGATCCAAAAGAACTTATTGCTAAATATGTTTTTATTCAAATTTGGATTCCTTTAAAAGAATAGGGAAACAACTAAAAAGAAACTTTCTTTAGAACTTACCATAATCATTGACTGCACCCCGGAATATGATTTATTTATTATCAAACAGGTTTTGTACAATTATTTCTTTTTTTAGAAAGAAAGTCTACTGTTCAGTCTTCATTCTAGTTCTACAAATAAATGATGAAAAATGCAGTTCCCACTAAGAAACACATGGGCTTCTCATTTACGTCCACTTACTAGGGGAATAATGAAGCTTTGAGTCAATTCCAAGAAATAACGACGAAGGATTATGCTTTGGGCTTCTGCAGGACGCTTCTGTTGTACTCCCTGAAAAAAAAGCAGATAAACTCAACTGAAATGAATAAGCAACTGTTAACATACAATGTTTATATTCATAATGTTATACAATATAATGGGGGGAGAGAATGTATGCCAGAATTTCTGACAAATTATTTAAAGCCACAAATTAAACCAGGCTATAAATCTTCAACATAAGACAAGGATAAAATGTGGCCCGCTGAGGTTCAAGACTTTGGTCCAAAATCATAAAATCCAACTCTCGCCCTGTGCCAATAGAGCACAAATATGTGAATAATTGGAAACACTATGATGTTGATATTGTTGAGGGTCAAATTCCTACAGAAATAATTTGTTGGGGATTGCAAGGTAAATGAAGCTGAAGTAAAAAAATGGGTGGGACCAGAACACAGACAAGAATAATGAGTCCTTCTTTGATATTACTGTATTTTTCGGAGTATAAGACGCACCTTTTTTACCCTAAAAAGAGGCTGAAAATCTGGGTGCGTCGTTTACATTGAATACAGCATTTTCAGTCTCCTGAAACCCCACCCCCTTCACCAAAGTGGTTGTCTCTAGCCTTATGGAGGCTTTCAGAGACCTCCTGGGGTCTGGGGAGGGCATAAACAAGGAAGTCTTCCCCCCCCCCGCCCCCAGCAGCACTCTATAAGCCTCAATAAGGCTACGCATGCATTTTTTTTGCCAAAAAACCAGCCCATTTTCACAAAAAAGGGGGCTTTTTTTGCTCTTTTTTGGCCCCCACCTCACCCCCAGGAGCACTCGGCAACCCCCCCCCCCCAGGCTATTCATGCCTTTTATTTGAAACAAATGGGCCTATTTTCACCAAAAACGGGCCATTTTGGGGAGGGTTGCAGAATGCAGAAAGGGGTTTTTCCCCCTTTTGGAAAGCTGTTTAACTGGTTGATGAGAATTACGTGGATCAAATGCTGTGCCAGCAGGAACAAAGTTAGGTGCTGCAGATTGTCAGCGATTTCCTTCTCCAGCACATGGATAAGTATACCTGGAAACATCTACCTACCTACCTACTCTCTCTCCCTCTCTCCCCGTACCTATCTACTGTATTTCTCTCTCTCTCTATCCCTCTACCTCTATCTATTTACCTAGTATTTCTCCCTCTCTCTCTCTCTATCCCTCTATCTACCTACCTACTATATTTCTCCCTCTCTCTGTCTCTATCGCTCTACCTACCTACCGTATTTCTCCGTCTCTCTCTATCCCTCTACCTACCTACTGTATTTCTCCGTCTCTCTCTATCCCTCTACCTATCTATTGTATTTCTCTCTCTCTCCCTCTATCTTCCTACCTACCTACTCTCTCTCTCCCTACCTATCTACTGCCGCCCTGTTTGGGGTGACCCGCTCCCTCCTTCAACAGAGGCCGCGGGAAGCCCCTTTACAGGGTCGAGCAGAGGAATTTGGGATTTATCTGCAGGAGAAAATCACTCGGATTCGGAACGAGCTACCCTCCATCGACAGTGGTCCAGTCGAGCAGGCCGAGGCTGTTCTTGTGACACCATCCTGGGAGGAGTTTGATTTTGTTACCACCGAGGATATGGATAAGCTGTCAAAGAGACTTAGGGCTACCACATGTTTATTGGACCCGTGTCCCTCCTGGCTTGTACTGGCATCCTGGGAGACGACACGAGGCTGGCTCCAGGGCATTGTCAACGCATCTTTGAGTGAGGGGTCCTTGCCTGCCGTCCTGAAAGAGGCGGTGGTGAGGCCCCTCCTCAAGAAGCCGTCCCTGGATCCAGCATTATTAGAGAACTATCGTCCCGTCTCCAACCTCCACTTTTTAGTGAAGGTTGTTGAGAGTGTGGTGGCCCAACAGTTTCCGCGACACTTGGAGGAAGTTGATTATCTAGACCCGCGCCAGTCCGGCTTCCGACCCGGGCACAGCACCGAGACGGCATTGGTCGCGTTGGTTGATGATCTCTGGAGGGCGCGGGATAGAGGATATTCCTCTATCCTAGTCCTATTAGACCTCTCAGCGGCTTTTGATACCATCGACCATGGTATCCTATTGCACCGACTGGGGAGGTTGGGGTTGGGAGGCACCGTTCTGCGGTGGTTCTCATCCTACCTCTCTGGTCGGTCGCAATATGTGTTGGCAGGGGGGCAGAGGTCGGCCTCGAGGTCCCTCATATGTGGGGTTCCTCAGGGGTCGGTCCTCTCGCCCTTACTGTTCAACACATATATGAAGCCGCTGGGTGAGATCATCCGTGGTTTTGGGGTGGGATACCATCTGTACGCTGATGATACTCAGTTGTACATATCCACCCCAGACCACCCCAACGATGCCGCCGAGGTTATGTCCCGGTGTTTGGAGGCCGTACGGATCTGGATGGGTGGTAACAAACTCAGGCTCAACCCGTCCAAGACTGAGTGGCTGTGGCTTCCGGCGCCCCGGTTCAGCCAGATTATTCCAACTCTGGCCATTGGGGGCGAAACACCAGCCCCCGTGGAGAGGGCGCGCAATTTGGGTGTCCTCCTGGATTCCCGGCTGTCTATGGAAGATCATGTGGCAGCCGTGGCCAGGGGGGCATTCCATCAGGTACGCCTGATGGGCCAATTGCGCCTCTTACTGGACCGGGGTGCCTTACGCACAGTCACTCAAGCACTCGTCACCTCTCGACTTGACTACTGTAATGCTCTCTACATGGGGCTCCCCTTGAGGTGCACCCGAAAGCTGCAGCTAGTCCAGAACGCAGCCGCGCGGGTGATTACGGGAGCGCCTAGACACTCCCACATAACACCTATCCTGCGCGAGCTGCACTGGCTCCCTGTGGTCTTTCGGGTGCGCTTCAAGGTTTTAACGACCATCTTTAAAGCGCTCCATGGCTCGGGGCCTAGTTATATGCGAGACCGCCTCCTGCCCCATACATCCCTCAGACCGATACGCTCCCACAGAGAGGGCCTCCTCAGGGTGCCGTCGGCTGGACAATGCCGACTGGCGACACCCAGGGGAAGAGCCTTCTCTGTGGCGGGCCCTGCCCTTTGGAACGACCTACCCCCTGAACTCCGCACCATCTCTGACCTCCGCCTCTTCCGCAAGTGTCTGAAGACACACCTATTCCATCTAGCCGGCCTAGCATAACCCCCATTACTGACTCTTAGTTTTAAATTTGGGTTTTTTAAATTCGGTTTTTAGCGCAGGGTCTATTAGAATAAGTTTTTTAAAATTTTATATGTTTTATATGTGTTTTAACATCCCTGTGCGCCGCCCTGGGTCCGTTTGGAGAAGGGCGGGGTATAAATTTAATAAATTAAAAAAAATAAGTATTTCTCTCTCTCCCCCCCTCTATCTACCTACCTACTTATTCTCTCTCCCTGCCTACCTACTGTATTTCTCTATCTTCCTACCTACCTACTCTCTCTCTCCCCCTACCTATCTACTGTATCTCTCTCTCTCTCCCTCCATCTACCTACCTACCTATTCTCTCCCTGCCTACCTACTCTATTTCTCTCTCTCTCCCTCTATCTTCCTACTACTCTCTCCCTATCTACTGTATTTCTCTCTCTCTCCCTCTATCTTCCTACCTACCTACTCTCTCTCCCTACCCATCTACTGTATTTCTCTCTTTCTCTCTATCTACTTACCTACCTATTCTCTCTCCCTGCCTACCTACTATAATTCTCTCTCTCTCCCTCCCTCCCTCCCTACTCTCTCTTCCTACCTACCTACTGTATTTCTCTCTCTCTCTCTCCCTACCTACCTACTGTATTTCTCTCTCTATCCCTCTATCTACCTACCTACATCTCTCCCTCCCTCCCTCCCTCCTGTATTTCTCTCTCTCTCTCTCTCTCTTTCCCTCTATCTACCTACCTACTTAAAAAAAAAAAGCCTCTTCAAAACCTTGGTGCGTCTTATACTTCGGTGTGTTTTATACTCCGAAAAATGCGATACTTAAAAAAAACTTTCTGCACCCTCTTCTCTCTCTGCCAAGCAGCCAGCCACAGTAAAGGGACAGTTAAAATGTTTTTATTATAGATATCCTGCAGCAGGTGGGCTGAGGTGAAAATTAATTGAAAGGTTGTTGCATAAATACTGAGTACCAGTATTTATATGCTGAGTACCAGCATATAAATACCAAACAAGACAACAATCCAAATAACAAGGTGACATGGCCATCTTCTGTTTTGTACAAAGTCAGGAATTCACAGGAGGGCAAGCCCTAATTTTTGTTCAAAAAAAGAAGGGCGAAAACTAAGTAGATAAGCAGTCTCTGTCCAGTATCAATTCCTGCTAATACTTCAAGTTTGAAACAGTACCTTTTGTAATTGTTTTATGATTTCTTCATCTTTGTTTAAGTATGATTTGTATGACGTATAAACACCTAGGAAGGAAAAACACTAAATTCATCTCTGGGATTGTCCCACATAGACTCCAAATTGGAAATTTATAATGTGAAAAAAAATGTATTACCTGGTTTGGAATCCAAGGTTTTTAAATTCTTCAGTTTTTTTACTTTAACCTGCTTTGGAACTTCACCTGCCAAATTGCATAAAAGGGCACCTTTTAATAAAATATTAGTATCTTCATGTTCCAGAATGCTCATTTTCTTAAAAGTAGTTTTGTATGCTAAAAATCTTTCCCTTTTAGATAATGCTGACATAAATATGTGACCTTCCAAGCAAGGCGATCTGATTCCAGGCCCCACGAGATGAGAGAAGGGAATACAAAAGATAATACCTGCTTCCAACCCTTTTTTAATGATCAGGTTGCTGAAAACCTTCCTTGATAAAATCTCTGTGCACAGATGTTAACCATCCCGCTCCCCAAGATAGATTTTTTTTTTTAAAGAGTCCTGGCTTGGGGTGGAAAGATGACCTGAAGGGACTCACTATTTTGGTAGATCTTTTGAGAGGGCCAACCATGTTATCCCACATCAGCTTTCACACAATGGTTAAACAGGCAAGATGGTGATGACACCAGCATGATCACACTTTGTACGTGCAACATATCAGTTGGATTTAACCACTGTTATCCACACCAACTTGACAAGGAAACATGCTTTATATTGCGCTGCCCTTGAAAAATAGCAAGAAACTGCAGTTGTTACAAAATGCAGTAGTGACCCATGTAAAGTACAGCTGCCATGCGTGTACTACACATATTTTATTAACATTTAACCACAATGGAAGGAAAAACATAGGTTTAACTTTCAGTAATCTCAAAACGAATCACCAATCAATTTAAACACTTTACCTGAGACCTTGATATCTCCTATTCGAATGATGTGTGGCCAATGCTGCAGTGTTTTAGCAAAAAATGGATTTGTTACTCCTAATATGACAGAAGGCCTGTAATACACAAGGTACTTAAATGAGACCAGTAAGAGGTGGAAACACGCTAAGCCCCAGAGGGGAAGGCATGTTAGGAAACCCATAAATAAAAAATATGCAGCATATTTTACATTAAGTTCAGATCCTTTCCCAAACAAAAGGGCTCACTTTGTATATTCATATTAAAGAATTTCAGTTCAGTGCCAATGACAGAAGCTGTTGTTCACATAAAGGACTAATTTTGCAAATTCCCCTCCAACTTGCTGTGCTTCCCACATGCTGTTTTTTTAAGCCAATCTGGAGAGTTATGAACAGAGTTGGGGGGAAAAACCTATTTCCCAGTTTCTCTTAGTGAGACATATTCATGTTCATAGATCACCCATAAAGGTGTCTGCCAGAACTTTACTCCTCAAAACAGTGATAGCTTCCTGAGCCAATTTTGTTAGCTGAAATTTGAACAGAAAAAGGGGAAGGGAAGAGCTGGTAGCAGGTGCTGGAGGGTGAAAGCCCCCGTAAATATGAATCGTGAATAAACATAGTGTCCAAAGCCATTATTTGCTTGATCAGACTCTGTCAAATCCGATACAATGGTTTGAACTCATCCACTATATACCAAGCCACATCTAACAGTTTATAAACCACAGTGGATTGGGAGGCATAGATATGAGCACCCCTTTCCTTTGCTGAAAGTGCACAAGCAGCACTCAAGAAAGCAAAGGAACCCCAGCTTTTTCCTTTATTCCCTACTCCTGAACTGAAAAGAATGTGTCCTTTTCTGCCTCTAATCCTTAACAGAATTGACAGATTCGTATTGTTTATTATTACCCAACTTAGTTCTGCTCTTTTCTTTCTGGAGACATTATAGTTCACGGCTTAAGCAAATGCTGTCCCCTTTAAAGCTGTGGAATATAACAGATCCCCAGAGAATTAGCTGACCTCACAAGATCTGAAAGATCCTGTTTCCATGCTCAGACCCTTCCCTCATGACTGAATCCCAACTGAGAGCCTGCCACATCCCAGTACATTCCATGACCTAGATCAGATGCATGATGGTTTATTCTCAGATGGAAGAGCTTGCTGGTTTTGCAGATCTAATTGTTAACCATGCATATATCTGTAGAAACTGATGCTAATATCAGACAAATGTAGCCATCATTATAAAACCCAAACAATTGTAAAGCAAAAGAGCAAATGAGATTGGAAATAAAAATAAATGGGAATAATTTTTAAAATGTAGAAAATCTAAGTAAAATAATGCAAGCTAAAGTGATTTTAACAAAGAACTATGATAAAAGTAACTAAACTAAATCTGTATCATGAGAAAAGGGAAAAGCAATATAACAACTTATTGTACTTGATTTACCTGGCTAAAATTTCACCAATTTAATTTTAAAACAAGATAAATGAAATGCATGTATCAACTTGCTGAACTGGAACTCGGTAAACCAGTAATATTGCATGATATGTTATCTTAAGTATTGATCCAACATGTAAGGAATGGTGGCGTCAGCCTCCCCACCCTCCATAAAATAGATAGGTGATGTAAGTTAAAAAACTAGTCTCCATGCTTAAAGCCAATCACTTCCATAAACTCTATGGATGATTACTTTCTTCTGAACTGGAATTCTGAGAGTTAATGATTCCAGTTCACAAGGAAACTTCTGATTCATTTGAAGGCTCCTTGTGGTATACATCCATTTATTTTACTAACTGATTAGTGACCATTTGGGGCTTGCATGTTGAATTAAAATACTAATGGTAATAGCTCAACAAAATCCCAGGAATCAAATTACTAATCATAAACCTGCTGCAATGCTTTTTCAATATCCAGAAAAAAGCACATTATCAATGCAACAACTGGAAATAAATGCAAACCTATTCTAATCGGGGGGGGGGGGGGGGGGGAGGGGAGGAGGAACTAAAAATGAAAAAGAATAAAAGATTCAGTGTTAAGTTTATCAGACTCAAGAATCCTCCCATATTGCTTAATAATATAGGGCATTCTAGGGCAGCTTTTAAAACAAACATTACCTTATGTTTTGATGGGCTTAACTTTAGTTTACTATAAACAGTTTAGACATTATTTCACCTCCCTCTCAATTTATAAAGTACGTCAATCAACAGTCCTAGTAAATTCACACACAAGCAGAATAATCCTTTGAATGTAACTGAAATGGAAAACTCCATAGATGTGACAACTGGAAATGCTGCCTAGACCACAAAGAAGTGTAGACCCCAAAACAAAATATTCCTAGAGATGTCAGCTCGGTTTGAAATAACAGTATATGCTAAGCCACAAGTTGCTTGATCTTTTACTTTTGCTTAATGGGGTCATCAACATTCCAAGCATTGCTTTGTTTCCATGAGGGTGGTAAGCACAACAGAATTTAATTTCTAAAAATAACTTGCTCAGAAATATGTTTTCCATATTTGGATATTTAATCAGTCTGAATATTTTTTTTAACAATATTCTACAGAAAACTTACTAAATAAGCAACAGTTTTTCTTTTTTCCAATTCTCAATTGAAATTCAATTAATTGTGGATAGTCGAACTGAATAATACATTCCTCCGTTAAAACTTCCTCTTTAAAGGTTCCTAATCTTTTCAATCAATATTCCACCACCAAACTCAGTGAGATACTTTTGAGTAGACAGGCATAAGGTCGTTTGTCAAGCCAAAATTGTATCAGAAAAATTACTCTTAACAAACAACTTGTATAACATAACCATACAGTTACTTACGGAGTCTGTGTACGAGTGGTATAGTCTTTGAATTCACTGTCATGTATTGTAAAATAAGGCCTAAAATCACTGTAGTACTTCAAAGGCGAGATACAACTGTGAAATGAATACATAGGAGATAAAAGTTTCAGTTTATTATATATTTGCTAGCTAATCTCAATTAAATTTTCCAAGTTGTAGCAATTTTCTACTGTCTTTCAATACATATTTTCCTGAATAGCTAATGCTGTTTTACAAGAGTTTGTCAAATGTTTTGAATTTAAAGCACCTCATTTCAAATTTGAAATCACTAAGATTCAAAACATTTTGCACACTACTCTGGTTAACCATAAACAGGATCAGCCATTTGGTGATGGAAATGATTATTGAGGGAGTGCTGAGTTTCCTTTTGCTGGGTATATTCAAACAGACATTGAACAACCATCACTCAGGGTTCTTTTAATGTGGCTTCCTGCACTAAACAGGATGTTGGATTTGACTATCTAAATAGTTTTTCAAATCCTAGTTTCCAAGTCAAAATCTTAAAAGCAAAACAGTTCTATATGTAGAAAAACTAAATTTAACAGGCTGGAAGGAATTCCAAGGTTTGCAAGAAACAACAACAAAAACAAAAAGGAAGAGAAAGTTCAAGGAGCTCAGTAACAGACTAACAGAGTTGGAAGGGATCTTGGAGGTCTTCTAGTCCAACCCTCTGCTGAAGCAGGAAACCCTATACCAGTCATGGTTAACCTTTTTGTTGTTGTGTGCCCACATCCATAATGCAATGCACTGGTGCCCCCCTATGCATGCGCATGCACCCCCACAGTCCATTTTGGGGCTAGCAGGCCTCTCTGAAGTCTCCCGGGACCAGAAATGAGGTGCAGGAGGGTGCACTGCACTCCCCACACATGCACACATAACCCCTGCCCTGCGCATACATGCACATCTCCTGCATGTGCCACACCACCACACATGTGCAGCAGAGACCCAACAATCAGCTGGCCAGCGGAAGGCAAGCACGTATACATGGTGGAGCTGAGTTGGGGCAACGGCTCATGTGTCCGCAGAGAGGGCTCCATGTGCCAGTTGTGGCACGTGTGCCATCTGTTTGCCATCACCACCCTATACCATTTCAGACAAATGGTTGTCCAGTATCTTCTTAAACACCTCCAGTGTTGGAGCACCAAAACATCTGGGGGGTAAGTCATTCTACTGATTGTTTTAACTGTCAGGAAATTTCTCCTTAGTTCTAGGTTGCTTCTCTCCTTGATTAGTTTCCAACCATTGCTTCTTGTCCTGCCTTCAGGTTTTTTTGGAGACTAGATTGACCACTCCCACCTCTGAGTAACTATTGAATGTTAACTCAAAGTGTGGTAGAGGGGGCAAGAGAGGGATGTAAAACCAAGAGAAAAAGGTTGGCAAACACAAAAGTATAATTGAAATTTGCGAGGGCAAAAGTATTATTGAAATCCTGAACAAATGCATCACCGTAAAGGAGCTGTCAAGGTGCAGTGTTTAGAATGCAGTATTGCAGACTAACTCTGCCCACTGTCAGGAGTTTGATCCTACAATAATACAATAGCAGAGTTGGAAGGGACCTTGGAGGTCATCTAGTCCAACTCCCTGCCTAGGCAGGAAGCCCTATACCATTTCAGACAAATGGCTATCCAACATCTTCTTGAAGACCTGCAGTGTTGGGGCATTCACAACTTCTGGAGACAAGCTATTCCACTGATTAATTGTTCTGTCAGGAAATTTCTCCTCAGTTCTAAGTTGCTTCTCTCCTTGATTAGTTTCCACCCATTGCTTCTTGTTCTACCCTCAGGTGCTTTGGAGAATAGTTTGACTCCCTCTTCTTTGTGGCAACCCCTGAGATATTGGAACACTGCTATCATGTCTCTCCTAGTCCTTCTTTTTATAAAACTAGACATACCCAGTTCCTGCAACCGTTCTTCATGTTTGTCTCTAGTCCCTTAATCATCTTTGTTGCTCTTCTCTGCACTCTTTCCAGAGTCTCCACGTCTTTTCTACATCGTGGTGACCAAAACTGAATGCAGTATTCCAAGTGTGGCTTTACCAAGGCATTATAAAGTGGTATTAACACTTCACGTGATCTTGATTCTATCTCTCTGTTTATGCAGCCTAGAACTGTGCTGGCTTTTTTGGCAGCTGCTGCACACTGCTGGCTCATATTTAAATGGTTGTCTACTAGGACTCCAAGATCCCTTTCACAGTTACTGCTATTTAGCAAGGTACCACCTATACTGTACCTGTGCATTTCATTTTTGTTGCCTAAATGTAGAACCTTACTCTTTTCGCCATTGAATTTCATTTTATTAGATAGTGCCCAATGTTCATGTTTGTCAAGATCCTTCTGTATCTTAAGCTTATCTTCTGGAGTGTTGAAAATTCCTGCCAGCTTGGTGTCGTCTGCACATTTGATAAGTTCCCCATTTATTCCCTCGTCCAAATCATTGATGAAGATGTTGAAGAGTACTGGGCCTAAAACAGAGCCTTGGGGGACTCCACTGCATACTTCCTTCCATGTAGATGCAGTTCCATTGAGGACTACATGTTGAGTGCAGTTGGTCAGGCAGTTACTAATCCATCTGGTGACCCACTCAAGGTTGACTTAATCTTCCATCCTTCCAAGGTCAGTAAAATGAGGACCCAAATTATTGAGGGCAATATGCTGACATTGTAAACCAGAGAGTCTTGTAAAGCATTGTGGGATGATATAATTCTAATAATATGTGAAGTAAAAAGTGAAGAAAACTGCCTGACAAAAACACTGTGATGATTCAATGCAGGGAAAATGAACATCTGTATGGAAGGGGAAAATATCAGGCTGCTTTGATGCATAACATAAAGAAAACATGGTGATCTGTTACATTCAGGTAAAATCTCCTGTCCGTCTCATAATTGCCTGGTACCTTTTTTGAAGTTAACTTTTACTCATTAACATCTATTAGTATTTAATTTCATTTTTTTTTTAAGTATCAACACAAAAACAAATATTATGTAACATTAATTACTCAGCTGGTTAAACTGGAAGCTATCCCATTTACTACCCTCACCAACCCCTCTGCAGCTTCTAAAATTATCTATATATTTAGGGACATATCACATTGAGAGATTTATCTGTTTAACTGTTGTTTGTGGAACAAAATATTGCTAACTGGGCTTATCTGATAAATCATGAAAAAGCAACCAGTTTTATGCCTTCTGACATCCGATCCAAATTTTTCTTTTCTTTCTTTTTTTAAAAATAAATTTTATTAATTTTCTATTAATTACATTTCTTAGCACTTAATAAACATCATGTTGTCTGGGTAGTTTTTTTTTTCTTTTTTAATAAAAAATTAAAGGCTTTGATCATGCTACAACCTTTCCATTCTGTGATTCCCTCCAAGAGCCCCATTCTATAGCTTTTTAAAATACTCCATATGTTTACCTCACAAGCGCCAAGACAGTTTCTGAAGATTCTGATGGTGATGGTGCCATGACAACTAATGGTTCCCCTAGCAACACTAGTTCCCACAGCATCTGGATGTGAAAGAACACCGGCAAGAAACATCTGAAACAGATTTACAAAAGTAAATATTTTTTCCCTTACAACAGAGACGGCAGAACCAAAATTTGCGGTTGAAATATAATCTTGGCTTGCACCCTCAAAACTCTAAGGTAGAATAATTATTAAAACTTCTTGGAAAACATAGAAGTAGAAAAGCTCTGCAGATAAAGTAGGATTTGAACTTCTGATTCAAACCATACAGTTACCAGGTTCCTACTTTTAACCAGCTATCAGGGCAAGATCAAAGCTACATTCACTCATATTGCAGCAATCACAATGGGAGATGACATAGAATGTTAAATTCTCAAGAAATGACTTCCTTTTATTGCAAAAAGAAGTTACTTTCCAAAATACAGTATAACTATTTGCATAAAGAGAGCAAAGAAAACCTACAATAGGAATTGCTTTCCTAATTAGTGGATAGAGTTCTTTTCAACTTCTCTAAACCACCTGTAGGCTCATTTTACACAAAAAGAAATCTGACCAAATTCAAGTAACAGTATGTTAAAGTTAATGATTGTAATGTGCATCAACCAAGGACAGGTAATTTTCTTGGACTGGACTAAAGAACAAATGCACAAATGGACATGGTATACATCCGTCTTCCCCCACCCCACTTCCCAATTTTATCCCTACCTCTACAACACATGGTGGAAAAGCTTTAATCCCTACTAATCCAAAGAGTGGGTAAAGCTCGTGCTTTCTCATTGCTATTAGAAGCAAGATTAAAGTTTATTTAATTTTAAAAGTTCTTCAGTGATGATTGTAATGAAAATGCTGTCTCTCCACAGTTAAAGTAAAGGAAATAGCGATCTGCTTTTACTGCCCAAATAGGCAGCCCTAGCAGAAGAGTAAAAAACATAGGAAAATGACAGCACTGTTTCTTGTGAGAGCACATAAACAGCTACACATGACACAAAGATGCATGTAATCTAAATTAAAAACATGTCTTTCATAGGATATTTTATCTGTCTCTCTTTGCTCATTAAGCAATTCATGCTTTCAGTTCCTGAAACTCTTTGAGGTAATGTGTGAATTTCAAGAAATCAAATCAAGATGCTTTTTCATCTTTACCTAAAGAGATCTACTTCATAGACAGAAGGCAAAGCAATGGAGATTTGTGAATCTGCCTAAAAAAAAGACAAAAAACTTTTGATCAGAACAGCAAAATAAACAATTTTTAAATAATAAGCTGATTACAAAAATTTATAAGAGTGCCTTCACTAGATTCCCTACTTTTTTACTTCTCTACTTGTGCACCATCTCAGTTACAAAATTACTCTGGGCAGTTTATGCTACAGAATTCAAACAACTATTAAGAATAACAAGGATCCCCCCTATCTCTATAATCTTTTTCGGGATCTGTTTCAAGGTGGCAACCACATTCTGTTGATAAATTAAGGAACCGTCTCTCTGCGCTCTCAAGGTCCCTTCCCGTTGGCCCTCTCACACATTTAATGCGTATCTCTCTGGGTACTTTTTCGGGATCTGTTTCAAGGTGGCAACCACATTCTGTTGATAAATTAAGGAACCGTCTCTCTGCGCTCTCAAGGTCCCTTCCCGTTGACCCTCTCACACATTTAATGCGTATCTCTCTGGGTACTTTTTCGGGATCTGTTTCAAGGTGGCAACCACATTCTGTTGATAAATTAAGGAACCGTCTCTCTGCGCTCTCAAGGTCCCTTCCCGTTGGCCCTCTCACACATTTAATGCGTATCTCTCTGGGTACTTCATTTATCCTGGCATATACTGAGTTATTTCTAGAATTTTTAAGCTCTACCCTTGTCACAGGCAACCCCCCCTCCAAACCATCAATTCTTTGTTTATTTTCCATTAGCACTTTCTGTGTCCCCAAAAGTTCTGATTTTGATCTGACATTATCTTTCCGGAATTCCTTCTAATTTAAACGATTATTTAAAAAGGGGGTGTGTTTCTGGTGGGTGATGTTCGAGGGAATGTTGGCATTATGGGAGGGGGGAAGAGTAAAAATTAAAATAACTGCAGAGGCGGATGCCTTTCTTAAGAAAAAAATACTCCCCTATCCTGGAGGATGAAAATGGGGGAACGGAGGGGGCCTCGGCTCCGCCCGCTGAAGGTCAGGGAGAGGATGATACGATTGCCATAAGACTTAGATTTCATAAGTGACTTTTTTCTGTAATAGTATAAATTTTATTTGGATGTTTATAAATGATTGATTGCATAGATTTTAAAATTGAAATATTTGTATCTCTTTCCACTTTGTAGAAAAATGAAAAATTTACTGTATTCTCTATTTCTTTTTATGAAGCCTCGGAGGGTGTAAACATCTCCGGCATAGAGGTTCTCAATATGTCTTTGTAAACTCCTTATAATCCCTTATCCTTTTTTCTTTATAAAAACTTGTAAAACCCAATAAAACTTTTTCAAAACGTAAAAAAAAAAAAAAATAACAAGGATCAACTCAAAAAGAGAATAATACATGGCACATGTCAGAAAAAGGTAACTAAACAAACTTAGTTCCAACAAGCATCAGGGAGCCAATCACTACATCTATCCCAGGGGTTGTTGAAAGAACCAAGCTTTTATAGCTTTAAGCCATAAGAAGCCAAAGTGTCAGACCCATGCAGACCTCAGAGGAATGCTGTTGCTCAGCATCTACTGAGATGATGTATCTTCAGAGTCCCACAAAATGAAGTGCTTTGCAGCTGGGACCTGGAGCGTACCAACTCATCAAGAACATCTGGTCAGAAATAACAGTAGAAAGACTGACCTATTGGTAAATCATGACAGGTTACATGGGCAAAATTTGCAACATCCATAATTATTCACATGGCTGCATTTTGGACCAGTTACAGCTTCTGAATGGTTACAAGCTTCAAATAGAATACATTGCAAGAGTCCAAAGAGGAGGCGATGACAGCATTGGGTGACTGAGGAAAAAGGCTTTTCAGTCCAGGAAGGGACACAACTTGCACACAAGAAGGCCATGGCTACCACAAGTCTCTAGCACATAACTGCTTCTGAACAACTAGATTTATTACACTTCAATCTTTTCTTTAATGAATACACTACAGCACCCTTCCACTGCTAAAACATTCTGAGTTGAAGTTTACAGATCAGAAAGGTGCCAAGGGGAAGCCAATACTAAAGCTCCTAGTAAAGCCTCTTTGAGGAATTTTATGCTCATTATCTTCTATTTAACTCAGCTTTCAAGTCGTTTTCACCCAGATACAGTACACATCTGAGATGGGCAAATCTGAGCTTGCTACAGTGAGGGATGGAGAAGAAAAATGGGTGGAACTTTTACAGTGAGAGATCCAAACGGAAACTAAGGAATTTCTCAATAGTGAGACCTGTTAAGCAATTAAATAGCCTGCCTCATGAAGTTGCGGATGCCCCCATCATTGGAGGTTTTCAAGAATATATCGGACAGCCCTATATTCAGAATAGGAGTATTTGTGCAATGGACAAAAGTTTGGACTACAATACCTCCCATCTCCTTGATTCCATGAAAAGACGTTTTGAGAGCCATTTATAGCCAGGATTTATAATCCTGCAACACCCCATCAGAAACTTAATCTAAGTCCTGTTAATAAACTGTCCTGATTAAATAAGCAATACATACATTTATAAACTCTGTCATATTGTTTTGTTTTTAAAAAAGCTACCTGTCACTGTCCTATCCTGCATCTATAGGTTATCTTGATCCCTTCTTGCCCCTTGGTGCTGTAGCAGAAAATACTGGTTGCAGCTACACTCCAGCCACATTTCCTGGTTTCTGCTGCTTCCATCCAAGGCCCCTCCATATCTTTTCTATACTTTCCTTCACTCCCCTGCAGTCAATTATGCTCTGCTGCCTCCTCCTCCTAGGGGCAGCTGCTGCTCTGCTTGTTTTCTGCAGATATGGCTGGCTGTTGACTCTGACAAACTACAGCTGCACTTCAATCAGCCTAGCTTTCAAGGTCGCCTCCTGGATCCCCTCTATCATACCATTTCAATAAAAGGGGGGAGGGTGTGAAGGAAAAATTAACCAATTGTCCTTGGTTTTTCTAGCTTAATCATCTAAGACTTCAACTTTTTCTGCTGTGGCCTCCAGGTAATTTACCCCATTTGAGCTCCTCCTGACCATGCAATTGGACTCTTCTTCTCCTACCCTTCAGCCCAAGTCTTCTGCAGGCAGATGTCTCTAGAATTTCCTCTCCAGCCTCCCCCACCCCATCCTCCCTTTTCCCCAAACATAGGCTTTCACAAGCTGCTGGCTGCCACAGCATCTTTGGGCTTGTTTCTTGTATTTTTATTTTTGTCTCTTTTCATCCTCCTCAACTTTTCTTTTTTCCATCTTCTAATACTTTGAAATCCAGCCCTATCTCTCCTGCCAGTCCCGCAATCTCCCGTTTTGAACCTGCATAGCTTTAAAAGAGAATGTTTCCCTTCTCTAAGCCCTTCTTGATCTATCAGAGCACAGGAGAGGAGAGGAAAGGAAACGAGAGTTTTCACCTCCACACCCATCCTCTTACAGTATTATCTGTTTAATCAGAATCTTCTCCTCTGTTACTCGGGCTTAGAAGCAGCTCTGTTCACCTTGTAGGTCACAGAATTACAGGATTAGTTCTAAAGGCATCAAAAAAAATTTCTCCCTCCTTTCAGGCAAAAGAGATTAAGAAAACAATGTGCAGTAGGCTGAAGAAATAAGAGGGCCCTCCCCCGCCACATTTTTTTCTCTTAAAGGCAGGAAGTTGATTTTAAAGGGATGGGCGGAAAATAAATAACATCAGCAAGAAGTATAAAAGTGAAAGTCTTCTCTAGAAAGGTGCCACGCCCAGTTTAGATAAGGAGAAAAAAATCCCCATACATCACATGATGCTGCTGTGACGATGTGAATTTTTCACCCCGGCTCTAGAATGATAAAATCCCCTCAATATTTAAATTATCTAAATTCCATTACATGGTTTTTAAAATGTGAAATATTTGCAGAATAGGATCCACTCACAGGAAGAGTCTTTAATAGCCCTGTCTTTCCTCCTTCGTTCTCCATTGAAGCTGAATAGCTTATGTTTGCTGAATCTGAAATGCTTCCTTCCTTCAGCTCCCAAGACTCATTGTTGACAAAGAAACTTCTTTTGGCAAATATTATAATATTAAGTTGCACTATCTCATTTATCTCCACCCAAAAAGATAAGTTTTCATTTTCTATTATAATTTTACCAACTTACTTTTAAAAAATATACTCCAGAATTCCCAACTAACATGCTAGGAAATGAAGTGTTTGAAGTTAGATCTTTGCATTGAGGGAATATTATTTTGCTAGTGAACTACCTGCTGTGTCAACTGTAATACTTGAGTAGTTCCAGGCTTGTCGTGACAGGTAGGAATCCGCACCTTAGAAAAAAAAATCATTTCTTCATTCACTGCAAATGTTAACTTTAATTAGCTTTTAGTCTTGAGATATTGTTCAAGAAAACAATATTTTGCTAGATTTACCCGTGAAAATATACTGTTCTACACAGTTCCCTAGGTGTGTGTGCATGTATGTGTATGTGTGAGTCAACTAAAAATCAAAGTCTAGCAGTAACAATTGAAACAGTTGTTTAAGTTGTTGAAAAGGGATAAATGTTCTGCTTAACTAAGTTCATCGAAGTCTCACACAAAGATCAACTGAATAGCCACTGCAGAGTTCATTAAAAAATGACATGCATGCTTACATCTCTCCCACAGTAACCAATTAAATGTAATAATAATAATAATAATAATAATAATTTAATTTATATCCCGCTCTCTCTCCCCGAGGGGACTCGAGGCGGGGCACAGGCAATTAAAAATACAAATAAACACAGACAAGTACAAAATACAGAATTAAAATAAATTAAATAAATCCTGCGCTAAAACCTATAAACTAAAAATTACCCCTAAAAAACCCTAACCTAAAAAGAGACTACCCAAGGCCGGCCAGACGAAAAAAGTGAGTCTTTAATTTTAAGCGGAAGGAGCGGAGGTCCGTAGTTGTCCTGATATCGGGGGGAAGGTCATTCCAGAGGGCTGGGCCCGCCACAGAGAAGGCCCTTCCCCTGGGTGTCGCCCGCTGACAAAGTCTAGTGGACGGCACCCGGAGAAGTCCCTCTCTGTGGGAGCGAATCGGCCGTGAGGATGTATGGGGCAGGATCCGATCCCGCAGGTAGCTAGGTCCCGAGCCATGGAGCGCTTTGAAGATGGTAATTAACACCTTGAAGCGCACCCAGAAGACGACAGGTAGCCAGTGCAGCTCGCGCAAGAGCGGTGTTACATGGGCAAACCTAGAGGTGCCCATAATTGCTCGCGCGGCTGCATTCTGGACCAACTGAAGCCTCCGGGTACACCTCAAGGGGAGCCCCATGTAGAGAGAGTTGCAATAATCCAGTCGGGATGTCACGAGAGCATGAGTGACTGTGCGAAGGGCGTCCCGATCCAATAGGGGGCGCAACTGGCGTACCAGGCGAACCTGGTAAAACGCCCTCCTGGCCACGGCTGTCACTTGATCTTCCATGGACAGCCGGGTATCCAGGAGGACACCCAAGTTGCGCGCCCCATCCACAGGGGCAAGATGTTCGCCCCCTATGGCCAGCGTTGGAGAGAGCTGGTTGAACCGGGCAGCCGGAAACCACAGCCACTCGGTCTTGGTCGGGTTGAGCCTAAGTCCGTTACTTCCCATCCAGATCCGCACGGCTTCCAAGCACCGGCACATCACCGCTACGGCATCGTTGGGGTGGTTTGGGGTAGATATGTACAGCTGGGTGTCATCAGCGTACAGGTGGTACTCTACCCCAAAACCACGGATGATCTCGCCCAGCGGCTTCATGTATGCGTTAAACAGGAGAGGCGAGAGGACCGACCCCTGAGGCACCCCGCATGTGAGGGGTCTCGGGGTCGACCTCTGCTCTCCTGCACGCACAAATTGCGATCGGCCAGAGAGGTAGGAGGAGAACCACCGTAAAACGGTGCCTCCCACCCCCAACCCCCCCAGCCGATGCAATAGGATACCATGGTCGATGGTATCGAAAGCCGCCGAGAGGTCTAATAGGACCAGGATGGAGGAACATCCCCCATCTCTGGCCCTCCAGAGATCATCTACCAACGCGACCAATGCCGTCTCGGTGCTATGCCCGGGCCGAAAGCCGGACTGGCGCGGATCTAGATAGTCAACTTCCTCCAGGTGACGGGGAAACTGTTGTGCCACCACACTCTCAACAACCTGTAATGCTCAATTATAAGGCCCCATATATCCTACAGAGCAAATGTGGCATTCAGCAGGTTCTGACCAGTTCTGGAGAACCGGTAGTAGAAATTTTGAGTAGTTTGGCGAACCAGTAAATACCACTGGCCCCGCCCCCATCTATTCTCTGCCTTCTGAGTCCCAACTGAATGGGAAATGGGCCTTTTGCAGTATCCTTCCTCTGGAGTGGGGTGGGAATAGAGATTTTATAGTATCCATCTATCAGGCCATGCCCACAGAACTGGTAGAAAACAATTTTGAATTCCATCACTGCTACAGAGGTAGCTGCTACAGAGGTAAATAAATGGACCTTTTTAAATGGCAGATCTAAATTGAACACAATAATTAGAAACATTGCTCCTTTAGGATTTTACCTATACCAAGTTCTTCTTTAGGCACCCTTTTCCTCTCTTATTTGTGCAAGTATGAAATAAATATACATTTATAGGACTAAGTTTTTTTTAAAAAAAAGATGGTACTTTTATACATAATAAACATATTACAAAAACAGATATAGTTGGCTGAACTCAAGCAACAAACAAGAATGGAATAAATTTAAAATTACCTTAATTACAACGCCCATAATGGGCAAATAGAGTGTTTTCCCTGGGATTGGCAGTGGCCATCGATCAATATCACAACAAGCTAAAGTAAAGAAGAAGTAATCAGATTTGTAGACTTTATTAACATTTGTATATAAAAAGATTTATCTACTGAATTAAATTTATTCAGGTTCATCAGATGATCTGGATCAGCTGGCAAACTGGCAACAGCATCCTCACTAATATGTCAGAGGTAGCAATTTTGAAGTCAAAGTCAGTGTTCTTCCAGTACTATTTACAAATTAATAGACTGGTGAAAAATTGTAATTAATATGTTTTTTGAAAATAAACGATCACCAAACCATCAATATTACCAACCTGCTTCCAAGAAAGGTTCATTTTTCTCAAAATATTCAGGTGCAATTTGTCCAAGCACAGTGTTAAATAAGTGGATATAAGGCAGCTTGCTAATCAGAACCAAAGACTGTAAGAGAAGCAAAATAATTCATAATTAGTTTTTCCAAAGTCACTATAATTTATATTAAGTATCATATTAGTTCGTCACTAAATTCAGTTATTTTGTTTGTGGGAAGCCAACAGGAAATGTCAGAAACTGTGATTCTGACTGTGGCTCACTATTGTAGTCACAAGCTGAGTGATCAGATCATAATTATGTGACTCTGGATACAGCACAATGGCTGAAACTCTGAGGACCGGTCATAAGCCTCCCTCATTCAATGCCATTGTAACTTCGAACAGTTACTGAATGAATGGACATAACCTGAGGACTACCTGTATGTATTTACTTTTTTGGGGGGGGCTGTATATTCATAGGTTTATTTTACAAGCTAATTGGACCAACATTTTGCAATGTGATTTAGGTGGGAATGTAAAATAAGATGATCTCCTAAAGTTTAACTATTTTTTAAACAAATGCATTTTAAAATATTATTTATTTAATTTGGGGAACCATGGACTGCAGCCACCTCAGTTGATGTCCATTTATTTTTTGATAGTCAGTTTCATAAAGAAAAATAATGACAAATGTAGAACAGGACAACGGGTAAGGTAAGGAGATTGGTTTGTTGTGTTTTTGAATGCTTTGGAGCCTGTATCCTTATGGTTCTTCTGGAAATATTTCAGAATTGCTTTGCCCTTGCTTGTTTCTCAGAGTTGAGAGAGATGGACTGGCCCAAGGTCACCCTGATGGCTTTCTGCCTAAGCAGGACTATATTCTGCTTAGGCAGAATATAGGAGTGAATATAGGAGTGAATATTCACTCCTCAATCTTAAACATATTATAGGCAATATTTTCCACTGATTTAAATGGAACTTATTTTTTTGTCTTGAGTATATTTAGAAGACAACCACGAACAATTCAGCTAAAACTAAATTACCTTCTGAAAATAACCACGTTTTAATGTCTTGTCTTGTACTTGTCTAAAATACACATATCCATAAAAATACGCAGGATCTCTCTGTAAAGAAAAAGAAAACATCCTAAAACACAGAATACTTTCTGAGTAATGCTATATACTTAAGCAGGTGTTCTTTAAGAAACTTTTATTATAATCACAAGAGGATTATTCAGGATATTTACATTTTCAGACATGATGTCACTCTAAACATTTCATCAAACACATCTAGCTCATGCCTATGAAAATTAAGAACCTACAGGAGCTAACATTTCTATAAGTATACAACATTCCCAATACAAGTAGCCTTGACTTATGACCATAAGTCATAATTCATGACAGTCATAAACCAGATCACTTTTTTCAGTAATCATTAAGCAAATTGCCATGGTCATTAAATGAATTTGTGTATTTATCATATTTTTTGGAGTATAAGACGCACCCAGGTTTTGAAGAGGCAAATTTTTTAAAAAGTAGGTAGGTAGGTAGAGGGATAGAGAGGGAGATAAATACAGAAGGTAGGTAGGGAGAGAGAGAGAGTAGTTAGGTAGGTAGGTAGATAAAGGGATATAGATAGATAGATAGATAGATAGATAGATAGATAGAGAGAGAGAGAGAGAGAGAGAGAGAGAGAGAGAGAGAGAGAAATACAGTAGATAGGTAGGAAGAGAGAGAGTATAGATAGGTAGGTAGAGGGAGAGAGAGAATGTAGTTAGGTAGGTAGGTAGATAAAGGGATAGAGAGAGAAATAGAAAGAGAGAGAGAAAAATACAGTAGGTAGGTGGGGAGGGAGAGAGAGTAGGTAGGTATATAGGTAGATAGAGGTGGAGAGAGAGAGAGAAATACAGTAGGTAGGTAGGGGGAGAGTGTGAGTAGGGAGGGAGGGAGATGTTTCCAGGTATATTTATCCATGTGCTGCAGAAGGAAACTTGTAGCACCAAAAACTTTGTTTCTGCTTGGACAGCACTTGATCAATGTAATTCTCATCAACCACTCTAACTCAGTGTTTTTCAACCTTTTTTGTGCAAAGGCACAGTTTTTTCATGAAAAAAATCACGAGGCACACCACCACCATTAGAAAATGTTAAAAAAAATTAACTCTGTGCCTATATTGACTATATATAAAGTAATTCTCTTGAATAGGAATCAAATAAACACAAAGAAATTTTTCCCACGGCACACCAGACAATATCTCACGGCACACTAGTGTGCCACGGCACAGTGGTTGAAAAACGCTGCTCTAACTAAACAGCTTTTCAAAAGGGGGGGGGGGAGTGTTTGCACTCTGCAAACCTCCCCAAAATTTCTTTCTGTTTCTTTTCAAAAAAAGGCATGAATAGCCTTGGGGGGGGGGGGGCTTGCAGAGTGTTCCTGGGAGTGTGTGTGGAGGGCAAACAATGAGCAAAAAATGGCCCGTTTTTCATGAAAACAGCCGTTTTTTTGTCAAAGAAAATTGCAGGCATAGCCTTATGGAGGCTTAGAGTGCTGCTGGGGGCTGGGGGGGGGGCAAAAATGGCCCTTTTCTGCTCATTTCTGCCCTCCCCAGCCCCCAGGAGCTGTCTGAAAGCCTCCATAACGCTATGCATGGCTATTTTGGTGAAGGGGCGGGGCTTCAGGAGGCAAAAAATGCTGCATTTGGTGTATAAGACACACCCAGATTTTCAGCCACTTTTTAGAGGAAAAAAGGTGCATCTTATACTCTGAAAAATACAGTAAGTGAATGCTGTGGTCATTAAACGAACTCATTGTTGGCTACAGGGAGTTTTCACTGAAAACTGGAAATAAACACCAGTTTTGGAAAAACTGAATTGTAAATTGTAGTCATAGAACCATGGGATGCTGCAAAGGGCAGTTGTCAAATGCCAAAAATGGGTCTTGGAACTGGGTTATAATATCTTTAGGCGAGATCCATTATAAATCGGAATAGTTGCTAAGAAACTAGTTAAAAATTAAGAGGTTGTATTTGTATTTCATATACTTTGTTTCTCAACATTTTTGATATTTACAGAAGAGAGACAAGTAGTGTTACATAAATTATCTACAATCTGTGACATTATTATGTCACTTATGGTAAGTCTCCATGAAGGAAAAGCAATGCTTCTTCTGCCTCCTCCCAATTTAATTGGCACTATAGGCATTTTTGGACCACAAGTCTTTTATCACTTTTACCTAATTGTAAATTACATAATTGTATGTAATGTTAAAGAATATAGCACTGCACTAAAATGTTAACGTGTAAACAGAAGTGTTTTGAACATTCATTCATTACAATTTGCCAGCCCTCTAGTTGGATCAATAATTTCCAAAATCCTCAGAAAAGTTCAGTAACGAAGGGCTCCCTGAAATCTAAAACAGCTGAATATAACAGCATTATAATCAACCCACCCCCCAAAACCCTCCAATTGTAGACACAATTAAAGCTATTTTAATCATTAAGATTTCAGCAGAAAGGATAATTAATATGTTCATCATTAAAAGTTTTGAAAGTTATTGGCCACATGATGCAGGACAATGCAGCAGTACACTAAGCAATGTCTTATCAGGAACAAAACTTAACAATTCTACCATTAAATACCATTACAATAATTAGAATTCGAAAGACACTATCATGCCTGGACAAGATAAAACATCCTACTTTCCCAACCTTCAAGTAAATTGGTAGATCTCTGTCCAACTGATCCAGCAAACAGTGCCACGAAAGCTTTCTGCTGGAAGACTGCCGAAACCTAAAACAAAATTGTGTGTTTCCAAGGCAACCTAAGCCAAAAAGGAAAGAGGAAAAAGAAAACAGCAAAGGACTATACTGAGTCGATAATATTTTTAAAAGAGTATATATAACTAGCAGGTGCTTCTAACAAATTTTTTTTTTAAATGCTCCCTAAAATGCCAAGCAGAGTTCTAGATAACTCCATGCATAGAAATCAAATCTACAGTGTTTACACTGGACAAAGATTGAAGAAGCAGACAGTGATGTTTTCTTCTAGAAGACTCTCTACTTGACAGTATGATGCTGTCCTCTCTTGTTGAATAAAAACAAATGCTATGATTGCTGCAGATGGTACCTCTTTTCCTCTGCCAATAAGGGGTGTCCACAGATTATAGTAAAAGAAAGTCAAGTGTGATCAAAGCTTTGCCTGTTTTTACCCACATTAAAAAAACACTCTGTGGATATCCCTGCTACCAAGAGAATACAGGTATGCACCTTCAAGGCTGCACTCCTCTGGCTTTCTATAGAGAGTTCCCTTTTTTCTCCCCTGTTGGAGTTAGTTAGCATCTAAAGAAGACCCAAGTAAACTGGAAAGATAGCAAATGCCAGTAATCATTGCTGCTACTCTCATTCTGACTGTTTCCCCCCACTGTCCTGCCTACTACTGATGTGGTGCTTTATGACTGCTCATCTCCTTCTGCCTAGATCAGTGGTGGGCAAACTCATTAGTCAATAGAGCCAAATATCAACAGTACCACAATTGAAATTTCTTTTGAGAGCCAAAAGGTGTGGCCTGTGCTATGGGAGTGGCTCCGCGGTCATGTGACCAGGTGGGCGTGGCCAACTTGGAAAATGTGGTGAAAATCATTTAATGACGGTCCTGCTTAGCAACCAAAATTTTGTGCTCAATTGTGGTCATAAGTTCTTTCTTTCTTTCTTTCTTTCTTTCTTTCTTTCTTTCTTTCTTTCTTTCTTTCTCTCTTTCTTTCTCTCTCTCTCTTTCTTTTTCTCTCTCTCTCTCCCACTTTCTTTTTCTTTCTATTTTTCTTTCTCTTTCTTTTTTTTTGTCACTCTCTCTCTCTCTGTATCTGTTTCTCTCTCCTCTCTCCACCCATCTGTCACTCTGCGTGAGTGCGTGTGTGTGTGTGTGTCTGATTCCCTCCCTCTCTCCCTCCCTCTCTCTATTTGTCTTTCCCTTCCTCCCCCTCTGGCTCTCTCTGTCTGTCTCTCTGTGTGTAAGTCTCTCCCTCCCCCCCCCCGGAAGCAGCGGAAAGCCCGGCATGTCAGCGAGCCAGTGAGCCAGGCGCGGGGAGGAGCAAAGGCTGTGGCTCCCTAAGCGCTGCCCAGTCCGTCCGGGCCCCGCACGCCCACCTCCCTCCCAGCCCGTGTGCCGGGCAGCCCTGGAAAGTGCCCCTCGGTACTCTCTGCAGGCGGCTGTTGCTGCTGCTCCCACGACACGCAGTTCTTGCCGTCCGAGGTCGCCCGGCAGGCGCATCGGGCAGGACAGCTGGGCTTCTCGGACGGCGAGAACTGCGTGTTGCGGGAGCAGCAGCAGCAACAGCCGCCCGCAGAGAGCACCGAGGGGCATTTTCCAGGGCTGTCCGGCACACGGGCTGGGAGGGAGGTGGGCGTGCGGCGCCCAGATGGACTGGGCGGCACTTAGGGAGCCCCAGCCTTCCGTCCTCCCCGCGCCCGCCCGCCCGCCCGCTGGGGGAGGAGGGAAATGGGCGTGCAGCTCCCAGTGTCTGCCCGTGGCTGAGTGGAGGAAGAGCCGCACTCAAGGGGCCAAAGAGCCACTCCTGGCTCGCGAGCCACGGTTTGCCGACCACTGGCCTAGATGATTTAACAAGAACCTATAACAGCAACTGAATTTGAGTTGCCAATTAAAATCATTGCAGATTCAAACTTTACATCAAAATATCGCAGGGTAGCACTTCGTAGGAGGCATCATTTTAGCTAATCTATTTTAGATTAATTTTAGCTTTAATTTCAAATCAAATGAAACTGGAAATCCATACACACTTCACCAGAAGGAAGTTTCAAAAAATACCAAGGTATTTTTTAAGTATTCTAAAAGCTTCAAGAAAAATGAATATATTCCACCCAAATGCTCATAGTTATCAAGATTCACACTACAAAAAGTTTACACAACTGGTGGATGCACAGATTTCAGTATTTAAGAATCACCTATTTGTGTAAAATTCTAATCATATAAATTAAAAACCATAAGCTAATAACAGGCCTTTTCTCTTTCCTTAGCCTCAAGCTGATCCCCTCCCCCAAAATACATTTCACTAAAACTGTTAATAAAAGAAATCTTAAGATAATGAGACGGGTGGCATTTAAACTTAATAAACAAATTTGATTCATAATAGAAATAATCATTTTAAAAATTTCACAACAGGAAATAATTTAAATTATCTTCATAAATACCTAGGTAAGGTAAGATGAGAAGCCAATGGAGAGTTATATAATTTGATGAAATATTCTTGAAATTTCATTAAATAATTGTCATTTCAAATTGACCATTATCCAATATATTTGAGCAACCAATTTTAATCCAAAAACCAATTTAATCAAAACTATTTCTGGTAAATGAACTACACGAAAAAATATATTTCTCTCAAATAACATATAGTCTAAATACCAGTAAGTAATTGCAACATAGCCTGACCAAGGCAGAATGCTTGCATAGTAATATTCATACAAAATAATTAATTCTTACACTCTTACTTTGAAACATTTTGTGATGGAACATTTTTACATACTTGGTGAGTCCAATTCAAGCCAAACCCTCTCAAGTATATTCTAGGCCTTTTTCTTAGAGATTCTACTATTGTTTTCACAATAATGGTAATAAAGATTACTTTTATTATTGAAAAATTAAAAATAGCCTAAAATATTTACCAAATTGCTGGCAAAAAAGAAACCCTGTAATCTATATTCCAGGAAAACATCCAAAGCATTTATAACAACTGGCAAGTATTTTACATTTATTTAAAAACATTTTAATACATTTAATACTTATTTAAGTAACCTCATGCTTAGGTCTCAACTTAAACTACTGCTCTAGGCTAGGGATTAATCTGAAACCTTTTGAATATTGTAAAATATTCTTAGCTGCTGGTATTCAGTTAACTATGATTATGCCAGAATGACACAGGTGCCTGTTCTGATGACTCATAGCATTTGAGTGATTACAAACATGTAATTTGCTTCTTCCCGTTTGTTTCCCATGGATGCCCACATTTCTTAATTATCATTTGTAACATGTGTTGCCCTCAAAACAGTATCATCATCTTAAGATAGTTCAAGCAGCAGAGCAAACACTACGTACTTTGAATATATATAAAATTTCTAAAATGAAAACTAAGTTTATCATACAAAATATTGAATAATCTCACAGTTAAAATATGTAATCAGTTAGAGCCATCAACTACAATTCCTCATGTAAAATTCCAGGTTCAACCACTCCAAATACTTCAAGAATTTTTTTCACGTGCACTACAAGCATGCAATTTTAAGCTATTGCTAAGTGATTTCTAATCATTAAGGTGTCTGCAAAACTCTTACCCTCGGTGCAAACTGAAAGTATTTTATTGAATGGATATATAAAGTTTCCAGTACTATACTGTGCACATTATTTAGGAGCAAATCTCACCAATTTCAATAGGATTTGCTTCTAAATAGGTACACACAGGATTTTACATGCAATCATTGCGTCTAAGACATTTGCAATGCATGTATTAGAGGGGAGGTATCAATGAAATCAAAATGACAGGTGCAAAAGTGCAGTTGAAGCCCCACCCTTTTTGATCCTCTTGACCTATGTTAACATATCCTTTTGACATTAATGAAATACACTAAGAAGGGGTTTGGCTTTGATTGTCACATTGTCCCCACCATTTTGATATTATTGACCCTCTTCTGGATGCTTCTTTTTGCAACTCTGCATTGGTACGGTTGAGTTTACACTCAATGTTAAATTACAGTTTGCTTAACCACAATTACTGATTAGATTAAAGCTGGCTGGATTGACACAACATGCTACATTATAGTTTACTACATAACTGGCTTCTCATAATATGCAATATTACAAAAAAATCAAATAACTTTATGGCTTAGTACAATGTATGACTTAAGCCTATCATGAATATTAGTAGGGCTTTGCGAAGCATTGAGAGGAAGTTTCTGAAGCAAGCAAAATATTTGTCAAAATTTCCTGCTGGGAGTATTGAGGCTGCCACATTTCTTAGATGCTCAGCATTTCCAGGTCTTCAGGGAAGACATGAGCATGTGCAGAAGACACTTCTGCTGGAAAAGGCTTCCAAACTGACCCTGAACTTTTAAGAAATGCAGCCTTCTGAATACTACAAGCAGTTGTGGAGAAAATCCTCTTCCAAATATTTTACATAATTCTGGCATCCAGAATTCTGGATGGCTACACAACAGCTTCCTAGATTTTGACTGTCTGGGAAACACTCAGATAAAAGGGTACTTTTTATCCATCGTACACATAAAACTGTGAAATAAGAATAAAATAATATAAAAATAGTTATTGCACAGTTCTAGCTAAACAGAAATATTTTATACAAATATATATGTAAGTAACATACATATCTGATTACCTGAATTGGAATCTGGGAAAGACAAATAGCAAATATTGGTTTTCTAGGGGAGAAAAATAAAAGTTACATTTTGGAGGAGAAAATATATTTTATAAATGTCTTCTTAATGATTTTACTCACCTCTTTATCCGTAAGTTTTGAATGCTGTGGATATATAACCTGTAAATGAGAATTTTCATCAGTCGAGAAAAGAAGGTATTCTATTAATTTATCACATAGTACACAGGACCAAATATCAATATGACTGGGCCCTGGTTATTACCAAAAAGTAGCATACAACTGCTAACCTATATTCCTAATTCAAAGATACTACATATTCAACGCTACATGCATCCAATAAAACTTTTCCAAATTATATTTCCACAAGCAGTTCCAACAATAATGTCAAATAAAGACTTGGCATGCTTAACAGATTGTATAACCTATTTTCATTGGCTTCCTAACACAGATTAATACTTCACCTTAATTATTATAGTATTTGAAAAGAAATGAGAACACCAAGAAACTGCATGCTTTTTTTGTGCCATCCTGTCCTTAAGAAAAGCAAAAGCAAGCTGGGGAAATTAAGAGGATTAGGTGAATGGCTGGATCAACTTAACTGATTAGACTTCTGAACTTGTTATAATATGTATGGGAAATTCACATCTGCTCATCAAATCCAAAAGCTCACCAACTTGGGTCCTAGGCTACTTAATGCCAAAAACTGGGTTAATGAATGCTGTTGGGGGGAAAAGGCTTGTTATGAGATTGTGACTTGTAATCACAAGATGCTTATAATTTCATTAAACTCAAATTTACGATCTATTTAGTAAATAGATGTCACAAGTCCTTTTTCATCTAACAGCTCTCAGAGCTAATACTTAACAGTGTGCTGGGATTTGTTTATACAAAACAAATGAAAATGGGGCTAATTAATCTATTTACTGTGTGGTTGAAAATTATAGCAATTGAAATCTTTGAAGGGTATCAGGTTAGGAAACACCACAATACTACAAAAGTGATACAGTGTGAGAAAACTGTACATAGATCTATGGAGACATTTCATAAGTAGAGACCAGGGCAAGTAAGAATGGTAAGTTTAACAATATATTAAATGTCAGTCTAAATTTATCAACACTATGCTGCATTGAATAAAATTAGCCGTTATCCCTATTCCTTTTTAACAACAAAAACCGTAGTTTTATTTCCAGCTAGGCCAGTCCAGAGCAAATTCATGTTTAATAAACTTAGTATGGAAATTAACTGGCCTGATTAAAGCTGATTCATATTTAACTCCTGCCACATGCTCAATTATTCCTATCTGAAATACAAAACTCTGTATAAATCACAAATATTAGCTTAATACAAGTAGCAACATATGGAGCATTATACTTTCAATGTGGCTTCTAGGCAATTCATTTGCAACAGTATATTCATTCAAATCCCAGATTATCTTCCGTTTTTCTGTCTAACTCTATTCCATTCTTCATTGGCTATTCTTATCCCTTAACGTATGGTATGAATGCTTGAAGGCACCGTGCAGTCATAACAGAAGAAAAACAAGACCTGCAAACTGCTGCCCGTCACTGCATTGCTTGTCCTGGGAATTTAATTAAACATAAACATATCTTCATAAACATATCTTCATATCTGGAAGGCTTACTAACTCAGGAAGCTCAAACTGCCCAAGGAGCTGCCGATACAGTTCTACAGAGGAATGATTGACTCTGTCATCTGCACCTCTATAACTGTCTGATTTGGTTCTGCAACCCAGCAAGATAGACACAGACTTCAGAGGATAATTAGAGCTGCAGAAAAAACAGCTACTGCCAACCTGCCTTCCATTGAGGACCTGTACACTGCACAAGTCAAAAAGAAGGCTATGAAAATATTTACAGACCCCTCACATCCTGGACATAAATTGTTTCAATTCCTACCCTGAAAACGACGCTATAGAGCACTGCACACCAAGACAACTAGGCACAAGAACAGTTTTTCCCCAAACGCCATCACTCTGCTAAAAAAATAATTCCCGCGCCACTATTCACTAATCTGTCTTCTCATCATTTCTATCACCCGTGCCCCCCCCACTTATGAATGCAGGACTGTAACTTTGTTGCTTGTATCAGTATGATTGATATTTATATTGTTTTCTGATTGCTTATTTGTACCCTATGACTATCATTAAGTGTTGTATCTTATGAGTCTTGAGAAAAGTATATTTTTATGTAAACTGAGAGCATATGCAACAAAGACAAATTCCTTGTGTGTCCAATCACACTTGGCCAATAAAGAATTTTGTCTGTTCTGTTCTACTAAGCAAGCCTAAATTGTGGAATTACCATCAGCAATGAAATGCAACACGTGGAATTGTGAAAAAGATAGGTTCCTATCTTTTTCAGGGATGTCTCTAAAAACTACAGCCATTCTGAATACATTTGGACAAAAAAAAAAACACCATATCAATAAATCATTACCTAAAATTGCCACAAGCAAACTAGAGTTGTTTAGAAGGGAAGAAATGAAGCCAACAGGCAAATCTATTTGAAAGAGGGTTTTTCCCCCTCGAAATATACCGGTATGTTTATTTTCCAGGCTGTATGAAAACACCGCTTGTATTAAAAGACACCCCCCCCCCCGACCCCAGACAGAAGGGATCGTTATCGTTCAACGGCAACGTTTCTCCCTCCCCCCCCCCCCCCCACCCCACTCCTCCTGCTTAACTCCACACTAAGTGGTGGTTGGTGGTGGTGGCCCTGGCTGCTATTTTCAGTGCTGCAGATTGGAAAAACGCTGCGGAATTCTTGCGCTAGTTGTTTGGTGCACGCCGAAGGAGAGAAGAGAGAGCTTCCCCCTCCTCGCTTTCGAGATGCCTGGCCTCTGCAACGCACCAAACCCCGTTCCGCGCCGTCTCAGCGATCCGCACCTCCTAATAAAAGCCCAAGGCAGGAAAGGCTTCCTTCTCCTGGGTTTCGTCCCCGGGCGACCTTCGGCAAAAAGAAGCGCCGCCGCTTCTCCGCAAGGCAAGGCGACTCCTGCCTCGCCCGAGGACGGGCTTGGGCGGGCGGCATACCGGACCGAGCCCTCTCCGGGTGGCGCGGCGCGTCACCCACCTCCACAGCTTGGCCGAGCTCCAGATCAAAGCCCACCACGCACACGCAGTGCAGCCAGGCCGAGAAGCGGTCCCAGGGCAACGCCGGCGGCGGCAAGGACGGACTGGGCGAGCCGTCTTCGGCTTCCTCCGCCCCCGGGGAATCCGCCAATCCTCCGCTTCCGCCCTCGGCCGGCTTCTGCAGCGACATGGCGCTCGGCAGGGTTGCACCGGCGGCTGCCTCCGCTTCCGCGGTCTTCTCTCTACTACAACCGGCCGAGCTCCTCTCGCCCTCAATTTAAGACGCGGCTGGTGCCCCGACTCCGGAGGAAGAAAGACCGCATGACGCACGTCTCTTCGGGGCCACCGCCTCCCCCACTCTCGGTGGGAAAGTCCACAGCGACTCGAAAGGGGGGAAATGGAAGAGTCCAAATGGAAGCAATGGGGGGGGGGAGGGATGGAGCGAAGGGAAGGGACTGAGGTACAGTTGCGCGTTGGAGAGGAAGTTTCTAAACCAGTGTGGTACAAAGGGAAGATGTTGAAAGGTCTTCCGTCCTCTCCGTTTTGATGGCATGGGAAAAAAGCAAGGGTGCTGTGGATGCAGGGAAAAGTCCTTTTGTTTTTAGCATTCCCGTTTGAGTTCAACCCAGAACTCAAGAGGGCTTTAAGAACGTGTTTCTTAAACCCGAGACATTGGTACTCCAGCTTGGATAAGATATGATAACTTTATTGTCTGTTTTTTTACTTAGTGCACACTGCCCCACATTAAAAATGAAATTGTGTTGCCTGCTTTCAAGAGAAAGTGTATATCTACCCAAACAAATACATAACACTTATAGTACACATACAATTATAGGAAGTTAGTATCCTAGGAAAATGAATTATTTTAGGAAATATTAAAAGGGAAGAATATTTCCTCTAAAAGGGAGGCAGAAACCCAGCCCCCCACATCTTTGTCCATGGGCCATTAAGGCCTGAGCCAGTCTATTTTACATAACAAAGATCTACCTCCTTCAGGCAGAGCCATAATAGGAATCCCAAAACCCTTTCATTACATCATCGCCCAGCAAGAGTCAACCAAGCTTGGGACTCAGGACAGCCTACAGAGTTGCCCCTGCATGGCCCCATGGGAGTCTGACAACCAATCAGAATACAAACTCAAATTCAAAAGCCCAGAGAGGGCATAAAACCCAGGCACTCTCAGCATCTCTTCCCATTTTTGCCCAGGACCTCAAGCTATGTTCACCATTAAAATCATTTTTCCAAACAACCACCATTGTTTCCAGTGTCTTTCTCCCCACTTGGACCCGAACCCAGATGAACATTTCTTCCAACACTATATACACACATAAATATACACCTGCTCTATCTGTCTGTCTGTATATTAATCACTGTCGATTTTGAATACTTAGTCGAAAGGGGAAACTTGAGAGTTCGCAAGATTGTTGCTATATGGAACAAAACCTGACTGCATATAGATGTTCTTCTTTGGATACACAAAGTCTCCTCTCAGAAGGTAACAAGGAAAACAGGTCATGAAGAGGACGTGTAGTATCCCAGATAATCCTGCGGACTCTGCTCAAGCATCACTTATGTGCTATGTCCTGAATAGATAGTATTTTCTGCCATCTTCAACACTTTCTACACCGCCTTCCTATCTGAAGCAGTAATGCTTCCAAACCAGACAGTAATGTATAGGATGCTCTCGATCGTCCCTCTATAGAAAGTGATAAGGACAGTAGAAGGAAGATGAACTGGAAGATCCTGACATTTGGTCTAGTTCTCTGCAGCAAGGCAGGCTTCCCCTCTCCACTCTTCTGATGCTTTCTACATGGATAGGTCTTTTCGCTGTTGATTGAATACTGCACTGTAATTAAGTAGGCTTCACGTTGTTTTCTAGGCTTCGTTTGGTAAAGCGCATCAGCATCGCAGCTACAGCTGTTTGCGTGTATGTTGTTGTTAGTTGCGAAGTCATGTCCGACCCATTGTGGTCCCATGTACAACATCCCTCCTTCTGGTCCTCTACCATCCTCTAGAGTCTTGTATGTGTGCATAAAAGATTGTTTTGTGTGGCTAAAATCCATATCCACTGGAGATAGCTTATTTCCTGCTTCTTCAGGCCGTACATGATACAGTTAGTTTTCTAATAGAATAAATGGAAGCTGTTGTCCTTTAAGCATTCTGGTTGGTTTTCCAAAAGGTTAAAATGGGATGTGCTGAATTGTTGTGCTAAATGAGGCATTTATTTGTATGGTTTGGGCTTAAGAGTGCTGCATCAGCAGCGCCAGTCAATTCCGAAACTATGTTTAGGGCTCAGTCTGCTTAGGGAATCCACTCATTTGATTGAAACACTCATATTGGAAAACCATTTGCATTATATATTTACTTATCTTTGGTTTGTTTTTTTTAAAAACTTCAATTTTCTAGATTGCCATGTTATATTGGACCATAAACTAAACCTATTGTCACAGCTCAGAGATGCATAGCATTGTTTCCTCTAGTTTTTCTACATCATTCCCGAACAGCAGATTTGGGTAAGACAATGATTGGCTCAAAGTTTTCATTTCCATGGCTAAGGTACTTTTCTAGTATGTCACAATCCCTTAGAAATGTAGCTATGGGCATGTTTAGAGTAATTTCCCCATAGCATTTGTGCCCATTGGTTGGTTATAATAGCAATAGCATTTGGGCCACTTTATTCACTACTGAATATAGTATGCAGATAATTTTTCAGAAAGGCATCCTCATCCAAGGTTTCATAATTGTATCTGTGTCATTTAGGATTAAAAGTTCATGTAAAAGTCAACCTAAATCCCATAGTTGGAAAGGGAAATAACAGATTCCAGGATAATTGGAAAAATTTACATCTGCAGCATAGAAGTGCTATGAGAGAATCTGCCTGTGATCTATAATAGTATGTTGTAAATAATAGTTGCTATGAGTAAGAAACATGGTTTTGGATCATGGGCACTTTGCATAATGAATTTATGAAATCCTACTTCAATGAATGGGACTTGGAATTCACTGAAGAGTTCCACTGTGGGTGTATGTTGGCTCAGGAAAAATTACCATTGCAACGTTATTTGAAATTTCATTGATGGAAATGAAGCTTCTTTCAGAATACAGAAGAACAGAGTTGGAAGGGGCTTTGGAGGTCTTCTAATTCAACCCACTACTCAAGCAGGAAACCCTATACCAGAGTTCCCCAACCTTGCCAACTTTCTGGCCCCGCTATGAGGGGGTGGGGAGAGACAATACGCATGCACTTGAGCGTTACTCACATTAACAGATTAACAGAGTTGGAAGGGACCTTGCAGGTCATCTAGTGCAGTGGTGGGCAAACTCATTAGTCAATAGAGCCAATTATCAACAGTACCATGATTGAAATTTCTTTTGAGAGCCAAAAGGTGTGGCCTGTTTTGTGGGAGTGGCTCAGCAATCATGTAACCGGGTGTGCGTGGCCAACTTGGAAAATGTGGTGAAACTCACTTAACGACGGTCCTGCTTAGCAACCAAAATTTTGGCCTCAATTGTGGTCATGTTCTTTCTTTCTTTCTTTCTTTCTTTCTTTCTTTCTTTCTTTCTTTCTTTCTTTCTTTCTTTCTTTCTTTCTTTCTTTCTTTCTTTCTTTCTTTCTCCCTCTCTCTCTCCCCCACTTTTCTTTCTTTCTATTTTTCTTTCTCTCTTTTTCTTTTTGTCTCTCTCTCTGTCTGTCTCTGTCTGTCTCTGTCTGTCTCTCCTCCCTCCACCCATCTCTGTCACTCTGTATGTGTGTGTGTGTGTGTGTCTGTCTCTCTCTGATTCCCTCTATCCCTCCCTCTCTCTCTGTGTGTCTCTCTGTTTGTCTCTCCTTCCCTCCCCCTCTGTCTCTCCCTGTCTGTCTCTCTGTGTGTATGTCAGTATCTCCCCCCTCCCCCCTGGGAAGCAGCGGAGGGCCCAGCATGTTGGCTGGCGAGGCTATGGCTGCCTCCTCCCGCAACGAGTGGCCTGGCGGGGGGAGCACCCGAGGCTGCGGGTACCTAAGCGCCGCTGAGGCCGTCCGGGCGCTGCACGCCCACCTCTCTCCCAGCCCCGTGTGGCAGGCAGCCCCGGAAAGTACGCCTCGGTGGCCGTCGGAGGGAGTTGGTGAAGACACGCCTGGCTGTCCTGCCCAATGCGCCTGCTGGGCAACCTCGGATGGCAGGAGCTGCGCGTCGCAGGGCTCAGGGGCAGCAGCAGCTGCGCGTCGTAGGGCTCAGGGGCAGCAGTCTCTGCAACAGATGGAGTGTGCCCGTGGCTGGGTGGAAGAAGAGGGGCCAAAGTGCCGTTTGTGGCTCGCGAGCCGCAGTTTTCTGACCACTGATCTAGTGCAACCCCCTGCCCAAGCAGAAAACCCTACATCTGCCTCTACCTAGGATTGAACTCACAACCTCTTGAATGGGAGGCGAGGGCTCCACCTCTAGGCCGCAGCATGAGGTGTGGCCCCACATAAGTCGGGATGCGTGTGTGCACCTTTGCCTGCCACTTCCGGATCCTAGGTCCAAATGGCTCAAGGCCTGGTAGTAGCCTCGGGGGTTGGGGACCCCTGCCTATAACACTTCAGACAAATGATTGTCCTTAAAAACCTCCAATGATGGAGCACCCACAACTTCTGGAGGCAAGTCGTTCCACTAATTAATTTCTTTCTCATATAAATGACTACAATTTTAGAATTCTCGAGAATGAATTGATCTACTTCAGCAGGTTCTGACTAGTTCTGGAGAACCGGTAGCAGAACTTCTGAGTAGTTTGGAGAACTAGTAAATACCACCTCTGAGTGGCCCTGGTCACCATCTATTCTCTGCCTCCCGAGTCCCAGCTGATCAGGAAGAAATGGGGATTTTGCAGTAACCTTCCCCTGGAGTGGGAGGGAATGGAGATTTTACAGTATCCTTCTCCTGTCACACTCACCAAGCCGTGGCCACAGAACTGGCAGTAAAACATTTTGAATCCCATCACTGATCTACTTGCACTTTGTGTAATTTATGCTTTTTGCACTGCTGTGCTGTCTAACAAGTTTTCTTTCCCTTTTGTAATACAAATGAACTTTTTTTTTTTACAACAGAAAAAGCAAAATTATTTTTTTAAAGCAAACAATAAGTGTTGGCCAGCACAGTTAGACACCACAAAGGTGCTAGGATACTATCTAAAATAACAAGTCAATGGCAAACCAGAGCTGATTTTGGTTTCTGCATCATCTGACACTATTCAAATGGATAAACGACTTACCCATTGCTGGCACCAGATGGAGCTTAATGTTTACTATCAATGTGAAATGTCAGAGGATAAAGAGACTAAGGCTTCTTAATAGTGAAATCCAGTGATGAATGAGGACATCAGGTTAAGCCAGAGGTTGTTTGCTAAGCCATAAGTATTGAATTCAGAAAACACACTAGGCTAAAGTCACGTAATAAGGTAGAATGTAACGTGTGAATCCAGTAAAAAAAAATTAGAATAGGACTAAATTATAAAATAATTGTCATCCAGCATACACATTGCATTTAATAAATCTGAACAAATAAAAGGACTATAATAAGATGAAATATATATTACAGTATTCTAAATAATCCTTCTAAAATTGCATTCATGATACATTATCAATTCCTGCTGTTGTTTACTCAAAATATTTTTATTGTTATTGTGCCAGGTTGTTAGCCTTTCTAGAATGGAGTTCAGTAGAAAGGAATTCTTACAGCAATAATAATTTATATTTCGATTTTTCAATCTACTCTTTTATTTCAAGTAAAAGGGTTTTTTTACCCATTTATAATGTCGCAGTTTTCAAGGACTGAAATCATTAAATATTCGGCATTTTAAAAGCAAATTACAATCAACTGTTAAAACTTTACAATTTTAAACATATGGCTGAGACCCATTACTGTTACACCTTTCACAGGGAGAATAGGGATGAGCAATGCCATGGACTGTAGTTGCTAAGGGCATACTGTACTCAAAACATAGACAGGCCTGGGAGGAAGAAATGGGCAGAGTCAGAAAGCTAACCAAATTTGATTTGCTTTCAAGTTTGATTTTAAAATGATTATAATTTAATGTAATTAAATGCAATTAAACTTATTACTCCTCATGTTCTGCATTTATCACTGTACAGTACAGACAGACAACTTGATTTTAACATGATCCCCTCTCCTGGGATAAAAATCCTGTGCAAAGCTCAAGTTTTCAATCTGGGATCACCAATTCTAGCTGAAACTAATCCTAGAGAATCCACACACTACCTAGTAGATGTCTGTAAAAAGTGTATTAACGGAGTTAATAAGTATGCCAAAAATCGGTAATTGCTTGAAGAAAAACATCTTGTTTTCACAATTACTTTCATCTGACATGTATTTACAAGATCTGGCTGGGCCTGGTAAGAGGTGGCCCTCTTGGAAATATGCCCAACTAGGTTTAGGGTTTGGCATGAGCTGAGACCCCAGAGTAGGAGAGGAAGGGAAGCAATTGTAATACAATACAATAGCAGTGTTGGAAGGGACCTTGGAGGTCTTCTAGTCCAACCCCCTGCCCAGGCAGGAAACCCTATGCCATTTCAGACAAATGGCTATCCAAAGACTTCCAGGGTTGGGGCATTCACAACTTCTGGAGGCAATCCAGGAATCTCTGATAGCTATCAGGGGCCCTGCTCCACAAGTTGCTAGTTGGAGACCCTGTTCCTGAAGTTAGGCTCTTGGGAGCATTTGGGATTGTTGTTACTGTAGCAGCCTCTCTGCTGCATAGGAACGTCCATGCCTAAACTCCTTAGGGCCATCTCAGGCCTGTCTGTGGTGTTCTCTAGGCTTATGGTTCTGGGGGACTTCATTTTGCCATCCCTGGGACAGATGTCTGAAGCAGCCCAGGAGTTCATGGCTTCCATGATGGCTCTGGGCCTTTTCCAGCTTATTCTTGGCCTTATTGGGGACAATGACCTCACCCTAGACTTTATTTTCTTGTCAGAGCAATGACGACGTGATTTGAGGGAAGACTTTTCCTTAGTTCTTCTGTCATGATCAGATCACGCCCCAGTAACTTTGGGGTCCTCTTGCATTGTCCTCCACTCCATAAGGAGGCTGGATCCATTTCATTGGTTCACCCCCAGCAACTGATGGACCCAACTAGGTTTCAAAGGAAGCTGGGGAAACTATGTGCTGATCTGCTGCATGATCCTGCAGAGGCTCTGATGGATGTCTGCAAGAGGGAGTTGGATGTCCATCCATCTTAGACAAGATTATGTCTATGTGATCTCTCCTAGCCCATTACTCCCGTTGTTTCATGGAGGAGTTATAAAAGGGTCAAGAGATATCTAGAGCAACATTGGAGGAAAACAAAGAATGAATTTGACTGAACACAAATGAAAGCTACTAAGGTTTACCTTGTGGCAATAAAAGTGGCAAAGGGCACATGTAACATTTGTGTTCTGCAAACTGAACTGGGTGCCAGTTTGCTTCTGGGTCCAATTCAAGGTCTATAAGGCAAGGCATGGCAAGGGGCAAGGGGTTATCTACTGAACCAACTTCATCCCATCTCATCAGTTTGTTCCACCCAATCAATCTGGGAAGATACGGTGCAGAGCCCATCAAGCAAAGAATTCTGATTGGCAGGCTCTAGGAATAGAGCTTCTCTGCTATTGCCTCCTCCCTATGGTATATTCTCTCCCTGGAGGTGAGTTGGGCCCTCACTCTTCGGCCTTCCAAAAAGAGGTTAAAAATGGCTCTGTGATCTTTCATGGAGAGCAGTCATGGGGTTGGTTAGTGTCATAAGGTCCTTCCCTTTACCTTTATCAACTAATTTTAACAGGATTTAATTATTCTTGCCCCCTTGAAAATTGTTGTAATTTTCAAATTTTTATTTTTATATACTGTTTTATATTTTGATGCTATATTGTACACCATTCAGAGTTCTGCTTTGTGGTAGATGGGCAGTTCAGAAATGTGAAATATAAACAAATTAAATAATGTTTACCAAGTTTTCTTTCAAGGTGGGTAGTGTCAAATCTTCCCATTCTTGTGCATATAATAATATTGCTATAGTAATCGTATATTGAAATAATATCCAGTAGCTTTTTTTCTAGCTGTTTATCCATTAGTCCTAAAAAGAACTGATACCATTCTACATTGTTCTGGAATCTCTCTAAACTTTAAGCAAAATACTTTTTCTGTCAGTTCCAGTAGCGCTAAATTGTCCAAATCTTTCACCCTCTCTCTGTTCATAACTTCTGCTTATTTTCCAAAATAAGGTCAAAAATTTGTTTTAAATTTGTAGCCAGTTGTATTACAGATCGTTCAGTCTTCTTAATTTCTTTCAAATCTTTTTTTATTTCTACAAGTCCTTCTTCCACTTCCTTTTTAACCACTGCAGTCATCTTTTTGCCAAATTCTTCAAACATTTTTTTGAAATAAATCTGATGAAATGACCTTGTCTGCAAGTTGTTCTAGTGAACCCTTGCCTCCTTCTCCCAATGTAGCAGCTTTTCTTGCAATTGTTATTGTGAAAAGCAAAAGTGTGTTGATTTTTAAATTCTTGTTTTGTTTAACGAAATTTTAATGATTGACTGCGCTTGTACAATGTCTTAAACTATAATTCATCGTCATCGTGGGTGGGTTTGTATAACTTGCTAAACTAAAGCAAAACCACATTTTAAGTTACTGTGGTATGCGAACCAGATCATAAATATGCGCACAAGTAAACTTTCTATTTTCTCTCTGGGTTTTCACATGCCATATGTTCTTACTCTGAAAGACAATAACATTTTGCTGACAAGTAAATTTTACTGCAGAACCACAGCTTACAGTATATATTTTATTTTTTACCAAGATATATTGATTACTGTACTATACAAGTCTAGTTTTTGTACTCTGAGATGCATTTGATCAACATATTTCAAAAGGTACCTTTTTACTTTTCATAAGTCAGACTAATAGAATTTTTTGGAAACCTATAGCAGCATGATACTCCTAAATAATTTTAATGTATGTATCTTACCTTTTTTTTTCCTTTCTGAAAGGATAAAAATAAGTGCAAAAATGCTGATAATCAGTAGTAATGTGCCAGGCAGCAGTAAAGTCTTACTAGATTAATGCAAGCGGAACTGGTTGTCCAGCACATAATTTTTTTTATAAATTATTGCCCAAATTCAATATTTCTTTCTGGAGCAATTGATTTGCCTTAAGTTATATGTCGCCTAATACTTTTAGGAACTGACCTACCTTTGTGCACAGCATTATGAAACATTTCCGTTAATTTAGAATCTAAACATTGAGCTATTCAATTATATATTTTTAAATTTTAATCTACATGCACATGCATGCACACAGATTTACACTGAATTTTTTTCACAGCTGATTATAGCTGAATATCAACTCTAGAACCTTTTTTGCGTGAGATAGCAATTCTCTTCTTTCTTTCATCATTTATTTGGGTGTGTGTGTTTTAAAAGGAGAGATGCTGTAATTAAAGAAGCAAACAGGAAATAACAATTCTCCCCAGAAAAATGTACTCAGATCAGCACATCTGGGAAACAGCCATTCATCAAAATATGCATTTGATAAAAATACGAACAGTGCAAGACTTGTATAAGTCAAAGCGACTATTAATCTTTGTTGGAAACAAGCACATTTGCTCAACATTTCATTAAGAAGACACCAAAACCACCCAAATGCAAACTTACTACATATTATAATATTTTAAAATGCACTGCTAACAGGAGGAAAATCTCATTCATACCAATATAGATGTTAACGTTTGTATTAAAATAATATGAAATGTTTAAGAAGGGAAAAACAGGAAATAGACTGATTTTTAATCTTTGTCTTAATCAGACATAATCAATTTATCCAGAACAGAGGGACTTTTGCAGAAAATGTGATCAGCCAGAAGGGAATTTAACTTAGTTAAGAATAATAAGTTTAATTTTATGTTCCTAAAGGGGTCCATTTTCAATTTCCAACTTTTCTGTGTGTCTGCTACTATGGATTGCCAATTCTGCAACTATCAGAATTGGCTCCTGATTTAGCCACTTGCTAAATATTTATGTAAATTAGCATATATTCTAATTTCCACAAAGCTATCAGTTTCACCCTATAACCTTCACAATCATTTTTGAAACCTCCTGCAAATGTCTTCTCCTATGCTTGCCACACAGTCCTGGGAACTTCTAATGGAATACTAGGGAATACCTGCTAATGGAAGGAAAAGTGCAAGACTTAGTACCAGCCAGGGCCCCTGCCCTACCCTGCTATTTGCTTTGCAGCATTTATTTTTCCATGGGATAATGATCAAATGCTGCTTAAGCCATTCATTTAACTAGGTTTCTAACAGCAGATGGATGGGGAAACCAGGGAAATCTCGTTTCCCACATTGAAAAATTACTCGTTCCAAGTTCCAGCACAGCTCATTTCCTATTTCAACCAAATTACATTATTTGAAACTGAGTAATTATGTTATACACAATTACTTATTGTGACCACCTTCACATCGCACCCTTTTGGCTCTCTGATGCCATCTAATGGTTGCCCAATTTTTTCCAATCTAATGTGATAGTCCTGTACTGTATTGGCTGAACCTGAAAACAATGTTGAGATCTGCTTTCTCTTCCAGGATCTGGGACAATCATACATCTGGATGCTCTCAAGGGCATCATAAAGCGGAACTGTTTCTGTAGATCTTTTTTTTTTACACTTTGTATCTCATTATAATCCCAGTTATTTTTATCTCAATTGTTTGTTTGAAAACTTTGACAAACTAATCAGAACTGTCATGATATGTGATAGTGAATAAAACAAGTTAGTTGTCCTCCCCTGCCCCAGTTTTTTTTAGCTAGTACATGAGGTAAATCTTTTACCTTATAATAATTGCAGATTCAGTCAGCTGTTTGAATTCAGCTAATACATAAATTTAATATAATTTTAAGGTACTGTTAGGAATCATAAGAAAATCAGATTTTGTAACTTTATCTTTGTCAGTGAAGTGAATAGTTTTGCTAGCCAGTTAAACATGATCTTGCAAAAGGTGTTATATTAAAACTAAATAGACAGTTATTTTATTTTAGATATTTTTATGATAGCTCACTGTTCACTGATGGGCATATTTATCCCAAATTAAAACAATTCATATATTAAATTTCAAACTAAATATCTATCTTTTCTAAAATTAGCTACCATAATTATCCTGAGATTTTGAGACAATTTAATGTCATTCAAATGTTCCTATTCTGTGACATACAATATATGGAATCTCTTTATCTTACTGCAATGACTACTATGTTAATCTTGTTATCATTCTTGGAATGGGTGGTAAAAGTCTGTATCTCTGTTTTGGCAGCTCCACCTGAATGAATGTGAACTAGCTATTTAATTATAGCAAACAGCTACTGAGGATAGCAAATAAAAATCTGTTGAACAACATTTACCTGTTTTTCCACATTGGATATTATAATTATATTCTACGTGTGTTATAATTAGCTTCTTTAAATCATAGAATATGAAACCCCAAATTCTTATGAATTCCCTTAATTAATTACATTTGTAATATTTTTTATTTTACTACGTTTTAGATAACTTTTTAAATTATAAGGTTATTTTCCTGCAAAGAGCCTGAGTGTATATCTATACATTATCTATATCAAGATATTTGTCACAAAGTTTCAAGATCCAAGATTTAATACAGGTATACCTTTACTTATGATCAGTCACTTAATGATGTTCAAAATTATGACGGTCCTACCTGGAAGCTACCTATCATCCAGATGCAAGGTTCTAATGATTGGGTTCCCCTTGTGGTCACATGACCAAACTTCAGTCACTCAGCAACCAGGTCCAATTTATGTCTGTTTGCAATGTCCCATGGTCCCATTGCATACAAATACTTGGCATTTTTTCTGGTTTTTGGCAAAACTGCACCCATAGCAAGCCATGGGATCATTTCATGACAGCAACGTTTGCAAAATGACCACTGCAAACAAAGTCATAAAACCAGGTCATAAAACCCATTTTTATGACTGTCATGAATTATGACTGTGATGGGTAGGGTCAATTATGGTCATAAGTCTATGCAGGCTTGCATTTTATTAATTACTTGAATGTATGACTAGAAAGAATACTTATCAGATATGCAGGTGATTCAAAACATAATAGAAGGATAGTTAATATTCTATAAGATGTTAAAAGGGATCTTACAAGTTGGAGAAATAGGTTGAAAGGTTGAAAGTAATAGAATGGCATTGTATAAATAAAACAATTAAATGCACTAGGATATACAAAAAGAAAGACCTTTGAGTAGTAGTCTGATTACTACCATGTTTCCCCGAAATAAGCGCTTTGTCTTATTTTCAGGGAGGTCTTATTATTTTTTAGGTGCAGGAGGCGGCAAATGTGGTCACCTCATGGCTGCTGCTGTGTTGCAATATTTTGGGGGATGGTTTATTTTAGCACATGCGCTCAAAAGCCCGATTGGGCTTATTATCTGAGGAGGTCTTATTTTCAGGGAAACGGGTAGCTAAATACAAATTTGTAGTGACTGCCAAAAAGGCGAATGCAATTTTAAGATGTAGCAATAAAGACACAGTTCCCAATAAAGGCACAATTCAGCAGAAAAAAGCCAGCTCTTTTCTGCATTAGTGGTATCCCACCCTGAGGATTGGTATTGGTCACTGTGCAATAAAATTGTATGAGGAAAGATGGCAAGAACCATGTACCATGGTGTTTAAATGTTTATGAACCTTTTTGAATTTTTAATATTTCTGCACTGTCATGTGATCAAAATTGTAATCAATCAGCATGTATGTAGGACATGACCAGGCTAAGCCCAAGGGAGGGATCAAATGCATCATTAGTCTTGAGTCCCTTCATTTCCACGAGAGATCCTAGTCCAGCCCGCCTTCAATTCCATTGACTCTTAGCTATCTCGTTTAATAGAAATTCTCAGTCATCCAGGTCATGGTTGTCCCAAAGGTGCTTTTTCAAGAGGCAACTGGACTTTTGCTTGAAAAACACCTTTGGGTCTTAGTTATAACCAACTCACTTTCTCTGTTAGTAGTTCAGATTCTTGTAGATAGCTTTACTCTGCAATAAAGCTATATATTCATTTAAACTGCCTGGATTCTGATTTTCTGTGATTGACAATGTATTTGTGATGGTTGCAGTGTTCGTGTGAATGCATTTGGGGCCTCCCCAGTTGGCTTCTGACCAAGCAAAATCAATGGGGGAAGCTGGATTTGCCTAAAGATCACATGATTCACCTAACAACTGCAGTGATTCATTTAACAACTAGGGAGATCATAAAATTGAGTGCAACTCATTTAATAACTGCTTTGTTTAGCAATAGAAATTCTGGTGTCAATTGTGATTATAAATTGAGGATTACCTGTGTGTTTTTGACTCATTTGTTATTAGATAAGAGTTTTAGGATTTGTGTGAAGAACAGATCATGTTTTAGGTCATATTTATGCAGAAATATTGAAATTAAAAAGAGTTTTACAAACTTTTAAGTACAATTGGCTGTTTAGTCCTTGAATAGGAGACTGAGAGGGATTATAATCTAAAAATGTAGCCCATGGAAGAATGCATGACCTGTTTTTATTCTCCCAGAACCTGATTTAAGGTTAGGATAAAAATTCTGTACTCAAAGCAATAACCTAGAGAAGTAGAAATGTGGACGTATTCCAGATAATTAATTTGGATTCCTGCACTGAGAAGGGTGTAGGAAATGATGGCCTAAATTTTCTCTTCCAACTTTGTGATTCTTTGATAAGGGAAATTATACCTGCGGTATATTGTGCAATTAGTGCAAACGTACTTGCAGAACTGGGTTTCAGTTTCCCACACATAGAAACGCATATTTATTTCTACATAACATGTTGGAAACGACAAATGAATTTATAATGCAAAAGTTGTATTTCAAATACACAATTCAAATATTGGAAAAAACAAGTACAGTACTTGAGTTACGAGCACAATTGAGCCCAACATTTCTATTGAGACATTTGTTAAGTAAGTTTTGCCCCATTTTACGACTTTACATGCCACATTTATTAACTGAATCACTGAAGTTGCTAAGTTGGTAACGTTGTGAAACGAATTTGACTTTCCCTTGACTTTGCTTACCAGGAGACCACAAAAGGTGATCACATGATCCCAGGACATTGCAACCACCATAAATATGAGTCAGTTGCCAAGCATCTGAATTTTGATCATGTGACCATGCGGATACTGCAACAGTTGTGTGAAAAACGGTCATAAGTCACTTTTTTCAATGTTGTAATTTCGAATGATCATTAAATGAACTGTTGTAAGTCAAGGACTACCTGTACAATAGGTGTATGTGGTATGTAGACTGGGTTGGGACGGTAACAGTTCATAGGATTCTTTAGGGGAGCACTCATCTGTACACTGTAGATCAATGAATGAAGCTTGATAAAGAACATTTATTTTGTTCGTAGGAGACTACGATCCTACTGAAAATGCTGATCAACCACTTCTGACAGCCATCACTGCTAGCCATGCTGGTTAGGGATATTAGGTGTTGTAGTTTGACAACAGCTGATGTGACAAGATTGCCTATCTTTAACCATGCCTGCATGTGTGTTACAGAATTATAAAGAGAAAAACCAATGCATCAAGCTTATACTGTTGTAAGAGGAGAACCATGTTAGTTTATGATGGCAAAAAAAGTTGTTTGGTAGCACATTTTATCAAAAGGCAATTTTATTAGCAGGTATACAGCTCACAAAAGCTTATGACTTTTAATAAGGTGCATATAGAAATGGTGCTACCAGACTCCTGAGTTTAAGCTTATGATAGCATAGCCTCAATGCAGCAAGGTACAGTCATAAACCTGGAACAAAGTCATAGAGGCTATGGCTTTTAGGCTACTAGTTGAAAGTGTGTTGTTTTAAAAGGAAATGCCTCTCAGTTAACATTTGTTATGAAACCTGCATTGTAGAGTGCTATTTATACCCTTATTTGTGCTTATGAGCTTTCGGTTACAAATTCTGTGCTGTGCGAGTAAAACATTTGACTGGATCGACCTTTCCTTTGTGCCAACTTGGCTCTTATGATAATGTGAGCTCATAAAATGGCATGGATGTTGTCCAAAACATTCCCACACTTTGGAGAGTAAAATGACCAGCATGTTTGCTAGGACTAGCAGATCTGGGTAGCAAAAGTATGGATGATGCCTATGTGAGAATGAAGAAATAAAGAAAACCCTGTTTGTTATAATGTACCAGTAGCGGTGCTGGGACTTGCAGCTCAATTCTGCCAGCTGTAATATTTGCACCGTGAAGGAAAAAAAGTGGTTTACTGGGTCAAAACCTCACATGGGATCTATAAGAGCAGTGGTAAGCAGTAGACACTTATTTCTTTTGCTGAAATTAGTGCATTCGTTTGCAGATTCCTTCCAGGTAGAATTCAAAGTTCTGGTATTGATTTTTAAGGCTCTGAATGATTGAGGACCGAGATATTAAAGGATTGCTTTGTCTTGTATAAACCTGTTCATTTATTGACATTATGTATTAATGTGTTGCTTTATTCCTCTAAAGAAAGAAGTGAAAAATATTATTTAAAAGAATTAAAACATACTGATGGATAAACATATTTAAAAAACAACAAACAACCAATGTTTAAATCTTAACCACATGGTAAAAATGGGTCGCTTTGTCAATTGAATCAGTATAAAAAATTCATAGATAAAGGGTATCATGTCACATATCATCAAGCCAGCATTTAAACTGGGTGTAATAAGAGTCTTTGCACTGAAATAAAACATTCTTCTTATCTGTGCTCAGTGTAGCACAGATAAGAAACTGTATAGATCCAGTTTTTAATGAATGAATTCCAGATTTTCAGTATATAATTTAATGTATAATGTTACACTTTCTCTTTCTAACATCATATGAATAGTCATGAGAATATTTCAGAAATATGTCACAACTACAGAATAAAACCAAATTATATATGCTGGTATCCCTTTATTAGATTAAGTTTCCAACAAGCTGAAATTGTCATTTAGTCTTTTATAAATATCCTTTAGTTATTTATAAACTCACAAAATGTTATATTGAATTATTTTCATCTAAAAGCATCATATAAAGAAAGCCAGTTTGATCTAGTGGTTAAGGCACCAGGCCATAAAGCAGAAAGCCATGAGTTCAAGTCCTGCCTTAGCCATGAAACCCAGCTGTGGAACTTTGAGCCAGTCATCCTTTTTTAGCCCAACTCACCGCATAGGGCTGTTGTGGGGAAAAATAGGAGAGGAAGATGTGTTGGCCAGCTTCTCTACCTTATTTGTAAAAATAATAAAACACGGGATACAATTAAATAAACAAGAAGAGATACAATTGCTTTATTTAAAATTCTATTTATTGATTTGTTAAAAGAGAATATCTCAACTCTATACCAAATTTCTTGCAGATATTCATTTTAATTTAATACTCCTCAATTGTCTTCAAAATATGGAGTTAGTATAGTAGCACTGAAAACTTTTCCCAATGTAATGTAAGTTTTGGTCATAAGGTATTTTAGTTGAATATTGCCTTTCAGCAATTTTAGGCAATCTTAAAAATCCTTCTTGAAGTACCTTGCGTGTCATTATCCCCCTCAAAAAAAAACCCTCTTCATTTTTACCCAATTATGGATAGTTTACCTGGTATACCTGGTTTTGGGAAGCATTGATTAGAGTATAGGTAGGATTAAAATATTTTAATAAATCAACAAAAGACATAAAGCCAGAGACAAGGGAACTGCAAGTTCAGGAACAGAGCATGAGTGAAAAGATCGTGAAAGAGGTGAAAAAAATGTTGAGGAGACAGATAGGGAAGCTTCATATGTACTGTATTTCCCCGAAAATAAGACAGGGCCTTATTTTCTTTTGACCCTGAAATAAGCGCTTGGCCTTATTTTCAGGGAGCTCATTATTTTTGAGGTGCAGGAGGCGGTGAGTGTGGTCACCTCTTGGCGGCTGCTGTAATGCAATATTTTTGGGGAGGGCTTATTTTCGGGGGAGGAGTCATTTTAGCACTTGTGCTCAAAAGCCTGATTGGGCTTATTATCCGGGAGGGTCTTATTATCAGAGAAACTGGGCAGGTTAATAAAGCATAGGGAAAAGATAGGTAACATGGTGCCCTCTAGGTAGGTATAGAGAGCACCAAGTTACGTATCCCTTCTATGCTTTTCCTTTAAAACATCTTACTCTCTAGGCATACCTAGAGTGAGATGTTTTAAAGGGGCTAATTTTGTCCAATATAATCATTGCTATTTTATCTGTGTTTTATAACAACGACTAACTTTTCTGGTTATACATCACAACACACCATATATTGACCATCTCAGTTGACATTGCATAAAACACTTAACTGAATGTTATTGCTTCAGAAATGATTCAGAAAGAAGTGCTTTGGATCTTGAATGAGCATAACACCTTTCGGTAGCTTATTAAAATCTGAGTGTCTTTTTTCACGTTTTTTGTGCAAGTGTGAAAATGATGTTGCTGCTTAAGAGCATCCAGAAGGAAGGGCAAATGATGAAAATGGCCTTGCAGTGTGGCAATACAAGTTCTGCCTCTTCTGCGTAAGCTGTGCTTGTTATAAACAAGCAGGCATGGAATAGGTAGAGGCTGCATTGCAATGCTGTGATGTTATGTTCAACTTTTTGATAAAAGTTCTCAATCCTCAGGATGCCTTTGCTACTGCTGTAATGCAGTAAATTATTAAAGCAGTATATGTTGCATGCAATTCTTAAAAATAGCAGCATATTTCTCAGACTCACTTGGAAGCTGGAAAAAAGTCTTGCATGATTTAATAAATCATACCAAGGTGCTATGTTTGAGCAAAATCCAAAGCAATTCTTCTGAAGCTGTGTACTTAGTGTAATGCATTTAGTTAGTTTGTAGATTAATGCTCCGGTATGAACACAGCGGGCTTGTTTATGTGACAAAGTAAGGCAGATTCAGCATTAATCATCATTAAGAGCCCCACCTAGCAAACTACAGACATGTTTTGGCAATTCACTGTTTCACTTGGTAACCTAGTAAATCTTGTTGTGCTTAGTAGGTCAATCATTCCTTTTTATTTGTTTTTATTTACTTGAATTATTGAAACAAACAAATCATGGTAGTTCAGTGAGGCAACATGCATGCAAAACTAATTCACTCCCTAGCCTCTTTGTTTTGAAAATAGCTCCTTGTGCACCTGGGGATGGAAACAGCAGTGAAAAACAGACAGAGGAAATACTGTACATGATCACTCTGGTTTGTGATTGTATTGCTTTCTGCCCTACCAAATTTTTCTGAGGAAAATAATCCCTAAATCGTAATTTAACCAACAGTCTAAGTCTAGTTGGCTTGGTATACAACTAGCCTTCAATAAATCATGGTTATAAATTGTGATTAAGCTCTTCTTTTATCACAACTTAACTTATAGTTTAGATTTGGATCCAATGGATTCAGAAAACATACTAAGCCAACATGAAGTTTGCCTTTGATGTAGTATGATACAGGTAGTCTTTGACTTATAACCATTAGGTTAGCAACTGCTAAAAGTTAAGATAGAACTGAAGAAAGCGACTTACAACCAGTTCTTGCACTTACAACTGTTGCAGCGTCCCCACAGTCGCGTGATAAAAATTTGGGCACTTTGCAACTGGCATGTGTTTAACTTACTTGCATTGGCCCAGAGTCCCATAACTGCCATTTGCCACTATGCCAGCTGGATTCCAACAAAGCAAATTCAATGGAGAGTAAACTGAATTTGTTTCATGACTGTAAGATCTAACAACCACAGCAAAAAAGCTCTGGTAAAAGCTCTGGTAAAATCATTCACTTAATGACCATTTCACTTAGCCACAAAAGTTCCAGTCCCAACTGTAGCCATAGCTCATAACTGTATATGAACCAGTGGTGGGTTCCTTATCCCGTTGCAACCAGTACAGTGCAATGGGGTCTGTCAGCCACCACATGAACGTGTGCATGCGTTCTTACCTCCTGTGATGCTCTGCGACGTCTCCGCAATGCTCCAACTGGTCAGCGGAGCGTCGTGCAGGCGCCGTACACTCTATGTGCGTGAGCGGAAGCACCAAAGAGCTTAATACAGGTAAGGACGGTGGGTGGGCAGGTGGGCCTTCTGGAGCACCGTACTGGTACCCAGTGCTCCTGGCAGGCACCGGTACGCTTGTACCGGGGCATACCGCTTGCAACCACCACTAATATGAACAGAAAATAGACAAACATGAATTGAGTCTATACACTGTGATCAAATCATTTGTTATTCAACAATGAATAAATTACAGAAATGGATCAGTAAAAACCTACATGGATTCTTAATCACATTTGGAGCTTTATCTGAGGCTTAATGCAGCATATAATCTTGAAATTGTTACTATTTTGGACATCTGTAACTTAGAAGTGAAATCTTCAACTTGATTTTAAATTGCTTTTATTTATTTTATTTTATTTATTTTATTTATATTTATATCCCGCCCTTCTCCGCAGATACATATCTAAAATTGGATTTGCTCAAGATTTAGATATATTACCGTATTTTTCTGAGTATAAGACGCACTCCCCCCCACCCCCAAAAGAGGGTGAAACTCTGGAGGCGTCTTATACACTGAATACAGCATTTTTGGCCTCCTGAAACCCTGTCTGGTGCATCCTGTTTTTCATAAAAATGGATGTGCAGAGGGTTTGGGAGACCTGCAAAGTACTCCGGAGGGCTGGGGGGGGGGGCAAAAATGAGCAAAAAATGGGCCCGTTTTCACAAAAATGGGGCTGTTTTTGTCCTCCCAAGCCTCCAGGAGTACTCTGCAGGCCTCCCACACCCTCTGCATGCCCCATTTTTTGCTCGATTTTTGCCCTCCCCAGCCCTCAGGAGCACTCTACAGGCCTCCCACACCCTCTGCATGCCCCATATTTGTAAAAAACGGGCCCATTTTTCACCTCCCAAACCCCCCAGGCGTCACATTTTTGCCTTTCCCGGCTCCCAGGAGCACTTTGCAGGCCTCTCAAACTCTCTGCATGCCCCCCTTTCCCCAAAAACGGGATGTGCAGAGGGTTTGGGAAGCTGCAGAGTGCTCCTTGGGGCCGGGGAGGGCAAAAACTTTTTTTAAACATTTTTAAAATTTACCTCTTCAAAATCTTGGTGCGTCTTATATTCTGGTGCATCTTATAGTCCGAAAAATATGGTAAATAAATCTCTATTGTTGCAAAGAATTATATCTATCCCAGAAAGGGGAGAAGTAAGAAAATAGCGTACTTAAATTTTGCAATTAGTCCCTGACATCAAGATTGTAATCTATATGGAAAAAAGGAAAAGTGTTGGCCATGATTTTTAGGAAGGACTGTGATTGAAAGAGGATGCTTACATTTAAGACCAGCAATTGTGAAAATACTTGAGCAATTGTAATTGGGATTTTATCATTGTTACAAAATTATATATATTTAAATAGGTGTGTTTACAGTGACATACTTAACCATTGTTACCTTATTGGATTCAAAGGATATGAACTATGTAATTACTCATTAGCAGAGCTCATATACTCTAGACAGACATTCTATATTCAATGTGTTCATGTCAACAGAGCCAGTGTTTAATTTTTTAATTAACTGGTTTGAATATTGAATATGAAAAAACAGATTAATTTAAAAATAACACAATAAATAGTACCAAGTGACTATATTTGCATGACAGTCATAAATTAGTTATTTTAATCTTGCATGTTGTGTGAGCGCAATTAATGCATCATGTGAATCCAGGAAATTGGGCTGAGTAATAATCCAGTTAACTAGAGGCGTGTTGCACAAATGCAGTCTTTTTCCTTCAGTGCGACCCCATGAACAAAGCAGAATTGGACTCTAGCCCATCTAATTTAAATGCTGTTCTGTAACCAGTTATCTCCTGCCCTTGTACCGTTGTTTCCTCAACATTTAAGTTTGACCTTGGTTTTGCTAATGTTGCTCTTGTTGATTTGTACTCAACCTTCCAGTTCAAGATAATTTTAAATACTGCTTTGTTTGACATGTCTCCTCCCGGTATCATTGATGAAAATGCAGGAGGTATTTGTGCCAAAGGGAACGAAGGACTAAAGAACTATCTGCAAACTGATCCGCATTTACACTGGAATAAATCTTAGGGAACGTATAAACTGCTTAATAAACAGTTTGTGTGTGTGTGTGTGTGTAAATTATAGTATTTACTGATATACTAAGCAGCCTCTATTTTATGTGGAATTACTCCCAGGTAAATGAATACAGGACACGGTCTCCGCTTCGATTTCTTGCTGCAACAATTTCGCAAGATCTATGTCTCTTTGGCATTTCCAAAGGTGTGAAATAAAAGTTTTCCCCCTCGTTCCGTGGAGTAACGATATCCAATTCTGCTGTAGATTTCCCGTCTTCCTCAGGTAAAGCTATTGGCTGCCCGCTTTTCCACCCCTTGCCATTCAACGTGATGCTTTCTCCCCTACCTCCCTTCTTGGGGGAAAAAACCCCAGTATCTGCAGAACTTAAAAGGCCTTTGGCGGCCGGGGCCTTTCCATTTAGTCCTCTGGTAAGCTTTTACCCTTCTTCTTCTTTTTTTTTTTTTACTACCCGGAAACAGCGCCAGCAGCGCATTCCCAGAGTACGGGCAACCACGGCTTGCCAGTCTCCAACAAAGAGCTTCAGCGGGTCCCTCTGCGCATGTCTCCCTGTCGCGCGTTCCCAGTTTGCGCCTGCGCGGAGCGGCTGGCTGGCCGTCAGCCTTTCTTTTGGTCAGGCCCATTGCAAGGCAGCTCCACCCCTCTCATTCCCTTTTCCCCTCCCCGGCAGCGCGGCGGCGGCGGCGGCAGCGGCGGCGGCTGCTACACCGGGTAGGTTTCCAGTCAGTATGGCCGCTCCTGTTGCTGCTGTGGAAGGTAAGAGCCCGCGGGCGGGCGGACGGAGAGCGCTGAGGCTTTCGCGTCCCGCTGTCCTTTCGCCCTGGCGCGCCTCGAGCGAGCCGAGAAACCCCGCGAGGGGCGGTTGAGCCGGGGCCCGCCTGAGCTCCGGAGGCTGACCGGGTTTGTTTTGATTTCACAGGTCGAGGGAAAGTTTTCGTGGACGGCGGCCGCTTGACACCCAGCTCGTAAGGCGTCCGGCCTCCAGGCCTCTCCCGGGGCAGCAGCGGGACGGAGCTCCGGCAGGGCGAAAGCAAAAGGCGCCTCAGGAAGGGAGTGAAATTGTTCGCCCTTTCGCTGCCACCTGCAGTTCCCGACTCTTCGTCGCCCGCGGTTCCACCGGCCTTCGCCCTCCCAGTTTCCTGAGGAGATTCTGCCGCCGTTTGCCCCGAGATCTCCACAGCGAGAGCCGCCGGATGGCTTCCTCCCCCTTTCCCCGATAAGTTATCCGCGTTGGTTTAGACCCTCAGTGGAAGTGACCCCAATAGAGCTCCTGCTTTCACCCGACGTCCGCATCTGGCTGATCAGCCCCCTGTCCGTTTCTCTCTCTCTCTCTCTCTGTTGGAGGAGACCCGTGTTATTCAGTGGCTCGGATATGTAGCCAGGTGTATTGCGCTAAGATGTATGGGGAAATACTTGCATTTCCTTCATGATCACATTGGGGTTTCCGTTGGCTCCTTGAAAATTGGAGCCTGGGCCTATGCTGCCTAGGGAGGGGGAGAACCTGTTTTTTTTTAGCAAGGCACCCTCCCTTTCCTGATCCTGCTGATGTGTGAAACGGATGAACCACAGACTTATCCCTGGATCATTCTCCAGTTCTTAACTCCTGTCTTGTGAACCTCTTCAGTCCCACTCTCTTGAGATTTTTATTGTTTCTCTGGTGAAGAAAAGCTTGGGCAAGTGATTACGGAAGAGGATAAAAGTGCGTACATCCCAAACAAGTATTTTTCGTGTGAGTCATTCACTTGGATTTATAACTATCTCCACCTTAATTTGAACAAGTTCTGTTTCTCTTTGGAGTGGTCATATGCTTGTTCACATCATTGAGGGAGATGGATTAAAGTGGAACTTCTTAAACTTGCTACAAACCTTTTTTTAAAAAGAAAACAATGGGGCTTCTCTGTTGGATTATTGCCTGCCTTAGTTCACAGACTGGAGGTATGAGTTGTTAGATCTTGATGGCAGGTAATGTTTGTCCTGCTTTAATGTGAAGTATAGTGGGAGCTTTGCTTATCAACTGTGGAGGGGGACTTGGATCAAGAAGAGTTTCTCTTCTTTCCTGGTTGGTGTGGCACCACATATCTATCCTCAATGCCTTCAGCCTTGGCTATCTTTACTTGCCGCCCGAACTCTCATCCATTTCAAGAACGCCATGTCTACCTGGATGAGCCTGTCAAAATTGGACGATCAGTGGCTCGATGTCGACCAGCTCAAAATAATGCCACCTTTGACTGTAAAGTCCTGTCTAGGAATCATGCACTTGTCTGGTTTGACCACAAGACTGGAAAGGTAAGACATTTTAAATTTCTCAAGAAAATTTTATGAACATGCTTTCCTTAGTATTAGTTACTTTAGTGTTGCTGACTCTTTGAAGACTGAAATGTTGGTTTACATGTTTCAGATTTTATTAAATTTTGCCTAAGGCATTGGTTTTTAAGAAATTTATCAATACATAGGCCATATTAGCTGGTAAAGTGTTTAAAAATTGTTGAATTTATTCTGACAACAATCTTCTCATTGCGCTATTATATAGTTGAAACTAAGAAATGGCTATGCAGATACTGCACATCCATCGCAAACAGAACTATTGACTTATTGTTTCCAACACTGCTTCAGTACTATATAATTTGATGTCTGAAGAATAACAGATATTTCCATGCCTGATCAGAAGTACCTTAGTCATTAGTTCTCTAATAAATCATTTAATTTAAAAAATAAATCAATTTTTATCTCCACCATCTATGCTCAGATGTTTTTTTTTATTGTAATATGATTTGAAATTGGGCAAATGTTCCAGTTTTTTAAAAATTGAATGCTGTAGCTAATGATGCAGCTAGTTTTTTGCTTGTCATTCTGAGGAAAGCAATACTTAAGTGAAGTAATTTTTTAGTATTCTGAAGCTATAATTTAAACCTCCAACTTTACATGGTAAGGAGATGCACATTTTATTGAGAATTCCTTTGGGTAATTGTTTATATTCACCCTTCATAAAATTTGACTGATTGTATCTGAGCAATGTATCTTTATTTGCTTTGTATGTTTTAAAATATATTTAAGCAAGAATGTTCCAGTTTTATGAATACACAATTTAATTTTAAGTATTTAACACAAAAATTTGGAAATACCTGTACAGGGTATTGTAGTTTTACATTCCATTAGTACTTTAGTACCATGGTACCCATTAGTAATGGAATGGGTACCATGGGTTGCATACAAATTAAACTTTTTAAATCAGTGGTACACAAAATAAATCATAACTAAGTTCTCAACTGATAGACTTTGGTATGATCAAACATGTGACTAATATCATGTAAAACATGTCAATCATTTCCTGAAAGGTACAATGAGAAGTCTAGGCTTCTTGTAAAAACTTCTTTTTTCAACATAAGACATGTTGGATTTCATAGGCATTCTGTATTATTTTACCTTTAGCTTGTATTAGAAGTTTATGTGGCATAAAGGCAGATATTCTTTAAATGTTAAGGATGCCATAATACCTGTCTTTCTCAAGTAGAAACTAAAATATAATATTCAGATGTTGTAATATGTTCACATCAATGCTTTTGCTATCCAAGTTGTAATTACATTCATTAAAGTACCGGTAGTCCTCAATTTACTATCACAATTCCCCCCAAAATTTCCCTTGCTAAGCAAGATAGTGTTAAGTAAGCTTTGCCCCATTTTAAGACCTTTATTACCACCATTATTAAGTGAATCCCTTTTAAGTTAGTAACATGGTTGTTAAGTGAATCTGACTTCCTCATTGATTTTGCTTGTCACAAGGTTGCAAAAGGTGATCACGTAACCCAAGACACTGCAATTGCCATAAATACATGCCAGTTGCCAAGCATCTGAATTTTGATCAACTGACTGTGAGGATGCTACAATGATCATAAGTTTAAAAAATAATCAAGTCACTTTTTTCAGTGCTGTTGTAACTTGGCACAGTCATTTAGTGATTACAACCTGTCACTAAATGAATGGTTGCAAGTCGAGGATTACCTGTCCTATTTTTTAGTGACTATAAAATAAGTTTTTAGTGTGCTGTCAGGTATTAATATACATTTACTATTTTGAAAACACTTTCATTCTTTTGGTTTATTTTAGGGAAAGCTACTAATTAATATATTAGCAAAAATTACCACCTGGCACCGTATGGCATGGACATGATAAGGATGTTTATTTTCCTGCACATTATGCAATAGAAAAAACAGAACAAACTGAAAGTTGAATAAGTTGTAACATGAATGTCATGTGACTTTAATGTAGAGTAACTTGTATTTAAGGTGCAAATTAACAGTTAAAAATATAGAATCCAATCACATTTTTGTAACATTTTAAAGGTTCCACTTTGAATTATTTTTACTAGTGAAAATTAACATTAAATAAGGAAATAATACTGGTTAATTTGTCTGTATAGTCCAGTGATGGCTAACCTTTTTTTGGCTCGCGTGCCAAAAGCGGGAGCGCAGGATGGTCATGCATGGGTGTGCCACACCCATAATGCTATGTGCATGACCCCTGCTTTTAGGCACACTTTTTTCACCCTCCCCAGGCTCCAGAGGCTTTCTAGGAGCCTGGGGAGGGTGAAAACAGCCTCCCGCCCCACCTCCAGAGGCTTCAGGAGCTTCCCTGAAGCCTTCAGAGGGAGAAAAACAGCCTCAAAAGAAGGCCTAAATCAGCTGGCCAGCACACACAAGTGCACTGGAGCTGACAGGGCAATGCCTCACGTGCCCTAAGAAATGGTTCTGCATGCCACCTGTGGCACCCATGCCATAGGTTCGCCATCACTGGTATAGTCTGTCTTCAGTCCTAAAATCAATCTTTCTAGTTAGACTTAATATGCTAAAATACGTTCTGCAAGTCTATATATTTGTCATAATTTATTATATACATTATTTTAAAACTATACTACAGTGTTGTATAGTAGCAGATTGTTCAGCTGAGGTACAATTTCTAGTTTCAATATGGCTACTACAATCTGGGAACAAATAATAGATTTTGCATACTTTGCTTTATTTACTTATCCATTTTCACTTCAAACTCAAGTGGATGCACTTATTTGACATTATCTTCCTACAGGTTATCACAGGTATTTATCTTAGTTCACAGTTTGCTACATGTATCCCCTTTATCTTTGTCCTCTTGAACGTACCATATTTTTCACAGTATAAGACGCACCGGACCGTAACACGCACATTAGCTTTAGAGGAGGAAAGCAAGAAAAAAAAAATCTGCCTCTGCCTCCCAGCATCCATCTGGTATTCATCTGCTAGCATCCTTGCACCAAACAGCAAGCAGTCTGGTCAGCTTCAGCACGTTATCGCAGCCTCAGCATATGGCTCATCAGGGCTCTGTTCCGTTGCGCCCACCACCAGTCAACTGAGCTGTGCTGCCACCGCCGCTGCCAGGGAACGCTGAAGCTTTTGCTGCTGAACAGTTGCTTGGCAGTTGGATCGGCCTCTTGGAATACCACTGACCAGCTGTTCTATGTGGCGAAGATTGCTGCCACTGCTGATTGCTGCCATTTGGTGGCGGCGATTGGCAGTGGCAATCAGCAGTAGCAGCAGCAATCCCTGCCACCTAGAACAGCTGATTAGTGGTATTCCAGGAGTCAGCTGCTTGGCAGTGAAGGCTCCAGCGTTCCCCAGCAGTGGCCAATGGCAGTGGGGGTGACACGTGGCGGCAGGGAATGCCACTGTCGCAATAACCCCCTCCTCCTGCCGCAATATTTACTCTATAAGATACACAGACATTTCCACCCACTTTTTGGGGGGAGGAAGTGCATCTTATAGTGTAAAAATACATTAATTCAATATTATGAACTGTTGAAAATAGAAATGGAGAACAGTGGAGCCACCATATAGTTGTAAACAGTTAAACTTGGAAAGCATACATATTGTAATGGTTGAAATGAGATTGAGAGCTGTTTAATCTGAATTTAAACATTAGACCTTTAAATGCTTTCATAGTTGGTTGCTGTTCTCCATGATTGCCTTGAAAGATAATATGGCCACACTTGTACTTTATTCATCTGGCATAGCCACAATAGTGATAAAGAGTATTAGGTGCTACCATAGTTTTAACTAGCAGAATCATCCTTGAGATTTTTGACTTTGCACAAGGGTAAAAAGATAGATTTCACATTATTATTTGGAGTCTCTGGCATGCTTTGGCCCCAGATATCATAGGCCTCTGGGACTGCTGGCACTGGAATGATTTGTCTAACCTGTATTCTCTGTTGTGTAGCAGAGATATTGGCAGAAAAGTGATCCTTGCTATGCTTATGTTTGCCTATTTAGATTCTATTAGAGAAAGCATTCTGAGCAAATATATTGTACCTTATGCAATTGTGTTCTATGATCTATAATCAGTTGCTCATTATCAAGACTCTTAATGATCCTGGAATATCATTTGTCCATTACTAAATATTCTATATATTATATCTGAATACTTGTGCACAGTAAATTACATTTATACCATAACTGATGAATGGTAAATCTGTAAGTATTAAACATTTTCAGAGTTGAGTATGTCTGATTTAGGAGTATTTATGGGCATATCTAACATGTAATGCATTACAATATCTTAAATAACCAAAGTTTCATCAATAAAAAGTCAGAGTAATTATTCTGGGATAAAAAATACAATATTTTGGTCATATTTAATCTGTGTTCCTAAGTGTTGAAAGGGGTTTCTTTTTCCAGATATTGACTGTTCTCAGAAGCAGTGTCTAGTTAGTAATTTACAGAGAAAGTATTGGTTACAAGAGGACAAAATTGTTCTTCTTATATGAAATTAAAACAGCTTTACTGTTAACTTTGGAATTTGGAAGAGAAGTGACATCAGCAATTAATAGCTGGGAGATGTTACTGCCTGCAGGATTTTCCTGCAGACATACTAATGTAGTCATTGCTGCAGAGCTAATACTGTAATTGTTAGAGATGCTCCAATATATTCTCTTCATATTGTATGATATAGTTTACATACAGAATCTAAATATGACCTTACCTCATTTCTCATTTAAAACATAATTGTATATAAATAAGAATTACAGAAAGTAATAACTAATAATATGGAATATTATTGATATTCAATATTACTTATTATTATTGATGTTATCACAATTAATTAGTAATACTAACATCACCAATAATATCACAAAATATTTCATCCAACATTTTACATAACTTAACATTAAGATTCTGTGCCCAGTCCAAACAGGAAGTGACAGTAAAATGAAGCTCAGTAACCACACGGACTAATCCAGCCTAGCTTCATGCAACAGGAAGGGATTATTATGGAAGCTGTCAGTGTTTATTGTGGTGTAAGCAGTCAAGTTCTGAGAGAGCATCTTTCAGAGCATCGTCCCTACCTCCCTTAGTACAGTAGTTCAGGAAGGAATAAAATACATTTGTAACTAGCTGGATACCTGTACTGTATCCAGCTAGTTACAAACTGTAAGGAGCCCCAGGCTGCTCCTGAGTGAAGGAGTGGAACTTAGGTAATGGAATATGAGGCAACAGAGTTATTTTCAGGTGGGAAGGGGGAGTAGAATGTCTAAACTCACAGCCCGCAGGCTGGATGAGTCATGCACTGGCCACACCGACACCCTGTTTAACAAAGGGGTAGCAACAGAGCATGTTTCTATAAAGCAGCTGGCAGTTATAAGAAATACTGATGATGTGATGGTCATTTTGAAAAATCCTTTCTTAGCAAGCACTTAGAAGCCAAGATGAACATATGTGCCGAATTTCAGGTTTGTAGGCTTTGCAGTTCTAGAGATTTCATGATAGGTGAGTGGCATTTCTCACACACACACACACACACACACACACACACTCGTTGTCAAACATTCCTGCTTATGTCTGTATGCATATTGGAATATATTGAGGGAACCCAAATGTTGAGGTCATATTAAATTTAAATGAGAAAATTAAATGACAGTTATGATTAACCGTAGAGATTTACTACAAATTTTACTATAAGCTTTCACAGGAGAGAAGAAAGATGTATTATGCCTGCTTTGTATGATTATATCAATCAGATTGATATAACTGCTTTATAATTATGATGGAAATAGTAATTCTGTCAACATTGCAGTACCATAGGATTAGCTTCAGTGTGGTTGGAATACCCTTGACAGAATAGTAATTCTGTCAACATTGCAGTACCATAGGATTAGCTTCAGTGTGGTTGGAATACCCTTTTCTGAACTCAGAATCATGAAATATTTTGTACAATTTTAGTATTTTTATTTTATTTCAAAGTAAGAGAAAACAAATACTTTTTTATTCTGAATGACATATTGACTAATGTTAGATATAGGGTACCTGTACATACTTAACATTTGGTACATTGAATTAACATATCACACAACTATATTGTGATATGTTTAGGTTCACATGTTGTACTGCTAAACCTAACCTGTATTATGAACAGTAGGTTCATGATTGAGTGCTTTGCATATAATCTAACCAGTTTTTTAGTCAACAGAATTAAGCAAATTGCTGTAGATTAGCTTTGTACATTGTACTAAGCTATGACTTTCAGCTATGATTTATTGAACAAACTGTAGTGGGTTGATTTGCACATAATGGCAAACCATAAGCCAAGTTTACCAAAAACTGATAGTATAATAATCAACTTCAGTTACAAAATTTTGATGTTTCCAGGTCCGGCTGTTATCAATCAGTGATGAAGAAATGATAGCTAGTTAAGTCACTATGAAGTTATTTGAACAACATTATGCTATTTAGATTTGCATAACATACAATCATGGTTTCCAGATGCAGGTGCAACCAAGATCTGCCTGTTCTGAAGAATGATTTGCTAATGAACATTGGAATTGTGTAATCATATATTGAATATAACAATTGAAAATTGTCTAAAGTGCCTAGATTCAAGAAGAACTACATACTTCACTTAGGATTGCAAACATACAGCAGTTTGGGATAGATTCAGGATGCTGTTCAAGAAATGTATTTCTTGTAGGAGAAGAGCAGACAGAGCTGATGAGCAGAGTTAAATATGTCCTCTTTACAGATGCCACAAATGATCCAAGTCCATTCCCCCGCCCCTGAATTCTGTTGAGCCTATCTAATGCCAATTTAGTGCTGACCATTAGTTGACTAGATTGAATATATCTTCTGTACTTCAGCTTAACATATGGTCCTGATACTTTGGACACTTCTGGAGATAAGTAAACATTGGATTCTTTGCTTTAATGTTGGCTAATTAAGTCTCCTATAGAGAAATATATATGTGTTAGTCACTTGAAGTTGAACAAAACAACAGCAACACTTACAGGACTGTAAAGGACCTCAGAGGTTTTCTAGTCCAACCTCCTGCTCAAGGCAGGAGATTTTATACTATTCCATTCAATTGGTTGTCCAGTTTATGTTTGAAAACCTTCAGTGACAGAACACCCACAACTCTGGGAGGCAAGCTATTCCATTGATTAATTGTTTTCACTGTCAGAAAATTTCTCCTCCCTTCTATATTGGATCTCTCTTGAGAGAATACCAGCATCAGCATCATCTTCTCACAAAGACCTTGATTCTGAATCTTAGTTAAACAAGTGATACAAATTCAAAAATAATGCTTTGACCTAAGGATTTAAAACTCAAAACATCACACATGATGCCTGATAACTGATTCATTAGTGTAAAGATAACATTGAAACCTTTTGTATGTTGATACAAAAGTCCTTACCAAGTCAAAATGAGGAAATGAATATCAGATAGTCCATTAATCATACGTTTAATAAATAAAGCCACCTTTCCTATAAAAGAAAGTTATTTCATTTTGGCAATTTAGCTGGCAGCATTTTTAATCAACTACTAGAACAATATTTGGTTTTACTTCCTGAGATGACTGCATCCTTAGTCTCACTTGCAATTATTCATGTCAGCCATGATATCAATATTCATTTGTTAATTTGAGAAAACTATATATAGTTTCCAAACGTTGCTAGTATTTTTTGCAGAAGTAGTATATAACTTGGAACTTTTTCTGGAAAGAAAATTGTAGAAATCTGTCTGTCCATCCATCTCTTCTTCTTTCTCTCTCCTTCTCCCTTGGAGAGAGAAAAAGTATGATCATCTGAGGAACCTCTGCCTTGCTGCTTCCTTCTCCTTGCTATGACTTCAGAGAGGTGCAGCTCTGCATTGAGGCACTACCACAGCCAAGGCTGGGACATGCTCCAACCTCCCTAGCTCCTCCTTGTGCAGCCAGGCCTGAACAGAGAGTTGACAGGCCATTAACTTATTGGCACACAAGATAGTGGTGATCTACTATAATTAGAAAGCTAGATTTTTGGTTCACAATAAGTTAATAGAGAAGACAAATCTTTTGGAAAACAGTCTGAAATTGCACAGAGGGTTCTTACTTGCCCAGGGAAGTATCAGTAGGAGAATGATTAAAAATTAGAATTAATGCAGTGTCTAACTAGAGCAGCTATCTGTTTCTTAATTCAGTTAAGCTGAATTATGTAGTCCTTTGTCCCTAGACTTACCCTGTGTACTTGGGATACCTCCTCCAGTCATTTATCAAGCCGTTGAAGAGAATGCATTCTTCCTGCTTTCTGAACTCAGGTACAAAAACATCTTGTTTCAAATCTCTAGAGGTCTGCCTTTTCAAAGATCAAAACTTTTTCTGTTACCTTAAGAAGGGATCTTATATATTCAGGGTAAAGGCCATGTGTAAGAGTAGGTATGTATTCAGTGTCATAGTTCCTAGATTAGCAAGGAGACTAGTATTGGCCGCCGCCGCCGCCACCGCCCCTCGGCAAGCTCCCGGGGTTTGGAAAGAGCCAGGAAGTGGGGAAAGGGGGGAAGCTCCTCGACCTTGCTCTACCTGCCAGCGGAGAAGGAGGCGCCCGCTGCAGGGAAGAGCTCCGTGCCTCCGGGGCCGTCATCTCCTCCTCCTCCTTCTCCTCCTCCTCCTCCTCCTCCTGCTGCGATTATATCGGCGTATAACACGCATACATCATTTGCCCCCTATTTTCAGGGGGGGGGAAAGTGCATGTTATACGCCGATAAATACGGTACTTACTTACTTACTTACTTACTTACTTACTTACTTACTTACTTACATTATTTATAAAAATATATAAAGAATACTGCAAAATCTTCATTCCCTCCCCACTCTGGGACCAGCCAGAGGTGGCATTTGCTGGTTCTCTGAACTACTCAAAATTCCCCCTACCGGTTCTCCAGAACCTGTCAGAACCTGCTGGATTTCAGCTCTGAGTTGAAGGTTTCATGAAGCCATGGACCAAAAGTTTGCTTTAATCTAATAATTAATCTTTCTTTTCTGCCTGAATTTTAGATTGACTGGCACTGTACTCGTGACATGACGGAAGGCATATGTATTTATTTAGGCTTTCAGTGCTTTGTATATAAAATAATTCCACTTAACTGAATGAAACTTTAATTACAGCAAAGACAGGTTATGTAGCACATTTCTTTTCGGTCATTTGTGTGTTTGTATATGTGTGTAGAAACCCCCTTCCCCTACAGAAATCATGATGGATGAGACTAGTAGCAAGGAAATAAATTGCAAGTAATGGTGTCTTTTGGGACAAGTCATTAGGGCAAAAGGACACAGTAGATAATGATTTTATATGCAGTTGCTTTCATTTTATCAAAAAGCATGGGTTTCTGCAAAAACCTGATAAGGCTAAAGTCATTTAAAGAGTGTGGGTTGGAATGGGGATGGGTCTAAAGATATGGCATCAAATGTTTTTGAGGGGAGGCATCATAGACCTTCTGGACTAATCCATAGCTGTTTCTTCCTCTACACTGTCTTATCTCCCATGAAACATTCAAAAATTGACAGTGTTTTTTTTCTCTTAACACTGTCAATTAACAAGGAATAACTGCTAATAGCAATATAACTTTAGGAAATGAATTTGTTAGATACATTTGAAATGGCAAGGGACAAGGAGCATATTTCTGTAAATTTTAGCATATAGTTCCAATAGAAAAACTTGGGGTTCAATGGAAGTGGTCTCTGTGCTTGATTGTTTGCTTGCTTGCAGTTACCATCATTATCAGTTATTTAGCTCAGAGAAGACATGCCTGCAAACAAACAACCAAGTCCAGAGAGCATCAAGAATTCCATATAGTTATTCTCTGAATTTGTATGTTTAAATTATATAAAGGTTTTTGCTTAAAACTTGAACAATCTTATGTATTTAAAATACATAATTACCTGAAAGTAGACAACACCTCATCAAAATGCTTATAATCTATATTTAAATTTTCAAAATTAAAGCAGAAAGTGGAATATAAAATTAATATTAAAGATGAGAAAAAGTCAGTGTACCTGCTGTTCAGTGAAACAAATGCTTACAGGTAATCTCAAATGCTTATAGGCAATGCATAAAAAGGAAAATGCTCACCTTACAGTTTGGTTAAATTTTAAGTGTTCTGTCATTATGAAGAGAAAGATAAAAAGGGGAAGGATTGAAATTTGAGACAAGAAAAGAAAAACTTGTTTTCCTTTGAATATGCTAAAATTTCTAGCTAGCTGAAAAGCTGTATGACTGGAAGAGAACAAAAGCTACTTCTATCTTTAAAAGGGGAAACAATAGTCAAGGATTACAGATCAACCAGTCTAACATTTATATCTGGAAAGATTTTAGAACAGATTGTAAAATAATCATTCTGTAAGGATCTTGATTTTTTAAATATTTTATTGCTTGATTTTTTAGCATACCTAAAATTCAAGATGCATATACCTAATGTTCCTATTTTCTGTTTTCCCCACATCAACAAGCCAGTGTGGTTGGTCTAGGGAAAGTGATTGGCCCAAAATAGTACCAAAGTGGGGCTAAAGTATGGGTATGGTGACATTTTTTTATTTCAGCAAAACATTTGAAAAAAATGTTATCCATGACATTTTGATTAACATGCTAGGTAAGTGTGCACTTAATAGTATGAAAATGTAGTTTTCCTTTTAAGATCTGCCATTCAGTCATATCTGAAACTTGGAAACTGTCTGGACAAGTCTATATAGTTTTCTTGGCATGAATTTTCAGAAATTAATTGTCTTTGCCTCCTTTCTAGGACTGAGAAGGTGACTGGCTAATGGTCACCTAGCTGGCTTTGTGCCCAAGATAATACTAGTCTCCAGGTTTCTAGTCTAGTACCTTAATAACTATAATAAGTTAATAATTAAAGACCCATCTTTTCCAGCAGGCCGGCCTGGCCTAACCTAATCTACCGTACCAGCCTAGTTGTAGTAATCGGGTTTTTACGTTATAAATATTTTAACACAGGGTAAAACATTTAATTTAGTTTTATTATTTCTAATTGTTATATATGTATATGCTCTAAATTCTTGTACACCACCCCGAGTCTCTTCGGAGAGAGGGGGCGGTCAATAAATCCAAATAAATAAAATAAATAAAATAAATAAAATAAATAAAATAAATAAAATAAATAAAATAAATAAATAATAATAATAATAATAATAATAATAATAATAATAATAATAATAATAATAATAATAAGTTGGATCTTAGTGGATAGATATCTAAAATTAAGTTAAAATTGTAGTCAGCAACTCTAGATAATCTGTAGAGTGAGTCTGTGATAACAAGAAAAAGGAGTTAATAGACTCGGTCAACTAACCTCCACAACTTTAATGTTAACTCAGAACAGTTCTGATCATGCATACAATTATGGTAAACTAATTTCACCAAATCATTTATGCTGTGAAAACACCTAAACCCAACTAGTTACACTGTTTTTCATTCTTAGTTCACCAAGAAGTTGTAAAATAAAACGGATAAAGAATTAATAACTAAGGCCTGATGTACAGAATATACCTCCTAATACTAATTACTTAAAATGTTTAAATCTGTTGCCTGTTAGGCCAGTGGAGAAGAAGATAGTGTTTGAAAGTGTTTTTTCTGGTTCAGAGGCCAAAGGGATATTGGCTTCTGAACCAAAACACTTCTTGGCCAAGGTACTTCTTGAAGAAAGTAGCAGAAAATATATATTTTCTGATTACTTTTGACCTGGTGACTGTGATATGTCTGGCCAGAACCATTGGTAAAATGATTGATTCCGTTAATGGCTTTCATGGCCCTCTGTCAGTGCTGACATCCTTAGATATGCAACTTCATATCTAATCTATCATAAAATCCTTGCCCAGGGAAACCAATAGGACTTGTGCTGCTATAACCCATGGCTTCTATTGCTATGGTCAACAGCATCCCTAGACTTCATCACTGAGATATGAAAATCTGGGGACAAACATATTTCTTGAGGCAGAATTGGCGCACAGTTCAAGGATTCTATAGGATTTGTGGCTTCTGCTAAAAGAGAAGATGGTATCGGTGATCAGGAAGGTTTGCAAAATATGTTTATTCAGTTTGTATAATGTATTAGCCAATTTGTATAGTTACATCTTGTGTGCCAATTATATTTATTCCTTAATTTAGTCCTTCGGGAGTAGGGCGGTATAAAAAACCAATAAACTCAAACTCAATTGTGATGTGCAGCTCATGGTCATCTGTGCTGTAGTCATCTCTTGATTAAATTGTTGTAACGTGCATGACATGGGCCTGTCCTTGATGAGTGTTTGGAAGTGTAAACTGGTATAAAACAGTGGTGTATTGCGGTTTGATATACCACAATATACCACTATTGCTATATGAACAGAATTGGTTTTAAGTGGGTTTCTGGATTCATTTCAAGATGTTAGTTGCCCTCTAAAACCCTTTATGGGCTAGATTACTTGTAATCTTGTACTTGCTTATCCCTAGTGGTTTCAGTACATCCTTCTAGATCTCACAGAGTGGGTGTGCTTTAGTTCCCATTTGTGAAGTAGCAGCATCTTGTGGGTCCCAAGAAGCATTTCTTTTCTATCGTGGCTTCTGTTTTGTGGACTAGTATTCCCCTCCAAGATATAGCTGACCCTGATACTATTATGCAGAAGGCTGTGAAGATCTTGCTTCCCAATCACTTGGGCTGGGTTGTTAATGGAGGTCTAGCATGGCTGTGGTTTTGTCTATGTTGACAATTTCCTTAACCCAGTTTCTGAGCCACCTGGCTGTTAGTGGTGTTATTTGCTTGTGTTTTAATCTATTTTTATTTATTTACTATTAAATTTATCTTGGCATGGAGTTACTCTGGCAGATTATAATAATAGAATTTAAATTGATAAAAAGCATAAATACAAAACAATTAAACAGTAAAAATAAATAATGAAAGTACTGCAATATGAATTAAAAGTTGGCCAGGGAGGGAAATCTGTGTCAGTTGCCAAGCTCCCAAAATTAAGTAATGTGACTTGGGGGCGATATTTTGCTTCCTGTTGAAAACAGATTCTTGCCTGCCCACTTCCAGATGGTAAAAAATTATCCATTGTGATAGTTATGTATCTTGTGATAAGTCTTCAACATTTAATATTTTTAATTAGAAACTTAGTGTTGGAAAGAACCTTAAAGTTCTCCAATGTGGTTGCGGGAGGGTCCAACAATGGGATTATCATATCCTTATCTGCCCAGAGACTAAGTCATTAAATTGTAGCCACGCCTCCTTGATTCTCCTTGGCCCCAGTTTCAATTCAGTTTGGCCCAAGAGGGAACATAATTTCTTGGCTCTCTCTCACATTACTGTACGCAGACAGGTGGCAGCGCTGCCTATCATGTTAGCAGGTGAGGGATGAGAACGTCTGGCCGGCCAACCTTAGACCTCCAGTGATTCATAGATTTCCCCTCTGGGACTTGACCAAGGTTCTACAGGCTCTCACAAGAAGCCCTTCAAACCTTTGAAGACAGTTAGACTTCAGTTTTTGATTCTTAAGGTAGTGTTTTTGGTAGCTATAACATCAGCTAGACGCATTTCAGAGCTGGGCGCTCTTTCGGTCAGGGCGGACCTTTGCATATTCCACCCAAATATGGTGGTACTCCGCCTAGACCCCATCTTTATGCCAAAGTTCAATTCTCTATTCCACAGAGCTCAGAGCATCCTTCCTAACTTCTGCCCGGGACTTTCACATGATAGGGAATGGATGTGGCATAGATTAGATATTAGGTGGGCACTCTGTATCTATATAAAGCGGACTGCCCTTCTCAGGAGAATGGAGGCTCCCTTTGTATCCTTCCAAGATTAAACCCTAGGATCTAAGGTTACCCCTTTAACTGTAGGTCGTTGACTGAGGGCATCGATAGCACGAGCCTATAAAGCTCAGGGCTTACCAGTGCCAAGTGGGAGTATGACCCACTCAACCAGAAGCCCCACGGCTTCGGCGGCGTGAGTTACCCAGGGTCCTATTGAGAAGATTTGCAGGGCAGCTACTTGGACTTCACCATTGCCCTTCATAAGGCACTATAGGCTCAATGCCTTTGCGTTGGTGGAGACTTCCTTCGGATAAAGCGTCCTTCAAAGAGTGCACACTACATCGGGAATTCCAGACCAGTTCGGTTCCCCACTCTTAGGATAGCCACTTTGGTATGTCCCAGTGTTGGACCCTCCCGCAACCATACTGGAGAAGGAATGTTGGTCTTACCTGACATGTTGCTTCTCGGTGGGTTGTAGGAGGGTCCAAACTCGCCCTGTAAATAGTAGGACCGTAGTTCTGGGACCCAACATGGGGTTTTGTTCCATCAAATCATTTGTACCCAGCTGCGTCCTCATTGAAACTGGAGCCAAGGAGAGTCAAGGAGGCGTGGCTACAATTTAATGACTCAGTCTCTGGGCAGATAAGGACATGATAATCCTATTGTTGGATCCTCTTGCAACCCACCAAGAAGGAACATGTCAGGTAGGATCAATGTTCCATTAATTTTGCAGTAGTTTTTCTCCTTCCTCTGTGGCCATAAAGGGAAGAAGGCATGGCCCTGGGGGAAGGAGGAATAGCGTGTGCCAAGTAACAATCAGATAAAAAGAGCAAAGGGCCTGAGTATGGGCAAGAATGAGTAAACAACTCCCCTGCAGTTCACACAAAAATAAAGGGGAGATTCTTAGCTTGGTCTTCCTTGAAGGACTAATAGTGGCTGGTTCCATTTGGTGTGGATTGGCAGAGAGACATTCACACTTCGTTCGTCTTTCCCTTTTTGTTTAACATCTACATGAAACTGCTGGGTGGGGTCAGTTATTGATTTGGAACCATTTAATATCAATATGCTGATGGTACCCCATTGTATATAGACCATGAGCTGATCAAACGGTGCTAGCAAAATCTGGAGGTTGTGCTGGTTGGAATTGAGACGAACAGAAATAGACTCAATCCTGACAAGACTGAATGCCTGTGTTTATTTGGGCCATCCTGTTCTGGGGATATTCCATCATTGTTGTTTAATGGGTCATGCTTCCCCATTTGAGACTTCTATGTAATCTTGGGGACCTCTTGGACTCACAGTTCCTGCTCAAAAAGCACGTGGCAACCATGGTTAAGAGGGCCTTTATACAACAAGTTCATCTAGTACCCCAATTGCTCCTGATTCCAAAGGCCTTTCACACAGTCACTTCCAGATCACCTTTTTATTGGATTACTGTACAGGTAGTACTTAGGTGTTTAGGACCATAATTGACCCTGAAATTTCCTTTGCTAAGCAAGGCAGTTGTTAAGTGAGTTTTGCCCCATTTTACAGCCTGCCTTTTCACAATTGCTAGATAAATTGCTGCAGTTGTTAAGTTAGTAACATGGTTGTTAAGTGAATCTGGCTTCCCCATTTACTTTGCTTGTCAGAAGGTCACAACAAGTGATCACATAATCCTGGGCCACTGCAACTGTCATAAATATGAGCCAGTTGCCAAGCATCTGAATTTTGATCACATGACCATGGGCGTGATGCAATAGTTGTAAGTGTGAGAAACAATCAAAAATCACTTTCTGGTCCCATTGATTAACAATGTCATTTTTGAGAATCTTTATCTATTGTGGCTCTTGCCCTCCCTGATCCCTACCACCCATATAGGTTTGAGATTTTTTGCTTTTTTTAAATAGATCTTTTTATTGGCTATAATATTTTTATGTATATGGGGCTTCCCTTGAGGTGCACTCGAAAGCTACAGTTAGTCCAGAATGCAGCCGCGCGGGTGATTACGGGAGCCTCTAGATGCTCCCATATAACACCCATCCTGTGCGAGCTGCACTGGCTTCCTGTGACCTTTCGGGTGCGCTTCAAGGTTTTGACGACCATCTTTAAAGCGCTCCATGGCTCGGGGCCTAGTTATATGCGAGACCGTCTCCTGCCCCATACATCCCTTCGGCCGATCCGCTCCCACAGAGAGGGCCTTCTCAGGGTGCCGTCGGCCGGGCAATGCCGTCTGGCAACACCCAGGGGAAGAGCCTTCTCTGTGGCGGGCCCTACCCTTTGGAACGACCTACCCCCTGAATTGCGTACCATCTCGGACCTCCGCCTCTTCCGCCAGTGTCTAAAGACACATCTTTTTCAGCAAGCCGGCCTAGCCTAACCTCCCGTCGGGGCTCTTTTAGATAGTTTTAAACTGGGGATTTTAATTTGGTTTTAGCATAGGATTGTAATTTAATATGTTTTTAAATTTTGTATTTATCATTTTGTATGTTTTTTAAATTCCTGTGCGCCGCCCTGGGTCCTTCGTGGAGAAGGGCGGGATATAAATATGATTAAAATAAATAAATAAATAAATAAATAAATAAATAAATAAATAAATAAATAAATAAATAAATAAATAAAATATTCCTTTTTTTACAGGTAGTTCTTAACTTACGATCATAATTGAGGCCAAAATTATGGTTGTAAGACATGCTGGTGATTATGAAGGTCACCATGTGACTGCACTTGATTTTACAACCAGTTTTGCAGTGGTTGCTGTGGGTGGGTTTTTTGTTTTTTTTGTTTCTGCCAAAAACCGGAAATAAATGCAGGTTTCCAACAAACATTGTAAAGCATGGTCACATGATCACAGGATGCTGTAAACAGCTGTAAATGCATTTTGTTAACATCCTTTTTAGATAGCAGTGCCCAGAATTATATGCTATACTAAGTGAAGCCTGTTTAAGCAAAGTAGAGAGAGAGAATTACTTTCCATTCTTCTGTTTATACATATCAATATGTCATATTATCAGCTGCATCACACTGCTGTCTTTTGTTCAATTTGTTATGTAGTACAACAATCAGGTTATTTTCAATGCACTGAAAGTCAAGTCGTCCCCATCCTATACTTGTTCATTTCACTGATTACCCCACCTGCAGAATTTTATATTTCTTCATCTTTTCTTCTAAAATGTTAGCCAGTCTTCTAATTATTATGTAAATATTTAAATAATAGATAATTGATTTCTTTGAATCGTATGGCCATTTTACATAACCTTGTTACTCCTTATTTGTTTGTGCTGAAAATAGGTAATAAGTATATTTGTTATATGAAAAAGCATAAAAGAGGGAAAGTAGTTATTCCACAAAACTATTTATAAAGTTCTTATAAAATATTTCCCATGAACACAGTACCCAGTTTTTAGGGATTTTTTTCCCTTATTGGGTAGCAAAAACTTGTCAGGAAATTGTATTTCTTCTCTTTAAGAATTATTTGTGATAAAGGAGTAAAATTTTGTTTTCTAAGTATTTTTATTTTGATTATAAGGGAAATTATTCAGTTAAAGAAACGCATCATTTTCAAGATATTCCAAGTTGTGCTTTTGCACTAAGAACTATAATTGGAAAGGCCGCACCCTTCTTTAGTTGCCTCTGTTTCCAATTAATTACTCATATTCCGGGTGGAATGCTTAAGTTGCAAAAGGCAGGATGGAAAATGATTACAAAAGTTAAATATCAAATCTCTTTTAAAATCTTAACATATAGGACATAATCTAAATATGTTTAAGCTAAAAACACAGCAGGAATTCAGTGTGTATTGTATATGGACAGTTATGTACACACTTACTTGGTTCCCAATATGGTCTTGTTACAACTGTTTTTTAAAATCTTTTGAAAACTGTAATTTAAAAACATCACTGTATACCGATTAACAAAAAGTTTGCACACTGTAAAGAAACAGAATCTAACATTTTGAAAAATAAATGTTTCTGGGTTATAAAATTTCTTAGTAAATAAAAACAAAGCAGACCCTAAGTTAATTTTATTATACTAAGTAGATCAATTTGGAAATAGAATAAATTGTGAGCCAGTAAGGTAAAGTAAAAGGTAAATCCTAAAAATCAACACTTTTTCTATATCTATACACTATTTTATTTGTAGTATTAGAATAATGTTTATTAAAAAATATTTTTCAGAGTATAAGACACACCTCCCCCCCCCCAAAAGAGGATGAAAATCTGGGTGTGTCTTATACACTGAAGGCAGCATTTTTGGCCTCCCAAAACCTCACCCCCTTCATAAAAGTGGACGTGCAGAGGGTTTGGGAGGCCTGCAAAGTGCTCCTAGGGGCTGGGGAGGGCAAAAATGAATGAAAATGGGCTATTTTTTGCTCATTTCTGGTCCCCCCAGACCCCAGGAGCACTCCCAAAGCCTATGCATGTCCTGTTTTTTGGGGGGGAAAAACAACAGGCCTGTTTTTGCAGAAAATGGGCAGTTTTTTGCTCATTTTTGTGCCCCCCCAAGCCTCCAGGAGCACTTTTCAGGTTCTCAAACTCTCTGCATATCCCATTTTTCACAAAAAATGAGGCGTGCAGAGGGTTTGGGACGCCTGCCGAGTGCATTTTTTAAAATTACCTCTTCAGAATCTTGGTGCGTCTTATAGTCAGAAAAATAAGGTAAGCGTCTTCATAATCTATATAAATAAAAATGTAAAATAGTTTGTACGAAGCAGCTAATCTCAAAAACTACTGCACCGATTTACACCAAATTTTGACACAATGTTCCTAAGGACTTCCGATAATAGAATACGTACTCATTTTGTGCCTAGCACACATGTGTCATGTGCAAGGTACACACACGTAAAATGTATCCACTGATCATGTTTGCACCTCCCTATAGCTCCTCCCATCAGGCTGCTTTTCAACTGTCATTTCCTCAGCAAGGTATGGAAGCCCAAAAGTCTCAAAACACAGAGGATAGCAAACTCCCAGGTGGCCCATAGAGAGAGAGAGAGGGAGAAATACAGTTTACTAAAAGAGGGACTAGGGGAGACATGATAGCAGCCTTCCAATATTTCAGGGGTTGCCACAAAGAAGAGGGAGTCAAACTATTCTCCAGGGCACCTGAGGGCACAACAAGAAGCAATGGGTGGAAACTAATCAAGGAGAGAAGCAACTTAGAACTGAGGAGGAATTTCCTGACAGAACAATTAACCACTGAAACAGCTTGCCTCCAGAAGTTGTGAGTGCCCCAACATTGCAAGTCTTCAAGAAGATGTTGGATAGCCATTTGTCTGAAATGGTATAGGGCTTCCTGCCTAGGCAGGGAGTTGGACTAGATGACCTCCAAGGTCCCTTCCAACTATGCTATTGTATTATTGTATTACAGTAGATAGGTAAATAGGGGAATAGATAGAGAGGGAGAAATACAGTAGGTAGGTAGGTAGATAGAGGGATAGATAGAGAGGGAGAAATACGGTAGGTAGGTAGGTTAGGTAGGTAGGGGGATAGATAGAGAGGGAGAAATGTAGGTAGGAAGGTAGGGGATAGGTAGAGAGAGAAATACGGTAGGTAGGTAGATAGAGGGAGAAAGGAAGAAATACAGTAGGTAGGTAGGTAGGTAAGTAGAGGGATAGATAGAGAGGGAGAAATACGATAGGTAGATAGGTAGGTTGGGGGTTATACGGTGGTTGTGTGTATGTGTGCAGGTGTAGACACACAGATTGTTTGGCCATTTAACCAGACTTAGCCACAGCAACGCGTGGCCAGGTATAGCTAGTACTAAATAAGTTTAAAATGTAAACTAAAATAGGCTTATCATTCAGGACAAATTAAAATTGTTATTTTCATATGATCTAAGAAATTACAGGTAATCCTTGAGTCTACCAGTTATATTTGTAATCCAAGGATTTGTTTGATTGAATCGCATTAAATGAAAGTGATCACTCACTGCTTTCTCCAATGCATTCACTAATCAAATGCTCAGGTTGTTAAATGCACATGAGGTATCTCAGATGGGGAAGACCATGTAGAGCCTAGTGCTAGAGCAGGCCACCCAAGGCCTTCCTCGATCTACTGAGATACCTCATGATCCCTTGGGGTCCCCATAATTACTTTGTGGAGCCCAGTGAGACAAAGGAAACAAGTTCCACATTGATCGGCTGTCACACCCCAATCCTTGAAATTGCTCATTCAATCTAACCACTCAGCAGCAAGCATGAGGCTGATTTTTATGAGCAGGCAGCAGAAACTTGTTTTTGTACTCATTTGTGATCAGCTGGGTGTAATGGGTTCCATGTGCTCTGAGGCATAAATGTAGCCTTCATAGACTCAAAGTTTGATCAAAGCTCATCTTTTTAATGGCTTAGGAATTAATTTTTTGTACAGCTTCTTTAAGATTGAACTACAATCCGTTGAATAGAAAAGAAACTATGTCTTATCACCTTTGTAAAATCTTCATTTTTTGGCAACTATTGGCAATAAACAGCAAAAAGAGCTACTTTAAAGTTTAGACTTTAAAGTTGTTTCTATACAGTTTACATGCTAAGGCTTTGTGTGAAAGTCTTTTGCTTACATTTCAATGTAAAATGGGATTTTGAAGGTTGATTACTAAAGCACACGATGGCTTCTTTAAAAGAAACCTTTGAACTCTCTGTGTGAACTGTTGTAACTGGAATTAAAATTTGTTGAAGATAAACAAACTCCTTTGAAGACACTTGAAATGGATTTTAAGGTGGACTTAAAAATTATAGCTTACAGGAAGGCAATGGAAATAATGGCTGTATAAGTGAATTGGATGATCATTTAAAAACAAAACAAAAAAACCCATACCAATTAATGTACTAAGAGCAATGTGGACTAGGCTTTTAAATTGAAATATAAGAGAATTACTTCCGGTGAAAAGATGACCAACTAACTACACGCTAAGGGAAGGATCCCTGAGGGTTTCCCCCTGAAATATAACTTCAACTATCAACAGAAGGAACTGGCATTCCTTTAGTTTATATGACTTTTCTGGGTTACAAAAAGTTCCAGAATTTTCCTTCAAGAACCTCTGATACAGCAAAACATCTGCAAGCAGGATCAGGCTACAGTCAGATTGAAGAAGAAGCAGCCATTACTCTTTGACTAAACAGGAAGTCAAGAAGAAGGAGGAGCAAATTATCAGAGATGCATTTGAAATTTTCAAAAAAAATAAAATCCATCAGTTTATAAAACAGCTAGGCTCCAAGGTTGTTACTACTCAAACTTTTTCAGAGATGCAAATATGTGTATAAAGTAATCAAACCACTGAGGCAATTTAACAAGTAGTTGACAATGCAAAGGAGTCAACTATAATTTTGGAATATAAACCTGACACCAATTTTTATTATGATGGTTTAAGTAGAAACCTCCCAACATAATTGAAAGAAGAGCTTCAATGCAGATTACCTCTTCCCCTTCCATTGAGGAAGCAATTTTAGAGGAACAATTCCAAAATGGAGCCCCTCAGATGGAAAAATGGCCAGATCCAGATAGTTAAAAAATAGACAGTTATCACCATTCCTATGGCATATATGACTGTTTTATTTAAGAAATCAGCTTTATGGTCTTTAAATTTGCTAATGAAGAGAAAAGGTGTAACTTTTGAAGTGAAGATACTCAACTGAAAATTGGAAAAGAACTACATAGAAATTGTAGAAACTAAATTGTAATTGCGATGAATATCTGGTGTGATACTTGTCAATTCTTATGGAGAAGAGTGACAAATTTTAGGAAGGAAAAGGTTTTAAGTAGTAATTTGTAGCTATGGAGACAAGTTTTGCAGTAAGATAACTAGCCATCTAGATGCATACTGTACATACACACAGATTTTCTTATAGAATGTTTTCTTTTAAAATTCTTATTCTTTTAATAAATAAAGTTAAATAAATAGAAGTGTATGAATCCTGTATTCCATAGGACCATTTACTTCTGATTTTAATTTAGGTAATTTAATGTTATGTAGTATATTTTTAAAATTCTACTTAAAGACATTATATAATAGGTTAGTTTTTCCCCCTATTACTGAACATTTTATACAATGACAATATAGTTAAATACTTATGTACTTTATATGCTTGCTGAAAAATATTAAGTGTAATGTTCTTAAAACTCAATAAAATTATTTTTGAAAAATATTTTTATTAGTACAGATTAGAAAATAAAAAATTAACTTTGTGGTGACAGAGGCAATCAGTTCAGTTGACGCCCATAGAATGGAGGGAGGGAAATTTGGTGCCATGTATACATTTATAGCAATGTTATAATCAGATTTATAATCCCAGGTCACACTCTCACTCAATTCCCTAAATACTTTTTATATTGATGACTAAACAAGTATATACAAATACACTGAAATTTGGAAGCCTTTGATCAATGAGTATTTAGGTATGGGTCAATATTAATTATCTTTCCACCTTTCAGAAGCTTTGTTCCTAATGGTCAATGAAATGTGCAGTGATTTGAAAATAGCGGAGACAGTGCAGAATGAATAACTTACCCAGTCACTAGAACTATAATAAAGTAGATCTATTTACTATATGTTGAATCTAGTATGGATAGCCTCCAAGGGGATTATATCCACCAAACAGTTCTGGGTCTCATCTAGGAAGAATCTTCACTAAGAGATACTTAATGAACTAATCTTATTTATTTATTTATTTATTTTATTACATTTATATCCCGCCCTTCTCCGCAGAGGACCCAGGGCGGCGCACAGGAGATTTAAAAAACATACAAAAATAGAACATAGATAAATAATTTAAAATATATATTAGATCCCAAACCTATGCTAAAACCAATTATTAATTAAAAACCCAATTTAAAACTTTTCTAAAAGTCCCCATGGGAGGTTAGGCTAGGCCGGTTTGATGAAAAAAGTATGTCTTTAGACATTGGCGGAAGAGGCGGAGGTCGGTGATGGTCCGGAGTTCAGGGGGTAGGTCGTTCCAAAGGGCAGGGCCCGCCACAGAGAAGGCTCTTTCCCTGGGTGTCGCCAGTCGGCATTGTCCGGCCGACGGCATCCTGAGAAGGCCCTCTCTGTGGGAGCGTATCGGTCTAAGGGATGTATGGGGCACGAGACGGTCTCGCATATAACTAGGCCCCGAGCCATGGAGCGCTTTAAAGATGGTCGTTAAAACCTTGAAGTGCACCCGAAAGACCACAGGAAGCCAATGCAGCTCGCGCAGGATTGGTGTTATATGGGAGCTTCTGGTAGCTCCCGTAATTACCCGCGCTGCTGCGTTTTGGACTAGCTGTAGCTTTCGAGTGCACCTCAAGGGAAGCCCCATGTAGAGAGCATTACAGTAGTCGAGACGGGACGTCACGAGAGCTTGAGTGACTGTGCGAAGGGCAGCCCGGTCCAGTAAGGGGTGCAATTGGCGCATCAGGCGTACCTGATGAAACGCCCCCCTGGCCACGGCTGCCACATGGTCCTCCAAGGACAGCCGGGAATCCAGGAGGACACCTAAAGGTTATAATAAGGCTAATTAATGTCTCAGGTAGACATCTTGACAATAGATACGAAACTTCTCTGACCACTTATTGAGTCAAATCCTTTGAAAGTTCTGAATTCTGAGTCCATGTACTACCTGTATTTTGGGCTATATTTGTACAGTACAATTGAGAAAAGCTTTTGTATTGTAATATCTCAAATTGGGTTTAAGCTGCCATAATAGATAAAAAGTAAAATAAACGTTATCTAACAAACTTTTACTGTAAACTACAATGTTAGGCAAAATTCAGAGACCAACTTGTGTTGTTTAGATTTTTGAAATGCAGGAATATGTGTATTTTTAAGTTAAGAGCCTCCAGAAGGAGTGAAATAGAAGTCTTGTAGAAACACTTTGTTACATTATTATTGTATTTTTATAATTTTATTATTGGTATGTAATCTACGTTGTTCTGCTTATAGAAACTAAATGATACTATTGCTTGTCACAGTTTTTTGAGAGCTACAATGTGATGTAATCATTAATTACAATTAATTATAATAAAATTCAATGTAGACAATTTTAGCTTTGTTTAAATTCCATAAATAACAGATGGTAACTATTAGGTAATAAACATAATAAAAATAATTACATCCTGTAATATTTGGCTGTACTAGTTTTTAATGCAGATTTCACTTAAAGCTAAGAAAAAAATAAAATATTTAATTTATTAAAATGTTTGCACTAATATTATTTATTTTTGGATAAGCAGAATGTTACAGCCCAAACAAAAGTATACACTAACAATTCATATATACAATTTATTGACTATAAATGTGCTCAGTATTTCTGAAATTATTATAAATTTGATCTAAAATGTTTTTGCTTTCCAATTTAAATTGTGATTGTAGTTGTTTAAGTGTTTAGAGATGAACATGGCTCAAACTTTTAACACACTTCTGCATGTTGGACATTGTGTGCACACAGAGATGACATTTCCACCAGAATTTATGCTAAAATGAAGCTACTGACATTTTGTTTCAGTGGCATTCCTTGTGGGGCTATCATCTGCACATATCTCTGCCTGCTTATGTGGGGAGGCTGCAACACTAAACCTATCAGAAGATGTAGTTCCTTGATGGTTCAAACAGGATATTTGTATAAGGACTGCTGTGTTAAATGCGTTATTACACATTGCTGTTAAAAACAATGTAAGTGTGGGGTCCTTCATGCCTTCTGATTTTGGTGGTTTTCTTGCAGACATTTCATTACCAAACTAGGTAATATCATCAGTGCTAGAAGGAAGTGGGAGCGTGCTCTTTTTTTTTTCAAACTTGAGCTACAAATATTATCTTTTATTGGCACCAATATAAGGAAATAGCTTTTAGTGTGAAAATATTGGGTGATCTTGGATGAAACATTTTACTTTCATTAATTCTATGTTTTATAAAATCTCTTTCCCCTCACAATGTTTATTTTGTAAATGAAATTGGGAAAAAAATATGGGTGGACAACATTAATGGATAAAGCCTTTTTCACAAAGTACCTTTATTCTTAATGTTGTTTCCTTTCACTTTTTTCTTTAATTTTAAACATACTTGTACGAAGTGAAAATACAGAATGACTGTAGCTCTTTCACCCATGAATAGAATTCCAGATACTTACATTGATTTTTAAAACAGACTTCTATAAATTCTACTACTTTGTTGAGGGACAGCATTGTGCTCTCAGGGACGTGACGGAGAGTTGGGGTGAAGAAGAAAAGAAAGAAAGAAAATTATTCAGATGGTACATAATTTATTAAAGGTTATAATAAGGCTAATTAAAACATACATTTCTAGATAACAGAATAGAAGTGAATGCATTCCAATTAATAGATGATCAACTGTGGGATTCTTTCATTCTCAAAGTGTAAGGGATAAACTCATTTATTATTCTGCTGCAATTATAATATAGGCATTATCTGATAGTACACTTGAATGATCATAAATTTCCTCTTTAATTTTCAATTAGTGAATTGTCTGAAATTTTAATCTTAAATTTGACTTAAACTTTAATATGTCAGAAAACATTATAGACTTTTTCTGTTTGTCTTATAGTTCTATCTTCAAGACACTAAGAGCAGTAATGGTACATTTATAAATAGTCAGCGATTGAGCAGAGGATCTGAAGAGAGTCCACCATGTGAAATTCTATCTGGAGATATTATACAGTTTGGTGTAGATGTAACAGAGAACACACGGAAAGGTAAGAGTCTGGATCACTTTCTTTTCTTCTGCCATTGTAATATCAAATACATTTTATAACAAAATAAGCTTTAAACAAATGGAGACTATGGGTGTTTGAGATTGATATTGTAAAGAATTTTCTTCAATGAGTTTCTTCAAGAAGTGAGGCAAGTATACCTCACTTTCTTGGATGATGATGTTCTTCTCCATTGTCCAATGGTTATTCTACCTGAGCTAGTTGGGATAGGCACAATGCTGATTTAGATATCACCCAGATTGGAGAAATTGAGATTTTATAGACTTCTTGGAATTCATGAGGGTTGACTTAGGTCAGTGATGGCGAACCTTTTTGTAAAGGCGTGCCAAAATTGTGCCCATACTCACAATGGAATGTGCCCCACCCACCTGCGCATGGGCATGCGACCCCCCCTCCCGGTGCATGCACATGCTCCCCCATGCAGGAGGAGTTTTCTCCGAAAACATTCTCTGGAGGCTTTCCTGAATCCTGGAGTGGGTGAAAACGGCCTCCCCCAGCCCCCAAAGGCCTTCTGGAAGCCAGAAATGGATTGTTTCTGAACTTCCGGTTGGCACGTTGGGCCTGTTTTTCATCCTCCCCAGGCTTCAGAGGCTTTCCTGAAGCCTGGGGAGGGTGCAAACAGCCTTTCCTGGCCCTCAGAAGGCTGAAAATCAGCTGGCATGCGAGAGCTGACAGCTTGCGTGCTGGCATATATGGCTCCACGTGCCACCTGTGGCATACATGCCATAGGTTCACCATCACAGTCTTAGGTTATATCTGGCCATGCTTATAGTTGGACATAATCACTAGACCTTTTAATCTGTGACAGTCTACCTCTAGCCTATCAGGTGAGAATGAGTTTGAGAGGCATCATTTTACATTAATTCCTTTCTTTCTTTTGAAACCAATTACAGAAGGTGGCACTGGAAGCCTCATATTCAACCCTCTGGAGATTAGAATATCATAATGAAATTGGGATAAGCTGGTAAAATTGATATTTTTATAGCACAAGGTGGGAAGTAGCATAGGACTTAGGTCTTCCTAATTTTTTAAAATGGCCTGCTACTTTTTATTTTTTTGAAAGAAAGAATATTTGAATTTTCTTTTTCCCAAAATGTTCAGTTTTCATTTGTGTATTGCTTTTGTTCTGTCTCGGTAACATTTTTGCAATTATCATAATTTGCTTTATTAATGTAATTTTTAATAACAGGATACCTAGAACTTAAAGTCTTTTTTTATTACAGTCACTCATGGATGCATTGTCTCAACAATAAAATTATTTCTCCCTGATGGTATGGAAGCTAGGCTACGGTCAGAGTAAGTGCAACTTCAACGTTATTTTAATGCGCAATATATTCAGATATTAGAGAAATTTCCTATATTTAAGGATTGGTTTTTTTCATTGAAAAATTTTAATACACAAGCCATGGCTGACATCCATGCAGCTACCCCCTTCTATTTATTTCATTTCTATCCTATTTTTTTCCCTTTTTGATGTTTCTTGATAAAAGGAAGGAGACAATTTTGTAATTTTTTTTCTATGTGCAGTAGGTCTGCATTTTTATGTAAGACAATGGTTGATATGTGCAGATAGAAATCAGCGAACCTGATATCTTGGTTATTCATTAACATGTTTTTTCTCTTAATTCTGTCCTTTTTTGGGAGGGGGCTCTCTACATATGTGCACTTTTATAGAGAGCATTATGTTCATGCTTTTATTGTTGGTTTCTCTATAATTGGCATTATTGGTGTTGGCAGCCATAATAATAGTTTATTGCATGTAGGATTTTACTTTACTTTATTTTATTTCATATTTCTATACCGCCCTCTCTCCCTGATGGGACTCAGGGCGGTGCACAGGAAAGGATAAAAACGAAGAACAATAAATACAATCAGAAGTGGTTAAAAAGAATTTTGTTGATTTTAGAATGCTGGGGGGGGGGGGGAGGGAGGGGAGAGAAAGAGAGGGAGGAAGGAGAGAGGGATAATTTCTTCTTTGCTAAATGTGGTGGAAATATTTTTTAATTGATAGCTTTTCCCCCCCTATAGTGTCATCCATGCTCCATTACCAAGTCCTGTTGATAAGGTAAGCCTTAGAACATTTCTCCTTCAGTATCCCAGGTTGGCAAGAGAGAAAGGATATTTCTCACATATCAGAGCTATGATTTATTGTCTTACATAGTTCATTAACCCTTCAAACTTTAGCCACTATTAAACAAATTATACTGTAGTATAAATGTAGATGCCTTTTTACGGTAGTCCTATTTAAGATAAATACACATAAAAAAAAAATTGGATAGCCAGTGCTTCCTGTTGTGCTTTTTGCCTATTGTCAAACCTATGTAATTATTTCAGATTACTTAATGAAGGCAGATTAGCACACTTTAAATAACTTTCACTTGCTGTAGTACAAAATATATTAAATGGCATGCGATGGACTTGAATTACTGTATCAAATAGATATTTGTAGACACACTATAATTTTTGAAACCTCATGTCATCAGTTAATTAAAAGATTAAATTTAATCTTTTTAATTAACCAAAATTAAAAGATTAAATTTTAATCCTGAATTTTGTTATATGCTGAGAAACTAAAATATATTGTTATTGTTATAGTATATTGCTTATGTTTTACATTATTTAGAATGTATGGAGTATCAAGAGTTGTAGCATAACAATCTAATTATAAGTACCTTTGATTTCTAATCTTCATACTAATAGAGGCTAGGTTAAAGACCAATGTGGATTTGAAAGTTGACTTTTGCAGTGCAGGTACATTCTTGTGTACTTTTGCAGTTGGCTATGTGAAAATGATTTCTTGAACATTAAACATTCCAGAACAATGACTAACAGTATATTAAGTACTCTACCAAGGTAATAAGCATTTTACTAGATTATTTTCTTCCATATAAGGAAGAAAATTGAGCTCAGAGAAAGCCACATTACTTTTTTTGTAGTCTTTTATTAGACTTAATACTATGTTATATATGGCTTCTCTTGAATTTATATTGTCTGTATATCTAGATAAAGTTGTCAAAACTATTTCTGTATTATTAAAAAGGGATTTTGATAGGCATGTGATGTAGAAGTCATTCAATGTTCAAACTCATTTTTATGAATGTTGTATGTTACGACATTTGATTTTTCCTGTTTAATTTGCCTCATACAAATTATTATGAATACAAAGAATACTAACCGCAATTTTCTTTGTAAATGTTTACAAATTCACATTCATTTCTGATCTTTTTCTTATTGAATCAAAATATATACAGTGGTGCATAAAGTTTTGAGAAATCTTTTGAATTTTGAGAATTTCTGCATAAATATGCTAAAACATTGTCTGTTCTCCAAAGAACTAGATCACGGATGTCAAACTCTCTGCATCATTTTGCCATCATGTGACGTTACATGACGTTTTTCCCATTCACAGAGCTGGGCATGGGCCTGCACATGATACATCTAGCCTGCATGCCTCCAGTTTGACATCCCTGAACTAGATAAAGAGAACCCAATTAAACAAATGTATCAAAAACATTACATGTTCATTCATTTACTGAGGACTTTAGTGATTTTTAAAAAATCATCTCTTGTACTATTCTGAACAATTATATCCATTTTCTATAAAACTTTGATGATATTACTTAGCCTGGTAATGAAACATCCACAGGAAAATAAGCAAGCTGGAGGCTAAAAATGTAACAATTAAACACTAATGTATATTATTGGAACATAATACAGTCCTTCAGATACTTGGAAATAGCTTATCATACACATAAAATCAGTACTTCCAACCATTCTTTATGGGTTTTTACTTCTAGACTCTTTACATAATTTTAATTACAGTCCTATATTAGTCCTATGAATTTGACAATGCCCTTCCTATAATGTGATGCCCAAAATTGTATGCAGTATTCCAGGAGTAGTCTGACCAATGGAGAAAACAGGATCAGTGACTTATTTTGATCTCACATGATATTTCTTTTGAAATAGCCCAATATTCTTTTTTTTTGCAACTGTATCAGGCTGATCTGCCAAGACACCCAGATCCTTTCTGAATATACTTCTATCAGTATCATTCTTCCATCCTATATTTTTGCCTTTGATTTTTCCTACGCAAATGTAGGTCTTTCTGTTTTAACCCTATTGAAAGTCTTACTGATGTCTGCCCTTTGTTCCAGTTTATCACAGTGCTCCAGTTTATCAAAAACAGTTGGCCTATAAGTTGTTTGCTACATGTCCATGTTTGTGTAATCTGCAAATTTCATAATTATATTTAACCCTTTATATAATTCATAAATCATATAGGATATCACTTGACTTTTTTTCAGAGTCATTGTCGTAAAGTCATTGGTACAGTCTTCTCTGTATCATCCATCCATCCATCCATCCATCCATCCATCCATCTATCTATCATTTATCCTTTTAATTTTGAAATGGCCTATCTTTTTCACATAAGGACTCTAATGTTTTCCATCCTCCTTACTACAATCTCACGGGAGACTTTGTCAAATGCTTTGTTGAGATCAGAGTATTTTTACTCTGAGTAGTTTATCTACCACATCCTCATTGCCAACTAAACTGTTGTAATTAAAGGAGAATAAGTTGAATTGGCATTACTTGTTTTAATAAATCTCTATTTTGGTTTCTACTAAACAATACATTTTCCCCTAAATGTTGGCAAATCAATTTAACAGTCTGTTCCAGAACTCCTCCCTCCCTCCCATTATTTGTGGTTACCTAGATTTTCTTTTATTTTCTGTTACTCTTGGGTAGTGGAGTCATGTAATTTCTAGTGTAAAATGCATGAGGTAAGATAAAAATTCTTGTGTTTCAAGTCTGAGAGCTCAATATATAAAAATGGATATCATTAATAGAATGTGCCTAACTGATAGTATATAATTTACCTCCATAGTGATTACGCTCATCATCCATTTCCTATGCATTCTCTCAGCTCACACACAACTCTATATTGCTTCAATTTCTCTTTTATATCTTGATTTCCAAAATAGCATCATTTTCCTCCATACTTTGCAATTACTTTTACCACTTGAATTACCTTTCTTTATTGCTTATCAATGAACTACAAAAACAAATCCCTCTGTATCTTCTTCAGACTTTTGTAAATAAAACAATTTTAGGGACCTTTCCATGTTAGCTAAGGTTGTCAGTTTACTAGCAGAGATCCATGTAATTGAAATTTACTATTACTATGTTTTGCCTTCAAAAAAATTATGGGAAGCATTGTCTGGTCAATAAGGACTTTATCCAAATTATGTGTGTAGTTTGGTGATCAATGGCACATCCAAAAAAATGTTCTTCTGCTTCAAGAGTCATCTTCACTTTAAAGAATGGATTGTTTAAAGTAAGTATCTTTTTACAGGCTCATACATTTGAGAAATAGCAGAGAGCTATGCTTGATCTTGAGTGGGCTCTGAAGCACTTCTTACAAATAATTTCTGCTATATGTTTTGCTTTAATTTGAGAGACTGTCAACAGTGACATATCCACTGGATATAATAAGAAGTTATTTGTAAATTAAAAAATGGAAGCTAAACTATCAAAATAAGGGAAATTTTAATGTAATTCTTTATTAATGTAGTATTTATACACATAAAAGCAGAAAGATAGTGTTTTAAATTCCTTGTTGCTGCTATCTGGAGGTTGTCTGAAATTTGGCAGCTGAGATCTGATAGCCCAGAATTTATTTAATATGAAAATATTAATATAAGGCACCAAAGAAGTTAAAATCTGACATGATATGAATAATAGAGGCTTTCGTTTTCCATTTTTACAGGTTGCTGCTAACACTCCCAGCATTTACTCTCAGGAACTGTTTCAGCTTTCTCAGTATCTTCAGGTAATATTATATGTACAGTTCTGCATAGACTCAAACATCAGATTCATAAAACTTGTATTATAAAATTTAAATAAAGAGCTTTAATATGATGAGAAATTAGGGTGAAATTTGATAATCATATCCTGATAATATGTACAACGATCAGTAAAACTTGAAAGACAGCTAATCTAAGACCCCAGGTGCACAGCTAAATAATAGCATAGCATAAGTCATGGTTTGTCAAATTAATTATATTAAACCAAACACGTAGCTATCATATTAATAACTATAGTGGTAACATGTTAACATTCCAATCTCCCCCTTGCTGGTTATATTTTCAAAGCCATACATAGCATGGAGCCTGTTATTTGAGGGCCTCTCTTCTTCTTGATGGATACATCTAGCCATCCTACCAGACTCAACAGAGACTGTACATGGGTCCCATCTAGTGGAGTATTTCATGTGACGGGACCCAGGAGGAGAGTGTTTTCTGCCATGGCATCTGCCCTATGGAACATCATCCCCCCAAGTTTAGATTGGACCTGACTCTACTAATTTTCCAGAAATCCCTCAAAATCTGGTTTTCCTATTGGGCCTGGAGATCTCATAGAAACATGAAGTCTCAAACTAGCTGTATTGTCTGTAAGATTTTGATTACACTCTCATGTAGTTTATGTGCATAGTTTTTAAATGGTTACATTGTTTCTAACAATTCCTATTGTTGCAATTGTTGGGTAGCTCTCTTTGACTTTGCTGTTTTAATTATGTGAGTCCCCTAGACTCATGTATTTGAAATTGGTGGCTTTATAAATTCAGTAAAATAATTTTTAAAAATAATCTCCAGTTGTCTGTAAAAAGACATTACATTTCTTCTTTCTTTTGGTGGCATTCAGGTGGTGGTTATATCTTGGTCTAGCAGCTGTTTATTGTAGTTAAAATCATGAAACTATAAAGTTTAGTTTCATTTTGTGCTAATTTAAGGATAAGTTCAAAGTATTATTGTCTACATGGCCTGTTGAAAAGAAGAGTGAAGTGTGCCATCTAGTGGTTGTAATCCTTTCATAGGAAATGGGTATTATTTTCAGAGTGGTGATATTTGAAACCTGAACTGCTTTTTTCCCCTCGTAGTAGAAATAGCTCTGGTATAGTGTGCATTTGTGTATGTTATGTCAAAGCACCTGGTATGCCCAAACTATCAAAACTTGCTCATGTGCAAAGTATTTGAAACCAACCAAAAAAGAAATCATGCATTTTAGAAATGAGCAGTGCATTCCAAAAGGCAACATTCTCATTTCAAATTGTTACTTTTAAATTTTTCCTTAAAATAACCATCATAAATATATAAAACAGAAAGTTAAAACAGTATTCATGCAGAATTTTAAATATTAAATTATGTTATAATTTGCTGCCGTTAAAACTAAAGAGTTTTTGTTGTTGTTCAATTCAGGAGGCCTTACATAGGGAACAAATGTTAGAACAGAAGTTGGCCACCTTACAGCGATTGCTAGCTGTCACACAAGAGGCATCAGATACAAGCTGGCAGGTATTCTCTCCATTACCCTTCCTCTTTTCATTAACTAAATACCACACTTGCTTATTTATCAAAATAACAAAGCTCTCCTTATTAATTTAAACATTGTGGGGATATTATGCAAACTTGTATTGTTAATATTGTTTCTACGATATTACTGGTATTGATTTAAGGACATGTTTGGATTTCTTTTTTAACAGGCTTTGATAGATGAAGATAGACTTCTATCAAGATTAGAGGTTATGGGAAACCAGTTACAAGCTTGTTCAAAAGTAGGTTCCATAATCAGTTTAAATCTCTAGCATTTGGGAGCTTACTAATATGAAAATATTTATTATTTGTTTAGTGGCAAACACAAGAAGACCCTTGCTAATTTAGTCCAAAAATCTTTTCCCACAGCAACTATGTAAGTGCTTCCAAAAAGTTTACATGCAAGGAATGAAATATTCCCACACTAGGCTGTCTTCCTTTTAGCAACTATTATTGAGTAACACAGCATCTCTGAATATGGAGGTTTATCAATAAAAGTATGTAATATTCCCTAATAGATGTTTCCACAATTAACTGTTTAAAAGTTAGTTTTAATCATTTTAAATCCATCTAAACTTGTGAGTATCATCATTTCCAGCCACCATCTTGCCATACTAACAGAAGTATTGATTGGAAGTTGAGCTTAAAGATCCTGTTGCTGTTTCAGTATTTTTTTTTAACTCTGTTGTTTTAATTGTAAGGCACTTTAAGTTATGTTGTAATAATGAAGGCACCTTATAGAGTCAAAGCATCCGCACTATCTGAAGTGACTTGTGCCTGAAAGATTAGGTGTTCTTGTGTTACAAAGCATCTTCTCCCATTACCACCAACCTTCTGGGGACCAGAAGAATGCTGAAGGAGAAACCCTTGCCCTACCTAGGTTTAGCTAAACGGCAGAGAGAGAGAGAGAGGGTGGGGGGAGAGAGAGAGAGAGAGAGAGAGAGAGAGAGAGAGAGAGAGACTTTTCATATATAAATATGTAGATTTGAATCATTTACCCCATAAATGAACAAGTCTAATGTTCTTTTTAAATTGAGTTCCCCTTAGTTTTAGGCCTTGGGTGGAGAATAACCATGCTTTAGGTCACATTTATGCAGCAATATTGAAAATTAAAAAAAACTACACTAATTTTTAAACACTACAATACAAAATTTGAAATTCTTCTACATAAAACAGAAAGTTGAGATCAGATGTGCACAGTTCAATACTTTCTGATTGTTTAAAATAGTACTTTAATATATGCATGTAAAGAAAAATGGAGTGGTTTATTTTATAGCAGTTTTAAAATTTTAAGTCATAATTAAGATCAAATAATGCACTGCTGATTTAATCATTAATTCAAATGGAGTTTTCCCTTTCTACAACTTATATTTGAAATAATATTTAGACGTATGCATCAGAACCAAAAAACAAAGGAATAAGCATTTTTTACTATAAACAAATCAGAGAAAATCAGTTAAAAACACCCCATATATCAGTTCACTCATATAATTGTAATAGAAACAATAACTGTTAATTTATCTATGAGGCCGTAAATCCAGGGAATCTGTGGGTGTTTTGGTGTTTATTAACTACCAACTCTCATAGAATGGAAAACAAGGGCACTGAGAGATACAATTATCACATAGAATCCTGTAACATTATTATTTTTTGTTGGTTTTGATTCTGAGTTTTAGAAAAAACATTATGGACTAGTGCAGACCTAACATTGTTGAGAGACTGAGAATATATACTTTTTCATTCTTTTTTACTAGTTAATTATAACTTTTCACTTTAAAATTAAGGAAAATGAAAATACACTTTAATTATGTAACCATTTTAAACCTAATTAGTATTTAATTAATCCAAATGAATTAGGATTAATTATAATTCAATTATAATTCAAAATTACAACTAACTGTATTGAAATTTAAGTTCATTGAAATCTATGTTAGCATTAACAGCAGTTAAGTCTGTGTCAATATTTTCCTTAATAATAATAATCTTTATTGTCATTGTAAAAATTACAATGAAATTGGTTATTGGATTAAAGAAGTGTTTATTTTTCTGTTAAATTTCTACATTGCCCATCTCATTTACTCATTTACTCATTTAAACCTCCTAGAGCAATCACCTCTAGGAGGTTTAAAATTATGTATTTGAAAGGAGCAGGAACATATTCTTAACATTGATTGCTGATACTTAAGCATTATCAAGGTGAAGTCATTATGTGTATATCTTTATGCGGCCCGAGACACTGTTTTCATAGTTTTTTTTAATAAGAAAAAAATAATTTGTTGTTGAAGTCAGTTGAATGAACTGACATATTGGGGTGATTGATAAGTCTGAAATCACAAAGTGGCAAATACTGGAAATTTGAAGATTTTATTTCTTGGACAAAGCTTTTAAATGAAGTTCCAAAAAGAATCATATATTTTATAACATTGAGAATATAAACAAATATATTTTATAGCATTGAAATATAAACAAATATATGGGGTTATATAAGAATTATGGGCTTAAAATCTCTGCCATGTTATATTTCAGAATCAAACAGAAGATAGTTTACGAAAGGAACTTATAGCATTACAAGAAGACAAGCATAATTATGAGACAACTGCCAAAGAATCCCTGAGGCGGGTCCTTCAGGAAAAAATTGAAGTGGTCAGAAAGCTCTCAGAAGTAGAGGTATTTACTAATTACATTTTGCCTGATTTTAAATATATAAATAGGGTGTTGAGATCACGCAAGTAAATCTTTAGTATGTTTACTTTTACTAACAATTTGTTTGATTTGTGTTTGTGTTGAGAATTCTAGGATGCTCTGCAGATTTTTCTATCATAAGATTTTCCATTCAATTGTTAGTGTTTCCAGAAAATATTGGGTCCATGTGTTGGGCTTATATGGTCTCTGATGTTAATTGTTTTTCTATTTAAGTAAATACATTCAAATCATTTACTTGTATGTATTTTAATCTTTCATAGGCAGGGGATTGCTGTTAGTTTTTAGGATTGATCAGATCAGAATACAACATGTTAAGACCTTACAGTGAACAAGTTGGGGGTTTGGGTGGGGGTGGGGGAGGCAGCATATCAAAACTAGAAAGTATGTCTGCAAGATTGTTTCAGTCAGATAATTATGCAGGCAGTAATTAGCTCCTGTGTAAAAGATAAGAGTTTCAGTTCTCCACTCCCATTTCTTCAAATAACAAATATAGTATATTGCTTTATGGCCCAAATGCTATATTGTTCTGAGATTATCTATTTGTCTGCAGTAGTATTACAGCTTGCCTTGCTGCACTAAGTACAGCATGTTTATGGTACTAAATATCCCAGAGTTTTCAGTTGAAGCTTAACTGTTGTTCTGATTAGTCCAACTGATTTTTTCTGCTTTCAGTTCTTTTCCACCCTGTAGATATCTTTGCTGGGTAGACAGATTGCATGCTGCTTTGCTCTTCTTGCATAGTTATAGTATTTTATTATAATCTCTTTTCAGTGATGTTGAATCAGTCTGGACCTTGCATCTTTTTTCAGCAACTCAGGACTACCTAAATTAATTTTTACTTACTAGCAAATTTTCCCTTCCTTCTCGCCGTATGTAATATCACTCACTTCTGCCAACTCCTTAGCTGATTTTAGTCTCTTTTCCCCATGATAGATTCTGCAAGATCTTACTCAGCATCCAATTATTATTCATAATCAACTCTAATTATGGTTGTATGCCTGGGAGATCTTATACTAGTAGTATGACATTGCTTCTCTTTGTTCTGTCACATCAGTGGTGGGTTTCAAATTTTTTTAGAACCTATTCTGTAGGTGTGGCCTGTTTTGTGGGTGTGGCTCAGTGGTTATGAGACTGGGTGGGCAGGGCCAACGTGACATCACTCATGCACACTCAGTCACATGACCCCCCCCTCCCCCAACCAAGCTATGCCCCTGCTAAAGGATTTAGGGCTGAAATTGCACGCTGGGGAAAGAACTTTGGGAGATCTTTGGGTGATACTTTTCTACTGGATTCCTCTCTGTCCTGCCTTCTCCAATCTCCCAAAGTTCATTCCGCAGTGTGTGATAGTTTTCTGCTGGATTCCTCTCTGACTTGCCTTTTCTGATCACCCCAATTGCTTTCCCCAGCGTGTGATAGTTTTCTGCGGGATTCCTCTCTGTCCTGCCTTCTCCGATCAACCCAATTGCTTTCTCCAGCGTGTGATAGTTTTGTCCTGGATTCCTCTCTGTCCCGCCTTCTCCGATCAACCCAATTGCTTTCCCCAGTGTGTGATAGTTTTCTGCTGGATTCCTCTCTGTCTTGCCTTCTCTGATCAACCCTATTGCTTTCCCAGTGTGTGATAGCTTTCTCCTGGATTCCTCTGTCCTGCCTCCTCTGATCTCCCAAGTTCTTTCCCCAGCGTGTGATAGCCTGCAGCCTTGGAGCCTCAGCTGAGTAGGCAAAGGAAGTGGGTGGACGGGGCAAGCATGGTGTGGACGAGCAGGGCAAGCGAGTGAGCAGACTGTGACCGGTGGGCAGGGGGTGTGAGCGAGCTGCGATGGAACGCCCAGGCATTCCGGAAGGTACTTCTGGGTCCACCGTCCAACCCCCTCTCACCGGATCGCTAAATTTCACCAACTGGTTCTCCCGAGCTGGGGAGAACCCGCAGAAACCCATCACAGATATTTAATAACTGTAAATATATGGTATAATAAACTTTTTCTAAATGTAAACCTCCAACCAATGTAATTGTCTTAAATAAGTTTCATATGATTAGCGTTGATGAAATGCTGGTTGAAAGTTCTTAAAATATTGTTCTTAAACAATATTTTAAGGAATAAAAAGGTATATAAAAGAAAGTAAAATATAAAAATGTCTTAATGATTTTGAAGTCATTTATTGAAACACATAATTTGAAGTTCTGTTATTCATAATTACTTGGTATCTAAATTCACTGTTCAAGTTCATTGTAAATATAGTATTAAGTGTTTTAATGCTTTAGAAGGGAGTCTAAAATTATACCAATATAACAAGTATACTTTCTCAATTAAAGTGTGTCTCAAAGATATAAAATTAGGCAATGCTTCTTGTAGTCACTACCTTTAAATCTGAGAATGAGATACGTAAGGTTGGCCAGTAGTGATTTAAATCTAGCACAACTAATTAATGAAACTTGAAATTTTTCTTGAAGCTAATGAAACCACAGAAGAAAAGCAGATAGGCAATTCCATCGATCTTGGATATTAATCTTTAAATGTTTCTGTTCCTGATGTAACTTTTTAAATAAGTTTAAAGTTGTAATTCAGTGATGACTTTCATCATTAGTACTTAGCCACTAGGTCCTCGACTGAGGACCTAGTGGCCGCATGGTATAGTGCGGCCACGGGGGCCTTGGACCGAGTTGCGCCCTTGCGGCCTCTCATGCGGCGTCGAGTCACCCAGGCTCCTTGGTTTACCGAGGAGCTTCGGGAGATGAAACGCCGCAAGAGACGCCTAGAGAGGTGGAGATCTTCTCGATCCGAAGCTGACCGAACACTAGTGAGAGACCATATTAGGACTTACTTAGTGGCGCTAAGAGTGGCCAAACGTGAGTATTGTGCCACCCTTATCGCGTCCGCGGAAAACCGCCCTGCCGCCCTGTTTGGGGTGACCCGCTCCCTCCTTCATCTGAGGCCGCGGGAAGCCCCTTTGCAGGGTCGAGCAGAGGAATTTGGAGTTTTCCTGCAGGACAAAATCACTCAGATTCGGAACGAGCTGCCCTCCACTAATGGTCCGGTCGAGGTGCCCGGTACTGGTCTTGAGATAACACCTTGGGAGGAGTTCGACTTTGTTACTACCGAGGATATGGACAGGTTGCGGAGGAACCTTAGAGCCACCACATGTTTATTGGACCCGTGCCCCTCCTGGCTTGTACTGGCATCCTGGGAGGTGACACGAGGCTGGCTCCAGGGTATTGTGAATTCATCTCTGAGTGAGGGGTTCTTGCCTACCGTCTTGAAAGAGGCGGTGGTGAGGCCCCTCCTCAAGAAGCCATCCCTGGACCCGGCTTTATTAGAGAACTATCGTCCCGTCTCCAACCTTCACTTTTTAGTGAAGGTTGTTGAGAGTGTGGTGGCTCAACAGTTCCCTCGACATCTGGAGGAAGTTGATTATCTAGACCCGCGCCAGTCCGGCTTCCGGCCCGGTCACAGTACCGAGACGGCATTGGTCGCGTTGGTGGATGATCTCTGGAGGGCTCGGGATAGGGGTTGCTCCTCTATCCTGGTCCTGTTAGACCTCTCAGCGGCTTTCGATACCATCGACCATGGTATCTTATTGCACCGATTGGGGGGGTTGGGACTGAGAGGCACCGTTTTACGGTGGTTCTCATCCTACCTCTCTGGTCGGTCGCAATGGGTGTTGGCAGGAGGGCAGAGGTCGGCCCGAGGCCCCTCACATGTGGGGTTCCTCAGGGGTCGGTCCTCTCGCCACTTCTGTTCAACACCTACATGAAGCCACTGAGCGAGATCATCCGTGGTTTTGGGGTGGAGTACCATCTGTACGCTGATGATACTCAGCTGTACATATCCACCCCAAACCACCCCAACGATGCCGTCGAGGTGCTGTCCCGGTGTCTGGAGGCCGTACGGATCTGGATGGGTAGTAACAAACTCAAACTCAACCCGTCCAAGACCGAGTGGCTGTGGTTTCCGGCACCCCGGTTTGGCCAGATAAATCCAACACTGGCCATTGGGGGCGAACATCTTGCCCCCGTGGAGAGGGCGCGCAACTTGGGCGTCCTTCTGGATTCCCGGCTGTCCATGGAGGACCATGTGGCGGCCGTGGCCAGGGGGGCGTTCTATCAGGTTCACCTGATACGCCAGTTGCGCCCCTTACTAGACCGGGGGGCCCTTCGCACAGTCACTCAAGCGCTCGTGACATCTCGGCTGGATTACTGTAACGCTCTCTACATGGGGCTCCCCTTGAGGTGCACTCGAAAGCTGCAGTTAGTGCAGAATGCGGCCGCGCGGGTGGTTATGGGTGCCTCAAGGCAAGCCCACGTAACACCTCTCCTGCGCGAGCTGCACTGGCTGCCTGTGGCCTTTCGAGTGCGCTTCAAGGTGTTGACCACCATCTTTAAATCGCTGCATGCCCCATACATCCCTTCGTCCGGTCCGCTCCCACAGAGCGGGCCTACTCCGGGTGCCGTCGGCCGGGCAATGCCGGCTGGCGACACCCAGGGGAAGAGCCTTCTCTGTGGCGGGCCCGGCCCTCTGGAACGACCTACCCCCCGACCTTCGCACTACCTCGGACCTCCGCCTCTTCCGCCAACGTCTTAAGACGTACTTATTCCAACAAGCCGGCCTAGGATAGCCCCCCGCGTCTGACTTTTAAATATAAATTATAATTTGGTTACGGTTTTAATAACGGGTTTTAGCACGGGTGAATTAATTTAATATATTTTTAATTGATGTATATTGTACATACATCCTCACGGCCGATTCGCTCCCACAGAGAGGGACTTCTCCGGGTGCCGTCCACTAGACTTTGTCAGCGGGCGACGCCCAGGGGAAGGGCTCTCTCTGTGGCGGGCCCGGCCCTCTGGAACGACCTTCCCCCCGACATTAGGACGACCACGGACCTCCGCTCCTTCCGTCTCAAATTAAAAACTCATTTCTTCTGTCTGGCCGGCCTAGGATAGTCTCTCTGTCTTTGGGGTTTTATTGGGGTTTTATAATATTGCTTAGTTTTAATGGGAATTTTAGCGCAGGTTTAGATTTAATTTATTTTTAATGAAATGTTTATATGTATTTATTGTTTTACTGTGCCTGTGCACCGCCCCGAGTCCCTGTGGGGAGAGGGTGCGGTTTAGAAATATTAAAATTATTATTATTATTAATTATTATTTATGGTTTGATATAATGCCTGTGCGCCGCCCTGGGTCCTAACAAGGAGAAGGGCGGGGTATAAATTTAATAAAATAAATAAAATAAATAAAATTCCTGGTTTCTACTTTAATAAACAAAGGTTGCAATTTTATTCATATATGTTCTGTAAAAATTAAGATATTACAGATATGCATGAATTATTACCATCAATTTTGGATGGTATATCTTGGTAGAAGAATCTTTTAAGTCAGGGGTAGTCAACCTTTTTATACCTACTGCCCACTTTTGTATCTCTGTTAATAGTAAAATTTTCTAACAGCCGACCGGTTCCACAGTAATGGTAATTTATAAAGTAGGGAAGTCTATTAAATTAAAAAAGTGCTTCATTATCAGACAAAACCCCTACCATCCAGCATTAAAGCTGGAAAACCCACTAGTGGGTGGTAGGAACTAGGTTGACTACCACTGTTTTAAGTGATGCCCTATGCATTTCTTGGAAAATTAGAGTAATTCTTATATAACTTGCTTTGATTACAAAAGTTAGTTCACAAAATAATTTTTCTGTTTAAAGTGCTGTTTCTTTCTTCTTGCAGCGAAGTTTAAGTAACACGGAAGATGAATGTACTCACTTGAAAGAAATGAATGAACGGACTCAGGAAGAATTACGGGAATTAGCTAACAAATACAATGGAGCTGTAAATGAAATGAAAGATCTTGCTGACAAACTAAAGGTAGAGATCAACACTTTTTATTTATTATGCTATAACAATTAATCAATAAACACAGACTATGATTATGGCCCTTGGCTAAAGATATAGATGTTCTTTCTGAGTTTAGTGACTTGAATGATTAAGAAATAGTCTTTAAAAGAAGACTTCTCTATTGCTGAGATTTAAAGTAGTATCTGTGAGAAATGAATAGCATTATGCAGAAAGCGAAAGCTGTAAAGATAACTGCTTGAGTGTACCCTCTGCAAATGGTGGAGGAATCATGTCAGCTTCCACAAATCACTTCTAGGCAAGATATTGAAAGTGGGAAAGAGACAAAACTGCCAAATATCACCATCTCCAACTCATCCATCAAGTTTAAAATTAGATCCCAAATGCTGTGGATAAAGAAAGTAATGTATTGGAGGAGGAGACAGTGGTGGAGACAGTGGTCATTGGGTTAACTCAGCCAGGATCCAATAGAACTGAGTCTACAGAAATGATGTCATCGCCTCTGAGGAGTATTCTCCCGCTTTTTTGACTCAGTTTGATCTGACCTGGCTGTGCTAATCGCTTTCTCCTCCAAATTTGTTAGTTTTCTCAATTGGCTTACTTTAAAAAAATTTCAAAAGGAGTTTTTTTCTTCTTTAAACTTCGGCTAAAGCCTTCTGGGCATTTGGGGCTTTTACCTTAGGGCTCTCAGCCCTTTCCTGGTCCCTTGGGACCGAATCTTCGTAGCGTCGGCCTCCAAGGCCTTGCTGCCCAGGGTGGGACCAGCGGGATGCCCGCGTTGGCCGTAGCTGCCTCCACCGCCGCCACCGCTTCAGCCCGCGGCTCCGCTGCTGTCGCTACAGCCACCACCCCATCCGCTGCTGCAGCCGTCTTCACCGCCACCACCCTGGCAGCCCAGGCCTCGGTAGACCTTGCAACTCGAGCCTTGGAAGGCTCTGCTGCGTGGGAACGGGCCCCTGCCATCGCGCTTGCCCCGCAACCGCACCAAGTAGCCGCAACGCGCCACAGGCTCTGCAGCCTTGCCAGCTTGCCCCGGCGCAGAGGATTTCGACCATCCGCGGCCTCCTCGAGTTCCCAGCAACTCGGCCACCTTGTGGCACCTGGCCCATAGACTCTTTAGTCTCGGCGGCCATTTTATTTTGGCACGAAGATCCGGTGGCCATTTTGAAAAGCGCAGTGAGTATGGAGTCTTCACAGGAGACTCAGTCCATTCCTCCTGCTCAGCCCATAGCCTCTATAGAAGCCCTCCACCAAGGCCCACAAGAGGAAGGCGTCTGCGGATCCTCCACCTTCAGGTCCTCCACCCAAGGCCCCAGGCCCTGCTCACAAGGCCCCTGCCAAGGCAACTACACCATCTAGGCCTGAAGCCACCCTTAGGAAGGCCACAGCTCCCAGGACGCGGAGGCGGACAAGTCTGACACCACCGACCCGCTCTTCAGTCAACCAACAGTGGAGAAGGAAGTCATCCCTTCACCCTGGCTGTTCATCGATGTGGTACAAAACCAGTGGGCTTCGCCAGGTACCGGTCCCCTTCCCAATGCCTTGGACAGACGTTTATATAATGCTAGCCCGGACCTCCTCAAGGCTCTTGAGGTACCTCCCATCAATTTGCCCGTTGTGGCCTTATCTTCCCCCAATGCTGCCTCGGCTGCCCCAGAAGACTCCCTGTGCCCCGAGGACAAAAAAGTCAAGCAGACTTTTCAAAAGCCATCAGGCTTCTGCTTGGTCAGTGAGGGCTGCAACCTTGGCCTCTTTCTTTAACCGCTCCGCCCTGCTATGGCTAAGACAGCTCCAAGCTAGGCTTCCAGCTAGGGATTCCAGGGCACGCAGGAATGTCAATAAGACCCTGTAAAGGTCCTGTGACATCGGAGAAGTGACAAAGTGGTTAGGGGGGCTGGATCACAGATCCAGGAGAAGGCCAAATCTGATTGTGGATCGCACCCAAGCATCGCTGGTAATATCGTCCCAGCGGTCTGCAAATGCCGCTAGATGGCCCCCTATGGGGAGATCCTCTGGGCAGTCACTTCTGACGCTTAAAGGATCGGGAATTGTTGTCCCTGAAGGACTTCCTGGGCTGGAATCGCTGGTTGTTCCTGCCTGACCTGTTGGAGAAGGAGGGGCCCTGTCTGGGGGGAGCCTGACATTGGGAGTGGGAGGTGGAAGCACCTCCGTCCTGCCCACGAAAGGACTGCCTGCGGTAAAAGGATTGCGCTCTAGAATCCTGCTTTTTAGTAGCCGGCTGCAGCACCTTTCTCTTATCCTTGGATTCTACCAGAAGGGGTTCCAAGGGAGCTCCAAACAAGTTGGAGGGGGAATAAGGGGAGGAAGCGAACCTCCACTTGGCTTTGGCCTCTGCCTGCCACTGTTTGAGCCAAATAAGTCGCCTGTTGGAGATGGAGGCGGCTATGGACTTGGAGGCAAAATGAGCTGCATCCAAGGAAGCATCCGCAGCAAACTCCAGGACGACATTCTTCAGGCTCTCCGAGATCTCCAGGATACCCTTCAGTTGCTCCAGGAAGTAGGCTTCGCCATCAATCAGGAGAAGAGCCATCTGTCCCCTACATCTCACCTATTCCATCTAGGCGCTCTCATAGACACTTCCCGGGGGAGGGTCTTTCTCTCCCAAGACCGTCAGGACAGTCTCAGGGAACTAGTCCTAGAGGTACAAAGGAAGCGTCGGGTCCCTCTTCTCCAACTGTCTCAGCTGCTGGGAAAGATGGTCTCCTGCTTCTCCATAGTCCTATGGGCTCAGCTACACAGCCGATGCCTCCAATGGTTTCTCCTGCCGTATCAAAAGACAAACAGCAGTTGCTCTCTAATGAAAGTCACCCTGACCCCAGAGGTGCTTCGCTCTCTGGACTGGTGGCTCTCCCCAGCACTAGGTCAGGGGTTCCTCTTCAGGGAGCGTCCCCGACTGGTCATCACGACAGGCGCCAGTCTGTCAGGTTGGGGTGCTCACCTACAAGAACAGGTAGCTCAGGGTCCCTGGTCTAATTCCAACCTCTCCCACAGCAGGAACTGGCTGGAGCTGCGGGCCATCCATCTTGCCCTCCTTCACTTCCAACCGTTCATTCTCCACTCTCATGTCCTGATACGTACAGACAACACGATGGCGAAAGCTCACATCAATCACCAAGGGGGAACATGAGCCGTCGCTCTCATGGAGTCAGCATTTCAGATAGGGACCTGGGTGGAGATCCATCTCCTCTCCCTTCGCGCCGAGCACATCTCTGGCATCGACAACTCCCGCGCCAGAATTGGCAGCTCTTTCCATTCGTTCTGACCTCTGTATTTTCCACCCAGATTGGGTGGTTCTCCGATTGGACCCTACCTTTCTCACAAAGGTGAATTCCTCTTTCCACCGGTCTCCCTCCTAACAAAGGACTCAAGGCTTCGCCCTCTATGGTAGGGCGCTGGCTCTCTTCAGCTATCTCCAGGGCCTACTCCACAAATCACCTGTCTCCTCCACCTTCCATCACAGCTCATTCTACTCGCAGCGCCTCCACTTCAGCAGCCTGGTCCACACATGCCTCGATGGAAGAGTTTTGCAGGGTGGCCAACTGGACTTCACCAGTCCCATTTATCAGACATTATAAGGTGGATAGATACACTTCGGAAGATGCGGCATTTGGCAGGTGTGTGCTTCAACAAGTGCTTCCATCTACAAGCTCTTAGGCCAGTCTCCTTCCCTCCCGGGACATGCCTAGCTTTGGTACGTCCCGCACATGATCACTGTCTCCACCAACATTGGAGAATGGGGGGTTGGTCTTACCTGATACGCCCCTTCTCAAGGCAGGTAGAAATAGTGGTCATCCCCACCCTTTGGAGCTGGCCAGTCTTCCGATTCTGGGAGCATGGACTTGATTGGACACTTAGGGTGAGAGAGAGAGCACTTATTACATGCACAGCAGTCTACCGATCTCCTTTCGTCAGCAAAGCGGGAGAGTACTCCTCAGAGGCGATGGCATCATTTCTGTAGACCCAGTTCTATTGGATCCTGGCTGAGTTAACCCCGCACATGACCACTGTCTCCACCTGCCTCGAGAAGGGCGTATCACGTAAGATTAACGCCCCAATCTTCTTTAGAATAGTTTTTCCTCATCATCATTGTTCTAATGCCAGTGCATTGTTCTAATGTCAGATATTGATGTTATTACCATTAATTCCTTTGTGCCAGGCAGTTTGAGAGTTTCAAAGGTGTGAATTCTTTTAGGCAAGTATCAATCGACATTGATCGATCAGCCTCCTCACAGAGAAAGAAGAATAAAATTAAGGTTACTTCTTAGTAAAAAGCACATTCAAAATAATTCTCAATTCTAGCTCAAGTGAAAGCAGTGGGCAGAATCAGTCCTAGAGAAGTATGCTGAGCAGCTGAACAAATTTATTTCTAGCTCAGTAAAATGTCAGAAATAGTAAAAAAAGAAGAAGTATTTCTTTTTTCAGTAACTAAAGTGCCAGATATAATGGTGAATTGTGTTCTCTGAGTTCATCTGAAATAGTATTTCATTCATAGATCCTTCAAGGGAAATGATGACTGGACAGCTTCACAGATCACCTTTATAGATATAACTCAGAATATTATTTCCACTTTCTATAAGCAGACAAATATATGCCATCTGCCATTTTAAAATGCAGTTGCACTTGAGTTTTTTGACTGGCAACTATTATTGTTCAACCCAAATAAAAAGAGAAAAAGTTCCACTTACACATTTCTTTGACAATGCAACATTATGCAAAACTTGTTTCTTTTGGAGTGAATGTTCCTGGATACCTCATTTTCTTTTCTTCTCTTTTGTATGTAGTATAATATTAGAGGGTTCTTGTCATTTCTAGGTAGTGTCTTCCTCCACCATGTCCATTCTGTTTCTGATGTCTGTCTGCTATCATTACGTCTTTCATATATCTGCAGCTACTCATGTAACTTGCAGTTATAGTTAAAATCCATGTGACAATAGAATTTCCTTATAAAACTGCTAGCCTGATAACTACATAATTAACATGGGGTATTTAAATGAAACAGATGAAGCATAAATTCCTTACCAACTGTGCAGTTAACTTTTCTATCAATTGCTCAGATTTTTTTTATAACACAGAATGAATTCTGAGAATATGGCTAGCAAATTATTTATATTCTTTTTATAGTATATTAGCTGATAATCAGGTGTTGCCCGGGTATTTGTTTATAGGAGGAAAATATCCTGACCAAACGTAATTTCTAATGTTGGATTTCCCCCCTTACCAGAGGGAGCCTCTTTGTGAAGTACTGTGAAGCCGTTACCATGGCAACTCCACTGCACTATACAGTAGAAGCCATTTTACAGCAATACAGTAAAAGCCATTTTAAGGCACAACATGTTGTATCTTAACAGAACACACACCTTGCGAGGTGTTGGGTATTTTTTTCTGAGAGTAAATCATCTGTGTACCAAGTTTGGTTGAAATTGCTTGAGGCGTTCCAGAGTTATGCTGGAACATACATATAGACACATAGAGAGACAGAGAGACAGACACACCCACACACCCACACACACCGAGAGCTATTTTTACATACCATATTTTTCGGCATATAAAACACACTTTTTCTCCTCCTAAAAGAGACTGGAAAATATGGTACGTATATAGAAGATGATTCTTTTCTTTGTTTTTCTTTTGTTGTATGTTTGTGGTTTCTCTTGGAATTAGAATCTTGGATGAGGGAATTAAATGAATGATTTTTAAAAATACTTTCCTATTGGTCAGCTGGAAAGAGGTCAGACGCATTGACTTATTGTGTAACTTGCCTGTGTTCTGATGCTGCAATGATGAGGATGCACAATTGGTTTCAAAATTATTTAGAGATTGGGGGAATATTGACAGTGTCACATGGAAGTCTCCTGAGACACGAAAAAGGGTATTGATGTTGATTAAAATAAAGCAAGAAGTGTATTGTTTCATGGTATAGCAGTATATACTTTATAGAACCACCGTTTCAATTTTGTTTTTAGCTGCTAGAAAATGAAAACAGTATTAGCTGGTTTCATGAAATCTTTTATTAAGAGGCGATTGCTTTCTCTTGTTTTGAATAGGAAGCTGAAGGTAGACAAGAAGAAATCCAGCAAAAAGGGCAGGCTGAAAAAAAGGAATTGCAGCATAAAATTGAAGAGATGGAAGAAAGAGAGCAAGAACTTCAAGCAAAAATAGAAGCTTTGCAAGCAGATAATGACTTTACCAATGAACGGCTAACTGCTTTACAAGGTAAGTCCAATAGTCCAAATATATTGATGTTACATGTTTTTTCTTTAATTGTGAAATATATATATATTTTGGAATTCTGTTTTCAGTCCGGTTAGAACATCTTCAGGAGAAAGCTCTTAAAGAACACAACAGCTTAGGTAGGTATGACCTTAAAGTACTTTGCTTAATCATTTTTTATAGAATAATAACATAGTGTTATAACTCTTGAGCAATGGGAATATTTTTAAAATATTCTGGTTCTTTATAGCTTCATTTCTGAAGCATTGATAAATAACACAACAAACATTAGAGGGCTCTGCTTCTAATTTTTCTTAGTGTTAGCTCATGAAACTTCACAAAACATATTAAATAAGAATAGAATATTTTTGGATACAGCTAGGAACTTTGGTTTTTTTGTGGGAATAATGACATTATTTGAGATCAGGAAAAGGGGCAATTAAGTCAAACAGTTTAAGAACCACGAGAAGAAAGCTAAATTTTCAACACTAATTCATCCATGTAGAAAGGCATAAATGTGCAAGTAAATATATTCTGAATAATTAGAATTAATACAATTCGTTAATTCTAGGCATACAAGTTGATGACTTCGTTCCTAAAATTAATGGAAGCACAGAAAAAGGTAGGGTATTCTCAATCGTTTTTTTCTTACAGTGGTCTTTGCATTTTACGTTATGAACCAGCTTTGTTCTATATAAAAATAAAGGCATATACTATATTTTATATTTTAAAGATTAAAATATTAAGCATGGACATTTTAATTATATTTTAAAATATTTTAAAATATTTAAGCATGATATTTTAAAGTAAAATCAAATATTCAATGTCTAAATATTCTGCTTTGGGGCTGATCCTGCATCTTTCAAATGCCAGCAGAGAACATTTTTAATAGCAGAATTTTGTATCTATATTAAAGAGTGTGTTATAGTGAGGTTGCCATGTACTATTTAGAAGTAAATCTTGCTGAATTCACTTGGACTTCCTCCTAGGCACAAGTGTATGAGATGTTATCTTTTGTTTGGCTGTTAACATTGCATTGCAATTGTGGGGAATGTATATTGTTATATTGTTAATAAAATCACCAGACTTTTTTAGCTTTTTAACTTTACCTATATTGTTTTTCTGGATTAGGGTAGATGTTTTATTTGCCATTTGTTTTTTAAATTTCTGCTAAAAAAATTATTCCTACTAAATTTCATTGAAGCTTTCAGATATCTGGGCTTTCTGCATAATATTATTGCCATGCTTCCATACCCAATGCAGCAAGAGTTATTTATAGTCAGCTGTGGTGATAATATGGTTATTAAAGAACAAAGATGGCAGAATCAAGGTTCTTTATGCTTCCTCTAGCTTTTTCGTATTGTATAACTTTTAATCTTAGATAAAATGAATCTTCTCTCTTCCTTCTTCTTACTTATTAAAAGGCTTGATTAAAACCATATCTGCATTCAGTTTAAAAGTCTATCTGGGTTCATTTTAGCCAGAATTGGTAATTTGTTGTAAATGTATATTATGCTTATTTAGGGAAGAATAATTGGAATGTGCATGAAAACTGCTAAATAAATATAATAATAAAAATGGAAGAGTACAATTCTATCAATTACTGTCTGAAATCTGGATCTTTTTATGTCTAGACCCAGCCAAAGCGAGATAAATGTTACTAAAAATTAAGTAATAGTGGCTTCTATTACCGTATTTTTCAGAGTATAAGATGCACCTTTTTTCCTCCAAAAAGAGGCTGAAAATCTGGTTGCGTCTTATACATCTAATACAGCATTTTTTTGCCTCCCAAAACCCCACCCCCTTCACCAAAATGGCTGTGCCTAGCCTTATGGAGGCTTCCAGAGAGCTTTTGGGGGCTGGGAAAGGCAAAAATTAGCCTGAAACGGGCTGTTTTTTGCCCCCCCCCCCAGCCCCCAGCAGTACTCTATAAGCCTCCATATAGCATGCAATTTATTTAACACAAAAATGGCCCATTTTCACGGTAAATGGAGCATTTCTTTGCTCATTTTTGACCCCCCCACCCCCCAGGAGCAATCTGCAAGCCCCCCCCCCCCCCAGGCTAGTCATGCTTTTTATTATTAGTTTCCCTCCCCAAGACATGGATAAATACACCTGGAAACATCAACCTACCTACCTAATCTCTCTCTCAATCTCTCTCTCTCTCTCTCTCTCTCTCTCTCTCTCTCTCTCTCTCTCTCTCTCTCTCCCACCTACTGTATTTCTCTCTTTCTCTTTATTTCTCTCTCTATTCCTTTATCTACCTACCTACCTACCTACCCTCTCTCTCCCTACCTATCTACTGTATTTCTCTCTCTCTCTCTATTCTCTCTCTCTCTCCCCTTTTACCTACTTACCTATCTACACACACACTCTCTCTCCCTACCTACTTACTGTATTTCTCTCTGATTCTTTCTATTTCTGTCTCTATCCTTCTACCTACCTACCTACCTACCTACCTACCTACCTACCTACCTACCTACCTACCCACACACTCCCTACATACCTACTGTATTTCTCTCTCTATTCCTTTATCTACCTACCTATCCTCTCTCTCCCTACCTATCTACTGTATTTCTCTCTCTCTCTCTATTCTCTCTCTCTATTCCTTTATCTACTTACTTACCTACACACATACTCTCTCCATACATACCTACCGTATTTATCTCTCTCCCCTTTTACCTACTTACCTACCTACACACACACACTCTCCCTACCTACCTACTGTATTTCTCTCTGTCTCTTTCTATTTCTGTCTCTATCCTTCTACCTACCTACCTACCTACCTACCTACATACCTACCTACATACCTACCTACCTACCTACCTACCTACACAAGCACTCCCTCCCTGCCTACATAGCTACTGTATTTCTCTCTATTTCTCTCTCTCTCTATTCCTTTATCTACCTACCTACCTACCTACCTACCCTCTCTCTCCCTACCTACCTACTGTATTCCTATTTCTTTCTCTCCCTCTCTATCCCTCTATCTACCTACCTACTTTTTTTTGTAATTTGCCTCTTCAAAATCTTGGTGCGTCTTATACTCCGGTACGTCTTATACTCCGAAAAATACGGCAATTAGTTTTCTTTTAGATAATTATTTTACATAGTTTCTTGATTGTTCAAAAAGCAAAAATGTAAGAGATTAATTGTGTAGATAACCAATAATAGCACACAAATACTATTTTTGTATCATATAGTTACAGTTTGACAGTCCATTTAATTTCTAAAGTATATATATATAAAGTAAAGTAATAAAATATAAAGTAAAATATATTTAAAATCAGTAGGATTTACTATTTGCTTTCATACTGAAATCTTCTTACATCCTTACTTGTTTATTAGCAGATATATTTATTTGTTTTGCTGAGTAAAAGGAACTTTCACAACTGACATTTCTCAGACTATTTTACTCCATTCAAAACTTGACAAATTATTATTCTCTTTCTCATTAAGTATTATTAGGCATTTTCTGTTATTCTTTTAGTTATATTCTGTTGGCATCCCTTTGTCTACTGCCCTTTCATTGTTCATAACGCTTCTCAATACTTTACTTGCGTGTTGCCCTTCTCGCTGTGGGATTCATCAAAATAACTTCTGCCTTAATTTTTTTTTCTCTTCTTCTGATACACCCAGTTTTCTTATTAAAATTTTTTGATGTTTATCCCATTCTTTTCAGTTTCATTACTTTGGATCTTATAGAGGTTACAAGTAACACCACAAATGGAATCTCAATTATTTTAAGGACACTGCCCCAACTGCTAATCCCATCTTCTTCTGTAGGAGTTACAGATGAAAAACATTTAGCCTTGTGTTTTTTTAAAGAGATGGCCACGTGGTGGTCTGTTGTTGCCTCAGAACTCCCAGTATTTTGGTTCTGTTATATAATATTAACAAGGTACCATTTTAGAGGATTTCCTTTGAATTCTGCTCCAGGCGCTCTATTCTCTGTTCCATCCCTTCCTCATCACCACCTGTTATTAGGCCTTGCGTTTATTTTACCTCACTATTGTTCCCTATTACAAGAAAAGGGCTCAGCCTTTAGCCCCAGAATTAGTATAGTAATTATTTGCAAAAAAAACCAACCCAATATTTGCAGGGAAACCATGAACATGTATAATGTAATTTGACGGAGTCAGTACATGAATAGGTTTCTGCAATTTTCTTGGCAACATTTCAGAAGTAGTTTACCATTGTCTTCTTCCTAGGGCTGCGAGGAAGTGACTATTCAAAGGCATTCAACTGTTTTCAGATTAAGTCAGAACTAGAATTCACATTTCCCTTGCTACTTTCTAGTGCCTTTAACCACTACACCAAACTGGCTCTTGATATGAACATATACTAATGAACACAACTAACTGTAATATATTCAGAATACAACGATTTACAGTTGAAGTTAGAAACTTGAGAAAGTGAGACAAACCAAAATGTAAAGATTTATCTTTGTAAATGAAAAATATGTGACTGATCATATTTATTATGGGTAGACCTGTTAAAACCTGTAATATAATTACCTAGGTATCAATTGGACCAAAATGACAAACATTTGGCTTTGGATAAGAGAGAATTACTTGAAAAGTCACCATCTTTTTGACCAAATGTACTTCACAATTTAAAAAAAGCAATGGATTAGAGATACTACTAATAAAAATATTTTATTTTGTTAGACATTAGTTAATTATATTAAAGATCAATCTGAAGTATCAAAAATTTCTTAAGTATCAGCCATGACTAATTTCATTTATAAAAGGAAGTCGGATTAATTAATATCAACTACAGTATTATGAAAGTGATTTATACATTACTTAATCAGGGATAACAAAAAATCCAAATTCTAACCTCAAAGTTTTTGCGCTGTTGAGGAATTGCAGTTTGTTCCACTCAATGATATGTGGATCAAACCAAATTCAGTGCATGGCTTCAAAGAGAAAAATAAATGCCTTTCAAATGGAGAATGAATGATTTGTTGTTAGTCCAAAAAAGGATATTGCAATAATATAATGAAGAACAAAAATTTACAGATATTTCCTGACTATGAACATTTTACATTGTTAAAGTAATGGATACAATCTCCTAATCACACAATACTAATTTTAGGAGGAGAAAAGAATTTCACAGACATTCTTACAGTACAAAGACAAAAAAAAAACCTGGAAGGAACTTATTGCCAGGGAAAATCTGCTAAAAATTTGGAACCTTCTGAGAATAAGGATCAAACTGGAAATGTCACCATTAATAACACTATCAATTGCTTTTTATTTCAAGGATAATTACAATAACAATCATATATGCCAAAACGCATAACAAAATTCAGAAAACAGTTTAAAGACATGGCAGGAATTGGTTAATAAAACTTGGTATTTACCAAGGTTAAAGAAATTTAGAATTTATTTAGAAGTTAATAGAACAATAAAAAGTCATCTCAAGAAAGAAGGAAGCACTTTAAGAAAGATGCGGTTAAAATGCTTTTACAGAAATAAGATAATCTGTGCAGACATATCTATAAATTGTTATTGAAATATGATGCAGACACAGAACAAATTAGAAACTCTATGATTAAATGGATGCAAAACTTCTAAGATGCAATTACAGCAGAACAATGGGAAGGGTTAAAAATAATAGATGAAATCATTTAAACACTCCAGCTTTAACACTTCAAGGACAAATACTAGCCGTATTTTTGGAGTATAAGACACACCAGAGTACAAGATGCACCAAGGTTTTGAAGAGACAAATTTTTTTAAAAAAGTTTTTGCACACTGCAAACCTCCCAAAACAGCCTGTTTTTGTGAAAACGGGCCCATTTTTCTTCAATAAAAGGGCATGAATAGCTTTTAGGCGGCTTGTAGAATGCTCCAGGGGGGGAGGGGGGGCTAAAAACAAGCAAAAAATCCATCTTTTTGCAAAAACGGGCGCGTGTTTTGGAAAAAAAAAGGGCATGCATAGCCTTTAGGAGGCTTATTGAGTGCTCCTGGGGGGGAGGGAACGGACTGTTATTTGCTCATTTCTGCCCTCCCCAGCCCCCAGGAGCACTTTGAAAGCCTCCTAAAAGCTATGCACAGCCATTTTGGTGAAGGGGTGGGGTTTCAGGAGGCAAAAATGCTGCATTCAGTGTATAAGACGCACCCAGATTTTCAGCCTCTTTTTGAGGGAAAAAGGTGCATCTTATACTCCGAAAAATACGATATGTAATGATTAATGGTTAGGGATAATGGAAAGGAAAGGTAAAGTAAGTAATTTGATAGTTCCCTTTTAAAGATTTTTTTTAAATATTTGAGGATTTTAAAAACATTCTGTTAATTTTCTTTATCTCTACTAATTTTTGCTGTCAGTATGTGAAATGACCATGCTTATAATAAAGCTTCAAAAGAGGAGAAAAATAAATAAATTAGGATTTATTGCAGAAATAGGTCCCCTGTTTACAGATTTCATTGAACACTTCTCCAGTACAGACATTTGTTGCATTGAACAAATATCCAATACAGACATTTATTAAATTCATTTGTTAAGTTATAAAGCGTATGCACTCTGATCATGTAAACATATTACAGATCAGTTCATTTATTTGATACATGGTATATCACTTGTACTTACTGCAGAAGTATTTTTGTTTGCACCTTTTTGAGGCATCCCTTTCCCTTTACCTCATATCTGAGGCTTGTATGTTTTGATTTGAGCACTCAAAGATGGAGATATAACCTAAAGGTTTTTCTTTCTTTACTAGAGCACTTTCTTTCAAAGAGTGGAGGGGACTGCACTTTTATTCATCAATTCATAGAGTGTCAGAGTGAGTACACAGCATTCATCACATTCACTAAAAACTCTGTCCTATATAGAATGGGAATAGTGATAATTTTGTTGAGCAATCAAGCAATGACAAACTTTTTAAAAAATTGATTACATTGGTTTAAAAATCTCAGGTCCCTTTAATTAACAGAATATGTTATTTCACACTTTTAAAGGTGAACAACCATAATATGCCATATTGAATACCAGTGATAGACAATAAGGCATGAGAGAACTTTGTTTTTTCCCAACTTTCACACAATAATACTGATGTAGGTTAAAGAAGGAATACATTGTTATTTGTTAAACAAATCTTGAAAAGATTAGGGATTTGTTCTGGCAAACCTTTGGTTCGACATTATACATTCAGTAATACTAAATCCCACAATCTAATATTTAACCGTTTTATTTCTTCTGTCTGATTATTGGTGGCTGCCTGGAGAAATCCCTGCAATTTTCTTGGCAAGGTTTTTCAGAAATGGTTTACCTTCTTCCAAGAGCTGAGAGAAAGTAGCTTAGAGTCCTCCATCTGCCTTTGTACCCAAGGCAAGATTAGAACTCATGATCTCCAGGTTTCTAGCCTGATGCCTTAACCACTATATCAAACTGGCTGTTGAAGCTGCTTGTAATTTCTATTAATTAAAATCTTAATACCACTTATATATTTAGGATAGCTACTACATACACCAAAACATTCAGCACAAACTGATTATTTTTTGGAAATACATGGCCCTAGTTTATATATTTAACTCACAGTTCACTTTTCTAAACTTAAAAGAATTAAACCCCTTGATGTTTTTTGGCATAGGAAAAACTGTGAGAACCAGTAGTTAGCATTAAAGAACAAGAAAAAAAGTTATAAGCCAGATTCATCATATGTATGGGAAACAATTAGAAGCAAAAAAATGGGGAGGGAAAGGGGTATTTATCAAACATATCATTATAGACTATCATTAGTGAAATCTTACATCAAGCAATATTACATTATTGTTGATGATAATGTTGATGATATGTTTTAATATTACATGAATCAAAGTGTAAAGAAAACAGAATTCAAAAAGTGTCTGTTATTGACCTACATATATAATCAGGGGTGGGTTTCTGAGGGTTCGGCCGGGATCGCGCGAGCCCTTTCGTAAAATTTCCGGATCCCGAGCGATCCCTTTGGATCGTGGACCCGGAAGTAAGTCGCCGCTGCTAACTGCTGCTCCCAGCTGGGGCGGGCAGGCAGGAAAGCAAGCAAGGCGACTGCGCTTTCTTTTTCCCTCAGCGAAGCGCCGCCTCCTCCTCGCCCATGCTTCGCTGAGGGAAAAAGAAGACAGCCAGGCCGGCTCTCTGAAGGGGTCCCCCTTTCCCCTTCTCCATGGGGGTGGGTGGTGGGGGTGGGCCGCTCACCTCGTCGCCCCACTTGAGCACGTCCTTGTGCCTCTCCCTGACGGCCCGGTAGATGTGCAGGAACTGCTGGATGCCGTGTTTGCGCACGTGCTCCGCGTGCCGCTGCGTCTTCTCCCAGCTGAGTGGAGAGCCTTGCGACAGAAGCCCCATGGCTCTGCCGGGGAGGAAGAAGAGGAGGCGCGCGGAAAAGGCAACCTGCGGCCGCTGCTGCCGTGATAACTCCGAAGAGCAGCGCTCGGGCCAGGAGCCGCCGGCCAAAAAAAAAGAAAGCACACACACAACCTACTTCAGGCGGCGGGAAACACGCAAGGAGAATCCACTCGCGGCTAGGCGTAGGGGGGAAGAGGTGGCTGAGCAAAGGGAAGGGGGGGAAAGGCGCTCCCGCCGCCTTCCCGAGCCTCCCGCTTTGCCAGCGGCCAGTACCCTTCGCAGAGGGAAAAAGAAGACAGCGCAGTCGCCTTGCTTGCTTTCCTGCCGGCCGGCCCAGCCCCTGCTGCTGCCGCCGCCGCCGCCGCTAACTGCTGCTCCCAGCTGTCTTCTTTTTCCCTCTGCGAAGGGTACTGGCCGCTGGCAAAGCGGGAGGCTCGGGAAGGCGGCGGGAGCGCCTTTCCCCCCCTTCCCTTTGCTCAGCCACCTCTTCCCCCCTACGCCTAGCCGCGAGTGGATTCTCCTTGCGTGTTTCCCGCCGCCTGAAGTAGGTTGTGTGTGTGTGTGTGTGCTTTCTTTTTTTTTGGCCGGCGGCTCCTGGCCTGAGCGCTGCTCTTCGGAGTTGTCACGGCAGCAGCGGCCGCAGGTTGCCTTTTTCGCACGCCTCCTCTTCTTCCTCCCCGGCAGAGCCATGGGGCTTCTGTCGCAAGGCTCTCCACTCAGCTGGGAGAAGACGCAGCGGCACGCGGAGCACGTGCACAAACACGGCATCCAGCAGTTCCTGCACATCTACCGGGCCGTCGGGGAGAGGCACAAGGACGTGCTCAAGTGGGGCGACGAGGTGAGCGGCCCACCCCCACCACCCACCCCCATGGAGAAGGGGAAAGGGGGACCCCTTCGGAGAGCTGGCCTGGCTGATGGAGGGATCCTTCGGCTGCGCTTGGGAAAGTCTCCCGAATGAGATAGGCCGCCATTCCCCCCCCGTCTTCTCAGGTAGAAGGTCGGTGCTGGAAGAGTGGGGAGGCTTCTGGCTCTGCGCCTTGCCAAATGGAGGGGATGGGGGAGGCTGGATGCGGGGGAGAAGCGATCTGTTTATTTAAATCGGAATTTCCTTGAACGGAGTTTAGGTGTGAGGCTTAGAAAACAGACCGGCAGCCGTCAAGTCCCTTCCCTGTCGCTGACCTACCTGAGGCTGGTTTCACAAGCTAGCAACCCCCCCCTCCCCTCTTTCTGTACCATTAACTGAAATATGTATATATACACATATATACAAATTGGCCACTCCCACCCGGTCACATGGCTGGCAAGCCACTCCCACCCGGTCACATGGCCGGCAAGCCACTCCCACAAAGCAGGCCACACCCACAGAACCTGTTCCAAAAATTTTGAAACCCACCCCTGTATATAATTATAATTATTATATACATCTAATATATTTTAGTTACTCTATATTAAGCAAAATCAGATGAAGGAAAATAGAGATGATTACAATTTATAATACTTTCCTTGTAGTCCTAAGAACTTACCTAAATAAGCAAATGCCTTAGTACAAACTAAAGATACGAAATGTTCATTTCTTAGAAGTGGAGGCACATAAAATAGCAAAATTATGAAACACTTCCAGTCATTTGAAGAGATTTTAGTGGTAGATTTAGAGAAGCAAGATACTGTACCATCATAGAACTTTGAAAAGATTCCATTGGAATCAGATAAAATATTTAAAAGAGGTGTTTCATAAAGTGTGTTAGCGCAAACAAAGCATCTCCTTTCAAAATATTATAGCAGAGCACAAGCGTTCCAAAAGATCTAGTGGCTATCCTAACTGCTTGCAGGTGTACAATGCAGGTAGTCCTTGACTTACAACCATAATTGAGCCTGAAATTTCTATTGCTAATTGAGACAGTTGTTAAATGAACATTGCCCCAGTGGATCTGGTTTCCCCATTGACTTTGCTTGTCAGAATGTCGCAAAAGGTGATCACATGACCTCAGGAAACTGCAACCATCATAAATATCAACCAGTTGCCATCTATCCAAATTTTTGATCATGTGAGCATGGGGATACTGCAATGGTAGCAAGTGTGAAAAATGATCTTATGTCATTTTTTTTCAGGGGTGTAACGTTGAACAGTCACTATGTCTATGGCTACCTGTATATGTGTATGCTCAGTGGTTTCCCTTTAAAGCAAAGAGAGGTGTCAAACTGGATTCTTTTTTATCAAACTGGATCAGCATTGTAATGGGAGAGGGGGAGACACTGGATGGATGCCTCTTGCAGCACTTTGCTGGCCAAAATGGGGCACAGGACGGGAGCTCGCTATGGAGTCCCCTCCCTGCGGCTTGGTTTTGGCTGGCAGAGGCACTGTGGCATTCTTTGATATTTCCAGGCTGGCCCCAAATGCCACATTTAAGCACCCCTGCTTTAAAGGCTAAGAGCTCCAACAGAAGTATGCTTCAAAGCAATTGTTTGGGCTTTCCAAAAGACTTGGCTGATTTCACAGTTCAGGGTTATATTGATGCATTTTACAATGTACCTCTTTGGAATATTCTGCATAGCCCTAATTTCTAGATGCTGTCAGATAATAATGAGATAACTTGATTACAAATAAATAAGTATAAAAAGACAATTAAAATAAATTTGTGGAAGAAAAAATGAGCTAGGCTAGTTAAACTAGTAATTATGTTTTTTCTTTTTGCCTCCCAAAAATTTAGGTTTCTGTGATGGTACATTAAAAAAAAAAATTAAAACCAGTTTCTAGTCTCTAGGAACCATGAACCTATGCTGTAGTAAGAACGACATCATTTTATACATCTAAGAACACAGTTGAGAAGCATATGGGGACCTTTCTCAATCATAGTTGCATTTATATTCAGGAAAGGCATATTACACATTTACTACTCGTGATTCTGCTATATATTGGAGGTCCTTGATGGCCTGTTCTTGAAATGGTAATACACTGTTCCAAAATTTAAAAGAAAACCCCTTAGGATTGTCATTGGAAGAATTGTTTTACCTGAATCATAAAATAATATATTCAAATTCTTTATGATTGAGTATAAGTATCAATTTTGACCACCGTTTATTTCAGTAACTAGACTTACACATTGAAATATAACCTGTTCTTTCTTAGTCTGTTTATCGTAAAACCTTGAAATAGTTTTTTTTAGTTTGAATGTATTTTCATGGTCTTTGTGTTTGACTTTGAGCATATGAGTTTGAGCATCACATCTACATTTGTATAGACCATTGTTGAAAAGGTTCTAGAGCTGAATACACCAATCACATTATTTACAGTCCATTCTGGGCTGATTTCTGATTTCTGTGGTTTTATTCTTTTTTCCCCTATTCATATTTCATTCTTTGAACTATCTTTTTTGTAATTATGGCTCTTTTTTGTGGTCATCTGTATTCACTGAATCCATTCCTCAGTCTTGCTACATGTGCTCCACAGACCAGACCATTGCAGTTGTCACTGTAAAATGAACAGGACCACACCTTTCAGAAGGCAAGGGAGAAAAAAACCCTACAGAACAGTTTAAAAGAAGTTTTGTGCAAAAGCATTGGCATTTATGCCATCCATTTATAGCTGTAAACATCTATCATCATTCAACAAAACACATAGAATTGCTTAATGCCTACTAAAATTTAAAATCTTAACCTGCATTTGCATCTTACAATTATATTTAATTAACCTTCAATAGACTTTGACATGAATAAATTAATTTGTTTTGCTGAGCAAATTAATTTGGAATTTTTTTATATTTCAGTTATTTGGTGGTCTGATTATATTTAATTTGACAATGGACATTAGTATTTGTAAGTCTTCAGAATTATTTCCACAACTTCTCGCACTTTATCACTTTCTTTTTTTGCTTGTTCCTTCAGCATACTACAAAATGTGCATTTTTCTCTGCCCCATTGTCTTATGCTACAAATGGTTATGTCTTGTTCTTTTCTGATTCACTTTCTGTCTTTGTTCTCTCCATTGATACTTTTGTCTCTTGATCTGACTTTTATGTCTACTTTTGTGTAGTGCTTTCCTGACTGTGTAAATAAAGAAGAAACCTACCAAACTACATTTTTCCCTAATTGTCTTAAAGGTTTCATCTACAAGCCTTTTTAGGAATCGTTATTCCAAATAATCAAGAAACTATCGTCTGCAATAAATGTATTACAGATTATTAGAAAAAGACATAAATATACTCTCTCCCTTCAGCTATATATCAGACAGTAGCTGGAATGCTATATATTTCAACTTTATAGGAATATAATATCAGTGACATATAAAGGACTAGGCAAATAAAAATAGATATCTGTCTATGAAGGAGCTCTAAGTGGGAATTGTACTACCACTTACATCTCTGCCTCTTCAAAATTATTTATTTTTACTTCTGTATTCTTAATGTCAAGAATTGACTATCGGCAGTTAATTAGTACTACTTCTAATAAAGAAATGTGACCTATGTTCACTATGTTGAATAATACCGTATTTTTGTAATAACACCTAAAATATTTAGATAAAATTCCATAGGTGAAATCTGTTAGTGTACATGCATGAGCATTTTATGGGGATGGGGGACTCCATAGGAATTGTGGAATAATTATTAACAAATATTTTCTTTCTGTATGAGTTATCTTTGGTACAATGGCTTAAACTCTTCTGTTCTGAAATTTATTAAAAAGTTTAGATGTGTTGCTTTAATCCCTTTTGATAAAATATCAGCAAACGAATCGTGGATTAGAATGCTATCAGTGTCTATTAGTCCTGATAGCTCTAAATTATTTTTCTTATTACAGACAGTATGCTTTTAAGCAAGATACAGAATTCTACAAATGAAAAGGTCCTTTTATGTTTCATTCTTAAGAGTTTTTCATGAGTCTTCACAGTGGTGTGATATGATGGAAACAGAATGTTGGGATAGTAATCCTCTATCACATGTTGCAGGATTCTGACAGATGTCTGTTAAAGATTCTTTAATTCTTTGAACTAGTATTTGGTGACCTAGATGTCTTCTTCCAACATAATGAATCTATATTTTAGTGCTTCAGTTCAGTGTTTTAATATTTTACTTATGAGTACATAATGCTATTTTTATAATTCTTTTATTCAACTGGAAAAGTCCGTTAATTCTTGTGCAGGGAAGTATGAGGTAATACTGCCCTGTTTAAATTTGGGCATGGAATGTAGATTAGAGACACGTACAAAGAATTTGAGCTTCGATAGTAATCCCTATTTTGTTCAGCAGACAAGCTCATGGACGAAGGACATCTTTCCAGAACAGATGAAACAAAGATACTGAAAGGTCAGACTTATTACAATATTTGTGTTTTGAAATATGTATTTTATCTTCAGACCTAGACATTAGGCATTTATTTCATGTCAGGGAGACATAGCTATTTATCACCTAATCGTAAAGGGCTTCAGATAAAATATATTTTAAAATGTGAGCTTTAGAGGATTTGACTAAAGAAAAGTTTGACATTTTTTGCTTTGGGTTATTTATTTTTAATTTAATGTTTGCAATATGGAATTAATCTAGTTCAAAACAGTTGCCTATTACAGATTGCAGTGAATTACATAATCTCATGTTTATATTTCCTATTCAGTAAATATCAGTAATTGCATATTAGCTTATCAATCAAATATTCAATTTTTTTGCTTTTGCTTTTGTCAGATTTATTGCCTTTTGATTCTAGAAAATCTCAGTTCAGATCCTGCTTGCATCTGCTCTCCTGTTTTTTGCAAAGTGCAGGGAGCATGCCATATTTGGAAAAGAATGCAGACAATAAATACAAGTGTAATTTAATGCTTGTATGCTAGTATTATCTTGTAGAATGTTAAATTATTTTGCATTAATATGTAGTATATTCTACTTTGAAAATAATTCAGTCATGGAAATATTAAAATTGTATTGTATCCTTTATTTTATAAGACTAACCTAGAGAGAATAATACTATAAACTATAAAGCAGAATAAAGTACTATATATTATGAACATAATTCTTCATAGATACTACATTATATCTATGATTTATTATATTTATAACTAATAAATATAAGGCATTTAAAAGAAATTGCTTTTAGATTAGTAGCAAAAGTTATTTTTAAATATAAATACATTAGATGCCAGATCTCTTTCCTTAAAAAGGAATTAGAAAATGATCAGTGATGAGCAATTTCTCTATCTAAAACCTTGAAAATAAGGTGCTGATCAGTGGACAAAGTGACCTTGTAAGAGAGATTGCTATTCTCTGAAATTTAGTATTTAATATTGAACATCTTATACTATAGATATCACAATAGTTATCACATTGATATGATTTAGCAAGGTATAGTGTGCTAGCATTTATTATATGTTTGGGTTCATTCTTGACTCTTTATTTGAGTTTGAATAGACTTGAACTTCCTATAAAATATTTTGTGAGTTGTAACTGAGATCTAGAATCAAGCTCAAAATTTTGAAAGTTGAATCCTAAATCTGTATTAGGTTAACAATGCAGAATTCAGATAATTTAAACAATTAGCATATTTATTAGGTGGTATTTTAGCATATTTATTAGGTGTGTGTATTGCAGGCTACAAAAAATTATGTAATCAGGATTGTAAATCCTGTAAATTAAGATTGGAAAGGGATTTTGAAAATGTGGAAGAACATTAAATAGAGTTGTGTGATTCGCTCTTTTTCATGCCTTTGACTTAAATGACTCATCATGAGTGTATACTGAAAGACCAGTTGTTCCTTTTATTTCCATATAAGGAAGTATCAGTTGCCCAACTCCATGTAACACATTTAAATTAGTATTTTCAAATTAATGGGCAAGCAAGGAGCATTTTTGGTTAATTTGAACTTGTTTGCAGTAAAATAATTTCATACAATAATAGTATATACGAGTGGTAGGTCCTACCTGTATTTTAATTACAATTTATTGTGCAAAAAATCCCAAGGTTGTTTATAGTCCCCTAACAAAACAGGTAAATAAGTACAATTTGAAAAAAAACCCAAAAACAAAATAAAGTGTAAAAGCAATTTAAAACATCAGATAAATGAGAAACAGTAATGTTGCATATTGGGCCTTTTCAAAAACTATTAAAATATAAAGGGAATATTTGAAATGTAATCAACAAGTGCAAAGGAAGAATTTAAACAATTATAGTGTCATAATTAAAATTATCCAATTAATTCCAGAAGTAAAGGAAACAAGAGAAAGTTTTATGAGCCCACAACAGGTAGCATTGCATGATGAAAAATCATTTATATTTTCCAGAACCGAGTACCAGCTACTCAGAGTTCTAAAAGCGCTAGCTAGAAATTAAAAAATACTTGGCTTAAATGAACACTAAGGATTGCTTAAAAGAATTCATATGCACATTATTCACAGCCAAATATTTTAAATACTGGTAGTTTGTTTTGTGAGTATGGTCATTAATCTTCTTTAATCATGAAAATATTTTTTTTCTGTATGACAGTAGGACTCATTCAGCGAAAGTGTCTTCATATTTGCAAATTGCCATATTTTGCCAGATCTTGTCAAAATAATTTTCTTCAGTATTCATTGCTTTTCTGCAAGTTCTATTTTTAATGTCAGTGTATGCAATTTTGAAATTTTGATATGTGTTTTGGAGGGGAAACATGGTCTAGGACAGTGATAGTGAATCTTTTTTGGCTCACGTGCCAAAAGTGGGGGTAGCGCAGTGGGGTCGTGCATGGGTGTGCCACACCTACAATGCTATGGCATGACCACAGTGCACATGCACGCACGACTAGTGCTCCCACCCATTTTTGGCGTGCTTTTTTTTGCCCTCCTCAGGCTCCAGAGGCTTTATAGGAGCCTGGGGAGGGCGAAAACAGCCTCCCCCCCCTGGAGGCCCTCCGGAGGCTTCAGGAGCTTCCCTGAAACATCCGGAGCACGAAAAACTGGCCCTATGGGCAAACCGAAGGTTTTGGAATAGACTTCCGGTTTGCTCGTACGGCCGGTTTTTCACGTTCCGGAGGCTTCAGAAAATGCCTGAAGCCTCCGGAGGGCGAAAAATGGCCTCAAAAGAAGGACAAAGTCAGCTGGCCAGCAGTGCTGCGCGAGCTGACAGAGCAAGCCTTGCATGCCCTGACAAATGGCTCTGCATGCCACCTGTGGCACGCATGCCATAGGTTCACCATCACGGGTTAAGGAGGAGGAAAAGCCAGTTTCTAATTCCCTTTCAAAAGCTCACTGGTCCACTTTGAGTCTCCCTCTCAAGTCAAGCCATTTCATACATGGGAGGAGGCAGTACCAGGTACAATTTCTTAGGCTCCTATACAAAGGAGTTCTCTGCTCTCTCAAGGTCACCCTCCTCCTCCAGAGCAGACTCATAGGACTCCTAGAGGAGTCCATCAGCAGCTCATCCGGAGCCGGCTGGGCCACAACAGTAAAGGATTTTCAGAGAAACATATTTGTAGCTATGAAAAAATAGGAACAGAAGAACTACTTCCACAATTTATGTATTATGCCTAAACCGAATTATTCTGTAAATGGCAGATTATAGTTATTCTCTGCAAAAGTACTGTAGTGAAATTAGATTTTGAATGCTTTGTGTTTAATATAGAATAGAAATTAGAGTAGAGTAGAATAGAATAGAAATTAATATAGAATAGAATAGAAATTATCTGTGAGAGCGCCTTCCCTTTGGAATGAGCTACCCTCGGATCTTCGCATAATTCCCGACCTCCCGTCCTTCCGGCACGCCCTAAAAAGCTGGCTTTTTCAGCAAGCTGGCCTGGCCCGAACAAAATAACTTATTAATTTTAATTCCAAATTTAATTTATTTTATATCATAATGTGTAAATTGTTAATTAATTTATTGCTTATTGGATTCTTTATTTAATCTCTTTTTAACTTTGCATTATGTGGCTCTTATGTTGTATACCGCCCTGAGTCCTTTGGGAGAAGGGCGGTATATAAATCCAATAAATCAAATCAATCAATCAATCAATAGACTAGAATAGAATAACAGAGTTGGATGGGACCTTAGAGGTCTTCTAGTCCAAGCCCCTACTTAGGCAGGAAATCCTACACCACTTTACAGAAATAGTTATCTAACATCTTCTTTAAAACTTCCAGGGTTGGAGCATTTACTTCTGGAGGCAAGCTGTTCCACTGATTAATTGCTCTAACTGTCAGGAAATTTCTCCTCAGTTCTAATTGCTTCTCTCTTTGATTAGTTTCCACCCATTGCTTTTTGTTCTACCCTCAGGTGCCTTGGAGAATAGTTTGACTCCCTCTTCTTTGTGGCAACCCCTGAGATATTGGAACACTGCTATCATGTCACCCCTAGTCCTTCTTTTTATTAAACTAGACATACTCATTTCCTGCAACCGTTCTTCATATATTTTAGTCTCCAGTCCCCTAATCATCTTTGTTGCTCTTCTCTGCACTCTTTTTAGAGTCTCAATATCTTTTTTACATCGTGGCGACCAAAATTGTATGCAATATTCTAAGTGTGGCCTTACCAAGGCATTATAAAGTGGTATTCACGTGATCTTGTTCTATTCCTCTGTTTATGCAGCCTAGAACTTTGTTGGCTTTTTTGGCAGCTGCAGCACACTGCTGGAGTTAGTAGACACATGTATAATATGTTAGTACACACCTCATTGCTATTTGATTTTGTCTTGTTTTTTCAACATGGCATATAATTCATGTGAAGCTTTTGTGATAGAATTAATTATAAGGGAAAAAAAACGTTTGCTGAACAGCATTATGGAACATTAAATATTTTCCTAATCAAATTTCCTTTCTCTTTACTGATGTCAGCTTTGGTCAATTGTAATGGCTTCTTTAAACCTTAAAGCTCATTATACAAATATGAAAATTTGTAGTTGAATCACAGGATATAGTTAATAGTTCACCAAGAAACTAATGGAGAAAGAATAGATTTTCTATCAGTGTCTTTTTAAAGCAATTCATTTTAAATTGCTGTGTTGTCTGAAACATATGGAATGTATCAACTTATTGTTACTTTATCCACTTAAGTATTATAAAGCAGCATTTATTCCTAATTGTAGCTCTTTTCTTTTCAAGGTAACAATATAGACACTATTTTAAAATCCCTTTCCTTTGTCCTGCTTTCTTGATTTATTCAGAACTAGTAAACAAAACAACAAATTTCTCAGTGGATTTCAGTTGGCCAAAGTAAAAATTTCAGACACAAGGCTAACCAACTTCATCCTGCATGGGCTTGTTTAATATTAAATGTATGTTCTGAAAACATTTAACTCAGTTTGAAGAGGAATTTAATCTGTGCTAGAATTTATGTTGAAAGTACAGTATGCATATGGTAACACATTTATTTGACTGGAACTAGTGTTTATATTTTACAGAAAATCAGGCAAAAGCTAAAGAAGCTGAACTTTCAGATACTTTGAGCCCAAGCAAAGAGAAAAGCAGTGACGACACTACAGGTATGGCTGGGGCATATCTTTCAGTGAACTTGGATTATAGTGACAAATTGTAATGATGCTTTTTTGAAAAAGCAAAATGTAATAAAAAAATAATTTAAAACAACTTCTTAATTTTCTAATCTAGGTGAATTTTTATATTTTTGTCCTGTGCTGAGTTTCTATTTGATTTAAAAGTATTATTTGAAATTCTAAAATAATTTCACTTTTTTAGATGCTCAGATGGATGATCATGAATTAAATGAGCCTATTGCTAAAGTTGCTCTCTTAAAAGGTAAATCATTATTTTCTTAATATTTAATGTATTTTAATTAGCAAATGATTTAATATTGGAATTAATATTCATTGGAAACATGGACTGAAAATTTAATTTTGTTCTCTGTGATTTGCTTTTGATGACTGTTGCTAAAGCACAAACTGGTACTTTATCTATATATGAAATGTAGGTAGAATCCAAAACAGAAACAAATTAATTTCAGTCCACCTTATCCTCCAATTTTAATTCTGCACGTGAAGCATTATTTTCTTTAATATATTGAGTCCTTAGGGGAGTAGGTGTCATTGTTCTCACCTCTCATAAATGAAAATTGCTGTGTCAAAAGTGATAACTTTCAGTCCAAAGTCTTTTTTTATTGTTTAAAAACAATAAACCAGTATTTCATTCTTGACTAATAAACTATGAAAAAAATCTGGAATAAAATATCAACGATACTAGAATTATTTTTAAATACATGTATGAAAAACTGTATTTAAAATCTTAAAACTGATAAGGCTAGAATTAGCAATCTGTTCCCGTCAATTTATTTTTTACAACATCTTGCATGGCTTGGGTATATAGATACTTGTCTTATTTGTCTCCTAACCTTTCCCTAATTCATAATGTATAGTTAACTAATTTTATCAGATTCCTATTACTTCACAAAGTAATAGAAATTAAACTACTGACAAAAATAATGCTTTAAAGAAAAAATGTTCTTTTAGCAGATGAATTACAGGGCGCACAATCAGAAACTGAGACTAAACAGGGAATTCAGCAGCTGCACCATGAACTGATTGAAGCCCAAGAGCTAGCTAGGACCAGTAAACAAAAATGCTTTGAATTGCAAGGTGAGATGAAGAGTCCTTTGAGCTGGAGAATTCCCAGGAAAACATTATACCCCAATACAGTGATTGAAGAGGGCATTTAAATCTGTGATCTGTTCCTTTTTAATCTAGATGCCTGGTATATGATTATACCATACTTTCAGCCAAGGGGGGAAATAGCCAAGGGGGGAAAGGCTGCTATTTTATCAGCACTTAATTGGGAACAAGAACTTAGAAGAACTTAATTCAGAATGTATAGTAGTACCTTTTGGTTTAAGTTTTCAATAAACGTTTAGCTTAAGCAATTAAAATGACTTGTAGTCAGTTTTTTCTTCAAAGTAAAATGATATCATGAATGTATTAAAAAATGCATGATATTTTAAATAATTTTAGACAAAGTTTATTAGCTAGCACAGTAATAACTTAAATATGGTAATTTACTTACATTGGTTATGACAAAATTTTACTAAACTAAGTAATCTGTTAAAAAACTAATGCCTAATATATACTGTAAAATTGATAGTGGAAGTCATAATAAATTCATAATGGAAGTCATAATAAAATGGTATATTGAGTATTTTTACAATACCTACTACAGCTCTGTTGGAAGAAGAGAGAAAAGCATATAGATTGCAAGCTGAAGAGTCCACCAAACAAATCCAAGTTCTCCAAGGTAAAAAAAAAAAAAGAATCTTCAAATATATAATAGAAAATGTATATGTTGTTATTGAAAAGAACAGAAATTATAATAATTTTCCATACAAAATTATGTAAGTAGAATGAAATGTTTGTTGCTAAAATGGTTTGTAAAATCAACTACTATCTGTGACAGGACATAAAAATGTGAGATGGACAGCAAAATAAATGAATGAATAAATAAATACTTAAATGAACAATAATACTTTTTAAGGATGATTCAAATTAATGATTAGCTAGCGTATGCTATTATTGGAGATACACTCTAAAAATCTGCCTGTTGTTATCAATGTTGATTGTGTATGACATTTGCAGGTCTATATTATGTAATTATTTATTGCAAATGCTTCTCATAAATAAATCATTCTCTCTGTGTCTGTCTGTCTGTCTCTCTGTGGCTCTTTGTCTCCCTCCCTACCTCTCTGTCTCTTTCTGTCATTCTCTCTCTCTGTCTGCCTCTCTGTATCTCTCTTTCCTCCCTCCCTCTTATCTCTGTGTCTCTCCCCTCCCTTCCTGTCTCTCTCTGTCATTCTCTCTGTGTGTCTGTCAGATTCTGATTCCCTCCCTCCGTCTCTCTCTCTGTGCCTCTCTCTGTCTGCCTGTCACTGTCTCTGTCCACAGAATACCACGTGAAGCAGCGGCGAGTCTGTGCGCTACCGGCGAGGCCATCCGCGAGGTCTCCCTCGCGTTCCTCGTCTTCCCCGATGGCGTCTGGAATGATCAGGGGCCGTGCAGGAACTCGCTGCTTTTCCACACCGTGGAAAAGATAGGCGCGTGCAGATCCTGCGGAATTACAGCGCAAATTCCCACCGCTACGAAGTCTCCGAGACTGTAATTGGGCAGGGCATGCACGCGGAAAAGATAGGTGCGCGCATGCCCCGCCCAATTACAGTCTCGGAGACTTCATAGCGGTGGGAATTTGTGCTGTAATTCCGCAGGACCTGCACGCGCCTATCTTTTCCACGGTATGGAAAAGCAGCGAGTTCCTGCACGGCCCCTGATCACTCCAGACGCCATCGGGGAAGACGAATGCGAGGGGGACCTCGCGGATGGCCTCGCCAGCAGTGCACAGACTCGCCGCTGTTTCACGTGGTATTCTGTGGACAGAGACAGTGACAGGCAGACAGAGAGAGGCACAGAGAGAGAGAGAGAGAGAGGGAGGAAGGGAGGGAATCAGCGAGAGACTGAAGAGCCACATTCAAGGGGCCAAAGAGCCGCATGCAGCTCGCAAGCCACGATTTGCCAACCACTGGTCTAAGACCTAAGGCCTGCCTAGGGTCTAAGGCAGTGGTGGGTTTCAGATCCCGTTGCAACCGGTACACTGCAATGGGGCCAGACATCCACCATGTGTACAAGCGCAGTGCATTCATGCGTATCCACTGCCCGTTGACGCTCCAGCTGCTCAGCGGAGCGTGGCGCAGGGGCCGTATGCTCCATGCACATGCGCAAATGCCCCGGTCGACTCAAATAGAGGTAAGGAGAGTGAGCAGGCGGGTGGGCCTTCCGGAGCACCGTACTGGAATGGTACCTGGTGCTCCCAGCAGGCACCAGTATGTCCATACCGGGGCATACTGGTGGTATTCCATCACTGGTCTAAGGTCATCATGTTGAGTGTAGATCTTTCTACTATAATTCTTATCAAAAATCAGGCCTGCTGAAAGGACATTTAAATTTTCTCTTTTAATTAGGTTTGTAGTAGTATTTCTATTTATGGTCAGTGAACTTTGGGAAGACTTTATGTAGAGTTTCATTATTACCTTACTTTGCACTCTGAGAGAAAAATAAGTAGGACTACTATTGCTCCACTCTTTCATAGTTATATCCATTTTTATCAAAACATTTTTATAACAAAGAAAAATAAAATACATAACTACCTTGAGATTCTTTATTCTCTATAGTATATATTTTAAAAACAATAAAATAAATTACAAATATAAGCATTTGTTCTCCTTAAGTAGCAGCTGCTCATTTACTTTAATAATTATAGATAAGCTGCAGGAGATTGGTTGCTGTGGAAGCAAACAAAAGTGCTGTTTAAATAGATAAACATAACTATAAAGAAGGAAGGTTTGCAACAGCTGGTATAGCTTTCTTGAAGTACAGGACAAGGTTATACTATAAGTACCCGAGCTGACTTCCAGTGCATTCTGATTATCTCTTGCCATTTTGAGACCCTGGATTAACTTCCTTTTTTCCTATATTGTCTAGGAGTATATCTGTATATTAAAATAGATTGCAAGAAACAGATCTAAATTTAGAGAGATGTTGTAATAAATGTATAAGCTTAATATGATGGTAAACATTAAAAATCTACTCAAAAGGTGCCTCCTATATTGATATTTTTGTAATTTTCTCTAAATGTTTCAAATATAATGAGGGACTCATAAACCTTTGTAAACTTTGTGTTACAATATCGTAATGTAATGCAAACATTTATTTCAACTTATACAGTAGCATTACTTTCATAAACATATGTATTTTAGTTATATTTAAATAATCTGAATTTATATACTTCAAATTTTAAGATGATATAATTTCTAATAAATGTTTATAGCTCAGTTGCATCGATTACAAAAAGATATTGAACGTCTTCATGAAGAAAAAGAAAATGTGATATCCAGTACACGGAATGAATTGTTGAGCACTCAGAATGAGATCCTGTTGTTGCAAGATGTGGCAGAAAAGGCCGCATCAGAAAGGGACACAGATGTCACTGTTTTACAAGAAGAGCTTCAAAAAGTAAGAGCTGAGCTTGAACAATGGCGCAAAGAGGCTTCCAAATATGAAAAAGAAATTGTCAGTCTTCAAGCCAGTTTTCAGTTACGATGTCAGCAGTATGAGAATCAGCAGAGAGAGGAAGCTACCCATTTACAAGGTATACACAACTGTCTTAATAATAATAATTCGTGTAAAAGTGGGCTTGGGGGCTACATTGCTTTTTCATTAACAAAAATTAGGTTAATTACAGAAATTGAAATAAAGTAAATAAATATTTGGATTTTAGATACATTGTAGTAATATTGATTAATAACTTTATGAACTTTAAACTTTGATACAGTAAACAATTTCTTTATTTCTCTACTGTGATGATGCAACATCTAATTTGAGAGAGTTCTACTGTTCAGAAAGGTTCAGAAATTGGAATAAAATTGGGGGAAGTTTGGTTTATGTTTACCTTTAAGACCTGGAAGCTTATTTGGTGATGTCAGGCCAGTCAATAAAATGGCCCATGTTTCTTATATATGTCTTGACAGTAATACATGCCGTAAACTCACTGCAGTGGATATCTATGTTGCACATTTTAATTATCTCCTGTAAAGTTATAGAACAATAGAAAAAGGAGTTTTTAAGTCTAAGTTTTAAATCATTGTATTATGATGATGTTTTCTAAAAGTTCGTTCTTTCTATCAAATTATTGATCAAATTCTAAGGATTATTACATTGTAAGACTCTATCAGGATCTTTTAATTTCCTTTTTTAAATTAAATTATTCAGTTCAGATTGATATTATGGAAGGACAAGCAGTGATTAATTTAAAAATGTTGTGGCACTTCTTGTGTGAAAGGGTTCAAATAAGGATGTACACAATTTACTAATTGTCCAGATTGTCTCTTAGAAGTATGCCAAAACTATTCTGAACCAATGCTGTCCTGGAGATGGTTTGGTGGTTTCTGGAAACAAATTCTTTGGAAAAGAAGCAATTTGATACATTTTGGACATGACATTCTGGACAAAACAGACCTATTTTGGTCTGAATTATCCATGGAATATCTGGATCTATTTTTCATTTTTAGGATTTAATTCTGGAAATTGCTGAGCCTCCCAGATCCAAAGGAGAAACAGACAGTTCCAGAATTCTCCAGAATGTTCATTCCCAGATCAGTGGGATTTACACATTATTAATTCCAAGTTGTTTTGTTTAAAAAAGCTCAGCCCACAAACACTGATTTGTCATAGTGAAAAACCATTTTTTAACCCCAGGCATGTACATTCAGATATAATAAATCTTTTAAAATAATTATTTGTTAGCTAGCTTCAAGAATATTATAGCATGCTTTGCTTTGTAGGTGAGCTTGAAAAGTTAAGAAAAAAGTGGGCTGTTCTTGAATCTGAATGTCTCTCATTAAAGAAGGAAAATTCTTTGCTTGCATGCGAACTTCAGCGACGGGAGAAAGAGCTGCATAAGTAAGTGCCACTGAATCAAATGGGAAAAAGCCAAAGGTGTTAAATTTAAAACAGTGTCTCCTGAGTTAGGGGTTAGTTCTTATAGATTTAATTCTATTTCTTCTGAATGTTACAGTTCCTCTAAATCTTTCCTCTTATTCAATTTACCTGTTTTAGCTACAATTCTCTTCCTACTCATCCACCTCAATGAGCTAATAAAAAGAAGTATAATTATGTAGGACCAATATGCCTTCTATGGTGGGAAATACATAAATGGTGCCCATATAATTCATATAATTTCATATAAACGTTGCTTTACTTAACATTATGAAAATAAGCCCCCCAAGCTCACTCGTTTTCCTTCTGTTTTTTTCCAGTATAATTAACATTGTAGCTATAGTTATTTTTGCCTTTATTGTTACAACAAATGAATTTATAAACTTTAGATTTTAAATATTGGGATCTACTTGGTTGGGTTTTGGTTATAAGCAGATTGGAAAATATTTGCTTATGCTGTTGCTGCAAAACAATACATGTACACAGTAGTCTGTACATCAGAACTTTAATTATAAGGATATGCAGTAGAATAATATTATGATTACAAAGAATACATTCATAATGCATTAGTTTAAAACCCTTATTTCTAAATATGAAGTATTGTAATTTTTTAAACTTCCTTTTATAGCTCTCAGCAACAGAGTTTAGCACTTACCAGTGATCTGAGTGTTCTGGAGGTAAGCCGGAAGGAACTTGAAAATAAAATGGGTTCTTTAAAAGAAGAACATCAGCGTGATGCAACTACTCTAAAAACACTTCTTAATGAGGCAGAAAATCAAGCTAAGGATGTTCAGAATGAGGTAAGCTTCAAACACATGGATGTTTGCATTTCTTTAAAGAGACCTAGAGTTTGGATACTATTTTGTTCTCCTAATATAGGCCCTTTTATTAGATAAATTTGAATGAAGTGGCTCAATGAAACGGAGATCAGACTTCTCTCTCTCCTCCTCTCCCAGTACTTCTTTGAGCAAGAGATTTGAAACTTTTGCTTCAATATTCAGTTAAACAGAATTGTTTATTTCATTAAACAGGAATATAGTAAGTGTCTGGGTTATTCAGGGAGGTAAAATGTGTACCGTTTTAAAAATGATAACATTCTATTTTCTATAAACTGGTTGGACATAAAGCATGGGTGCCTGCATTAAATATATTAAACAACTAAGGTGGAATCATGTATTCTTGGTTACTCTTGCTTCACTAAGTATTTAATATAGTCTTAAATTTGTTTTACTTTTTCATACACTGGTCTTAATTCTTTCAGAAACAAATTCAACTTTCCATTTGTGCAAGACTTTCTGTAATTAAGTCCTTTTAACTTTGTAATATACTTTATTCCCATTCAAATTAGAGTATGTTGTAGTTTCAAGAGAACCTAAACTAGCACATCGGCGCAGGGCTATTTAATATCCTCCTGGTTATGTTTTGAATGACAACACATGAAGAATCATATTATTAACTACCCAGAATCACTTTGGAAAAGGAGATGGGCAGCATATACATTTAATAAATAAATAAATAATGTATTAATATTCTAATCAAGTTGATTTAAAAAAATATTTTGCATGTTCAGTTGGTAGTATGCCAGTAAAGACTATATTTAGGTAAATATCAGAGATAATAGTAAAAATCTTTCAGACATTTGATTAACTCTGCACATCTTGAATGGATGCTTTTAAGTCTGGGAGACACAAGATTTGTATTTTAAAGCGATTCAATTAATATTACTGAATTTTTTCTCTTATTGAGTTATCTTAAATATATGAAATCAAATTTGAAATTAAAGTTTATAGTTCTGGACAGTTAATAGATTACAGTTCTGGTCAGTTAGAGAAGGTGAAATTAAAGTAATATATTTACATGAGGTACATTTAAGTGATCAGTTTTATTTGAGAAATTAATTTCTCTGGTTCGTATTCTCACTTTTCTAATAGTTAATGAGTGATATCAATTTTTATCACAATTGAAATTTATAAGACAAAGTTCTGGTCAAAAATGCTTTTATTGTCTTTTGTCACTTTTAACAATATGATAATTTATTAAATTAAATTAATATGCTCTCCAACTCATAGCAACTTCAGTTCTCTTCCTGAAGGCTATTTGAGTATGCATTCCTGAATTTGCTTTTATCTGGACTCTATAAAACATGTGACAGACAGAAAATTTATTTCAGTCACTGACCAATAAAAGTACATTCAACAAAATTATCCCTAACAATGTAGTAAAACTTTACTAGTTTTAGAGAAATAAATTTTTCTTCATTGTTTAAAAGATAGTACAAATCAAAATTATCACAATGGTGTGCATATCACAAGGGCATTAACAGGATTCATATAGCGTGTCCCTGTATTTCCCTTCTAGGATAACTATGGGGAGAGTATTACATTGAGTTAAAGTTAAGGGTCTCCTAAATTTGGGAACTGTGATATTATGTAAATTATGTTTTAGGCACTAAAATTTGGTAATTTTAATTATATTAAAGAGAAAAACCATCCATTTCTAATTGACCTTCTATATTTAAATCTAAACCTTCTATATTTTTGCTTTAGTAATGATATAGCTTAGTCTGATTCTGAGCTTAAGGTGGCATCACTGGAAAAACCATAGAGGCCGAGGTTCTTTTAGATCACTATTTCTTGGGAAGATTTGTAGCTGTCTGCCAGTATTAGATGTATCAGTCCATTAAGATTATATAAAGCACATGAACCTCTAAATTCCTATTCCAAATCCTTATATTATAATAGAGTAATAATTTGTTAAAGAATTAAAAAAAATATCCAGAAGTTATTTTGAACTTATTTTTAAAGTTTAAATATGTTTTTGCTTTTGCTGTTTTTATTTCCTTTAGTACAAAAAGACACAGACCACGCTTTCAGAGCTGAAGTTAAAATTTGAAATTACTGAGCAGGAAAAGCAATCAGTCACGGATGAACTTAAACAGTGTAAAGAGAACCTGAAGCTACTTCAAGAAAAAGGAAATAATGTAAGTCAATAAAGATTGTGTATGCCAGATTTTATTTAATTTCCACTGTGACAATGTTTGGATAAGATATATATGAAAGCAGTTGGTTTATATTTTCCTGGCTATAGAGGATAAGAGCATTAAGAAAGTAATTTTAAATTGCTTGTTAATTATCCAAAAATTGAATATTTTTTTTCAGATCCAGTTGGAAGGCTCCAAAAATTGATTTTCTTTCCTAAATCCCCCACACCAGTTTTTTCTCTTCTGAATATAATCTACATTACAGCACCCATTTTACAGATGTAAAGACATGTTTTATGTTGAATAAGGATGGAATTAAATAGATGGCAGTACAAAAACTAAGAAAGAGATAGAGATGCTGATTGGGATGATCTCACTCACTCACCCTCACAATTGTCGCTCCAGATTTTTAAATTTGAGGCTTGAAAAACATGCTTTTTCTTAGGCATGGCTTATGTAGCCTCTGATTTTTCTTCTATTTTACGTTAATAGTTTGACCAATGGTGACATCTCATTTTGTATAAATATTGTAATAATATTGGCATCTGAACTATCATGCTAATATTGAAAGCCACAGACCAAATGATTTTAAAATCATTTTAAATTAACCCAGTTAGATTTATGAGATTTTAGTTCTACTGATAACAAGATATCACTATGAAAAATATAGAATTATTTATTTGTTTGTTTTTGTATGTTTGTTTATCGATCAAACAACTATTAATCTTCCTCTCAGAGGGGTCTGGGCAGAATTTAATTAATACAATAAAACATCTACATTCTAGCCTGCTATTGATCCTAATATATCCTAGGATCAATAAATAGCCCTGATAAGCTTCACTTTTGGTAAAGCAATCAATTTGCTCTTTTGCATCTTGAAAAAATGCTGCATACATTTTTCTACAAATAAGCGTTTTACAAAGAGATAATGGTGAATAAAGAACGGGTACAAGGTCACAAATTCAAACATGTTTGTATGTTCTTTAAAACTCATAACTGTTTACTAAAATGATTGTTAACTCCTACTGGGGACAGTCTCAAAAATAGTTTGAAACTTAAACATTTACAAATTATATGGCCTATTGTATCATATAACAGGTGGGTTTTTTCAGCAAGAGGAAAAATTGGAATTTTGAAGGCATATGACAGGTTTGCTTATAGAATGACTGATTACTTCAGCCACATGCTTAAGTAAATGTAGGCAACATAAACAACAGTATTGTGGAATTCCACCGGATTGCACACGATGTGCATCTAAGTACCTCTTTGAAGAAGTTGCATCTTTTACTGGACTTGTAAGGTAGCTTCACAAATATAGCAAAATGCGTATGTAAGCTGAGATGCAGGTAGAAGTTTGAGAGATAGAGTATGTTCCTTATCTCAGAAATGCATATGTAAGCTAAAGAAGCTCTTACAAGATGGAGGTAGAGGTTTGTGAGACAGGGTATGCTCCTTAACTCAAATATGTATTTTTCTAAGATTGAGGGGCTATCCAGTGTGCTCAGGAAAAGTTGCAATTATTTTTAAGGAGACCAAACTGATGCTGCGTGCATGCATACACCTGTTCCAAAACATTGCATATACCTAGTCATAAGTGTATTTTATTTCACTCAGTAAATATTTTTGTGCGAACCACATCTTGTTGCCAAATGCTTCCACTAATTTAGTTGCTGGCAGTTTTTTTTTTTCTTAATTGATCTACTGCCTGATGCAGGTCTTGCAGTTTTAATTTTATCATCCATAATTTCCATTTACCTAGCTATTGTTCTGAAAAGAAATGAATACAATTATGTAAATGCAAACTATATATTTAGGAAACTACTTCTAATAGATTAACAAGATTGGATTATTAGGTCATAAGAATCTCTAAATGTGGGATTAGAATTTGGACCCCTGGTAAATATTAAGCACAAACAGCAGAGAAGTAAAATATACAGTTGTTTTGTACCTTTGATTCTCTTGTGGTTTGGAGAACACACAATCTGATTTTTCTCATTCTATTTAGGACCATATAATATTAATTGCTGACAAAATAATGCAGTATATACAATAGTATAGGTTATTTTTCACTGCTTGAATGCTATATTTTTCCAATTTTCTTCATATAAAGCAAACTATCCCATTATATTTTTTAATTATTTAGTTGACCTTGAAAAATCTAAGAATTTTACCAGTAAGGTTCTAGTTAGTATTAGGTGTCATTCAGAATTTGGGCTAAATTGAAGACTTTAAAAAAAAACCCAGAAGAAAGCAATGGCAAACTACTTGTATTGTTTATAGAAAAAATACATGGATATGTCTCTATAATGTGCCAACAATTGAAGACTTAGAAAGTCTTTGCTTTTTTATTCTAGAGAACATAACGAGAAATTATATCAATGAGGCTTACGATAAGAGTTTCTGACTCAGAAGTAAACCTTGAGGTGCAGTTGTTTCACCTCTTGCTGCAACTCCATTTTCCTGAATAAGTAGTTGCGATTTTAAAATCAGATTTAGATGTTAGCATTTAGATTCAGATACTACTATACAAAGTAAAATAATATTGTTTGTGAAAATGATGTGAATATGCTTGTTATTCTTTTTCCTGTTGAAAAGTATTGTGCATACATTCCTGTTTAGCCCACAAAAAGTATTACCAAAATTATAATTGCACAGTGAGGCATCATTTTTAAGAACTCATATAGCTATACAAAATCAGATATGTTTGTGTATTCTTTACAGTGGATATTGTTTTCCATTGGAGATACTTTTTCTTTCATGGAAATGATACGTATGTAAAAAAAAAAAATGTAAACCTCCACCAATAATTTGGCTATAGGATTTGTATTTTATTGCAGTGATAAATTGGTGAAGAGAAAGATATGTTTGAGGAAGCGTACTTTATGGACAGAGTTCTGGATCAGTATTTGAAGTTCTGGATTGAGTATGGGTGAAACCTTGGCATTCATTGTACATGTAAAATGTACTGCACACTATCATCCAGTGAAGCCTTCCAACCTAGCCTCCTCCAAATATGTTGGATTTGCTGGATAATGAGATAGAAAGTCCATTATTTCTGAAGGGAGATAGTCATTCAGCCAGTTTAAAAAGGCTGCTGTAGCAAATTCCTTGTGACAAGAAAATAATGTTCCATTTTTCATTATCCCATGTTTATTCTGTACAGTGGTGTACTAACTTTGTATGCCAAAGTAGTTGTGTCTTGTTGGATGTCTTTATGTTTCAGTTGAAACAAGAATTGATCTTTGAACTATCCCCCTATCTAAATCATCTTTAGCTTATTGATTTTTTATAGCACAAAATGATCTTAATATCCCTTCCCTTCCCTTTAGCCTTCCATATTTCCACCCGTCCCAGCCGTATTCATCGGCCTTATCCTGGCTTTCCTGTTTTGGTGTTACAGCCCATTGTGGTAGAGAAAGGTACTACAAGCACTATTCAGTCCGTGTATGTTCGTCCCTTGTCACCTGTTTGTGCCATTTTTGTAAAAAAAAAGTGCATGATGAAAAGCGAGTACTTGTTTACCTGACTCAAGTCAATTTTTCATTTAATAAGCTATTATTTATAATATTGGCAAACCAAGCAAACTAATCATTTAACATCTGTCTGTTTCCCTGTGCTAATGCTAACAGTATCCCATTGTAAACATGTTTTTCTGTTCCTTTTCCGGTACACATTTGTCTTACATAAGATGCTGTAGTTAGGGCCTGGATGGAAGCCTAACTATTTACTTCACTCTTAGCAAATCAGATATTTGCTTGTTCAATTTGGTTCTTGAATTCTTTTTTACCGTCAACTAATTCCAACATTTCTCTCTGAATTCGAATGCTTTTTTAAAATTTTCCTCACTATTGTGGTGACAAAGATGGAGGGGGAAGAACAAGATGAGGGAAATAGGTGGATGGTTTGCATTTCCAATTCTAAACTTGCAGTGTTTTCTGTTACTTTCTAAAATGAATTCTGTAAGACCATAAGCATTTGTATAAAATAACCATAATAGTTAATGTTTTAAGGAGTGGACATGAACAATTAAACACGTCATATTAACATTGCACTATTCCTGACTCATTTTAAATACAGGCAAGAAATGTTAAACATCTATTATTTCAAGGCATTTGAAGACATTTTTGAAGAATTCATAATTTGGCTTGGGATTTAGCTAGGTTTTTTGGGACAAAGCATAAATGCTGTTAATGAATTCTCAAAGAACTAATAGGAAATATTTGAAAGCAAGAAAGGGCAGTATGCATGCTTCAAATACTTTACATTAATCCTGGCCAGCATAATTTATAAAAAAGGAATTGCAGTTCACATTACATAGAAGATAGCAGGTTACCTAGCTGGCTAAAGTATAAAGCTTATGCACTTAAGAGAGAACCAATTTGGTGTAGTGGTTAGGTACCAGGCTAGAAATTGTGAGTTCTCGTCGTGCCATAGGCATGAAGCCGGTTAAGTGAGCTTGGGCTAGAAAAAAGGCAGTCGCAAAACGTTTTCTAAAAACTTTGCCAAGGAAAGTGCAGGGACTATTCCAGGAATCAATATTAACTCAAAAAGCACAAAAATAATTAAAAAAAACCATGGACATTTGTGTCCACTGGAATTTCTTTCTAATGAAATTATATTTATTTAATTGAAATCCAGCCAAATTTCCCCAAAACCTAAATCTGAAGGAAAACATCCTAGGCTTGCCAAGAAAGTTAAAGAAGTAATATCAAGTAAAACAAATGAGAGATTGATTCTTTTCTTTTTTTCTTTTTCTTTTTCTTTTCCTACACAGAGTCAATGGCCTTGGATGCCTGTGATGGCAGCTTTGGTAGCTGTGACAGCCATGGTGCTGTACCCAGGCCTCACCAGAGCTTCTCCATGAGAGCTGTTGTTGAATCCCTACCCCACCCTCCATCTAGAAGCTGGCATCATTCACACATTGAGGGAATCAGAGAATCATCCTCTTCCTAACCCTTTTTTTACCTCTTAGTCCTTCAGAGTTTGGCAGCAGCAGGGTCGTTGCTTTACACTGTACAAAATGTATCTGTTATAAAGAGGGAATAAAATAATTATTTCATTCTATGGTGAGCAATATTATTGCTTACACATATATGTAATTCTTAAGATTATATGTCGGAGTCCTAAATACTGTTATGGTGGCCTCAAGTAGGCTTCTTGGTACCAAATTATTTATGATGGTTAGGTGTGTGGGTATTTTACATTAAAAAATTGATTGCCCAATTGAAAGCAATGCATTTCCCCTTATTTGGATACCCTTGCCAGATATCCTTTAAATACTTGGAAGTTGATGCAGTGTGCTCAGTGCCTTTCAGTTTGATGTTATTTGTACATTAACATATCATTATTTTTACTTGCTGTGAGTCACTGAGCTATTGGGAACAATTTTCTTTTTTTCCATATCTTCTGATAAAAACAAATATTTTTGTTCAGTAAAAGCCCTATTTTATTGATGATTTGGAGCTTGTATAATTCATTGTCAGCCTTAAAAGAGCTCTAGAAAAAAATGAGTGAGAAGCCTAAGTCTAGACTGTTTTTGTGTGCATGTGTGTGCCTGAGTGAATTAAGGTTTTTCTGGGAGCAAAATCTTGATTTTCTGATGAACATAGCGCAGTAATCCAATTTTTAGTTTGAATGTAATTTATTAAATTTCATGTATATAGGCACTATAAAAACCCAATGTATTTTCTCACATACCACATTAGAAAAATGATTTCTTTTCCAATTACTTATTTGCAGAACCAAACTTGGGAAAATAGTATTTGTTTCTTTAATTGTACCTGTGTTGGCATATCTTCATGATATGAGGTTCTTGAGTGCTTTTAGTGTTAGGGAAAGGAGGAAGAAAATTTATCCAGCTTTCAAGGACGTGGAATATCTTAATTGGTCCTCTGTGCACCAATTTATGCTAAACGAATGTGGTGTCCATGATTAGAAGCTTCACATCACAATTTGTTTGACCTTAATCTGAATGTTTTTAGTTGAGTATTGGCTTGTGAATAGGAACAATCATAACTTACACCCGACTGTGCTGGTTTTCAGTACATATCAGCTCAGTTTATTAAGATCTGTAATAATATAAAAAGAATTGAAAGGTGAAATGATTCAGCTGATAGAAAATTCATAGGAAGATTTGTCTCAACTAAAATTGAGTTGGTTTCAAGGATTTAATGGCAATCAAAATCTAGTTCAATATTTAAATAGAAATTTTAGATTATTTGCCTTTGAGGGTCATTTTTATTTTAATGGTTCTGTCTTAAGCTATTTGGAATTTGTTAATGGGAGGATCATTTAGATTTAAGGGAATGTTAGTTCACAAATGTAGAAAATGTCATTTTTATTCATTTCATTATTTTCAGTTGCAGGAAACTGTAACTCACCCACAACACACACATGCCAGTGGTACACAGTACCTCTTGTATATAGGTTATTGCAAATATTATTCTGAAAATGCTTAACTTCAGAATTACATTTTTAAAAGTAAATAATTGTTTTAAATCTATTTTGTAAAGATATAAAAAAACAATAGAATTTCTGGAGTACAGATTGAACTATTTGCACTAACACATGTGATGTGCATGATTTAATAAAATAACTTTACTCTCCCTATGAATCTCATTTGAATCTTCTTTGACAACCACATATTTTATTTTGTACATCAGAGTTTGATAATCAAAACTTATCATGGTGTTTGTATTACATCTGCTTATAATGAAAAGGTGCGTTTATTTTCCATATTGGTTTATTACTTGATTATGAGATTTATTATAGGTAAGTCTTCATTAATTTTTATTATTATTATAAAATTTATTTGCCTCTCATCTCGCAGTTTGAAGCGACTCTGAGTGCGGAAAATGAAATCTGATTTCATTTTTACTAGACTGTCAATAATAAAATACAAGTAACATAAACAAGTGTATAAATCATCCATTGAAATGAATACTTAACAGGATCCATAAAATAATAAAAGAGAATCATAAACCCCTCAATGATGTCATCAAAACCTCCATTGATGCTTCAAAATAATTTAGTTCCAAAAGATCAGCAATGTGGAGGCAAGTCTGATTTCCAGAGGAAGGCTGTTTCCTAACATACTGTAGGTGCACTTCAAAAAGAAGTCTCTGTGAATTTCATCCCCTCTCAGTTCCTAGAAGTGGAGGACCCCTAACAGTTTCTCTCGAGATATTTTCCCGGGCAGGTCAGTTAAAACAGGCATTTTGAACTGTACCTAGAAGCAACAGGTAGCCAGTATGGGATCTGATGCAACAGGTAATGTGTTTGTGGTGAGAAGCATTAACCAATACCTGAATTACTACATACTGAATCAACTGAAACTTTGAAGACATCTTTAAATATCCTGTTTATGGCATCCTATTAACTTGAGCAAAGATCATCACCAATGGCATGGTGAAGATAGTAAATCTGAGTGGCAACAAAGTGCTGTCCAAACTGTCACAAGTAGGAGAGCTGCCTGGTTGCCCTCTAGTAAGGCAGGAATTACACTAAACAAAGCTTCTGTCCAGTTGGACCCCTTGATCCAATTCAAGAGAAGTAATGACACTTAGCTTTCTTTATCAACGTGATACAGGCTTTAAACTAAGCTCAAAACCATGTTGAAGCAAATCCTCTTCCTCTGCTGACATTTCAGGGATCGTTTCCACTTCATTTTGCAGAGCTCAGTAAACCAGTTTGACTCAATGGAAAACCCCACTTTGGAGAAATTATGTCAAACCCCTATTGTCACTAAGAAATCAAATAACTGCTTGCCAGAAGATATCAAATCCATTACCTTTATTGGCTGGTGAATAGTGAATAGAATGGAATGTAGTAAGACTTTATTTGCACAAAACAAACCATTGCGTTAACTAACATTATTTTCTCAGTAACATGTTAAGTCCAGATATTAAGAAAGATGCCAGATGTCTTAATATCTTAATGTATGGTGGGGTTTTTTTAAAGAAGAAAAGGGTGATATATATGTCACTCTACTACAAGACAGGGCAGCCCTGCACCAAGTCTCTTGCCCTCCTGTGGTTCATTACCTAAAACGGGTCACCCTGTCTTTTTATTGTGGGCTGCCATGGAAATGCTGCTAGTTAAAATTTCCTACTGCACAGGATGTTGCAGCCAGGGGATTTAATGAAGTTAATTTGTCCTTCCATGAAAGTGTGAGATTGATTAATTAGATGCATTTCAACCACCTTTGAGAGCCATTTCTACTGCTCCCCTCCAATTCCCAATTTCATAGACACTTAGAAAACTAACAGCAGAAAAAGATTGAGTGGTCTACTGACTCTGCCCTTTGAGTTTGTTTTGTTTTGTTTTCTTTTTAATTACTTTCTTTTTAAATTATTTTTATTATTTTATTATTCATTTTTGTTGCGTTCCTTTCATTCCTGTTTGATTTGCAGTGGCCTTGCTTAGAACATTTAGTATTACAATATAAACAGACTTGCCTCCCTGTGATACAACTGCATCATCTAGATTCTAGAAAATCTAGAGTAAGTGAAAATGATATAAAAAGATTGAGCTGTGTAAGTAGTAAAGGTACTGTTATTAGGGTAATTTTTCTCCGTTTTTTACTAATTTGGATTTGTATACAGCGAAATATCAGTACAAATTATAGAGAAGAACTTCAGATGTAGGCATCACATTTCTCATTGCTTAGAATACGTATGCCTCAATATACACTATATGTGAAGTATTCAAATAAAATCAAATACACTATCACACTTAAAATGCTTTTAAAGCATGTACAAAGTAAAAGCGGTTCTTTAAATATTTGTATATAATAATAAAAAATTCCATTATATAATACCTCATTTCTTAATCATTAGTTATAATTTAGAAGTATAGTAATAATTTTTGTACATAACAGTAAAAGAACGAATAGGAGAAACTTGATTAAAAATTGAATCAGGGATTATGAGACTGAAAATATTCAGAGTCATAGTGTGAAAAGGCTACAAATTCCTATTCTATACTCAAGTTTAGAAAAATATGAACCATATATCGACTATCAATGTAAATACAGTTCCTTGTATACTGTATATGCAAAGAACATACTTCTTCAGCAGTAGTCAGGCACCAAAGTTTGTATCATGTAGAGGTTTGGGGGGGACATATCTTCCTAAGAATTATATGTTTTGACGGCGTCAGGATTTTAAAGATGCTTAGGTGGGGCATGGCAAAAAAAAAAAAAGGCTGGGAACCACTGTTCTAGAGGCTGGTAAGAATTTGGCAGACCCATTATTCATGTTCCTAAGCCATAGTGTATTTACCTTAGTGATACTGATCTCTGAGAATGTTTTGTCTGTCAAGATTAAATCTTTCAATTTTTTTTTATTTCTTCATTCATCAGTTACTTGTTAGAGTTAATTTAAGACTTGAAAATACATTAAATATACGTTAAATATGGCAATAAATTCTCCATTTTGGACAAGTTTTTATGGTATCTTATGGGTTAAGGAAAATAATAGTTAATGCCTTCTCAGGGTGCCGTCGGCCGGGCAATGGCGGTTGGCGACACCCAGGGGAAGGGCCTTCTCTGTGGCGGGCCCGGCCCTCTGGAACGACCTACCCCCCGACCTTCGTACCATCTCGGACCTCCGCCTCTTCCGCCAACGCTTGAAGACGTACTTATTCCAACAAGCCGGCCTAGCGTAGTCCCCCGTTTCTGACTATATAAATTTTAATTTTTTTAGGGTTTTAATAGGGTTTTAGCACGGGTTTTAGGTTAATTTAATATGCTTTTAACAGTTTGTATTGTTTTTGTAATGGTTTTTTAATGAAGCCTGTGCGCCGCCCTGGATCCTAACAAGGAGAAGGGCGGGGTATAAATTTGATAAAATAAAAAATAAAAAATAAATGTTCTCCCTGACAAAGTTTTAAAAATAAGCCTGCTGCAACTCTTCCTTCTAGCTTCTTTCCACTTCAAGTGTGTCATTATGGTATCAGTTTTCAAGCCAGGTTTAAGAAGCTCTGTCTAGATTAACCTTGGCTCAAGTGACATAATTAACAAGAATAACACCTTATCTATAGTTGCCATGTCATGTTGAAAACAATCTCACAAGAAATGCCGGCAATGATATTTCAACCAGCTTTTATTGGTCTCTACTATGCAGATGCTAGGGCTAATTTGGATGAACAGTACTTTCTTTTTTGCTACAGTAACTTCCCTACATTATTTTCTTTAAGTATAGGTTGCAAATCACTATGCATTATATTTACATTGACCATAGTGTAATTAGTTCTCTGAATAGTTATCTATGAATGTGCACAAATAGTCTGCCTACCCACTCAGATATTCCCAAGACATTTAATTGGTACTCAGATGTCTTCTTTTACTTTTCAGTTATACCAAGCCTTGATTATAATTCAACACACAGTGAACTAAATATAAATAAGTTATTCATGCAGGCAAATAACTTTGATGGATATGGAAATATCTTGTACTTAAAACTCTGATACGAAAGAGTTAAACTAAACCTTATCTGATATTACTTTGAATATGTCACTGTTTGATTTTATGTTATGGAAAATAGTTTGAACTATAGGACTTGTTTATTCTTTGCTCTACTTATTCTCTTCCTTTTTTGTGGGTGAGGAACAGCTGCAGATAAAACCTGCAGATGCCACTGTAGGTATTCCTCTCTTTGGATTTTATCAGACCCTTAGTTCTAATAGGCAGGTAGCAGGGAGACAGACTTGATTTTTTTTATTAAACTGGGACATTTGCACAAAAAGGATGTAAAGTTTAATACAAACATCTACCTTGTCTGTTAAGGTACAGGAAAGGGGGAAAGCGGGTGGGGGGATTTGTCTAAGGAATTCCCGCATCAGAAAAGAGACTGTCTGCATTCATAAGAGGGTCTTCTCAAGAATGTGGGGGTATGCAGAAGAGATGGTGGTAGGAGGAGCTTAGGAAACCTTGCTTGAGAAAAACTAGAGGGGCTAGCCTTGGTAACCCACTCATGCCTCTGTGAAAACTCCACAAAAGTGATATAGACGAGAAAAGCAATCTATTATGCCCACTGATCAAAAGTGAATTAAAGCCAAAGTCACTTTACTGCTGGAGTATAAAGCATTGTATATTAATTTATAGTTAGGTGACTGACTGCATTGTAGAATGCGGCTAAAACCAAACTAACTTCCTTATGGCTTAACATAAAGTGTTAACATAATCATAACTCAGATGCTCTCAGCTGTAAATATAATCTGGAAATTCCTATGGGTCTCGAGATTTTCCTATCACTGACTCAATCTGCCATCAGAAATCCCTCCATTTATAAGCATACACTGGAAATGGATGAGGAACAGAGCCAGTAGATCTTGCTTCCCCCCCCCTCTGCTCAGCTAAAAAAACATGAACAGAATAGTGTCTCCAAAGGCTTGAACTTCTATTATCTCTGTCCTACCCAAACCTTTTTTGTAAATCTGCAGTCAACATCTCATTAGCTCTGTGTCAGATATAATTCCAAAGAAAATGGGATTTCCTTCTAATTTACAATCCCTTGTACTTTTAAATACCAAGTAATCTCTGTCTGTACAGAAATTACAAAGGACTAGGAAGATAAAAGCAGAATGAAAAAGCAATAATAATAATAATAATAATAATAATAATAATAATAATAATAATAATAATAATAATAATTTTAATTTATAACCTGCTCTCTCTCCCCGAAGGGACTCGAGGCGGGGCACAGGGAATTAAAAATACTAATAAAATAGTTTAAAATAGTTTATACCAATATAACTATACCTTTTCACACATTTCTATCTTGCTTCTACTATGTTAACATTGCTACAACCTTTGTTCTTCACTCTGCTCACTTTCCTATTTCTGAAATTTTCATCAGATCCATACAATTACACAAGTTTCCTGATCTTCACCCTTCTTTTATATATTTGTGAGCTCATTCTTTCCTTATGACCACATCACCTCAAACTACTTCATGCTGGTCATTCATTTTTGCTTCAATCCACATTTACTCAGCACCAATTCATTTTTGGCTTTATTGACATATGAAGAAATGAGTATGCCTTTTTGTGTATGTTGAAGATAGATAAACAAAATAGATCGGAATTAAATTTTCCCACAGTTTATGATAGAGAAATCTGTATTTTAGCCTTTCTGGTAAATTTGTAGCAACAACTTTTCACTTTCAATGCATAAAACATTCCTGATGGCTTATTCAGGAAATTGTTTTAATTAACAAGGGGGAACTCAGATTATGATTAACGAGAAGCAAAGAAAACAGAGTATGCAGCCATAAGCCACGACTTTGGGGGATTTATTTTCTCGTGAGTTTATCAGATAAATGTGGTCTTTGAAAAGTAATCACGCAAATGAGAGAGCAATTCTTCTATTAGTTTTAACCTTACCAGTGTTTGTGCATCAAAAAGATATTAAGGGAGGAAGTGACGTCACGACAGCGCGGAGCAGGCAAAAGACTTCGGTCTGAAGCCGATCGCCCCGTTTATCGTGTCTGGTGGCTGCCTGGAGAGCCGATTTTCGGCTAGCAAGGAGCCGTCGCTGGGCGGGAAGCCCAGTGAAGAGAGGGGGAGATTTCCAGCCCCGTTCGGACTCTGCAAGCTGAAGGTGAGGCTGACGCCGTCCCCCAGAGCCAGCGCGTTAAGAGGGCAAAAACATGGCGCCCCAGAGTCGTTGACAGCTACCGAAAGGGAAGAAATGCATCCCCAGTCTTGTTTAAATCTTCTCTTTTGCTGACATTGATCTCAGAAGATCTTGAGAACTTTTACTGAGTTTCCAAAGTACTTAAAAATTGGAACCAATTCTCAAATAAGTGGCAGGAAATTCAGCTGGTCGCGTTCGAGGAGTTGTGTTAACTACGATCAACTTTCAGATTGGAAACTTGTGGAATTTCCTTAATTTAAAACTTTGGATATCCGCTTTTAACGATTGACTTACTGTGGACATATAGACCCCTTCTTCAACAACAAAACTGGATTTGTCCTTGAAGCGATCTGACATTTTGGATTCCTTTTCTTTTTTCTTTTTCTTCTCTCTTTGAAACATTCCCCCCCCCCCCCACTCGTCTTTCCCCCTTTTTTTTTTCTTTTGCTCTTCCGGAGCTTCGCTTGATTATAACAGCTCTTCCTCACTCTATAGCCTCTACTTTGGAACTGGTCCTCCATCTAGAGGCCAAAAGAGGAACTACGACTACAAAATATTTATATCTGCACCTTTTGTATCATTGATACTTAGCCTTAATAAGTCACTAATTATTTAGTTGTAATAAGTTATTAATCATTGTTGTAGAAGATCAAATTAAGATTGATTAATTAAGATTAAGAGTAAATATCATAGAATCAGACCCTCAGATCCTCTAAACTAACTCACTTTACCCTGTTGAAATTGTTTGACTTAGGTCCAATTAAGATTTAATTGTATAGAAAAGTTGATAAGTGATAAGTGAGATAAGTTAATCTAATCAAGAAAGGAATTAAGTGTATATTAATATCTGTGATAATGTCCACTGCTACCACTACTACTATAAAAAGGACCATTCCATCAATATCTAGCTGGGCAACCTCTTCCTCCCCAGCGACATCTAAAAAGACAACAGAAGATCTCCCGGTAACAAGCAAAGTACCAACAATGTCTCAAGCTCTGCAGGATACCTTTCAAGGGATTCAAGACACCATGGCCAAAAACCAAGAGACAACAGCCAGAGTATTAGAAAAACTGACGGAGAAGATGGACACATTAACGACAGAGACGAGGCAGATATATAATAAATTCGAAGAAATTCAAGCACATTTAATAAATCATGAAGAAAGGATACAAACAGTGGAGGAAAGTGTGACAAAGACAGACCGCAAAATAGAGTGCAATGAAAACCAACATCAGAGAGTGGAAAAAAAGATGCAAGAAGAGATTTTATTTCTGGAAATGGACCGCTCCAGATACTTTCTGAGGTTTCAAAACGTAATAGATGATAACCAGGAAAAATTAGAAGAGGTGATGGAAGAAATCATTGCAGATATTCTAAAAATTGACCGCTTAGAAGCAAATAAACTTATTGATGAAGTATTCCGAATATACACATCTTATGCTAGGCGCCACAAGCTTCCTCGGGAGATACATGTAAGACTAACCAAGAAATCTACACGAGAAGAAATTCTCAAGAAAGCAAGAGAGCAAATTTTTACATACAAAGGGAAGGACCTTACAATCTTACCACAAATACCTAGAAACGTAAGAGAGAGCAGGAGGAAGTATGATTTTCTCACCACTCGCCTAAGGAAGCAGGGAATACGATATAGATGGCGTCTTCCAGAAGGCTTAACATTCACTTGGCAAGGACAAAACGTCAGTTTGGCTTCTTTTCAGGAAGCACAAGAGTTCCTAAAATTCCAACAATCTCTTAATGACCCGGAGACGGAGGAAGAGGAGGAAGAATCTAGAAGTGAGGAAGATATATTGACACGGGATTCGAATGGACGAGAGGCAAGGACAGCTGAGGGGGAAAAAACAACTAATGGAAAGACAATACAACACCAAATTAAAACAAGATCAAAGAAGCAGAAAGCTACAAATAAATAAAAATGGGAAGGAAGAAATTTGGCTCTGTTCTATAAACATCAATGGACTAAATAACCCGTCTAAGAAGAAGAAAATTTGGCTAAACTTACAAAAAGAAAATTACGACATAATATGCCTCCAAGAAGTTCACATAAGGAAAAAGCATTTCAAAGTTTTGACCTGTCCAAAATTGGGAAAATTGTACGCATCCCTGGCCGACCAAAAAAAGAGAGGTGTGATTGTCTATGATAAAAACAATCTTGTATCCAAACAAATTTATACAGACAAAGAGGGCAGAATTTTACTATTGGAAATTAAAATTGGACAAAAAATGGCCCTTCTAGCCAATATTTATGCTCCAAATGTTAACCAAAAGCAATTCTATAGAAAATTATCAGATAAATTAAACCAGTTAAACTATGACCACATTTATGTAATTGGTGATTTCAATGCAATTGTAGATACAGGAAAAGACTACAAATCAGGTGCCATAACCCCAAAACATAAATTAAAAAGGAAAAAAATTCTCCCTAAAATATGGGAGGATCTGAAAGACCAACTAGGACTTAAAGATGTATGGCGGGACTTGCATCCCTCTGAGAGACAATTCACATATTATTCCCCTAGACATAGATCATGGCCGAGACTAGATATGGTTTGGGCATCGTTAACAGCGGCTGAGGAAATTGAATCTGTGGAAATTGGGCCAAATATTTGGGCAGACCATCACCCACTATTAACAAAATGGGCAGTAACGCAGACCATGACAAGATGGTCTATGAGAGCCAATATTATGAAAGAGGATAATTTTGTAAGGATGACCCAAAAAGAGCTCCAATACTTTTTTATCGAAAATAAAAGACAGGACACCTCATTACAAAATATATGGGATACAGCAAAAGCAGTAATAAGGGGAGTAGCAATAAAATACACAGCTAGACAATGGAAACTGGAGAGGGGGAAAAAAAGGGAACTAGTATCAACTTTACAAAACCAGGAAAGGGAAGCCCAGAAAGATCCACAAAACATAAGGGCAAGGGAAAATATTAACCTTTTAAGACACAAAATTTCAATACTGGACCAGAGACAACTGGCGGATAAAATAAAGAAAGCTAGACAATCCCATTTTGAACATGCTAACAAACCTGGAAGATGGTTAACATATAGGTTAAGAAAAGAAACTGAAATGAGGAAAATAGGAGCCCTCCAAGATAATAAAGGGGAAATAACAAATATTATGGAGTCAAAGCTAAAAATAGTACAAGATTTTTTTACTTCACTTTACGCAGAAGAGATATTACACAAGGATAAGATTCACGCCTATCTCACAAAACATCAAAGTGGAATAGTACCAGACGCATATAAAACCACATTAAATGCAGAAATAACAAGTGGAGAGATAGAAAATGCAATTAAGAAACAACCAGGTGGGAAAACGCCAGGCCCAGATGGACTACCAGGGGAATTGTACAAAGGGCTAGGGGAGATCTTAGTCCCACAAATGAAAGACTTATTCAATGAAGTTTTAGTAAAAGGGGAAATATCCCAATCATGGACTGAGGCCTACATCTCCTTGATTCCTAAACCGGGGGTAGATCTAACCCAAATTCAAAATTACAGACCCATCTCACTGCTAAACGTTGACTACAAAATATTCACGACAATCTTAGCTGGAAGACTGAAATTATTTTTGTCCAATTATATACATCAGGACCAAAATGGGTTCCTACCAGGAAGATATCTGAGGGATAACGTAAGGATAATAATGGATTGTTTGGAGTATTATGAGGCACACCCAGAAAAACAAATGAGCATGATCTTCCTGGATGCACAAAAAGCATTCGATAGGGTTAATTGGACATTTATTATCCAACAATTACAAAATATGGACTTTGGTCCTAAATTCACCAAAGCAGTCCAAGCTATATACAAAACACAATCGGCAAGAGTATTATTAAACAAAGTGCTATCAGATAGGATTCCAATATTTAGGGGTACTAGACAAGGCTGCCCACTATCACCCCTTTTGTTTATCTTGATATTGGAACCCCTACTAAATACAATTAGACAAGAGAAAAATATTAGAGGCCTACAAGTCAGAGGGGAAGAATATAAAATACAAGCATTTGCGGATGACCTGGTCTTCATAATAGAGGAACCTCTGACTTCAGGATCCAAACTAATCACAGCAATAGAAGAATATGGGGAGGTGGCCGGTTTAAAAATCAACAAACAAAAAACTAAAATATTAACCAAAAATATAACAGGGAAACAAAAGGAGCAAATACAAGAATTAATGGGAATTGAAATCGTTAAAAAGGTGAAATACCTGGGAATCTGGCTAACCAATAGATGTTCTGCAATTAAAGAGCTGAACTACAATAAACTAATAAGAGAAATGGCCGGGCAACTCGAAAATTGGAGTAAAATCCCAATATCTTTATTAGGAAGGATAGCGGCTATCAAGGCATATATTTTACCAAAATGGACATACTTATTTCAAACAGCACCTGTAAAACCAAACAAAGAACTCTTCCAAAAATTAGATCAGATTTCTCTTAAATTTGTCTGGCAGGGAAAAAAAGCACGTATTAAAAAAAAAATGCTCCAGGAACACAAATTGAAAGGAGGCCTGGGACTACCAAACTGGGAGCTCTATTATTATGCATCAACATTAACCTGGGTTAAAGATTGGGTCACTCTCTCAATGAATCGAATATTGGCACTTGAAGGCCATGATTTGCCCCAGGGTTGGCATTCATATCTCTGGCCCAAAAATAACAAACATCCCAAAAGTTTTATAAACCATCATACTAGGGCGACTCTTTTTATGTCATGGTTAAAAATCAAACAACTTTATAACCAAATTCCAAGATGGTTAGCACCAATTGAGGCAGTGACTTACCCAACAGTTCATAACTGAAAAAGAAACTTAACCTATGATGATTTGATAGACGAAATTGGCAATATTAGAACAAGGGCAGACTTAGAGCAAAGGGGGTGGAAAATAGACTGGTGGTCCTACACCCAAGCAATGTCTAAATTTAACAGGGATAAAAAACAATTTGGAATTTACCCATCAAAACAGGATACTGATAAGATTCTATGGGACTCACCGACTAAATTTATCTCCAAAGCATACAAATTACTTTTACAAGGTTACATCGGTGAGGAAATAGTCAAAGATGCTATGATCGCTTGGGGAAGAAACATAGGAAGGAACATTACACTGGATGAATGGCAAACAATTTGGAGCAAATCTATCAAAATGACCCTGGCCTCCTCATTTAAGGAGAACCTATACAAAATGCTGTACAGGTGGTATTTACCACCAGCCAGAATAGCGCACATGTTCCCGAATACCTCTGATAAATGCTGGAAATGTAAAACGGCCAGGGGTACGTTCTTCCACCAATGGTGGACTTGTCCAAGAATCAATCAACTTTGGAAGAAGACACAGACCTGGCTGTTGGAAATAATAGGTATCAACTTTCCCCTCAAACCGGAATACTACCTAATTGGCATTAAACCAAACCAAATTGAGAACAGAGACTGGTACCTTTTCATACATATAACAACTGCAACAAGGATGGCCATTGCCCAACAATGGAAAGACTGCAACATACCAACGGACCAACTAATCATATCAAAAATTTTTAACTGTGCTGAATCAGATAGGCTAACATATGTTTTAAGGGACAAAGCAGAATCAACTTATGCTCAATCATGGGAAAGGTGGTACATATGGTACGATAAAAGAACAAAAGGATACCAAAGCAAACAACCAACTAACATAAACGTGAAATAAATACAAGGAACAAATGAGGCGATAGTGAACTTAAGACACCCGTAGAGATACATATACAGACAGTTATATTAAAATGTATATAACAATGGATAGAACAGACTGGGACATACAAAAACTTTTGAATTGGGGGAATAGCTATATCCCCGGTATGTCCATCCCCTTTTTCTCACTTTCCTATCTTCCCACTCTTCTTTTCCCCCTTTCTGCCCTAAAAATGTACGTTGTATATTTGTTAAATGTTATATTTTATATTTATACCAATAAAGACTATTAAAAAAAAAAAGATATTAAGAAAAATCCACAGATCTTTAGACTGTGATGACTCCCAAACAGCTCAAAGATGCCTCCAGTTTAAACCTCCGTACTATTATGATTTTGCGGAAGCAAAATCCATTTTTAAAGTTCTTCTCTTGACTCTTCTTAGTTCTAGCTGTGCCAAAGGACTTAGAATTCCATGAGAAAGAATATGGTCAAATACTCATAGAATTGTTTGATTTAAAAAAACAGCTGACAGTTACCCTTATTATGGTATAAAACACTGGGGACATAAATAATTAGGGTTTGTTTCCTACATTCCTGTCATCATCTATCATCTTACCATGAAATGTGAGAATTGCTCAAGATTCTGAAAGCTCAATATTACTTACTTGTTTATTTCAAAACACGTTTCTAATCTCATGATCAGGAAGAAATGCATTTCTGCAATATTTTTTTTCTGTTTTACCCAACTTAGCGTCTTTTTTTCTCATGCAAGAGCGTTCAAGGTATTACTATTTATGCATGGAATCTCTCAGGTTTATGTGCAAAATTCAATCTTATATGATGTCAGCACATTATAAATTTATTCATTCTAGTTTCGGAGGTAGCAGTGTTGCAAAGTTTATGAGAAACAATCTACCTTTGTCTTGTTTTACAAACACCAAATCAAAACACTCATGATGCTCTGTAGAAGAATGTTAATTCTGTCCATATCTTGTTAATATGGTTCATAATTATTCATATTTCTACAGCAAAACTTACAGTTATACTTTTAAGTTCACAAAACTTTTTTTTTTAAGTTGAGGGAGTTTTGAGTCCGCCTCCCCCTTGTTTTTATTTTTTCAAACTGTCAGATGCAGTCATGAAAATGAAGGAAAAGGCCAAAGGTTTTATTTATTTGTTTTAAAAAACTCAGAAAGGAAAGAGAGGTTTTCCAAGAAGGCTCCCCCCGCAGGGAAATAAAAAATAGGGAACACAGTTTGCTAAAGCAAAATCATCCATTCAGAGTCCAAATGATTGTCACTATAAATATCCCTTCCAAGGCAGAGACATGAACTCACATCGCTCATGCTGTTGTCATTAATTTGTTATGCTCTTTTATGCCTATCCACAGTTTTTACCCCTCCTTTTAGATTTTTTAATATTTTTTTAAAATAACTAAAATATTTTTTAGATTTTAATAGTAGATTAAGTAGTAAATTTATTTTTTTATCCTGATGTCCCAAAGGTGCTTTTCAAAAGGCAACTGGACTTTTTTTTTCTTGAAAGCGTTTTGCTTCTCATCCAAGAAGCTTCCTCAGTTCTCATATAAGCTTCTTAGATGATAAGCAAAATGGTTTAAAAAAAAAATCCAGTTGCCTTTTTAAAAGCATCTTTGGGACAATCATGATCTGGATGGATTGAGAAGCACCATAGACTCTTTATTCAGGCTGGGTTTTGATGTAATAAAGATTTGATTTGGTAAGTAAAGATTTGCTACCCTTAGTCTCTCTCTCTCAGAAAGAACTGTATCAAAAAGAGGATTGAAGAAGTGGATTGGCCACAGACTGTTATTTTAACAGAATAAAAACTATACAAAGGGGAAAGCAGAAAAGTGACTGTGACAACTACAGGGAGGCTGCTTTAAAAAGTAACAAAATTTAGCAGCAAAGCACATCTTTGAGTCAGGCAAAAGAAGAGTAGATGGTTGTTTTTTTCTGAAATGGAACAAATAATTTAACACCAAGCAGGCTACAAGGGAAGGTTGTGTGTCCAGTTTTGTGATGGACAAATGCATAACACACAAACACACACACACACGTGTGTGTGTGTGTGTATTATGCATTTGTCCATTACAAAACCAATTTATAGCAAATTATGTACGATGCAAGAGGGACATGGTGGCACAGTGGCTAAGACGCTGAGCTTGTCAATCAGAAAGGTCGGCAGTTGAACAGTTCAAATCCCTAGTGCTGTGTAATGGAGTGAGCTCCCGTTACTGGTCCTAGCTTCTGCCAACCTAGCAGTTCGAAAGCATGTAAAAATGCAAGTAGAAAAATAGGAGCCACCTTTGGTAGGAAGATAACAGCATTCTGTACACCTTCAGTGTTTAGTCATGCCGGCCACATGAGCATGGAGATGCCTTTGGCTTTGAAACAGAGATGAGCACTGATCCCTAGAGTTGGGAACGACTAGCACATATGTGCGAGGGGAACCTTTACCTTTACATACGATGAAACCGGAGGTAAGGATCTGAAAAGTAATTCATCAAAGGTCAAGCTGATTTTGTTTGACAGGGCACATTGGTATCTTAAAATAAATAGTGAAGGCTAGAATAAATAGATGAATTTGTGTGCCGGGTGAGACTTATTTACTGAACAACAGAAAAGAGGTGGAGAAATATTCAAGCATGCAAATGCGGATAGAAAGGGAATGAGTAGTACAGGATCTATTGTACCGAATGAATGTTTGTCAAAAGGAGCAAAAATTATTGTGCACAGCAGCACGTTTCTTCCCATTTTGTAATGTGAAAGTTAAAGGTAGATATCTCAGGTGAAATATTAAAATAAGTTGAATGAAATTAGAATAATTGGATGAAATTGATGAGATTCTAGGAACGAGACAGGTTTAAGAAGGTAATCTATGAATCAATTTATGGATGTGGTGAAATCAAAGATGATATGCAAGGGAAGAAAGACCAACTCTGTGTACACACACATTTTTATGTACCTAAAATATTTCTATGATGCTCATTAAAATAAATCTTGAAAAATTACAGCAATTATGTTAATATAAATGAGATCTCCCAGATTTCCTTCCATCTTATCTGCTACTTTCTACTGTTCACAAGTACAATACTTAATCTTTTACTACGTGTTGCATGAGGTTGATTCTGAATAGGATGCTGACTATGTACAGTATGTAAATGTGCTATATATACACATGCAATATTTTGCTCCAGGGTCCACTTGTGTGTCCAAGATATGACCCAGTTCCTCTGTGTTTGGTTGCTGCAAATCAGATTTACAAAAATAAAACTGCTTAGGGATCTTTATCTTGGATTAATGAAGCGTTCAAATCTCTAGTTACCTTCTAGTAATTTCTTCTTTTTTTTGTGATTTTAAAAACAACAATAACAGTATTTATAAAATTAAAGCTACAGGAGATTCAAGTCAGCTGACTGAACCACTGGAAAAATAAAGTTTTTTTTAAGGGCAAAGAAATCATCCTCATCCTCATCGTCATCATCATCCCTAATACCAGGAAGAAATAATATGAGAAATTAAAAAATAGTGGTGTTTGGTCTTTTCTTTTAAAGCACATCTACTCTTATGAAGAACTATAGTAATAAATTCTAAGGTTACATATTAATAAAGGCTTTATGGATTGGAGCAGATGAGCCTAAATCCCTAAACACATAGTTTCTTGGTTATACATAGATTGTTGTGAAAATGCATTTTTTAAATATCACAACATATTAGCATTGTGTTCAGTCTTCCAACATTCTGGGTGCTATCCCAATTTTCCACTAAGCATTGTCATCAATGGCAATAGCACTTAAGACTTATATAGCTCTCTGTAGTGCTTTGCAGCAGGGGTCCCCAACCTTTGCAACTTTAAGTCTGAAGGACTTCAGCTCCCAGAAGTCTGGGAGCTGAAGTCCTTCAAACTTAAAGTTGCAAAGGTTGGGGACCCCTGCTTTACAGCAATCTCTGGGCAATTTACTGTGTCAACATATTGCTCCCAACAATCTGAATCCTCGTTTTATCAACCTCAGAAGAATGGAAGGCTGAGTCAACCTTGAGCTTGTGTGGATCAAACTCCTGGCTGTGGGCAGAATTAGCTTGCAAGACTGCATTCTAACCACTCTGCCACCTTGGCTTACCAAACTATATATGTTAATGTGCTGGAAGAAATTTAAAAATTAGTAATAATTTTGATCATATTCTGTTAATTAATGCAATTTAATTATGTTTAAAGAAATCAAATTGGCTTAATCACTGGTTGAGGCAGATCCTTACAGGTAGAGTAAGTTGCTTATTTTCAAATACTGATAAATTTTGCATCGAACTAGTTTATTAACCACAATTATTTATAGAATGTGCTAGTCAAATCCAATCAATCAATCAATCAATCTGTGTTATGATTTAGTGTGATCCATGATTTTAGCCATTCTATAATAATTTATTTAGATGGTTACTCACCAGTAGATATGACTGGATACTAATGACAGGAAATTCACATATATATTAACTAAGATACCACATATTAAGATAAGCACCAAAACTCTGTATAATACACCTGACAATTTCGTGAAACAATTCATCTTTTTTGTACTTTGAGACTTTTCCATATAATACCAGTAATTAGTAAACTAAAAAAGTTCTGAATCATTTAAAAAATACTGAATGAATTCCATATTAGAAAACTAAATATTTCCCATCCTTCCAAGGAATATATGTTAATTTAATACTTGATTCACAAATTGCTCCAAACCAAGGTATCATAATTAGATTTCATTAATTTGTAGAAAGCACTATTTGATGACAATGCATTTTAGTTAATTGTTTTTTTAAAAACACGGTAAGCCAAAGTGAAACAAATCATATTATGATTTAATGAAACAGTGTATAAATTTGTCTGATTTTACACACACACACACACACACACACACGAATGTGGTGAAACACCAGAGGTGGCATTTGCCGGTTCTCCAAACGACACAAAATTTCCGCCACCAGTTCTCCAGAACCTGCTGAATTTAACCCCCCCCCCAGTGTAATGTATAGCTTGCATACATTACACTGTGTGCGCTAAACTCACAAGGGATTTTTGTGCTGTAACAGCCCAGCTGCTAATTCTTACTTTGCCTTTGCCATGAGAAGATATTCCGATAAGCTTTTTACATATTCACCATGATTCTGTTTTTAGCAGATTCATCTTTCATAATTTGGCAGAAACTCAGAGAAAAGCCATGAGAGCCACCTGTTTAAATTTGAACTCAACTTGTACACCGATTTTCATGAAATCATAAGAATGTATTTATTTTATTGAATATGAATCCTGTTTTTCCTTTGAAAACTGAAGGTAGCACTCACAAGGAGCTTCCCTCATTTTATTCCTGCTATAGCCACCTGAAGAGGTAAGTTGTAACCAGTCATTCAGGAAGAAGGAGTACAATAGTCTCCGCTTAACACTCCAATCTCTATTTTACAGCTGTGTCTGGGTCATCATGACCAGCTATTCTATTATTTGAGGGTCTGTCCCAACAGTGGGCTATTCTATCGGGACTGTGTATGGGAGGGGCAGGTATGGCGGGAGCCGAGGGCCATATTACTTAAGGGGAGGGCGCACCCGCTGCTTGCGAGGGGTGGCGCGCTCCGGCCCTCACGGCTCCTCTTGCGACCCAGGGGGTTTAGGATCTCAGAGCCTGGGCCTTTGGCTGATGTTGTATAACGCCAGGTCCGTGGTTAATAAAGCCCCCCTCATTCATGATCTGGTTTTGGAGGGGGGGGCGGACCTGGCGGGTATTACGGAGACCTGGTTCGGCCAAGAGGGGGGGTGCCCCTCGTTGGAATGTGCCCACTGGGTTACCACACATTTCACCAGCTGAGAGCCCAGGGTCGGGGTGGGGGGGTGGCAGTTATTATAAAGGAGGGCCTGGACCCGAGGGAGACCACTGTGCCGCAGACAGCCGTCTGTGAGTCACTATGTGTGAAGTGGGGTCATGGGAGGCAGCTGCGCTTGCTGATTGTGTACCTGGCTCCCCGCTACATATCAGCAGCCCTACCCAAGCTTCTCAATGTGGTAGCTGAGATGGCGGTTGAGACCCCCAGGCTGTTAGTCATGGGGGATTTCAACCTGCCATCGATAGGCGAAGCATCTGCGATGGCACGGGACTCCCAGGGGGAGAGCCTTCTCTGTGGCAGCTCCTGCCCTCTGGAATGACCTACCCCCTGACCTATGGACAACCACGGACCTGCGCCAGTTCCATCGGGCCTTAAAGACCTATCTATTTTGGCAGCCGGCCTGGCGTAGTTTTTTAAATTGCTTTAGTTTTTAAATTGGTTTTAGTAAGGGTTTTTTAACTGGATTTGGATCAGGCCAATCCATTTAATATATTTTAATTGTATTTTAATTGGATTTTATGCTCTATCTTATTGTTCTTATTATTGTCTGTACACCGCCCTGAGTCCCGCAAGGGAGAAGGGCGATCTAAAAATTTAATAAATCTAAATCTAAATCTATTTGTTCTTGCTTAGAGTATGCATAGAGCTACCAGGGTAACATTCTGCATTTCATGCTGCAAACCACATTCCTGCCTTGCAATTATAGTCAAGAGGACTCAATTTATAGTGCTGTTTGTTCTAAGATATCTGAAACAGAGCTAGAGCTATAGCAATTAATTTTATTTCAGAAAAACGAGAACATTGGAATAGGAACTGGTGTGCATATGCAGAACATGATTCTATGCAACAAATGCAGGGTGTATAAACTATAATCCTGTTGTCAAGGAACACTGCTTTAGTTTAAATTACTCCTTTGTTCTGGAAGGGAGACAGTTGTTGCCACATTTGACTCAGACCAGTGGACACAAGTAATAAATATAACACCTATGCTAATAATGATACTATAGAAATTTTCTTCATTTGTACATGCATGATACATGGGACACAGTGACTAAGAGGCTCAGCTTGTCGATCAGAAAGGTCGGCGGCTCGAATCCCTAGCACTGTGTAACAGTGAGCTCCTGTTACTTGTCCCAGCTTCTGCCAACCTAGCAGTTTAAAAGCATGTAAAAAATGCAAGTAGAAAAACAGGGACCACTTTTGGTAGGAAGGGAACAGCATTCTGTGTGCCTTCGGTGTTTAGTCATGCCAGTCACAGGACCACGGAGACATCTTCAAACAGCGCTGGCTCTTTGGCTTTGAAACGGAGATGAGCACCGCCCCGTAGAGTCAAGAACGACTAGCACGTATGTCCGAGGGGAACCATTACCTTTTTACATGCATGATATCTTAGGCATGGGCATTTTGTTTCCTTGTCTAGTGCAGGGACTCTTTCCCTTGGACAAATAAGTGATTCCTGCAAGCTGCCTCATGTCACAAACCAATGAGGTGCATTCAGCTGAGGTTTTTTGTCAGAGATACAAGAGGTGCAAAAGAGTTGCCCTTCCCCCCCCCCCTTTTCTGGAAAATGATTTCATGTTCAAAACCGACAGCCTAGAAATCAGAAGAATAACCATTGAAGACCAGATCATCCATTTGTGGGAGCAAACAAAATACAATGAGAGGCATTGGATAAGGTGGAGCAACCTCCAGAGGTAAACAAACTAAACCCTCCCATGGTCATGCTGAGACTCGGTGAGACTTCTTGCAAATGGCATTTTTTGCTGGTAGGTAGGTTGAAGGAAAAATGAGAATTGGTTTCCTGTATGTGCATGCAATGACCTAAAGGGCTTAAAGCTATTCTGTGCCTCTTGTATATCGAGCAGAGAATTCTCAGCATCTTTTCAAAATGAGATTAAGACACTCTAACTCAGCGTTTCTCAAATAGTGGGGCGCGCCCCCCTAGGGGGGCGTGAGGCTCCGTAAGGGGGGGCGCGGAGCCGCACACCCGGAAAGACCGATACCACCGTTGCATTCTCCGCATGGCCCGAGCGCCTGTTCCTTAGCAGCTCCCAGCGCGCCGCCCGGCTTAGTAGCTCCCAGCGCGCCCGCGCCCGGCTCAGCAGCTCCCAGCGCGCCGCCCGACTTGCCCGCTAACGGCTCTTGCCCGCTGCCCGCCTGGACGCGGCCAGTCGAAAGCCGGGAGGGAGGCGACCCCCTTCCACGGCGTGGAAAAGCGGCCTCCCTCCCGGCTTTCGACTGGCTGCGTTGGGAGCGCTGGGAGCTGCTGAGACCATCGCAGTAAGGAACAGGCGCTCGGGCCATGCGGAGAAGGCAACGGCGGCACCAAGGAGAATAAATATCCTTGGCTCGGAAGGAGGCGAGGGAAAGAAGGGAGGGGGCAGCCCCGTGGCTGGGGGGGCGCTTTCCGGGGCTGGGGGGGGGGCTTTCCGGGGCTGGGGGGGGCGCGAAATGTTTTCTTCTTCCTAGGGGGGGGGCTGACAGAAAATAACTGAGAACCACTGCTCTAACTCAAACTGCTTTGTGCTTGATGATAACTTGGAAAGAAATACCTGGAAAAACAAAAAGAAAGGCATTCTAAATAAAAAGGGCAGTTTCTACACAGAATGCATATATACGTATTTGTATTGTTTTAACTGCTCTTATCGATGTTCAGGTCTTTCAGCATTTCCTTGTTTAGGGTTAAACTATTACGCTTGCTGCAATGAACAATGCAAGTTTTTCTCTTTCTTTTTAAAAAGGAAGTTGAAATGAATGTTTTACTTTTATCTTTGTTTACATGGCACAGCTGTTTTTAAAAGCAAACAGCTGAATTTGCTTCTGTGGTCTACACAGAGGACAACCATCACTTTATGAGTGTATAAACCAACTTTGAGTCATGGGGAAAACCACATGTGTCAGATCGTACAATATAACCAAACTCTTCTTTCTTTGATCGCTTTGTAGGCTTCCTAATAAAATTCCTAGCAGGAGTTTGTTGGATTGTAGGTTATTGGTCAGGGTTTTTTTAAGTTGATATTGAACTGTTAGAACAATTTCATTTGATTAGAGTTCAGAAATGTAATTAAAACATTCCATTGTTCAATTTAATTTCATGGAAGAGGAGAGAAAAATCCCTAATTACTTGTCGTTAGCAATCACTTTCTTTTATTAGTATTAGTCATATATTGGTTTGGACTGTTGAGGGCAGCATGCAACTTGGTATCACTCCAGACTCTTCTTAGCCTCTTTCTTCACATATCAACATCTTCCGGGTTTGCCAACTAATTGCTCAGATTTTTAAAATGTTTTGCATATGATCCAGACATGTGCACATCCCGCCCTACTGGTTTCATATTAAAAAACAGCTGTTGGTTTGGGCAGTTTTAATAATGTAGTTCCTTGCAATCGCTCCAAGGTTACTAGCAACACAGGCAGAGAGAGTTAGGGTAAAACTTGTCATAAGAAGAACATAAGAACATAAGAATAGCCTTGCTGGAACAGGCCACAGCCCATCCAGTCCAACATTTTGTTTCACACAGTGGCTCCCCATTTGCTTCAGGGTCTTCCCAAGCAGATGTCTTCACCTGCTTATGATTCCTTGCAAATGGCATTGAGAGATATCCTGCCTATCTCTCCATCCCGGAGGGTGTCCTTAGGCATCCATAATGATAGCCATTGATACCCTTGTTCTCCATGAACTCATCTAATCCTTTCTTAAAGGTGTCAAGGCTGACAGCTGTCACCACTTCTTCTGGCAGGGAGTTCCATAGACCAGTGATCCTCTGGGTGAAAAAGTACTTCCTCTTATTTGTCTTATTTAGATAACTTCTGCATCCCCCTTCCCACACACTGTTCACATTAAGGGATTTTTAAAATTATTATTATTTCAGAAGCATCTCTTTGTACCCCACAGGCAGTCTTCAATATCCTGCATCTGTTTAGCGATTCCCATCTCCTCTTGTAAATGGTATGTAGGAATGACACTAAGAGACAGGGAAGAGCTGCAGTCTGGGCAATAGTCAGATAAGAAACAGTCTAGTAGAAATTTGGGCATGGCAGATACCTTAGAAGGGAGCTTCCTTAGTTTCTCAAGCTGTAAAGCAGGTGAGGGGAGATATGCACTTTCAGACTTACAAGATTATGTTAATGTAACCTTACCATAAAGTAGAATTAGTTCATCTGGGTGTGTTTCTTCTCTGGACTACCTCAAAAGGCTGACACCTCTACTTCAACTATCCCACCATGGCTACACCTCAATGAGAAAAGTGCCTGGTTGAAATATGATAGAGAAATGATGACTTGGGGCTTTGCGGCTACTCCTTTAAAATAATCGCTCAATGTCTTTATCAGATAAATGCATATCATATTTTTGGACTACGGAGATGGGTGACTAACAGTGTGTTTTATTTCATTTGTTGCATGGACAGGAAATGTTTATTGCCTCAGGCCTTGTGTTAGCTTAATGCAAAATACTAAGTAACACTAAGTACACTAAGGCCTGTCAGGGTTCCAAGAAACACCACTAACGAAAGAAGACTTCGAGGATTGAGTTTCCTCAAAGTTTCATTTTATTAGAGTTGTCATATTGGCACATCTGGGAAAACCCAAATGTGAAAGCTTCCAGATTTTCCTCACCCAAATAAAAATTCAAGTCCCTGCCCAGCACCCACATGTCCATCACATGTCAAAGCGGAAATTAAGGGTTTTTTTAATTAAATTTTTAATCCAGGTCTTAAGGGGCTCCAGGGAGGGGGAGGGTCAAACCAAAATTAGGGTGGTGGGTGAGGGGGGAAACCCACCGGGGAATGTCTCCAGGCCGGCTAGGGTTCCCGACGGGGAGGGCGTAGTGTCTAGAATTGGGGAGGGGTGAGGGTCTGTCCAACAGAGGGCTATTCCATCAAGACTGTGTGTGGGAGGGGCAGGTATGGCGGGAGCCGAGGGCCATATCATATAAAGGGAAGGCGCACCCGCTGTTTGCGAGCGGTGGCGCGTTCCGGCCCTCACGGCTCCTCTTGCGACCCAGGGGGTTCAGGATCTCAGGGCCTGGGCCTTCGGCTGATGTTGTGTAACACCAGGTCCGTGGTTAATAAAGCCCCCCTCATTCACGATCTGGTTTTGGAGGGGGGGCAGAGGTGGCGGGTATTACGGAGACCTGGCTGGGCCAAGAGGGGGGGTGTCCCTCATTGAAATGTGCCCACCGGGTTACCATGCATTTCATCAGCCACGAGCCCAGGGTCGGAGTGGGGGGGGTGGCGGTTGTCATAAAGTAGGGTCTGGACCCGAGGGTGACAACTGTGCCGCAGACAGCCGGCTGTGAGTCTCTATATGTGAAGTGGGGTCATGGGAGGCAGTTGGGCTTGCTGATTGTGTACCTGGCTCCCTGCTACGTATCAGCAGCCCTACCCGAGCTTCTCAATGTGATAGCTGAGATAGCGATTGATACCCCCAGGCTGCTAGTCATGGGGGATTTCAACCTGCCATCAATAGGCGAGGCATCTGAGATGGCACGGGAGTTCATGGCCTCCATGACGGCCATGGACCTGACTCAGTTAGTTCATGACCCCACCCACACTGGAGGACACACGCTGAACTTGGTTTTTGTGTCCGGCCAATGGTTGAGTGATCTGGGTTTAGGGGAAATAGCCGTTGAACCCCTGTCATGGTCAGATCACTCTCTCCTTCGGCTGGACTTTCCAACCACTGCATCCCACTGCGGGGAAGCAGAACCGGAAGCAGTGAGATGGTTCTGCCCCAGGCGCCTGATGGACCCTGAGAGGTTCCAGATAGAGCTTGGGCCAATACCTGAGACCCTGACCCGCGACTCGATTGAGGACCTAGTGGCCGCTTGGAATAGTGCGGCCATGGGGGCCCTGGACCGGGTCGTGCCTTTGCGGCCTCTCATCCAGCGCCGAACCATCTTGACTCCCTGGTTTTCCGAGGAGCTGAGGGTGATGAAGCGTCGGAAGAGATGCCTAGAGAGCGGTTGGAGGGCCATCCGCTCCGAGTCTGACCGGACACTGGTAAGGTCGCACTTGAAGGCCTACCTAGTGGCGATAGGAGCGGTGAAGCGTAATTATTTCTCGGCTCTTATCGCGTCTGCAGATAACCGGATGGCTGCCCTGTTTAGGCTCCCTTCTTCACCAGAGGGCGCGGGATGCCCCCTTGCAGGGTCGTGCGGAGGAATTTGGGTGTTATCTGCATGATAAAATCGATCAGATCCGGGACAGGTTGGCCTCCGATTGGACTAGTTCAGACGGGCCGACGGAGGCAGGTCTTGAGTCTGCTATCTGGGAAGAGTTCGATCCTGTGACTCCTGAGGACATGGACAGGATGCTTGGGCGGCTGAACGCCACCACATGTTTATTGGACCCATGTCCCTCCTGGTTAGTACTGGCCTCCCGGGAGGTTACATGAGGCTGGCTCCAGGGAATTGTTAACGCTTCTTTAAGTGAGGGGTTTCTGCTGGCCGCCTTGAAAGAGGTGGTGGTGAGGCCCCTCCTCAAGAAGCCCTCCCTGGACCCGGCTGTGTTGGCCAACTATTGTCCTGTCTCCAACCTTCGATTTCTTGCGAAGGTTGTTGAGAGTGTGGTGGCGCGGCAGCTCCCTCAGCACCTGGAGGAAGCTGTCTATCTGGATTTGTGCCAGTCGGGCTTCCGGCCTGGGTACAGCACAGAGACAGCATTGGTTGTGTTGGTGGATGATCTCTGGAGGGTTCGGGATAGGGGTTGCTCCTCTATCCTGTCCTGTTAGATCTCTCAGCGGCTTTTGATACCATCAACCATGGTATCATACTCCGCCGGCGGGAGGGGCTGGGGGGCACCATGTTACGGTTTTTCTCCTCCTACCTCTCCAACTGGTCGCAATTTGTGTTGGCAGGAGGGCAGATGTCAACGCCGAGTTGCCTCACTTGTGGGGTACCACAGGGGTCGGTCCTCTCACCTCTCCTGTTCAACATTTATATGAAGCCGCTGGGTGAGATCATCCATGGTTTCGGGGTAGAGTTCCATCAGTATGCTGATGATACTCAGCTGTACATCTCTACCTTGGACCACCCCAACGATGCCGTGGAAGTGATGTCCTGCTGTCTGGAGGCCATGCGAGTCTGGATGGGGAGAAACAGGCTCCGACTCAACCCCTCCAAGACCGAGTGGCTGTGGCTTCCGGCGTCACGATATAGCCAGTTGGTGCCATCTCTGGCTATTGGGGGCGAGTCATTGGCCCCTACAGAGAGGGTTCGCAACTTGGGTGTCCTCATGGGCTCGCGGCTGTCTTTAGAAGATCATATGACAGCCGTGGCCAGGGGGGCTTTTTATCAGGTTCGGCTGATACGCCAGTTGTACCCCTTTCTGGATCGTGACGCTCTACGCATGGTCACTCAAGCCCTCGTCACCTCCCATCTGGACTATTGCAACGCTCTCTACATGGGGCTTCCCTTGAGGTGCACCCAGAGGCTCCAGTTAGTCCAGAATGCCGCCGCGCGTGGGATTCTGGGAGCTTCTAGATGCTCCCACATGACACCTCTCCTGCGCGAGGTGCACTGGCTGCCTGTGGCTTTCTGTGTGTGCTTCAAGGTATTAGTAACCACCTTTAAAGTGCTCCATGGCAAGGGACCTGGTTATCTTCAAGACCGCCTCCTGCTACCAAATACCTCCCACCGACCAGTTTGCTCCCACAAAGAGGGCCTCCTCAGGGTGCCGTCGGCTAAACAATGTTGGCTGGCGACCCCCAGGGGGAGAGCCTTCTCTGTGGCAGCTCCTGCCCTCTGGAACGACCTACCCCCCGACCTACGTACGATCACTGACCTACGCCTGTTCCGTCGGGCCTTGAAGACCTATTAATTTCGTGCGGCCGGCCTGGCGTAGTTTTAAATTTGTTTTAGCAGCAGTTTTAGTAGGGGTTTTAGGACAGGCCAACTATTTAATGTATTTTATGTTTTATATTATCGATTTTTACCTGCCTGTACACCGCCCTGAGTCCCAGTAGGGAGAAGGTGCGGTATATAAATTTAATAAATACAAATACAAATAAATACAAATACATGATCCAATCAGGCACCATCCCAACTGGAGATGCCTTCCAGTCACACCACTCCAGGTGCAGGGCAAGATATCCTTGACTCTCTGAGAAAGGAATGTTATTTTGACTATACCTCCCATATTCCATATAATCCCCCCTCCCAGTTTCCCACAGCATTAAAGCATCAAGCAGGCATGAAGGTCCAATGCAAAAGATGGCTTCCAGGTCTGACAGGCCTTTTTTTTCCATTTTTTAAAACTCATCCTTTTTGTTTGTCAGTTTATCAGGCCATTTCAAAAGCAAGTTGTGAAGAAAACTGACTGAAAGACAAAACCAAAAAACCTCTAAAAAGAAAAACCAAAAAACCTAAAAAACCCAAAAACCTAATACCGTGTGTGTGTGTAGATTCTTAACTATCATAAGTAGGCAAGGTTATGTGATCTTTCACTTCACAACTGCATTGGTTAGTGATGGAGTTGCCAATCCCAATTCCAGTCAATACAATAATACAATAGCAGAGTTGGAAGGGACCTTGTAGGTCTTCTAGTCCAACCCCCTGCGTGGGCAGGAGCCTTATACCATTTCAGAGAAATGGCTATCTAACATCTTTTTAAAGACTTCCAGTGCTGGGGCATTCACAACTTCTGGAGGCAAGCTGTTCCAGAGGTTAATTGTTCTAACTGTCAGGAAATTTCTCCTTAGTTCTAAGTTGCTTCTCTCCTTGATTAGTTTCCACCCATTGCTTCTTGTCCTGCCCCCAGGTGCCTTGGAGAATAGTTTGACTCCCTCTTCTTTGTGGCACCCTCTGAGATATTGGAATATTGCTATCATGTCTCCCCTGGTCCTTCTCTTCATCAAACTAGACATACCCAGCTCCTGCAACCGTTCTTCATATGTTTTAGTCTCCAGTCCCCTAATCATCTTGGTTGCTCTTCTCTGCACTCTTTCCAGAGTCTCCACATCTTTTCTACATCATGGTGACCAAAACTGTATGCAGTATTCCAAGTGTGGCCTTACCAAGGCACTATACAGTGGCATTAACACTTCACGTGATCTTGATTCTATCCCTGTGTTTATGCAGCCTAGAACTGTGTTGTCTTTTTTGGCAGCTGCTGCACACGGCTGTCTCATATTTAAATGGTTGTCCACTAGGATTCCAAGATCCTAGTGAGGACTACCGGTATCTGGATCAAGGGAATACTATGGTTTTAGGGTGCCTAAATTTAAGAAAGAGATTTGATAATGTTGATCAAAGACTCCTTGGTAAAATAGAACAATATAGTCCTTTTAACAGTAGTGTCATTAACCAATGGTTTTACAGTTCTAACATGTAGTCATTAATTGATCTACAGAACATCTACATGGAGGAAGATAAACAATGGAGTATTTCAAAGTTATATCCGAGGGCCAGTGTTCTTCTATAAACCTATCCAGTCCTGTACTATGTTCTCAAAATAACAACCACATATCTAAGGAAAGCCCAGGAAGTTAAACATCTTCCCACCTATTTCCAACAAAAATATCAAAAATAGTGCATATTAAATAACATACCTTGACTAAGGACCATTAATAACTTATTTTTCTCAGTGATTTTATCTAATACATTCTGAAGTCATTTAAGGGTGGCCAGCCAAGCTTTGCAAGATAGGACAGTTCAGCAATGTACTCAAACAATACAGCACTTCCAATGAAAGGGTTATTTTTTTACCAGCTTCTTTAAATTACTCCTATAGGAGTTTTTGAAGGTCAACCTTTACAGCCACTCTTTCAAGGCAGAGCAAACAAGGAGAAGCTAGCCACCCACAGGAAAGTTTCTAACTTTCCAGATAAGTCTTGCTTAACGCTGGTGCCTCAAGTATCCTGACCTCTGCCCCACAGCCATCATAAAACCATAGAATTGAAAGGGATCTTGAATGTTTTCTAGTCCAGCTGTCTATCCAGGAATCTTCAAACAATACTCTACACCTGCTAAGTAGGAAAGATGAGAAGAATAGTTTACACAGTACACAAACTAGGTCAACGTGGAAGCAATGCATGCAGAAAGAGGCTGATCTTAAGGATGTAGCCTAAATATGTGTGTTGGAAGAACCTTTAAAACCTTTGTGAATTTCAAACAGAAGGACATTATCCCCCCTCTATGGCAGACACAGAGGAATGCTTTCCCAGCATGCAACACTGTATGACATTTCTTACAACTCTTAAAGGCTTCTGAAGGGAAGTGCTGATTCAATGTCAAACTCCCTGTCTCTTCCCGGAGTGTCCCCTCCCCACAACCTCCCCTACACAAAGCCCAGAAACTCTGAGCATAGCCAAGCATCTGTCCAGAGGTGGTGTTCAGCAGGTTCTGACCAGTTTGGGAGAATCGGTAGCAGAAATTTAGAGTACTTCAGAGAACCAGTAAATACCATCTCTGACGGGCCCCGTCCCCATTTATTATCTGCATCCCAGCTAATCAGGAGGAAATGGGGATTTTGCAGTATTCTTCCCCTGCCATACCCACCAAGCCATGCCCACAGAAGTGGTAGTAAACATTTTAACTGGTAGTAAACACTGCATCTCTTTGGCTCAAGAGGAACAAAAGATCACACCCATACCTTCCAGGAGGGACACCATCAACTTCACTTGACTTAACTAATCCATTTGAAGAAACTCTTAAATCATCCATGCAGTCTCACATCCATCTCATGGACTGAGATCTTCCTGTTTTAAGGACCATATCTTGGGATTTCAAAATCAAATTTCACAAGGAGAAGTTTTAGGAGGATTTTGGAGCAGTTTCATTGTCAAACAATCCAAGGATGACAACAATTGTCTGCTTATGAAAATCTATCTGTAAATCTAATTAGAAACAATCAGACTAAAATAAAAGACTGGGGAAGAAAATTATTATTGGGTGTTATATGGACATATTGTTGTAGTTTCAGACATACCTTAACAAAACAAATGTGTATTATAGCAACATGCAGATGATTAATGTTTCCTATTTTCACAGAGAGTACTTCCTCTTAGAAAAAGCAGCAAAAACAAATTTGTATGGAAACAATTGGAAAATTCCTGTCTGGCTCCCTTGGGGCAGTAAGGAAAATAATATGCAATGCCCATAACAAACAGATAAGAAAGTAAGAGGGAAGCACAAACCCCCCAAAGTAATTAAGGATCGAGGAACCGTCCAAATACCTCTGCAAACACAATTACTTTCCTTACATGGATAGCTGAACATGTGCATTTATGACAGGAAAGCTCAAAAAATGGTAACAACAACTTCATTGTGTCTTGGGCCATGAACTTGTTCTTGGGAGCACATAAAATCTCAACAAATCTTATGAGCAAGAGCTAAAATTCTTCACCACAACTTCAGCCAGCAAACAAAGGGCACCTTGACAAGCTCCTGGCATTAAGAACAGATTCCTATAGAGCCTTCAGATAGGACTGATGTAAAATCCATTTCTAAACAGAATGCATCTTTCTGTTGACATAGCCTTTGCTTTTGTATGTATAATAATAGATCGGGATATTAGAATAGATACAAAAACACCAAAGGGGCAGAATTTGGCAGGAAATTGTATTTATGTAGAAATAAAATGAGAGCTGGTTTGGGATAGTGTTTATTTTTATTTTTAAATTTTTCACATCTTTATTCCACCAAGGATTGAAAACATGACTGAGACATTCTATAATTTAGGTTATTTTGCTAAAAAAACAACAACCCAGAAAACTATTATTTTACAAATTGGGGAAAACGTTGATGCAATAATAGCTGAATCAGTATTGCTGTAAATTTCTGGCCAATATTTTTCACCAGAGGCCAATGAAACTTCATCTAATGCTCTTGCATAATAACTCCATTTCACATTCATTATATACAGTCTAAAATTTATAAATTAATTGCATCCTGTCTTTTACATAAGACTGTGTCTATTAGGCATATACAGGTGAAACTCGAAAAAATTAGAATATCATGCAAAAGTTCATATATTTCAGTAAAGGAGAAACTAATATTTGAGATAGATTCATTACATGCAAAACAAGATAGTTCAAGCTGTGATTTGTCATAATTGTGATGATTATGGCGTACAGCTCATGAAAACCCCAAATCCACAATCTCAGAAAATTAAAATATTACATGCAATCAATAAAACAAGGATTGTACATAGTACAATATCGGACCTCTGAAAAGTATAAGCATGCATATGTACTCAGTATTTGGTTTGGGTCCCTTTTGCAATAATTACTGCCTCAATGTGACGTGGCATGGAAGCTATCAGCCTGTGGCACTGCTGAGGTGTTATGGAAAACCAGGATGCTTCAATAGCGGCCTTCAGCTCTTCTGCATTGTTCACTCTCATGTTTCTCATCTTTCTCTTGGCAATGCCCCATAGATTCTCTATGGGGTTCAGGTCAGGCGAGTTTGCTGGCCAATCAAGCACAGTAATCCCACAGTCATTGAACCAGGTTTTGGTGCTTTTGGCAGTGTGGGCAGGTGCCAAGTCCTGCTGGAAAATGAAGTCAGCATCCTCATAAAGCTCGTCTGCGGAAGGAAGCATGAAGTGCTCCAAAATTTCCTGGTAGATAGCTGCATTGACCATGGACTTAATGAAGCATAGTGGACCAACATCAGATGATGACATGGCTCCCCAAATCACCAGAGACTGTGGAAACTTCACACTGGACTTCAAGCATCTTGCAGTGTGTGCCTCTCCATTCGTCCTCCATTCTCTGGGTCCTTGGTTTCCAAATGAGATGCAAAAGTTGCTCTCATCAGAAAAGAGGACTTCGGACAACTGAGCAACAGACCAGGTCTGTGTTTCTTTAGCCCAGGTACGACGCTTTTGATGTTATTTGTTGTTCAGGAGAGGCTTGACAAAAGGAATACGACATTTGAAGCCCACGTCCAGGATCCGTCTGTGTGTGGTGGCTCTTGATGCACTGACTCCAGCCTCATTCCACTCTTTGTGAAAGTCCCCAACACTTTTGAATGGCCTTTTCCTGACAATCATCTCCAGGCTGTGATCATCCTTGCTGCTTGTGCACCTTTTTCTTCCACACTTTTCCCTTCCACATAACTTTATATTAATGTGCTTTGATACAGCACTTTGGGAACATCCAACTTCTTTTGCAATTACCTTTTGAGGCTTTCCCTCCTTATGGAGGGTGTCAATGATGGTTTTCTGCACAACTGTCAGGTCAGCAGTCTTTCCCATGATTGTGATTCCTACTGAACCAGACTGAGAGACCATTTAAAGGCTCAGGAACCCTTTGCAGGTGTTATGGCTTAATTAGCTGATTAGACACTAGAATATTGTACCTTTTCACAATATTCTAATTTTCTGAAATTGTGGATTTGGGGTTTTCATGAGCTGTAAGCCATAATCATCACAATTATGACAAATCACAGCTTGAACTATCTTGCTTTGCATGTAATGAGTCTTATCTCATATATTAGTTTCACCTTTTAAGTTGCATTACTGAAATAAATGAACTTTTGCACAATATTCTAATTTGTCAAGTTTCACCTGTAAACACTGAAACAATACGCTCAAAGCATGCTTGTGTTAAAGGTAACTTTTTGCTACAATTGACCTCTTTCTGTTGTACACTTAAACATTTGGAATGCAGGATAGGTCTTCTCACAAGAATAGAATATGCAGATGGTAGGACTACTTTTAGTGCTGTTACACAAATAGTTGAAGCATTTCTCCATTAGAAGTGTTTAAAGTTTAAAGTGTTTAAAGCATCAGGTTAGAAACTGGGAGTTCTAGCCCGACCCTAGGCACAAGGCCAGCTGGATTCTCTCTCAGTCCAAGGAAGTAGATGAGGGTAAATCATTTCTTGCCAAGAAAACTGCAGGGACTTATCCAGCCAGTTGTGAAGGCACCAAATCAGTCAATAAATATTCCTTTAGTTACCATGGAAATCAATTCAGTGATAATTGTAAATATAGACAGTATATTACAGTATATATTACAATATATATTACAATTGTAAATATAGACGGTTACGAACTGCTGATTTAAGGACAACCCCTAGATATAAATGGCTGTCTGGTTTTCTAAACTTAAGTGGGAGCAAAAAGCTAGATTCAGTGCTCAGAATCATGTCTCACTTTTTTGTAGTGGAAACTTTAGCATAAAATACATAGTCAATAGGTATATTTTGAAGTAAAACATCAACAGGCTTTCATGTTTACAGCAGGGATAAAAAGAACAGAATTGGAATAATACAGAAGTAAGATAGACTCTATGGCTTTAATATGCTTCTTTGGTTTGGACGATGAACAGAAAAAATAGGATGCTGGAAATGTTAGCAAAGTTGAATGTTTACACAGATCAAATTAAATTTGTTCTCATTATCTTGTGACTCAGTAACTTATGATGCTGTTGTGAACTGTACAACGAATGAATAAAATTTGTGGTTGGGGGCATAGAATAGTAAAAAATATGCAATCAAACCATCTTTAAGAGTCACCTCAGACGTGCACATCATTTTTAGTAGATCTGTGGATGGGTATCTCTCTAAAAATAAGGCATTATTTACCCATCACACAGTGTATCTCAACTTTAGCCATATTAAGATGTGTGGACTTCAATTCCGTAAGCTGCCAAGAGTTAATTTTTGTGAGATGGTCAGCCATATAAAATTGATTCATAAATAAATAAAACTCCTGGAATTCCCCAGCTAGCACGAAACACGGCACTAAAGTCATAATTTGAGTTGATTTGTTTTGACTTAATGTATCATATGAATCTAGTCATTGTAATCTATTGTAGCCTATTATCAGGGATTCTTTTTGGAGGGAGATAATCATGACGGGGCCCCAAAAGAGATACATAGATAGGGGCCCATTGAAAATACTATTTATTACAGTATTTAAAATCAACAGAAAGATCATGTTTTTCATTTAAAGTAGCAGAACTACTCAGTTAAAATATAATCTTAGGAGTTATACAGTAGATATTCCCACAAACTCTCATTTCCTAGATCATTGATTTCAGGGATCCCTCGTGCAAGGGACGCGGTGGCTCATTGGCTAAGATGCTGAGCTTGTTGATCAGAAAGGTTGGCAGTTCGGCAGTTCGAATCCCTAGCGCCGCATAACTGAGTGAGCTTGTCCCAGTTTCTGCCAACCTAGCAGTTCAAAAGCACATAAAAATGCAACTAGAAAAATAGGGACCACCTTTGGTGGGAAGGTAACAGTGTTCTGTGCACCTAGTCATGCCAGCCACATGACCACGGAGACATCTTGGAGAACGCTGACTCTTTGGCTTTGAATGGAAGATGAGCACCACCCCCTAGAGTTGGGAACGGCTAGCACATATGTGCGAGGGAAACTTTTACCTTTACTTGGTGTTCTCTGGCACTCTCTTGATACTCTTGGTTGTTTTGTCAGCAGTGCTCAGAGCACTGATGGTGTTACCTAGTTAGTAATTAACCATCTGCAAGAAAACAATCAAGCTCAGAGAGCACCAAGGATCCCTCATTTCAACCTTGAGCTACAAATAGTCTCCTTCATTGGTACCATTGATTTCAAAGATTAAAATACAAAAAGGAATCATATTAGAGGCAATGACTGAGTCAGACTTTCTGTTCTCTTACATTCTTAAAAAAGTCCTGCTTAGTATGTTATGAGAATCCAGCTAAATATCAAGCAAACCATATCTTAGGGAATATTTCACAAAATATGGAAATGTGGGTTTTAAATCAATATACTTGCTGCCGCTCCTATTCTGCCTGCTGAATAAAATACCAGATATATTCCTTCTTCTTTATACTTTCTATATTCATGTATTGTGAATGAAGCAAGAGAGCAGCAGCCATGATGCGGATAAGAGCTGGGAAGCTGTTAAAACTTAAGTACCAGGCCTTCTTACTTTGAAAGCATCAATCTCTATAGTCTCTGTGCAAATATGATACCATACCATATTTATACCATAAAGTGAATGGTATAAAGTAAATGGTACCTCTTTAAGTATAATGAATTTTATGTATGAGCCATGATTTATATCATTATGGTTGACTGGATAAGCCACAATTGGCATTCTTCACACTGCAGACTAACTAAAGCTAAACAAATCACATTATGACTCAGCATGACAGGGAACTCAGCCAATTATTTTGTTCTATCTCTTTTGCTATGGTTGCTGCAAAAATACAAATAATTATTGTTCTTTTATCTATGTACGTACCTAGCCTGTAGTTTACCCAGGAGGAAGCCACATTGATCATGATGAGACACACTGATAAGTAAATAGGCAAAGTATTTTGCTGTTATTATGGCAGCCGTGGCCAGGGGGGCGTTTCATCAGGTATGCCTGATGCGCCAATTGCGCCCCTTACTGGACTGGGCTGCCCTTCGCACAGTCACTCAAGCTCTCGTGACATCCCGACTCGACTACTGTAATGCTCTCTACATGGGGCTTCCCTTGAGGTGCACTCGAAAGCTACAGTTAGTCCAGAATGCAGCCGCGCGGGTGATTACGGGAGCCCCTAGATGCTCCCATATAACACCGATCCTGCGCGAGCTGCACTGGCTTCCTGTGGTCTTTCGGGTGCGCTTCAAGGTTTTGACGACCATCTTTAAAGTGCTCCATGGCTCGGGGCCTAGTTATATGCGAGACCGTCTCCTGCCCCATACATCCCTTCGGCCAATCCGCTCCCACAGAGTTGGCCTCCTCAGGATGCCGTCAGCCGGGCAATGCCGTCTGGTGACACCCAGGGGAAGAGCGGGCCCTGTGGCGGGCCCTGCCCTTTGGAACGACCTACCCCCTGAATTGCGTACTATCATGGACCTCCGTCTCTTCCGCCAGTGTCTAAAGACACATCTTTTCCAGCAAGCCGGCCTAGCCTAACCCTCCCGTCGAGACTATTTAGATAGTTTTAAATTGGGGATTTTAATTTGATTTTAGCATAGGATTATAATTTAATTTAATATATTTTTAAATTTTGTATTTATTGTATTGTTTTTGTATGCTTTTAAATTCCTGTGCGCCACCCTGGGTCCTTGTGGAGAAGGGCGGGATATAAATGTGATTAAAATAAAAAAAATAAAAATAAAAATAAATAAATATTATGAAAGAGAGAAAATATCAGCCGATGCATGAAAAAGCTCCGAATGGTGATTTGTACCAGAAAAACTAAGCTTCCTTCATTTCAAGGGGGGGGGGATTCCAGGTTTCAAATCCTGTGTCTTCTCTAAGTAGTTCAGAATTTGGTACCTCAGAATCTAAAAAGAGCTGCCCTGTACAGCCGCACCTTCTTGCAATGAGAGACAACTCAATTTATTTTTACAAAGATTTAGATTTAGGAAAAAGTACTGTATGCTCAATCTAGAAGATGGTGGAATAACACACTATCCAGAAAAGGCAAGGACAGGTTGACATGCTCCAAACATATTTAGCAACTTTGAACCCAAATTAATTATTGGATAGGAAACTCCCAAGGAATCCCAGGACTTTAGGCTGGACTGGGAATTTGGGGGGTGGGGGAACCCTCAGAAGATAATTCCCCCTTTTTTTTGAAAAAAGAAAAGAAAACTACATGGATGTACTATAATTGCCAGGAGTCACGTTTAGTTGAAGGTAATAATTATTTCTCATATTAAATGATCATGGTATAACAGATCAGTGGTGGGTTTCAATTTTTTTTAGAACCTACTCTGTAGGTGTGGCCTATTTTGTGGACGTGGCTTGGCAATCATGTGACGGTGAGAGTGGCCAACTTGTAAAATGTGGTGAAACTCATTTAACAACGCTCTTGCTTAGCAACCAAAATTTTGGCCTCAATTGTGATGATAAATTCTCTCTCTCTCTCTCTCTCTCCCTCTCTCTCTCTCTCCTTCCTTCTTTCTTTTCTTCCTTCCTTCTTTCCTTCCTTCCTTCCTTTCCTTCCCATTGGGTTACCAGCAGCGACAGGCCAGTCTTACTTCTGGGTCCGCCAGTGGAACCCCCTCTCACCGGCTCTCTAAATTTCACCATCCGGTTCTTGCGAGTAGGTGCGAGCCTGCAGAAACCCACCACTGTAACAGATACATTACATTGTGTTCAGCAACTTTATCCAAAGCGTAGAAACAGAATAAGAAAGGGTAAACCAAAGAAATTAAAGCCATAATATCAAGATATATAGTTGAACCTAGTTTATGCCAACTCGTCAAGGAGAAAATCTATGTGATTGATAAGAGTCAACACCAACTTGATGGCACATGATCAAAAACATTTACTCCATCAGCATTCACTATATTTCTTCATACCTTTGCATTCATCCTTATTTATTGTGTCTATGCTTCACTTCATACATTGCCTTTTCTTCCATAAACTTCTTGCCTATATCTTCTTGAACATCTCAGATCCATCTGACCACTTCTTTCTTGATCTTCCCTTCTTCTGAGCCCCTTCACTCTTCCTTTATCTATTAGTTTCACACTTGTGACCCCAATTTCATCCTCACTCATTCTCTGCTCATCAGTCCCCTCAATATCCTCCTGTACTAGTTGATCATGTTTACACTCAACCCATATTTATTCAGCCTTCTTTAATTCTTTCCTTTATATCTTGGTTGTTGGGGATTTTTTGCACATCCTTTTGCACATCCATTCCCACAACATTCAACTTTCCCCCCCCCCTGACATTTCCAATTCCCATTTTCACTATCCCAAGTGAGCAGAGACTCTCATACACGGTATAATATATTTTGGCAAAAAACATATTATCTACTACCGTATCTTTCTATCAATATTTGCATTACTCCTGTTATATTGTTTGATCTCACAATTTACCCAATCCTTATTAAAATCTTAAGTTAGAATGAAGTATGAATCATTTAATTTTTACCCAGCAACCCACAGATCTTTATGACTTTATAGTTAATGGAATCAGAGATCTCTTAATCAAAGATGCAGTTTTACCAATTTATACACCAATTTGTATACCGCTCTATATTGTGAAGCACAACTATCTTCTTAAAAGAAAGAAACACACCTGGAAGTCAGGAATCCCCATTGACAAAATTGCCTTCCACACTGAGCATGAAGTTTTGCACTGGAAAATGGAGCTCACATTGGTGGGAGGCAGTGCAGCATGTTTATCAACAAATGAGACTGACATCCTGATTGAATTTACTCAGTGGGATTAGTTCTGGGTCAATGAGTATAAGATTGGGAGTATCTGTACTAAAATGCAGGGTATGGAAAACATAACCTAATGCTCCAAGGGAAGTCGGTAAGATGTTTATCCTGCCACTTAATTTAATTACACTACAGGTTTTTTTGTATTTCATACGTTTGCCAGGGCTAATTTTGAAACTGTAACCAAAAGTAGTGAAAATGTGCCATAAATTATAGTAACTTTATGCTCCAAGACACGTCTAAATTCCACAGTCCCCAGCCAAATGCAACTCCCCATATTGCCTATGGATAATCAGATAGGTCTGATACATCTGGAAAAAACCAAATCAATGATGTCAATGTACATTAAAAACAGGTGGAGATTCAGTTATTTCATTGGGTCACCTTCTTTTTTTTTTAATCATACCATGTGGGCAACCATTAAAAGAGGGAGAGGGAGAGAGAGAGAGAGAGGGAGAGGGAGAGGGGAAGAGATACACAGAGAGATCTACATTCAGTTCATGCACAGTATCCCCTTTAACATTTCCTGATGCAGATTTGAAAATTGTAATAAAAATTCAAAATATCACCTACAGAGAGTCATCATATTATATGATGAGCTATGTTTGAAATTAAGCACATAGATCAGAGTTGCCCAACCTTTTTGGCTTTGTAACCTGGTGGGGGTGGGGAGAGGGGAATGGTTCCACATGCACACATGCTCACCTGTTGCTTGTGTGAGTGGGGATGGGTGCACACGCACTCACTGGCCAATTCCAGAGCCCGGTTCTGAGAGGCTCAAGGCCTGGTAGTGGCCTGTGGGTTGGGGACTCCTGACAGAGACTGTATCTATCCATTCTTTTCCTTCCAGGCAACATTTCAAACAGAATGCAGCCTTTTTGTTGGTTAATAGCTATTTGGCTTGCATCCCAGCCACCTCTGCTCATCTGGCCTATAGGTTTTTCCCCCCTTAGAGTTTCAGGTGGTTGTTTTGACACCTCATTGGTGTCAAAATCAGGAAAGGGGTTGCCTGTCGTACCTCTCGTGTGCTTGTGTTTCACCTCTGCAAGTGGAAAATGAAAAAAAAGTCTGGGGACTAAATAGAAGGATCATCCATGCTCTCTGGAGTAGAACAAAACGGTTGGCCACCCAATGGGTGCATCCACCTATGGCAAATTTGATTTCAAATCTTGGCTAATGGCCTCCTCTGCCTGACTTCAAAGAAACCAGGTTCAAATAAAATGGAAGGCCCAAGAGCACATTGGCCTACCATGTCATGTCAGCAGTTGCTTATGTCCATTCTGAATGTTGCTGAACAATTGCAAGGCCCTTCTTATCTGTGATGTGATTCTTTCTTACTAAACCAGATTTGGACTAGATAGTTCTTTAAAATTGATTATGAGCCATCAATCTGCTGTCAACTCTAAGTGACCACAAAGATATATTTTCTCCATGATGATCTGTCCATAATCTGGTCTTTCAGATTTGCCCCATCGTCACTGTTTATCCACTTTGCTGCTGATTGTTTTCTTCTTGTCTTTTCTTTATCTTTCCCAGAATTAGCTCTTTTTTTAAAAGCCATAGAAATGGATATGTAAATTAAGATGCACCAGCCACCCTGTTTTATTTGTTATACATGTGGTGTGTTTCAAATGATAGATGCAAACAAGTTGTTCTTTCTTAAAGCAAAGTGACAGGGGGAATTCCAACTTTTTTTCTCTCTCTTCAAGTCAAACATAGAAGAGAAAGTTATGAATTACATTTCACTGGTAAGAAACTAAAAAGTTACTGCTAATGTTTTGGGGATGGGCATAAAGTCTCTCTGATTCAACATAAATTCAGCTGTTTTTTAAACATTATTCTTTCCCTGTATTTTCTCTTAAAAATAGACCCCTGTTTTCTCACTGAGGAACGGGTTCTTCTCCTCCTGGTTGATGTATATGATTGTTCTCTTGTTTTGCAAGTCTGTTGTGGCAATCAGTCAGCACTTCCTGGTATAAAAAGACTTCTCAGCAATTTGAATGGATTCCCAGTCTACTTACTGTAAGAAGCTTATCGTGAGACTTTTCTTGGAGGCCATTTTGAGATGACTGAGTAAACATCATACAGCCACATTCCTGGAACATTAGAACATTTTTCCTCATGTTCTCATGCTGCTCATCAGATTCGTATGATGTGCTCAAGTCCTTGTGAAGTTGTGAGGAAGGGTGAATCTGAAACCAGTTTCTTGCTGCATTCATACACTGCATAATAAAGCATAAATCTAAATTTACAAGCTATGGTAGTTAGGTTCACACAACCTGTTCAATGTATCATGTATTGACACTCTCTAAAAGTGCTGAATTATCAAGTACTGTAGAGCACGGACTTTCATGAGTAATTCTGAGCACTGGGAAGTTCATTTTTATGCATGCTAACACTCCTTCACTGGTTTTCTCCACAGGCAGTAGATGGCACCAAAGTTATGACGTTAGATCAGCCACAGTTTTACACAGGTATATTAAGGGAATATTACTATTAATACTGAAATGAGTAACTTCAGTCCCCCACTTAGTTCAGTAGAAATGATGGCAATGAAATCTCTAGACAATTTCTTCTTTCTTTGCTTTAGGTGAGACAGATTTTGGTTATGCTCATAAGCTGATCTGAGCTGTGATTTATTGATTAAAGTGCACTCAACACATTCAATCAAAACCAAAGAATATTATGACTTTACAGTGTTGCATGAACTAAGTCTTGATGAGCTTGTGATTATTTTTTCCCTCTATAACAAAGTATTTGAGTATACACAATCTAGTGTCACAAAGAAAACAATTCAGTCATACATTGTGAAGCAATGAGGCCAGGACTGTAATTCTCTAACAGGATAGGAAGGTAAGGCTTCATCTTATGGCTATTTAAAATTACACATCTCCTAATATGGTGCTGATTACCAACTTGTCTGACTTCAAAAAAGGATTGGACAACTTCATAGAGGTCATGGGTGCAATGGCTATTAGCTTTGATGACTTCTGAAGACCATCTTCTGGGAGACCAACATTCCTTGTACAATGGTTGACCCCTGTGACAAAGGAACTACTGGACTATTGGAACAGGGGTCCAACCCACCAGTGTACTACTTATGTTCTAATGTGAACATTCAGCTAAAATAATACCTGTGCTCATAGTTTGCACTAAACCAGGATGGGCATTTTGTTGCTTATTCAGTCAGATGTGTTCCCTCGGCACCCCATTTTAAGTCAATGTACTCCAAGAAAATATGACAACGAAATGCCCCATTTTTAATTGTATGATTTTAGGTCCAAATCACCAGAAATAAAAGAAGGAACAAGTTTCTTAAATCTCTAAACTGGAATGTCGGAATTTCAATCCAATATCGCAAAAGACCAATTATTTTCAATTGTACAGCTCAAAGTGACATCAGGTAGGGCATTAAACGGCAAACCTTCAGCTAATATCAGGTGAATGCAACCAGAACCACTCACGAAGAATCTCTACAGTACTTTATTGCTTGTTATCTAGGTTATAAGAATCCCGCCAGACTGACTGCATTCTCTTTGAAACAGCAAGATAAACGTCAAGCATTCTGAGGGAGGTCTAGCTTGTGCCACTTACTGCAGGGTAAAGACTCTAAACTCAGGCTACTTTGGCCCCTTCCTCCAGCCTAGTTGGATATTTCTCTACATCTAAACCAGAACCAGAATTAGGTACCACAATGCATCTGACCCCATCTTTTGCAATAGGTAGACAAGGCACTTTGATTTTATTAGAACAGTCAGGCCTACTAAATAAATATGAAACCATCCTAGAATTCAAGTTTTACATCCTACTAATCATATAATTGTTTTCATTTCAGTGTTCATTATAGGCTTTATATACTTATTGTTTTTTGAGTTGTTATTTTGCATCATGGTTTTATTTATTGTCAGCTGCCCAGAGTCATTATGGCGAGACAGGGAGCCACAGAAATCTAAATAAACAAACAGCATAAAGGTACCTTGCCATCTGTTTGTGAGAAAATGTACACATGGGGCATCGTTCATTGCATCCCCAATCCAGCCGAAATTTATCTCAAGCCTTTTCAACTGTAAAATAGTATATTCTATCTTCTCTTGATGTGTCTTGAAATATGAATGATTAGTGGCAACCTATTCATTCTCTTGGTGATAATACAGATCAGTGGTGAGATTCAAATTTTTTACTACCAGTTCTGTGCATGTGGCATGCCTTTGGGGGTGTGGCAGGGGAAGGATAATAATTTTATAATAATAATAATTTTAATTTATAAAACCACTCTCTCTCCCTGAAGGGACTTGAGGCGGTGCACAGTCAATTTAAAAATACATACATAAAACCAACAAGCATAAATACAATTAAAATAAATTAAACTAGACCCTGCGCTAAAATCCAAAACTGACTAAAACTGGACCCCAAAAAGTCCCTAATAAAACAATTCGATTAGCCCAAGCCGGCCAGGCAGAAGAAATGAGTTTTTAGTTTTTGACGGAAGGAGCGGTGGTCCGTGGTTGTTCTAATTTCAGGGGGAAGGTCGTTCCAGAGGGTCGGGCCCACCACAGAGAAGGCCCTTCCCCTGGGCGTCGCCGCTGGCATAGCCTAATGGACGGCACCCGGAGAAGTCCCTCTCTGTGGGAGCGAATCAGCCACAGGGATGTATGGGGCAGGATGCGATCCCGCAGATAGCTAGGTCCCGTGCCATGGAGCGCTTTGAAGCTCCTTTGGATACTGCAAAATCCCTATTCCCTCCCCACTTCAGGGCAAGAATACTGTAAAATTTCCATTTCCACCTCACTCTAGGACAAGGTTACTGCAAAATCCCCATTCCCTCCTGATCATCTGGGACTCGGGAGGCAGAGAATAGATGGGGGCGGGGCCAATCAATGGTGCTATTTACCGGTTCTTTGAACTACTCAAAATTTCTGCTACCGGTTGCTAGAACCGGTCCGAACTGGCTGAATACCACCTCTGTTACAGATGGGTTGGTTTCGGCAAAGCTTATATTGGCCAGCTGAAGGGGAGCATTCAGTGCTCATTTTGGCTTGGGCAGAGGCAAAACAGTTTCTAGGAGTTATCTGTCTAATCTGAACTGTTCAAAAGGCTATTCAGAAGTTTCATGGGCTTCATTTGCCAACCCCATAAGATCCAACAGAATTGCTTGTTATGGATTATGTCATCGAGGGAGTTATATTTGGTGAGTGGTAGGCAGAAGGCCTTTTCTGCTTTGGTGCCTGCATTGTGGACTGTCTTCTGCCCAGAGAGGAGGTCAGCCTCATGACTCCTGAGTTTTCAAAAGCCCCTCAAGACCTAATTCTCGGCTCTGGGGACTGTAGGAGATGGGTGAACACACAAAGTGGCTTTGTCATTATTACCACCCCATTTATGATCCTCCTTTTTCTGTTTTAGTCCTGATTTTATCCATTTTAATACTATTTAATGATTATACATAATGGTTTTAGGTAACAATTGTTTTATTTACTTCAGTGCCTTTATGAGCTGGGCGGCTATAGAAATATGAGTAATAAAATAAATGAAAATAAAACATACATTGTTATACCAATCTTGCTAAACCTGTTATTAAATGTACATTCCTAGTCTTTCAAAAGACTGCTAGACATATTTGTAAATAAAGGGACGGCAATCAAATTAAACTGCCACATCAATTCTATCCCAAACAAGATCATTGTACATTTTCTGCTGCTTCTGCCAAGAAGGGATCTCAAATGGTTTTGCCATCTATGAATATGATTTCTTGGTGGAGGTGGCACCCTGCTGCCTATTCCAAGTCTATTTTGTACACTTTATGGCATGTTGTCAGAGAGGGAACTGCACCACTTTTCCTCAGCACTGATGTACCTTTGCAGTTCTCTCAATGACATGAAGATCCCAAAACAGCCCATCTGGCAATTCAGGAGGACCCAGGAGGAAGGAGGAGGGCAGGGTGCCTTCAATACACATGCAATTTACCTCCTGTTTCAACCTATTCCCTTTCTGCCCCACTAGCGTTTTTGCTGGGCTGATGGTTAGATCTATAGTCAGAAAGAGTCCAGACGGAGTTCTTCCATACTAGTGATCTCTCCCTCAGGAAGGTTGAAGAGTACATAGAGTCTCCATCCCAGCACCCACATCTGCTCAAGCCTGCCTTATAAGAGTTACTGGTGTTGTTTCCTGTTGGCAAACTGGTCAATAGCAAAGAACCCTATAATTATACCAGGCAGCATTTGGATGAAGTCCAGCATCTTCTCTTCTTGCTGTCCTTGGACAATATCAAACACTTTTCTGCACAAGAGGCAGCATGGTTTATGAAGATTTTATGGGGAGGAAGGGAGAGGCTTGTTCTTTCTGTGAACTATATCAGGTCTACTATCAGTGTTAACAGGGGAGGGGCAGGCTGGAACTTTTCCTTTCTCTAGATTATCTGATTTCAGAAACCAAGCTTTAGCTTCGCCTGGTGAGTTACAAATCAGCCAGCTACCTAGAATGGTATGAACCCAGCCCATATGACTAATTTAAAGATCAATATGTTATGTAAACCAGACAACAGGAATAAATCCTGGTTAATCATGAGGAAGTCTATGAACACAGCCATTATTTTTCTATAATGTAGGGCAATGAAAGCTGCATCTTGTCTGGATGAACATGGAGGCCTGTGGCTAATCTAAGTAGATAAGTTACAGTCACAAACATTTAAAATAAATTTTAACCCACGCAGGAAGGAATTCTTCACATAGACTCTTCTGCTCCATTTGGGGAGAAGGGTTGATCATTTTACATTCCTTTGGCAAGGAGTACTTACACCAGTATTTTAAAGGGACTCACCTAGATATAGATCAGTGATGGTGAACCTTTTTGGCACAGAATGCCCAAACTGTGCATGCACATGTCTGTGTGCATGCTGGAGCACTGGAAATCCAAAGACCAGCTGGCTGGCACACACGTGCCTATTTTTTGGCTGGTTTGGGCCATTTTTTTGTGCCATTTGTGGCCACTTTTCACTTTGTTTTCAGGCCATTTTCCGGCACTCTGGCACCCACAAAGACCAGCTGGCTGGCATGCATGTGCACGCCAGAAATTAGAAGAGCAGCTGGCGATGGTGCACGTGTGCACAGAGAGGGTTTCTGTATGCCACCTCTTGCATCCATGCCAGAGGTTCACCATTAGGGATATAGATGGTACTCCTTGGCTAAGCTATAGGAAAGAATGGAACTTGCTCACCTAGTCCCACTCATCCAATTTTTTATTGGTTAACTAGGTGGTCCAAGTCGCTCCTGAACATCAAATTAAGTAAAATGAAGACAAACACTCTTCATGGATTTATGATGCAGCCCTAAAACACACAATGATTGTGGATAAAATGTTTAATCAATACATTGAACGTGCCTATCACTCATCCTTCTACCCATTCACTAATAGTTTAGGACTTCTATCCTTCAAGATTCAGTAGGAATCTTACAATTCCTACCTTTTTATTACAAGTCAGCAGAGCTCAGGTTATTCTGCAAAAGTAGAAGAATGCAGAGCTTTTCATTTTTCTCCTGCTGATGTCTTGCTATGCTTCCAGATCCCGGCTGTCTTCACTCCACATATTAAAACATGTTGTTTAATTAGTTTTCTGGCTTTACATGACACATTAAATTAGAGTTTATAAATCACACAGCTTCCATTCACACAATATTCAAAAACCACAGGATGATTTGATGGTATTTCCTTAGTGAATTGCATTAACTTAGAAAAAATAATACATAGTGAAACCATAGCTTAGCCTAATGTCTGATTCCAGACACCAGATGCATCTATCCACCACACCAAATAAAAACCAGTGGTAATGAGTGATCAAACGAACATCTTAGGCCAACTGTATCATCTGAACTCAAACAGCCACCTTTTTCATTTACAGAAACAGAGCCTGTGACAATCCTCTACGTGCAACCAGCCTACAATGGCAGCCAGGTCCAGAGGACATAGTAAAGTTAACATTCTGGTTAAGGGCCAGGCAGGATGAAATGGTTGCACAGATGCACTCATGAACTTAAATCTCTGTCTTAACTGCCTTAACATGTCATAAGGAGGCTGTATGAGTGAGACAATCACTTAATCTCCACAATCCCACCTCTTGGCATGCCACTCCAGGGTATAGATGTTTCTGTGGTTAAATCAGTCTGATCTCAGCCTTGCCAAGATGTCTCCTCCCCATGGCTGCTATGCTACTTTAGGGAATCATTAGCTACAGCTGCAGGGCCTTATATTTCAGGTTCAACCTGTCTGGCAAGCCCTAATGGTGAAGATTAACACCTGGTCCCACCTTACGACTGTCTCATCTGGATTCTTTTTCTCTAACTGCCCCTCTTTGGCAAGGAAAATGCAGACAGGATTCAGCAATGATTCTTTTTTCTGTGGTTTACTCAATAGCTTTCAAGAAACCATGAACTGCAGCATCTGGAAACCTACAACATGCTAACTCAATGGCAAATGGATTAACTTACTATTTAGGCAGATGTGTGCATGCAATATATGAACTTGCAAAAAAATTGTGATTCTTTTGTCATCCAAAATTTAGGCTTATACATTTCACTGAGCCAAAATGTGGTTTATTTTTGGCTTTGAATATTGTAGGAACTAAGATTCAGAAAAAAAAATAGTGCAGCTGAGTGTTATATGTGAACCCATCCATTATGGCTTAATTAACAAACCATGACTTTATATATTGTGCAAACTGGGTCATTTAATTAACATGGGTAAATCAAAAGCTCCACAATATTCATAAGGCATGCTAAACAAAAATGCTTAATTAAACAACATTTATGCATTGCAATTTTATCTGTTATCATATGAAGCTCTTAAACTATCCTAGGCTTACTGAGTCATCAGGCCTCGAATCAACCATCAATATGAGTTTGTGAAAACTGAAATTTCATGGTAATGCCAGTTTCCAAAAGGCTAAATGAAGGACTTTTGAGGGTTGGACTGTATGACAAACCAAGGTGCTGACGACCATCTTCAAATCGCTCCATGGCTCGGGGCCTAGCTATATACGAGACCGCCTCCTGCCCCATACATCCCTTCGTCCGATCCGCTCCCACAGAGAGGGTCTTCTCCGGGTGCCGTCGGCCGGGCAATGCCGGTTGGTGACACCCAGGGGAAGGGCCTTCTCTGTGGCGGGCCCGGCCCTCTGGAACGACCTACCCCCCCGACCTATGTACTATCTCGGACCTCCGCCTCTTCCGCCTACATCTTAAGACATTTCTATTCCAACAGGCTGGCCTAGCCTAGCCCCCCGTTTCTGACTTTTTATGTATAAATTGTATTTAGGCAGGGTTTTAAATGGTTTTTTTTAGCATGGGTTTAAATAATTTAATATGTTTTTAACGATGTATATTGTTTTATTGTGGTTTTAATAATGCCTGTGCGCCGCCCTGGGTCCTAACAAGGAGAAGGGCGGGGTATAAATTCGAAGAAATAAACTAATACTTCGATGAATGAGCTACTGGTATATACATAGCGGGATAAGACAGTGATGCAAATTTGACACCCCTGGTTTAGCATATATTTGGGGATACTGTCAAATAATATTACAGCTAATGTAATCTAGTTAATATTAGCATAACTGCTTTGGACTGAACAAAATGTGCAACTTGCCTGTAGCTTACATAATTGACAAGTTTCAGGATTCACATGACTAAATTATGGTTTGTTGAACCAGGCACACTTTTTTAAAAAATTTAATTTATACCCCGCCCTTCTCCTTGTTAGGACCCAGGGCGGCGCACAGGCATTATTAAAACCACAATAAAAACAATATACATCGTTAAAAACATATTAAATTATTTAAACCCGTGCTAAAAAACCCATTTAAAACCCTGCCTAATTATAATTTATCCATAAAAAGTCAGAAACGGGGGGGGGGGGGGGGGGGGGGGGGGGGCTATGCTAGGCCGGCCTGTTGGAATAAAAATTACATTGGTGAAAGAGGCGGAGGTCCGAGAGTGCGTAGGTTGGGGGGTAGGTCGTTCCAGAGGGCCGGGCCTAATCACTAACTTGATTATCATAATATGCTAATCTTCTTTATCTGCATGTTAGATGATCCAACTACCTCATATTCTTTCACACCACCTTGAGCCATGTGATTTCAGCAGCAGCTTGAACAAAATTTTCCTCCTTGCTCCTGAAGCATGGAGACACAAACATCAAATCATTCATTAAAATTGGCCTAATTGCTGTCAGCAGGGCTATGTGTCAGTTAACAGCAGAAAAGATTCCCATGTAAGTTGCCAGCCTTAAAGTGCTAACTGTAGTGTATCCTTGCCCTCCTAGATTGTATTTGATTTAGAACACTGGTCTGAGAAGCACATCCTGATATTTCACTGTTGATAATTATTATTATTTTTTTACTCCGTTTCCCAGGTTCTGCCTTCACAAGCAGGGAAAGGCTGTGATTTATGCAGCCAGGAGCAGTGTGCCAAATGTCTTTTATATGAGTCCAACAAGGGAATTCAACCTGGCTACCTGAAGGATTACTTTTCCACTTGAAAAACCTCTTTGCTGAAACAGGATTGTGAGACTTGCCACTTTCTGTTAGATATGAACACACACACAGAACTATCATTACTTTGATCTAGGGCCTCAGATAATCTTATAGCATCAATGTATAAGTATGGTATTTTTAAAAACTGTTTGCTATCTTTTCTTGGCTTGGCCTGTGCTTTGCAGTGAGTCACATTTTCTTTACTGTGCTGAAAGCCACAATTGTGTGGGTAATTCATCCCAGTGAGCCACAGAGAAACAAACCACATAATGGCCATTTTCTAAATATGCTTTCCTTACGCTACTATGCTTTGGTTTTCTTAAAAATTGAAGTAGCCCATTGATGAGCTAAACTAGGAGGTTGCTTAGGATGCCTGTTGAAAGCCATATTTTGAAGAGAAAAATCTAACTTTAAAACGTCCAAGAGTTTTGGAGGATAATTACATGACTTGCATAGACTTCCACTTCTTTGTAACTGGTCTAGGATCACCACCCCTTGGGATTACAGTACATTTCCCTTAATTTCCAGCCATGAGAACAACTCTCCTTCTATATTTATTAGCAATCTGCCTAATATTATAGGGTGATGGGTAAACAATAAGTGACGTGTGGATTTAAAAAAGTGACTAGTTTGCATCACCTGTGAGAAAGAGTAGCTGGTTGTGAATTAATAGATTAAGCTGCACAAGCTTTATTGCACTGAAAAGATCCCTCCTCAAAAGTTCCTCTAGATGTCTAAAGGAAAACTGGAGTTCCTTATTTTATCCTTGTTTTTGTCTCAGGGTTTGAAAGATTACAAGATAAAATAAATCAAGTCATTTTATGTGTTTTACTTAAATATGCACAGTCCAAGCAGAATTATTTACATTATTAAGAAGCTGCAGTTGCAATGCTAAAAGATTTTTAAACCCAATGATCTCTGTAATTCAAAATGTCCACTCATTGAGTGATTCATTTAGTTGCTTGTATTTGCTATACTAAATCATAAGAGCAGGGGGAAGTTTCAAGCAGAAATATATAATAGAGGAAGCCGAACCTCTTTTTAACCACTAAGTGCCAGCCTCAAATGCCTTGTTGACTAAGCCATGGTTTAACAATTAAACAATTTAACGATAAAATGCTTTGGGTGGAGTCTTGAAAACCCGGCTAGCTAATTTGCTCATGTTGGTATGGCTGATGGAAGCCTTCAGTAGGTTTCTTCATAGAAATATTGAAATTAGAATGGCAACCATAAGAAAAATGGTGTACCTTTGGAAATAATTAGTTCTTATTAAATGGATAAAGGGTTGGGCAGTAAATAATATGGCCTTCAATATATACCATGCTTTATTCTTTATTCTTTATCCATACATTTCCTACATGTTATAACTCCCCCCAAATGAAAATGGTATAAGCTTGTGTAACACACCAATAGTTACCTCACAGGTATACAACTGTAATGCTTAAATAATAAAAAATGTATGTTAAAGCAATGTATCATTTGGATTCTGCATCTGTTGTCATGTGTTTTATTATGCTTTATTGAAACATACCAAGGGGCATGTGTTTGTACAAGTCTTATATATCTAAACACCTATACATATTTTAATTGAAATATTAATTTCCCCAAGACATCTGATTGCAATCTTTCATTTCCTTCCTTCCTTCCTTCCTTCCTTCCTTCCTTCCTTCCTTCCTTCCTTCTTTCCTTCCCTATTGTAGCTTACTCAACAAGCTATGATTAAACTATCATGGGTTAACACTATGCCATAATGTGGCTTGATTGTTTTTTTCTTGGTCCCAGACATTGGTTTCTAAATTATACCCTACGGCTTAACATATCACATGACTTACTCAACAACCATAATTAATTAAACATCAGTTTTTAGCCTAACATGTGGACCTAGCCTGTGCTATAAACAGCTGTGTGAAATGCACAAGTAGGGTGTATTTGTTTGGCCAGGATTGTTTTTAAGATACAGTGGATTGATTCTAAGTCTCCTAAAGATGTGCAGCTACAATGTTAGCATTTAATAGTAATCTTGAGTCCTTTATCTCCACAGATTGTGGGGAAATTGTAGAATGTAAGACTGAAAGAATTAAAAAAGACCAAAAGCATGCCTCAGATCAAGTCTTCTGCAGTCGACATTGAGACACAGTCAGAAATGTATAATCACATAACTGTTACAATAAAAATAGTTACTATGGAGCAACCCCAGGCTGCCTTAGTCAGCCTGTCATATGCTTTTTCCTCACTAGTATCAGTGAATGCCAGCAATGCCTGTCTCTCCCACACCCTTCTTCCGTTGGAAGCAAAGCTGAAAAGCCACTCCTTAATGAAATAATGAGAACAAAATTGCCTGTTCCTCTCTTATACGAAGGAGGGAAAAATCATTGCCGAATTCCTACTGTAGCATTTTGAATCTGATTACAGCAATTGTGAATTCTGGAGACAATATTGGGTTTTTAAATTTTTTTATTTTGGCCTGGAGAGGGACTAACTCCAAACAAAAACTTCCTCCTCCTGTTTGAATCTCAGAAATGTCTAAAAGATGTTTGCTTGCTTGAATTCTTGCTTTAATTCCAGCTCTATGAGGAACTGAAGCTCAAGCTGACAGGAATTGTGTTCTTAGAGGCTGTTAAAGCAAATGAAAGTACTACTGTACACACAGAGGTGTGATTTGTCTTTCTTTCTCCTGCTCCCTTTCAGGGATCTAAAATTGCCATCTCTGGAAAACTGCCTATTTCTGAACACTTAGTGTTACCCTACATGTAGGAAGGATGAATTTGAAGAATTGGTACATGAAGTTGTAACAGTGCAAATAACAACCTCCTGCCTGGTTGTGTATTAAATCTGTTCAGAATTTCCATAATTTAACACAGCTCTTACCTGGCCAGAGTTCATTCTGTTGTTCCAGCATTATGGGCATTAAAATTGGTTGCTTTAATTTTACTTAAGCAAAACCTTCTTAATGTAAAGAGCAATTGCCGCCCCCCCCCCAATATATAGTTTAGAACCATTTTCAAAATATCTACTACTGGTATGGTTTTTAGGCTTTGTGAATCTTGTGTCAGTATAATGAATACAACCTGACAACCTGGGAGGTCTCCTTCAGACTTAAGGTTTTATAAATAAATGCCAACAAACCAGCAAAATGTGTATTTGCCAATAATGTACATTCTTCTTAATAGCTACTTTGACAATCAATAGCACTCTACATTTTCATGAAGAAATATTTTATCAGTGTTATCGGTTTGTGGGTGGGATGTATTCAGTAATTTAATAAAAACTCTCCTATTAATTAGTTCAAGGAAGAAATAAGAAAACCATAGTGGAAGAAAAATGCCCTCTAGACAGACTTCTAGTTGTGTAATGTGCAACGGCTGAGTAAGAAACTATCTTACTCAGTATTTGCTATATAAGTCAAACAAAAAAGGAACAGGATATGATATACTGCTGAAATACACATGCATGTAATCTACACACATGCACAAACCTTTGCTTTTACAATATACAGCCAAGGCCTTTCTCTGAGGGCTAGCTCTCTTGTAATAATACACAGCCCTTTAAAAATTTGCCAGCAAATCTGGGCATGATTCCAAAGCATGTTTTATTTGAGTATGTGTTCATTGTCAATAAGCTTTCATATATTGTGATTATGAGCACATACGAAAGGTGTTTCAGGTTTGGGGATCAAATCCTGCCTACCGTTATGTCTTATGGCTGGGATGCCTAGCTCCCCCCTCCCACCCGCCAAGATTGGCCAGCCTGAAAGCAATTGTAAATTGTTTCATGGCTGCATTGTGTGTATGTATTCATGGGAGGTCCAACACATTTTCCTAAAGCAAAGGAGAGAAGGAGTTGCCACCTACATAGCTGTAAGTCTCACTTTGATCTGCAATGATATATCCAGTGGGGAAATGACCCTTGATTGACTTAAATACATACCTAGCTCTGAAATTGGTTGTATACAATGCATACTCACTAGCCGTGGCAAAAACATGAGCTTGTTTGGAAGAATGAGATATAAATATATCTGAAACAGAAGGGTACAAACCAGATATTTGGAGTGTCTGCCTGCTCCTTGGTTATTATTTTGAAGCAATTTTCTAAGGGACTTTGTATAACCTCATTTTATAAGCACCAGATTGGAAATCTCAAAACTGTGAGGTCTAGTCCTGCTTTAGGCATGACCCCAGTTGGGTGACCTTGGGCCAGTCACTTCTTTTGGCCCTAGTAAGTAGGCAATGGCAAACAACTTCTGGGGGAAAAATGAACATTGATAAATGGAAATTCATCATTCCATGTCAAAAGATTTTTCAAACTAATGGTTAAGCTTTCATATTGAAACCAAGGCTCTGATTTTAGAAGGTGCTAATTTGTTTTCCATTCCACAAGCTAAGTATTCCAAGATTTGTTTCTTAATTTGAGGGGAAACTATATGGAATATCTTAATGGATATATATAATAATGCACATTCTTCTGACTTTCACATGGATCCATGTTCTTTTGGGACTTCATGACATCTTTCATCATGAAGATATCTCTCTCTCTCTCTCTCTCTCTCTCTCTCTCTCTCTCTCTCTCTCTCTCTCTCTCTCTCTCTCTCTCTCTCTGGCAATTCAGTTTTTCTACACGCTCTGGAAAAAATACACTTGTCTATAAAATAGTTCATTGAACTTCATTTATAAATTGGAAACAGATTCCGAGATATAGTAAATTTGTCTGGTGTTTCCCAATAAGATAATGACTGAGGATCAATTAAGGCACAAAGTCTCCATAGAGACTTTGGCCAAGTACCTCTGGCTAATGTACCTCTTCCTATTTATTTGTTTATTTTAAAAATCTTAAGCTAGAAGTGAAAGACCACTTTGGCTAAGATTAAGCTCAGTAGAGGAAAGGATGTGTTTTTTTGGTAAGGCAGTGACAACAAGGGTTGGGAAACTGCAATGAGCAAAAGTTCCAGAATGCTGAAATTCCATCCCAAAGTTAGAGGCCCAGCGATGAATTTTTCAGCTTGGTTTAACATAACAAGCTACATCATCAGGATAATTAACTGATTTTTCTCCACAAGTCCTATCCAAAGGAAAAACATACATATACACGCATAATGTGAAAAATATGAAACATTAAAAAATGACACAAAGCAGCTTTAAATCCAAATTGATATTGGATTTAATGATAGTGTTTACAGATCATACAAAGGCAAAATATAATTTGTTTGCTTTTAATTAAACACCTTGTGGAGTGACTTCAGTTATTATAGTTCATAAACCATGGTTTATAACTATGTTGATTATAGGCTAGTACCTAACTATTTTGGATTATTTTCTGCCTTCTGGTACAGTGGTGGGTTTTTATTATTTTTACTACCGGTTCACTCGTGCACATGCACAGAAGCATCTAGGTGGGTGGAGTGCTACTACCAGTGCTACTACTGGATCACCTGATCCGGGCATCATTGACAACAACCCACCTCTGTTCTACTCATAGTTGATTCCTGGCAATTACCTGGGCTAGTCCCTGCAATGTTTTGGCAAAATTTTCAGAAGTGGTTTGTCCTTGCCTCCTTCTAAGGGTTGAGAGAAAGAGAGTGGCAAGGGCACACAGCTGGTTTTATGCCAAGGCAGGACTAGGACTCAAGGTCTTTAACTGAGTGCCTTAATCATAGTTACCTATACCAACTGGTTCTCCCTCTATGGATGAGTTAGTAAATAGTGGATCAAATAAAAAATAGTTGCCATGACTTACCAATTTCAGCTATTCTAGAACTGAAGCAGTATCTGCTGAGACACATTTCCCTTAAGATATTTTAGACCCCACTAAACATATTATTAAATAAATATATTTGCATTTGTTTATTAGTTTCATTTCTTGTATCAATATTCTGTATTATTAATATTTCTAATATTATTAATATTAATCTTTTCTGCTTGGCCGGCCTAGGGTAGTCTCTCTCTATGGGGTTTTAGTTGTTTTAACTGGGAATTTTAGTATGTTAATGGGGTATTTTAGCACAGGTATATGTTTAATTTGTTTTTAATGTGTTTGTATATTTATTGTTTTAGTTTTCCCTGTGCACCGCTCCGAGTCCCTATGGGGAGAGGAGCGGTCAACAAATTAAAATTATTATTATTATTATTATTATTATTATTATTATTATTATTATTTCATAATGTCAATTATTAACAGCAAATATTCCCCTTGGCATCAATGTTTTTCTCCATAAGAAGAACAACTGGAAAGGAAGCATGGAAGGGATGCTAGCAACCATGAGCTTCGACTGGCAACTAGCTATCTAGATATTTTTCACAGATGTCCCACTTATCCAACAAATAAACTAGCATTGTAATAAACTTTTCATATTTAAAAAGGCTATTTTTTCCACCAAACCTGAACAAGGCAAAGCAGAAATACAGTTTAAATATAGTCGCTGACAAAGAGAGGGCCACCAAATTTGGGATGCAAAAATCTGGATGAATATTACAAGACAGGAAAGAGTTTTCTCTATCTTCTCCTTGTCATATCTCTACAGCCAGATCTTTTGCAGATCTTTGCAGCCCAAGTCTGCTAGCCCTCACTACATCTAATAAGGTGTTTATTCTGGGCATAGTAATATCAAGATTCAGAAAACAAATATTTTGTAAGGTATTATGAAATACGGTGTATACTGGCATCACTTTCAACTACTCTTGTTGAAGTACTGTATAAATAACTTAGGAAAGACTGTCCATGACCTACTGTAAATCTATTCCTTCTTTCCCAAGAATAGTTTCTGTTGACCTTGTGAATAATCATATGAAAGTTTGGCTTACTGCTGAATGGATAAGCATAATTATAGAAGCCCTGTTTTGCAAACCTACTGCTTTCTCTGTTTCGTTTCATTTCTTTTTAAAATCACGTTTTGCTATTTTGATTCTATGTCCCATGATGCTTGTAGATGTTTATTTGGAATAATAAAGAAGCAGAGAAACCCAAAATCTTACTGGCAATAGTCAAACCTCATTTCTTTAGCTACAAAGATGCCTTCTGAAAATAAATCCAATCCTTAAAAGAAGGTGACTCTCCCTGCAGCCTGAAACACAGTGTAGTTCCTGTTGCTTAACCTCACAACTCTTCATCTCCAAAACATCTTAGATTTGGCATCAACTCAAAGGGCACCTCACAGACTTTGCTCTTTCCGCATTTTAGGGATTGGCTAGGAAATGCAATATCCTTTTCTAACCAGCCTGTTGACAGGAAAAGGAATAATCCAAGTATGACATAGTCCCTTAAATCTCAAGGACAGGCTTTCAGGATCATACCGGAAAAACACCTCAGACAGTGGCTGCTGGAATCTATTTGCCCTTGCCTCATTTTAATACAAGGGACTCAACATTACATTGGAGTGGAAAGAGATCAGTCTGTTGGTTGCAAACACCACTTGATCACGCAATATGTTGTGTACATCTGGCTTGGGCAAAGGCCAGCTACACTGCAGACAATTCTTAAGGAAACTGCCTTGGGAAAAATAGAGCAAGGGGCTACTAATTCAGTATCATAAAGGAAACTCAGAAAGAATGAGAATTTGAGTGCAAGATTCAGTAGACTCTAGTCAGTCTCATCTGTAGACTCAAATAGAAAGCAATCTTGCTCAAAGACAAGTCTAAGGCAGGAGTCCCCAACCTTTTTGGCGCCAAGGACCGGTTTCATTTTAAAGAAAATTCCGCGGACCGGTGGGCATGGTTCGGACGGCGTAGAGGGGAAGCGGGGGGGAGGGGGAACAGGCGGCCCATGTCTGCGCAGGGGGGTGAGTCGGCTCAATCGCCCCTCTCGGCCCCCAACAGCACGAGCAGCCACACCTGTGCTCTCCCACCCCCCGGTGTGCGCTCTGCCGAGGGGGCTGCCCCTCCTCCCTCCTCCTCCTCCTCTCCGGCCCTTTCTAAGAGTTGTGCATGGCTCGGCTGGCGTAGAGGTGGAGCGGGGGGAGGGGGAACAGGTGGAGCATGCGTGCGCGGGGGGGGGTGAGTTGTGCTGCTCACTGCGGCCCGATTCCCATCAAGCCACGGACCGGCACCGGTCCGCGGCCCGGGGGTTGGGGACCCTGGGTCTAAGGAGTAGAATTAAGTAGCTTAACAGGCCTGAATATCTTAGCCAATTCAGCAGAAAAAGCATATTCCTATTTGATACAAAAAAAGGGACCACAGACTGGCTGTGTCATGGAAAGTTAAATTTAAGAGGAACCAGAGTCTACCAATTAGGTGAAACCAGCACATTTTGGGGCTCTCCCATGGATGATTATTAAGCTCACTCTAAAAACAGGTAGGATTAATTAATATACACGTCCCATTTTAAAAAAATCAATTTAGCATCATTTACATTGGCTTCTACATTGGCCAGAGTGACTACAGTAATCACTAAAATCAAGACTAGACAATCATCATGCAAAACAAATTATGCAATAAAAGGAACTACGGTAGGTACAATATACAAGTTCAGAAAAGTGTTTTCCTAGCAGACACTTCAGCTTTGGAAAAACTTCCAGACAGAGGTATGGCCAAACCAAAACAGTATTTTCTTTTTGATGATACATTAAAACATTTTCAACTGTTCGGTAATTTAATCTTTCATATTTTCAGCAAGATGATTAGTTTTTGCTCTATATTTTCCTTCACCAATAAATAGGTTGTGTTAACACAATGGATTTGCTTTTTAAAAGCAGGAATGCCGTTTAAAATAGCATAAAATATATGCTATTGTCATTGTGACAACTTTTAAGAATGAAAAATGTTTAATTATTCCTCATATGCCTGTTTTATTGTCTAGTATGCTATGTATTTTCAAAATCTAGAAGGCGATAGATACCCCAATCTGCTGTCATGTCTTCCTAGTATGGTCTTGTACTGGAAATTTTGCCCATCTACAATTTTGACCTGCCATGTAAATATTTTTGATCATCCTGTGAATTTTCTCACCAGCATTACAAAAAGCAAAGAATGTGTACAAGTCAGGGGGAAAAAATCCATATCAAGATAATAATTTTAAAGATATTTTTAAAGAAAGGTAAATAAAATAGCAAGCTTTTGAGAATCCCAGCTCTTCTTACAAGGTAAGATTGTATGAAATAAACGTGTTTTTCTAATGAAGAGAAGCATGTTGAAAGCTTTTTGTGACCTCTGAGTTAGAATATCATTTCTATACCAGAACTGAACAGGCTTTATGCTTGAGTGATCTACTTTGCTTTTTATTAGAAACAAAAGCACCATCCAACAGAATCTGGCATGCAACTACTGTATTTTCTTTCTGTTGTTGTTTAGCTTGGAGAAACAATAGAAAAAGAAAACCTCAAGCACCAAATCAGAAGCAGCATTTCTGGCCTGCAGATTTAATAACTGGTACAGGATGGGAGATCTCAACAAATGACACTCCTCCCCACTTAGCCCTAAAATAAACTGTGCCTGCTAAAGGCTTCTTCTACCATATTCTGAGAACTTGCTATCTTTAGTTTGATACACAAATCAAAACTCTTGATATGGAAAAATCAAAATATATTTCAAATAAAGATATGTAACCACTAGTCATATATCCCATAATTCCTCCAGGTAAAACATACCTGGGCTGTTTCTCCAAGCTAAACAACCAGATGTTCCTTAAGAATATTCTGTATTTCTTTGGAGTTTAACAGTTGTGGGGGGGAGGGGGTTGGCTCCCAAATATGGGGGTTCTATAGGAGTTTATAGAGGGATGTGGTGGCTCAGTGGCTAAGACGCTGAGGTGGTTGATCAGAAAGGAGGGCAGTTTGATTTCCGGTTCCGGCTCCTGCGGCGACGGGCGAGCCTAGCGCTCGCTCGCCGCTTTGTTTCTTCTTCTGCCCCCCAACGGGGGCGAGACTCCTCTTGTTTGAGGGTCTCCCGTAGGGCCGGCTCGTCGGGGGGCGCGCCCCCCACGGCGGTGGAGGAAGCGGCTCCCGGCGCGGCTCAGGTGAGGGAGAACATGCTAGCGGGGGGTTTTCCCTTCGCCCAAGGAAGACGGCGCCATTCACAATTATGAGGAGGGCTGATCGGCTCAGTCAGAAGGACTCCCGAGGCTTCAGCTGCGAGGAGAGAGTGAGTCTTTAAAAAACTTTTTTTTCCTGCTGCCAGCCAGACTGAACGGACTGGGAGGGGGGTGTTTATTTTTTTAAAAAAAACCCTCGGATTTAAGCGGCACGTTAAAATGGCTTCTCTGCAAAGGGAAAGCGGAAACTTTCACTCCGGACGGTCTCTAACAAGGGAAAGTGGAATGTGACTTTTTGCAACATTGTTTCTAGGTCTGGCTGAGTTTAAAAAAATTCTTTTTTTGCTACTCTCTCCCTCTGGCTGAGATGGGCGGTGGAAGTGGCTTCTCTTTGTCCCTGCCTGATTATTTCAACTAAGGAAAATTTCCAGCGTCTCTTTGAAAGCAGGACTCTCTCTGGATTTTTGGGAAAAAAAATTTCTTGATGGATTTGTGATTTCTTCTTTGGAATACCTTCGTTATTACTATTTGCTGACTTGGGAAATTGTGTCTCTTTTGGTTTCTGAATTGTTTGCAACTTCACGGCCCTGAACTGAACTGAGCTCCTGATCTGCCCCACCAGCCCCACCCGGAAAACGCCATCTTGGTGGCAGTGACTCTAACTTTTAACCATGGCACAAGAAGCAGCACTTGTAAATTTGGAACAAAGGATGGCTTCTCTTGAAACCTCTATGCAGACTTTGATATCAGAAATAAAGGCCCAGAGGGCTGAAAATAGTACTTTCAAAAAGGAACTATTGGATACCCGGAAGCAAGTGTTGGAGAATACACAGAAGAATGAAGAATTGGAAGGAGGGTTGGAGGGGGCTAAGGGAGAGATTAAAAATGTTTCTAACGAGGTGGGGGAAATAAATGGGCGTGTGTCTAGGATAGATATGGAAAGAATGACATATTTTTTGAGATTTCAGAATGTTCTTGAGGATTCTGGTGAATGCCTGCCTGATCTTATGAGTACAATTTTAGCAGACTATTTACAAAAACCTAAGGATGAGATCAGGGGGGACATTGACCTAGCCTATAGAATTAACTCTGCATATGCCAGGATGAATGAAGTGCCTAGAGAGATACATGTGAAATTTGTTAGAAGGTCAACCAGAGAGGAAATCCTGAAAGCGCAGAGAGAGAAACCTTTAACTTATCATCGAGAAACGGTCACTATCTTGAAGCAGATCCCTAGAAAAATTAGAGATTCAAGAAGGAAATTTTCCTTCTTGTCTAAAACCTTGTTTGATCACGGGATTTGGTTCAAGTGGATGACACCTGAAGGGATGCTGGCGTTCTGGGAAGGAGGAAGAGTGAGGATTAAAACAGTTGCTGAGGCGGAAGCCTTTCTTAAAAAACATTCCTCTGCCCTGGGGGAAGATCCAGGGGGGACGGAGGGGGCCACGGCTCCGCCTGCGGGGGGCCAGGGAGGAGAGAAAGAAGATACAATAGCCAAAAGACTTAGATCAAAAAAATAACTTTGCCTTGATTTTTTCCTGAACAATTTTGCATAATATTTCTATCCGGACTTTTTGTAAATGTCTGACAGCATGGAAGGGAGAATTTAGGTAAATGTACTTGCTTTCAACTTGTAGTGGTATGGAAAATGTTTTCTATGTTAACTTTTTTAATGTGTATTTTGAGGTCTCGGAAGGTCCGATGACTCTGACGTGAATGCTCTCAAAATTTCTTTGTAACCATTACCTTATCCTGTTAAAAAATGTAAAACCAATAAAACTTTTTCAATATAAAAAAAGAAAGGAGGGCAGTTTGTTATAGTTATAGTTTATTTGATTTATATACCGCCCTTCTCCCTTTTGGGACTCAGGGCGGTGTACAGCCACAATAAAATAAACGGTACAAAATCTAAAACAATATGTTAAAAAGATATTAAATAAATGGCCTACATTTTAAAACCCCATACTAAAATCACTATAAAATCCCTTTAAAAACTACCTTTAAAAACTACGACAGGCCGGCAGCGCCGGCATTGTTTAGCCGACGGCACCCTGAGGGGGCTCTCTGTGGGACTGAACTGGTTGGAGGGAGGTATTTGGCAGCAGGAGGCGGTCTTGCAGGTAACCAGTTTGGTGGTTCAAAACCCTAGTGCCACATAACAGAGTGAGCTCCCCTTACTTGTCCCAGCTTCTGCCAACCTAGCAGTTCGAAAGCATGTAAAAATGCAAGTAGAAAAATAGAAACCACCTTAGCATTCGATGCGTTTAGGCATGCTGGCCACATGACCACAGAGACGTCTTCGGACAGCGCTGGCTCTTTGGCTTTGAAAGAGATGAGCACCGCCCCCTAGAGTCAGGAACGACTAGCACATATGTGCAAGGGGAACCTTTACCTTTACCTACAGGAGTTTATAAAGGCTAAACAGTTCACCAATAATTGGATCGCAGAGGGTTACAAATACCAATGCCTTGCCTTGTATTTAATCTCCCCAAAGGCGAAAAGTGGTATTTCCTGCAGGACTACAGCCCCCATCAATCCTAACCTCTGCCGGCCTGGCTAATTTGCAGTCACACAGCCGGGCGGCGGAGGGAGGGGGGGGGTCACAAACATTTGTTTGCCTTTGGAGTAAACAACGCAGGCACTCCAACGCGTTGCCCCACGCTTAGCGCGGCGGCGCCTGTGAAGGGAGGAGGGGGGCAAGGTTTTCTTCCACCTCCCCTCCCGCCGCGATTGTCCTCTTCGCAGGCCCCGCCCCTTCCTTGGCCGAGATCCAATCCGTTAATCGGAGAGGGGTATTTAAGGTCTCGCCAAAAAAGACGCCCTCGCTACTCCTTTTGTAAGGTCGGCACGTGGGTCGGGAGCGCCAGAGAGAGCGGCTCTCAGCTCGGCTGGCGTTGCTAAGCTGACGGCGGGGTTCTCTCGCCCTGCAGCTTCACCGCCTGCGCTTGGCAAGGGAGGGAGCGAGAGAGACACCGGCCTGGACTGGCGTGGTTGGTTGGTTGGTTGGTCGGTCTGCCCGCTCGTTACATCCCAGACAAGAGAAGGCGGGGCGGCCGCGGCATGAGCACGCAGGCGCGGGGCCAGGCGGCTCGCAGTGACTGCAGCGGCGGCGGCGGTGGGAGCGGTAGCGGCGAGCTCAGTCAAGGCTCGCACCCCCGGTGGCAGGAGCACCCGTATCCTAAGGGCCGTAGCGACCTCGAGGCGGACTCCGCAGCCATGCCCGTGACGGAGAAGGATTTGGCGGACGACGCGCCCTGGAAGCGGATCCAGCAAAACACCTTCACCCGTTGGTGCAACGAGCACCTCCGCTGCGTGAACAAGCGCATCGGCAACCTGCAGTTCGACCTGAGCGATGGGCTGCGCCTCATCGCCCTGCTGGAGGTGCTCAGCCAGAAGCGCATGTACCGCAAGTACCACCAGAGACCCACTTTCCGACAGATGCAGCTGGAGAACGTCTCGGTGGCGCTGGAGTTCCTGGAGAAGGAGAACATCAAGCTGGTCTCCATCGGTGAGCTGGGCGCCCTCACCGCGCTCTTCGGGGCTGGGCAAAGAGAGCTGGAGCCGGGACCGGGCGGACGGAGTTGGGGTGGTGGTGGTGAAGCCTTGCTTCCCAGGCTGTGTGCGGCACTTGGCCTGAGGGAGGCAAGCGGCTTCCTTCCCTGCTTTTAAGGTGTTTTACACCCGGAGCTCACAGCAGACCTTCCAGAAACCCTAATTTTCCGCTGACTAGCTTGGCTTTTGCCCGCTCGAGACAACCCTCCCGCTCCCCTTCCTAATATTTGCAGCCGCGTTTAAGAGAGGCGGCTGGGTCGGGTTCGCGTTGAAAGCTCGGAAGACCCTCGGGGTCCCTTTCAAAGTTTGAGGGGACGAGGCGGTGTGGCTTGACTTTTGTCCCGTCAGCTGCCGAGCCTCTTCCTGGAGGTGTCGGTGCGCCTGCGGGAGCAGGAGGAACTGGGTGGGGCCGTACGTTTGGGAAGCCAAGCCCGCCACTCGCGGGCGGATACCTGCCGGGTGCTTGTTCTACCCGCCAGCCTGGCTTTGAAGCGGCTCAATAAGGCGCCGCTGTGGGCGATAAGATAGCCAGGATACCGTTTTCTTTCTTAACAGTAACAAAGCCGCTCAAGCAAGAGGATACAAGGAGTTTCTAGCCGAGAAGGAAAGGCGCTTTAAGTTTGGGATATCCGCTTCTTTCTCTCCCCCCCCCCCATCCCTTCCCCAAATCCGGCTTTGCCATTGCAGAGACTATTTCTGGCTAGCTCTAAGAGGGGTCAGAGCAAATCCTGAGGAAGGGCAGACATGGCTGTAGCTTGGCAGACAGGATTTCCTGAGGTGCCTCCCTCCCTCCCAGCAGGTAGAGCCCTTTCCTTTGGGCTGCAGGATTTGGGGCTTCTGGGTTGAAAATGTAAGGAAGTGTGCACTGTATAAAGTCCAGCCTCTCAAAACTTCAGGGAGAGAAGCAATGCATCAAATCCCCTTTGTATCAGTTCAAAAACAAAACAAAGTGTTGTAATGGCGATCTATTTATGATGTTTGTATTTCTGTGAAAAATGTTAGATGGACACACATGGTTTTTCCCATCAACAGCAGCACCCTGTGAGGTAGCTTGGTTAAGAGTGAGTTGTCCAAAATCACAAGTAGATTCTATAATTGGACAGGGATGTATGTGGATGTAATGGGTCAAAATACCCCCAAATGCTTATTTTTTTTACCCTGAAAAATATGTCTTAAAATCATGGTGTGCTACGCTTTCTATTTGCAATATGGTGCAATGTTATTTTTTAGCAAGGGTTCTAAAGTGCCTATACCTTTAATTCTTAAACTGAAAGCAAACAAATCCTGTATAATGCCAAACTGAAAAGTGGCTTGATTTGTTTTGACTTTGTGTGATGTGAGGAGTTAGACATTGGGGTTCATAAACTAAGAATAAGGGCTTAGTGTTTGTGTACCAGGACATGTCTTGCTTAAGAAAGGATGGTTAAGTTTTCAGTTCCTGGCAACTGTCTAAACAAGTCCAGGAAGATTTCTTGGCAAGAGTTTTGAAAGTGGTTTGCTATTGCTGCCTTCCTAGGGTTGAGAGAAAATGGCTGGCCCAAAGTTACCCAACATGCTTTGTGCCTAAGGTGGAATTCATGATCCCCAGGTGTTCAGCCTTTAAACACTATACCAATTAATGTTCTTTAACATTAATTAAAATTATCCTATTGGTTACCAAGATATCCTGGTAGTTTGCAATAAGATCTATTTTTCCATTTTCCATTTCAAAATATGCTATTATCTGCGGTATTTAGGTGAACTTTATCCCATTATATCAGAGCTAGGCAGTTAATTCAATATGAAACTTCAAATATTAGGCCAAAGGTGAACAGATTTCAAGCTTATGGGACTGATTTAGTTTCTTTTCTAAATCTCTAAACTCCTCCGATTGGAGCCAAGTGGAAAATAAAGGTGCAGGAAGACACATGTAAAGAATTAAGGAACAAGGTGCCCCTGAGCAGATGTTTATCTCAGGAATTTATGATGAGTACTGATATGCAGCTAGCAAATCTTTTCACCACAACAGTTTCTCTTGTAGAACATCCTAAAGGGAATATGGAGGTTTTAAACATTTCTGTTAGACAACTGAGAACTGGAAACTGACCTGTTCCAGTTCATTGAGAACGGGTAGGAAATCTGTGAGCCTACAGATACTGGAGTCCCACTGAGTATATTGGCCACGGTAGCAAAGGCTGTGTTGTAATCAAGCAATGTTTGGGGGACATATGTACTCCATTCCTGCTTTAAAATGTACCACTTCATGATTGTTGTTTTTTGCCCCCTCCACTCCCCCCACCCCCCAGACTATGAGGAATTGCCTAGTATAAGCATGTGACTCTCCTAGATCTGTATAAGGAATAACTAGTCTTACAGTAACCCTGAATTTCAAGGATGAATTAGACTGCAGCCTTAATAATTCTTATGACATTAGTGAAGAAGTGTATCTGGATTTCCTGTTCAGGACTTTAATGTTCTGGGCTCAGCCTAAAGCAAAAGTAAAATTCTTGCATACCCAATAAGTCTACAGCCTGGTATCTTTTCCACATGGCAACACTAAAGTGCTGTTATCCTATGCAGGAATTGGCAGAAAACTGCTGGTTTTAAAAAAACGAACTAAGAGCCCTGGCAACCTCTACTCTGCCTCTACAATGAAGCTGAGTAGGGTTTCTGCCAGCACCAGAAGCAGAGGGAGGAGCAAGGCAGGGTAGGAGGAATGTCTCCTTTGGTGCCAGTAGCTGGTAGCAGAACATCTAAATGTTCTGCTCTCGGTTCTGATTCCAGGGAGAGCTCATTCTTTGAAGATTGAAAAAATAATAGAAAAAAAGCCATTCTTTCCTACTTCTGACTCCTTTTCCTGCTATTCTTGGGTTCTTGACAAATCAGAGGGAGAGCAAAAGGGGAACTGAGGGTTTTTTTTTAAATGTTTGAGGGACGTTTGATATATAAGTCTAGGTGTGCTAAAGTAGACACATGTCATGAATGCCCTTTGCAGCTTTGACACCACTGTACTGGCAGCTATACCAAGAAGGTGCACCTGAGGTACAGCTGTCCACTTACTTTCAGCTTAGGTGCTGCACAGCTGGAGCATCCGGGAGGCATCTTTAATATATGTGCAAAGATCTTCTGGAAGACTGACAGACAACTTTTGGACATTCTTCCTGCAATTGCAGTGTTTAAGATGGTGTATGGGTGTGGGTGCCTGAGTTACAGGAGTCTGCTGCTGGCACACCTGTGGTAAAGCTACCATGGGGTTATTGTGTGGGTACAGGCTGACTGATGTGGAATGTGGTGGCTAAGATGCTGAGCTTGTTGATCAGAAGGTCGGCAGTTCAGTGGTTCAACTCTCTAGTGCTGCGTAACGCAGTGAGCTCCTGTTACTTGTCCCAGCTTCTGCCAACTGAACAGTTCGAAAGCACGTAAAAATGCAAGTAGAAAAATAGGAACCACCTTTGGTGGGAAGGTAACAGCATTCTGTGCACCTTTGGCGTTTAGTTGTGCTGGCCACATGACCAAAGAGATGTCTTCGGACAGCACTGGCTCTTCGGCTTTGAAACAGAGATGAGCATCGCCTCCTAGAGTTGTGAACGACTAGTACATATGTGCAAGGGGAACCTTTACCTTAGTCTGACTGATATCCAAAGAACCAATCTCCTATTCTCTCCCTGTTTCTGCCTGCCCCCCCCCCCCCCCATGTTGGAAAGAAGAGTGGGGGAAATGGCTTTTTGACAAAGTAGCAGAGGCCTGACTCTCTTGCTGCTACTGAAAAGCTGAGTAGTAGCCTAGAAGTGATGAGTTTACAAGGAAAATAGGACTTGTCTGTGGGGAGCTCAGCCATACCTCTTTAACAATTGTTACCCTGTTTGATGAATTGAAGTTCTGTCTGAATTCAAGCTAAGGATATTAGTTGGTTCTCTTTTCAGTTGTGTCTCCAGGGTATAAAACTATGTTGTTTTGAGCAAAACGTGACCTTGAATTAGAGACCTGGAGCAGAACTTTAGAGACGCTGTGTCTGTATAAATAGACTTGAGGCTTCAAGGAGAAGTTATAGAAGAAGGAATGCTGGCTCTCTCTGTATGTAACCCATATGTTTTGAAGCAGGGGAACTGTGCTGAGCTGGGATGGAGTCTCCTTGTAGAAACATATCTATGACAGCTGCTATAAACTTGCTTTTCCAGAAATTACTTCACTCTCCTTTTTCAGTTTAAATATTAACAGTAGAATAACTTGTTACCTCAGTTGGCACTTTGCACAATAGGAGTCATGTGTACTCTTGCACTACTTATGCTGCTATAACTAGCAGAAACTTGACACAACTATTAAGGTGGAGGAGTGTCTTTCACTAAGTATTCAGCATCTTTTACGTTATACTGGGAGTGGCTGCTTAAGCCCTCATTAAAATTGGGATTATGATTACTGTAAAACTCGCTATGTGCATGTATATCATATCTTGTTAGATAGTTAGAACTGAAGCTATAGAATACCAATGTATTGGATTTTAAAACCTGTGAAAACTATTACTAGGTAATCCTCTATTTAGGACTACAATTGAGCCCAAAATTTATGTTGCTAAGTGAGACTGTTGTTCAGTGAATTGTGCCCCATTTTACAACCTTTTTTTGCCATAGTTAAGTGAATCACTGCCGTTCAGTTAGTAAACACGGTTGTTTTTTTTTTTTTTTTTTTTTATATTGAAAAAGTTTTATTGGTTTTACATTTTTTAACAGGGTAAGGTAATGGTTACAAAGAAATTTTGAGAGCATTCACGTCAGAGTCATCGGACCTTCCGAGACCTCAAAATACACATTAAAAAAGTTAACATAGAAAACATTTTCCATACCACTACAAGTTGAAAGCAAGTACATTTACCTAAATTCTCCCTTCCATGCTGTCAGACATTTACAAAAAGTCCGGATAGAAATATTATGCAAAATTGTTCAGGAAAAAATCAAGGCAAAGTTATTTTTTTGATCTAAGTCTTTTGGCTATTGTATCTTCTTTTTCTCCTCCCTGGCCCCCCGCAGGCGGAGCCGTGGCCCCCTCCGTCCCCCCTGGATCTTCCCCCAGGGCAGAGGAATGTTTTTTAAGAAAGGCTTCCGCCTCAGCAACTGTTTTAATCCTCACTCTTCCTCCTTCCCAGAACACCAGCATCCCTTCAGGGGTCATCCACTTGAACCAAATCCCGTGATCAAACAAGGTTTTAGACAAGAAGGAAAAATTCCTTCTTGCATCTCTAATTTTTCTAGGGATCTGCTTCAAGATAGTGACCGTTTCTCGATGATGAGTTAAAGGTTTCTCTCTCTGCGCTTTCAGGATTTCCTCTCTGGTTGACCTTCTAACAAATTTCACATGTATCTCTCTAGGCACTTCATTCATCCTGGCATATGCAGAGTTAATTCTATAGGCTAGGTCAATGTCCCCCCTGATCTCATCCTTAGGTTTTTGTAAATAATCTGCTAAAATTGTACTCATAAGATCAGGTAGGCATTCACCAGAATCCTCAAGAACATTCTGAAATCTCAAAAAATATGTCATTCTTTCCATATCCATCCTAGACACACGCCCATTTATTTCCCCCACCTCATTAGAAATATTTTTAATCTCTCCCTTAGCCCCCTCCAGACCCCCCTCCAATTCTTCATTCTTCTGTGTATTCTCCAACACTTGCTTCCGGGTATCCAATAGTTCCTTTTTGAAAGTACTATTTTCAGCCCTCTGGGCCTTTATTTCTGCTATCAAAGTCTGCATAGAGGTTTCAAGAGAAGCCATCCTTTGTTCCAAATTTACAAGTGCTGCTTCTTGTGCCATGGTTAAAAGTTAGAATCACTGCCACCAAGATGGCGTTTTCCGGGTGGGGCTGGTAGGGCAGATCAGGAGCTCAGTTCAGTTCAGGGCCGTGAAGTTGCAAACAATTCAGAAACCAAAAGAGACACAATTTCCCAAATCAACAAATAGTAATAACGAAGGTATTCCAAAGAAGAAATCACAAATCCATCAAGAAAAATTTTTTTTTCCAAAAATCCAGAGAGAGTCCTGCTTTCAAAGAGACGCTGGAAATTTTCCTTAGTTGAAATAATCAGGCAGGGACACAGAGAAGCCACTTCCACCGCCCATCTCAGCCAGAGGGAGAAAGTAGCAAAAAAAGAATTTTTTTAAACTCAGCCAGACCTAGAAACAATGTTGCAAAAAGTCACATTCCACTTTCCCTTGTTAGAGACCGTCCGGAGTGAAAGTTTCCGCTTTCCCTTTGCAGAGAAGCCATTTTAACGTGCCGCTTAAATCCGAGGGGGGGTTTTTTAAAAATAAACACCCCCCTCCCAGTCCGTTCAGTCTGGCTGGCAGCAGGAAAAAAAAGTTTTTTAAAGACTCACTCTCTCCTCGCAGCTGAAGCCTCGGGAGTCCTTCTGACCGAGCCGATCAGCCCTCCTCATAATTGTAAATGGCGCCGTCTTCCCTGGGCGAAGGGAAAACCCCCCGCTAGCATGTTCTCCCTCACCTGAGCCGCGCCGGGAGCCGCTTCCTCCACCGCCGTGGGGGGCGCGCCCCCCGACGAGCCGGCCCTACGGGAGACCCTCAAACAGAGGAGTCTCGCCCCCGTTGGGGGGCAGAAGAAGAAACAAAGCGGCGAGCGAGCGCTAGGCTCGCCCGTCGCCGCAGGAGCCGGAACCGGAAGCCTACACGGTTGTTAAGTGAATCTGGCTTCCCCATTGATTTTGCTTGTCAGAAGGTTGCAAAAGGTCCAGAAAGTGACCATGTGACCCTAAGACACTACAGCTATCATAAATACATGTCAGTTGCCAAGCATCTGAATTTTGTTCACAGGACCATGGGGACTCTACAACGATTATAAGTGTGAAAAATGGTCATGTCACTTTTTCAGTGTCATTGTAACTTTGAATAGCCACTAAATGAATGGTTGTAACTTGTGGATTTACCTGTATTGTGAAATGTTTAAAGCACACTTACCTTAGGGCGTAAAATAAAAAAAATATTATTTCAGCGCCATTTACTGGTGACTTGTAGCATGAGGTTAAGGGTTAGGACATGATATCAGGATAGTTCCTTATCCACTTTATTGCAATCTCAGTTCTCAGGTGAGAAGTGGTCATTTGAAGATTTCTTTGAAAAAAATCTGATGGCACTAGCTGTATGATTCCTTGTCATTAGTCTCTCAGGAAGTAGCCTTGAATGTTTTTTCTCTCTTCAATAATTGACTCCGTGTGGGAGAACAAGGAGAAATTAGATCCAGACAAGAGAGAGAGGGAGGCTGTTGATCAATAAGGAACTGAATTAGGAGACGGGATGGAAGTTTACTAACCTTGAAAAAGCAAGTTCCTGAATTCTCAACTGTCAGTAGGTTTAGGGGTAGCTGCTGTGGCTAGGAGTGCATTTGCAGTTAACATCTAGTGAGTCAATTGTGGCCATTTCCAAACTGATCAGACTTGGCAACTGTTGTCCATGCCTTGGTTGTATCCTGTTGATTGTTGCAACTTGCCACATTTAGGGAAAGTCCTTAAGTTGCAATCAGTATAAAATGTATAATGTAACTGATGCAAAGTATGAGGAACATATGCGGTGGCATTCATGACAAGTTGCAGTGTCATCAAAATGATGATGTTTGTGCAGTGAGGTCATCACACAAATGCTACAATTACATGCTTATGTCACAATGTTTGAAAGTTCTGGAAAGTATGTGATGATGCCACACAAATATTGTAATTTTCTCCCTGCAGATGACAATATCTCTGGAGTGCCTGATCGTTCTTGGTACAAAATAAGATGTTACTATTATCCTTCACAGCCCCAAAGTGGCTTGGATCCTGGCTATCTCAGTTGCATCACTTCCATTAGCTTTTAATGCCCATTTCTAGCTTTAGTTTGTACTGAAATTTAAAATAACCATTTTGTTAGCTTCCTTTCATACGTGCAAAGTAGAAAAGTCACACAAATGCTTCCCATGGATCTTTCCTTCATGATTATCTCTTCTTTCTCAAGTTCTATTTCTTTTTTTTCCTGGGACAAAAGTAATGTATGATCTTGAGAACATATGATATAGCTTGAGCAATCATGTCTGTTTGGAGTTAAAGCACACTAAATTCAATGAAGCTGGTAAGTGTCTGTAGATTTATAGCCTAAGGCCAAGGAGAAAAACTTAAAACTATAAGTGCTGTAATAAGCATGCAGCTTTACCCCCATTTAGGTTATTTTACTAGTTTGCCATTGGACTAGGTTCAAAACCATGTTTTGGCCCTAGTATTACCAGAATTCCTGAAGTGTATGCAAAAAGTTAAATGCTTTATGTGTTATTATCAAGTGGGACATTTGTCTAGAATTTGGCATTCTCATTCATTCTCTCTCTCTCTCTCTCTCTCTCTCTCTCTCTCTCTCTCTCTCTCTCTCTCTCTCTCTCTCTCTCTCTTACAAACACACATGTACACACATGCACTGATTGCTCACTTATGTAGATGTACATTTAGGCAATAAATTTTATTAGTAAAATGCAATAGCTGGCTTCAAATTGAAAGTTGCATCATACAACATAAGAGGCTATTAAATTGTAGGGTTTTTTTTGTTGAAAAGTAAATAAAGTAATAATTAAGCACCTGTGTGTTTTGGCACTGGAAGCATAGTTAATAACTAGCTATCAAATTTAATAACTGATATTACACTGATATTATTTTTGTTCACTTATGTGAAGTGAACGATTTATCGATTTATATTTTTCCTCCTGCTCACAACTGGATCCTGAATATAAGCTTAGTGGATGTTATAGATGTGGTAATACATCTAAACGTAACACAGAATGAAGGACGATTGGGAGTCCAGGTTGTGATATGTCTCATTAACCATATGTTGCCAGATTTATATATGGAAACTTTTCCTGCTGTAAACATGGCAGAGCTTTTTTGTGACCAATAAAAGATCAACGGTTGTTCTAAAATTTTGAAGAATCATTCATTCAAGAGAGATGCGTGTCTCTAATGAGTGAACAAGTTCCAGTAAAATAGAATAAAGCATCCTTCGGTTATTCCCTTCTTAATTTATAGTCTTGAAGTGGCTTGTGACACTCTCAATATGAGGTGTTAATTGTAGATGTTACAAGTAGTCCCCAACTGATGACTATTAATTTAATGACTCTTCAAAGTTTAAGGCATGCAAAAAAGTGAATTGTGACCCTTGCAGTGTCCCTGCAGTCATGTGATCATAATTTGGGTGCCTGGCAACCAGCATGTATTTACAACCGTTGCAGCATCCTGAGACCAGGAGATTGCCTTGTACAAGCTCCCCAGGGGGACTTCCAACAAAACTGGATTAGCTTAACAATCATGATAGAAGAGGTCGTAAAGTTGGATAAAATTCATGGCTGCATTGCTTAACAATAGCAATATGCTGATCCCAATTATGGTCGTAAGTCATATACCCGTACATAGTCCTGAGAGGGACCTATGTTTAGCTACTGTCTTGGTGACCAGTGTTTCCCTGTGGCCTATGCTGTCATGTGTGGCAAAAGAAGCAATTCTTTGTCAACGAATACCATGAATATCCATAAAAGAGAAAACGCATTATATCATGTGAGATATTGGCATGAGTCACCAGGATTATTGATAAGCATTGTTGATAGGATTTTGATACAGGGACATGAGGTAAACTCACTCCATGGTAATACTTTAGTAATCCATTCATGCAGCACTTGCGCTTTTATCAGTGGCTCAGCAGGGTGTGTGCTAAGGCGTGTTAATTACCTTGCAATTAATTTATTATTCAAGCAACTTCCAGTCTTCATTTTGGTCTGAAGAATCAACCTGTATTTTAACTAGAGTTTTGGGTGGAGTTGTTTAACTGAAATATTTGATTTATGGGTTTCTTTATATGCAGTTTCCTTAGTAAGTAAAACTGGTATAGATTAAATCAAGAAGGTGGTTCACACCCTATATTTACACATACTGAAATACCTAGGTAACAGTTGAGTTAGTTATTACAGCGTAGAATGATATCAGATATACCGTTTGCGGAAGGGAGGAAGGATAAAAATTGCCATGTCTGGAATTTGATATATGTGTTTTGAGTCAACCTATAGGTAAGGGAGGAGAATCAATCCCTCCAGCGAGTGTAGGGGTGTGTGTGTGAGACAGATCCTGGTGCTGTCTCATCCCAGTGCTGGATTTTGATCGTGTGGATTTTCAAAATGACCGTATTTTTCAGAGTATAAGACGCACCTTTTTCCCTCAAAAAAGAGGCTGAAAATCTGGGTGCATCTTTTGCGCTGAATACAGCACTTTTTGTCTCCCAAAAAATCCATCCCCTTCACAAAAATGGCCATGCATAGCTTTTAAGAGGCTTTCAGAATGCTCCTGGGGGCTGGGGAGGGCAGGAATGAGCAAAAAACAAGCCAGGTTTTGCTCAGTTATGCCCCCTCAGTCCTCAGGAGCACTCTAAAAGTCTCCTAAAGACTATTCATGCCCTTTTTAAAAAAAAAAAAGTGCCAGTTTTTGGGAGGTTTGCAGAGTGTAAAACTTTTTTAAATTTGCTTCTTCAAAACCTTGGTGCATCTATACTCTGGTGCACCTTATACTCAGAAAAATACAGTAGTAACATTTCCCAACCTGAGGTGAGACATTCATGAAAACTGGAATGTTAAGAACTAAGCTGAACACATACACCTGGGAAATCTTGATTCTACTTGCCTTTGCATCTCTCACTGCAACTACTAGTCTCAACTACTAGTTGCATCTCACACACTGCAACTACTAGACTCATCTGGCTTCCTGTGGTCTTTCGGGTGCGCTTCAAGGTCTTGACGACCATCTTTAAAGCGCTCCATGGCTCGGGGCCTAGTTATATGCGAGAACCGTCTCGTGCCCCATACATCCCTTAGACCGATACGCTCCCACAGAGAGGGCCTTCTCAGGGTGCCGTCGGCCGGACAATGCCGACTGGCGACACCCAGGGGAAGAGCCTTCTCTGTGGCGGGCCCTGCCCTTTGGAACGACCTACCCCCTGAACTCCGGACCATCACCGACCTCCGCCTCTTCCGCCAATGTCTAAAGACATACTTTTTTCATCAAGCCGGCCTAGCCTAACCTCCCATGGGGACTGTAGAAAAGTTTTAAATTGGGTTTTAACTAATAATTGGTTTTAGCACAGGTTTGGGATCTAATATATATTTTAAATTATTTATGTTCTATTTTGTATGTTTTTTAAATCTCCTGTGCGCCGCCCTGGGTCCTTTGCGGAGAAGGGCGGGATATAAATGTAATAAAATAAAATAAATAAATAAATAAATAAATTAGGTTAAAGATGATTCACCTATGTCGTAGGCCTATTTATCACCCATCTGAGATGGTCATCCATCTGGGACAGTCTTTAAGAAAGTCAGGATAAGATGTTAAGAAATGCATAGTCCCTTTGAAAGACACCATTTAGGCCAGTGATGGCGAACCTATGGCACGCGTGCCACAGATGGCACATGGAGCCATTTGTCAGGGCACGCGAGGTGATGCCCTGTCAGCTGGCCAGCACGCATGCGCGCGCTGGCCACCTGAATTTTTTCATGCTTTTTTTACCCTATGAAGCCTTTGGAGCCTGGGGAGGGCGAAAAGAACCCCCCCCCACCCCCCAAAGGCCCTACAGAGGCTTCATGAACTTCCCTGAAGTCTCCGGAGCGATCAAAATGACGCTGCAAGCAATTGGAGGTCACTTCCGGTTTTGGCAGTGCATCATTTTGAGTGCTCTGGAGGCTTCCCAGGCCCTCCGCAGGCTTCAGCAACCTTCAGGAGGCTTCCCTGAAGTCTCTGGAGTGCTCAAAATGACGCTGCAAGCAATTGGAGGTCACTTCCGGTTTCGGTGGCACGTCATTTTGAGCGCTCCAGAGGCTTCAGGGAAGCCTCCTGAAGGTTGCTGAAGCCTCCGGAGGGCCTGGGAAGCCTCTGGAGCACTCAAAATGATGCGCCGCTGAAACCGGAAGTGACCTCTGATTGCTTGCAGCATCATTTTGAGTGCTCCCGAGGCTTCAGGGAAGTTCATTAAGCCTCCGGAGGGCCTCGAGGTGTGTGTGTGAGAGGGAGGCTCTTTTCGCCCTCCCCAGGCTCCTATAAAGCCTCTGGAGCCTGGGGAGGGCGAAAAGAGCATGTAAAAATGGGGGGGGGATCTGTAGTGCGCACATGCGCACTAGGGGGGTCACGCATTGCATTATGGGTGCGGCACGCCCGCACACGACCCCCCTGCCCTCCCCCCCTTATGGCACGCGAGCCTAAAAAGGTTCACCATCACTGATTTAGACCATTGATTCCAATGAAGGAAGCTCTGCTCTGTGCAAAGAAATATTGATAATAAAGTCAATGTTTAGTGGAAATTCTTTGATTGGTATAAAAGCCCTTTGGCTCAGAGATAAAAGGATTTTTTCTGTTCAGTAGAGAACATAGTTTTTACTTTATATCAGACTTATGAACTAATGTCTTTATTCAGGCTCCGTGTGTAGGGGTATAAAGGAATGCAGTGAAAATAGTGTTGGTGTATAGCTAATAGGGAAATTCATAAGACTTCAAAACCTTGTTCATAAATTGAATTTGTTTGATAGCATGGAAAGCACTGTTTAAATTGCAACCAATAAACTAAAAAATTATTATTAATAATTTGCTTGGATTAGCGAACAAATGAAAGTATACAATTCATCAAGAGAGTAAAGGAATTGAAATGGAAATGGGCTTGTCACAGAGGAAGAAGAACCGATGGCAGGTGGACCAAGGCAGTCATAGAATGGATCTTTGATAAAAACTGCCCATGAAAGAGATCTAAGACAAGATGGATTGACGATATCAGTGAGTACTGAAGGTCCAACTAGCAAAAGAAAGCTCAGGACTGTATTGATTGGAAACATGCAGAAGAGTCTTTCATCCTGCAGTGGATAGACAGTGGATAGAATGATGATGTTGATTAACCTAAAAATGGAAACACTATATAAGCTAGGCAGAATATTATAGCTGTTAATAGCTCAGAGTTTAGCATGAAAATGGCCTTGCAAATTATATAGAGTAAGTTCTGTTTTCCTTTGGCTTGTTTGACCAAAACATATGCTACATCTTAAGACTCTGTGTTGAAATGAATGTTAGCAGATTTGTCTCCTGTCTGTTTCCTGTAAAGGTTTTTTCTATGGAGGAGAACTTTTGCATAAGGATTATCACTATAAAGGACAACTCAACACTTATGATACTAAAATAAACATTTGAAATACAGTAAACTTCCTGTGGAAGGGACAAGGTTCAGTGGTTGATATCAGCCGATGACTAAATCCTTAATCATTCTGAGTTAAAGCTCACCCTGATGACTCTCAGAAAATATTTCCCCATCAGAATTGATCTTATAGAGTTTCTTAATGGCACTCCTTTTTTATTTTTTATTTATTGAGGCTTTTATGTTGCTTAAATTTATACATTCTTTCATATAAATTTAAATAGATTAAAATAGGATTCTAATGACGTGCTCAATTTTAATAAAGGCTGGTGCTAAATTTAGTAATCTCTACCCGGTGTCCTCTTATTTGAGACTGAAAAAGTCTAAAAGCACAGATGAACTGTGTTCAAAGATAAAACTTTTCATGTACAATTCGTATTGCATCAGTCACTGTAAAATTGGTCTGTGCAGTATTGTGTTTGGACTGCTGTAGGGAATGTCTATGTAACATGGATGGGCTGGTTTCCATGTAACCTGCTTACACTTTTCGTGTTGAATTGTACATTGGCACAAAGTACCTGAATGCTGTGGTGGCGCAGCAGTTAATTCTGCTCATTGGGAGGGGTTCAATTCTCACCAGCTCAAGATTTGACTCAGCCTTTCATTCTTTGGAGGTCAGTAAAATGTGGGCCCAGATGGTTGGAGACAACAACAACAACAACAACAACAACAACAACAATAATAATAAATTTAATTTGTGGACCGCTCCCTCTCCCCGAAGGGACTCGGAGCGGTGCACAGGGGAATTAAAAACATACAAACATAAATACATCATAAATATATATAAAATCAGATTAAACAATTTATCCCAGCGCTAAAAACCCAAAATACTAAAAACTAAACCCCTTAAAAACCCAATTAAAACAATATAAATGTTCAGACTGAGAGGCTGGAAGGTAGGTTAGGCCAGGCCGGCCAGTTGGAAAAGATAAGTCTTGAGCTTTTGTCGGAAGGGGCGGAGGTCCGTGGTTGTCCTGAGGGCGGGGGGTAGGTCGTTCCATAGAACTGGGCCCGCCACAGAGAAGGCCCTTCCCCTGGGCGTCGCCCTCTGGCATTGTCTAGTGGACAGCACCCGGAGAAGTCCCTCTCTGTGGGAGTGGGAATCGGTCGGAGGGATGTATGGGGTAGGATGCAATCTCGCAGATAGCTAGGTCCCGTGCCATGGAACGCTTTAAAGATGGTAGTCAATATGCTGACAATATGCTTAAAGAGGGCTGTATAGCACTGTGAAGTGGTATATAAGTCTTAAGTGCTATGGCTAAATTATCTGGGTGTAGACATAAGGGAAGAGAAGAGGTGAGCCTGTGTCTTGTGCTGAGGTTTAATATAGACAAAATTTAATTGATTGGTTTGTAAGGAGACTTTCTTTTAGAAAACCAGGGACTTCTGCAAAGATAGAGACCACCCAGAAAGAGAGTATGTGTGTGTATGTTTTAGGCTCACATTATACTGTGCTTTGGGAATACTTCAAAGGAATAAGCAACCTCCATGATCAAGCAAGTTAACTGGGCCACATGCCAACATTCTTATCTGCTCGAAACTAGCGGGGTAAGCCTGGCCATCCCAGGTACTCTATTGAATAATCTCATATATCAGTGTGAGAAAACTGAAAAAGTGTTTTTTTCTCGTTTTTAAGACTGACTTGCTAGAGTTGCATGCAAGAAGGCTAGACATATTGCTTTGAGCTCCTGGTGGAAAAGCAGGATTTATATCTAAGAAATAGATTGCTATCTTCAGTACTGTAGCTCCCTTTATTGCTTATTAGTATGAAGAGACTATTTTGACATAATTCAAAATACTCTTGGAGTGTTCATGTAGATCCAAGTTTGTAGCCTGTAGGTTGATAGTCAGATGAAGTAGTAAGACATACATGGGAAATGGAGATTCAAAATTCAGTGTTATTTTAACTCTAAAGAGATGTGCATCTGAATCGATTTAATTCTGATGCTGTATCTTCAGGTTTTAGATAGTTACACTATTCTTCAAGGACAGCCTGTGACTGCTAAAAAATAGTTTAAATTACCACAGACAAACTTTATTTGGCAGAATATTGGCTTATGTGAAGTATGGTTTAGAAATTCAGTTTCTAAAGCAACTTTTTTAATACTACTAAATATAAAAAGTAGACGAATAACCCTTGTCCTTCAGTTATGTGTCAAGGCTGCCAGCTGTTAAGGGAAACATCTGGATTTCCTCTAGCACTAGGTGATAAGGCAGCTGAAAAACAGGATGGTTGCATATGTCATTATATGCAAAATATCAAGGCCTGTATTGTAGTATTGGTGATACGTTTGAGAAATACTATAATTAAATCTGTTGCTGCTTTTGCCTTAATGTTTGTAATCTAATCTTTTTTGAAGGAGGTATCAAGATTCATTTTTTCTTTAGTCCATAGCTTATGCGTAAGTAAAATATGAATAATATAAGTGAACTATCATTTGTGATTTTGTTTAGCTGATTTAAAATTATTTTGGGGTGTTAACATGTTCCAGGTATATATCAGAATCATGAATAAGATGTTTTAAAATAACTTGAAGTATCTCATGGCACCAATTTTAAAAGGTGCAACAGACTACAAATTGTAAACTGTTTTCCGTGAATTTAGGATGTTCAGGGTAATTTTTCCCCCCAAATACTTTTATTTGGCTGTGATAAAATCTGGCTGAACTGTGCATTCTTACATGAATGGGATTTCCTTTTGCCAGTTTTGTTCATGTTGTGACTGTAGATGGTTTCAGATGGAAAAAGTGAATCAAAGTATACATTGCAGTCAAGGATTTCCCCAAACAGTAATCAGTTTTGATTACTTCCAAAGTGTTGGTTTTGGCTTTGAAACCTATCCACTCTCCTTCAATGCTTGGCGTGTGCTGCACAGAAGATTCTTGACTGAACTATATCTGAATAGCTTTTTACTTATCTGTAACAGGCTTCTGTTGGTGGCAACTGCCTAGATGTATCTTGATGTACATACACAAAGTAAGGAAACTTACTTGTTAATACTGAAGATGTTAGTTATAACCTGGAAGCTTCCTATACTTTTTTTTACTCCTACGGCTGGGTGAATCATGATCGGTTATTCTAAATGAGTATTTGAAGAGTTTTGAAGTAGTGGTAGGCAGATATCTTGATGGGTGCTAATTAAAATAAAAAAACACTATATTTTTGAATCAGAGAGAGAATGTAGAGCGTAAGCCACTAAGGAATGGAGAGTATGGGATGCACAACCATTTTTAAATCCACTTCAACTTAGTCAGGATATGCTTCCCCCTGTTTTTAGTATCTTAAGTTTCTTTGTATACATCCAGGAATAGCTTAAGGCATTTTACTTCCTTAGCTACTGGTGCTCCTCTTAATCATAGAATCTTCAGATAATAAAAGACTTAGAAGTTGTTTACTCCAATCTTCTGCTCAGTGCAGAATTTACTGGATCATTTCTGACAGTCGCTTATCCACCCTTGCTTAAAGAACTATACTGAAGGAGAATTCACAAGTCATGTGGTAGGTGGTTTGCACAATTGGCTAAGAGCTTGTAAGATTAGAAATCTTTTCATCCTCCTTTTTTAGCCTATTGGTTCTGGTCCTGCCCTGCAGGGAATCATTAAAGAAATCCACTCCCTCTTCTTTAGCACAAGCTCTTCAGGAATTTGAAGTCTGCTATTGCATCACCATATCGCTATCACGTTGTCTTTTTAAAAATAAGCTAAATATGCCTGCCATCCTCAAAGTGTTCTTCGGGCTTGGTTTTAAAGGCCCAACTCTCTTCTGAATTTCTCTCCAGTGTTTCTCTCCATTTGTGGCAACTGTGTTTTAAACAATGACTTGTCCTGCAGTGGCTGCTGCATAGTCTCTTCCTTTTCCCCTTGGGATCAATTGTTCTGATGTTAGGTGATAATCTGCTGTGCTACAGCGGTGAGACTGGAATTAAATCTAGCATAGAAGGGAATTGGTCTCTGAAGATTCTGAGTAGGGTAGAGTAGAATAGAATTAGAATAGAATTAGAATAGAATTAGAATTAGAATAGAACAGAACAGAATAGAATCGAGTTCTTTATTGGCCAAGTGTGATTGGACACACAAGGAATTTGTCTTTGGTGCATTTATGAGCATTATTCAACTGCCTCTTTGTATAAGATCAGCTCTCTGGTTTCTTTTTAACTGGACTGTCACCTGAAATTTGAATCATCGTGTTTTGGCAAGGGCTAAAAGTGACCTTCCTACATTTTAATAAAAACAACAGGGGCTAATGTGCTCTTGCATTGAACTCTAAAAAAAAATCACTTAAATAGTGAAGGAAGCGGATGGAATAGTGGAGGAAGGGGATGGAATTTAAATATTACATTGTGCCTGAATCAAGCAAGTTGTAATGAGTTCCAGTTCAGGAAATGCCAAATAGGCATTTCCTACTTTTCCTCTTTGAATGAGGTCTGGGAGAAATAGCAGTTGAAAATTTGCTACATAGACACAAAAGATAATGCACCCAACCAGTTTAACTAGAAAAATGCTTTTGCTGGGTCTTCTGTTTCTGTTTCTGGCATAGTTATGATTCCTGCATATAAGCTACGCATACCAATAGGTATCTGTCTAAAGAACCATATATTTTGACATAAGAAAAACAAGAAAACATTTTTTTGAGGGGGGGAGGGAAATGAGAAGGCAGCAGCTGGTTTTAAGATGATTTTGGTGCTTTAACAGATAGACTCTGAGCCAAACATCTTTTAAAGATAACTTTGGGCTGCAGTCAAGGTCTGTTGTTTCAAATGGATGAAATTGAGCGTATGATACCGGAGGTGCTCCTTCCAGCTTTGCTTTGAAGCAGCATTGTTCTTGTCCTGATGGAAAGTCTTTGCTCACACTAAAACATTTACTTGCAATAAATGGATAGTCGATGTCATTACAATGGGCTGCAAAGCCGACAGATCTAGCATTCTCTGCTTAGTTTGCCTTGTTCTGCTGCTTCTTCTGAAATAGCAGACTGAAGGTGTCTGCTTTCTATAGAAGACAGTATATGGCTAGTAAGAGCAGTTTAGTAGAAACAAACAAAAGCTGCTCATATACATTTAAGGATGGGTTTTATTTTTTTCTAGCATTTTCATATGGTAAGTTTAGATTGGATAGTCTTTCAGTATTAACCCTCCCCTCTCCAAGAGGTTTCAACTATGGACTGTAAAATCGGGGTGGGTGGGGGGGAGAGAAACAGTTCTACGGTCTATATACTTCATTGCATTCTACTTCTGGAACACTAAAAAGTACTTTCATGATATGCCAGATTATCTTTCTTGAATGAATAAATATTTTCCAGATGAAGTCTAGGGCAGGCTGATGATGTGCTTACATTGCTTTAAGGAAGTTATCTAAATTTAGAGGCTTCTCAACTTAAAATGACATTCATCTAGTAGAGCAGCCAGAGGTTCAGGAACTGTTGGAATGTCATCAGGGTGGGAGCTGTCTGGATCTACAGTGGGATGATGTTCCAAAGGCTAGTTGCTATGACATTGAGGAGAAGCCATCTTGGTCTGCTTCAAAATCTTGGATTTAAGTTTGGAGTTAAAATAATTGCATAAATCATGAGAAACAGTGGATCTGTTTGGGTTGGATTTGTTTGAATACAAGTTCAGAATCCCAAAGCACCTTTTCTTTTAATTTTAATAGCCACTCATCTTTGTTTTCCCAGTTCCCTGAGTTAAAAGTTCCCTGAGAGAAAAGTGGATGCAGCAACCTTTTTAAAAGGTGGTGGTTTGTGTAGTGAATGCCTGTCGCCTCTTGTCCAAAGTCCCCTCAAATGGGGTGAGAATTAAAGATCCCTGAGCACTTAAGATGGCTTGATTTGAAATGAATAGCAATTTTGAGCAAGAGGCTACACATTTGCATGTATAGGCAAGAATAGTTGCCAAGAAAATCTTGGTGGAATACTTGTATCAATTTTCAGATGCTTCTGAAGACATCATTTCAGTCAAGGCTGAAATAAAGCAAACTGATCTCATCTCCAGCTTCTGTTTTCTCTCTCTCTCTCTCTCTCTCTCCACATACATGAGGAAGAAGAGATGACCTCACTTATAAGCAATGTGCTTTGTGAAGTATTAAGAGAGGGCCTCCACTCCTGGGACTTAATTGTCAGTATAACAATTTTGTCAGTTATGTCATTTATCCAAAAAATGTGTTGAAGCAAACTTTAAAGATGCAGAAAGGGCTTGGAAGGCTAGTATTAATGCATTAGTAATACATTGAAGCAAAAAGTCTATAGGATGACTATAGCAAAATTTTGTGAGAAAAGAAAACATTTCTAGCTGCTGACTTTTGTTAGATGAGTACTCCTAGCTCTAAATAACATTGCTAAGTAATCTGCCTCAAGTTGGTACAAATATGCAATCCTGTCTTTGCCAGTGACAGACCAGTTCTATTGCTCCTGCTAAGGTCTACCATAAGATCTTTGTGGATCTTGTGGCATGGGTTGGCAGCAGGGGTGGGTTTCAAATTTTTTAGAACCTACTCTGTAGGTGTGGCCTATTTTGTGGGCGTGGCTTGGCAGTCATGTGACAGGTGAGAGTGGCCACCTTTTAAAATGTGGTGAAACTCATTTAACAACGCTCTTGCTTAGCAACCAAAATTTTGGACTCAATTGTGATGATAAATTCTTTCTTTCTTTCTTTCTTCTTTCCTTTCTTCCTTCCTTTCTTCCTTCCTTTCCTTTCCTTCCCGTTGGGTCACTGGCAGCGGTGGGCCAGATTTACTTCCAGGTACGCCGGTGGAACCCCCTCTCACCGGTTCTCTAAATTTCACCAACCGGTTCTCGCGAGTAGGTGCGAACCTGCAGAAACCCACCCCTGGTTGGCAGTCTCTCTAACAGAACGATGAGTTTGTCAAAATAATTTATGGTCACAGGCTTATTTTTATGCTGATCAATTAAGACTCTGTGCCAAACGTAGCTTCCCAGTTAAAAGCTCCCAGTACAGTAAAATCTCAATTTAGTGGACTTCTGGCAGATACAACAGATACTTTAATTCAGCTTTCACTCCTAAGTACTGGACAAAGTCCATTGTTTCTGAAAAAGTTGAACAAATGATGTAGTTAAACAAATGACATGAATTGACACAAATGACATATTTCACTTCAATCGTGTAATCTCATATTTAACAGACATTTGACTTTAACAAACACCGCTTCTTCCCAAACATTTTGTTAAATTCAGGATTTTCTGTTACTATTTGTTGTTGTTCAGTCACCGCTCCGAGTCCCTATGGGGAGAGGGAGCGGTCAACAAATTAAAATTATTATTATTATTATTACTAAGTTGTTATTCTGAGTCAGCAAATAAGCTGTCTTTGAGTAAAATTTTCAAATACTAGAATTTGTCATTCATTGCTTTATATAAACAAACTCTTTATCATTAAGGATGCAGCATGTTTTCACATCAAAGACAAAGTGCTTCCATAGTTAAAATATCTTAAAATAAGTTATAAGAATTATCAGAGTATAAACAGCTGATTTCCATTAAATTCTAGAATTACTAAAACTTTCCCCAAAAACTAGAATAGTAATAAAATGTAGTTTAAAGGCACAATATTATTCCTTTTAGGAATTAAAGAGTGTAAAGGCTTTATCCATAAATCCACAAATAACCCTGATAATTATAAACTCTTGTCAGTTTGAACTTCTGCGGTGTATTTGAGCAACCAAATGTTCTCTGTTTTGCAAAATAGCTGTAAATATACTGCACCCATGATGAGGCAACTGACATGCCTCCTTGCATGACTTGACCACAATATCTATCTCCATCTCTTTCTTAAATAAATTTCATCATGCAGAGCCATGCATCTGCTGGCTTGATAACTTGAAAATATAATTAATTTATTACAAGTTTAGATTTTACGAAGCTGACTTTGGTCCAGAAAAGCAGTTTTCCAGTGTTCAGAACTAGTTTAAGATTTCAATTGTTAAGTGCAGGGGGGCTATCAGAAAGTTGCCCCAACCTGTTATAAAGTACCTTTAGATTGCTGGCTGAAAGATCAACTGAATCTTTCCAGCAGGTTCAGTACATTAGTAGTTTTTCTCTGCTGTAGAGTTTTTGTTGTTGTGGTTTTAGCTAACTCATACGGTCCTCAAATAATATGCACAATTGAGCCAGATTTTCTGTTGGTAAGCAAGACAGTTAAGTGGGCTTTGCCTCATTTTATGACCTTTCTTGTCACAGTTAAGTGAACCACTGCAGTTGTTAAATTAACAACATGGTGGTTAAGTGAATCTGGCTTCCCCATTGACTTTGCTTGTCAGAAAGTCGCAAAAGGTGACACCGTGCCACTCCAACCATCATAAATACATGCCAGTTGCCAAGCATCTGAATTTTGATCACGTGACCATGGGAAAATGCTACAATGGTCATTAGCGTGAAAAATGGTCATAAACCACTTTTTTCAGTGCTGTTGTAATTTCAAAGTCACTAAACTAATAGCTGTAAATCAAGGAGTACCTGTATAGAATAATTCGGAGAGTTTCCTCCAATTATTACACATGGACACAAGGTTGCTATTTTTAAACATTTTATGAGACATCCTGGAATGTCATAGTAAAGTTTTGAGTGATGGTGCTCATTCTTCTTCTGTTGTTATGTCATAGCCATGAAGGATTTGGATGCTGCCACAATTGTTCTTAATTAACTGCATTAATTAATGGTTTGTTTGAATTGAGTCCGTTTCAAGCATAACTGATGAAGCTGAATTAGTGTTTGTCAGGGTTAGTCAAAGTGATTGAAAAACAAAAACAATTGTTTCCAGATGCTTCCTTTTTATTCCATCTGGTACAAGCTAAAATATAAGCATAATGGTTCATTTTTGTAATGTTACACCGTGGCTTGAAATGACATCACATAAAGTGGTGCCATTCATCTTTCTAGATAGAATAGATCATTTTCACTGGAAGTATTCCTTTTATTTTACAGAATACTTCTGATTGCAAAGATGTCCTCTGGGTCTTCTGTGTTGTATGGTAACTTATAGATAGCAACAAAACGGACAGCTTATTGCTTGTTAGACATGAGAATGGAAATTAGCCAGTGATTCTAGTTCAGACCTGCACAGCTTTTAAAGGAGAAAGGGCCACAATGATAAATTAAAAATCATAGGTGTCAAAGTAATACCTGGTACCCAGAGCAGCTGTTTGGTATGTTGTGCAGACCTGCTCTAGACTAATACAAGAAGACCTATTTTGTTTCATAAATTTATTTTCTTTGTTTTTCTATATTTGCACAATGTTTCACATTTATTGCATTTTAAAACTGCCACTCTCCCTCACAGACTGTGGGCAGTCCCATTTATAGTTCGGGGTAGTCCCATCATTGGGAATTCTCCACATTTGTGGGTGGTAATGAGGAGATGCATTTCTCGCCACACCTTCCAGGTATCAGAAGGAATTTTGCCCAAGACAGAACTTGCCATTCCTTTGGGCCTCATAGTGGGCTCGACCTCTATTGGAGCTAAATGATGCTTTGCTTTTGAAACATTTCAAATTATAGAATGAAGTGAGAGGATGATTCAGGTTTGCATTAGGAACTGTGTAATTCATGTTGTGTCATTTTTCAGAAGTGATGATATTTTTATTCAGTCTACGTGTATGTCTTGCAGAATGACGTAGCTGAAGTCTCGCATATTTAGGTTATAAGCCAAGTAAATATGGGAGAGGTTCTAGTTAAATATAAGCCTTTATATTGCAAAGACGTACAGAATCTATGAACAGCATTTCCCACTCTGATGCCTTCTAAATGGGCTGGGACTGCAGTTCCCAGAAATGAATTTTTTAAAATTGGAAATTGATAATAGTTGCCTTTAGTGATATAGGCAGCTCTATAAATTTGGCTAATATACCGTAGATAGCTCTCAATCATATTTGGGGACCAGAATTTATGTTTCTAAGTGAGGTGGATATTAAGTGAGTCATTCCAAATTTTACAAGGTTTTTTGTGACAATTAAGTGAATCATGCAGTTGTTAAGCAAACCCATTTTGCTCAATGGGCATCTTTTGCCAGAAATCATGAAAAAAAGCAGATAATTGTGGTTTTGTGTCTTAAATATTACAAATGACCATAAATGCAAGCTGGGTGATAAATGCAATCATATGACCGAGGATGACATGACCATCAGAACTCAGGAACTGGGTCATAAGTACCTCAGGGGGAGGTCCAGCATAACATTGAATGGATGCTAAGCTACCAGTTGTGATTACTGTACCTATTTTTGGAATATGAACATTTTTTACTTGATACTTATGAATGGTTTTGATTGGTGTTTTCTTCCATTCCATTCTTCAACTTTTTTTCATAAAAAACACAGCACCCCTGCTTCACACTGATTTCATGATTTATTTCCCCCTATGGAGGATAACTGTTTTAACAGAGTATTTTTTGTGGAACTGAATATACCCTGTGCTTGGTAACAAAATCTTCTCTGTCCTTTAAAACATACAGTAATTTCTACTCGGTTTCTGAAATGATTACTAACCTTGAAAAAGCAACACAGTGAAAATCATGCCGTGATGTTGATCATTTCAAGGATGAAGCATGTGACCCACAACCGCAGATACTGTACTTAGCAGCTGTAATGGGAGAAGGCAACACTTCAAACCTGAAGAATGTTAGTGATGAAGGGAGAGAGGGTTGTACTTTGGGGTTTGGCTTTGTCCTGCTCCCCTTGCATTTGCTTCTTGGCAAAACCAGCAACATCCTTCATTGAGGATTTTACAAGTACTTTTGAATGAAGTACTGTAGTAATGTACAGCTTATAGCACCCCGGTTTCCCCCTCTCTGTCCTATTGGTCAAATTAAAAATGCTGGATAATACACACAGCCCCATGTCTTACACAGGATTCCCTTGTGATTACAGGAAAATACTGTGCTAATTTAGCTCAAAGAAGGTAACAAGTGGGGAGGGACACTCTGTTTTCTGAACCCTGGGAAATCTCTCCGAGGAGATTATTCAAAAAGAAAGCCTATTTAATCCCTGAGCAAATCCAGCACATGTTACAACATTGGCAAATGATTAAAAGTTTGAAAGCTGTGCTGGAAGGTGGAAGATCCTATGAGTTCCCAGGTGCTGCTGACCTACAACTTCCATTAGCTGTATGAAGCTCTCTAGACAATCACCAAGAATCAAGACTGAGTCAAAGGTGGAAAAACAAACTAATAACGGAACTTAACCTGGTTTTTTCTTTTCTTTTTAGGATTGGTAGGTCTGCTTACTTTGACCTTCCCTTGGTGATGCTCTACCACTTGCTTGCTCATGTCAGTAAAAAATGCAGCCCTCCTTTTTCTGTGTTGTAGTTGCTAAGGGAACTGACTATGGCAGTTTATCATGTTTCCGCTGATTGTCTGCAAATTCCTTGTATTGTAGCAGGACAAAGTTTTAAAAAAGCATCAAGCATATTCGCTCATTGTTAGAATCCGTGGGTCCCAATTCACAGTACGGTGACTAAGCAGGGACCTGAGCTTTATCTCCAATGGTGTAACAATTAGAATGTGAGCTTATCTTACATTTGAGGGAATTTTGAAGGCAGATTGCATTCTGATACACTGAAGATCTCTCTCATTTCCTCCCCTCTCTCACACACACAAAAACACATAAACACCAAACTCCTCAACAACATCTTTAAAAAGCTATTTGTAATAATCTTTCTGCAAGGGAGTTTTCCCTTAGTAAATATTTAACTTTGGTCTTTAGGATGCATCTAATTTTCAAAGGCATAAGTATTTACGATACCCGTGATGGCGAACCTATGGCACGTGTGCCAGAGGTGGCAGGCAGAGAGCCCTCTCTGCTGTCAGGTGCGTTGTCAGATCTCCATGGTGTTTTTCGTGAGCTTTTGTTTCCCTGCAAATGACAAAACAGAAGCTCGCGAAAGGAAAAAGATCTTGCCAGATGGTGTTTGGGTCTCTCCTGTGCATGCACGCATGTATGCGCATGCGCATATTCACACATGCACGTGTTTGTACACACACACACCTTTCAGTTTGGGCATGCGCGCGTGAGGTTTGGGCACTCGGTGGATAAAAGGTTCACCATCACTGTACTATACATTTGCTGAGTCTCAATACTAATCCATCAATTGAAGCTCATAATGCTCTGCAATTCATGGTTGTAAAGACTGCACGTTATGGTTGGGTCATGGTTGAGAATCCAACTCAATTAGATAACAGCTCATGGTTAGGAGTTGGACAACATATTGTTACTATTCAAAGTGTCAGTTTCCCAAAGTTTAGATAATATCCACAGTTATCTTGGAACAAATATCTGTGCGTCCTAATTCCACACTTTTTTTAGAACTGGCGTTTGAAGGAAGCAAGAGGTTATTGTATTTGAAGTCTTTTGCTAATTGCAGTAATGGGACAATAGTGCACCAGACAGAACAGTCTCCTGGATAATCCTACATTTCTATTCCAATGGCACCCCGCCCCTCATAATATAGAGAGTCCCACATTAGATTTGTCATTTATTGTGTTTTATGCTAAAATGATGATTCCTGATATTTCGGCTTCAGATTTATCTAATAGTTCTGAATTTCCTTTTTAAAAATAATTTATTTATAAAAACATTTATTTAAATGCTATTCTCAAGTGCTTAATGTGTAGCAATTCAGGTATATACAGCTAGCCTCAACTTATGACCACAATTGAACCCAAAATTTCCATTGCTAAGCATGGCAGTTGTTAAGTGAGATTTGCCCCTTTTTATGGCCTTTCTTGTCATACTTGTTAAGCAAATCACTGCAATTGTTAAGTGAATCATGTGGTTGTTAAACGAATCTGACTTCCCCCATTGACTTTGCTTGTCGGAAGCTGGCTGGGAAGGTTACAAATGGTGACCATGTGACCCTGGGACAGTGCAATTGTCATAAATACATGTCAGTTGCCCAAATTTTGATCACGTGGCTATGGGAATGCTGCAATGGCCATAAGTGTGAAAAACAGCCGTATGTCACTTTTTTCAGTGCCATTGTAACTTCAGTGAGTCAATGAATGGTTGTAAGTGAGGAATGTCTGAAAATGTTCCAGATAAATTAGAGATTCCCAACCTTTAGGAGCTGATTGGCACTTTTAAAATATTGTAACTGTGTTATGAGCAGCCTTGCAAAAAAGTGCTGCTGGGGAGGTGCCGTTCTATTTATTGAACTGCTACTATTTAAAGCTTACTTTGGTCAATTGCTGCTTTTTAAATAGTATTACTACAGAGAGTATTTGCTATTCCCTCTACTCCATTTCTGCACGCTGTTCCCTGTGATCCATTCTTATTATCTTTGGCCTACTCCTCTAATGCAGGGGTCCCCAACCTTTTTTGCACCAGGGACCGGTTTCATTTTAAAGAAAGTTTTGCGGACCGGCTGAGTGACTCAGCAGTCATGTGACTGGGTGGGCGTGGCCAACTTGGAAAATGTGAAACTCACTTCGAATCGAATTTCGAATATTTATTTGTATAACCGCGTCCTCTCCCCTAGGGGACTCGGAGCGGTGTACAGGGAGGAATAAAACAACATAAAATATATACATGAATACAATAAATACAATAAAAACAAATTAAATTTGACTATCCCTGCACTAAAATTCCCATTTAAAATTAACAATCCCTAATCCCTGGGCAGAGACTAACCTAGGCCGGCCAAGCAGAAAAAGTGAGTTTTTAATTTCTGACGGAAGGAGCGGAGGTCCATAGTTGTTCTAATGTCGGGGGGAAGGTCGTTCCAGAGGACTGGGCCCGCCACAGAGAAGACCACTTAACAATGGTCTTGGTTAACAACCAAACTTTTGGACTCAATTGTGGTCATAAGTTCTTTCTTTCTTTCTTTCTTTCTTTCTTTCTTTCTTTCTTTCTTTCTTTCTTTCTTTCTTTCTTTCTTTCTCTTTCTTTCTCTTTCTTTCTTTCTCTTTCCCTCTTTTTCTTTCTTTCCCCCTTTCTCTTTCTTTCTCTCTTTCTTTCTCTTTCTCTCTTTCTTTCTCTTTCTTTCTCTTTCTCTCTCTCTTTTTCTCTTTTTTCTTTCTCTCTCTCTCTTTTCTCTTTCCTTTCTGTCTCTCTTTCTTTCTCTTTCTCTCTGTCTGTCTTTATTTCTCTCTTTCTCTTTTTCTTTCTCTTTCTCTCTCTTTTTCTCTTTTTTTCTTTCTCTCTCTTTTTTCTCTTTCCTTTCTGTCTCTCTTTCTTTCTCTTTTTCTTTCTCTCTGTCTGTCTTTCTTTCTCTCTCTCCCCCACTTTTTCTTTCTTTCTTTTTCTCTCTCTCTCTCTATCTCTGTCTCTCTCTCCTTCGTCTGCCCATCTATCACTATGTGTGTGTGTGGGTGTGTCTGTCTCGCATTCACGCACTTAATCACTCATTCTGTGTCTCTCTTTCTCTCCCTCCCTCTCTCTGTCTCTCTGTGTGTGTCTGTCATTTTCTGATTCCCCCCTCCCTCCCTGTCTCTCTCTGTGTCTGTGCCTCTGTCTGTCTGTCGTCGGCCCCGCCCCGCCCCCACCCCCCGCGGAGCCTCCTTAGCCCGGCTCACTCGCCTTAGCCTGCCCCGGCCGCCCGGCCGCCCGCCGTGCTTGGTCACTCGTTCGCTCGCTCAGGCTCCTTCCAGGAGCTGAGAAGCCTCCGTGTGCGTGTGAGAGAGAGAGAGAGAGGAATACGACGAGTGGCCAGCATGCCAGCTGTGGAGGGAGGGAGGGGGAGGGAGGAAGGGAATCGGCAGCGCCCAGAAGTCCAACCATCGAGGAGGGTGGAAGAGCCACACTCCAATGGCACGAACAGCTCTCCCGCGCGCTCTCCCCAGGGGGCTGCCCCCTCCTCCCTCCTCCTCCTCTCCGGCCCTGCGGCCCGGTGCCTACCAAGCCACGGACCGGCACCGGTCCGCGGCCCGGGGGTTGGGGACCCCTGCTCTAATGTACCTATTGGTAAACAAAACACTGGGCTATAAACCCCTCCTCTCAACATTTTTTGTTTCGTAAAAAATCTTGGAAATAAAATGTTTTAGCTGGTGCTTTGCAGTACGTACAATTTATCTTTAAAAAGTAAACAGAAGGGCAGAGAAATGGGTGGGGTTGAAGTTCATTGGGCACATGAGTGCTGTGTTTGGAATCCTGAAATTAAATCATTCTATCTCAGCCTCTTCTCTTACCCATCATTGCTGACTCCTGATGACTGCAGAGAGAAGTTTGTACAGTTTTCTTGGAAACCTTTTCGGAAGTAGTTTGCTAGTGTCTTCTTCCTTGGGCTAAGAGTCCCAAGCCAGACGGCTGGCTTTTGTGCCTAAAGCAGACTACAATTCTCCCAGATTTTAATCTAGCACTTCAACCAGTAGACCACACCTGCACAACTTGTAGTGGAGAAAGGGACACAGTGATAAATTCAAAATCTTTGCAGGTGGGTGCACCATCAAGTATTTAGCATATTTTTTGTTGGGCAGTGGCTGTCCCTTCTTGATGGTGGTGAATTTGTTTTTAAAAAATAGCAGGCACACACAAGACTGCTTGGTGGGCTGCATGTAGCTAACAGGAGATGGGGTGTACAGGCCTATGCAAGTCCACTCATTTAGCTTACTTTGCTCATCAAGTTAGATCACCATCCATAGATCACGCCTCCAAACAGGGAGTGGAGAACAATGAGCTCATATTTCTAGCATCAGAACCTACCTCCCCCTTATTCTCCACCCGATTGTTGATTTTTTCATAGCAAAAGTATTCACTTGAAAATAAAAACTTCAGAAAAGGTGAATTAAAACGCCAATTTCATGGGGTTGGGCTAGTGATGAGTGAACGGGTGCAATTCAAATGGATGCAAATTCCATCTTATCACCTTTGTTGCAATGTATCTATGCCACCACTATCTGGGGGTTGTGAAGGGGAAAATGCGTCCCTTGATTCCTGAAAGATTTCCTGCTTCTGCTTTGACCCAAGAAATCTATTATAAGGTTTAAGAATATTTGATTGTATTTTTTACAATTCTTGTACAATTGTGAGACTGTAATTTTTCCTGTAACATTTCATGCAGTCTGCTGTGATACTGTGTAATTTCAAAACAAGTAAGAAGGTGAAAATAGATCACTTATTACCTAGTATTTTATTGATTTCTGTTAAAAAAATACTTCCATTGTTTAAGAAAATCTTCAGGAGGTCTGAGCAAATCATACACTGGGCTTCTCATAGATTGAAGTGCCCGTGAATAGTTTGTCACAGAATTTCTTCTTGTTGGCTATTTTCCCCAATGTGATATAAATTCTTACACTTTGCAACAGTACAATAAATTATAGTATTCTAGCAGAGTCACAGCATTGTGCAAGTTCAGTTTGTGGGTGGAAATTGTCACAGGCCTTAAACTTCAAAAATACATTTTGGCTGTTGAGCAATTGCTGTTGTAATCTGGCATGTTTAAGGTTTTACAATACTGTTAAGAGTCCAAGATGCAGCCACAATGGGAATTTCATCATCTGGAGATAAATGTCTGCCCTGTAAGCATACTTTTGCATCTACTATTAAATATTACAATATAATTAAACATTGTTCCTCAAGCCTTAGGTCTTAATAACTTGAGACTGGTAGTTCAGATGCCTAAGTAATTTAAGATTGCAATCAACAATGACAGCATCTGGTTGCAAATTACAGAACACTCTTAATTGACTAGGCAAAGGATCAAAACCATTAACATTAAAATTACTGCCTGCAATAGAAGGAGTTTTATTATTGAACACTTAGCTGCAGTTTGCCTGCTTTGTAAAGTTTCGCTCTTAACCTTACCTGGAAAATAAAACCTACATGTGGCAGCATCTAGATCACTTCACCTGGACAGGTGAAGGCTTATTAGGTTGGGTTTAGTAAGATTTTGCAGCATATTTGATTTGGAAGGGGGAAAAAGAGCTTTTACCTGTGCATGGAGACACACCTGGTGGCAGCTTTTTAAACTGAACACATCTTGAGCCTCAAATTAAGATAAAGAAACTTTGTTTTTGGTGTTGCATGTTGTTAGGTTACTTCTTTGCATAATCTAATATCTGTGGGATTCTTTCCTGTAATTTCTGCACAGTGCTTGTTCATTGCAAGTTGCTTCATAAGACATTTAATTATTAGAGCTGTGGAATGCTTTGGATTTAATTTAGAAGTTTTTCACAAAGCACTGGAGTGCAAATGCAGCTCCAGTTTATGACTCATTAAAATAGTTGTATCTTTTCTGCAAAGGTTATAGCTGCATAGTTCTGGAAACATCCATAGTTGTCTTAGTGAAACAAAGTTGGATGATGCATTTGTACTCCTGTGCATTCTGAAGTATTTCTTCCGAATCAAAATCTGAAGCATTGCTCAAATCCTATTAACTGTAGTAGCCAGATTTGAGTTTTGCATTCAGTTCTTAGTTTGTCTTTATAGCACTTTAAGAGTAATTTACTATCTAACAACAATAATTGGGTCATACACACAATATTAATTGTGGGTTAGCTGACTTTCCAAATCCAACTGGTCACCGAAATATCATTTAGGAACACAATATACTGTACTTGCTTTCTATTTCACTAACAATGAAGCAACCTACAGAGATGTGGTAATGGGCATTGAAGAGGCATTTTGATAATAAAAATAAAAATAAAATTTATTATTAAATTTTTTTTAAAAAAAGTTATTATTATTATTATTATATAGTGGTTAAGGCATCAGGCTAGAAACGAGGAGACTGTGAATGCTAGTCCCACCTTGGGAGTGCTAGTTAAAAAGCCATATGTGTGATCTTCAGCCACTCATGTCCTCCTGGCCCTAAGAAAAAGGCAAACCATTTCTGAAAAACTTTGACAAGAAAACTGTAGGGATTTGTCTAAGCAGTCTTTGAAAATCATATTAGACCAGCCAGGATTGTCAAATCAGCAACCTTGAAATTTAAATTATTAATAATATTCACTTATTCTAGATTTTTCCTATTCCCCATCTATCTGTTACTTAGAACAGAAGAACAATAGACAGCATCAAGTATAGGCTTAGCATTTGAAAGATTCCAGGTTCAAAGCTTGCATTTCCAGGCCTAGAAACACCCCCCCCCCACCAGAGCTAGTGGCAGTTAGTATAGATAAATATTAGCTATCTAATCTAAATAGTGTACATCTTCTCACAGTGCATAATTAACCTCAGGAATTCATTTGCACAAAGCATGGTGATAGCTGCTACTTTGGATGTCTGTAAAGGGGAGTTGTATAATTAACGAGAGAGAGAGGTCTTACCAAAGGTTTTGAAGAATGAGTTACCTCTGAGCTGAAGTTGGCATGCTTCCAGTAGTCTCTACAAGGACCCACAATGACTACAAGCATCCCAGAGGCAATTACAGTGGTACCTCGGTTCACGAACTTAATTCGTGAACTGACTCTGTTCGCGAACCGAATTGGTCGTGAAGCGAGGCACAATTTCCCATAGGGTTCAATGTAAATCCGGTTAATCCGTTCTGACCTTGTTTTTTGGTCGTAATTCTTGAACTGACTCTGTTCGCGAACCGAATTGGTCGTGAAGCGAGGCACAGTTTCCCATAGGGTTCAATGTAAATCCGGTTAATCCGTTCTGACCTTGTTTTTAAAATGTCCGCGGCTCCGGTTCGTGAAGCGAAACGGAGTTCGTGAACCCGAGCACTTTTCTGTTCGTGAAGCGAGGCGGAGTTCGTGAAGCGAGGCGGAGTTCGTGAAGCGAGGCGGAGTTCGTGAAGCAGAGCATATTTTTACGAACTTTTCCGTTCGTGAACCGAAACGGTGTTCGTGAACCGGAGCACATTTTTTGGAAAATTTATGTTCGTAAACTGAATTGGTTGTGAACAGAGGCGTTCGTGAACCGAGGTACCACTGTACTTGGACACAGTGAGAAACCAAATGTGAAATGGCCTTAGTCTTGGCTTAGAGTTTTATTTGGGTATGATATCACTCTCTCTGTTCTTAAACAATTGGTTAAAAAAGTTTTGCTGATAGTTTTAAGCAAGTAGAATTCTTTCGCTCAAAATTTAGGCATTGTGCCCATTTAAGCATTTATTCCATAACAACATTTTGTACAAACTTTCCCCCCCACTAAAATCTGTTGTTAAATTTCAAAACCTTGGGTTAAAACTCAAATGTGGGATAACTGCTTTGGCATGAGCTGAAAAACGAATGGTTCAGACCTTTGTATGATAGATTGTGTTTAATCCTTAGATGTAGTGATTCATAATCTTCATTGTTCCTATGCAGCACAAGACTCATTCTTGTCAGCCAAGGTCCAGTATTTAAATCAAAGCAGAATTGTAATCTTGACAGAAGAGCAATTGCCTAGTGTTACTAGCTAGCTAGACAACCCTCTTGAAATCTGTATTCCAGCTCTTCACTCTCATCTCTTTGGCTTGCAAACTGCTTCCAGCTCGGTTAAATATTAAGACAGAGCCTCTAGGAGGATAGGTGAAACATTAAGCCACAGGAATAATTCATTCTTCAGGAAGAATGATAAAGAAATATTTACTTTCTTTATGTATATCTATCAAAAATATAGGCCTATCTTGCTGCCCACTGCCACTACCAATATGATCCCATGAAGCTATACAAACATTATTTTCTTTCTTAGAAAACGTATTATGCTAAAGATGATATATTTGGATCTGTTTGAATTGTGAACAGAGTTCAGACTGGGTAGGCTTTAGATTCATAATAGAATGTACTTTGTGTTTCACTATAGCCCTGATACCAGTCAAATGGGATCAGGGTGCAGATTTTGCAGATTGCTTAAAATTGTCCATAGATCCTCTATATACTTTCTACTGAGATAGTAATATGCTTAAACCTTGTACCTTCATTGCCTACTTGAGCTAAATTGAATCAAAGTTGGGAATTCCCAACTGTTCTTGGTTATTGGGCCCATTTAGGTTATTGCTATATTGCAAGGGATGCCATGGTGGGCATGGCCATTCATAAAATATCTTCCCACTGTAGTTGCTCTTCATCCCCTTCTCTTTCTCCATAATGCTTAACTTCGCTTAAGTCTGTCTTTAGTTTTGGCAGCCAGCCAAAAAAAGCATTTGACTGAAAACTCTATACTTCTTATTTTCTATGAAAGCTTCCATGTGATATTTATTTCTGGAAATAAAGGTTATGGTTGAGACTGGTGTTTGGCTTTGGAATGTGCTCACTTTCCTTATAATTTTAGTTAAATAATCAGAAATATGGGTATGGAGATTTGACAGATGCCAAGAAAGGAGTCTGTGGTCACGTTGATATCCACATGCGCGCATTGGGAATCCAAGCTCCTCACTGTGATTCATTGTAGCAGACTAAATACCTTCTTTCACATATAGAAAAGATCCCTGAACTAAGAACGTCTCACTTAAAGACCCCTAGATACAAACAGGCTGCCTATTACTAAAAATGGGGGATGGCATTTGTTGTCCCTGAGCTGTAGCCTCTCCCTGAGCTGACAAACTACTGTATTTTTAAAATATGTAGCCTGTTTTCAGCGGTTCCTGAAAACAGTGCAGGTTCGGTGGTTCATCAGCTTGAGCCTCTGTGGTGCAGTGGTTAGAGTGGAGTACTGCAGGCTACTTCTGCTGGCTGCTGGCTGCCTGCAATTTGGCAGTTAATAGCTCACCAGGCTCAAGGTTGACTCACCCTTCCATCCTTCCAAGTTGGCTAAAATGTTGGGGGCAATAGGCTGACTCTGTAAACCGCTTAGAGAGGGCTATAAAGTGGTATATAAGTCTTAAGTGCTATTGCTATTGAGGAAAGACAATGCTGTCTGCCATTTTTAATAATAGGAGCTTCTTTGTAAGTACAAGTTCTGATTTACCAATTCAAGTTAAATACGGAATTACGAATTCAACTTGTTCTTAACCTGAGGGCTGCCTGTACAAACGCAACACTTAATGGAATGGCAATTCTCTTCTTCTCTTTTCAGATAGTAAAGCTATTGTTGATGGAAATTTGAAGCTAATCCTAGGCTTAGTATGGACGCTTATCCTCCACTATTCAATCTCTATGCCAGTGTGGGAAGACGAAGGAGATGATGATGCCAAGAAACAAACACCTAAACAGAGACTGTTGGGATGGATTCAAAACAAAATCCCGTATCTCCCAATAACAAACTTCCACCAAAATTGGCAAGACGGAAAAGCACTAGGTGCCTTGGTTGATAGCTGTGCTCCAGGTAAGCCTCCTGTGGTTTTTCTTTTTATATCACATATAGCAATAACTGGGAGCTTTGGACTTAAATATCTTTTTTGTAACCTGCACTTGCACTCAGCTTTTTGTGGATTCCGAGCTGTGGGAGACATTGGGTAGTGCTATGTAAACAGAACTGTTTTGTGCAGTATTGGTGTTTGATGTCACAGACAGCTTTAGATATATACTGTTTTGATTTTTCTGTTCCAAAATAATGGGGAACCATGTTGTTAATGTTTGACAGCGATAGTCTTCTTTGGAGACTACAAAAAAACCCCCCAAAACCTTGAGAGTTGTGTATTTATTTTATTTATTTGGACCTCCTTTTAAAAATTATCTTTACAAATAATTCCAGGCGGCAAGCGTATTCAACATTCCTCCTATTTTCCCCACAAAGACAACCCTATGAAGTGGGTTGAGAGTGTGACTGGCCCAAAGTCACCTAGCTGATTTTCGTGGCTAAGGCTATAATGGAATGAGTTTTTAGAGCTTGTTTTTCAACCGTGATGTAAATTGTGTTCTTTACTAAGAAAACCTTTGTGCTTGATAAGGGTTATAGAAATTAGTGGCTGTACTGGCTGCCATCAACATCAGTGTTTCTCGAAAAACGCCCAACTTTGGAATCTTTAGACTTGTTATATTATAAAGCCAATTTCTCTGCCTTCCCCCTCCCCAAGTGAGATGTGTGGGTTTTGGGCTTCGCTCTGCACTGAAAGTTTTGGCTGACAATCACCACTTTCTAATTTAGGATACAGTTGGTGCACTCAAGTAATTTTTGGGGGGGCTAAGTGTACATGCTTCTTTAATGACAAGAGATTTAACTGTTCCCTAATTCCTATCTTCAGGTCTGTGCCCAGACTGGGAAACCTGGGATCCTAAGAAGCCTGTAAATAATGCTCGTGAAGCTATGCAGCAAGCAGACGATTGGTTAGGTGTCCCTCAGGTATGGAAAAGGGAGAGGCTTCAGTATATCTAAGGAGTAGCCTATAAATTAAACAGCCACATTTGATTAATGTTTAGGAACAACATTATTCACTTGTCAGAATATGGAATGTGACTAATCCAATAATGTATTAATGCAAGTAATGTACTACTTGTATGAAATAGAAGTGGCTACTTTGTGAAAGGTTCTTTAGAATATATTTGAAGTTGAAGGCTTGATTTTTCAATAATATAATAGTAATTTTTATTTTATTTTATTTTTTCAATTTATATACCGCCCTATTCTCCGTGGTAGGACTCAGGGCGGTGCACAGAAAAAGGTAAAAACCACAACACACACATATAATATAAAATTAAATTAAATAGAAAATCTGTGCTAAAAAATTAAAATCACTAAAATGCTAACTTTAAAATTAAACCCTTAATCTATGCCAGGCCGGCCAGATGGAAAAAATGCGTTTTAAGCATCCGACGGAAGAGGCGTAGGTCAGTGATGGTGCGAAGATCCAGAGGGCCGGACCCGCCACAGAGAAGGCCCTTCCCCTGGGAGTCGCCAGCTGGCATTGACCAGCAGACGGCACCCTGAGGAGGCCCTCCCTGTGGGTGCGGACAGGTCGAAGGGAGGTGTGTGGTAGGAGGCGGTCTCGCAAATAACCAGGACCCGTGCCATGAAGCGCTTTGAAGATGGCAATTAATACCTTGAAGCGCACCCGGAAGACCACAGACAGCCAGTGCAGCTCGCGCAGGAGAGGTGTTACCCGGGAGTACCGTGAGGCTCCCAGAATCCCCTGCACGGCCGCATTCTGGACCAGTTGAAGTCTCCAGGTGCATCTCAAGGGGAGCCCCATGTAGAGAGCATTGCAGTAGTCCAAGCGGGATATAACGAGGGCTTGAGTGACCGTGCGTAGGGCATCCCGATCTAGAAAGGGGCGCAACTGGCGTATCAGGTACACCTGATAGAAAGCCCCCCTGGCCACGGCTGTCACATGGTCATCCAGGAGGAGGCCCAAGTTGTGGGCCCTTTCCGCGGGGGCTAATGACTCACCCCCGATAGCCAGAGATGGAACTAACTGACTATATCGAGATGCCGGAAACCACAGTCACTCGGTCTTGGACGGGTTGAGCTGAAGCTTGTTCCTCCCCATCCAGACCCGTACGGCCTCCAGACACTGGGACATCACTTCAACGGCATCGTTGAGGTGGTTAGGGGTAGAGATGTACAACTGAGTGTCATCAGCGTACTGATGGTACTCTACCCCGAAACCACGGATGATCTCACCCAGCGGCGTGAGATCATCCGTGGTTTTTTACAAATAGTACCAATTCCATTTTTAACTTAAAATTATATTCCGTTCTAAAAATAAAATCATTTTGACTCTGTCAAAATTTCAGATTGATTCTGCTCACAAAAGGATTCAGTTACACCATAGCTTATCAGTGTATAATAATCAGCCTGCAGAGCTGCCCGGTTCTCTTTCTATTGTAAAAATAAATAAAAAACCCTGAGAAAAATGTTTCTCAGCTGGAGATGTTTGCAATGTAATCCAACATGTCTAAATAAACACCTGAATGAGATGGTGTTAAAGTAGATTAAAAACTCTGTATGTTTTTATGTACATTTCAGATCATGCTATTTATAATTGCTTTTTTCTGGGAGTGATGAGATATCTAAATATGTTACTCTATAGACTTAACATCTATGGGAACCAGCAGAACATTACACCGAACATCCTCAAATAATGGGTTATTAAAAATGTATGGTAAAACTGGTAACATTTCCTCAATTTTGAATGACAGTAATAGTATCATTTTATAGGTAGATTAGAACCTTATGTACCTTTTTGAAAAGGCTATTTTCCCTTATTAATGTGTTTAGCTAACCATAGTTCCAATCCTAAGAAAATAGTTAAGGAACAGGAATGCTGGCAAGGAAGATGGAAGGCCCACTTAACACTATCCTTTAATGGCTTTTTAGGTCATCGCTCCTGAAGAAATCATACATCCCGATGTGGACGAACACTCTGTAATGACTTATTTGTCACAGTTCCCCAAAGCAAAGCTGAAACCAGGTGCTCCTTTGAAACCTAAGCTTAATCCAAAGAAGGCAAGAGCATATGGCAGAGGTAAGGTGCTATGGACGTAATCTGGCTTTGGTCCCTGAACTGGCGTTAATATATTATGGTTTGTTTTGGAGCCCTGTTTTGTTTTATTTGAATTTGTCTGTGTGGTTTTAAGTTTCATATGTTTTTATAGATTTTTATTTGTTTGTTACACTGTGCAGACACTATTGGAATTGGTAGCTATAATACATTTAAATAATAAATAGGCAATACTTGGTATATTTATAACTCTGATGGAAGAGCTGGTTGATTCTTATTACGTAGCCAAACATCTATATTTCATTGTGTTTGTTTGGTGCACTGCTAACATTCAGAAATGTGGAAATTGTCCAAAAGGCACTCCTACTTTCATAAGAATTCCCCAATCCTGTGAGAACCAGTTCAGCAAGACTATTATTTTTGTATCTATTATGTTTCTTTACACCACATTCTTGAACAGATTATTGTCTATGTCCCTAGACTTAAGCCTTTGTATTCCATCACTGTCAAGTAGATATAACTAGCTTGAAAAAGTAGATGAAAACATGGACAGAGTTAAGTCATAGATATTATTTGAAGCAAGATCACATCACCCAAGGAAAGTTTTTTTAAAGAGACACACATACACAGTTCTATATGTGTGTATCTTAAAAGTCATGTATGTTTGTTTATTTATTGTATATTATAAGATGTTTTTATTATAAGTAAGCTTGCAGGACTTTTTCCAAATCTAGGGGAACGTCTAGACAGATTTAGCTTTTACATTAACTCATATTTTGGTAATTTGTTTGGAGGAACATTTGAATTTTCTAAACAATGGAAAGAATAGTGGACAAAGGTCTCCCTGGAGAAAAACAAGTTTTCTTGAGAGTAGAATAATCCAAGACAATGGAAACATGCCTGTGTTTTAAGGAACAAAGCTATCACAATCTGTAGATGTTAGGACTACGCCCACTTAAAATTATATGGAGGCAGTTTTCAGCAGCTATTCTTGTGCTAATTACGCTCTAATTTTTGTATTTTATGGACACTAATGGGAACGTAGAAGACTGTATAAATACTTGTTTTTAGAAATCTCATAGATATGTGAGGGAGAAGAAAACTTTAAAAGAATGGGAATCACTGGTTCAGGAGTATTGGAGCATTGCAAAGCTAGATTTACGGGATTGCTAGTCACTATTTTGGATGACTTAAGCAAACTTAAATGACATCCATAAAGTTGTCTGCCAGTGGTGATTCGTCATGATAATTTAATTCAGTGTTCATTCTGAGAGCATGTCAAGATCCAGTAAATGAATATCTTTACATATAAGCATGGTTTTTTAAAAATGTGTTTACAGGAATTGAACCTCATGGAAATATGGTCAGACAACCTGCCAACTTCACTGTTGATACTATCAGTGCTGGTCAAGGTGAAGTAATGGTTTTCATAGAAGATCCAGAAGGAAACAGAGAAGAGGTGTGCTTATTGAGGGGATCTTGGGTAGAATGAACAATTGCTTCAGATTATTTTCTTGTAATTGGAGAATGATGGTCTTGCACGAGTATATTTATTTAGAATAAGTTTCATGGGACCATAGTTTGACTAATAAGAGTGCATGCATAAGAACTGGGATTCACTCCTTGGTATTAGGTACTAAGCTATTTATTTATTCAGTTTTTATGTCAATTGTCTGAATTCTTAGCGCAGCTACACAGTTGAAATACAGCATATCAAAAACAGAGGAAGGTGCACAAATGAATGTGAAAATTAACTATTAAAATAAGGGAAAAAAGTTTGGCTGTTCTAAAAGCAGGGAACCGGGTGGCCAAATAGATCTCACAAAGATTGTTTCTAACATTCTGTGAAGGACTCTGGAAAATTTGATTGAGCACAGCCTTTTCAATGTATATCAACAAACTCTAGGGACATCTTCAGCTATTGATTTTAATATCTAGACATGTTCATAATGGAAAAGATTTTTTTCCAGACAGGTCCTAAGCCATTTTGGATTTATAATGGTAGAGCTTACACCCTTTGTTATCCTGTTGGTAGGCAAAATCATATCTATTTCAATACACTTTTGATGCATAGATTGGTCAGATGGCTAAGGTGAATTTCTGTTACATACTCTTTATTGATGGATTTATAATTGATATAGATTTGATTTGCATGTTTGATTATCCTTCTGTTACTCTTATTAGCTTTTCTGAGTGGCATTTTCGATGGGAATTTAGATTAGAGTATGAATCCAGTAAATTAGTTTTGCAGTGGCTGTTGCATTACAAAATAATATTAGACACTCCTCTAACTATAAAATTAATATTGTCTCTTTCATGTCTTCTTCTATGATGATGCTCTAATGGAGGGCTCTGTTTCAATGGGAGCATTTTTGCTGGCGTATGTTTGGGATGAAAGAGATGCAGTGTGGTAAACTTTTCTTGAGGAGGAGCATTTTTTCTAAAGGTGCTATTTTAAGCTTAGATATCAGGAAATGCTTGCAAATTCCTAGTGAAAATATTGAGCTAATGTTCCTTTTAGGCCACAGTGACCCCTGACAACGACAAGAACAAGACGTTTGCTGTTCAGTACCTGCCAAAAGTTACAGGTCTTCACAAGGTAAGGCAATTTGAAGACTTTGTAGGGAGGAAAACTAGAACTGAATTGAGAAATGTTTTTGTAAATGTGTGGTGGTTGCAGCAATAGTGATGCTTCACAATAACTAATCCTCCTACAATATACATTTGCCATCCCAGTATCTTGATAGTTTGGCCTACCAATTATGAAGCATTTCATGGAAGCAAAACCAAAAACTTTTATCTTGTATTTCTAGGGCTTCATGAAATTTAGCCCAGATAAATTGTGAAGGGCTTTGATTTGTTTAAAGTCACCTCATCCACTATTATTTAAACTATTAAATGTCTTTTCAGCCATGTTTCTAGTAGTCCTCAAATTACAATTGTAATTGAACCTTGAATTATGGTTGTAAGTCATGTGGGTTGTTAAGTGGGTCACCAGATGACCATGACTGATTTTATGCCTTATTTGTAGCAGACATTAAGTGAATTATCACAATAGTTAAGTGAATCCCTTGGTTAAGTGAATCCAGTGTCCACAGTGGCTATTTTTTTGATGTAAACTGGAAGGAAATGCCTGTTCACAAAAATGTGATGAATTACAGTCATGTAACCATATTAGTTTTGATATAGGTTTTACTCCGGGATTTTCAGTGTTTCAGATCCATAGCCAAAAATTTGCTTTGGAGGTGGCATGGGTCTCTTAATGCATCTCTTAATTAATCTTTGAAGAAGTTATGTCCCAAGAAAATACACATTTGAATTAAGGAGAGATTAGCACAGGGGTGTCAAGCTTGGTTTCATTGAGGTCTGCATCAGAGTTATGTCTGACCTTGGGGAGCCAGGGTGGGTATGCCCAGGGGTTGGCATGGTGCCACTCATGTTGGGGGCGCCTGTGGCAGCCCAAGTGCTCTGCCAGCAAAAACAGGTTCCCGAGCTCAGTTTCCAGCTGTGATGTCCTCCTGCAACCCTCTGCCAGGGAAAATGGAGCTTTTCAGTGGCAGAGCATTGCAGAAGGCTGCTGCAGCTGGAAATGGAGCTCGGGAGCACATTTTCGCTGGCAGAGGCATTGCAAGCCAGTCCCTCACTGTTTCCAGGGTGACCCCCTGGGCCAGATCTAAGCATCCTTCAGGCCGGATCCAGCCCATTGGCCTTGGATTTGACACCCCTGCTCTAGCAGCATCCCTGCGCTCATTTTAAAGCACCATTTGATGCTTCCTTAACTCTGTTTTCCTCTCGGTGGTGACTTTTCCACTGACAATAATCACCCATCAGAGGCGTCGTTTTCATTACCTTTCTAAAATACAGGAGAATAGGCCCGCAGTGCTTGGGATTGGGGATGGAGTCTTTTCTAAGAAAAAGGTCCTCAACACAGAAACACTGTCTACAACCCCTTGAATGGCAGGAATTTTAAACGTATCTTTTTAAGATAAGCAATTTGGATGATTTGGTTATGGAAAGAGGTGGCTTTGGAGATACCGCAATGCTATGTGACCACAGCAATTTTTATTGGCCAGGAAATGGCCTGTCACATTTCGCATCAGTTGCCAAATGCATTGCAGTGTTATATCTGACATGAATATTCTTAATTTTTTTTAGGTTACAGTTCTGTTTGCAGGCCAGCATATTTCAAAGAGTCCATTTGAAGTAGATGTTGATAAAGCCCAGGGAGATGCCAGTAAAGTAACAGCTAAAGGTCCAGGCGTGGAAACAACAGGAAATATAGCTAATAAGCCTACTTACTTTGACATCTATACAGCAGGTAAGATGGACTAAACAAATTTGTAGGAATATTTTAAAAATTGTGTATAATGCCAGATTGTAATAAACTGTAGTAAACTGAAATTGCTTGATATCTGAACCCTTCATTTGCACACTTGAAGAAATTAAAATTGTATTTAACAATTTGATAAAGTTAATAAGATTATTCATTGTTTCTTTAATATAGTGACATTGAAAACTATAGTTTGGGAGAACATTTGAACAGGCCCTTAGAGCAGAGGTGGTATTCAGCAGGTTCTGAACAGTTCTGGAGAACCGGAAGCGGAAATTTTGAGTAGTTCAGAGAACCTGTAAATACCTCCTCTGACTGGCCCCGCCCCCCATCTATTCTCTGCCTCCTGAGTTGCAGCTGGTTGAAAGGAAATGGAGATTTTACAGTATCCTTCCCCTGCCACGCCCAACAAGCCACACCTAGAGAACCGATAGTAAATTTTTATGAATCCCACCACTGCTTTAGAGGTCATGGATTCTGCAGTCTACTTTAGATTAAACCTTTGGGTTCAGAAATCTTTCCTCAGAAAATTATAGACAAAAGATTTTCCAATTTCAGCAAAAAAAAAAAAAAAAAAAAAGCCCACAAAAGTTTTCCAGTCTTTTAAAGTTTTTTATTGTTTTATCATTGATCGGCCTCAATCTGACCATTTCTACAAATTCTGCCATATTTGCAATTTATTTCTCCACTGTGGGTAGGCATTTTGAATTGGTGTTCTTTCGGAATTGCATCAGTCATCGTTGACTTGGCTAATGTTTCTCCATGGTCTACTTGATGATGAAGTAACTAGGTGTGGCATTTTGTTGCTGATTAACTTTGCATGGAAACTTAATTTGTAGTTATCTTTACTTTTCTAAAGATACCAAAGATTTCCCAATCAGGATGCACATCTTAGACCGTATTGCAGAAGAAACATTTGCTTCTTTTGACCTAAATGATTTTTGAAATATTTAGTTGGAAAAAAGCTATTTTTTTAAAAAAAATCCTAGCTTATTTTTTTTTTAAATTAGGATTGTAGAAAGCATCTTTTAACTCTGCCAATTTGATTTTTGTTTTCAGATTTTATGACTTTAGTCAAATACATTGTGTTGAATATTTGCAACAAATTGGATGCCCCTGAAAGCAAAATTGCATCATATTAAAAACCTATTTATCTTTATAACTTTCATCCTCCTTACTAATCGATTTTTTAACATTATGCATTTCCCTTGTCTCCCCTATATAATTGGCCTCTAGCTATATGGTCAATTATGGAAGTTACATTTTGAGCTTTTCTCACTTCTAGGTGCTGGTGTTGGTGATATAGGCGTAGAGGTTGAAGATCCGCAAGGAATAAACATTGCTGAGGTTATGGTAGAAGACAAAGGAAATCAAGTTCACCGTTGTGTTTATAAGCCTCTTCAAGCTGGTCCTCACACTGTAAAAGTAGTATTTGCTGGAGAGCATGTTCCAAAGAGTCCTTGGGGTATTCTTGTTGGTGAAGGTATGTTTTAGAGAGGGACGAAATAATATATGCTAATTGATATTAGCATTTAGATGAATACATTAAAAAATACAAATGCAAGCTAATTTTTTTTTAAAAAATATCAACATTCTGGCTTGGTGAAGAGTGATTAAATTATTCCTTGGAAACTCTTTACTAACTAAATGTAATTGATCTGCCATTCTAAATGGTCCTGTTTTTCTTTTTGGCATTTCTGCAGTAGCGTACCTTCTTGCTATATTTCTTAAACCCGCTATATTTTCTTTATTTTTGTATCATAACTCTTTTTCCCCCTTCTGAAATGATACTGCCTTTCTATCCTTGCCTACTCCTGTGCTTTCAGACCTCTGCTTACTTCTCCTGAGCCACTCTCAATTTGTGGGAAGTTGGACTTCACTGCTATTGACTTCCTAGTTGAGCAAGCTCTTGTCGGTAAGATGTGTTCAGGGTGACCATGTATGTGTTGCCTTTTTTATCCCTGGAAATCTATTCTGTAAGTTTGCAATTTAAAGAAATGCTTCAGAATGTTGCAAGCAATTTCTCAGATTAGGGAGATTCTTGCAAGCAGTCTTCAAGAGGTTGGACTGCCTTAACTGCAAATAGCCAACTTGGTTGTAGGAGACTTGAAAGTAGAAAATTATCAATTGGACTTAAACTTTAGCCTGCTGTTCATATCTTCATTTTGCTAAAGCAAGCAAACAGGCAAAGAACAGCTAATGCATATAGGAATTTTTTTTTTAGGAAAAGTGAGATGCTATACATGCATGGTCAGAGTAGTTGCTGTGGAGTATATGCTAATACCCTCAAAGAAATAATGGCTGATTGCAGAAAGATATGTACTGAATTGGGCTGTTGCAAGATGCCTTGGGTGTATTTAGGAAAGCAGCAATATCATGATTAGAAAAATGGTGATAGGTAGGTTCTTAACTTAAGGCAGGGAGAAGCAATATAGTGTCCGCCAAATATTTTGTCTCTTGAATTTTTTAAATTGTTTAAATAAAAATAATAAGAACAAATAAATGGAAAATTAGCATATCTGCAAACAGCGAGTCAGCTTATAGCTGTGACTTTTTAAGACATTCTTGCAAGAAATAAAAACAGTTGATAGCTGCAGCAAAGTTCTACAGTATGTTTAGAACTGTGCACACTTGCTTAGGAAAAAGTAATTTGGCGTATCAGAGGATATCTTGATATGATTAACTATGCACCCATCATAACAATTTACCAGACAGGCCTTCCCAATGGAACTGCTTTGTTAGAACCTCCATCATATGTCCTCAAAATTTTAAAGATTTTCTCTGTCGCAAAATGCCCCTGGCTTGATCTTTTCTAAGCTGCCTTTTACACCCCCCCCCCTAAAGTTTCTCTCTATTAATTATTCCAATATATCTAGTAATATTTGAAGACCATTTGCATGTTTCTTTCCCGCTATATTAGAATTTCCTGTTCAAAGCACATCTCTGTGGTGGGCTTGCCTAGATTATTTGGTTAATTTCTATGGAATTCTTTGACTATATTGTGCTTTCTTTCTCCTATTCTTCCTTCCCTCTTCCAAAACACTTGAAACTGATTCTGAAAATTTGTTTAAGCTAGAAAGCTTCATGCTTTTACAATTGGAGCTTTAGAAATGGGAGTATTTGATTGCCTTTTACTGTGGTCAAATACGTAGCTGTTCTACTACAACCATCGACCAAAGAGTTATTAATATTCAGTATATTTGTATGTGCACATTACAAAGTAAAGGCTTTAACCAAGAACAGGCTTTTTCAAACTACAAAATGGTATTCAGGTTTTGCATTTCATGTAATGTCTTATCCATCTTAAAGGAAGCCAAGAGAAGCTGTTCCAGCCTGGCTTGGTTAAATTAAATATCTTTAGGAATCAAAGGCTTCATTCATGTCTGTCTGCAATTTGCTTGTAGCCTGCAATCCAAATGCCTGCCGTGCCAGTGGTAGGGGCCTCCAACCCAAAGGAGTTAGGATCAGAGAAACTGCAGACTTCAAGGTTGATACTAAAGCCGCAGGGAGTGGAGATATCCATGTGGCAATAAAAGGACCAAGTAAGTGTTGAACTTTTTTTTTTTTTTTGCATTGCTTTGCACTGTGATATGAGTCTTTTGCAAACAACTCCAATCAGGCACTGATTCTGCTATCTGCATGTTGACTTTGCTTCTCAAGAGAACTCTAGAAGTGAAATAGAGCTCCACTTTTCACCGAGATATTTATTTAATATATGGATAGAAGCAGAAAAACACAAATTTCACTTAAAATAACATATTATTTACATGTTCATATAGAATTAGCTTGAACTACATAACCCCATGTGTAAGCTTTGTCATCTTTGTGGAATCATATATTTGATGAGGCTCTTGGCCAAAATGTCTATGCAGGAAAATCCTTATTCAATGACAAGACTAAACTTGTAAGAAAACATAACTTGAAAAAACCAAAACCCTAGTAACTCTGATATGCAAAATGGACAGAATAGACTCTCGGCCAATTCTCCAACTTATAGAAGAGAAGCAACTTTCTAGTTCCAACTTGAGATTCCGTGTGTGTGTGTGTGTGTGTACGTGTGTACCAAATCACACTACATGAATCAACTTTTGGTGAAGTTACTCAACCTTTTTGAAAGAGATACTGGTATCTTAGGGAAAAGTTGATAACCTGCAAGGTTAATTTCAGATAGGAACATTAACAGAAGAGATTTGCATAACAAGACTGACTTGCTATATTGGGCCAACCTTTTTAACTAGTCTTGAAATAGTTTACATATGTTGAATGCAACTGGTGTGATCATATCAGGTTTTCAAAGCAGCCATTTTTTCCCCTTCCTTGTCTATAGACTGATGACAAAAATAACTCAGAACATTACACTTTACATATTCCCTGGAGTGGAAAACCACAAACAAACTAGGGTCTTTAAATTGAGAAATCGTGATTTTTTTTTTAATTTTTCAGTTTAACAAAACTACATCAGTGTGGAAATCATAATGAACTGAAAGATCATCTATGTGGCAGTCAGCTCTTCAATTTTGGGAACATTGCCTGGTTTGAAAGGGATTTCTGGCCTCCAGATTAAACAAATGGAGTTCCATCTCAATTTCATACAAATCAGTATGGATTTTGGGGAGCCTTTGATAAAATGAGTTGTAATATTTGCGCAATGCTGCTTGAGCATTGGCTAGAAAATGTTGCCAGCTGTGCAATAGTGAAGACAATAGGCTTGTATCAACAAACTTTAGAATATTTAGACTCTCAAGAAAACTAAATCAAATAGGCATTCCCCAAATATTTGTGGTCATGAGGTTTGACAAAGCTTAAGCTTTCCTTGTTTTCACATATGACATGCATAATGTTGCAGACTAAGGAATAACATAGGGAAATGAATTAAGCATGGTAACGTAACACTTTTACTCATCACATTCTTCTGGAAATGTTTATGCTGTCTTTATTACATGACATGGGGTAGTTTCTCCCCTTTGCAACAATTTTTGGATGAGAAGAGAAAATGACTTCATTCTTGGCAATTGATCTTGAAACATACAATTACCTTTATTTAGAGAATATAGGCTGGAGTTATTAAAGACTAATGCTAAATTAATGATATTTTTCAGAAGGCTTGGAAGAACTTGTAAAACAAAAGGAATTCATGGATGGACTATATGCATTTGAATACTACCCAGTAAACCCAGGGAAATACATTGTCACAATTTCTTGGGGCGGTCACAATATCCCCAAAAGGTGAGTTGAAACATTTCATATGTTGTAATTGAAAGTGATCCCATAGTAAATTATTTTGAAATCATGTGAGTTGGAAGTACATTGAATTGGTGACTGTTTCAGTTTTAGTTCTTAGCTTTACTGTGAGACAAAGGAATATCCTGTCTTTCCAGTCTAACCTAAATTTAGTAATAGGTACTAAGCAACAAGTAAAAAATTTTTTGGAGGAGGAAGACATTTAGCACATTAAATTCCCAATTTATTTTTTGTGTTCTCCCTTTTCTTGAAAATATCAATGGATGTCTATGTAGTTTTCCTTGATGTTTCATCTTAACTCCCCTGTGGGGTGACTTAGGTATAGAATTAGATATTTGCTTTAAATTGTTTGCCTTTTGATAGCTCTTTGGTTATTTCTGAAACTTTATAGCTTCAATCTGTTACTTACTATTCTCTCTCAATAAACAGATTAAATATATGTGTGCCCATGGTTGTTGCCTCTTCACTTTTCCTAATTCGACTTTCTTCTCCTAGCCCATTTGAAGTCCAAGTCGGCTCTGAGCCTGGTCCTCAGAAAGTAAGAGCTTGGGGGCCAGGCCTTCATGAAGGAGTTGTTGGTAAATCAGCAGACTTTGTTGTAGAATCAATTGGTCCGGAAGTTGGATCCCTAGGTAATAACCTGGCTCATTACACTGCTTCCTTCCAAAACAGATGTTATATGATAGATGGTGTCTAATTATTTCAATAGTAATAATTTCCTGTTGTTGAACCAATGGGTTACAATACAATACAATAGCAGAGTTGGAAGGGACCTTGTAGGTCTTCTAGTCCAACCCCCTGCGTGGGCAGGAACCTTATACCATTTCAGACAAATGGCTTGAATCTTATCTTCTAACTATGCACAGTACTTTTGATGTCAATTATAAGTCTATATCCTATTCTCTTCTGAAAGAGATTAGAAGTAAATAATGACCAATCATTTTGTTATTCAGGGTTATCAAGATAATAACATGATTAGCCTTGTCTTGAAACAGAATCTAGTATTATAAAATACGGTAGGAAAGAACATTCTAACAAAAACCATAGGAAATGTAGCTCTGTAGTTTAGCTCTGGATTACAAGTATGGAACTATAGTGCAGTGTATGGATTAAATTAATTCACACATAACATAGTTTATATGGCTTGCTGACTTATCCAAAGTGTCTGGGATCCCACAAAATACAAAGCCATAAATGATGGCTTATAAACTACAATAATCTGTTCAGACATTGCACAAAACCTAAGCCAAACAAACTGTTATCACTAGGTACAATCTATTAACCCAGCTATTGAGGTCATATAGATATTGGCTAAAACAAAAACTTTGAGAGATTGCTATTCTAGATAGGAAGATAGGTTTTGAACAGATATAATCAGGCTCACGTTAACTAGGTTTATATATTATTCTAAAATATGGCATTTCCTTGGCTATGATTGATGAATTGTATGAGACTAACCAGCTATTGTTTATTCAGCAGTCTCTTATTTAATGACTTAATACACAGCCTTAAACGTCCTAAATTTGAGCGCCTCTAACAACTGCTAAAATCTTTTTTCCAGGCTTTGCTATTGAAGGCCCATCGCAAGCAAAAATTGAATGTGATGATCAGAATGATGGCTCATGTGACGTGAAATATTGGCCTAAAGAGCCTGGTGAATATGCTGTTCACATTATGTGTGATGATGAAGACATCAAAGATAGCCCTTACATGGCTTACATCCAGCCAGCATCTTTAGATTTCAACCCTGACAAGGCAAGGATACAAAGAGATGATGATGATGATGATGATTCTGCTCTTTTTATGTATCATTCAAGGCAGTGAATATTATTTACCTAATAAACCTGCCTCCTGTGAAGTGGGTTGGGCTGAGAGTGAGTGACTGGCCCAAAGTCACATACCCAGAACTCAACAGTTTTTCTTTTGAAAAAAATTAGAAATTGTAAGAATTTGGTAGTTTTGGGGATTGGAGGTATTCCATCAGATTAGACCTGAGACCTGAGTAGTACTAATTCACTGTATTGTTAAATACAGAGCTCAACCAATCTCATTGCACATGTGTTGTGGACTGACAAATAAATAATTCTAAATTCAGGATTGGGTCTTTTAAATAAGGACAGTCTATGGTACATGTTAAATAAAGAATCATCTCATAATATTTCTTATTTATTCATTTGTTTCTGCCAGTATGTGAATAATAGGTACAAGCCGCTGTTCCAGGTTACCTTTAGAAATGTAATCCTTCAGAAACTTGTTTGATGGAAGAATGTATAAATAGAAATGCGTGTTGCATATGCTTCATTTGCATTGTAAGATGCTCCCTTGAGCATTTAATAAAAACATATTTATTTTTAATACATAAATTAATCAGGCAAGCTGTTAGACTGGATGTGAAGAGCAAACTTGGGACAATGCAGTGTTAGTAGTATAAGAGACTATAAAGGCATCTTGGCTTATTCTCTCATTTTATAACTTGCTAATCTTTTTCTAGGTAAAAGCTTATGGCCCAGGGCTTGAAAAAACTGGCTGCATTGTGAACAATCCGGCAGACTTTGTAATTGATGCAAAGGAAGCTGGGAATGCTCCTCTGAAGATATATGCACAAGTAAGGCCAAAGATCCAAGCAGCATTTGCTCTTAATCCATGTAGCGTTATCTATCTAGGCATCTTGAATTATGAACAGAAATTCTTGGCAATATTTATAAGTTTATTCTTAAATGTAGTGGGGCTGTAACATTTAGAGAGTACATCATAAGGGCCTACTCCATCTCTGTATTTGAAAATATTTGATTTGGCACACATCTTTATTACTCATGATGTGAGTTTTCTGTCACCTCACTGAGAACCAATTTGCACCTCAATCAAGATAATATAAACTACGTACAAAGTAATTAGAATGCATTGATTAAAAATAGGGTGACTGATAATTTTTATTTGATGGTCTAATGAAGAGGAAGCATGTATTGAGGATAGAGCAGTGGTTCCCAATGTGGGGCCCACGCCACACAGGGGGCAATTTGAACCTTGTTTAAACCAAGTTAATGGCCTGTTATGCTTCCTCTAGGTGAGTAGAGTTTCCTTTTTGAGTAAAGTAAGAATTATACGTCATGAGGGGCATCGGGATTTTAGAGACGCTTAGGTGAGGCATGGCCAAAAAAAGGTTTGGGAACCACTGGGATAGAGTGAATTACACCAATTCTTCATGTTTTTCTTCATTATTGAAGGTGGAGGAGTTAAGTGAACTCTTCCACCACCTGCTTTTTCAGTACATAAGGGGCAGTGTGTGTTTAGCATGCAATCTACATCTTATTTCTAAATGGATAGAAAATAATAGACTGGAAATAAAGTTTGATATGCTACCTTCTTCTGCCTTTCAGAAATACTTTCAGGATAGGTAATAACAATTGAGGGTGAAGTAGTGAGCATAATGAAAATGAAGTCAAGATCCTTTCCATAAGCTCTGGAGCACTGATTCCAGTGCTTCACTCTCCTGGAATCATTTCCACAGGGTAGTTGGTGGTATTTGATCATGGTGCGGAAGAGATAATCCAGCTGCAGCAGGACGAGCACAAATGTATGGAGAATAGAAGTTCCATAAAAGGAAGGCCTAAGTTTACTGGTTAACTATGTATCTGCCACCCTTTGCATGACTGTATATGTACAACTAATGTTAAAACTGAGTTCATTTTTAGCAGCTTTAATGGGATGCAAGCTGGCTTTTTCCTTTTTTAGGATGCCGATGGAAATCCTATTGATATTCAAACGAGGAGCAAGCCCGATGGCATCTATGCCTGCTCTTACATTCCAACAAAGCCTATCAAGCATACCCTTGCTGTTACTTGGGGAGGAGCAAATGTCCCTAACAGTCCATGCAGAGTAAGTAGCAAAGTGCTTGAATATCTCTAGCTGCTTGTTTTCCAATTGCAATGCGCTTCCTGACACCTTTTGCAAGATTAGATTAATTGATACTTGAAAGCAAAAGCTGAATCGTATTCTTTTTTAAAAAAACGAATTCAAGTTTAATTTGCAGTTTTCCTTTCAAACCATAGATATGTTGTGGTTCATATATTTACTATCAATGTCCTTTTTAAATAATGCTAACAATAATAATACAAATAAGTATGCATAATCCTAATCCTCCAATTTCAACAATACCATTCACTCTTTATAATTTTTTATTGTTTTTTCCCATTAATTCATTTAACCCCAAATAACATTTCTTTTCACCATGTATGTTATCCCTTAAGTCACTAATATTTAATATCTTAAAAATTACTCATTATTCCACCATAATTTCAATATCCCAAATGTCTACGACTACTAATAAGACCTATTCCTTTAAAGTCATTTTTATTAATCACATTTTTAAAAAAAGGAAGAAGTGAAAAGAAAAAAGAAAAAAAATGATGCAAAGAAATTAAGAGGACAAAGTAAGCTAGAGTTGTACAGTTAGTTCCCAGTATATCAATGAAAAATTAACCATAAAATTACATTATTTTTAATAATAAAGAAAAAGATTTTAGTTATCTTTTTGAATCTCTGAACTGAGTGTCAAGGTCCACTATTTTATCATTTGAAAACATCATTTAAAAAGGACTAAAATATAATAAATATTCACCTTCTAATTTTCCTTTGTTGTACTCTGATATAATAACAATAATAATAATAATAATAATAATAATAATAATAATCTTTATTGTCATTGTAAAAATTACAATGAAATTGGTTTTAACTTCACTGGTGCAAAATTATAACAGAAACAAAAAAAGAGAAAAGAAAAAAGAAAAAGCTAGCATGTACATGGAGTGATTGCGGTTGAATTTAAAAGTCTCACAGCCCATGGATAGAAGCTACCTTTAAATCTGTTTGTTCGGCTGGCTATACTTTGATATCTTCTGCCTGATGGTAGAAGGGCAAAGAGATACCAACCAGGGTGTGAATCATCTTTGAGAATTTTCCTTGCAAATATACATTTGATATAGCATTTTTATGTATTTCTGAATAAATCTTAGTCTTACTCTTATTCTAAAATGAGATTAGGCAAACCCAGATTAGGAGTGGGAAAATTGGATTAAGATGAAGGAATTGTTTTTGGGCCAGTGTTCTTCCAATTTCTCTTTGGGCTCATTTGGGCGCTTCAGAGGTTTCCAGTTGGCCATTATGAAAATTAAATAATAAGTAACTAGGTCCTAGTCAAGTGATGGTTAACCTTTTTGGCACCGAGTGCTGAAACTGGTGCGTGTGCGCATGTGCGCCGGAGCCTAAAAGAGAGTAGCTGGTTGATGCACATGTGCGCGGCGGCCAGCTGCTCTTCCCGGTTCTACCGTGTGGATGCACACCAGCCAATGGCTCTCTTCTGGGTTTCATTGCATGCATTCATGCTGGCCAGGTGGTCTTCATGTGTGTGTGTGGCGGAAGCTGAAGAGCAGCTGGCAATGGCGTGCATGCCCACAGAGAGGGCTCTGTATGCCATCTCTGGCACACATGCCATAAGTTCGCCATCATGGCCCTAGTCTTTCCTTTGTGGCTGAGGTGTTGGATTGGAGTCAGAAGGACCTAGGGTCCACCCTCAGCCCATTCTCAGAGGATTGTTGGAAAAAAAGATGCATGCCTACTTGAGTTCTTAGAGAACAGATTCAACAAATACATAAAACCACATGTTGAATGTCAGTAGAAGAAACTTAAACGATTGACTGACTAATTTTGAATATTCTAAAGTGCTTAATCTATATTTATTAAGTTTACATTTTAAAAATATATTCCACCTAGGTCCAGATAGGACAAGGCAGTCATCCTCAGAAGGTGAAAGTTACTGGACCTGGGGTCGCAAGAAATGGCCTGAAAGCTAACGAACCTACTCATTTCACCGTGGACTGTACAGAAGCAGGCGAAGGTAAAAACAGATCGGTATAACATATTGCTGAGTAGTGACACCCCCACCCCCTTGTCAGCAATCTGGTTAGAAAATTAAGCTAAAAAGCTGTTAAAAGAGAATGCTTGCTTCCCACAATGTTGCTTTTAGGTGGATGTGCTTTCTCATTCTATTACAATTTCTAGTGAATTTTTTCTTTCCAGGTGATGTGAGTGTGGGTATTAAGTGTGATGCTCATGTAATAAATGAAGAAGAGCAAGATATAGATTTCGGCATCATTCACAATGCTAATGATACATTTACCGTGAAATACAATCCACCTGCAGCCGGGCGCTATACTGTTAAAGTGCTGTTTGCTGGAGAGGTATGTAATTATCTGATAAGGCCAACCCTTGTTTCTAGTCCTTAAAATACCTCAGATGAATGGTTTCTAATACTGTGTATGACTGAAACCATCTGGATAGGGAAAGTTGGGTTAGTGGTTGTATTGTAATCATATCATGAACGAGAGCAAATATACATGTCCAAGGATAATGTTTCAGGATCCAATCTGAGTTGGTCACCAGGATCAGAGATTTAGTCCTACAAGCTTTTGGACTTGTGCTGGGGCTGATCCTTAGGGAACTTTTCTCTCTCCAGAATGTGTGCCCACAATCTGAAGAGAGAGAAGTTCCTTGAGGATGGCCTCCAGCACGAGTCCGAAAGCTTGTAAGATTAACCTCTGGTCACAGATTGGATCCTATCAGTTGCTGAAATATCTATATATGGTAGTAAGTGATATATTTAATATGTATTTCATTCTCCTACTTTAGTTGCAGCATATAGAATAGCTTACAACACTGAAAATATAACAATATGTCATGTCTTAATAAAACATGTAATTGGAGCAGATTGACAGAAGCAATCTGATAAAAATTGGCCTTAGTTCTAATATATGTGTAATATATGTGTAATAATAGTGACTTATTTAATTTAAATGATGTAATAAACTTGGATGGCCTTAAAATTAAATAGGACAAAGATTGCTGTCTAAGCTTCTAGAAAAAATGCTGTAGTAGATTAGTTTATTTTGATCTCCTGGATATTCAGAAATGTGCTACAAACAAATATCTTAATTTTTGGTTTGCTTACAGGGAAAACAACAATTCGGAAATCTAGTAATTTAAAGAGCAGCTATATGCAAAGGACAGTATATGCAAGGATTTTTTTTTTTTACTATTCAAGCCTCGGTATCTTTCTTTATTGAAATTTGGTTGAAAAGCTAGTTTCAACCAAATTTTGTTTGTTTGTCTTAAGGAAATTCCTACAAGTCCTTTCAGAGTGAAAGTGGAACCATCACACGATGCCAGCAAGGTGAAAACTGAAGGGCCTGGACTAGGTAAAACAGGTACGATTTAATTGACTATTTAATTGACTATTTGTTAGTTGCAGTCATAGTACAAACTTTTCTGTCAATGCCCGTAAATGGATGCTAAATAAATAAATCTGGAGTATGAAAAATTAAATTTGATAGTTCTAATAGTTTATTCAAAAAGGGATTGCGCTTAATTTTCCACATTGTGTCCAGGTATGATGATGATAAATTCCATTCCTTTATCTATCCAGGTGTGGAAAATGGGAAGCCCACACATTTCACTGTGTTCACAAAAGGTGCTGGGAAAGCCCCTCTGGATGTCCAGTTCAATGGACCAATAGAAGGAGATGCTATCAAAGATTTGGACCTCATTGACAACTATGATTATTCCCATACTGTAAAATACACTCCTATACAGCAGGTAAATTCTCCTTCAAAAGGGTAGAAATGTGGTGTACAGCTCTAGAAATCGGAGGCAGTTATTGTTGCAAATAAAATGTATCCGTGTTCTGCAATAATTCCAGATCTTGTTTTGTACACAGCAAGTTTCTAACACGTACATTTTTAAAAAATTAAACAATGCTCTGAAAGCTGTTTAATACATTTTAAACTCTGAATCCAGCTAAATTTTGTTTATAGGAATTTAAGTCATAGTTTCCAATTAGCATGTGTTTCTAACAGTGTGCAATGTTACTGTTGGCTCTGGGACATCATCAAGCAAGCAGCAGAGCAAAACTGAAGATTACTGTTCACCCTGAACTGGAATCCACACATGTTGGTGTAATTCTTCTGCTTGTTAGATGAGCAGTAATTTAACTCGGTGCTGAGGGACAGTAAGGGTGATTATTGGCAGAGACAGTTTTCAAAGTAAACCTAGATATTTCTCATATTGGTATGATCTCTGGGCTATCTTGCTGACCCCAACAACTTTTAGATGTCTCTACTTTGGAGTAACTAAATTCAGTGACCTCTTTGTTTTGGTTGGATCTTGCTAGCATCATTGATGCCAACTTTATCTTAGGCGTGCTGGTGTTGTAAGTGGAAATGGATTTTAACTTCTGAACAGTGTTTCTTTGTATAAACTCTGGCAACTTGCATCTCTGCAAGTGTAGCTTATATTTAAAGAACCGTCTTCAAAATATGGTTGACTTGTCAAACGTCTTTTGGAAGCAATTAACATTTCTTGATTTGGTTGTTGTTCAGAAAGTCAAGCCTTTTTCAAAGCCAGTTAATCCATGATGATATCTAATAATAGAAAAGATTAAAAGAGATTTAATAATGGAATTCTTTCATAATTCTGTTATGAATTGAAAACTAAGCAGTAGCTAGTGACAGTTTTGAATAATGCTGCCTTATTTGAATGGTGCACGATATACATTTCTGTATTTCTGGAAAACACTCTGAATAGAAATGGGGAAAAACAGGTTTAAAAGGTGAGGTTGGAAAGCAAAATAGTCCTTGCTCTGTCAGGCTTGTAAATATTGCAATGGGAAATGCTATTTATTTAATATTAATAACCCTGTGAAAAATATAATTTCAATTCCCAAGGAATTAATTACCAGAACTGTCTTATGATACACAACTTGGTTACAAGGAGTTCTTTTATTATGCTGTTCTGGCCCTTGTCCAAGTAACTTTGTTGAAAAAAACATCAACATATCTATTCTATTCCAGCTTCTACTAATTTAGTGGCACATTAATGTCTGTATTAAATTCCACAAAACAGACAAGAGGGAGGTTCTGGATGCATTAATCTTGCCCATTTTAAGCCACTAAATGGCAGTTTCTAGGCAGTCAGCACTTCTTCCTTCTAAGCACTTAATTGATCTGCTAAACAGAAACAACAGTTCAATTGTCCTTCTGTCTTTGAGGGTGGTTATAGATGCTGGTGAAACTTAAGAACAGTACGTAAAGTGACAGTTAGTGTGAATGTGACCCCAAAAAGGAGATGGTAATCAAATTGTATGCAGAGCAGAAACAACAAACATGACCTATTCAGATGTGCAGATATATTGACTGTATCATCTTACATAGATAATATCACTGAAGATATTACCTAGTTTTGTAATGAAACTTCTGCAGACAAACCACCAAGCTCAAAGAGCACCAAGGACTCCATATTATAATCTGTCATATCTCAGAAATTAGTTTTATTATACAAATGATAACAACTCCGTACAGCATCTTTTACAGTTTTTAAAGTTTTTAATGTCATTGTATTTCTCAGTATTTCTGATTTATTATTCTTAAATATGTGTTTCTATATACTATGAAAGATTCTTCTCTAGAAATCTGGAAGTGAGCATCTACCTGCATGATTTCTGGAAATGTTAATCTTCAAATGTTAATTTATTACAGTGTTTGCTGGGTTTCTTAATATGAAATGACTTTAAAAATATATCTGATCTCTCCAGGGTAACATGGCCATTCAGGTGAATTATGGTGGTGATCCTATTCCTGGAAGTCCTTTCACTGTAGATGTTGCTGCGCCACTTGACTTGAGCAAAGTTAAAATCAGTGGCTTAGAAAACAGTAAGTAACTTCTGTCGTGTACACTTTCTACTACAATACAAATGAAAAACCTAACCGCAGAACACAGTTCTAAAATGAAGGATAAGATGCTGTAGAGCAGGGGTAGTAAATCTTTTTATACCTAACCGCCCACTTTTGTATCTGTGTTAGTAGTAAAATTTTCTCACCGCCTACCGGTTCCACAGTAATGGTGATTTATAAAGTAGGGAAGTCAATTAAATTTAAAAAAGGAAAGTGCTTCAGTATCGGACAAAACCCCTACTGCCCACCATGAAAGCTGGAATGCCCACTAGTGGGTTGTAGGGACCAGGTTGACTACCACTGCTGTAGAGCTTGTGTGTGTGAATATAAACTTGCTAAAAAAATAAAAAAATAAAAAAGTGTACCCCCTTTATGCATATACAGTATGTCTATGCCTCATACCATTGATTTTCCATGTATCTGTGGTGGAAAGAGGCTAATTTTCAATCTTTTCTTTATTTTCTAAGGAGTCGAAATAGGGAAAGACCAAGAATTTATCATTGACACGAAAGGAGCTGGTGGACAAGGAAATCTTGATGTGGCCATATTTGCCCCAACCCAGAAAAGTGTACCATGCTTAGTAGAACCTGTCCCTGGAAAGCAGTATTGCAGGGTAAAGTATATTCCAAAAGAAGAAGGATTTCATGCCATTGATGTCAATTATGATGGGAATCCAGTTCTGGGGAGCCCTTTTACTATAGAAGCCACCTTACCACCAGATCCTTCTAAGGTAAGAATCCTTTTTATGGGTGGCAATTCATTGATACCATTTTCAAGGGTTCCATTTAGCAAAAGGTACAGCAATGATCTAATCTCTGCTGGACAACTCATATTTTGTTACTAATGAAGTTCTGTGCGGAAAGCACAAACTTGGTCATGTTTACATAGCTGATGAATTTCTTGCCAAAAGCATCCCACTTGGTCAAAATTAGCTTGAGGTTCTTTTGGATTTTTTTTTTTAACAAGACTGTAATAACTTAGAAACTGGTACAACAGTTGGATCTGCAATGATTGCATATTTATCTCATCTGGGCCTATGTTATTATGATCTAAGCATTCAAGTCTTATACATTTCTTGATTTGAGGACCTGCTAAATAAATGAGAAAATTAAAGCATCTGTCTTTCTATGTCTGTGTATGGATTGGTTTGAAAACTAATTGTGAGCTCATCAGAATGATAAAGAATAGCAGTATTCTGATTGATAGTATGGAAAAGTGTCACTGTCTTTTAAATATAAATCTGGCATTATAGCTTGGTATTGCAGTGTGCTTCTAAACAATAATAGAGTCTTCAGAACTAGATTTAAAAGTCTAGAAGTGATAAACGACTTACTAGGTATTATATTCAGCACCTCTTGCTAATGTTTCTAGGTGAGAGCTTATGGGCCAGGCCTCCAGGAAGGACTTGTTGGAAAGCCTGCAGAATTCACAATAGACACTAAAGGAGCTGGAACTGGTGGTCTAGGTTTGACAGTTGAAGGACCGTGTGAAGCCAAAATAGAGTGCTCAGATAATGGAGATGGAACATGTTCAGTCTCCTACTTACCAACGAAACCGGGTGAATATCTGGTGAACATTCTTTTTGAGGAAGTCCATATTCCTGGCTCCCCTTTCAAAGCTGACGTTGAAATGCCATTTGATATTTCAAAAGTAATTGCCACAGGCCCTGGACTTCAACATGGAAAAGTGGGTGAAGCTGGATTGCTTAATGTGGATTGTTCAAAAGCTGGACCTGGAAAAGTGGACATGGAAGTTGTATCTGATTCTGGTTCTAAAGCTGATGTTGGGGTTAAAGATAATAAAGATGGAACTTACACAGTTACATATGTACCCTCTAATGCTGGTATGCACACACTCAAGATGAAATATGGTGGAGAATTAGTGCCAAATTTTCCTGCACGTGTCATAGTTGACCCTGCCATAGACACAAGCAAAGTTCAAGTGTTTGGACCAGGAATTGAAGGGAAAGGTAGGTTTGTGTATTTTTTTTTAGATTAATAGGAATGCTGCAATAAAATCCTAACTACTTTAGATGTGCCTGTCACCGAACATAATCTTTGTATTTTTCACAATACAAAATGAATTTCCTCATTTTTATAATGAAACTGCTAGTAAATCATAGAGTTAGGAAAGCAAGATGAAAGTGACTAGTAGAATGGCTGAAATTTAAATTGCTATATAATGCTAGACAGATAATGATTGCTTTACATAATTTAGCACTCTTCAGCATTCTTTCTGTCCTTGTGCACTTAAACCTATGTCTGTACAAAAACATCTGTAAATATATGTGGGCCTATAGCATGATTTCATTCAAATGACACAATAATTACTTTTCAGATGTTTTCCGTGAGGCAACAACAGATTTTACTGTCGATGCTAGCCCTTTGACCAAAACTGGTGGAGAACACATCAAAGCCCAAATTGCAAATCCCTCTGGAGCTTCTACAGATTGTCTTATCAAAGACAATGCTGATGGCACATATGCAGTAGAGTTTACTCCATTTGAAAGAGGTGAGTACTACATGCTATTATTCTGGAGGAAAGCAGTGGGAAATAGATTGTGAGGCCATCTGAAGGCCTGTTGAAATTTTTAATCAGCTGCAGTGAACGGAAGAAAATAGGCTTTCTTCTCTTCCTCCATTGCTTTTTCATCAGGATAAAATTATTGCATCATTTTGTGTGATCGGATCCATTTTAAATTGATCTCCAGCATTGAAGCAGGTCATAGAGATGGAATCTCAGCAACTTCTGGTCCCATGATTTTGGATTCTTTTTGGCTTATGTGTCTTGATAGGATGTGTAGAAATATGGACTATAGCTTGTTTATTTGATCCTTTCTCATCCTGTCTGATTAAATTGGCCAGGATTGGACTGGCTTCATAAATTAAGGAAGATGAGCAATGTCTTGTTGATGTATTGCTTTATTCCTTAAAGACTGCAGTAATAAGATGTTGATTGAGAAAAGTCAGGGAGACATAAACAATTCTTAGGCAAGTCTTAATTGTTAATGATGTTAATGTAATGTTGAATTATAAGAGTTTTGAAACTTTTATCAGATTGTTTATCTGATAATTTTGTTTGGGAATGAAGAGTTGTAAAAATAATTATATTGGGGCATTAGAAAAGTATTATTTTCTATATGTCAAAGACTGGCTGTTGAAAGTGTATGATCTATCTGATTTGGAAAAAGCAATATTTTCTATCAATCGCAAGAGTGCAGCAATGTGTCTTGTTGTGACAGACATTATTACAGTAACATATTATTGTTCATATTATAATAATTAATCATTGGTAAATTAGTGACTTGATAAATATATAGATTTTTCTTCTCTTTTTTCTTTGTTAGTTTTTACTTTTTATATTTTCAAAGTTTGTCTTTTTAACATTAAATATTGTTATAAAAACTAAGATATTAAATAACAAAGTAGAAATACGGGTATGAATCAGATACATATTTACTTAATACATATATAATAGATTGCTACAGTAATCTTCTCAGAGTCTGTCCATAAAGGTACACCTTCTACTTACAGGTCCACATGCAGTTGAAGTAACCTATGATGATGTTCCTGTTCCAAACAGTCCATTTCAAGTGGATGTCACAGAAGGATGTCATCCTTCACGTGTTGTAGCCCAAGGAACTGGGTTACAAGAAGCCTTTACAAATAAACCAAACCCATTTACTGTTGTTACTCGGTACGTTCTATGAATATATAAGATTTTAATACAGTTCTAGGCTGCATAAACAGAGGGATAGAATTAAGATCACGTGAAGTGTTAATAGCACTTTATAATGCCTTGGTAAGGGCACACTTGGAATACTGCAAACAGTTTTGGTCACCACGATGTAAAGAAGATGTTGAGATTCTAGAAAGAGTGCAGAGAAGAGTAACAAAGATGATTAGGGAACTGGAGGCAAAAACATATAAAGCAGTTTCTGGAACTGGGTATATCTAGTTTGATGAAAAGAAGGACTAGGGATGACATGATGGCAGTGTTCCAATATCTCAGGGGCTGTCACAAAGAAGAGGGAGTCAAGCTATTCTCCAAAGCACTTGAGGGTAGGACAAGAAGCAATGGGTGGAAACTAATCAAGGAGAGAAGCAACTTAGAACTGAGGAAAAATTTCCTGACAGAACAATTAATCAGTGGAACAACTTGCCTCCAGAAGTTGTAAATGCTCCAACACAGGAAGTTTTATAAACATTTTTCTGAAATGGTATAAGGTTTTCTGCCTAAGCACGGGTTTGGACTAGAAGACCTTCAAGGTTCCTTCCAACTCTTATTCTATTCTAAATATCAATAGTTTTGTTGTCTGGAACCGATGAAAACGAAGAGTGACAGGTTGAAAAGGATGTAGTATATTCTAAATTAATCATGCAGAATAAAGCCATTCTGGCTTATTTGTCTCTCTGCAAACTTTCACCTAACCCTAAAAGTACTTTAGGAAACAGAGGCATGAAATAACACAGTGAACACTTGCCAGTTTCTTCTTGGTATTTGCTGCTTAATAGGGACTGTGTACAAATATCATAAGACAGTTCAGAGCTCTTTGGAGCATTACTGAAAGTCGAATGATGGATAATGAAAGATGTAATATAGTTCTTAAGAACTCCCAGCCCCACCCCTTGAAATCATCATCTGATGTATACCTGCCAACTTATGTCATTACCTAAGACGTCAACATTCTCCAACCTCCAACCGTATTCAGAGTCTGAGTATGGGCAAAAAACCTTTAGTCAACTGAGATCTTTCTGTTCTACACAGTCTTTATTATCCTTCCTAAACAACAGTTGCTGTGTGAGAAAGTGTAGTAGCATGGCACAACTGATAGCAAGATCCAATACAAGGAACATAACAAAGTAGCCCTTAAAACAAAGTGATGATAATTAAGCATACTAACTTTCCTTTATTTTTGCAGAGGAGCTGGAATTGGTGGCCTTGGAATAACTGTTGAAGGGCCTTCAGAATCCAAAATTAGCTGTAAAGATAACAAAGATGGCAGCTGTAGTGCAGAATATGTCCCATATGTACCCGGAGATTATGATGTCAACATAACTTATGGGGGTGAACATGTTCCTGGTAAGACTATTGTATTGTAAGAATGGTAAATGAAAAGATTATCAATTGTTCTTCCTATCAAAGGACATTTAAAACAATGATAATGAAACTTGGGAAATGTTGAACATACTGAAATTTATTAAATAGAATATACTATCCTGGCAGAAAATACTGATTTTCCAGAATTCAAGGCAAATGGTTAAATCACCCTCACAGTAATGGAGAATAAATTTTAATTTGATTTTGGTCAGCTAATGATTCTGTTAGGGAATATAAAACTTCTCCATATTTTACCAACCTCCAATTTTATATATCTTAAAATGACCTTGCAACTTAATGGGATAATGTGCTATTTTATTTCTCAGATGAAGTGGTGTCTCAAGGAGCTAAAACCTAACATCAAATATAGTAACAAGATAAAACAGGAAAAATTCAGCTAGTGTACTCAGGTTGAAGAAATGACTGGATTAATTTGAATAAATACATAAAATACTATTTTTTTGTGTCCCCTCCATCTCATTCATTACTATCTCTACCTGCTACTAATCTTTAATTAGATGGTGAAAAAAAGTTTCTATCATTGGTGTAACTTTCCTACACTGCTATAAATAGAACATAGCAATATTATTCAGTTATCAATTTTAGTAGTATTCTAGGCTAGCTAAATAAATAAATTAAAAATAACACCAAACCCACAAATGGGATAAAATATTCCTAAACAAGAGTAATAATTTTAAAGAAAGGTAATGTTATATCCTCGACCTGCGACCGGTCTCGAGATACGACCGGCCGCAGATCTTCCAAGCTGCCTCTAGGAGCCTTGGCAACAGACAGTAGCAAGGCAGCCAACTGACAGACGCGCCTGATTGGCTGCGGCGCGCCTGGCCCTTGCTGCAGCCTGATTGGCTCCCCCTTTGACAGCTCCAAATATAAAGAGCTGTCAAAGCGCGGGAGCCCCTGTCTACCGCCTATTTCTTTTACTGAACCTATCTTTTTCTGTAAGCTGTGCCTAGCTAATAAAGGCTGTTGTTTTGAGTAAACCTGGCTCGGACTCCCTCCATTCTCCACCGTGCAGAGAATCTAACACTGGCGACGAGGGCTGGGGCCAGGCAGAGCTCGAATTGCTGAGGGAAGGGAATTTTCCTCACAAAAATTTTTTTTTACACATTTTTTCTTTTGCGGTACGATCGCTATGGGTTCCGTTCCTCCTTTCGCTCCGTTCGACTCGGCGAAGGAGTCCTGGGTGTCCTTTATGGCACGATTCGAATGCTTCGTGCTGGCCAATGACTACGGGGCGCTGCCCCCGGCGCGAAAATTGGGCCATTTCCTCGGCTGCGGCGGCACGGAGTTGTTCGCCACAGCTCGCACAGTGGCCGCGCCGGCCGAAGTATATGACGTGCCGTGGGACACGTTAATCGAACGACTCAGGGCCCACTACGCCCCGGTGCCGTCTAAAATGACCCACCGCTTCGCTTTCAGGAAGTGCCTCCAGAAGCCTGACCAGTCGGTGGCCGAATTCCTGAAGGCGCTCCGCATGGCCGCTATTCCGTGCGTCTTCGCCGCGGATTTCTTGGCCGAGTCCCTGCTGGAACAATTCATCTGGGGCCTCAGAGAAGTCCGCCTCAGAAGGCGCCTGCTGGCCCGAGCTGAGCTAACCTTGGAACAGGCTGTAGACGAGGCTCGGGCATTCGAGATGTCCGAGTCCTCGGCCCTGGACAGAGACTCTGACCGCCACCCGGCCGCACGCGCGTGCCTGGTAGAGGAGGACGAGGACCCTGACGAGGACCCTGACGAGGATGACCAGGTCGCCTACATTAGGCCCACCGGCCGCAAGCCGCCCATGCCGGCTGCCTACCGATGTCTGGGCTGCCGGGGTAAGCACCCTCGAGCCGATTGCCCGTTCAAGGAGGCCATCTGCCGCCGCTGTGGCCGAAAGGGGCACCTGGCCGCAGCTTGCCGCGCCGCCGCGCCCGCGGAAGACCAACCCTCCCCCGAGCCCCAACGCCGCTCCGGAGAGGACCGTAGAAGACCAGCGGCCAACCCGCCCACCCAACGCCGCCGGGGCAGACGCCAGCAGCCGCAGCCGTCCGGCTGTTTTGCCTTGACCGACGACAACTCTCCGCTGGAAGCCCGGCCCGACCGTACGCGGCTCAGGACAGTTGTGAAACTGGAGGGGGTGGGGGTCCGCATGGAGGTGGACTCTGGCTCGTCTCGGTCCATCATTTCCCGGGCTCAGTTGGCCAAGCTACGCCCCGGCTTTTCCTTAGATGAATTGTCCCCCCCACTCACTGTTCTGAGGGACTATCAGGGATCATCTATCCCCACCCTGGGCCAGATTTCCCTGGGGGTGGAGTACGGGGGTTTCAAGGGGCCCTTGCCTATTCTGGTGGTTTCTGACCCCCTGGCGGCCATCATCGGCCTGGATTGGTTTCCCGCCCTTGGCCTGTCAGTGCAGGGGGTTCATGCTATTCCCGCCTCCTCTCCCATCTCAGGAGTTTTGGAGGAGTTCGCCGACGTGTTTGACGGTCGGCTTGGCTCGTACGTAGGCACCCCTGTCTCCTTAAATCTTGACCCCCAGGTTGCACCTATTAGGCTCAAGGCCCGCAGGCTGCCGCTCGCCTTGAAGCCCAAGGTTGATGCCGAACTTGACCGGCTGGTGGCGCAGGGCGTGCTCGAGCCCGTTGACCAGGCTAAATGGGAGACCCCCATAGTGGTCCCCATCAAGCCCGACGGGTCGGTGCGGATCTGCGCCGACTATAAGTCGACCATCAACCGTGGGCTCCAGGCGAACCCATATCCAGTCCCTGTGGTGCAAGACCTGCTCCATTCCCTGGGGCAGGGCCGCATATTTGCGAAACTGGATATGGCCCAGGCCTATCAACAGCTCCCGGTGGACGAGGCGGCTGCGGAGGCGCAGACCATCGTCACCCACCGGGGGGCTTTCCGTTGTCGCAGACTCCAATTCGGTGTGTCCGTCGCCCCGGGAATCTTCCAGAGCCTCATGGAACGTTTGCTCCATGGGCTCCCAGGCGTGGTCCCGTATTTTGACGACGTTCTGATAGCTGCTTCCAGCATCTCAGAACTCGCCAAAGTACTGAGGAAGGTTCTCAGCGTTTTCAGGGGCGCGGGATTAAAGTTAAAGCGCAGCAAATGCGTTTTTGCCGCGCCGGAGGTGGAGTTCCTGGGCTTCTTGATAGATGCCCGGGGCATACACCCCACCCCCAAGAAGGTCGAGGCCATTAGGAACGCCCCTACGCCTGCCTCCAAGACGGAGCTGCAGGCGTTCCTCGGCCTCTTGAATTTTTACGCGCCTTTTCTTCCCCACAAGGCAATGTTAGCCGAGCCGCTTCATCGATTGCTCGATCGATCGGCGGCCTGGCGCTGGGGCAGCCGCGAGGCGCATGCGTTCGCGGCTGTCAAAGCCACTCTGACGTCAGAGGCAGTCCTTGTGCAATATGATGACAGGCTGCCCTTGACGTTAGCGTGCGATGCCTCCCCTTTCGGCCTGGGGGCCGTCCTGAGCCATTCCTTCCCAGATGGCTCAGAAGCCCCCATTGCTTTTTGGTCCCGGACTATGTCTCCCACTGAGAGAAACTATAGCCAGATTGACAAGGAGGCTCTGGCTATGGTGTCCGGCATCAAAAAGTTCCACCCTTACCTGTATGGTCGGACTTTTGCTGTTTTCACGGACCACAAGCCTCTCCTTGGGCTTTTGGCCGGTGACCGTCCGACACCCCCCATCCTTTCTCCCAGGATGACCAGATGGACGGAGTTCCTAGCAGCGTATAGTTATACGCTGTACTACCGTCCGGGCAAACAGCTGGGGCATGCTGATGCCCTGAGCCGGTGCCCCCTCCCCAAGACGGGCGATGAGCCGGTACCGGCCCTGTCCGTTTTGTCTGTGGCGGACTCAGGCCTGCCCTTGACGTCCTCGGACGTTGCCGCCCGGACGAAGGCCGACCCTGTCCTGTCCCAGGTCTCCGCCTGGGTCTTGCGAGGGTGGCCTCGGGGCGGCGTGGCCGAAGATTTTCGGCCGTACCAGGCACGCCAAACGGAGCTTTCGCTCCACAGCGGCTGCTTGTGCTGGGGGGATCGGGTCGTCGTTCCCCCCCCCTCCGTCACCGGGTGCTCCGGACGCTCCATGCCGACCACCCCGGCATAGCCCGGATGAAGGCGCTCGCCCGCAGCTATGTGTGGTGGCCGGGCTTGGATGCGGAGGTTGCTGCCTGGGTCGGGGGTTGTGTCCCTTGTCAAATCTCCCGCCCCGCCCCTCCGGTCGCCCCGCCCAGGGAGTGGGACTTGCCCCGGAGCCCTTGGTCCAGGCTCCACATAGACTTCGCGGGCCCCTTCCGAGGCCAGACGTTCCTGGTGGTCGCGGACGCCTACTCCCGTTGGGTGGAGGTCATCTTGATGGCTTCCACTACGGCCGAGAGTACGGTCAGGGCCCTGCGCCGCCTCTTTGCGACGCACGGGTTGCCGGACATCGTGGTGTCCGACAACGGGCCCCAGTTCCAGTCCGCCACCTTCCAGGAGTTCTTGGCCTCGCAGGGGATCCGCCACGCGCCAGTGGCCCCTTATCATCCGGCCTCCAATGGTCGGGCTGAACGGGCCGTCCGCTCGGCCAAGGAGGCTCTGGGACGGATGACCAAAGGGGACTGGCCCGCAAGGGTGGCTGCTTACCTGTTAGGTCAGCATTCCACGCCTTGCCCTGCCACACGGAAAAGCCCCGCCGAGCTCTTGATGGGTCGCCGCCTGCGGACAACCTTGGACAGGCTGCACCCGGCTTACAACGATGTGCGGCCTTGCAACCTGGGGGCCCCCCCTCCCCGCCTTTTCCTGCCCGGGGACCCTGTGTACGCCCGCCACTATGCAGGGGACACTAAGTGGGTTCCGGCCACGGTGACCGAGCTAACGGGTCCCTGCTCTTTCAGGGTCAGCCTCCCGGACGGGTCCGAGTGGCGGCGCCACTTGGATCAACTAAGGCGCCGCCTTCCCACACCTGCGGACCCATCGTCGGAGCCGCACCTCCCCGTTGCCCCGGTTGGGCCAATCAAACCGTCCCCTGAGAAACCGCTCGGGGCCTTCGCTTCTTCAGGCCCGGCCGAACTGGACGCCGCCTTCCGGCACACACTGCACAAGCTGTCTCAAGCCGAGGGGGACGCGCGGGCCCTTGCCCCTAAGGACCCGCCCTGCACAGCCGCAACCAACCGGCATACTGCAAACTATGCTCCGAACGCCGCGCCCCCTCGCCCCGACTTACCAGCTCCGACGGCTCCGCCTCCGAGGGTAGGCCTCGATGACGTCACCACCTGGAGCTCCACTCCCCGAAGGGAGGAGCTCGCACAGGGGCAACCTGCATCTCCGACGTCTCACCAGCAACTGAGGCGGTCTGGGCGTTCCCGGCGCCGCCCCGCCTTCTTACAAGACTACGCATGCTCGTGCGTCGGAACAGACATTTCCTCGAGCATGCGCAGACCGAGGGGGGAAAGGGGTGTTATATCCTCGACCTGCGACCGGTCTCGAGATACGACCGGCCGCAGATCTTCCAAGCTGCCTCTAGGAGCCTTGGCAACAGACAGTAGCAAGGCAGCCAACTGACAGACGCGCCTGATTGGCTGCGGCGCGCCTGGCCCTTGCTGCAGCCTGATTGGCTCCCCCTTTGACAGCTCCAAATATAAAGAGCTGTCAAAGCGCGGGAGCCCCTGTCTACCGCCTATTTCTTTTACTGAACCTATCTTTTTCTGTAAGCTGTGCCTAGCTAATAAAGGCTGTTGTTTTGAGTAAACCTGGCTCGGACTCCCTCCATTCTCCACCGTGCAGAGAATCTAACAGGTAAATGCGCAGAACAATGATAAGTCTCTAATAACTGGCTGTGTTAGAATCTGATGGACCCAAATTGTAAATCATTCCATTGATGGCAGTTCTTATTTATTTTTAGTCTAAATCAGTGATGGTGAGTCTTTTAGGCTCAGCATGTCAAAAATTTAGAAAATGACCTAACTTGTTACACACATGCATGCTAGCATGTCACGCACAGACAGCCTAAATCAGGGGTCTGCAAAGTCGGCTCTTTTAAGACTGGTGGACTTCAACTCCCCTGGCTGGGGAATTCTGGGAGTTGAAGTCCACCAGTCTTAAAAGAGCCGACTTTGCATACCCCTGGCCTAAATAAAAGAGAAATTGGTCCCTATCTCCCTGCCCCCTTCTCAAGGCCATCCTGAACAGCAGCACTTGATGGCAGCACTGAGGTTGGGCCTGAAGCTGAGGCCTGGGCCTGGACCTCAGCCCTAGTGAGGTACGTGAGCCTTGGGAGCAGCACAGTTGCTTCCTGGCCCAGCTCTCCTCACAATCTGCTGCATGCTGCTTACCTTTTTCAGGTGATGGTCTCTTTCTGTTAACAGGCCCTTGCGGCCTACCTGAGGCTGCTCTGGTTCACACAAGGCCTTCATTCTTGAAATGGCTTCAGAGAATGCTCTTTCCGGGGCATCTGCAGCCCCTGAAAAAGCATGGCCTGTTATCACATGATTTTCAGAGATTCTTGTGACCACACAAGAGTGTGGGACGTCTGGAGACCACAACCGATTCTTGTGTAGCCTCTTCAGCCTCCGAAACCTGCGCAAAACAGGGTGTGCTTTCAAGCATAGTTGTTGTTTGGCCTTGGCAGATGCTGGCCCATCATTCAAAACCTTGTGGCATGCCATTTTCGATACATGTGTCATAGGTTTGCTGTCACTGGTCTTGACAGTTGTCCATCCGCTTGGTTCCTTATAACTGCATATTTTAAGTTGCAATATGAAGTTTTGTTTACATTTCGTTGTACAGTCTCCATCACACCTCAGGACTGAGATGTTGTAATAGCTTTCCCGTCTCCTCATCTCATAGTTGATCCTGAGGTTTTTTTTTCAGCCCCTGCCATTTTTTACCTTAGTTTCCTGTATCTTTATTTTCCTTTAGCCTGCCTTCATTTATCTTTTAAGTTTTTAGTTTTCACTCCATAATCTACACCAGTGGTAATCAACCTATTCCTTATCACCCACTAGTGGGCGTTCCAGTTTCATGGTGGGCGGTAGGGATTTTGTCCGATACTGAAGCACTTCCCTTTTTAAAATTTAATTGACTTCCCTACTTTATAAATCACCATTACTGTGGAACCGGTGGGTGGTTAGAAAAGTTTACTACTAATAGAGATACAAAAGTGTGCGATAGGTATAAAAAGGTTGACTACCCCTGATCTACACACTGTGAACTTCTTGGTTTTTAACCTTACTCTCCCATCATCAACCTAGTGTGTGAAGTTATTCCTAATGCTTGAATGTAGTTTTGAATTCCAGTCAAATTGATAGTTTTCTTGATGATTGAAATCAATTCATAAATTAACAGGTTTTCCTTTTTGGGGGTGAGGGCCATTAACCTGATATTGGCTGAGCTTTTCCTGCTTAATGTAAAATTGAATTGGAACTTCAACACAATCTTAAATGCAGACAACTCTGAATTGCCAGTCTAGGCATCCTTATGACTTAGAAAGCAGTGTGAATTGAGTGAAGCTGTGGTGAAGGTGGCTGCTGTTTTGCCTTCAGAGGTTATAAGGCATCCCTTTTCCATCATATTGCTCAAGTGTGTTTATTGTTGTCCAAAACTTGCTTTTGTTTTATTGGTAGGCAGCCCATTTAAAGTTCCTGTCAAAGATGTAGTTGATCCCAGCAAGGTGAAAATTGCAGGACCAGGTTTGGGGACAGCTGTGCGTGCCAGACTTCCTCAAGTCTTTACTGTGGATACCAGCAAAGCAGGAGTAGCCCCACTTGAAGTTACAGTCGCACCAATCAGAGGTAGGATGTTTCTCTCTATAACTTAGTCTTTCTTTTAAATGAGAATGTATGGATACCATATACACAAGTGCATGACCTTCATTTCAATACTGAAATTGATAAAGAACTTATTTTAAAAAATGGTCCCCAAATGGTGGTAGGCATATATTTTACTGCTTTGTGATGACTGATTATTTGTAGGGTTGCAAAAGGTGAGCAGTTAGAGACTGCTATAATCAAGATGACACACACAAACTTTGGAAACCTTAAAGTAATTTTAAAAACCTAGATATTAATTAGGAGTGTTTTACCTGATGGATGAGTTCAGAGCATATCTGAAAAATCTTTTCTATCTAACATGGCATTTTCCAGATGGCTGTCTGGCAATTTAAGGAGTTCCCATTCATCTGGAAGGTACTAGATTGGGGAAGGCTGCTGTAACAAATCAGTCAGTGTTCTCAATAAATGTATATCACAAGCATTAGAGAGTATTAGGTTGAATTTCCTAAACTCTGCATATGCCCAAGAATTTAGCACTTTAAAAGCATCTAAATTATAAAAATAAATAATACTGTGTGTTCTAGGCAACAAATTAATATAAAATATATTTTTGCCAGTTGAACTGGAAAAAAATCTCTAGGCTTCTCTTCAGTAATATTTAAATCACGTGAAGAGGCTAAGAAAATTCAAATTTATTTATAGTTACTGAAAAGTGATAAATGATTGTCTCTTGAGTCAGACTGGAATGGACACACCCACATGCATAAATACATACATCAAAGTAAGAATTAGGAAAGGAGATGTAGTAATTCATGAGAATGTGGGGCAATAGAAAGTAAATCTAATTGCTTAATAATGGATGATAAGCATTGTTGCTTGAATAAGTACAGATTGATTCAATGCAAATATTTTAAAAATGGGATATAAGTAAAAAAATAATTTAATACTGCATATTAGCTAAAGTCTGAACAGCAGACATGGGTCGAAAGTCAAAGCATGGAAAGCAGAAGATTGTGTAACATTGTACATTAAGTAAGCAATGCTGTCTATGAAAGATAGAGTATTAAATACCAATATCCTGCTTTTATTATTATTTAAAATAACTCAAGGTTGCAAACAATACTACTAATACTACTTTCTCTTCCTATTTTCCTGTTTTCTGTGAAGTTACCGTATTTATTCGACTATAACGCGCACACGTGTATAACGCGCACCCCCTAATTTTCGATTAAAAATCGGTATAAAATTTTTATACCGATTTTTATAAAGCTCCACTTCTCCCACCGCGTCTCTTTCTGGCTCCGCTTTTTCCCCCGCGTCTGTTTCTGGGCTCCACTTCTCCCCCCGCGTCTGTTTCTGGGCTCACTTCTCCCAACGCGTCTGTTTCTGGGCTCCACTTCTCCCCCCGCGTCTGTTTCTGGGCTCACTTCTCCCAACGCGTCTGTTTCTGGGCTCCACTTCTCCCAACGCGTCTGTTTCTGGCTCCGCTTTTTCCCCCGCGTCTGTTTCTGGGCTCCACTTCTCCCACCACGTCTGTTTCTGGCTCCGCTTCTCCCCCCGCGTCTGTTTCTGGGCTCACTTCTCCCAACGCGTCTGTTTCTGGCTCCGCTTCTCCCCCCGCGTCTGTTTCTGGGCTCACTTCTCCCAACGCGTCTGTTTCTGGCTCCACTTCTCCCACCGTGTCTGTTTCTGGGCTCCACTTCTCCCATCGCGTCTGTTTCTGGCTCCGCTTTTTCCCCCGCATCTGTTTCTGAGCTCCACTTCTCCCACCGTGTCTCTTTCTGGCTCCGCTTCTCCCGCCGCTGCCGCCGCCGCGCAGAAACCCAAACTCTCGTTTATAACGCGCACCCAAACTTTGTGTTCTTTTTTGGGTACAAAATTTTGCGCGTTATAGTCGAATAAATACGGTAAATCTGGAATCTACCTATAGATAGTTGAAGAACCATTTAAAGCTGACCCATGTTAACGCTGGCATCACTTCAGCAACCTTAGTTGAGCTTAATTACTAAGCAAAGTTAGCACTAGTTTGCACATGGATGGGAGACCACCAGGAAATACCAGAACTAGGGATTAGACTGAGAAGTCAAAAAAGCTTTCCGAAATCCAATAATCATGTCAGACCTCTTTAATAATGCTCTCATGAACACTTCATAGATCCTGCCACCAGGCTTCAACTTGGATTGAGAATATCTTTATCCTTAACAGAACTAATTTAGCTTCTTTTTGAAAAGCGTGTATTTCTTTGACAATGAAAGTAACTTGGTGATGAATGGAAGGAAAGTAGTTATAGTGATGCCAATCAGTGTGAATGGTTTTATGACTGGCTGTAAATAGTTTTCATCTAAACAAATTGGTCAGATGACAGAGTTCTAATTTGGGGAGGGAGGTGATGACTTGAGTTAAATAGTTTTTTAATTCTAGCTGATGAGCCGGATTCCCACTCATGGCGCAGTCCTTTGAAAACACTTTCAGAGTTCTTTAGAGGTGAACTACCTGAGAAAGGTTTGAACTCTCACTAATTATTTATAATTTAAATAAATCTTCTAAATTCTAACTGTAGCTTTAATAAACAGAAGAGAGGTTTATAAGAAATTGACTTCTCTATAGCCCACCACTGTTCTATAACATATTGAAATGCCTTTTTACCAAAATTTTCCATGCTGAATTAGCTATGATAATCAAAATTGTGTTTGCTATTAATCCTATGAAATGATTCTCTACATCAGGGGTCCCCAACCTTTGCAACTTTAAGTCTGAAGGACTTCAGCTCCCAGATTCTGGGAGTTGAAGTCCTTCAGACTTAAAGTTGCAAAGGTTGGGGACCCCTGCTCTACATAAATCCATGCGTTGTGGAAATCCCTGGTTTCTGGGTTAGACTTTAACCTTTTTCATATCTTTAGCTAGCAGGTCATAGGATACTTAGTGGCTATGAAAATTTATTGTTTTCTAAACTTCCCAATGGTATACTGTGAGTATATGTAAAATTATTAATAGTCCTATAATCAAACCACAGTATTGTGTTGGTTTTGTAGTATTTCTATTAATTGGGATCAACATCTAATTTTTCTGTTTGAAGCTTATGACCTTGCTAGTTCTCTGTATTTGCATAAACACATTATTTCAATCTGTCCTTGATTGGAGATTCTTAGTTTTCAATTATGAATCACTTGAGGTGTGCTGCTAATGAATCATCTTTTCTCTAATTGGTGAAGTCACAATGATTTGAAAGAAATTCATGTAGTTGAACATGTGCTAAATAAACGTCTGCACTGATTCCTCCACTCTGTTTTTTATGAATCAATAGCATTTCTCAACCAATCAGCTCTGAAGCCTTGGGAAGGGAGCTGGATGTATCAAAATGTAATCTCTTTCCTTCCTAGGGTCGGCAGAACCTGTGCATGTAACTGATAATAGTGATGGAACTTACACAGTAGAATACACTCCAACACAAGAAGGCCCCTATGCCATTGCTGTTAAATATGCAGATGAAGAAATTCCTAGAAGGTAAAATAAATTATTCAATGAGACTTAAAAAGTGCATTTTGTTGGCCTCCTTAATCTGAGCAGTTTGCATCTTTGGTGCATTATTTAACTGGTGCTTAATATGAGTTTTGAAGAAATGACTTCTGTTGCAAAAGTTCAGATTTTCCTTATGATCACAAAAGAGTGGAAATCAGTGGCAAAGTGAGGGTATTTTTTTGAGCCTGACAACCAATAAACTTTCTGCAACTTTTTAAATGTTTAATGTACTAAAAAAAGTTAACTTGGACCCAACTATTCCCAAATAAGTGATCCATTCTGTTTTATGGAGTTTTTAGTATAAGTAGAATGTACAATAGAACAGAGCTGAAAGGGACCTTGGAGGTTTTCTAGTCCAGCCCCTGCTCAAGCAGGAGATCCTATGGCGAACCTATGGCACGTGTGCCACAGATGGCACATGGAGCCATATCTGAGGGCATGCGTGGCGTTGCCCTGTGTCAGCTCCAACGCACATGCACGCCCTGGCCAGCTGATTTTCGGCCTTCCGGAGGGTGGGGGAGGCCATTTTCGCCCTCCCCAGGCTTCAGGAGACTTTCAGGAGGCACAAAATGTCCCACCGGCAAACTGGAAGTTCATTTCCAAAGTTCCAGTAGGCCTGTTGGACCCTTTTTTCACCATCCACAGGCTCCAGAGGCTTTTCTGAAGCCTGGGGAGGGCGAAAAATGACCCAATAGGACTACTGGAAGTCCAGAGGCTTCAGTGAGGCCTGCGTGCATGCACGGGGAGGGGGGGCACACAGGGGAGGGTTTGTGCATGCATGCATGGGGGTGAGGGCATTGTATTATGGGTGTGGGCACGTATGTGCATGCTATTGCACGCATGTGTCCTTTTGGCACCCGAACAGAAAAACATTTTCCATCACTGTCCTATACCAGTGGTGGGCAAACTCATTAGTCAAGAGAGCCAAATATCAACAGTACAACGATTTAAATTTCTTTGGAGAGCCAAAAGAAGGTGTGGTCTGTTTTGTGGGAGTGGCTCAGCGGTCATGTGGCTGGGTGGGCGTGGCCAACTTGGAAAATGTGGTGAAACTCACTTAACGACGATCTTGCTTAGCAACCAAAATTTTGGGCTCAATTGAGGTCATAAGTTCTTTCTTTATCTCTCTCTCTCCCACTTCCTTTTTTCTTTCTTTCTCCTTCTCTCTTTTTCTTTCTGTCTCTCTCTCTCTGTGTCTGCCTGTCTCTTTCTGTATCTGTCTCTCTCTCCTCTCTCCACCCATCTCTGTCACTGTATGTGTGTGTGTCTGTCTGTCTGTCTCTCACTCACTTAATCACTCTGTCTCTGTCTATCTGTCTGTCCCTCCCTCCCTCTCTCTGTCTCTCCCTGTCTCTGTGTGTGTCACTCTCTCTGATTCCCTCCCTCCCTCCCTCTGTCTGTCTGTCTCTCCCTCTTTCACATGCCGGCCTTTCCGCTGCTTGGGGGGGAGGAGGAAGAGAGGGAGATGGAGAGAGGCACAAAGAGAATGACAGAGGGAGGGATTGAATCGGAGACAGATAGGGGGAAAGAGTAAGGTGACCAGATTTTAAAATTGGCAAAGCGGGACACCATTGACAGGGAGAGGGGGACTGGCGGGGGGGGGAGGAGAACAACCTTTTTTTTTTGCTTATTTTTCTCCCCTTCCCCGAGTGGGGAACGAGGCTCAGGCGTTACCCTTCTTTTCGGCATGGTGTTCCCTCCTGCAGGTGACTGAAAGCCCAAGCAAAGAAGCAGCAGCAGCAGCCCCACGGGCTGTGCTCGTTGCTGCACTAGCAGCCCCGGATCGCTCTTGGTAGCCTTTGGGAAACTGCCCACCGCCCGCAATCACCAGAGCTGGCAGGACAGCTTTGCCGCTTCCTTGATCCCCTCCCTGGGTGACAGCTGAAGGAAGGGTGGGCTTTGCCTGGCGACGCCGCTCAGTGCCGTTTGGTGGTGGTGGTGGGTTTATCCCTGGGTTTGCCGCCCGGGTGAAGTTGGTTCGTGTCCGCTGTGGTTATTAGTAACTTCAATGTTTTATTTTTGAGGCGGACAATTCTCTTTATTTTTTTCTTTCTTTGCAAAGAGTAGTTTTGGCTCACTGAGGGTTCTTTTCAGTTATTGTAAAATGACTGGTTCAGACAACGTTTCCTGCCCTCCTGCCTTTTCCTTCCCCCCCCCCCCAACAGTTCCCCCGAAAGAAACTGGAAGCCTCACTTGTTACTCTATTTTTTCCCCTTGGTGGGGGGGGGGGTTTGAAATTTGCGCGCTTTCCAGTTGCTCAGGAAGAAAAAAGGGGAAGGGGGGAGTGAGAAAGATGTACCCTGGAAGGCGAGCAGCAGTCCCCTTGACCGCCGTGACTCGCAAGGCGTCTCGCTGAGGGGGCGGAGGGCCAGCAGCAGGAGCGATGCTCACTACGCCGAAGAGGACAGCGGGCGAGAGAGGAGCAGCAGCGGGCGCTCCCCTAGGAACTAGTGCCGGCTGGTGAGGCCATGGATGCCTCCTCCCGCAGCAGGCGGGCGGGCTGAGCACCCGAGGCTACGGCCACCTTAAGTGCCACCAAAGCTGTCCGGGGGCCGCGCGCCCATTTCCTTCCCAGCCCCGCCTGGCGGGCAGCCCCAGAACGTGTGCCATGGTGGCCATCGGAGGGAGCCGTTGGAGACACGCCCGGCTGCCCTGCCCGACGCCCCTGCTGGGCGACCTTCGGGTGGCGGGAGCTGCGCGTTACAGGGCTCAGGGGTAGCAGCAGCAGCAGCCACCTATGGCGCAGGCAGAGGAAGAGCCACACTCGAGGGGCCAAAGAGCCGCTCGTGGCTCGCGAGCCGCGGTTTGCCGACCACTGTCCTATACCATTTCAGACAAGTGGCTGTTCAGTCTCTTCTTAAAAACCTCCAGTGATAAAGCACCCACAATTTCTGAAGGCAAGCGGTTCCAATGGTTAATTGTTCTCATTGTAAGGAAGTTTCTGCTTGATTCCAGATTGCTTCTCTCCTTAGTTTCCATCCATTATTTCTTGTCCTGCCCTCTGGTGCTTTGGAGAATAGCAATAGCAATAACACTTAGACTTATGTACCATTTTGCAGTGCTTTTCAGCCCTCTCTAAGTGGTATTACAGTCAGCATATTTCCCTCAACAATTTGGGTCCTCATTTTACCCACCTCAGAAGGATGGAAGGCTTGAGCCTGGTGATATTTGAACTGCCAAATTGCAGGCAGCCAGCAGTCAGCTGAAGTAGCCTACAGTACTGCACTCTAATCACTGCCCCAATGTGGCTCATGAATAATAATACCCCCCTCTTCTTTGTGGCAGTCCCTCAAATATTGGACTACTGCTAACATGTTACCCCCAGTTCTTTTTTTTTCTAGACTAGCCAAACCCAAATCCTGCAACCATTCTTCCTATGTTTTAGTCTCTAGGCCTTTGATCATTTAGTTGCTCTTCTCTGAACTCTGAAACATTAAAAGGTTGAGTAACTTGTTGCTAGGAAGTCAGTATTTTTATGGGTATACTTATTATACTTATGGGTATACTCAGTATATTTATGGGTAATAAGTAGACATTTTAAACTTGAGTTGAATGAGTTCTTTTCATTTGCATGCATGCATGAATGAACAAATAAACAAATTCTTTCTCTCAATAGCCCATTCAAATTAAAGGTGCTTCCAACATACGATGCCAGTAAAGTGACAGCTAATGGGCCTGGACTTGTCTCCCATGGGATTCCAGCAAGCATTCCTACAGAATTTGTTGTGGACACTAAAGATGCAGGAAAAGGACTTCTCGCAGTACACATAACAGTAAGATAGTACTACCTCTCTTGTTGTCTTCCCTCCCCCTCCATCCCCCCTCCACCTCAGTCTTAAAGTATGTAAGTTATCTCTGTATGGAGGGAAGCTTGGATATTGTTGTCTTGTACATTATGGTATTTTAACTATATCAGCTTCCCACAAAATACTTATTTCTTGCTTCTCTTACACTGGTGTATTTCACTTACTGATTATAAAAATGTAACGTGACCATTGTGTCCTTGGAAAGCCTGTTGATCCTAATGGAAGTTGATCTGATCATAACAAATCATAACATTTTTTTAAATGAACTATTCCTGGCCTTTCCAAATTCCTTAAAATTAGGCCAGTCTACAGCTTTCACCATGAATGAACATAGACAAGGCTCTGTAAAAAGCTCATACATGTTTTGGAACTCACCATAACACTCTCTTTCAGGGACACTTTGTTAGATTTTCCCAAAAAGCTTAATGGCCTTAGAGAGATGTTGGCTAGCCCCTAGAATGATTAAAGTTGTATGTCTCAGAATGAAAAATAGAAGCAGAAGATTCATGAAGAAGTATACAATGTGATCATCTATATTATGAAAAAAATGGATAATTTATTTTTAGAACTAGAGGGAAATCTCAAGGACTTCTGACTACTTCAGCTATTATTGGTGAAAACTGCACAATACTCCATGTAAAAGATTCCCAATGATACTAGAATTCAATACAGGTAGTCTTCGACTTATAACCATTTGTTTAGTGACCATTTGAAGTTACGACGTTATAGAAAAAAGTGACCTATGATTGGTCTTCTGTTCCAGCATCCCCATAATAACATGGTTAAAATTTGGGTGCTTGGCAACTATCATGTATTTGTTGTGGCCTGCCAGCAGAGCTGGCAGCAGATTCGGACAGCGAGGAGGTTGGGGAGGAACGTGGCCAGTCCTGGAGTCTAGGGAAGGCTCTGATGAGGGCTCTGCATTGGAGGTAGAGAGGGGGCCAGGGCTGTCTTGACACTTATTGGCTGCCTTTGGAATCAGACATCAGTGAGGCAGATGAACAGCTGGAGACTGTTTCCATTTTTATCCCACAGGGCACTGATGGCTAACCTTTTTTGGCTTGCGTGCCAAAAGCGGGGGGACTGCAGGGAGGTCATGCATGGGCGTGCCACACCCATAATGCTATGTGTGTGACCCCCTGCTTTTGGTGCACTTTATTTCCCCTCCCCAGGCTCCAGAGGCTTTCTAGGAGCCTGGGGAGGGTGAAAACAGCCTCCCCCCGACTTCCAGAGGCTTCAGGACCTTCCCTGAAGCCTCCAGAGGGCGAAAAACAGCCTCAAAAGAAAGCCTAAATCAGCTGGCCAGCGCACACATGCGCGCTGGAGCTGACAGGGCAACACCTCGCATGCCCTAAGAAATGGTTCCGCATGCCACCTGTGGCACTCGTGCCATTGGTTCGCCATCACGGCCATAGGGAATAAAAGAGGAGTGAAAGGGGAGTGAAGTTTGCAGGAGACAATTAGTTCACTTAATTGGTTCGTTACTCTCCGAGACTCCTTGCCAAGTTTTGAAGATATCAGCCTGGCAGCTCTCCAAGCCAGATAAGGTCTGTGACTGTACATTCCCCCCTGAAATACTTTGCTGAATGTGAATTAGAGGAATTCACAGTAACTTAATAAAAAGGTTTTTTTTTGTTGGGACAAGGAGTCTGCTTCGTGGTTTGGAGAGGCCTAGGTCAGAACAGTATTTATGATAGTTGCAGTAACCCAGAATCATGTGCTCACCATTTGCAACCTCTTCAGCCTGGTTCTGATGAGCAAAATCAATGGCAGAGGCTTAGCAACCGCATAATTCCCTTAACAACTGCTATGATTTGCTTAAAAGTCATGATAAACGAGTTACAAAATTGGGCATGACTCACTTAACAACCACTTTGTTTAGCAATGGAAATTCTGATCCCAGTTGTGGTTGAAAGTCAAGGACTACCAGTATTTGGCAATTACCTATGTTTAAGAATACTGTTTGGTAACATCTTAAGAAAGTTGTGAAATTGTGATGGCATATAGAATAACTGAATTAATTTAATTCCAAAGTTTCTGCTTCTGGTGAAATATAAATTTATGAAGTGTGGTAATCGGTAGTATCAGCTAAAGAATATTATCCTGAAGGGTTTTCCCATCATGAGATGCAATGTTAATAGGCACTAACATCCTATATTTCTGTGGCATGGTGCCAATACAGTTCTTTTTGTTCTGAAGCAATTTTTTAAACAAAACAAGTATATTAAGAATGTAGTCAACCTAAGCACTCAAGCAAGACTGAATTCTTCATTCATTCATATACCTTATACTTGTATCTTGTTTGTGATGAGGCTTGATTATTTTAATGGTGGCTTCATTTCTGGCATTCAGGATCAAGAAGGCAAACCAAAGAGGGCAGATATTCATGACAACCAAGATGGCACATATGCAGTAGCATATATCCCAGATAAGACAGGTCGTTATTCTATTGGCATTAAATATGGTGAGGATGACATACCTCTTTCTCCGTATCGAATTCGTGTTTCCCCAGCAGGAGATGCAAGCAAATGTCTAGCAACAGGTAAGTCCTTACTTTGATTTTACAATTAGCTTAAAGTGGTAGTGTAATGAGCTGTGGTGGCGCAGTGGTTAGAATGCAGTACTGCAGTCTTCTTCTGCTGACTGCCAGCTGTCAGCTGTTAAACTATTCGAGTCTCACGCTTCAAGGTTGACTCAGCCTTCCATCCTTCTGATGGATGGTCAGTAAAATGAGGGCCCAGATTGTTGGGGGAAATATGCTGACTCTGTAAACCGCTTAGAGAGGGCTGTAAAGCTCTGTGAAGCGGTATATAAGTCTAAGTGCTGTTGCTATTGCTAGTGGTCTGCTAGATATTGAAAAGCTATAAATAAGGTGGATATGAAGGATGCTGGAAATTTGATTAAAGATGTATCTTAATTTTACAATTTTGCCATAATTCTTAAGAATAGCAATTTGAGTAAGTTGAACAAATGTTACTGGCTTCTTGTCTCCCCTTAGATTTATTTAGAAATTGACCTTGTACTCTTAATGAGCTTATTCAGATTCAAGCACTGAATGCTTGTCTGGTATGCCAGCTTACTTTAATCAATTAGTAATATCCCATTTGCAATAGAAGACATGACAGTGCAAATCTCTTGACTGTTTCAAGTTGCTAATATGGCCAAATAAGTTCAAGGAGAAGAGAAATTAGTGTAAGATTTGTACTGCAGAAGATACTCTTTCCTTTGAAGTTCTTATGGAAGGTGATAAATTCTATAGGCTGTGAGGAAATTGTGCCGGTATCCTGCATCCAGGCATGTAAGAGACCGCTCTGACACAATGCTAACTATGAATGCTAAGTAAGGAAATGAAAAAAAGAAATGCAGATTAATTTCTGTCAAGTGCTGCTTTCTACAAAGCAATAAACAAGATCACTTGTTTTTAAAAGCTTTGTGGTATCATTATTGCCTGAATTAGGATTTTGGTTGAATTGGATATGTTTTTAGTAATGCACATATCCAAGTGAAAATTACATGGTCATTCCATGACATTATGTGAAAACTGCTGTAATCCTCATATCAACTGTCTTTCAGGCCCTGGCATTGCAGCAACAGTGAAAACTGCTGAAGAAGTGGGTTTTGTAGTAGATGCTAAATCTGCAGGCAAGGGTAAAGTCACATGTACGATCCTGACGCCAGATGGTATAGAAACTGAAGCAGAGGTCATTGAAAATGAAGATGGAACATATGACATCTATTATACAGCTGCTAAACCAGGAATCTATGTGATTTATGTCCGCTTTGGTGGAGTGGATATTCCTAATAGTCCCTTCACTGTCATGGTAGGAAGACCAGCTGTTTAATAATATTTTCTTAGTGAACATAAATAGAGATGCAGATTGAGGAACAATTTCAATTAGCAGGCAGTTTGACATCTATGCTATTCACTTAAAGTCCAAATTAATTTTATGTATAAAAGTTCCCCAAACCTAACTGCAAATATTATCTATATTTGCATATTTTATACCTGTAATTCATGGCGTCTGTTGGTTTAACTCTAAATAATGTATTTCTATAACAGTTGCTTTATGTAATTAAATATACAATATCCAGCAATGAAAGCGTACCATAGATTCACATGAAAAGTTTTTTTGTGGCCGTACATTATACTGTCAGATTTATTCAAATGTCACTGCATTTGAAAATGATACAATGCAAAGATAAAATGCCCTTTATTTACTTATTGTACACGCTTTCTCATTCCAGCCAATCACAGATTTATAACAGTTCCATTCAACTTATTGTCCAGTGAAGTTTGGTTGTGTGTAGATGACAGTATATGTAAAATTTGGTGACTAAGGACAGGGTCAAGTTGGTTATACAATAGTCCCCCACAACAGTTCAGGGGATACCTTTTAATGTTCATCTAATGTATTTCAAAAATTAATGCTAAAAAACTATATATAATGTTTGAAATACATTAGTGTTTTTAATACTATTATAGAAAGTTCTAAAATTCCCTTCAACGAATACTTAAGGGAGGGGGGCATTTTGAGGAGATGTAGAAAGGCACTCATCTTTTCACAGAAATCATCTTCTAAAAGCAATCACTGCTACCACCAGTTTGTATTTTCATGTATCTATTTGCCAACTGAAAAGCCATATTGTTTCTTTTTAAAAACCAATTTAGCTTGGGGCTACCACTCATTCTTAATACTTGAGTACAATTGAACGCAAAGGGGTAGATTTTATGTTATAGAGCTCTGAGCTGTGGAAATTGGGAAGCAAATTATAAATTCATGTCAAAGAGGTTTTGAATACATTTCTTACCATGAATGCTATCTAAGGATTCCTTTCTGACCTGTCTTCATTCCACATCTTAAAAGAGATGAAAAGAGATCTTCCACTTGGTTCCTACTTACCCGTGCGATTTTCCTAAATTGGCTTTTTAAAATTAGTGACCATAGGATAAAATATTGTCATTTATGGTGGCTGTTTCTACCTCTTATTCCCTTTAGTATTTTATTATTCCATTACCCATCTGCTCCCTAAGTTAATAGGTTTGTTAAAAGAGAATATCAACTGGTATTGTGAAAGTGGACAAAATTGGAGAAAGCACAAAGAAATTTGAGATTGACTTGCTGAGAACTACCATTCCTGTTCTGTAATATGCTTCTTCCCCACTGTCTATATTTGGTATTTTTATGCTCTGTGTGAAGACATAGGGGTTCATTTTTGTAAACTGTACTTTTTGCCACTAACCAGGCCACAGATGCAGATGAAGTAGCAGTATTGTCTCAGGAGCCACTAAATGCAGCCTGTCCCCCTGGATTCCATCCCTGGGTACACAATTTTACAATTTTTTTCCATGTTCCATTCAAGAAATGACAGCCTGCCTTTCTCTTGGGGTTGCTTAAGCTTGCTTTTGTGTCATATCTTAGCGGTGGTCCGAGTGCTACTTTGGAGGAAGCCAGATTTGATTCAGGAATTTCTATTCATTGCTGTGCTAATGACTTTTAAAGCAACTTTTAACATCACAATCATTTCAAGGCGCCTAAGGTACTCTGTCCTTATAAAATTGCTCATCAATTTCCTTCTAGCCATATGAAAGCAGATGGCCCTTTTATTCTGGTGTCTTCTTAAACAAATTAACTTTCTTCTAGGCCATGACAAATTGTTGTTCTTTCAGATGGAGCTCTCCTTGTTTGTGCAATGTCTTGCAACTTCATTGTGTCATTTATATGTTCTAAACATCTTTGCGATTCAGTGGTGTCTTCATTCTGGAAGCAACAGTCTAAAAAAGTTAGCCCAATATCTTAACTGTACAGATAAAATTGCATTTTTCTTCTTCTTTAGGTCACAGAGGAAGCATGTGTACCTGATAGTGTGAATGGAATAGGCTTTAAGCCCTTTGATGTGGTCATTCCTTTTGCAGTAAGAAAAGGAGAAATTACTGGTAAATAGTTTACTGCATTCAAAATTCTAGATCACCCAGTTTGCTGGCATCATTCAAAATTCTTTGCTCTGTGAGAGAGTCTTCATGTATCTGAAGTATAGAACTAATTTCATAAAATTTGCAGTCTGACTTGCTTACTATACAATCCAAGAAGGACAGTGAGATACAGTGAATCCTATTAAAATATCTGTTCTTAGTTTTGCACAGTGGACCATTCATACTTAGTTGGTTTCATTAGTCCAGGACAATTTTCCATCCTCGTGATAAAAATGTAGCTATCTGGAATTCTTGGATGGTATAATTTTTGGAAGCTCCAAGTTGGGGAATTATAGTCCAGAACACCAACTCCAGATTGAATTCTTTAAGTCTATCAGATTTTGGCAAATCATACAAATTCAAGGTATAATTTTCAAATTGTGAGGCAACTATAATAGATGCTATAATAATATGTTTTGCTCTTAAACAGTTGAAGAGGATGATTTTAAGTTATGACTAGTTATACTCTACTAATGATATGAAAATAATCTCCAATCTGATAGCATCAAGATAGAAATGAGAACCAGGAGTAGTCCAATTGTCTTCTTCCTTAGATAATTTACAAAATAGCCCCCGATATTGTATAGGCTTGAGTATGAAAATGCTTGGATGGCTTTGTTTTTGTAAAAATGTAAATCTTATTGTTTTTAGGGGAAGTCTACATGCCTTCAGGAAAGACTGCAACACCAGAAATTGTGGATAATAAGGATGGCACAGTTACAGTTAGATATGCTCCTGTTGAGGTTGGGTTACATGAAATGCATATCAAATACATGGGTAACCATATTCCAGGTAAGTACCAATTAATTCTAATTAACATTCATATTGCATTGCAAAAGAACTGTGGGTGAATGTGAACTGTAATCATGCAGAGTACTCTAGATGTTGATGACTTCAACCTTGTAAATGGCTGTAGTCTTGATTTGTATGATGCATCATAAAATGAGAAACATTGGGTTAAAGAATCAAGAATTCTTACTGAGTGTGTGCCAGATTTAAAAAAGCTTTGGCTTTGTGAAGTGAAATTTGTTGCTGTTCCCCTATGGTCAATTGAAACATATAATTTTGGAGGGATAAAGATTAAGAGCTGTACGAAAAGCTTGTGTAAAATATTAGGCCTTCTTTTCTTAAATTATAGTTTGCTCTCTTTTGCACACTATAAATAGCCCAATTTGATTTTCAAGTAAATTATTATGAATCACTATAGATTTGACTGCTTGTAACATATTGCTGGCTTGCATGAATAATTTAAAAATACGCATTGTATGAAAATCCTAGGCCGTGCTCTGCTCTCTTAGTATTTTACACAGGAGAAAAATTTAGTAGGTTGAGATATACAGTGATCCCTCGTTTTTCGCGGCTTCATGTTTCGTGGCTTCAGTGCTTCGCGGGTTTTTCAAAAATACAGGGGAAAAAATGCATCGGTAGGAGGCAAGCGCCCCCATGTGCTTTCTTTAAACGATGTCCACCAACTCAAGTTTCCGATGCGAATCCTACTTCGCGGTTTTTCAGTTTTCGCGGAAGGTTCCGGTCCCCATTAACCGCGAAAAACGAGGGATCACTGTATAACAATGTATCTTCATACAATATGTTCTGAATTGTAGTGCTTCAGTTGCTTTAGGGTGTATTTGATGGTTTCTATCATTTTGTTTATTTACCACTTTCTAATGTGTGGTGAGAAGAGTATTTTATGCTTATCATCTTGATAACTTTCATGGGATATGGACAGATAGTGATTGTATGTTGGCTTATGCATTGCAAGTAAATGTCCAAAGGCAGGGACCAATTTAAAAGGGATATTCTGGGCACATCCAGTTAAGTTGGAGTTGATTAATTTAGAATGCTTAGCTATGTTAGCCTTAAATCCTGTGAGTAAAACAGAATAGATGCACCATTAAAGCCCAATCACAAAAACAGCCTTCATGGGGCTTTGACAATTTTAATGGTTTGGCTTTTTCTTGCATAAAGTAACAGATGTAACTCAGTAAGTATTAAAATCGGGACCTGTAGTTCATTTGTTGATAGAAAGCAACTGGACAAGAGGGTCATAGAAATACATGTATGTCTATCATTGACAAGTTAAAGCAAACAAGTGATGTTATATTTTATTTTTGTTTACTTTATTATTTTTATAAATAACTCAAGGCTGTAAATATACCTAATATTCCTTCCTCTTTCTATTTTCCCCACAACAACCAACAACCCTGTGAGATGGATTGGGATGAGAGAGAGAGTGTGTGTGTGTGAGTTTCTGGCCCTGATTCCTTGTTGAATGAAGAACATTTATAATTCCCTTTTGGAGAGGCAAAATAAGTAAAAGCATTAAAATCTGCCAGACTATGTGTACTGATGATAGATTTTTATCCTTTGCAGAGAGCCCCTTACAGTTCTATGTGAACTATCCAAATAGTGGAAATGTGACTGCTTATGGACCGGGCCTTGTCTATGGTGTAGCAAACAAACCAGCAACCTTCACCATAGTCACAGAGGATGCCGGCGAAGGTAAGCATTAGCTTTTTAGCCTCAGTACCCAAAAGATGAAGCAAATTCCATTTGAGTATCTTCTTTAATTTCCAAGTAAGCATTCATATGAGCTTGAATTGCTGACTTAAGAGTTATAAAGATATTTTAACAATGAACATGGGCATAATTCCTCATGTCACTATCTCATCCAGCAAATACAGATGTGTCTTATTTGCTTAAGCATAATACTTCTGAAATGGTTTTTGCTACTTTGCAGATATTACAGTATTTTAAATTTATCTCAATATACTTATCGTATTTAAAGGTTAGCTTGAGAATTTCTCATAGCCATTGAGTAAGCTTTGTGAGTAAGTTTGGAATCTGTTGTTAAAACACCACATTGAAGAGATAACAGCAATAATGTAGGATAAATTATGCATGCTATCTTACAAAGTTGTTTGTAGATGTTTGTAGAATATCAAGTTCCATCTCCAGTCAGATTGGCAAACATTAATTCCTATAATTAAATATGATGATTTGATTATGGAGATGGTTAAAAACAAAACCATATTACTTGATCAGAAAATCTTCCAAGAAGGCCCCACACATCTGAAACTGCAAATTACTCTTCATTGGAAATATACATAGGACAATGCTAGTAATGGTTTTCACCCAATGCGACAGGTGGCTTGGATTTGGCAATTGAAGGTCCTTCAAAAGCTGAGATCAGCTGCATTGATAACAAGGATGGCACTTGCACAGTCACTTACCTGCCAACACTTCCAGGAAACTACAGCATATTAGTGAAGTACAATGACAAACATATCCCAGGGAGCCCATTCGTTGCCAGAATCACAGGTATGAGGATATAAGGACCAGGTTTCTGATTCATAATTTTTAAAATAAATTTATAACTATATGGTTTAGTTTGAACACTTTAACACTTAAAATATGCAACATTTTCATAAGTTTCAAACCTTGATATACTGGTAAATTGGGGAAAATGTCAAGATTTTAGCTATGAAAGCATTAGAAATTAATAAGGAGCATATCCAAGTTCTCAGCTGGACTGTTGTCTAATGATGTCCAATTTAGAGTTTCCATTTCTTCAACTATAATGCTCCGTCTAGGAACCACTGAACTAGAATAGCCTTTTTTATCTGGTCTGCTGGTCCTAATAGGATTCTTCTTTCCTAAGATGACAGTAGAAGGCGATCCCAGGTGAAACTTGGCTCTGCTGCTGACTTCTTGCTAGACATTAATGAGACTGATCTTAGCCTCTTGTCAGCCAGTATTAAAGCCCCATCTGGCAGAGATGAACCTTGTCTTCTGAAAAGACTGCCAAATAACCACATCGGTAAGTCTCTGATCTTCTTGGGAGGCTATGTAATTGTCTATGATTTTTTTTGTCAAGATCACGGTTAAAGGCTAATAAATAGCTTAAATTTGAATCTCAAATTTGTGAGTACTAATACTGCCTGTAATATCAGACTCCTGCTGGGAGAGAGGGGGAGGGAAAAGTGGACACTCTTTGTTTTGTGAGGTACAGAATTGAAATCTTTTCATCATGCTTTATCTGGCAGGTATCTCGTTCATTCCTCGAGAGGTGGGAGAACATTTGGTCAGCATAATGAAGAATGGAAGTCATGTGCCCAACAGTCCAGTGTCCATTATGGTAGTTCAGTCTGAGATTGGTGATGCAAGTAGAGCAAGAGTTTCTGGTCGAGGCTTGGTTGAAGGTCGCACTTTTGAAATGTGTGACTTCATTGTCGACACCAGGGATGCAGGTCAGTAATACAAAGCCTCTTCATTTGCATGGACTTTTTATGGCTTAACCTAAGACCGTGATGGTGAACAGGTGGCACATAGAGCCATATTTGCCGGCATGGCATCCCTCAGCTTTGGTGCGCATGTGTGCACTGGCCAGCAGATTTTTGTGCTCCCAGAGGTCCCGGAGAAGCTGTTTTCATCCTCCCTAGGCTTTAGGAAAGCATCCGGAGCCTGGGAAGAGTGAAAATCTCCCCTGTGCGGGGGGGGTCACGCAGGCATGTGCGGGAGGGTAATGTGCTCATGTGCAGGGGTCGTACGCACGTGTGTGTGTGTGGACACATATGCCTGTGCAGGTGGGGGGGCACACGCGTGCGCACACACACAATTTTGGCACACCTTTAGAAAAAGGTTAGCTATCACTGACCTAGGAAATTGCCTATTCCTATACATGTAAGAAACAAAGAAATACCCTTGACAATTCAGTTGATTTGCCATTGTTTGAAGCAAATTTGTTCAACTTTGCAGTAAGCAGTAACATCGTCCAAGTTCTGTCACTGCACAAAATTAAAACTATGGTTTAATTCCTAATTTGAATTATAAATTGTCAAGCTCAAAAATACAGAATGCTTGGTTTCCTGAGACTGCATACAAAATAGAAAAAGGTCCAATGGCGTACAGTTTTGATAAATTAATATATTATTATTATATATAACTCATAGTGTTATGCTGTACCATGAATCAAATATTTGGTGAGCTCTGCCCATGAGCATGCCCTGACAAAAGAAACTTGTAATATCTTGATTTTTAAAGGATATAACTTTTAGGAAATACTTCACAACTGTTCATCTTTATCTGTACTCACTCTACATCGTCTTTTCTAGGGTATGGTGGGATATCCCTGGCAGTTGAAGGACCTAGCAAAGTGGATATCCAGACAGAAGATCTTGATGACGGAACATGCAGAGTGTCATACTTTCCAACTGTGCCTGGTGTTTACATAGTGTCAACTAAATTTGCTGATGAGCATATCCCAGGTAAGAATGAAGGAAAAGTTAGTTCAGTTAAGGCTAGTTGTTTTGGTAACCCACCAGTCTTACTTTTTTATATAGCTAACAGTATGGGTAGAGTACAAGAATACTGAAAACCCTGGAAGGAACATGCCTGATTACATGGAATGTGAATTTTGTTCACTTTATAATCCTCTAGGTTATTTAAAATAGCACTTTTCAATGTTGAACTATTTAGTGTAATAAAAGAATGGGTCTCTTTGTGGTTATTATCAAACATTTGCTGTTTTTGTTTAATTGTTATGATTTAATTATACTTTGTACAAGCCAATCTTGTAGCTAGTATCTTTCTGTAAACTGTTTACCTACCTAAATTTTGGTATCTGCACTATTGATAAGTAGAACTCAGTGTGATCTTGTGTATTCTAATTAAAGGCAGTCCTTTTACTGTGAAAATTAGTGGTGAAGGCAGGGTCAAGGAAAGCATCACACGCACCCGGCGAGCTCCCTCTGTGGCCACTGTTGGAAGTTTGTGTGATCTTAACTTAAAAATCCCAGGTAAGAAACATTTAAATAAATAGTGCCTAGAAAATAGCAGAGTGATATTTAAATAAAGTGGGCTATTAGCATCCTTAAACATTAATTAACTGATTCTATTCTACTGTGTTTGCTTCTCCCAACAATCAGAAGAACTCACAATAGAAATTGTGGTTGACCCAAAGATACTCCATGAAGTCCCTTGGTTGAGAGTGGGCTTGAGCCTGGCCCTGTCCAGGTTCAAGTCCAACATCATAAGCACTGACTATGCTCCATTCATAATTAATCTTCTGTTTTGCAATTCCTCATTTGCTTTTGCATTAAGTGTTGGCCTTTCAGATTTCATGCCTTGTACCTAGTCTATTTTAGTACAGGTAGTCCTCAACTTACAATTGTACATTTAATGATGGTCCAAAATTATGACAGCCTTGGAAGCAGTGCTTTATATCCTATAAAGCTCTTCTGGCCATCACAATGTGCAACCTCCATGGCATGTGATTGCAGTCTGGGTGGCAACCTGTTCTCACTTATGATTGGTTGCCAAATGCCCCTGTGATCATGTGATTGCAAATTGCAATCTTCTCTGCCAAGTCAGTGGGGAAGCAAGAAAGGAAGATTGTAGACTGCTGCTATATGCTGTGAGGGACATTGTTTCTTGGGCTCTGAATAATTTTCTGCTCCACTGAAGGAATTCCATTCCATATATCTATACCTCTTTCAGCCAGCCTTCAGAGATAGCAGAGAGCTGAAGTCCAACCAGAGGGACTTCACAGTAAGGAAAGGAGCACTGGGTGCCTCAGGCAGGTGGAGGAGGCCCACACAGGCTACGCACAAGAGTCACTTCACTCATGGGCTGAAAATCCTACTTGGAAATCAGCAGGAAAGATTTTTAGCTCTTGAATACAACCTCCCAGTGTCTCCTTCCCCACCCACCCATCCAAGGCACCCCATGGTCGTTACCTTGTACTCCATCCACTTAACAATCTGCCAGATTGCTGGAGTGCCGAAATTGTGGTCTTTGAGTGAAGTAGTCATGAGGGCAATCTTATGATGTCTCATCTAATGACTGCTTTGCTCAACAACTGAGATTCCGATCCCAATTGTGGTCATACGTCAAGGACTACCTGTATCTACTTACTTCTTTCATCCTTACAAGTATCTTTCGCTGACTGTAGTTATGGGAGAAGGGAATCGCTCCCAATTACATGTATGCCTGGCAAAACACCTGTCTGTATGGAACTTCACAGGCTGCAGTATTCCAGAGTTGTTTCCTTTATTTCCCCCCCCCCCCCCCTAAGAAATTGATATAGGTGATATGTCGTCCCAAGTAACCAGTCCATCAGGAAGGATTACTGATGCAGAAATAGTGGAGCATGGCAAAAATACGTACTGTGTCCGCTTTGTGCCACAAGAAATGGGAGTCCACACTGTGGCTGTGAAATACAGAGGGCAGCATGTGCCTGGCAGTCCATTCCAGTTTACAGTTGGGCCTCTTGGTGAAGGAGGAGCCAATAAAGTCAGAGCTAGTGGTCCAGGACTTGAAAGAGCAGAGGCTGGCATCCCAGGTAAGACCTTTGCTGCTTTATTCCAATCTTCTCAATACCTTTTACTGGCCGCTCTGCAGCAACCAATGGCAGTACTACAAGAAAGGGATGAGGGGAGTCATGTGTTCGTCACTAATTGATTTATTTTGTTACCAGCTGAATTTAACATATGGACAAGAGAAGCTGGAGCTGGTGGTCTTTCCATTTCAGTGGAAGGGCCAAGTAAGGCAGAAATTGCTTTTGAAGACCGCAAAGATGGATCTTGTGGTGTGTCCTATACTGCTCAAGAGCCTGGTATGAGATTTAAGTATGATGGGATAACATTATAAATTGGGAACCAGGTTGCTTGCTTTTCTAGTTTGCTTAATGAAATTCTTGTGTCTTTCAGGTAACTATGAGGTGTCCATCAAATTTAATGACGAGCAAATTCCTGAAAGCCCGTACCTGGTTCCTGTGATTGCACCTTCAGATGATGCTCGTAGGCTTACTGTTATGAGCCTTCAGGTGAGACACAAGGAAATATCCCTATAATTTACCGCAAGCTGATTTCATCCTTGTTCTCAGCGCTCTTAACCTTCCTAGTGTTGCTTCTTTGGAGAAAATAATTCTGTCTGGAGAAAATAGAGTTTTTAGTTAAGAAACATCATTGTGCAGAACATAGGTTGATCTCCTTAATGGATTAAGCTTTATATACATTGCTTTCACATTATTTTGCCACTAGACATTTAAAACAAGTGCACAGTAATACTTGTAATAGCTAACTTGTAGTACTACATGAATAACTCTACCATTCATATTTAGGCAAAATAGTGTAAACTAATGCTAGGTGTGTTTTGAGAATGCAAAAGTTGAACAAGTAGGGCTTAGTGATTATAAAGCAGTAAGTCATACTAGCAGGTTCCTGAAACCTAGAAAATTCATGGTTCAAATAGTTACCCAACATCAGCCAGAGGAAGAGTGAATTCCAGCTGTCATACAGTCAGTTAAATGGCCCGAGAGAAGCCTCTTAGATCACTGATTCCACTATCTTTTAAGTTTAAGATGAAAGAAACACAGAAGATTTTACATTAAGGTTTGACCAGCTAGCACGAGTAAATTATTGCTGCACTTTGAAGTAACTATATTAAGTGGCACAATCTTGTATTTAGTTAAATTAGGTATTGCTCGAATGAACTGCTTTGCAAATGTGTGCATTGATGCAGGTTTCTAGCTAAAGCACACTGAAAGTACTACAAGGATGTGAATTAGCTGCTGTGGTATTGATGTTTTTCTTGTGTTTCATTTAAAGACTCCTCACAGAATGTGGATGTCAGCTGATTAAAACCCTAAAGAGGGAAATAAAACTAATGGGAAGGCAGGGGCAGTGAAACAAGAAATTCTCTTATAGAGGAGCCTTTTGCATTTTGAACAGCTCTTGATTCACTTTTAATGCCTTATGTGTAGGTTTGCTCAATAACCATTTATTTCTCTCTTGAGGGTAAAGCTGAAATGAAATCTCAAGTAAGCTAAGAACTGAGAGCAGAGCATTGAAATTTAAAACCATGGTGAAGTATCTAGAATTTCCTAGAGTTTGAGGCAAAGTGAGCCATGCAGAGGTGTGTAGTGATAAGTGTTGCCCAATAGATACAGATTTACATATTCTTTTAGTTCCTTTTTCATAGTTCCAGGGATCCTCAAAGTATTGCATCTGTTCCCATGGTGGAAAGCATGATTTCCATGAAGAGAAAGCTGCAAGTATCATAATCAACCATTATCTGATGCTGCTACTGGCAATATGTTAATTATATGTTAACAAATGTTAACATATAATATATAATTAACATATATTGACTGTATGTTAATTATATGTTAACAAATGTTATAACTAATATATAAACAATATGTTGACAAAAGAGATAATAAAAAAACAAAGAAGGAAACAAAAAGACCAGTACATATCCCCAGCAGCCAAAATGTAGAGGCAGGGGTTAACACCAAACAAACAATCAAGCAGAAAACAATACTCTAATCAAAGAGACCAAGGGGAAAAACCACACTCACACTACCATTGTCAGGGAAAGCTAATGTAAATAAATGAGCAAACTCCACACTCAGTAGCACTGGTGATGATACTTAGTTTGGCAATGAAATGTCTGCAAGCTAACAACCAAATTCAGAGAACCTCAAGGATTCTACAATACATCAATTGGCAAACCACACTAAGGAAACTCAGATTTCCCACAGAAAACTTAAACATTTCATGAATTAAATTGCTGATTGCACTAAAATTATGGAATCATTAGATGTCTGGTACTAATTTTTATGTCAGTATTCTAACTTCTAGACTTGCAGTGTTGCTGTTCTGGCTAGTGTGTGTGGTTAGAATAATAACAACTCTAAACTATCCCTTATTATCTTTCTCTATATGGTTTTACACTTTCTCTCAAGATTAGAATTAACTCCTAAACAGATCTTATGTGTTTATACTCAGACACACAGAAAGGATCTTACATGATTCTGCCTAGTTATTCCCTTCATGGAATAGTGAGTGATACTCACTTAATTAAGTTACATAGGTAAGTAGTAAACAGTCAGGCCAGCGGTATTCAGGTATTTTATGGAATACAGAGTTAACATTTAGAATAAAATTGATACATTTTCTGATATTTTTGAAAAAAAGCAGTACAATATAGTTTGAAGATAACCATGCTTTGTTTTTCTATTGCTTTTTAGGGAAATTACCTTTTTATACCTAGAGGCTGTAAAGTATTAAACTATATTTTGCATATTCCATGTTAACCAAATGACAGTGTCTGTGATTAATCTTGAATTGCATTCTTAGGAATCTGGGTTAAAAGTTAACCAACCAGCAGCATTTGCCATAAGGCTTAATGGTGCAAAGGGAAAGATTGATGCTAAAGTGCACAGCCCCATTGGAGCAGTAGAAGAATGTCATGTTTCTGAGTTGGAACCAGGTGAGAAACTGCATACAAGCTTTCCAAAAACCTGCAGCAATTTAGAACACAATAGTTAAATGTTAATAACCAACTTCTCTCTCCATCCATCCTAACTTACCAGTATGGTGTGAATCTAAAATTGGAAGAAAGAGTAGGGAGGAAAGGTGAAATATTATTCATTAGAATTTAATTAAAAAAAAAAAAATTGCAAGGCAGTATGCTGCTACCTGTGGCATCCCAAGCGACCTCTCTTTTGATCCTGGTATATTGTTGTTGTCTTTTTAAGACATTCTAACAATATCCTATTTGAAGAAGTTAGCCCCATTTTAGGTTAATAGGGGTTAATCCATTGTATAACTCTAAATATGTTTCCAGAATATTTGCCAGGCTTAATTACTGCTTTTCTAGGCAAGGACAATATTCTAATAGTTAGATGTATTCATTGTGGAATAAATAAATTTAATCTTTTTTAACTGTATGAGGGGAAAAAACTGGTCTCAATGATAGTCAGCTTTTACTGCCATTGGTGGTTATATCTAGTCTCAAGAAAATAAACAAACTGCAATTAATCTGGTAGTAAAGCAGTGAGAACAGATTTAATTGTGACAAGTCATGAATTCTAGTCAATTCAGCCATCTGAAATGATCTGGGCTGATTTCAAATCAACCAATGTTTTAGTACATGCATGCACAAAATTGAATGTTTAATTTTCAGAATCAATGCCGATCAGTTTTGTAGACTCATAATAAATTCTTCCTGAATGAAAATCCCATTGTGAGTCTTTCCCCATATAGGTAGTCCTTGCCTTACAATTATTCGTTTACTGACTGTTCAAAGTTAGAAGGCCACTGAAAAATGTGACTTGTGACCGATTTTCAGACTTATGACCATTGCCACATCCCCATGGTCACATGATCAAAATTGGGGTGCTTGGCAACTGGGATGTATTTATGGCACTTAGAGTCCCAAGGTCATGTGATTACCTCCCCAGCCGACCTCCAACAAGCAAAGTCAATGGGGGAGCCCGATTCACTTAACAACTGCATGATTCATTTAACAATTCCAGTGATTTGCTCAACAAATGTGGCAAAAAGGGTTGTAAAATGGGGCAAAACTCACAACTGCTTTGCTTAACAATGGAAAGTTTGAGCTCAAACATAGTCATAAGTCGAAGACTACATTTAATGGGCAGTAGGAATAACTTTAACAGTAGGAAGTCTTTGGACAGCGCTGACTCCTCGGCTTTGAAACAGAGATGAGCATTGCCCCCTGAAGTCGGGAACGACTAGCTCATACAGTATGTGCGAGGGGAACCTTTATCTTTACCTAGGTCTTTAAAAACATGGTTTTATGCATGCTTAACCCAGGAGTAGATTTTATTGAATGTACTGGTTCTTACTGGTGCAGGTAGTTCTCAACTTATGGTTGCAAATCGAGGACTACTTGTGGTTTGGTCTGCTCTGTGCTTCAGCTTCCAGTAACCCTGACCCAACCTTCCTGGCACCCTCCCACTGAATTGGGACTGTAAATTCCCACCAGCATGGCTTTTGGAATTCATGAAAGTTCCAACCTGAACTAATTGGGAGTGTACCAGGTTGAGGAAGAAAGAAATGTTTGGAATGTTAAAATATTTTTTTCCAGTGGGAGGTTCCAAGCTAATAAAATTAATAATCTATTTACAGATAAATACGCCGTCCGATTCATTCCACGTGAAAATGGCATTCATTCAATAGATGTGAAATTCAATGGGAGCCACGTTGTAGGCAGTCCTTTCAAAATCAGAGTGGGAGAACCAGGTCTTGTAGATAGTCCAGCTCTTGTTACTGCCTATGGAGCAGGTCTGGAGAATGGCACAACGGGTAATTTCTTCTCTACATTGTTTTTGATTTTGCAAACATTGCCTTGTCCTTTTCAACTGGAATTGCAGTGCTGATTAAGACAAAAGATTTTTGACAAAAGATTTTTGTCTCTGGACACTGGATTAGTGATCTCGGAACAGGGGATTTAGTCATCTTACCCTTGTCATGGACAGATCACTCTCTCCTTCGGATAGACTTTCCAACCGTCATACCCCACCACGGGGAGGCGGAACCTGAGACACCAAGTTGGTTCCGCCCCAGGCGCCTGATGGACCCGGAAAGGTTCCAGAGGGAGCTTGGGCCAGTACCTGTATCCCTGTCCCGCGGCTCGACTGAGGACCTAGTGGCCGCATGGTATAATGCGGCCACGGGGGCCTTGGACCGAGACGCGCCCTTGCGGCCTCTCATGCGGCGTCGAGTCACCCAGGCTCCTTGGTTCACCGAGGAGCTTCGGGAGATGAAACGCCGTAAGAGACGCCTAGAGAGTAGGTGGAGATCTTCTCGATCCAAAGCTGACCGAACACTAGTGAGAGACCATATTAGGACTTAGTGGCGCTAAGAGTGGCCAAACGTGAGTATTGTGCCACCCTTATCGCATCCGCGGAAAACCGCCCTGCCGCCCTGTTTGGGGTGACCCGCTCCCTCCTTCATTTGAGGCCGCGGGAAGCCCCTCTGCAGGGTCGAGCAGAGGAATTTGGAGTATTTCTGCAGGACAAAATCACTCAGATTCGGAACGAGTTGCCCTCCACTAGTGGCCCAGTCAGGGCGTTCGGTGCTGGTCTTGAGATAACACCTTGGGAGGAGTTTGACTTTGTTACTACCGAGGATATGGACAGGTTGCGGGGGAACCTTAGAGCCACCACATGTTTATTGGACCCGTGCCCCTCCTGGCTTGTACTGGCATCCTGGGAGGTGACACGAGGCTGGCTCCAGGGCATTGTGAATTCATCTCTGAGTGAGGGGTACTTGCCCACCGTTTTGAAAGAGGCGGTGGTGAGGCCCCTCCTCAAGAAGCCATCCCTGGACCCAGCTTTATTAGAGAACTACTGTCCCGTCTCCAACCTTCACTTTTTAGTGAAGGTTGTTGAGAGTGTGGTGGCTCAACAGTTTCCCCGACATCTGGAGGAAGTTGATTATCTAGACCCGCGCCAGTCCGGCTTCCGGCCCGGTCACAGCACCGAGACGGCATTGGTCGCGTTGGTTAATGATATCTGGAGGGCACGGGATAGAGGCTGTTCCTCTATCCTTGTCCTATTAGACCTCTCAGCGGCTTTTGATACCATCGACCATGGTATCTTATTGCACCAATTGGGGGGGTTGGGGCTGAGAGGCACCGTTCTACGGTGGTTCTCGTCCTACCTCTCTGGTCGGTCGCAATGGGTGTTGGCAGGAGGGCAGAGGTCGGCCCCGAGGCCCCTCATATGTGGGGTTCCTCAGGGGTCGGTCCTCTCGCCACTTCTGTTCAACACCTACATGAAGCCGCTGGGCGAGATCATCCGTGGTTTTGGGGTGGGATACCATCTGTACGCTGATGACACCCAGTTGTACATATCCACCCCAAACCACCCCAACGATGCCGTCGAGGTGCTGTCTCGGTGTCTGGAGGCCGTACGGATCTGGATGGGTAGTAACAAACTCAAACTCAACCCGGCCAAGACCGAGTGGCTGTGGTTTCCGGCACCCCGGTTCAGCCAGTTAAGTCCAACACTGGCCATTGGGGGCGAACACCGGCCCCCGTGGAGAGGGCGCGCAACTTGGGTGTCCTCCTGAATTCCCGGCTGTCCATGGAGGACCATGTGGCGGCCGTGGCCGGGGGGGCGTTCTATCAGGTATGCCTGATACGCCAGTTGCGCCCCTTACTGGACCGGGGAGCCCTTCGCACAGTCACTCAAGCGCTTGTGACATCCCGGCTGGATTACTGCAACGCTCTCTACATGGGGCTCCCCTTGAGGTGCACTCGAAGGCTACAGTTAGTACAGAATGCGGCCGCGCAGGTGATAATGGGTGCCTCAAGGCAAACCCACGTAACACCTCTGCTGCACTGGCTGCCTGTGGCCTTTCGAGTGCGCTTCAAGGTGTTGATGACCATCTTTAAATCGCTCCATGGCTCGGGGCCTAGCTATATACGACACCGCCTCCTGCCCCATACATCCCTTCATCCGATCCGCTCCCACAGAGAGGGCCTTCTCCGAGTGCCGTCGGCGGGGCAATGCCGGTTGGCGACACCCAGGGGAAGGGCCTTCTCTGTGGCGGGCCCGGTCCTCTGGAACGACCTACCCCCCGACCTTCGCACTATCTCGGACCTCCGCCTCTTCCGCCAACGTCTTAAGACGTATTTATTTCAGCAAGCCGGCCTAGGATAGCCCCCGTTTCTGACTTTTTAAAAAACAAAAACAAATTATAATTTGCTAATGGTTTTAACATGGGTTTTAGCATGGGTCAATTAATTTAATTCATTTTAACTGATATTTATTGTATTTTGGGGTTTTTAATAATGCCTGTGCGCCGCCCTGGGTCCTAACAAGGAGAAGGGCGGGGTATAAATTTAATAAAATAAATAAAAATAAAAAGCAAATTTGCAGTAGGATGGTGACATTTGCAAGGCTTATTGCTACATGAAATGTGTGGGTTTACATCCATATTTTTTATTTGTACTTTGCTTTCCAGGATTACAATCTATGTTTACTATAGACACTACAAAAGCTGGTCCTGGTACTCTCGCCGTTACAATTGAGGGGCCATCGAAGGTGAAAATGGATTGCCAAGAAGCTCCGGAGGGCTACAATGTCATGTATACACCGATGGCTCCAGGAAACTACTTGATTGGAATTAAATATGGAGGGCCTAATCATATTGCTGGTAGTCCTTTCAGAGCAAAGGTGACAGGTAAGAATAATCACAATCATAATGGCTGGGTTTATATCATGTTAAAACAGGATTTTTCACTCATGGTTTCCTGACCAGTCTGTAATGGCAAGCAAACTATAATGCTGATGTAATGCCCCTTTCGGAGCCTGAATCTATGGAGGAGGATGAACCGGAGCTGGAGCTGGAGCTGACTGAGAGGCAGCTTCGTTGGCTTCAGAAGAATGTAGGGAGGAGCAGGATGAGGCAGCCCAGGGCCCTCAGGATTGGGACAGCTTGTTAGCAGGGAGGAATGGGGGCTGGATGACCAAGAGAGGGCTAGCAGTGGATATAAGGAGAGATGGACCTCAAGGAATGAACAAGGAAAGCGCCCTGCCCCTCTTCACAAGCCACAGGAGGAGACGCTGTGGGGAGGGGCATTAGTTGGGAACAAACACTGAATTTGTAGAGTTTGGTGTGCTGGTACAGACATTTGGAGTTGCAGGACTGATGCTTCTTCCTTCCTTCATGGACTTAGTGCCTTGTTCCTTGTTTTGTGGACTCATTTCCCTGTTCCTTTGCTTTGCTGAACTGAGCCCAGCCAGAGATTGCAAGGTGTGTGTGTGCACACGCTTTGCTCTGGGACTGGCCAAGAATGTGGGATCGTTTGGGGGGAAATTTGGAGCATTAAAGGGGAGTTTGAACTCTCAGCTGGCTGTGTAACCTTCGTGCCTTGTCCCGGGTCATCACAGCTGAATTCATGGCATGTCACATTTATGACTTAGCTCTGTGTGTGAGTAAGTCCAAAGTATCTTGTATCAAAGCATGAGTGGAAGGATTATAAATATGAAAATGGCCAGTAGGATTGTAGGCTTGATTCACAACTGTTTTATATAGCTATGAATTCTTGTGGTGAACATACACATAATGGTTTTTTTTTTAGGTCAGCGACTGGTTAGCCCAGGCATCTCAAATGAGACGTCTTCTCTCATGGTGGAATCTGTGACTAGGTCAACCACAGACACCTTCTATAGAGGCATTCCCAAGTCATCATCTGATGCAAGCAAAATTCATGCTAGGGGGGCAGGGCTCTCTAGAGCCTTCGTGGGCCAGAAAAATTCTTTCTCTGTGGATTGCAGCAAAGCAGGTAATTTCTCTTTTAAAATCATTTATTTATTTTATTTTATTTTATTAAATTTATATCCCGCCCTTCTCCTTGCAAGGACCCAGGGCGGCGCACAGGCAATATTAAAAACCATACAAAATACAAAAATATTATTTAAAAAACTATTAAATTCTATCACGTGCTAAAACCCATTATAAAACCCTAAGAATTTAAAATTTATCCACATTTAAAAGTCACAAAACGGGGGTTATGCTAGGCTTGTTGGAATAAATAAGTCTTGAGACGTTGGCAGAAGAGGCGGAGGTCCGAGGTGGTGCGTAGTTCGGGGGGTAGGTCGTTCCAGAGGGCTGGGCCCGCCACAGAGAAGGCCCTTCCCCTAGGCGTTGCCAACCGGCATTGCCTGGCCGATGGTACCCGGAGAAGGCCCTCTCTGTGGGAGCGGATCGGTCGAAGGGATGAGCTCATTAATAATTGGACAGTGGCACCTGAGTTTTTAAGTTTACTGAAAACTTTATAAATAAATGTATATTACCTCTTATGTCTTAGAGTTCCACTTAACTGTCCTTAGTAGCTGGAAATCAGATACTTACTACAGCCAGTAAGAGGCCTATATAGTGACTGAGAAGTGTTGCTATTTCTCTTTAATCTCTGTAATCACCAGGGCTGCTTGTGTTAATTTAGATTTATTGCTATGTCTCCGCAGAAATGAAATGCTTACTGAAATTCTGTGATTTTCAATGATGCTAGGTATTGAATTCTGCTGCAATATCAGTAACATTAACATTCTGTTTGTGCTTTAGGTTCAAATATGCTGTTAGTTGGTGTCCATGGACCTACAACACCTTGTGAAGAAGTATCTGTGAAACACTTGGGAAATTACCAGTATAATGTAACATATATTGTCAAGGAAAAAGGTGATTACCTATTAGCTGTGAAGTGGGGTGAAGAACACATTCCTGGAAGTCCATTCCATGTTACTGTCCCATAAAGTCCTTTTTTTCTCCTCAAGGGAAACCTTGCATACAATACTGTGAGCAGTTTTGTGACCAATGTATACAGATAATGTTTAATGAAACCCAAATTAAATATATTTTAAAGTTGTTCTTTGCCTTAAGCATCTTTGCTATGCTCTGTAAATTTATTTTCTGCTTTAGTTTGTACTGTTCTGAATCAAAACACAATCATGTAATAAGGGCACAATGGGTTTTGTTTTTGTTTTTGGTGGATTCTGGAATTTACATATTAAACTGGAATTTATCTTGGATAAAATGGTATCTTAAACTACTGACTTGCAATAGGTTTCGTTTTGGAATTGGAAACATTTCACTTTGCTGTAGAATATCAGTATGACTGCTGCCAGTTAAAATTCTTCTGTAAAGACAGTAGATGAAAAACCCGGCATTATGTGCTTGATATTCTTTTTCACAGCTAATAGTGAAAACTGTAATTAGTGTTATCTTTAAACACTAAAACAATTTGCATAAGGGTTGGCTGTTTGCATTTTGGGGGGAAATTGATGTTTTGTTCCTTGAAGGAGGCCAAATGGAAGTCTTAAGCTATTCTGGAAGCTTTTATCACTGATGCTTTATGCAGGTTTGATAATGGATGGTGTAACTATGATTGTCTTGAGCTATAGAATGCCAAATTAAGTTGCTATTCTAGCAAAGATGCACATTGAAAGGTGCTTGAAGCTGTGATGGATTGTATGCAACCAACATTACTCCATCTGTTTGTGTATACAATAATCTAAGACTGCACGATTTCCTTTGGTAATGTCTGTTAATGATGAGGTGAAGGCTAATCTAGGCAGTTGATTATTATGTGAAACTCTGGATACAATTTCTACTAATCAACAGTGCAAATTAAAATTGATTGAAAACATTTGGTACAAGGAGTTCATGAACAAATCCTCTTAAGTGTTTATTTGGAGGGAGAGTGGGTAAGAAAAGAACCGTTATGACCATTCTGGTTTTCAAAATGACAAAAAGTTAAAAAAGAAAAGAAAAAGAAATCTTCCAAATATCGAACTAAATGGTTTTCAAAAGCCTTTTGGGCTCCCCACCCCCCCTCTTTAGCAGAGCTTTAAATGTGGTTGATGACACTTATTGGAAGAAATTTAGTTGTTTTCCTTCTGTTTAGCAAAAGATTTCTACTTGGTTGGCTTTATTTTTATAGTTTTATATCAATGCACTAAGTCTAAGCACAGCTTCTTGAAAAGGAAATGGAATAACCAGATTTTCTTTTTAAAAACCTGGACTGTGTGCCTTAATGTGAAATGCTCACTACATTGTAAACTATCAGAAAAGCAAAATAAACTGGAATAAATGTAATATTGTATCTCATAACTTATTAAAAACCATGAATGTTTGCTTCAAGAAATAAACTGTGCATGTCAAACAACTGAAATGGGTTTCTGCAATAATTAGTTTTTCCCTTTTAACTTTAATATCAAATGGATAATATGACTTAACCTGAAATTCCCACAGGCAACTTTCAATGGAAATTAAAGAGCATGCGGGAGTCAGATGGTTGGCAAAGCAAATTAGTTTTAAGTATGGAGCAAAATTAGCAATATATATCAAAGCAAAAACCATAATGTTGACCATGAGAGAAGAAAATCCATGCCAAGGCAATTCCTTTTTAAGCCAACTGCAAGAGTACAAAGACAAATTTCCAATAACTTTTCATCAGGCAGTATGGTTAAAAAATGAGAGCAAAAGAAGAAAGGGAAATAAAGCTTGCATTGATTTAGAGTCCTGAAATACTGTAGAAGATATCTTGTTCTGCTCAAAACAGACCCAAGAGGCCAGCCTGTATGAGTAATTTAAAGTCTGAAGTTTATACATGGGCTAAAGATAGATAAAAGGCACTTAAGCTACAGAAACCACATAGTCTTTAGTGATGGTGCTGAGTTAATAAAAAAACTAACACACTACGAAACTAATCCTTTAATTGGCTTGCTGTGAAAGCCGATCCAGATGAATGTTGGATGCTACTATTTCTGCTCTGAATTGCTGTTTCTTTGCAACATACATTCCATTATCCTATTCAAGGCAGCCATAGTTTTGCCGGCTCTTGACAAAGTTGAGAGAAAATTGCATACTGGTAACAGCTCTGTCCAGCTCTAGATTGTATGGTGAGGTCAAGCATCTGCAGAAGAAAAAAAGAGCATCATGGAACATTTCAACCTCTCTACATCCAACTTGATGTGTCAGTTTATCAGAAATGATTGCCTTTAAAACTTAAAAGATTCCATCTCTCTCCAAAGACTATCCTCATGGAGTGAACAAGATATTTTTGTACTTGAGCCCAATGAAAATTGGTTTCATTCAAGACCGACCAGAAATGACTTTGGATTCAATTTTTCACATGGAAATAACTATGGTAGCTCATGAATGAATATTCTTATTTGTTCTTATATTCTTATATATACCCATGATTATCTAGTTACCGTATTTTTTGGAGTGCATTTTTCGGAGTGTAATTCCTCTAAAAAGAGGCTGAAAATCTGGGTGCATCTTATACATCGAATACAGCATTTTTTGCCTCCTGAAACCCCGCCCCTTCACCAAAATGGCCTTGCACATACCCTTATGGAGGTTTCCAGAGAGCTCCTGGGGGCTAGGGAGGGCGTTTTTGCTCCCCCCCCCCCTCAGCAGCACTCTATAAGCCTCCATAAGGCTATGCATGCAATTTTTTTGACCAAAAAATGGCCCGTTTTCACGATAAATGTGCCGGTTTTTTGCTCATTTTTGACCACCCCCCACCCCCCAGGAGCACTCTGCAAGCCCCCCCCAAGGCTATTCATGTCTTTTATTTGAAAAAAAGGGCCAATTTTCGTGAAAAACGGGCCATTTGGGGGAGATTTGCAAAGTGCAAAAAGCGTTTTTTCCCCTTTTTGGAAAGCTGTTTAGTTAGAGTGATTGATGAGAATTACGTTGGTCAAGTACTATGTCCACAGAAACAAAGATTTGTTCCAGAGGTGGTCAATGATTTCCTTCTCCAGCATATGGGTAAATACACCTGGAAACATCTACCTACCTACCTACTCTCTCTATCTATTGTATTTCTCTCTCTCTCTCTTTATCCCTCTACCTACCTACCTACCTACCTACCTACCTACCTACCTATCTACACACTCTCTTTCCCTACCTACCTACTGTATTTCTCTATCTCCCCCCTCTATATACCTATATACCTATCTACCTACTCTCTCCTTACCTACCTACTGTATTTCTCTCTCTTTCTCTCCCTCTCTATCCATCTATCTACCTACCTACATTTTTAAAAAATTTGCCTCTTCAAAACCTGTGTGCGTCTTATACTCTGAAAAATACGGTATAGATTTTGCACCAGCAATTCACTACTGGGTTTACTTTACACTAATCCATTGTTTAACCATGTTTTATTGTACAAGCCTCTCTTGGCTGAATTTACACATTGTGCTAAACTAGGGGTGTCAAACTCAAGTCACAGAGTTGTCACATGACGTATCAGGACTTCCCCTCCCTTTGCTAAACCGGATGTGGCCGTGACCAGCGTGTGACACACCTGGGCCACAGGCTGCGAATTTGACATCCCTGTGCTAAACCATAAATTGTGGCATACAAATCCTAAGACCTAAACAACAGATCCTCCAGCTCAAAAGGGCACCATTTACTATAAAAGTCTTCAAGCATCAAATACATCTATGATAATGGGCCAGAATCTAAAAATTCTCATTCCTTCCTCTGTGTCTTCAATAGTAGACCACTGAACTGGCATATTCAGGGTAACAGAGCCCTTAAACCCCTAACCAGATACACTTAAGCAGAAACAAAAGACAGCAATCTAATTCTTTTGAATATATTAGTTTGCCAGAGGAGATACTTATTTCTTGAATGAGCAGAAATATTTTCTTCATTTAAGATCAAGAACAGGCACTCTCTTTTTGTTCTCCAACTGTTAATCATTTGCTCCTAATTTGTTTTTCTTTGCTTCGATGACTTCAAAAAGGGGGGAGTTGTAGGAAGGTAAGAGTTAATAGAAAATACATATTCTGTTGTATCTCCAACAGGTCTTAGTGAATTAGTGGGAGCTATATACATATCCATGGTACATGGTGGTTCAGTAGCTAAGACGCTGACCTTGTCAATCAGAAGGTTGGCAGTTTAGTGGTTCAAATCCCTAGAGCCCCATAATGGGGTGAGCTCCCATTACTTGTCCCAGCCTCTGTCAAACTAGCAGTTCGAAAGCATGTAAAAATGCAAGTAGAAAAATAGGGACCACCTTTGGTGGGAAGGTAACAGCGTTCTGTACACCTTCAACATTTAGTCATGCCGGCCATATGACCACAGAGATGTCTTCAGACAGCACTGGTTGTTTGGCTTTGAAATGGAAATGAGCACCACCCTCTAGAGTCAGGAACGACTAGCACATATGTGTGAGGGGAACCTTTACCTTTATATACATATGCATAAGGATGAGTGTCACTGCACTGTTTGTTTCATCTCAAAATGGTGTTTCCTTCCTGTAATGACTTGTATCTAGACTTTTAAAAATGTCCTGTACTACTAAGGAATCTCTAATTATCAAAACACGATTGTGGATGGATATGGAGTTTTTGTGTGTGTGTGTGTGTGTGCAACTACTTTATTTTGTTATGTATGTTTTGTGGGTTTTTTTGAAGAATAGTTTTTTATTTTTTCCCATTTCAAAATCATTCATTGATATGCATTCTTATAAATGCTATTTAACATTTATCTATTCATCATTAATATCTATACACATTCTTACATATATACTGCATGATACAGTTTGGATGGCTTTCTTGCCACCCCGTGTGCAACAGCCTTACTCCTACCTACTCAAGCTCCCTTCTCTGCCTTCTTATTTCCTCCTCGCATTTCTCCTCTCTTCTCCCTTTCCCCCCTCTCTTTCCTCTCTCCTTCTCTCCTCTCTTCTTTCTGGATATGGAGCTTTTGAGCGAGCTGAACTAAAAGAAATGTGAACAGGAAATGTGAGATGGGTGTAATTGGTTAGGACTTAGGTGTACCAGCAAGTACACCTACTATCTACACAGAAAGAAGTGCAAAAGGAACCTACAATGGAAAAAGGGGACCAAAAGCAACAAAAGGGCTGTTTTTAAAAGTATTAACTCCATTACTACAGTAAAAAGGAAGAAAAAGAAAATTGTGAACCCACTGTTCAGAGACATGGTAGGATGGTAACAGTTCATAGGGCAGAGATCCTCAACTTTATTTTCTCCCCAAAAGGAATGGTTTTTAAGATACATTTAAACACAACAATTGACACAAGGAGGCAGTGGCAAGCCGAGCTAAGCAAAAAGATGGTAGAGCATACAGTATTCAGTATCCTGAATGAATTTAAATCGCCAACTGGTTCTCAAACCTTGAAGATGCCGATAATCATCTCACAGCCGGTTTCTGTGAAACCATGGAAGAAATGCATAAAATCATAGAATTTGAAGAAGACAAATGTTCCTCCGCCCTACAAGGTAGACTATTCCAAGAAACCAACTCCATAGGTAGTCTAAAGCAGGGGTCTCCAACCTTTGCAACTTTAAATCTGAAGGACTTCAGCTCCCAGACTTCTCCAGCCAGCTTTGCTGACTGGAGAATTCTGGGAGCTGAAGTCCTTCAGACTTAAAGTTGCAAAGGTTGGAGACCCCTGGTCTAAATCTACTTCTATCGAGACTGGCTACAATAACAAGAATCTTACAAGTCTGTTGCTGTCCTCCTCTTCCTTATAGTTCACCAAATGGGGGTATTTTCTGCCTCAATCACTTCCAGATGCTATCTGGATGTTCTGGACTTAAAAAAATGTTTAGTCCCAAATGCCTAAGGAACAGAGCCTGAATATGTTTGCCACGGTAACCTTCCTTACTCCCTGTATTGGGGTATGTACAGAGGAGAATACCATATTTTGGGGAGTATAAAGCGCACCATGATTTTGAAGAGGTCAATGAAAAATCTTTTTTTTTGCACTCAGCAGGCCTCCCAAGCAGTCTGCATGCCTCGTTTTTTGCACACACAAAAAGGGGGGGGGCTTGCAGAGGCTTTGGGAGGCTTGTAGAGCAGGCGTCCCCCGGTGCCGGTCCGTGGCTTGATAGGAACTGGGCCGCAGGGCCAGAGAGGAGGAGGATGGAGGAGGGGGCAGCCCCCTGTGCAGAGCGCGCGCCGGGGGTGGGAGAGCGCAGGCGCGGCCACTCGTGCCATTGGGGGCCGAGAGGGGCAAGTGGGCCGACTCACCCCACCGCGTGTGCAGGCGCCGCCTGCTCCCCCTCTCCCCCCGCTCCCCCTCTACACCAGCCGAGATATGCCCACCAGTCCACAGAATTTTCTTTAAAATGAAACCGGTCCCTGGTGCCAAAAAGGTTGGGGGGCCCTGTTGTAGAGTGCTCCTGGGGGCTGGGAAGGGGCCAAAAACAACCTGTTTTTTGCTAATTTCTCCCCTCCTCAGTCCCCAGGGGCACTCTGCAAGGCTCCTAATGGCTCTGCACAGCCATTTTGGTGAAGGGAGGCCGAAAATGCTATATTCAGTGTATAAGATGCACTCAGATTTTCACTCTCTTTTTTGAGGGAAAAAGGTGCGTCTTATACTCCAAAAAATACGGCAATCAAAATAATAAGGGTTAGGACCTGGAACAGATAAACTCATGAAAAATTATCAGAAGCATTAGGTACATTTAACCTGGACAACAGAAGACTTGTGAGGAGATATGACGGCTGTCAAGTATCTAAAGTGTGTTCATGTGGAAGTTGAAGTAGAACAATTAGGTGTTGTTACAAGGGACAGGACAAGAAACTATGGGTCTGAATTAAAAAGAAGTAGATTTTAGACATTAGGGGAACATTTTTCTTAATAATTAGTTAATCTTCTGTTGGATGGTGCAGTCTCCTTCATGGCAAGAGTCTGATGTTAGAAGTAATATCTATGACAAAAAGTTATTTTGTCCTGCTTTCAGTTGTGGGGGCAAGGGGATAAAAATATTCATTTCTTCTAGCCTGGCTTGACGTTATGACATGTTTTCTAATAGAACATGGAAATTACATACAGCTACCCTAAACTCTGTTATTCTTTTTGCTATGCCATGCCAAGGCACAAGACTTAATTGAAGGTTGTGGCTCAAATTAGTCACAGTTTGCCTCCTGAAAACAAAACACACTCATTTCTTCCCCTGTATGATGAAGCTTTACCAGAAAGAAAGCACCTCGTTGTTCTGAAGTCTTTTCTTTCTCTAGCCTTCTTTCTCCCCTTCTCACTCCCTATCCCCCTGTTCTTGGATGAATTCTGGTTGACTCAGTTTCATGATTGCAAAGGGCAACCATTGAAATACACGCTGAAGAGCAAACGAGAGATTTATCCATTCCAGATTTAGGGCATGGGCTGGTACATGTCTTGGAGAAGGTGTACCTTTGCTACTATGAATGGGGCTGCACAGAAAAAGTGACTTTTTAAAAGGTGATAGAATACAAAAGTCAATTGAAATGCCCCAGTTTTCTACGGCTGAATAGGGCTGAACAAGAGCCAGTTTTGCTCTCTCAGGGAAAAAAAACCACTCTCCACCCAGGATAGTAGCCAATGCAACAATTTGCGGCTTCTGCCGGCAGCCATTTATATTTTCTCTGGGTTAGTTCCAATACAACTTAAAGCCAAGGATTTGCCAAATGTATCTGCAAGGGAAAATACATTTGGCAAATCCATTGCTTGCTTATGTACAATTTAAAACCCAGATCAATTGTTAAAATTGTCCTCCCGTGTGTGTGTGTGTGTGTGTGTGTGTGTGTGTGTGTGAGAGAGAGAGAGAGACACACACACACACACACACACACACTCACAGACACACACAGACAGAGACACATTGATATACACAAGTGTTCAGGGAAATGCCTTTGTTATTTCACTTTAGTTTACAAGCCCTGCACAAATTGTCAATTGGATTTAAGGCCAATTTGCACCAAAATCGCACTGTGGGCCTTTGGTATCTCTCACTTTCCATGCGCAGACAACCTTAATGCAACAATAGCCTAGCAACAGTGGTGGGGAAAGGAGGTAAACCATTGGCCTGTAATTTGAGCCTGGCTTCACAGACCCTTTTGTGCCTGTTTCCTTGGACACCAGAAGCAGGAAGTGATAATTTATACCAAGCACCTCCAACAATCCTGCACCAGTGCTTTCCTTTGCTTGCAGGCTATGAGGGACATACTAACTAGCCAGGAACAGGATGGCTGGAGGGAACTCATTAACAAGGAGGTTTTCTGCAGGATCAGCTGGAAGGCAAAATATGGACAGAAATACCCCCAGCGCCTGCCCGATCATGGCGTCTCCAGGCAAAAGTGTTTGTTGCCTGACATCTACCTTCCCAAGGAGGACTCGAGCTCTAGAAACCGAGAAGGCGTTCCCCAGAAGGAAGACCGTCAGGCGCCAGCAGAAGAGAAGGTTGGGCTGAGTCTTCAGGAGCCTCTTCCAGAGATGAGGGTCCCAACTCCAGAGACCACACAGCTGCTATACAAGGGCTTCTCCCGTGAAGGCAAAGGAAGACAGAAGTACCTCAAAGAGAGAATGATGAAGTCTCCTGAGGAAAAATTTTGGTACCCGGTGCTGTCTTCGTGGGAGTATGGTTGGCGCTTAGGTAAGCAGGGTTCCCCACTCTGATGCTCCCAACAATAGACCCAGTTTATTGATGGCAATTCAACCCTAGCCCCTAAGATTTCAAGTCCCCCTTACTAAACCAAAGAGTTGTTTTTTTCCCCACTTGCTCCCCTTCCTCTCATTTCCCACCAACTAGCCAAGCTTAGCTGGACTGGAATTCAAGTAGCATTTCCCCCATTATTCCAATAGTACCCAAGGGCAGCCTCAAGGTGTGTAACATTTTGGCCAGCCATGGCCATGGAAGATAGTCAGTGACTGTAGGGACCGACAACAGAGGTGAGAAATAATGGGAAAACAATAATAGGTATTAGTAATAATGGACACAGAAAATTTCATGGTTTCTACTTACTCAATGGTGGATAGAGAGCCATTCAGCTCAACGAAGAAAAAGGAATATCTATGCAGTGGTCAGAACATATCTCCGCATATTAAGCTCAGAGGTGGTATTCAGCCAGTTCTGAAGAACCAGTAGTGGAAATTTTTAGTTTGGAGAACCGGTAAATAAGCTGGCCCTGCCCCCGCTGCATCCCAGCTGATCTTCTTTTGTTGCCCTGAACAGAACAGAGCTGGAAAGGAGGTTAGTGGGGTGGAGATTTTGCAATATCTTTTCCCTGCCACCCCCACAAAGCTAAGCCACGCCCACAGAACCGGTAGTAAAAAAATTGAATCCCACCAGTGGTGCTGGGTTCACTAATAGTGGATCCCTTGAAAAGAAGACCTGGGAAGCTCAGCAGGACACCTCCCAGCCTCACGTAGGGCCTAACAGGTGGAAGAGTGGGAGGGAGGGGATAGCAGTGCAACTGGGCTTTGGCTAGCAATGGCTGCGCTGGTGGCAGCCACAGGGCAAGGACAGCCAGTAAAATATCTTAGGAGAGAGAACATTAATGAACAGTGATGTTTTACTACATGCACCCCCAAGTAAGAAAACTTCTATAGATACATAGTCTTCAAGCCTGCAGAGACCGATTCTCTGCAGCTTTCTGTAATCCAGCCAACTTTTCAAAAGCAGTTTTCCTTGCAGCTCATGTCCCCAACCTGGTAACTGATATTTGCTAGCAATGTTCCAATATCTCAGGGGCTGCCTCAAAGAAAAGGGAAGCTATTATCCAAAGTATCTGAGGGTAGGACAAGAAGCAATGGGTGGAAACTAATCAAGGAGAGAAACCTCCTAGAACTAAGGAGAAATTTCCTGACAGTTAGAACAATTAATCAGTGGATGATTTGCCTCCAGAAATTGTGAATGCTTCAACACTGGACAGAGATTGGACAACTATTTTTCTGAAATGGTATAGGGTTTCCTGCCTAAGCAGGAGGGTTGGCCTAGAAGACCTCCAAGGTCCCTTCCAAGATCTGCTGTTCTGTTCCGTTCCGTTTAGAAAGTTAACAACTGGTTCTCCCGAAGTGGTGTGAACTGGCTGAATCCCATCACTGCCCATCACTCTCCAGAAATACCACCCTCCCATCCCATTTGTGGCCTCCAGGGGAGAATGGATGTCAGGAATGCCAGCAAGTGATTGACACTGTGGGTGTAGATGTGGACAAAGCTTCTGAGTCGAAGTGTCTCAACAAAGATTTTTGAGAATTGTTATGATTGGGGGCAGGGTTAAGATAATGGCAACTGGTCTAAAGCAATGTTTCTCAACCTTGGCGACTTTAAGCTGTGCTGGCTGTGGGATTCTGGGAGTTGAAGTCCACAGGACTTAAAGTCGCCAAGGTTGAGAAACACTGGTCTAAAGGACAGGAAACAGAGCATGGGAAAATGTAGATGCTAAGATATTACTTTAGGAAGCATGTTGGTTGGTTTTCATATGATGGATCCTCCCCCCACCCCCAGTTTTCTTTTGACATTGAAATGGAGGCAATTGCTTTATAGGAGTATGGAGGGAAGAAAACAAAGAAATTCTTATTTTAGAATAAAATTAATTTCTTTCTCTGCCAAGAAATGTACATCTCCCTCACTCTGAAGAAGAAATTGATTGTTGAATAATATTGTGCTGATTTTTGACCTAGTCTCCCTTTTAGATATACTGTGTATTTAATATTGTTAAGTTCAGATTTTGTTAAATTCAGATTTAATGGAATTATATTTTCAATAGTCAGTTTTAGCATTTTGTTTTGTAGGAATCCATAATTTATGTATCGGGTAGGAATTCCAAACCTCATTTTTTGCATTTGGGCTTACATTCCTTAAATGTACCTCAGGCAAATCTTTTTCTAACTTGATAATTTCCAGGGGCTTTAGGACTATGATTTAAAGAGGTTGGCATTATAAAGAAATATAAAAGCTAAAGGTAAAGGTTCTCCTTGCACATATGTACTAGTCGTTCTTGACTCTAAGGGGTGGTGCTCATCTCTGTTTTAAAGCCGTACAGCCAGTGCTGTCCGAAGATGTCTCTGTGGTCATGTGGCTGGCATGACTAAACGCTGAAGGTGCATGGAATGCTGTTACCTTCCCACCAAAGGTGGTTCATATTTTTCAACTTACATTTTTTATGTGCTTTCGAACTGCTAGTTTGGCAGAAGCTGGGACAAGTAACAGGAGCTCACTTGATTATGCGGCACTAGGGATTTGAACCGCTGAACTGCCAACCATTTTGATGGACAAGCTCAGTGTCTTAGCCACTTGAGCCACCACATCCCTTTTATAAAGACAAATAGAGACACGGAAAACAACTACTTTGCCATGAATCAGATCAAAGTACTGATACATTCGCTTACTTATCTTCTGAACTTTGCTTTATTGCAATTTGGAATCATTCTACTAGCACATATGCAGAAATCAGAACAGCTCTTTGTGTGTAGTAGTGGTGGCATTATCCCCACCACTACAGCCAAGTGGCTTTATATAGTGCTAAAATAAATAAAGTAATGTAAATATATTATTTGTTTTTTGACCATAAGAATTTTCCATAAAGTTAAGTTGGTCTAGACTAGGGTTTTTCAAAATTACCAACTTTAATATGACTCCAATTCCCAGAATTTCCCAGCTGGCTGGGGAATTTTGGCAGTTGAAATACAACATCTTAAAGTTACTAAGATAAGAAAATCCTGATCTAGAGCCTCCCTAAATTGATGCTCCCCAGATGCACTGAGTTTACAACTGACAGAAATCTCAGCTGGGAATTCCAGGCTTTCAAAGGGAGTATACCTGGAAAGCAACTGGTTGTGTAAGGAAGTCTGGGAACCCACACACAATATCCTTCTGAAGCTGTTTTTAGCCTTGCTCAGTTTGAGACTGGCTGGCCAATTTGGCATTGCTAGGAGAAATAATTATGCTTGCTCAGCTAACCACTCACTATAAATTCATTTTTAATGATGGAATCTGAATAAAGTTCCAGTGTCTTCAATGGAGTCATAAGGCCTAAGCATAGATCTGTTTTTATCATGTCCGGAAGCTGACGACATGTTTATCTTTATCTTTTCTTGTCTGCTAATGAATCATAGCTATTTTACAATGGAAACTGGACATTATGTCATTTAACACGTGGATTTCTGCTCAACGTTATTCAGACAAGTTTACCTTGATAACTACAATTGCAGTCTCTACAAAAGTAAAGATGTCTGCTTGAAAATGCAGGAACATTTCTGCATAGTGTGTATTGAATGTCTGCATAGCGTGTTGCTGTTAGAGAGGTGGGCATTGAATTTCCCTTCCACAAATGCTTTTTATTCTGTTCACCAACTCCTTTCTCTGGCTTCCCTTCAAACTGTACAAATCTTATTATGCCTTGATTAAGTTCTGGGTTGTTTTTGTGCATTATTGTTTTACAAGCCATATTTTGCTCAGTGGGAGCTATAAAGCAGCATATCCTTAGGCAAGAGTCCCCAACCCCCAGCACTGGTCCACAGCAGGCCAGAAACTGGGCCAAACAAACAAATGATGCCACATGTATGGGATGCAGACAGCACATGAAACCATGCCCCCTCCAGTCCATGGGAAAACCTCTCTCCATGGAACCGGTCCCTGGTTGCAGAGGTGATACTCAGCAGGTTCTGACCAGTTCTGGAGAACCGGTAGTGGAAATTTTGAGTAGTTCGGAGAACCGCCTCTGACTGGCCCCACCCTCATCTATTCTCTGCCTCCTGAGTCCCAGTTGATCAGGAGGAAATGAGGATTTTGCAGTAAACTTCCCCTGCCATGCCCACCAAGCCACGCCACGCCTACCAAGCCACGCCCACAGAACTGTTAGTAAAACGTTTTGAGTCCCAACACTGCCTGGTACCCACAGGTTGGGAGTCACTGCCTTAGGCAATTCAAACATATTCAAATTCAGCAACTAACAAAACAGGATTCCTCTTCCTTGTCAGATAGAAAACCATGGTTACCTGCTAATTGTTAGCCTGCACAGATGTCTGTACTGGAGCTTTGAGCAGAACAGGACATCCCTCTCTGCAGCTATAGGTGGTGACCTCACAGGCAATCTGTCTTTCAGGGCCAATAAATCCCTGATGCGTATTTCATCATCTCAGGAAATGGATGACATGTCTATTGTTCTCTTGCCTTATCAGATGATGAATTGTGTTTGTCGTGCAGAGGGATCTGAACTTTGTGTCATTTGGCAGTTGAAATACTGTTAAAAATTGTTCAAGCAAGTTTACCTTTCCAAGGAAACTGTGGCTGGGGCATTACGTTATGTACAGATGTGGTGATTGATGCTTTCTATTCAAACATACCTCAGCAAATATTAAGATGAAACTGCTTCTCTTTCTCCCTCTTTCTCCCCCCTCTTTCATCTATCTATCTATCTATCTATCTATCTATCTATCTATCTATCTATCTATCTATCTATCTATCTATCTATCTATCTATCTATCATCTATCTATCTTTTACTTCCCTCCATCCCAGTATCTGTCTGTCTGTCTGTCTGCCTGCCTGCCTCCCTACCTATCATTTACCACCCTCCCCGTATCTGTCTGTCTGTCTGTCTGTCTGTCTGTCTGTCTGTCCGTCCGTCTGTCTGTCTGTCCGTCCATCTGTCTGTCTGTCTATCTATCTCTATGATGTATGTATTTATTTATTGTTGTTATACAAAAAGCCACCAATGCGTACGAGTTAAAGCATAACAAAATAAAATAGCAAGCTTCTGAGTCCTGCCAAACAACTAGATCATTCTTGCTTAGTAGATGTGGGATTAAATGCTAGTTCTTATTGGTTTTCCAACCTGATGGCTGATGGTTATAGTATGGTGCCTGCCATCTTGCTGATGTTAAGCCCCGTCCCTCCCTTGCTGCCTGTGAACAACCATAATGGTGGCATTTGCAGGTTCTGGGTTCTTTCATTGCAATGACTACAGCAGTGTTGCACATGTAAAAAAGGGGGCAGGGCTTCCACTGCAACGCCATAATACTGCTTATTTTAGTTTGATCCAGAGGTGGTATTCAGCAGGTTCTGACCAGTTCTGGAGAACAGGTAGCGGAAGTTTTTAGTTTGGAGAACCACCTGTGAGTGGCCCCACCCCCATCTATTCTTTGCCTCCTGAGTCCCAGCTGATCGGGAGGGAATGGAGATTTTACAGTATCTTTCCCTTGCCACACCCACCAAGCCATGTCCACCAAGCCACGCCATGCCCACCAAGCCACGCCCACTGAACTAGTAGTAAACATTTTTGAATCCCGCCACTGGTTTGATCCCCTTGGCCTCCCCAGCCACATGGACAGAGACTAACCTTAAAGAAGACTGATATTGTATACAATGATAACAGCAAAGCACATTGATATCTTTTTATTCTGTTGTGAAGGAGTTGCTTTTTCTTTTAATATTTGCAAGCCCATCTTGTTTTTAATTTTAAAAGAGAGTAAAATATTAACTACAACTACCCCTATTTGACTGGTTAATATATCTCAACTTTTATTTCAGGAGACGCCATTAAGGACATCAGGATGCCAGTTCATGGAAAATCTTGCATTGTGAAGGATACTTTTTACTTCAAAAATGGAACCTTCTATACTCCATCCAAAACTGACAAATTAGCATGAATATTGGCTGAAAAAGAAGAAAAAAAGTTCCACTATGTTGCTATATGAGTGCTTATTGCGATACTAAATCAGAAGCCCTACATGACCTGGATCCAGATTTAATCATAGTCGGAGTCAACCTATTTAATCCATCAAGGTCTAAATGAATCACGGTTAACGTTTCACTGATTTCAATGACTCCATCTTAAGTTTGATCATCTGCAGAGCCAACTCTATCTCATTGCCTCTATTTATAATTTCTATTAGCTTCTTTGTTGTGTGCAATGTTACCTATTCAACAGATTCATTGTCATACACACACACATCTACTGCGCACACAGAGATATTTTATGCAAAATAGAAACAGGGACTCCGGGGGAGGGGGAATTCCCCACCATTCAAGCCATAGAAGTAAAAAAGCTGAACCCTTTATACTTTTATTAATGCCTTAAACCAGAGATAGTCTATTCAGTTTTAGAGCTCATCGTTCTATAGGAAAATAGAGGGTTTTTTTTGAAAAAAGAAACATCTATTGCTTGTTATGCTGAAAGTATGAAGGAACAAAAAAATGAATAAACAAAAAATTGGTACAGCAACCCTCACCCCGCCCCCATAATGAGTTTTTAAGTTGCAGTTTCCATTGCCTTTACGAAACTAAGGAAACATTGTCAATGTCAGGTTAATGTCAGGGTTATATTCTGCAAGTTGACCAGGCAATCATTTACAAAGGAAAGGAAAGAGCTTCAATCATCCAGGGTCGAGTCCCCATCAGACCCAAAAGAGAACTGGGGTGGTTGGGTGGGTGAAGAAGCCAAGAAAGAAACTGAAGGATTCGAATTGGCAGAACCACGAGGCTGTTTAGATCATTTCAGGTTCTTTATTTGTTCATAGATTTGAAAAGTCAGCCTTATATCATAGGAATAATTAAGAGTCCTTAGATTGGATATGGTCTTTGATTTCCACTAATTTTACTGTAAAAAGGTAGAGTACCACTTTATAAGATGGAAATTAAAAGATTATAGATGAGCAGGGAGCTCTTTTCTGTCTTTAGAACATGTTTCTTCTTTTATCATCCAGGCAAATATAATATTCTGCCTTTTTAATATTTCCTAGACCATTTCATTCTCCTGGGAGGGGAATGGCTTCCCACAATGGAACAGAACAATCTATTATAATGCGCAATTATACAAAATAAATGTAATGAACAAACCATCACTTTATATGTTTTAACATACCTGAAAAGTGACTCCTTTTTAATTAAAAGTTCACCTTTCATTGGTAAATAGGTTGTGTTCATAGGTTTCATAGTCGTAGTTTTCGTGCTATGACTTGATTAAAAGACAATAGTAATGTGAAATGTATTTTACTGTGTGATTTAATACACAAAGAATGTTGTCCGAGGTGCTGCAGAAGAATAAAGGATGACAGTCTCAGTGCACGGATGCTTTTTCTGGTGTGGTTAAATCACTGCTTATTCTGTGATTCAGCATGTGCCAGTTGTTGGGCTGAAATGCCATTTGTTGTTCCAGTGTTGGTCTTTTCGTTGTTCTTTAACTTCAATCACCCAGGGTCCAGTCCACATCAGAGCCAAAAGAGAACTGGGGTGGGTGAAGAAGCCAAGAAATAAGGTTTAGAATTGGCAGAACCAGTAGAAGACACGAGGCTGTTTACATCATTTCAGACTCTTTATTTGTTCATAAATTGGAATAGTCAGCTTCATATCATAGGAACAATTAAGAGTCATTAGGTTGGATATGGTCTTTGATTTCCACTAATTTTATTGTAGGTAAAGAAGGTAGAATGCCACTACTTTGTGAGATGGAAATTAAAAGATTGTAGATGAGATTTCAGAGGACTCCTGTACAATGCTCAGAGCAGCTTCAGAGGGAACGGAAAGTTGATCTGTAAGCTACTTGAGTTCTATTCTATGAGTCCCAGAGGTCACGGTGAAAGGCCTAAGCAAGCCAAAGGGTGAACCTTGGGTAACCTAGAAAGTGGTTTTCAGATCGGCCTTTCCCTGCTCTGGGGAAAAAAAATGAGACATCCTTTGTTATGAACTGATGGTCCCCTGTGGATCCCAGCTGCTTTGTTCAAGACAGGGGAACAAAAAGCCTGTTGTTGCCATCATACAAGAATGTGAGAGGAAAAACAAACAAGTGTTTAAGTTTGCCTCATGGGTGCTCATGTTTTGCAAAATGCACCAAACAGGTATGCTTAGCAAAGCTGTCTCCACATTTAGCAGATACAATTTACAGGAAACCTGAGGATCTCGCACTCAGGAGGTTCTTCCTGAAGCCAAGAAAAATGGCATTGCAGCCATCAGCCTATTACCACTGCTGCATATATGCTTGTATTCTTCAGTTTTTCTCACCATCTGCTTTGAAAATGTAGCTGATGATAGATAGATAGATAGATAGATAGATAGATAGATAGATAGATAGATAGATAGATAGATAGATAGATAGATAGATCAGGGATGGGTTTCGGCAGGCACTACTGTTGATTTGCTTATGTGTGTGCTGTGCACACATGTGCAGTGCAATTAATCTTGTTCTGCAGAACTGAAAAACAAGATGGCGGTGCTATAGGCTCGGGGGCATGGCAGGCCTGGGTCGCTGCCTGTTCCAGTGACCCAGACTGCCAAACTACTACTGGTTATTATATATAATTTGTTTGTACAGGAAGAGGTCCTATGTAACAGTGCTCCACTGAGATTGATGGTGTTGGAAGAAATATCCATCTGGTTCAGTTCCAAGTGGGGTGAAAGACGTTGGAAACATGGAGACTGATTGGAAAGATGGTTTAATGGTGAAGCAGAACCACCAAGCACATGTGATTCTAGGTAGCTGACCACATTGAATGGAGAGTGAGAGTTATTTCACACCGCCTTGAGTCCCATTTTGGGAGATAGGGTGGGATAGAAATCTAATAAAAGTAAAAGAGGACGGTATAGAAATTTAAATAATAATAATAATTTATATCCTCTCTGAGCTTTTAACTTGAGCTTCCTGTTCCTGTGGCAAAAGCATATATTCTATTGGTTGCTTTCAGCATCATAGCTAATTTTGTAGGTTATCTGAGTCAAGCTTGGTTGAAGCTTGCTGATGCAACTAAGGGGCTTGTTGGCAATTCCTATTCTTACTTAATTGCTTTTCCCTGAAGGATAATCCCATCATCCTGGAACTGAAGGTATTTGTTTTGTAGGTAGGCTGGCCTACTATTTCTTAATGGGCACCACATATCTGCTGGAGGCAGGGAACTGTTTTCTGTCTTTAAAGCATGTTTCTTCTTTTATCATCCAGGCAAATATGATATTCTGCCTTTTTAATATTTCCTAGAACATTTCATTCTGCTGGGAGAGGAGTGGCTTCCCACAATGGAACAGAACAAACTATTATAATGCACAATTATACAAAATAAATGTAATGAACAAACCACCACTTTATCTGTTCTAATATGCCTGAAAAGTGACTCCTTTTTAATTAAAAGGGAATGAGTTCACCTTTCTTTGGTAAATAGGTTGTATTCATAGGTTTCATAGTCATGGGTTTGTGTTATGACTTGATTGAAAGACGATAGTAACGTGAAATATATTTTACTGTGTGATTTATTACACAAAGAATGTTGTCCAAGGTGCTGCAGAGGAATAAAGGATGACAGTCTCAGTGCATGGATGCTTTTTCAGGTGTGGTTAAATCACTGCTTATTCTGTGATTCAGCATGTGCTGTTGTTGGGCTGAAACTCCATTTGTTGTTCCAGTGTTGGTCTTTTTGTTGTTCTTTAACTCTCATTCTTTGCTGCACTTCTCTTAGTTTGGCTCAGAGCCCATTTAAGGAGCTTGGGAAGTTATATTTTCCTAAGGGTGCATGGAGGAGATGATGAACTACCTTAACTAAGCATGCACAGAAGCAGTGGTGGGTTTCTGCAGGCTCGCACCTACTCGCAAGAGCCGGATGGTGAAATTTAGAGAACCGGTGAGAGGGGATTCCACCAGCGGACCCAAAAGTAAGTCTGGCCTGCTGCTGCCAGTAACCCAATGGGAAGGAAAGGAAAGGAAGGCAGAAAGTAAGAAAGGAAAGGAAGGAAGGAAGGAAGGAAGGAAAGGAAGGAAAGAAAGAAAGAAAGAAAGAAAGAGAAAGAAAGAAAGAAAGAAAGAAAGAATTTATCATCACAATTGAGCCCAAAATTTTGGTTGCTAAACAAGAGCGTTGTTAAATGAGTTTCACCACATTTTACAAGTTGGCCACTCCCACCCTGTCACATGACTGCCAAGCCACATCCACAAAATAGGCCACACCTAGAGAGTAGGTTCTAAAAAAAATTGAAACCCACCACTGCACAGAAGCATCCGGGCAGGTGGGTGGAGCCTCCCGCCGCTGCTACCGTGCCGAACCGGGAGCAACCCACCTCTGATTCAAAGGGATGTACTTGTCTGAGCTGTTAACTCATGGGGGCACATAACGAGGGGATAACTGTTAAGAGAAACTCCTTGCTCCAGAAAATGTTCTTCAATATGCTCCAGAAATGGGAGCAGCAATCATTTGGCATCTCCAAATCCACTGGAAGCAGGGCCCAGTTGCCAAGCTTAAAACACAGCCGGCCTCCACCCACACGTATACCACAAGCCCATCTGATACATACCATTTCATGAATCATAAAAGAAAAGGTTTGGGTTTAACGCCAAAATTATATTTTCTTTCATTTTAAAAATTATACTTTGGCTTGTCCTGGCACTTTTTGGTTACACTCCAAACAGGGCAGAGCTCCTTTAATATATTTGTGTATGTACTTGTGGATTTGCTCAAGGCATTTATTTCTCTGTATTTTGGAATTTGGATCTGTAAATCCTAACAACAGCACAGTAAGAAACCTTTACAATGAGAAGTATATTACTATCCGTTGTCAATATCAGAGGACTGAGATAAAAGTAAGCAAATTACATTCCATAAAGATCCATGTTCTTTAACATCAAAAACATCTATGTGAATCAAAATATATAATCCTGTGTAGTAACTTTTATTGTATTCACCCACAGAAAAGTGTTCATCATGTATTGTTCACATGGGCAATCTTTTATTTCAGGCAGCGTGATAGGGAAATGCTGGGAATTGATGTCAACACATCTTAAAAATCCCAAGTTTGAGAAATGCTGCTATAATCAAGGTTTTTATGGTGTGAATGGCCTGTGTCCTTCAAAAATTCTACAAGGGATTCTAATGATATACTTTGTAATCTGCAACCTCTAAGTCTTTTATCAGCTTCCATCTTGAGGGAAAGGAAAAGATGCAATATCTACACAATTTAGAAATTATCCATTTGAAGACATTCCTGGAGGAAGGAAGGAAGGAAGGAAGGAGGAAGGAAGGAAGGAAGGAAGGAAGGAAAGGAAGGAAGGAAGGAAGGAAGGAAGGAAGGAAGGAAGGAAGGAAGGAAGGAAGGAAGGACAAGGTATCTTGGCTGGTCTTCCTATCACCCTGTATTATCTGTCTCCTCCAACTGAAAAATCACATCTGAAAGATGAAAACGTATTGGGAAAACAAGAGTTTCTATGGGGAGGCATGTCAAAGGAAGTCAATTGAGTAGGGTTGGGTTGATCGCGAGACTACAAGCATCAACATTTGTTTATCCCCTTCCAACTGCTGATGCCCTTGCTGCCATTCATATGAAGAAGAGGAACTTTTTGGAAGGGAAACAGTTCCCATATTGGCACAGGTTATAGCAACATTTTATTCAGAATTTTGATTTCAACAGCAAAATCTAATATAAACTAAACTTAAAGAGAAAAAGAATAAAAAGGAAAAAAGATGCAAGGAAAAAAGAAAGAGAAAAGTAAGAACACAATAAAGAAAAAGAATTATATGAAGAAGTGACTTCCAACATCATCACAAGTATTAATAAATTCAGTGGCCTATCATCCTCTCTAAGGTTACAAGTATTTATCTTTTTACCCCCTATTCCATCCCTTATCTAAAGGCAAATCCGTAAAATAAATATCTTTTTAGTTCTGGTGTCAGCAAAAAGTCCATAAATATCTGCCCCGTGTAATAACATATTTTGTTTTTATCTTCATTACGTAAACCAGCTTTATATTCCTTTTTTTACTTTTGATTATGTTAATCTTTAGTTAATTCAAATATTGCCATAGCTTTTATTTCTCTTCATTTATTCTTTGTCCCATCACAGAATTTTTCAAGGCTCTTTTTAATGAGACTCTTTTATAAAGCAAATTGGAAAAAAATTATCTAGGTCACTTGTGTCATTTGTATTTCCCTTTTAAAATTTGAGCCTCAGTTAATTTCTTTTGTAGACATTATGAAACATCTTTTCAAATCCATTCTCTTATATATCCGTTTTCAATATTAATACTCTGTTTACTATATTCTACTTCTTCAATAATTCTACTCTATTTCTTCAATAATATATTTGAGATGTTTACTTACTTATTTACTTCCTTGTTTGTTTGTTTGCTTATATGCTGCACACTTTGTTATCCATAGAAGCAGACATCAGTATTGGCATTGATGATTTTTGGCTAGTCTTTTCTGATTCCATTCTTCAAAAATCTCCTTCAATATTTTTATTGTTATAATGCTTTGTGTCATGAGATTTGTTCTTTATAATTAATTCTGAAATCTTATTGTAAAAAATTTCAATATTCAGTATTCTCTCAGGATAAAGACAGAATCCAAGGAAATAGTCCATTCATCAGATCCTCGGTCTTTACTGTGGCTGTTGGCTATGTCATCACTAAACCATCTTCAATTCGCCATACTACCCTTGGAAGCAATTACCGTATTTTTCGGAGTATAAGACACACCTTTTTTCCTCTTAAAAGAGGCTGAAAATCTGGGTGCATCTTATACACTGAATACAGCATTTTTTGCCTCCCAAAACCCCGTCCCCTTCACCAAAATGGTTGTGCATAGCCTTCTAGAGGTTTCCAGAGAGCTCCTGGGGGCTGGGGACGGCAGAAATGAGCCTAAAACGGGCCATTTTTGCCCTCCAGCCCCAGCAGCACTCTATAAACCTCCATAAGGCTATGCATGCAATTTTTTGGACATACAAATGGCCCATTTTTGCGAAAAACGGGCCATTCTGGGGAAGTTTGCAGAGTGCAAAAGCTTCCCCCCCCCTTTTGGAAGGCTGTTTAGTTACTTGGAAACTTTAAGACTTGTGGACTTTAACTCCCATAATTCTCCAGCCAGCATAGCTTGTGGACATAGCTGACTGGAGAATTCTGGGAATTGAAGTCCACAAGTCCTAAAGTTGCCAAGTTTGTGTAAATAAAAATGTCATTCAGATATACAAGGACCCCTTTATACAAGTGTTCATTCAGAAATTCATTAATAAGCTGCATGAACACCGCTGGGGCAGCTTGAACCGAAATGGCATTACCCTAAATTGATAACTGCCTAATGGGCAATTGAATGTTGTTTTCCATTCACCACCAGCTTTTATTATGACCCAATAGTAGGCTTCTTAGAGGCCATGTTTAGTGAAAATGTGACCCTCCGCCAACCGAGTCAACATGTCTTTCAATGTTCAATGCACACTGCATTGACACCCCTGAAGTCAACACAGAGCCGTAACCTGCCATTTTTCTTCTCCCGGAACAAAACTGGGACAGCCACATGAGACCTTGCTGGCTGTATGAAACCCCTCTTAAGATTCTTATCTATGTATTGTCTCATCTCATTCAACTCCTGAGGGATCATGGAATACATCCGGGGTTTCAGCAATTTCGGCCCCCACCCCCCATTAGATCTCTATTGTGCAGTCTGTAGCTCGGTGGAGAGGTAGAATTTCATACCCTTTTCCATTAAAATTTCTTTAAGGTCTTCATATATTTGAGGATATGTTCTCTCATTTGCCCCTTGGAAAACCTCTATCCCCAGTACAGTTTCTCATGGGGAGATGGCTTGTGCTGACAACCCCCCCCCCAAATGGTTGGACCCCATTTATCAAGCCATGCTAAGCCTAACATGACTTCTTCAGTTATTTTTGGAATCACTATAAAGTGAATACACTCCCAGTGTGGGCGTATTTCCAAGGTACCCTGTTCTGTTATATGATTGGCCTGTTGACCCCCTGACAGAGAACCCTCCATCTGCTCGAATTGGATCGGCTGGGACAACTTTTGGACCCATACCCCCAAACTAAGGGCAGTGTTCTGGATCATAAGACACCAGGTGCATCCCGAGTCTATAAGGGAATTGCACTGCCGGCACTTTCCTGCTATCAGGACTACCAGAATCACAAATGGTTTAATAGATGTACGTACTTTAGGGTTCTCCTCCCCTTCTTCTCCGCTGATAGTGGCCTCATCAGCTGGGCTGGTGACATCTGTACTTGGTGTTAGTTGTCCTGCCTGCTGTGCTCTCATTGCTTTTTCAGTAGTCTTCCAGAGGCTCTTCCTTGCAGTCCTCTGTTTAGTACCAGGTGGGCTCACTGAAGTTTTGGGGCATAATTCTATACATTCTACCATCCAATGGACCCGCTTCCCACAACGAAAGCACAACTTCAGAGCCCTCGTTGACCCAGTCCTAGATGGCAGGGTGGAGAGAGGGGCCATTGTTGTTGTTGGTACGGGTGTGTTTGTGGGTTTCACTGGCTTGTCAATTGTCCTTTGGGGCCACTGAGACTATCCAGCCTTTGGCTGATCATTGCAAAGTTCTGCATTGAGTTCCGTGACCACTTGAAACCAAGTGGTAAGATGGTGTGGCAACACCCAATATACAGATGTTCTCAATCCACAGTTGAGGCCCACTTTGAACTGGTGTATGACCTTACTGGACAGTCATCTGAATTCTTTTATGTATTCAATTACTGGCCTGCCACGTTGTTTGGTTGCAATCAGTTCTCCCTCTGCCCACTGTATCCTGGCGTTGTCCTCAAATCTTTCCTGTAATGCTGCCATAAACAGGCCAATATCCTCCAATTCCCTGACATGGTCACTGTATAAACCGGCAATCCAATCTGCAGCTTCCCCTTCCATTACTCAAAACCTCTACTCAAAACCTCTACTGCCATGACCATAGCCCATTGCAATGGGTACAGATGGTCATATTTGTCAAGATGGTTTATGACCCGGCCAATAAACAAGGCCACCCTGTTGGGACTGTCATCAAAGGACGCCCTCACTTCTGGTAAATTCCACTGTCCCCAAGGACCCTGGCCTTGCAATGCTAATTGGGGCCCAGGCAGCGTGGGCAATGTTCCCTCATACCCTGGCTGGCCAACTTTTCCTCCTCTGTCACCATAGGGAAACCCTGTGGCTGCTGCTGGTTTCGCTGCTTGCCTTTTGTCCATAGGTCTCCTTGGGCCCTCGTAACTCGGCCCCAAACTAGCCACCTGGAAACGCCCAGGACCTTCCTCTGACCTATGGGTAGCCCATGGCAAGTGGGCAGCAGGTCCCTTCTCTAACCACCACTCCAGTCTGGCTCTTGAAAACCAAGTGGCCAGAACATCTCCCTCAAAACCTCTTGTGTTTAGTTCCCCAATGCTGTGGAGTAACTCCATTTGCCATTGGAGACACATCGCTCCTGCCACTGCGTGAAGTGCCCCCAGGAAGGGTGAGAGTGGGAGGGCCCTATGGATGGCCTTCGTAACTCCTTGGACCAGACCACCATTCCCCCACAACACCCGGGCCTATGCACTACCTCCTCCACCTCCTGTGCAGCCAGCAAAGGAGGCTTGACTGCACCCGTTCCTTAGGTTGTACATGTGGACACACCAAAAGGGTGGGCAAGCCTTCTGGGGTAGCAATCTCTTCTTGTACCTCCGACTCTGCTAAGTCCACAGCCTCCAGACCAGGTTGTGCCCCTTCAGCCATGCTTGTAAAAGCCGGAGTAGCTCTGAATTCCTGTCAGGTTCCGGTTTGGCAAACAAGGAATAAGCGAACCAACATGTAGTTCAAAGTGTAGATTGTATTGTTCTCTTTGACGCACTGGCATGTTCTAATCATCACTCAGTGAAACACCAGAGTGAATTGAATTCAGAGGTACTGCTGAGTGCTCCCCTCCAGCATTTAAGAGTTACTGCGGCTCCTCCCCACATCCTTGGAACACCCAGAACAGCTCCTGCGGGCTTAATTGAAATGTAGGTTGACACACCCCCAACAGCTCTTGTAGGCTTAATTGGAATGTAGGCTTGTCCCATGCACAGATGTTGAGAGCAGCTCAGTTTTCATGCTCCGAATCCGAAGAACAGTTCAATCTATCAGCCGAGAGTCGGGTGTCTGGAGCAGCGGTAGAACAATCCCCTATTGCATCCAGGTATTCGGTCTCCTGTCAGCTCCCCCCCCCCCCCGAGTGAATGGAAGCCCAGACTGCATGGCGCGTTGGGCTGACACAGGCAGAGAAAAACTACAGGGGAAGGGTTGCCTTTATTTTAAACCTGAATGAGTTTTGTTGAGGCTAGAAGTCGATCATTTTGGTGGAAGAAACAATTGATTATTTCTGGCTTCTTTTGCTCAGTGGAATGAAGCCATGTTGGGGAAATAATTTTATTTGTTGTGAATATTCCCAGTTGAGTCACAAGGAAATGATTTCACTGGATAAAATAGGAATTTGTCCTGGGTCAGGAATAAAGCAGAGAATCCTCCCCCCCCCCCCGCCTCCCCCCCTCACTCAATCTAAGCTCTGTGTTTTCTCAGTTTGGAAAAAAATGCCCAACATTTTTTGGGCTTGGCCACTCCATCAGCACCGGAGCAGTAAAAATTATAATTTTGGGGCACTACCCTGTAGCCTGAAAATAAGTCTCAGGAGAACCTTAAGTTGGTTACAATTCAGAAATACTGGTTTGTTCTATGAAGTAAATCAAAAAAATTAAGAAGAAAAGTAGTGCTTTATAGTTAAATAGGTGTCTTGTGAGCTGAAGCAAGAAAAGATGTGTGCACCCTCTGGTGGGAATAGGAAATGGAATGTAAGACCCAAAGACGAAATGAAGAAAAAATGTATGTAAAGGAAAGAAAACCAATTATTCCTTTATTGACAATCATAGTCCAATGTTTATCTAGGGTATTAGAGTGAGCAAATATAATGAGAAGGACAGAAGTGGATATAGACCTAACTTGTGCAGTTTTTTTAAAGTAAGAAAAGCTCACATTATTTTAAATTATGCAGCTCTCTTATCCCAGAAGGGACAGAATCTGCTACTTTTTGCTGGTAAAAATCCAGTTTGGGGAAAGGGAATTACTGTATTGACATATAATTATGTTTTAGTTCGTATATTATTTTTGGAAGGGCAATGAATTTTTCTCCCATAATTACATCTAGAAATCCTGTTAGGTGGGTTTAAGTCCTATCTCTGACTTAATTCAGAGATGGGACTTAATTCAGAGATTTGGCTCTCTTCTGACTGCTCCTGAAGGATGACTTGCACACCCTCAGTGGAGGTCCTGAAAAAGGTTGCTGAGAAATGTGTTTTGCCAGCTTGGCTTTAACTGAAGTGTACCTGGTGTGATTTTACTTGGCAAGCTCTACTTTTTATCATTTGTCGATCTTTGGTCATGGAGATTTACACAAGACTGAAGTGTCAATTCCTGTGTTGTGTTATTTTTATTTATTTATTTATTTATTTATTTAATTAAATTTATACCCCACCCTTCTCCAAATGGACCCAGGGCGGCGGTTCCCTCAGCAATGTCTTCCATTGTCCCATTACTTGAACAAATCCTCCCTATAGGATAATCATCTGGTTATGCTGGTCTGCATTTTCTTTTGGCACTCATCATTCTATTTGCATTCTTGAACTGCTCAAAGTTCAAAAGCCTTGATTCTGGGGACAGGAGAGAGAACAAAATGTTTTTCTTATCTGACTTTCCGAGCTGCCATGTTTAGACTCACTTTATCAGCTTTGTTATGTCTGCCTTCGTCAACTCAAATTGACCAAAGGTCAAAATACATAAATGAAGGCTGAATAGTGCTGGTTTGATATAAGGAAGGGATGGGGAAACAGAAAGAGGCAAGAAATATGGCAGTTCTATTACAATGTTAATAACACGTTGCTGTGGCATCTTGAAAAATCTTCTTTAAAGTTCTTTAGAGCATTTGCTGCCCTGAGTTGCTTGACATGGGCAGCATATACATTTAATAGGCGAGTAAGTAAATAAAAATTGGGTTGCTTGAGGTATCAAAGCTGTTATTTGATCTTTCCATATTTTCTCTTGAGGAAAATCATTAGAGCAGATAAAATAGTTAAATAGATAAGGAAGCAAGACTGGGTTGCTGACTTGAGCAAGAACACAAGCAGGACATTATTAGCAACTTGTCACCCACCACAGGAGGTAAATAAATAATTTTTCTCTCTTTCTGGAATGACCTTGCTAGAATCAAATGTGTCCACTTTAAGGCAGAATTAATTCTATCTATAATATAGAACACCATTGTGGAAAAGAAGAATGACAGCATAATTAAACATAGAATGGGGATGACAAAGGTAAAAGTTTAATGTATATGAGAAAATCTTTTGTGTCAGTTCTTATTAAGGCTCTCCCTGAGGTAGGCAATCTTCTATATATAAAAAAATGTGTGTCTGTGTGTATATATATTCCAGCATAACTCTGGAATGCCTTGGCTGTTGAAATGAAAAGGAATGAATTATATCTATAGTGTTAAATGACAGTACTTTTGACTATGATGGTGTGCATTTTGGACTCAGGTTCTGTTAAGATACAGCTTGTTGTGCTTTGAAATGGTATCTACTGTACAGCACAGTGGAATTACCATGGTAATGGCTTTACAGTACTCCATAAAGTGGCTCCTTCTGGTAAGGGGGATTGGTTCTTAAAAACAAACAAACAAACAAACAAGCAAGCAAACAAACAAACAAACAAACATGAATTTATTTATTCTTGTTCCTGAAGGTAAAACTAAAAATGTTTATAATCAGGTTTTGTGTTGAATTAATATTATAGTTAATTTGTGAAACATTTTACTTTATAATTTGTATACTCTACTTATACTTTTTAAACCCTGTAAATAAAATTACTTTGATTTCACACTATAGATATTTATTTATTTATTTATTTATTTATTAAATTTATAAACCACGCCACTCTCCCCAAAGGGACTTGGGGCGGTGCACAGGAAGTTAAAAATAGAAAAAAGCACAAACATGACAATAAATAGTACTATAATTCATTCCTTTTCCTGGGATAAATAAATACCTGGCAACAGCTGGTTATTAGCTAGTATATAATAAAGGTGTAATAAATTATTGTTACTATTATTTTTAGCATTGTCAGCAGGCCAGTCCTTAGCACAGCTTGCTTATTTTTGCCTTAGTGTACTGTGAAACCCAACAGTGCCATATTCAATAAACTATGATTAAACTATGATAAACTATTAAACTGGAATGACCTCCCACCTGAATTACGCACGATCACAGACCTACGTCTCTTCCGTCGGGCCCTGAAGACACATCTATTTTGTGCAGCCGGCCTGTCATAGTCTTTTAATTGGGTTTTAGTATTGGGTGTTATAATTTAAGAGGCCAAACTATTTAATATTTATTAACCTGCTATTTTAACTTTTGTATTTCTTCTTTTTATTGTGGCTGTTCACTGCCCTGAGTCCCGAGAGGGAGAAGGGCGGTATATAAATAAAATAAATAAAATAAAATAAAATATGATGAATAAACTAACCAAGCCTATATAAGCCAATCCTAATAATCCAAAACTTTCATTGGTGGCTATTGATGAGTGAAGATTTTTCTAACAAAATTAACTAGTTATTAAAGGTAGTAGTGAGCTTGAATTTCTATTCCAGGAACAGAGGGTGGAAGAATGGAGGCGAGACAGAAATAATGTTTAGCTCCCTTCAGAGGGAGGGGTAATTAAGAAAATCTTAGATTGTGCAGAAATGAATAGATCAACATTGGCAATTAAAGGGAAGGAAGAATTGGAGTATTATAATATAGGGGGGAGATTCTATCACTGGATAGAAAATGAATATAGACAAAAAGAGAGATAAAATTTAATAATTTAATTTTAGGAAGGAAGGAAAGCAGATTTATAGGGGAGAAGCTGAACTGAAATGTAATTGAAATGGAAAGGTAAATGGAAAGATAGAAATATATTAAAAATAATGGTAAATGTTAAATATGATGACACAAAAAATTGTACTCAGATGACACACTATTTGATTAATGATGTAAGATTTGTTTAATTAAAAAAAAGAAAATAAATAACGTTTAGCTAACTCTTTATTTAATTCTAACAGCTTGGCTAACAGTGACAGCTCAGCTAACAGCAACAGATGATTCGCTGTCTGACAGCTCCTTTTATAGTCAGCTGTCAGGCGGCCAGCCAATCAGAATGAATGTCTCTTCCCGCTTGAACTGCGGACCAGAGTGAAGCCTTAATACACAAGAAATACTATTTTTATTATAAGGTTATGGAGCAGACTTTTGCAAGTCCGAGTCACTTCCCCTTTTATCTTCATGAGGACTAGGGAGAGTTTTGTTTGTGAAGTTTTCTTGGTTTCAGAACTTGGGTTTCTTCTATCTGACAGTTGTCTTGTTAGTGAATCTTTCCTTCTGTTCCTTAAAGTGATTGCTTCTGTCCATTATATTGTTGTGGATGAACACTCTTTATAAGCAACTGGTTTCAACACTTGCATAGCTCCCACCAATTGTATGGTTATGTACACAGTTTGGGAAGATATTTCTAGTTTGCTTAACAAACAAAAACCTTGTGTAATTGTTTGCTCTATTAATATGAACCCTCACTGTTGTCAGGTTTTAAACAACATGGTCTCTAGTATGTTACTATAGTACCGCAAAGAAATTAAATCCTACACATAGTATAGTATAGTATAGTATAGTATAGTATAGTATAGTATAGTATAGTATAGTATAGTATAGTATAGTATAGTATAGTATAGTATAGTATAGTATAGTATAGTCAAACCATGAGATAATATCTGATACAACGTAATAGTCTTCAGCAGGCTGACCCATCTTTTCTTGTTATCATCTTTCATGTTTATGTCTTACTTTCCCAAAGATCATCAACATACATTACTATGAAAGAACATTTGTAGGCAAAAACACCTGGAGGAATTCAAGAACAGCTTGCATTCAAAAACTTCTGGAGCTCAAGGATAATTAAAGGCATAATTTATTTCAATAATTATTTGGAGATGGAGCACATTGGCTTGGCTCATACATTTTGAGGCACAAACTCCAGGCTGTGTCTTAGCAAGGTATGAACCAAGCTACTCTCTCAGTACAAAGGAGTTCATGAAGATGATCTTTGGCATTCAGTCTGAAATCCACCTTTGTCTGACTTCAAACTGGCTATGTGTCTTCAGAATTTGAACTTTGCAAAAAATGTATATAAACAAACAAATCTGTTCTGAATATTTAAATATCTATGTTTATAAGGTCAGATATGGAACAATCCTGAACAAACTCTTTCACCAAATAATCCATGGGATAGAGACTAAGACATTCAAATTATTCTAACCTGTTTATTTTATGAACAAGCAGCATTTCATTAATCTTGAATGCTTTGAATATTATAAAGCTTTGCATTTTTTTGGTTAAATATATCTTGTATAGCAAAGTGTCCAAAGAAATGACACAAAAAAATCAGCTCTTTTGTTTTCATACATTTTTGTGTTTGTGTGTTTTAAGTGTGACTAGAATGACATTTCACTGGATTTATTATACAAGAGTTCTACAATATCTGGCTGTTCTGCCTGAGGACCGTCTGGTTGTTCTCAGCTGGAATTCTACTGGGAAGTGATCGCTCACCGCTAAGGCCTGTGAAGAGATATATATATATATATTAGGATTTAGGATTTATTAAATTTTTAGACTGCCCTTCTCCCTTGCGGGACTCAGGGCGATGTACATGCAATAATAAGATGAATAATATAGAGCATAAAATACAATTAAAAATACAATTAAAAATATATTAAATAGATTGGCCTGATCTAAATCCTGTTCAAAAACCCTTACTAAAACAATTTAAAAACTAAAACAATTAAAAAAACTACGCCAGGCCGGCCGCACGAAACAGATAGGTCTTTAAGGCCCGACTGAACTGGCGCAGGTCCGTGGTTCTCCGTAGGTCAGGGGGTAGGTCATTCCAGAGGGCAGGAGCTGCCACAGAGAAGGCTCTCCCCCTGGGGGTCGCCAGCCGACATTGCCTGGCTGACGGCACCCTGAGGAGGCCCTCTCTGTGGGAGCGAACTAGTCGGTGGGAGGTATTTGGCAGCAGGAGGCGGTCTTGCAGGTAACTAGGTTACCTGCAACCCCTATCCCGAGCCCTCCAGAGATCATCCACCAACGCGCCCAATGCTGTCTCTGTGCTGTACCCAGGCTGGAAGCTGGACTGGCGCGAGTCCAGATAGACAGTTTCCTCCAGGTGCTAAGGGAGCTGCCGTCTCTCAACAACCTTTGCAAGAAAAAGAAGGTTGGAGACAGGACGGTAGTTGGCCAACACAGCCGGGTCCAGGGAGGGCTTCTTGAGGAGGGGCCTCACCACCCCCTCTTTCAAGGCGGCCGGCAGAAACCCCTCACTCAAAGAAGCGTTGACAATTCCCTGGAGCCAGCCTCGTATCACCTCCCGGGAGGCCAGTACCAACCAGGAGGGACCTGGGTCCAATAAACATGTGGTGGCTTTCAGCCGCCCCAGCATCCTGTCCATGTCCTCAGGAGTCACAGGATCAAACTCTTCCCAGATGACAGACTCAAGACCTGCCTCCGTCAATCCATCTGAACTAGACCAGTCGGAGGCCAGCCCGTCCCGGATCTGATCGATTTTATCATGCAGATAACATCCAAATTCCTCCGCACGACCCTGCAAGGGGGCATCCCACGCCCTCTGATAAAGAAGGGAGCGGGTCACCCTAAACAGGGCGGCAGGCCGGTTATCTGCAGACGCGATAAGAGCGAAGAAGCAATTACGCTTCGCCGCTTCTATCGCCACTAGGTAGGTCTTCAAATGTGACCTTACCAGTGTCCGGTCAGACTCGGAGCGGGTGGCCCTCCAACCGCTCTCTAGGCGTCTCTTCCGACGTTTCATCATCCTCAGCTCCTCGGAAAACCAGGGAGCCAAGGTGGTTCGGCTCTGGGTGAGAGGCCGCAAAGGCAATATATATATATATATATATAGCATGGAATACATGGGAAAACACCCGAGGATGGCAACACCAGCATATCTACACCCGTGAAAATCTACGAAAGTAAACATATATATATATATGCTGGCATAGCTGGCTTCGGGGATTTTCCCGTGTATAAGGCATAGAAAAGTTGTTGCAACATTTCGACAAGATCTCACTTGTCATCATCAGGCAGGCTTGTGTCTGTCTGTCCAGACAGCTATGCCAGCATACCTACACCCGTGAAAATCTACGAAAACATATATATATATATATATATATATATATATATATATATATATATATATATATATATATATATATATATATATGCTGGCATAGCTGGCTTCGGGGATTTTCCCGTGTATAAGGCATAGAAATGTTATTGCAACGTTTCGACAAGATCTCACTTGTCATCATCAGGCAGAAGCCTGCCTGATGATGACAAGTGAGATCTTGTCGAAACGTTGCAATAACATTTCTATGCCTTATACACGGGAAAATCCCCGAAGCCAGCTATGCCAGCATACCTACACCCGTGAAAAAAGAGACCAGGATGGATCCATTTCAGGCTTATTAGCCTTCTTCAGCTGGCCATACTCCTTCTACTGGGATTTGAACCAGGGCTTTCCAGCATTTGAGGCAAGCTCTCTATGCCTTGAGCTATCTGGTATCCCTGCTATATCAGCCAATTTACAGGACTCATATATATATATATATACACACAGTATATTTTAACATAAGAGACTATGTTCAGCTATCCCTGCACCAATACAAATCACAACTATTATGTATAAAGTTAATATTATGATTAGTAGCTGATATTCATTCTTGTTTTACAACAAACATGAAGCAAAGATACTTCCTCTTCCCTATTCTATGAACTCCAGACCATAACTTCACTATACATTTTATGAATAGAACTTAAATGGAAGTAAAGCTTGCACAGACCATACTTCTGAAGGTATAGAAGCAGAGAACAGGATCAGAGGTGATATTCAGCAGGTTCTGACCAGTCCTGGAGAACCGGTAGTGGAAATTTTGAGTAGTTTGGAGAACCAGTAAATGCCACCTCTGACTGGCCCCACCCCTATCTATTCACTGCCTCAGAGTCCCAGCTGATCAGGAGGGAATGGGGATTTTGCAGTAAACTTCCCCTGCCATGCCCACCAAGAAACGCCACACCTACCAAGCCACGCCCACAGAACTGTTAGTAAAACCTTTTGAGTCCCAATACTGCCTGGTACCCACAGGTTGGGAGTCACTGCCTTAGGCAATTTAAACATATTCAAATTGACCAACTAACAAAACAGGATCATTCATAAATCAAGAATTATATAGCCTTAATTATGTATAATTATTATGTATAATTATGTAGCCTTAATTTTTCTGAAGACAAATTGGTGATATTTAGAGAAGCAGACACAGAAAAGCAACAATTAGTGTAAAATCTCACAGGCCAACCCCACCAACACAAACACTTGCTAAGGCCAACAAGGAATTGTAGCAATTACAGTTCCAACATGAGTTGGAGATTGGCTGTGGAAGGCTGCTTTAGAAACGGGAATTCTTGCTTGCTTCCTCTCTCCCTGAATCCTTGCCCATAAGAATCTGATTATTTATTTATTTATTTATTTTATTTTATTAAATTTATATCCCGCCCTTCTCCAAACGGACCCAGGGCGGCGCACAGGAATGTTAAAATACATACAAAACATATAAAATTTAAAAAACTTATTCTAGTAAAACCTGTGCTAAAAACCAATTAAAATCCCAAATTTAAAACTGTCTAATGGTCAATACAGGGGGTTACGCTAGGCCGGCTAGATGGAATAAATGTGTCTTCAGACACTTGCGGAAGAGGCGGAGGTCAGCGTCAATGGAGGACAAGTAGTGGGAAATCTGGTGCCCATTGCTTTGTTTTCCCTTCTTAGCCTATCTTGGTCTCAGTTCTTCCTTTCTTCTTTCCCAATTGATCCCACTTCCTTTCCTCTTTCCCTTTTGATACTTTCCCTGGTGGCCCCAAAGGTACAAAACCCCAGAAAACGTTCCCTGGAGCATCACCCAGTCCTTCAACCAACCTGTTCTTCAGTCATGGAGAAGGCACTCTGAAAATCAAAGATATTGGCTGAGCCCAGCATGGCAGTATTTATAAGTGTCTCTCCATGGAGCACAATCCTATAGAGTAAGAGAAAGTGAGATCAAGACCATGGCATTACCTTCACCCCCACCCCCGTGTCCCATTTTGGGCCTAGTAGGCCTCCCTGCAGCCTCCTGGGAGCAAAAGCAAATATTATCCTGGGACATATTAAAAGAAGCATGGAGTTCAAATCATGGAATATAACTGCTCCACTTTACCTTGGTCACACCCCACTTTGAATGCCGGGACAAGCATGAGTAATCAGACATCAACAAAGTGGAACAAGAAGGTGAGGGAATTGGAAACCAAATTCTTTGAAAATGGTTAAAAAAACAGGATATGTTTATACAACAGAAGAATAGATTAAAGAGGGCTAGAATAAGAACTGTCAACAAGCAGAACAGGTTGCTTCATGAAGTGATATTTTCCCCTTCATTAGAGAACTTCAAAAAGAGGCTGGAGAGAATTTTCCTCAAATTAGCAGAGTAACAGAGTTGGAAGGGACCTTATAGGTCATCTAGTCCAATCCCCCATTCAAGTAGGAGACCCTACACCATTTCTGACAAATGGCAGTCCAATCTATTCTTGAAAGTCTCAAGTGATGAAGCCCCCCACAACTTCTGAATGCAAGCTGTTCCATTGGTTGATAGTTTTCACTGTCAGAATGATACCTGATCATTAGCTGTGAAACATTTTTTATAGTTTCACATAACAGTTGCTATGAGATAGAGACAGGAAGTAAAAGAGGGTTATTTAGAGTTGGTTTAGGGTTGAGGTTTGGGAGAAGCAATAGAATTGGCTGGTGAATCATGTTGGACTAGGCAAGTTTGGAACTGCTGTCTGTTGTAGACAGTTCCAAGACCTCTGAAATATTTGTGGGTGAGCTATCAAAAGTTCACTGAAGACAGATGAAACCTCCTTTGCTATTCAACCAGTTGGAAATATCCTCTGCTATATAACCTGATCCAGGGGACAGATATCTTTTATGTTATAGATCCATGTTCCAAAGAAAGATCAAGGAAGACAATATATAGTTAGCTTATTCTAGTTAGTGGATTTAATGAAGGTACAAAGTTTTCTTTCTGAAAATCAAAGAAAAGCCAATGCTGGTAGCTTTAGTTCTATTTTGCTGTATCACAAGATACAATATGAATTAACTTGCTAAGAAGCTGCTTGGTGTCCACCTTTCTCACCCTGCCTTTCAGTCATTAGACCAAGAAGAAGCATTGGAATAGTCCCACATTTAGACCTGAGCCAACTTGCTCTCAGTTAGACATACTTCTGCCACCAGAGAACTCATGCTACCAATTGGGAAAGTTTGAATTATGGCCAGCCGGCCAGCCAGTCAGCCACCTGACCTCCATATATCTTGGTCTGACTCAATTGGTGGAAAAGGCTACCATAACTTAGTAAGATCCTTGTGAAATCTTTTCACAAAGGATGAACACTTATCCACCAAAGCAGCCCAAGTAGGGAGGAGGGGCCACATTAAGTGGTTGGGACAATGATATGAAGAACATGGATTAAAAAGCAGGGATTTCAAAGTTTGTGTGTGTGTGTGTGTGTGTCTTTTTTTTGTTGCATGAAGACTTTTCAGAGTGCATATAGTTTTAGTACGCCTTGCTTCAAAATGATGGGTTACCATGCCATCCACTTTTGATAGGCAAAGAGAGAAGGGGGGGGGTCAAAACTGGGGGCTACAGACAATCTGGGACTATACACTGTCTATTCCTGCCTTACATATACCGTATTTTTCAGAATATAAGAGGCACCAGAGTATAAGATGCACCAACATTTTGAAGACGCAAATTTTTAAGAAAATTGCACTCTGCAGTCCTCATTTTTTGTGAAAAAGGGGCATGCAGAGAGTTTGAGAGGCCTGCAAAGTGCTCCTGGGGGCTGCCCCCCCAAAATGAGCAAAAAACAATGCATTTTTGCTCATTTTTGCCCTCTCCAGCCCCCAGGAGCACATTGCAGGCCTCCCAAATCCTCTACACGTCTATTTTTGTGAAGGGGGCGGGGTTTGGGGTGGCCAAAAATGCTGTATTCAGTGTACAAGTCTCACAAGAATTTCACCCTCTTTTTTAGGGGAAAAAGGTGTGTCTTATATTCCAAAAAATATAGTAAGTTAGCTGGTTTGATTCTCACTATTTTCATGTTGTCTTCATCTCCTGCAATGAGTCAGCTAGAGCTTTGCCAACCTCATAGGACAGGTTTTTTTCATACTGCAAGGAATAGGTAGTGTTAGTAGATGAACTGAACGGAATACAAATGAGTCAGCCTGAAACATTACCTGTCATAGGGGCAGTGTGTTGTTGATTTCACAGTTGTGTCTCTTTTATCATCAATTAGCCAAACAAAGTCAGTGTGATTTCGTAATCGGATATTTTTCCATTGCTTCTTTGCCACATAGCCACAGCCAGCATTGAAGTCTCCCATAAATATGAAATTCTATTAAAAATGAGAGACATATATTAAGACACAGCTGCTAAATACATAATGCACACATGAGAGAAGATTGTCTCACTCTGTGGAGCTAGTCTTGACTAACCTTAGTCTTCCAACGCAACTTGATATCCAGAAACACATCATAGAGTTCATCAATTTCTCGCACAGCCATTTCAGGCATTGTGTGTATCGGAATGATCACAAATTCTTTGACCACTTAACAAAAAAAATTAAGGAAAAGAAAAATGATGGATTATTGGCATTTTTAAACTCATAGACTGAAGAATCAGACATTTAATTTTCATGGACCTGAACCCAGAGGTAATTTGCAAAAACAAAACAAACTTTTTGTGGCCCTCTTTCTTTCTGATTTTCCAATTTCAGTGTCCCATCCCTGCTACACTGAAGAATTACTTTTAAACTGGCAGGTGGAGGGACAAATAGGTTTGTAAATGAGGAAAGAAAACAAACAAGCCCATTGTGACTAGATTTTCATTCAGCTGTTTTTCAGGGGGAATTCATGATGCCCCACCACCCGAGTCAGGAGAAAGCTCCAGCACTTCCCCTACCATACCACCTTCCTTGATACAGTAGCACCTCTTCATGCAGCTGGGCATCTTAGAAATGGAAGCAGAAACAACCCCAGTGCTGTGGCCTATCGGTTGCTGGCCTCTCCGGCAGCCGAATCAGATGAGGAGGCGGCATGGGAGTCAGGGGCAGGCAGCATCAAGGCAATCTGAGCGCTCCAAGGGAGAAGAGGGAATGGAGCTGTCAGAGATAGAGACAGGGGTGGAGCCTGGGCCGTCCATCAGCCCAGATGGAGAATCAACAGTTCTGGAGGTGATGAGGAAGAGGAGGAACAACTGGGTCCAGTGCCTGACACACGGATGTGCAGAAGGCTGAGAAGAGGAGAGCAGCAGAAATCTATGGGCAGGGCCTTGGAATGGAAGAGCCACCACTGTCAGCAAAGCCCCACTCTAGCTCTGAAGATAAAAGGCAAGGGGTGTGGAGATGAATAGGTGTGGCAGACAACTATTCATCTCCCTGCCGGTCAGCTACTGAGAGCTTGCAGTCCCGAATCCTGTCTGGAAATGATCAGAATTCTTCTTGGAATCTCCAGCGCCTTCTGAGTGTGTGTGTATGTGTGTCCGTTGCTGGAAGAAATTGAATGCACCTTCCAGGACTTCCTTTGCAAGTGTGGGAAACCCCAGTTTAGAATTGTCTACGTAGAGCAGGGGTGTCAATCTTGCTGCCCACGGGCCGGATGTGTCACATGCTGGCCATGCCCACCCCTGATTTAGCGAAGGGGAAACAAGTTGCAATATGTCACGTGACAACAATGTGGGTTTGACACCCCTGATATAGAGCAACAGCTAGAGAGTGGTCAGCTAGAGTGGCAAGCTGTTCTGGAAAACGGAGTCTTCGGTGCAATGAAATGGCTGCTTGAGAACAATGCAAAGGGCTTCACTTCAATTTGCCATTCTCCTTATCTGCTTTTCAAAGCTGCTGCCTGAATTTAAACAGCAGTAGGTCTGTCATTATTTTGGATATAGTACAGATAGTTCTCAATTTACGACCAATCGTTTAGCAACAGATTTCCCCAAAGCTACTTACAATCTGGTTTCAAAATTCCTTTTGGGTGCTCAACAGCCGGCCCACATATACAGCTGTTTGCAATGCCCCATGGTCACATGACCATGACTTATCACAATTTTGTTGGAAATTCACATTTACTTCTGGTTTCTGGCAAATACCAGTCCATAGCAAGCACTGGGTTTGTGCAATAGCAATAGCACTTAGACTTATGTACCACTTTACAGTGCTTTAGAGCCCTCTCTAAGCCGTTTACAGAGTCAGCCTATTGCCCCCAACAATCTGGGTCTTTATTTTACCCACCTCGGAAGGATGGAAGTCTGAGTCAACCTTGAGCCTGATGAGATTTGAACTGCCAAATTGCAGGTAGCTGGCAGTTAGCAGAAGTGGTCTGCAGTACTGCATTCTAACCACTGCGCCACCATGGCTCATACATGCAAAAGGTAAATGTTCTGATGTTATCTGCAAAATCACCTTAGTTACGTTATACTGTTCTTAAATAGCAACCAATTTAAGTCAAATATGGAAGCTATAGAAAAGGAGAAAATTATACCATGAGGGTGTTATCAATCCGACCTATTTAGTAGCCATGTTATTCTGAAAAGCACAGAAGACATTCCACCATAATCTAAACTAGGATTTAAGGAGAAGTTAATTCCATATAGTAAGGCCCAACATCTGAAAATCTAATCACCATGTTGAAATCCAGAAGCAGACATCAACCAAAGGAGTGACTGCAGAAGTACACACTATGCATGCACACAATACTGCACTCTATAACCACTGCGCCACCGTGGCTCATAATAATTAACGACTGCCATGCTCATTAAACAACTGCTGCAAGAAAAGTCATAAAATTGGATCTGATCATACAATACAATACAATACAATACAATGGTAGAGTTGGAAGGGACCTTGGAGGTCTTCTAGTCCAACCCCCTACTTGGGCAGGAAGCCCTATACCATTTCAGACAAATGGTTATCCAAAATCGTCTTTAAAACTTACAGTGTTGGAGCATCCACAACTTCTGGAGGCAAGCTGTTCCACTGATTGATTGTTCTAACTGTCAGGAAATTTCTCCTCAGTTCTAAGTTGCTTCTCTCCTTCATTAGTTTCCACCCATTGCTTCTTGTTTTGCCCTCAGGTGCCTTGGAGAATAGTTTGACTCCCTCTTCTTTGTGGCAGTCCCTGAGATATTGGAACACTGCTATCATGTCTCCCCTAATCCTTCTTTTCATCAGACTAGACATACCCAGTTCCTGCAACCGTTCCTCATATGTTTTAGCCTCCAATCCCCTAATCATCTTTGTTGCTCTTCTCTGCACTCTGCACTCTGCACTCATGTGATGACCCACTTTAGGATTGTCACAACTTTCAACCATAATTGCCAGGCACAATTACAATTGTAAGTCAACAATTGCCTGTATTGCCTTCTAAAGCGCAGGGGCACACATGCCTTATGTGTATGGACCAATTGAGATGTTTTTGTAAAGACAGAAAAAATATCTGGATCTTTCTTTTGGCACCTTAGAGTTCCTTTAAAAAAAACTTGTTATTAAATCAATTGTACTTGCTGGGATAATGGTGACCATAGCAGATCCACCAGACTGGTCCAAACACCATGTTAAAACAGTGACCTCTGAGCTGCATAGAATCCCCTCTCTCCACATATACCCATTGGTTTCTGTCAAACACCTCAAGATCACCCTACTGAAATGAGGCGGCTTCTGCAATTTGGGAACATTTTTCAGGGTTGAGGGTCAAGAGTTAGCATTTGCCTTCTGGAGGACCCCTATTCTTATTCTTAAACACTTTATTAAAAGCAGGTTGGAAAAAATGCTCCTTCTTTGGGATTTGGGACAGGGCCTGTTTATTTGGATGGGAATGTTGGTGGTTTGCCAAACAGATATTGGTTTAGAAGAGCTCTGGTGTTGAATCCTTGGCTTTAGAGGGCAGAGATATTTCAGGGTATTCCAGATCTCAGGTTTTTCCAAGGATCCCATGTCTTCTGACTTTCAACCTTTGAACAGGAAGGGCAAAGGACATTAGCTGTATCTAACCTGTTCTCGGAGAGTTGAACCAAACAACAAAAGGTTCTCTGGAAAAGGCATCTTCATCACCTGGCTGCAGATCAGGATACTGATAGATTTGCTTCACACAGATGCTTTCCGATCTGCAGTGTAAATTAACATTTCAGTAGAAGGTTACTGTTCCAAGTGCGGACATGTTAATGTTGGTGATTCTAAGGCTGTCTTTCTGACTTAAGGTGGCCAAGATGCCTTACAGAATAAACAATTAGGCAACGAGAAAAATCTTTGTATGGTTAACTTACAATCCTAAAATAATTGAATTCTATGGGACTTAACCTCTAATTGAATTATGTTAGCAAAAATATTTGGTACAATTAGATCTAATACTGAGGGGCTGACACACACAGGCACTTGAGCCTAGGTCAGCGATGGCTAACCTTTTTCTAAAGGTGTGCCCAAATGGTGTGCATGAGCACTATTGTGCAAGCGTGCTCCTCACCTGCACATGCATGAGTGACCCCTCCCCACCGCCCATGCATGAGCAACCCCCATGCAGGGGAGCTGGGGGAGGCCGTTTTCGCCCTCCCTACATTTCAGGAAAGCCTCTGGAGTCTGGGGAGGGCAAAAAAGAGGCCCAACAGGCCAACTGGAAGTTCGCAAACTTCCGGTTGACCCGATGGGCCTATTTTTCACCCTTTCTAGGCATCGGAGGCTTTTCTGAAGCCTGGGGAGGGCAAAAATGGCCTCACCCAGCCCTCCGGAAGGCTGAAAATCAGCTGGCATGCACACCAGAGGTGAAGGCTACCATGCCGGCAAATATGGCTCTGTGTGCCACCTATGGCAAGTGTACCATAGGTTCGCCATCATGGGTCTAGGCCAGGGGTCTGCAAAGTTGGCTCTTTTAAGATGGGTGGACTTCAACTCCCAGCATAGCTGGCTGGGGGATTCTGGGAGTTGAAGTCCACCCGTCTTAAAAGAGGCAACTTTGCAGACCCCTGGTCTAGGCTAAATTGGGTTGATAGTTTGTGATTTAACATTCATAGAACTCATTCACAATGTTACTTGTTCATTATTAACTGGTTTAGAGTTGTTATGCTTGGGTTGCAAAAACCCAGACTTTTTTCTTCTTCCTGCCATTTAATGAATATCTATAGCTGTAGGCCTCTGCAATTTTTTCTTTACAGTTTCTGAATAATATCACCTATATTGAATGGACTTATGAGATCAACATACCTGTAGAAAAACGCATATTGCTCCTTGTAATGCCTTCTTCCTAACCTGCTACTGACCACATAATTGTATGTTCCTTCTGACCGTCTGGGAAGAAAAATGAATCTGATTTTTAATCTGTTTCTTAGATCCAGGTGGGCATATCTGCACTGCCCCCAACTATTTAGGGAGAGCAGGAAGGCACCACAAATATTATCTCTGCCTGGGTTCTTCTGCTCCCTGTCCAAAGTATCCTTTTTCTGGCTTGCATCAGTGTAAGCATGGCAGTAGTTTACTTTCTTTTAATCAACTCATTTTTGCCAGATACTTGCTTAGCTCCTGTGCATAGCCAGGAATGCTCTCCCCCCACTTGTTCTTCAAGAAGATCTGCTGCAGCTTTTGCTAGAGGTCGTTCCCAGTGGCATAGTGGTTTTAGCACTTGATTGAGGTGAAGAACAACTCCAGTTTCAAATTTGATCCATGTTTTTAAATATGATTTTCCTTTTCCTGAGACACCTACTTTTTCTCTATGCATAGGAGCTGGGAGTAAAGTCTTTCAAACTCAAGTGACTGGAAAAAGGAAGGGACCTTGCATGATGGACTTACAAAAGATTAGCCAATGGAAAGGAAGGTAGCTCAGGGAAGGAAAAATAGTAATTTAAAAAATCCCCACTTTGCCAATTTACAAACTGAAGCAGACTTTTAAGAAAAGCTAGGAAAAGGCAAGAATATGTGTGTGTGTGTGTGTGTGTACACACACACACACACAGCCAGTCTGAAGATGGTGAGTGAGACCTCACCGAAACGTTGCCAAGACAATCTCAATCTTACACAGGAAAAGACCCGAATACAACAAGACCAGCATGCCTACGTACCTAAATATATTTATTTATTTTAAAGCTGGATTTGTGCCTGCTGGATATGATGCACAATCCTTTAAATTAATGTATGTACATTTTATTTAATGATATAAATGTATTTTTATGTGCATTTTACAGTGTTGGTGTCCAACTGCATTGTACTCCTTTACTCAGATCTCTGGATGTGAGCTGGATTTATGTCCACGTAGAACAATTTAATGGACTCCTTTGGAGGGAGATATGAAGAAATGCACAACACCTCACAATAATGGTTCCTTTCTTGTGTTACTATAAGTTCCAACCTTACTCTTTGCACGTTTATTGCATTATTTTATAGTTTTTAATCATATTGAATATTTATAATTAGAGTTATTCGTATAAATACAGTTTTAGTTATAAACATTATAGTTATAAATATTATAAATGTAGTTAACATAAAATGTAGTTTAAAAATGTGCGTGGTACAGGCTAATGTTTCATTCTGATCATCTTTGATCAATATTAGCTTTATGGCTCATACACACATCACCCGCCCACCTATATATCAAACATATATTGCCTCTCTTTTTCTCTTCTTTCCTCTAATAATGAGAAGAACAAAAACAAGAACAATAAGAAAACATTTACTCTAATTTGTGGCTCCATTCCGAATATTTTATCCAATGTCACCCAAATCTGCATCCAACCTTGCCAGTTTTAATACAACTTCATTTCTGCATCTTACCCATTTAGTTTCTCTAATAGAAAGGGGCATATTCTGTTCATATTGTCCTTTATTTCCATTAGTAGCATGATATCACAGCGAGATATTATCTGAGGAGCAAACAAAAAAGGTCTGTAAAGGCTCTGTGCTTGGCATGTTATACTATGAGAATTGTTGATTAGAGCTCTAATTTAATTAGGATTCTAATGATTACATTGCAGTAATAATGACATTGAAAAAAATAATAGTCAATTTGACCATGTGTTTTTTTGTAGAGGAATGTTGCAGGCAGTTTTGGAGTTAATTTACATTTATTCATAATTTCAGTTTCTAAGATGCCCGTTCACCAATGAATGTTCTCCATGAACCCCATTCCTTTGGAAAGATGTCCCTTTCAATGAAGAGGTTATGTAGTGATGATAGTTACAGATGACACACTGGGAACATATTGGTTCATATCTCTAATGATTCTCCAGAGCTTACCAGATCTTATACAACCTGTTATTCAGAGTTTTTCCTGAAGATGTTCCTTGACAGCAGTCGCCTTTTTGCACTTCTTAGAAGAAGCAACAACTCTCAGCTGACATTTGACCAGGCCTTAAGAGGCACCACCATTGGGCACCTACACTGGTAATTACTCAGCAGCCTTTTCTGCTCAGGAATTACAAACTAGGAGAGGATCCACTGAGATCACTAATCCCAAAACAGTATTAAGAAGGCCGGTTAGTTCATATTAGAATAGAATAACAGAGTTGGAAGGGACCTTGGGGGTCTTTTAGTCCAACCCCCTGCTTATGCAGGAAAGCCTACACCACTTCAGACAAATGGTTATCCAATATCTTCTTAAAAACTTTCAGTGTTGGGGCATTCCCAATGTCTGGAGGCAAGTTGTTCCACTGATTAATTGTTCTAACTGTCAGGAAATTTCTCCTTAGTTCTAAGTTGCTTCTTTCCTTGATTATTAGATTATTAGAACATATACTTTGAGAAAATCTTAGTAGGTACTAATTTTAACTTTCCTTGAAATTTTGCTCCTGCTCAGGATAGGGCATACAATAGCTGGCATTGAGCTTGCTGTATAGCATAAATTATATGTACATAATTGTATACCCTGGACCAAGCTGGTGCCATATTTAATCATTGTGTGGGCTTTTGATATAAAAATGTGACATAGATGTATACCACAGCTTGGGAATTTATGAGGGAGTGATGACAGGTGCTGGGATACTAAGGAGTTCATAGGGAATACATTTCACAGGCTGGTAAGTTTGATTCTCACACATTTTTAATTGACAGTCTGTGTTGTACTGATGAATAATGAATATTCAGTGTATTGGGTATAATTTTTTTACAAATCCACCCCCTGAATGGGTATGCCACGATGGACCATTGCACACATCTCTTGAATTCATTCCAAGCAGCACTCCATGTAAGCACTATATATTCCAGTAAGTATTAAACTTTAATAAAGTTTATTATTAGCTTTTGGTTCACCTTTCTTGGAAATCTCTCATAGTTAGTGATCCATTTGCTTTTACATTTGGATTAACAATCATATAGTTGCCTATGTTTTAATGCTTTGTGGTTCCCTCCCTCCCCTTGATTTGCTGTTGTTTTATACCACCAAAGGCAACTTTGTTTGAGCAGAGAAAGCCTTAAAAATATTAAACAAATTACAATAGTCTATGTCTCTAAATTTAAACACACACACATGGACAGGATCACACCTCTATTAATGACTAAAGATCCTTAGTGGTATTTTAAATCTGTCTAAATCCAAATATTGACTGACTGACTGCTGAATAGCCAAATAAATTCATTCTGTAAAGTGAACATTTTGGGCTACCCTTAATTTAAAACATCACAGCAATGAGCCTGTATCAAGAGAATTGTATACATAATAGCATATTTTATCAGTATTAGAGATTTGAAATTCATTATTTACTAGACTAAAAATAATCATGGAAAGAAGCTGCATTCTACTTTTCCGAAGAAATACAAAATGATTCCAAACAGAAGTCATTGCAATGTGAGAATACTATTTTGTTAACTTGATCCTATCCAAACCTTTGAATGGTACCTTCTGCATTCAACTCTTTCTCATATAGTCACTTTTGCTCCCAATTCAATCTTTTGACTTTGTCATGTTCATTTCTTCTTAATGAGCTCAAAGGTATTTTATAGTGGCAATTAAGCTAACTAAAAGTGGCAATAGCCAAAGAGACATAGGAAAAGAATGACTTTTCCCCTAAGAAATCAAATATTTTCATAATCTTACATATTAATGACAACATTTGCAATTAAAATCTTGCTATCACTATAGTTTTGCTCTGGTGATGACTTTCTGAGGTAAATTTGTTGCTAAACTCACAGATTTATTAACATTCAAATACACATTAATCTGAAACTCATCTGTGTTAATATATAATTATTCAGTTGAAAGCCCCACTATTTAATTTAACTTAACCCCAAGAGTGAATTACATACCTCTACAATAACCTCTATGATTTCTGGGTTTCTTCTCTTAGATTCCCCAAATGATCTCACGTTGAAAGAGCAGATTCTTAGGCCCTGAACAACCTGGCCAAAAAAGAGCAGGAAAAGAAAAAAACGCAACATCTTTTAAGCTTTGCCAAAAGCGAATGCAGTGTGATGAACTTCTCTCTCATTAGCACTCACACTGCCAAAAAATGTAGAATTTATAACTATGCTCCTTTGTGGCCACTATGCAAATTTTGCAACAACCTTCCACTTCCCTGTTTCCAGTTTAAGATTAACCTCAGTTGAGGAACTTAACTTTCTGCCTTGTAAGGATTACCTGAAATGGAAGTTACCCTCATATGACTTGGTCTACAGGAGACAATGGCAGACATTGCCTTTTCAGTCTCATGTCAGGACAAAATGGTTCTGATTTTTAGAGGAAAGGGAGCCCAAGAAGGACTCTTTTAAGATCTTCATGCTTTTGGTTGCAACTTTCCACAGGAGGTCGCGGCAGCCATCTTGAAGGGTTTGACCTCCATGGGCTGCACTAAATGGGATCATGCACATCTTGCACCTGGGCATTGCTGGAAAGCAGGACTGCTGCTAATGAAATCCAAAGGCTTCCTCACTGCTTTGTCACTGGAGGTTTTTTAGTAGAGATTGGACAACAATTTGGCTCAAATTGTATAAGGTCTCCTGTTTGAGCAGGGAGTCGAACTAGATGACCTCCAAGGTCCTTCCAATTCTGTCCTCTGCTATTGGGGAATTTACCCAGTGAGCAACATATATCTTTTAGAAAAGGCTATGGAGAATTGAGCCATGAGTAATCCTGTTTGTCCATCTCTTTGAAGAGATGGGATTGGACACTTTATAGAAGGGGCTGGGCTGCCATTCCTTGAATCCCACTTAACCATTGGCCTGTAGGTCTAATTCACCAGTATCTGGAGAGATCTACATTTCCCTTCTATTTAATGGTGAACATTTAAGACACTTATCTAATATTGTTCATTCTCAGTGACAGGGGCTTTATTGTATTTAAAACATTATTTCCTTTTCATGTGAGTAGAGACTTTGGGGTATTGCACATGTTCTCTATTATTCCACATGCACAACTCCTTTTCTTGTTTCTGCTTTGCTAACAAAAGGTCAAATGAAATTTACAAAGGTCGAGAAGTCAGGGCTGTAGTTCCCCCATGACATCTGCAAAAATTATTCAAGTATAATATAGGAAACATTCTCCATGAGGAATCTGATTCCTTCTAATTTAAATCCAAGTTTGCTCATGGAACTAAAACAATTGAAGACCCAAGGGTCCCCCCACCCCACACATTGGTCTGTAGGACTTCCTATTATATTCTCACAAAAGAACTCATGCATCCCAGCATCCCCATCTCGTCTATTCCCTTTCAAGGTGCACAGCATTGTGCTCAGTGCCGAAAAAGAGAAAGGTCCTGCAATCAGTAAAATAAATTAGAGGCAGGAGGCAAAATGAAAAGAGGTCTTCATGCATATAGTTTAAGCTTTATCCCATTTTCGCTATAATGATATCATATTGTGGTAATGGTGGGGAGGGAAAGATTACAGACCCCATGACTACCGGTAAGTATACAAGCAAAAAAGGGAAGGGAGGAAAATGAAGAGGAAGATCAGGCTTTAGAAAGTGAGAACAAAGCCAACATTTTATACTGTTCAGGTCATAACGACATTTTCTGTTTGAATAGCAGTTGCTAGGCTCTTGTTCCCCTTTCTGATAGATGTGACCCTTAGCTCTAATGCTCCTATAAATTGTTTCAACTTTGACTGAGGGATGGGACTAGTCTGATGATATTAGTGGTGTGGGAGATAATTTATCAGAGCCAGTCACATGCACCTGGAGTCTCTTGCCACTAAAGCTAAGCAAGTTTGGACATAAAATGGGAGCGAGGGCCTTTTCTGTCATTGCGCCTGCCCTTTGGAACATCTTGCCCCCTCCCACCAGAGTGAGGTTGGTTCCAACTTCCAACCCTCCTAATATTCCCAGAAGACCTGGATCTGCCAGTTGGCTTGCGGCTTCAATGGGGGGGAGGGGGAGGGGCATCATAGTGGAGGTGGTTGATAGATTAACAAGCAATCCCATCTCTCCCTCATCCTGCTGTGCTCTCCCCATCTTTTAATTGAGTTGCAGTATTTGGTTTTTCATAGTATTTTATTTATGTCTTTTATTTTGTGTATAGGTTTTATTTTTAGTTTAAGTTTAATGCTATGTTTTTATATAATAGTAGAGAACCCTTTGGGTGGAAAGGGGTAAATAGGTCCTTTTTAGAGGATTTGAAGGAGAGTGGGGCACGAACTTATTACATTTAATTGGGAAACAATTTCATCTGGTTTTTTGGGGGGAAGTTAGATTGGTTTTGGAGATTGGTCTTATTAATCAATCAGCAACTGATAAGAGATGGCATTAAGAAACAAACATGAATATTTGATCTGGGACCAATTACAGTTAATTTTTGGGGATGATCTGAGATTGAAGCCCTGGTAAATTTTCTACGTGTTGATTTCAATAACAGTTCATTAACAGAAGATTTTGGAATGTCAACCTTGTCTCTCTTTTATTATTAATAATAATTTTTTTTACTTTTATACCTTTATATATTTTTATTATTATTGTTCTCCCCATTAACTACATTGTTTTAATAAAGTATATAGATGTCAACTGAACCATTTGTAAATTGATTTAGTATTTTAGTTAGTAGTTTAAAATTCTTTTGGCCTGTTTTGCAAGGGGTAGGAAACTAACATTATTGTATTATATTAATCAGCATTCAACTAGGGAGGCTTCTACGTGTATATGTTTTAATCTTTTTTTTCAAAGACACCTTTTCTTTTTAATGTCTTGTTTATTGTGGGTTTTTTCTTTTGTTTTCATATATTTTGGTGTTTTGCATTTTAATTTTCTTTGAATAAACTAAATATTATAAATGAATGAATGAATGAATCCTCCTGAATGTTGTTCAAGTATTATAAAGGAGCTTATCCTGGTTGACAGGGCACGCATTTACAGTAGCTTGTGACACAACATCATAGCTAAAGCATTTGTTATATGATACAAAAACAAAAACCAAAGACTGAGATTGGGAGATTGCCAGAATGGAAATACAGATGAGTCAGAAAGTAATAGTCAGTGAACTTCAGTGACATATTAAATTGAGGAAAAGTGTTATCATAGAAATGCAGATGCCAATTATCATGTCACCATGTAGCTGACTAACATACAAATAAAAGCACCACCCCACCATTCATGCCAAAAAGATGCATATGCGAAACTCTCAAACAGAACAGTTCTTACTCGAAACACAAATGACCAGGCTGTTTGGCCTACTTTGAACACATTATAGAAAGGCCCAGTTCTCTGGGAAAGGACAACCAGAAACAAAATGAAAGGACTCCGATCCGATTAAAGATAGATTGTCATGGAGAAAGTTTATGTGGCCACTAGGAATAAAAAATAACTTGATAGCAATTAATAGTCAATCAATTATTCCGTCTGAAATTAAAAACACACTTTTTCCGCTTGGCCGGCCTAGGCTAGTCTCTCTTTCTATGGGGTTTTAAACTTATTCATAGCTGCTGGGTATTTTAGTTTAACGGGTTTTAGCACAGGAATAGATTTAATCTGTTTTTATATTATGTATTTATATTTGTATATTTATTGTTTTTACTTTCCCTGTGCACCGCTCCGAGTCCCCGTGGGGAGAGGGAGCGGTTCTACAAATTAAATTTGAATTTGAATTTGAATGAATGAACTTAATAACCAATGCAAATGGACTTCTCCGTGACGTTAGTGGCCATTACCAACTCTCATAGTATCAAAATGCAGTTTAACTAAGCATTGAGTACAGAATTACTTCATTTTAGTTATTTCACATTTCATTTTTAATAGACGGTCCTGAGTTAGTATGCACATAAGGAACAAATACTTCTTTTTCTTCACGTTTTCCATACTGGCCATAATTTTATATACATAGGCCCTGTTTCTATTATTATGATTGTTGTTGTACAATTTTCTTGGGTTGTATATAAAATTTCTATATTCACAATAACAGTGTACTATCTGAGTACAATCTCTTTTAAGTACAGATAACTCTTATACACACAATAATTATGACTATTGTTCTTAGATCCTATTTGCTGTCATCATCACTTATCTTTATTTAAAATTTTTGCATTATTTAGTTAAATCCTCTATTCAGTTTTCTCTATAATCAATTGGTAATATCAAACATTATAGACATCATATAGAGATCACATTTAACCGATTTTGTTGCATTTAAGTACAATGACAATAAAGATTATACTTATAACCATTATCCTCCAAATAATCATAAGGGTTTACTTGTCTGGGCCCTGTGTCTTGTTAGTGAAGTCCTAAATTTTACTGGTTTTCCTTGTAACCCTCTATAATTTTAGTAGCTCAAGTGCCTATCTGAAAAAGTATAAAAATTGGGGGGGGGGGGGGGAGAGAATACATGACCCAATCTGAAGTGATGCTAAACGGATCCTACTTTCCAAATAAACATTCTTAATATCACAGGTTTCTACAAATACTTCTTTTGCCTGTGCTTTTTAGAGACATTTATGCATTGCTCTTCATGTCTCCAAACGAGAAGGAGAAACTGAAGGCCACATGGGGAACTGATAGCAAAACAGGGAAGTTACAAAAAAAAAAGGTTTCTAAAGAAAAATGCAGTAGTTGTGTTACCACCTTGCAATTGTTTTCATCCTCCAGAGGAAGTCTGAGTTTAGAGATAATGGAAGAGTCATTTGGTTCTCCAGCATGGGAATGTAAGAAGAATGGATGCGGATTTGAGGGGAAATGTGGAAAGAATGACCATCCTTTCAACCTTTTCCTTTCTAAAATCAAATCCATTCTTTCATATTTTCCTATAAAACAGCAAGGGCATGTAGTGGGCTTTGTTTTTAAAACCAGTAATTGAGGTTTATGATTCCATACTAGATGTAGGAAGGTCAAGTAGCAGCTATACAGTATATGAAGGCATGAAGGGTGTTCCAAAAATAGACTAAAAGCAAAATATGACTAGAAGCAAGCTGAGGGTTATTTTTGACACAAGAAAAAATACAAGCAATAATTGAACAAAGAGAGACAATAAAACTGGTTTCAGAAGAATCTGAAATGATAATTGTGGAACATAGAAAATGTTACATTCAATACAATATTTTAAATCCACATCTTGCCCTTAGATATTAAAGATGATTATTATTGGAGTTTAGTTGCTAATTTGATTTATATCAGTGCCTTATGAGTCAACAGGTGTTGAGGAGTTGTGAACAAATGACTTCTCAATTTTTTTCTCCCAAAGGGAGGGTAGAAAATTCATTGTTAGTAAGAATAGTAACAAAGTCTTTTTCTTAGATAGCTGTATGGAGTAAGGCACTCCACTACCTGGAGTGCTTAGGACCTATTTGTATTCAGTGATATTGTAGGAAAAGCTGGCGGCTATTTAAAAAAAAACAGTTGAGGGAAAATCTCAGAAATGGTCTCAGAAAAATGTACTGTGAGAATTGTTGCTTCAGATTTACCTGTGGCTGGTTGGGCCAAAGGGGGGGGGGTGCCCCTCATTGAAATGTGCCCACTGGGCTACCGTGCATTTCACCAGCCAAGAGCCCAGGGTCGGGGTGGGGGGATGGCGGTTGTTATAAAGGAGAGTCTGGATCCGAGGGAGACCACTGTGCCTCAGATAGCCGCATGTGAGTCCCTCTTTGTGAAGTGGGGTCGTGGGAGGCAGTTGGGTCTGCTGATTGCGTACCTGGCTCCCCGCTACATATCAGCAGCCCTACCCTAGCTTCTCAATGTGATAGCCGAGGTGGTGGTTGGCACCTCCAGGCTGTTAGTCATGGGGGATTTCAACCTGCCATCGGTAGGTGAGACATCTGAGATGGCACGGGGGTTAATGGCTTCCATGGCGGCCATGGACCTGACCCAGTTAATTCATGACCCCACCCACATTGGAGGACACACTCTGGATCTAGCTTTTGTCTCTGGCCAGTGGTTGAGTGATCTTGGTTTAGGGGAAATAGCCATCGAACCCTTGTCATGGTCAGATCATTCTCTCCTTCGACTTGACTTTCCAACCGCTGCACCCCACCGTGGGGAGGCGGAACCAGAATCGGTGAGATGGTTCCGCCCCAGGTGCCTGATGGACCTTAGAGGTTCCAGATGGAGCTTGGGCCGATACCTGAGACCCTGACCCACGACTCAACTGAGGACCTGGTGGTCGCCTGGAACAGTGCGGCCACGGGGGCCCTGGACTGGGTCGTGCCTTTGCGGCCTCTCACCCGGTGCCGAACTGCCTTGGCTCCTTGGTTTTCCGAGGAGCTGAGGGTGATGAAGTGTCGGAAGAGATGCCTAGAGAGCGGTTGGAGGGCCACCCACTCCGAATCTGACCGGACACTGGTAAGGTCTTATTTAAAGACCTACCTAGTGGCGATAAGAGCGGCCAAACGTAATTATTTCTCTGCTCTTGTTGCGTCTGCAGATAACTGACCAGCCGCCCTGTTTAGGGTGACCCACTCCCTTCTTCACCCGAGGGCGCGGGATGCCCCCTTGCAGGGTCGAGCGGAGGACTTTGGGTGTTATCTGCATGACAAAATCGATCAAATTTGGGATGGGTTGGCCTCTGACTGGACTAGTTCAGATGGGTTGACCGAGGCAGGTCCTGAGAATTTCATCTGGGAGTTCAATCCTGTGACTCCTGAGGACATGGACAGGATACTTGGGCGGCTGAATGCCACCACATGTTTATTGGACCTGTGTCCCTCCTGGTTGGTACTGGCCTCCCAGGAGGTTACACGAGGCTGGCTCCAGGGAATTGTCAACGCTTCTTTGAGTGAGAGGTTTCTACCGGCCACCTTGAAAGAGGCCCCTCCTCAAGAAGCCCTCTCTGGATCCGGCTGTTTTGGCCAACTATCATCCTGTCTCCAACCTTCGATTTATTGTGAAGGTTGTTGAGAGTGTGGTGGCACGACAGCTCCCTCAGCACCTGGATGAAGCTGTCTATCTGGACTTGCGCCAGTCCGGCTTTCGGGCTGGGCACAGCACAGAGACGACATTGGTCGCGTTGGTCGATGATCTCTGGAGGGCCGGAGATAGGGGTTGCTCATCTATCCTGGTCCTGTTAGACCTCTCAGTGGCTTTTGATACCATCGACCATGGTATCATGCTGCACCGGTTGGAGGGGTTGGGGTTGGGGGGCACCGTTTTACGGTGGTTCTCCTCCTATCTCTTTGACGGGTCGCAGTTTGTGTTGGTGGAGAAGGCGCGGTATATAAATTGAAATAAATTAAAAATTAAATTAAATTGGCAGGAGGGCAGAGGTCGACTTTGAGGCGCTTCACTTGTGGGGTCCCACAGGGGTTGGTCCTCTCGCCCCTTCTGTTCAACATCTACGTGAAGCCGCTGGGCGAGATCATCCGTGGTTTTGGGGTAGAGTTCCATCAGTACGCTGATGATACTCAGCTGTACATCTCTACTCCGGACCACCCCAACGATGCTGTGGAAGTGATGTCCCGTTGTCTGGAGGCCGTGCAAGTCTGGATGGGGAGGAACTGGCTCCAACTCAACCCATCCAAGACTGAGTGGCTGTGGCTTCCAGCGTCACAGTATAGACAGCTGATGCTATCTCTGGCTATTGGGGGCGAGGCATTTGCCCCCACAGATAGGGCTCGCAACTTGGGCGTCCTCCTGGACTCTCCGCTGTCTCTAGAAGATCACATGATGGCCGTGGCCAGGGGGGCTTTCTACCAGGTTCGCCTGATATGGCAGTTGCGCCCCTTTCTGGATCGTGACGCCTTACTCACGGTCATTCAAGCCCTCGTCACTTTCTGCCTGGACTATTGTCATGCTCTCTACATGGGGCTTCCCTTGAGGTGCACCTGGAGGCTCCAGCTGGTCCCGAATGTGGCCACCCAGGGTCCTTTTTTAGGAGAAGGGCGGGGTATAAATTTAATAAAAATAAAAAATAAAAAATCTAGATGCTCCCATGTGATACCTCTCCTGCGTGAGCTGCACTGGCTGCCTGTGGCTTTCCGGGTGCGCTTCAAGATATTAGTGACCACCTTTAAAGTGCTCCATGGCAAGGGACCTGGTTACCTGCAAGACCGCCTCCTGCTGCCAAATACCTCCCACCGACCAGTTCGCTCCCACAGAGAGGGCCTCCTCAGGGTGCCGTCGACCAGACAATGTCGGCTGGCGACCCCCAGGGGGACAGCCTTCTCTGTGGCAGCCCCTGCCCTTTGGAATGACCTACACCCTGAACTACGTACCATCACAGACCTACGTCTCTTCCGTTGGGCTCTGAAGACACATTTATTTCGTGCTGCCTGCCTCTCGTAGTTTTTAATTGATTTTAGTACGGGGTTTTAACTGCAGGCCAATACATTTAATACATTTTAACATATCATTTTAGCTTTTGTACTACCTATTTTTATTATGGCTGTGCACCTCCCTGTGTCCCGGAAGGGAGAAGGGCGGTATATAAATTGAATAAATTGAAATTGAAATTGGCTGAGATAATTGTCTTCAGAGAAAGAAAATCTATGCAGGTGACACCTTGGCCATGCTACCTGGAGCTGCTGGGTGTACTAATTCGGAATGGATTCAGGCAACCTTTATATGTGGGGCCATACCTTACAGGAATAACAGGAGTGGTGCGATGACCTAGAGATGGAGCTCTTGCCTAACAATCAGAAGGCTGTAAATTTGATGCTAGGTAGAATCAGATATTTCTCTCTCTCTGGGCAGGATGAGACTATATCTGTTGCGTATAACTCCACATTGGCGACAGGAAGGGCATCTGCCAGTAAACCCTCAGTTTCATTCAGTTGCCCAGAGTTCAGTCGCAAGGGATTATGAGGTCATTAAATGTAGATGATACTTTATAAGAATAACAGGATTATCAGAAAATGTAGGGACCGCAAATATTTAAAGATCTGAAGCAGTTGGTTAGTGAGATTTGAAGATGCTCTCAGCTATAAAAGCTATAAAAGAAAAAGGAAAGAAAGTAAATTTGATGTCTATTTCTTTACAAACCTCCCCACCCCCGGCAAAAAAAACCCAAACTATTCTTGATGGTTAATCTTAATCTTATGATGATCCAAATTCTACTATGCCAGGGGTCTGCAAAGTTGGCTCTTTGAAGACTGGTGGACTTCAACTCCCAGAATTCCCCAGCCAGCGAGACTGGCTGGGGAATTCTGGGAGTTGAAGTCCACCAGTCTTCAAAGAGCCAACTTTGCAGACCCCTGTACTATGCCAATCTATTTATGTTTTTTAATGGTTGCAGATAGTCTTCAAATTACTAAGCCAGTCACTTCGTGACTATTTAAAGTTACGGAAGACCACCTTGGAGGTGCTTATGGTAGGGTTCCAAAGTTCCAACCCATCTCATGGTCATGTGATCACACGTTGGGCGCTCAGCAACCAGCTCACATTTGGGGTTGTTTGCAGCCTCTCGCAGTCATGTGACTGCGTTTTACGTTTTTGCCCAAAATTGGCACTTATTTTTGGTTTTCAACAAAACTGTCCTCTAACAAACAACTGGTTCACTTAACGAGCATGGTGCATACTTACTACCATAGCATTTGCTTACAACTGAAGGGTTTACTTAACAACCATTGCAAAAGAAGGTTGCAAAATTGGGTCAGTCATGTGATGACCTGCTTTACAACTGTCACGACTTACAACCAGGCTCCATTGTGATTATAAGTTGAGGACTGTATTGGACATGCCAAATTATTAGCAACTATTAGCAACACCAATGCATTTTGTTGATGATAGCCTTAAAATTATCCTTTTTTGTTCCTTCATAGCTATTTATTGTGTTAACTGGTTCTTGTTATTGCTTTTTTACTTTGTATGTTATACAATCCGTATTTCACAATTAATCACAAAGTGCGCCACGAAAACTGGCTTCATATGGCGCATTAAACTTAATTAGTTGGTTAACTGTTCAGTCATGTTCCACTCTTGGTGACTCATCTCCATGCTACCCTGTCAAACACAGCTTCTTTCAATTGTTGGATGTTAATCTTGTATCAGCTTTGATGGTATCAAGCCAGCAAGATCTTTGCTTGTCCATTCTTCTTGATCCACTAACCGGTCCTAGCATCATTGACTTTTTGGACACATGACATGGCTAAAGGAAATCAGCCATATTCTTGTGATTTTGGCTTTTAATGATATGTCTGGATTTATATGATTCAACATCTAGCTCATTAAATTATGGGTTGCATAATCTTGATTTACTAACTAAACCACAGCTTTCTGGAATCTAAGTTGACAACATTGGGTTCATACAATATGCTAAGGTATAACCAAGCAAATGATTTTGTGATTTGCTCAAAAGTAAGTCTAGGACAAGGGTCAGCAACCTGCGGCTCTGGAGCCGCATGTGGCTTTTTCATCCCTTTGCTGTGACTCCCTGTCGCCAGTCAGCTCCACAATTGATAGGGCTTTCAGGTAGGGCAGGTAGAGGAAAAAGGACCCTGCACTAGGAGGAGACTCTATGGTGGGGGAACTGGACTTCTGGTCAGCTCTAGAATTGAATGGGGGGCTTCTGGTTAGGACCTTTGTGGCGCTTTAACTGCTTAAGGTTGCTGACCCCTGGTCTAGGATTTTATTGATTCACCGAAAGCAAGGGTCCCCTACCTGTGGGCCGTGGCCCACTAACAGGCATTGGGCTATTCACAATCGGTCTCCTTGAGCAGTGCATAGGCACATGCATGTTCACAGCCCCACTCACCCCCAAAACCATCCCCTCTTCCCACACTCCCCTGCATGCTGGGCGGCCAACCTGGAGAGGTTGGAGAATGCTGACCTAAATGATTGGATCTATTAAACCAGAAACACAGGTTTAAAATAGCACCTGCTTGTCTTCAGGCATGAGTTATAGCTTTCATCCTTTATAGGCAGTGTGCAGTGTGCTGCACTGCAACAGCTGTTGTCCAGCACAGCTAGAATACCCCCAGTTTAAGGAAAACTGATTTGGAGTAGGATTGTTACGTTGGGATCAAGAATTCCTTTTCCCCCCTAATCATGTCTGATTCACAGAGACACCCTGGACAAGTCCCTGCAGCTTTCCTGGCAAGATTTTTTAGAAGTGATTTTCCATTGCTTCCTTTGTAGGCTGAGAGCATGTGACTGGCTCAAGGTCACTCTGCCTAAGGCAGGACAGACACTCAAGGTCTGCCCAAACTAGCTCTCTAGACAACTATTAGGCAGTGCTGCCATCTAGTGGTATCACTACCCTGCTCACCACAACTTTAATTTGGAAGCACTGTACTTTGAAAAAAGTAATCTAAGATTTAAGGTGCACTTTAGCAGGGCTTGTACAAGATGCCTAACCCTATATCTGGATTAATAAAAGGCAGCAGATTAGCATGATGTCATAGAACATACTTGGGATAATGACTAGAGGCTCAAAGATTGCAGTATCACACCATTTCATTTTAATCAAGTTGGTACATACAGAAATGTATAGAAAGTACTAAGATCAGGAACGAAATGTATGAAAAAGAGGCTTGAATCCAAATATGAATGTGTGTGGAGAATGCGTCCCTGTTTTTCTTTTAATTTCTCAGCTGCAGTCAAAGCTCTTTTATGTCAACATGCTGAAAAAGCATTCACTTTATAAGGCGGGTCTGGGTGCAGGAACTTGATTCAAATTAAGAAAATTAAGATTTATTAACCGCACCCTCTCCCCACAGGGACCCGGGGCGGTGCACAGGCATAATTAAAAACAATATACAAAATACAAACATTACTTAAAATAAAATTAAATAAATCTACCCATGCTAAAAATATATAATTAAAACCCATTAAAATTTGTAATTAAAAGACAGAGAGAACTATTCAAGGCCGGCCAGTCGAAAGAGATGGGTCTTCAATTTTACCCGGAAGGAGCGGAGGTCGGTGGTCGTTCTAATATCAGGGGGAAGGTCGTTCCAGAGGGCCGGGCCCGCCACAGAGAGCGCCCTTCCCCTGGGCGTCGCCCGCTGACAAAGTCTAGTGGACGGCACCCGGAGAAGCCCCTCTCTGTGGGAGCGAATCGGTCGTGAGGATGTGTGGGGCAGGATCCGATCTCGCAGATAGCTAGGTCCCGAGCCATGGAGCGCTTTGAAGATGATAACTAACACCTTGAAGCGCACCCGGAAGACGACAGGTAGCCAGTGCAGCTCGCGCAGGAGCGGTGTTACATGGGCAAACCTGGAGGTGCCCATAATTGCTCGCGCGGCCGCATTCTGAACTAACTGAAGCCTCCGGGCGCACCTCAAGGGGAGCCCCATGTAGAGAGAGTTGCAATAGTCCAGTCGGGATGTCACGAGGGCATGGGTGACTGTGCGAAGGGCGTCCCGATCCAATAGGGGGCGCAATTGGCGAACCAGGCGAACCTGGTAAAACGCCCTCCTGGCCACGGCTGTCACTTGCTCTTCCATAGACAGCCGGGTATCCAGGAGGACACCCAAATTGCGCGCCCCATCCACAGGGGCAAGATGTTCGCCCCCTATGGCCAGCGTTGGAGAAAGCTGGTTGAATCGGGCAGCCGGAAACCACAGCCACTCGGTCTTGGTCGGGTTGAGCCTAAGTCCGTTACTTCCCATCCAGATATGTGATATGTGGACTTCAACTCTCGTAATTCCCTAGCTAACCTAGAAAATTCAGAGTTGCCACTCTTTGCTAAATACCATTTAGACCTTAAAACAGAAAAAAGGATAACACACTTAACTCCCACTTCCAAAGAAGAGAAGATATAATGTGTGTGCACAGAAAGTGCTTGCATAAAATACATTTTAAAGATAAAGATTTTAACTTACAAATAATTATCGCTATCACCTAGCAATATCTATACCTTAACCGAATTATATCTAACCAGGGTACAACTTTTCCTGGCAACATATTTCTCCCCCTGCTGTATCCCTATGATATTGAGTCCATTGCATCTCTATCCATGAGTAAAATAGACGATCTGTCCTTAAGGATACTGAAGTAAAGGCCATTTCCCTACTTGAGTCAATAACAGCTTCTCTCTATTGCAAGGTCTTTGAAAGAAGGCATGAGTCAAATGTATTTAGGGTGTAGGCAAAAATGTCAGTGTTGGAATGTCAATAGTGCAATTAAAGCTCCACCTTCTTTTTATGTTCATTGTGTCACGCAGAAAACAGGTGGAACTTTGATCAACCTGTTATGGCTGTCATCTTGGTTGGGTTTTTTTAAACTGCACATATGAACATCCCTGAGCAGAGTACTGCAGCCTACCCCACCCTTACCTCATTTCTGTATGAGCACCATGGTAGGTAGATGCCTTTCTTTGATTTCAACTGATGACATGATGAAAAGGATGATCAACAAAACCAGAGGACTCAGCCCATCTGTTTGCCTAAAGCAGGCTGCATATGCAGAACCTGGACAGCAGTATTCAGCAGAGACCAGAGGAGACGAAGGAGAAGCAGGAGATGGGCTGGAAACGGGGATAGCAATTTCCATGATGGCTGTTCAGCACTTTAATTCAGCAGGGTGTTCTAATTTGCACAGTAAAGGAGAAGAAAGAAGAGCAATTAGAAAGAGTCCATTGAGTCTAATTCTTCTTTGGGGTTCTGTATCAAAAGGGAAGACACCAAAGTGCCTGAACCTGCAGGGGAGATCAAAATGGGCAAGATGGGAAACTTTAATGGTGATGCCACGCCTGTCATCTTGCCTACTTTAATCCCTCCTATGGATGCTATTGCTCGAAACTTTGATTTCCAAAGAGTGGGGAGAATCCCAGAGAAGAGGAGGCGTATTATTATTATTATTATTATTATTATTATTATTATTATTATTATTATTATTATTATTATTATTATTATTATTATTATTATTATTATTATTATTATTATTATTATTATTGAGAAGGAATCCCATCCTACAGCCCCAAAGGAAATTGAAAAGGTCACTATCTCAATATTTCCCCTGGATTGAGCCAGTTAACTGCCAGAGTTAATTGGATTAGCTTTCATTGTATTCTCAAAGTTCTCTGGTGGGAGGAAGTGGCATAGTAGATGAGAACAACCATTCGCATGTAGAAAAGCTCTGGGTTATTTCATCAACCAAAGCAAAAATGAAGAGAGAATCTAAAGAGTGAAACGAAGAGCTTTGAAATACATTTTTATTTCCCATAATGTTTCATATAGCATTTGGAATACTGTATTAAACTCTAGTGACTTCCAGGAAAGCAATGGCAAACTGAAGAGTGCAACTGATGACCTCCTCTCCAGATTAAGGGGAGGACCTGGGATCCCCCACAATTCTCCATACAGATGTTCCCCACAATGAGATAAGACAACACTTTCTGGTGGGCTTTACAGTCCTGGAAGTTTTGCCCAAATTGCATTTTGTTCATTCACTTTTTGCCTTAATACCTTTCACTGATATGACTTGTAAATGGCTTTTCTGGATACCAAGAATCTTGAGAAGTATATTGGTTTATTATACTGGATGGAATGGAAAGAAGTTTCATGTAAGTTCAAGATTTTAAAGGAAAACCTACTGTTTGGAAATAAGCAGCAAAAGAGATTAGAAAATTGATTTTGGAGTATTTTAAATAGACCCACATTATTGCCTAATCTTATTTTTTTTTTTTTTTATTGCAAAAGTTTTATTCAGACAAGTTTTCCCCCCTTTTACCCCCCCGACATGTAATATAAAATCACATACAAAAAGTATACCCCTCACCTCCCCCCATCTTAAAATAAAGTTCTCATTCAAATATTGAGTATTATACCCCCGACCAACATGATATAAATTTAGTATAAAATACATCAATCTCTCCCTGACACCCTTTCTAAGTTAATTCAGCATCATAACATGACCATATCCCATTATACCCATCTCTATATTGCTTATCCACTTATATTTCCCCACCCTCCACCCTAACCCACCCCCACCTCCCAGTCAATCCCACCCCCCCTGAGTTCCGCTGTACACCACTTTAAACACCACTTTAAACATTCCAAACATCCCAGATATTGTTTAATCTATTCACCTATCAATCCAAACATTCCTACCTAAAAGCTACATGGTATTTCCCAGTCTGATATTTATTCTGTATATAATTAATCCATTTTGCCCATTCCTGCGTGTAGCTCTCCTGCTTCTGGTCTTTTAGGAAAGCTGAAAGTTTTGCCATTTCCGCAAACCCCGCCACTTTTTGAATCCATTGAGCAATTGTCGGTACAAAATCTTTCTTCCAATGTTGAGCAATCAACAACCTAGCTGCTGTAACCATATACAAAAACAATTTTGTATCCCCTTTACAAAAATCCTTAGTTATGCCCAATAGAAACATTTGCGGGGTAAATTCTAATCTTTTCTTAAATACGTTTTGCATAACCCACCATATTTTTATCCAAAAAGCTTTGACCTTATTGCAAGTCCACCATACATGGAAGAAAGTAGCATCTAAACACCCGCATCTCCAGCATTTAGGTTGAAAATTAGGATACATACATGATAATTTCTTAGGATCCAAATACCATCTATAAAACATTTTATAAAAATTCTCCCTTAAACTTTGTGACTGTGTAAATTTAATATTTTGAACCCATATTTTTTCCCACGTATCCAACATAACGGGTTCATCAAAATTCTGAGCCCATTTAATCATACAATCCTTGACCAACTCGCTTTCTGAATCCCTTTCTAACAGTACATTATATATTCTTTTAACATGTTTTGGGCCAGTCTCTTTTATCTGCTTGATCAACTCCACTTCTTTCTCCATAAAACCAATCCTGCGATCTTCTTTCCATCTCTTCTGTAACTGTGTGTAGTGTAACCAATTTAAAGTAATTCCTGCCTCCAACAGTTGTTCCAAAGTTTTCATCTGCCATTCGCCCCTGTCAAAAGTAAGCACATCTTTATATAAACACCCCCCGAGTGACTTAGTATTTGTAATCCACATGGTGTCTGCAAGATCCAACCAAAGCGGTATTTTATAATCCCAATTAGGCCGGTGCTTCCTCCAAATTCTCATCAGGGCACTTCGGAGAACATGATTGTTAAATACTTTATCCACCTTTTCTTCATAAAACAGATATGCATGCCAACCCAACACAAGATCATGACCTTCTATATTCAATAGTTCAGATTTTGTTTTCCCAAACCAATCTGCCACGCACGTCAATGCCGCCGCTTCATAATACAATCGGAGGTTTGGGAGTCTAAGGCCACCTCTTTCACGAGTATCTTGCATAATCTTCATCTTTACTCTCGGCTTTTTCTCCTTCCAAACAAATTTATTTAATGTTGCTTGCCAATCTGACAAGATTTTATCTGATTTAAGCACCGGTATCATCTGAAATAAAAAAATGAATCTAGGTAGAATATTCATTTTAATTGCTGAAATCCTTCCAAGCAGAGATAGTTGTAGCTTATTCCAAGCTTGAAGATCCTTCTGTATCTGTTTGATTGGAAATAAGATTTTGAAGTAAGAATATTTTCTGTGGTTTGGTAAAATCCTATTTAAAATATATATTTTGAATTTAAGTGTGAGAAATGTTTCTCTCGGAAAAAGTGGATTAGAGAAAAATATAATAAGATGGGACCTTAAAAGTTGGTTACTAGAGGCAATGAGAAAGAACTAAAGAGTATAATTAAAGGAGAGGGCGCGCGCACACACACACGAGGAAATGATTAAAGGATCATTTTAAGAGAAATATTCATCTCTTAGTTCTGTGAGGCAAGCTTTTCTTGTTTGAAATTCATATTTTACAAAACATTGTTACCACGGTGAGCTCTCACTATTAAAACTGCATGTTAAAACATGTTTCAACTTACACTTTGAATATCAGACAATTATTTCTCATTCAAATCCTTGATTTTTGAAGGACGTTTTGTACTTAGTTATCGTCCATGACCTTGTGTCAGAGGGGGAGCCGGACCTGGTAGGAATTGCAGAGACCTGGTTGGGCCACGAGGGAGGACTTCCCCTCGTCGAAATGTGCCCACCAGGTTACTGCGCTTTTCATCAGCCGCGGGCCCTAGGCAGGGGCGGTGGGGTAGCGGTCATTATCAAGGAAGGCCTTGAGCCGAGAGAGACCATTGTGCCTCAGACCACCGGTTGTGAGTCCCTCTGCGTGAAGTGGGGCCTAGGGAGGCAGTTGGGCTTGCTGGTTGTATACCTGGCTCCCCGCTATGTAGCAGCAGCCCTGCCCGAGCTCCTGGAGGTGATCGCTACGGTGGCAGTTGAGACCCCCAGACTTGTAGTCATGGGGGACTTTAATCTGCCATCGTTGGGCGAATCATCCGAGGCAGCTCGGGAGTTCATGGCCTCCATGACGGCCATGGACCTGACCCAACTAATTCAAGGCCCCACCCATGAGGGTGGACATACGCCGGATCTCATCTTTGTCTCGGGCCAATGGAAGAGTGATCTGGGTATAGGGGATATAGTCATCACACCCTTGTCATGGTCAGACCACTCACTTCTCCGACTCAACCTTCCGACCGCTACTCCCCGTCGCGGGGAGGCGGAACCAGAACTTCCTATCTGGTTTCGCCCCAGGCGCCTGATGGACCCTGTTGGGTTCCAGACGGCGCTTGGGCCACTTCCTGTACCTCTGACCCGCGCCCCGATGGAGGACCTCATGGCCGCATGGAATACTGCGACCACGGGAGCCTTGGATCGGGTCGCGCCCTTGCGGCCTCTCTTGCGGCGCCGAGCCGGCCCGGCTCCTTGGTTCACCGAGGAGCTGAGGGCGATGAAACGCCGCAAGAGATGCCTAGAGGGAAGATGGAGGGCTACTCGTTCCGAATCTGACCGGACACAGGTAAGAGCCCATTTACGGACTTACATTGTGGCGCTGAGAGTGGCCAAACGCCATCATTGCGCCACTCTCATAGCATCCGCAGAAAACCGCCCTGCCGCCCTGTTTAGGGTGACCCGTTCCCTCCTTCAACAGAGGGTGCGGGAAGCCCCGCTACAGGGTAGAGCAGAGGAATTTGTGACTTTTCTGCAGGACAAAACCGCTCAGATACGGAACGAGCTATCCCCCATTCGTGGCCCAGTGGGATGCCACGAGGCTGATCTTGTTTGGGAGGAATTTGACTCCGTTGCTTCCGAGGATATGGACAGGTTACGTGGACGACTGCGAGCCACCACATGTTTATTGGACCCGTGTCCCTCCTGGCTTGTACTGGCATCCTGGGAGGTGACACGAGGCTGGCTCCAAGAGGTTGTCAACGCTTCTTTAAGTGAGGGTTCCTTGCCTGCTTCCCTAAAAGAGGCTATGGTGAGGCCCCTCCTTAAGAAGCCCTCCTTGGACCCAGCTCTTTTAACCAACTATCGTCCCGTCTCCAACCTTCCCTTTCTGGCGAAGGTTGTTGAGAGTGTGGTGGCACAACAGTTTCCCCGTCACCTGGAGGAAGTTGATTATCTAGACCCGCGCCAGTCCGGCTTTCGGCCCGGGCATAGCACCGAGACGGCATTGGTCGCGTTGGTGGATGATCTCTGGAGGGCCAGGGATGGGGGTTGTTCCTCCATCCTGGTCCTATTAGACCTCTCGGCGGCTTTCGATACCATCGACCATGGTATCCTATTGCATCGGCTGGGGGGGTTGGGGGTGGGAGGCACCGTTTTACGGTGGTTCTCCTCCTACCTCTCTGGCCGATCGCAATTTGTGTTGGCAGGAGAGCAGAGGTCGACCCCGAGACCCCTCACATGTGGGGTGCCCCAGGGGTCGGTCCTCTCGCCTCTCTTGTTTAATGCATACATGAAGCCGCTGGGTGAGATCATCCGTGGTTTCGGGGTAGAGTACCATCTCTACGCTGATGACACTCAGCTGTATATATCTACCCCAAACCACCCCAACGATGCCGTAGCGGTGATGTGCCAGTGCCTGGAAGCCGTGCGGATCTGGATGGGAAGTAACGGACTCAGGCTCAACCCGACCAAGACCGAGTGGCTGTGGTTTCCGGCTGCCCGATTCAACCAGCTTTCTCCAATGCTGGCCATAGGGGGCGAACATCTTGCCCCTGTGGATGGGGCGCGCAATTTGGGAGTCCTCCTGGATACCCGGCTGTCTATGGAAGAGCAAGTGACAGCCGTGGCCAGGAGGGCGTTTTACCAGGTTCGCCTGGTTCGCCAATTAAATAATAATAATAATAATAATTTAATACTTATAAACCGCACCCTCTCCCCACAGGGACTCGGGGCGGTGCACAGGGAAGATAAAAACAATAACTATATACAACAATTCACATTAAAAATAAATTAAACAATACCTGCGCTAAAATACCCATTAAACTAGCTACACTAAAAATCCCCAATAAACCCAAAAACAGAGGAGTAACTATCCCAGGCCGGCAAGGCAGAAGAAGTGTGTTTTTAGTTTAAGACGGAAGGAGCGGAGGTCCGTGGTGGTCCTAATGTCGGGGGGGAGGTCGTTCCAGAGGGCTGGGCCCGCCACAGAGAGAGCCCTTCCCCTGGGCGTCGCCCGCTGACAGAGTCTAGTGGACGGCACCCGGAGAAGTCCCTCTCTGTGGGAGCGAATCGGCCGTGAGGATGTATGAGGCAGGATCCGATCCCGCATATAGCTAGGTCCCGAGCCATGGAGCGCTTTAAAGATGATAATTAATACCTTGAAGCGCACCCGGAAGACAACAGGCAGCCAGTGCAGCTCGCGCAGGAGCGGTGTTACATGGGTACACCTTGTGGTACCCATAATTGCCCGCGCGGCTGCGTTCTGGACTAGCTGAAGTCTCCGGGTGCACCTCAAGGGAAGCCCCATGTAGAGAGAGTTACAATAGTCCAGTCGGGATGTCACGAGCGCGTGAGTGACTGTGCGAAGGGCGTCCCGATCCAATAGGGGGCGCAATTGGCGAACCAGGCGGACCTGGTAAAACGCCCTCCTGGCCACGGCTGTCACTTGATCTTCCATGGACAGCCGGGTATCCAGGAGGACACCCAAATTGCGCGCCCCATCCACAGGGGCAAGATGTTCGCCCCCTATGGCCAGCGTTGGAGTGAGCTGGTTGAAACGGGCAGCCGGAAACCACAGCCACTCGGTCTTGGTCGGGTTGAGCCTGAGTCCGTTACTTCCCATCCAGATCCGCACGGCTTCCAGGCACTGGCACATCACCGCTACGGCATCATTGGGGTGGTTTGGGGTAGATATATACAGCTGGGTGTCGTCAGCGTAAAGGTGGTACTCTACCCCAAAACCACGGATGATCTCACCCAGCGGCTTCATGTATGCATTAAACAGGAGAGGCGAGAGGACCGACCCCTGAGGCACCCCGCATGTGAGGGGTCTCGGGGTCGACCTCTGCTCTCCTGCCAACACAAATTGCGATCGGCCAGAGAGGTAGGAGGAGAACCACCGCAAAACGGTGCCTCCCACCCCCAACCCCCCCAGCCGATGCAATAGGATACCATGGTCGATGGTATCGAAAGCCGCCGAGAGGTCTAATAGGACCAGGATGGAGGAACACCCCCCATCTCTGGCCCTCCAGAGATCATCCACCAATGCGACCAATGCCGTCTCGGTGCTATGCCCGGGCCGAAAGCCGGACTGGCGCGGGTCTAGATAATCAACTTCCTCCAGGTGACGGGGAAACTGTTGCGCCACCACACTCTCAACAACCTTCGCCAGAAAGGGAAGGTTGGAGACTGGACGATAGTTATTTAATAGAGCTGGATCCAAAGAGGGCTTCTTAAGGAGGGGCCTCACCATCGCTTCTTTTAGGGAAGCAGGCAAGGAACCCTCACTTAAAGATGCGTTGACAACCTCTTGGAGCCAGCCTCGTGTCACCTCCCAGGATGCCAGTACAAGCCAGGAGGGACACGGGTCCAATAAACATGTGGTGGCTCGCAGTCGCCCACGTAACCTGTCCATATCCTCGGAAGTAACGGAGTCAAACTCCTCCCAAACAAGATCTGTCTCGTGGCATCCCACTGGGCCATGAACGGGGGCTAACTCGTTCTGTATCTGAGCGATTTTCTCCTGCAGAAAAATCACAAATTCCTCTGCTCTACCCTGTAACGGGGCTTCCCGCACCCTCTGTTGAAGGAGGGAGCGGGTCACCCTAAACAGGGCAGCAGGGCGGTTGTCTGCGGATGCTATGAGAGTAGCACAATGATGGCGTTTGGCCACTCTCAGCGCCACAATGTAAGTCCGTAAATGGGCTCTTACCTGTGTCCGGTCAGATTCAGAACGGGTAGACCTCCATCTTCCCTCTAGGCATCTCTTGCGGCATTTCATCACCCGTAGCTCCTCGGTAAACCAAGGAGCCAGGGTGTTTCGGCGCCGCAAGAGAGGCCGCAAGGGCGCGACCCGATCCAGGGCTCCCATGGTCGCAATATTCCATGCGGCCACGAGGTCCTCCATCGGGGCGCGGGTCAGGGGTACAGGAATTGGCCCAAGTGCCGTTTGGAACCCATCCGGGTCCATCAGGCGCCTGGGGCGGAACCAGATTGGTGACTCAGGTTCCGCCTCCCCGCGGAGGGGAGCAGCGGTCGGAAAGTCGAGCCGGAGAAGTGAGTGGTCTGACCATGACAAGGGTGTGATGACTAAATCCCCTATACCCAGATCACTCTTCCATTGGCCTGAGACAAAGATGAGATCCGGTGTATGTCCACCCTCGTGAGTGGGGCCTTGAATTAATTGGGTCAGGTCCATGGCCGTCATGGAAGCCATGAACTCCCGAGCTACCACGGATGATTCGCCCACCGATGGCAGATTAAAGTCCCCCATGACTAAAAGTCTGGGGGTCTCAACTGCCACCGTAGCGATCACCTCCAGGAGCTCGGGCAGGGCTGCTGCTACATAGCGGGGAGCCAGGTATACAACCAGCAAGCCCAACTGCCTCCCTAGGCCCCACTTCACACAGAGGGACTCACAACCGGTAGTCTGTGGCACAATGGTCTCTCTCGGCTCAAGACCTTCCTTTACAATGACCGCTACCCCACCACCCCTACCTAGGGCCTGGGGCTGATGAAAAGCGCGGTAACCTGGTGGGCACATTTCAACGAGGGGGAGTCCCCCCTCGTGGCCCAACCAGGTCTCCGCAATTCCAGCCAGGTCCGGCTCCCCCTCTGACAGGAGGTCACTAATGAGGGGGGCTTTGTTGACAACGGACCTGGCATTACAAAACATCAGCCGCAGGCCCTGGCTCTGTACTCCCTGACCACCTAGCTTGCGGGGGTTGTGGCACCCGACCGTTTTTAGCCAACGGCTGCATGCCACCAACCGGGAGGATACAACTTGTCTCCCCTCGGCCCTGCCCCTCCCCACGACCCTCTGGATCGGAATGCCCTCAAATGGAACGACTTGTATGTCCCCCCCCCTATTGGATCGGGACGCCCTCCGCACAGTCACTCATGCCCTCGTGACATCCCGACTGGACTACTGTACTACTGGACTACTGTAACTCCCTCTACATGGGGCTCCCCTTGAGGTGCACCCGGAGGCTTCAGTTAGTTCAGAATGCAGCCGCGCGAGCAATTATGGGAACCACTAGGTTTACCCATGTAACACCGCTCTTGCGCGAGCTGCACTGGCTGCCTGTCGTCTTCCGGGTGCGCTTCAAGGTGTTGGTTATCATCTTTAAAGCGCTCCATGGCTCGGGACCTAGCTACCTGCGGGATCGGATCCTGCCTCACACATCCTCACGGCCGATTCGCTCCCACAGAGAGGGACTTCTCCGGGTGCCGTCCACTAGACTTTGTCAGCGGGCGACGCCCAGGGGAAGGGCTCTCTCTGTGGCGGGCCCGGCCCTCTGGAACGACCTTCCCCCCGATATTAGAACGACCACGGACTTCCGCTCCTTCCGCCTGAAACTAAAGACACATCTTTTCCGCCTGGCCGGCCTAGGGTAGTCTCTCTCTCTATGGGTTTTTTAATTGTTTATTTATATTTAGTGGGGATTTTTAGTTAATGGGATTTTAGCACAGGAATTAATTTAATCTGTTTTAAATTGTATGTATTTTGTATATTTATTGTTTTATTCTCCCTGTGCACCGCCCCGAGTCCCTGTGGGGAGAGGGAGCGGTTAATAAATTCAACTTTATTATTATTATTATTTATCTGATGATTAAATAACCACAGACAAATTTGCATAGGCATGAGATCGTGTTCATATGATGACTGACTTAGACATGGAGCGCAAATGATATTACTGATCAGTCTTACTGATATTATTTGCTCTCAAAAGCAGTGATTCTTCACCCTCACAGATGGTTTTCACAAGAGTCTTGTGGAACATCCTGGCTTCCGTGTATTGGAAAGTGGAGCAGGTTTCAAAACTGTGATACTTCAATATTATAATGGAACAGTGCATGTTTTCAGAAGGCACAGTGAAATCAATCAACAATGAAACAAATTAGATTCATCCTCTGTTAAAACTGGCTTGTGAAATTTACTAGTGAGAGGGCGGGGGGGGGACGGGGGACAGCAGGGTGGACTTCAATTTCTTGTGTGGAATTGGTGAATACACAAAAAGAAGACCAGTGGTGGGATTCAAATTGTTTTTACTACCGGTTCTATGGGTGTGACTTGTTGGGCATGGCATGACTTGTTGGGCGTAGCTTGGTGAGTGTGACAAGGGAAGGATACAGTAAAATCTCCATTTCTTCCCCACTCCGGGGGAAGTTTACTGCAAAATCCCTATTTCCTCCTAATCAGCTGAGACTCGGAAGGCAGAGAATAGATGGGGTGAGGCCAGCCAGAGATGGTATTTACCAGTTCTCCGAACTACTCAAACTTTCTGCTACTGGTTCTCCAGAACTGGTCAGAACCTGCTGAAAGCCACCTCTTATATTTATACTTATACTTTATTGGATTTATAGACCGCTCCCTTTCCCAGAAGGGACTCGGGGCGGTGCACAGGAAATTAAAAACACATAAAACATAACAATATACAAAATTTAAAACCAAATTAAATTATTATCCCTGTGCTAAAATTTATAAAGTCATTAAAACTATTTCCCTTAAAAATCAATTAAAACAATTTAACTCCAGAAGAAGGTCACACATTTGTAATAGACTACTGAAACATGGCATCAGAATAAACCATCTATTTAAAACCCTTTTTCCATACAGTACAAACCAACCAGTGAACTTCCTTTGCCTTTCATGTTGAGCAACTCATCCCATTACACATTTTAGTTCACAGAATCATAGAGTTGGAAGGCAGCTTAGAGGTCTTCTAGAGCAACCCTCTACCCAGAGCGGTAGGCCATCCTGGAGAAATGGTTGTCCAATCTGTTCTTGAGAACTTCCAGCAATGGCATACCCACAACTTCGAGAGGCAAGCTGTTCCACTGACTAACTGTTCTCACTGTTAAGAAATTTCTCCTTAGTTCCAGGTTGGATTTCTTCTGATGAGCATCCACCAGTCTGGTCCAGTCTGACACTGCCCAGAAAAATTCCTGGCTTAAGAAATGCAGACAATTTAGAGAATTGGAAAAGAAGAACTTGGGTTCTTAGCAGCGGGCAGAAGATGACTTTGGCCAGAAATCATTGCATCTCTTTCGGCGAGGTCCTACTCGCCATCTTCAGGCTGGTGTTTTCGGCTTCGTGCTTGTGCGAGTAAAGTGTGGTCGGAGCTGCTGTCTTTCTATAAATCTTGGTGGGGGTGTGTGGAGTGCTGGCTTTGTTGTTGTAAGTGGGTTGTTTGGCTGTTCATGATTCTGTGATAAGGAGGCAGGAAAGAAATACAATTAAAAGTAGATTAGCAAAAAAAAAACAAAATAAAAAAACCAACTGCCCCCCCAAACCCCTGCAGGAGATATTACAGCTGTCTTCAACTATAAACTGTTATGTAATTGATGAGGCAGAATTCTTCAAAACTATTCTAGAAGGTAGGATAAAGAAGCTAAACAATTCCCACAACGCTGTCAAATTACCTAGTAGGGATATATTGCTATTATCCTTCTCATCTTTTCTATTATCTATTATTCTATTTCCTTATCTTCTTAAGAATATCACTTTATTGCTTTTGTCTTATGGTTTATATTAATTGCTTTATGTAGTATCCTAGTATAATTTATGTTGCTCACTTTTTTAGTATCCTATTACTCACACTAAATGTATTTGAGGATTTATGATGAATGTATTTTATGATGATTATATTCATGATTATATAACTTGTTACTTGTATGCACACTGAGACTTATGCCCAGGAGACAAATTCCTTGTGTATCCAATCATATTTGCCCAGTGAATAATTCGATTCTCTAATGAAAATTTTCATTTAAACCCAGGAACAATTGACCTAATGGTCAGCAGCTGGGAAACTGTTTCAGGAGATGGGGACTGACGAAGTTTAAGTATTTAAGATAGAACCAGCTGAAGTACATTTCTCTGAGACTCTGCAGCCTTAAAGGTCTGAGAGGAGTTTCCTATTGTTTTGAGCTGAGAAAAAGAGAAAAGCTATAAAACAGGTATATTTCAGTACAAAAGAGACCAAATTCTAAAAGATATACATGTAAATTGCTGCGCCATTTTTTGTTGATTGTCCAATTAACAGCTTCATTTGGTTGCTAAGATGGTTTTCTAATGTTTCATACTCAAAAAGCTACCTTAGCCAATAAACCAAGCATCTCATTTTTTTCATTTTTCAAAAGAAATATGTTTGCACATTTATAGGATGAGATTTACAAAGAATGTTTGTATTTTTAGTATGTTTAATATGGGATTAATTTGTATGCACAAGAATATTATGGCATTTTTCTCATTAAATATTCTCTCATGGAGGATTATGGAAAAGTCAGTAAAAACCAGCTTAAACTTTGTCCCGTTGATTCTTATCTCGCATTTCATTACAGGTAATCCTTGACTTACAACACTTCACTTAGTGACCATTCAACATTACAATGGCACTGAAAAAAGTAACTTTTGACCATTGTTCACACTTACAACCATTTGCAGCATCCCCATGGTCACATGATTTACATTCAAATGCTTGACATTTATGATGGTTCCAGTGTACTGGAGTCATGTGATTATCTTTTGGGATCTTCTGACAAGTCAAAGGGGAAGCCAGATTCACTTAACAACCATGTTACTAACTTAACAACTGCAGTTATTCACTCAACAAATGTGGCAAGAAAAATTGTCAAATGGGACAAACTCATTTAACAAATGTTTCATTTAGCAGCATACATTTTGTGCTCAATTTTGGTTGTAACTTGAGGACTACCTATATTTTTCATACATTAGTTCAAAGATATCCCCAACATATTGTAGACAGGTAACTTATACAATATTTTCAAGGCCATCATCATAGCTCTAAAAAGAATACTTCTTTTTCCCATGAAGGATGTTGTGAAACTTGACTTAATAGTAGTAACTGTGAGAGGGATCTTGGCATTTTAATGAACAATCAAATAAACATGAGTCAGCAATGTGTGGTAGCATCCAAAAAAGCTAATGCAATCCTAAATTGCATTAACAGAGGGATACAATCGAGATCAAATCAGGTACTAATGCCACCGTATAAAGCCTTAGTAAAACCACACTTAGAATACTGCATCCAATTTTACTCACCACACCATAAAAAAGATGTTAAGACTTTAGAACGGGGGTGTCAAAATCATGTTGTCACGGCAGTGTCACGTGATATATCACGATTTTTTTTCCCCTTTGCCAAACCAGGCGTGGGCATGGCCAACCCATGACGCATTTGGTTTGTGGGGGGGCGAGTTTGACAGCCCTGCTCTAGAAAAAGGTCAGAGAAGAGCAACCAAGATGCTTAGGGGACTTGTGGCAAAAACCTATGTAGGAAGTTAGCACCCACTTCTCTCCTAGGAAAATGAGATATTTCCCCTAAAAGGGAGCCAGAAACTCAGCCCCTGCACCTTCATCAGTGAGCCTCCTTCAGGCAGAGCCATAGTAGGAATTGCCCAAAGTCCTTCCATTACATCATCACCCAGCAAGAGTCAACCAAGCCTGGGACTCAAAAGACAACCTACAAAGTTACCCCTGCATGGCCCCATGGAAGTCTGACAACCAGTCAGAACACAAGCTCAAATTCAAAGCCCAACAGAGGGCATAAAACCCAGGCACTCTCAGCATCTCTGCCCCTTTTTGCCCAGGATCTCAAACCATGTGACCTGTTCATCAATAAAGCTTCTTTCCAAGCAACTTCCATGAATCCGGTGTCATTTTTCCCTCTTGGAACTGAACCCAGATGAAAATTTCTTCCAACACATATGAAGAACTGTTACAGGAACTAAGCATGGTTAGTCTAGTGAGGAGGAGGACCAGGGGTGACATGACAGCAGTGTTCCAATACTTGAGGGACTGTCTCAGAGAGAAGGGGGTCAACCTGAAGGCCAGACAAGGAATAATGTATGGACACTGATCAAGGAGAGATTCAATCTAGAAATAACGAGTTTTCTGACAGTGAGAATTATCAAACAGTGGAACAGCTTGCCTTCAGAAGTTGTGGGCGCTTCATCACTGGAAGTTTTCAAGAAGAGACAGGACAGCCATCTGTCAGAAATGTTATAGGGTCTCCTGCTTGGGTTGGGTGGGTGGGGGTTGGACTAAATGGCCTACAAGGTCCCTTCCAACTTTGTTATTCTATGCTTCTAATATTTCACCTGCCATGCCTAGTCTGTAATACTCAGCTTCAAATTATTATAATTATGTGGTTATTATCATTATTATTATTCTGTGGTTAATCTTTGGTGAAATTCACAACCTTTGGGGCTGGTTGGTAGCTCAACAGCTCGAGTCCTAACCAAGGACCTAGGAACTGTTAACGTAACGTTGGAGGATATTAGCTGTTCCAAGTAGGGTGGTTTTTTGTAGAGTCAGAATGTTCAAGTCCGATAAATTTAGAATTTCTAAATAGCAAGGTAGGCTCTTTAGGTATTGCTCCAAGGGCTCCAATTACAATCGGGATAACACACAATTTCTTTTTCTACAGTCACTCAACTTTAATTTGCAAGTCCCGATACTTTGTGATTTTTTCTTGCTGTTTACCTTCAATTCGTGCATCAACAGGTATTGCAATGTCAATGAACCATACTTTTTTCTTTTCAACTATTGTTATGTCAGGTGTGTTGTAGGCCAAGTGCCTGTCAGTCTGAATTCTGAAGTCCCACAAGATCTTGACTTTCTCATTCTCTAAAACCTTCTCAACCTGATGTTCCCAGTGGTTCTGGCACAATTTCCAGTGAATGATCTTAGCAACGCGGTCATGGCGTTGTAGGTAGTCGGCTTGTGAAATTTTGCTGCACCCACTGATCAGGTGGTTGACTGTCTCATTTTTCTCATTACAGAGGCGACATTTGCTGTTGGTGGTAACATGTTGAATTTTTGCCTTCATGCAGTTTGTGGCTAAGGCTTGTTCTTGAGCTGCTAAAATAAACCCTTCTGTTTCTTTTTTCTATTATTATTATTATTGTTGTTGTTGTTGTTGTCATCATCATCATCATTATTATTTTGCTTTCCATCTCATTGAAGCGAAATGCTCCAAATCAGTACTTCACTGTTTGGGCTCCATTCCCTGGGGGGCGAGCCCAACTGCGGGGCTTCTGAGAAGACAACCCTAAGATTTTGAATTGAAAATCAGTGCAGCTTTTCAAGCATCCGCACGGAACCCCCCTCGAGAACCCGGACTGCAGCTTTAATATGCCCATTCCAGCTCCCGACTTTCACTATAATTATTCATGGGGAGCTCTTTGCTTTATCTTTGTTGTTGTTGGTTGCGAAGTCGTGTCGGATCCATCGCGATCCCATGGACAACGCTCTTCCAGGCCTTCCTGTCCTCTACCATTTAAGAGTCCATTTAAGCTCACGCCTACTGCTTCGGTGACTCCATCCAGCCGCCTCATTCTCTGTCGTCCCCTTCTTCTTTTTGTCCCCCGTCTTTCCCAGCGTTAGGCTCTTCTCCTTCCTTCCTTCTGACATCATCTTACGTGTGGCGAAATAAGGAAGCCCACCCGGAATTGGACCCTGCCGTTTTAAAAAGCTGCCAGGCTACCCTTGAATTTGGCTCAAAGGCAAGCCCATCTGGATTTCTTTTGGGATGACAATCTAAATTCTAAACAAAAGAAACAGAGGCGGGAATTTGTTTTGAAATCGTCATAATTAACTATCTTGCTAATGCCCGGCCGCGCACGTCCATCTCTCGTCCTTAGCCAACCCGCTCGCCTTTTCCTTCGGAGGGTGGGGAAACCATGCGTCAGCCTTTGCCTTGAACACACTGCGAAGCGGAAAAAGACCGGCCGGGGAGCAGGTTATTCGTGGGGCCGAAGTCGCTGCAGCGTCCAGGTAGATTGCCGGATGCAGGGTGGGCACGGTGGGCAGCCCCCTCTAACGGAGGTCTCCGCAGTGCAAAATAGGGAGCGGGGAGGCTGGCTTGGCTGCGGTTATAGGGCGTCACAAGTAGCCGCTGCAGCGACGGGGGGGAAGCATATGGATGAGACCGAGGCGGCGCTTGGCGGCGAGGAATGCCGGAGCGGACGCTGTGCCACTGGCTAAGCGGATTAGTAGTGGGGGGGTGGGGGTTCCCCGGGGAGTAAGGGAGCCTGGGACCCCTGAGGCTCGGCAGCCACCGGCAACCCTCCTTGGGAAGCCGGGCCGTGGCGGTGGGAGTTGATTCCCGGTTCCCTGAGCTTTTCCTCCGGTTGGCCCCGCTGGCCATGTCTCCTGGGTTTGGGTCCACCGCGCAGCAGGGTTTGGCGGCGCTGCTGGATGGATTGGCGGAGACTTTAGGCCCCTTTCGGATTCATCCCATGGCCTTTAAAGGTTGAAGATGCCTAGCCCTAGGCTGACGCGCAACCTGGTACGCCTTACTAAGGTCGCGCGAAGGGCGGGGCGGGGCGGGGGGGCAACCTAATTCCCAACCAACGTCGGCTCGTCTGGTTGGGACTGGCAGCAGGAGCTGCTTTCCTTCCGAACACGCAACCGTGTATGCAGACGAGGCTTCTGCCTTAATGCGTGCTTGAAGTTGCCAAACTGCTTGGAGATTTGAGAGAACAAAATCGGACGCAAATCAGTTTAATAGAAAATCGGTTTAAAAAAAAAAAAAGGTATCGGAGAGTGCGGAGGGATTGTCTACCAATCCTGTGTCAGTGAAACCAAATAACTTGCTGGGCAGATTTTTTTTATGAAAGGAGCCCCTCAAAGTCCGTTCCCCGGTCACACAGCCATACTGCGCTAAAACTTCCAATAGAAGAAAATATATGACTTCAGGGTTGAACTGTGAAATCCTTGGTGCTCTCTGGGCTTGGTTGTTCGCTTACAGACTGTTTCCTTACCCAACTAGGAAACTATCTCTACAGCACTGATGATATTACCTGTTTGGGTAATGAAATGTCTGACCACAAACCAAGCTCAGAAAGCCTGGAGGATTTCTCTTTACACCATCTATTTACCTTACTTGGAGAGCATTGATTTATGAAGGCTCTTATGTTTAAGGAAGAAAAAAAAGTCACATAACTCTGTTAACAGACTTAATACAAACATATAAATAGGTCAGCGGACCTGTATATATTTTTGTATCAGACACAATTGGCAGAAAGAATTATAATACCTAACTTGTGTTATTCTCAGACATTGGAATCCATTGAGAAATGAGTGCAAAGTCCCAAGTATCACGTTCTCTTTTTAGCCTTCTCCTGCTTAGTTGAGATAAGCAGATCTGCAGAAGTCTTGGCAGTTGGAAACAGTTCCAGCTTGCTTTTTAAAGATATTGCTACCATGATATTATCTTGCATTTAATATGGTTTCAAAAATGCAGCATGCCCTAAATTGTAGGGTTCAATGATGGTGACCTTTCTTGAAGTCCTCACACAACAATTTATGTGGGAAGGGAAGTTTGTCTTGCTACTAATAGTGAGACATGCACAGTTCCAAGTTATGTAAAACATTTTTAAAGAGGAAATAATTAGATGTGTGGAGTATTCAGTATAATAATCTCTTTTATTTTCCATGTTGCTCCCAGCCATGCCCACCCAGACAGTCATTAGGGCAGAGGTTGTTAAAAAATTTGCAGCCCACCACTGCAGAAACTATTTTATCAATCAAGAGTTGATCTTTAGTGCTTCTGTTTTTTCCTTTTATTTCTTTATTTCTTTCCTGTTCTACTGGAAGGATATTTTCTTCTAAATAATCTTGGATGTTGTCTGCTATTGTGTAAGTGTGAGAAATCTAACATTGTAGGTGAGCGTGTTATCTCTCTAGTTTCTGGGTGTTGTCCATTTCATTGGTGTTTTTTTTAAATCATCCATTTGCTCCTTTGTGCAATATTTCATTAAGCTGTTTAGCTATAATTAAATGTAAGCTAGTCAGATATTTGAACCTAAAGACACACAACTGATTATTTTCAGGAGATGTTCCGTGTTTAGTCCTTTTCTGCTCTTATTGATAGTTTTCCCCTGTAATTTTTGCTAAATTCATCTTCATATGCTTTTATCCATGCAGCATTTCTATTATAGTGTTTCTGAATTTTCCATAGACCTTTCCAAACCTGGACTGCTTTCTTTGTGTTTGGTTCTCCATATTATCATTTATACTTAAGTAGAATTGTCTTATTGAAATAGCTGGTTTTGCTTAAATTGGATGATTTGTCCCTCATAGTATTTAACTTTCCCCACTATTGTTATTAAGTTTTGCTTTATGTTTTCCAAAGGTTCTTCTACTTTTCTAGTGAATTTATTCCTGAATGTTTTGTTTCTGGAATGAATTTTCTTTGATTTGCTAATAACTGTTCAGTGGTACTTAAGTCTGGATAAATTATATCCCAACACTCAAACATTCACTTACGTATCCCTACTTTGTTGGTTTTGATTTATAATTGGCCGTAATCATGTGATTTTAAAACATGGTGTACTTTCGTCTTGCTGTGATTGTTGTTCTTCCGATAATCCTACAGAGCTAGAAGCTCTGGTTGTTGAGTCCTGTTGTCCATTTGTTGACAGATGCTCAGGAACTCTTAACAACCAACACAGTCTCTGTTCACTTTGGCAAAATTTCATTTGGTATAGGATTTTTTCCCCTGTTTTCTTACCATATTAAATGATCGTTGGATATGCTTAGTCTTTTCCACTAAGACCTGTCTGACATGAATACGAATTGATGAAATCTTGGCTTATAGCATATCAGATTTAACAGTGGTTGTAAAGAAAAAAGTATAGATAAAGGACGTGGCAATGCCAGGAGGCAAAAGAAGAGTAGACGAAGAATTGGAACTCACAGAGTACAAAGATCTGAAAACTGAAATTGAAAGATTATGGCATAAAATAGCTGTAGTGGTACCACTGTTAATGGTGCATAATTATACTACCTATCAGATAACACCCTAGGCTTAACAATTGTTGATATAAAAGACAAAAAAAATTAGTCTGAATAATCGACATGGCAGTACCTCCAGACAGCAGAAGAGAAGAGAAAGAACTGGAGAAAATAATGAAACAAAGACATTAATTTCCTTAAGAAAGGAAAAGGACTGTATGACCAACAACAATAATAACATAAAATAGACAAAGTAAAAGAAATTGAAGAAGCCAAATTGCTCTGGGATTTTAGAATTCAAACAGATAGGTACCTGGACTTAACATTATTGATATGAAGGACAAAAAACTCTGGAGAGTGGATGTGGCAGTGTCTAGAGGCAGCAGCAATCAATTAAAAAAAAAATGTAAAGCAGGTTACACTGCAAGTAGTCCTTGATTTACGACCACATTGAGCCCAAAATTACTGCTGCTAAGTGAGAAAGTTGTTAAGTGAATTTTGCCCCATTTTAAGACCTTTCTTGTCACAGTTGTTAAGTGAATTATTGCAGCTGTTATATTAGTAACACGGTTGTTAAGTGAATCTGGCTTCCATATTGACGTTGCTTGCCAAAAGATTGCAAAAAGTGATCACATGATCAAACTGCAGTGGGACACTGCAACTGTCATAAATATAAGTCAGTTGCCAATCATCTGAATTTTGATCAAGTGAGCATGGCAATGCTGCAACAGTCATAATTGTGAAAAACTGTCATAAGTAATTTTTTCAGTGAACTTTTAACTGTTCAGTGAACTTTTAACTGTTGTAAGTGGAGGACTCTCTATATACATATATAAAATTATGTAAAATTCTCTGAGATTATAAATTATAAATGGTTAAAAATATTTTGGAGCCTGGAGGGCATAGCTTTGTTGCCTGTGTTCATCATTAAACACAAATTTTAATTTCAATCAGTGATTAGTGAAAATAATATCCTGCCCCCATTTAATTCACCATCCCCTGAAATCCATCCAAAGAGTACTCCAGGTTAAAGCCTCCTGATACAGTAGTCCTGGTTTATTTGTTCATACCTGAGCACTAAATGTAATTATATACAGTTCTTGCGATAACAAAATCTAAATCTAAACACCAAATGTTGTGTTGACTGCATTCAGAAAATGATGCCCGTTCTCAGCCTACAAGGAGTGAGAAAATATTTTATTAAAAGAAAAGGAAGGTAATTCATTAGAAAATATCAGAGTGGCAACAAGGACTTATTGTGGGTTAGTTGTCCTTTCGGCAGTTGTATTTTTAGTATTAGTCTAAATGCACTTAGGTTTCTAAATGCATTTGAAGTCATGTTTCCTTTCAACCAAATGCAGTATGTCTTTCCTCTTTGTGATATTTTTTACTCCCCTTTTGTTGAAGTCTCTTTTTACAAGAGAGGCTGTATTGGAGATTTAGAGCGACTCCATAATTTACAAATACAGACTTAAACATAAAAATAAGCTTATAAATGTGTAGCCAATCTGACTTAACTAGGCTTCCAGAAAAAGCTCATTAATTTCTCAAAGTATATCTCTGTTCAATCCACTCCACCCTACACCCATAATACAATGCATGTACGATCCCCCCGTGCGCCCATGCCCCCTGCACATACGTGCACGACCCCCCCCCACGCACGCTCCCCCTGCTTTCTGACACTCTTCATCCCTGAAAATGAGCACCCCCAACTTGTCCCTTCATTTTTTAATGGCGCCAATATAATGATTTTGGGAGACCTCCTAAATCTATGGCCTTTAGAAGATCATAGAAGCCAAGACAGTTCCTGGACTTTTAGAAGTTGCCTGTGTCTCTCTAAGGCAGTGTTTCTCAACCGTGGCAACTTTAAGTCCCGTGGATTTCAACTCCCAGAATCCCCCAGCCAGCTCTGACGGGGAGATTCTGGGAGTTGAAGTCCACGGGACTTAAAGTTGCCAAGGTTGAGGAACACTGGTCTAAGGAAACACTCTTGAAATGCTTGCATTAATCTAGAAAACAATTTATTGCAACTGAGTGAATCAAGTTAAGGTTGTATGACTTTTGGATAACCTTTCCTCTTCGCCTGTTTCTCGGTTAGCTTTTCAAGTTACTTCTCTAGAGGAGCAATTTTGCCTACCTCTGTCTTGCAGCCAAGAAGTGGCTCTCCCGGAACCAAGGATCTGGCCATTTCCCTCTCCTTTTCCCAGAGAAATCCAATCCATTGTTTCTGTGAATGCTTTTGTGACATCAGTGAGATACTATTCCAATGTACAGTACCTGTGTTTGTCAATTCATTCTCTTTTAATTGAACATCTGTTTTATATGTGGTAACTGGGTTTTAATTCAGCATGTTGTACTTTGGTCTTTGTTTAAATATTGTATACTTTAGTGGAGGTATATTACGGGATCTTACGTTAGCGACATGCTTATTTAACGTATTTAATAACTCAGAGTTGGTGGTCTGAAAGAGTGAATTAGTGTTTTTTGAAAATGATCTGTGGTCAATATTGCATTGATAGTTTTGGGTGTTGGCTCTCCATTGAAATTCATTGTGTAGATGTAAATCAGAAATACACGTTGCCAAGTATAAGTAAACCTAATGTCAACTCTGAAGCGAACCTGGCTGGAGCCATCTTGTGCTGCCTCATAGTTGCCACAAACTCTGGGAGCGGGAAGGGAGTGGGGGAAATAGATATGCTTACTAATAGTCAAAACAAAAAGTTTTGTGGGAACCAAGGTCATCCCAACAGGTTGCATTTGTGGGAGGAGAGGAGTGACCAAGCACCCTGCCAGCTACTCCCATTGGACAATGTGACTGATGACAGCTGGGGAGGGAAATAGTTCCTCTTTTAACAAGGGAAAAACTGTGGGAACTTTTAGAGTTGCTTTTCACTAGCTGTGCAATATGATGTACCCAATAAACATGTTATTTGAGGAATCTACCTGCCTCAGAGTTCTGACTTCAGCGGATGCGTTACTCAGAATGCTGACACCTAACTCTTGAATAATTTAATTGTTTTTTTGGTGGTTTAGAGAACTAATTTTTTTAGTGTAGTCTCCCAGTCTCTTTGTTATGCATTGGATTCTGCTGAATCCTGCCTCCAAAGTGGAATCAATATGTCAGCGTGAGAAATGGGATTTTTGAATTTTAGTAATCAGATTATCCTCTGTCCAGGTTGATTTTGTGATTGGCTGCCCATTGGCCATATATCTCTCCTATAGACATTTCCTTGTAGATATCTCCCTTTACTTACTCATCTTTATTTTTGGTCCTGAAATTTAACTGAAGGAAAATACTGTTATCCTGGAACATTTGAAAAAGAGAACAGATAGATTAGCTCAGAAGTGTTGCCTGAGATCCTATACCCGTGATAGTGAACCTATGGCACGCGTGCCACAGGTGGCATGCGGAGCAATTTGTCAGGGCACGCAAAGCTTGCCCTGTCAACTGGCCAGTGTGCACGTGCACACTGGCCAGCTCACTTTGGCATTCTTTTGAGCTCATTTTTCGCCCTCCAGAGGCCTCCTTGAAGCCTCCGGAGTGTGAAAAACTGGCCCTACAGGCAAACCGGAAGTCTGTTCCTGAACTTCCGGTTTGCCCATAGGGCTGTTTTTTGCACTCCGGAGGCTTCAAGGAAGCTCCTGAAGCCTCTGGAGGGCCTCCGGGGGGGGGGGCACTGTTTTCACCCTCCCCAGGCTCCTATAAAACCTCTGGAACCTGGGGAAGGTGAAAAAAACATGCCAAAAATGGGGTGTGTGTGTGCTGGTCATGCCTGCATGTGCTCTGGGTCCTGCGCATAGCATTATGGGTGTGGCACCCCCACGCACGACCCCTCTGCTATCCCCCCCGCTTTTGGCATGCGAGCCAAAAAAGGTTCGCCATCACTGTCCTTTACAATATCTGTTCTACAGCTTTGCCAAACTTACATTTCTACTTTTTTTTAATCCATGCAGGTAAAGAAAGCAGATCTGTGAACGAGTCAAGATGGATCTTGATATGCTAAACATGTTTGTAATAGCGGGAGGCACCTTGGCCATTCCCATTTTGGCATTTGTGGCCTCCTTCCTCCTGTATCCTTCAGCACTGATCAAAATATATTACTGGTAAGCTTTTCATTTTGCTTGGCTGCAGTTTCCATTGCTTTTATAGAAAAAACTGCTGATATTTGCTTAATTGGAATGAAGAAAGATACATTTCTTTCGAAGAGGGTTCTTGCTTTCCACCTTGTTTTATACCTGCTTTCTTGGCACTGCAAATTCTAAAAACTGGAGGTTGCTGAATTATGCCTGATGTAACATGATGCTTCTGTGCTGGGAAGAAGTAAGGCCCTTGTATAAATATTAAAGATTAAACCCATTGATTAAACATGATGTCATTTATCCTCCAATCCTCCATCAAAGAATATTGAAAGATATCATTTCACAACTTTAAGAGGTGTGAAGCTCATGCTGGTTGGGGAGCTCAGGAGATTGAACTGAACAGATTTAAAACAGCTGAGATTGAGAAACAATGTTGTAAAGGTACCAATTACCTGGATGTTTAAACTAGCCTGGTTAGGCAGAAAATATGACCTCATTCCTAACATCAACTGGGCCAGTCACTCTCATTCCAACCCATGTCATACGGTGGTTGTTGCGGGGAAAATGGGAAATGGAGGGAATAATGAGTATTTTCTTTGCCTTTATAAAAATAATAAAGCTGGACTAACAACATAACATAACATGATCAGTGACATGTAGCCACTGCTTTTTGTAGAGTTAATCTCTGTGTAAAATACCATTGCAGGAAGATGTCTTATATGAGATTGGGTGTTGTCGTCATTTAATGGTCCATATTATTGTGATAAGCCAGTAATATTCAAGGAGTTCAGGCAGAGGTCTCCTCTACCATCTGACCCTAAAATCCTTTTATCTCAGGTGGTTCAGTATTGAATGAAGCACCCTTGCCAAGCAGAATAGCATTCTTCCACTCAGCTGTGGCTTATCTGAGGTCAGGGGTGGACAATTATTTTACAACTAAGTCTGTATACATGCATAATAGACAACAAGGTGCTAGAATATTTTTATCTCCTGTAAAAGTATTGTTACCGTTAATGCTCAGTTAGTATAATACAGCATTCTCTTAACAGCATGTATCTAAGTACCAAGGCATGTATTTATTTTTGGTTGCTAGGCAGTGGATTATTACCTAGGTTACGTTGCCTGATTTAGGAAACTAGATCCCTGTGAGTAAAGATGTCGGAAGCTTATTTTCTGAATGGGGACAGATTCTTTACCAAATGGAGCCATCCACAAGCTACTTTAAATGATTAAGCATAAATAAAAGTTAGGTGGGATAAGAGTATCATCTTTGATTATCTTAGCACAAAGAGAATTAGTGACGAAGGAACATGAGAGGGAAAATGAAGGAGATGTCCCCGTGAACAAGAGGAAAAAGGCGATTTTAACTGTGAGGCATGGAATAGAAACAAGGGAATTGGTTTTCCTTCTCACATATGTAACACCCATCAGCCTAATGCTGCTATGACCATTATGGGATTCTCTTTTGCCTGGTTGAATCTTCCCTTTTGAAAAATTCCTGCTGGATTGTATATCACCAATAGCTGATTTTTGTCTTCTCCCCCCCTTCATTGTAGGTTGGTGCACAGATTTTCTGCTCTTGCATCAGAACATAACAAACAGCTCAAAATTACCACATTCTCTGGAATAAGGCTATCTGGGAAATTGGATAGCTTCATTGTAAATGCGTTACTAACCCCGAGTACGGGATTGGATCCAGACTTAATATTATCTAGATACATTTACTGAAATGTAATAGGCTTAAGTTGGGCATGATTAATCTGTATCACGCCAATTTCAGTGGGCCTATTTTTAGAATGCCAAGTCTGCATTCAGCCCAGGGTAAAGCAACACATTATCTTGCTTACCCTCCCTGCGCCCCCCTCTCCCTTGCTGTCCCCTGCAGAAAGTAATTGTTTTACATTTGGGAGCTGCCTTTTTTATTTTTGGTTGCCCAGATCTTTAAACCAGGGTTGATGGAGGAAGGGGACTGGAAGTCTGTGCCTCATATTTGGAAGCATTGGGATGTTTTAATGCATTTTAATAAAATAGATGTTTTGGTGCTTACCTAATTGCCTTGCCTGGATCCACCAGCTTGTTCAAGAGCTAGGGCTGTAAGGCTGCATATGACTCCTGACCTAAAAGGTAAATAGACATGGGTACAAATGTATGATGCACGAAAGGGTATTTGGGAATTATAAATAATAGCCAGTACTTGTAACAGCTGCCACTTCACCTAAATGTTCTCCAAAAGTAAACATCTAGAGGTTGCCAATAAGAGATATGCAGTTGGGTTTTGATTTATTTGGCATTGTTTCCAGGTCCCTCTTTTGATCTGCTGTGATTGAGACGTGATCTTGATAATTGTGCCAAAAGAAATCTAAATGACTGCTTTGTCTTTGCCATGATTCTCTGAAAATACACACAGTAGCAAAGTGCTGGTCCTTCTGCTTTGTCTCCACAAATCCATGGGCATTGAAATCCCTATTTTAGTTAGTTTTGAAGCATTTTCCTAATTGGAAACAATTAAAGGTAGAGTTTAAGAATGAATTGCAAAACTGATCCATGGATTATAAGTTTCTTTATTTTAGTCACTTCATCTGGAGGCTGGGTGGAAGCAAATGTAAGCCCATGTCTATTCTTGGAGCTGGAAGCATTCCATTCTTGGACTGATTGCTCTGATTAGGTGCCCTTCAACAGTCAAATGAAATTTGAGGCAGAAATGTTCAGTGACAATACCATCATCCTTTTCCTCAGCCTACAAAGGCAGATGTGTTTGTGTCCTATCAAAATATAATTGGTGGCTTCCAGATTTGTGGTTGACAAAATCAGAAATGGGGAGATGATAAGATGCCTGGGTAAGCCAAGAAAAATAATCAAAACCATCAAAAAGCAAAAGTTAGAATATTTTGGACGTGTGAAGTGACATCTGGAAAAATATGGCATGCTTCACGTAATCCTCCAGGGAAAGATTGAAGGTAAACGAGGTCCAGGCAGAAGAAGAACTTCAAAATCTAAGGGACTGGTTTTGACAAAACTTTTTCATGCAGCTGTTGATAAAAAGTAAGATCGCTAACATGATCGCCAACGTCCAATGATGGATATGGCACAAGAAGAAGATATGTGGGGAAAACTCTTGGAGTTTCCAGCCAGGAAATCTAAGAGTTGTAATCTGTTATTCTTAGAAGCATTAGGTTAAAACATGTTGCACTGTAGGTTCACTGCACCTATGAACAATATTTAAGATATGTGGGTCAATCTTTTATACAGATGGGGAATGTTCAGGAACCTAAGGAAAACAGATGTTCTCTTGCAGCATTCCCATTGTGTTTGAGGTAGATGGTTTCTCAGCAGAGATGCCTGATGAGGTGGCTTGAGTTGTCTCCTATTTTTTCGCTCACATTTGGTCCTCATTCTTCAGGGTTTCCCTTTGACTGCTGCAGCTGGTAGTGATACTGTGCAAGAGATAATGTCAGCTTTGGATAATTAGTCTGTCCTGTATACTGCTAGTCCATCTGCAGGACCCAAGTAAAATGTTGATTTGGAACATCTTTCTAAAAATATTGATTAGGAACAAATTGTCCCTTGTGTAAAGAAAAACTTTGAGACTCGAACATAATGTCATAAACCTCAAAGCAGGACCTACGGGGTACAAAAAGTGATGGAGGTCATATACCTTAAGCAAACTCAGACCTTTGTCCCAGAGATCAGTCAGTTCTGGTGTATTTGATTGGGATTTGGAAACAATGAGTTGAGATTCCCACTGATTTAACCCTCTAGGCAGCTTAAAGTGTCTCTTTGAACTTTTGATTAATCTAATGGCCACTGCAAGGGCTAGTGCTTTAACAGGGCATCTTCAGGGGTTGGAGGGGGGGGGGGGGCAAAAGAGCCAAAATGGCACCTGTGTCTGTATGATTAAAGCCCTGTATAGGTTTTTTTTACACCAGAAGTCTCAAACTCTTTTCTGCTTGGCCGGCCTAGGGTAGTCTCTCTCTATGGGGTTTTAGTTGTTTAGTGGGAATTTTAGTCTAAAATGGGTATTTTAGCACAGGTACTGTTTAATTTGTTTTTAAGATGTTGTATATCTATTGTATATTTATGGTTTTTTAGTTTCCCTGTGCACCGCTCCGAGTCCCTACGGGGAGAGGGAGCGGTCAAGAAATTACATTATTATTATTATTATTATTATTATTAAACTCAATTTACCTGGGGGCCGCTGGAGGCAGAGTCTGGGTGAGGCTGGGCCGTATAAGGGATTCCACAGAGGTCCACTCCCCCTGCGGGCTGCACTAATATTATACTTTCATATCACGGTGGGGGCCACAAGATACCGTCCTGCGGGCTGCAATTGGCCTGCAGGCCGCGAGAATGAGACCTCTGTTTTACACACATCGCATGCGAAATGCACATATAAAAGGGGCAGGACTATATAGTTCTTGACTTTTTGACTTACCTATTCTTTTAGTCACCCTTGGAGTTTCCGGTTGAGAATATTTCCCCTTGCCAAGGAGGCAGGTTCGGGTTATTTTTAACCCTCAAGTGGGTTAATAACGACAAGATAAAGACAATTATTTAAAATCCATGTTTTAGTGATTCAGCAAAAATCTGTTTGTTCTTTGTTACTTTGTTATCTAAGCATCTATGCTACCCGACATCTTGCCTACCCAGTTCCATTTCTTAGAAACTTAAAAGAATTTCTAAAGCAGCATAGGGGTTTAATGGCAGTAGAAGAAAAGGATAGCAAAGGAAAAGAGCTCCTTAACAATAAGGGAAAGTGACAAGGTACTTAAAAACTTGCTGACACATCGGATGATTAATATATTGCTAATGCTGCACTGCAGATTGGAAGCAACTATTTTAACTCTCTTTTAAAGTATAAATCAGAAGTACTTTAGGTCCGTGTTGTTTGTAGCTAAATAAACATGACCTCAGTGAGTTTGTGTTAGAAAATCTGTTTTATTATGTAGAAATATTATGTAGAAACAGTTCTAGGCTGCATAAACAGAGGGATAGAATCAAGATCACGTGAAGTGTTAATACCACTTTATAAGGCCTTGTAAGGCCACACTTGGAATACTGAATTCAGTTTTGATCACCACGATGTAGAAAAGATGTGGAGACTCTAGAAAGAGTGCAGAGAAGAGCAACAAGGGACTAGAGACTAAAACATATGAAGAACGGTTTCAGGAACTGGTTGTCTAGTTTAATGAAAAGAAGGACCAGGGGAGACATGATAGCAGTGTTCCACTATCTCAAGGGTTGCCACAAAGAAGAGGGAGTCAAACTATTCTCCAAAGCACCTGAGGGCAGAACAAGAAGCAATGGGTGGAAACTAATCAAGGAGAGAAGCAACTTAGAACTGAGGAGAAATTGCCTGACAGTTAGAACAATTAATCAGTGGAACAGCTTGCCACCAGAAGTTGTGAATGCCCCAACACTGCAAGTCTTCAAGAAGATGTTGGATAGCCATTTGTCTGAAATGGTATAGGGCTTCCTGCCTTGGCAGGAAGTTGGACTAGATGACCTCCAAGGTCCCTTCCAACTCTGCTATTGTATTGTATTGTAAATGGTAATAGAGGATTATTATATAGCCATACAGATTGGTAGCAGAGATTGGCTACATAGACATACAGATCAAACAAAATGTACAGTGTACAGTCACCATATTCCTTGCTGCTGATCAGCTTTAAGTGTCACAGGAAACTTTCCTCAGAAAAACAGAATTATAGATTATAACTATATTCCAGAGCTCTAGTCACAGGACTGGCCCATTGGTTGTCCCAGAGCAGCCCCTCCAACTGGGTGCACCCAAATGGTGCCAAGGTAGCCCTCGCCTCCTGCCGCTTCAGGCTTGGAGTGGTAAGCTGCATCCGGGAATCACTACAGCAGAGAGAAGCAGCTGTTGTGGGCTCTGTCGGTACGGCGTGGCTGGTTCTTGCCTGCACATGCACAGAACATTATAAAATACCTAAAAAAACATGCGGGCAATGGCATGGCCAGTCTGCCGTCCCTACTGGTTCAGCGACCAAGCCCCAATTTCCACTACTGGTTCGCCCGAACTGGTAGCAACCTACCTCTGCTCTAGAACAGCTAATATTCCTACAAAATTCTCAGCATCAAAGAAACCATTTTGATAAATATCAATGAACAAACCCTTGTTTTAAACCTTTTTTTAAAACAATATTCCAGGATAATCATCATGCTGCTTGAAAAAACATATAAGCATGTCAGTGGGTGTGAATAGTGTTTGATTAATGGAAAGCAGAAAAGAGGAGAAGGAAAATTAATCTTGGACTGAACTCATTGCATTGCATTTTTTTCTCCTTTGCCTCCCCCTCCCCCCCTTACTAGGTATTGGCGTCGAACCCTGGGCTTGCAGGTGAAATACGCACATTGTGGTGATTACCAGTTTTGCTATTGTTCCCGAGGAAGGTCCAGCCACAGACCATCTGTCCTCATGCTGCATGGGTTCTCGGCTAACAAAGAAATGTGGCTTTCTATGGTCAAGGTATGCTTCCGTTTCTCTGATGTTAAAACAATTTCATCTTGGAATTCAAGTGTCACCTGAAAAATGGATCTTCAATCTCCCTCCCTCCCTTACTTCCTGACTTTCATTGTACTGAATATGTTTATTGTGTGGTTCATGATGTTATCTCGTCTTGTAATGGGGTGACTGAAATTAACATGGAATGTTGAAGTTTCTGTTAGGACAGTTCGTATTCTCAGAAATACTGTGTGAATCAACTCCAGGGTTAAGATAATATATAGTTTGTTAGGATGATTACTTCCAAAATATCTTTGCTGTCTTCACCCATGTATTTAGGCACAAATACACTTGATTCTACTATGACCGTGGAAAATATGGTCTCTCTTCTACGTACAGTATAAGAAGGTCCGAGGTATAAGACACACCTAGCTTTTGGGGAGGAAAACAAGAGAAAACAAATCTGCATCTGCCTCCCAGCAATTTTCCTCCTTGCAGCAAACGGCAAACAGTACAGACAATATACACTGATGTGGTGTTACATTTCAGACTATACTTGTACAGATGCTGTTAAAATCGATGTGGCTTCCTGGAAATATATGTTGTTCTCTGCTATTTAAAAGAAGGTACAATAGCACTGGGCCTCTTCAGATCAAGAATTTATTTTAAAAAGCTTCTTCATTTTGTTAAGTTGTCTAGAACAACAACAATAAAGCAGTCTTTAAAAAGTAAATCTAATAATTTGAACATTCTATTGGCATTTATAGTTATTGATTTGCAAACAGCAAACAGCCTGTTTCGGTTTAGCCTGATTAGAAGGGGAAAAAATCTGCTTGTGCCTCCTAGCAATTTGCCTCCTTGCAGCAAACAGCCTGTTTTACTTTCAATTTCAGTTTCAGCACTGGCCTCCTGATGATCAGCTGTTTCAGGCTCCAGGGATTGCCATAGCCTATTGCCGCCTCCGTAAGCCCCATTTTCCCCATTTGCTGCAAGGAGGTAAATTGCTGGGAGGCAGATGCCAAAGGCTTAGGGGCTGGTGGGTGGCAGGGCCACATTCGGTATATAAGACCCACCCAAATTTTCACCCTCTTTTAGGAGGGAAAAGGTGCATCTTATACTCCGAAAAATATGGTACCTATCTTTCAGGTACAGATGTGACTGGTTTTTGCTAACTTGGAAATGATTTATGATGTTGAGCATGGAAAAGAGGATGCATTGTGTTAGTTCTTGGGCCATAAAATCTATTTAATATGTCTTAAAAACTACTATATGTTTGGACACATGGATAACTCCAGGTTCATGAACAGTTTGTGACTGTGTTTTCTCTTGCAAAAAGATGTTTTACAATACAAAAAGAGAAACTAAAGGGCCACATGTGGCCCCCAAACCTAGAATGGAACTGTATAATGGGAAAGAGCTGTCATTTCCTGTTTTACAAGAATGCTTTGTGCTCAGCCAATCTGTAGCCAAACCAAGGCTGTTCAACTCCTTGGGTAGATTCTTGTGTTGTGCTAGGCCAAAATTTGCTTAATTTTGGCTTAGCTCAGTGATGGCGAACCTTTTTCACCTCGGGTGCCTAAAGCACACACACTTGCACTATTGTGCATGCTCATGTGCCCACCCTCATAATTTAATGCTTCCTATGTGATGTCCCCTGAGAATACATGTGTGACACCCCCTGCTGTCCAGCACATATACACATGGCTTTTTTGGAGCCTGGGAAGGGCAAAAATGGCCTCCCCCAGAGACCAAAAACAGCCTCTTTTCTGACTTCCGTTGGGCCCAGTAGGTCCATTTTTCACCCTCCCAAGGCTGCAGAAGCTTTCTAGGAGCCTGGGGAGGGTGAAAAAAGACCCAACACACAAACTAGAAGTTCAGGAATGGACTTCCAGGTTACCCGTTGGGCCATTTTTCTCCCTTCAGGAGGGCAAAAAATGGCTGAAAATCAAGGCCGAAAATCAGCTGACCAGCATGCTCATGTGCGCTGGAGCTGACAGGGCAACGCCTCGCGTGCCCTTAGAAATGGCTTCGCGTGCCGCCTGTGGCACCCGTGCCATAGGTTCGCCATCATGGGCTTAGCTTGTTGTACAAATCCAGCCAATTACTGTTGTTTGCAATAAACTATTGTTGAATGAATGGTGGTTTAATATAATGTATAAACCAGGATTGTATTATAGTAATGGTTTATACTGGAATGTTTCCCAAGTTTGCTTTTGATGATAAAATTTGTTCTGCTTATGCTTGTTCTTCACAGTTTCTTCCAAAAAACCTTCACTTGATCTGTGTTGATATGCCAGGTCATGGGGATACCACTCGGTCATCTCTCGATGACTATTCCATATATGGACAAGTGAAAAGGATACACCAGGTAAAATCTGCAGAAGTGCAGAAATCTGCAGATTGTTGCAGTCTTTTGGTCTCTTAGAGCTTTCAGTTTTAAAGTAATCAAAAATTAATGGGGAGGTACGTTTTCCTTTAAATTTGGGGGTAAGAAAGCTACCACAGATTTCTCCACCTAGTACTTTCTCTATGCATTAGACTACTTTGTTGGGAAGAAAGGGAACTATATTGTAGTCCAGTTTAGTACAAGTATCACAGAAGCAGAGTACAGACTCCAGATTTTGGCTTGTCAAGTTTTTCTCCGAGGAGATTTATTTTGTGTGTGTCATAAAGTAAACAAATCTTTGCTGTTTATTACGTACTTGAAGAGTATTGAAGGTTGCTCCTTCCAGCATATGTGCCACGTAGGGCGTGTCAACTTTCTCAGCTTTCAAATTCCAAACAAAAGTTGTGACTTGCGTTGGGGATTGTAAAGGTATTTTGGTTACTTTAATATAATTTAGATGTGCTTGGTAAGTAACTCCAAAAATATCATAACCTTCTAACATTTTGTTTGTTTCATTTGTGCCAGTGTCTTCTTCCAGCTCTGATTTCTGGTTTTTCTACGTGATGCATTTCAGTCAGCAATGCAAAATGCTGTCATCTCATTTCTCCTGTTCATACAGAATTTATAGTCTTCTGGGGAGAACTTGTAGCACTTCAGAAATGACTTAGGATTTCACTGTGAAAGTCAGTCAGTGCTGTTGGGAGAGAGATGAATCTTTTACTTATTTATCGAGAAAACTTTTATCCCCACCTGGCTTATGCATAATCATCCCAGGCGGCTTACAGCAATATTCCATGAAAATAAAAATAAATCCACAAAATACTACAGTACCACAGCATTCCACCAACTTTTTTTTATTAGTAAAATTTTTTATTTTTTCATTTTCATAACATACAATTTACATGTATACTATTATATAGCCAGCACCGTTTTATATTATTAAATGTTTACATCAACTCATAGTACCATCAACTCCCAAACACAATTATTAGCTCTTCTGCTCTCCATACACCATATTTGTCCTTATCGATCACTTTCTTCTTCCTCCCTCTCCTCCCACTCCCTACTTCCTTTCTTCCCTCTGTCATCCTTCCCTACTCTACTTCCCCTTCCTCTCTCCTTCTCCTCTACCCCTTTCCACTCCTCCTTTCTCTTTTCCTCTTCCCCCTCCTCGCCCTCTCTCCTATTCCTCTCTTCTTTCCTTACCTCTCTCTTTTTCTTTCCACTCTTCATCTCATTTACTTGGTATATTTCAGCTTCTGAGCAAGCTCCATTTTATGTTGATGGTATTTATAGTTCCTTTTTGATATACATATTTAATTTTAACATATATTCTCCTCCTTTCTTTAAAAAAAATAGAACAAAAAAGTTTAATATATAGTCATTGTGCTTTTAACACGCCCCCCCCCCCCTTCAGCCTAATTTTGGTTGAATTGTACACCTGGTTACAATTACCAGCTATTCTCATCATTATATAATTATACATCCTTATGTGCCCCCAATCTGTGATTCTAGCATTCCACCAACTTATGGCACTGGAAAACTGGCAGCCTGTGGGCCAGATACATCACTCGGAAGGCCCCCCTCCCCCCCCAGCTTTGTGAATGGGAAAAACTTTGGGAAATGTCACATGACAGCAACGTGACATGGCGAGTTTGACACCCGTCCCATAGAGGATGGGGGTAAGGAAGGGAATCTAGTCTTAAAAAGAATAAGAGTCCTAATATTTTTAGGGTATTTTAAAAAGTCTCCCTCACTAAATAGCCTCCTTGAAATCACACATGACTTTTGGCAACTTTATTGTACTTTTCTTGGCAACAGTACAGAAATGACTTGCCTGTGCTTTCTTCCAGGTTGTTTTTTTTTTACTTCTCAGTTTAGTCCACTGTTCTTGGGGTTCCCTAAAGGTCTCCCATCCAAGTACAGACTAGGCCTCACCTGCTAGGCTTGCTTCGCTCTCAGCCAAAATCTCCTAGCCAGAAGCTGTCACATCCCAAAATTTCAAAGTCTTACTTAACAGGATTTTCCTATGGTATTTTAAAGCTTGCAGCGTTTGCACTTTGGGGGTATTTACTTCTTCCTGATCCAGCACAACTTTTCATAAGTAACAGCAATTCTTCCTTAATTGAAAAAGAGATTAAAGCAATGTCTGCATCCAGTCAGGGGTTGCCTATACACTGATCTTGAAATCAGGTTTCCAAACCCTTCCTATTTTGGACTAGGAGGGGCAGCAACTTGGATTAAGCCCCAGCTGTGGTGTTGTGACCTGCAGGATGCTGATGCACGGCCTCTCCCTTAATTTTTCAGTTCGTTGAATGTATCAATCTGAACCGGAAGCCATTTCATCTGGTTGGAACTTCAATGGGTGGACATGTGGCTGGTGTTTATGCTGCTCAGTATCCAGCAGAGGTCTGCTGCTTGAGTCTTATATGCCCTGCAGGTGAGTTTCCTCCATTTGTGTTGGACTCACCATTTAAGGCGCTTTTGGGTTGAAAGGATCAGCCAGTGACATCATCGTTGCTTGGGGAAACCCGTGGGGGGGCTGAATGATGAGAGCTTACCCTGTCACGCAGCAGCACTCAGGTCTTGAACGTGGACCTGTTAACCTTCTACCCAACATCCTAACCACGTGAGCCACCGCATTCCTGCAGGTGTTCGATACAAAGAAAATCTGACCTTTGAGAAAGTACCATAATAAAATGCATTGGATGGAACCCAGAAAATTACGTTTGCATAATAGATCCCAGGAAGAAACAGATGGATTCTAAGTCTCTTTTTTACAGTTACCATATTTTTAGGAATATAAGATGCACCCTTTTCCCTCAAAAAAGAGGCTGAAAATCTGGGTGCATCTTATACACTGAATACAGCATTTTTTGTCTCCTGAAACCCCGCCCCCTTCACCAAAATCGTCATGCAGAGCCTGTAGGACGCTTTCAGAGACCTCCTGGGGGCTGGGGAGGGCAGAAATGAGTGAAAAACAGGCAATTTTTTGGCTCAATTTTGCCCCCCTCCCAGCTCTCAGAAGCACTTTACAAGACTCCTAAAGTCTATGCATGCAATTTTGTTTGACAAAAAACTGGACCTGTTTTTGTGAAAAATGGGGCGTTTTCGTGAGGTCTGCAGAGTGCAAAAACTTTTAAAAAAAATTTGTCTCTTCAAAACCTTGGTGCGTCTTATACTCCAGTGCATCTTATACTCTGAAAAATATGGTAATTTTGTCCTTGGTTCAGATAAATTTTATGTACTCCCCCCCCCTCCCCTGCCTTCCAATTATTTATTTTCTCATCCCATCCCTTTTTAATGCAATACATATATTAAGTCTATTCAGTGGTGAGATTCAACATTTTTTACTACTGGTTTGTGGGCATGGCTTTCTGGGCATGGTTTGCCCTTGTGGGTGTGGCTTTGTGGGTGTGGCAGGGGAAGGTTACTGCAAAATCCCCATTTCCTCCCCACCCCACTAACCTGCTTTCCAGCTCCGTTCTCCTGTTCAGGGCAACAAAAGAAGATCAGCTGGGAGGCTGGGAGGCAGCAGGGGCGGGGCCAGCCTATTTGCTGGTTCTCTGAGCTACTCAAAATTTCCGCTACTGGTTCTCCAGAACCTGTCAGAACTGGCTGAATGCCACCTCTGAGTCTATTGAAGGATTCTTCCCCAAGCTGGATGACTTCCAAAAATGTGGGCTTTAAATTCTAGAAATTTCAATGGCCTATTTGTCTGCACAACTCTCAGTATTGGGGAAGGTTGCATTAACTGCATGGGCTGTGAGACTTTTAAATTCAACCGCAATCACTCCATGCACATGCTAGTTTTTTCTTTTTTCTTTTCTCTCTTTTTTGTTTCTTTTATAATTTTGCACCAGTAAAGTTAAAACCAATTTCATTGTAATTTTTACAATGACAATAAAGATTATTATTATTATTATTATTATTATTATTATTATTATTATTATTATTATTATTATTATTATTATTATTATTATTATTATTATGCTGTTGGAGAACGAAGCCTTGCGGGCGAGGTTGAAATCGCGGACCTCGTCACAACTTGGGATCCTGCTGTAGACTCGGTCATAGGCTACAGGGCCACATTTGGACCGTGGTGGTTTGAATATCATTTGCTGTGATCTGACATCAAGAAATTAAAACATTTTGGAGCACATCTTCTCTCTTCCAAGGGGACTTCCTTTTTAGTGGAAATGGACACTGGTGACTCATTCTGGATCTTTCTTTCCCAGTCTGGTACCCTCCAGATGTGCGAGGATGAGAATGTTGAGGGATTAGTCGACTGTACTATTTAGCGCAGGAGATGCTTCGTAAATGCTCACTCAATTCAGCAATAGCGATATTTTTAATTGAATTTGTAACTCCACGCACTTAACTGAATTTTCAATTAAATCCTGGAAGTTAGGTCAGGTCTTGTTATTGCTTCCTTTTCTTCCTTTTTACCATCTTTTATTTTATTTAATTTTAAATGAAAATTTCTCTGGCAGGGTTATTAAGAATAATCTTGATCCTAGCACACAATGTTTCTTCTCCTCTCATTACAGGTCTGGTCAATAGCAAACAAAGCAACTTTGTAAAACAGATGAGGGAGCAGAAGGAGAACGGCTGCATTGATCAGATTCCTTTGATTCCATCCACTCCGGAAGAAATGGGAGACATGTTAAAACTATGCTCTTATGTTCGTTTCAAGGTGCCCCATCAAGTAAGCAAGTGGCATCATAGAAAAATACCTTTCAGTAGAATTTCCACCCAAATTAGTTGTTTTGTTGTAGACTACAAATAATACATTGTAGATACCAATGAAAATTAAGTGCCATGGTGTCTATTTAATAGGAATTGAAAACTGTTAACGCTGAGATTAAAGTAAATTATACTAGCAAATTTATATCAACGTACACATATTTATTTATTTATTTTAAGAAAATTTGGATGGCCGCCCACTCTCTCAGTGACTTTGGGTGATTTACAAAAATAAAACCTAATAGACAAATAATAAAAAATATCTCCCCCACCTACCCTGTCAGTTGTTGCTTAATTTGACATTGACATTAATTTGACATTGGGACGTAGTGGCTCAGTGGCTAAGATGCTGAGCTTGTTGATCAGAAGGTCGGCAGTTTGGCGGTTCAAATCTCTAGTGCTGTGTAATGGAGTGAGCTCCTGTTACTTGTCCTAGCTTCTGCCAACCTAGCAGTTCGAAAGCATGTAAAAATGCGAATTAAAAAATAGGAATCACCTTTGTTGGGAAGTAACAGTGTTCCGTGTGCCTTCGGCATTTAGTCATGTCAACTACACGATCACGGAGACGTCTTCGGAGGCGCTGGCTCTTCAGCTTTGAAACAGAGATGAGCACTGCCCCCTAGAGTCAGAAGCAACTAGCACATATGTGCGAGGAACCTTTACCTAGTAGTTGCAAAGAGCATTGAATTATTTTGTAATATGAAACAAAGTTTATATTTTTGAATGTAATACTCAAGTCTCTGCTATTTATGATTAGTAACAAGAAATTTCCGTCCTTAAATGAGGACCATGTAGTTCATTAAGAACCTCACGTGATCGCAACTTAGAACTTCCTGCCAGCTTCCTCATTGATGTTGGGAAAGTTGGAAATCACCATCATGTGACTATGGCTCACTGCAATGCTGTATTAGTGAGTTGGGTACCGAGTGTGTAGATTGTGATCCTGTGATTGTGAGTATGCTATGATGGTGGGAAAATCATGGAGTCATTGTAAGCCCCTTTTGTTCAGGGCCGTTGTAATGTTGAATGGTTGTTAAATGAGTGTACATAACCTGAGGACCACCTGTAACCCTATTTTTGTCATTTGACTTTAGCAATATTCATTGAATTCCTTTGAGGGTTTATTGTATGATTTCTATAGAATAGAATTATTTATGTCATTTCTATGTCACTTTATGTCTTTCTATGTCAGAAGGCTTGGGAATAGCATACCTTTCTGAGCCTTTTATTCACCTTTCTAGTTTTGGGAGTTTCAGTTATGATATCAAATTCTGTTCTGACTGAGGCTTCCCAAGAGCCTGAAGAAAACGCCTTGTCCCGGCAAAACCCCTTTTATTAATTTACAGCAGGGGTTCCCAAACTTGGCAACTTTAAGACTTGTGGACTTCAATTCCCAGAATTCTCCAGCCAGCATAGCTGGCTGGAAAATTCTGGGAATTGAAGTCCACAAGTCTTAAAGTTGCCAAGTTTGGGAACCCCTGATTTACAGTGAATTCTGCTCATTCACAGCCGACCAAGTCTTTCCGAGGAGGATTTACGGTCACACACCTTATCTGGCTTGGAGAGCTGACAGGCTGATATAGCTGCAGAACTTGGCAAGGAGTCTTGGAGAGTCACTAACCAATTAGTGAACTAATAGTCTCCTGCAAACTCCACTCCCCTTGTTGCTCCTCTTTTATTTCCTCTGGGAGGGGCCATTCATCTTCTCGCCTTACTCCCAAGTCGACCCCTGCTCTTCAGTTGTTCCTTTCATCTGGCAACTCTGTGCATGCACACACTGGGAACAGGTTCCAGCTGTTCGCCTGCCACACTGCTTTCTGACGCTGACAACAGCTGATAACTGGCACATTGCTCTGGCCTCCTCTCTACCTCCAACACAGAGCCCTCCTCAGAGCCTTCTCCAGATTCCAGGACTGGTCCATATTCCACCCCAACCTCCTCACTGTCTGAATCTGCTGTCAGCTCTGCTGGCCGCTGGCAGGCGACAACAAATTCCATGAGAGTGATGGAATTTGCATCATTAAAATGTAAGCCAAAGATTTGGCAAAGGACATTAAAAGCTTGGTCTGTTCTTCTTTGAATAAAACACATGAGGAACAGAATGAGGCTATAGGAAGCTGCTTTAAATGGAGACAAGACTACTTTGCCAATGTTTCTTAAAGAGCTCACATAGGAAAGCCTTTGCCGAAAGTCCAGAAATTAAGTTTACAATCTACTGTGAACAGGCGGTCCTTGGCAACCTGTGAGTGGCATTTCATTTTTCCTTTGATTAGTTCTAATTTCCTGAACGTTTAGCAGCCATAGGGTTATGATAAAGAAGCGTAGCTATGTGCTACGTTGGAAGGACTTTAAAAAAAAAAAAAAAACCAAAAGAAATGTAACTGTGCAAATGCTTAAAAATTAGACTCTTCATTATGACATGCAACTCTTGTCTTAAATATGTGAGTTACACGAGATCCACAAATTGTAAAAAAAATTATATAAAATCAAGATGTGGGGATGATTTTTTTAAATGGATGACTCCTTGGTTGACTTTTCTTGTTCCTAGCTATCGTTCTGATTTTCCCTCATGGGAGATACATTTTCATTTTTTAATAACTAGGCATGTGAAACTCTTAGTTCATTTTTACTGGTAATACAATAGGCCTCTGTTTTCCACATCTTCCCGCCCAGCCCTTTGCTGTCCTATGTCTCTAAATAGCTTATAACTTAAATTAGTTATTTAACGCAGAGACTGCAAATCTGAATGTTCAAGAGTCTGATTGTCTGCAAATCCCCAACAAGCTCCTGGAAATGAATAAATGAACTACATAATGAGTTTTTTTTTTTTAATAAAGAGGGAATGGTGTGTCCTGGCCTCATTTTTTAATATCTCTTTTTATATTCATAGATCCTGCAGGGCCTTGTTGACGTTCGGATCCCACATAATGACTTTTACCGAAAATGTGAGTGCCTTGAAATGATTTTCCCTTGGATTTGAGCTGAAAACAGCATCTGCAGAGGCTCCAGAAGAGAAAATTGCTCCTCCCCTTTTGTACATGACATCATGGGCTCGATTTGCATTTTATCATTTTGATGAGCTCATTAGATTCTGCTGATGCTACTGAGGACACTGGATTCATTTATTTATCCATTTTTATCCAGGAATAAAATTTCTAGTTTGTGTTTCATTAATTGAAACAATGCCAAAACAGGATGCAGTGTTTATTTGACTTACCGTATATCCTGTTTTTTGTACATGAGATCAAAGTGGCATATGTAATGCTCCCTCCTATTTTTTTCTCCTGCAACAACAACAGAGATGGGCTCCTACTGGTTCATACCAGTTTGACCAAGTGGGTAGTAACTCAGCCGCCCATGCCTCCAAACCGGTTCTATTGGCGCCATATGCACCACCATCTCATTTTCTGCTTCGGTGCATGTGCAGAAGCATTTTCTTTTAAATTACTGCACATGTGCACAAAGCATGCATCAAGCACGTCCCTGGGTGAACCAGCAGTTAAAGAATCCGGAACCCACCCCTGAACAACAACAACAACCCTGTGAGGTAGATTGGGCTGTGACCAATATTGACAAGAATTAAAACAGTTTAATTTGTAAACTGTTTTAGGTTGGTGTTTTTTTTTAAAAGAAAATTTGCATATTTAAAGGACTAGAATCCAGTAGCACTGGATGGAAGCTGCATAATGAAATAATAGTCAAATAGAAGCCTTTAGCTTTGGGGACCTGAAATCTGAAATGTGAGTGTTTTAGTACATCTGATTTCTGAAGCTTCTGCTAACCAATTGCTTGTGTGCTTCCTTTCTTCACTGTAATTTGGTTCTAGCTTTGAGTAAATCTTTCATTTTGAGGGATTTTGGTTAAAGTAAAATGCAGTGTCTGTTTCCATCCCATTTCAATTCCTCCCCCTTGCTTTTCGATTGGTATAGGAATGCATAATGTGCAGCTAAGAGCAAATACCTGAGACTGTGAGAAGATGGAGAAATGGCCATGGGAACAGCGGTTTGGGTTATAACCACAGGGAAAAAAGAAGTTCCATCTGCGTTTGTTTTCCAAGGAAATGTAACTTTGCTGCAACCAGAATTAATCAGTGAATGAATGGCTGGGTTTGTTCCCCAACCCTCTTAGCCTTAGCATTTTCTCTGGATTTGGCCAAGGCAGCATATCATAAGATGAGGGACCCTCCTCGCCCTGGCACTGTGGGTTCCTCAATTCACCTTGTTAAATATGCCTTGTGAAGCCAACCAGCAAATTGTCTGAAAAAGCTTTTGTGCCTGTCTGCCTGTGCAGGCTCTCCTGCTGCTAACCTCACTAATTATTTTCCTTGTTTCTGCTGTCTCATTGAGAACAGTCTGTTGCCATTATTGTCTTTCTGGGTGAAAATCTTGACGTCTCTTTCATCATAATTGGAATTCCACGTTGCTTTGGGTGGGCTGATTTGTTTCCCTCCCCCTCACTTCTTTTTCTCTTCTGTAAAAGTGTTTTTAGAGCTCATAGATGACAAGTCACTGTTTTGCCTCCATGACAACATGAACAAGATCAAAGCTACAACGCAGATTATCTGGGGAAAGCAAGATCAGGTACATCGGTTTCCATCTGGGGTTTTTAATCGGGACCAGTCTGTGCTATTCTTTTTTCTTTTTTCTTTAGTATAATGTTACCTCACTCTACTTGTGAAATATGTAACGCATGCCGCAACCTGTATGGTATTGAATGACATGTTGCAATCCCCTTTATCTCAGAAGTAGTTTTAAAATTATACAACCTGTCTCCCTGACTTCCCATTGCATATCATGTAATTTGTGGCCTGAAAATTAACAGGATTGCAATTTCTCCTTTTTCAGGATATTATTTGGCACATTCTTTTCATATTTCTATGCTGCCATACTCCAAAACAACTCTGGATGTCTTTATAGATTAAAAACAGTAAAGTAGAAAAAAAATACCCAACAAAACACCGAAAATAACTGGCATATCAAGGAAACCTACCATGCATGCTGGTCAAAAAACACACCATACCTCCATTGGAACGATCAAAGATATCACCACTCCTTCCCTCCAATTTAGTCTTTTTAATTTTGTTTTCCTACTAGTGAGAACGTGTGTATGTGCATGCGTGTGTGTGTGTGAGAAACCTTGTGTCAGGGTTCCATGTAACACCCAGGGCTGGCACCTTGTCTGCTCCAGATCAACAGTTTCATAGACCAGCTTTCCAAGTGCAGATATTGTCTTTGAGCTATCATGTAAGGGGATGACAGGCCATATTAGTTTCTCCACCCAGCATTGCCTTGGAAAAAAAGGGTTGGGTTCTTGTTGTTATTAATATTTTTTTAATTTTTCATCATAAGCACAAATAATACAAACTTCACAAAGGAAAAAAAAACCCCATCAAAAAGCCATCTTTCATTACAGGTTATCAATTTTTAAGAATGTATCAATTTATCACAAGTTTCTATAAGTTTCTTCAAAAGTTATCACTTATTTTTCATATCAGTTATTACAATTCTTATATCTCGACCCTAATCTTGCTAGTTATTTTAACATCCTTTTATATAAAGTATGACTATGTGTTGGCATTCTATTTATAAAACCAACAAGAGAGAAAAAAAAATTAAAAAAGGAAGAGTCCACTCTAAATAATGTCCTTTAAAACAGGGGTCCCCAACCTTTTGTGCACCAGGGACTGGCTGGCCTAGAGGAGGAGGTGGGGGAAGGGGGAACAGGCAGCGCATGCGTATGCGGGGGGGGGGGAGTCGGCTCACGGCCCTCTAGGGCAGTGGTGGGCAGGCGGAGGACCCGAGCCTGCGACTACCTTAAGCACCGCCGAGGCCGTCCTGGCACCACACGGGGCTGGAAGGGAGGTGAGCGTGCGGCGCCTGGATGGCCTCGGCGGCGCTTAAGGTAGCCGCAGCTTGGGTCCTCCGCCTGCCCACCTGCTCGCTGCGGGATGAGGCAGCCGTTACCTCCTCACCTGACATATCGGCCCCTCCGGGTAGCCACGGAAAGTGCGCGTGGTGGCCATCGGAAGGAACTGGTGGAGGCGCGCTCTGTCATCCTCTGCCCAGGGGGCTGCTCCCTCCTCCTCCTCTCCAGCCCTGCAGCCCGGTTCCTATCATGCCGCGGACTGGCACCGGTGCACGGACCGGGGGGGTTGGGGACCCCTGCTTTAAAAGACATTCTAACCGGGTATTCATAAATTCTGTGCATGTCTGAAATAATTATTATTCATAAGTAATCTCATTTTATAAATTTTAGATCTAAAAATTTATCATGTACCAAGGGTTGGGTTCTTGTTACCATGGGTATTATATTACAATTGCAGAATTTTAAAGACGAGAGCAGCAATGTCTTGAGAGCCTCTTAAAAAAAATCACACGTAAGAAAAGTGAAGTCTACCTTGAGCTGAGGTCCATTCCTGGCAACTACAGTACATGGACTTGCCCTGGGGCTTTCTCCACAAGAACACTAAAGAATTTTAGCATTGCCATCCTTGGGGTTTTTGTTTGGCTGCTCTAATGGATTTCCTGGTGGTTTCTCATCCAAAAGTAACCAGGGCAGACCTGCTTTTCAAGATCAGTCAAGATAGAGTAGGTGTGGTGACCATTCTATGGTCTCAAATGTGTAAACTACACTACTCTGTGTTTTTGAGAGGGTTTTTTTTTGGTATAAAACAGTAGCATAGGCACTAAGGAAACCCAAACAAAAATCTCGCATCTTGCCTGGATCGAGTTTTATTTGGAGGGAATTCCATGGGAGAGCACAGCAATAACTCCAGAGAGTGGCCCTGATTTAAATACTCGGTTAGACTCATTACACCCTTGGAGTTTACTCACTTGAGTGCAGACAGCAGATCTGTATTCGGACATTCCAGATAACTGGTAGGGCAAATATTGTGAAAGTAAACGAGGCAGTCTGGGTAGAAGAGCTCTATAAACTGGAGGAAAACTCCAACATTTGTATTATCCAAGTATATTACTCAGATTAATAGAGGACAGTGTGAAAGAAGGGCAAGATTGGGGAGAATGTCAATTATGAATTAAGGAAAATGTATGTGTCCCAGGATAATGTTGCAGGATCCATTCTGGGTTGGTCACTGGGACCAGAGATTTAGTCTTCCATTCTCAACTTCTCAAGTTCCCTGAGGATGGGCTTCAGCACAAGCCTGAAAGCTCGGAAGCCCATCCAAACCTCTAGTACCAGTGGCCAACCCAGATTGGATCGTGCAGAATGTCAGTTTGCTGCCTGTTATATTCTTCTTGGGGAGCAAAGATGTCATTTCACACTAAACTGTCATCAGCGAGAGAGAGATTGCCAGGACAGTGACAAGGAGAGATCCTATTCTCTGGTTTGTAAACAGACATAAGGAAATAGCTAACAAATAGCTGACATTGGGAAAGAAATGAAAGGACAGGAAAAAAGTAGGAAATGGTGGCAAATGGAGAAATGATGTTGTGTGAAGGAAATAGAGGGAAGAAAAGAGGGAAGAGCCTGAATGAGAATGAGCCTAAGTATATATAAGCAACCTTTTTTCAAAATCCCTAATTCTCACATAGAGCCCATGTCTTCTGCTGCTAGCCATCTCAAACATCTTAAACTGTAACAAGCACGGACAATCTCCAACAGCCTATGGCAGTGTTGGTGAACCTTTTCGGCACCGAGTGCTGAAATCAGAAAGCGCGTGAACACGCTGGAAAGTGGACAATCAGCTGGCAATGGCGTGCATGCCCAGAGAGAAAGCTCTGAGTGCCGCCTCTGGCACACGTACCGTAGGTTCACCATCACGGGCCAATGGTGTTTTTGAGCCATGAGAATTGAGTAGTAAAAGATACGTCATATATCAATTTTCGCCATGATATAGCAACAATTCTTTTTATTAGCAGTCCTTGGCACATTTCAGGCATTTCATTATCCACAGTAGGTAAACGTCAATGCTAGACTAATCCTGATGATGTTATCTTGTTTGGGTAAAAAACATTTGCAAGAAAACCACCAAACTCAGAGAGCACCAAGGATCCCTTATTTCAACCTTGAGCTACAAATATTCTCCGTTATGGAACGTCATTTAGGAAAACAAGTGTGAAAATTGTGGCAACATTTCTTGTCCTAGTTGTTTCCTTGTGCAGTCAAATTGGTTCCTTTGTGAGTCAAATTTGATGCTGAGGCAATTCAGAATATCTTGCTGAATCCAGGGATGGTCAACATCAGTGGTGGGTTTCTGCAGGCTCGCACCTACTAGCGAGAGCCGGTTGGTGAAATTTAGAGAACCGGTGAGAGGGGGTTCCACCTGCGTACCTGGAAGTAAATCTGGCCCGCCGCTGCCAGTGACCCAACAGGAAGGAAAGGAAAGGAAAGGAAAGGAAGGAAGAAAGGAAAGAAAGAAAGAAAGAATTTATCATCACAATTGAGTCCAAAATTTTGGTTGCTAAGCAAGAGCGTTGTTAAATGAGTTTCACCACATTTTAAAAGGTGGCCACTCCCACCCTGTCACATGACTTCCAAGCCACGCCCACAAAATAGGCCACACCTACAGAGTAGGTTCTATAAAATTTGAAACCCACCACTGGTCAACATGGAGCTCACTTTTTCTTGGTTATCTTTTTCTCTATAGGTGCTGGATGTTTCAGGAGCAGACATTTTAGCGGAATCAATCTCTGGTGCCCAAATACATATTCTGGAAAATTGCGGACACAGTATAGTCATGGAACGGCCCAGAAAAACAGCAAAGCTTATTCTGGATTTTGTCACCACTGTACAGAATGCTGAGAATAATAAGAAACTGGTTTGAACTTTTTCTATGGGTCTGAACCCTGAAGCCTAGAGGTTTCAGCTGAGAGGAAATCCTGCTAATTTAAATCAGTTCTCAGGGATCTTATTATAGAGAACTTGGTGATTGTGCCAAAATCCCTGAAGAAATCGGAATAATTCATGTATTTAATTTAGAAGTTTTATCAGTGCAATGACTCTGGGATACTGAACAGCCTTCACACACATATGCTAATGATAATAAAGTCTTATAAAAATCTGCATTTCTAGATATTTCGAGGAGTAGTGAAAGACTTACAAGGTAGATGTGGAACACACTTTCCCCTCAAAAGCAATTCTCTGTTTTTGATACCAATCACAGATTTTAAAATGTCCAATTTGAACTGGACAACATGATTATTGCTAGGTAAAGTAGAAAAAAACCCACTGTCTTCTATCGTTAGTGTGCTCCTTTCTTGGACTGGTAATGTTTCACTGAAGTAAACATCAGAGAAAAAAAAATGGCAAAACGCAAATCCTTTTGGGACAGATTCCTGTATAGGTTCTATGTTATCCAGAAATGTGCATCTTGCCTTTCATTTGGGTATTACCTATACAGTAGCATATCAATAATACATAATTATTGATATATTTACAAAAGCTAAAATATGACTGTGTCAGAAAATTCTGTATCATGGAATGCATTAGCCTCTTCTAGGTTTAAGCAGTGACTTCATGTGATCTAGCATAATACTTAGTTGCCGTATTTTTCAGAACATAAAACGCACCTTTTTCCCTCAAAAAAAGGCTGAAAATCTGGGTGCATCTTATATACTGAATACAGCATTTTTTTGCCTCCGGAAACCCCTCCCCCTTTACCAAAATGGCTGTGCATAGCCTTTAGGAGGCTTTCAGAGTGCTCCTGGGGGAGAATGGGCCATTTTTTGCTCAATTTTGCCACCCACAGCCCCCAGGAGCACTCTATAAGCCTCCTAAAGGCTATGCATGTCATTTTTTTTAAAAAAAGAAATGGTCCCGTTTTCATGAAAAATGGGCCATTTTTTGCTCATTTTGGTGGGGGGCGCCCCCCAGGAGCACTCTACAAGGCTCCTAAAGGCCATTCATGCCCTTTTAAAAAAAACAATAAAGGGCCCGTTTTCATGAAAAATGGGCCGTTTTTGGGAGATCTGCAGAGTGCAAAAACTTTGCGTCTTGGTGCGTCTTATACTCTGAAAAATACGGTAATTGGAATATAGATGGCAATTGCAATTGATTTTAAATATGAAGGAAAAATGGCCTAGAGCCAAATTTCATACAGAGAGGGCAAAAGTGAGCTTCCATCTCTTAATATAGATGACTTTGCACAAGGAAAGGTTGCGACCAAAGACTTGGATGATCCAGATACTCATTGAAGTACTATTTGTATTAAGTTAAGATTTCAGCCAAGAAAAAATATGCACTACATATTCAACCTATGAAAGTTTTCCTGATACGGTGCAAGTCTTCAGTGTTTATATTGGTTTATGAAGAAGGTGGTTTTGTGTTCCTCCACAGCTCCACAGTCTACATGTATGTACTTCCTTAGGAGCAAATGGAAATATTGATGTCATCTGGACCGACTGTCATTGCAATAGTCAAGCACTTGTGAAGTAGATGGATGCCTTCCTTGAAGGGCAGGTCTCACTGAGTATAAAACCTGTGCAGGTGTAGGTATATGTGCACACAAACATACACAGAGGTTAAATTCCATTAAAGTCCATGTGACTATTTCTGATGTAAGCGGTTAGCAAACTCCCTGTGACGTGTAATCTTTTTGTACAGATAATAAAGCAAATGGAGCTGTCCCAAAGCCATTTCTGGAGCCATTGTTTCAATCGAGATGGGACCTGATCCAAGCAATAACACTATTTGTAAATAAATGTAGACGTGATCAAATTTTGGTTAGAATTGGGTGGAACTGCTTTTTCAGCTTCCCCTGCTGCCCCTTTTTATTAAATGTTCTACTGAGTAAATAATTTACTTGATGAATTCTGTAAATTCTGTGAATTGTTGAGTTTGGGTGGAGGAAGAGTAGAACTGAAATGCGCACCAATAAAGTAGAATTGGGGTATTCTAAATGTGTATTTGTTATGCTCGCCAGACTCTTGCAAAGTGAATCATTTATCAATCTTCCGCATACTCTGCTTTTAAAATAATATCTAAAGAATATAAAGCATACAGTATTCCTTTTCCTGAGTATGCGTTCTCATTTCTGAGTGCAGTTCTTTAGTGAACAAAAATTCTGTATCAGATTTAGAAAGTTGGACTTCTTACATCCTTGTAACTACCCTTTCCCCTTTTTATATTTATATGGAGGCTTGTGAAAACCCCTTCCCACCAAGAAACATTCAATGAATGTTGTTCCATTGAGTAACAATTTGCAGCATATTAGGTATATGTAGTCTATACCCAATGCGTATATTAGAATGGCAGTTAAATGAGTGAACTGATTCCAAAGTAATTTGACTTTGAACAAAACTTGTATTTGTTGAAACATTAAGAGAATATGTTGATATCAGGTGTGGTTTCTGATTTTACAACCACTGTGGAAGTGAGAGACCATTATATATATATAATTATGTTCCAATTAAAATACTTTATTTGTGATTGATTTCTTCCATTCAAACCCTTGCAATCCTTTGTATTTTTAACTTCTATTTAGGAATGCAATCAAATTACCTTGCAATGCATTTCCATTAGAGAGTCCGTGAATGGTCTGTCTTTTCCTCAAATAGGGTTGGGGGAATTCAAATTGTATTGAGGAAAAATGAGAACCCAGGCATTTTATTCAATAACTGACCAGTATTTCTAGAAGTAGAGATTAAAAACCATACAAAACCAACAGAGAACGTCAATTTTTAGTATGGCTCTCAGAAGCCAATGTACTGTACACAGAAAGGCTCAATTAAAACGTAATTGAAATATCAAAGTCTTGAATTTGCGTGGCTTTTTTCCCCTCCCATTCTTTCTTTTATTTCTGGTGTTCAGGCTGCGTGTGCCACTGTTTGATAGCTAAACCTACCCAGTAAGCCTGCAAACACAGGTAGGTAGTCCTTGGCTTACAACCATCCAAAGTTACCATGGCACTGAAAAAAGTGACTTACAACTGATACAACTGCAACCATCTCAACATCCCCACAGTCACATGATCCACATCCAGGTGCTTTGCAATTGGCATTATATAATATTTACAAGAGTTGCAACATGCCAGGGTCACATCACTGCCATTTGAAACCTTTCCAGCCAACTAGCAAGCCAAAGAGGGGAGCTGGATTTGCTTATAGATGGTGCTTCATTGGACTGCAGTGATTTACTTAACAATCGTGGCAAAAAAAGGTCATAAAACTGGCCATGGCTCACTTAACAATCACTTTGTTTAATCACGAAAATTGTGGTTCCAACTATGCTTGCAGGTTGAGGGCTTCCTGTAGTGGTATATAACCTTCTGCTCCCCACCCCCACTCCCACCCCAAACAATGTAAAATTGACTATTTTGTGATCAATAATCACATCTGACTGCAGGGATGGGGTGGGAGATGGAGAGAGAAATCAATATACGGGAGAGGCGAGGAGAGAATAAATAAGAGTGAAGTCCCCCATTGAAAAGTCTCCACGGAATTGCCATTTGTGAAAGGTTAATAATGTACTTTTTTTTTTATATTGAAAAAGTTTTATTGAGTTTACATTTTTTGTGGGGTAGGGTAAGGGTTACATAGAAATTTTGAGAGTAGTCACGTCAAAGTCGTCGGCTCCTCCGGTACCTCAAGTTACATTATTAAAAAGAAAGAAAATAAACATTTCACATAACACTACAAGCTGGGAGCAAGTACATATTCCTAAATTTTTCAGTTATATACTGTCAGTCAATTACAAAAATCCAGATTACAAATATCATACAATATTACTCAAAAAAAAAAACAAGGGCAAAGTTATTTTTTAGATCTAAGTCTCTTGGCAATTGTATCTTCCCCCTTCTCCCCCGGGCCCCCAGCGGACGGGGCCATGGCTCCCCCTGCCCCCCCTGGATCTTCTCCCAGGACAGAGGAATGTTTTTTAAGAAAGGCTTCCGCCTCAGCAACTGTTTTAATCTTTACTCTACCTCCTTCCCAGAACACCAGCATCCCTTCGGGTATCACCCACTTGAACCAGATCCCATGATCAAACAATGTTTTAGACAAGAAGGAAAATTTCCTTCTAGCTTCTCTAATCTTTCTTGGAATCTGCTTCAAGATGGTAACCTCCTTTTGTTGGTAAATCATAGGACTCCCTCTTTGCGCCTTCAAGATTTCCTCTCTGGTTGACCTTCTAACAAATTTTACATGTATCTCTCTGGGTACTTCATTCATCCTGGCATATGCAGAATTTATTCTGTAGACTAGGTCAATGTCCCCTCTGATCTCATCTTTAGGTTTATGTAAATAGTCTGCAATAATTGTACTCATAAGATCAGGGAGACATTCACCATCCATCTCAGAAACATTCTGAAATCTCAAAAAGTATGTCATCCTTTCCATATCTATCCTAGTCACATGCCCATTTATTTCCACAACCTCATTAGAAACATTTTTAATCTCTCCCTTAGCCCCCTCCAGCCCCCCTTTCAATTCTTCATTCTTCTGTGTATTCTCAAGCACTTGTTTTCGAGTGTCCAATAATTCCTTTTTAAAGTTGACATTTTCTGCCCTCTGGGCCTTAATTTCTAATACCAAATTTTGTATAACAGATTCAAGGGCAGTCATTCTTTGTTCAAGGCGTGCCAGCGTTTCTTCTTGTGCCATGTTTAGCTGTTAAAATCCGTGCCAGTAAAATGGCGTTTTTAGGGTGGGGCTGGTGAGGCAGATCAGGAGTCCAAAGTTCTTAAAGTTGTATAGCTGCAAAATTCAGAAACCAGTAGAGAAACACTTTTCCAACTCCATAGGTATAATAACGAAGGCAATCCAGAAAGGAAAACACAAATCCAAAAAAAGAAAATTCTTCATCAATAATTAGAGGAAGTCCAAATCACAAAGAGACACTGGTAATTTTCCATAGGTCATAGTCAGTCGGGGACAAAGAGAAGCCATTTTCCGCCCAAACTCAGAGCCCGAGGGAGAAAGCGGTTAAAAAGCAAAAAAGAAACTGTTTCAGCCAGACCTAGAAACATAATTGCAACAAGCCGCAAAGTACTTTCCCTTGTTAAAGACCATCCGGATTAAAAGTTTCCGATTCCTCTCAACGAGGCATTTCCGAGTGCCGCTTTTAGTCCAAGGGGGGGTTTTTGGAAACAAACACCCCCCTCCAGTCCCTTTCAGCCCGGCTGACAGTACAAGAAAGAAAGTTTTAAACGCTCACTCTCCGCTCGCAGCTGAGGTCCCGAAAAGCCTCCCGACTCTTCCGATCATCTCTCTTCATGGTATTAAATGGTGCCGCCAACCTTTGGCGAAGGGAAGACCCCCCGCAGCATGTCCTCTTCCGCCTAAGCCGAGGAGCAGGGTCGCTCTCCCCACTGCCGTGGGGGGGGGCTTCCCTGTCGAGCCGGCTTTACGGGAGAAGCCCCAAACAAGGGGCTTCTCGCCCCCGTGGGGGGGCAGGAAAAGGAACAAAGCGGCGAGCGAACCCTAAGTTCGCCCATCGCCGCCGGAGCCGGAACCGGAAGCCAATAATGTACTTTTGAATGAATAAGGAGCCAGTTTTAGATTTTAGACCTCAAGATATTCTTTACTTCTGTATTTTCTTCTCTCAATAGCTTCAAAGAATAACGTGGAATTTACCGCTACTTTTCCTAACTGCTTCTTAGCCAGCAAGAGACAAGAATTTAAGTAAGGTTCAAGAGGTTAGGTTTTTAACAGTTTTCCATCAATACTGACCCCAAATTTTCAATTCAGTTGTATTGAATTTGAAGGGTTTGTGCTTTATTTTTATAGTTATAATGCACATGGAAGATGGCGTTTAATTTTGTTATACAAGGTGCAATGACACTAAACTGAACTAAACTTTGATACAGTGCCAGAATAAATAACTTGATTTAGCCCAATGGTTTGTCCATTACAGTGGTACCTCGGTTCATGAACTTAATTCGTGAAATGACTCTGGTCGCGAACCGAATTGGTCGTGAACCGAGGCACAATTTCCCATAGGGTTTAATGTAAATCCGGTTAATCCGTTCTGACCTTGTTTTTTGGTCGTAATTCTTGAACTGACTCTGTTCGCGAACCGAATTGGTCGTGAACAGAGGCACAGTTTCCCATAGGGTTTAATGTAAATCCAATTAATCCGTTCTGATCTTTCTTTTGGTTTTAATTCTTGAACTGACTCTGGTCGCGAACCAAATTGGTTGTGAACCGAGGCACAGTTTCCCATAGGGTTTAATGTAAATCCAATTAATCCGTTCTGATCTTTCTTTTGGTTTTAATTCTTGAACTGACTCTGGTCGCGAACCAAATTGGTTGTGAACCGAGGCACAGTTTCCCATAGGGTTTAATGTAAATCCAATTAATCCGTTCTGATCTTTCTTTTGGTTTTAATTCTTGAACTGACTCTGGTCGCGAACGAAATTGGTTGTGAACTGAGGTGGAGTTCGTGAACCGAGGCGGAGTTCGTGAACAGAAGCGGAGTTCGTGAACCAGACCATATTTTTATGAACTTTTCTGTTCGTGAACCGAGACGGAGTTCGTGAACAGAAGCGGAGTTCGTGAACCGGAGCACATTTTGAGGAACTTTTCTGTTCGTAAACCGAATTGGTCGTGAACAGAGGCGTTCGTGAACCGAGGTACCACTGTATTTACTTCCCCATAGCCATTCATATACAGGTTGTTGATCAAAGTTTTGATAAAAATCAAAGCAAAAACCCTAAACTAAACTAAAAGTTAAAATAAAAGTACCAAGTTTCAGATTACTTTAGAGGTGCTGAGGTCACAACACAGCATGCTAGGACAGTTGCTGATGTCCACTCCCAAGTGTATAGACTGCCTACGACCAGAATGGTGAACCTATGGCACGCGGAGCCATTTGTCAGGGCACGTGAGGCGCTGCTCTGCCAGCTGAGTTCACCCTTTTTTAAAGCCATTTTTCGCCCTCCCCAGGCTTCAGAGGCTATATAGGAGCCTGGGGAGGGTGAAAAGAGCCCTCCGGAGGCTTCATGAGCTTCCCTGAAGCCTCCAAAGCACAAAAAAGTGGTCCTATGGACAAACCGGAAGTTCAGGAACGGACTCTTTTTGCCCTCCCCAAGCTCCTATAAAGTTTGCTCAGAAGGTCGTTTTGACTGCTTTGGAGGCTTCAGGGACCTTCAGGAGGCTTCCCTGAAGCCTCTAAAGCGCTCAAAACGAACCTCTGAGCAAACCGGAAGTCACTTCCTGTTTGCTCGTAGGGTCTTTTTTTTGCCCTCTGGAGGCTTCAGGGAAACCTCCTGAAGGTCCCTGAAGCCTCTGGAGCTTCAGAGGCTTCAGGGGGGTTGGGGGGGGGCTGTTTTCGCTCTCCCCAGGCTCCTATAAAGCCTCTGGAGCAGTGGTGGGTTTCTGCAGGCTCGCACCTACTCGCGAGAGCCGGTTGGTGAAATTTAGAGAACCGGTGAGAGGGGGTTCCACCGGCGTACCTGGAAGTAAATCTGGCCCGCCGCTGCCAGTAACCCAACGGGAAGGAAAGGAAGGAAGGAAGGAAGGAAAGAGAAAGAAAGAAAGAAAGAAAGAAAGAAAGAAAGAAAGAAAGAAAGAAAGAAAGAAAGAATGAAAGAATTTATCATCACAATTGAGTCCAACATTTTGGTTGCTAAGCAAGAGCATTGTTAAATGAGTTTCACCACATTTTAAAAGGTGGCCACTCCCACCCTGTCACATGACTGCCAAGCCATGCCCACAAAATAGGCCACACCTACAGAGTAGGTTCTACAAAATTTGAAACCCACCACTGCTCTGGAGCCTGGGGAGGGCGAAAAAAGCATGCAAAATATGGGGGGACGGTCGTGCCTGTAGTGCGCGCATGTGCACTGGGTGTCTTCACGCATTGCATTATGCGTGCGGCATGCCTGTTCATGACCCCCCCCCCTACGCTCTCCCCACTTATGGCACCTGTGTTGCGATTATCATTCCAGGTTTTGGCAGTTCAGTAGGTTTTAAATTAGTATAGGCTTTAAACCATTGTTAGGCCACTGAATGAACCCTGAACCTAGGAAGCACACGTCATCTCGCCTGACAAAGGCTAACAAAGGCTATTGTGTACCATCACCCAATTCCTAAGAGCACGTATCTAATGCACCAAGCAATACACAAAATGTAACTAAATGTATTTTGCTAGATAGCTGAATGTATTTTCCCAGGCTATTTTCCCAGGCTATTGAATGTGTTTCACCAAGCGACTATATTCTGCTAAGCAACTGTATGAACCAATCAAACTATACTAGAATGTAAGTTTCACTTTTGTGCCAATAAAAGAGCCCACACCGAGCTAGTCGGCGCGCTCATCTTGAGAAAACCCCTCCACGTTTTGGTATTCATTTTCTCTTTCACCGGAGTCGAGCTGCCCGCCTTCTGTAGTACCGCGTTCCCTCAATAGGGGGCGCAACACAACAATTGGTGACCCACGACGTGGATATCAGCCAGTCCCGGCCCGAACTCGAGGCCTCGACTCTGGTACGCGTATCGGACTGTCCCTACTCACCAGCTCGAGGGGAGCTGCGCACGTCGGCCTGTCTGCACCGAGACAGCAGGACCATTTAGGTGGGTATGGACAGAAAATTCTCTCAGCAAAAGGAGGTCCTTAAGGAAATGAGGGAATTAACCGAATTTTATGTAAAAATTGCCCCAAACGAAGGAAAATCTCTCCCTCGTTTAAAAAGCAAGCAAATCCCCCTTTTGACTAATATTTGGCAACGGTGCCTGGCTTATCCGGAAAAAGGCATGTTAAAAATTTCAGTGTGGACTAAATTGGAAGAATACTTCCACGCTGTTCCTAGAACAATTCATCTACAGCTTGACTCTCAAACATTAAAACTGTATCCATTTTTGTCAGAGAATCCAACAGCAGAGAGCTCAACGGCACCCCTTCCCCCTCCCTCTTCCTTTAACCCTGTTCCTCCTGATTCTCCAGAGAGAACAAGTAGTATTGTGTGCCCTTGTCCCTGTTCTTCCCTTAACCTGGGTCCCTCCGAAAGCTTTTCCTTTTCCTCCCCCTTCTCCGGACCCTCCGGAGAGAGGAGACATATCTTAAGTTTGCCTCTATCAAAGCACATGGATTTCAAAAAGCCAGCAAAAATGTGTCTAGTTTTGTCAAAGGAATTTGCTGATTCCACGGCAGAGATCGGAGCAAACCAGAACTCCTTGTCCAGCTATCTGGGGGAGTCCGTGTTACTTTTTGTTTTTCTTGCATATTTGAATCCTTTTCGCAAGCGTTATAAATCATGGCATGGATGATGTTTTAATTGGACCTTAATGTTTTAATTGGACACCTAAATTGGTTTTCAGGTATGTAAAAATATTTATTGCTTAGGAAAACTATACTGTAAGATTGTTTTAATTTTTTCTCTCTAGCTTGTGTCCTTGTTTAAATGCACATAAAAGATAAGCTTACAATGTTGCTAGTTTGCAATCTCGCTTTTTAGGATTTTAAAGGGTAGGATACAAGTACTGAAGTAAAGACTTGTTATTTTAGATATCTGTTACATTTAAGTAGAAAACTTGCTATCTGTTACGTGAAAGTATGCTAGAAATGTTCTGTTTAGTATTTAGATAATTTTCTTTATCACCTCTTTTTCCTTAAGGAAAAGAGAACGGATGCAAATTAAGTTAGGATATATGATCTAAGTTTTATCATGTTAGTTTATATGATTTAAGGTTTGATTTGAAGTTTACAAATGTTATCCCTTTGAATTTTGAAGAATTTTCTTCTCATATCCTTTGCACATGTGAATCCTTTCTCAGAACTTTAACTTTGATCAAAGTATAAAGTGTACCCTCTTTGTTCATTCAAGCCTCTATTTTAGTCTCTAATTTGGCTTATTGTGACTTGAACGTTTTCTATGGGTTTCAATGAATTTTTACCTAATATGATACAGCTGAACCCCTTTGTGGTTTGGCAGGCTTTCAACATAGTGGGCTGGAAAAACTGACGTGGGCCAATAGACTATGTCAAAGAGCGCTCCTGGTAAATTTTGCACCAGTGACATAGAACTTGGCTGGACGCCAGCAGATTCATCCAGATTTGAATGCCACATTAGGTGTATAGAGAATTTTTTTTTTCTTTTGGGAACAGTGGAGTCTATTGTTTTATGTTTGTATATGTGAAAAGGCCTTGTATGAATGTGTCTAATCTGTGTTTTGCGCGAGAGTCAGAAAGAATTGCCTTGAATGGTGTATGTCTGTTGGAATAAATGTGAAACTTTTTATTGTAAGGGTGTGGTCAGACTAAACCTTTGGTCTGCAAAATGGACACCAAATCTTTTCTGGTGGTCGTGTTGCAAAAAAATTACTTCCTCCTTCTTTTTCATTTTTCACCGGAATTTGCTTACTTGTGGGAGGACTGGCAATGCCCTCCTCCAGGTGGGGGTAAGGGAGGAGCCCTAGATGGCATAGATCTTTCGAGTCCTTCCGCCCAAAAATTATTTGCTCATGTTGCAAAAAACTTTTAAAATGAGCAGAAAAACTGCAAGCCCCCCTTAATGGGTTTTCACTGGAGCTTCTCTATCTCTCCTTTTGCCCACTCCCCCCCCTCTTGCCTGCATCTCTCTGAAGAACACAGTGACTAGAGAGGAGAGGGGGGGAAAGGGAGGGGTGAAAGGGTGAAATCGCACAGGGCATACACACACACACACATCTTAAAGGGGACTGAAAGAAAGTAAACGTAAGTGAAAGAGGGAAAGAGGAAGTAGAAAAGAGAAAGAAATGAAAGGAAAAGAAATAAAGAAAACGTAAGTGGTAGAGAGAGAGAGAAAGTGAGATTGTGAGAAAGAGAGGGAAAGAGAAAAACAAAACAGACAGAAGCAGAAAGAAAGTGATTTTTAAGTGAGTTTCACAACATATCCACATTTATCTACAAATAATCCTATTTCACTTTTTACTTTTCACCTTTTTTCATGCAATTCAATTATATCACCATCTTAATGAACTGTATGATATTTATTTTTCAGTCTTGCCAACAATATTGATCTTTCTGTTGGACAATTTTTGATTTTTATGCTATAAGCAGGAATGATTTTCTGTTATTTTGCCTGCATTTTACAAATTTCTCACATATTTAATGAGAGTTACCTAGCTTCCATAACAATGAAGCTGATTTTTCTCACATCTTTTTTAAGTCAGATTTAAAGTACCCCATTCTATGTCATTTGTCATTTGTTTTTGATATCTGCCTTTGAAAAGTTCCTTCTATTTGAATTGTTTTTAAAAAAAATTTGACTGTTGATTCCAAGTTTTTTGATATTTTGCCTAACCGTTACCTCATGCCTTGCCTGTAATAATTTTTTTCACATTTAGATTTTACTTTCAGAGGAGTTTTAGTTTCTATTTTCATGCGAACTTCAGAATCTTTTTTAGACCTCGCTTTTACCATGCTCGCCCCACTGCCAAATTTAACTAAACGGCCGTTCTTTTTCTGGCCTTTTAGATACGGGTGCTGACGTGTCTGTCATCTGCATCATCGGCCTTCCACCTGCCCTACTCACCCCGCACCCTCTGTAAGGTTCGGTTTAATTAGCAGCGACTGGGTCTCCGTCACCTCCGCTACGTTTTCTGTTACTGCTTTTATTAAACCTGTTGTTTTGCCTTTGCATACTAATCTTTGGAGTCAAGATCCAGGCTAAGCTAGTTTTGAAACAATGTCAGCATCTTTTGTTTTGCGTTTGGAACTTCAATCTCAGACCCCTGTCTGGATTGATCAATGGCCTTTGACTCTAGAGAAATTGGAGATATTAAAAGAGTTAGTAAATGAACAATTAGAAAAAGGACACTTAGAGCCCTCTTTAAGTCCTTATAACACCCCAGTGTTTGTAATAAAAAAGAAATCAGGCTCTTGGCGTTTATTACAGGACCTTCGTATGGTCAATGCCATTATTCGCCCGATGGGGGCGCTACAGTGCGGCCTCCCAAACCCAAATTTAATTCCTCAACATTATGACATGATGGTTATTGATCTGAAGGACTGTTTCTTTTCTATACCTTTACATCCCGAGGATAGACACATCTTTTCCTTTACAGTGCCTGAACTAAATAATTCTCAACCCACTTCTCGCTACCAATGGAAAGTTTTGCCACAGGGCATGCTCAACAGCCCCACCATGTGTCAATATTATGTTTCACATGTTTTGCATCCTTATAGAGAACAATACCCATCATTTTTAATCTACCATTATATGGATGATATTTTGGTTGCGACACCAGGCCCTGAAGGAACTGTCCTTAAGACGTTACCACACCTCAGGCACATTTTACAACAAGGAGGACTTCACATCGCTCCAGATAAGGTACAAAAGTCTCCTCCCTTTCAATACCTGGGACACAAAATGCTCGCATCACATGCCTCACCTACCACTCCTCGCATACAATTGCCACCCAAACCTACACTTTTGCAGTTACAACAATATTTGGGATCCATTAATTGGATCAGGCCTTACTTGGGCCTTTCCACTCATCAACTCTCACCGCTGTTTGTCGCTCTTACTAAGGGCAAGCAACCAGCTGACATCATTCCTTTATGTCAGAAACACCTGGACGTCCTTAACCTTGTCAATCAGGCCCTGAACACAAAATGGGTGGACAGAATGATAGAGAATGTACCTTTCGCATTATTGATATTTAACACCAACACACTGCCCACTGCCGCTATAGCACAGGTCACTTCTTCATTGTTGATCCTCGAATGGATCCATTTGTCTCATACACCTCGTGCAACTCTTACTACCAAACCTGCTTTGTTTGCCTCTCTTATTGTCAAGGGTAGACTGCGGTCCAAATCCCTTGCTGGCATTGAACCTTCTGCTATCTATCTTCCCTGCTCTCTTTCCACTTGGGAATCCTTGCTGGCTGTCAGCGAACACCTCCAATTTGCTCTCTCTGATTGGCCTGGAACCATTTCTTGCCATCCTCCACCTGATCCCCGCATACAACTTCTGAAAACTATACCTCTCTCTTGGCAAACTCCTATTTCTCCATGTCCTATTCCTGATGCTGTTACAGTTTTTGCTGATGGCAGCAAAACCTATGGTGCCTGTGCTTGGCAATCTGAAGGCCAATGGCACACAAAGATTACTCCACCGCAAACCTCTGCCCAACGGGCAGAACTGTATGCTTCTATTCTCGCCTTCGAGAACTTTTCTCAACAATCTTTTAATCTTATTCTGGACAGTCTCTATGTTTCACAAATTGTTTCCTCTATTTACCAAGCCTACCTTTCTCCTTACATCGAACCAACTCTTATGTCCTTATTTCTGGCTTTACAACATCTGATTTCTGCACGAACTTGTCCTTTCTACGTTGCTCATATTCGTAGCCACCAACCCTTTCCTGGCATCATCCAGGAAGGTAATGATGTGGCCGACGCTGCAGCCGCGGCTGCTTCGTCCTCTTTTTGCTTCTCCCTTTTTACCCCCACACCGTGGGAAAGCCACTCCTACTTTCACCAAAACAAAAAGGCTCTCATCAAACAATTTGGTATTACTTCAGGTGAAGCCACTGCTATTATTCAGCAGTGCCCCACTTGCAGTAGACAGGGAAACTCCATCCCCATGGGGGTTAACCCCCGAGGAACGGAGAGCTGTCAAATTTGGCAAATGGATGTGACCCAATATGCTTCCTTCTCCCCATGGAAGTATTTACATGTATCTATTGATACATATTCAGGGTTCATCATGGCCTCCCCCCAAAGGGGTGAGACCACCAAACATGTCATAAATCACTGTATTCGGACTTTTGCATCGCTGGGACGCCCAAAAGAATTAAAAACGGACAATGGCCCTGCTTATACTAGCAGTGCCTTTGCCACCTTTTGTAAAAAATGGGGAATTATACATAAATTCGGTATACCTTACAATAGTCAGGGCCAAGCAATGGTTGAGAGAGCAAACCAAACCTTAAAACACGCCCTGGACAGATACAATGATGGAAAGGGAAAAACACCCCCTAGCCTCCCAGCTTTGCAAGACATTCTTAATTTGTGTCTATACGTACTAAACTTTCTCACTTTTACCGGCCAACCTCCGTCGTCTGCTGCCACTCGTCATTTCGCCTCCGCATCATCACTGCCAGACCATCAACGGCCTCTTGTCTACTACCGGCTGCTGCCTGATCCTACCTGGAGAGGTCCTGCACATCTCATCACTTGGGGTCGTGGTTACGCCGCCATATCTGCAGATAACACCACTGTCTGGGTTCCTGGTCGTCACGTGCGCCCCTGTCACCTGAAACCATCCCAAGATGCATCTGTTCCTGCTCCTGCTCCTGCTCCTGTTCCTGCTCCAACCCTCGCATCAACTCCTTGAATGTAGACCCTTGTTCCAGTTTCTCCAGAGAGGAGCCATGGCTGTCATCCGATGCAAGGATCCGGAACACATTTATTGCCCTTTTGCCTTTCTACATAACGGTAAATACGTTCACCCACACCACACAGGACATCACACGATATACTCACATCACCCCTGCACAATGACATTGACATTTACAGCCTCTGAAGCCACCATCGGACTGCACACCTGCCAAAGCTTTGATGGAAAACACCTTGTGACCAAAGCAACAGAGGTGGTCTTGCTGAACTTGACTGCACGTCTACCAATACCTGACCATCTTGCATGCCGCATGACACAGGAAAAAAAGGACATCTTTCCCAACAGCCACCGATCCCGAAGCCGCTGTTCGGTGCTTAACCAGGTCCAGCCCGGACAAAGATGGACACACCAACCCTTTCTTCAGACATGGCAGATAAAAGATGCATATAGAACTGTACTAAATTTAGCATTTAACAAGACGCAATTATATACATGGCTCTCTAATATAACATGGTTAAAGAACTTTGTAATTACAATAATTGGTATTGTTGCTATGCTTGTTATGTTATGTTGCTGTATTTAATGTTTGCTTTCATTAATAATGATGTTTAAAGATTTTATTCCAAAGGTGTAATCAACAACAGATAAATGTCATGTATTCTGTAGATACCATCATGGAAAAGACATCTCTTCTTATATTAGATTTTGAAGGTAAAGACTTTCCATGCTTTCCATGTCAACCTTGGATGAGGTGGAGTCGGATGACCCAACCCAGAAAGAGAGCTCTATTTCTCACCTACAAAAATCTCTGACATCCCTATGTTTGATTTTTCCTCCATGGCTTACAACCCTTGTTAGTGCTCTTGTTGGACCTCTGATTATATTGCTGCTTATATGTATTGTAGGACCTTTTGTATTTAATTATGTAATGAATTTTTTGAAAACTCGTTTGTCTACCATGGAAGCAATGCTCCTTGCTCACTCGCCTGAAAAAGAACCTTTTCTGCCAACAGAGAACGAACAAGATATCATTGCAGAGGACTTAAAACGCCCGTATGCAATAGGTAGTGATGAGGAGCCAGATTGGTAGAGGGCACCTCCTTAAAAAACAAAAAACAGAGGAGATGTTGCGATTATCATTCCAGGTTTTGGCAGTTCAGTAGGTTTTAAATTAGTATAGGCTTTAAACCATTGTTAGGCCACTGAATGAACCCTGAACCTAGGAAGCACACGTCATCTCGCCTGACAAAGGCTAACAAAGGCTATTGTGTACCATCACCCAATTCCTAAGAGCACGTATCTAATGCACCAAGCAATACACAAAATGTAACTAAATGTATTTTGCTAGATAGCTGAATGTATTTTCCCAGGCTATTTTCCCAGGCTATTGAATGTGTTTCACCAAGCGACTATATTCTGCTAAGCAACTGTATGAACCAATCAAACTATACTAGAATGTAAGTTTCACTTTTGTGCCAATAAAAGAGCCCACACCGAGCTAGTCGGCGCGCTCATCTTGAGAAAACCCCTCCACGTTTTGGTATTCATTTTCTCTTTCACCGGAGTCGAGCTGCCCGCCTTCTGTAGTACCACGTTCCCTCAATAGGGGGCGCAACACAACAACCTGAGCCAAAAAAGGTTCGCCATCGCTGGCCTACGATATACTAAAATGCATGATAAAAAGTATTTTATCCCAGTATAGCTTATGCAGAAATATAAAATCAAATACCATGTTTTCATATCTTGCATAAAATATTGGTATTTCCCTTTATCATATTTAGAAAGTGGAGTGACCAAAAGTCCTGAGTTGTAAAAAGATTCAGACAATTCTTTTGCTCTGGGGTTATATTCTTGTGCTTCTGGTGTTACATTGGCCATTACTGTGCTGATTGATGAGCTGAATTTTGCATCAAATTGCTTGAGAAACACAAGTCTATTGCAATGTGATAAACATTTTGGGCTGGGATTTTTATATTGCTTGTAAGATTTGGCTTTTATGATTACAACGATTACAACAGATCTAATCTAAAAGTATAACACCATAGATCTTATCCCTTAGCGATCTGCAACTTCATGTTCTTTTTCAGTGTTTTATCTACCTGTTGCTGTTTCAGCAGAAGAATGTAAAAAAACCAAACTTCCTTTCATCTTTAATGATCTATTTGCAATGATCAATATTATAATTGATGATTGTGATTGATTCACACAGTAGTGTGTGAATCCAGTCTCTGTGGTTGCCAAACTGTGGGTTTACAGCAACCAATTATTTCTTCTGTAAAACATCTTAAGGTAGAGGTTTGAGTTTGGAGATTGGTTTTCCCCAAAATTGTACATGGACTCACCTCAGCCCCTCTGCTTCCTTGCCTATTGATTTAGTTTGCTGCTCATCTCTCTGATAAAGATACAGGGTAGCTTATAAGGAAACCGTTTAAACTAACTTGTGACTTGCATCCCCCCCCTGCCCCCCCCCGCAAGCTAATGGATCAATGTTCAACCTCCTGACTGGCTAAGCCAATTTTTTTTTTTTAAAGCCATCTTTATGGCTGTCAATAGATGATTGGAAGTGCTATTAATATTATTATAAATGCAAACAGGTAAACATAAAATTACTTTGCAATAGAACAATGGTTATTCCACAACCAAAGCTAGTAAAAGTCAATGACTTGTCACTAATATAGGGGCTTGTGCTGTGGAAATAGCATTTACTGTAATCTTGTTCCCTTCCCTGTGCACTTACACAGAAAACTCCTGTCTCAGAGTTCCCTTTGAGGTTTTTCGCTTGCTGCAGGTTCGCACTCTAAAAGGGACTTTCTTCTTCTTGTGCCATATCCCACATTGGATGTTGGCAATCATATTGCCGATCCTATTTTTATCAACAGCTGCTGAACTTTGTCCAAACCAGTCCCTTAAAATTTAAGCCATGATGTTCTTCTTCTGGCTGGACCTCGTTTGCCTTCAATCTTTCCTTGGAGGATTAAGTGAAGTATGCTGTATTTTTCTGGGTCTCGCATCACACCCAAAACTGTTTTTAGGGTTTTTAATGATTAATTTTTAGTTTTAATATGGGATTTTAGCGCAGGGTTAGTTTAATTTAATTTTATATTGTACTATGTTTGTGATTTTATATGTATTTTGAATTCCCTGTGCCCCGCCTCGAGTCCCTTCGGGGAGAGAGAGCGGGTTATAAATAAAAATTTATTATTATTATTATTATTATTATTATTATTATTATTATTATTATTATTATTATTATTATTATTATTATTATTATTATTATTATTATTATTATTATTATTACATGTCCAAAATATTCTAACTTTTGCTTTTTAATGGTTTTGATGGTTTCCCTTGGCTTTCCCAGGCGGCTGATCACCTCCTCATTTCTGATTTTGTCAACCCAGCTTATACGTAACAGCCGCCTGTAAATCCACATTTCAAATGCTTCTAGTCTCCTCAAGTGGCTTTCTGTCAGAGACCAACTCTCCGCTCCGTAGAGCAGGATATGTCGTGACTGCAGAAAACCCTTTTCATTTTGAAGAATGCTGGGAGAGTTTTTTCAATCCTTGAGTGGTCATGTTCCAACATAGTGGTATAGTGGTTAAAGGTTTAAATCATCAGGTTAGAAACTCAGAGACTGTGAATTCCAGTCCCACCAGTACGGTACAACGGGGCCTGGTGTCCCGTTGTACCATACATAAATGTGCACAGTGCACACACACATGCGCACAGCACACATGCAAACACACATATGTGCACAATGCACGCATGCACACAGTGCGTGCACACATGCACACAGCATGAACATTTCTACTTACCACTTGTGATGCTCCGCGATGCCTCTGTGATGCTCCATGTGCTCGGTGGAGCATCACACAGGTGCATACACTCCATGCACGTGTGCGGAAGCCCCGAAGAACTCAAATACTAGTAAGCTCTGCGGGCCCTCCGGAGCACCGTACCGGAACCCACCACTGCTCTCAACTCTAGGAAGAAGGCAAGGACAAACCACTTCTAGAATGGAATGGAACAGAACAGAACAGAATAGAATAGAATTCTTTATTGGCCAAGTGTGATTGGACACACAAGGACTTTGTCTTTGGTGCATTTGCTCTCAGTATACATAAAAAGACAAGATACATTCGTCAAGAACCATAAGGCACAGCACTTAATGATTGTCACAGGGTACAAATAAGCAATCAGGAAATAATCAAAATCAATATAAATCTTAAGGATGCAAGCAACAAAGCTGCAGTCCTGCAGTCATGAGTGGGAGGAGATGGGTGATAGGAATGATGAGAAGACTAGTAGTAATAGCAATGCAGCCTTAGTGAATAGTTTGACAGTTGCGAGGGAATTATTTGTTTAGCAGAGTGATGGTGTTAGGGGCAAAAATATTTTTGTGTCTATCCTGACCAAAAAGAGTGCTGGTAATGCCTTCTTCTAGAGTGCTTTGACCACAAGGAAAACAACCTTCCAGAACTGAAGATTAAAGAGAGGGTGATAGGTATCAAAGAGAAAACAAATCCACAATGGGACTCTGAAGGAATGATGCACCACAGTCTTTTTCATTGCCTTGCCAATAAGGTCCCCCTTTAAAGCAAGGCAATGACCACCTGCCAGAAACAGCCTGCTCAGTGAAGTCCCCAGGGTTCACTCTCTGGGGACAGCTGAAAGAGAGCTTACCATCCGCTTCACTGGAGCCCATCAGAATATTCTCCTTTTGGAAGATTGTAGACCTTAACTTTGTAGATAATTGATTTTCAAGATACATTCGTCAAGAACCATAAGGTACAGCACTTAATAATCATCACAGGGTAGAAATAAGCAATCAGGAAACAATATCAATATAAATCATAAGGATACTAGTAACAAAGTTACAGTCCTGCAGTCATATGTGGTAGGAGATGGATGATAGGAACGATGATAAGACTAATAGCAACAATAATGCAGCCTCAGTGAATAGTTTGACAGTGTTGAGGGAATTATTTGTTTAGCAGAGTGATGGCATTCAGGAAAAAAAAACCTGTTCTTGTGTTTAGTTGTCTTGGTGTGCAGTGCTCTATAGCGTCGTTTTGAGGGTAGGAGTTGAAACAATTTATGTCCAGGATGCAAAGGGTCTATTTTTGACTCGTGCAGTGTACAGGTCCTCAATGGAAGGCAGGTTGGCAGTAACTGTTTTTTCTGCAGTTCTGATTATCCTCTGAAATCTGTGTCTGTCTTGTTTGGTTGCAGAGCCAAACCAGACAGTTATAGAGGTGCAGATGACAGACTCAATAATTCCTCTGTAGAACTGTATCAGCAGCTCCTTGAGCAGTTTGAGCTTCCTGAGTTGTGCAGAAACAACATTCTTTGTTCTGCTTTTTTGATGATGTTTTTGACGTTAGGTCTCCATTTTAGATCTTGAGTTATGATAGAACCTAGAAAATTGAATGGCTCTCCTGTTGATACTGTGTTGTCTAGTATTGTAATTCTGAAATATTGCCAAGAAAATTAAATGGGTGTACAAGCAGTCACCATCACTTGAAAACACCTGCATGCACACATGCACACACTCCCTCCACCTTACTAAATAGATATTCACTCTGTTGCTTAATCTTTCCCTCTGGGTTGAATCTCATTTCTCCATCTTCTTCTTCCACAGAGCATCAAAGCAATTTCACTGTTGTTCTTCATCTCTCTGATCATAATTTCTCCCCCCCCTCATCATTAATAGATCCCTGAGTACTTTACGAATGAAGGTGAATATATCTGTCCAAGGATAATGTTGCAGGATTTGATCTGGGTCAGTCACTGGGATCAGAGGTTTTGTCTTCTGAGATTTTGGACTTGTGCTGGAGCCCACCTTCGGATAACTTGTCTCTAGCAGAGTGTGTGGTATTTATAGTGCCTGCTTTAAGTGACTTTTAAGATATTGATTGGGGTGTGTTGATGACTGGCTTTTAAGTCATTAGCTGTCACTTGCTTGTGCTGCCCAACCCTCACCTTCTAAGTACTTGATAGGCTGGTGATAAATCAGCACTCCTGTTGACTGAATGTTTCCTGTGGCCTGTTTCCTAGGCTTCAATCACTTCTCTGGCTATTTTTGTGCCTGCCCGTCTAACAATCTTAGTAGCTTGACAGTTGAGTGAGTGTCTTCCTTGCAGATTCTCTTTCCAACCACTCTCTTCCTCCATAGGCTGAATTTTGTCAAGTGAAACTGTCTATTTCCTGCTGCTCTTGTCCCTGCTTTCAAATTCATGAAAGTGAGGAATCCCTGACATTCAGTTTATTGCAGTTAGAAAACCCTTTGCTTTCTTCCTTGTCCTTTTTGGCTTGCTTTGAAGTCTTTACCCCCACCCCACTCTGCTCTGAAGGATCTGTTCCAGGGGTGGGTTCCTGCCAGTTCTACAGTGCTGTTTAGAACTGGTTCCAGCTACCTCTCCCCACCCGTCTGCACATCATCAAGATGAAGGCGGGAGGAGGAATTCTGGGAATTAAAGTCCACAAGTCGTAAAGCTGTCATGTTTGGACACCCCTGGGGGATTTTTTTCTAAAGGGTTAGGGGTGCAAGGGTCTTGTAACTTGACAGCTTTAAGACTTGCGTGCTTCAAATGCCAGAGTTTCGGAGCCAATATTTTGGTTGCTAAGCAAGAGCATAGTTAAGTGAATTTCACCACATTTCACAAGTTGGCCGTGCCTACCCAGTCACATGACTGCCAAGCCACTCCCACTCAGTCACATGGCTGGAAAGCCAGCAAGCCACTCCCACAAAGCAGGCCACACCTACAAAAGAGGTTCTAAATTTTTTTTGAAACCCTCCACTGCTCTATTTCCTGTTGAATTGGAAGCACTGCTCAATCCTAATAAACGCCACCAGCTACACCTTGATTCTCAGCTACTAAGAAATGGTAGCTAATTAGTGAGTCTTCTGGTGTCAGTTAACTCTCCAACTTGTTCAGTTTCTTTTACTTGCATTCTTGGTATGGTTTCCTAAGCAAATCCCTGATGGGAAGGATTCAGAAAGGCACCAAGTGTAGGTGAGAGTTATTCTCAATGTTCTCTATAAATGTTGGTTGCTTGAGATTCTTAAAAGGAATGAGAAAAATTAAAGCTATAAAGGGAAAAAAGGAACCAATTACTGTGTTTCTGCTCAGTGGAGCAGTATCATTTTAGTGAAAGTGGTACTTCACCTTGACACTTTGGTTATTAAAGAGGACTTTCAGCCTGGCAGATAGTGTTCCCGAGTAAAAGAAAAACATTGGTTTCTTATGGAGAACCCCAGCACGAATTCACAGGGCAGAAGAGAGATTACGTTCTCTGGAATTACATTTTTGCATTTTACATGTTGGGAAAGTCATCTGACAATAAGCTCATGAATGGTTTACTAAAGGGGGATAGCTCTACCTAGGGGCCAGAATGGGCAATACGAATAGTCTTTGTTTAGCAAGATAGATAGATAGATAGATAGATAGATAGATAGATAGATAGATAGATAGATAGATAGATAGATAGATAGATAGATAGATTAACAGAGTTGGAAGGGACCTTGCAGGCCATCTAGTCCAACCCCCTGCCCAAGCAGGAGACCCTATATCTGCCTCTACCTAGGATCGAACTCACAACCTCCTGTTTGTGAGGCAAGAGCTCTACCTGTAGGCCACAGACAAGGGAAGCAGTCTCTAAGTGAAACTGTGGCCACACTTTTGATCTTACTTCAATTTTTCTTTGCATTATTAATACAGTTGAGCGAGTCCAGAGGTATTTCACAAGACGAGTACTCCACTCCTCTGCTCACAAGAATCCCTTATGCCACCAGGCTTGAAATTTAGGGCTTGGACAACCTGGAACTATGCTGCCTATGGTCTGACCTAACTCTAGTACACAAAATTATCCACTACAATGTCCTACCTGTCAATGACTACTTCAGCTTCAACCACAATAAGACATGAGATACAAACTCAAGGTAAACCGTTCCAAACTCGATTGCAGAAAATACGACTTCAGCAACAGAGTGATCAATGCCTAGTACCTGACTATGTGGTTTCTTCCCGAAACCCCCATAATTTTAACCTTAGACTGTCTACTGTTGACTTCACCCCATTCCTAAGAGGTCTGTAAGGGGCGTGCATAAGCGCACCAGCGTGCCTACTGTCCCTTTCTCCATTTATTCATACCAATTTACTGTGTTCATATTTATGTTTATACTTATACCTGTTAATTTTTTTACATATTTGACCAAATAAATAAATAAATAAATATCTGGAAAAGTTGTAAAAGCAAGGATTGCTCATGAAATTATTTTTGTTTAATCATCGTCATAATTGCAAATGGTCACTAAATGAGGCACTTGCTAACTCAGGACTTCCTATACCTAAAAAACCAAAGGGGCACTTTAATAAAGAAAGATTTCACAGGCAACAGCAGCACTTGATCAATCTTGCCAAGGGACCAAAAAAACTACTGTATTTTTCGGACTATAAGACTCACTGGTATATAAGGCACACCAAGACACCAAGATTTCGAAGAGGTAAGTAAGAAAAAGGTTTTTGACCTTGTGTCAGAGGGGGAGCCGGACCTGGTGGGAATTGCGGAGACCTGGTTGGGCCACGAGGGTGGACTCCCCCTCGTTGAAATGTGCCCACCAGGTTACCGCGCGTTTCATCAGCCCCGGGCCCTAGGTAGGGGCGGTGGGGTAGCGGTCATTGTAAAGGAAGGTCTTGAGCCGAGAGAGACCGTTGTGCCACAGACCACCGGTTGTGAGTCCCTCTGTGTGAAGTGGGGCCTAGGGAGGCAGTTGGGCTTGCTGGTTGTATACCTGGCTCCCCGCTATGTAGCAGCAGCCCTGCCCGAGCTCCTCGAGGTGATCGCTACGGTGGCAGTTGAGACCCCCAGACTTTTAGTCATGGGGGACTTTAATCTGCCATCGGTGGGCGAATCATCCGAGGCAGCTCGGGAGTTCATGGCTTCCATGACGGCCATGGACCTGACCCAACTAATTCAAGGCCCCACTCACGAGGGTGGACATACACCGGATCTCATCTTTGTCTCAGGCCAATGGAAGAGTGATCTGGGTATAGGGGATATAGTCATCACACCCTTGTCATGGACAGACCACTCACTTCTCCGGCTCGACTTTCCGACCGCTGCTCCCCTCCGCGGGGAGGCGGAACCTGAGTCACCAATCTGGTTCCGCCCCAGGCGCCTGATGGACCCGGATGGGTTCCAGACGGCGCTTGGGCCACTTCCTGTACCCCTGGCCCACGCCCCGATGGAGGACCTCGTGGCCGCATGGAATACTGCGACCACGGGAGCCTTGGATCGGGTCGCGCCCTTGCGGCCTCTCTTGCAGCGGCGAAACACCCTGGCTCCTTGGTTTTCCGAGGAGCTGAGGGTGATGAAACGCCGCAAGAGATGCCTAGAGAGAAGATGGAGGTCTACTCGAACTGAATCTGACCGGACACAGGTAAGAGCCCATTTACGGACTTACATTGTGGCGCTGAGAGTGGCCAAACGTCACCATTGTGCCACTCTCATAGCATCCGCAGAAAACCGCCCTGCCGCCCTGTTTAGGGTGACCCGCTCCCTCCTTCAACAGAGGGTGCGGGAAGCCCCGTTACAGGGTAGAGCAGAGGAATTTGTGACTTTTCTGCAGGAGAAAATCGCTCAGATACAGAACGAGTTAGCCCCCATTCATGGCCCAGTGGGATGCCACGAGAGAGATCTTGTTTGGGAGGAGTTTGACTCCGTTACTTCCAAGGATATGGACAGGCTACGTGGGCGACTGCGAGCCACCACATGTTTATTGGACCCGTGTCCCTCCTGGCTTGTACTGGCATCCTGGGAGGTGACACGAGGCTGGCTCCAAGAGGTTGTCAACGCTTCCTTGAGTGAGGGTGCCTTGCCTGCTTCCCTAAAAGAAGCGATGGTGAGGCCCCTCCTTAAGAAGCCCTCTTTGGATCCAGCTCTTTTGAACAACTACCGTCCAGTCTCCAACCTTCCCTTTCTGGCGAAGGTTGTCGAGAGTGTGGTGGCACAACAGTTTCCCCGTCACCTGGAGGAAGTTGATTATCTAGATCCGCGCCAGTCCGGCTTTCGGCCCGGGCATAGCACCGAGACGGCATTGGTCGCGTTGGTCGATGATCTCTGGAGGGCCAGAGATGGGGGTTGTTCCTCCATCCTGGTCCTATTAGACCTCTCGGCGGCTTTCGATACCATCGACCATGGTATCCTATTGCATCGGCTGGGGGGGTTGGGGGTGGGAGGCACCGTTTTACGGTGGTTCTCCTCCTACCTCTCTGGCCGATCGCAATTTGTGTTGGCAGGGGGGCAGAGATCGACCGCGAGACCCCTCGCATGTGGGGTGCCTCAGGGGTCGGTCCTCTCGCCCCTCCTGTTCAACACATACATGAAGCCGCTGGGTGAGATCATCCGTGGTTTTGGGGTAGAGTACCATCTGTACGCTGATGATACACAGCTGTACATTTCTACCCCAAACCACCCCAACGATGCCGTAGCGGTGATGTGCCAGTGCCTGGAAGCTGTACGGATCTGGATGGGAAGTAACGGACTCAAGCTCAACCCGACCAAGACCGAGTGGCTGTGGTTTCCGGCTGCCCGATTCAACCAGCTCACTCCATCGCTGGCCATAGGGGGCGAACATCTTGCCCCTGTGGATGGGGTGCGCAATTTGGGAGTCCTCCTGGATGCCCGGCTGTCCATGGAAGATCAAGTGACAGCCGTGGCCAGGAGGGCGTTTTACCAGGTTCGCCTGGTTCGCCAATTGCGCCCCCTATTGGATCGGGACGCCCTTTGCACAGTCACTCATGCCCTCGTGACATCCCGACTGGACTATTGTAACTCTCTCTACATGGGGCTGCCCTTGAGGTGCACCCGGAGGCTTCAGCTAGTCCAGAATGCAGCCGCGCGAGCAATTATGGGGACCGCTAGGTCCACCCATGTAACACCGCTCTTACGCGAGCTGCACTGGCTACCTGTCGTCTTCCGGGTGCGCTTCAAGGTGTTAATTATCATCTTTAAAGCGCTCCATGGCTCGGGACCTAGCTATCTGCAGGATCGGATCCTGCCCCATACATCCTCACGGCCGATTCGCTCCCACAGAGCGGGGCTTCTCCGGGTGCCGTCCACTAGACTGTGTCAGCGGGCGACACCCAGGGGAAGGGCTCTCTCTGTGGCGGGCCCGGCCCTCTGGAACGACCTTCCCCCCGATATTAGGACGACCACGGACCTCCGCTCCTTCCGTCTCAAATTGAAAACCTACTTTTTCCGTCTGGCCGGCTTGGGATAGCCTCCTTGTCCTGGGGTTTTAGGGTAATTTTAATTATTTGTAGTGTTAAGGGGTTTTAGGGACAGTTTTTAGTTTTTATAGATGTTTTTAGCGCAGGATTTGTTTAATTGTGATTTTAAATTATGTATTCTGTTTGTGTTTATTGTTTTTTAATTTTCCTGTGCCCCGCCTCGAGTCCCTCTGGGGAGAGAGAGCGGGCTACAAATAAAATTTATTATTATTATTATTATTATTTTTGTCCTCCCCGGCCCCCAGGAGCACTCTACAGGCTTCAGCAGGGCTGGGGTAAGGCAAAAACACCCCCATTTTTCACCAAAATGGGAGCATTTCCCCTTCCCTTCTGTTTTGGGGAAAAATGGCCCGTTTTTCACCCATTTTTCTCACAAAATGGATGTGGGGGCAGGACTTCAGGAGGCCAAAAATGGTTGTATTCAGTGTATAAGACGCACCAACACTTCCATGCTCTTTTAGGAGAGGGAAAGGTGTATCTTATACTCTGAAAAATACGGTAGGTCTCGCCTGGTTAGTATCAGGATGGAATTTTACCAGAATATTGAGAATGTGGTCTAGATTTGCAGCAAAACAGAACAGAACAACAATTCTCCCCTCCTTGCTGGGGTCAGTTTAAGTCTATTTCTCCCCATCCAGAACTGGATCTTCAGGCACTGGATCAGGTCTCCACCTCATCTTCTGCTTGGCTCAGGTTGAAGCTAGGGTATCATCAGCATCCTGATGACTCTTACATGCTGACCAATGGGCTCTCCCAATCCCTTCATGTATAGTTGTGCTTTTCGCCCTCCACAACTTTAAACGTGTGGATTTCAATTCCCAGAATTCTCCAGCCAGCATGTTAAGGGGTGGGGGGTGGGAAGTAGAGAGCCAACCCCTGTGATATCCTATAGCAGAGTTCCTATGGGCCCAGCTTTTCCTCTCTCCATCGGCTTAGGAAAGAGACGAAACATTACAAACAGTGTCTCCCATTTCCGGGCCTTCCTACTATCTCAGAAGGATAGTCTCCAAAATCATTAGGGGACCAAGAGATTCACCCAACCCTCTTCCAATTCTATTCAAGATCAACAACCAATTCCATATCTAAGTCTGTTCCTGACTGGAAAACATTCAGATAATGAATTTCATCCAAGGTTACTTTTAAATGAAGCCTTCCCTGTTGGCCTTCAGAAGGCTTTGAGAACTTGGCTCCCCCCCCCCCCCCATGCTGAGTGTCTTTCTAACATAAGGTGACCAAATTTTAACATTGGTAAAGCAGGACACCATTGACCGAGGGGGGGGGGGGGAAGAAAAGAGCGCTCGTCTTCGGAGGGATCCCGCATTTCCTCTCTGGTTCTCCCCTCCTGTCAACTAAAGGGAGTCCTTGCTTTCCATGCCATTCCACTAGTTACCAGGGCAGATTCGCCCCATTCTGCACCTTACCTCTCGGGGTTGCTGAGTAGCCCCACACAAGGCAAGAAAAAGTCCTCGGAAGAAGCCGCGGCGGGATCGGAAAGATGCAACTAAGTTAAGCCGCAGGAGGAAAAGAGTGGGAGGCGAGCTAAGCGACCGGGCTTTGTTTCGTCTTTGGAGTCGGCCAACTCCCAGCTTCTGTTGCGTCCCTCAGGAGGAGCGGCACTTCAGGAGGGAGACGGGGAGAGAGCAAGAGGAGGGGGGAGTGAGGTGGAGGGGGAAGAGCCAGAGAGCACGCGCCAGAGATCTCCCGGCCGTGCCAGGCTCGGCAGTGCGCTCCCACCCCATCCCCCACAATATGCAGAGGACAGTCCGGCCCGAACTAGGGCAGACAGCGGGAGCTTTGGAAAGGAAGAGGAATTTGCGTTTGGGCTGAGGATTTGGAACCAACAGGGAGGAGGGGAGGGAGTCACTCCGGAAAGGCGGGAGGCCAGTCAACTGCCAGGGAGCCAGCGGGGCGGGTGGCGACCAGGTTGGCACTTGAGGAATGCCAAGCGGGCTGGGGCAGAACCGCAGGCAGGAGAGGCAGGCTTCGGCTTTGGGGCTCGGCGTACTTTCAGCCGCAAACATGAAATCTGTGTGAGTCACGAAACCTAGCAAAACAAAGCCTTTGCCGCAACATTGGTAACATTGGTAAAGCGGGACACCATTGACCAGGGGAGGGGGAGGGGGTTCTTGATTACAAATTTGGTCTATATGGAGCAACAAAAATTTTCATAGAATGCAAAAATAGTACTCATATCCTGGCAAAATAGCCACATGGCCGCCAAAAGCCGTATATTCCCTTCCTGTTCTCCCGCTGTTCCCTAGCTTGTCGTGCATTCTTTCCAAAAATCGGGACTTTTTAAAAACGCCACGGGATGCGGGACAAATTGTTAAAAATCAGGACTGTCCCGCCAAAAGCGGGACGTCTGGTCACCTTATTCTAACAGTAAGAGATATTTGTAAAGGCCTTGTCTGGTAAAGAAACATTTGCTTGCCTCTTAAAATGCAGCCACAAGGTCAGTGTTGGGCTCTATGGTTACTGGGGGTCTTCTTCCTCTCTCTTAACAAATGCTAACAGTTGAGGTCATTTCCTGAACTTGCAAGATGAAAGATCCAGAACATGTTCAAGGAAGAAGCGCTGCATCTCCCGGAGCAGAGTTTGTGGACCTCTAATCTAGAGGGCTTCAAAAAGCAACTGGACCAATTCCAAAAGCAGAAGGCCAGGGAGGATTCTAGACATTGTCTACTCTAGTGTCTCTCAGCTTTGGCAGCTTTAAGATGTGTGGACTTTAGCTCCCAGAATTCTCCAGCCAGCATGCTTGTTTCTTAGAGTTGACTATCAGTAAGTTTTGTACCTTATGGTTCTCTACGAATGCATCTTGTCTTTTTATGTACACTGAGAGCAAATGCACCAAAGACAAATTCTTTGTGTGTCCAATCACACTTGGCCAATAAATAATTCTGTTCTGTTCTATTCTAGTACACACTTCTTAAAGCTGAGAAGGTTGAAGGATACTGGCCTACCATACCAGAATATTTTACAATATACATTTTTGGGGAACGCGTGCAGGAAATCTCATTGTGTATTTGCTGATTTTCTGTAGATATGGTATCAGTTTTGCCAGAGAAAGTCATTATTTTTTTAAAATGTTTTCTTAAAATGTAGATTTAGAAATTTGTCTGACATTTGATTCATAATATAGTTAATCCATATGGATAGTTTTCCTGTTTTCTGCCTTTTTGTTTCTTTTTTTGTTAACTTGGTTAGCTTTGTTTTTTTTAGTTTTTCATAAAAAATAGTTTTGTGGTGTGTGAGAGCATTTTATATTCTTTTTCTATTTCTTTCAATAAAATGTGTTAAGACAGTGAATAAAAATAACTTTTAAAAATACATCAGGATATTTGAACCTGGCTCTGCCCTGATTTACCTTGTCTAAATTGTTTACTCCTTTCTCTTGTAAAATATTTTGCACCCTGAACCTCAATGAATGAAAACTTTGCTTGCTGAATTGTCCCAAAGGTGCTTTTTTCAAGAGGCAACTGGACTTTCTGGGTTTTTCTTTGAAGACGTTTCACTTCTCATCCAAGAAGGTTATTTAGAGCTGAAGAAGCTTCTTGGATGAGAAGTGAAACATCTTCAAAAAAACCTCCCAGAAAGTCCAGTTGCCTCTGGAAAAAAAGCACCTTTGGGAGAACCACGACCTGTGGATGACTGAGAATCTCCATAGACATTTTGCTTGCTGAGGCAAGTTCTAATTCTGGCAGCAGGTGGCAGCATTGTCTCTTTTAAAGGTTTTTTTCACCTTCAGTAACTTGCTGGAATGTCTGTACTGAGATTATAGCAGTGGTGAAATTCCATTTTTTTTTCACTGCTGGTTCTGTGAGCATAGCTTGGTGGGTGTGGCAGGGGAAGGATACTGCAAAATCCCCATTCCCACCCCACTCTGGGGCCAGCCAGAGACGGCATTGCCGGTTTCCTGAACTACTCAAAATTTCCACTACTGATTCTCCAGAACCTGTCAGAACCTGCTGAATTTCACCCCTGGATTATAGGGTCGTCCCCACTCCCAAATGTTTGCTTATTCAATTTTAATTACTCCTTCTTTGATCCTACTATGCTGATATTGGTACTGAAAGCTTGGTTTCCAATGGCAATAACAATAATATGAAACTCTAAGTACAATATCTACTCAACACTTAAAACACTTCAGCAAAAACAGCTCAAAGAGCAACATCAAGATTATTACCAGCCCAACCCACCCTTACAAGTTAGTGCGATTGTGTGCTCCTGAATGAAAGGCTAAAGGATACATCTAATGCATAAATACCTGATCTCTATCGTTCTAGAAAACAGAACCTTTCACATTGGTCTACTGGAGTTTCAGGAAAGCACATTCTGGTGGAATTATCCGATCATTCCTTCAGAGAGGTGGTAGGCGTCCACTGAATTGTTGAGCAGACGTGGGATTGGACACTATCTGTTGGCAATGCTTTAATTTGGACTCCTGCATGGATGATTCAATGGTTTCTACCAGCTCTTGGTTTCTCTCTCTCTCTCTCTTTTTAATGAAAATACACAGCACAGTGTCCTAACACATTAAGTCACACCACTGGAAGTGAGAATTCTTTGTTGGTACAATGTGATCTACTTTCATCCTTCCCTTATAAGATCAGCTACAAACGAGGAAGGGGCTTTTGCCTATGTCTTTGCCCCCACAGCCAGGTCTCACTTTCCTATTTTGAGCAGGAGGGGCAGAAGGAGGCTTCTGTATTGTTTGCTTGGGTACCTCTGTGTGATGGCCAATCCTGGCATCTGAACTTTCTGTTCACTGAGGCCTTTAGTTGTGCACTAGTGAATGTGAGAAGAGCTTTCTTGTAGACCAGGGATGTCCAACCCAAACTTTAAGATTTGTAGACTTCGACTCGTAGAATCTGGGGATTGAAGTCCACACATCTTAAAGTTGTCTAGGCTGTGGTAGACCTTTTCCTTTACTCAGAAAATTTAGGATCTGAGCAAGCAGAGATTATAATAATAATAATAATAATAATAATAATAATAATAATAATAATAATAATAATAATAATAATAAAAAATTTATTTATATACCGCCTCCTCTCCCCAAAGGGACTCGGAGCGGTGCACAGGGAATAAAAACCAATATAAAATACATAGAAAAATAAATAGTTAAAAAACGAATTAAACAATTGTCCCTGCGCTAAAATCCCCTAAATTAAATTACACTAAAACCCCTAAAACCCTATCAAAAGACGGGAGCCTAACCTAGGCCGGCCAAGCAGAAAAAGTGTGTTTTGAGTTTTTGACGGAAGGAGCGGAAGTCTGTAGTTGTTCTAATTTCGGGGGGAAGGTCGTTCCAGAGGGCTGGGCCCGCCACAGAGAAGACCCTTCCCCTGGGCGTCGCCCGCTGGCATAGCCTAGTGGACGGCACCCGGAGTAATCCCTCTCTGTGGGAGCGGATCGGCCGCAGGGATGTATGGGGCAGAATTATGGCTTTCTCTGAGATTACATATCTCCCACACACATTGTGGAATCCTTCCTCTCCCTGGAGGTGAATGTAGCCTCAACAGCCTTTTCATTCGTCCAAGCAGCTCTATTCCTCCTTGCCTTTGTTAAGAAGTGCCACCATAGGATATTGTAAGAAGAGGATAAGGTCCAGGGTCCCTTCCAACTCGGTATTTCTGTAAATCTTCCGGTAGCACCAGGAGTTATTTTTTTCAGGTTGCTGATGAGATTTTTCTAATGGACCTGTGGTGCAGCTCCCTCTTCTCTCCACTGAGATACTAAGCCTTTTCTATTTCTGGAATTCTGGGAGTTGTAATCTCAGCATATCTGGAAGACACCTGGTGGAAAACAGCTGATACAGCTTGCTTTATTACATAATCATCAGCCATGTGTATGTTATGCTATAGGTCAGATTCCCTAACCTGGTGTCATCTAGGTATATTAGGACTACCAATACATGTGTGAGTGGGAAGCCCTGAATTTCCTCCTGAGACAGTCCTGGCAAGGATATTCTTCAATAACAACAGTTGATGATCCTTCCGTTAGCATATAATTTAGACAGAGCTCTAGCCCGAAATCACCTTCACAACCTTACATAGCCATCTCTGAGGCTAAAAGGTGGACATTACAGTTAAGCACATTACAGTTTAGTACATTAATTTTTCCTGTTTCCAAGTACAGAATGTGATGTTCCAAAAACTGCTAGAAAGAAGATGGCATGCAAGTGGGTAATGCTTTCCTTGTTAATTAGGCCTGGCTGGTCTGTAGCCTTTCTGAACGAGAGCTTAATAATACATGCCAGGATGACAGTTTTACTGGTAATGAAATTACCAGTCCCAGCAAATTAACCAGTGATGTATATCAGTCTTGCTATATTGTTATCTCCTCAAAGTATCTGAATGTACTGTATTTATCAGTAGTCTTCTTAGCTAGGCCTGGAATAACTGCTTTAATGTTCCATGAAAGTAGCATAATCTTAGATTAACCCCCTTCCTCTCCTCCTAGTACAGTCACTGAAGGAGGCTGGCTATTTGAGAAAGATCATCTTGGGAAGAGTAGTGGCAAAATCACATTAAGAATAAGAACATTAGTTGTAACTGATTAAGGTTAAGGAATAGTCCTCTTTGGACAATCAATATCTAAGTTTAAAGAGATTGTTATGTTCAGGCAGATAGGATGCCAACATACAACTAACTGGAGATATAGAAAAAAGGTCTTAGAGATGCACAAAAAGGATACCTCTTGTTTATTAAACATGGCTAAAGTCTTCTTGGGGACCCTTACATGCAAATGTAGGAACATGAAAATCAGTCTGTAGCCATTTCCAGTTTGCATGTCTTGAATCACAGTTTTGTTCCATTCAGTTTCCACATCATTCTGCAAACTTCAGCTTCCTCTAATGCCTAAATATATCATTGTCTAAATATACATCTTTTTGCATGCCCTGGTTGAATTAAAAACTCTACGGCTCTTCTGACTAAGGATGATGGCAGTTGATCAGGGGTGAAATCCAGCAGGTTCTGACAGGTTCTGGAAAACCAGCAGCGGAAATTTTGTGTAGTTCGGAGAACCAGCAAATACCACCTCTGCCTGGCCCAAGAGTGGGATGGGAATGGAGATTTTGAGTAGTTCGGGGAACTGGTAAATACCACCTCTGGCTGGCCCAAGAGTGGGATGGGAATGGAGATTTTGAGTAGTTCGGGGAACTGGTAAATACCACCTCTGGCTGGCCCCAGAGTGGGGTGGGAATGGAGATTTTGCAGTATCCTTCCCCCAGGAGTGGGGAGAGAATGGGGATTTTGCAGCATCCTTCCCCTGGAGTGGGGTGGGAATGGAAATTTTGAGTAGTTCAGAGAACCAGCAAATACCACCTCTGGCTGGCCCCAGAGTAGAGTGGGAATGGAGATTTTGCAGTAACCTTCTCTCAGAAGTGGGGAGGGAATGGGAATTTTGCAATATCCTTCCCCTGGAATGGGATGGGAATGGAAATTTTGAGTAGTTCGGGGAACTGGTAAATACCACCTCTGGCTGGCCCTGTCCCCCATCTATTCTTTGCCTCCTGAGTCCCAGCTGATCAGGAAGAAATGGGAATTTTGCAGTAACCTTCCCCTGGAGTGGGGAAGGAATGGAACTTTTGCAGTATCCTTCCCCTGCCACGCCCACCAAGCCACACCCATGGAACCAGTAGTAAAAAAAAAAAATTGCATTTCATCACTGCAATGGATGTTCAGTTCTTTCGAGAACATTGCATTGGGGGAAAAAAAAGTTCTTTAAAACAGAGATGCAAAATAAAAATTAAATGCTCCACGTGTACCTTTCCACCATCTCATAAATGTCATCCCATTTCAAGGTATAAACACATCGCTGTTGTTTTGAACTTTAATCTGAGTGCAGACTTGTTCCTCTCCTGAAGAGCTGAGAAATATCCTCCGAGAGGTGGCGTAACGGTCCCCGCCTTGCCAACAGCACTTTGTCCAGGGAAAATAAACAAATTCTGTAGGTAAGGAAAATGCCAAAAAAAAAAAAAAAATCCTTCCCATCCATCTTTCCAGAGAACTTGTATTCCAGCACGTAGGCACCACTTGACTCAGAAGCAGACAAGGAGAGCCAGGGGAAATTCCAGACTTTTCTTTTTAAAGAAAGACGATTGCTCTACTCAATGCTCGTCTGCCAAGAGAATAAGACCCAGTAACCAGAGTAATATGATAGGAGAAAGTGAAGCAGAGGGGCTGACTTGATATTTGTGTGAACTCGAAAACACACGGCTGACTAGGTTTTCAGTTCACATTGCACCACTAACTGGAGAAGGGTAACTAGATTCGCAGTTGTCCCAATATGGTTTTGAGTTGAAACCACTCCTTCCAGATAGACGGGGTTACTGGGCCACATACCACATACTGGATTCTTAAACTGACCCGATTACATTGTTTCACCGAAGCCATAGAGTGAGCTGCATGAAATTCAGGCCAAAGAGATCAATGTTAATGCTCTTTAGTGGCCTGGAAAGAAAGAAATTTGAAACTTACCTTGGTTTGACCTGGTTCCTACAACCACTCTACTATTTTTGACTGGCCTTATTGGACATCTTTATTCATAAGGTAAATGGTTCAGGCAGTGAAGAAGTCTAAATGGACATTTCAGAAAGATGCTTACTCTATCTTTCTTCCCTGTGTCCCTCAAATTCTGACTGCATCTGTATATCTTTCTGTCTATAGCTAGCTGTCCCAAAGATAGCAATAGCACTGTATATATCGCTTCTTAGTGCTTTACAGCCCTCTCTAAGCAATTTACAGAGTCAGCCTATTGCCCCCAGCAATCTGGATCCTCATTTAACTTCAGAAGGGTGAAAGGCTGAGTCCAACCTTGAGCAGATCAGGATCGAACTGCTGACAGTAGGCAGAATTAGCCTGCAATGTTGCATTCTAGCCACCGCGCCACCATGGCTCAGATCAATGCATCGCAATGTTCCTCCACCTAATGCCTGAAATAGAAGTAGTCCTCAACTACAACCATTTGTTTAGTAACCATTCAATACAATACAATAGCAGAGTTGAAAGGGACCTTGGAGGTAATCTAGTCCAACTCCCTGCCTAGGCAGGAAGCCCTATACAATAGTAGAGTTGAAAGGGACCTTGGAGGTCATCTAGTCCAACTCCCTGCCTAGGCAGGAAACCCTATACCATTTCAGACAAATGGCTATCCAGCATCTTCTTTTGGGCATTCACAACTTCTGGAGGCAAGCTGTTCCACTGATTAACTCTTCTAACTGTCAGGAAATTTCTCCTCAGTTCTAAGTTGCTTCTGTCCTTGATTAGTTTCCACCCATTGCTTCTTGTTCTACCCTCAGGTGCTTTGGAGAATAGTTTTGTGGCAGCCTCTGAGATAGCGGAAAACTGCTATCATGTCTCCCCTAGTCCTTTTTATTAAACTAGACATACGCAGTTCCTGCAACCGTTCTTCATATGTTTTAGCCTCCAGTCCCCTAATCATCTTTATTGCTCTTCTCTGCACTCTTTCCAAAGTCTCAACATCTTTTCTACATTGTGGTGACCAAAACTGTATGCAGTATTCCAAGTGTGGCCTTACCAAGGCATTATAAAGTGGTATTAACACTTCTCGTGATCTTGATTCTATCCCTCTGTTTATGCTGCCTAGAACTGTGTTGGTTTTTTTGGCAGCTGCTGCACACTGCTGGCTCATATTTAAATGGTTGTCCACTAGGACTCCAAGATCCCTTTCACAGTTGCTGCTATTGAGCAAGGTACCACCTATACCATACCTATGCATTTCGTTTTTGTTGCCTAAATGTAGAACCTTACTCTTTTCGCCAGGTTCAAAGTTACAAGGGACTGAAAGGGACTTATGACCGTGTTTCACATTTACAACTGTTGCGGTATCCCCATAGTCACGCGATCAAAATTCAGATGCTTGGCAACTGACTGATACCTATGATGGTTCCAGTGTCTTGGCGGTCAGGTTTTGCAAGCTTCTGACAAGCAAAGTCAATGGGGAAGCCAGATTCACTTAATAACCATGTTACTAACTTAGCAACTGCAGCAATTTGCTTAACAACTGTGGAAAGAACGGTTGTAAAATGCAGTAAAATTCACTTAACCACCATCTAGCAACATAAATTTTGGGCTCAGTGTGGTTGTAAGACAAGGACTGCCTGTGTATAGTTTAACCAAGGGTGTTTTGAAATGTGACTTTGCAGGTTTGCAAGTAACTTAGAGGATGAATCACGTTTTTGAAGGTTAATTAGGCAGATGCAAATATAATGGAACTGACTTCTGTGGGATTTGAGAGACAACCAAACCCATGGATCTAGAGGTCAGTCAAAAACTATCCATCACCCCAGCAGTTTGATTACATCTTTCTTTAGCTTTGTTGCTGTAAGGGGCTTGCACACATTCATCATTTTAGAGGGTGATGGAATTGCAAACTTTGAAAACGTCTGGTGTACTCAGCTCATGGAAAACTAGTTCTTCTTATTTCTCTTCTCTTGGAGTCATCAGTTTTTTTTCCAGAGGCCCTTGAAACAGATCTTCTCCTGGGGAAATAACACATGGCCTCCTGCATATTTTTACTAACCTTACACCAGTTCGCTTATCTTTATATCATAAATCTTATTTTAAACTAATTTGGGTTTACTGGTGCTTCTTCCTGGAAACTGCATTAAAGCACGGTGAAACTTTCTAAGTATCTCTCAAAATGGAAGGCAGGAATTTAAGAACCTAGGATAGATGCAGTCTCCGTAATTATGTTTTCACGTTTGTACCTCTGCCTTATTCATGGATAAAAGGGGTGGTTGGAAGAAATGTCCATCGGGTTCAGGTTTGTTTGTTTCATTAAGTATGAATTAGATAACAGATATAAGTTGTAGACATGATTATGAATACATGAAATGAATACGAATACAAGGGAATATTAAGACAAGGACGGTAGGCACGCTGGTGCGCTTATACATGCCCCTGGAGTTCAAAATGGGAGGGGGGGGGAAAGACACTGGAAACATGGAGGTTGATTGGAAAGATGGTTTAATGGTGAAGCACAACCACCAACCACATGTGATTCTGAGCAGCTGATCACTTGGTTTGAAGAGTACATGGATTTGTATACATTTTGTTCTACTGTATATTGTAACTTAGAGCAGGGGTCCCCAACCCCCGGGCCGCGGACGGGTGTTGGTCCGTGGCTTGATAGTAACCGGGCCAGAGTGAGTGGCGGAGAGAGTAACGCAACTCTTAGGAAAGTGTAGCAAATGCTCCGCTATCCTGGTGGCTGGCCAGGGCGCTCCCCAGGGGCAGAAAGGGAGCAATGGCCTGCATTGGGGGGGTTTGGGGCACCACCCGGCACTGCACAGGGGGAAGGGGCTGCCAGGCCCTCCTGCCCAGGACGCAGCCCGTCCTTCCCTGCCCCAGTCGAGGATCCTTCGCCCGGGACCCCTGGCAGCTTTCCCGCCCAGTTGCACGTGACCACTGAACGCGCATGCGGCCCACGTGACTTGACTCACCTGCTGGAGGCTCCCACCGGTCCGCAGAATTTTGTTTACATGAAACTGGTCCCTGGTGCCAAAAAGGTTGGGGCCCCCTGACTTAGAGGCTTGTTTTGTGTATTTTGTGATTTGATTTTAATTAGTTTGTCTCTCGAAAGCCAGCACAATGAGTCGGGGTTTTTAATCTTGTTTAACCAATGTAATTTAACCCTACATGCTGGCTGCCTTTGGGGTTTTAATCCTGTCTTGAATGGATTGCCAAATCTAAAAGTTGGCCCCTTAGTTTCTACTTGGGGCAGAAAGCTGAGTCTCTGGGTTTCTATCTTTAGGAACATGTTTCTTCTTTAGGGAAAATATAATATTCTGCCTTTTTAATATTTCCTAAAATATTTCATTCTTCTATGAGGGGTGGGTGCTAACTTTCTATAGAGTTGAATATCATTTCAACTGATTTCTCCTGTTTCTTTGCTTTTTCTTTAGCTTGTTGCTTGAAGTATTTTTCAAAACTCATTTCAAGTACTGTATGGAGAACTGAAAATAAGGGAAGAACTGTTTGGGCAGTGGGAGGCGGAGAAGTTTGTCCTTTTAAAAGGGTGTGAAATGCGCTCTTGCACCCCACTTTCAACATTAATAGACATAACATGCATCATTGCGTTTAGTTTGGCTGTCAGCCTGACAGGTTCCGCTCTGGACTTTTGCCATACCTAAACACAGAAAAAGACAAAGATTGAAAAGAATGCACTGAATTTCCTTTGAGGGATCTTCACTCATTTCCTATTTTGGATTAAGAAAGCAAAATGTTCCTGCTAAAGAACTTTCTTCCTGAATAAACACTTTCCTTGTGGATTAGTTTCCTCTGGAGGAAGATTTTTTTTTTAAGTGCATTTCCCCCGCACAAACAAGGAGACACTCTGACTATAAAATAATGTCAGGCTGCAATCCTAATTTTTATTGATGTAGAATATAGACTTTTATCCAAAATCAATGAAATTTAATGGATAAAGATTGCTCTTTCAAATATTGAAGAGCTATGGGTTTAGCAACGCTTTTCAGAGGATTCTAAAATATCCCACACCTTTCTTAATACAAGGGAAAGTTCTAACGGGATGTAAACTAAGAGGCTGAAGGCTACTCTTCCTTTTTAAGATTATTTTTATTCTTAGGATTAATTTAACTTTAATCTGGAGTAGGACTGGAGGATGTATTTAGACACAGAAATGTTCTCTGATTGTTCTTTAAATAGAGCTCATTTTCTAAAAATAGGACACATCCTATTTGTAGACTACATCCTATTTGTAATCTAATTTTTCTTAAGATGAAATCCATCCTTGTGTGAAGTTTATGGGATGAGGATGAATATTACGTTTGACATGACATTAGTTGTGTTTTAAAATTAATTGCAATTACAATACAATACAATAGCAGAGTTGGAAGGGACCTTGGAGGTCATCTAGTCCAACTCCCTGCCAAGGCAGGAAGCCCTATACCATTTCAGACAAATGGCTATCCAACATCTTCTTGAAGACTTGCAGTGTTGGGGCATTCACAACTTCTGGAGGCAAGCTATTCCACTGATTAATTGTCCTAACTGTCAGGAAATTTCTCCTCAGTTCTAAGTTGCTTCTCTCCTTGATTAGTTTCCACCCATTGCTTCTTGTTCTGCCCTCAGGTGCTTTGGAGAATAGCTTGTCTCCCTCATCTTTGTGGCAATCCCTGAGATATTGGAACACTGCTAATTACATATAGATGATATGATTGTTGCTGTTGTTAGTTGTGAAGTCGCGTCTGACCCATCGCAACCCCATGAACAACCTTCCTCCAGGCCTTCCTGTCCTCTACCATTCCCCAGACTCCGTTTACCCCAGAGATATTTAATCACTTCTCTTTTTAGTCTTACTTCACATTAAGCTGGGCTTATGGACTATGCTTAAACTAATGACTGAATTAACCCATTTTCTGAGTTTGTACAATATGTTGACCCATAAAACAGCCTGGTTCAGATAATCCATGAAGCCATAGGAAATCTAATAGAGATTAAAGCTAACCAAGTATGGTGGGGGTGGGGAGTGTTTTGAGAAACCAAATACTCAGTCATAGCAGGGGTGGGTTCCTGCTGGCATTATTGCTGGTTCGCTTTGCGCGCGCTTTGCACACATGCTGCTAGCTTCGCATATGCAGTGATGCATATGCGAAGTGATGCTTGTGCATGCGCAGTTGTATGTAAATTGTTCTGCCATTGCACAGAAAATTCTAAAATGACAAAAAAACATGCTGGCAATGGCATGGGAAATTGGGGAACTGGTTCGGGGGCAGGGCCAGCTTGCTGCCCCTACGGGTTCGGCGACCTAGTTGCAATTGCCACTACAGGTTCACCTGAAGCGGTGCGAACAGGTAGCTACCCACCTCTGAGTCAAGCAATATTTTCAGGACAACCCATTCATCTCGAGGGTCCTCATGTTCTCTTTTGTTCTTTTCTGAAGTAAAGAGCGGAAGTCAACAACTGTTGAACTACTTTTCCCATCATTTTATATTAATGACCGCTGTTGATATTTAACAGTAGCAGAAATGATACAAGTTCCTCTCCCTGCCTCAGAAGATAGAGGAGAAGCCCAGGAATGCTCTCAGATCAGGATCATCACAAGCAAAGATTCACCATCAAGAAGCGAGATTCTGTCCTCTGTCACCTTCCTCAGCTTCTGCTTGAGTCCCTAAGGACTGTTTTCCTGAAACCCTCTCCACCAATCTTAAGAATTTAAGATCAGGTTACCCGAAAGGCAGGTTGAGTTTGCAATGCATCAGATTCAGTTTCAAAAAGGAGCTTCATAGCATGCGGAACAGTGGTGGGATTCAATTTTTTTTTTACTACCGGTTCTGTGGGCGTGGCTTTGTAGGAGTGACAGGGGAAGGATACTGCAGAATCCCCATTCCCTCCCCACTCTCAAAATTTCTGCTACTGGTTCTCCAGAACCTGGCTGAATACCACCTCTGATGTGGAAGCATGAGTGAAAGGGCATGCCAGAAACCTCTTACAGTTTCTGTGTGGATCTCCCCCACCCACCGAGATTGAATGACATCTGTGAAGGGATTTAAAGCATTGCAGACAAATGTTAGGAAGAGAATCTGAAAGGCTGTGCAGCTCTAATTTTAAGATGTTTCTTAGAATTTCTGCTCCACGTGCTCACACTGAGTGAAGTCAATCAGAGGTCTACTAACAAAGACTCGTTTCTTACACAAAATGATTCCCTTGTACTCCTTGTGGAGTTTTGGTACAAACTGAAGATGATTTTGTTTCAATGTCTAAGGGCTCCTTGGATTTTTGCTGTTTTAGAATTCATTTTATTCATAGAGGTTATTGCATTGCTTCATAGGTTCCTATTAGTAGGAAGGCACAATATTTTATATTTCTCATTTATAACAAATAAGACATTATAGGTAAAGGTAAAGGTTCCCCTTGCACATATGTGCTAGTTGTTCCTGACTCTAGGGGGAGGTGCTCATCTCAATTTCAAATCCGAAGAGCCAGTGCTGTCTGAAGACGTCTCCATGGTCATGTGGCTGGCATGACTAAATGCCGAGGACTCATGGAACGCTGTTACCTTCCCACCGAAGGTGGTTCCTATTTTCCTTTTGCATTTTACATGCTTTCGAACTGCTAGGTTGGCAGAAGCTGGGACGAGTAATGGGAACTCACTTCGTTATACAGTGCTAGGAATTCGAACTGTTAAACTTCCCACCTTTCTGATTGACAAGCTCAGCGTCTTAGCCACTGAGTCACTGTGTCTCTAAGACATTATACAAATCTTATTTTTGGAGTTGGTTTAGTCCATTAAAATAAGATTAACTGGTTTGGACATAATTAGATACTGAGATTATACAGAATAAAAAACTTTTGATCTGCTGCTTGTGTTCATGCTGGGAGAAGTGTGTCAATTCAAGAGATCTGAATTGTGCATGTGATATGGTGTTCAAGCAATAAAAGTATTGCTTATTTTTTGATTTAGTCTTTTAGTGTGACCTAAAAAAGGGAGTGAGCAAATTTTGAAAGCATGGCTTGTTGGCTTATTGATGTGTGCTTGCCTTCAGGCGATATGCAAATGAGGATGCATTTGTATTTTTACCCATGATTTGAATTGTAGGTAGTCCTCAATTTATAACTGTAAGTAGTGATGGTTGTTAAGTAAATCACATGACAATGCCTGATTTTGTGATCTTTTTTCGTGGCAGTCTTTAAGCAAACATGGCAATCATCAAGTGAATCCATTGTTCACTATGTGGCTTTTTTTCATTTTTGTCAGAAATGCCTGTTTCTGTCATAAAACTGTCATAAAATGTGGTCACATGAGTATGGGACTTAAATGTGGCTTTGTTGCCGCCTGCCAAAATACGGTCACATGACTGGGTAGAAAGCTGTTGGAAGTGTAAAACTGAGTTATTAGTAACTTGGTGGGGGGGTATCGGTTGTAACCAAGGTGGGCTGCTAAGGGTTTGCCCAGGTTCGGGGGAACCCATAGCTAACGTTATGGCCAGTTCAGAGAACCTCCAAATCCCACCCCAGCTGGCCCTGCCCCTACCCCTTCCACCCCTCCCCTCCCCTCCCACCCCACCCCGCCCCTCCCAGGAGTCTCCATGTGGCCCATTTTGGATGCAAGGTAAGTGCAGGGCATGCACGGATGCTTGGGGAGGGGGGGAATGGGCCTCTGGAGGGTCTCCAGAGCCCAGGGGAGGGAATTTTTACCCACCCAGAGGCTCAAGGAAATCCTCTGGAGCCTGGGGAAGGCAAAATTCCCCTCTCCCCCACCTTGATGCAGGAAGCCGACCAGGCCACGCCCACCATCGCTACGTCCGCCCAGCAACTGGGCAGAGAACCCGTTGCTGAAATTTTTGAAGCCCACCCCTGGTTGTAACTATGTATGGTTGTTAAGCAATAGGTCGTAAGTCAAGGACTATCCATAATGCATAAGATGCAACACAAAACCAGTTAAAACATATTAACCTTTGGCAAAGAATACATTGTTACTCTGTTGCAAGTTTTCAACAAAAAATGGTTAAAGCAAACTGTAGCATTGTAGGATGTATAAATTCAATCCTAATTGGCATCATGCATTCAGACAGTATCCAGACCCCCTTCACTTCTGTCAATTTTGTTATTTTGTTGCTGCAGCCTGATTCTAGCTGTTGAAATTCATTTCCCCCCCCTCATTAATCTACACTCAGTACCCCATAATGACAAAGTGAACATATCATATCTTGTAATTGCTGCCAAAGGTGCTTCAACAAAGTACTGAGTGAAGGGCCTGAATACTTATGCCAATGTGATATTTCAGGTTTTTTTTTCTTTTTAATAAATGTACATACATTTCTATCATTCTATTTTCACTTTGTCATTATGGGGTACTGAGTGTAGGTTAATGAGGGGAAAAATGATTTTCAACAACTGTAGAATCAAGCTGCAGCCCAACGAAATTGACAAAAGTGAAGGAGGTATGGATGCTTTCTGAATGCACTGTATGTACAATAGCTTTCCAAATAAGGCTATACTTTGTGAAACTTTTTATTTCAGGAAAGAATGAGATTGGATGGCTCGGGTAGCAGAAGAATGTGGATATAAACAGAGATCAAACTATTGTCTTTAAGTCCAAAGGTTGTTGAACAATCTTTTAAGACACTTGGCTGAGTTTTCACAAATTTAATCAAACAGCTGAATTAGCAGAAAAACTAAACTTGATTGCTTTTGACCTTGATTAGTTCTTTTGATAATTTATTTTATTTTATTTTTCAAATTTATACCCCGCCCTTCTCCTAACAAGGACCCAGGGCAGCGCACAGGCAATATTAAAAAACCATACATAAATACAAAAATACATTATTAAAAACTATTAAATTATATCCCGTGCTAAAAACCCTTATAAAATTTGTAAGCCCATCAGTTTGGCTACTTTGTGGCAAAATGTAATATGCAAACCTAGAAGATGAGTTAATGCATTATCAAAGTTAAATATATTGGGTGAGGCCAATTCCCGAATTGCACTGCAAACGGGCAACAGTCATTTGTTCTGAACATTGTGTATGTTTGTGTATTTCTGCTGCAGCTGCCAGCTTCTCTAACTGAACCAAAGCCTTTGCTTGTCCTCTGAACAGTCTAAAGGTCTTGACACACTGAGTCTGCACAGAGCCTTCTTGACCTTATTTGTTCTCCAACTTCATAAAAGTGAACTAAAAGAATTTCTGCTGGGCTGGACTAGAAGACCTCCAAGGTCTATTGTATTGTATTGTATTATATTGTATTGTATTGTATTGTATTGTATTGTATTGTATTGTATTGTATTCTATTCTATTCTATTCTATTCTATTCTATTCTATTCTATTCTATTCTATTGAATTTCTAGACCGCCCCCTCTCCCCGAAGGGACTCGGGGTGGTGTACAGGTAAAAATTAAAATTATGACAATCAACAATACATATAAACTAAAATCGAATTAAATAATCCCCTGTGCAAATTTATAAAAATTAAAAACTTAACCATTAAAACCTAATAACATAATTTAAAATTACAAACTGAGATGGGAAGCATGGAATTAGTCTAGGAATTAGGCTAGATGAAATAAGTGGGTTTTGAGTTTCTGGTGGAAGGAGCGGAGGTCCGTGGTCGTTCTAATGTCAGGGGGAAGGTCATTCCAGAGGGTCGGGCCCGCCACAGAGAAGGCCCTTCCCCTGGGCGTCACCCGCTGGCATTGCCTAGTGGACGGCACCCGGAGAAGTCCCTCTCTGTGAGAGCGAATCGGCCGAAGGGATATTCTATTCTATTCTATTCTATTCTATTCTATTCTATTCTATTCTACTCTACTCTACTCTACTCTACTCTACTCTATAGATCATCGCACAGTCAGCCAGATGTTCAGCCTGGGTTTGGCATTTCTGTCCACCTATTGAGTCCTTACCAAGGACCTGGGCTAGGCAAATCTGGATGTTTGACAGTGTTACATATATTCATCGCAGGATAGAAGATGTTCCAACTATTATATTATTGTTATTATCTCTTTTATTCATTAAACATGAAAGTAAACATTCAAAAATGTATCACAAATATCATTGACTCCTCCTCCATAGCTGGCCTGGGAATTCTGGGAGTTGAAGTTGCTAAGGTTGAGAAAACACTGCTCTAAATCAGGGGTCCCCAACCTTTCTGGCATCAGGGACCGTATTCATGGAAGACAATTTTTCCACAGACTTGTGGGGGGGGGGGGGAGAGATGTTTTCATGTGCAACCTAGATTCGACACATGTACAGATGAAGCTTTGCTCACTTGCCAGCCACTTGTGTGGCCCAATTCTTAACAGGTTATGGCCTGGTACTGCTCTGCAGCCTGGGGGTTGGGGATCCCTGCTCTAAAGGATCTGAGCTTGTGCAGTACAGTAGAAATTGCATATTTTTTCACTTGTTATGTAGAAAGACTCAGTCAGCAAATTATGCTTGAAGACTGTTTACCATTAGCCGTGTGAGGAGTGGAAGGAGAAAAATAGTCGGAATGTGGCTGTTTCACTATTCTCAATTAGAATGCCTTGAATTTTAGGAAATGGCTGAAATTTGGGCTAAAAACTATGAGGAGAGTGAATCAAGTGTTCCCATTTTGCTATTTTGAGGTTGAAAGTTTTGCCCAATTCACAGGTGTACTAGATGCCTTAAGACGCCCTTTCTTCAACCAGTGCCCTGTGAAAGGCAGGCCAATTGAGCTCACCCCTACACTAATCTACCTCCAAGGCCTGAAGTTCACTTTGCCAAAGTGCTGTGGATGCTATTATTCTGTGTTGTCTTCTAATTTGCTCTGATCTTCCCAATATCTAAAGAGATTTGGATGCCCATCATATGCCCAAGGATAATTAAGGAGTATTTTCTGAAAGTGAAGATTAACCCGCACAATCCTGTGCAGTTCTTTGAAGTAAACCCCACTGAATTAATGGAGTCTTATTACAACGTAGAACAGTGGTAGTCAACCTGGTCCCAACCACCCACTAGTGGGTGTTCCAGCTTTCATGGTAGACAATAGGGGTTTTGTCAGATACTGAAGCACTTTCCTTTTTAAAATTTAATTGACTTCCCTACTTTATAAATCAATATTACTGTGGAACCGGTGGGTGGTCAGAAAATTTTACTACTCCTGTCAACTCATCAGAATCATTGGATCTTGAAAAATGGCAAGAAATATGGAATAAAACAGTAAAATTAACGATGGCAGTGTCTTTTAAAGAAATATGTATAAGATGCTCTACAGATGGCATATACCACCAGCAAGAATTGCGAAGATGTTCCCTGGAACGCCTGAAGAATGCTGGAAATGTGAGTCAGACAGGGACACATTCTACCATCAATGGTGGACATGTCCACAAGCCCAAAGATATTGGAGTAGGATAAAAAATTGGCTTACGGAGATTATAGGAATCACCTTTCAATTAAAACCAGAGGCTTATTTATTGGGGATAAACCCTGGAGGCATAAGGAAGATAGACTGGTATCTTTTCATACACATTACCACTGCAGCCAGAATAGTATACACACAGTTTTGGAAAGGGAAAGAACTACCATCAGACCAACTAATTATCAACAAAATCTTCTGGTATGCTGAATGTGACAGACTAACATATATTCTTAAAGACAGACAGGAAGCAATATTTTATCAAAGTTGGGAAAAATGGTATGACTGGATGGAGGTAAAGAGACTACTGGATGAGAGATAGGGAAGGATATACAATGTAGATATGTAGATAGTAAATAAAATGAATGTATGGAGCAGTGGCAGCTATGGGGAATTGATAAATGTAAGATATAGACAAATAGAAATATCTGGAATATCTGGAAATGTAGTAAGATGGTATAGGATGTTACTTGGTAACTGTGTACATATAGGGGGTGGGTTACTCCCAGTTGTGTCTGTGTAGTTTTGTATTGTCAATGTCTTATTTATGTTCTTTTTTCTGTTACTAATTTACAATAAAATTATATTTAAAAAAAGAAAATTTTGCTACTAACAGAGAAACAAAGGTGGGCGGTAGGCATAAAAAGGTTGACTAACCCTGACGTAGAGGATTGTACCTAAATTAGAATCATGAACCTATACTCTGCTGATTTTTGGCCTATAAGTCTTTCATAGATCCATCTGAAAGAGTATTGGTAGAGCACCAGATGTGATGATTCCCTGTCTCTGCCTCCATAATTTGAGCTGGCATTTGGAAAAAAGAGTTGGCTCAAGAGTTTCAGGCCTTCTCCTTGGGATATCCTAAGCTGATATTCCACCCTTGAGATGTAGGAGTTCATCTGGGAATACCAATGCTGTTGAGCAACCAGACCAATCTCAGAAGCAAGTTTCTTTTAGGGCACTTGAAGCTGACCAGAAATGCAGAACTTTTAAGGTAAATCTACAAACAAACAGAAGGATCTGAATACACAAGGATTATCAGGTACTCACATCATGTGCATTTCTGAAGTGCGCTGTAGGAAGTCACAGTCCCTTCTTTTCAAAATAACAGGACAAAAGACAAAATAATGAGAGTTATCGGTTTTTCTTCTGACTATACGACAATACAGAGGGTTTTTTTCTGTAAAGAACTGTCCATTGATTTTACAATGTTCTGCAGAGAAATGGGAACAGTAAATAATATCTGAATAATCGCTACACACAAGTGCCCATCAATAATTTACCAAGTTCTTTCTTCTCTTTTCTCTCTAGCAATTAGAGACTGAAGGCTGCAATCCAAAGTACACTGTTACCAAGAAGTCACCAAGTAAGTGGACAATCATCTGTTGGGACATGTCATACACTATACATCTTGGATCACAATCTTAAATGTTCATAAGAATGAGTTACGGGGGAAAGCATGGGAGATACTTTCATCTAAATACCATTAGAAATATACAATATATCAGTTATAAAGGCAAAGTTAAAAGAGGCTGGACTTACTTTCTAATTTCAACCAAATATGTACTGGTTACATTCAGACAATATTGGTTGCAAATACATTTAACCATAAATTAACCAAAGAACCTGGATTTGCAAAGCTGGTTAACACACACAACTTACACATTTAGCATGTTATGAGAATACATCTGCTAGGTCTTTACCTGACACAATAAAGCACAGGTATCAAACTTGCGGCGTCATGTTGCCGTCATGTGACATACCGTGATGTTTTTTTCCTTCATGGAGCTGGGGTGGGCGTGGCCTGCACATGACTCATCCCGCCTGCGGGCCTCCAGTTTGACACCCCTGCAATAAACCATGTGTGTGAATACAGTCATGCCCTGGTTATTTTGTCCAAGGAAAGTGAGTCAATTTTATTTGATGGATTGTCAGAGAATAGTCCCCTACTTGAAACCTGCTTTAAATACAGCTCAGTGATTGTGCAAGTCAGTTTAGATAAATTGGTATTCTTTTGTCCTTTGGAAGGGAACAAATTTTATATCCTCCATTTTTTGTTCCCTTACAACATGTGAGCAGCTATGCTACTGGAAATATCTTTTTCCATATGTTCTTCAGCTGCTGGGTGCGTGCACTATAGGAGACAAGGGATTATTTAGCTTTGTTGCCTTCACCAAATGCTGATTAAGTCGAGTCCCAAGGCAGCTGTCTGGTATGCAGTGGTGATGCCTTATTTAAAGCTTTGGGTGTCCATATTTAGGTGGGCTAAGGAATTGTTCCTGACAGGAAGCCTGTCTGCTGGAGTTAGGGGATACATTCCAGAGCAAATTTCTTCATAGTAGCATGTGTCAATGGCCTAGAGCAGGGGTCTCCAACCTTTGCAACTTTAAGTCTGAAGGACTTCAGCTCCCAGAATTCTGGGAGCTGAAGTCTGGGAGCTGAAGTCCTTCAGACTTAAAGTTGCAAAGGTTGGAGACCACTGGCCTAGAGTTTGGTGTGTTCACGGCAGTGCCCTGTAAAGATGCTGTGACGCTTTAATCAATGATGTTCAATTTCTCCCAAAGCCCTTCCTATGTAATCCTGTTTATTCAATGGCATAACTGGAGAAAACTGTCCTGCATCTCCATCATTCTATCAAGGCTCATTAAAGGTGTGAGTTTAGCTACCAGAGAATTTCCGATTGGCTACTGCTGGTGCATCAGAGAAGATTTTCCTGAGCAGCATTTAGGGCTTTTTCCCCTATTTCTACCTAACCTAAACATAAACCGCTCCAAACTCAATTGCAGAAAATATGACTTCTGTAACAGAATGGTCAATGCCTGGAATGCACTACTGGACTCTGTTGTTACATCCTCAACCCCCATAACTTTAACCTTAAACTGTCTACTGTGGACCTCACCCTTTTCCTAAGAGGTTTGTAAGGGGGCGGGGGGAGTGCATAAGCGTACCAGCCTGCCTAGCATCCCTGTCGTATTGTCCCCATTTATTCGTACCCATTTCCTGTGTTCATGTCCACGTTTATACTTATACCTGTTATCTCATTCAAGTTTCACAAACTAACTAACTAAAAGTAAATAGCTATATTACCAACATGCTGCCTTTTTGCTGTTGTCCATGACACTGCCTTCGTTTTTATCTCCAGTCATGAGAGAAGCAAGATCAGGTCATCCACAACTAAACCTGTATTAATCTATATTGAAGTTATGTTTTCCTTTATTGTGGCATGCTATCAGGCAACCTCCAGATGTATAACATCTGTCAATCTTTGCAATCTGTTATCTTGGAAGAAAGTCAGATGATTGCAGGGACTGCAGAACCAGGATAGGTACTATTGCCAATGGGGAGAGTAAATGTCATAAGAGTACTGTTATCAAACAATTTTAGGGTAGGTCAGGGATGGTGAAACCTTTTCGCTTTGGGTGACAAAACCACGCATGCACGCACTATTGCACACACTCGTGTGCCTACCCCCATAATTTAATGCCCTTCCCATGCCATGCCCCCTGTGCACGGCTTTCTTGGAGCCTGGGGAGGGCAAAAATGGCCTCCTCAGCGCCCCCAGAGGCAGAAAACGGCCATTTTCAGACTTCCGGTGGACCCAGTAGGTCCATTTTTCACCCTCCCCAGGCTCCAGAGGCTTTCTAGACCCAACGCACAAACCGGAAATCTGTTCTCGAACTTCCCGTTTGTGTGTTGGGTGTTTTTTTGCTCTCTGGAGACTTCAGAGAAGGCTCCGAAGAGCAAAAAATGGTTGAAAATCTGGCCAGTGCATACTGGTTCTGACAGGGCAATGCCTCATGTACCCTCAGAAATGGCTCCATGTGCCATAGGTTCGCCATCATGAGGGGTAGGTAGATAGATAGCACTTCAAGTCAGTAGGAGGGAGAGGCCTCCAAAGACTTTATCTACTTGTTTTCTGTACAAGATTCTATAAAAGTGAGGACAGCATTCAGAAAAGGGTTAGGGAGAAAGGGGAAAAAAAAAGAGAACAAGAAGAACTTCCATGAAGGAAATCCATATAATATCTTTGCATCTATATTTTATAACCAATCTCATTGTAATTTTATTACAATCTTATTACAATGACAATAAAGATTATTATTATTATTATTGTTATTGTTATTGTTGTTGTTATTATTATTATTATTATTATTATTATTATTATTATTATTATTATTATTATTATTATTATTATTATTATTATTATTATTATTATTAACAACTCTGAGCATCTGCCGAAGCCTATGTACTTATTCAAACAGACAATAAATCCCTTGGGGATACCATACCCTTGCCAAGGGCCTGGGGCAGGACTTCAAGACTTGCTTGAAGGAAAGCATGGTTTTGGGGCTATTCCAGCTTTTAGGCAGTCTTTCTCATGGCAAATTTAGGCTAAGAGGACTTCAATTCCCAGATTTCTCCAGACAACAAGAAGTCTACACATCGTGGACTTGATAGAGGGGTCGATATTGAGATAATACTGCTCTGGAGCAATGCTGTTCTGGAGGGCAGATCTGTGACAGAGAAGGCACATATCTGGGGCCCATAATGAGACATTTCTTCATAGAAGGGAGCTGGAGTATGCCAAGTGTTCAGCTCTTATAAGATGGGCAAATAATTTGTCGTGGGTATTGTAATTGGCCAGGGCTACTGTGTGAATAGTCTGGTTATGAATTTCATGAATGCGTCTATCCTGTGTTATCAACATTCCAAATGAGCTTCTGCTCCAAACAGCTGCCCATTTCTGATGCAGGCAAAAGGCTGATTTGAGAAGATGTACGATGAATCATTGTGCCATATGGTATTGGAATAGCCTTTGCCTGTTTGCATTCCAGCATCCAACCAATCCATAATATTCGCTAGCCCTGTGTTTAGAAAGAGCTGAATTGACAGACAATTGGCGAGAAAAATCCCCGCACTTGTTAGTTGGGCCACTTGACAGATGGCAGAGTTCTGAACATGGTTCTATATTTTCCCCTTCGTACATTAGCGTTAATAATTGGTGGTGGCTTTTCAATTAGAGAGCAATAGGTGGTAGGAAGGGTAACAAAGCCAGAAGTATCCAGCAATCCCTTTCCTTAACTTGACCCATAATAGATATGTTAACAGGACTTCCTTCCACGGTGGCACAGTGGTTAGAATGCAGTACGGCAGGCTACTTCTTCTGACTGCCAGCTGCCTTCCATTTGGCAGTTCAAATCTCACCAGGTTCAAGATTGACTCAGCTTTCCACCCTTCCAAGGTCAGTAAAATGCGGGCCCAAATTGTTGGGGGCAATATGCTGACTCTGTAAACTGCTTAGAGAGGTCTGTAAAGCACTGTAAACCATTATATTAGTCTAATGCTATTGCTATTCATTAATCCTCTTTTGTTGCAGAACAAGGAGCGCCAATGGGGATTATGTATTGCATGCCACTATTTTCTTCTGACTTAAGAACTTGTGGCCTTCCACTGTATAGTGACTTCTAGGTCACCCAATTAGTACTGTGTTGAATAACAGTGATGCAGACAGGCTTTATATCATCTCAATGATGGCTGAGTGATGTTCTGAAGAAACTATAATTTTCTATCAAGAAAATAGCCTGAGTTGTTTGCAAGTATAGTTCAGGAAGGGCTGGATTTCAATGATGGCTGTCTAACGATGACTGAATGTTATTAATAATAAATTATTGAGTTTATGTGCTGTCTAACTCCCAGTGACTCTGCAATCTACCACTCCCCACAAGCATGTCTAAGCATAAAAAAAAAAAGAATATAGTTAAGTGGCGAGAAAAGTAAGGTCCTGCACTTAGGTAGGATAAACCAAATGTACAGCTAGACAATAGACCACACCTGGATCAATAATAGTAACCGTGAGTGGGATCTAGGCATCCTGGTGGATCACTACTTACGTATGAGCCAGCAATGTGCGGCAGCTGCCAAAAAAGCCAAAGCAGTCCTAGGTTGCATTGAGAGAGGATAGCATCAAGATTATGATTATATCATTTTATACCACACTGTGGGGTGGGGGGACGGGACGCAAACGTGGAATGGGATGGGTTGTGGGCACATGACAACTGCCTTCCAGCACTTGGGGGCTGAGAAGGTGGACCTATTCTCCAAAGCACCAGAGGGCAGGACAAGAAGCAACAGGTGGAAGCTTGTTAAAGGGAGATCCAATCTAGAAGTAAGGAGAAATTTTCTGACAGGGAAAACAATCAATGGGATTCCAATCCTGGAGTAGTGGGTGCTCCATTACTGGAGGATTTTAAAAACCACTTGACTAGGATGGTATGAGGTCTGCTGCCTTGAGTAGGGGGTTGGACTAGAAGACTTCTGAAGCCCCTTCCAGCCCTATAATTTTATGTTCTCTTTTCTATGAAAGACAAATGAAGTGGAAGGGACATAAGGCATAGGACAGATCTGGGCTCTATGCTTGTCCCATGGCCAGTATGTCACACCCAACACTTCCTGGGTGCAGGAACATAGGACATTATCCTCCATCCACTTGGAGCTCATCACAGGTTCACCTCCTGCCAGGGTTTTCGGGGTTAAAATAAACACTGCTCTGTCCTGACAGGAGCTGCCTTAAACCCTTCAGGGTGGATGTTCTCAAGCACTTTGTTTAGATCTAGTGGCTGAGCCAGGCAGGAATGTTTGACGTTCGCTTAAGAAATAGCAGAAGGGAGCACGCAAGGCAAGTGCTTAGGATGCAGTGCAGAATTACCCCTAGGGAATTGGAGTCTGCAGTTTTTCCTTTATCCATCACATTCTCATGTCATTGCAACCAAGAATGGATGTAGAGGCTGAGCCTAATCTCCACAAAGTGCAAGGAGATCAAACTGACAAAGATCCACTGAATATAATTATAAATTGTGTTTATAACCCGTGTTCCTTTTTGGTCTGCCAAAATCTTTTGTCTATGAATGAATTCTGCCAGTGAATTTTACCCATCCATTAATTTACATGTGCATAAATAACAATGCACAAAGATACCTTCAAATCAATGGTAGGATATGACCACTATGCTCCGGTACCGGCATATCGGTGCCTGCTGGGAGCACCAGGTACCTTTCCGGTACAGCTCCAAAGGGCCCACCCGCTGCCCACTCTCCTTACCTCTATTTGAGCTGACCGGGGCACCTGCGCATGCACATGGGGCATACAGCACCTGCGCGATGCTCTGCCAAGCAACTGGAGCATCGTGGATGGTGGGCATGCATGCGCATGCTGCACGCATGCACGAGGTGGACCCCAGGCCCTGTTGCAGCCTACCGGTTGGAGAATGTTGTAAAGGAGGCATCAAAAAAGGGAAGCCTGGTTATAATGGGAGATTTCACTTACCCTCACATAGACTGGCGAACTGTTGTTCAGCACATGACAAAGAGATAAAGTTCCTAGATATGCTAAATGATTGTTCCCTGGAACAGATGGTTGAAGACCCAACTAGAGGTACAAGAATCCTTGACTTGGTTCTGAGCAATATACAAGATCTGGTGCAAAATGTTAATGTGACTGATCCAATAGGGAACAGTGACCATAACACAATTATTTTTAACTTAATCATAGACTGCAAATCACCGATAAAATCTAACACAGAGACCTTAAATTTTCATAAAGGAAATTTCCCGAAGATGAGGAAACTAGTAAAAAAGAAGCTGAAAGGGAGAATTGAGAAAGTCCAAACACTCCATGAGGCATGGAGGCTGCTCACAAAAACAATAACAGAGGCCCAATTGGAATGTATACCTAAAAGGAAAAAGGGCACCGCCAGGTTCAAGAGGACTCCGATGTGGCTTACAGGAGCTGTTTGGGAAGTGATCAAAAGCAAGAAAAGCTCATTTAAAAGATGGAAGGCTTCTCCAAACGAGGACAACAGGCAGAAACATAAATTCTGGCAGAACAAATGCAAGGCAACAATCAGGAAAGCAAAGCAAGACTTTGAGGAGCGTTTAGCTAAAAACACTCAAGGAAATAACAAGGACTTCTTTAAGTACATTAGAAGTAAGAACCCAACTGGGAAGCCCATTGGACCATTAGATGACAATGGAAGGCAAGGGATTATTAAGGAGGAAACAGAGATTGCAGACAGACTTAATGAATTCTTTGCTTCAGTATTCACTGAAGAAGACAGAGATCACATGCCCAAAACAGAGCCTATCTTTGTAGGGAGGGAAACTGAGGAATTAACCCAGATAGAAATAACCAGGGAGGAGGTTCTTCCATGTCTTGTTAAACTAAACACTAACAAATCACCAGGACCAGATGGCATCCATCCACGAGTTCTCAAGGAACTTAAAGATGAAATTGCTGATGTCCTTGCCAAAATATATAATCTTTCCCTCAAATCAGACCTTGGGCCGGATGACTGGAAGGTAGCGAATATAACACTAATCTTCAAAAAAGGATCCAGAGGTGATCCAGGAAATTACCGACCAGTCAGCTTGACAAGTGTCCCAGGTAAAGTGATGGAAACCATCTTAAAAGATAAAATTAATAGGTACGTAGAAGAGAAGGCAGTGCTGAAGGAGAGCCAACATGGCTTTTGCAAGGGCAAATCATGCCTCACTAATCTGCTAGAATTTTTTGAGAGTGTCAACAAGCACGTGGACAAGGGAGATCCAGTTGACATTGTTTATCTGGACTTTCAGAAGGCCTTTGACAAAGTCCCGCACCAAAGGCTCTTAAATAAACTTGCCAGTCATGGAATAAAGGGACAGGCCTTATCCTGGATTAGCAACTGGCTAAGGGACAGGAAACAGAGAGTAGCATTAAATGGACACTTCTCCAGGTGGAGGGAGGTAAAGAGTGGGGTCCCCCAAGGTTCAGTACTGGGACCCCTGCTTTTCAACCTTTTCATAAATGATCTAGAAGTAGGAGTAAACAGCAAGGTAGCCACTTTCGCCGATGACTCTAAATTATACAGGGTAGTAAAAACTGAGAGAGTGTGTGAGGAGCTCCAGAGGGATATCTTGACACTGGGGGAGTGGGCAAACCAGTGGCAAATGAGCTTCAACATTAGTAAGTGCAGAGTGATGCACGTTGGGGCAAAAAAACCCAACTACATCTATAAACTGATGGGATCTGAACTCCTTGCAACTAACCAGGAAAGGGACCTTGGCGTCCTGGTGGACAGCTCAATGAAGGTGTCAACCCAGTGTGCCGCAGCAGTGAAAAAAGCAAACTCATTGCTAGGGATCATTAGAAAGGGTATAGAAAATAAGTCAGCAAGTGTCATTTTGCCTCTTTATAAATCTATGGTTAGGCCCCATCTGGAGTATTGTGTACAGTTCTGATCACCATACCTTCAGAAGGATATTATAGAAATGGAAAAGGTGCAGAGGAGGGCAACCAGAATGATTAGGGGGCTGGAACACCTTCTTTACCATCTGAGGCTGCAACATCTGGGCCTCTTCACTCTACAACGACGGCGCCTGAGAGGTGACCTGATTGAAGTCTATAAAATTATGCATTATGTGGACAAAGTAGAAAAGGAAAAACTGTTTTCCCTATCGCACAACACTAAAACTAGGGGGCACTCCATGAAACGTTTGGAATCTAGACCTCAAACAAATAAGAGGAAGTACTTTTTCACCCAGAGGATCACTGGTCTATGGAACTCCCTGCCAGAAGAAGTGGTGACAGCTGTCAGCCTCAACACCTTTAAGAAAGGATTAGACGAGTTCATAGAGAACAAGGGTATCAATGGCTATCATTATGGATGCCTAAGGACACCCTCCGGGATGGAGAGATAGGCAGGATATTTTTCAATGCCATTTGCAGGGAATCATAAGCAGGTGAAGACATCTGCTTGGGAATACCCTGAAGCAAATGGTGAGCCACTGTGTGAGACGGAATGCTGGACTGGATGGGCTGTGGCCTGTTCCAGCAAGGCTGTTCTTATGTTCTTATGTTATGCTTCAAATGCATTCTACATGAAATATCTGTGCAATCGTTTTGTAACTAAGATGTTGATTGATAAAAGTTTGCAGAACTTGTTTGTGCATATATATCTGCTGCCAGTATAATAGTCATCAATAAAATTTTGAACATATTCTTCAATTTCTGTGATGGATCAAAACATTTTGGCCATGAGATTTGATGATTGGTAGGGGGCAAAGAAAAAAACAAGAGCAAATTGCTTCTCTTGAATATCCTGCATTAGCTGAGATTTTTAACTTTCTTTAATTAAGGCAGTCAATGCATTTTCTCAACAGCATGAATCAAGGGAAACATATACATGCCTTTAATCCACAAGAGTAGTTTCTTCTGCATTTAACTGCATAGTAGTATATCTAATCGAGGATAGGCTCAGATTACGCAATCATGCTCATTTGCATTTATCAAAATGAAAGAAAACTTACAATGATGCATATACATGAACGGTACTGCAAGTTGTACAGGTGATTTTAACAGTAGCTTCTGCTCATGGGATTTTACTCTAAAGAGATCTGGGTCGCCTGCCATTTTCAAGTAAATATAGACATTATCAAACAGTCTATTACAGTTTATTACAGTCTATTCCAAGATACAATTATTGCCTGAAAATGCTACCTTGACTTTTTAGAAAGGTTGGTGTCCAGCAAATGTATTGATTACAAAGCAAACATCCAATAGCTAAGTTCTACCACCGCTTCCCCAGTTATTTCAGTTTGCCAAGCATAAATATCTGGATGGGTGAGCGAGTGAAACACATGCATAGGTGGGTGTGCACAAGAGCAATCAGTTTATTTTTGTATGACGCTGGGTGACTACAACATGACTCAGCAGAAACCTTTGGGCACTTTTGGAAAGCAGCAGCTATAACACACGTAGGAGTTATTATCTTCAGTTGGTTTTATGGCCTAGAACAGTCATCCATGACACATGTGTTAGACCACAGCTCTCCTAATATTCAACCTGTTCTCCGGATAGTTCTCACCAAAAAATGCTTCTAGATAACTTTCTCTAGATCAGCCTCCTGCATGTTGGAAGAAAGCATCTATTGGATGAGATTTGTTTTCCTTTCTCTCCTTCCTGCTCCTGGTGAGATTCATCTGTCACCTTTGTGAGACAAATGGCCTGAGAAGAAAAGCAACTTCCTACTCAGATATTGGATGATTTGCTGGTCAGCTTCTTTCCCCCCCAAATTACCACTAAAATGCAAGAAATGCTGCAGTTAAAGCAACACCTAAAGAGCCTACCTCGCTATTTAGAAAAACCACCCTGCTTGGAACAGCTTATATCCTCCGATGTTAACAGTTCCTAGGTCCTTGGTTAGGACTTGCACTGTTGAGCTACCAATCAGCCCCAAAGGCTGTGAATATCACCAAAGATTAACCACAGAACAACAACAACAACAACAACTACAATAATAATACTGCAGAATTGCCAGAGCATTCTCAGATGCAGATTCAGACTATTGGTTCACACTAAATGATTGAGTTTTTGCAACCTGCTAAACTAGGCTACCATAAGAAAGGCTGAGTGCCAAAGAATTGAGGCCTTTGAACTATGGTGCTGGAGAAGACTCCTGTGAGTCCCGTGGACTGCAAGGCGATCAAACTGGTCAGTCCTAGAGGAGGTCAACCCTGACTGCTCTTTAGAAGGCCAGATCCTGAAGATGAAACTCAAATACTTTGGTCACCTAATGAGAAGGAAGGAATCACTGGAGAAGAGCCTAATGCTGGGATCAATTGAGGGCAAAAGAAGAAGGGGACGGCAGAGAATGAGGTGGCTGGATGGAGTCACTGGAGCAGTCAACATGAGCTTAAATGGACTCCAGAGGATGGTAGAGGACAGGAAGGCCTGGAGGAATGTTGTCCATGGGCTTTTGATGGGTCGGACACAACTAACACGCAACTAACAACAACAAACTAGGCTAAAAGCGAGTTGAACAGATCGTGGTCTAGTGTTTTGTGGGAATCCAATCATTAAAAAAAAAAAGATGTATGTATGATGCCATTTTATTCAAGTATAGTATGGCAGTTTGGGCCCAACATGGACTTAATTAATGTGGACTTAGCATGTTGTATGAGTCTAACCAATAAGAATCACTTCTCCTTTTTCCCTGAGGAAGATTAAAGCCAAAAGTTGTCTTTTCGTTGCAGTTTTCTCCCCAAGAGAGATTGACAGATGGCACTTCAGTTTCAATACCTTAAGAATTATACTGGGAACATTTTCTTCCCACTTGTCTGACACAAAACAGCTCTGCCACAGTTAACTTTTTATTTATACACTGCCTTTCCTCCTCTGCATGAACGCTGGAGGAGAGAATGACAAATGTTTGGATAATCCATTCATCTAAAACAAAAATTTCCTCATTCTTTCACTATACCAGGGATGGGACTCTGTAAGAAGCCCCTTATATTTCCAAGAATATCCAGGATCTGCTCAACCAGCTCTTGCCTTTTATTACCTCAGAACTACAGGAAAGAACCGTCAGTGAGAAGAGATATTGTGTTGTGTGAATCCAGCCAGTATTTAGAACACATGGCGCCTGTTAATATTTTTTCTTCCTCAACTTGCACAACAACACATTCCTCCTGGTCCTTATTTTCAAAAATACATTTAGAAAAGGGCATGTGCATTTATCAGACTTAAAACAAGAAAATCAAGCAAAAATGACTTGAAATGTACAGTTTCCCAGTAGCACAGTTAAAGAAATGAAAGCTATGGATTCATTGGACTCCTTAATGGAGGGAGAAGTAAAACAGAACTAACTGGAGCCCATTGGACTCAAGCACTTAGCCAAATGCGGACAATCTCAAAATTTTATGCTGGACTATAATTGGTTAATATTTGGAATGGATGGAATGGGACGAGGTGGTTCAGTGTCTAGGATGCTGACCTTGTCGATCAGAAAGGTGGGAAGTTTGGCAGTTCGAATCCCTACCACTGTGTAAGGGAGTAAGCTCCCATTATGTGTCCCAATTTCTGCCAACCTAGAAGTTCGAAAGCATGCAAAAAAATGCAAGTACAAAATAGGAACCACCTTTGATGGGATGGTAACAGCGTTCCATGCACCTTTGGTGTTTAGACAGTGCTGGCTCTTTAGCTTTGAAACAGAGTTGAGCACTGCCCCCTAGAGTCAAGAATGACTAGCACATGTGTGCAAGAGGAACCTTTACCTTATTTGGATGGAAGACCTTGGAAAGTGTCAGGCTTGTAGTTTAGTCAAGACTTCCTAGAAAAAGGGCAATGGCAACCCATTTCTGTGCTGATGCTAAGAAAGTTGTGTGGTTATATTCATGAGATCATCAGGAGTGGAGCCCAATATAAAATAAACAAGAGACAAAATTTCCATAGGAAGCAACCTGCATTCCCGCACATTTCCAAAAGTATTCACGTAATCACGATGATAAACAGGAAGAAAGGATGTGACCTCCCATTTCACTTATAATTGCAGTGTTACAGATAGCTTGCTGTCATACAAAACACATGAATAGTAAAATGCACATGATCCTTTTTCACCCATTTATTTCTCCTGCTGTATTAACCTTATGCATTGCTTTAGGGCAGTGACAGTGAACATTTTCAGCCCCGTGCCCAAAACAGAACGTGCATGCATGCCCATGCATATGCGTGCATGTGTATGCGCTGGAGCACTGGAAACCTTGAAGACCAGCTGGCTGGTATGCACATGCCTGTTTTGGGGGCATTTTTTCAGGCTGTTTTGCCCTGAAAAATAGCTTGAAAATGGTCCAAAGAGTGGCTTCGTTTTTGGCTGGTTTTCGGCCGTTTTCAGGCTGTTTTCCAGTGCTCTGGCGCCCGCAAAGACCAGCTGGCTGGCATGCATGTGCATGCCAGAAACCAGAAGAGCAACTGGCGACAGCCCATGTACCTACAGAGAGGGCTCTGCATGCCACCTCTGGCATGTGTGCCATAGGTTCATCATCGCGGCTTTAGGGTATTAGCCCTCCCCTCACGCTAAATGCAATGAATAGTTGTGCTATTTCGTTGGCCTGCATCCATAGAGATGAAGTTACTCTTGGGAAAAAAAACCCAACACAGCAAAGCTTTAGGAATGAAAAGATGTTGGAATTGCTGTAGATTGTGCCCCTATAGCAATGGAAACTTTCCAAAGATGTTCTGCTATCTGATAAAGTCTAAAAATACAACTGTGTAGTAACTTTGAATAGAATCTCAGCTGAAGGAAAGGAGTTGCAGATACAAAAGGTTATCCAAGGATCCTCTCTGTGTGACTGATAAAACTTGTGTTCTGAGTTATCAACAAAGGCAGCGTTAATCTGGGTCTGGGTGTCTGGAGACAGGTTGGAATTGGGAAATAGCAGGAATCTACAGTTTGCTTTGAGAGTGTAAATCATAGGGAGCACATCACATCTCTCTTCTTTATTTATTTATGTGATGGACTCTAGAGGGCCTACAGAACTTACAGTGTAAACATACAATATAAAAATCAATATCATAAATTTTAAAACGATAAAATCCACAGTGTTCTAAATAAAAACTAGAAGTAACAAGCTTTCAATGTAATAGCAATGAGGACAGGCTTTCTATCACCTCAGCCAACGGACAGGTGATCTTAGAACCAGTGGTGGGTTTCTGCAGCCTCGCACCTACTCGCGAGAGCCGGTTGGTGAAATTTAGAGAACTGGTGAGAGGGGGTTCCACCGGCGTACCTGGAAGTAAATCGGGCCCACCGCTGCCAGTGACCCAACGGGAAGGAAAGGAAAGGAAAGGAAAAGAAAGGAAAGGAAGGAAGGAAGGAAGGAAGGAAAGAAAGAAAGAAAGAAAGAAAGAAAGAATTTATCATCATAATTGAGTCCAAAATTTTGGTTGCTAAGCAAGAGCTTTGTTAAATGAGTTTCACCACATTTTAAAAGGTGGCCACTCCCACCCTGTCACATGACTGCCAAGCCACGCCCACAAAATAGGTCACACCTACAGAGTAGGTTCTAAAAAATTTGAAACCCACCACTGCTTAGAACCCTGCTAAACATTGGTGGGAAAATGGCCTCCATCATACATCTTTTTCTCCTCAGTTCAGGTCAGTGAGCAATTTGAACTGGAGGCCCTCTCAGTACATTGATATTTCCTAGGCTTAGGTTCATTTTTCTATGGCTGAAGGATAAGCCTAAAATAACAGCAACCCAACAATTGTCCTCTTTTAAACCAATGCTAGCTCACTCTATTAATAAATTCACATGTCAGAGTGGATATCCTGAAAGGAAATGGAGAAAAGAGCTCTTAAAAAGATGGCAGCAAGGAGGTCAAATGCCGTGGGACAGCAAATGTGTCTCTTTCTGATACTGCTCCCAAGGCTGTGGGCGATGGCACTTGAGAGCTAAGAGATCGGGGCAAACAAGAGTTTTCGAGGTTCCTGCTGAATAAGGGGTTATCCCTTAAGGCAAGTTGTTTATTCAGGAACTAAAAACAGGATGCCCCACTTCACCCTGATAGATACCAGGTTGCCATCAGGGTGTCTTTTTAATGGGTTAGAAAACTGTAAACACATATGGAGGGATCATGTAAAGCACAGTTCATACATGACCAAAGTGCTCTGTTGTGGATCTCTGGTCAGATTGGAACCTTCAACATTATCCTGGGACATGTGTATTTGCCTTCATTAGCTAGAGGTTAGAGTTTCTGCTTCCGTGACATCTTTTAAATGAGTCTTGAATCCATGGCTTTTCCCCCAGGCTTTCAAGTAGAAAATATGTGCCTTCGTGGACATTTTATCAATATGTCAGGAACCTTAATCCCTAACATATTGTTTTTTTAAAAAAACAAAATGCATCGGATCTTGTTTTTAAAGAGACATTTATGAGTTGGGGAATTTATAAATCAAACTTAAAATTTGATGGAAAGAAGGAAGGAAGGAGGGAAGGTAGGTAGGAAGGAAGTAGCCAGCTTTTGTTGCTTGATCTCGCTCAAAGAGCCGCAGTGGCACAGTGGTTAGAGTGCAGTACTGCAGGCTACTTATGCTGATCACCGGCTGCCAGCAGTTCAGCAGTTCAAATCTCACCAGGCTCAAGATTGACTCAGCCTTCCATCCTTCCGAGGTGGGTAAAATGAGGACCCAGATTGTTGGAGGTAATATCAGAGGTGGGTTTCTACCAGTTCACACCGGGTTGGGTGAAGTGGTAGTGGTAATTTGGCCTTGGTCACAGAACCAGCAGTGACCCAGGCTGGCCATGCCCCCAAACTGGTTCCCTGGTTGCTGCTGCCATTGCCAACATGTTTTTAAGTAGTTTTTCATGTTCTTTCCGCATGCACAAAACAATTTACAGTGAACTGTGCACACGCGCACATTGTGTACGAAGCGAACCGGTACCAATGCGGGGAGGAACCCATCCCTGGGCAATATGCTAACTCTGTAAACTGCTTAGAGAGGGCTGTAAAGCACTGTGAAGTGGTATATAAGTGTAAGTGCTGTTGCTATTTCCCGTCTTGGGCCTCACGTTCTAGAGAAACCCTTGGCTCAAACATGGTCATCAATCCAAACATCCCACACCCTGTGTAAGGCACATGATAGACATATTTCGCCTTAGGCTCTCACAGGACATTTCCCAAGTGACGGAGGATCCATGCTTTTTAATGTGTGCATAATTTTTAAGTAGCTTCACTCTAAAGCATACTTGTTATTTTCTAGTCAGAGCTGCTCCTATGGAATTAAAAATCCATGAAATAACAAGGAGGGTTAAGGTACACCCAGTCCTCTGCAGGCACCCCTTTTCCTTTAGGTCTCAGTATTACAGGAAGCCAAAGAGGGTGCAACACTCTGTCAAGGGATGTTTATTTTATTTATATGGATGTGATTAACAACAGTGTTTTTCCTTGCCTCCTTCCCATGATGTTGCCTTCATCTTGTCAGCACTCCACAGGTGACACAGATTTAAGTTGTCCTTAGCTATACCAGAGTTACAGCTGGTTGTTCCTCTATTGACCCAGCAACAAGCAGTAGCAGTTGCTGGAGGTATAAAATGACCTGTAGTGGGTAGGATCAGCTTAATCTTTATTGTCCATTCCAGCCTTTGTGAACAAAGTTCTCTCTTCCTGCTTACAAATGGTGTCTTTTATTGCCATTCTGTTCTCCTTCTCCCTACCATATAAAGTGATTTCAGCCACACTTCATGGTTGCTCACTAGAAGGGGCTTCTTTTCTCTTGGATGTGACTATCCAGCCTTGTGTGTTTTCAGCAAGGGGTGATAGGAGTGGTTCTAGGAAACCTAGATGCTTCCTTTGCTAATGCTTGTGATGACTTGGCATGGGGCCAAAAGTATGCAATGTGATGTTGCAGAATTGTACGAAATGGCTAGAGCTACATGTTCCCAATGCCCTCTGTTTTCAGTCCCAGTTCCAGAGAGAAAAAGATGCATGGCCCTTGGCATTTTTACCCCTTCTATTTCTCTACTGCTTCACAGGCATTTCTCCTCTGCAACTATGAAAACATAAGATTAACTTTATTGTCACTTTAAAGGTACACTAATCGGCATACATTGAAATGCAATTTCATTGCATACAGCTCTCAAAGGGTCATCACCTCCAATAAACACTACATAAAAATGACAAATAAATAAATAAATAAATATGCGGTGGGTCAGTAGCTAAGAAAAATAATAAATAAATAAATAAATAATAAGATAAGATAAATAAGGGATGTGGTGGCTCAGTGGCTAAGATACTGAGTTTGTCAATCAGAAAGGTCAGCAGTTCAGTGGTTTGAATCCCTAGCACCGCGTAATGGAGTGAGCTCCCGTTACTTGTCCCAGCTTTTGCCAACCTAGCAGTTCGAAAGCATGTAAAAATGCAAGTAGAAAAATAGGGGCCACCTTTGCGTTCTGTGCGCCTTTGGCATTTAGTCATGCCAGCTACATTACCGCAGAGACGTCTTCGGACAGTGCTGGCTCTTCAACTTTGAAACAGAGATGAGCACCGCCTCCTAGAGTCAGGAACGACAAGCACATATGTGCGAGGGGAACCTTTACCTTTAAATAATTATGCATATACCCCCATACCAACATATATTATACAACACAGAGAAACAACACAGTCTAGTTCAGATGTGTACGTGTACGTGGCAAACAAAACGAATATTGCAAGTTTACCAGATGGATGACATAAGGAACAAACCTGTTACAGAATCTGGTAGTCCTGCCAGAAAACAGTTTCACTCTATTCCCTTCCCTAGGTCATGGACAGGAATGGGAGCAAGGGTTATAAATTGCTAGCATTGCACAAAATTGTAATTGTGCAACAATGAAAGATAGGCCAATGGTCCCCTGGCTGCCCAGAACTAGGGGGAGTTGATATCTTTTGCATATTCATGGGACTCTATGTGTGCTTGTGTAACATAGCTGTGGTCCAAGTCACTTCTCAGTACCTAGCCTTTATTAGTGTACAGTGAAATAGCACAAAATCTTAAAGATGCGAAATTCCACACCACTGTTGTATCACAGTGGAGATTAAGGGATGTTTTTCTGATGGCTGATGCTGTTCTCAATACTTAAGGGTTAAGGCAAATAGTGCAGGTGCCCTGCAGCTGCATACTGAGGACACTATCACTTGATAGCAAACCCAAGCAGATGGACTAGAGGCAGGATAAAGGCCTCCCTGGCCGCAGCAAATGTCGTGCTGGTATATGTTTCTGCCAGTCTCAGTCTGAAAGATGTCCCATTAGGGAAGGACCAGAGATGGTTCCTGAACATGAAACTAAAATGTAGCACGTCACTAGTGGTCTGTGGCTTAATCTAAATGGAAAGAGTTGTCCTAGTTAAAAAGACAATCATTGACAGACACCTCCCTTAACTGGGAATTAGCAAGACATTTATTTGCCTGAGCTGAATCTCCCACATCACCTGAGCAGGCTAATTTAGAGGGCCAGGCATGGCCACGAGGCATTGTGCTACTTCCTCCCACCCCTACTGCTGCCCAACGCCTACAACTTGCCTAAGGATAGGGCCGGTCCTGAGAACAACCTCTTCACCAAGTGCACTGATAAAAGCACTGCTTGTTTATTAGGCCTTTAACCTGCCTTGTCTTTAGGGACACAGGACAAACAATATTTACAAAAGGAAATGTAGCCTGATGGTGATTTGTTGTACAACACAGCTTACACAATTTTGTACAGTTTTTAGCCATCCTTATCACTCCTTGTGAAATGGATTAGCTGGAAAAATGAGGACATTCCCAGGCTTTGAATTTCCAGCTATTACGTTGTTCGTAATTGGGCCTGGTTGTTTACCTACAAGGTCACAGAATATGGGTGGTGCTTGAAGGAATATCCATAAAGATATTCATAATCTATGCATTTAAGATGCAAAATCCTCCATTTATGGTCTCTTCAAAATCTCTTGGTGGTTCTCTAAAGCAGGGGTCCCCAACCCCCGGGCTGGGGACCGGTGCTGGTCCATGGCTCGATAGGAACCGGGCCGTAGTGAGCGGTGCAACTCTTAGAAAGGGCCGGAGAGGAGGAGGAGGGGGCAGCCCCCTGGGCAGAGCTCTCCGGAGGCAGGAGAGCGCAGGCACAGCCACTCGCCTTGTTGGGGGCCCGAGAGGGGCGAGTGAGCTGACTCTCTCACACACACCCCGCTCCCCCTCTACGCCGGCTGAGCCATGGCCACCGGTCTGCGGAATTTTTTTAACATGAAACCGGTTCCCTGGTGCCAAAAAGGTTGGGGCCCCCTGCTCTAAAGAAGTCCATAAGAAAGCAATTCCTGCCTGTCTGCCTGTCTAATTTCAATAGCCCATTGAAGGAATTGTCATAACTGATGTATCAACAATACCTGGAACTTTACATCCAGGAATTTAGGTGAATATTATAGTTGAAATGGGAGGGGGTGGAGTGGAGGGGCAGTTAGAATGTATGCACAAACATGCCTGTATAGAGTGCAAAATCTGAGAGTTTAAGCAACTCCAGAGAAATCAAGAGGCAAATATCAAGAGATCAAAACTCACAAAAAGATGTGTTTCCAGGGAACTGGTGGGTGGGCCAGAAAAAAGCATCCAGTTGCAAAAGTCTTGTACTAAATATATTCTAGGGCACTGGAATTGGCAATTCTGGGCAAACAAACCCCACAGCACGTAAGGTCGCAGAGGTCTTATCTTTGAGACCTCTGACTATACGTATAATCAATGTTGTGTAATTCTTTTACCTTTCTCCCACTTGGGTGTCTTCCCTGTACTTGGGTATATTCCCTGTACAATGAAATAGGACCAAAAATAAAATGTTCTTTGCACCAGTCTTTTATTTGGCTTCCCGGAACCAACAGAAGGAAATTCTGCCATATTTCAGAAATCACAGTGTCTGCTATTATCTTCCAGGAGGGTATATTTATATCAGGCTGGGAAAAATGGTGGCTTTCTCATCATTATGGAATGACAAAACCAAGTATGAATTCCATGGGAAAGTTATCAGGAGCTATAGTTTATCAATATTATGGGTTCACAATTTTCAATTTTTCACTATTTGTGAAATAGTGAAATAGTATTCCACTATTTTGGAATCCCTTTATTAAACCCCATATTACTTCTGCCTTTACATTACGAAATATAGAACCATTCCTCCATATCATTTTAGGTTTGCGATATTGTAATTTCTCTTGGATTTCTGCAACTTTCTCTTTTCTAGTTTCTTATCCTGCAACTACTGTTCCCTTATCTCTGTTTGGACATGTACTGCCCCCAGTCTCTTGTTGTTCAACTCTAGGGATTTCCAATCAGATAGCTGTCTGTCTGTCTGTCTGTCTCTCTCTACACAAACACACACACACACACCATGCAGATATTCCACATTTTCCCCTAACCAGAGTTTCTGTAATGAGGAGAGGTGGGCAGCCATTGCAGAATAACAAATGAAAAAACGACCACATTTTCTTAACGTGCTTTCAGAGTCTTGTTTTAGAAACACCTGTGTATGCTGAATTCCTAATCTAGGCTTCCAAGCAACACCTGTGCTTCCCCTTTAAACTGCAAAAGCAAAAACCGTAACTGTATTAGCTTCTTTAAAGCAGAGGCAAGAGCTCATCCGCAAATACAACAGTAACATTTGATGAGAACAATCATAACAATGGGAGAAGGACATTCCCTTCTCCAAATAAGAATTATTTGAAATTGACAGGGTACAACAAAAATAACGAGGGTAGGCTATCATGACTGCATTTAGCTTACTGGTCCTTAAAAGGGATCAGAAATGGCTTTTCTTGGCTCTTGGACAGTTCGGGATAGGTTAACGGAGAATAAGTAATTCCAAGATCTGGCTTCTTAATTATCCAAGAATAACAAGCTGGGCCAAGTTTCCAGATCATTCATCTGTCTGACACCTTAGGAAACTCTAAACATAGCCTTCTGTGAAGACCTGGGCTGATCTCTGGCTCCCACGCTTTCAGGAGGATTCCGAAGGATTGTTATTGCTTTCATGTTTTCTTTCAAGCAAGAGGAGCTTAAATTAATTAGTCCTGTGGTTACTTAACATGGTTTGATTGTTATTTAGAATAAAATTAGCTTACCTGACATTATTTACCTGACAGGAGTATCACTAAATGTTGTGTCTTATGATTTGTGATGAATGTATTTATGATGACTATGATTATGATTTATCACTTATATCTTTTATGTACACTGAGAGCATGTGCACCAAAGACAAATTCATTATGTGTCCAATCACACTTGGCCAATAAAGAATTCTATTGTATTCTGTGCTGTGCTGTGCTGTGCTGTGCTGTGCTATGCTGTGCTGTTTATTGTATTGTATTGTATTGTATTGCATTGCATTGCATTCCATTCTGCAACAAATTGTTCCCAAATGGTACTGCTCATCCTAGAAACCAAGTCTCTGCATTCATTTAGTGATAAAGAAAGAAAAAAAATGAGACCAGACAGGCCTAGAGCCAAAACTCTTTTGACTTACCAATGTTCGTATGTTGTCAACAAATGACCAATGACCAATGAAAAAGGATATCCTTTGAGAATGAAAAAAACCCAGCATGATGAATTGACGTCCATATGGTTGAGAACTCTTTCCTAAGAATGTTGTTTTTTTTCTCGAGGGGCATTTGAGGCTTCCCAACTTGAGCTTCCCTGAAACCAGAAGCAGTCAGATCCCAATGAATAACATGTACCCTGGCCAAGCCTAAAGGGGAATGTGGAACGTTGCAAAGAAGAGGCTGACTTTAATCTGGGGCAGGTTTTCCCATCACAGGACTCCCAGGAGGAGAAACAGTTTACAGACAAGGCCGATTTTCCTCCAAAGGGCCCAGATTGCTCTGTGTTCTGGAACCAGCAATTCTTTTTAAAGAGCAGGAGGGAAGGATTAAGAATGACTAGCATTGCTACAACAAAGGAGAGCAGGAATTTAAAAACAACAACAACGGCAGAGCTCAATGGAAGCTGAGAACTGTTAACAGGAGAACATCAGCACAAGCTGGGCATTAAGCATGTCAGGGAAAAGTCAAGAAATAGAACAATCTGCTGGTTTTGTGGCCTGTGCTTGGTGCCCACCCTCTGCCCTAAAAACATTGCTAGAATGCTTGACTTCAGGTCTAGTGAATACAACACTAGCTGTGGTTCGGATTCTTGCATTCTAAATCTAGTCTCAGCAAAGCAATTTTTTCTCTTTTGAGTACAGTAAATTGCCAGTCGTAATTGAAACCTGAAGGTCACCTTAAATAGAACCATGGCTGGAGAAGACGCCTCCAAGTCCCTTGGACTGCAAGGTGATCAAACCTTGCTCCTAGAGGAGATCAACTCTGACTGCTCTTTAGAAGGCTAGATCCTAAAGATGAAACTCAAATACTTTGGCCACCTAATGAGAAAGAAGGACTCATGGAGAAGATCCTAATGCTGGGAAAGATTGAAGGCAAAAGAAGAAGGGGACGACAGAGAATGAGGTGGCTGGATGGAGTCACCAAAACAATAGGCGTGAGCTTAAAGGGACTCCAGAGGATGGTAGAGGATAGGAAGGTCTGGAGGAACATTGTCCATGGGGTTGCAATGGGTCAAACACGACTTTGCAACTAACAACAACAACAACAATGATTCTGCATTGAACTTTGGCTTTCATCCCTTGGTTATTAGCTTCCTTCCCTCAGTCTTTCCCCCATTGTATTTTGTTTGATCTGTTCTTAAAGAAAAGAAACAGAGTTGAAATAAGCCTAAAGAAAATGTTTTAATAGTATGACTCTCACAGGGTGGGTCGTAATCTGCTTGCCAGTGGAAGACCATTATCACAAAAAGGTTTGTGCCTTTAATCATTGTCTAGGAGAGTGAGTGTCTTCATTTGGATTCCCACCCCCTTTACACCCTGCTAAATTTGGCACTGTAACATATTTTCATTCTCAGAAGGGGATGTTGCAACTCTTTCACTAGTCACTTATGATGAGTGCCAGGATTTTATCTCCAGTTCAAAGACCACTACAAGACCTGTGCAACTTAGCTGAGTGTAACTATTAGTTCTGGATAATTCTGCACCAAAGCAATAACAGCTGTTCCAGCAAAATAGCATATTTCCTTCCCAGTATTTGCCATGCGAAATTAATTAAAGACTGCTTCAATTACTTCAATAAGGCTGTTATTTAGGATTCCCCCTATCTTCAGAGATGTTTGTTCCTAGAGATATTTGATCAAAACTGGTTTGTAAAAATATTGTTTCAACAGAGAACAGAGGATTACTTCATGCTACTTAATATGTTTGCCTTAGGTCTTGTTAGTCACTTCCTATTTCCTCAAAAGGGCACAGCAGAAGGCCACGGTCAATGGTACAAAGTTTCGTTTCCTTTCAATGAGAAACGAAAGGAGGTTTCATGTGATTTTTATTTACTCTACTGTTTCTTTATTTCGCTCCTTTTACACGTATACAGACAAAATCCATGGAAGCAATCATGCTCCCATAAGCAGATGACGCATGACACGCTTGACAGGGACAGAAGAAGCCCTCCAGGGTTGACTTCAAAGGGAGCAAAGGGAGCAAAGCGAAACGGCCGAGGCTCGGTTCATCAAGTGATTCAATTTTATTTTCATGGATGAAACAGAAACAGCATGGCTGCTTTCACACAACACGATCAATCCAGTCGTAGCTTGTTGCTTTTGGTCTTGGTGGTAGATAATCACATAAACCAGGCGTCCTTTGGTGCTTTTTGAGCTTGGTTGTTTTCTTGCGGATGTTTCATTACTCAGGCTAGGTAACATCACCAATGCTAGTCACTAGCACTGAGGATGTTACCTAGTCTGGGTAATGAAACATCCAGAGAACACCAAGGACCTTTCATTTCAACCCTGAGCTACAAATATTCTCCTTTCTTGGAATTATATAAACCGGGTCAAGGACTCCATTTTAGGGGAAATGTCACTTGGCTCCCCATTGCAGTGGTGGGATTCGATATTTTTTTAAAGACTGGCTCTGTGGTGTGGCAAGGGAAGGATACGGGAAAGTCCCCATTCCCTCCCCACCCTATTAACCTGCTTTCCAGCTCTGTTCTCCTGTTCAGGTCAACAAAAGAAGATCAGCTGGGAGGCTGGGAGGCAGAGGGGGTGGAACCATCTTATTTGCCAGTCCTCTGAACTACTCAAAATTTCTGCTACCGGTTCTCAAGAACCTATCAGCATTGGCAGAATACCACCTTTGCACCTCTGCACCTCTGAATATTTTGGGTTAAAAGGATCCTGCCTCGTTCTGCCATGGAGCTAATTGGGTTAGTACACACAATATGTTGATCCTAACCCCAGACAGGTTCAGCAAATTGTCTGACCCCAGTATCTTTGGGCTAACTGATTCACCAATGCAAGATTTTCTGCGACACATCAAAGAAAAATTAATTAATTAATTCAATTAATCAATTCAAGGTGTTAATTATCATCTTTAAAGCGCTCCATGGCTCGGGACCTAGCTATCTGCGGGATCGGATCCTGCCCCATACTTCCTCACGGCCGATTCGCTCCCACAGAGAGGGACTTCTCCGGGTGCCGTCCACTAGACATTGTCAGCGGGCGACACCCAGGGGAAGGGCTATCTCTGTGGCGGGCCCGGCCCTCTGGAACGACCTTCCCCCCGATATCAGGACGACCACGGACCTCCGCTCCTTCCGTCTTAAATTAAAAACTCACTTTTTCTGTCTGGCCAGCCTAGGATAAGTCTCTCTGTCTTTGGGGTTTTTATTGGGAATTAGTATTGTTTAGTTTTAATGGGGAAATTTTAGCGCAAGTTATGTTTAATTTGTTTTTAGAATTGTTTGTATGTATTTATTGTTTTTATTCTACCTGTGCACCGCCCCGAGTCCCCGTGGGGAGAGGGTGCGGTTTTATAAATATTAAATTATTATTATTAAATTATTATTTAATTTTCCTCTGACATTGGAGTTTACTACAACACTCCATCAACTCTTTGCTGGAGGATATTGTTTTGTGAACTGTGATTTGAATACACATACAAAAAAATAGAAAAGGAAAAACTGTTTTCCCTATCGCACAACACTAGAACTAGGGGGCACTCCATGAAACTTTTGGAAGCTAGACCTCAAACAAATAAGAGGAAGTACTTTTTCACCCAGAGGATCACTGGTCTATGGAACTCCATGCCAGAAGAAGTGGTGACAGCTATCAGCCTCGACACCTTTAAGAAAGGATTAGACGAGTTCATGGAGAACAAGGGTATCAATTGCTATCATTATGGATGCCTAAGGACACCCTCCGGGTTGGAGAGATAGGCAGGATATTTCTCAATGCCATTTGCAGGGAATCATAAGCAGGTGAAGACCTCTGCTTGGGAATACCCTGAAGCAAATGGGGAGCCACTGTGCGAGACAGAATGCTGGACTGGATGGGCTGTGGCCTGTTCCAGCAAGGCTATTCTTATGTTCTTATGTTCTTATGTAAAAAGAGTAGCTTTGGTGGTGGCATTAAAAGTAAAGGTAAATGTTCCCCTCACACATATGTGCTAGACGTTCCTGACTCTAGGGGGAGATACTCATCTCTGTTTCAAAGCTGAAGAGCCAGTGCTGTCCAAAGACGTCTCCCTGGTCATAAGGCCAGCATGACTAAATGCTGAAGATGCATGGAACGCTGTTACCCCACCAACGTGGTCCCTATTTTTCTACTTGCATTTTTTACGTGCTTTCAAACTGTTAGGTTGGCAGAAGCTGGGACAAGTAATGGAGCTCACTCCATTACATGCCGCTAGGGATTTGAACCACCAAACGACCTTTCTGATCGACAAGCTCAGTGTCTTAGCCACATTAGAGTTTGTTGAACTTGCATTTTCTTCTTGGAAAATTGTCACTGCAGTTACCTTAAAGATGGACATCAGTTAATTTGCCTTCCCACACTTTCTAGATTCAAAGCACCAAAATTTATTCCAGACTTCATTTCTAGCCATCTCTGAGCCAGTTCATGTTCTATTTCTTCTTTCATCTACTTTACTAGAAAGGAGTGGGAGTAAAACTGTGTGTTGCTCATTAAAATATATTTTTTTTCAAAGACCTATTAGCCTGTTCCTGCCTATTGCCTTTTTTTGAATACAAGAATGCTCCAAAGGTGAAAATACAATTGACAGCCACTTCAGGTCCATGGGTCACTATTCTGCAAATTTCATCCTATTGTCTCTGGAGCACTCCTTCATCCCATTTGGAAAGGCAAATTACTCTACGAAAAGCCTAGAGTTCAAATAAAAATGCTGATGAAATTTCAAAGTAATAATGCATGCAAGGGAAGGAGGTTGGGATAGGAAACTTTGGACTTGCCTGGAGAGAGAAAAGCTAAAAAGAAACTTGAAATCTATTCCCCACTTCCCTCAAATATTTCGCGAATTAGTTGGTCCAGCCAGCAGGACTGAACAGAAGTGAGATCGTATCATGATGTCTCCAGTATGGTAACAAGGGAATAACAAGAATAGTCTTTGCACCCTCAAAAGTAAAACTTTCCCAACATCCCCCCGCCCCCCCCCCCCCCCCGGCCCATTATGGTGACCTTGTCAGACTTTGACTTAGTGGAACAGGGTTGGCACTTTCTATCATCTGCTGTAATGAATCTGACATGGCACTTTGGCCTGGGTTTCACAGCACACCAAGCTAAAATGCAGGGGGGTCAGTTGTGGTTTGGTGCGTCAGGTAATAGTCCTCTACTTACAACAATAATTGAGCCTGCAACTTTGGTCATAATTGATGTTGGTTATAAATTTTATAAATAAATAAAAAATATAAATAAAATAAATTACCACATGACCATGCCTGGTTTTAGAATGGAATAGAATAGAATAGAATAGAATAGAATAGAATTTTTTACTGGCCAAGTGTGATTGAACACACAAGAAATTTGTTTTTGTTGCATATTTTATTTTTATTTATTTATTTTATTAAATTTATACCCCGCCCTTCTCCTTGTTAGGACCCAGGGCGGCGCACAGGCATTATATAAAACCATAAATACAATATACATCAATTAAAAATATATTAAATTAATTCACCCGTGCTAAAACCCGTTATTAAGACCATAACCAAATTATAATTTATATTTAAAAGTCAGACGCGGGGGGCTATCCTAGGCCGGCTTGTTGGAATAAGTACGTCTTAAGACGTTGGCGGAAGAGGCGGAGGTCCGAGGTAGTGCGAAGGTCGGGGGGTAGGTCATTCCAGAGGGCCGGGCCCGCCACAGAGAAGGCTCTTCCCCTGGGTGTCGCCAGCCGGCATTGCCCGGCCGACGGCACCCGGAGTAGGCCCGCTCTGTGGGAGCGGACCGGACGAAGGGATGTATGGGGCAGGAGGCGGTCTCGTATATAGCTAGGCCCCAAGCCATGGAGCGATTTAAAGATGGTGATCAACACCTTGAAGCGCACTCGAAAGGCCACAGGCAGCCAGTGCAGCTCGCGCAGGAGAGGTGTTATGTGGGCTTGCCTAGAGGCACCCATAACCACCCGCGGGGCCGCATTCTGCACTAACTGCAGCTTTCGAGTGCACCTCAAGGGGAGCCCCATGTAGAGAGCGTTACAGTAATCCAGCCGAGATGTCACGAGCGCTTGAGTGACTGTGCAAAGGGCCCCCCGGTCTAGTAAGGGGCGCAACTGGCGTATCAGGCGAACCTGATAGAACGCCCCCCTGGCCACGGCCGCCACATGGTCCTCCATGGACAGCCGGGAATCCAGAAGGACGCCCAAGTTGCGCGCCCTCTCCACGGGGGCAAGATGTTCGCCCCCAATGGCCAGTGTTGGATTTATCTGGCTAAACCGGGGTGCCGGAAACCACAGCCACTCGGTCTTGGACGGGTTGAGTTTGAGTTTGTTACTACCCATCCAGATCCGTACGGCCTCCAGACACCGGGACAGCATCTCGACGGCATCGTTGGGGTGGTTTGGGGTGTCATCAGCGTACAGATGGTACTCCACCCCAAAACCACGGATGATCTCGCCCAGTGGCTTCATGTAGGTGTTGAACAGAAGTGGCGAGAGGACCGACCCCTGAGGAACCCCACATGTGAGGGGCCTCGGGGCCGACCTCTGCCCTCCTGCCAACACCCATTGCGACCGACCAGAGAGGTAGGATGAGAACCACCGTAAAACGGTGCCTCTCAGCCCCAACCCCCCCAATCGGCGCAATAAGATACCATGGTCGATGGTATCGAAAGCTGCTGAGAGGTCTAACAGGACCAGGATAGAGGAGCAACCTCTATCCCGAGCCCTCCAGAGATCATCCACCAACGCGACCAATGCCGTCTCGGTACTGTGACCGGGCCGGAAGCCGGACTGGCGCGGGTCTAGATAATCAACTTCCTCCAGATGTCGAGGGAACTGTTGAGCCACCACACTCTCAACAACCTTCACTAAAAAGTGAAGGTTGGAGATGGGACGATAGTTCTCTAATAAAGCCGGGTCCAGGGATGGCTTCTTGAGGAGGGGCCTCACCACCGCCTCTTTTAAGATGGTAGGCAAGGACCCCTCACTCAGAGATGAATTCACAATACCCTGGAGCCAGCCTCGTGTCACCTCCCAGGATGCCAGTACAAGCCAGGAGGGGCACGGGTCCAATAAACATGTGGTGGCTCTAAGGTTCCTCCGCAACCTGTCCATATCCTCGGTAGTAACAAAGTCGAACTCCTCCCAAGGCGTTATCTCAAGACCAGCACCGGGCATCTCGACCGGGCCACTAGTGGAGGGCAGCTCGTTCCGAATCTGAGTGATTTTGTCCTGCAGGAAAACTCCAAATTCCTCTGCTCGACCCTGCAGAGGGGCTTCCCGCGGCCTCAGATGAAGGAGGGAGCGGGTCACCCCAAACAGGGCGGCAGGGCGGTTTTCCGCGGACGTGATAAGGGTGGCACAATACTCACGTTTGGCCACTCTTAGCGCCACTAAGTAAGTCCTAATATGGTCTCTCACTAGTGTTCGGTCAGATTCGGATCGAGAAGATCTCCACCTACTCTCTAGGTGTCTCTTGCGGCGTTTCATCTCCCGAAGCTCCTTGGTAAACCAAGGAGCCTGGGTGACTCGACGCCGCACGAGAGGCCGCAAGGGCGCGACTCGGTCCAAGGCCCCCGTGGCCGCACTATACCATGCGGCCACTAGGTCCTCAGTCGAGCCGCGGGGCAGGGATACAGGTACTGGCCCAAGCTCCCTCTGGAACCTTTCCGGGTCCATCAGACGCCTGGGGCGGAACCAACTTGGTGTTTCCGGTTCCGCCTCCCCGCGGTGGGGTGTGACGGTTGGAAAGTCTATCCGAAGGAGAGAGTGATCTGTCCATGACAAGGGTAAGATGACTAAATCCCCTGTTCCTAGATCACTAATCCAGTGTCCAGAGACAAAAATCAGATCCAGCGTGTGTCCTCCCTCGTGAGTGGGGCCCTGAACTACTTGGGTCAGGTCCATGGCCGTCATGGAAGCCATGAACTCCCGAGCCGCCTCGGATGTTTCGCCTGCCGATGGCAGGTTAAAGTCCCCCATGACTATAAGTCTGGGGGTCTCCACCGCCATCGCGGCGATCACCTCGAGTAGCTCGGGCAGGGCTGCTGTTACATAGCGGGGAGCCAGGTATACAATCAGCAAGCCCAACTGCCTCCCTAGGCCCCACTTCACGAAGAGGGACTCACAGCCGGTCGTCTGAGGCACAGTGGTCTCCTTCGGCTCCAGACTTTCCTTAACAATAACCGCCACCCCCCCACCCCTGCCAAGGGCCCTAGGCCGATGAAATGCACGGTAGCCTGGTGGGCACATTTCCACGAGGGGTAAACCCCCCTCGAGGCCCAACCAGGTTTCCGTGATTCCCACCAGGTCCGGGTCCCCCTCTGACACAAGGTCATTAATGAGGGGGGCTTTGTTCACCACGGACCTGGCGTTGCAGAACATCAGCCTAGGGTCCCGGCTCTGTAGTCCCTGACCACCTAGCCTACGAGTGGAGCACAGGGGGTCTCTCAGTGTACATAAAAAGACAAGATTCATTCATCAAGAATCGTAAGGTACAACCCTTAGTGATAGTCATAGGGTATACATAAGCAATCAGGAAACAATCAATATCAATATAAACTGTAAGGATACAAGCAACAAAGTTACAGTCCTGCAGTCACAAGTGGGAGGAGATGGTGATAGGAACGATGAGAAGATTAATAATAGTAATGCAGACTTAGTAAATAGTTTGACAGTGTTGAGGGAATTATTTGTTTAGCAGAGTGATGGCTTTTGGGGGGAAAACTATTCTTGTGTCTAGTTGTTCTGATGTGCAGTGCTCTATAGCATCATTTTTAGGGTAGGAGTTACAACTGTTTTTGCAGCAGTCATTAAACGTGGAAGTCATAAAGCAAATACTATGGTTATTAAGCAAATCCCTTGTTTGGTATGGAGTGGGGTTCTTTTTTTTAAATCAAAAATTCAAAGTAAACACTAGTTTCTGGCAAAAAGCTTAAATGACAGTCATATGATTCTAGGACACTGCTAAATTAAATGCTAACTAACACCCAAAATATGATCTGATGACCACAAGGGTGATGATGTTTCAGACATCAAAACCTTTAAACTGGGTTGTAAGTCCCTAGTGAGGGGTCCATCATATCTTTGAACAGTCGCTAAGGACCAGTCATAAGTTGAGGACTACCTGCAGTGAACTTTAGGATAGCATATTGTATGAATCCAACCCACTGGGTTAATTCAGTAAAACATAATTGCACAATCCATTCCACAACTTCTGATATCCCATTAGGAACACTGCCAGTTCCACAGCTGTCTTTCTTCAGGCTTTCTGGTCTCTGTTGCAGTAGTTGGAGTCGGAGGATGTGGACAAGATCAAATGATCCCACTGCCTCTGGTTCTCATCTTGACCTGCCTTGCTGATATGCAGTCACGGTGTGGGTATATAGTGTGAGGGGAGTCTCTTTCTGCCTGTTGCTGGTGCTGGCTTCCTTGAAAGGGATAACTATGAGGTCTCTCACAAAGGGATGTGGGTGAAAGCAAGACAACATTCACACCATTAAGGTTGACTCAGCCTTCTATCCTTCCGAGGTGGGTAAAATGAGGATCCAGTTTGTTGGGGACCACTTAGAGAGGGCTGTAAAAGCACTGTGAAGCACTGTGAAGCAGTATATAAGTCTAAACTTTAGGCACAGCAGAACAGTACAACCCAAGGGTATGAGTAAACCAGATTAAAGGATGGATAAACAAGTTTTCAGTGGTGAATTGACACACTTCATGTTTCTAACGAGACATGTCTCCTGTGGATAGAATAAGAATCTTCTTTTTGCTGACCTTTTCTTAAACTTTGTTGAGCCTACTTGAGGACTTACACTGCATCTTGAAAACAGCAGCAAATTTCACAAATAAACTCCAGCTATCACAATACCAAAATTCAGTCACCTGGTCAGGAGAGATCCAGGAGTAATAAAAAGGAATCTTAGGCAGGAGTGTGTGTGCATGAAGTCCTAGGTTCATTGCAACAACCCAAAATTCCTCGAAAAGTCATCTTTCTCATTACAACAAGTTGTAATGCTGCTTATTAGCAGTTACTTTGAGTTTAGTGTTATGAATCGTAGGTACTTTCAACAAAACAAATATATTTAGAATCAGTTTGGATATAGAACATGTTCCAGGTACTGTTGCATTTCTCCACTTCTGGCATGAGACTTGGTGTTGCAAGCAAGATTCACACTGGTTTTCACAGCATTAGTAATGACTGAAATAAACTGCCTGTCTAGCATTCCCCTTGTAGACAGAAGCTGGCTTACCCCCACAGGCAGCACTTCTGCCTAAATAGGGGGAATGTGAGGTGACCCTCATTCAAAACAAGTCTTTAAAGGATAGCTTCATTAGCATGAATTGGATGTCAAGGAAAGCACAGATTCCTTCCTTCCTTCCTTCATGCGGGGAAGCAACACATCTTCAAATGATAAACTAAGGAAAACAATGGCAATGGTCTCACTTCAATCAAATTTCTGATCCCCGTTGCTAACAAGTTTCTCCTTCAGAGGGTGGAAGAAAGATCAAGAAGATCATCTACCTTGACAGTAATCAATAAGGAGACTTAGTTATGGTAATGGAAGTAGCAGAACCATTGGGGGAATGTGACCCTTTTAATTCTTGATTTTAAGGAAAATCAAGGCTAAAATGATTATTACTATGGTTCGTTGCACAGTCAGCCAGAGGTTCAGAATGGATTTAGCATTATTGGTTGCAGAGTCAACCAGATGTTTAGACTGTACATACTATTTTTATCCAATTATCAAAACATTTTCAAGGATCTGGGATAGGCAGATGTTGTTGTGTGATGTTGTGAAATGTATCGTTATTATGGTTGGTCTCACAGTCAGCCATATTTTTGGACTACATTTGTCATTTCCATTGATCAAGTACCTGGGATAGTTCCTTCTTCTCAAGGACCTGGGATAGGTAGATATTGTTGTTCAATGGTGTTAAAGATATTGTTGCAGGATATCTTGGTGGTCTTTTGTAATGGACAGATGGAAATTTTATCAATGTTCAAATTTTCTGAACGTTGTCCAAGATTTTTAGGCATGGTACCTATCATGCCAATTACCACTGGGACCACCACAGTAGTTTATACCATAAACTACTTTCATCTTTCAACTTTGATTTTCAAATCTTGTGATCTGCAATTATTTGTCTTCTGTTCTATTATTTCTGGTATTGCATATCAATTATCCAAATTTCTTTGTTTCAACCATAGTTAAATCTGGTGTGTTATTAAGATTGGTCACACAGTCAGCCTGATTGTTAGATAGATTGGATCTGGCATTTTTGTCTACCTATCAAGTTCTTTCCACTGCTTTAAGGGATTGCCAATAGTGCAGCATTTTTGCCTCTGCATGTCCCTAAGCACTTTTACCAAGACAAACTAGTTGCTCCTTACCCCTATATCAGGGGTAAAATTCAGCAGATTCTGACAGGTTCTGGAGAACCAATAGCGGAAAATTTGATTAGTTCGGAGAACCAGCAAATACCACCTCTGGCTGGCCCCAGAATGGGGTAGGAATGAAGATTTTGCAACATCCTCCCCCCAGGAGTGGGGAGAGAATGGGGATTTTGCAGTATCCTTCCTCTGGAGTCAGGTGGGAATGGAGATTTTGCAGTATTCTGCCCCTGCCATGCCCACCAAGCCACGCCTACAGAACTGTTAGTATAACAATTTGAATTTCACCATTGCCCTATATGCATCCGGAGGCTTGATTCTGGTGGTATCCATCCTATTTTCTTGTCAGTGTTAAGGATGGGGGTTGTCATTGCCTTCTACTGGGTTTTTTTTAAGTTAACACCCCCAAAATTCCTATTATCCAAACATTAATCAGGACCAATCTTGCTTTCTTCTGTGATTAACCGAGGCTAATCTACTACTACTTGTTGAGATTGCAACACCACGTACTCATCGCTGTCTTGACTTTCCTTTAAGGATGCAAACTAGATGATAAGATTCTCCTGCTACTTACTCGTCATAGCTAACTTGTGAAGTCATTTCAACAAGAACTACCTGATTTTTTAAGATGAACAGGAAGGAGCAATTTGAATGGAACTTGAGCTAAATGGCTCAAACTGGAAAAGGAGCACATCAGAGTTGTATACTGCCAGTTTATTTGTTTAATTTAAAAGTAGAAATACTTTTAAATACTTTTGTGAGAGTAGAAGTAATAGAAATCGAAATGAAAATTGCTGGGGTGGGGTGGAATCACAAGCTCAAATATGTTGAGGAAGCCTGGCTGGAAGTAAGAAGGATTTATGGAAACTCTTATTAAAAGTGAAAGAACAGTGTGCAGAAACTAGCTTTTTGTTATGACACGAAACAAAACTTTGTTACCATTATGATAACAGGCAATGCCACTTCAGTGCACATAGGTGGTATTTTCCTTGAGTAAAAAAATCCCCAGGGGTGTTGATTGGTAACTCTAAAATGAAGAGAAAAGCTATCAGAGATCTAAACAAAAATCTGGCCATAAAATTGCATATGCTTCAACCCATGGTTTTCCCAACTGCAACATATGGCTGTGAAACATAGATAATCAGAAAGGCTGTAAGAATGGATGGGAAGGAACAGACTCAGACTCAACCCGTCCAAGACCGAGTGGCTGTGGTTCCCGGCGTCCCGGTACAACCAGTTGATGCCATCACTGGCCATAGGGGGTGAACATCTAGCCCCCGTGGACAGGGCACGCAACTTAGGTGTCCTCCTGGATACCAGGCTATCGTTAGAAGACCATTTGACGGCCGTGGCCAGGGGGGTGTTGTACCAGGTTCACCTGGTTCACCTGGTCCTTATTGGACCAGGACGACCTTCGCACAGTCACTCATGCGCTCGTGACATCCCGTTTAGACTACTGTAATGCTCTCTACATGGGGCTCCCCTTGAGGTGAACCCGAAGACTGTAGCTAGTCCAGAATGCAGCTGCGCGAGCAATTATGGGAGCTCCTAGGTGCTCCCATGTAACATCGCTCTTGCGTGAGCTGCACTGGCTGCCTGTGGCCTTTCGGGTGCGCTTCAAGGTGTTGATTATCATCTTTAAAGCGCTCCATGGCACGAGACCTAGTTATCTATCGGATCGCATCCTACCCCATACATCCCTGCAGCCGATTCGCTCCCACAAAGAGGGACTTCTCCGGGTGCCGTCCACTAGGCCAGGGGTCCCCAACCTTTGCAACTTTAAGTCTGAAGGACTTCAGCTCCCAGAATTCTGGGAGAAGTCTGGGAGCTGAAGTCCTTCAGACTTAAAGTTGCAAAGGTTGGGGACCCCTGCACTAGGCAATGTCAGTGGGCGACGCCCAGGGGAAGGGCCTTCTCTGTGGTGGACCCAACCCTCTGGAATGACCTACCCCCCAAACTTAGAACGACCACGGACCTCCGTTCTTTCCACCAGAAACTCAAGACTTATTTTTTCCAACAGGCCGGCCTGGCCTAACTCCACCTAGCCTTAGCCTGAAATTAAATTGTTTTAATTGGTTTTTAAGGGAAATTGTTTTAATTTATTGTAAATTTTAGCACAGGGTTAATAATTCAATTTGATCTTAAATTTTGTACATTGTCATGTTTATATATGTTTTTTAATTTCCTGTGCACCGCCCCGAGTCCCTTTTGGGAAAGGGAGCAGTATATAAGTTTAATAAATGAATGAAAATGAATGAATGAGAAGAAAAAATGCTTGCACCTTGCAAAAAGTACAATTTATTTATTGACTTAAATAAAATCAAGTGGATTATTTCGGATATGTAACATGAAGGTAACAGTGACTAGAGAACTTGGAAAAATGGAATTCAGTTGAAAAAAGAGGTTGTTGGGAGACACGGTCACAGTATTTTCAAGCCTCAAGAAAAATCTTACAAACGCTAAAAGAGGAAGCTACTGAGAGACAATCCTGGTAGAATGGTGTGTCACAAAGATCCCAGAAATAATTGAATAACTGAATAGCAAAACCAGATCAGGGCTGTACAAATTGGGATGGACACTAGATGTCAGCAAAAAAAAATAATGCATAGGAATCTACCTGTTTGCTAACATCTAGTGGTTGTCCAGTAATAAAATTCTGCACTAGAAATAGGGTTTGTTCTAAAATTGTTCACCAACTTCATGCCTGAGTGAGGATTTGAAGGTGGATGACAAAGTCTTAGTTGAATTTGGCCTTTGCTTAACTGAGATAAGTACTCCTAAGTAAGCTTTCAGTAAAAACTCCTTTTACTGGGGAAGAAGTTATCAACTGTAACCAGCTGCATTTCTCTTTTGTTCTTTTCCTGTTTAGAATGGCTTGTTTCCCCCTCTTTGGAACTGCTTCTTCTTCAAGTTGTCCAAGTGATCTGTGTAGCAAGTATGATGATTCACGGTCTGAAATTTTACCCTGATGGATGGGATGATGAACCCGATGAAAACAATAAAAGAAAGTAAAACTATTGCATTGTTTCCATTCTAAATGGCTCAGAGACCCAGATTGTTGAGGACAATATTCTGATCGCTGAGGGCTGTAAAGCATTGTGAAGCAGAATATAAATCTAAGTACTATTGGTTTTAGTATTGTTATTCAAAACAGATCATGCTAGACAAACCTTATTGCACTAATTTAGACAAAGTGACTAAATTAGTGACCAGCAAATTGTTGTGGAGATAGCAGTAAGGCATTTGACAAAGTAGACATAATCTACTTCTTTGTAAAATAGAAAAATGTGGGATAAATAGCATCCCTGCCAGATGGATTCATAACTGGTTGATCAACCACACTCAATGTGTAGTCCTCAATGGAACTGCATCTACATGGCGGGAAGTATATAGTGGGTATCCCAGTACTCTTCAATAGCTTCATAAACAATTTAGATGAGAGGATAGAAGGGGAACTCATCAAATTTGCAGATGACATCAAGCTGGGGGAAATAATCAACACTTTGGAAGATAGACTAAAAATACAGAAGGGTCTTGGCAGATTGAACTCTGGGCCTTAGATAACAAGATATATTTCAGTAATGAAAAAAGCAAGGTTTTACACTTATGCAAGAAAAATCAAATGCACAAGTATGTAATAGGTGATAACTAGCTCAACAATAACAGTGAGAGGTATTTAAGAGTTCTAGTAGACTCCTTAAATATGAGCCAGCAGTGTGTTGCAACTGCCAAAAAAAGCAATGCAGTACTAAGCTGCATCAACAGAGTATCACTCTGGATCTGAAGATATTCCACAACCTTTGTTCATTCTTGTCCACGCTGGTGTTAAAGATCTTCAGCTCCTCCTCTTCCTCCTTCTCTCTTCCTACTTGCCCCCCCCTCCCCTCTTTCTCCTGTGTCAAGAGAGACACAAGTTCTGGCACTAGCACTCTTAGAATAAAACCTTCTCTAATCTGATATCCTGTGAATGATCTGGGGTAGAAGAAAATACCAGTGGCCTTTTAATGTAACCTTCTACAACTGTCTGGAAGGCAAATGCCAGTTATGACATTTCTAGGATTCAGCACCTACCACTTTAATTGAACATGAAGCTTTGATGTGTGATGTGTGTTGTTAAATAATGAAGCATTTTATTGATACTAATAAAGGAGACTATTCGGAGCGCAGGGTTGACATGAGGTCTCCTTGCTGCTTTCTGAGCTTGCTTAAACAAATAAAACAAATTGACATAAACAGCTCTCTTTACTAGCACGGATGGCATTGCCTAGTTTGGATAATAAAATAACTGCAAGAAAAAAAGCAAGCTCAAAGAGCACCAAGGAGCCCTCTTTTTATTGATGCCTGACCTTCCCTTCCTATTTGCACCTGACGTATGTTATTGCAATCCTCCCATTCTTCTATACATTTCCTCTTGATTTTGTCATGGTGATGCAGTAGTCAGGTGTGTGATATATCGGTAAAATCTTCCAAGGTCATGCCACGAGACAGGATGGTGGAGGTTTCCTCCTGAGGCTATTCAGAATTCTAGAGCGACCTATGTCTCATCCTCTCCCAAGCTCCTGAGCACAGAAACACAGTTATAGCATGGAGACCTGAAAGAAATATTTATAGAGGAGGAAATACGTAGACGTCATTATCAATCTTGATGCTGACCGTGGGTTGAACCACGTCGGATAATTATAGTTTGTTCTTTCCTACTTTACAGCTAGTAAACCCCGTGTAAAATGCAGCTCACAAAGATTAGCTGTAAGGAAAGGCCCATAAAATGGAGGATAGCTAATGTTATCTGTTATCTGTATGAAACTTTTTTTTCTATTGCTTTGTAAGCAGCTGGAGCCTGAACTTCTGAAAGCTTACTATAAATAGTTCAAATGACTCTTTTATGGACTAGGCAGCTTTGCCTTACTGTCTTAGCTACACCCATTTCCAGCATCAGAGTAAAAGCCTTTTCCGGCATAGGCGGATTTCTATGTCATCCCCTCCTGGGGCTGTAAAATAGGAACAACACACTTAGGTTGCTACCACATACAAAGAATAGCACAGTCCATAGAATAAACAAAGAAGTTCAGCTACCATGGAAGGAATTTCGAAGTACTCTTTCAATTAAATTCTACTATCCATTTGGTTGGGGTCACATTAACCCTAAGTGACAACTTTATTTTTACTATCTCCTAAGTTAGTGGTAATGTGACATGGTGGCTCAGTGGCTATGTTGCTGAGCATGTCAATCAGTAAGGTCAGCAGTTTGGCAGTTCAAATCTCTAGTGTTGCGTAATGGAGTGAGCTCCCATTACTTGTCCCAGCTTCTGCCAACCTAGCAGTTCGAAAATGTAAATGTAAAGCATGTAAAAATGCAAGTAGGGACAACCTTTGGTGGGAAGGTAACAGCATTCCCTGCACCTTTGGCATTTAGTCATGCCATCCATATGACCACAGAGATGTCTTCTGGTAACCCTAGCTCTTCGGCTTTGAAACGGAGATGAACACCGCCCACTAGAGTCGGAAGCGACTAGCACAAATGTGCGAGGGAAACTTTTACTTTTACCTTTAAGTTAGTGGTACTAACTAACTTTGGCCACCCAATGAGAAGGAAGGGCTCACTGGAGAAGAGCCTAATGCTGGGAAAGACTGGGGGCAAAAGAAGAAGGAGAGGATAGAGAATGAAGTGGCTGAATGGAGTTACCGAAGCAGTAGGTATATGCTTAAATGGACTCCAAAGAATGGTAGAGGACAAGAAGGCCTAGAGGAACGTTGTCCATGGGGTCGTGATGGGTCAGACACGACTGTGCAACTAACAACAACAAGGTTAGTGGTACTCAACCTTTTCTATGCCATACGCTCCTAGGATACGTTTGATTAATGTTCGCATCCCCTACAAAAGTGATTGTGACTTGACTCATCACTAAGGGACAAGCCATACTTTGTCGAATCCTCTGAAATTACATCTCACACCCCAGGTGGGGAATCTCTGCCCTAATTGGTGAAATGAGATCAGGTTTGGTGTAATGGTGGAAATATGAGCTTAGAAATTGAGAGACCATGAGTTCTAGTCCCACTTTAGGCACAAAGGCAGCTATGTGACCTTTGGCCAGTTACTTTCTCTCAGCCCTTTGAAGCAGGTAATGACAAACCACCTTTGACACCTTGCCAAAAACCTGCAGGAACTTGCCTAGGCAATCTCCAAGAATTGGTCACAACTGGATGGAAGAACCCCCCCCCCCCCTGAGATGTAATGGATTAATAAAGAAGCATATTTATTACTATATTATGTATTTATACTTTTTAAAAAATATTTTCACAATTGTATTTGAGCATAATTGGTTTTCTTTGTAATACAACCTACATGTATTTTATTTTATGTGTTCAAATAAAGTCTGTAGGTTTAACCAGCTTTTCAAAAGGGTTCATTCGCCAAAGGTTAAGGACTCCTGGTTAGAAGCCAAGTGGATCAGCAGGCCCATTATAATAAGCCAAAGCAAATATCAAGGCATAATATTGTTTGATAATAAAGCTGGGATGAATAATTAGCAGTTCTCAAATCCCTTTCTGCCCTCTTAATGTTGCTCTCACCATGTTGTCAAATGTTGATGTATCTATTTCTGAAAATCAGGAACTTAAATAATTGGCATTTTAAATCCAGAAACATGCAAAAATTGTTGACTAGGTCCTACAAAGCCTAATACAAGGAGGGAGGGAGGAAAGGGAAGGGAAGGGAAGGGAAGGAAGGGAAGGAAGGGAAGGAAGGCTTTCTTTGTTAACTTTGCATCTTCTTGGTTTATGGTCTGTCAGCTGTACAAACCTCCTGAATCTGTTACACAGCAGTGATGCAGAAACAAATCATCTGGGACACTGCAACTGTCGTAAATATGAGTCAGTTGCCAAGTTTCTGATTTTTGATCACATGACCCTGAGGATGCTGCAATAGTCATAAGTCTGAAAAATGGTTGTAAATTTCAGTGCTGTTGTAACTGTGAACGGTTACTAAGTGAACTGTTGTATGTTGAGGACTACCTGTAGATTTGGCACTGATTATTATTCCATTCCAAAGGAAAATGCAAAGTTATTGCATTCCAACAGATTTCAGTTTTGAAATCTATAATGGGCTTCCTGCTAGCAATGGAACTAGGAACAAGGCTTCTGATGGCAAGGAAGGAAGGAATTAAGGATAACTCTGTTCACTTTGCATCTTTGCACTTTGTAGCCTGCCACCTGTACAGACCAAAGCAGGTCTAGAGTTTTATTTATTTATTTATTATTTATTATTTACACTTATATACTGCCCTATCTCCCGAAAGGGACTCAGGGCGGTGCACAGAGGAATAAAAAGTAGTAAAACACAATGACAATATAAAAAGTTAAAAATAGATTAAATACTAATCAAAGCATTGCTTTGTCAGTATTATCAGAAGAGGGAAACACTGCAAGTCTTTAAGAAGATGTTGGATAGCCATTTGCCTGAAACAGTATAGGGCTTCCTGCCTAGGCAGGGGGTTGGACTAGAAGACCTCCAAGGTCCCTTCCAACTTGCTATTGTATTGTATTATATTCTATTTATTCATAGATTTGTTTTGGATTCAGAATTCGATAAACACAATTCAATATTTGTAGAAAGCAAAATGTTTTTGTGGACTAACTTCTTTTCCCACTTTCCCCAAACCAGTTTGCCTTGAAAATCTACCAACTGTACATTTTGTTTATTTGCTGTAATCCTTGCCATTCTTTTAGGGGCTCAAGATGACATACATAGTGCTTCCTCTTCGCCTTTTATGCTAACAACACTATTGAAGTGAGATAGATGAATGTCAGACCTGGAAGCCATCTTTTATCTGTGGGATTTCAGGTCTGCCACATTTTCTACTGTGGGAAAATGGGAGGGGAGATTATACAGAGTGAGGGTGATATATAGTCAAAATAACATTCTTTCTCAGAAAATCAAGGCCATCTTGCTTTGCAGCTGCAATGAGATGACTGGGAGGCATCTCCAGTTCTGATGGACATGTGGGTGCTGGGCAATGGCTTGAACTTTTGGGTGGGGAAAACCTGTAAGCATTCAGATTCGGATTTTCCCAAATGTGCCAATATGACATCGCGAATGAAATGAACTTTGAGGAAACTCAAATCTCGGAGTCTTCTTTCATTAGGAGTGTTACTTGGAACCCAGACATGAATCTGAGAGACAGGGACTGTGTGTGGGTCCTAAAATTATCCCCTTTGTGTCTCTTTGAACCTGGGTCTCTCTGGCTACACAGCACCTTAATTAGTCTGCTACTGGGAGAGAAAGACAATGGGGATGTTGCGTGATTCCCAGCTTTGCCCATATCAGCAGAGAGGGTTGAGGTAGCAGGAAGCAGCTGCTACCTAAGATAAAACAATGGCAGGCCTGGCCTTTTGGGAACATTGCTCTTTTGTTCAAAGAGGGTGCGTAATTAATGGACCTTTGATTCTTCTATTGTCTCAAAAGACCTGATTATTCCTAGCAAAAAATTGAATTATTGATATATTCAAACTCTGATTGGGTAAAACCTACCATGCCACTTGCACATGTTGACATTGAGGAGGGAAGCAGTATTTTCTAGAATAGATACTTTATAGATCAAAGAGGTCCAGTTGTCAAGTTGTCCCAATAAGAAGATGCCCATTATATTCCTGAACCTTTTTGCAGGTAAGGAATAATTGATGCACACCATTGTCGAGACTACTAAACTGGAGCGCCATATGTGCCTGGTTGATAATGTCAATGGAGCGAAGGGAAGGGGGAGGGAGAGGGTAGAGGAGGAGGAGGGGGGATTAGAAAAGTGAAAGAGCAACATCTCAGAATGGCATATGATAAGTAAATAGGAGGGAAGCAAAAGATTTAAGCAAGTGTAGCACAGGTGTAACACAATCCTTTGTGTTTTTGAAACCTGGAGTAAAGACCCCAACCATTGCAAGGTGTTTTGCTGGGGAATGCTATTTTCCATATGTGAAATGATCTGATCGCATTCCTTATTAGAATATGTGATCGCCTACATGCTCATATAGAAGGTGAACAAAGCAAAAAGATGATGGGTGCGTAGGAAGCTGCCCTATGCGATCATCAGTTGGCAGAAGTTCTACTGGATTGTAGGCAAGAATGTCTCCCAGCTATTTATAGATCAAACAGGGATAAAGCCATGCACATTGGTGTTTTACCAGTAATCTATAGTCCTTTCTTAGAGTTGGAGTTGTATAGGCGCTAAATATTATCGAAAAACAGACAGTACTCATTTTCCTCTTGAAGTAGTTGCTAATCCAGTCTAGCGTTATATAAGCAGGAAAAAAAAAACAAGCCCAACCAGGAAACTGAGGCTGCCAGAGAGAACAATTAAAAACAACAACCCCCAACATGAGGAATTGACTTCCTTGTTCTCCTTGGTAGGGAAAATCTAGTTATTACTGGAAAGGAAAGTATGTGTGGATATGTGTTAGCATTATATCTGATCACATTATCAACTAAGACATGCTCCAACTCATTCTCTTAGTATTATTTTCCTTACAATATTCATGTTTTCCCCACCCTTTCAATGCTTTAATTGTTTTGAGTGGGCAAATTTTCCACCAGTTCCCAAATATAATGCATTCCAATGCATCAATTTACTTCTGGAGCATTACTAAGACAGGGTCCTCTTTATATAAACATGAAATCATTTTTCATAAACTAGTTACTACAAGATGATGACATCTATTAGATCAGGTTGTCCAATAATACGGAATTGGAAAATTGATGAAAAAGTGGGGAAACTGCCAGAAGGACTACAAAAAGATAGGGCACCAATGTTATTGCCAAAGTTTTTGATCTGTATAACATTATCTCTAAACCATCTAATATGCCGAGAACTTAAATAAATAGAATTCCTGTTTTGTTTTTCAAAAACCCTTCTTCGCAAAATCAATTTTAGACAATGGCCTGATTGATGAGAAACAACCCTTTGGTTATATAGGCCATGTGCTCTTTCCATTTCTCTTCTCTTTCTCTCACTGCATCTCGAAGGATCCCTCTGTTAAAGTACTAAATGTAGTATGATACAAGGAGTCATTGGTCTCATTGAAGACAATGAAGTGGGTGGGATCTTAATTAGGGCTTATTTTGTGAACAGGGCTTATATTGGGTGCAGGTATAAAAATCAAGCTAGATTTTATTTTTTGGATAGGTCTTATTTTCAGGAAAACATGGTAGATACTTTTTTGAAGTACTGGTTAGATACAGGACATTGAGAAATTTTGTTTCAGTGGGCAAAGTAATACTTGTCTTCCAAAAAAAGTGATTTTCACTTTTCTCAACTTTTCATAAAATTGGTAGTTCTCAAGAACAAGAAAAGAAAAAGAATGGTCTACCCAACAACATCCAAGCAGGAGGCCCAGATGCATTTCAATAGTCAAATAGGAGGCTGAAACTATTCTCCCACAATGGTCTGTGAATAAGCCGCCCAGCTTATTCACTAGTTGTTTTGATACGAGATGGCTGTCAAATAAATTTAATGAATAAATAAATCTCTGAACATGTACTGAAGCCCTGGAGCTTAGTCAAACTATTAATAAACAAGTTGCTTAGTTAGCCTGACTTTAATTATTTTATTTTATTTTATTTGGATTTTGTGGGTGGGTGTTTTGCTGCCTTATCAGATATTTCAATAAACTACTTATTGGTGATATTTAATAGGGAAATTCTCATTAGAATATTTCCCAGATGCAAGATTGTACAATTTTACTACTACTGTGTGGGGCTGATGGCTGGCTGGAAAATTACTAGATATTAAAATGCAGTCTATTCTCTGGGTCAGTTAAACAGAAGTAGCATTTCATAATGGAAAAACATGTCACCATTTGGAAAACCAAATGTTGTATATCACAGCAGCGAGTATGACTTGCCTTATTCATCACAACAGTCTCCATCCTTTTATTTCTTTATTTCTTTTTCTTTTCTTTTTACAAAGCCTCTGCCCCTTTACATTCTAAGAAGATGAACTTCAAGAAGAAAAATGAACCCTGAAGAGACAAAAATAGAACCTGGTTTGCAAAGTAGCAAGTATAACATCTTGAGAACTTCATGGATTTCCCCCCTCTAGGTTGTCAGAGGTTGTGCTAGAAAAATGGGCCATGGTGGCACAGTTGTTAATATGCAATATTGCAGGCTGACTCTGCCTACTGCTAGGAGTTCAGTCCTCACCGGCTCAAGGTTGACTCATCCTTCCATCCTTTCAAGGCTCGTAGACCCAGACTGATAGGGGCAAGATGCTGACTCTGTAAACTGCTTTTAGAGGGCTGTAAAGCACTATGGAATGGTCTATGTGCTACTGCTATTGCTAAAAAGAAATGAAACCAAGGTAGCTAAGAAAGCATAACTGGATTCTAGTCTAGTCTACTTACTTAAAAGCTTACTTATGCCTGAAACTCATGGCATGGAGTTCACAAACAACGTCTATCCATCGCTTATTCAACAGGAACCAAGTATTGTTCAGGCCTGCTGCAAGAACACAAGAACAATTGATCCTTTTCCTAGGAGTTCCCTTGGCCCAGAGGAAGAGGAAGGGAGGGAGGGAACTGGGTGCTAGAAAAAAACAGAAAAGGGGAAAGTGGGTGTTAAAAGAAGTGGCTTGCTTAATGCCTCTATAAAAATTTCCCTGCCACCTAGCAACCCAATTCAAAATAGATCTTGTATGGTAGGAACAGAATAAATAAAAGTATTGAAATGGCTTAAAAATGAAGAATTGGTGATGATATAGATGCTCATCTAGGCTGACATGCTGGGGATGGCCCTGTTCTCCCTTGTAATTTGTAAATAGCAAACTTTGATTTCACTTGCACTAGTCTAAACTTAACTTATTTGCACATTGGCCTTTGCTATATTTTAATGTCAGTACTGTTGATGGTTTGCAAGTACTTTTTCTACATTAGGTTTTATTGTGTTTTGAATTTGTGTGAAAGTCCAGTTAGGCTGAGTAGCAGATAATTAAGTTATTGTATGAATATAACAGTTACTGATCAATATAGTTTCTATAACTTTCTCCCTTATCCAACATATACATGCTAAGATAATGTTTTTAAGGGGATTTTCTCTCTTGATTATACTTGAAGAGTCTTATATATTTATCTGAAAAGAAATAAAAGTAAAAGTTCTTGTAAAGAAAGTCTGGACAGAAAACTATGAAAGGCATCTGAAAATTCATAACCAATGTACACATTTTGTTTTCCAATTTTGTCAGCTAGAATTCCACCTACCACTGAAACGAAATCTGGAAATTTCTTCCTCTTTTAATAAATGTGCATAGAGGATACATTTTTATTCATACATCAGCAGGTTCTGACCAGTTCTGGAGAACCGGTAGCGGAAATTTTGAGTAGTTCGGAGAACTGGTAAATACCATCTCGGACTGGCCCCACCCCCATGTATTCTCTGCCTCCCGAGTCCCAGCTCATCAGGAGGAAATGGGGATTTTGTAGTAACCTTCCCCTGGAGTGGGAAGGGAATGGAGTATCCTTCCCCTGCCATGACCACCAAGCCACGCCCACCAAAGCACGCCACACCCACCAAGCCACGCACACAGAACCCATAGTAAAAAGCTTTGAATCCCACTACTGTCAGACATATGTATTTTCACACATATGTGAAATACACACATATAGAACCAGAAAAGACAGACCCAGGACAAAAAATGCCAGTGAAGAAAAGACTATATTTATAAAATTATTGTATATATACAAATGTAAGCCATCTTCTTGTACACCCACATATACACATTTGCAGTCATGAAGAGAAAGAAAAAGTGCAGAAATCTGGGCTGACAAAGCGTAAACCCACACTTGTTTACTCTATAGTAGTAAGTACAATTAAGAGACTCTTACTCCCAGGTAAGCATGTATAGATGACTGTTATACGGAGGGCAAAAATCAGAAGATATAAGGGGGGGAGGAATCGACACTTGGCTGCAGGCACAAAAGCCAGCGTGGTGCAGTCATTAAGGGTTGGACTATAACTGTGCCCATCCTAAATGTTGCTATTTGTGGGAATCCAGCTGCAGCCTTGCTTGAATTACTCTTCATGGGGGAAATTGTCAGATTCATAAAGCTGAACTCCCAGGAAGTTATATTTTACATTTTCCCTTCCGCTGCTTCTGTATTACAATTCATTGTGTGCCTGAGCTCTTTTGTCGGGTGCTTCCCCTTGCCTGGTGATCTGAACAAAATGCTGCTTAGGAAGCAATCGTTTGTAACATCACTTGAGCGCAGCCTCTTTTTAAAAAGTCGTGACTCTGTAATTCATGCTGGTAGAGGACTCCTGGAGGGCTGAGCTGTAATGGGGGCGGCGGTGTCATAAGAGCATCTTGACTTTTACCGCTTTTTCTTACCAGAATGTTCCCTGCATCGCTTCCTCCATCAAAATGGTGCTATGAATGGGATCTCTTTTTGGCAGAGTGATTGCGCTTCAAATGTGTCCAATGACTGAAGGTTCCTGAATGGATTAGGAAATTATTGCATTTTTTTTAAAAAAGTAAAAGCAGTAAAAAGGTTTAATAAACAGCATAGGAAAGATGTAACAGAAGACGAAGGTAGACAAAGGCATGAATTTTGAATGTTAAACTAATTAACGGAAGAAAATGTATACATGTCTGGGATTAGCAAGCTTGATTTCAAAATTAATTATCACATTTTTTTTTAAAAAAGGAAAAAGAATAAGAATAAAAAGCTGGGAAATTATGTTGCAAACTGAACAACTCCTAAAAGTTGATCGTTATTGTTCAGGTTTTCTTCCCTGTCCTTCTAAATAAAAACAAATCTAATTCTAATTTTGATATTACTTATCAGCAATGTATTGCTGCTAATTAGGTGCAGTACTCTTCCAGTTGTGTGTAGTCGTTCTCTGAACATGTCTCGCACCCAAAATATACATAATTCTTGATTTATTACAAATGATGCCAAAAAGTACACATATACCTAAAAGAAAATACAGCTACTGAATTTGTCTACTTTCAGTTAAAGCAAAACCATTGATTACAAGTTTGGTAGTGTTAGAAGCTTGGCTTGGAAATAGATTGGTGGGACCATAGTGTATTGTATTTCACTTAAACAAACAAAAAAATACTCAAATGCACCTTTTCTACATAACAAAACAAGCAGAAGCTAGAAGAAGGCAATTTGGATGAAGAAATAAAATCTCTGCCACAATCTCTGATTGTGACCCAGGTCTACCCTCACAGACACATCTACTTTTGAAGGAGTTAAGAGATGAGATGAGTCCCTTGGTTTGTATCACAGATTGCTACTGAACATTTCTGTGATACAATTCCTGAGAAACAACACAATTCCTTTCTGTACCTACTAGGATCTTGGAGTCCTAGTAGACAACCATTTAAATATGAGACAGCCGTGTGCAGCAGCTGCCAAAAAAGCCAACACAGTTCTAGGCTGCATAAACAGAGGGATAGAATCAAGATCACGTGAAGTGTTAATACCACTCTATAATGCTTTGGTAAGGCCACACTTGGAATACTACATTCAGTTTTGGTCACCACGATGTAGAAAAAACGTGGAGACTCTGGAAAGAGTGCAGAGAAGAGCAACCAAGATGATTAGGGGACTGGAGGCTAAAACATATGAGGAACGGTTGCAGGAACTGGCTATGTCTAGTTTAATGAAAAGAAGGACTAGGGGAGACATGATAGCAGTGTTCCAATATCTCAGAGGGTGCCACAAAGAAGAGGGAGTCAAGCTATTCTCCAAAGCACCTGAGGGCAGAACAAGAAGCAATGGGTGGAAACTAATCAAGGAGAGAAGCAACTTAGAACTGAGGACAATTTTCCTGACAGTTAGAACAATCAATCAGTGGAACAACACTGGAAGTCTTCAAGAAGATGTTGGATAGCCATTTGTCTGAAACGGTATAGGGCTTCCTGCCTAGGCAGGGAGTTGGACTAGATGACCTCCAAGGTCCCTTCCAACTCTGCTATTGTATTTGTATTTATTTGTATTTGTATTTATTTATTTACCTGTAAATTATTGCAAATTTAAGGAGTGCAATTGTTTTTCTTATTTGTTCCTAAGTTTCTTAAAGTTAAAACACCCTACCCAAAATTCTGATCAAGCCAAATCAAACACACTTTGCCTAGGTTGCTCTTATTCTTTAAAGAATGAAAGGCATTAAGCTTGAGGAAGAAACACTGGGTCTGTCAGAATGAAGAATTCTGTGTCATGGAAATGAAGCAACCTGACTCTTCGTGGAGCTGAAGAGGCAAGGCTCATACTGGTCAACAAAGCCTTCGCCTGGCAATTCTGGCAACTTTGGTGGGGGATTTACTGAGACTTTATTTTTTAAAAAAGCACTTCCTTCAATGCCTTCTCAGTCCGATAGCCTACAGGTGCTGTGGATTAGCTGAAGTTATCACAGAGGTTTTCCATTTGGCTGGTTCAGCTCTTAATTTTAAAAAGTAGAGTATTATCACAAAAATAATAATAAAATTGAACATATGGAAAGGGCCCAGGGGAAGCATGATGGTGTTACCATAGTTGTGGTAGGTGGCTTTATTCTTTCCAATTCCAGATTAAAAAAAGGAAACTTTTCCTAGCTTGGAGATATTCCAGTGGTGGGTTACCACTGGTACCCCCCAGTATGGGTGTACCGGTGCCTGCTGGGAGCACCAGGTACTGTTCTGGTACAGTGCTCTGGAGGGCCCACCCACCCCGCCCATGCTCCTTACCAGTATTTAAGGTTTTGGGGGTTTCTGAGAATGCACACCTGTGTGATTCTCCGACGAGCAGCTGGAGCATCACGGGGGCATCATGCATGTGTGTGTGGTGCGTGTGTTGGCATGCGCGCTGCATGCGTTTGTGTGATGGACGCCCGGCCCTGTTGCACCGTACCAGTTGCACCGGGATTCTGAACCCACCACTGAGCTATTCCAAAATATGTCCTGCACGGCAGTTGAAGCTTGGAGGCACTTAGCTGGCTTCTAGAGTCTTCTAGCAACACCAGGGCATGATCCTTTCCATGACACAGTCCAATTAAATCCTCCTCCTCGGCTCCCTTTGGCTTTAATGTACTTTCCTATTTTACTGTCTTTGCTTTTTTTCCTTTTCTTTTCCAGGATCTGAATAGTGATTGCTTTGTGTTCAGTCTGCTGGACAAAGTGATGCTGTTCCCTTCAATTCCCATCGCACCCCTTTTGTGAAGAAGCTTTGATATCTGAGTAATTCATTACCATAGCAAAGTTGTTTTCATGGCGAAGAGGCTAAAAATAGAGTCATTCAAACTGTCAGGCAAAGTCCTTGTGGAGAAAAATACGGTTATGTAACAAAGCTAGAAAAATGTTAACATTAATGTGGCACTTAATCAGAAGTCATGTCTGCAGGAGGATCAAAAGATTTAGATGGCAGCTACAATTGTGCAAGATGATGGCTGCATGACTCATGCAAGAAAGGGGCAAAGATTCAATTATGTAGTCATGGCTGCAATTTTTTAATTTTCTGGCATTCCCTGTAAATGCCAGAGTGCCTCAGTGATTATAACATTATTCACCATCACCATCAGAGACAATAATGCTAAATACTGTATAACGTGATATATTACAAAAGGAGACAATTATAAAGTACTATAAAAATAGATTAAACGACCATTTTGATAATAATTTGGACAAAGGGAAAATTTAATGATTGTTTGGGAAACCATTAAAATGTTCAAGAGGGGTTACTTTATATAATGTAACCGTTTAGAGAGGAAGAAATCTCAGGAAAACATGCAAAAGATACTAGATGAAATTAGAAATAAAAAAACTAAATTGCAAAAGACATAAATGGTTCTAAAATCTTACATGGAATTAACCTGTTATGCCAGCAATTGCCTCTTTTAACAGTCCAAGAAATAGAAACTTAACTGAATGATGCAAAACAGATGCATTTTGAATTTGCAAATAAACCAGGAAGATGGGTGGCACACAAATTGAGAAAAGGAAGAGAAAAAAAATGAAAACCCCAAAAGGTGATATGATAATAACTGACCTCATTAAAAAGTCTTTTTATAATTTTGTTCCAATCTTTATAAGAAACAAGAACTAAATAGAAAAAAAGATGATTATTTACAAAAACAACCTTTGTTTAAGTTTTCATAAGCAAAGAGACAATTTATGCATGAACCAGTAACACCTGGAAATAAGGAGAAATTTTCTGACAGTGAGAGCAATCAACCAATGGAACAGAAGTTGCCTTCAGAAGTTGTGGGAGCTTCATCACTGGAAGCTTTGAAGAAGAGACTGGACTGCCATCTGTCAGAAGTGGTGTAGGGGGGTTGGGCTACATGACCTACAAGGTCCCTTCCAACTCTGTTAATCTGTATCTGTACCCCTTGAAATATCAGAAGCTAATAAAACATGAAAACTGACAAAGTTCTGGGTCCCGATGTTTTCATAAGTCAATACTATAAATGTTTTGAGGACCAATTCCAACAGTTTTAGATTTTCTATGGTTTTGATTGAGTTGCTGGTATTTGGCAATTTCCTCGCTGGAGATGCGCTTAGTTATTTCAGCCTAAGTGTTAATATAGACAGAATGGCTTAAGGAATCTTTTGTTTTGTTGTTAGGGTTTTCACTGACTGTTGTGGTCAGGGTTGGAGAGTGGTATGAATAGCAAGATTGGCATTTCCTTCTCTGTCTGTCATCTATCTGTCTATTCACTTCCAGAGTCCTGTAATGTTTTAATGGCCATTTCTCATGTGAGGGCTGAAGTCACCAAAGTTGGAATCAAAACCCCTGAGATAAGACACAATTGTTATACTATACAATACAATACAATACAATACAATAATACAATAGCAGAGTTGGAAGGGCCCTTGGAGGTCTTCTAATCCAACCCCCTGCCTAGGCAGGAAACCCTATACCGTTATCAAAGCATGAGTTGAAAATTCTGTTCTGTTTGGTTGTTTAATGTATTTGCCATCTGTCTTGCTTCAAGGTGATTCTGTTATTATGTAAAGGTAAGGGAAAGAAATCTGAGATTTATAAACTCTGAATTTGGTTGGATTATTAGATTTTGTAGTAAATTATATCTTTCTTGTATCTGTGATAGTTTATCTTTTCATGCCTTGTTACTGACATTCTCCTGCTAACTCCTGAGTGCTGATGGAGTTTCATTTCCCCAGCTTGATACTCTTTGGATATGTCACATTTCAGTTCCAAGAATCCCCTATCAATTCTGATGATCTGTTTTGGGAATTCAAAGATTTATAGCTTCAACACATCTGAAAATCATATTCAGCTTCAAATGTGATACCAGGACAAAATTAAAAAGAAAGACAGAACAAAAACTCAATTTGGAATCATTTTATTTATACTTAAATGAAATTAGTTAAATATCTTCAATGTATACACACAGCCCATGTATCACCTCATTAGTGGGGTGTGAGCAATATGTTGCTTTGCAAGGTAGGGAAGGGACATAATCTCTGGATTTTATCATTTTATTTTCAACCCAAACTTTACCCAAGATGAATAGCATGCACATGTTTGGGTAAAACCTAATGTAACAATTGGCCAAAATGTACTAAAACTGACTTATTCCAAACCCAATAGAAACATTTATGTTTGAATTTACATTAAATTTACATTTCCCCAAACTCCCTACTTTTCCATTGGGACCTTACAAAAAAGTCTACCAGTGCACTATTGAAACACTGGATTTCCCTTCCCCTTCCCTTTCCCCTTCCCCTTCCCCTTCCCCTTCCCTTCCCTTCCAACAAATAGGCCAAATACAAATAAAAATGGATGGAATTAAAATAATAAATGCAGCAAGAACATTGTAAATGGTAAGGCTAAAGATGTGATTGTGTAACTGGAGAGGTGTTAAATATAGGTACAGGTTGCTTATGGAGCAGCTATGTAATTTGCTTAAAGTGTATGTGAAGATTAAACTCGTGCTTGATGATTGAAAGAGTGTCATTGCCTTTTATCCAAAGAAAGTGAGCAAAAATGAACAAAAAAATCACAGCAAGATTAATTTGTTAAGTGTTCCAGGGAAGGTGTATGGCAAAACGCTAACAGAAAGACTGTGAAAGGTGAAAATGAGGAAAATTTGGGTAATGCAAAGCAGTTTCATCCTATTAAGAAGACCGCAGTTTAGGCTCTCAGCAAGTTGTTGAGAAACATATGAGAAATGTGTATGAAAAAAAATGCACTGCACATGAAAAAGTACACCGTTTATTGTAAACTTATTTATTTACGTAATTTATTGAAACATTTTGTTGTGTGTTAAAAAAAAGTTTCAGAAAAAAGATGTCGTAAAACAAATAGGGTTGAATTATGTAACGTTTTGCATAAATGTGGACTTGAAAATGGATTGGTGAATATGATAAGAAGTCACTGAGATGTCTAGTCACCTGAAGATGATTTTCAAGAACCCTTCAGCTCTTACAATCTGGGATTCTATGTGTGAAGATCAAACTGCAATGTAAATACATGAAAGAAAAATAAATAGATTGAGACGAAAGAGAAGGCTTCCCCTCAAAAAAGTCATGAAATTGTTGAAATCCTGAAGAGAGAAAGAGGAGTGGAGTTTAAAGAGCAAAACTCAGTTTATTAAACGATGGAAGCAAGGATGGATTTGCATGGATAGAAAGGAAGGATATGGTATAGGGCAGGGGTCCCCAACCTTTGCAACTTTAAGTCTGAAGGACTTCAGCTGAAGTCCTTCAGACTTAAAGTTGCAGAGGTTGGAGACCCCTGGTCTAAAGCACCTTGAAGACAGTACATGAAGGAATGGATGGAAAGTTATCAAGGAGAGATCCAACCTGAGAATGAAAAAAATTGATCAGTGGGATAATAATAATAATAATAATAATAATAATAATAGTTTAATTTCTTGACCGCTCCTCTCCCCGTAGGGACTCGGAGCGGTGCACAGGGAAACTAAAAACCATAAATATACAATCAAGAACATCTTAAAAACAAATTAAATAGTACCTGTGCTAAAATACCCAATCTAAACTAAAATTCCCACTATACACTAAAACCCCATAGAGAGAGACTACCCCAGACCGGCCAAGCAGAAAAAATATGTTTTTAATTTCAGACGGAAGGAGCGGAGGTCCGTGGTCGTTCTAATGTCGGGGGGAAGGTCATTCCAGAGGGCAGGGCCCGCCACAGAGAGAGCCCTTCCCCTGGGCGTCGCCCGCTGACAAAGTCTAGTGGACGGCACCCGGAGAAGTCCCTCTCTGTGGGAGCGAATCGGCCGTGAGGAAGTATGGGGCAGGATCCGATCCTGCAAGTAGCTAGGTCCCGAGCCATGGAGCGCTTTAAAGATGATAATTAGTACCTTGAAGCGCACCCGGAAGACGACAGGCAGCCAGTGCAGCTCGCGCAGGAGAGGTGTTACATGGGTAAACCTAGAGGTACCCAGGATTGCCCGCGCGGCTGCGTTCTGGACCATCTGCAGTCTCCGGGTGCACCTCAAGGGAAGCCACATGTAGAGAGAGTTACAATAGTCCAGTCGAGATGTCACGAGAGCATGAGTGACTGTGCGAAGGGCGTCCCGATCCAATAGGGGGCGCAACTGGCGAACCAGGCGAACCTGGTAAAACGCCCTCCTAGCCACGGCTGTCACTTGATCTTCCATGGACAGCCGGGCATCTAGGAGGACACCCAAGTTGCGCGCCCCATCCACAGGGGCAAGATGTTCGCCCCCTATGGCCAGCGATGGAGTTAGCTGGTTGAATCGGGCAGCCGGAAACCACAGCCACTCGGTCTTGGTCGGGTTGAGTCTGAGTCCGTTACTTCCCATCCAGATCCGTACGGCTTCCAGGCACTGGCACATCACCGCTACGGCATCGTTGGGGTGGTTTGGGGTAGATATATACAGCTGCGTATCATCAGCGTAGAGATGATACTCTACCCCAAAACCACGGATGATCTCGCCCAGCGGCTTCATGTATGTGTTGAACAGGAGAGGCGAGAGGACCGACCCCTGAGGAACCCCACATGTGAGGGGTCTCGAGGTCGACCTCTGCTCTCCTGCCAACACAAATTGCGATCGGCCAGAGAGGTAGGAGGAGAACCACCGTAAAACGGTGCCTCCCACCCCCAACCCCCCCAACCGATGCAATAGGATACCATGGTCGATGGTATCGAAAGCTGCTGAGAGGTCTAATAGGACCAGGATGGAGGAACAACCCCCATCCTTGGCCCTCCAGAGATCATCAACCAACGCGACCAATGCCGTCTCGGTGCTATGCCCGGGCCGAAAGCCGGACTGGCGCGGATCTAGATACTCAACTTCCTCCAGGTGACGGGGAAACTGTTGTGCCACCACACTCTCAACAACCTTCGCCAAAAAGGGAAGGTTGGAGACTGGACGATAGTTGTTCAAAAGAGCTGGATCCAAAGAGGGCTTCTTGAGGAGGGGCCTCACCATAGCCTCTTTTAGGGAGGCAGGCAAGGAACCCTCACTCAAGGATGCGTTGATAACCTCTTGGAGCCAGCCTCGTGTCACCTCCCAGGATGCCAGTACAAGCCAGGAGGGACACGGGTCCAATAAACATGTGGTGGCTCGCAGTCGCCCACGTAACCTGTCCATATCCTCGGAAGTAACGGAGTCAAACTCCTCCCAAACAAGATCTGTCTCGTGGCATCTCACTGGGCCATTAATGGAGGGTAGCCCGTTCTGTATCTGAGCGATTTTCTCCTGCAGAAAAATCACAAATTCCTCTGCTCTACCCTGTAGCGGGGCTTCCCGCACCCTCTGTTGAAGGAGGGAGCGGGTCACCCTAAACAGGGCGGCAGGGCGGTTTTCTGCGGATGCTATGAGGGTGGCACAATGATGACGTTTGGCCACTCTCAGCGCCACAATGTAAGTCCGTAAATGGGCTCTTACCTGTGTTCGGTCAGATTCAGAACGGGTATTCCTCCATCTTCTCTCTAGGCATCTCTTGCGGCGTTTCATCACCCTCAGCTCCTCGGTAAACCAGGGAGCCGTGGTGACTCGCGGCCGCAAGAGAGGCCGCAAGGGCGCGACCCGATCCAAGGCTCCCGTGGTCGCAATATTCCATGCGACCACAAGGTCCTCGATCGGGGCGCGGGTCGGGGGTACAGGAAATGGCCCAAGCGCCGTCTGGAACCCATCCGGGTCCATCAGGCGCCTGGGGCGGAACCAAATTGGAGACCCGGGTTCCGCCTCCCCGCGGAGGGGGGTGGCGGTTGGAAAGTCGAGGATGGTGTTTCTCCAGAAGTTGTGGGTGCTCCAACACTAGGTTGTTTTTTTTTTTTAACAGATTGGACAACCATTTGTCCAAAATGGTATAGGATCTCCTGCTTGAGCCAGGGTTTGGACTAGAACAGTAGCCCCCAACCTTTTGGGCACCAGGAACCAAGTCCATTGAGAGAGCTTTGCTGGCTGGAGAATTCTGGGAGCTGAAGTCCTTCAGACTTAAAGTTGCAAAGGTTGGGGACCCCTGGTATAGAGAATGACATCGGTATGAATTCTTTTCTTTTCTAAGGTCTTTAATTTTCTTGGTTTACCCTTTCTTACATTTCTTACTTACCATTTCAGGTTTCTGCATAATGTTGCTTACCCCAAAATGAAACAGGATAATGGATATGTAAAAAAGGATGCACATTCAAGCGATTCCTCTGGTTTTGAACATTTCCTCATTCTGTCACAATTTGGTGTCAGGTTTTGGGGGTAGGGGAATGCAAATAATGCTTTGGGAGGCCTTGTGAAATAGTGAGGCCTCCAATTGTGCCCTTCTAATATAAAACAAGGGGTTAAGGGGTAGATTGGATTAACCAGGAAAAGATGGCGACTCCAGACAGCAAAAGAAGACTGATAAAAAGTTAGTAGGTAACATAGTTTTGGGAAACACAGCAATGCCAAACCTATTGGTTAAGCCATCACCCTTTTGATCTCCCTTTCAAAGTACCCAAAGGCTGATTATACTTTTTTTATATAACCGCACCGACTGAATTTCTGCCAGCAGGAGTGTATTTTGAAATCCAGAGCTAAAAGCCCTGATGACTTGCGCTAAGATCAGAGGCTTTGCCAGCGTTGGCATCCATGGCAGCTAAACAATCCCAACCTTAACACCCAGAGAAGAAGAAGAAAAAAAGCTGGCCTCTCTTTTGAATCTGCTTCCCTGGTTTTTTCATCTCCTTCAGTGAAAGTAATGAAATCAAGTGGGGGAAAACATTTTGTTAAAAAGAAAAAAACCCACAGTGTAACAAAATAGGTGTGCATAACTTGTGACCTATAACACTGAAATCAATGAGGTTCCTGCCAATTCTTATCCCATGCTCTATTTTACAGGCAAAAAAAAAAAAAGCAGAAGTTTTCAACGTAAGCAGAAGGCTCAGAAAACCCAAGGAAGGCTACCTAGTTATTTTGATTTGGTGGATCTCAGGAGAAAACATTCCTTCTCTACTTTCCTTTTTCCGAGTCTCTTAATTATAAAATGTAGTGCTCTCACATGGTCCGGGACTGTCCGATTTGCTAGGAGGACAATGACTCTCTTCCCATCCTAACTTCTTTCTGGTTTCTTCATGTATTAAGTTTAATTGATCTGATTCTCTAAGGCAGGGATGTGGAATCTCTGGAGTTAAGTGATTGCTGAATTACAGTTCTCAGCAGCTTTCACTGATGTTTAGCTGGGAGTTACTTTTCAGCAGTATCTGGATGGCCAAAGATTCCCCCTTTCATCTCTAAGTCCTTATGAAACAGACAGTAGGACAGCAACTTCTGCTGCACTGGGCTACTGGACAGGACTATCTTGCTGCCATTGTTTCTACTCACTCCACCAAATCTAGTTGACAAGACATGCTCCAAATCTCTTCTATCAAAGAGAATAATTTTATTGATCTCTGGAACTATGGATAGGGCCCACCCGCCCTATAAAGCATCATCACCTTGGAAATTTAGATGGCCCCAACTCTGTTATGTTGGAAGAAATGTGCATCTGGGTTCAGTTCCAAGTGGGGAAAAAGACACTGGAAACATGGAGGCTGCTTGGGAAGATGGTTTAATGGTGGACAGGATCACATGGCTTGAGTTCCTGACCAGAAAAGGGGGATCACATGCTTCCAGATGTTGGGTGAAGAAGAAAGGAGAGAAAAGGGGCTTGCTGAGAGTTCCTGAGTTTTTTATACTCTGTTCGCCCCACCTCTCTGTTTCCCCTTCCTGTGTAAGAAATGTATTCTGATTGGTTGTCAGACTCCTAGGGGTGGGGGGTCTTAGCTAACTTTGTAGGTTGTGTGCCTTTTGAGTCCCAAGCTTGGTTGAGTATTGCTTCTTCCCAAGTGCCCTGTGGTGGGATCGGTAGAGGGCTAATGCTATCATGCGTTAACCCCATCCCCCTGGAGCCGAAGGGGGAGACATTTGTTATGTAGAATAGACTGACCCAGGCTTTTTAAATGACCCATTAACAAAGGTGGGGGCTATTAAGAGTGAGTCTATTTCCTGCCTAAAAACATGTTTCCCCATTTCTTATCCAGGGAAATATAATATTCTGCCTTTTCAATATTTCCCAGGATATTTCATTTTTCTAGGAGAGTGGTGGGTGCTAACTTCCTACAGTTAGAACTTTTTAAAGTTCTGAAGAGCAGGTATTTGGGTGAGATGGTTAGATGAACTCTGTAGCTGTTGCTGTGCCCCCCCCCCCTCCCCATGAACAGGGTTACAATTTATTTTTGGATGTCTTATAATTTGGGGAGTTCTAAATTGTACATTTTTTGTTTGGATATGCATATAATCTTGTATACCACCCTTTGTCAGATGGGTGAGATGGGTGGTTATATAAATAAATAATTTCCCCACTGACCTTATTTTATCTCAAACTCATGTAAAAAATTACTAAACCCCCCCCCCCCCAATTGTTACTTACACTGACTGTGTAGTAGGGATGATTGCTTATCTAAAACATCATTGGGGAAAGCTACAGCAGAGTGATACCAGCACTCCTGCCACAATAAAAGCTAATAATAATAATTCCAGACTATGAGTAGGCATCATGTATCTCTCTGTTTAAAAGCTTTCTCTGTCATTGCAACAGCTGTTCTGTATATATTGCTTCATCTTTTTTTGGATAACACTTTCATTCCCCTTCTCTTTTCCTCCCAGGAATCCTTTTACTTATGTCGAATGATAGGGTCCCCCCTGCTCCTGATTACATATGCCTGGTCTCTCCTGTTTTGTTCTTAAGCATGATGTGAATTGACAGCCCCATGGTGGGGCTTCTTAGCTTATTATTATTATTATTATTGCTTGGATGGAAGTAGGAAGATTCTTGTTTTCTTCCATGGCTTTAATTCTTAAATATAATTCTGATTAAGATTTCTCATTCAGACTGTTACAGTCATAAATTTCTACCCTGTTTTCCTGAAAATAAGCCCTACACGGATAATAAGACCAATCAGGCTGTTGAGTGCATGCGCTAAAATAAGCCCTCCCCCCAAAATAAGCCCTCCCTGAAAATATTGCAACACAGCAGCAGTCATGAGGTGACCACGCTCATCGCTTCCTCCACCTCAAAATTAATAGGACCTCCCCAAAAATAAGGCCAAGCTCTTATTTGGAGTGTGCGGGTATCAAAAGAAAATAAGACACTGTCTTATTTTGGGGGAAACACAGTATACATAGCTTTGCACCAGATAGGGTGCTCTTTAATACATTTGTGTATCTGAATTATTCAAATGAATGATCTGAATCAGGATACTTATCATTTCACTGAAATTAATATGGATCAGCACAAAAATATATTTGTGTATCTGAATCATTCTGATTTTGATTTATAAACTGATTCAACATGTAGATCGACAATTGTTCCAATTGTTTAGACTTTCACAGTGATTTGGTAAAAAAAAAAAATGCAAAGCCAGTCAGATCCCATTTGTCTCACTTGTATTTTTCTAGATCAATTCAGAGGCATCCAATTCGATTCAATGCTTCAACTTCAGGGATTTGATTTGGAGATTTGAGCTGAGTTGCCAATTTGGTTGAATCACCTTCAAATCAAATATTTCTAAGCTGCTCTTTAGAGTATAAGTCCTCTGAAAGTAACTTTTATACTGTAATAGTTTCCAAACATAAATACAATAACACAAAATAAAATTTATCTTTACACACATATGAAAACAGGCATCCAAGACAATATTGAAAATGAATCCACATTTGCACCTAGAAGGACCTTGAATTAAAAAGGACATGAAAGTAAAAATAATACAGGAATGCAGAGTTGGAGGCCCCATATCTGTGTCGCCTCTGATTACTTTGGATCAGATTTCAAAGCTGTTTACAACTAGCTCTTTTTAATGTGCCTTGGAGAAGGGAAAAAGCCTTAATAAAGCTAATCATCTGCCTTTAATATAATGTAAATTGCATTTATGTTTTGATTACAGGTAGTCCTCGACTTACATTCATTTAGTGATCGTTGAAACTTGCAACTGTACTGAAAAAAGGGACATGATCAATTTTTATGCTTATGACTATTGCAACATCCCCATGTCAAGTGATCAAAATTTGGACACTTTCCAAAAGGCATGTATTTAGGATGGTTGTGTCTTGGGGTCATGTCAGTGGTGGGTTCCTACCAGTTCGGACCGGTTCAGCCAAACCAGTAGTGGTTTGGTGGCCTGGGTCGCTGGAACGGACAGTGACCCAGGCCTGCCACACCCCTGAACTGGTTCTCCTAAGGCGCCACCACTTCTGTGCATGCGCAGAACAATTTTTCTTGCCAAAAGTTTTTTATTTTTCATACAGTACATATAATATACTATAAATTATACTGTTACATCTTAATTATTGAATATTCAATAATATATCAATTTCTCTTGCCATTAAGTCTCTTCGATTTTTATTTGATCTTCTGCTTTCTATACACATATTATTATCTTCCACTCTTCTCCTCTCCCTCTCTCCTCCTCCCTACCTCCTTTCTTCTCTCCGCCCTTTCTCTCTTCACTACTTCCCCTTGCTCTCTCCCTTTCCTCTCTTTCCACACCTTCCCTCTCTCCCACTCCCTCCCTCCCTTCTACTTCCCTCTCTCCTGTCTCCTTTCTCTCTCTTTCCCTCTCTTTCTCTCCCTTCCATTCTCTATTTTACATGGTGTATTTCCACCTTTTAGCAAACCCCATTTATTATCTGTGGCATTAATAATTATATTTCCATAGAAAAAAAGAAAAAAACTGCTAGTTTTTCTTTTCAAGGTATATCTTTATACTAATTCCATTTGTTTTCTCTCCCCCTCACCCCGTAACAATCTCTTTTTGGACACAGTGTAAGACGGATTCAAATTTCCCGCTATCCTCATAATACTGTTACATACCTATACATCATTAAGTGCCCATATTTTTGTCTCACCTTAAGATTTTAACAATACCGGTATATTATTAAGCGTATTCTCTTCCATTTATTTTTAAAGAATCTTAAATCCTAATCTCTGAACTTCTTTCTCTTTCGCGCAGAACAATTTTCATTGCAGAAATTTATTTATTTATTTTTGCACGCACCGAATCAGCAGTAATGCTGGCAGTAACCCACCCCTGGGTCACGCGATCACATGAAGGTCACAAAAGATCACTGTGGCAACCTCCTGACAAGCAAAGTCAACAGGGAAGCCAGATTCACTTAACAACCATGTTACTAACTTAACAACTACCATGATTCACTTAACAACGGTGGAAAGAAAGTTTGTAAAATGGGGCAAACTCATTTGACAACTATTTTTGCTTAGCAATGCAAATGTTGGGCTCAATTGTGATCATAAGTCAAGGACTGACAAACCCTTAACTGTCCTGGCATTGACTAGGTATTGGCCTAGCCCTGTGTATTTTATCGCATGTAATCCTTCCAGGCCACAAAGAGAACAGGGTTGATTAGGAAGTAGTGGTTTACCCTAAATTTGGCAATGCATTAAGCTGGTTTTTACTGGAATCCAGGCCTCTTTTTTTCCATCTTGATAACTAGCCCCCAATTCTCTTTGCTGTTCACTTCCTGTGCTGCCCAGCTGTTTCCGTAGACAATGGGAGGACTGGGATTGAGAGCTTGTGATGACCTTTAAGATCTCACTTTAAAATCCCTCTCTCTAAGTCAGGGGTCAGCTCCCAGTTGCTGGTGGGCGTCCCAATTTTGAGAGGAGCTTCCGGTTGGGAGACGTGGGGAAAGCACAGCACGTCAGGAGGAGACTCTATGGCAAGGAGCGGGTTTTCTGGTCAGCACCACAATTGATAGGGCTTTCAGTTAGGACAGGTAGAGGAAAAAGGTCGGCGCACTAGGAGGAGACTCTATGGTGGGGAAGCCAGACTTCCGGTTTGCTCCAAAATTGAAGGGGGGTGGTGGTCCGCTTCCGGTTAGGACCTTTGTGGCTCTAGTGTTTAAGGTTGCCAACCCATGCACTAAGTCTTTCCTCAATGGGTGCATCATCTGCACTATACAAAACATTTTGGAGCAAAAAAAAAAAAAAGAGGACTTGGGGGCTGGCGAGTGGACCAAACACAGGGAAGGATTGAGGATTTGATAAGGAGGCCTGGTAGAGGCTGCATTTGGCCAGAGGAAACCAACCCCTGCTCCAAAGGTTTAAAGCAGGGGTGTCCAAACTTGGAAACTTTAAGACTTGTGGACTTCAACTCCCAGAATTCTGGGAGTTGAAGTCCACAAGTCTTAAAGTTCCCAAGTTTGGACACCCCTGGTTTAAAGAAATGACTATTTGTGAACACTCACCATTCTCAGAAATTGACAGAGGAAAGCAATGGCTCATGAAGTTTGCCATGTGGGGGTCCAGTGACACCTTTCGCTTCTCTTATATTATGCTTCAGGATTTTGGTCCATGTTGATTATGTAACCACTAGAAGTGTGTGCCAAGAATGAAATGGAAGATTTTGATGGAACAATCCAGGTTACAAAAATAGCAATAATTGCACAGTGCCAAGATTATAGCTCTCTACTTACTGTTTATGGGATCCAAAACAAGAAAGCAACCATTAAAACAACCTGAGTGAGAAGTTCTCTACTATTCTGCAAACCCTTTGGTTTCTAAAATTGCTGACATTCGGTCACTATCCCCCAAGGTCTATCTTCTTCTCCCCACCCATCAACCGCTGTGGCTGCACAGCAAACCATGCTAGAAAACCCTCTCTGTGTTTTAGGAAAGATTTAGAAAAGTTATTTGGTAAGAAAACATGACTGTCAGTTCTCAAAGACCGTGCAACAGATAACAAATACTGCATGCAATGATGCAAGGACAAAATAGAAGTAGCAAGTGAGCAATACCATTTTTTTTTAAACAAAAAGAAAGTAATCATTTTTTGCAGCCCCTTGCATGCTTGAAAACGATTTCTAGAATAAGAGATTGCAAAAAGGAGAAAATACATATGAAAGCATGCAAAGCATGGAATTCTTTCTAGCACTTTCTAGCACTTTACCAGGAATCCCCTGAATTTTCTTCTGTGTAACAAAGATGTTTCTGCCCACTCTTCATATTGCAATATCTGTGTTTGTGTGCATGTCAAATTCCTTGTGTGTCCAAACACACTTGGTCAATAAAGTATTCTATTCTATTCTATTCTATTCTATTCTTTACTTTTACTTTATTTTTGATTTGTATACCACCCTTTTCCCTTTCGGGATTCAGGGCGGTGAACAGGCATCAATAAAATCGACAATAAAAGCTTCAAAATATATTAAAATACACTAAAAATGATATTAAATGGGTGGCCTGTTCTAAAATTCTATTCTATTCTATCCTATCCTATGGGTGCACTGGGCTACGCACACACTGCCCTGGATCTCATGATAAGCATCAAAGCTGGAAAACTCAGGAAACAAGAATCATTTGGATGTCAAGAAATGTCTTTATTGCTAATGGGTAATACACCAGATTCTTTATTCTCTCCCAACTGGAAATGTGATCCAATCTCTTCAGGTTTCAGAGAGTTATTTAACAACCTGTGCCCCATTGGGTCATCGTTTCAGAATTATTTCTTTATCTAAACAGAGAAACAGAATGACCATGAGTTGGTAAAAAAGCTTTTTTACTTCTGACTTCCTGACAACTTTTCCATTAAGTTTCATTATGGGAAGCTGGAAGGGAAGATGAAAAATCTTCTTTTCTTCTTCCACCCCTCCCTCCTTCCTTTCCTGCCTCCTTGTCTCCTTCCCTCTCTTTCTCTCTACCCACCTTCCTTCCCTACCTCCCTCTCATTCTGTCAGCCTTTCCCTTCCCTTCCCTTCCCTTCCCTTCCTTTCCTTTCCTTTCCTTTCCTTTCCTTTCCTTTCCTTTCCTTTCCTTTCCTTTCCTTTCCTTTCCTTTCCTTTCCTTTCCTTTCCTTCCCTTCCCTTCCCTTCCCTTCCCTTCCCTTCCCTTCCCTTCCCTTCCCTGTAGTCAGGAAGTGGCTACTGCTGGGTAGGGGATAGAATGAGGGATTGCAAAACTGACTGGGAAACTTTCATGGAGCTTTGAAAATAAAGATCACATGACAGCAATACCAGTACAGTAGCAGCCAGTAGCACTGAAGCAGTCATAACTTTCCCAAATTTAATTCCCTTGGGAGTCATGGGTTTTATTTGTAAGTTAATCCATTTGAGATAGATTGGTTCAAAAATTGTTGCCCCACGATGTGTCATGTTGCCCAGTTAAAGGCCATGACAAGAGTTCTAGTAGAATGTAGATTATGATGATCAACAGTTATAAAGATGTTAGAGGCACATGGCTCTATGGCTACCCCCACACTTAGAAATTCTTTCGTAAACTCCTCTCGTGGCATTTCATCTTTGTTTTCTTACAAAACTATGCATGGTAACACACCCACAATCTTTTCATTCATTCATTCATTCATTTATTAAACTTATATACCGCTCCCTTTCCCAAAAAGAGACTCGGGGCGGTGCACAGGAAATTAAAAAAGCATATATAAACATGACAATATACACAATTTAAAATCAAATTAAATTATTAACCCTGTGCTAAAATTTACAATAAATTAAACTATTACCCTTAAAAACCAATTAAAACAATTTGATGTCAGGCTAAAGGCTAGGTAAAGTTAGGCCAGGCCGGACCGTTGGAAAAAGTACGTCTTGAGTTTCTGGCGGAAAGAACGGAGGTCCGTGGTCGTTCTAAGTTCGGGGGGAAGGTCGTTCCAGAGGGTTGGGCCCACCACAGAGAAGGCCCTTCCCCCTGGGAGTCGCCCGCTGGCATTGCCTAGTGGACGGCACCCGGAGAAGTCCCTCTCTGTGGGAGCGAATCGGCCGCAGGGATGTATGGGGTAAGATGGTCATATTATAAAACTGTAAAACAAATCTTTTCTCTCCAGATTCTATGAGTCAAAAAGAAGAAAGGGAGACCTGATTTGGCTCCATTGCTTCAACCTCCCCTACCTCAACAAATTGTATCTCAGAGAACAACACTTTCAGCAGGAAAAAAAAAATGTTTGACAGGATTCTAAATAGTTCCTTATTCAGAGGAAATCGTCTTTAAAACAGATTAACATTTTTGGAATATTTTGTAGAAATGTGTTTTAACTGACAATAGTTTATTGTTTCGTAATCCAAGGAAATATTTTGTCGACATTCTCTGTAAACCTATTTTGTAACTGCCAGTTTCATTTGGTGAGAGAGGCAGTGAGAAAGAGAGAGAGAGAGAAAGACGTCTGTCTGAATGCTTCTACTTAGTAATCTGGCTTGTCTCAAATATCGGAGCCAATTTGTTTTAGTGTTCTGTTGAGGTGTTAATATTTTCAGGATGTGACATTACAGGAGAACCATAGTTTCAAGGCAGTTTGGGTTCTTCACTTTTTAGTGACTCACTGAACAGAGATAAAGTTGTTGTGAAACTCCTGGTATGTCCCCTGGGGACTGCCTAACAAATGTCACCCAAACTTCCATAAAAGCACATCCCCTGGCTCATGCCATAATTGGCTAAGGCCTACTTGCATTTACTGGATCATGCCATCATTGGATGTTAAGACATCATGAAACTGGATGACTGCTCATATCAAAGGGCGATAATGTGTTCCCACACTTGGTAGTCAGATTTCCAGGTATTTAAATCCCTTGTTTTGCTGATGAGGTTGAACCTTGAGACTTTAGCTATTCTATTATGGTTTGCAATTTAGATGTCAGGCCAGGGGTGGGCAAACTTTGCAACTTTAAGTCTGAAGGACTTCAGCTCCCAGACTTCTCCAGCCAGCTTTGCTTTGCTGGCTTTGCTTTGCTGGCTGGAGAATTTTGGGAGCTGAAGTCCTTCAGACTTAAAGTTGCAAAGTTTGCCCACCCCTGTGTCAGATGCTCATGTGACAGAAAGCTGTCCCTAGAATTGTATTTATTTATTTATATGTTTTATTTATTTCTACGCCGCCCATCTCACCAATGCTATATAATAAAAAGTTTAAAAGGGCTTAAAGTGTTTAAAATTATAAAAATTGAACAACAAAGTTAAAAGTTAAAAACCAAGATGATGGGTGGTCTAGGGGTGAGAATCCTCTCTACCTATCATCTATGGCTCGGGACCTAGCTATCTGCGGGATCGGATCCTGCCTCATACATCCTCACGGCCGATGCGCTCCCACAGAGAGGGACTTCTCCGGGTGCCGTCCACTAGACTTTGTCAGCGGGCGACGCCCAGGGGAAGGGCGCTCTCTGTGGCGGGCCCAGCCCTCTGGAATGACCTTCCCCCTGATATTCGAACAACCACGGACCTCCGCTCCTTCCGCCTGAAATTAAAAACATATCTTTTCTGCTTGGCCGGCCTAGGGTAGTCTCTCTGCTATGGGGTTTTTATTTAATTATAGGGTATTTTAGTGTTTAATGGGATTTTTAGCACAGGTATTAGATTTAATTCGTTTTTATGCTATGGTTGTATATTTATTGTTTTTATTCTCCCTGTGCACCGCCCCGAGTCCCTGTGGGGAAACTTTACAAATTAAATTATTATTATTATTATTATTATTATTATTATTATTATTATTATTATTATTATTATTATTATTATTATTATTATTATTATTATTATTATTATTATTATTATTATTATTATTATTATTATTATTACCCACCACACAGAAGGCCCATGCTGGGACCTCAAGCCAAGTGGCAGAGCCAAGTTTTTACACTCTTCCGGAAAGGCAGGAGTATGCAAGAGGACCTCATCATTAATCATTTCTCCGCAGAAATAAGTCAGGGAGAAAGCTAGGCTAAAAATAACTCTTCCCTCATCTGCTTATCTTCTCATTTTTGTGTGGTAATGTTTGTGGATCTCAACATGCAATGTTTATTAGGTTTTTTTACATTTAAACAAAACAGTTTTTTGTCAAACTAAGCTCAAGAATGACCTGCAACAATTCAACCAAAGTTCAGTTCTTTTATTTGTTTTCACACAATAGACAGGATCTTGCCAGACTAAACCCTGTCTACACTTAGCCTAATGAATGTACCAGTGGTGGGATACGACCGGTATGCCCTGGTATGGGTATATTGGTGCCTGCTGGGAGCACCAGGTACCGTTCCGGTATGGTGTTCTGGAGGGCCTATCCTCCTTACCTGTATTTGAGCTGATTGGGGCTTCTGTGCATGTGCATGGAGCATACGGCACCTGCGCAACACTCCGCCAAGCAGCTGGAGCAACGTGGAGCGTTGTGGGCAGTAAGTATGCATACACACGCTGCACATGGACTGCATGCGTGCATGTGGTGGATGCCCGGCCCTGTTGCACCGTACCAGTTCCACCGGGATCCAGAACCCACCACTGGAATGTACCCTTGGAGTTTTGAGGGAGTGACTATCTGAACTTTCTTTCTCTATCTCCTATCCATCGCTGGATTGGGCTGCCTCTTATCTCCCCCCCACCCATCTTTCTGGAATGTGCTCTTTCCCTCCTGAGAAACTGCCCCCTCACTGTAGTCCCTCACACCATGAGCACCCCATCTCTCACAATTTTGATGATTCAAATCAGCAAGGTACAAACAAATGAGGAGGGTGGCCTAATTGTCTTCTGCCATTTGTCCAAATTAAAACCGCTCTTTCCTTTTCTGGGTTAAACAATACAGGAATCTAGGGTCTTACTCTTGTTTACTGTAAATATTAGTAATTTTCTTGTTTACAATGCTTTAAAGTTACTTTCTATCTATTCTAAGAAGCAGGATAAGAAGTGTATTGACTCCTTTTAAGTTTTTTGTGGGTGAAGACTCCTAAGAATAAGGTAGAAAAATAAGAAAGGCAAAATTAGATTAGATATAAATTAGATATGAGATAGATACGATAGATGATAGATAGATGGATAGATAGATAGATAGATAGATAGATAGATAGATAGATAGATAGATAAATTACTCATTCAGAAAGCCCCAATAATATTAATTATTTTAGATTCCTATGAACTTTCCAAAATAGTTCTAAAATAGTCATTTGCACCATTGCTTTACTAATTTTCCACTTCTTATATTATTCAAGAAAGAAAATGAATTTATTGTCAAAGTTGAAATGAGACCAGCAATAATTTCAGGGAACACAACAAGCTTTGAAATGTTTTCAAGGACTTGAGTTTTCTTGACCTGCACTACAAAGCAACATGTTGTTTATTGAACTTTGGCTGGTCGCCTTCATTACGATGTTTCAGCAGTAGGTGCCCTAAATAAATGCAGTTGCAAATTAAGAGAAAGTTACTCTTTACCCTCACTAAGCTTTTTTTTTTATCTGTAGAGATGCAAAGGTTGCTAACATCAAAGCAACTGCTGAAGCATTTTAAGTCACAGTCAGTTGATAACGGAACAACCGTTATTACCCACAATAAATCTCAGTTTGTGGAAAAGCCAGGACTACAGCCATCTATATTGCTTTGGAAACGGTGATCCAGAGATCTGTAGAATAGATACGACTGGCATCATAGCACATTATTTTCATGGCCCCATCAGAGTCTGGTTTGGAGAACGAGGAGGCATTGGAACTGGGACCATTTGACAGGGAAGACACACCAGGGGCTGAGGACAACAATGTCCTGGGCCCCTCAGGTTTTGGGGGAGAGGGTCGACCAGAAAGAGAGCTGCCTGTCTGCACAGATACAGGGGAGGATCAGTTACTGATAAGCAGTGATGCTGATAGGCAGCCGATCTCCTCCTGGAGTAGATAACAACAGCTATCTACTTCACTCGATCCAAGGGAAAAGAAAGTGGAGCATAGGCAAGCCCAGAGAAGGGCTGCAAGGCAGCGGTGGATTCCTACCTGTTCGGACTGGTTCGGCTGAACCGGTAGTGGTTTGGCGGCCTGGGTCGCTGGAACCGGCAGTGACCCAGGCCTCTGGTTCTCTGGGCACCATCATAGGCACCGCCATCTTGTTTTTTATTTTCATTGCACTGGGGAGTTAGTTTTTGCCAGGAAAAATTGTTTGCTTTGGCTTACACAAGGCTTTAACCTGTGTCTGTTGCTGTTTGCCTTCCTTCGCTTGGAAGATTGCTCTTCACATTTTGTTTTGGACCTAGTCCTTCTCTTGTGGCCTGCCTTTGGCCTTTGCTTCAATGTGCCTTTGGAACTGCTTCATGCCTGGGGCCTGAGGACTGCCCTTCTCTTGTGCCTGGACTCTGCCTTGTGGACTGGATTTGGAACCCTGGACTTTGCCCTGTGAGCATGCTGCTACTCTATGGGCTTTGTACTACCTGGGCTGTGTTTGGGAGGCTGTGAGTGTCTATCTTCAGGGTAGCATGTGGGTGGAGCCTTACTGGTCATTGGAGGGCCATTGGCTGGAACAGTTGTTGAGAGAAATTACTCTCTAGAGCAATGGTGTCACGTTATGGTCACATGATGTATCAAATTTTTTCTCCATTCACTAAACCGGCATGGGCGTGGCCAGTGTGTGACGCATCTGGGCTGTGGGCCGCAAGTTTGATACCCCTGCTCTAGAGGCTTTGACTTGTCCATCTGGGTCACAGCAAGTATTTCAATTTTTAATTGTTGGCTAGCCTGTAGATTACCATGGTGAACAATACCTTGAACTGTGGGATAGTATTATTCAGCAATGCAGAGGACAGGGAGGTTATTAATTAATAATAAGCTCCCTATCCTCTGTGCTTTCTCTGTCATTGCACCTGTCCTTGGATCAGCATCCTTTCCCAAAATGTGGATGAACTCCAATTCTGTTGGGCTTCTGCAAGGCACTGAAGATGGGAGTTTTTCCTCAAGCCCTGGAGCCATATGAATAGGTGAATTGGTTGGCTATCTCTATAAGAGTGGACAACTCCTGACCATTGTTTCAAAAACTATTTTCCTATCTAAACAGAGAAACAAAATGACTACTGGTGGGCAACAAAAATCTGCATGAGCAGGAGTGACTTCCAACTTCCTGCCAGCTTTCCCATTGAGTTTCCTGCTGGGAAGCTGGCAGTAAGCATTGAAATTCCACCCACCCACCCTTGCTTCTTTTTGCTTTTCTTTGCTTTTCTTCTCTTCTCTTCCCTTCCCTTCCCAGCTGGCAGGTCCATGGATGCTGCTGGTTGAGGGAGAGAGTGGGAGATTGTGCAAATGGCTGAGCAAATTGTAAATGAGAATCACGAGACCATGGCCGTGCAGCTGCAGTGCTGAAGCACCAGAAGCCCACTAGTGCTGAAGCAGCCACAACTTCTCCAAATTTCATTCTCTCAGCAATAATGGGTCCCAGCATTCTGTTATTAGCTTGTTTGCAGGACCTTGGTTGAAAAGATTTTGCCCTGTGATGCACTATTTCACCCAGTTAAAAGTTCCAAACGTGAGGGTTTTACTACAGTAGTATTATATAGGCCAGCGATGGTGAACCTTTTTAGGCTCGTGTGCCATAAGGGGGGGGGAGTGCAGGGGGCTCTTGCGCTGGCATGCTGCACCCATAATGCAATGTGCACCCCCCCCCCAGTGCGCATGCACGTATTACAGGCACTCCCCTCATTTTTTACATGCTTTTTTCACCCTCCCCAGGCTCCAGAGGCTTTATAGGAGCCTGGGGAAGGCAAAAACAGTCACTTCCAGTTTGCTTGTAGCATCATTTTTAGTCCTCCGGAGGCTTCAGGGAAGCTCCTGAAGCCTCCGAAGGGCCTCTGGGGGGGACGAGGGGGCTGTTTTTGCCCTCCCAAGGTTCCTATAAAGCCTGGGGAGGGTGAAAAATGGCTTTAAAAATGACTGAATCAGCTGGCCAGCGCACACATGCATGCTGGTCAGCTGACATTGCAACGCCTCGCATGCCCTGCCAAGTGGCTCTGCGTGCCACCTGTGGCATGCGTGCCATAGGTTCGCCATCACTGATATAGGCGATAGCAGAGGTGGCATTCAGCCGGTTCAGACCGGTTTGGGCGAACCGATATCAGAAATTGTGAGTGGTTTGGAGAATCGGCAAATACCACCTATGATTGGCTCCACCCTCCAGCCCCCCTTGTTTATTACATCAGCTGATTCACGTTGGAGACCGGATTCCCACACTTCAGCTCAGCTAGAAAAACAGCTCAGCTCGCCAGTGCTGACACTGAGGGTGGTCTTTGTGTGCTGCGTGTGTGCGTGAAGTGTGTGTTAGCTGTGCATATGCACGAAGAGTGAGCACACAAAGTGCTCTCTCACAAAACCGGTAGAAAAAGATTTGGAATCCCACCACTGGGCGGTAGGGATTTTTTTCAGCTGTGAGACAATGTGTCTTTATTGTTATTATAACAGTTTTTAATTATTTTGGATTGTTATTGCTTTATTACCGCTCGCTACCCAGAGTCATTGCAGCAAGATGGATGGTCGTATAAATCGTGATGATGGCGGTTATGATAATGATATTAATAATGTCATCTCTCAAGCTTCAGGAAGGATCAACATGTGCTTTATGAATATGAATGAGTTAAGCCTCTTGAATCCCCCTTGATGAAGGAGAAACGCAATACTTTTCTACCTGCTGGGTTTGTCTGTGAAAACACATGCCAGCTGCCTTGCCCAATCTTTGCTGACATGGCATAGTTTCTCACGTAGCCTTTATGCTCTTCCCAGTTTAACCTTGGCCACAGAGCAACAAAGCTGTCGAGTTAATGATCATAATGGTCCAGATTTGGGGATGCCTGCTGACCGGGCAGAGAGAGAAATCTCAGGGTATATTCCCAAAGCCTGCCCCACAATTTTGCTAGATGGATTTAATTAAAGAAAGGCATGTACTGTACTTTGTTATTCCTCTGTTAAATGCTACTAACCCTCCCTTTCTCAGAAGCACTGCCCTACTTGAAGTGTGAACAGGAAGACTAACCTTTGATTGCCTATCTGTAAATACTTCTTTCAGTATGTTTTGAAGCTTGTTTCCTAGCTACTCTGGACCAATTGCTGAAATGTAATTCTTTCATCATGTACCAGATACTGCATGGGGAAGATATATTCATAAACAATCAGTACCTCGCTGAAGTTGAGTGCTGCTAAAGGAACACCACATTATCGAGTGATGTTGTGGCCTGCCAGTGGCCAGCGGAGCTGGCAGCAGAGTCGGACAGTGAGGAGGTTGGGGGTGGGGGGGAACATGGGCCAGTCCTGTAGGCTGGGGAAGGCTCGGATGAGGACTCTGTGCTGGAGGCAGAGATGGGGCTGAGACCGTCTGGCAGTGATCAGGTGCCTGCAAAGCTAGACAGCACTGAAGCAGAGGAACAGCTAGAACCTGTTCCCAGTGTGTACATGCGCAGAGCTGCCAGAAGAAAAGAACAACTCAGAAATCAGGGTAGACTCGGGAGTAAAGTCACAGCTGGAAGGTGATTGCCCCCCCCCCCTGCGGAAATGAAAGAGGAGTGAAAGGAGTAGGCTTTTGCAATTCGTTCGTTCAGTCGTTTGGAGTGTGAAGATCTGTCCGTGAATCTCATGGACTCTGTACCCTGTCTTTCCTTGCACAGGACTTTATTTAGAAAATATTTACATGGCAGCTTTCCAAGATAGATAAGGACTGCTTGTCAGGTCTTGCTGAGTGTAAATGAGAGGAATTCACATTCATTTAAGTCAGTGCTTCTCAAATAGTGGGGCGGGCCCCCCAGGGGGGGCGCGAGGCTCCGTAAAGGGGGGCGCGTTTGACCTCGGCAGAGGTGTACTTATAACAATTTTATAGACAAATGATACTATTTACAGTCGTGCGGGGGGCGCGAAATGTTTTCTTCTTCCTAGGGGGGCATGACAGAAAATAATTGAGAAGCACTGATTTAAGTAAAGGTGTTTTTTATTTTATTTTATTTGGACTTATAAACTGCCCCCTCTCCCCAAAGGGACTCAGGACCAGGACTCTGCCTCGTGTTTTTTGGAGAAGCGTAGGTCAGAACAAGTGAACTCTACTTCATCAATCACACACATGGGATCTGCAGAGTAACAGAGTTTATATACAGGTAGTCCTCGACTTACAACAATTTGTTTAGGGGCTGTTCAAAGTTACAGGCAGCCCTGAAACAAGTGACTTATGACTGTTTTTCACACTTACAACCATTGCAGCATCCCCCAGGGTCACCAGATCAAAATTCAGATGCCTGGCAACTGACTCATATTTATGACGGTTTCAGTGTCCCGTGTGTGTGTGTCAAGTGGTCCCCTCTTGAGACCTTCTGACAAGCCAAGTCAATGGGGAAGCCAAATCTGCTTAACCACCATATGACTAACTTAACAAGTGCAGTGATTCACTTAACCATGGTGGCAAGGAAGGTCATAAAATGGGGGCCAAGCTCACTTAACAAATATCACACTTAGCAACAGATATTTTGGGAGCAATTGTAGTCATAAGTCCAGGACTACTTGTATAAAATGTATTCCCACACACACCAAAGCACCTACAGAGCATACTGCTGAACTGACTGGATCTGACATTCAGGTTAAACATGCTAACTTTATACTGCCCTCATTCTACGCTGAAAACTCTTCATAGCCTCACAACAAAGAATCACCCACAAATGGACCTAAAGATTCACTCTGTTTTTTTTCCTAGACTTCCACTGTCAGATTCTTGAAACTCACCATTTTTGGGGCAAGTACAGCTTCAGCCCCCTGACCTGGAAAACCTGTTCACACCTGGGTCATTAAAAAGGGCTTGCAATTTATTATATAAATATAAAATTATATATTAATATACAGTGGTACCTCGGTTCACGAACGCCTCTGTTCACGACCAATTCGGATTACGAACAGAAATTTTCCAAAAAATGTGCTCCGGTTCACGAACACCGTTTCGGTTCACGAACAGAAAAGTTCGTAAAAATGCTCGGGTTCATGAACTCTGTTTCGCTTCACGAACTCCGCCTCGCTTCATGAACAGAAAAGTTCGTAAAAATGCTGGGGTTCACGAACTCCGTTTCGCTTCACGAACCGGAGCCGCAGACATTTTATCTACGACCAAAAAACAAGGTCAGAACGGATTAACCGGATTTACATTGAACCCTATGGGAAACTGTGCCTCTCTTCACGACCAATTCGGTTCGCGAACAGAGTCAGTTCAAGAATTACGACCAAAAAACAAGGTCAGAACGGATTAACCGGATTTACATTGAACCCTATGGGAAATTGTGCCTCGGTTCACGACCAATTCGGTTCGCGAACAGAGTCAGTTCACGAATTAAGTTCGTGAACCGAGGTACCACTGTATATTATAAAAAATATAATGCAGGGATGCGGTGGCTCAGTGGCTAAGATGCTGAGCTTGTTGATCAGAAAGGTTGGCAGTTCGGCGGTTTGAATCCCTAGCACCGTGTAACGGAGTGAGCTCCCTTTACTTGTCCAAACTTCCGCCAACCTAGCAATTCAAAAGCATGTACAAATGCAAGTAGAAAAAATAGGAACCACCTTTGGTGGGAAGATAACAGCGTTCCGCGTGCCTTCGGTGTTTAGTCATGCCAGCCACATGACCATGGAGATGTCTTCAGACAGTGCTGGCTCTTTGGCTTTGAAATGGAGATGAGCACCGCTCCCTAGAGTTGGGAACGACTAGCACATATGTGGGGGAACCTTTGCCTTAAAATTGTTTATAGCTTTTATTATATATTTATGTAAATATAATCCTGATAACAAGATTCTTTATCATAATCATACTAATCTAAAGGAGAATTCTTGCATGTTACATTGGGATACAGAGGAAATAAAGCTTCATTTTCCAATCCTTTCTGCTAATATTTTTAAAAATAGCGAGGTGGGAAATAAAAGGCAAATCTACAAAAAAGGAAAAAGGAAATTGAAAATAAAATCTAATAAAGGGCCCCGGAAAAGAAATGGATTTTTTCTTCTCATTCTGCCTAGGGTTTATTTAAAAAATGCACCAGATATTTTTTATAATGGGGTGTTCCTTAAAATAAGCACAGGGTTCAAGTCAGCGCTTCTGGTTCTGTGTGATTGTCTTTGGAGTTTACATTTTTGGATATTTGTGTAGTTTTCTTTTAGTAGATTAATGCAGATCCAGAATATTTACATGATGAGCAGGTCCACTTAGGCCAGGGGTCTGCAAAGTCGGCTCTTTTAAGACTGGTGGACTTCAACTCCCAGAATTCCCCAGCCAGCCATGCTGGCTGGGGAATTCTGGGAGTTGAAGTCTACCAGTCTTAAAAGAGCCGACTTTGCAGACCCCTGACTTGGGCGATCCCAGAAAAGAGACCTAGGAGACAGAAGCAATTATAAGTGTCCTTTAGCAACTAGTGAGGAATTGAAAACATTTCCTGGCTGGTGACCTTCCCCTTGTGCCTGCCTGAAGTTCTGAGAGGAGGCTACACTTTCTCAGTTCCACTAGGAAATGGTATCGTTTACAGTCATCCCCTGAACTATCCAAACAGGAGGAATGGAGCCATCTGTTAATGAGTGACTGGACTTCCAAGCATGCAGACGGGACATTTGCTGAGCTATGGCAGCTTACATCTTCCAATGACCTCAGGTGATGATGACATGAAACAGAACATTTTATCAAAACATTTCTTTCTGCCCCTTGAAGTCGTCTGGTTCTTTTCAAAAGACAGTAAACAGTTGATCATGGAACGGCAAGGAGTCAAATCACTTATTTATCATGGAATTCCCCTGCCAGGCAGCTGTCGTGGGCGAACTTGCTTAACAGAAGATTTCAATCCCTAGTAGGAAAATCTCCTGCCTGAAACCCTACAGGGCTACATCTCATTTGGAGAGACAACAATAGGTGCAAAATAGGCAGAAACATCAAATAACACGAGAAAATTTGGATGTTCCTTTGAAAGAACATTATGATTCTACCCTCGGGGAGCAGAATTTTATTAGCTAAGCTTTGTAGGTCATTCCAGACAGGTATTCTATCAATACATGGCCTAATTTGAGAACTTTGCTACATCTCCTGTCTCTTGATGATGACTTGTGTAGAATGCAAAAGCTTGCATTTAGTTTTGAGGCATTTGGTTGTGCTTTGTGAAGGATATTGCTCATTGTAGATACTTCTGGTTCTGTGTGATTATCGTTGGAGTTTATATGTTTGGATATGTGTGTAGTTTTCTTTTAGTAGATGAACGCAGAACCAGAATATTTACATAATGAGCAGGTCCACTGAATTTATATAACTCATGACCATTATCTCATTGACTTCATTAGGCTTACAAACTGTATGGTTCAATTTGGATCTAACCTATAGACCTGTCATTTCCTACTTCTAATAGTCATTTCTTAAGATACAAATAACACAAATATCAAGTAGAGTTATATATACACATACATAATTATCAGACCCAAATGCATGTTTAACTACATCTTTTAAAGTTAATCAGCCATCCTTATTGGAAAGCAATGTCATGTGCATTCGTATCTATAGGATGTGATTTACTTGCCTTTTAGAATCTAGGTCTGTATCAGTAGCAAAGTAAAACTGTTCCCTGTCAAGATTGACCAGGATTAACATTAGAGAAAACAAAAGCTTAATCAATATATATTAATTTGCTCAATTTCTACTAGAAACATTTGTTTTTAAGAAGAAGCTTCCTTATTCACTGTTTCTTTTTAAACAATGTTTTTGATTTCCTCATTCTAACCACTACATGGACTTCCTGTTTCACTGGTGATCAAGTGATATTTATTACTGCTCTTTGCCCATTAGTGACTTTAAGTGTAAAACTCCATCCTTATTATGGGAAATTTGTGAATTCCTTCTTTGCTTAGCATTTTGCTTTTGTTTGACCACCTGTTCCTATTTTTTCAGCATATGACTGTTTGCAAATGAAGGTTATCTGTCGGGTGATATATCACATATCACTGCACAGTGAACAGAATGCAGAAGGGAACCTGATGGATAGAGAGATGCCAAGGAGGAATTGATCTAATAACTCAAATGTAGTACAATAGAATAGAATGGCAGAGTTGGAAGGGACCTTGGAGGTCTTCTAGTCTAACCCTTTGCTTAGGCCGGAAACCCTACACCACTTCAGACAAATGGTTATCCAACATCTTCTTAAAAACTTCCGGTGTTGGAGCATTCACAACTTCTGGAGGGAAGTTGTTCCACTGATTAATTGTAGTTCTGCAGGGACCAATAGTCCAGAGTTCTGTAGCCCAATTGTCACCAGACATCCAGTAACTTCAATATCTAGTGCAGTCTTTGTTTATCAGATGACAAGTGATCCAGTATAGGGGCTCTGTAAATTATAATCTCACCATATTGTTTATGGGAGAGACACTCCTCTGGTGTGATCTATCCAGCATGGGTAAACCTCCCAACCATGTCAAGGTAGTTATGCTTGGTTGCGCATTCAGCCAGATGTTTACACTGGATTTTGCTTTTTTTTATCCACCTGTAGCTTTGGATTAAATGAGTTTCCCCTCCCCATACACCCAAGAGTTAGGCAAACCTATATATGCCTCACAGCATCATGCTGTATATTTCTCTGCTGGCACCACTTCACTAGATAGCGTGAAGTAGGGAAGAATGTGTAATAAGATATCAGAACACCACCAATGCTGTCAGTGGAGAACTTGACAAGATGTTACTGCCATCATTAAAGATTTCAAATGCCAGCACAATCCTCTCCGTTGAGTGCCTTTTTTGAGAACAGGAGAGAAAAGTGTCATGGAAGTACAAACTGATAGTTCAGACCCCAGAAATATAAGACTGAAGTGTTTAAGTAAAAAGATGCCCTTTGAGGCCCTCTGACCAGTTCCAACTGCTCAAAAATAATATAACATTAGAATTCTAAAGAGAGGCCTTCAGACTTCATAAACATTTCTTTTCTTCTTTGCCAATTGACTCTTTGAGTCAATTTTGATTCCAAGTAATCAACTTGACAAATCCTTGCAGTTTTCCTGGCAAGGTTTTTTTGGAAGTGGTTTGCCATTGGTTGTTTCCTAGGGCTAAAAGAGAATAAATTGGCTGCCATCCATGGACAGAAACCTATAGGTGGATTGGACACCCGGGGGTATTTCCAAACCAGCTTTGCTATTTTAAAATGTTGTATCTGGCTTTGTCTAAATGAACATCCTGGTTTGTTTTTATTGTGGGTGAACTGAACATTTCCAAGAGCATTATTGATCTCCATATGGATCAGGTTCAAATGTAATGTATTGTTTAAATGGATCGTTTTTATTGCAAATTCTTTGCTATTTGAAAAGGCAAATAATGTTGTAATCTGTTACAAAAACCATGTTTTGAATTAAATATAGTTGACATTTTAAAAATTGGTTAATTACTAGAAATAATTTGAAAACTTGGGTCCTTCAAAGGAGTGACAATCCCTTCACCACAATGCATCTGAAATCATGAGTTCCATATCAGCTGTATGTTAAGATATATATTTAACTGGGTAAAGGGTGCATGTAAAGAAATCAAATTCTTTTTTTTAAAGAGATTGAAGCAAGATTCACATGGCCTCATATTATGTATGGGAAGCAATGAAGTACATGTACAGATTGCATTTCTGGTTAGCATTTATGGAGTTAAAATAGTAAAATTGAATAACTGTAAGGGCTTTTCCCATTCTAAGTTTGGTGAACAGCTGTCTCAGCTGACAAGTGTGATGCCATATTTAGTTCCACTGTCCATCATATGAGTCTGACATGGGGCCAGTTGATATGTCATTAAAATGCATTCAGGGAACTGAAAATCAATCATATTATCATCCAGTGAGAAGTTGCTCAGCAAAGACTGAGTAGCTATTAATTTCTTAGGGAAACTGGAGAACCAATGAATCTGCTGTACTAAAAACCAATGTAGGTAGTCCTCCCATTTAAAACCACCCCTTAGCCAGCTGGGTGACCTTGGGCCAGTCACTAATTCACAGCTGCAGGAAAGATCCAATGGCAAATCACTTCTGAAATAGTGCCAAGAAAACTGTAGGGATTTCTCTATGCAGTTACTAGGAGTCAAAACTGTCATTGTAGCCCAATGAAGGATTTCCCTTTCCCTTCATCCCCCAGGAGAAAATCTTTTGTTGGGCTGCAGGAACAGTTAAATATACTGACTGAGTTTAACTCAGTTCCTGCTACCCAATGAAGACACTCCCCCCCCCCCAACTCAGCCTGGGGAAAGGAAGGCAATCTCAGCTGCAGATGGAGTTGAGATTCTCCTTAGCAGACAGCTTTTTCAGCCCACTCGACATGAGAGGGAATCCCTTCAGCAGGCAACAGCAGTTTGCAACATCCCCTGCTGCCTTCCCCACTGATTTTTTGGGGAAGTTGGCGGGGAAGATTTTTTCCCCCTTTGCTAAACCAGGCATGGGCGTGCTCAGCGTGTGATGCATCCAATTCACAGGCTGTGAGTTTGATAACACTGCCTTAAGCAAAGTCCCAAAAAATGCCCCATTGTTTAACCAACAAGACTTTAAAACTCAATAGGTATCCTGAGTAAACTAGACAAGAAACCTGACTAGATGAGCTAAACCTACTTTATTATAAGGCTACATTAATACACTTTTGCAGGCCTGAAGGTAAAACTTCCCACTCACACTTTTAACTCTGTTGAACAATTAGGGTGGGTCCTACCTAAATTTCTCCAAAATAAACTATTAACTCCAAAACCGCTAAGTTCTTGGGAATTTCTGATTGATTGATTGTTTCCTAGGTAGCATCTCTTTCCCTTGTCCCCACCCCCAAGGTAATCTACACATCCCATCACATCAAATGCTAAACATGAAATAAAAGATTAGAAATTTGGATTTTTTTTCTCAAGCCAGATCCTACAACTACAGTATATGAAATATAAAATTTACTTAACACTAATAAAACCAATCATAGAAATAATAAAATAAAGAGTTTAAAGGTCCATTACACAAATCATCCAATGAGTTAAATGCCAGCTAGACCCAGCCTGCTGTGTTTACACTCAACAGAAGAAAACCTCTCCTACCATGAGATGGAAATAAATGTGATATCTGATGACACCTTCAAACCAAATGTTCAATTTTTAGTCACTCAAAGTGCTTAAAGGAAATGGTTTTTCTAACAGTGGAAACTGAAATTGAACCCAGAAGATAAGGACAATCACCCAAAATTCATTGGAGCAATGAAAGCTTTATGGGCATGATAATTAGGGGGGGAAACATAGGCTTCTTTTCTCTAATGGTTAATCCAGGAACACCCCTCCCCCACATCCCCAATCTGGGTTGTAGTAAAACCAAAGTAGTGCTTACAATCTGCCTGAATTTGCTTCCAACTGATTAGATTTGTACAATTATGTTGCTTTCTTGTTCATTGTGTTATATGAACCAACACATATCTTAGTCAACAAACTGCAATTCAGTGGTGAGAAAAGTAAGGTCTTGTACATACACAAAAACCAAATGCATAGGAATAGAATAGGTGGTACCTGGCTCATCAATACTGACTACATGGGGCTTCCCTTGAGGTGCACTCGAAAGCTACAGTTAGTCCAGAACGCAGCCGCGCGGGTGATTACGGGAGCCTCCAGATACTCCCACATAACACTGCTCCTGCGCGAGCTGCACTGGCTACCTGTGGCCTTTCGGGTGCGCTTCAAGGTTTTGACGACCATCTTTAAAGCGCTCCATGGCTCGGGACCTAGTTATATGCGAGACCGTCTCCTGCCCCATACATCCCTTCGTCCGATCCGCTTCCACAGAGAGGGCCTTCTCAGGGTGCCGTCGGTTGGGCAATGCTGGTTGGTGACACCCAGGGGAAGGGCCTTCTCTGTGGCGGGCCCTATCCTTTGGAACGACTTACCCCCTGAACTACGTACCATCTCAGACCTCTTCCGCCAGTGTCTTAAGACACACCTTTTCCATCAAGCCGGCCTAGCGTAACCTCCTGTTGTGACCGCTCTTAGATAGTTGTATTTTGTATTTTGTTATACTTGTTATGTTTTTAAATTTCCTGTGCGCCACCCTGGGTCCTTTTTGGAGAAGGTGCGGGGTATAAATTTGAATTAAAAAAAAAAGACTGTGAGATGGACCACCACTTAAGTATGATCCAGCAGTGTGCTGCAGCTACCAAAAAAACAAACAAACCCCAATACAGTCCTAGGCTGCATCAACAGAGGGATAGTATCAAGATCATGATATGATATGATAGTACTGCTTTATATCATACTAGTAAGACCAAACTTGAACTACCACATCCAGTTCTGGTCACCACAGCATAAATATTTTGATACTCTAGAACAGGGGTGTCCAACTCAATCGCCTCACAGGCTGGATCGTGATGTTTTTTGCCTATGCGAAGCCGGAGTGGGTGTGGCCTGCACTGGTGGCCCACGAGCCACCAGTTTGATAGGCCTGCTCTAGAAAGAGTGTATAGAAGAGCAACAAAAATGATAAGAGGTCTGACAGTTAAACCATATGATGACCAGTTTCTGGAACTAGGTATGTATGGTCTAATGAAGAGAAGGTCTAGGGGTGACATGGTAGCAGTCTTCCAATATTTGAGGGACTGTCACAGAGAAGAGGGGGTCAACCTATTTTTGAAAGCATCTGAGGACAGGACAAGTGTCAACCCTGAAAGAACAATGCTGAGGCCATCTTAGAGACTTCAGAGTTGCCATAGCACAGAGGAAGAGGGGAAATAGAAGGGGGTTTGTAGCTAAAATAATAGAGCTTTCCTGTGGGAACCAAGGACATTCAGACAGGCGGTTGGCCAGAGGAGGAGTTAGCAACCAAGCAAGCAGCCAGTGTGATCAGTGACTTGGGGAAAAGGAGAAACTTTTACTTTTTAATTAGGTGAAAGCCACAGGAACTTTAGAGTCGGCTTTCACCAGTTGTGCTAATATGATGTTTCCAATGAATTGTTTTTTGAGGAACTTGCCTGCCTCAGAGTTCTCCTTCCTATGGGTACATTACTTGGAACACTGACATCAAGGACTAATGGGTGGCAGGTTATTAAAGAGTGATCCAATCTAGAATTAAGGAGAAATTTTCTGATGGTTAGAGCAATTAACCAATGGGACAGCTTCCCTTCAGAAGTTATGATCACTCGCTCCTGCAGCTGGACTTTCTGACCGCTACACCCCACCTCGGGGAGACGGAACCCGAGACTCCTAGATGGTTCCGCCCCAGGCGCCTGATGGACCCGGAGAGGTTCCTGACGGAGCTTGGGCCTATGCCTGTAACCCTCACCCACGACTCGACCGAAGACTTAGTGGCCACATGGAATAGTGCGGCCACGGGGGCCTTGGACCGGGTCGTGCCCTTGCGGCCTCTCCCGTGGCGCCGATCCACCCTGGCTCCTTGGTTTTCTGAGGAGCTAAGGGTGATGAAGCGCCACAAGAGACGCCTAGAGAGCAGATGGAGGTCCACTCGTTCCGAATCCGACCGAACACTAGTGAGGTCTTGTACAAAGACCTACCTAGTGGCAATAAGAGTGGCAAAACGTAATCATCTTGCCACCCTTATTGCGTCCGCAGATAACCGCCCTGCCACCCTGTTCAGGGTGACCCGCTCCCTTCTCCATCATGGGTCGCGGGAAGTTCCCCTGCAGGGTAGAGCAGAGGAGTTCGGAGGTTATCTGCAGGACAAAATCGCTTGGATTCGGGACGAATCCATTTCGATAGATCTGGGCAGACCGTCCGAGGCAGGTCTTGAGACCGCTTTATGGGACGAGTTCGACTTTGTTACTTCCGAAGACATGGACAGGTTGCTGAGGCGACTGAATGCCACCACATGTTTATTGCCGCCCTGGGTCCTTTTTTAGGAGAAGGGCGGGGTATAAATTTAATAAAATAAATAAATAAATAAATATTGGACCCGTGTCCCTCCTGGCTGGTACTGGCCTCCTGGGAGGTGACACGAGGCTGGCTCCAGGGAATTGTGAACGCTTTTCTTAGTGAGGGGTTCTTGCCGACCTCCCTTAAAGAGGCAATGGTGAGACCCCTCCTCAAGAAGCCCTCCCTGGACCCAGCATTGCTAACTAACTATCGTCCGGTCTCCAACCTTCGCTTTTTGGAGAAGGTTGTAGAGAGTGTGGTGGTACAGCAATTCTCTCGACACCTGGAGGAAACTGTTTATCTAGACCCGCGCCAGTCCGGCTTCCAACCTGGGCACAGCACCGAGACAGCATTGGTCGCGTTGGTGGATGATCTCTGGAGGGACAGAGATAGGGGTTTTTCTTCTATCCTGGTCCTATTAGATCTCTCAGCGGCTTTCGATACCATCGACCATGGTATCCTATTGCACCAACTGGAGAGGTTGGGATTGAGGGGCACTGTTCTACAGTGGTTCTCCTCCTACCTCTCCGGCCGGTCGCAATTTGTATTGGCAGGAGGGCAGAGGTCGACCTCGAGACCACTCACTTATGGGGTGCCTCAGGAGTCGATCCTCTCACCCCTCCTGTTTAACATCTACATGAAGCCGCTGGGTGAGATCATCCGTGGTTGTGGGGTAGAGTACCATCTGTACACTGATGACACTCAGCTGTACATATCTACCCCCAACCACCCCAACGATGCCATCGAAGTGATGTCCCGGTGCCTGGAGGCCGTGCGGCTCTGGATGGGAAGTAACAAACTCCGACTCAACCCGTCCAAGACCGAGTGGCTGTGGTTTCTGGCGTCTCGGCATAGCCAGCTTATTCCATCGCTGGTTATCGGGGACGAGTCATTGGCCTCCGCGGAAAGGGTTCGCAACTTGGGCGTCCTCCTAGATTCCCGGCTGTCCCTAGACGATCATGTGACGGCCGTGACCAGGGGGGCATTCTACCAGGTTCGCCTGGTACACCAGTTGCGTCCCTTTCTGGACCGAGACGCCCTCCGCACTGTCACTCAGGCACTCGTGACGTCTCGCCTAGACTATTGTAACGCTCTCTACATGGGGCTCCCCTTGAGGTGCACCCGGAAGCTCCAGTTGGTTCAGAATGCGGCCGCGCGGGGGATTCTGGGAGCTTTTCGCTACTCCCACGTAACACCTCTCCTGCGCGAGCTGCACTGGCTACCGGTGGCCTTCCGGGTGCGCTTCAAGGTGCTTGTTACCATCTTCAAATCGCTCCATGGCTCGGGGCCTAGCTACTTACGGGACCGTCTTCTGCCACATACCTCCCTACGTCCGATATGCTCCCACAGAGTGGGCCTACTGAGGGTACCAACCGCCGGTCAATGCCGGCTAGCGGTGCCCAGGGGTAGGGCCTTCTCTGTGGCTGGGCTGGCCCTCTGGAACGACCTACCCCCCCGAACTTCGCACTATCACGGACCTTCCCCTCTTCCGCCGCTCACTTAAAACATATTTATTTCAACAAGCTGATCTTGCGTAAACAGTATTGATTCTCATAACATAATCATCTGTCAAATACGTATATGGATTTTAGATTTAGGGAATTTTAGTTTAGGAGGGTTTCTATTTTAATGTCCTTAAATTTTAGTACAGGTTAATTTAATTCGTTTTTAGCTTTGTATATATTGTATGTTTTATATGGTTTTTTAATTTTTTCCTGTACACCGCCCCGAGTCCCTTCGGGGAGAGGGGGCGGTTTATAAGTCTAATAATTAAATTAAATTAAATTAAATTAAATTGTTCTCTTACACTTATAGCTGATTAATTCCTTAGCATTCATTCAATGCTTATGCCACACAATATACACTCAAATAGGATCAGGGATTTCAAATGTATTCATTTAGGAAAATTGCTACCGTGTACATAGAAAACATTCCCCTCCTCCAGTTGAATTAGAAGAACTGATGTTTTAGATAAACCAAAATTCCATTGCTTATTATCAGTTTGCTGAGCCATCTCATTTTTGTGTAATTGATATTACACAGGGTATACATTTCAAGCTGCTGTATCTTTTCCAGTTTGTAATTTGCAAAACAAATACTTCTTAAATTGCACATTACAAATTAATTAGAGTTTTGCTAGATATGATTAGGCCAAATTAAAATGAACTTAAAGTTAGGCTAGGTAATGATCATTCATTAATTATAGCCTTCAGCTCAAAAAGTACAAATTCAACACCTGTTGATTTCTCTCGCTCTAGCTCATTGGGAAGAGCAGCTGCACTTCCCTCTCCTGCTTAAGGGAATCCCAAAATGGAGTTATAATTCGATTAACTAAAGCCCTGGAAAAAAACCATAGTTTTGCAACATGTCTGCGGGCTTTGCCAAAGAGACCTTTCAGGCTTGTGCAGAGCCAGAGTGGCATCTTTTTTCTGGTTTACATAGAAATCTTGGGGGTGGGGGGTGGATCAGACTACTTTAACTAAAAACAGAAATGTCATGTCCATGCAAGTTTTGAAACACTTAATCATTTTTGATAGAAGCATAGTCTTTATATTGAAAAAGTTTTATTGGTTTTACAATTTTTCAATAGGATAGGGTAAGGGATACAAAGAAATTTTGAGAGCATTCACGTCAAAGTCGTCGGCCCTACCGGGACATCAAAATAGATAATTGATAAAAAACATTTTCCATACACTACAAAGTGAAAGCAAGTACATATTTCTAAGTTCTCAGTTCTATGCTGTCAGTCATTTACAAAAATCCAGATGCACATGTTATGTTATACAATATTATTCAAAAAATCAAGGCAAAGTTATTTTTTAGATCTAAGTCTCTTGGCAATTGTATCTTCTATCTCTCCTTCCAGGCCCCCAGCGGGCGGGGCCGTGGCCCCCCCTGCCCCCCCTGGATCTTCCCCCAGGACAGAGGAATGTTTTTAAAGAAAGGCTTCCGCCTCAGCAACTGTTTTAATCCTCACTCTTCCTCCTTCCCAGAACACCAGCATCCCTTCGGGCATCACCCACCTAAACCAGATCCCGTAATCAAACAATTTTTTGGACAAGAAGGAAAATTTCCTTCTTGCTTCTCTAATCTTTCTTGGGATCTGCTTTAGGATGGCAACCTCCTTTTGTTGGTAAATTAACGGACCTCCTCTTTGCACTTTCAAGATTTCCTCTCTGGTTGACCTTCTAACAAATTTAACATGTATCTCTCTGGGTACTTCATTTATCCTGGCATATGCAGAGTTTATTCTGTAGGCTAGGTCAATGTCCCCCCTGATCTCAACCTTAGGTTTATGTAAATAGTCTGCTATAATTGTGCTCATGAGTTCAGGGAGACATTCACCAGTTTCCTCAGAAACATTCTGAAATCTCAAAAAATATGTCATCCTTTCCATATCAATCCTAGACACATGCCCATTTATTTCCACAACCTCATTAGTAACATTTTTAATCTCTCCCTTAGCCCCCGCCAGCCCCCCTTCCAGTTCTTCATTCTTCTGTGTGTTCTCCAGCACTTGTTTCCGTGTGTCCAATAATTCCTTTTTAAAGTTGATATTTTCTGCCCTCTGGGCCTTGATTTCTTGTACCAAAGTTTGTATAACGATAGAAGCATAGTCTTTTGCCTGTGTTAAAAGTCATGTTTGTTTTCTTTTGAATAAACAACTGTTTGTTGAGTTCACACAACATTAAGATCATGAGAGTCTGTTTGGTCCACTGGTCTAGTGGTTAAGAGGTATGGCGGTGCAGTGGTTCAAATGCAGTACTTCAGGCTACTTCCGCTGACTGCTGGCTGCCAGCAATTTGGCATTTCAAATCTTACCAGACTCAAGGTTGACTCAGCCCCCCCATCCTTCCAAGGTTAGTAAAATGAGGACCCAGATTGTTGGGGGCAATATGCTGACTTGTAAAACCACTTAGAGAAGGCTGTAAAGCATTGTGAAGCAGAATATACAGTAAGCCTAAGTGCTATTGCTATTGCTAAGGCGCCAGGCTAGTGTGTTCAAATCTTGCCTTAGCCATGAAAGCCAGCTGGGTCAGTTGCTCTCTCTCAACCCAATCCACCTCACTGGGTTGGAAAATAGAAGGAGAAAAGTATGTTGGATATGTCCACTGCCTTGAGTTATTTGTGAAAAATAATAAAGGCGGGGTATAAATTTAAAAAAAGCTATAATTCATGATTAGACTTAATGTATGATCTAGTTTAGTTGTATCTTGGTTTGTTCAAACAGATACAGATATAGATTAACAGAGTTGGAAGGGACCTTATATGTCATCTGGAGACCATACATCATTTCTGACAAATGGCAGTCCAACCTCTTCTTGAAAGTCTCAAGTGATGAAGCCCCCACAACTTCCGAAGGCAACGTCTGTTCCATTGGTTGATTGTTCTCATTGTCAGAAAGTTCCTCCTTATTTCTAGGTTGAATCCCTCCTTGTTCAGTTTCCCTCTATTACTCCTTGTCTGGCCTTTGGGTGCTTTGGAAAATAGCTTGACCCCCTCCTCTCTATGGCAGCCCCTCAAATATTGGAACACTGCTGCCATGTCTCCCCTGGTCCTTTTCTTCTCTAGACTAGCTATGCCTAGTTCCTGTAACTAAGTTTCTGGGGTTACAAAAGAAACTGAAATGCTTATCTGTATGGCTGCACATCATTGATCTTTGATGAACTAAAAATGCTAAGTAGGGTTTGAGGAAAGAAATGCCAGGTCTAGATTAGACCTAGGTTAGACCTAGATTAGAAAGTCAGTGGAAGAGAGCATGGCAAACCACTTCCACACTGTTGCCAAGCAAACGTCATGGTGGCAGCTATGCACCTACCAGCTGAACTCAACTGAGCAAAAGGTTGCCTTACAATATACTAAATCCAAACCAAACTATGTGGGTTAGATTCTAGTAAAATGCCGGAATGAAAAGAAAAGGACTATGTGTGGCTCAATGTTTCATGTGAACATAGTTAGTGTTTCTGCGCTGTTGCTAAGGAAGGGACTTCTTGTCTCCTGCTTTCGGAATAAAAATCTCCCGTTTACCTGAGTTTAGCAGGTTAGCAAAAGTACCATAATTTGGATGCTACAGAGAAGTATTGCTTTTATTACAAGGGTGTTTAAGATGCACAGGCCAAGGGAATTCCACTTTCAGGCAACTGCATGCTATTTTTCTAGCTCTTTGAAGCAACAATTTAGCAAAATGAAATGATCCAGAACAATCAGAAAAGTTTCTGCAAGAACTCAAAACAGCAAAGCATCGAGAAAAGAGATAGTTGTATTTTGTAGTGGCTGCCAATTGTAGATCCATAGGACATTAACACATTTATTTATATCCAAAGTGGCTTACTAAAACACACACAAAAACAATTTAAAAGCATAAAACAACACAAATAATGTAAACACAAAAGTGGCACATCCATTAGCAAAGCAACCTTTAAATGGGAGTTCATTAAGCATTAATCTTGCTGAATAAAAAATGCCTTGAAGACATGCCTTAAGAGTACTTTAAATCAGCAACACAATTATACAAAGGGAATTAGTCAAGCATTTACAAATACAAAGCATTGTTATTATAATCCTTTCAATGATTCAAGCACTTAATGTGCTTTGCTTTAGAGTCATCCTTACAAAAACTCTGAGAAGCCGATAAATATTATCTGTCCCACATTGCAAATGTGGGGCTGAGGAAGGATCATTCACCAGGTGTTATGAAGTGCAACTCTAATCTCCCTTAGCCAAGAGCTGAAGAGTAAAGGGTGCTAGAAGTTGTAGTTCAACCAGTTGGTGGATTATACTTGCTAAAGGCATTTAAGGTCTTTCTCTACTTGCATTGAACCATAGCACAACCACCACCACTGCCCCGCTGAGTCAACCATGGTGCTGCTGCCATCATCTTCACAGCCCATAAGGGAGACAGGCTCAAGTCATCTTTAACTGCAATGATATTATAATAAGCTTTCCCCCAACTAAGAGTAGCAAGGGGTGTATGATTGGTTATACTTTGCCACCTATTATGAAGTAAAGAGAAGTTAGGTGACAGATAGTAAGTGGGATCACTGGTAGTTATAGGCCAGTGATAGTTAACCTTTTTGGCGCTGAATGTGGAAACTGGAGTGTCCATCTGTCTGGTGAGCATGCATGCGACGGAACCCAGAACAGCTGGTGATGGCATGCATGCCCACAGAGAGGGCTTTGCATGCCACCTCTGGCACAAGTGCCATAGGTTTGCCATTACGGTTATAGGCTTTTTCGGACTCTCCTCCGGTTCCCAGTCTGTTTAGTCTAATGCTATTCTATTGTCTTCCCAAGACTGCTGGATATAGCAGTGATCTTCAGAATGGAGCAGCAGGGCTAGACTTCTTAGCTAGCAAGTCAAGATTTGTTGCCTTTGTAAAGAAAAAAGAAGAAGAAGGGGAGAGAAATCCTAAATAAGAATGCTATTTGTGACTGAGTACCATTCATGGCACTTGATTACCATTTTTGAATAGAATAGAAAATAGAATAGAAAATAGAATAGAATAGAATTCTTGATTGGCCAAGTGTGATTGGACACACAAGGAATTTGTCTCCAGTCCATAAGCTCTCAATGTACATACAAACATACATTGTAGATGCAAGATACAAACATACAGTGTGCATAAAAACAAGCTCTCAGTGTACATGCAAACAACGAAGGGATAAATCATAAATTATAAATCATAAGATCTTTAATCATCTTTAATCAAAGATTACAACAGAATGGGGTACAACAGAAGTAAGGGCATAGGAACCTAGAGGTGACAGAATCCAGCCACTATTGTGACTTGTAGATGCTTCGCATATCAATATGTCAGAATATTGCAGAGACAATAAACATAGGAAGCTAATGTCTTGCCAGATTAGTATTCTGTGATCTTAAGGATGGATGGAAAGACCACAAAGTGGGTAAGTGAGAATGTAATATACCCCTTCAGAGGTGGTATTCAGCTGGTTTTCTCTCGTTCAGGCAAACCGGTAGCAGCGGCTGTGGGAGGCTCCACCCACCCAACCTGACATAATGCGTTAGCCCTCCACTTGTGCAGAAGGCAGTGTGCATGTGCAGATGAGGCGTGTGTGAGCGAAGCAACAGCATGCAAGAGTGCACTCACATTTGCGAACTGGTAGGGAAGGTAAGTGAATCCCACCTCTGTACCTCTTAGATAGATAGGCATATTACAGACAGACAGACCAACATTTTGACACCATTACATTCTGCTAACCATAACCATAAACTAGTTCCAGCATTCCAGAAGTAGTAACATACTTCATATACTAATAAGCCCCAAGGAAGTTATAGCGTTCATAGTTACGATGCTGAAAGATGATTCTATTAATGCAGTATCATGCTATAATTACCCTGTGTGATCAAACCTGGAATGGCTAAGTCTTGACAAATCAGCCCAACTGTTCTAGGGGAAAGAGGGTAGCTGTTCAGGAAAAGCCCAAGAGGATGGTGGGCAAACTGGAAAGCATGGCGATCTCTGGACCAAGGGCTGACTCATCTTCTTCATTCCAGCTACAGCAGTAGATAAACTGATCATCAGTAAGCATGGGAGATCAAAGCAAATGACCCGCATAAGCTGGAATTGAATCTCACCTTGCTAATTAAAATGAGCAGGGTGGGGGGAGCAGTACGGTCTGAAGAAATGTAATACGACTATAATAATGTGATCATTATCCTAAGCCATATGGGAGAGTAAGATAATCACCTATCTTCCAATAATGGCTTCAAAGGGCTATAACTTAGTGCTCACCTTCCACTAATTGTTGAACACAACAAAATGAACACTTAGGTATGATTACTTAATTTATAGTTTTGTAAAGACAGCATTATAAACTGGGACTAAGAGCTTATGCAGAATGTGAGTGAATGCATGCCCACACTTCATTTCAGTTTTGGCTCAGTAAAGTAAGATCTTCAGGTCCAAAGATAGCAACAGAGTATTTATAGCACACATTGTTATGCAAAATCTGAAGGAGAAAAAGGAGCCTTCAAAAAAGGTCTCAGCAGAGGTCTATGGGATAAGATCTGCTCATTTTCAAAGTGAATTTTTTGAACGTTGGTTCATGTCTTCCATAAGAAGCCTTTGCTGGGTCCTACAATTTTTGGCCAATATCTAACCTCCCAACTTGGGAGAAGTTGGTTGAGCAGGTGGTTGCACAGCAGCTCCAGAGGGCCTTGGAAGAGAGAGGTAGATTATATGGATCCCTTTCAGTTGGGATTCAAGCCTATGTATCAGAGAGAAATGGCATTGGTTGCACTTTTCAATGACCTCTGGCAACGTGGGCTGGGGATTGTGCCTCTATCCTTACCTATTTGACCTCTCAGCAGCTTTCAATATCACTGATCATAGCATCCTTCTGGATCAGCTCAAGAGATTAAGGATGGGTGGGACAACATTGTGCTGATTTGCCTCTTTTTTCCAGGGGGAATACACTAATTGATGGCGATTGGGGAAGAGAGGTCCTGCCCTCAGCCCTTACTATATTGGGTGCAAGGGTTTGGTGCCCTCTTCTCTCCTATTTAACATCTACTTAATTATGCATCCCCAACCCCGATGAATTACCAGTGCTGGGAACATCTTATCCTAATGCTCAGATGCTATGAGGGTCCATATGAAGAACAACAGGATTCAGCTGAAGCCTGAGCAAAACTGAGAAGCTTTGGATTTGGGGGCCTGCCAAAGACTATGCCATCTTTGCTCCTGGATGGGGTTGCATTGCCTGAGACAGACCTGATGCACAATCTGATGGGATTCCTGGATTCACAACTTCTGCTGAAGAGCAGGTGGCAGTTGTGGCTAGGATGGGCTTTGCACAGCTTTGTGTTGTGTGCCACTTATACCCACTCCTAGAATCCAGGAATCTAGGAATATTTCTATTGCATGACTATGTTATTATTTGTTTTGGATGACAATGTCTGCCCTTAATACAGTGATTGGAATTGGCTGCATTTCATCTCATTCTGAGATTTCTAATAGACCGTTCTCAAATATTTTGTTTGATTAGCATCTTTTTCCATCCTGCATTTAATTTTGGTAACTCCTCCCCTCTCATAGGTGCTCCTGCTGGACTAGAGCATATGATGGTGGGTTTTTTTTTTGTTATTTGGTTTTTGCTAATAAAAGTATCACCAACTATAGATTTTGGATTTTCCCCCAAGGACCAACATAGCTCTGATTGCCTCTAAATTTTTATTTGTTTTAAAAGACATAACTTCTCCAACGCATATGCTAAGAGTCGCAACAAAAGACATGGGCAAAAGGAAACTAACTAAATACCACACAGTAAATAAGTACCAAAAATATATCCAGGAAACTATAGACCCATCAGCCTGACCTCAATACCAGGGAAGATTCTGGAAAAGATAATTAAGCAACAAATAAGCGAATACCTAGAAGCAAACAAAGTAATAGCCAAAAGCCAACATGGGTTTGTCAAAAACAGATCATGCCAGACTAATCTAATTGCATTCTTTGACAAAGTGACAAAATTAGTGGACCAGAGGAATGCTGTCGATATAATTTACTTGGACTTCAGTAAGGCATTTGACAAAGTAGACCATAACCTACTATTAGATAAAGTAGAAAAATGTGGGTTAGAAAGCATCACCGTCAGATGGATTTGCAACTGGCTGACCAACCGCACTCAACGTGTAGTCCTCAATGGAACTGCATCTACATGGAAGGAAGTATGCAGTGGAGTACCCCAAAGCTCTGTTTTAGGCCCAGTACACTTCAACATCTTCATCTATGATTTGGATGAGGGGATAAATGGGGAACTCATCAAATTTGCAGACGACACCAAGCTGGCAGGAATAGCCAACACTCCAGAAGATAGGCTTAAGATACAGAAGGATCTTGACAAACTTGAACATTGGGCACTATCTAACAAAATGAAATTCAATTGTGAAAAAAGTAAGGTTCTACATTTAGGCAAGAAAAACAAAATGCACAGGTACAGTATAGGTGGTAACTTGCTCAATAGTAGCAACTGTGAGAGGGATCTTGGAATCATAGTGGACAACCATTTAAATATGAGCCAGCAGTGTGCAGCAGCTGCCAAAAAAGCCAACACAGTTCTAGGTTGCATAAACAGAGGGATAGAATCTAGATCACGTGAAGTGTTAATGCCACTGTATAGTGCCTTGGTAAGGCCACACTTGGAATACTGCATACAGTTTTGGTCGCCACGATGTAGAAAAGACATGGAGATTCTGGAAAGAGTGCAGAAAAGAGCAACCAAGATGATTAGGGGACTGGAGGCTAAAACATATGAAGAACGGTTGCAGGAACTGGGTATGTCTAGTTTGATGAAGAGAAGGACCAGGGGAGACATGATAGCAGTGTTCCGATATCTCAGAGGGTGCCACAAAGAAGAGGGAGTCAAACTATTCTCCAAGGCACCTGGGGGCAGGACAAGAAGCAATGGGTGGAAACTAATCAAGGAGAGAAGCAACTTAGAACTAAGGAGAAATTTCCTGACAGTTAGAACAATTAACCTCTGGAACAGCTTGCCTCCAGAAGTTGTGAATGCCCCAACCCTGGAAGTCTTTAAGAAGATGTTAGATAGCCATTTGTCTGAAATGGAATAAAGTTCCTGCGCACGCAGGGGGTTGGACTAGAAGACCTACAAGGTCCCTTCCAACTCTGCTATTGTATTGTATTGTATTGTATTGCATTGTATTGTACCAAATGATTATTTTAATACAAAATAAAGAAGAAAAAGGAAATGTGCACAAAGCAAGCCAAGGTCATGCAGTCAACAAGGATCGATATCAGCTTCATCTCCCAGTGTTCACCTCTTTTCTACAAAAATAGTGTAATAGAATAGGAAGATCTTAAAATAGTCTTGAAATGATAACATATTGGTCCATGACAGATGAGAGCTGGTGGCTGTGAATATCAGAGGTTCTTGCTGGAAACAATCTGATCTACAGACAGATTCATTTAAATATTTTGTACAGTTAGGCTAATTTTTATTTTGAAATGCCAAATGGAAAGAGCAAAGAATTTCATCTGTCAAGAAGCCAGGAATGCATGCATGCTTCAATTGCAGAGTTGTTTTCTCAAGTAGTTTCTGGACCATAGTCATTGTTGCAATCATTATTTCTGTAAATAGCACAGTCATGTGGTTAAATGCCAACAACAACTAGAAGAATCCCGAGGCATGCCATAGTACAAAATGTTTCCAAATAAAAACAAAAACAGTAATCTCTTCTTCCAAAAGTTTTTTTTAAAAAAAACCCTGAATTCTCTCAGTGACCTCTAAAAGCCAAGGGATGTAGAAGTAGAAACAATAGAAATGAAAGGGAGAGGTAGCTGTGATATGGTCTATTTCAGTGGCTTCATCATTGTTAGTATCTTGATGTGGATGACCCATGAGACAGAAGCGAGAGAATAGGGCGATAGTGCAAAAATTCATCTCAGGTTGTTTGATTTGTAGAATAGAAATTACATTAGTTCAGTGTTTCTCAATCTTGGCGACTTTAAATCCTGTGGACTTCAACTCCCAGAATCCCCCAGCCAGCATTACATAAAGACTACACCAGTAATCCTTTTCATTTTGCCCTATTGCCTCCCTGATTGGACCTCATTTAAACCCTGATTTAATCTGCCTCATATATAGCATAGTCATTCCAAGTGTAGGACAACGTGGCCATGACCAATCCATCCACCCAGGGGAGGGTTTGAAAAATGTAAGCAGCTGGTTCTCTTCCCAGTTGCTGGGTGGGAGTGGCCATGGTGGGCGTGGCCTAACTCGGCCTCCTGCACCACGGGATTTTCACTTTAAATCCCATCACCATCATCCCTCCTTCAACAGAGGGTGCGGGAAGCCCCGTTGCAGGGTAGAGCAGAGGAATTTGGGGAATATCTGCAGGATAAAATCGCTCAGATTCAGAGCGAGATGATCCCCATCGAGAGTGGCCCAGTGGGATGCCCGGAGGCAGATCTTGAGACAATTTTGTGGGAAGAGTTTGACTCTATTACTTCCGATGATATGGACAGGTTACGTGGGCGACTGCGAGCTACCACATGTTTATTGGACCCGTGTCCCTCCTGGCTTGTACTGGCATCCTGGGAGGTTACACGAGGCTGGCTCCAGGAGGTGGTCAACGCTTCCCTGAGTGAGGGGCTCTTGCCTGCCTCCCTTAAAGAGGCGATGGTGAGACCCCTCCTCAAGAAGCCCTCTCTGGACCCGGCATTATTGGTGAATTACCGTCCGGTCTCCAATCTTCGCTTTTTGGCGAAGGTTGTAGAGAGTGTGGTGGCACAACAGTTTCCCCATCATCTGGAGGAAGTTGATTATCTAGACCCGCGCCAGTCCGGCTTCGGGCCCGGGCACAGCACCGAGATGGCATTGGTCGCGTTGGTAGATGATCTCTGGAGGGCCAGAGATGGGGGTTGTTCCTCCATCCTGGTCCTATTAGACCTCTCAGCGGCTTTTGATACCATCGACCATGGTATGCTATTGCATCGGCTGGAGGGGTTGGGGGTGAGAGGCACCGTGTTGCGGAGGTTCTCCTCCTACCTCTCCGGTCGATCGCAATTTGTGTTGACAGGAGGGCAGAGGTCGACCTCTAGGCCCCTCACTTGTGGGGTGCCTCAGGGGTTGGTCCTCTCGCCACTCCTGTTCAACACATATATGAAGCCGCTGGGTGAGATCATCCGTGGTTTTGGGGTAGAGTACCATCTCTACACTGATGATACACAGCTGTATATATCTACCCCAAACCACCCCAACGATGCCGTAGCGGTGATGTGCCAGTGCCTGGAAGCCGTGCGGGCCTGGATGGGAAGTAACAGATTCAGACTCAACCCCTCCAAGACTGAGTGGCTGTGGTTTCCGGCATCCCGGTACAACCAGTTGACTCCATCACTGGCCATAGGGGACGATCACCTTACCCCTGTGGATGGGGCACACAACTTGGGCGTCCTCCTCGATGCCCGGCTGTCCATGGAAGATCAAGTGACAGCCGTGGCCAGGAGGGCGTTTTACCAGGTTCGCCTGGTCCGCCAGTTGCGTCCCCTATTGGATCGGGGTGCCCTTTGCACAGTCACTCATGCCCTCGTGAGATCCCGACTGGACTACTGCAACGCTCTCTACATGGGGCTCCCCTTGAGGTGCACCCGAAGGCTTCAGCTAGTCCAGAATGCAGCCGCGCGGGCAGTTATGGGAGCTTCTAGGTTCTCCCATGTAACACCGCTCCTGCGCGAGCTGCACTGGCTGTCTGTCGTCTTTCGGGTGTGCTTCAAGGTGTTAGTTACCATCTTTAAAGAGCTCCATGGCACGGGACCTAGCTATCTGCGGGATCGCATTCTGCCTCATACATCCCTGTGGCCGATTCACTCCCACAGAGAGGGACTTCTCCGGGTGCCGTCCACTAGGCTGTGCCAGCGGGCGACGCCCAGGGGAAGGGCCTTCTCTGTGGTGGGCCCGACCCTCTGGAACGATCTTCCCCCCGAAATCAGAACAACCATGGACCTTCGCTCCTTCCGACAGCTATTAAAAACTCACTTCTTCCGTTTGGCTGGCCTAGGGTAATTTTAATTTAAATGTTAAATTATTAAGGGTTTTTTTAGGGATAGTTATATTTTTATAGAAGTTTTAGCGCAGGGTAGGTTTAATCTGATTTTAGCTTTGTATTTTGTTGTTGTTTGTTTTTAATTTCCCTGTGCCCCGCCTCGAGTCCCTTCGGGGAGAGAGAGCGGGATATAAATAAAATTATTTATTTATTTATTATTATTATTATTATTATTATTATTATTATTATTATTATTATTATTATTATTATTATTATTATTATTATTATTATTATTATTATTATTATTATTATTATTATTATTATTATTCACCCTCCCCAAGCTCTGGGAGGCTTTCCTCAAGCCTCCAGGAGACCTCCCCCGGGCTCTGGAGTCTCTCGGGAGGCTGGAAACAGGCCCATTTTTGGACTTCAGGTACTTACGGTAGGCCCATTTTTCATCCTTCCCAGGCTCTGTTTTCCCAAGTCTCCAGGAGGGTGAAAATGCCCCCCCGGGGTTCCAGAGGTCCTCCAGAGGCCAGAAACAGCCCCTTTTAAGACTTCCAGTATCTTACAGACACCATATGGATTACAAATATTAAGTCACTCGGGGGGTGTTTATATAAAGATGTGCTTATCTTTGATGGGGTTGAATGGCAGTTGAATGGCAACTTTGGAACAACTGTTGGATGTAGGAATTACTTTAAATTGGTTACATTACATACAGCTACAGAAGAGATGGAAAGAAGATCGTAAGGTCGGCTTTATGGATAAAGAAGTGGAGCTGATCAAGCAGATAAAAGAGACTGGCCCAAAACATGTCAAAAGAATATATAATGTATTGTTAGAAAGGGACTCAGAAAGTGAATTGGTCAAGGATTGCATGATTAAATGGGCTCAGAACTTCGATGAACCGGTTATGTTGGATACGTGGGAAAAAATATGGGTCCAGAATGTTAAATTCAAGCAGTCACAAAATCTAAGGGAGAATTTTTATAAAATGTTTTATAGATGGTATTTGGATCCTAAGAAATTATCATGTATGTATCCTAATACTCAACCAAAATGTTGGAGGTGCGGGTACTTAGATGCTACCTTTTTTCATGTATGGTGGACTTGTACTAAGGTTAAAGCCTTTTGGATAAAAATATGGTGGGTTATGCAAAATGTTTTTAAGAAAAAAATACAATTTACTCTGCAAATGTTTTTACTGGGTATAACTAAGGATTTTACTAAAGGGGAAACAAAATTGTTTTTGTATATGGTCACAGCAGCTAGGTTATTGATTGCTCAACATTGGAAGAAAGATTTTTTACCGTCAATTGATCAATGGACTCAGAAAGTGGCGGGGTTTGCGGAAATGGCAAAAATTTCAGCTTTCTTAAAAGATCAGAAGCAGGAGAATTATACACAGGAATGGGCAAAATGGATTAATTACATACAGAATAAATACCAGACTGGGAAATACCATGTAGCCTTTAGGTAAGAATGTTTGGATTGATAGGTGAACAGAGTAAATAATATTTGGGACGTTTGGAATCTTCAAAGTGGTGTATAGCGGAAGTCGGGGGTGGGATTGAGTGGGAGGTGGGGGTGGGTTAGGGTGGGGGGTGGGGAAATATAGGTGGATAAGTAACATAGAGATGGGAATAATGGGATATGGTTATACTATGATTTACACATGTTTAATTAAATTAGAAGATGGTGTTAATGGGAGATTGATATATATTATACTAAGAGAAATTTATATCATGTTTGTCGGGAGACGAGGGGGTTTAATATCTAATATCTGATTGAGAATTTTATTTTAAGATGGGGGAGGGGAGGGGTATATTATTTGTATGTGATTTATATTATATGTGGGGGGGGGTAAAAAGGGGGAAAACTTGTTTGAATAAAACTTTTTCAATTTAAAAAAAAAGCCCCATGGGGAAAAAAAAGACTTCCAGTACTTCTGGTAGGCCCATTTTTCACTTGCCCCAGGCTCCGGAGGTTTTCTGGGGCAAAAATGGCCTCCCCCAGCCTTCAGAAGCCCTCTAGAGGCCAGAAACTAGCCTGTTTCCAGACTTCCAGGAGGCTCATTTTTCACCCTCCCAGAATTCTGCACTTTCCTGGCATGATGAATGGGTTGCGTAGACACTCCTAGGAGGGTGGAGTGAAGTGGGCCGGCCCAGCCAGTCCTTGCCACAACCAGTTTGGTGAACTGGATGCAAAATTAACATCCAGTTCGGCCAAACCGGTGCGAACTGGATGAATCCCACCCCTGCATCCACCACCTTTTAGAGCTTGAATTAGCCAAGCAACTTGATTTTTCATGTACCAGAATGCTCTGCTTATACCAGACAGTTTGGAAAGCCTCCATTTTTTAAAGATGTGATCATGGAATTAACAATGTTCTATAGCAGGGGTAGTCAACCTTTTTATACCTATTGATAACTTTTGTATCTCTGTTTGTAGTAAAATTTTCTAACCACCCACCGGTTCCACAGTAATGGTGATTTATAAAGTAGGAAAGTCAATTAAATTAAAAAAAGAAAAGTGCTTCAGTATCGGACAAAACCCCTACCGCCCACCATGAAAGCTGGAACACCCACTAGTGGACAGTAGGGACCAGGTTGACTACCACTGTTGTATAGGATAAGCTGCCACACCTTTTAATCTCTTTATTATATATATTTTATGGGGATATATCAAATCATGGCATCAGCTCAACTCATCTCTACTACAAGTGATGGACCTTCATCAGCATTCATAATGTCTCTGCAAGTTGAAAGTTTTCAGATTGAACTCTAAAGAATACATTATTTGGACAAAACATCACAAAACATTATGGGATGACCTGGATTAATGTCTGAGTAGTGAGATTCCAGATTTCAGATCTTATAAAGTCAGGAGGTCTTTTGTTGATTAATAAGATATACAAATATTCTGACTCAGGGATTGTTAAGCAGTCCATCTTCCATCTCCTACTTGACATCTGAAACAATCTTAGTCCTTTTGTTGGATTTGTAAAGAGAATGACTCAGCCTTTGTTGCACCCTTTTGTCTTTTATTTAAGAGGTGACAAAGTATTTTTTGACATCTTATTTATTGTTGAAAAGTCAGCCATCCAAGTCATCTTATTTTTCATTTTCCCTGGGAAAAACATTTACAGTTTCCACAGATTGGCTTCTATGGGGGAAGGTCAAGATGATGGCCACAGCCATATAACTGAAGCCCTGCCCCACTTTGCAGTCTCTTATTTGTACCACATAGGAAAAAAAATGGCAGAACTTGAACTTGCCTTCTTGATTATTATTATTATTTTTAAAATTGTTTTCCCCTGGCCATCTTGTGTTAAAATAGGATCAAAATCATGTGAGTATTAGTACAGTTTTATAAAGCCCTAGTAAAACCACACCTAGAATAGTGCAACCAATTTTGGTTATCACACTACAAAAAAGATGATGAGATTTTGGAAAAAGTTCAGAGAAGAGCAATTAAGATTGTCAAAGGCCTGGAGACTAAAACATATGAAGAACAGTTGCAGGATTTGAGTTTGACTAGGCTAGAAAAAAGAAGAATTAGGGGAGACATCATAGCAGTGTTCCAATATCTCAGGGGTTGCCACAAAGAAGAGGGAGTCAAGCTATTCTCCAAGGCACCTGAGGGCAGAACAAGAAGCAATGGGTGGAAACTAATCAAGGAGAGAAGCAACTTAGAACTGAGGAAAGATTTCCTGACAGTTAGAACAATTCATCAGTGGAACAGCTTGCCTCCAGAAGTTGTGAATGCCCCAACACTGCATGTCTTTAAGAAGATGTTGGATAGCCATTTGTCTGAAATGGTATAGGGCTTCCTGCCTAGGCAGGGAGTTGGACTAGATGACCTCCAAGGTCCCTTCCAACTCTGCTATTGTATTGTATTGTATTGTATTGTATTGTATTGTATTGTATTGTATTGTATTGTATTGTATTGTATTGTAACTAATTAAAGAATTTATCCTGGAATTAAGGAGAAATTTCCTAACAGTGAGAACAATTAACCAGTGAAACAGCTTAGTTTAGTTTAGTTTAGTTTAGTTTAGTTTATTAAATTTCTATACCGCCCTATTTCCCAACATGGGACTCAGGGCGGTGCACAGGAGCTATAAAATGTAAAAATATAGACAGTCAAAAAAGTTAAAACTAGGCTTAAATAAAATTTGGCCCGTGCTAAGAACATTTATTAAAACCCAGCTAAAATAATAAAATAGCTATGTCAGCTATGCCAGGCCGGCCATATGGAAAAAGTATGTTTTTAATGTCCGATGGAAGAGGTGAAGGTCTGTGATTGTATGGCGGTCTGGGGGGGCGTTGTTCCAGAGGGCGGGACCTGCCACAGAGAAGGCTCTTCCCCTGGGAGTCGCCAGCCGGCATTGTCTGGCGGACGGCACCCTAAGGAGGCCTTCCCTGTGGGAGCGGACAGGTCGAATGGAGGTATGTGGTAGTAGGCGGTCCTGCAGGTAACCAGGTCCGATGCCATGGAGCGCTTTAAAGATGGTCACTAAGACCTTGAAAAGCACCCGGAAGGCCACAGGCAGCCAGTGCAGCTCGCGCAAGAGCAGTGTTATGTGGGGGTATTTTGAAGCTCCCAAGATCCCCCGTGCGGCCGCATTCTGCACTAACTGGAGCCTCCGGGTGCACCTCAAGGGGAGCCCCATGTAAAGAGCATTACAGTAGTCCAGGCGGGAGATGACGAGAGCTTGAGTGACCATGTGTAGGGCGTCACAATCCAGAAAGGGGCGCAACTGGCGTATCAGGTAGCCCTGATAGAAGGCACCCCTGGCTACGGCTGTCAGGTGGTCATCTAAGGACAGCCGAATGTCCAGGAGGACACCCAAGTTGCGGGCCCTTTCTGTGGGGGCTAATAACTCGCCCCCGATAGCCAGAGATGGAACTAACTGACTATGTTGTGGCGCCGGAAACCACAGCCACTCGGTCTTGGACGGGTTGAGTTGGAGCCCTTCCTCCCCATCCAGGCTCGCACGGCTTCCAAGCACCGGGACATGACATCGGCGGCATCGTTGGGGTGGTTAGGGGTAGAGATGTACATAAGAAGTTGCCATAAGAAGTTGTGGGTGCTTCATAACTGGAGATTTTCAAGAAAAGAATGGACAGCCACTTGTCTGAAATGGTACTATAGGATCTCCTGCCAGAGTAGAGCTCTAGACTAGAAGACTTCCAAGGTCCCTTCCAGCTCTATTCTATTCTAAAATTTGAAAACATGCTGTATAGCGCTATCTCATGCTTGACTCATACAGCAGTTATTTGCAAATACTTCAAGATGTCTGAATATTCTTGCTGATCAGATAGAATTTTTTAATGTACCACACGAAAGAAGGGAAATTTCTTTGCTTCAGCCCATTTTAGCCTGCTGACTTTGGAGATGTTTAATATTAGCCCACAAAGCTAGTAATTCCATGAGCATGATTAATTGGGTGGAATAGGGTAATTACGTTAATTGTCAAAATTCCTGCCACTTGGCAAGCGGATCTGTAATATTTGCAGCTGCTGTGCATGACAGCTCCATTGACCTGGCACGTAGTCAGATGGTTTCAGGAAGGATAGCATATTTAACACCTTTGTGCACAACACCCGTTGCCGAAAGCGACATTGGTTACAGAGAACAGCAACGGGTGAGAAAAGAAGTGCACAAGGAGATTTGAATAATAGAGCATTAAAAGAACTTTGAAAGAAACAAACCCAACACATTTTAACAAAAGGCAATAGATTCACTTTTATTCCGGGGATCGTGCAAACATCAACAGTCAAAAGTTCAGAAAAAGAGAATTCATTGTATAAATAACACAGTCTGGAATTTAAAAAAAAGTGTTTGCTTTGACCGCTTCTAGATTAGACTTACTTTGGCTTATTGCTGATATCCCCTGTGCAATCCACCCATCCACCCCTTTGGACTTGAGCAAATATTGGATGGGGAGAGAAAGTGGCCAGACTCCAGGCTGAGTTTCAAGGGTTTTTCAAGTCAGAAAAGCATCTGAAAAGGGGTAACACAGTCAGGTTTTCATTTCCCCCCCCCCTATCAACATTTGACAGAGTTTCAACCTTGCTATTCCTTCACAAGTGTTTTTCAAAGGAAAGACAAAAATAAATAAATAAATATAAATAGATGGAAAACAGGAGAGGGAGAAAATTGGGGGGAAAATGACATCACTTGGACATACCTCTTCTGCACAATTACACCAAGGAGACATGAAGACTGTATATTAAAAGCTGTGCTTTGAAGTCCCCCTACAATACAGGGCTAACAGTACAGGTCTAACATAAACGAGAGGTAAAGTTAGCTTTCCCGATTTGTCACTGGCCATGTCAAAACCTGCCCTTTAAAAAAAAAAAGACTTAAAGACTAGCATGAAGGAATTGAAATGTATGGAGGCTGAATTTCTCTTCCAGTCTTTATAGGGCTAGGAGGAAGGAAATTATGCACTTTAAGAAAAGACAGAAAAACGGCAGGGAAAATATAAATTGACAATGGTTGGGTTGGGTAGCATGTTATATGACTGCCCCAAGGTGGGATTCACTTACCTCCCCTACCAGTTCGCAAATGTGAGCGTGCTCACACCTCGTCTGCACATACGCACCGGTTTCTGCGCATGCACACTGCTCGTGCATTATGTCAGGGTGGGTGGGCAGAGCCTCCCACAGCCATCGCTACTGCTTTTCCTGAACCAGAGAGAACTGGCTGAATACCACCTCTGGACTGCCCCCACAAGCATCCGCGAGAAGTGAAAAAGTCAAATCGTAGCTATAGGGTAAAAGACATTTGTCACAAACCCACTTTTTAAAATGTTTGATGGCATGTTACAGCCATCATTTTTCATGTGGGTTTTTTTGATACCCCCCTCTCCTATAAATGTCTCTGTATTTTTCAGAGTATAAAAGAGAGTGAAAATTTGGGTGCGTCTTATACACTGAATGTAGCCCCACCCATCCATCAGCCCCAACCCTTTAGCCCAGGGGTCTCCAACCTTTGCAACTTTAAGTCTGAAGGACTTCAGCTCCCAGAATTCTCCAGCCAGCTTTGCTGGCTGGAGAATTCTGGGAGCTTAAGTCCTTCAGACTTAAAGTTGCAAAGGTTGGAGACCCCTGCTTTAGCCTCTGCCTCCAGCAATTTACCTCTTTGCAGCAAATGGGGGCTTGCAGAGGCTTCAATAAGATATAGCAAACCTTGCAGCCTGTAACAGCTGATGATCGGGAGAAACTGAAAGTGAAACATGCTGTTTGCTCCACTTGGCAAATTGCTGGGAGGCAGATTTTTTTTTTCTTGTGCTAATCAGGTTGTTTGCTGCAAGGAGGTAAGTCAACAACTATAAATGCCTATAGAAAGTTTAAATTATTAGACTTATTTTTTAAAGACTGCTTTATTATTATTCCAGACAACTTAACATAATGAAGAAACTTTTTAAAATAAGCGCTTGATCTGAAGAGTCCCAGTGCTATTGTTTTAAAAAGTGCTATTCTTTTAAATAGCAGAGAGTAACTATACTTCCAGAAAGCACATCAATTTTAACAGCATCTGTACAAGTATAGTCTGAAATATAACACTACTGTGTATATTGTCTGTACTGTTTGTTGCAAGGAGGCAAATTGCTGGGAGGCAGAGGCAGATATTTTTCCCTTGTTTTCCTCCCCAACATCTAGGGGAGTCTTATACTTCGGAGCATCTTATACTCTGAAAAATACAGTATCTCCAAATAATAGCTGTTGCTAAGCCCAATGATATATAATACCACCTGGTATTGTTAACATGAGAAATGTAAAACTAAAACCCGTCATCTGGAGGAAGTTGATTATCTAGACCCGCGCCAGTCTGGCTTCCGGCCCGGGCACAGCACCGAGACGGCATTGGTCGGGTTGGTAGATGATCTCTGGAGGGCCAGAGATGGGGGTTGTTCCTCCATCCTGGTCCTATTAGACCTCTCAGCGGCTTTTGATACCATCGACCATGGTATCCTATTGCATCGGCTGGAGGGGTTGTGGGTGAGAGGCACCATGTTGCGGTGGTTCTCCTCCTACCTCTCCGGTCGATCGCAATTTGTGTTGACAGGAGAGCAGAGGTCGACCTCTAGGCCCCTCACTTGTGGGGTGCCTCAGGGGTTGGTCCTCTCGCCACTCCTGTTCAACACATATATGAAGCCGCTGGGTGAGATCATCTGTGGTTTTGGGGTAGAGTACCATCTCTACGCTGATGATACACAGCTGTATATATCTACCCCAAACCACCCCAACGATGCCGTAGCGGTGATGTGCCAGTGCCTGGAAGCCGTGCGGGCCTGGATGGGAAGTAACAGACTCAGACTCAACCCGTCCAAGACCGAGTGGCTGTGGTTTCCAGCATCCTGGTACAACCAGTTGACTCTATCACTGGCCATAGGGGACGATCACCTTACCCCTGTGGATGGGGCACGCAACTTGGGCGTCCTCCTCGATGCCCGGCTGTCCATGGAAGATCAAGTGACAGCCGTGGCCAGGAGGGCATTTTACCAGGTTCACCTGGTCCGCCAGTTGCGTCCCCTATTGGATCGGGGTGCCCTTTGCACAGTCACTCATGCCCTCGTGACATCCCGACTGGACTACTGCAATGCTCTCTACATGGGGCTCCCCTTGAGGTGCACCCGAAGGCTTCAGCTAGTCCAGAATGCAGCCGCGCGGGTAGTTATGGGAGCCTCTAGGTTCTCCCATGTAACACCGCTCCTGCGCGAGCTGCACTGGCTGCCTGTCGTCTTTCGGGTGCGCTTCAAGGTGTTAGTTACCATCTTTAAAGCGCTCCATGGCACGGGACCTAGCTATCTGCAGGATCGCATTCTGCCTCATACATCCCTGCGGCCGATTCGCTCCCACAGAGAGGGACTTCTCCGGGTGCCGTCCACTAGGCTGTGCCAGCGGGCGACGCCCAGGGGAAGGGCCTTCTCTTTGGCGGGCCCGACCCTCTGGAACGACCTTCCCCCCAAAATCAGAACAACTACGGACCTTCGCTCCTTCCGACAACTATTAAAAACTCACTTCTTCCGTTTGGCTGGCCTAGGGTAATTTTAATTTTAATTTTAAATTATTAAGGTTTTTTTTAGGGATAGTGTTATTTTTATAGAAGTTTTTAGTGCAGGTTAAGTTTAAAACCACCCCAACGATGCCGTAGCGGTGATGTGTCAGTGCCTGGAAGCCGTGCGGGCCTGGATGGGAAGTAACAGACTCAGACTCAACCCGTCCAAGACCGAGTGGCTGTGGTTTCCGGCATCCCGGTACAACCAGTTGACTCCATTACTGGCCATAGGGGACGATCACCTTACCCCTGTGGATGGGGCACGCAACTTGGGCGTCCTCCTTGATGCCCGGCTGTCCATGGAAGATCAAGTGACAGCCGTGGCCAGGAGGGCGTTTTACCAGGTCCGCCTGGTCCGCCAGTTGCGTCCCCTATTGGATCGGGGTGCCCTTTGCACAGTCACTCATGCCCTCGTGACATCCCGGCTGGACTACTGCAACTCTCTCTACATGGGGCTCCCCTTGAGGTGCACCCGAAGGCTTCAGCTAGTCCAGAATGCAGCCGTGCGGGCAGTTATGGGAGCCTCTAGGTTCTCCCATGTAACACCGCTCCTGCGCGAGCTGCACTGGCTGCCTGTCGTCTTTCGGGTGTGCTTCAAGGTGCTAGTTACCATCTTTAAAGCGCTCCATGGCACGGGACCTAGCTATCTGCGGGATCGCATTCTGCCTCATACATCCCTGCGACCGATTCGCTCCCACAGGGAGGGACTTCTCCGGGTGCCGTCCACTAGGCTGTGCCAGCGGGCGACGTCCAGGGGAAGGGCCTTCTCTGTGGCGGGCCCGACCCTCTGGAACGACCTTCCCCCCGAAATCAGAACAACCACAGACCTTCGCTCCTTCCGACAGCTTTTAAAAACTCATTTCTTCCGTTTGGCTGGCCTAGGGTAATTTTAATTAATTTATAGTGTTAAGGGGTTTTAGGGACAGTTTTTAGTTTTTATAGATGTTTTTAGCGCAGGATATGTTTAATTGTGATTTTAAATTTTGTACTCTGTTTGTGTCTATTGCTTTTAATTTTCCTGTGCCCCGCCTCGAGTCCCTTTGGGGAGAGAGAGTGGGTTATAAATAAAATTTATTATTATTATTATTATTATTATTATTATTATTATTATTATTATTATTATTATTATTATTATTATTATTATTATTATTATTATTATTATTATTAATTTGATTTTAACTTTGTACTTTGTTTGTTGTAATTTGTTTTTAATGTCCCTGTGCCCCGCCTCGAGTCCCTTCAGGGAGAGAGAGCGGGATATAAATAAAATTTATTATTATTATTATTATTATTATTATTATTATTATTATTATTATTATTATTATTATTATTATTATTATTATTATTATTATTATTATTATTATTAAAAAGTGAAGAAAGGATGACCTTTAGATTCATCCACGTCTGCCTGTGTCAAAATGAGCATCTTCCTTAAACCAATAAGGACCTTAGAGGTAGAAAGGATGAGCTTGTATAATCCATACAAAAGTCTAGGGTAATGAAAAATTAATTTTTTTAATTTAATTTTTTTAAATTTTAATTAAATTTATATCCCGCCCTTCTCCATGAAGGACCCAGGGTGGCGCACAGGAATTAAAAACATATAAAATGGCAAAATACAAAATTTAAAAACATTAAATTACAGTCCTATGCTAAAATAGCCCCGAAGGGAGGTTACGCTAGGCCGGCTTGCTGAAAGAGATGTGTCTTTAGACACTGGCGGAAGAGGCGGAGGTCCGAGATGGTACGAAGTTCAGGGGGTAGGTCGTTCCAAAGGGCAGGGCCCGCCACAGAGAAGGCTCTTCCCCTAGTTGTCGCCAGTCGGCATTGCCCGGCCGACGGTACCCTGAGAAGGCCCTCTCTGTGAGAGCGGATCGGCCGAAGGGATGTATGGGGCAGGAGACGGTCTCGCATATACCTAGGCCCCGAGCCATGGAGCGCTTTAAAGATGGTCGTCAAAACCTTGAAGCGCACCCGAAATACCACAGGAAGCCAGTGCAGCTCGCGCAGGATCGGTGTTATATGGGAGTATCTAGGGGCTCCCGTAATCACCCGCGCGGCTGCATTCTGGACTAACTGTAGCTTTCGAGTGCACCTCAAGGGAAGCCCCCTGTAGAGAGCATTGCAGTAGTCGAGTTGGGATGTCACGAGTGCTTGAGTGACTGTGCGGAGGGCAATTAATGTCGCACTGAATTAAATGGCAAGGATATTTTAATTATACAAGAATAAAGGATGTTATTAGTATATAATCACTATATGGTAATATAGCCACTATTGAGCTCTGTTTTTAAAATCCTTCCTTCAGCCACTGAATCGCAGCTGTATTTGACAAGGTTTTTAAAAAAGAGTTGCAAATAATTTTAAAAAATCAGGGAGTAGGGAACATATTGGCTGAATGTACACTGAGGTAATATTGTTGTTTCTGGCTCAGTATACTGTATGGCTGCAACTATTGTGGCCTGCAAACTGTGGTTTATAGCAGTGTCCATAAAAGTCAGGATAACATCAAGCACATCATGAACAAATTCAGCAAATGATGCAATCACATATTAACTATGTGATGACATCATCATGACATCATGATGCACATTTTCCTTCACTCCTGCCGTTGCCCTCTTCAGATGCTCATGAATTCAGCTCTGAACACAAGGATATTGTCTGTTAACAGAAAATACTGCAATTTAGCAAGGGTTCCATCTGGAAGCAATTTTTGTTGTTTCTTACATGGTTCTAGGGGGTAAAATTAGGAGTAATCGGTAAAAAATAGCTTCCTGTTCCTTTTCTCCAGTGTGAACAAAATTCTGTTCATGGGAATGCTAAATTTAAGCACACCAGAAACAAGATTCAGTAGTCCTGCAGGAACTGGAAATAGGCTACAGACAAAAAAAAAAACCTGGAGGCCATGTGACTGGGCAAAAGATATTTCTCATCTTTTTCTGTTCAGAGGCTTTTATTTTGTATTAGTGCAGTTTTCACTAGAATTCTCCAGTATTCATTTGGAAGCCATTCACCAATTTCTCTTATTTTCCTCTTACTGGCAAATTAAAACCAAAAGGAAAGAAAAGAATGAAGATTTACCAAGGTTTTTAATTAGTAATGGGTAGGAACTTTTCATCTTGAGGTATGCTCAATTTACATCAACTGATGTAGTACCTTGGTCCTGGGGAAACGTTGTTTCGTTCCACTGTGTACTATACTGTATATTGTTGAAATGACAATAAAAATTACTCGACTTGACTGACACCCCTCTCAGTAATAAGGAACAACCATATAGGAACACATCTCCATCATTTCCATCCTTTCATCCATACCAGAAACTCATACATTACAGTGGTTCTGTGGTCTGGTAACATATGACTTCCCCCTCATCCAGTTACTATCATTCATCTAACAAACCTGTTGAGTGCTTTATAAGCATGTATGGTATATATGCAGTGGAAGGCTTTGTACCTGAAAACAATTCATAGGGAGGTTTGTAGCTACCATGTTCCCCTGAAAATAAGACCCAGTCTTATATTTTGGGGGGGCTCCCAAATAGGGCTTATTTTTTGGAGAAATATGATTGTCAGGGTGATCATCCTGGCTGGGTGCCCTGCCCCCCCAGTATGCACGCAAGAGGTGGCAAGAGTGCGGGGGTTGATGGCATATGGCAGCACCTGCAGCCTGCCAGCCCCTTGGTCAGTGCACTCTGGGACTATGCAACCTATGCAGTGCAGGTGAGTTGATTACCTGTCAAACCAGCAGATTGAGGCAGAGGGGTGGGAGTGGAGGCATGCAACCTGGACACACCACACGGGCTGTGGGAAAGCCGAGAGTTGGTGGGGAAAATAGGTAGTAGGCCACAGGAGGCTCATCTTCGTGAGGTGGCATGACAGAGGTAGAGGCGCAGAGGGAGAAGGCAGACAAACTGGATGTGCCACATGTGCCCCAAGACAAGCTGATATATGCGAAGATGAGCCTCCCACAGCTGGCTGGTCACTCTATAAACCACTTAGAGAGGGATAAAAAGCACCGTGATACGATATATATATAAGTCTAAGTGCTATTGCTATCACTCTGCTTAAAATCTGGATTCTATTTACTGGCTACTGTGTAAAGAGGGTGCCAGGGAGGTGGAGCACCTGAAGACGTGCAAACTGTGGCATTCTCCCTAGACCGGTGATGGCAAACCTATGGCATGCATTCCACAGGTGGCACACAGAGTCCTATCTATGGGCACACTCCACCGCGCATGCACATGCACCTCCCACCAGGTAGCTGATTTTTGGGTCTCTGCTATGGAAGTGTGTGCGCATGCGTGGCAGGTGGGGGGAGTATGGGGGGTGCCCCCATGGCCTATTTTTGGTTCCAGGAGGCTTCAGGGAGGCCTGTTAGGCCCAGGGGGGAGTGCAGAGGGGGTATGGGGGCATGCGTGAATGCATAGGGCGGCACATTATGAGTGTGGGAGCATGTATGTTTTCGCGTGCAGAGGATTTCAGCATGCAAGGAGAAAAAGGTTAGCCATCACTGTCCTAATTACTCCTGTCAATGTAAGACTAGACACTTCAGGGAAGGGGGCAACATCATGTCCTTTCTTCCCCTCAAAGAAGGGTTATCCTCCACCCTACCCTTGCTGAGATCTGTTGGAGTGGCAGTGTCACATGATGGCCAGGACTGAAACATTCCTCTTCGCACTGTACAGTTCTCTTGCCTGAATCCTCAAGCATGACAGGCAGGAGATGCTTTGCTAATTACAGCTGCTTAAGGTGGGGTGACGATTGCCTCAGGAATGCAGCTTTGGGTTCCTGTGTCCCTTACAGTTCAAAACCTGGCTTACAAGAAGGCAATCTTGCTTCTAAAATAAGGTGACCAGACGTCCCACTTTTGGCAGGATAGACCCGCATTTCGAGCATCTGCTCTGCGTCTCGCGTCCTCTTAAAAATATCCCGCTTTTTGGCGGCGGGGGCCAGGCAGGAGGCAGGCGCTCTGCATGCGCTGAGAGGTGCGGGGCACGGGCAGGAAGCAGCGGGCTGGTGGGCAGGCGGAAGGGGAGGGCCAGCGAGGGAGGAGCCAGGCCCAGGCAGGCAGCAGGCAGCGGAAGAGGAGGACAGCCTGCCGGAACCCACGGGGCCCTGAACTTCTTTGCGCCCCGCCGTGATGCGCTGAGAGCAGTCGGACGGAAGCCCCACCGCCACCGCCCGCCCATTCCGCCATGGGCGCCCGGGATGAGCCGGGCGAGGAGGCGGCAGCGGTGGGGCTTCCGCCCGGCTGCTCTCAGCACATCGTGGCGTGGCGCAAAGAAGTTCAGGGTTGCGCAGGCTCCAGCAGGCTGTCCTCCTCTTCCGCTGCCTGCTGCCTATGTGGGCCTGGCTCCTCCCTCGCTGGCCCTCCCCTTCCACCTGCCCGCCAGCCCGCCGCTTTCTGCCCCCGCCCCGTGCCTCTGAGCATGTGCAGAGTGCCCGCCGCCCGCCCGGCCCTGCTCCGCCACCCCACCAGATGCCTACCTGCAGGTGCCCTGCTCGGGGGCGGGGGGGGAAGGGAGGGAGGGGGTCGGCCTGCGCACCCCCCGGCCAGCGAGGGAAGTGGGTGGCGAGGCTGCGGAGCTGGGAAAGGCCGCTGTGCCCCCCCCCCCGCCCCGTCGATGGTGCCCCGCTTTGTGAGTTTGAAAATCTGGTCACCTTATTCTAAAATCTAATCTTGAAAATGATCAACTTTCACAATTCATGTTCTAAACATTCTCTGTATTTCCAAATGTCATATGTCAGCTGCAGTCCCTAGCACGCGTACTTGTATGAGTCACTGTTTCCAGTGAGATGTGACTGCATTTTAGAAATGCAAAAATACTAAGGTATGAATTAGAAGAATTTATCAAGGGCATAGACATAAACAAGGAAGACTCCATGCTTTGCACTGAAATCTAAAATATCTGAATTCCTAAGCACCAAGTATATAGATCTACACCGGTGCCTCAATTTGATTATTTTACAAACAGTTCAAGAAATCCATTATAAGTCCTTTTAGAAGACCCAAACACATGGAAAACTTCGCTTTCTAAAGAGGATCTATGTAAGAATGTCTGCTTCCACCTAAAACATCATAGTTCGTGATATGTTCTTTTTTTCAGTGTTTCTTCAGCCCTTGTCTGCTTGGTACTGAAAGCTTTATGTAGTTTATCTTCAGTGTGTTGCAGTAAAATGAGTCTAGTGGGAATACTTTTGTTTTTGGATTCTTGACTGCTTCTGTAATTTCTGCTGCTTTCAGTTCCTCGGCAGTTTCACATACATGGACCACAACATTTGGAATGGTTTCAGTTCCTGCATAATGTTCATATTAGTCCCCTAACATTTATTTAAAAACGGCAAAGGACAATTTGTACATTTGATAATACAACATGCACGTTTTCCTAATGTATCACACATGACCACTAACTAAATAAAATGAAGGTTCAATAACAGGCAGTTATGGATTATAGTTGGCTGTTTGCCTTTGCTGATGACTGAATCCTGGCAATCCATAGTTGTTGCCTCTTATGAAGGATCATACTGTGCTGGTAGAAAAGCCAGTCCTGCATTTTTGCACAGTGGTCCAATCCAGGCAAGAAATGGTTGTATCATATCAAACCAGACATGATTGAGGACCAATAGATACGTGAAGAACCCCCCCCCAGCCCCTCCCCCCAAACTTGCTGTCTGCTGAACAGCTCGCTTTTCTTTCTTGTGGCTCAACACCTTCCAGGTGCCCTGCAAAAAGGAAAGGAAGTGGTATAAACAAAGTCATGAAGAGAGCTGCTGCCTATGTTCATCCTGCCGTATAGATCTGCCTGCTCAACCTGTCCAGCACCTGAAACTTCACAGATTTTCCCCTTGCCATCTTGATCCTTTGGAGGAGGCAAACAAATCATCATGAGGGCTAAGGGGCAACTTGGGCACATGCCGGTGAGTAGTTGTGCTGTGCACAACAGTGACAATGTGTCTTAGATATGGCCATGGGGTTGATTGCATGATAAGGGAAGTTGGTCTTCATTCCAGTTGGGGGTAGCTTTACCTGTGACCTGTGATGTTTGAGAGGATGGAAGTTTAACAACCAATCAGGTACCCTGACACAGTGCTGCAAACTGGGTAAGAATAATGCTCCGGCTTTACTCTTGGGACAATGTGCAGGCAAATAGAGATCAAGCACCTTCTCCATCTGGCACCTTCTCCTCGCACATATGTGCTAGTCGTTCCTGACTCTAGGGGACGGTGCTCATCTCTGTTTCAAAGCCAAAGAGCCAGCGCTGTCCGAACACATCTCCGTGGTCACGTGACTGGCATGATGAAGGTGCACGGAACGCTGTTGCCTTCCCACCAAAGGTGGTCCCTATTTTTCTACTTGCATGTTTACATGCTTTCGAACTGCTAGGTTGGCAGAAGCTGGGGCAAGTAACGGGAACTCACTAAGTTATGCGGCGCTAGGGATTCGAACCGCCAAACTGCCGACCTTTCTGATCGATAAACTGTGTCTTAGCCCCTGAACTACCTGTATCGGGATGCCCCAAATTGTAGATTTGGCCTACAAACTTCTTCCGGTTAACCACTTCAGTGAATTCTGTGTTCTAACATATATAGAAAATTGCATTTTTATTGCTTCTAGTACTTTTATTCCAGGAAAAGAACAGGAAACCGACATCAATTTTTTTAACCCACGCATGAAAACAGAGGTGAGAGATTGCTTAAGGTTGGGGATGACATATGTTGATGATCAAAAGGGAGAATAGCATTGGCAACAGCTGAAGGTCTCAATACAAGCCTAAGCCCTCCTCCCACTGCTTCATTTAGGCAGTATCCTCCCGCTCTCCCCTCCGTTTGCGGTTGCTACCAGCAGTCCGCCACTCTTCCACGTCCCCTCCCGCCCCGACTCTGCCGCCGGTCCCCCCAAGTCCTCATCTCTCCTCTCCTCTCCTAACCCTCCCCTTCCCCATCATCACGCGGCGCACGATGTCTGGCCGCCCGCCTCGGCTCCCCTAGTAACAGAGTCTGGTTAAGTTCGCCACCAATCACCAGAGGCTGACTCCCCCTGAGCCAATGGCGACGGGCCGGGGCGGGGCTTGCCCCCTCTAGCCGCGGGGGAAGGGCCGTCCCACTTCGCACCGCCATTTTGGCCCGTGAGGAACAAAAGAGTTGAGGTGGCCGTTGGTTTGGAGCTGATTGGAAGGTAAATGAGGAGGCTTTATTTTTGTTTCTCTCTCTCTCTCTCTGGGTGCGCTCGGCGAGGGGGCAAACCCGAAAGAGCCGCATCGTATCCGATGCCCTTGACTCCTGCAATGGGCGCCAGAGCCGTAATAGAGCAACTGCCATCCGTACATCTTAAAAATACTGTAAACTGGCAGCGGTTTGGGGCATCCCCCCCTTTTGAGGGGAGACAGTGGAAACTGGCTCCTTCTTGCCCTACTCCGAGGTGTGTGTGTGGGGGGGGGAGGGCAGCCCGCTTTCGATCCCAATATTTGATGCCCGAGGTTGGTGAAATCCCAATACGTTAGGCGTACAAATGTTATCCTTCTCCAGCGAAAGTTTAAAGCGTGGGATGTTGCAATTAAGAAAGCAATTTGCCTGGGTCCTCCCGGCTGCCTTTGGGACTTGAACGCCGGCTTCTTTCCAGGGGCCAGCCGGTAGGAATTGGCTTTGCAACTCCGTTCAAATACGGCGGCTCAGGAGCGGAGGACCGCAAAGGGCACCCAAGGCATTTAGCAAACGGAGAACATATGTGTATTGAGGTGTGTGGTGGTAGTGGTGGTCAAAATACTGGCCAGCAAAAAAAAAAAGTATCCTCCTTTCCTAGTTTTTGAAAGTTTAAGCCTTTTGGCATAGAAGGTCCAGCCGGGAGGATAAAAACCTGCTCTGGCGCAGCAGCAGGTCAGGAGATGATGGGTTAATTAAAACTTGTATGTGCATGATGAATTTCAAAAGCTTCTGTTGCAATAGGAAATAGATGACTCATTGTTACTTGGGGAATTTTTTTAAAGATGGGCATATGCCATTCTCTCTTCAACATATTTGCTTCCTCTATTGTATTTACATTTTGGCCCGTTCCATGTTTTGAAACACTTTGAAGGTGTTTAGTGCAAAGCTCCCCCCCCCCCCCCCCCTGATGTGTGTAACTTTAAATTGACTTCTCCATTGATGGACTCCTAAAATAAAATGCTGAAAAATGTACTACTTTGCATTTAAATAAAAACAGATCTCCCTGTTTTTGGTATTAGATTGTTCGTTATATACTGCTGGCATTAATGTACGGTATCTGTATTTCTACTTTGATGTTTTAAAACTGACGTTTCTTTTTATAGGTTCTTCTGAACTATATATTGGTACATAACATATTAAGTAATATAAGCATGTTATAAATAATAGAATCCCCATCAGCCATGTATTTGGGATCAACTGAATAGTTAGAACTCAGTAAAGTGTTCAAAATGTGTTGTAGAAAGACACCTTGCTTATATATATAATTACTAAGAATAGTAGTTTTGCCTGTTTCTGTATGCTTTTTGAATTCATAGTTTGATGCACAGACTAAATGTTGGATTCTTGACATTCCTTTAATAACAGTGCAAATGTGCTCCTTTTTTCAGAATGAGCTCAAAGCAATACATAGCAGTGCAGATACACTGAAATGAACAATATTAAGGTATACATGCAATAATAAAGGAAACCACAGTCACCTTGTAAAATATAAAAGCCTTCATAAAGTATATAAGCTTTCATATAACAATATTTCTTCTCATTAATAAAAATAATGTTTGCTGTGCCAGAGCAGAGGTTTTTATCCTCCTGGCTGGACCTCTTGCTAAACTTTTAGAGTTTGCCAAATACCAGTACATTACAGAAAATTGAAAATTGAGTGCCATACAAGACTATTATCATATCATCATTATTACTACTACTACTACAACCACTAAATTGGTTTTGTCAACTCAGTACTTGTACGATTCAGTGTGGTAATCAGTAGTGCAAGAGCAACTCCCATGTATAGTTGAGATAGAGTAGAACCAGGGAACCTAGATTCAGGAACACTCCTGGGCACAGAAATTCACTGTGTGACTTACAGGCAAGTTACTATCTCTCAATATACGTGAAATATGTTGCCTTTCATGGAGGTTGCTTTAAGAAAAAATAGAATGTATGCTACTTTGAATGCTGGTGGAAAGATAGGATATAAATCTAGCTAACAAATAATAAAATAATGGATTTAATTACAGGTTGAATAAGTAAAAACAATGTACAGGAACTGCACTTCATTCAGGGAATCAAAGATGTGATCCGTGTAGAAACATGACAACTTAATTTCTTGTCTTAGCTTAGTATTGTCTGTTTACATGATATAAAGATAAAAACTCTTGATTTGAGCTCAATTTCTTGGACAAAACCATGTCATTTTCTTGGCAACAATTCTGAAATGGTTTTCCATTGTCTTTTCCTGAGCTGTCTCTTTTCTTTCCTGTAATGAGATTTTATAAAGGTCCCTATCCAAATATTAATGAATACTATTTAGCTTTATTAGATCACTCTGCACCATAAAATAAACACAGTTTATTGTATGCTAGGCTAAAATATGATTGAGAAATGCAAAACATTCCATGTAGTTTAATAAAAGAGCTAGTACCCTTTTGCTAGAAGTGTCAAATAGAGACTGCACAGTTGTCTGTTGGTTTAATCTGAACTCTTGCAAAGAGCAGGTGGTTAAGATGGTGATGTGATGAGCACGTACAGTATTGCTGCGTTATCAGTTGCAAAGAATTAATAGAACTAAAAAGCAACTGATTGTTCCATAATGTTGAGAGAATGTGCTTTATTGACTTGATCTATCTAGTGGACAGAAAAAAAAACATGAATATCTTAAGATAGCCATTTTTAGATAAGCTTAGAAGGTATTGTGGCTGATACATACTTAGAGCCAGAATCACAGAAATAACTAGTACTGATAAAGAGATGTGTCAAGATTTTGTTCAAACAAGATAAAGCTATTTTTATCTTTTGGTAGCAAGCTTTAATTGTAAACAATCTCAGTGGATCTAAATGTTCAATTCTGAGAAAGAAAGTGATGGCAATATATTTGGATATGCAATAAATTACCTTTGCATCAAACAATTTTATTTGCATCATAGATCTACAGATGATGCTAATCTGTACACATAGAGCTCTCAAAATAATTGGAGGCAAGAAATTACCCGTTTCTAAGGAGAAATTGTATTTCCTGCATTATTCATCATGTTATTTTATGAGAGTGGGCACAATTCACCATTATGTATTTCCCCCAACAATCTGAGTCCTCATTTTACTGATCTCAAAAGGATGGATTCTCAACCTTGAGTCGTTGAGATTAGAACTGCTGGCAGATGACATAATTAGTTTGCAATACTGCATTCTAACCACTGTGCCACTATGGCTCCATATACGTACAGCGAAGGGAAAGCCTTGGGATGATTGTGGCAAGCAGATCTGTAGGATATATAAACATTGGCTGTTTAGAAGGTTAGGAAAATAATTGGTATGGGGATTATGTTAATTTGGGAAAGGAGAGAAAACTGCTAATAAATTGTTGCTGACTTCTAGAGTTTCCTGGTTGGGTCTGAGTTTAAAACACAACAACTTTTCTGCTTTATAGAAGCCTCTACAAATTGGCATATTTTATGATTTCATGCACATTGAACTACAAATCTGACCATGAGATTTTAGTCTAATGCATTGTGCAAATCCAGTCCATGTGTTATATTCATAGTCAGTATATTGTATATGAGTCAATTTAGGAACTCTGGGTTACATTCTTTATGCCATTTCCACAAATAAAGTCTGCAAGTGAAAGTCTTTCCTATATGTCATCTGTTTCAGAAAGTAAGTCTTGAATCAACATAAAATGCAAGCAGTTAACAATTATGCAATAGGAAAATTGATACTACTCTTATTGGCCAACACCGGCCATTTTCAGCCATTTACAAGGAGCCTATTTTCAACTGGTTCTATTCTAGAAATTTACAGCAAAGTGGTAATTATTATTTTTTTGTGGTAAAGTGCTAACAGAAATGAGACAAATGGGTATCACTCTTGTTTTCTCCCAAGGAGGATTTTTACATGATCCTTTGAAGTTAGATACACATTTAAGAAGCCTCCATGGTGGGCCAGGTGTCATTTGAAGGTGAAATCATGAGGATCTCTAAAATAGCAAGGCATCTTTATATTGCACTTAGAAGCCAGATTTTAAGGTCCTTTGTTGAGTCCAGAAAGAATAGGGGTGGATCTTGCCTCCAGGGCAAGATGTTCCAAAGACTGGCAGAAAATACTTTTCTTCTAGATTCCGCCAACCAAACTTCCTTGTGTGATTGGGGTCTGCTGTAGGCCCCTTTTGCCAGAATGAGTGGGACAGGTCAGACAGGCCGCCCTGGGTCCTAACGAGAAGGGCGGAGTATAAATTTAATAAAATAAAAAATAAATAAATAAAGTTTCATAGGTCAAAATGACTCCTCAGACTATGCCTTTAAAGGTGGTAATCAACAACTTGAATTGGACCGGTTCGCATAACAGCTCATATAACAGAGGTGTTACATGTGCCACTCTAGGGACCTACAGAACTATTCATGCCACTACATTTTGGGCCAATTGTAGCTTCCAAATTTTCTTCAGGGGTAGCTCAAATGTAGAGCTCATTGCACCAATCCAGATGAGAGATGACCATGGCATGAGTGGCTTAAAATCCAGAAAAGAGCGCAGCTGGCACACAGACAAATATTACACAAATATATTAACGATCTGTTTTGCTGCAGCCTTAGTATCACATAATTTATTGCAGTTTTCTTGAAGTAAATGGGTGTAGTAAAGATTTCAACACTCACGGAAATAATTTAAAAATAATCTCAACAAATGATTTCTGATTTTTTAGTGAAGAGTCTATAGTGCCCACTGACACTTTACTTGGGCCCTGCCAGATTTCCTGCATCACCTTCTTTTTTACTGACATCCTTATAATGATAAAAAATGGAAAGCTGCCAAGCTGAAGGTAAAACCAAAAGTATCAAATATTTCTCGGTTTTACACAGACCATAGAGGCATTCCTATATATTAAATAGGTGGGTGGGCTGCAGGCCACAAAAAAACATAAATGTAGCTGCTAAGAGAGCTATCCGAGATGGTAGACCAAATTAGTGCTCTTGTTAATTTCAGATATATAATCATGTTCCCATATAATTAATTTGATAAAGTCTTGGCACTTAATTTCATATATGTTTAACAATAACTTTTTAAAATTTGAAGTAATTGTATATGCCAGGGTAAAATTTTGTGGAAGGATGCAGTGAGTGTTCTTTTTTATACATTCTTTTATCCACTGCACCTTTTTACGCGCGCGCGCGCACACGCACACACACACACAATGGATGGCCTGTAAGTAAGTAAGTAAGTAAGTAAGTAAGTAAATAAATAAATAAATAAATAAATAAATAAATATAATAATATATTACAGGCCACCCATCTTATCTCAGGGTAATTTTGGGCAGAGTTATTTGTTTGGATTTGGATTTAAAAAAATCAGGCTCATTTCCTCTCCTGTTGCTCACTTCTGGGAATTTAACATATTGAAAAGTCTGTATTTATATATACTATCTAATGCTGATAAATGGACTTTTAGCCTCTTTAGCAATAAAATTGAACTAGGGTTTTCTAACCAGGATGAAACAAACATGCTGAATCAACCTAGATCTAAATCATCACAATTCTTTATAGCCAAAGCTTCTCTATTATTCCATTGGGAAGGTTAAGAATAAACACACGATGTTTTTTAGCCATTGATCTTGTTATGGGTAGTTACAGATGCTTCCTATGTTAGAGACATAGAGCTTTTTGCTTTAATCACTTTGATTGCTCTAGTTCTTGAAAGGTGGGTAGAGGAGAAGTTTCATATAAAAAAGGACATTGGAATTAAAATTATTCCTCTTAAGAGTTAAATCTGTTGATAAAATAAGTCTTATTTGGAATAAAAAATATATTACTGTTATTTAGAATAGGTGTCTCCAATAGGGGTCCGTGACATGCCAGAAACCAGGCCGTGCAAACAAGTGAAGCCCCATCTGCGGGATGTAGCAGTATGTGAAACCACACCCCCTCCAGTCCACGGAAAAACCCCTCCACGGAATCGGTCCCTGGTGCCAACTTGATATGTATTTCCTTTTTCAATAATTCAGTTGTTTTGAATTTATTAAAATCCTACAAAATACAAGTTTGACTATTAATTCTAGTTTCCTTTGAAATCTGGAGAAGATTACACAATCACTTATTTGTTCTTTCCCTCATAGACTAAGGTTAATATCAGGTCAAGCTGATCCTCTTGTACCTTCCTTCGTTCTCTAAAAAAGAAAAAAAACAATACAAAAGTTATTTATTTAGTTACAGGATTTACATGACTGTCAAAATTACAAAATGCAACAATGGTTTATAGCAATAAAAACAGACATAATAAAACCTATAAGAATAACTTAAACCTCCCCACACCTCACAGGAGAGCTTATCAATATCCTGACCCCAACATCCAAAGTAACAGTCAGGTTTTCAAAGCCTTCTTAAAGTAACAGCATTGGGACTAATCAGAATAGTTAGGAAAACAAGTCAGGGATTTCCTGGAAAATCATAGCTGGCAGAGTGTCTTCCAATTCTAGTTAAAAAAAAAGTCATGTCTCTTTAAAAGAAGTGCACTTTGCTTTTTCAAAACATACTCCATATATTTTCTTCCATTAGGCAAATGAAAGTAGATCTCAACAACTGTATTTTATTTACTCTCCACTTTTTTTATCTCAGATGTTCTTTGCAATATTGCTATTGATTCACTTGAATTCTTGAGCAGTGCTAGACAATTTAAAGTTAGTGCAACCGCTCTCTTCCTATTGTTTCTGTATTTTTAAAAACAAATTATATTCTTCAGTTCCTATATTCCAGTTCAGAAGAGTCATCCCAGCAAGTCTGTTTTATGCTCTTTAAGTCATATTGTCCTTATAAACATTTTTCAGTGGAAGGAGATGTAACATTTTCAAGGGCAACCGTAACATTAACTAGAGTATTACAAAATATTTTGTTACAAATGTTCTGAGAAAAATGGATAATATTTTGCTTACCCAGGCATAAGACAGAACTTTAATGATTCTGTGTGTTTAGATGCAGATCTGTTGAATCATGCCCTGGCTAATACATAAGAGACTTTGGGTTTGTAAATTCACAGATATCAAAATTCCCTATGGTCCTTGTTTGGTATGCTGAAAGAAAACAACTTATAATGAGCTCACAAGGGATGATTGTGAGATGAGAATAGTATGCTTTTTTATACTTGTATTATTTTCTCTGAAGAACACGAGTTCTGGATATGATTTTGGTATTTTTACTGGGTAACATGTTGTGCTCTCCCTCTCTGTCAATGTGTGTTTTATGGTGTTAGGGCAAAATTGTTTGAGCAATAATTTGGTAACTTTTCAATGTAAAACAGTTCTTAAAAAAAACCAAAACCAAATCTTTGCTTATTTGAAAATAAGACCCACCAGGAGCTTATGCTCCAGCTGATTAGACATAAATAAAATCAAGTCTTCATTTTAAACTTAAGTCCTAGAGACCTAATGGATAAGTCTGTTTTTTTCTTGGCATTAATATGGAAATGGTTTCCCATTACCTTCTACCAGGCTGTGTTTGATTTATCACATAGCTCTTGCATTTTAAGAATAAATTATTTGCCTTGACAGAAAATAATAACAGTGCCACCTTCTGGATACCTTTTTGTTACAGAAATGAACTTGATGCAGTAATTGAAAACTTTTGGCTCTAGTAACCACCTAGAAGAATAAATATTAAATATGCTTTCTGCTTACCTTTTAGATGAATGTTATGCTACAGTAAGCATTCTTCCATTTAATTTATTTCAATAAATTTAAATAATATATTTTGTATAGTAGAATTTCTAGTGTTTGGTATCATAATGATCTGCTAAGTTGACATACGCAGAGTCAGTTATGCAATATTGAAAGCTCCCTTCCTCACCCTCCCTATGCTTCTATAAATGTACCTATTGATAAACAAAATAATGAATGGCTTTTGTAATCTCTTGGCATTAGTTGCAGGATAGTTGCAATCCTGCGTGAACTTTTTAGGAAATAAACATAATTCTGTGAGATTTGTTTTTTACTTAATACCCTCTGTACTGTTTTACATTGTGATCTTATATTTAAGTATGTCTAAAAATAGGCTTGTGACCTAGAACACTTCGTGGTCTCTTAGAATTAAGTGAATTATTATTCATGTAATGCTCTTTAATACTCTGCAATTAAGCACCAAGTTGTCTTTAGATAGATAAATTAAAAGATAAAATCAGTAGCTTAATTTGTATAAAGTCCATTATATTTACCGCTAAGAGACATTATCTTCTATTTTTTTTAAAGATAATATATTTAATAACACTATGAGGCTTTGAATGTTTAACTGTACTATTTAAAATTTAAAACATTTGCTTGCATGTACATAAATTCTTGCTAGGTTAAACTTAAAATTGTCTTTTATGCTTTTTTGGATATCTTTGTTAGTGATAAAAATATTTGTGAAACTACATGAAGGTTTTTGGAAGACATAAAAATGAGGAAATCTGTATTTCTTTTTTAAAATGTGACCTCCATGCATGACTTTCAACCCAAGGCTGCTTTCATAGAGTGTCTTTGGAAAGGTTGAGGTTGTTTTTTAACTTACTTTTGAATTTAAAGTTGATAGCTTGACTCAAGAGGTTTTAGCAAGAATAACAAAATAATGGAGTTGGAAGGGACCTTGAGGTCTTCCAGCCCTCCGCCCTCGCCCAGTCCAAGCAGAAGTCCTTCTCCTATTCCGGACAAATGACTGCCCACCCTCTTCTTTAAAATCTCCAGTGACTTCCATTCCACTGATCAACAGCTCTCACGCTCAGGAAATTTCCTTTTGGTTCTAGGTTGGATCTCTTTCCATCTGTTACTTCTTGTCCTGTGCTGTATTTTTGTCTGATGTCCACTTTGAAAAATCAAGGAATTAAAGGAAAACTATTACAAAAAGTACCTGATTAGGTGGCTCAGTGGCTAAGACACTGAGTTTGTCGATCAGAAAGGTCGGCATTTCGGCGGTTCAAATCCCTAGTATAGGTTTCCTGCGTGAGCAGTGGGTTGGACTAGATGACGTCCAAGGTCCCTTCCACCTCTGTTACTGTTACCTATTATTTAAACAATATTGTTGATTCTTTGTAAGAGTTGCTTTAGATAGACTATAGTCAATAATTTTATTTTAAATAGTATGTGAATGTCTATGTGCATGTATTAGATGATAAAGGGAAATAATAAATGGAAACTTTAGGCTACAATGCTTTTTAAGCTCGTTATCTGTATTGTGATATAGAGAAAAATGTAGAAAAGGGTGATACATCTCCTTTTGCCCTGTGCCTTTATGCGATAAGAAACTTGGCTGTAAGCAAATATGAACACTGAAAGAAGTGTGAGTAACGCTCTTCCTCCTCCCCTCCTTCTGCTGACGTTCTCCCTGCTTTGCAAGAGACACACCTAGTAGCTCTCTGCTAATGTTCATTGGCTAATACTATGTGGGGCGTGGTATACAGACTTTTGCATGACCTCACTCCTGTTTGTCTCAGTACTCAGATCCGGTTGTCTGTTTTCAGTTTCAGCTTTTGTGCCGAGAGTTTCATTTCTGCTTCTTTTCTGGATGCAACGAAAGAATCTTTAGCTTTGGTGTTCCAGACAAAATAGAATAAAGACACGGGGATTTTTTTCTTTTTTCTTTCTAGAGACTTACTAACCTGGAATAAATACTTTCTGGAGGAACAGTTCTGTGTGAGTTGCTTTCACCACCGTCTCATTGGTCTATCTAATGTCCTACAAGGATGAGTCCGGCATTTGGAGCTATGGAAGTGGAGCATTATTCCAAAGGCGTCCTCCTGGAGCCTTTTGTTCATCAGGTTGGGGGTCACTCCTGTGTCCTCCGGTTTAATGACAAGACCATCTGTAAGCCCCTTATTCAGAGAGAACATCAGTTCTATGAGACTCTTCCTGCTGAAATGCGTAAATTCACTCCTCAGTATGAAGGTATGTTGCCACCTTTAGAAGGGGGCTGGGTTTAATCCATGTAGTAAAGTCCAATGTTCTTTTTGTCCTTAAAATCTCTTTTGCATAAGAGATTTTAGGGGATTTCTTTTCATATATTTTGATGTTGTCTGAGCCAGGCTGTGGAGATGCAGGGTGGAGATGCTTGCCAGTGGGTCTTTGGGCTGACTAACAGCATTAGAGTAGAACAACACTGCTGATGATAGCCTATAAATCGCCCTTAGGCACAGGTAGGTAAGTATATTGATAACAGCTTGTAAGTGTTTTCAGTAATAATATTTTTCTTTCTTTCTGATTTTTAAGCCATACTTTTTTAAAAAAAAAACTGGTATTAAATAAACTGCATAAAGCCTGCTGCCTAGTGGAAGCTTAACAAGGATTTTCAGCTGATCTCTACTGCTTACATTTTGATCATGCTATATAAACAAGTTGTCATAGTAATGAAAACTAAGAATCACTGTTAAACATATTCAGCTTGTTTTTAACCTTAAAGAAATGGAAAAAAAATACTGTGGCCAATAGTAGGCAAAAGGTGAAGTATTGTTGATGAGGCTGTAAAAGATGATGGTATGTGGAAGTGGATATTCCAGTTCTTTTTACCATTGTATTAGTTGACCGAGACATTTAGTTATTCATCCTGCAGGAATTTAATTAACAATAACTTGAATTTGAAATTCTGAAGTTTTGATACTGTATTCTATTTCTTCATTTAATAAACCATCTTTTTCCCAACTGTTTTATATTATTTGGACCAAACACTAAGATAAAATGCCTTTTAGCTGTATTTCTGTAATGGCATTCATACTTACTGAACATTTGAACGTTTTTTTTAATTATGAACTTTCAGAATTAATAGATGAATGTGTGATTTATGATATTGACTAAATGTAATAAATTGTACTAGCAGATGTGGTTTTTCTCTTGTGGAGATGTATGGGAGGGATTAAAAGGGGGGAGCCTTATTTGGTCCGTTTCTGTTGTTTTTTCCAGGATAAAGCCAAAGGCCATTTTCTAGCTGGCTTCCCCCCTTTCCTGTAGCTCTTTCTCTCGTATGGGCAGCAGGACTGTCAGTCAGAGCTTCTGCACTCCCTACCCTTGCTCCTGTAGGCCCCACAGCTGCCTGCCCTGCTCAGAAGTGCCAGCCTCTCGCCACGAACTCTAGTGATGAGCGGCAAGAATGTGCAGATTGATTGATTTCAGGATAAAGAGAGAGAACTGAGGAAAAAAAATACCCCATTCAGCCAGTTGTTACAACTTCGGCCGTAACTTTCCTATATGGCATGGGGCTACATTCCTGTCAGAACTGTCCTCTCAAAACATAATGCACAGTGCTCTAGAGACTTTGAGATGAGGAGGCAAAAAATGCTTTCAAGGTTCACCATGTTTTGATGTATCTTGAGTTAAATTTGTTTTGTACTTCGTTTTGTTATTTCATTTATGAGATGCTACATAACTGAAACCAATAAAATATATTCCCCAGAGGAAAAATAAATCATTGTAAATTAAACGTGGTGATTCTGAGTGGAAGCCTTTGAATTAGTTGTCTGTTGTAATGTGTGATGTTGTTCTTGTTTTGCTCTACTCTTGCAAGCTTTTCCTTTTCTCTGGAATCTATTAAGAATATTCCCAAAAGCCTGTGTTTTGGATGAATGCTTTTAGATTTGCTATGGAGCAAAACTTAAAGCTTTTGGTGTTTCTCTGCAGGGAATATCCCCCTGCAAGATGTAAATATGCAATGTTTTACATCTCTCCTAGAGTCAGATAAGTCAGATTTTTAAAACATAATAAAAATTTTCAATAATTGAAAATGTCTCCTGTTATTATTTGAGTCTTACTGTGCTCACAAGAAAGAGAAGAACCTTCTGTATCATTAATGTGTTGTCTTCATGATAAATTGTCTTCTCTGTGAGGTGTCACTTTGTCTAGATGTTTTGATATTTGTTAGGTTGACAGATGAGTTTTGGCCTGTGGCAAGATAAAAAACTAAGGATTTGGGGTAAGAGAAAAACCAAAGTTGCTATATTCTTAGTGTAAAATTATGTTGTGTTGTGATGCTTTTATTTTTACTTCTCCTATGCTTAATTGAGTATCTCATGTTTCTTCTTAAGGTGTGGTATCTGTAAGCTTTGAAGAGGATGAAGATGGAAACTTGTGTCTAATAGCCTATCCATTAAATGGAGATCATGATAACTTGGAAAGTATAGATAATTCTGACTGTGAACCCAAAAATAAATTGCTGCGGTGGAGTAATAAAAAGACTGTTTTGCTAGAAAATGAAAAGTTAACTAAAGAATGGGTCAGGCAGCATAGAAAAGAAGAAAAAATGAAAAGGTAATTGACAAAATGTTCTGCTTCCTCATTTTTGAAAATAATCATTAATACTCATGATTATAAAAGACCTTCAGCAGATTCACCTGCATTTAATTTGGAGCATAAACCTATGTTTTATATTTAGGAATTTTGTGCAGGATGAGAGCAATTGATTTATGTCATAAAAGCTTTATAATTTCTGAAGTAACAAAATGTTCTTTAACAATTTTTGCAGTATCAGATTATTTATATAGCATTAAATTTGTGTGTTCTATAACATCAATCTGATACTCAGAAAAGAGCATATTCTCACTTAAAAACTATAAAATATATTTTACGGTATGAACTTCCGTAACTTATCCATCCTTGATAAAATGCAGCCACTCTTTGAAATATTAGTGAATTATTTAGATAATACCACTAGTTGTCATCATTTAAGTTATAAATATATTATGAAAAAAGTGAAGGTTGGCACCTTATTCAATTCACAATTCAGTTTATATTTGAAAGTATTTGATACTTGCATTTGACCACAAACATTTATTTTTATGTTTCAGTCACAAGTTGGAGGAAGAATTTGAATTGCTTAAGAAATCGGAAGTATTGTATTATAGTGTTGAAAAAAAGGGGAATGTCAGTTCACAGTTTAAGTACCATAATCCTTGGAGTATGAAGTGCCATCAGCAGCAACTCCAGCAAATGAAGGAAAATGCAAAACATCGAAATCAATATAGTATCCTTTATATGTTTTATACTATTTTGTACAAAGCCTGCAAAAAACTAAGAAATATTAAATTACTTAAAGCAGACATACAATTTATGCTATTGAGCATTCCAGCTGTTGTAATATTTCTTAGGAGGTATCCTCTAGCAGACCTCCTTACAAGTCAGCTGCCTTTGCCGCTACTTGTGATTAGCTTGTGTCCTCTCTTGTTTGAGGACAGGACTGATTATCATGTGGGTTTCTGCAATAAAGAAAGAGCTTTGTCAGGTCAGAAGGAATTCCAAGACAAGTTGTCAGTGTTTACATCAGTTCATTTTACAATTAAGAATATGCTATAGTTCAAATCTAGATTATGAACTGACTCTTTCAGTGCCCTTTTATGATACAAGTACACATTTCTTAAATGATGGAATTATTTGCTATTGACTTCACTCCATTTTATATTTTTAGGAAACAGCTTCGTTTCATTCTTAAACCCAATTTATGTAAATTGATCACATCTTGATGTGTATGTGGGGGCGGTTAGTTGAAATGACTGTACATAATATTTTAGTTGATTGTGAGTTTTTTAAAGATTTGAGAACAATTGTTGGACAAGATTCTGTGTTCTCTTATAACATTTTTCATTTCACTGGACATTGTTGTATAATTTAGCAATCAAGAAACTAGGCTCTAAATGGCTTGTGTGCAGCCAGTTGAGTTTAAAATGGTAGTTCAGTAACGTAACGTAATAAACATGCTTAACTTCAGTTGAAGGCAGATATTTGAATTGTTTGTTCACTTATTAATCAAATTTAGCTAGCCGCCCATCTCACTGAAGGGCTCCACTCTGTGTGGTGCACAACTGTAAATCATTTCAGTCAAACCCCATGGATTAGTTAAAGGTAAAGACAAATTACACAGAGACATGATCCCATCTCTCCCCTGGCAGAGATCGTCTCCCAAACCTTCAAAACTGATTTGGAGGGAGCCAGAGGAGGAGAAAGTCCCATCGAACATGTTAAGATTTCATTCATTGATAATTCCTGTCATTGTTTAAAGCAGAGGTGCTCAACCTTTTCTTCACAATAGACCCTCTAAATGCTTTTTGTGGCCACAGACTATGGTTACGGACTCCCAACTTAACTCAAGATTTAAATCATAACATTTCTTCAAGCCTTCCCGGACCTCCTGTGATGACATCGCTTCCCCCCCAGTGGTCCACGGACCACAGGTTGAGGGCTACTGGTTTGCAGGATTTATTTTTATTTCAAGTGTAAACAAATTACTAGTTATATCATTTTTCCTTAACTAAATAGAATTTATTTTACTGGAAAACCTAACCTCACGATACGAGGTGCCTTGTGTGTTGGATCTCAAGATGGGAACCCGGCAGCACGGAGATGATGCATCTGAAGAGAAGAAAGCTAATCAGATCCGAAAATGCCAGCAAAGTACTTCAGCAGTTATAGGAGTTCGTGTTTGTGGTATGCAGGTAAGTTTTAAATGAAGGAATAATTCATACTTACGAACAACTTGCAATTAAAATGACACATGAAACCAATATCTACTTATTTGTATTTGTATACTGCCCAGGTATACTCTCTCTGTAAGAGAGATGGGCAGTTTTGAAATGTGAAAAACAAATAAAAATAAATGAACTTCAATTTTACAGTACCTATTAGTTCAATAAAGGGAAATATTTGTAGCTCATGGTAGAAATGAGGGGTCCTTAGTGTTTTCTGAGCTTGACTGTTTCCTTGCAGAAATTTCATTACCCAAATTAGATAACATTATGGGACTAGCACTCAGCACCAAGGACCCTCACACTCAGTTCGCTACACGGTTTGTTTGAGAAACATGAACTTTCATTACAACTGGCATGAAATAGTTGAATGAAGGGGAGTATGAATTAATATTTCTGGGCAATCTGAAAATAATTCTGCCTTGAATCCTAACTGCATAGTAATTCAGTTATATATTTTTCTACACAATTTTATGATCCATCCTCTTCATAATTTTCTAGTTGATACTTTCTTCATCTTACTCAAAAAAGCTCCAGAAGATGGCCAAATGACTGTAATTGTGTGGATAGGCACTTAGCCCAATTTGCATGTGTACTTGAACTAGAATTTCAAACAGCATTTTTGTTAAGTAGTATAATACTTTTCAATTCATTTTCGTAATTGTAGAAAGATTGTTCTTCCATATATTTTCCTGCATAGAGAGATGATGGAATTATTTCGTTATCTTTCCTGAGCAGATGCAGGATCCTTCAGCTAGCTGTGTTGCAAAATACAACTTATCCCTATTATATGAAATTACAGTGGATAGATAGTATGATGCATGAGGTCAAGACATGAGTTACGTTTTGATCTATATGGGTTGGCTAGTCTGGCTTCACTGTAATAAAATAATAGAAATCGTTGCACTCTGGTCAATTCTTTCAAACTATAGATTTCTCCTGTGTATTATTTTAGGTGTGACATAGACCACCATGTGATTATCATTTTAAATACTATTCTTCTCTTTTATGGATAGGCCACTGAGTATGCTAAGCAGTAGTAGTTAAGTGCCAGTAACTTTGCCAACAGAGTTAACAAGCAGAGGCATGATACTTCTATTTATGAGCTGAGTTATGGAGTGACATTACGCATTCTAGGACTTGATTTTCAAAACAGTGGGCAAATATATTTATAATCTTAAGTTATTTAGTTATATTTTATTTTTAAACAGTATAGAACTGAAAAAAATACATTGCAGTGGAAGAAATACACTGCAGAATTGGTAGCAAGTGGGATGATCTCCGCTTTACTTAAGCTGTGGCAGAGTACCTTGCAAATAAACCAGTTAATATTGTATCATTTTATTTCAGGGCTACCACTGCATTTAGAGCTAACAGATCTTTTTTCTTTCTTTCTACAGGTTTATCAGCCAGATTCTGGCCACTTAATGTTTATGAATAAATATCATGGGAGAAAACTTTCAGTCCAAGGATTTAAAGAAGCACTTTACCAGTTTTTTCATAATGGCAAATATCTGCGGCGAGAACTCTTTGAATCTGTTCTAAAGAAACTAACTGAATTAAAATCAGTCTTAGAGAAGCAGGAATCATACCGCTTTTACTCCAGCTCTTTGCTGATTATTTATGATGGGAAGGAATTACAAGATGTGGTGGTGGACTCGGACCCAGAAGACATTGAAGGTCTTTCAGAAGAATCGTCAGATGAATCAGCACGTGCATATGCCTACAAGCCTACAATTAGTTCCGTTGATGTTCGAATGATAGACTTTGCCCACACTACATGCCGGTATTACGGAGAAGATAGCGTGGTGCACGAGGGCCAAGATACGGGTTATGTTTTTGGACTTCAAAACTTAATACTTATTATTAAAGAAATAAGGGACGAAAGCAGCGAATAAACATTTAGAATGCAAAACTGTAGAAAGCACTATAATGACTCTTTGTATTCCAGAAATACTGACCACTTTCTTGTGGTAGCAGCCTATACGGTCTGTATTGGGATAACCCCATCAGAGTCGGAGCTGTTCAAAAGAGGGCATTTCCATTTAGCGGTGCTAGATGTAGCACTGACACATCTGGGTATCTTTATTATTTATTTAAACTCTCGTAAACATTCCATATTTGATTATCCAGATACCTCCGTTATTCCTCTGTGTATATGTATCAATAAAATATTTTTGTTCATTGTAAATGATGACGTCTTCTTTTTAATCTGTCAGTCATTTATTAAAATATTCTGGATGTTACTACTACGTTACATACTCTAACTTTAAATAGAGGTCCTCATAAAATAAATGGTTATTTTCAAAACACAACACTAATATATTCTTAGTACATGGGCTACATGGTCACAAAAAATAGAGTAAAATTGATACTTTCCCCCCACTTCCTCGGGAAGTGGGATGTGTAATTGGGTGATACGTGGGATGTCTCACGTTCTTGTTAAAATACCAAGCATGGGAGCTTTGTATGATGCAGGTAGATGTTAGAACTCGGTGTCACTTTTATCTGTGTTTTTGGAGTCTTGATCTTTCCACCTATGCCCATAGTCTTGATCTTGCTAATAATTCTAATAATTGCTAATAATTTTGCTTTTTCTTGGTTAATATTTTTGAAGTTTGCTTTGCTCAGCTAGGTGACACTCTTAGCCCTCACTTGGGAACTTTTGAGTAGGTCTTTTGGAAATTAACACTACCTCTTTGCAATGGACTTCTGCATGTACAGGAAATTTACTCACCAGGCAATTCTCCAAAACTAATCATCCTGTTATCGTCTGAATTCGGGCTATGAAATTGCCCATAATGGCATACACAAGCTCAAGGTACTTTGTTGTTGTTAGTTGGATGATAGAATGGTAGAGGACAGGAATATTGTCCATGGGGTTGCGAAGTCACATTCGACGCATCGCGACCCCATGGACAACGTTCCTCCAGGCCTTCCTGTCCTCTACCATCCTCTGGAGTCCATTTGAGTTCCTGCAGACTGCTTTGATGACTCCATCCAGCCACCTGATTCTCTGTTGTTCCCTTCTTTTGCCCACAATCTTTCCCAGAATTAGGCTCTTCTCCAGTGAGTCCTCAAGATACCATTGCTTTATTATTCGGTGAAAAATTAGGGGTATGCTGAATTTTTTCAACCAAAGCATCCACATTGATTTTTAAAAGTGAAAGTTTCCCAACTGCTCCATGGAATTTCTTTCACTGAGTACAACAGGGATCTCATCACCCTTTTTAAAAGTGTCTTGACAGGTCAAAACTGGATCATCGTAAAGCAGCATCCTCAGCTTGCCAGTTTTAAAAGATGGGTAGCAATGTACAGGCTGTCAAACCACTTACTGACAAAAAATGATTTTTGAACCGTATAAGTATGGTTTATATAGTTTAAAAAAACACACAAACCATTTATAGTGTTTTAAACATACCATATAAAAATAAACTTGAGCTCAGTTTTCATTCTTGATATATGGAGGTACAGTGGTACCTCGGACCACGAACGCCTCTCATCACGTCCAATTCGCTTCACGACCAAAAATTTCCCCAAAAATGTGCCCCGGTTCACGAACACCGTTTCGCTGCACGAACGGAAAAGTTCGTAAAAAATGCTCCGCTGCACGAACTCCGCCTCACTTCACGAACTCTGCCTCGCATCACGAACTCCGCCCTCTCATCACGAACGGAAAAGTTCGTAAAAATGCCAGGATTCACGACCTCCGTTTCGCTTCACGAACCGGAGCCGCGGACATTTTAAAAACAAGGTCAGAACGGATTAACCGGATTTACATTGAACCCTATGGGAAACTGTGCCTCGCATCACAACCAAAAAACAAGGTCGGAACGGATTAATCGGATTTACATTGAACCCTATGGGAAATTGTGCCTCGCATCACAACCAAATCGGATCGCGACCAGAGTCATTTCACGAATTAAGTTCGTGATCCGAGGTACCACTGTATCTCAGAGAATGCATGTATGGTATTTGGCATTTTCCAGTTTTAACTACTGCTTGCCTATTGTGAGAAACAATATAGGTCAATAGCTGTGAATGCTGTGAAGAGTGAAAACCTATCAAGGTGTAATTATGGCTCTCTTTTCCTGTTCAGTGCAATGGAATGGTAGAAAGCGATTGTGTAAAGTGTCTTGGGACTCTGGAACCAAATCTGATGTGCAGGGAGAAAGTGGCAAAAAAAAAAATGAATTGAAAAATCTGCCATATCAAACTCAGGGTTTCAGAGAAAAAAAATATCAGAAAAAATCCCTCCACTAGAACCAGATCTGTACTATTTTCTTTTTTACATTTTTCTTGTAGTTTATTGATATATAACTAATATTTTAGTAGAAATAATTTTGTGGAAAGATGTGTTGACATTTATGACCTTTAATATAGTTTCAGTCATTGAGGGGCTTAGTTGTTAGCTATCTTGGGAAATCTTATTAAAAAGAGGTCATGATGGGAGAGAAATATCTTTTTTTTAAATAAGTACCACATAATGAAAAAATACAGAATAGAATGTAGCCATAAATGTGTGGTGGACCCATACACTCCACTGGCATTATCTTCAATGGCTTAATTAATTATATAATGTTAGCTTCTGATGTGGATGGATGGAGAATTCTTATCTGTTCTCTGGCAGCATCGATAAAATCCAAGAAGTAAGAGTAGGCTGAGGGAATGACAAATGCGAAACAGCCTGATGACACCTCAGAACAAGATAATTATTTTGCCTCTCGTTATTTCCCTGTTTATTACGGTAAAACTTTCCCACTTGGGCCTGCAGCAGCCATGAAAATCATGCAAATAAATACAGGTTAGGCAAGCCATTTCATACATCCTCTCCTTGGATTGCAATCCCAACACACTTTGTTGCTTAAAATGTGATGACTCCGTATGGGTGGGATTGCTTTCAATGAAAAGGACAGGATTTTAGGTGAGAGAAGTCTTAACCAAACTCATACGGGCAAAAAAATACCTTACAACCTTGAGACTAAATCAGGGGTCCCCTCAACCCCTGGGCTTTGGCTCACAAGTGGCCCATGAGCTGTTTGCACCTGGGCTGCGGAAGCAGCAGACAAACATGTACATGCATCCCCATTTCTGCAAGCTGTGGGCGAGTGTGTGCACGTATGTTCCATTTGTGTGACAACTTACCTGAAACCACCCACCCCCCTCGGGCTGGTCCACAAAGCAGAAACATTGGGAAATTACTGCAAATAATAGGATCTAATTGAAAAGCTGCAAAGGATATCGTATGAAATTGAAATTGAAATTGAAATTTATTAACCGCACCCTCTCCCCACAGGGACCCGGGGCGGTGCACAGGCAAAGCTAAAAACAATATACAATAAATACAGCATACATACATTAAAATAGAATTAAATAATATTTACCCGTGCTAAAAATATAAAATTAAGAACCCACTAAAATTTGGAGTCAATAGACAGAGAGAACTATTCAAGGCCGGCCAGTCGAAAGAGATAGGTCTTCAATTTTACACGGAAGGAGCGGAGGTCAGTGGTCGTCCTAATATCAGGGGGAAGGTCGTTCCAGAGGGCCGGGCCCGCCACAGAGAGCGCCCTTCCCCTGGGCGTCGCCCGCTGACAAAGTCTAGTGGACGGCACCCGGAGAAGCCCCTCTCTGTGGGAGCGAATCGGTCGTGAGGATGTGTGACTAGTATGACTAGTTTTCTGTTGGTATATTGAAGGTTTTCCAGTGTTGTTCCATTCATTACTATCAAATTGGCTTTAAAAAAAAAATCAGTAGGGGAAAAAACCCCGGAAATATCTCATTCTGAACATCTTGTATGCATTTGCCTCGCTAGCTGACTTTATTAACACCTCCGCTGTTTCTCATTCTGTTTTTGAAAATCTGAGAATGTTAGAGGTCTAGGAGATGCTAAGTGCCATAGACAACATAATTTCTCATTCTTTGAAGCAGAAATCATTACATTATCTTAACATAAGTTTCCATCTTTAAAAAAACAACAACCATAACAAGCCTATAACAAATGGGCACAGTTGCATCTTGCGACAGAGAATTTCATAAGTTAGTTCTTTATGATTACACTAGCTATACCCGGCCACGCGTTGCTGTGGCCCAGTCTGGTTAAATGGCCAACCAATCTGTGTGTAGATCTACACCTGCACACATTCACACAACCATCATATAAGGCCCAACCTACCTACCTACTGTATTTCTCCCTCTCTATCTATCTATCCCTCTACCTACCTACCTACTGTATTTCTTTCTTTCTCCCTCTACCTACCTACCTACCTACCTACCTACCTACCTACCTACCTATCTACCTACCTACCTACTGTCTTTCTTTCTTTCTTTCTTTCTTTCTTTCTTTCTTTCTTTCTTTCTTTCTTTCTTTCTTTCTTTCTTTCTTTGTATCTATCTATCTATCTATCTATCTATCTATCTATCTATCTATCTATCTATCTATCTATCTATCTATCTATCTATCTATCTATCTATCTATCTATCTATCTATCCACCTACCTACCTACCTACCTTATTTCTCCCTCCCTATCTATCCCTTGGGGGTCATCTAGTCCAACTCCCTGCCTAGGCAGGAAGCCCTATACCCATGATGGTGAACCTATGGCACGGGTGCCACAGGTGGCACACAGAACCATTTCTTAGGCCACGCGAGGCATTGCCCTGTCAGCTTCAGTGTGTATGTGTGCCCTGGCCAGCTGATTTAGGCCTTCTTTTGAGGCTGTTTTATGCCCTCTGGAGGTGGGGGAAGGCTGTTTTCACCCTCCCCAGGCTCCTATAAAGCCTCTGGAGCCTGGGGATGACGTAAAAAGCATGCCAAATGCAGGGGGTCATGCACATAGCATTATGGATGTGGCACACCTGTGCACATCACCCCTGTATTCCCCCTGCTTTTGGCACGCGAGACAAAAAAGCTTAGCCATCACTGCCGTAAACCATTTCAGACAAATGGCTATCCAACATCCTCTTAAAGACTTCCAGTGTTGGGGCATTCACAACTTCTGGAGGCAAGCTGTCCACTGATTAATTGTTCTAACTGTCAGGAAATTTCTCCTCAGTCCTAAATTGCTTCTCTCCATGATTAGTTTCCACCCATTGCTTCTTGTTCTGCCCTCAGGTGCTTTGGAGAGTTGGAAGGGACCTTGGAGGTCATCTAGTCTAACCCCGCTGCTCAAGCAGGAGACCCTATACCGTGTCAGACAAATGGTTTTCCAGTCTCTTCTTAAAAACACATCCAGTGTTGGGGCATCCATAACTTATGGTGGCCTGCTGTTCCACTGCTTAATTGTTCTAACTGTCAGGAAATTTCCCCTCAGTTCTAGGTTGCTTCTCTCCTTGATTAGTTTCCACCCATTGCTTCTTGTTCTGCCATCAGGTGCTTTGGAGAGTTGGCAGGGACCTTGGAGGTCATCTAGTCCAACCCTGCTGCTCAAGCAGGAGACCCTATACCGTGTCAGACAAATGGTTTTCCAGTCTCTTCTTAAAAACACATCCAGTGTTGGGGCATCCATAACTTCTGGTGGCAAGCTGTTCCACTGGTTAATAGTTCTCACTGCCAGGAAATTTCCCCTCAGTTCTAGGTTGCTTCTCTCCTTGATTAGTTTCCACCCATTGCTTCTTGTTCTGCCCTCAGGTGCCTTGGTGAATAGCTTGACTCCTTCTTCTTTGGGGCAACCCCTGAGATATTGGAAGGCTGCTATCATGTCTCCCCTAGTCCCTCTTTTATTAAACTGTATTTGCTGTCAGATGGGTGGTTCTTTGTTACAGTTTGGTTCAGTTCGTATTAAACAGTTTAAAGCAGCTGCCTGCCTCCGTGTTTTTACCTCAGAGAACAGTCTTGAGCAGTATTTCCCCCCCCCCCTCTCTCTATGGGCCACCTGGGAGTTTGCTATCCCAGTGCCTTTTTGGCCCCAAGAGGCCTCCGTGCTGAGGAATGACTGTTGCCTGGTGGGAGGAGTTACAGGGAAGTGAAAGCACATTTCAGTGGGTACATTTTACATGTGTTTACCTTGCACACAATACATGCGTGCTAGGCACAAAATGAGTAGCTATTCTATTATCGGAAGTCCTTGGCTACATTGTGTGAAAGTTTGGTGTAAACCGGTCCAGTAGTTTTTGAGATTAGTGGATTCGTACAAACTATTTTACATTTTTATTTATATAGATGAATAGTTCTAACACAGTCCTAGATATAACGATTGGAATGCAAGCAAATGCACAAACTTAGGGTGTACAAGTGAAAGCCTATCCATGAATAAGGCTTTCTTCCTTCATATTTTTGCTGGTGGGTGGGAGAGCCACAATGCAAGGAATTAATCTACTCCCAATTCCAATGATGGGAAACAGTTTCATCAATGGGAAACCTTCATTTAATTTCACTTCATGTTAACGGAATATTGATTTGCTAAAGTTTGTTAAGTTCCATAGATTTCATTAGCACCAAGGGCAGTTATTTTAGCCTGGGCCCTGCCCAATGAATTCTGCAATGGACTATGGGAGCGTTTACTACGTTTAGGTGGTGGTTTTGCAACAGCAATAGCCACCTAATATTATGTGTCTTTACAGCTAATCTATTCTGTGTTATGTCTGTGAAATCTATCAGTGCAAAAGATGTAATATTTTTCTGCAAAGTGCATCCCCTTTTGGGGGTTTTTGGGTTTTGACAAGAATTGCACAATTAACCCTTCCTCTTCATTTGGAACTTGTGGAGATGTGAGTTTTGCTGGAACCAAGGGACTGAAGTCTACTCACATGCCATTTTTAAATATCTTTCATCCGAAAGTCTAGCCCGTGATGGCGAACCTATGGCACCCGTGCCACAGGTGGCACACAAAGCCATTTCTGAGGGCACGCGAGGCATTGCCCTGTCAGCTTCAGTGTGCATGTGCATGCTGGCCAGCTGCTTTTCGGCTGTTTTCCACCCTTTGGAGGCTTCAGGGAAGCCTTCTGAAGCCTCTGGAGGGAGAAAAATAGCCCAGTGAGCAACCCGGGAGTCCGTTCCTAAACTTCCAGTTTGCGTGTTGGGCCATTCCACCACTCCAGGCTTCAGGAGGCTTCCCTGAAGCCTGCAGAGGGCAAACAACATCCCAATGCGCCTCCCAGAAGTCCAGAGGCTTCAGTGATGCATGTGTGCATGTGGGGTGGGTGTTGTGCGTGCATGCACAGGGGGAGGCATTGCATTAGGGGTGTGGGCATGCATATAATGACCCCCCCCCCATTCCCTCCGCTTTTGGCACACCTTGACAAAACGTTTAGCCATCACTGGTCTAGGTCCTGATTTCTTCCTGTTCTTCATGTCAGATTTCACAGAGTACAGTTTCTGCAACTTGCCAACTCTTTTTTGGATGCTTGTCATGAAAATTGGACATTGCATGTCAGTCCAGGGCAATGGTTCCCAGAGGAAATTATATAAAGTACAGAAATGTATATGTTAAAACAGAAGGGATAAGTGGCGAATCAAATTCATTTCCATCCAAGTAGGACCTGGAGAGTGACATCATGGAGGATTCTTGCAAATACAAGATTGCTGTTCTTCCTTTTACTCAGATTTTGGCTTTTCTTGTGTGTGTCTCTGAGCTCCCATGTATTCAGAATGCCTGTTATATAACAACTGCATCTTAGTTTTCAGAGAAGCACCATGAGTCTGTGGGTGGGAGTACAGAATGTGATTGCTTAAATAATGTCTACTTTTATCACACAAGAATCCGGGTGGCACAAATTGTCTCTAGGACTGACACAAGCTGTTAGAAAGGAGGGACGGAGAATGGCATGAATCATGGAATCCACATCCCACCAGCACCAGGGATCCTGGGTTCTGACTGGGAGCAGAGCCGTTGGGACAATTGCTCTGAACGCTGGGAAATAATTCTGGAGCTGAAAAGGATTGTGCCCTCAAGAGATTCCAAAACTGGGAAGTGAGAAGGAGAAGAGAAAGCTTTTGAATTTCTTTTGCTTTATGATTTCACGATGCACTTTAGCAATAATGTTTGGCTGGTAGAGACTAAGTAGGATAGTAGTGGCTAAGGGACATAGTGGCTCAGTGGCTGAGACGCTGAGCTTGTTGATCAGAAAGATTGGCAGTTTGGCGGTTCGAATCCCTAGCGCCGCATAACGGAATGAACTCCCATTACTTGTCGCAGCTTCTGCCAACCTAGTAGTTCAAAAGCATGTAAAAATGCAAGTAGAGAAATAGGGACCACCTTTGGTGGGAAGATAACAACGTTCTGTGCACCAATGGCATTTAATCATGCCGGCCACATGACCACGGAGACGTCTTCAGACATTGCTGCCTCTTCGGCTTTGAAACGGAGATGAGCACTGCCCTCTAGAGTCAGGAACAACTAGCACATATGGGCAAGGGGAACTTTTACCTTTATCTTAAGGATGGTAGGAATCAATTCAACAGCACCAGAATTTATTGCTATTTAGTTCCATCATTCAGCATCTTAGCAAAAAGGATGAAGGGCTACCACCTCTTCTGTGGACACTTCAGGCATGTTTGGCACCAATGATTCCTATTACGTATTTGAGAGGGAGCTCATTTCAGCTCATGCAGCTGCAATCACACCACTGCCCATGCCTTGTGCCAAGAGGCTACGTGGAGCTGGAGGGAGAATGTCAGAGGAATATATAATCAAAACCAACATCCGTATGCTGGGCCTTGCGTCTTTCTGGATGACAGCTCTCTAATCCTATTTCCGGCCCCAGCCTCCATGCTGCATGTCACTATAAATTGCAGGTTAGATGCCAAGCCGCTAGTTGATAATTCATGAGATACTGAGTTCGGAGCAAATGAGTATCAGTTGTCAGCAGCCCGGAGGCAACTTTGGAGACAGGATGGGGAAATTCCACTTCAAGGATCTGTTTGCAACAAAGCAGAACTGTACACAGTACCAAAAGAGGAGAAAAGCTTTGAATATTACAAAACTCAACAGGGAATTCAGCCTTCTCCAACTTGTCATATTCACAATGTCTTCTGATGACAACTTGATCGTTCTGTCGATGGCTATGTATTTCTGACATTCATTCAGCACCACTCCCCCCTATATGTCATGTCGAAGTGATGTCCCGGTGTTTGGAAGCCGTGCGGCTCTGGATGGGAAGTAACAAACTTTGGCTCAACCCGTCCAAGACCGAGTGGCTGTGGTTTCCGGCATCTCGGCATAGCCAGCTCATCCCATCGCTGGTTATCGGGGGCGAGTCATTGGCCCCCGTGGAAAGGGCTCGCAACTTGGGCGTCCTCCTGGATTTGCGGCTGTCCCTGGACGACCATGTGACGGCCGTGACCAGGGGGGCATTCTACCAGGTTCACCTGGTACGCCAGTTGCGTCCCTTTCTGGACCGAGATGCCTTCCGCACAGTCACTCAAGCACTCGGGACGTCTCGCTTAGACTATTGTAACGCTCTCTACATGGGGCTCCCCTTGAGGCTCCAGTTGGTTCAGAATGCGGCCGCGCGGGGGATTCTGGGAGCTTCTCGTTACTCCCACGTAACACCTCTCCTGCGCAAGCTGCAATGGCTACCGGTGGCCTTCCGGGTGCACTTCAAGGTGCTTGTTACCATCTTCAAATTGCTCCATGGCTCGGGGCCTAGCTACTTGCGGGACCGTCTCCTGCCACATACCTCCCTGCGTCCGATATGCTCCCACAGAGAGGGCCTACTGAGGGTACCAACCGCCGGTCAATGCCGGCTAGCGGTGCCCAGGGGTAGGGCCTTCTCTGTGGCAGGGCCGGCCCTCTGGAACGACCTACCCCCCGAACTTCGCACTATCACGGACCTTCCCCTCTTTCGCCGTTCACTTAAAACATACTTTTTTCAGCAAGCTGGTCTTGCATAATAGTTTAGACTTTCGTAATATAACATCTGCCAAACACGTAAATAGATGTTAGATTTTAGGGGAATTTTAGCATAGGCTGGGTTGTAATTTTAATGTTCTTAAATTTTAGTACAGGGTAATTTAATTCGTTTTTAACTTTGGATATATTGTATGTTTTTAGATGGTTTTTAATTTTCCTGTACACCACCCCGTGTCCCTTCGGGGAGAAGGGGCGGTTTATAAATCTAATAAATTATTATTATTATTAATTAAATTATAAGCTCAGATGTAGGGGCATTTTTCTTTAGGTTTGGTGGCATAATTAGCCACCCCAATTTTATCCCCAAATCCTGCATGTCAGCCTCTATTTTGCATGCTTGCTATCAGCTGCCATAGTAATGGCAGTGTCAGTAACCTGACACTGCACGGTGCAGGGTGGGGGCTCATGGTATTTGGGAGGGGAAAACTACAGGTGAAGATATCTCAAGAAGGGAGTTTTGTTCTCACCATCTTCTGTGCATGCTGATGGCTCATGTTTGGGTTTGGTCAAGGCCAACTGTTTCTGCATACCAACTGAATGAGGCCACTTGAAGATGCACCCCACACGACACCTTTAGGAGCTGGAGATTGGACATTGGGTTGGGATAACTGGGGGAGAGATTTGGGCAAACGTTTGATACGTACAAGTTTGCGCTTTTTTGCTTCAGATCTTGCTTCACTTTCGCTGTTTTCATTTCATGTCCAGTAAAAGTACCTTTTCTCTAATGAAATGGAGTTGGGGGTTTTCTTTCATGGATATTGAGTGAGGCACACCTGACACTGCACGGTGCAGGGTTGTCACAGCTCCCCAGCCTAATACCACCGTTTTCCATACTGTACTTCAAAGCACAAAAGAGAGCAAAGAAAGCCAAGGCCATTCTTCGTAAGGTTCATTTGAATGCTGTGCCAAGGGCCTGTTTGCTAGTGAAAACAACCTCATAGTCTGGGAAGAGGAAGAAGATCAAAACTGCTGTGTCAGGTACCCGTCGGTTGCAAAGGAAAAGCGAAGGCTTATCTTTCGGCCCACAGAGGTGAAGTCAGGCCACAGCCACAGCCCCTTGCATTATAGCCCATCGATTACGCTGTCTGGGAGACTGAAAGTCCTACGTGGGACTTTGACACGCTGAGAGGCAGGAACGCTGGACTGCGTACCTTTGGGGTTTACAAATGCTGCGTTTAGGCTTCAGTTACCTTTGATTTCTATCTTCCACACTTTGACCTAACCAGAAACTACAGTAGTTTGCTAATCTACAAGTCTGAATCCTTCAAAAATGGTGTGTCACAGTTTTGGTGGATGCTTTTTTTTTTTTTTTTTTTTTGGCACATTGGAGTTTTATTAAATGTGTTCAGATTTGATTGGATATGTCCCTTAGCCAAATCTGCTTTTCCAAATTGTACTCCATCAAATAACTAACTCATTTGTTATCAGATGGATCATGATTCATGACTGTCCATTTTTAAAAGAGAAACAGAAAAAGATTCACTGGCAAGGGTGAAGAACAGTCATAGTTGACCCCAAAGGGTAAAAGTTTGGGATTTAAGCTATATCCCTGAACTAAAAAGTTAGAAACAGGATATAAATAGGAACTGGGGCAGTAATGCTCAGATAACTCAGGTGAGTGGTGAGATGTTTGAAGAGAAAATGCGGATGAACTCAAACTTTCTTTGCAATGAATGGACATCATAGTTTGCAATCACAAGTCTCATAATTTTCGGGAAGCTTCTGCTTTAGTTCATATAACTTCCACATCCAGAATATGATGTAAACTGACTGAACTCATGATGTGCCTACTTTATGAGCCAACTCAGTTTACTGGAAGCCACAATAAAACTTGCAATTTTTTGGAATTATTATTTTCATTGGATTACAAACTTTGTGAGTAGTCCATTTTTGCATTACTGAGAACTCTTCCCACACTCCGTCTCCTAACTCTTAAGTTCAAGGGGGACATAATTCTGTCTCTTCCGATCCCTTTCCCCACAGAGGTTCAGCATGATGTCTGTTCCTGTATTGAATGCATTGTTGAAACATAGCTCCGCCTCCCACTGTGCTAGCCAGTGGCTGTAGCAAGGGACAGCCCTGGGTGACAATTATTGAAAAAAAAAATGTGGTTGTCAATTTACTAACACACAAACATTTCACTTTTACAATCAACTGCCCTCCACCACATGCCTGGTTCTTTAACCTTGAGAAACAGAACGGCTTGCTCCATGACTTAGCTCTGTGGCTATGGAAACCCTTTAACAAAAGTTGTTCCAGATCATAAACCAGCACTCCATTGCTATGCCATGGTAAAGGTAAAGGTTCCCCTCGCACATACATGCTAGTTATTCCCAACTCTAGGGGGCGGTGCTCATCTCCGTTTCAAAGCCGAAGAACCAGTGCTGTCCGAAGATGTCTCCGTGGTCATGTAGCTGGCATGACTAAAGACTAGTTTTGCATACTTTTGAACTGCTAGGTTGGCAGAAGCTGGGACAAGTAACAGGAGCTCACTCCGTTATGTGGTGCTAGGGCAGTGATGGCTAACCTTTTTTGGCTCGTGTGCCAAAAGCAGGGGGAGTGCTGGGGGGGGGTCATGCGTGGGCGTGCCACACCCATAATGCTATGTGCGTGATCCCCTGCTTTTGGCATGCTTTTTTTGCCCTCCCCAGGCTCCAGAGGCTGTCTAGGAGCCTAGGGAGGGTGAAAACAGCCTCCCCTCCCACCTCCAGAGGCTTCAGGAGCTTCCCTGAAGCCTCCAGAGGGCGAAAAACGGCCTCAAAAGAAGGCCTAAATCAGCTGGCCAGAGCACACATGTGCGCTGGAGCTGACAGGGCAATGCCCCGTGTGCCCTAAGAAATTGTTCCGTGTGCCACCTGTGGCACCCGTGCCATAGGTTCGCCATCATGGTGCTAGGGATTCGAACTGCTGAACTGCCAACCAGAAAGGTCAACCAGATCGACAAGCTCAGAGTCTTAGCTACTGAGCCACCCTGCTGTGCCATGAGGAATAGTCAATTAGGCTCCATGCCAGGGATCAATTTATAGATAGCCAACCACAGCAAATTATATGTAGAAGTGTGTGTGCCTTATATATAGGCATATATAAGGCAAAAAAGAAATATCAAAGTATTGTAGATTCACTTTCAGAAGTATTCTGTGATAAGTGCAGCCAAATCCTGTGTTCTAGACCACTGTTTCTCAAACTCAGCAACTTTAAGATGTATGGACTTCAAGTCCCAGAATTCCCCAGCCAGCATGACTTAGTCTACTGACGGCCTTGAAAGCGGTATGTCTTATTCATAGGTAGAATTTTGGATACCATCCACTGACTCTGCAACTATAAGCAGCGGCATTTATGTAAATTCTTCCTGCTGGTCTACCAGTTTTTCTGTTGGTGACAAGCTCATTTGGGTCGCTCTCGGATGGAATATGATACAGCCGTAGCTAAAACAAGGCAAAGCTCATTTTTTTTCAATTTGTCTGGAAAAAAACTGGCTTATCAACCAGCGGGTGGAATGGAAGAGAAAGAGGAAAAATATTAATACCTGCAAACAGCTATGAGTGGTAATCTGAGCTCCTTGTTGGCAAATGCTGTTAGTGCTAAGCTCCTGAGAAGTTTGGCTCTGGCTAAAAGCCCCAATCTCTCATGCCTTCGTGGTATTTAACCTTCTGAAGGGACAACAGAGTGGAAAGTTCCACTTAGCTCCCCACCCATCTTCGCCAATCTTTTAAAAATTGGCAGTCTTTCCTTCTCCCCTGTTGAAGCTACTTTAGCATGCCTGACATTGCTGAAACACGAATCTAAGATCGGCTTTCTGAGAGAATGGATTCATTTTCAAGAACAACGAGAAGAAAATAGGTAAATCTCCATCACAACAAAATAAAAATTAACAACTTGGGTCCGGTCCAAAGCCTATCTCATCTGGAACCTATATTTATAGGAGTAGCATAAGGAAAATTAGTTCTATTATTTCCATGGAAATTTAATTAGTCTAGTCTAGTCTAGTCTAATCTAACCTAGTCTAGTCTAGTCTAGAATAGCACAGTACAGTACAGTACCGAGTGCCCAAAATGCATGCGTACAACCCCAAAATGCAATGCAAAAGCCCCTTGCTCATGCACACACCCCTGTGCATGCATCCCCCCAAACATGTGCCCCGTCTTTCCTTTGTCCCATTTTGGCTTCCAGGTTGGTGCAGGAGACTTTCCAGGCCCAAAACCACCAAAATGCAATGCGAGTGCCCCCCACACATGCACTCCGTCCCCCATGTATATGTGCATATGTTCCCCACGAGACACGAAAACTAGCTGGCTGGCAGGAGGCGTGTGTGCATGTGCGTTGGGGCTAGGCTGGGACGATGGCTGGTGTGCCTGCAGAGAGGCCTCTGCGTTCCACCTGCCACCATAGGTGTAGTATAGTATAACAATTGTGATCAAAGTTACGACACTGGAAAAAGCCACTGAGGACCATTTCATGTGATCAAAATTCAGATGCTGGGCAACTGACTCATGACGGTTGCAGTATCCTGGGATCATATGATCATTTTGGGGGGGACCTTCTGACAAGCAAAGTCAATGGGGAATCCAGATTCACTTAACAACCATATCACTAACTTAACAACTGCAGTGATTCACTTAAAAACTGTGGCAAGAAAGGTTGTAAAATGGGACAAAATTCACTTAACATCTGTTTTGCTTAGCAACAGAAATCGTGAGCTCAATTGTGGTTGTAAATGGGTAACTGCCAGCACAGCATAGCATAGATCAAATTTATAAGGTTGCCTAGCTCCACATCTACTTTGGGCACTAAAACAGTGGGTGGGTGGGTGTATGAAAGGAAAAAAGAACACTCAGGTTCAGGGAGAACAATCAAGCCTACAACTAATATACGTATTCCAGTCAAAGGCCTGACGTCCAACTAGCTCAAGGAAAAACTCCTTAACAGTTGTGCGTGTTCTCAGTTAGAGGTCCTTGTCAGAAGCAGAAAAGCTGTACTTATTTAGCACCAAATCAGCAGCACACAGCTAACAAAATGCAACTCTTTACTTCTTTAACCAGATTTCCTATGTAACACAAAACTAGAGATCTCCTGAGGGAAAGCTACAGTGGTGGGTTATGACCGGTACGCCCCAGTACGCCCGTACCAGTACCTGCTGGGAGCACCAGGTACTATTCTGGTATGGTGCTCCAGAAAGCCCACCTGCCCGCCCACTCTCATTACCTCTATTTGAGCCGACTGGGACATCCCAACTTGACTACTGTAATGCTCTCTACATGGGGCTCCCCTTGAGGTGCACTCGGAAGCTACAGCTAGTCCAGAATGCGGCCGCGTGGGTGATTATGGGAGCCTCTAGATGCTCCCACATAACACCGCTCCTGCACGAGCTGCACTGGCTACCTGTGGCCTTTCGGGTGCGCTTCAAGGTTTTGACGACCATCTTTAAAGCGCTCCATGGCTCGGGACCTAGTTATATGCGAGACCGTCTCCTGCCCCATACATCCCTTCGTGCGATCCGCTCCCACAGAGAGGGCCTTCTCAGGGTGCCGTCGACCAGGCAATGCCGGTTGGCGACACCCAGGGGAAGGGCCTTCTCTGTGGCGGGCCCTACCCTTTGGAACGACTTACCCCCTGAACTACGTACCATCTCAGACCTCCGCCTCTTCCGCCAGTATCTTAAGACACACCTGTTCCATCAAGCTGGCCTAGCGTAACCTCCCGTTGTGATTGCTCCTAGATAGTTTTAATTTGGGGGATTTTAGTCGATTTTAGCACACGGTTGGAATTTAATATGTTTTTACATTTTGTATTTTGTAATATTGTTGTGTTTTAAATTTCCTGTGTGCCGCCCTGGGTCCTTTTTGGAGAAGGTGCGGGGTATAAATCTAAATAAAATAAAATAAATAAATAAATAAATATGCGTATGTGCATGGAGCATACGGCACCTGCAATACTGCATTCTAACCACTGCACCACGATCAGATGGACCCGTAATAAATTGGGTTCATCTGAGATTTGTATCAAGATAAGATGGAAAATACTACTATAACAAATATAAATATAATCTTCCTGTTTGTGGGAATGGCCTATGGACACGTGGTGGAGAAAACAGGTGGGTTGCATCTGGAGAAAGTTTCTATGGACCAGGTTTTTCTGTTTTTTGGGGTTATTAGTTCTATTTATTGGGCTTTATTTGTACATGTGGTTTTATTTTTGATTATGAGTCAGCCAGATTTTGGTTTAAGACTGGTAGCTCTAAACATATTTTAAATAAATAAAATTACTTTAAAATATGTATTATGCCATGGTTATCAGCATATTGGATGAATATCTACTTTTCATTTTCCTCTTCTTTGGCCATTTCCTGATCTGTGGGAGATCCTGTCCCCTTAGCTAATGGCTGCTTAATTTTAAAAAATGAAATAACTTTTAAAGCTTTTTTTGACCTTATCAAAATCCTTGTGAAGGGCATTCTACCTGTATGTACACTTTGCACAGAAAAATAAAGGAAATATTTTTCTTCTGATCTATCCAATTGCTCACTGGAAGCACTGCAGAGGACATGAAATTACTGCAGGGCAAGTGTGATTCATATAATGGAATAGATCCAAAAATAAAATGTATGCAGGAAAGTACCATTCGATTGTGCTGGGAGTGTGTGGGTGAAGTGGGGAGACTGTGTGAGTCCTTGCCCTATGATATACACTGAGTTTTGTATCATCTGGATAAGTTTGCAAAGAGCTTCCACAGAATAGGTCAGAATATGACTGGAATACCTGTTCTTCCCCCCCCTCCCGCCTCCCCGTGGTTTTTCTTCTGATCAAAGTCAACCACGTGGCGGTGGAAGATGTGGATGGTTTGTATATTGTCTTCAAAGACTATCCCATTTATCTGCATATTTGTTTCATAGCTGTAACTATGAAACAAATATGCAGATAAAGAAGCATCCCCCCCCCCTCTGTTTGCCGGATCCTTGATGTTGCAGATGAGATACATGCATTTGATGTAGTTTAATTTGCCCAGCTGTTGGAAGGGCATTTAAGTAAGGAACATCTATTCCCCTTGGGAAAGAATTCAGGCAGAGCTAACATAAACTGAAAGCAGAGAGACAAAACGACTCACAAAGGTCAGGGCTAGCTGCAAGCCCAGATGCTCATTTCAGTTTGCCAATCCTTTGGGTAGCTTTGAAAGAGCAGAAGAATACTGTATTTCAAACGCTGGCAATCGAAAAGTCAATTTCTAAATTCGGCTTTTGCCTGGAGATCATCAGCTGCCATAATGAGTCACCAATCTCCAAAGTGGACTTACAGGAAGTGTCACATCCAAAGCTTGAAAAATGGATGGGTTGTATTTTCACCATACGGGAATAACTGAGATCTGATATATATATATATATACAAGCTCAGATTAGCTAGCCTGGTGCTCTACTGCTCAGCACAGATACACATGCAGGAAGAAGGAGCTATTTTAGCTATTTGGTGTGATGTTCATCTACTGTATTTCTAAGTAATAGTGAGAAGTACCAGTTCCCGGGCAGAAGTCAGAGGGATGAATATCAGTGGTATAAAATCAGGATTCACATCACTGCCCCACATCATAATTTCTAGGAAACCTCTCTCTCAATCTATTGCAGAACCAAATTGGTTTCCTTCTCAGGATGAATTGTAAGGGATAAAAATCCTTCTTTTTAGTCAAAGATCTTCCCAGGGGTGAAATTCAGCAGGTTCTGGAGAACTGGTTGCGGAAACTTTGAGTAGCTCAGAGCAGGGGTGGGTTGCTGTCAGTTTTACTACCGATTCGCAACCCCCGCACGCCATACATGCATTGCGTGTGTGTGCACTGTTCAATGTAAATTGTTCTTCATGCATGAGCAGAACAATTGACAGTGAACTGAGCACGCACAGTCACTAAAAATCAAAATGGCAGCGGCCCAGCAGCGGCCGGTTCAAGGGCGTGGCAGGCCTGGGTTGCTGCAGGTTCTGCGGCCCAGGCCTGAATTCCACTACCGGTTCGGCCAAACCAGGCCGAACTGGGACCAACCCACCTCTGGTTCAGAGAACTGGCAAATACCACCTCTGACTGGCCCCACCCCATCTATTTTCTGCGTCCCAAGTCCCAGCTTATCAGGAGGAAATTGAGATTTTACAGTATCCTTCCCCTACCACGCCCACCAAGCCACGCCCACAGAACTAGTAGTAAAAAAAATGAATTTTACCACTGGATCTTCCCACCTCTTTTCTCTACAGTGTGTGTGTGTGTGTGTATATGCATGGGAAAACAGAATACCATTAATGCAGCTGCTCTTTTTCTAAGTCTTAAAAAGCCCTTGCCATAAATCAACTAAATCGAGGGTTTTATTCCCGTAAATCCTAAACCAGAGGGAATGGAGAGGCTGTGTTGTTCAAGATGTTCAGTATGGGCCTTCCTATTTTGGACTGCTGGGAACTATAGTTCAACCATGTCTAAAAATTCTTCTTCTTATATTTGATATAACACTTGTATGAATAGAAGAGATGTACAGTCATGTTGACTAACCTCTACATTCCTAACAATAAGACTCTTTCAACCGGAGGATATAAGGTGAACTTAAGGTACAGAATTATCCATTTTTTCCATTACCATGCATCCAGAAATGAACTAGATGCTAATAAATTTGGTACAAAATTGGGCTTGGAAAGTGTATCCGTTTAACCTGCGTTTGCTATGACACACTAACTTAATCTAAATTATTGGATTGAACAGCAGCAGGTTTGAGCATGGAAGCTGAAAAGCTGGAGGTTCAAAACCTCTTTCCCAGAGAGTCATTGGGTCTAGAATCTCTGACTCCACCTTCTGTCCTACTGTAGCTGTTTAGCAATAATTGCTATCTTCTATCCTTTCCCAACCTTGTCTGAAAGATATAAGGCTCCAACAACTTGCAGTGGCCTTCTAGAGCAGGGGTCTCCAACCTTTGCAACTTTAAGTCTGAAGGACTTCAGCTCCCAGAATTCTCCAGCCAGCAAAGCTGGCTGGAGAAGTCTGGGAGCTGAAGTCCTTCAGACTTAAAGTTGCAAAGGTTGGAGACCCCTGTTCTAAAGTATGTAAGGGTAACACCAAAAAAATGAAATAAATAGTCTCAAATAGTACAACCTCTTGGCCCTATAACTGTGATGGTGAACCTATGGCACGGGTGCCCAAAGTGGTACACAGAACCATTTTGTTTGGCACGTGTGACATCAGTCGTTCCTCTTCCAGGTTTCAGGCATGCATGCGCACATGACAATCAGCTGGCCTTTGTGTGTGCGGCAGTGCTGGAAACCGGAAGAGCTTCCATTTTCTGGCATGAGAATGTGCCCTGGCCAGCTGATCGGTGTGTGCGCATGCGCATCAGTAACCGGAAGACTTGCCGGCCAGTGCACATGCACCGCTGGAAACCAGAAGTTAATTTTTTGTGGTACGCATGCCCCTTGGACAACTCCTCTTCTTGATCACGGGCTGGACAAGTGCCAAAAAGGTGCCAAAAAGGCTCGCCATCGCTGCCCTGTAGTATAAATAAATGTGATTAGAAGAATCAGAACTTCTTTCTGACATTGAGAAGGTAGACCAATCTTAAAAGGGATAAACAAAATGAAACATTATTTAAATAAAAATAAACTAAAGATATATGAAACTTGATTTACAAAACACATACAATGTTCTCAACAGACTGCAAAATGGTGACAGTTTGTTATCCTGTCAGGCTTTCTGCATTCATAATAGATTTCAGCTCAGTAAGTGATAAACAATTAAAATAAATATTACGCAAATGCTCTACTTGTACAGGAAAAATACAAACTAGAAGCAACAATCCCAATGGGGACTTTGTGTACATGACAGAAAGAACATCTCTCTTCGCAGCAATTGAAATTGAAATTGAAGTATGGATTTGCAGCCTGCATATTCATTCCACACCATCTTTAAGAACTTGATTAATATGTGACAGCCAAGACTGATTTCCCCAGGAAATGGCCTATTTGTGGATAAACCCACATTCCCAAGTTTCATGCCCACATCTTCTAATATTTCATGAGTGAGAAAGGAGGATGTTTGTGAAGCTTATTTTCTTTCAAATGACTTCTTCACATCATTGTCACTTCTTCTCATCACTGAACTCGATGTGGTTAAGCACTGAAATTTTCAGCTTCTCTAATATGAACTAAATGTCAAAATGTGGAAAATATGAGTGGCTGCAAGCGCTCAGGGAGGGAGACATAGAATATGAACCTGTGAAACCTTTAAAAAAAAATAGAAGAATAGATTGTGGGGAATTATGGTTGATATTTATTTCATAGAATGTTCTATTCCAAGAGAGACATCTGAGATTGTACTATTTAAATCTGGAAGCAACAAGAACAATATCCAAAAAGCAGTACATAAGTGCTTTGACTAAGGACCTTTCCCCACTTATCTTGCCCATGTTGCCTTCATCTCATGGGAAGAGATAAAAGGAAGATATTTATTTAAAATATTAGATATTATATTTTAATATATTTCATTTTAGTTGAAATGAACTGTCTCTGTAATTAATATTCTCCTCATTCCATATCACCATTTGCCTGTCAACAGTTTTGGAGTGGCTCCGGGCACCACAGTCAGATCTCCCACCACAATTTGTGAATCTCTTTTAAAATATTTTGCATTGCACACAGACATACATACATCTTCACATAGCTTGGGTCCTGTTAATTTCAGCAAAAAGAACCACTGGAATTCAATGAAATCAGCAAGAATCCTCTATTGGATGGTGTCAAACTTGCCGCATCATGTCGCAGTCATGTGATGTGTTGGGACATTTTTTCCCTTCACAGCGCTGGGCTGGGTGTGGCCTGTGCTTGATGCATCTGGCCACAAGCTGCCAGTTATTGGATGGGCATGTTCATACTAGAGTACCAGTGTTTTGGACCAAGCTCTTGCACTATGGAAATTCCAAGGAAACTCAATAAAGCAAACACACCATCTGAGAAAAGTTTGTTATAAAATATCAGTGGGTCAGAATTTGTAATAAACTGTGTGATTGACTGATTATGTTCAGTCCTCAAGTTGTTTGTGATTGAGTGACCACATAGATATATCTTCTTCACGATAATCTAATCCCTAAACTGTTCTTTCAAATCTTCCTGAAGGGCACTTATCTTCATTGTAAGCGAGTCCATCCACCTTCCTTGATCCTCTCCTTCAAATTCCTTTCATCTTTCCCAGCATTAGAGCCTTTTCCAGAAAGCTGGATCTTTGCCTAATGTTTCTGAAGTTACTGCATGTAATTTATTGTTGTTGTTGTTGTTGTTGTTGTTGTTGTTGTTTAAATTTCTATACCGCCCTTCTCCCTTCCGGGACTCAGGGCGGTGTACAGGCAACAATAAAATCACAAGTAAAAAACAGAAACCTTTAAAAATACATTAAATGATAAATAGCCTGTCTTAAAACCTTGTTAAAATCCCTGCTAAAAAACCATTCAAAACTATACCATTTAAAACTATGCCAGTTAAAAACTATGGCAGGCCAGCTGCACAAAATAAATAAGTCTTCAAGGTCTGACGGAAAAGGCGCAGGTCTGTGATTGTCCGTAGGTCAGGGGGTAGGTCATTCCAGAGGGCAGGAGCTGCCACAGAGAAGGCTCTCCCCCTAGGGGCTGCCAGCCGACATTGCCTGGCTGACGGTACCCTGAGGAGGCCCTCTCTGTGGGAGTGAACTGGACCGTGGGAGGTATTTGGTAGCAGGAGGCGGTCTTGAAGATAACCAGGTCCCTTGCCATGGAGCGCTTTAAAGGTGGTTACTAATACCTTGAAGCACACCCGGAAAGCCACAGGCAGCCAGTGCAGCTTGCTCAGGAGAGGTGTCACGCGGGAGCATCTAGACGCTCCCAGAATCCCCCGCACGGCCGCATTCTGAACCAACTGGAGCCTCCGGGTGCACCTCAAGGGAAGCCCCATGTAGAAGTTATCATAACTTCATTTGTTATTTCAAAAGATTTCCAATATTTCCCTTATACACATGCTTGCATATTTATGCTATTGATCAATGAAGCTTTTAAAGCCGTTATCTTTTAAAAGTATATTTGCTAGTATTTCAAGGATGCAAACTTTTTAGGTGCCAGTAAATTAGGCTTGCCCTGACCTATACTAATTTCATATTGCTGTAATTCAGGGCTAAACAATGGGAGACATGCTTGTGGGGTGGGAGTTCTAGTACTTTCCATACATACGCACTTGAATATATGTACATACAGATTCTATCTTTTTTGCTTGCTTCCTGCCAAAGTTTCTGTGATATTATAGAATGTCCACCAACATTCTTTTTCTGGAGGGAAAGGGTTAATCACAAAATGTTGGCATACAAGTGTAGCTTGGATACAGGACAGGGGTAGGTTGCTTCTCGCATTGCTGCCCATGAAGTGCCTCAAAAATTTTGCATGTGTGCACATTTGCAAATAAAAAGGTCCGTGCATGCGCACAACCTTAAAAAAAATGAAAAAACAATAATCTTCCACTGAAAATTGTTGTGCACATGTGCAGAACTGAAAAACAAGATGGCGGCCCTGTAGGAGAACCGGTTCGGGGGCGTGGCAGGCATGGGTTGCTGCCGGTTCCAGCGACCCAGGCCCCCAAGGTCTTTCCTGAATTCAAATCTAAGAATAAAGTGAACATCATGTAATATGAGAGCCAGTTCAGTAAACAGTTTTATTAAGCTTATAAGGCTCAGCTGTCTTAGGAATCAAATGGCACTTCTCATCAAAATTCAGGATACAAAATGAGATTTGGCATACCTGTAATCACTGCTTAGCACACCAAGTGTGACTGCTGTGTAGATATTTGCACCAACATTCTTCTGTGTAGCCTAGACTCTCACTGGTTACTATGACTGACATCCCAATTTCTTACTTGAGCTTTCCAGGTCATCAGTTTCTATTTTTGTCTAGGGAATTTTTCTCAAATTGTTTCTTGGACTTGAGTTAAAACAGGACTGTCTTCTCTAGTGTTGTTTGATTTAGGGAGGGAGTTTATTGAATAAACAAGCATTTTTCTGCCTTGCTTGAGCCTTAAAATTCAAATCTTTTGGAAGCAACATATAAAGTCTGACGTTTGAGCCATTTCCCCACTACAGAAGTGAGGAAAAACATATTTTTCCCCCTTCAAGTTTGGAATTCCTGAATTGATTTCATACTGTGCTCAGAGTGGCATAATCATTACTGCTTTGGAAAACATTGTTATAAGCCCACATCAAATAGGACTATAATCATGAGCATAATCATCTGCAAAAAATAACGCAAGCAAGAACTGCTGGTGTTACAAAATAGACAATCAATAATAAATAAAGTTGCCAAAGTGCTCTGGGACTTTAGAATTCAAACAGATATGCACCTGCCACACAACTCATCAGATTTAAAAATAGTCAATAAGAAAGACAAAACATCTGGATAGTGGAGGTTACTGTACATGGAGACAGCAGAACAGAAGAAAAACAACTTGAGAAAAATTACAAAATACAAAGACTTGCAAATAAAAGTAGAACAACTGTGGCAAAGAAAAACAAAGATAGCACCAATAGTAGTAAATGCCTTGGGTTCAATTCCAAATATCTGCAGCACCATTTGGACATTAATGGCATTAACAAAATCACCATCAATTGCAAAAGTTGATTTTACTTGGAACATCTTCCATCCTGTGGTGATATTTTTAATTTTATTAAGGAACAACGTCTGCTTACCCCTGATCCTTGGGAAGGACATGGATTTGGAAATTGCCATATCCTCTCTGAACATTTATTTATTTATTTTATTTAGTTTGTCAAATGTGTACAAGATAACAAGTATGTATAAACATGGACATGAACAAAGGTAATGAGTGCAAATAAATGGGGACAGTAGGACAAGGATGGTAGGCACACTGGTGTGCTTATGCACGCACCCTTTAAGACCTCTTAGGAAAGGGGTGAGGTCCATGGTAGACAGTTTAAGATTGAAGCTGTTGGCCCCAGAATAGGGTGGGAATGAAGATTTTGCAGTATCCTTCACCTGCCATGCCCACCAAGCCACGCCCACCAAGCCACACCACACCCACCAAGCCATGCCCACAGAACTGGTAGGAAAAAAAATTGAATTTCACCCCTGTGTTGACCCCATTTCTAATACCTGTGCCATAAAGTCTGGCATCCTTGTGCTAATCCAATTCTGCAGGAGTGAATTCCTTCAAAGATTCATTCCCCTGGAACTGCAGAAAAGACAACATCTCTCTCCATATGGATATTGAGAGCATTTATGAGAGTCTAGAAAAAGTAGAAAAGATGTAGAAAAGACACGGAGACTCTGGAAAGAGTGCAGAGAAGAGCAACCAAGATGATTAGGGAACTGGAGACTAAAACATATGAAGAACGGCTGCAGGAGCTGGGTATGTCTAGTTTGATGAAGAGAAGGACCAGGGGAGACATGATAGCAGTGTTCCGATATCTCAGAGGGTGCCACAAAGAAGAGGGAGCCAAACTATTCTCCAAGGCACCTGGGGGCAGGACAAGAAGCAATGGGTGGAAACTGATCAAGGAGAGAAGCAACTTGGAACTAAGGAGAAATTTCCTGACAGTTAGAACAATTAACCTCTGGAACAGCTTGCGTCCAGAAGTTGTGAATGCCCCAACCCTGGAAGTCTTTAAAAAGATGTTAGATAGCCATTTGTCTGAAATGGTATAGGGTTCCTGCCCACGCAGGGGGTTGGACTAGAAGACCAACAAGGTCCCTTCCAACTCTGCTATTGTATTAAGTGCAGAGAAGAGCAGCCAGGATGATTAGGAGACTGTGTAGACTAAAACGTATGAAGAACGGTTACAGTAACTGGGCATGGCTAGTCTAGTGAAGAGACAGACCAGGGGAGACATGATAGTGTTCCAATATTTGAGGGGCTGCTACAGAAAGGAAGAGGGCAAGCTATTTTCCAAGGCACTTGAAGGCCAGGCAAGGAATAGATAACTGGATCAAGGAGAGATTCAACCTGGAAATAAGGAGAAATTTTCTGATAGTGAGAAAAATCAACCAATGGATCAGCTTGCCTTCAGATGTTGTGGGAGCTTCATCACTGAACGCTTTCATGAAGAGACAGGTCTACTATCTGTCAGAAATAGTGTACGCTGTGCTTGGGCAGGGAGGAGGGGGTTGGACTAGATGACCTACAAGATCCCTTCCAACTCTGTTAATCTGTTGAGTGACAAGCAACTGGATGAGGCTGAAAAACACGTTCATATTTGTGAGGAGAGAAACAATGGGACTGTTTGAGGAAGGGAACTAAGAGGTGGGCTGAGAATAATTGCAATCCAAGTAGAAATAGTGGTGCCTTTGAATAATAGCCACATTACAGACTCACAGTCTCCACAGCATGTTTACTTTGTTTTCTCATTTTAAAGGACATTTATGGCTGTTAGTAATCTTCCTCCCCGGCCCTGCCCGAAGCTCTTCCTGGTAAGAGTAAGTACTAGCAATACAGGATCTGATCTTATCATGTTCTAAATATTCCCACTCTTTCAAGCTGCAGTCAATAACTCAGAAGAAGAGGAGGGAGGGGAAAGAGGGTAGGGGTGAAGGCGAAATGTATCTCCAGCTGCATCGACCTGAACTTCACTTGTAATTAGATTTGCTCGAACATTACACCAAGTTTTCCCTTTACAGAAATGTTGTCCTCAAACCACAGCAATCCTCTACTGAGGATGCACGCATGCTTTTTAGATGTGTTGTGCGCAATTATTTTAGCTATTGCCTGCCGTAAACACAAGCCATTACTATTCTGTTCCCCATAAGTTACGTCCATGTGGTTTCTTGCCAAGCTGCAAAAGCAAAACAAACCCGATTGTTTTTACTTTTAATTTTGTGCTATTAGCTTACAAGAAAATGTTGCTTCATCACCAGCGCTCACTGAAAGAAAAATAAAAAAGGAGAAGATCCTCAGTGACATTTGAATGTCTGAATTTTTTTTAATGGAAGCCTCCCCACCCCCTTCCCATCACCCCAGACAGATGCGTAGATATTAAACTATAAACTCTTGATGCGTAACAAAACATTGCTAAAATCAACTTTAACAATGATTCAGAATTAGAACCAGAGCGTTTGTTGTTTGTTTTTCGTATTAATTTCCCTTAGTCTCTTGGCATAAGACCAATGCTAATGCATTTAATTTTTCCCAGGAATGGGGTAAGGGGAATCTGCAGATCTCTACAGGTGCCTTTTTGGTATCTGCCCTGTGATATTTGGCCTGTGGAAACTGCTGGATTCAGCAGGAACCTGCAGACTGCATTGTCTTAGAATTAGAGGCTTTCTCTCATTAGCCCAAGCACGAGTGAAACATTAACCTGTTTGTCTGGTACAAAGCACCAGGAGCAAAAAACATGTTTGTCTAGGCAGTTGCTTTAAGGGAAGTTAAGGTTAACTGATGGCTTGTTCCCTGCAGCTGTATTGTAAAGCAAAATGGGGCAGGGTCAGCACCCGGAGGGGGAAAGATTCCCTCTTGAGCCAGGGAGTGATAGGCAAGATTTCTTGAAGCAAGATTGCAATGGGATGAGAGTGGCTCCTTGCCCTTGACCACTCTCCTAGGTTAGAAACTGCAAAGGCCAACCGCCCCACTCTCCCACTCCTCTAAGCAGAGAGGAGGACCCATCATGGCCAGAGATGATTGACCCTACTTGGCTGGACACTGAAAGCTCTTTGCTCTTTTTCTCTATCCTTTCTTAACTCAAAATGATGGCTACGTTCATTTAACATCTTAGGCCAGCTACTGAACAAATTAATGAATCTATGTTCTGGATTGACCAAGGTACTTACTGAAGTATAAGGTAACCAAGAAGTCTGTTTCCAGAAACCAAATGGTAGCCAAATTTAAGTTAACGTGCTGCATGAATGGAGAAACAAGTCTTTAGCTCTAGAGCAGGGGTCTCCAACCTTTGCAACTTTAAGTCTGAAGGACTTCAGCTCCCAGAATTCTCCAGTCAGCTTTGCAAAGGTTGGAGATCCCTGCTCTACAGCACAGGTGTCAAACCCACATGGCCATCACATGGCCGTCATTGATGTATCGTGATTTTTTCCGCTTCATGGAGCTTGGGTGAGCATGACCTGCCTGTGATGCATCTGGCCCACCAGGGTCAGTGTGTTGTGAGGGCCAGTTTGACACCCATATAAGGGTCAGTGTCAGTGGTAGGTTGCTAACCGGTTTACTACCAGTTTGCTTGTGCTCACACGCGCACAACACTTCTGCACATGTGCAGATGGGTGGAGCCTGCCACCGCCGCCACTACTGGTTTGATTGAACCGGTCCGAACCAGGAGCAACCCACCTCTGTTCAATGTGTTGTGCGAATATGACTAGTATGTGCTTAGGATTGCAACTTGAATGTTAAAAACAGGGAAACAAACAAATGCATACATGGAGTGAATATCTATAAAAACAGCTGGCATTTTCAACAAGTCACAACCATCAAGATATTTTAAGCTTTGCTTAACCTGTTGGGAATTCTGGACTACTATTTCCAGTATTCCCAACAAGTCTGGGATGCAGATTATGGGAGTTATAGTCATATGGAAGGGACTAAATTGTAGCAAAATATTGAAGTGATTATTCTTGCGAAATGTATTCAGTTTATTTATGTTTATTTGTGTTACCGACTGACCAAGGTATCACAAGTGAAATTGGGAGCACCCTGGTAGGGTTTTTATTCATAAGGATCATTGTTCATTGTTCTCTGTCCTTGCCCAACCCATGTAATTACACCTAACTGAAAGAATGTATTCATATAATAAGTAACAGGTTATCTTTGCAGATTTGTAAGACAAGAGAATGTTTGTTCTTTGGATTAAAGTTGTACAAAGAAAACACCACCATTGTCTCCTGCTTCAGGAGGTGTTTCAAAGTTTGGAGTGTAGGAAATGGTAGTCTGTGTACCAAAGGTGGTTTGGTTTGCTAATTTTTTCACTACCAGTTTGAGCGCACTCCCGGCGTGCGTGTGACACCTCTATGCAAAAGTGTCCGGGTGGGTGGGCGGGCAGAGCCTCCCACTACTGCTACTACTGGTTTGGCCGATCCGGGCCGATCCGGCAGCAACCCACCTCTGCTGTGTACTGTGTAGTCTCTCAAAATGCCCATATCCCGTACAGGTCAAGGAGAACTGGCAACAAACATCCTAGCATGGACTGTCTAGGTCAGGTTGCCAAAAAGCATTTCTTGTACTGCAGAAACAGTAGTTCTTGTACTGTAAATCCATCCGAAAACCAAACTTCCCAGGTCTGATCATACAGTAAGTGAAAACATTTTCAAAAGTCAATATAAGAGCAGGCTTCCGGTTCCGGCTCCAGCGGTGACGGGCGAGCCTGGGGCTCGCTCGCCGCTTTGTTGCCTTTTCTGCCCCCCCACGGGGGCGGGACACTCCGGTTACCGGAGGTCTCCCGTAGGGTTGGCTCGGAGGAGACGTTCTTCCTCACGGCGGTGGGGAGAGCGATCCCCTCCGCGACCTAGGTGAGGAGGAACATGCTGCGGGGGGTTCTCCCTTCGCCAACGGCTGTCGGCGCCATTCACTTTAACGTAGAGGGCTGAGCGGAAGAGATCGGAAGGTTTGCCGAGGCTTCAGCTGCGAGGGAGAGTGAGTTTTAAAAGACTTTTTTCCTTGCTGCCAGCCAGGCTGAACGGACTGGGAGGGGGGTGTTTGTTTCCAAAAAAAAACCCTCGGACTTAAGCGGCACTTGAAAATGGCTTCTCTGGAAGAGAAAGCGGAAATCTTAAATCCGGAGTGTCTCTAACAAGGGAAAGTGGTATGCGGCTACTTGCAACATTGTTTCTAGGTCTGGCTGGTTAAAAAATTTATTTTTCTACTCTCTCCTCTGGGCTCTGAGATGGGCGGTGGAAGGTGGCTTTTCTTTGTCCCTGCCTGACTATTTTAACTATGGAAAATTCCCAGCGTCTCTTTACAATTGGGACTCTCTCTGGATATTAATGAAGATTTTTTTTTCTTGTTGGATTTGTGGTTCCTTTCTGGATTACCTTCGTTATTATAACTATTGAGTTGGGAAATTGTCTCTCTCTTGGTTCCTGAATTTTACAATGTTTCAACCTTGATCTGAACTTTTGGCTCCCGGTTAGTCTCACCAACCCCACCCTAAAAACGCCATTTTGGTGGCACTGACTCTAACAGTTAAGATGGCTCAAGAAGCAGCACTGACAAGTTTAGAACAACGGATGGCTTCTCTTGAAACTGTTATACAAACTTTGGTAAAAGAAATTCAGGCCCAGAGGGCTGAAAACATCAATTTCAAGAAGGAGCTATTGGACACTCGGAAGCAAGTGCTGGAAAACACACAGAAGATTGAAGAATTGGAAGGGGGGTTGGTGGGGGTTAAGGGAGAGATTAAAAATGTTACTAAAGAGGTTGGGGAAACAAATGGGCATGTGTCTAGGATTGATATGGAAAGAATGACATATTTTTTGAGATTTCAGAACGTTCTTGAGGAATCTGGTGAATGCCTCCCCAATTTTAGCAGACTATTTACAAAAACCTAAGGATGAGATCAGGGGGGACATTGACCTAGCCTACAGAATTAACTCAGCATATGCCAGGATAAATGAAGTGCCTAGAGAGATACATGTGAAATTTGTTAGAAGGTCAACCAGAGAGGAAATCCTGAAACTGCAGAGAGAAAGTCCATTAATCTACCAACAAAAAACGGTCACTATCTTGAAGCAGATTCCTAGAAAGATTCGAGATGCAAGAAGGAAATTTTCCTTCTTGTCTAAAACATTGTTTGATCATGGGATTTGGTTCAAGTGGGTGACACCCGAAGGGATGCTGGTGTTCTGGGAAGGAGGAAGAGTGAGGATTAAAACAGTTGCTGAGGCGGAAGCCTTTCTTAAAAAACATTCCTCTGCCCTGGGGGAAGATCCAGGGGGGACGGAGGGGGCGACAGCCCCGCCCGCTGGGGGCCAGGGAGGAGAAAAAGAAGATACAATAGCCAAGAGACTTAGATCGAAAAAATAACTTTGCCTTGATTTTTCTGAACAATTTTGCATAATATTTTCTGGATTTTTTGTAAATGTCTGACAGCATGGAACTGAGAATTTAGGTATATGTACTTGCTTTTACCTTGTAGTGTTATGAAAAATGCTTTTTTTTTTGTTATTTTTTTATTGTGTATTTTGAGGTCTCGGAAGGACCGACGACTCTGACGTGAATGCTCTCAAAATTTCTTTGTATCCCTTACCCTACCCTATAGAAAAAATGTAAAACCAATAAAATATAAGAGCAGAACACTAAAACACCAATAATAAACACCTCAGAAATTGTAGTCATCATAAAATAATTCTGTATCCCAGATTATTTTAGAATTAAACTGTGATGGCAAACCTATAGCAATGTTTAGGAATAGAGAGCCTCCCAAAAGGTCATCCCTGTGAGTGCCATGTCTATTTCATTGGGGGAAGAATTTTCCACAAGTGATGTCCTTACAGGTGTCCATTCTATTTTACCTGTTGAAGACAGCTGGAAGTCCTTGCATAGCTGTATATGGTTTTTAACCCTTGCATCTTGCTTCTCCTGAATATGCCAAGAAGCATATTTAATTCACAATAGGCTTTGTTTTGATTTTTCCTCATGCTCTTATATGGTTACCATCACCACCCCAAAAATGCATTGTTATTATTTATGCAGATGTTGGCAGAAACTCAAACTTGCTAATTCCACCCCTTTTGCTTAGATAGTTCCATTTTGGCTGCAAAATTCATAGTTCGTAACTTTACATTTCTTGGTTTATCAGTATTATTAAGGTTAGCACCCTCACTGACTTATAGCAGCTATCCGGGGTAATTTAAACAACAATGTTGTAACTGTACCTGGACACTTGAACTTGGAATTTATTTTCTCATGTGGTTCAGCTGTACGATTTACAATCAAACACTACCTTGATGCTTTCGGACATTATAAAAATGTTTGTACAAACGTTTTGCATTCAAAAGGTGACCGATTCCTCCTCTAAATCTATCCGCTTCTTCTTTGAAAGCATCTCTAAAAATAACATGTCACCACCAGAGTGGGTAGGGACCACTGGCCTGATTGAACGGGAGCTGAATTCAAAATATTTGGAAGGGAGCAATTTGGGGATGGCAGATGGGCCCCGTTATCTGGAAATGCTTCCCACTACACTGAGTGGTGCTGAGTATGCATAGAATCCAATTATAGCTTATTTATCTATTCTAAGAGAAGCAAGTAGTAAAAATAGACATATAGCAAACTGGCAGGTGGCCAACATGTTCTATTAATAGAATATGGATGCCAGTAGGTTGTTCAAAGCTGTTGGAATTTATGTCACATACCATGTATCCTGATCTGGGTCAAAAGAAATGGTTTTAATTGGGTAGGTGGGCAGGAAGAGCAGGGGAGCACAATGCAAAGTAGATTCTGACTGATGGAATGAAGTTTGAGAAAGCTGTCTGAAAATAATTGAGATTTTGAGGTCCAGCTCTCTGCACTTCTCCCATCTATTCCGTGTCATGAGTATTTCAGAAACCAGGTAAATTTCAGATTCTCTCTCTCTCTCTCTCTCTCTCTCTCTCTCTCTCTCTCTCTCTCTCTCTCTCTCTCTCTCTCTCTCTCTCTCTCTCTCTCTCTCTCTCATAAACACACACTTTCTCTGCTGCTCAAGGAAGTGAGAAGCATGAAACATGAAGCAATGCTTTGGATGTACCTATAACTGTTAAAAATAAACTTCAAACTGGTTTGTTTTGGTTCTGAATTTACCTATGAAGGAACATGAAGAAATCTAAGTTCCCGTAAAGCTTGATCTCCAAATAGATAGTTGTGGCTGAACACGGAGAAAGGAAACATTTTCCTTTTGGTGTGCTAACACCTTTTTAAAAATCATTTTTTAATCCAAACAAGATTATCAATATTTGAATCTTGCTGTTGTTGGGCACAAGTAATCAGACATATACATGTAAGTTTCAAGTTCATTACTTTATTATATACAGCCTATTACACAAGCATTTCCCAGACTGCCAGTCATAGCCTGAGAACAGGTAAGTTCTCTGGAGCTCAGGTGTGTGTGTGTGAGTGTGTGTGCGTGCGTGTGTGCAGGGGTGTGTGCTGGGGGTTCACAGGTGTTTGGGAGAACCTCTAGCTAAGATGCTGTGCACAGGTGTTTTGGAGAACCTCCAAATCCCGCTCCTGGATGGCCCTGCCCACCCCACCCCGCCTCTCCCAGGAGTCACCATGCAACCCATTTTGGATGCAGGTAAGTTCAGGGCACGCATGGAAGCTCAGGGAAGGTGAAAAATAGTTTCCTGTTTCCGGCCTCCAGAGGGCCTGTGGAGCCTGGAAGGCCATTTTCGCCCTCCCGGAGGCTCTAAAAAAGGCTCCAGAGCCCAAGGAGAGCAAAACTCCCTCCCGCCACGGTTTAGGAGGCCGACTAGGCCATGCCCACCAGGGCCACACCTACCCAGCAGCCAGGCAGACATTGCTAACATTTTTGAAGCCCACCCCTGAGTGTACGCTTTGGACCACTTGCCGCTGCACAAGAATTCAAGGCTAATTCCATGCTGGAGCCTAACAAGTGCTAACTGAATGCCCAAGCTGAAGTCCATCAGGCTGAAACATAACAGTCATGGATCCCCAAAACTTTTCACTCTCTCCTTCTGGAGTCGGAAGGAACCATAAATAGCTGCCACTGAAAGATAATAATGCCCATCTTTTCTGCAAGGGTAGACTAATTTCCGAGATATTGATGGTGGGGATGAGCATGGACTGCACTTGATATTCTGGAACATTCAAGGATTATACAGGATATAGCAATTATATAAATTGAGAGGAACTTGTTGGGTATTGGGTTTTATTTTTAAAAACATTTTTTTTTTGTATTTTTGGGGATCAAGAATATTTTACTCAAATAGGGGCAGAGAAGACACTTGTGTAACCTAGGCAGTAGAATCACAAAGGGCAGTTAATATGCTTTCCTTGGGAACAGGTGATAAGAGAAGGTGGTGAGAACTTGACCCAGAGCTAGTCAAGGGTGTAAAAAAACCAAACAACAACTCAGGTGTCGTAGGAGGGTAACCGGCCAAGCAAAGCAGATTATTTCATGTCATAGATCTACCAGAGCCCCAGGGAAGTGCAGAAGGGCAGCTTGGTATATGACAACATCTTTTTGTATGAGTTCAGGTTTAGCAATGCTGACCTGGAATGCAGTTTTGCTTCATATTGTTTACAAGGTGCATTTCAATGGAGCCATTTGCTTACAAAACCCGTACATTTTTTTGCCCCATGTAAAACTAGCTACACTTCAATTTATACCGACGTAAACAGAACACCTACCTGCCATCCCATCAACACTTCCAAACCATTTTGAAAAACCTCTGAAGGACACACAAAAGGGCCTGCTCTGTTATTTTGAAATAAATGTTTTGTGATCAGTGCCCAATATGTTTGTTTTTTTTAAAAGCAGCTCACCACATGGAAAACAACTTGATTGGTATTCTAAGACTGCTTATTATTGCATCATTTCTAGAGAATGTGCCACATCTCTTATCCTTTGGGAATCAAATATTTACACTGGCTTAATTTTGTTCTCTTCGTCTTTTCCTCTTTGGTGACTTTCCAGCCATTCTTGAGGCAAGGTCATTACACCCTTTAGGCTTGTTTGGGCTTGGCAATTATGGTGAGTAAAGGGGAATGCCACTTCCCACCCTCCTTCTCCCTCCTGAAATGACTGAAGCTCATTTTCTTATAGTAATTTGACTGAAAAAATGATTTAAAAACAAACAAACAACTAAACAACAAAAACAAAAAAATAGAAGAGGAGGGAAAAAAGGGAAAATAAGAGTACAACAAAGGAAAAGAAAACAAATATATAATGAAATTACTTCCCCCTTCATCACAGATATAAATAATTTTAGTAAATTATCAACCTTCTCTTAAAATAAAACAAATTACCTCTTTTTTCATATCCCAACTCTTATTTATGAACAAATCCTTGAAAACCTCATCGTTTTAGTCCTGATCAGCTAATGCCCATTAAGGGTAACAAAAGATAATATACTTATTTTAATCATGATCAAATAAACCAACTTTACATTCCTTCTTTTTAGATTTAACAATCTTGAACATTAGTCCCTTCATATAATATCCTAGAACTTGACTTCTTTTCATTCTTTCCTTGTTCATTCTCACAAAAGTGTTCAAACTTTAACAAATCTCAAAATTAACTTCTGAGTCCATTTTTCAATAATATCCTTCAGTATGTTGAATATTAAAATATTTTGTTCCAGTCTGTTTTACTACGTCAAATTTAAGTGTTCTTCTCCTTTAATTGAAGTATTTAGTTCCTTCCAATTCCTCCTAGTATCCAACATTCAAAGTTCCTGTCATGTTGGCTTTTTTAAAGGAATGCAAAACAAAAATACTTTTTCCCCAGGAAGGATTTTTATAATTAATTTCAAAATCTTATTTCAAATTTAAGGGGCGGTGTGATGACTCGGTGGTTAAGATGCTGGGCCTTGTCATCTGGAAAGCTGATAACCTGAGTTTTAGACCCCAGTGCTATGTGTTGGGATGAGCTCCCAGTATTCCCCCCAGTTCCTGCCAGTAGCAGTTCAAAAGCATGAAAATGTAAGCAGATAAATAGGTACCAGGTGGGAAAGATTACATCATTCCATATTTTCATGCTGGCCACATGATGATGGAAGCATCTCTCAGACATCATATCTCCCAGACAACACAGGCTCCCTTGACTGACAATCAGAGAAAGCACCACCCCTTTGGGTCAATCATGCCTGGACAGGGGGAACTGTTAAACGTATTTCAACTTTATCTAATTAAAATTTTTCTAAAATCAAGTTTTTAATCACCCTGTTTATTCCAGAATTTTTTAAATAGTTAAACTTGCATTTAAAACTTCTTTTGCTAAAGTTTGAAGAAATTCCCACTATCCTGTAAAAACCTGTCCATCGAAAGGTTCCTAATGCAGTTAACGAGAAGCACTTAACAAACAATTTCCAAAAGTGATTAGCATGGGAAATATGCAGGCCCAGTGTCCTTTTAAAAGTGAGTTGAACAAGACAGGTATTCCCTCATCTCCCAGAGCTTTAAAACTGCTGTCTTGTGGTCACTGTGTGAGGAGCAACACTATGGAACACTTGTGGGCAATTTCAAGTCTTCTCTTTGCCCAGAGTGGATTTACAAAGAACCAGTCTATTAACTGGGTCTTCATTCAGTTGCAGTTATCAGCTCTGCTTTTAGGGGAGCCATCTTTAGTTCACCATTTCCTCCCCAGAAGTCCATTGGAAATGACTGAAGTGCTAACAAATAATGAGATGTGGCCTACCCCAATGATTGCCTTTCTCTTTGTTATAGTCCATAATTAAGGCTACAACAAACATTTGTTCAGTTTACCAAGCTGCAAATCATTTGACCTGAGCCCATTTAAAAGCATAAGGGCATTTTATTTAATAAAAAGGATTGGGGAGTGTATACATAGACAATAAGGTAGACAATCCTTCTTGGTTACCCATTGATTTAACAGAAAATAAACCCTCAGAAGTCCTCAGAAATAAAATATCCCTGCAAGAGATTATCAAATGACACACGACTGAGTCCATATTTTCTCTGCATCCATTTAAAGCCAACGTTCATATTAATATCACTTAAGCAGGACAAGCAGGTGTTGTCCGGCCACTTCAATATAGGAAGAAATTTCAAGTCCAGTTGCTGTTGATGACCTTTAAAATCTTATTTGGGGGGGGGGGGGGGCTGAGGGCTGGCTGGCTCCAGGACCACCTGTTCCAAATAGAATTTGTCCCCCATGTCATGTTGCCTGAGACAGCTTGCTGATACTGTCTACCCAACATGAAGTGTGGGTGGCCCTTCTCTGCAGGAGCTCCCCTCCTGTAAGAATACCCTCCTGCCAGCTATAAGAAGTTTTACAAACCCTCACTTGCAATATTCAGGAAATGTCTAAAATCATGGTTTTTTCCAGAGTACAGTATGTCTGGTGATTCAAATATGAGAGGTTAAAGATCCTTGACTGCTTTTCAAAAGCTCAGATCCTGAAGATTAAACTCAAATAATTAGGTCACCTAATGGTCTCACTGCAGAAGAACCTAATGCTGGGAAAGACTGAGGGCAAAAGAAAAAGGGGACGACAAAGAATGAGGTGGCTGGATGGAGTCACCAAAACAATAGGCGTGAGCTTAAATGGACTCCAGAGGATGGTAGAGGACAGGAAGGCCTGGAGGAACGTTGTCCATGGGGTCATGATGGGTCAGACACAACTTTGCAACTAACAACAACAACAACAAAGATCCTTGGGTGTAAGATAATTATTTTCCTGATGATACACAGTGCTATGTTTTAGGATTATTGTACTATGACAGTTTGATTGTGTTAGGATAATGACTGCATATAACTGTATATATTATATACAGTTGTAGATGACTGTATATTTCAATGGCGAAAAGAGTAAGGTTCTACATTTAGGCAACAAAAATGAAATGCACAGGTACAGTATAGGTGGTACCTTGCTCAATAGCAGTAACTGTGAAAGGGATCTTGGGGTCCTAGTCAGGGGTGGGTTTCAAAATTTTTGGAACATATTCTGTGGGTGTGGCCTGCTTTGTGGGAGTGGCTTGCTGGCCATGTGACCGGGTGGGAGTGGCTTGCCGGCCATGTGACCGGGTGAGCGTGGCCAACTTGGAAAATGTGGTGAAATTCACTTAACAACGGTCTTGCTTAGCAACCAAAATTTGTGCTTCTACTCAAGCAAAAGCAAAATGTCCCCCCCCTCTTCCAAAGGCTGAGGCTCCCCGAGTTTTAGAAAAAGCAAAAGAAGCACCTTCCCCGCCTCACATCCGTTAATGCTTTGCAAGCAGAAGAAAGAGGGGGAGAAAAACTCTTCCGAAAAGCTCCGTTCTCGTCTGCCGAGGGCTGCGAAAGGGGCAGTCAAAGCCCCGACTTTTCTCCTAGGGCAGGGCAGGTAACTTCAAGTTCTGGTCTCCCCTCCCACGCCACTTGGCAGAGCCCAGGCGGCAGGTCTCTCCGTCCCTGGCTTGGGAGAGTTCGGCGCTTTTTGCGCTCTTTTCCGTCTGCCTCTTGGGCTGGCTTTGCTGGGGGAGCATGCACGTGCCCCTCCGAGTTCCAAGCCACCGGCGGCCAGCGATTTTAGCGCTGGCTAGGCGGTGGTGGGGAGGGGTGTGGACGTGCACAGGGGACCTACTTACTTCCGGGTCCACCGGTCCAAGCGGATCGCTCGGGATCGGTAAATTTGACGAAAGGGCTTGCGGGAGCCCGTGCGAACCCTTAGGAACCCACCCCTGGTCCTAGTAGACAACCATTTAAATATGAGCCAGCAGTGTGCAGCAGCTGCCAAAAAAGCCAGCACAGTTCTAGGCTGCATAAACAGGGGGATAGAATCAAGATCACGTGAAGTGTTAATACCACTTTATAATGCCTTGGTAAGGCCACACTTGGAATACTGCATACAGTTTTGGTCACCACGATGTAGAAAAGATGTTGAGACTCTAGAAAGAGTTCAGTGAAGAGCAACAAAGATGATTAGGGGACTGGAGACTAAAACATATGAAGAACGGTTGCAGGAACTGGGTATGTCTAGTTTAATGAAAAGAAGAACTAGGGGAGACATGATAACAGTGTTCCAATATCTCAGGGGTTGCCACAGAGAAGAGGGAGTCAAGCTATTCTCCAAAGCACCTGAGGGCAGAACAAGAAGCAATGGGTGGAAACTAATCAAGGAGAGAAGCAACTTAGCACTGAGGAGAAATTTCCTGACAGTTAGAACAATTAATCAGTGGAACAGCTTGCCTCCAGAAGTTGTGAATGCCCCAGCACTGGAAGTCTTTAAGAAGATGTTGGATAGCCATTTGTCTGAAATGGTATCGGGTTTCCTGCCTAGGCAGGGGGTTGAACTAGAAGACCTCCAAGGTCCCTTCCAACTCTGCTATTGTATTGTATATATTTTGATTAAACTGATAATAAATTATTATCATTGTATTTGTATTTTGCTGCTTGTGTGCTCCTTATAATAACATAATTCAAGTGGCATAAAAGTATTTGTAATAAGGAAAGAAAGAAAGAAAGAGGTGTAGAGCTTTCTTTCAGTTTCCTTCTCACCAGTAATATAAAAAGAGGACTTTCCCAGGCTACCCACAAGGAATTGGAAAAAGGAAACAAAGATCTTGAATAAGGAAGCCTTACATTGGTGAAAACTTCTGATTCAATAATTGTTCTAGTTTACAGAGCAAGAAACTTTTACTCCCTTTTTAACTTTGGTTTTCAATTCAAAATGAAATATTTCCCATGTCCACAAATCCTTTTTATTACCATTTCTTCACGATTCTCTCTATCTGACAATTATGTCTGGGAGATACATTCGTAAAAGGCGATTGTGAATCTTCACATTTTTAAATTTTCATAGAATGCATTTTGAATGTATTAACATTTACATAATTTCCCTCCTCTGAAATATTCATACAGTGTGTAAATAGATACATATTCAATACTGTCACCTGGGCTTTCGTCAAAGTTTAGAGCATACAGCAGATCAACAAGAGTGGCATTCCAGTCAAGCAAAAGGTATCTACAATTAGCAGGCCCACAATTAAGCTTCAGAAAGTCTTTGCTTATACCTTTAAATTCATCTAAAGTCAAATAAATGCATAAGTAGCTATAGGGACCCACTTCCTCCACAGCAATCTTTCTCAACCTTGGCCATTGTAAGACAACCTCTTTCCCTCAAAGGTGATATTCAGCAGTCTCTGGAGAACCGGTAGTGGAAATTTTGAGTAGTTGGGAGAACCGGTAAATACCACTTCTGACTGGCGGCACTCCCATCTATTATCTGCCTCTCGAGTCCCAGCTGATCAGGAGGGAATGGGGATTTTGCAGTATCCTTCCCCTGGAATGGGGAGGGAATGGAGATTTTGCAGTTAACTTTTCCTGGAGTGGGGAGAGAATGAAGATTTTATAGTATCCTTCCTCTGCAATGCCCCCCAAGCCATGCCACACCAACTAAGCCATGGCACACTCATCAAGCCATGCCCACAGAACCAGTAGTAAAAAGATTTGAATCCCATCACTGGTCGTTAGGCTAGCATTAATTTTAAATTAATCTAAAGATGAAGATTAGAATCAATCTTAAAACAGCTAAGGTTAAGGAAAACTGTTTTACAGTATTTTCCTTTGTTGCATCAGAGAAAGTTGGATTACATGCCTTCTGAAACTAGATGTGATTCTAGAAAGAGGACTATTCTAGGACACAAGATTTTGGCTCCAAATCAAGTAAGCTGCAGCTGCCAAAGAATAGATAAGTGTGGACGGTTGGTACAGTTGTAAGGATGTTTATGAGTAGAGCAAATAGCCTGATATTGTGGAATGCAGGGTTGGTCAACAACATTATTGGAGTGGGAGGGGAAAGTTACCTAACATTTGTTTGGCTTTCAAACACTTTCTTCACTAGGTTGCTTATGTCAGGAGCTATCAGTTGGGATTGTGGCCAGAACTCATTATTTCTTTATTTGCTCTTCTTTCCTTGTGTCCTAGATGTGTTGTCTTTTCCCTCATATGTCCTTTAGTGTGTAAGTTGGTCATTTTCCCAATAAATCTGGAACAGGAATGAAGACCCCTGGTAAACCAACAGAAAATGCCCTTCAGATGCTGGTAAGACATAAAGCACTTTTCTGTGGGGTTCATGTGTTCTTTCTCATGAACAGAGGTCACTTTGGGGATAACCTGCAGGCCAGTGACCATAGACCAGGAGTGTCAAACTCGATGCCCAGGGGTCAGATCTGGCCTGCAGGGTTCTTAGATCTGGGCTGTAGGGCTGCCCTGGAAACAGCGAAGAACCAGCGTGTGGTGTATCTGCCAGCAAGGGTTGCAGGAGACCATTGCAGCTGAAAACAGAGCACGGGAGTCTGTTTTCTGTGGCAGGGCACTCGGGCCACCACAGGCATCCCTGACACGAGTGATGTTGAGCTGGCCATGCCCACCCTGGCCATGGCCACTCCAGCCCCCCAAGGTGAAACTCAACCCCTATGCAGCCCTCGATGAAATTGAGTTTGACACCCCTGCCACAGACTCTCAACGATACTCCCCTGTGGGTAGCCACAAAGAGATACAGTGGACAGCTCCAACTTTTAGGGCACCTCGGAACAAAATACTGTATTGTTCTACACTTCTAGTATTTTTTCTCTATGCTCCAATTTACTGGTATGAATCAATAAAAGAATCAATAAACCAGTGGCAAAATAATCTGGACAAATATTCCACAAGCCACTTCTTCTCAGACTTTGCTCTGGTCATGCTTATTTTTGAACTGGAATTACAGTAAAACGTGAATCAGAGCAAGATGCCAGCTGTTATTTATAGTGTTTCTGTGTATTTATTGTGTACTTATAGCACAACCATCAAGAGTTTTTTACTCTCTTTTAAAAAGCATTTGGAAAACTGATAGCAATATCTCTGAACCCAGGAACAATCCAATGTGTGTCTTGTTCTTGCTACTTGGATATGAATGTAATAAAACATCAGAATAAGATGCCACTTCTTTAGATGGGAGATTTACAGCTTAATGGGCCAAAACTGACCCACCAAATCATCCAATTTAACCCGGGAGGAACCTGGACTGGATTTCCCCTATTTCTGATTTCGAATTGGTTTTGGAAATAAAACAATTAAGTGCTGGGAATTTAAAAAGAAAAAATTCATAATGGTAATTAATTTAACTTTTATATATTTGTTTTTTTTTTGGCTGTACACTGCCCTGAGTCCTTTGGGAGTAGGGCGGTATAAAAAACCAATAAACTCTAAACTCTAAACTATGAAATGACATTTGTAAAATCTAAAGTTGAATACTACTATCTAGCTTTCATTTTATATATCTATACAAACACACCAACATTTACACATATTATTTTATCCTTAGGCTTAACCACTCAAATGCTTTTATTTCAGTTTCATGAATGCAGTGACATCATGTGCTATTTTAATATTTAAATGGTTAATTTTTAGTTGGTTGGATTTGTGCACACATTACTATGTTAGAAGACGAAGTAGCAAATTACTATCTCTCCTGAATTTTGGACAGATATTTGTTAAAGTACATCTACCCAGTTTGATATTCTTATTCCAAAGGGGGCTGTCAAAGCAGATAATCTCCATGGGAGGGAAGAAAAGCATCTACCTATAGATCCATATAGTAAGAATTTTATAGATCCATATGGTAAGAGTTCAACGGCATTTAGGAAAACCTTTTTAAATAACTAAACAATAGGATAGAAATGCCCTACATATTTACTAAGACTGTGTTACTATTCTTCTTCTCTTCCTTACTAGTATCTATCTCTTCCAACATTACTATAACCATGTTGCGTGCATCTTTCAATTTATATTGTTTTTATTTGTTTCCTAATATGATTTGATAGCTTACTAGTAACCTTGACTATTACTGTTGTACCTTATGATTCTTGACGAATGTATCTTGTCTTTCTACGTACACTGAGAGCAAATGCACCAAAGACAAATTCCTTGTGTGTCCAATCACACTTGGCCAATAAAGGATTCTATTCTATTCTATTCTATTCTATTCTATTCTATTCTATTCCATTCCATTCCATTCCATTCCATTCCATTCCATTCCATTCCATTCCATTCCATTCCATTCTATATACACTACATAGTGTTAATCTATACACAAAACTATTTATATCAGGGACCTGGAGTTTCAATCTTGTTTTCTTAATACAGGCTTTCGCTGAATGCTTACAGTAATCTCTTTCTCACAATACAGCTTCTTACTTTCGGCTTTATTCTTGGCTGAAATCACAGTGGAAAATAGATGGAAGCTGAGGCTCTCTGGCTAACATGAAGGAGCAGCGCCAAAAGGCAAGAAACTGCCCTTGTTTCCCCTCCATTCCTTCTTCTTTCTAAACCTCAAGGAAGAAATAATAACAGCAGATCAGGCCTTTTTACAGGAACAGGACTGGGTCTGCTAATGTATTGGATCCCATGCAGCCACTGTCAAAAGATCATTGTTCCCTATCCACAACACAGAAGAGTTTCAGCAATTTCCCCCAATCTTTTAGATGTATTGGAGACAATTCCCTTGCCTTCCAGCCATTTGGCCTCTGAAGAGAGATAGCCTAATATAGTTAGGGAGGAACAGCCTGGGGGACGTTGACCCACCATCTTTGGGACTATGGGAAAAACAAAGCATACGTACTGAATAAGGGGGGAAAATGTTATTTCACTAAATGGGGATAGGAGGATTCCCAGCTATTTAGGATGGATAAACTAAACTAAGAGAAAAGAGATATAGACCACAAATAATCATAAGCTCATATGATGCTGTCTTGATTTTGCATGTGCAACACACAACAAGCAAGCTGATTCCTCCACCAGTTTCAATGCTAAAGGAAAAATTGGGCAGAACTGATTGATGAATTCTGTCCAACATCTCTAAACTCCTTCTAACAACAAGGTTTTCTTCTTCTTCTAAAACACAAGACAAATTGGAGTCAAATAATGAGCTGAGTCACAAGTAGAGCTGTTATTTAGAAGTTCCCTCCCGGTGCTTTCCTTTCATTATATAGACAACAGATGCTGACATTCAGATTCCTTGTTTGTTTGGGGGAGGGCAGAATATCCTTCATTCTACTGATGCCTTTTTCTTAGCCTTGCATTAAATGAGTAAAAAATTATAGAGTAACAACCTTAAAATAATGCTGACCGAGCAGTCCAATGCTACTGTACAATTCTACTGGTTCACCAATACAGGCTAGTATTATTATATTCTGATCACATTCTGTAACACCCTTGGTCTTTGGAGAAAGCGCTGATGCTGGGCAAGGTGGAAGGAAAGAGAAGAGTATGACCAGTAGCAAAGTGGGTAGACTCATTTACAGTGGCAATGGTACACTGCTGGAAGACCTGAAAGATCCTGTTAGGGCCAGATCATCATAGAGAAAATCAAGAGCCATGGTGCCACAGTGGTTAGAATGCAGCATTGCAGGCTAATTCTGCTGACTACCAGTAGTTCAATTCTTACTGGCTCAAGGTTGACTCAGCCTTCCCTCCTTTCAAGGTGGTTAAAATGAGGACCCAGATTGTTGGGAGCAATACGCTGACTCTGTAAACTGCTTAGAGAGGGCTATAAAAGCACTGTGAAGCAGTATATACGGTAAGTCTAAGTGCTATTGCTATTTACCTGGGCACTTAAGATGACACTGACTTGAAGGCACATAATTAGTCAATCTATCTCTGGAGTTAATTATTTTAAGCCTCAATAAAATAAAAACATCCTCTCTTGTATTTTGCTTGCTCAGGAAAAAAAGACCCCAAAATTAGGTTCAGAATCCTGTGGCAGTGGTGGAAAGGGACAGTAGGGGGTCAATGAAAGCATTGTGGCAGATTGTTTTACTGTTGGATTTCCTTTAATCGAGCCCATGTCAAGCAGCTTGCCAATCTGGAGAACAGAGTGGAGCCTATGCTGCTTCTCTGAAAGGAGGTGGGCCTTGGACACAAAATATGGCTGAGAGCGCATGCAGCTTTGGTGCAGCTGCTGATGGCAGCTGCTAACCCTGATCAAACATTGCCAAGTTGAGTAGGAACAAATTGACAACTGCTTCATGGAAACCAGACTGAGCTGTCTAGAAAATACCTCTGGGCAATTTAGGCCATCAAATCCAGCCCCCTGTTTAGTGCAACGTTCAGATTAAACCATCTCAGACAGATGGCTGTATCTAAGCCTCTGCTTCAATGATTCCCACAAGGAGAAGCCCACCACTTTCCTGATTAATGGATTCCACTTTTCTTTGAAATCTGTCTTGCTGTAACTTAAATCCATTATCTGACATCCTGGAGAGAGAAAATATCTTGACATCCTTTCAGAAATGTGAAGAATGTGATGTCTCCCCCACCGGTATTTTTTATTTTAAAGTCTCTGCACTCTACTTTCACATGAATTTGTTTGTCTCCCTTGTTCATCCTTACTCTCCTTTCCTGAACTTGTTCCAGTTTCTCTGAATCCTTCTTAAATTATGGTGCTCAGAACTGGATATAGTATTCAGTGGGGTCTGTCCAAACTAGAATAAAGGGTGACTTTCCAGGCTTTGAAAAGTGTACTTTTGTTGAGGCAGCTTAAAATTGCACTGCCTTTTTTGCAGCAATAGTGCATTGTTGACTCCTGTTCAGTTTGCATTCACTTAGAAATGACACTCACTTGAAGGCACGTAATTAGTTAATCTATTGTGGTTAATTCTTTTAGAGTCTCAATAAAATAAGCCACAAAAACATCCTCTCTTGCCTCTCTTGTCTTTTAGTTTAGTTTAGTTTATTGTCATTGCACATCGTACAATGAAATTAAATGCCATCAGTGTACATTATAACTATAAAAATAAAAACATAAACACACACCTTTCATATTCTATATACCGTGATTGAAATTGAAAACCCTATATTGCATTAATATTGCACTATACCTTACAATTCAATATAGCTACTGCCCTGGTATGGAAGCTGTTTTTCAGCCTATTTGTCCTTTTTTTAAATCATCCTGTACCATCTGCCAGATGGTAAAAGTTCAAAAAAAGAATGCCCAGGATGAGATGGATCTTTAAGAATGTTTTGAACTTTCTTAAGGGAACTATAAAGCTCTTCCAAAGAGGGGAGAGGGCAAACAATGACCCTCTGGGCAATGACATTGACTCTCTGGAGTGCCGTCCTATCTGCCACTGTGTAATTGGCAAACCATACACAGGTGCAGTAAGTTAAAATACTCTCTATGGTGCAACGGTAGAAGGGAAAAAAGCCTAGTATTATCAACAATTATTTCAATATAGTTTTCACAAATACCGTTTCTTAGCCCCATTTCTCTCTATGCTGTATTTGTTCCTTGGATTTTGTTTCTAAATTAAGATTTTTGTACTTGCTTTTTAATTTCTATTACTTTCAAAGAATCACTCTAATGTTACAAGGTAAGCTTGGATTTTATTTCATATTCTACAACACACAGTTTTGTGAAGCCTGTAAATCTGATAAGCCATCTTCATCCTCATCCAATAAAAGTATTATAGAAACCCAGAAGTGAACTGTGTGGCACTTCACTTGATATATCGCTCCAATCTAATGAGGCGCTATTAATGCACATTCTTCAAGTATTCCTTTAAAGAAAGTTATGCATGTATGTGCATTTCATCTAGCCCATACTTAACTTACTTGCTAAACATTCTCAAATGCTTTGTTTGAAGTAAGAATATTCTATACCTTCAAAATTCCCAACTAAATCAACTAAATGTTCAAAATCAACTAAAATTATATGATTGAAAAATGAGACAAAGTTATTCTAGTATGATTTGTTCCTGACAAATCCATCCTGAATTCTGGTATTTGTCACATTATTTTTCTCTGATGAGCCATTTGTTTTTGGTCCTTTTGCTTTCTATCAAGATAAAAAGTCTGGCTCAGTGCCAATATTCCTGTGTCTACCCCTCCTCCCCCGCAAGGGTGTGCTCTCTTTGCAATATTTCAATCAGAAATGTTGTATAACAAGAAAGACAATAGGTTTTGTGTAGGTTTTGGGTGGGGTGTATGTTTCATGTCCTAACCTGAACTGTTTCTGCTGCTAAGAGAACATATGTATTCATGAAGTTGTTCTGCTATACGCATTTATTTATTTATTTATTTATTTATATTTATATCCCGCCCTTCTCCACAGAGGACCCAGGGCGGCGCACAGGAAATTTAAAAATATACAAAAATAGAAAAATAAATACATAATTTAAAATATATATTAAATTATCCCGATCCTATGCTAAAAACCAAATTGTTAAAATACCCAATTTAAAACTTTCTAAAAGTCCCCGTGGGAGGTTAGGCTAGGCCGGCTTGTTGGAAAAGGTATGTCTTTAGACATTGGCGGAAGAGGCGGAGGTCGGTGATGCTGCGTAATTCAGAGGGTAGGTCGTTCCAAAGGCCAGGGCCCGCCACAGAGAAGGCTCTTCCCCTGGGTGTCGCCAGTCGGCATTGTCCGGCCGACGGCACCCTGAGAAAGCCTTCTCTGTGGGAGCGTATCGGTCTAAGGGATGTATGGGGCAGGAGGCGGTCTCGCATATAACTAGGCCCCGAGCCATGGAGTGCAATGACCACAATGTTCTGTATTACATAACTTGCTTTGCATAGGCCTCTGCTCTATGGAAGAAGCAACATTCTGTTTAGGACACCATAGAGTACTCACATCGAATCTTGATCAGAAGTTCAGATCTCTCTAATGACTGACACTGCTGCAAAGTGGGATTGCTTTAAATGACAGCTTACACCATCCGTCATTAAAACCGCGATGCATGCAAGGGATACCTGATTATGGAAGACCGTCCTACGGCAATGCTCGCAACATTGTGCTGCAGGGAAAATCAGTCAGGAAAGCAGTTCTGATTCCTGTGTCCTTCTCCATGGCCACTTTTCAACATTTCTTCAAGTGGAAGGAGAGAGCACATCACATCTGCTTTGGTAAACAACTTTCTAATTAAGCATGGGAGTACTTTTGCAATCTGTTTTACTCCTTTGCACTTTGCAACACTAAGCAAAGTGTGCTCTCATCACCACATCGCATTGTTGTGGGGTGTTTTGTCCCCACAGATTGGCTGCTGTTTTGTTTGTTTATTCGAACTGCTAAACCATAATACCCCGGGGCAGAAGGAAATCTTGGCAACTTTCCTTCAGTTCAGTTGGGAGTTCAGTTCCTTCCAATATGATAGATTTCCCAAGCAAAAGACTCAGCTTGTTCTGTCTCTTTTCCTCTCCCCACTTCATCTTGGCCGGGAGCCCTTTCTCCCCAGCTTCCTGGCTGCTGTGCTTCCTTTTTGCTGGGTCAGCAGAATTGCTCATTAGACTTCTTTACGCTGCAGGCAAAGAGGAAGAAAACAGCAGCATTCCATTGAATTGGGTGGGTGGGTGGGAGACTGTGCTCACCCATCTGCCAAGACGGTACAGCTCCTCCAGGTCACTTCTTACTGAGTGCCCACACTAATGACGCAAACTGAGCTGAGCTACAATGCTTGGATTTGTAATCCACATAATAGGGGTGAATATGCAGCCAAAGGCAAGAAGGCTTCTATGGAACAAGCCGAACTGGGACAAAGTCATTGAAGGAGACCAGGAGAATCATTGCTCTGTTTTCCCGTTCAGTCTCTGCATTACCAACAGGCTTGCATCACCTTAAACAATAGTTCATTTATTATGACAGCAGTTTTCACATATGCATGATGTACCTTTCTCAGTTTCAGCTCTTAATTATATATAACTAGTTGAAAGTAAGGCAAGTTAATATGCAGTGAAATCAGAAGGTGAAAACGCAGGTAATGGATGAAGAATGACCTTTCACAACACAGTTATTGTGAAAGTTAGATGATTACCTGACATCATAGCAACAGTGAATTTACTAAAATATCAAAATGAGTCTGGTAGCACTTTCCCCTCCAGCAAACAAATTATATTAACCTTTAATAACATTTTAATTAAGGATGTTAATCAGAAAAGATACTATCAGACTTTTGATATCATAGATTAACACAACTCTCCTTCTGCAATAACATATTTAATTATTTAAAACGATAAAGACAAAATGTCCTAAAGGTACATCAGTGCAATCAAACTTTTTGGTTCATTGTGGAAGATCTGTTTGGAGGCACATCCATTGTTTAGAAATTCTTTGCATCAAAAATGATCATGCTGAAGATGAAAAGTATTTTGTTCTCCAATGGCTTTTTGAATGCTGTTTTTCTGGTCTCAGAAAATCTTGATTCATTAGCTCTTTTGTGTGGGAACTCTTTTTTTGAGAGTTCCCCATAAAATCTCAATAGAGATGACAACTGAAGATTATGGACGCTGCAAGTCATGCAATCTAGATGTCACCAGATTGGGAAGGACCAGTGAGATCTGCAGAATCTTGCTGTTTTTATCACCCATTAAAATACTCTGGATAATTTTAGGCTACCATTTATTGTCTCTCAGCTCAAATTACCTAAGATTCTTATTCTGAGGGACAATGTTAAGAGAGAGTCCCATGGATACCAGCTGAGGTCCTGAGGAAAGATATTTTATATTCTATAATGGGGCAAACAGTATTTTCTTAGGGGCTTTTAAGGCAAAAACAGAAAGGTGAACTTCCCTATATCAGTACTGTTGTCTTGCTTGATAAAAAGATAAAAGTTTCCCCGCACACATGTGCTAGTTATTTCTGGCTCTAGGGGTGGTGCTCATCTCTGTTTCAAAGCCAAAGAGCCAGCGCTGTCTGAAGACATTCCTGTGGTCACGTGGCCGGCATGACTAAATGTCAAATGCGCATGGAACACTGTTACCTTCCCACCAAATGTGGCCCCTATTTTTCTACTTGCATTTTTTATGTGCTTTCGAACTGCTAGGTTCGCATAAGCTGGGACAAGTTACGGGAGCTCACTCTGTTACAGGGGATTCAAACTGCTGAACTGCTGACCTTCTGATAGATAACCTCAGTAGTCACTGAGCCACTACGTCCTTTTGTCTTGCTCAATAGTCCTGTTTTCTTAACTGTTTTTTAATACTAAAAGGAAAAACATTTGAAAGTAGAATCATTGTAAAACCTTCCTGTGAAACCTTTCCTTGGAATGTTAAAAATGACTAATTATAGCTCTCTAGTGTTGATTAGGTAGGGGTTTAATTTGGAAATTAAGCTAAAAGAGCTAAAAGAAGTAGAACAGGGCAAAAGCGATTACTTGTAGCTTGTGGGGATGGGAAAGACTTTTTTCCCCTCAGAAAGCTGCTGCAGAGAGTTCATAGATGGTCCCAAGTTAGCCTTATTAGTAGCACAACGTAGCGTAAAGATTGTGGGGGCTGATCAGCTTTAGTGAAGCTGATTTGGAAGAGGTATTATTGTATTTCACCCTTCTCAATTTGATGTAGAAGCTCCAGAAGAACATATAGGGTTAAATACCGTAATTTACACACACAGTGATTATGAAAACAAGAGCTTCTGCCATGTTGGTCAGCTGATCGATATCATAGGGCTCAGCATAATTTCACAGCAGATCAGAAAGAACGGGAGGCAATTCATGCATCGGAACAGCAAGTGCTTAAGCGGGCCTGGATGGGAAGGAACAGACTCAGACTCAACCCGTCCAAGACCGAGTGGCTGTGGTTTCCGGCATCCCGGTACAACCAGTTGACTCCATCACTGGCCATAGGGGATGAACATCTAGCCCCTGTGGATGGGGCACGCAACTTGGGCATCCTCCTTGATGCACGGCTGTCCATGGAAGATCAAGTGACGGCTGTAGCCAGGAGGGCGTTTTACCAGATTCGCCTGGTCCGCCAGTTGCGTCCCCTATTGGACCGGGATGCCCTTTGCACAGTCACTCATGCTCTCGTGACATCCCGACTGGACTACTGTAATTCTCTCTACATGGGGCTCCCCTTGAGGTGCACCCGAAGACTTCAGCTTGTCCAGAATGCAGCCGCGCGGGCAGTTATGGGAACCTCTAGGTTTTCCCATGTAACACCGCTCCTGCGCGAGCTGCATTGGCTGCCTGTCGTCTTTCGGGTGCGCTTCAAGGTGTTGGTTATCATCTTCAAAGCGCTCCATGGCACGGGACCTAGCTATCTGCGGGATCGCATCCTGCCCCATACATCCCTGCGGCCGATTCGCTCCCACAGAGAGGGACTTCTCCAGGTGCTGTCCACTAGGTTATGCCAGTGGGCGCCGCCCAGGGGAAGGGCCTTCTCTGTGGTGGGCCCGACCCTCTGGAACGACCTTCCCCCCAAAATCAGAACAACCACGGACCTCCGCTCCTTCCATCAAAAATTAAAAACACACTTCTTCTGCTTGGCCGGCCTAGGGTAATTAAACTGTTTTTAGGGGTTTTAGGGCTCAGTTTTAGTTTTTATATGGGATTTTAGCGCAGGGTTAGTTTAATTCATTTTAACATTGTATTGTGTTTGTGGTTTTTATCTGTATTTTTAAATTCCCTGTGCCCCGCCTCAAGTCCCTTCGGGGAGAGAGAGCGGGTTATAAATTAAAAATTATTATTATTATTATTATTGTGTGAATAATTTGCTTAGACTGAAACCCACCTCATTTAGAGTCCACAACATCTGGAAAAAGGAGCACATATCCTCCCTTTTATTCTCATATCTTTTGGTCTGTCATGTCTGTCTAGTAGATCTAGCTTTATGCCTAGAGTCACCTTTGTGAGATTGGTTGCATCGAAATGTAATAGATGAATAAATAACTTTAAAACAAAATATTGCCTGGAGTCTTGAATATCTTGGATTTTTTTGATGTTTTCACAACAATAGTCATTCAAACGTTCAAGTATTGTGGTCTGTAAATTGTCTGCTTCTTTCCTTCCCTCAGCAGCAACCTAGATTTATATTATATATATATCAAGTTATTTCCTGATTCCAGCAATCAGTTTCAATCCAGCCCCTTCAAGTTCTATGGCCACTGTAGATCACATGACTTGCAATATGTTTCTACGGAGAAATTTGAAAAGGGCACCATCATTAATTCACCAGCATCTGTTCTTCAAAATGAAGTTTGGTTGGAAAAAATATTGCAGTTCAAAAACAAATCTTTCTGATGCTAGAAAAAAAAAGTAATTTCATAAACATTTATGCTTAATTATATTTTCTGTTTTTTTCAAATGTCATTTTTGTTGTGGACGGCAAGAAAATTAAACAGTATGTGTATCTTCTTCTTTTCCTCTTAACGGTCCTCCTTTCCAATCCTTCATGCCTTCCTTTGCCTGTCAAGATATCTGGCAAATTAGTCTCATCAAACTTTATATAAAACCAAGAGTTTTTTCAGACTTGCTGTTGAAGACTGAAACTGTACTTTATACTCAGAAAACAAGTGATATTTATTATTTAGTTGGAAAATTTATATTGCTGCCTACTCACTTATGATGACTAGGCAGCTTACGGGAAATAAAACACAGCATAAAAAAGTAAAATAATAAATAATAAAAATAATAAAATAATAATCCCCCACCTGCCCACCTCGGCAGTAACACACACTCATACCAGCCATTTAATGGACTCCATCCTGCTCTGGGTTTCCCGGGCCCTCTAGCAGATATATTATGTGCACTAACTTTGTATTCAACCTTTGGATATCATACAGTGGTGGTTCTGGATCCTGTCGCAACTGGTACGCTGAAACGGGGCTGGGCATTCTCCTCAGGCATGCGCACTGTGCACACATGCCCACCCACCACCCTGTGACACTCCAGCCGCTCAGCGGAGGTCGTGCAGGTGCCGTACACTGTGTGCACATGTGCCAATGGCCCAGTTGTCTTAAATACAGGTAAGGAATGTGGGCGGGCAGGCCCTCCAAAACACTTTTCTGGTACGGTGGCCACTGCTCCCAGCTGCCACTGGTACGCTCGTACTGGGGCGTATGGGCCAGAAACCCACCAATGGTATCATATCCTTATAATTTATTTATTTTATTCAATTTGGTGCTGCCAAATGACTCCAGACAATGTAACAGCCAAAATAGTACCCACAAAATGGAGACATCTCCAGATTAGAACGGGGTACAGAAAAGTGTGCTATGTGTGTGCATGTGCAAAGCCTAATACGAGTAAACTACCCAATGCTAAAAAATTCTGAATAACTATTGGGTGGGAATAGAAATACACTGAAAAATTTAGGAATATGTACTTGCTCCCAGCTTGTAGTGTTATGTGAAATGTTTCTTTTTTTTCTTTTTAATAATGTAATTTGAGGTTCCGGAGGAGCCGACGACTTTGACGTGACCACTCTCAAAATTTCTATGTAACCCTTACCCTACCCCACAAAAAATGTAAACTCAATAAAACTTTTTCAATATAAAAAAGAAATACAGTATTTCTATTCGCACCCAATAGCGGGAATAGAGTAAAATGGACGACCTGCAGAAAGGTGAGGATACCTTACTGGCTAGTGAAATACTAAGCAAGAGTTTCCTATCCTGCAACATTATGTAGTAGGACACATGTTTTTCTTCTCTGCAGGATAAAAAGGGGATGTTGAAATAGAATCTACTTATTTTATAGGTCAAGCCACTAATAGGGAATGTCTGTTTACTATCAGGGTCACTACACTGTTTTATAGATGGCACTTTCCACCAGAAAGACTAGCAAAGATATTTCAAGATAAAGCAGCCAAATGTTGGAAATGTCACCAGATGCCGAGATTGTACTATCATATGTGGTGGACATGCATAAAAGCTAAAATATTGGACAAGTGGTTGGAGAAGATGATACAACATTGATTTTAAACTAGAATTATTCTTGTTGGGGATTTTATCAGAAACGTATAGTAATGAAAATGTATATTTGATTATTCATTTAATAACTACAGTTAGAATTGTATTTGCACAAAATTGGAAAAGTGAAGAGATCCCTATGGATGAAATTTGATTAAGAAAATATTAGAATGGGAAGAAATGAATAGATTAACACTTGCAATTAATGGAAATTATATGACTATTATGCTATATGGGAGTTATTTTATCAATGGTTAGAGAATAAATATGAAAATTAGTAATGAAAGCAGAGGAATGAAATAGGAAAATTGTATTAATAAAGTTAAATTTATTTTATTTATTTATTTTATTAAATTTATACCCCGCCTTTCTCCAGAAAGGACCCAGGGCGGCGCACAGGAATTAAAAACATACAAATATAACAAAATATAAAATTTAAAAGCATATTAAATTCCTACCCTGTCCTAAAATAGATTTAAAATCCCCCAAATTAAAACTGTCTAAGAATAGTCACAACAGAAGGTTAGGCTAGGCCGGCTTGATGGAAAAGGTGTGTCTTTAGACACTGGCGGAAGAGGTGGAGGTCTGAGATGGTGCGTAGTTCAGGGGATAAGTCGTTCCAAAGGCCCTTCCCCTGGGTGTCACAGAGAAGGCCCTTTCCCTGGGTGTCACAGAGAAGGCCCTTTCCCTGGGTGTCGCCAACCGGCATTGTCCGGCCGACGGCACCCTGAGAAGGCCCTCTCTGTGGGAGCGGATCGGACGAAGGGATGTATGGGGCAGGAGACGGTCTCGCATATAACTAGGTCCCGAGCCATGGAGACCTAGTTAAGAAGGGGATTGTTACAATAGTATGTTATGTATTAGTATTAATTTAAGAATAGATAAAATAATGAATATATTATTGCACAAAATATTTTTACACAGATAACACACTGTTTAATGAAAGATGGTATGTTTGTATTAAAATATTTATTTTTTTAAAAAGGGGTCACTGCTTTGTATTGACATAGTTGTCTCATGGGTATCATAGCTATTGAACTTAGTGACATACATATCAGTGGTGGGATACAACCGGTATGCCCAGGTATGGGCGTAACGGTACCTGCTGAGAGTACCAGGTACCATTTTGGTATAGTGCTCCGGAGGGCCCACCTGTCCACTCGCCCTCCTTACCTGTATTTGAGCCGATCGGGGCTTCTGCACAAGCGCATGGAGCTTATGACACCTTCACGATGCTCCGCCAAGCAGTTGGAGCATCACTGAAAGATCTTGGGCGGTCAGTATGCATGTACGTGCTATGCACATGCTGCACATGTGCATGTGGTGGATGCCCGGCCAGCCCCGTTGCACCGTACCGGTTGGAACGGGATCCAGAACCCACCACTGATCCATAACATTATCTTAAATATTTTATTTATTTATTTATTTATTTTATTAAATTTATATACCGCCCTATTCTCCGTGGTAGGACTCAGGGCGGTGCACAGAAAAGTAAAAACCACAACACATACATATAATATAAAATGGAATCAAATAGTAAAACCTGTGCTAAAATAGTTAAGGCCAATTAAAATATTAACTTTAAAATACTTTGGTCACCTAATGAGAAGAGAGGACTCATTAGAAAAGACCCTAAAAGGAGAAGGGGATGGTTAGATGGTGTCGTTGTCGCAATGAACATGAACTTGGGCAAACTGCAGGACACAGGGGAGAACAGGGGATATTATGGTCCATGGAGTTGCAAAGAGTCAGACACGACTTAGTGACTGAACAACAACAATATATCATCATTAAACAAGCCTGAGCTTTTGTTTCAGAAATACAATGCTACTTTGTGAAGGAGTACGGCAAGCAGGAAATAAATCCCTAGCTCTCTTTGTGTTTGTTTTTTAGTGGATGTCCTCTCACTGTTCTGAACAATTTCTTTTCTCCAGACGTTATTTTTGCCAAAGACGGCAAAACACACAGTAGTTTTTTGAGACTCAGTGGCCAAATTATCCTTTCAGCAGCTTTTCCATCACATGATCTTCAGATATGTCAGAACCACAACTCCCAGAATTCTCTATCCCCAGTTGAAAGAAAATGGCACCTGTCGTCTGGGAATGATAGTTCCGATACACTCCAAGTTTGCCAGATTTAGTTTACGGTAGCCAACTCCTTAATTCTCCTTCTACAAAGAGAAAGCAGAAGGTGAATTTAGAAGCTATGATTATTATTTTTTTTAACTCTGGTAGATTAAGATGGTGCTGGTGTTTTTGAAATAAAAGGTTTCTTATTTGCTTCCTTCAATATGTGGAAAGCTCACCCAGTTACATGTGGGATCCTTTGTTCTTTTGATTCCACAGTCCTACCCTGACAGGCTGACCTTTTTCTACTTGTACCACATATTCTATCTGCTTGGTGCTTAAATGCAGCCACGACAAAAGATGCATTGAGTTCTCTTGGATACTTTCAATGGCTCTGGGCTGAGTTAATCATGATGTAAAGATAAAGCCGGAGGAGAAGAATGGTATCACACAACCCACAAGAAAACTAAAGATGCCTTGTGAAATTTTATGAGGGAATACTGTGAGGAAATGTTTCTCCCTTTTCTTGTCACTAAGACATACCCGAGAAATCATACAATTCAGCTCTAGGAGACAATCTTTTTAAATCAGCTGGTTGGGAAATATCCGAATATAGTCTCACTGCTCATGTTTCCGTAGATGTATTGGTAACCATAACAGTCTCTTGCTAAATGGCTTCTGAAAGGCTGATTTCGGGTTGCAAGCAACAGCCAATAGACGTCGCTGCATACGTATGCTGGGAAGGAGTTGATGTGTATGTGGAGGTTGCAGAGGGCTACAGAGAGGCCAGCTTGCACACAGTACCTCCTGAATCCCAATTGTGTGTTATGCAGAGGTGCGCACATGGATTGGTTCCAACTTCCTGCTGGGAGGAATCATGTCACCATAGCCAACAACATAACTTTTTGGGCTGTGCTCAGTGGACACCTTTGATAGATACATTAAGCCTCAGATTCCCCTACTCTCTCTGTCTCTGTCTCTTTCTCTGTCTCTGTCTCTCTACCAGGAAATGATGTTAACATTCACTAATGCATAAAAAGGACACCTATGCAACCATCCCTGAATAGCAAAAGTGTGCATTCCGTGCAGTGCAGAGCAGCAGAAGTCTTCTCCAGCCTTCATTCCAAATCCTCTGTGCTGTCATATATGGCTCCCCTTCTTTGCAGGGTCCAGCCACTTGGCACACTGCCAAAATTCAACATCAAGGCATTGAAAAATTGTGTTTCTTTTTTTCCACATTGTTGCAGATAATAGGGAATGTATACAAGGGGTGGTTATACACATCAAGATGGTGACTGTAATGGTACCATCAAAGCTATGCCTGCTTTTTAGGTGTGTTGCAGCTTCTATCATGTCATCATAGCCACCATCATAACCGTTTGGGCTATGCTCAGTGATAGATACATTAAGCCTCAGCTGAGCATGCCAATCTACAAAGAATCTCCCCTACACTCACAAAGACACACACAGAGTGTCATGAAAGCTTCCCTTGCCCCCATAATGACAGCTCTCTAAATTGATTAGAGGTGGGTGAGTGGGTGATTGGGTGGGTGAGTGGGGGGGGGTTGACATATTTGTCCTTACAGTTTTTTCCTCAAGAGTGTTAACTGCAGACAGAGAACAGGAAAAGCAAATTGGATTCTTCACACAACAGAAATACAATAAGGTTGCCCACAGAAGAAATTTTTAAGCAGTCCCCCCCCCCCCAATTGAGCATCCTATGTGTGTCCTTGATCTGACTGAGAATTTTGAAAGCTGAACTTTCCTCCCTAAACTTTAGGGAAGAAAGAAGGGAGCCAGTCTGGGAACAGCCTTTCATTGGAACAGAATGGAAGGTATGAACGGGCCCAGCAAAGGTGAGATCTGGGTCAGTAATCAGCAATAAGCTAGCCTGGTATTAATGTCGGCAGCCTCAAGTGAGTAGTAAAGAGCTTTATGTAACTGTGTTTCTATAATCTACTTCTCAGAGGATTTTGTCTTGGACAGTTTGTGAAGCTCAGGGAGCAAAACTGGAAACTCTTTAAGTGCCTTGAAGAAATCTGATGGATCAGCAGAATCTTTTGTCCAGCCAGATGACAGAAGCTATATCCCCAATTACCTCTGATCACAACACAAATGTTACATCATTTTTGTCCTACGTGTCCCCATGATATTGCCTTTATCTCATCCCCAGCTCAAGACAGTGAGACAGTGTCAGATCATCCTGTACCAGTCTTCAAGTAAGTCTTTCACCTTATTCTGACATTTTCCAAGAGCAACCTCAGCGTGCCTAAAAATCTGTTAAGTCACTTACTACCTTGGAAGGAAATCAAGTATATGTAGTGACTTGGCACAGAGGCAACAATGGAAGGATCGGGATTTGAAGTGGGAAGATGACAGCAAGTTTTATGCCAAAGATAGATTTCTGTTGACTTGGAAGGATGGTTGGAGGAGAATTTTTGCAACGCAGCAGTTGGGAAAGGATTTGAGCAGGGATGGCGAACCTATGGCACCTGTGCCACAGGTGGCACCCGGAGCCATTTGGCAGGGCACATGAGACATTGCCCTGTGAGCTGATTCAGCCATGTTTAAAGCCATTTCCCCCCCTCCCCAGGCTTTATAGGAGCCTGGGGAGGGTGAAAACAGCTCCCCTGCCCCGGCCCTCTGGAGGACTAAAAACAACCCTACAGGCAAACCGGAAGTCACAGTCGTTTTTAATCCTCTGGAGCCTTCAGGGAAGCTCCTGAAGCCTTCAAAGGGCCGCCAGGGGGTGCTGTTTTCACCCTCCCCAGGCTCCTATAATGCTTCTAGAGCCTGGGGAGGGCGAAAAAAGCATGTAAAAATGGGAGGGGGGAGCCTGTCATGTGTGCATGTGCACTGGGGGCATGCACATTGCATTATGGGTGTGGCACGCCGGTGCACGACCCCCCCCTGTGCTCCCCCCCTTACGGCACGTGAGCCTAAAATGGTTCGCCATTGCTGGATTAGAGAAAGCCCTGGACAGATATTTGGCTTGTTAAACAAGCCAAAGAATCAAGGGGATAATTCTGGGATTGGGATAGATTGTTACTTATTAGTTTAATTCATATCATGAAGCTTGTGCATTTCTTAGTCCTTTTGAAGGCTCAGGCTCTTCCCTGAAAACCATGGTGAGGCCCCTCCTTAAGAAGGCTATGGTGAGGCCCCTCCTTAAGAAGCCCTCTTTGGATCCAGCTCTTTTAACCAACTATCGTCCAGTCTCCAACCTTCCCTTCTTGGCGAAGGTTGTTGAGAGTGTGGTGGCACAACAGTTTCCCCGTCACCTGGAGGAAGTTGATTATCTAGACCCGCGCCAGTCCGGCTTTCGGCCCGGGCATAGCACCGAGACGGCATTGGTCGCATTGGTCGATGATCTCTGGAGGGCCAGAGATGGGGGTTGTTCCTCCATCCTGGTCCTATTAGACCTCTCGGCGGCTTTCGATACCATCGACCATGGTATCCTATTACATCGGCTGGGGGGGTTGGGGGTGGGAGGCACCGTTTTACGGTGGTTCTCCTCCTACCTCTCTGGCCGATCGCAATTTGTGTTGACAGGAGAGCAGAGGTCGACCCCGAGACCCCTCACATGTGGGGTGCCTCAGGGGTCGGTCCTCTCGCCTCTCCTGTTTAACACATATATGAAGCCGCTGGGTGAGATCATCCGTGGTTTTGAGTACCATCTCTACGCTGATGATACTCAGCTGTATATATCTACCCCAAACCACCCCAACGATGCCGTAGCGGTGATGTGCCAGTGCCTGGAAGCTGTACGGATCTGGATGGGAAGAAACGGACTCAAGCTCAACCCGACCAAGACCGAGTGGCTGTGGTTTCCGGCTGCCCGATTCAACCAGTTGACTCCATCGCTGGCCATTGGGGGCAAACATCTTGCCCCAGTGGATGGGGCGCGCAACTTGGGTGTCCTCCTGGATGCCCGGCTGTCCATGGAAGATCAAGTGACAGCCGTGGCCAGGAGGGCGTTTTACCAGGTTCGCCTGGTTCGCCAGTTGCGCCCCCTATTGGATCGGGACGCCCTTCGCACAGTCACCCATGCTCTCGTGACATCCCGACTGGACTATTGTAACTCTCTCTACATGGGGCTCCCCTTGAGGTGCACCCGAAGACTTCAGCTGGTCCAGAATGCAGCCGCGCGAGCAATAATGGGTACCGCAAGGTATACCCATGTAACACCGCTCTTGCGCGAGCTGCACTGGCTACCTGTCGTCTTTCGGGTGCGCTTCAAGGTGTTAGTTCTCATCTTTAAAGCGCTTAATGGCTCGGGACCTAGCTATCTGCGGGATCGGATTCTGCCCCATACATCCTCCCGGCCGATCCGCTCCCACAGAGAGGGACTGCTCCGGGTGCCGTCCACTAGACTTTGTCAGCGGGCGACGCCCAGGGGAAGGGCCTTCTCTGTGGCGGGCCCAGCCCTCTGGAACGACCTTCCCCCCGACATTAGAACAACTACGGACCTCCGCTCCTTCCGTCAGAAATTAAAAACTCACTTTTTCTGCTTGGCCGGCCTAGGTTAGTCTCTACCTCAGGGGTTAGGGAATGTTAATTTTAAAATGGGGATTTTAGTGCAGGGACAGTTGATTTAATTTGTTTTTATTGTATTTATTTATGTATATATTTTATGTTGTTTTAATTTTCCCTGTGCATCGCTCCGAGTCCCCCTGGGGAGAGGACGCGGTATAGAAAAATAAAATCTATCTATCTATCTATCTATCTATCTATCTATCTATCTATGAAGTTCAGCACTTCTGTCAGTTCTCTTCAATCTTAAAATCTTAATATCTTAAAATCATGGACTGCCACATGGGCACCCTACTTTTCAGATGACTGCTTTTCTAAGGCTGAGAGAAAGTCACTGGCCAAAGATCACCCAGCTAACTTTGTGCCTAAGATGGGGCTAGAATTCACAGTCTCCCAGTTATTAGCCTGGTACCTTAACCACTCCATCAAAATGGTCCCTTTTCTTTTAAAGAAAGTTTAAAAGAAACTTTCTTCTCCCCTCGGACATATGTGCTAGTTATTCCCGACTCTAGGGGGTAGTGCTCATCTCCATTTCAAAGCCAAAGAGCCAGCGTTGTCCGAAGACGTCTCCGTGGTCATGTGGCCGGCATGACTAAATGCTGAAGGCACACAGAACGCTGTTACTTTTCTTTTACTAGGTTAAAATGTTCTCTGTCTATTCTTGGGATGGAGAGAGAAATACCACCTTAACACCAGATAGATGACTTAAATCAATCTCACTCATGAATTTCTAGTTTCTTTTTTATATTGAAAAAGTTTTATTGGTTTTACATTTTTTAACAGGGTAGGGTAATGGTTACAAAGAAATTTTGAGAGCATTCACGTCAGAGTCGTCGGACCTTCCGAGACCTCAAAATACACATTAAAAAAGTTAACATAGAAAACATTTTCCATACCACTACAAGATGAAAGCAAGTACATTTACCTAAATTCTCCCTTCCATGCTGTCAGACATTTACAAAAAGTCCGGATAGAAATATTATGCAAAATTGTTCAAGAAAAATCAAGGCAAAGTTATTTTTTGGATCTAAGTCTTTTGGCTATTGTATCTTCTTTCTCTCCTCCCTGGCCCCCCGCGGGCGGGGCCGTGGCCCCCTCCGTCCCCCCTGGATCTTCCCCCAGGGCAGAGGAATGTTTTTTAAGAAAGGCTTCCGCCTCAGCAACTGTTTTAATCCTCACTCTTCCTCCTTCCCAGAACACCAGCATCCCTTCAGGTGTCATCCACTTGAACCAAATCCCGTGATCAAACAAGGTTTTAGACAAGAAGGAAAATTTCCTTCTTGAATCTCTAATTTTTCTAGGGATCTGCTTCAAGATAGTGACCGTTTCTCGTTGATAAGTTAAAGGTTTCTCTCTCTGCGCTTTCAGGATTTCCTCTCTGGTTGACCTTCTAACAAATTTCACATGTATCTCTCTAGGCACTTCATTCATCCTGGCATATGCAGAATTAATTCTATAGGCTAGGTCAATGTCCCCCCTGATCTCATCCTTAGGTTTTTGTAAATAGTCTGCTAAAATTGTACTCATAAGATCAGGTAGGCATTCACCAGATTCCTCAAGAACATTCTGAAATCTCAAGAAATATGTCATTCTTTCCATATCTATCCTAGACACATGCCCATTTATTTCCCCCACCTCATTAGAAACATTTTTAATCTCTCCCTTAGCCCCCTCCAACCCTCCTTCCAATTCTTCATTCTTCTGTGTATTCTCCAACACTTGCTTCCGTGTATCCAATAGCTCCTTTTTGAAAGTACTATTTTCAGCCCTCTGGGCCTTTATTTCTGATATCAAAGTTTGCATAGAGGTTTCAAGAGAAGCCATCCTTTGTTCCAAATTTACAAGTGCTGCTTCTTGTGCCATGGTTAAAAGTTAGAGTCACTGCCACCAAGATGGCGTTTTCCGGGTGGGGCTGGTGGGGCAGATCAGGAGCTCAGTTCAGTTCAGGGCTGTGAAGTTGCAAACAATTCAGGAACCAAAAGAGACACAATTTCCCAAATCAGCAAATAGTAATAACGAAGGTATTCCAAAGAAGAAATCACAAATCCATCAAGAGAAATTTTTTTTCAAAAATCCAGAGAGAGTCCTGCTTTCAAAGAGACGCTGGAAATTTTCCTTAGTTGAAATAGTCAGGCAGGGACAAAGAGAAGCCACTTCCACCGCCCATCTCAGAGCCAGAGGGAGAGAGTAGCAAAATAAGAATTTTTTTTACTCAGCCAAACCTAGAAACAATGTTGCAGAAAGTCACATTCCATTTCCGCTTTCTCTTTGCAGAGAAGCCATTTTAACGTGCCGCTTAAATCCGAGGGTTTTTAAAAAAAAAAATAAACACCCCCCTCCCAGTCCGTTCAGCCTGGCTGGCAGCAGAAAAAAAAGTTTTAAAAAACTCACTCTCTCCTCACAGCTGAAGCCTCAGGAGTCCTTCGACTGAGCCGATCAGCCCTCCTCATTGTTGTGAATGGCGCCGTCTTCCTTAGGCGAAGGGAGAACCCCCCGCTAGCATGTTCTCCCTCACCTGAGCCGTGCCGGGAGCCACTTCCTCCACCGCCGTGGGGGGGGGGCGCCCCCCGACGAGCCGGCCCTACGGGAGACCCTCAAACAAGAGGAGTCTCGCCCCCGTTGGGGGGCAGAAGAAGAAACAAAGCGGCGAGCGAGCGCTAGGCTCGCCCGTCGCCGCAGGAGCCGGAACCGGAAGCCATGAATTTCTAGTTTCTGATCCAGTGCATAAGCCACTGCACAAAATTGGCTCTCAAGAAAGGGGACTTAAAGGGGTAAAAATTGGCATAATATTTCTAAATGCTAATGTAAGATACACAATTAGACATATTTGCTGGAATTTCAATCTTATTAACAGTGATACTATTCTATGTATGTGTTGTGGCCCAGCCGGCTCCGGATGAGCTGCTGATGGACTCCTCTAGTGAGGAGTCCTTTGAGTCTGCTCTGGAGGAGGAGGGCAACCTTGAGAGAGCAGAGAGCCCGGCTGGTCATCAGGAGGCACCTGGGTCTTGGAATAGTGGGGAGGATCAAGGCCAGTTTGTCCCTGATGCTAGGTTAAGACAGGCTGAAAAAAGGAAGCTTCAGTTGCAGCAGAGGCGAACTCGGAGGAATTGAATTAGTCCCAGCTGCCTAATGACTGGCCCCTCCCAAGAAGGTTTAAAAGGAAGCCTCTGCTAAGAAAGTCTTTGCAGAGAACATGTAATTTCTAGGTTTGGATTTCTTTGTGTCAAGTTGCAGGTTTAGTTTCTAGTCGAGTTAAGAAGCTTCGGGTCTGTTCAGGGTCAGTTAGGCAAGCAGCCAGTCTGGTAATTAGTTGAAGAAAGGGGGGTCAGAACAGTATGTATGTGTGTGTGTGTGTGTGTACATGTGTGTGCATGTATGTGTCAGTCCATCCGTCCATGGATGATATGCCATCAATTGGATATGGATTCTAGCAACCACACAGATAGATTTTTTGCAAGAGGGTCTGTTTCCAATCTAATCCCTCAGGTTTTCCAATGGTACATTCATCAGCACTGCAATTGAGTTCATTGACCTAGTGCTGCTAGTTATCCTCTTCTCTTTCATTCCACCTTTCGCAGCACCACAGCCTTCTCCAGAGTGCTAGATCTTCACACAGTGTGTGTCCTCTGCATGATAATTCTGAGTCTGGTCATTTGCATCTCAAAAGAAAACTCTGGATTGATTTGTTCAATGATCCATTTATGTCATTTCTCAGCTTCCCATGGCATTCTCAGGAAACTTCTCCAACACAAAGTTCAAAAGCAATAATATTCTTTTTGCTTGGCTTTTTCAAACTTCAACCTCTGCTTCCATTCCTTACACAGTTTCAATCTTCGTAGCTATAGAAACTTCATGGCATTTGAATATCTTTTCTAATACCTACCACTCTAAGTGTCAATCTGTAGTGTATTCCCTGACTGCTGGTTCCTTTATTGTTGAGATTTGATCCTAAAGAGCAGAAGCTATCCATCATTTCAATATCTTCATAATCAATTCCAAGGTTTGTTATCCTACCTGTTGTAATCAATTATCTTGGTTTCCTTTATTTTTCATTTTAGTCCTATATTTTTCGCTATGCTGCTTGATGTTCATTACTAGAGTTTGCAGATCATTGGCATTTTCAGCTAGAATATCAGAGTACTGTCATCAGTATAGTTGCATACCGATACAATATTTCTTCCTCCAGTTTCATCATCTTCCACATCTTCTTCCAATCCAGCTTCCTTTAATATATATTTAGCATACAGTTTGAATAAATAAGTGTATAACGTTTGTCACCCTGCAACCAATATGTTTTGCCATGTTCTAGCTGCACTATAGCTTCCTAATTTGTGTGGATTTTGCATGAGGACAGTGAAATGTTCTGAAACTTCATTTTTTTAGCACACTCCATTGCTTGACACAGTCGACACAAATGAAGGTCTTTCTATACTCAGCCAAGAGCCCAGGGTCGGGGTGGGGAGGTGGCGGTTGTCATAAAGGAGAGTCTTGATCCGAGGGAGACCACTGTGCCTCAGATAGCCGGATGTGAGGTCCCTCTGTGTGAAGTGGGGTCGTGGGAGGCAGAACTGGAATCGGTGAGGTGGTTCTGCCCCAGGCGCCTGATGGACCCTGAGAGGTTCCAGGTGGAGCTTGGGCTGATACCTGAGACCCTGACCCACGACTCGACTGAGGACCTGGTGGCCGCCTGGAACAGTGAGGGCCCTGGACCGGGTTATGCCTTTGCGGGCTCTCACCTGGCGACGAAATGCCTTGGCTCCTTGGTTTTCCGAGGAGCTGAGGGTGATGAAGCATCGGAAGAGATGCCTAGAGAGTGGTTGGAGGGCCACCCGCTCTGAATCTGACCAGACACTGATAAGGTCTTATTTAAAGACCTACCTAGTGGTGATAAGAGCGGCAAAATATAATTATTTCTCCACTCTTGTCGCGTCTGCAGATAACCGATCAGCCGCCCTGTTTAGGGTGACCGGCTCCCATCTTCACCAGAGGGCGCAGGATGCCCCCTTGCAGGGTCGAGTGGAGGACTTTGGGCGTTATCTGCATGACAAAATCGATCAAATTCGGGACGGGTTGTCCTCTGACTGGACTAGTTCAGACGGGTTGACCGAGGCAGGTCCTGAGAATGTCATCTGGGAGGAGTTTGATCCTGTGACTCCTGAGGACATGGACAGGATGCTGGGACAGCTGAATGCCACCACATGTTTATTGGACCTGTATCCCTCCTGGTTGGTATTTGCCTCCCGGGAGGTTACACGAGGCTGGCTCCAGGGAATTGTCAACGCTTCTTTGAGTGAGGGGTTTCTACCGGCCACCTTGAAAGGGGCGGTGGTGAGGCCTCTCCTCAAGAAGCGCTCTCTGGATCCGGCTGTTTTGGCCAAATATCGTCCTGTCTCCAACCTTCGATTTATTGCGAAGGTTGTTGAGAGTGTGGTGGCACGACAGCTCCCTCAGCACCTGGATGAAGCTGTCTATCTGGACTCGCGCCAGTCCGGCTTTCGGCCTGGGCACAGCAAGGAGATGGCATTGGTCGCGTTGGTCGATGATCTCTGGAGGGCCTGGGATAGGGGTTGCTCATCTATCCTGGTCCTGTTAGATCTCTCAGCGGCTTTTGATAACATTGACCATGGTATCGTGCTGCACTGGTTGGAGGGGATGGGGGTGGGGGGCACGGTTTTATGGTGGTTCTCCTCCTATCTCTCTGACCAGTCGCAGTTTGTGTTGGCATGGGGGCAGAGGTCGACGTCAAGGTGCCTCACTTATGGGGTCCCACAGGGGTTGGTCCTCTCACCCCTCCTGTTCAACATCTACGTGAAGCCGCTGGGCGAGATCATCCATGGTTTTGGGGTAGAGTTCCATCAGTACGCTGATGATACTCAGCTGTACATCTCTATCCCAGACCACCCCTACGATGCCGTGGAAGTGATGTCCCGGTGTCTGGAGGCCGTGTGAGTCTGGATGGGGAGGAACAGGCTCCGACTCAACCCATCCAAGACCGAGTGGCTGTGGCTTCCGGCGTCACGGTATAGCCAGTTGATGCCACCTCTGGCTATTATGGGCGAGGCATTGGCCCCCACAGAGAGGGCTCGCAACTTGGGCATCCTCCTGGACTCTCGGCTGTCTCTAGAAGATCACGTGATGGCCATGGCCAGGGGGGCTTTCTACCAGGTTTGCCTTATACGCCAGTTGCGCCCCTTTCTGGATTGTGACACCTTATGCACGGTCACTCAAGCCCTCGTCACTTCCCGCCTGGACTATTGTAATGCTCTCTACATGGGGCTTCCCTTGAGGTGCACCCGGAGGCTCCAGTTGGTCCAGAATGCAGCCGCACGGGGGATTTTGGGAGCATCTAGATGCTCCCATGTGACACCTCTCCTGCGTGAGCTGCACTGGCTGCTTGTGGCTTTCCGGATGCGCTTCAAGATATTAGTGTTTGTTTGTTTTGTTTGTCAAATTTGTATACCGCCCTATCTGCCCTAGGGGACTCAGGGCGGTGCACAGAAATATAAAAATATAAAACAATACAGTACAAAACAGTTAAAAATAAATTAAATTAAGGTCTGTGCTAAAATTTAGATTAGAAAAAGGGTTAAAATCGGTCAATTAAAACTATATCCATTAAAACTAAGCCAGGCCGTCCTCTTGAAATAGATGTGTCTTTAGTGCCTGGCGGAAGAGGTGTAGGTCCATGATGATCCGAAGGTCGGGGGTAGGTCGTTCCAGAGGGCAGGCCCCATCACAGAGAAGGCTCTCCCCCTGGGGGCCACCCGTCGGCATTGTCCGGTGGATGGCACCCTGAGGAGGCCCACTTTGTGGGAACGGACAGGTCTAAGGGAGGTATATGGTAGGAGGCGGTCCCGCAAGTAGCCAGGTCCCATGCCATGGAGCACTTTGAAGATAGTTACTAGCACCTTGAAGTGCACCCGGAAGGCCACAGGCAGCCAGTGCACCTTTAAAGCGCTCCATGGCAAGGGACCTGGTTATTTGCAAGACCGCCTCCTGCTACCAAATACCTCCCACCGACCAGTTCGCTCCCACAGGGAGGGCCTCTTCAGGGTGCCGTCGGCCAGACAATGTCGACTGGTGACCCCCAGGGGGAGAGCCTTCTCTGTGGCAGCCCCTGCCCTTTGGAATGACCTACCCCCTGAACTACGTACCATCACAGACCTACGTCTCTTCCATTGGGCCCTGAAGACACATTTATTTCGTGCAGCCGGCCTCTCATAGTTTTTAATTGATTTTAGTACGGGGTTTAATACATTTTAACATATCATTTTAGCTTTTGTACTACCTATTTTTACTATGGCTGTGCACCATCCCGAGTCCCGGAAGGGAGAAGGGCGGTACATAAATTGAATAAATTGAATTGAAATTGAATTGAATAAAACACATATTTTTGGTGGGTGGTTTTGTTTTTTGTTTTGCTTTCTCAATTATCCAGCATGCTTCAGCAATAATGCCTCAACTTCCTTGGCCTTCATCAAAGCTAGCTGGAACATCTGGCATCTACCTTTCCATGTAAGTCTCTCTAATCTGTATTATTTTTCAAGCATATGAAATTAGGCATATTGTATGATAGTTGGTCTCTTTTGTTTTGTTATTGGCATGTTGATTGGGCTCTTCCAATCTGATGGCCACAGGGCCATAATTTTCTGGCATAAAACCTTTACTGTTTTTCCTTCTGTTGCTTGGTGGGCAGGGTGTGCAACTGTGAGATGATATTTTTGCTCTGCAAGCAACACTGGTTGCCAGTTTGCTTTTGGGTGCAATTCAATGTGCTGGTTATGATCTATAAAGCCTTACATGGTACATGCTTATTGAAGGGACTGCTTATCTTCCATGGTGTCTGACAAGGCTAGTATGCTTTTAGGCCCCTTGATTAGATACTGTTATATTTTGTGAACTGGGGAAACATATTTGTTCTGTAATGGCAGCTGCTCTCTTGAATGAGATTTCCTTTGAAATCCCACCCTGATGGCATTCGAGAAGGCCTTAAAGATTTGGCTATTCTTTCAGGCCTTGGGAGAGTGTGAATGAAGCCTGTTATGGGATTTTGTGTGTGTGTGCTTGGCTAGACTGCCATCTTGCTCTTGTTCTTTTTTATTATTTGCATTGTATTTTGTTGACATGTTTTGAGCTGCCTGGAATCATCTGGAATTAGGCAGCATCTGAAAAATTAAATTGTGGCCCTGCTTGAAGCATATACTCCTGGCATTCTGCCCTCATTTCCACTTACCTTCCACCCAAATAATGAGGTAGCACAAGATTGTGTGTGTGTGTGTGTGTGTGTGTGTGTGTGTACACATATATATGAACTCCCTCAACCAGATAATCACAAGAATTGAATATAGATACAAGTTCAAGAGTGGAGCTAGTCTACTGTACATGGATGTACATCCAGGGGTGGGCAAACTTTGCAACTTTAAGTCTGAAGGACTTCAGCTCCCAGACTGGCTGGAGAGCCCGCTCCCTTTGCTGGCTGGAGAAGTCTGGGAGCTGAAGTCCTTCAGACTTAAAAGTTGCAAAGTTTGCCCACCCCTGTGTACATCTGAAGTGGCCATTTGCAAACATAAATCAGGAAATAAAGAGTCATAATGACTTCTAAAACGAGATTATTTGAACATGTCCTAGGATATTTCCCCCCAACATTGAATGGTTTGTTGGCCAGCTTCCTGAAAATATCCTTAAAACTGATTTGACAGATTGCCATTTGTAGAATTAGTAGAATAGTTTTTGTTTACTTCTTATGTTTGATGTAGGCTTTGTTGTTTTAGTAATCTGTTTTGCTATGTCTGGGAGCAAACTGATGAGCTAGACTTTATTTTCCTTTGGACTGACGTATTTGAGACTACGTAGACCTTTCTCCATCATAGTTTCTGGGTTGGTGATGTCATTATATTTCTGGGGAACCATCTCAGAAAAGCTATTACCATGTCTACGCCAGCTGTTCCCGAAAAATTGCAAGCCTACCATAGAAGATTCCTGGGCCTCCATTAATGAAAATGTGGTAAGCTAATTTGACCTGAGGGTTATAACCAGACTTATACTTCGCTTCATATCTCATTCTAGAATTTTTGTGCCAAAGAGCAGCCAAGGAATAGAGTAAGTTTTTGAGAATTGATGCAAAAGGACCTGATATATCTCAGTGATTTGAAAATCAAAAAAAATCAAAATGTATACAACTGAGGTTTCAGACTTGTAAATTTATGACAAGACTTTTAAAAAATAATTATAAATATACAACAATTAATCAACCAATGGACCTTAAGAAGCAGCTTACCATTTCTGGCTCATACCAGTAACTTCAGACTAAACTCACAAGTATTCTCTTAAAAAGAAAAAAATAAAGAAAGAAAAAAATATGCTGGCAATCTGCTTCTAAGACCGAATTTCCAAAATATTTTACATAGTATATAATCATAAAAAATAAGTGAAGAGTAAATACGCCCTTCTGATTATTAGATATCTCTTATGCTTAAAGTTTGTTCTGAACCGCTGCTATTTGGATATAAACATAAATCAAGCATCCAGAAGAATGCAGAGTCAAAAGGAAGGAGATTAAAACAAGCAAACAATCAATAATGCTCATTAAAAGCATTAGACTTTTCTGGGGAGTAGAATGGGAGGAAGTTTTGTATTTGTTTTATGCCCCGAGTAATGGCAATAATGGCTGCATTTAGGGTGCGTCTGATGGATATCATCCACAAAAGCTTAAACCATAATAAACTTAACTTTAATGGATCATGAGACTTTGTTTTTGTTGCAGTCATCAAATATAACTCCTCCTTTGGAAACTTCATTTTATGAAATCATGGATTCCTTCCTACCTACCTATTCACTGAATTCTGATGCTTTCCTGACTAAGTTCACACTGAACAGTGTTTACCAATTTAATTTTCTTGGACTATAGCTCCACAAATGCCTATCTGCGACCCACAAAAGGCAAACTAGAAGTTACAGCCCCAGTTTCCTAGAAGGGCATCAGAATGATGAAAAAATACACTTTACAGAATGAAAGCATACATTGATAAAATATTGATCAATATTAGACAAGGATTTCACTATCACTAGGCAACACAAATGCACTTAAAAAAAACCCTTATGTTGGAGTGAAGGTGGCTCTTTCAAATGTTTGGCATAGAAATCTTCAGCAGTCCCTGGATTAATGATTAACCATTTATGGTTTCCCCTTATCCCCAAGAGCTGTTGACGTAAGCTAGAGTCATTCGTACACTAAACAATTAAAAGTAACTTTTATTGACCTATAAAAGGTACACTTTATAGGTTTTTGTCAGTGAGATGTGACAGCAAGCAAAACTATTTGGATCCTAGTATAAGTAGTCCTAATGTTTATGGTCCTGACTTTGTATACATTCACTTGAAAAGATTACAGCCATTCCGAACTCCCAAATATTGCGGCATCAGTTAGTGATTGTAGGTCATCACCTGTCTTGATGAAGATGACAAATAGAAAGTGGTAATCTTTTTGCAATTTGCAAAAAATCTGGATGCCACCTTCTGTAATCTAGGAATCATGAACCTATGGCCTTCTAAATGTTGCTCAACTTGCTGGAGTTGAGAGATCTCCCACGATTGTCCAGGCTGTCTAAGGCTGATTACAGTGGCAATTCAATGACGTTTAGAAGGCTGTAATTTAGTTCCACTTTACATACAATTTGGGGTTTCTTGATGCTCTTTTTTGTTTACTTTTTGTAGTACAAAGTCACTAAAACCTTAAGAATGTTTTAAACATCTATGATGTAAGAGTTTTCTTGTCATAACTGTGGCAACACAATCTGGAATTGGGGAAACCTTGATATCTACCCTAGTCCGTGTCTCAGGGAGGAGGGATCTATTAGATTGGTCCACCTCACTGACTGATGAACTACGGTAGGGTCCAGAGAAACCTGGGGGTTATTCCTCATGGCTGCATTATCTAAATAAAGCCTTGACCATCACTTGGAATGAGAGGAGAGCTGAGCCCTTGGATTGGATTATGCCAATGCAACATCTCCCTTCTTATGAAATGCATCTCTATGGTTTATAGAAGAAGTTGAGGGAGGAGAAATGGTAGGAGAGACGTCTTGAACACCATCAAACACAAACCCCACTCACTTGTGGGGTGCCTCAGGGGTCGGTCCTCTCGCCTCTCCTGTTTAACACATACATGAAGCCGCTGGGTGAGATCATCCGTGGTTTTGGGGTAGAATACCATCTATACGCTGATGATACTCAGTTGTATATATCTACCCCAAACCACCCCAACGATGCCGTAGCGGTGATGTGCCAGTGCCTGGAAGCCGTGCGGATCTGGATGGGAAGTAACGGACTTAGGCTCAACCCGACCAAGACCGAGTGGCTGTGGTTTCCGGCTGCCCGATTCAACCAGCTTATTCCATAGGGGGCGAACATCTTGCCCCTGTGGATGGGGCGCGCAATTTGGGTGTCCTCCTGGATTCCCGGCTGTCCATGGAAGATCAAGTGACAGCCGTGGCCAGGAGGGCGTTTTACCAGGTCCGCCTGGTCCGCCAATTGCGCCCCCTATTGGATCGGGACGCCCTGCGCACAGTCACTCATGCGCTCGTGACATCCCGACTGGACTATTGTAACTCCCTCTACATGGGGCTCCCCTTGAGGTGCACCCGGAGACTTCAGCTAGTCCAGAATGCAGCCGCGCGAGCAATTATGGGAACCGCTAGGTTTACCCATGTAACACCGCTCTTGCGCGAGCTGCACTGGCTACCTGTCGTCTTCCGGGTGCGCTTCAAGGTGTTAATTATCATCTTTAAAGCGCTCCATGGCTCGGGACCTAGCTATCTGCGGGATCGGTTCCTGCCTCATACATCCTCGCGGCCGATTCGCTCCCACAGAGAGGGACTTCTCCGGGTGCCGTCCACTAGACACTGTCAGCGGGCGACACCCAGGGGAAGGGCTATCTCTGGAACGACCTCCCCCCCGATATCAGGACGACCACGGACCTCCGCTCCTTCCGTCTTAAATTAAAGACTCACTTTTTCTGTCTGGCCGGCCTAGGATGAGTCTCTCTGCCTCTGGGGTTTTATGGGGAATTAGTATTATTTAGTTTTAATGGGAATTTTAGCGCAGGTTATATTTAATTTGTTTTTAGAATTGTTGTATGTATTTGGTTTTTATTCTACCTGTGCACCGCCCCGAGTCCCTGTGGGGAGAGGGTGCGGTTTTATAAATTAAAATTATTATTATTATTATTATTATTATTATTATTATTATTATTAAATGAGAGTTGTTATTAAGTCCTATCTTGTGCCATTAAGGGCTGTCATTTTCTGCCATTGGCTGTCATTCTAAAAGCAGCCAACTGGCAGTCTTGCTTAAGGTGATCCAAGCCATCCCGATGAAGGGGGACTCAGAGGTTTACCTACAAGACCATTGGAAGAATTTGCAGAACATCTATCAGACAAAAATGACTCAAATTCATTCCAAATTGGTTGCCACATTTGATGCAGGTGTCAGGGTTCCAAGTAACTTACCCATAGCAAACAAAACTCTGAAGCAGGTAAATTCAATACAATACAATACAATACAATATCAGAGTTGGAAGGTACCTTGTAGGTCTTCTAGTCCAACCCCCTGCGTGGGCAGGAACCTTATACCATTTCAGACAAATGGCTAATTCCTCAAAGAATAAGTTTATTGTGCCCTTTCTTCAACAATGAGGTTCTACTCACAGTCACTTGCACCTTGGTCACACCCAGAATGGATTACTATAATGGTGTCTACATGAGGCTACCCTTAAAAAGTTACCTGAAACTTCGCCTGGTGCAGAGTGTGATGGAGTGGACAGTTACGTATGTCTCAAGAAGAGCACCCATTACAGCTCTGTTCCAATTGGCTGCCAGTTTGCTTTAAGGAGCAATTCAAGGTGCTGGTTTGATCTCTGAAGCCTTACACAGTATGGGACCAAATAATTTGAGCAACCACTTCTTTCCAATTACACCTACCCATTCTACCAGACCTAGTAGGAGGAGTATGCTGTGGGTCTCATCTGCAAAGAAGCTCCAACTGGCAGCATGCCTTTTCTGCTGCGACCCCTCCCCCCACCTACTGAAACAACATTCCTCCTGAGGGGAGGGGAGGTTTGCATTTGTTAGCCTTGTACATCCAGGGGTGGGCAAACTTTGCAACTTTAAGTCTGAAGGACTTCAGCTCCCAGACTTCTCCAGCCAGCTTTGCTGGCTGGAGAAGTCTGGGAGCTGAAGTCCTTCAGACTTGAAGTTGCAAAGTTTACCCACCCCTGTTCTAGAGAATCATTAAGACATGTTTTTCCATCAGCCTCGGAGAGCCTGCAGGTTGGCTGAATAAGACATATATGGTTTTTAGATTTAGGGAATTTTAGCTTAGGAGGGTTCCTATTTTAATGTTTTTAAATTCTAGTACAGGTAATTTAATTCGTTTTTAGCTTTGTTATATATTGTCTGTTTATATGGTTTTTAATTTTTTTCCCCTGTACACCGCCCCGAGTCCCTTCGGGGAGAGGGGGTGGTTTATAAGTCTAATATTAAATAAAATAAAATAAAATAAGATGTGTGTTGTTCTCCCACGTTTTTGGATTCTACCGTATTTATTTTATTTCTACGGTTTTTATTTTATTTATGTTAGCTTGTCATGCAGTTTTAATTGTTGCTATAATTCTAAATCACTCAGAGTTACATTTTCATGAGAAAGGAGGCTATAAAATATGTTAAATGAACAAACAAACAAACAAACAAACACTAAGTAAAAACAAACTGGCCAAATAATATTTATTATATTTCTGTTACTATGGCAGCAAATATTGGATTAGTTCATCCAATTACCTATGTTTTTTTAAAATTATTTTTAGTCTCATACCCACATTTACAAGTATACATTCTCATAGTTATTATTCTTATTACATTTTAACACTTTTAAACATTCATTTTCCCATATAAAAAAATTAAAATATACTGTATGATCGGGATTGCTTTGCTTACCATCCCATACACCTAATTTGTTTTACTGCCACCCTACTTTCCTTTCCTTTTCTCCCTCCTCCCTTCTCTACTTTCTTCTTTCCTCCTCTCCTTTCCCTTTCCTTCTTCCTCTCCCTCTCCCCTGCTCCTCTCTACCTCTTCTCTTTCATACCATTTCTCCTTCTCTTCCTATCCCTTCCAATCTTCCTCTCCTTTCCTTTTTCTCCTTTCCCTCTCCTTCCCTCTCTTCTAAAGTGAAAGCAGGCATGCAGAAGGATTGGGCTAACTTGTTTGCAGCCCAGAGTTGAATCCCACTTTCTGATGGGAATCAATATGCCTGTGATAGCCTGAAGAGCATCCCATAATATGAAGGGAGATGTGTATCTTCTGCAGGCAGTTTCTCCAGAGTAAGTTTCTGGTGTCATTCTACGACTATTGCTGGGTTAATCTTGGCTGAGTCTCTTGTTTTTCATCTGAAGTTTATTAAACCCTTCTGTTTACTAAATCTTTCTAATTGAGGGGATGCTGTTGTGTCATGTGCTGCTGTTTCCAGCACACTGGCCCTCAGCCGCTCCTACTTTATTTATTTTTTTACAAACAAGGAATTGTGAGCTGCCTCCTCCTCCTCCTCCTCCTGGCCTCAGCCTTTCAAAGTACTTATGCAAAGAACATTTTACAAAGCTCTTGGGACATTTCAGCCTTCTTTCCCTCTCAGAGGTTTATGGACAGCCTAGCATTCTGAAGGCCACTATAGGGTTAGAACCTTTGCCTGCCTTAGCTTCTGAATGCCCGTTGAAAGGGGGCAAAACACCCAGGGAAAGCTAGATGGTAATAGAAATGCTCTGATGTTTATTTCATGTCCAGAACAGCAAAAAGGAAAGGGAGGGGGAAAAAAAATGGCTTGACTTCTTTTTTTAGCTCTAGCACAGTAAAAATAATTTTATGTATTATTTGAAGGATAAAAATACCACCTCTATGGGCCTGTGTTTATACAATCTTCTTCAGCACCCTCCAATTAGTTATCCCATCGCTCTCTTATGATGATGTATAATTTATACCCCTGCAGTGAAAGTTTTTTGAAGTGAAATGCCAGGTCTTGTGAGCTATGAGGGCAAAGTCTTAAAATTACCCTCTTGGGGCCCAGGAGATATCATTAGAGAACCCTGTGAAGAGTCTGCAAAGTCTGCGATCATCTTTTTTTGTATTTAGCTTAATTTCTGAACCGGTGACCTAGTCCCTTAAGGTATCTGGTGGTCAGAGAAGAATCCCTTGCAAAAACAAGGAAGCACCCTTTAGGCTGGGAGAGAGTGATGTTCTTACAGGGCAGTCGGTAACTAGGGTGTAATTTTCAGAGTACTTTTATGTTCCTGGGCACCTTGGCACCTACTTTTCTGGCTGAAGCAACTACTGAAGGAGAAAGAAAAGAGAGAAGGATTGACAGAGGTGTACAGATATGATAGAGGAGAGTGAAGTCTTCACTGAAACCAGCTGCCTGATAATTTGGAAAGCAACATTTCTGAAAGTCTTTATGCTAATGTCAGAAAAAGGAAGAGGGTAGAGACCTAGTTCCCTTCTGCACTCAAGGACACTACTCCTGTCTCCCAGTTTTGCTATGGCTGGTACATGAAACTTAAAAACAAAGATTAGGGTATTAGAGGAGTTACATCATCGGTTAGATGGGATGAAATCAAATGGGATTTTAATCTCAGCTACAACGAAATGAACTGCCCCAAAGGCTTACTACCTAAAACTCAGATCCGAGCTTAATAAATTGTATCCACGTTTCTGATTGTCTTTTCTTGCCCTTTTTATTAACGCAACCTTTTAACACCCCCCCGTGAAAGTGTCAATCTTTTGGGATATCACAATGCAGCTGTGAGTTGAGTGACAGAAGCAATTCCTTATACAGGGAAGAAATGGACCCTACATCTTTTATTATAAAGGTAATCCTTTATTTCAGAAAGCTGTCCTTTAGATTTATTTACTTTTCAAAAATTCATTTTTGTCCTTTATTTGGTCACTTAGCTTTTACCGTATAAATGGAACGACTTAATGCACCAACGTTCACATTCATGTGAAAAGTATGAACACTGAATTGTCTTTTAAAAACAGATTAGGTGTGCAATTTGATTTTTGATACTTTTATTAGAATATGTGTTTTTTACCGTTTTTCTTCTTTTGCTCTTGAATTTTCCTTCGTAAAGAAAAGTTATAAATTTAAACAATTAAAATTGTGTATACATATAAACCTTTTTCAGATTCGTCCTTTATTTTTACCCAGAAAATATGATCACTATATTTACAGTATATTCCAGAACTTACTAGGTGTATTTATTAACTTTTATTTTTAAAACAGATACACTGCTCTTAAAATGCTGTTCAATCTCCTATGGCCATGATAGCGGACCTATGGCACATGTGCCCAAAGGGACACATGGAACCACGTCACCCATTCCTCTTCTAGGTTTCTGGTGCGCATGTGCACATGACAATCAGCTGGCCTTGGTGTGTATGGCAGTGCCGGAAACTGGAAGAGCCGGTCTTCCATTTTCCAGTGTGAGCATGAGTACCAGCCAGCTGATCGCCATCACTATCCTATGGTATAAGCACACCTTGCCTTTGAAAGTGTGTGCTGCAATAGACTAATTTTTATTTTAAATGCCAGTTTGTTCTATAGCAGTGATGGCAAATCATTTTGGCGCCAAGTGCAGAAAAGGGAGCATGAGCATGCTTGTCAGGGCCGCAATCCAGAAGAGGTGTTGCCCAGGGGGCATGCACGTGACAGAAAATGAACTTTTGGTTTTTGGCCAGCTAGGCTTCTGGTTTCAGGTGCACATGAGCACACGACAATCAGCTGGCGGCATGCATGCTCACTCCGAAAAATGGAAGACCAGCTCTTCCAGTTTCTGGCACTGCCGCATGCACCAAGGTCAGCGGATTGTTGCATGTGCGCCAGAAACCTGGAAGAGGAACGGGTAATGCCGCGTGTGCCAGGCGACATGGCTCTGCATGCCACTTCAGGCACGCATGCCACAGGTTCGCCATCACGGTTCTATAGAATCTAATGGAATTAATTTCTGTATAGGATCACATTGCAATCCCTCTTTGTGATCCTCTTGTTGGCAACAGAAGAACAAACCAAAACAAACAAATTAACATCAACATTTCCTGAACCACAAACCAATCCTAAGCACCTCTACTAGTCTTAACTATCTCACCTTTATAAGCAGAGGATGGCAGAATGGTAGGAGAGAGATATACAATCAAACATGGGGTGGAAAATGTGGAAAGAGATTTTCTCCATGCCTTGCAAGGTTATGACCTGGAGTCAACCATTCAAACTATCTTCAGGGAGATTGTGAAAGTGCTTGAAGTATTTCCACATAATCTCAGACGACTGTATCCTGAGAACACATATTATGCTCCTTTGACCCTGTGGCATTGCCCTTAACTCATCACTAGCCCACGAATAAGGGCCTCTTGCTGAGTTAAGTGCTAACCACCTAATGTTGAGTTGGCAAAAAATAATGCCGGCATGAAATTTTGCCCACATTGCTGATCACTATCCTCTATCTGTTTTGACTGAACAGGTGTTTTTTTTTAAAACGTGTGCCGCATGTAATAAGCAATAAGATTGTTTGTTGCCCCCTTGCTTTGCTGCCTGTTTACTTCTGCACATCACCAGTGATGGAGGAAAACATCCACATCCATCACGGGATTGTGGGATGATTGGGACAGGAATGCATCAGGATTTTCCCACCACATGAAAGCCATTTTCTTTGCTCTCTGCCTCCATCCTGATATAAGATAAGGAGGAGGAGGAGGAGGAGATCAGAGTCAAATAGGGAGCTCAGTCACAAGTAGTATTTGTCTTTAGGATTTTCCTTCCTTCCTTTTTTCCCTCCTACCTTTCCTTTCCTTTCCCCCCTTTCCTCCCCCCTTTCCTTTCCTCCCTCCCTCCTTTCTTCCTTTCCTTTCTTCCTACTTTTCCGTCCTTCCTTCTTTCCTTCCTCCCTTCCCTTTCCTCCCTCCTTCCTTTCCTTTATTGCTTTCCTTCCTTCCTTCTTTCTTTCCTTTCTTCCTTCCCTCCTTCCTTTCCTTTCTTCCTACCTTTCCTTCCTTCCTTCTTTCCTTCCTTCCTTCCTTTCCTTTCCTCCCTCCTTCCTTTCCTTTATTGCTTTTCTTCCTTCCTTCCTTCTTTCCTTCCTTTCTTTCCTTTCTTCCCTCCCTCCTTCCTTTCCTTTCTTCCTACTTTTCCGTCCTTCCTTCTTTCCTTCTTTCCTTTCCTCCCTCCTTCCTTTCCTTTATTGCTTTCCCTCCTTCCTTCTTTCCTTCCTTTCTTTCCTTTCTTCCCTCCCTCCTTCCTTTCCTTTCCTTCCTTCCTTCCTTCCTCCTTTCCTTCCTTTCTTTCCTTCCCTCCCTCCCTCCCTCCTTTCCTTTCTTCCTACCTTTCCTTCCTTCCTTCTTTCCATCCTTTCCTTACTTTCCTCCCTCCCTCCTTCCTTTCCTTTCTTCCTACCTTTCTTTCCTTCTTTCCATCCTTTCCTTTCTTCCCTTCCTCCTTTCTTTCCTTTCTTCCTACCTTTCCTTCCTTCCTTCTTTCCTATCCTTCATTCATTCCTTCCTTTCCTCCCTCCCTCCCTCCCTCCCTCCTTGCTATTCTGTCCGGGTCCTGTTAGATCTCTCAGCGGCTTTTGATACCATCGACCATGGTGTCCTGTTGCGCCGGTTAGAGGGGTTGGGACTGGGGGGCACCGTTTTACGGTGGTTCTCCTCCTACCTCTCCGACCGGTCGCAATTTGTGTTGGCAGGAGGGCAGAGGTCGATGCCGAGGTGCCTCACTTATGGGGTGCCACAGGGGTTGGTCCTCTCGCCTCTCCTTTTCAACATCTATATGAAGCCGCTGGGTGAGATCATCCGTGGTTTCGGGGTGGAGTTTCATCAGTACGCAGATGACACCCAGCTGTACATCTCCACCCCGGACCACCCCAACGATGCTGCGGAAGTGTTGTCCTGGTGCCTGGAGGCCGTGCGAGTCTGGATGGGGAGGAACAGGCTTCGACTCAACCCGTCCAAGACCGAGTGGCTGTGGTTTCCGGCGTCACGACATAGTCGGTTGGTTCCATCTCTGGCTATCTGGGGCGAGTCATTAGCAACTTGGGCGTCCTCCTGGATACTCGGCTGTCTTTAGACGATCATGTGACAGCCGTGGCCAGGGGGACTTTTTATCAGGTTCACCTGATACGCCAGTTGCGCCCCTTTCTCGATCGTGACGCTTTACGCACGGTCACTCAAGCCCTCATCATCTCCCGCCTGGACTATTGCAACGCTTTCTACATGGGGCTCCCCTTGAGGTGCACCCGGAGGCTCCAGCTAGTTCAGAATGCAGCCGTGTGGGGGATTTTGGGAGTCTCTAGATGCTCCCATGTAACACCTCTCCTGCGCAAGCTGCACTGGCTGCCTGTGGCTTTCTGGGTACGCTTCAAGGTGTTAGTAACAACCTTTAAAGCACTCCATGGCAATGGACCTGGGTATTTGCAAGACCGCCTCCTACCAAATGCCTTCCTCCGACTAGTCCGCTCCCACAGAGAGGGCCTCCTCAGGGTGCTGTCAGCCAGTCAATGTCAGCTGGCGACCCCTAGGGGGAGAGCCTTCTCTGTGGCAGCTCCTGCCCTCTGGAATGACCTACCCCTTCACCTACGCACAACCACGGGCCTGCGCCTTTTCCGCCGAGCCTTGAAAACCCATCTTTTTCGTGCGGTCGGCCTGGCGTAGTTTTTAATTTGCTTTTTATTAGGGGTTTTATAGGGTATTTTAGAGCAGGCTTTATGTTTAATCGATTTTTAATATATGTATTGTATTGGATGTTTTATTGTTGTTTTTATTACTGCCTGTTCACCGCCCTGAGTCCCGTAAGGGAGATAGGGTGGTATACAAATTTGAATAAAACCTAAACCTAAACCTAAACCTTGCTTCCTTCCTCCCTCCCTCCTTTCCTCCCTTCCTTCCTTCTTTCCTCCCCCCTCCCTTCCTTTATATGCTGCTGTCTACATTCCTTTATGCTCTGCTTTGGAGTCAGTCAGGGAGAAAAATTAATCCCACCATTTCACTCTTATGCTATTTCAATCTTTTGCTAGATTGGTAAGGATCACAGGGTTGATGCACTTGCGGTACTGCTGGCTGAACAGTTCCTGCGTTATACAGTTTTGATAGACCAGCTGCACAGAGTTGCTTTTATCTATTTCTTTAGGGAAAGAAAATCCAAACGGCAGAAGCCAAGCAGGATCTAAAGAGGAGGAGCCATGCCTTTATATGAACCAAAGCATCCGATAAGCCACACTCTGATCTCATCCAGTACTGGTCACATGACTTTGCTTTCAGTAATGGTGGCAGGCAAAGAGCAACTGATGTACATCCTTGGTAAGGGCTGTTGCATACTATTGACTTAAAGGGAAATGACGTCTTAACATTAATGCAGTTAATAATGTTTAAATGTATCTCATTTATGGGCTGGGGAAAATGCCACTGGAAAGAGGCACTATGATATTTTAAAATCAATGTTAGCTGAATGTTATAAAAAGTTTTCCACCATATTGCAACATGTCCAACAATGGCTTCAAGGTGTGTAAAATGTTTTAGGCTTTGCTGTTCATTATCTTGAAGAGAAGATCATCAAGGGAAATCTGTAGAACAGTGTTTCTCAACCTTGGCAACTTTACGTGGTGTGGACTCCAACTCCCAGAATTCCCCAGCTGGCGCTGTTCTTAATATTTCAATATAGAGGTAGTCCTCAACTTACAAGCATTTCATTAATGAGTGACTTATGACACTTTTCACACTTGTGACTGTTGAAGCATCTCTGTGGTCACGTGATCAAAATTTTGGACACTTGGCAACTGGCATGTATTTTTGACAGTTGGAGTGTCCCAGGGCCATGTGATCACCTTTTGCGACCTTCTGACAAGCAAAGTCAATGGGGAAGCCAGATTTGATTAACAACCGTGTTACTAACTTAACAACTGCAGTGATTCACTTAACAATTGTAGCAAGAAAGATCGCAAAGTAGGGCAAAATTCACTCAACAACTTTCTTGTTTAGCAAGGGAAATTTGGGGCTCGGTTGTAAGTAGTAAGTTGTAAGGTTGTAAGTCAAGGACTACCTGCATTGCTACCCTTGAGTAGTAATGAATGTGTCAGGGTTCCAAGTAACACCCCCAAGGAAATAAGACTCTGAGGCTTGAGTTTCCTCAAAGTTCAACTTTATTAGAGTCGTCATATTGGCACATCTGGGAAAAACCTAATCTGAGAGTTCCGGGTTTTCCCCACCAAAAGAAAATCAAAGATCCATTTCCTGCACCCACAAGTCCATTACATGATACAATCAATTCACTGTCCCAACTGGAGACAACCCCCAGTTGCTCCCATCTAGGTGTGGGCCGAACGCCCTTGATTCCCAGAGAACGGAATGTTGTTATGGCTAATTCTCCACTGAATCCCCCCTCCCATTTTCCGGGGCACTAAATGTGGCAGCCCAGAAGGTCCAGAGAAAAAGATGGCCTCCAGGACTGACAGAATGTTCTAACTGATACACCAGTATTGCTTTTGAAGAGAAAGGTACCATGCTTCTCCAAAAATCAGACTGGGTCTTATTTTCTTTTGACCCCCGAAATAAATGCTTGGCCTTATTTTCGGGGAGGTCTTATTATTTTTGAGGTGCAGGAGGCAGTGAGCGTGGTCATCTCATGGCTGCTGCTGTGTTGCAATATTCTCTGGGAGGGATTATTTTTTTGGGAGGGCTCATTTTAGCGCATGCACTCAAAAGCCCGATTGGGTTTATTAACTGAGGAGGTCTTATTTTCAGGGAAAACGGGGTGCCTCTTTTCTCCTGAATTGTACACTCAGGAGAAAAGAACTCTTCCTTTCAGCCCTGAAATTACCATCTCTGCTTTAAGAATAACACGGTAAAAGGAGGAGGGAGGAAAGAGAAAAAGAGAGGGAGAGAAGCAAAACATTGGGGGTAGAAGAATTCCTCTAGGAAAGAAAATAATAAATGGCATATGCTTAGTCAGCAAGCTACAACAGTCCCGGAGTCCTTCTTCTCTTGAGAAGGAAAAACCAAGACAGGATAAATTCATGGTTGGCAACAATTGCCTTCGAAGCCCCTGAGGGTCCTTTTATATTTCCTACCCTCCTACCCTCCGCACTGCAACTTTTAAGAACCGAGCTCCTTTTATTATTATGATTTTTTTTATTATTTATGATTTTTCCTTTTATTATTATGATTTTGTTCCCGGTCCTTGTGCAATCTTTTTGTCTCTTCCCCCCCCCCCCCGCTACCCCCACCCTTCACTTCTAGGAATTCCAGCTGTTGACAGCGGCAAAATGTTCTTTCTTTGCAACCTCAAGGGAGAGGCTCTGGGGCCCAGCCAGGAGGCTATAGAATGAAGTCTCTGCACAACAGGTTATGTAACCGTCTCTTATGAAAAAAGGGGAAGCAGGCAAGCAAGCAGCAGCAACAACGCCCCATTGTATCTACAAAGATCAACAATTCCAGCAAGCCACCCAGATGCAGACTGCCCTTTGCCTTGGGTTTTGTTTACTTCTCACTCGCTGGGTTAGAAACGGCCCGGGCTGTTTTCTGCTTTGCGGGCTCTCCTTCTTGGCAGCCAGTCGGGCTTGCCTTAACAGCGCCTTGCTAAACGGAGCCCGGTGTCCTCAGTCAGCGGGAGGGGAGATGATTTATTCTCACTGAGCCGGGGATTGTCTTTCCCGGCTGTTGGCTGGAGTTGTTTCTTTTTTGTGTGGCGGCTCTAAAGGCATCGGCTTGTGCCAACTGCATTCCAAGAGGGGGAAAGGAAGCGAAAGGCCCAGGCAAGCTGAACACCAGGAAACAGGCTCGAACTGTAAGATGAGAAAGGGAGAGGAGAGGCCCCTTCCCCGGAGGGGGGATGCAAAGTAAAGTCTCCTTTCTCTGCAACTGCCTTGTTTACATTAGGTGATTTATGTTGGTCAGTTTCTAAAAAAAGAATGCTACATTTTCAGCCAGTGCAGTTGTTGGAATGAAATAGAGTGGTGGAGGGAGTCTTTATAACTTAGTGACAAAAGCACCTGCCTGGCATGTAGAAGATCCCAGCCTCGGTCCCTGGGGATTCCTCTTAAAGGGATCAGGGGGAGAGAATCTGCTAGGCACAAGAGACAGACTGTCCCCCAAGCAACAGACTCAGTTCTGTTGGACTTCAACCATCCCTAGCCAATTCCTAGGTTAGGGGCAACTGGGATAGTCCAAAAAGACTGAACAAATCATCTCATTTGTTATGAGGCATGGATGCCCAGCTATGCCCAGTTTCTTCATGCCCATTCAAGTCAGATTCATTAGAAATCAGAAAACATTTCATTGGCATTTTCAAACTTTAGCCCTAGTAAATTAAACCCTACCCAGGCTGTACGCACAACTCATACAGCACAAGGAAGTAGATGAAATGTCTATTTACATAATAGATGATTGAAGAACGATTGATCTACGTATCTTGTTGTATCCATAATAAAATCACTTTAAGAATTATGTAAAGGAGAATTTGAAAATCCATGATGAAATAAGTACAGCATTTCGGGAATAATGGGGCACCACCCAGTAATGGATGCAAGTATATATTTTTCAATTACTGTATATAGTGGGTTCATTGACGATAATAGATCCAGAGGGAAGTGGTGCATCATTTCAGATGGGTTAGTTATCACTTATTGAATATACCGCAATTTATTGGACCAAACAGTTAGCTAAGTCATACACCATGGTTTACAAACCATATTTCATGTAAAACACTAAATCTAAGCAAAGGACAACATAACCTATCCCCTCAATCATTACTATTTACTCTGCAGTGCAGTAGTTTTCCCAGATTTCAAGAAGGGATTTGGGCCTGAGGAGTTTCTGTTTTGTCTTATAATTAACTGGCTTGGACTGGCTTGTTAATTAAAGGGGTCACACTGACAGGCCAACTCTTTTTGTATGCTTTTTGTTTGCTGTGGCTATGCTGACTTCACCATGCAGTTATGCCTAATGTTTGCCCAGCTGTTCAATTGGAAGGAGACGGTGAAGATTTTCTCATTTACTGGCTTTGCAATATTGGTGCAGAGATGATTCTCGAAAGCGCTGGAACGAAGGGGATGGCACGGCACCACCTGCTTTGCCTTCTTCACAAAACAAGCCATTAGGCTCTAGGCCAAGCGAAGGGTAGAGAAACCTTGGTCACATCTGTGGCCCTGCAGGTAGCAGGAAAAGTGTATTGTGTTTCCCTGGTGGCCTTTTTTTTGTGCTGCTGACTTCATGGAAATATGGCTGAATGGCTTGAAGTGTAAACAGCAGCTGAACATAGTCCAGAGAACAAAAGAAGTTCCAGGCACACCTGGCAGCCATGGCCTCCTGTTGCTTGGTTCTGGAAATAGTGAATAGAGGCCAAACTAGATGCAACACAGCCAAGGAAATTGGCACAGTGATTGCAGAATGGAGAGGAAACCGACGGGAACCGACAGGAAATTTGCTGGTGAAGCAGACCTATCTGTTGAGTTCTCTTAACAGTCTGAAACACATAGAGGGACCTGTGTCATTTAAATAGGAAGCCATTTTCCCTCTTGTGACCCCCTCTCATGTCACCTGACCTGACCATCACTGAGGGGATACAAAGCTGTTTGTATTACGGTTAGCTCAGCACAATGATGGCTGTGTAATTTGAGAAGATGCTATAAGCCATTAATAGTGATCTTGTTGGAATCAAAAGCAGGGCTGGCCATATCAGCTGAGACTACCCTGTTTCCCCGAAACTACGACCTTCTCAGATAATAAGCCTAATCGGGCTTTTGAGCGCATGTGCTAAAATAAGCCCTCCCCCCAAAATATTGCAACGCAGCAGCAGCCATGAGGTGACCACACTCGCCACGTCTTGCACCTCAAAAATAATAAGAAAGACCTCCTCGAAAATAAGGCCAAGAGCTTATTTTGGGGGTCAAAAGAAAATAAGATCCTGTGTTATTTTCAGGGAAACACTGTAGTCTTCTCTGAACTGGTGCTTTATTGAAGTAGATCCAGCAATAGGTTTTTCAATATTTCTGCCAAATTATTGGATGGACTTTTTTCCCCCAAGGAAGGAAAAGATTAACAAAGACTTCTTCCAGGAGTCTCCAATAGCAGTGGCTGACATAGTGTCATAGTGTCATAGGGTTTTAGGGGTTTTAATATTGATTTTAGCACAGGGGTAATTTAATTCGGTTTTAATATTTTGTATTTTGTATACTGTTGTATTTATTGGATTTTTAATTTCCTGTGCACTGCCCCGAGTCCCCATGGGGGAGAGGGGGCGGTCTATAAATTTAATAAAATAAAATAAAATAAAATAAAATAAAATAAAATAAAATAAAATAAAATAAAATAAAATAAAATAAAATAAAATAAAATAAAATAAAATAAAATAAAATAAAATAAAATAAAATAAAATAAAATAAAATAAAATAAAATAAAATAAATAATAAAAAGCCTCTTTGAAGGAATTGCCTTCTGATGTCTTCCCTTAAAATGATAATGGTTGTTGTGGCCCACCAGCGGCCAGCAGAGCTGGCAGCAGATTCAGACAGTGAGGAGGTTGGGGAGGAACATGGACCAGTCCTGGAGTTTGGGGAAGGCTCTGAGGAGGGCTCTTTGTCAGAGGCAGAGAGGGAGCCAGGTCCATATGCCAGTTATCAGCTGTTCTCAGTGTGGCAAACAAGCAGCTGGAGCCTGTTCCCAGTGTGCGCCTGCGCAGGGTTGTGAGACGAAGGAAACAGCTAAAGAACAGGGGTCAACTTGGAAATAAGACCATAGGTGGATGATGAATGGTTCTCCCAGAGAAAATAAAAGAGGAGCGAAAGGAGAGTGGGGTTTGTAGGAGACAACTAATTTGCTTAATTGGTTCGTGACTCTCTGAGACTCCTTGCCAAGTGTTGCACATATCGGCCTATCAGCTCTCCAAGCCAGATAAGTTCTGTGACTGTAAATCCTCCCTTGAAAGGCTTTGCTGGATGTGAATGAACAGAATTCACAGTACATTAATAAAAGGGGCTTTTGTTGGGACAAGGAGTTTGCTTCATGCTCTTGGGAAGCCTCGGTCAGAACAATGGTATTGCGGAAAGCCAGGGAAGTTTCAGATTGCCAGAGATAACTATTTAATAAAAGGCATGAAATTTATACACATCCTGAAACATTTTCTTCATAAAATTCTGTGAGAATTGGTGGGAAAAAGCACAGGACAATTTTTCTGCACTATTGAGATGGGTAATACCCAATGAGGGCATGTAACTCTCTCTACATGGGGCTCCCCTTGAGGTGCACCCGGAGGCTTCAGTTAGTTCAGAATGCAGCCGCGCGAGCAATCATGGGAACCACTAGGTTTACCCACATTACACCGCTCTTGCGCGAGCTGCACTGGCTGCCTGTCGTCTTCCGGGTGCGCTTCAAGGTGTTAACTATCATCTTTAAAGCGCTCCATGGCTCGGGACCTAGCTACCTGCGGGATTGGATCCTGCCTCACACATCCTCACGGCCGATTCGCTCCCACAGAGAGGGACTTCTCCGGGTGCCGTCCACTAGACTTTGTCAGCGGGCGACGCCCAGGGGAAGGGCTCTCTCTGTGGCGGGCCCGGCCCTCTGGAACGACCTTCCCCCCGATATTAGAACGACCACGGACCTCCGCTCCTTCCGCTTGAAATTGAAGACTCATCTTTTCCGCCTGGCCGGCCTAGGGTAGTCTCTCTCTCTATGGGTTTTTAAATGTATATCAATATTTAGTGGGGATTTTTAGTTAATGGGATTTTAGCACAGGAATTAATTTAATCTGTTTTAATTTTGCTATGTATTTTGTGTATTTATTGTTTTTATTCTCCCTGTGCACCGCCCCGAGTCCCTGTGGGGAGAGGGAGCGGTCAATAAATTTTTTATTATTATTATTATTATTATTATTATTATTATTATTATTATTATTATTATTATTATTATTATTATTATTATTATTATTATTATTATTATTATTATTATTATTATTATTATTATTATTATTATTATTATTATTAATTTCCGACAGGCCAGAAAAACCAAACATGCCTGATAGAACAATCCAGATATCTGGAAGACTTGGCTAGATAAGAAATACAATTTTGCTTGTTTAAAGGAAGAAAAAGGGATATCACAGTCAAGGAATTCTGGGTAGATTGCGGTTAATCCTGAAGCCCAGCCCAGAAATTGAAAATAAGTGGGTGGAAGACCAGTTTAATACTTGGAATGAATCAGACAAGAACAAGCACTGTAGACAGATGACAATATGTCAGGGCTGTGAATGACAGGCACTATGATGCAGTTCATTTAAAGCAAGGGTCCATGGACCAGAACCAATTTGCGACATGCCAGCAACTGGGCCCCACAAAGAAGTGAAGCCTCATCCATGGAATGTAGGCAGCACATGAAACCATGCCCCCTCCAATTGGTAGAAAAACCTCTTTCCACAGAACCGGTCCCTGGTGCCCAAAAAGTTGGGGGCCACTGATTTAAAAAATACTAGCTGCTGCAAACTTAGGCCTAGAAGAAGAAAAGTATTTGGGGAGGCAAAGCATGCCTGAACACTATCTACACTATCTGGAACGACCTACCCCCCGACCTACGCACCACCTCGGACCTCCGCCTCTTCCGCCAACGTCTTAAGACGTATCTATTCCAACAAGCCGGCCTAGCATAGCCCCCCGTTTCTGACTTTTATCTATAAATTGTTAATTTGCAGGGTTTTAAATGGGTTTTTTAGCACGGGATTTATAATTTAATATGTTTTTTAATAATGTATACTGTTCTTTTGTTATGTTTTTAATAATGCCTATGCGCCGCCCTGGGTCCTAACAAGGAGAAGGGCGGGGTATAAATTCGAAAATAAATAAATAAAATATACAGTACCAAACACCTTTTCTTTCTGCACATACATATTCTGTAGCTGAAGTGATGTGTTGTAAAAACAAAGTTTAGGAAATTAGTGGAAAATGTCTAGGCAACTGATCTTACACCTGCTAAGAACATTTTCCATTAAGTTTCTTGAATAGCTTTTTAAGGCTTGAAAAAATTGCTTCAGGGGTTTGAACATGATTTGGCAGTAGCGTACGTGTTTCAATCACACTCCATCCTTTATTTACATCATGGCCATGGGTTTTATTCCATTTTTCATTTCATTCTTTCACTTGTGGAAATGTCAAGTCAACCCTTTGGATTCCAAGGTGTGGTTTCCGTTCCTTTTCCTCCACTTCAGGAATATAACCTCTGGGGTTAGTTTACCTCTACTGAGGAACAACCAGCATATTTAAACCTCTTGTCAATATATGTTGAAGTCTTTTGGGATGTAACCTATGTATTGGTGCCACAATGGAGTACAAACACTGAGCAGCTCTCAAGGTTGGCAGTCAAACATTTGTGTGTTGCCTTTTAGAAGGCAGAACACATATTGGGGGGGGGGGGGGAAATCAGATAAAATCATGTTTTAAATTGTCTGGTCACTTAGGGGTTGCGATAAAGACTATTTTTTATTATATGATTGTGTAAACTTTCCCAACTCAGTGGGTCTACATAATTAGAAACTACAGCTTCCAGAATTCTAGATAGCCTGCCTAACTTGAGGCATTCGGCTCCTATATCAGACTACAAAAGCAATAAATCTTCAAATCCCAGTTGCAGAGAACATAGGCAAGAGTGTGTAACTGCACTCTAATCCTGCTTGTAGACATTCTGTTCACATCTGTTTAGCCAGTTGAGAACAGAATACTAGACTATTTCAGGTTTTGGTTTTTACTGTCTGAATAGGCAGTAGAGTTTTTTAGTTGTTCTCTGCTTTTTACTGTCTGAATAGAATTTCTTCATCTTTGCTTGTGACGTTTGTAGTCAAATTGATGTTATTGCAAATCTGGTGTCATCAATTATAAAATATTTCTTTAATTATTGGAAGAACGTTTACTAGACAACTATTTGTTATAAAAAGTATTTGTTATGAATATTAAATGTTCTTGGCAGAACCCTATTAGGCTTATCTCTTGCTTTATTTTGTACCATTAAGCCAAATATTTCAGTTATTCTAGATGCTATCTTATTTCCAACTTTCAGTCTCCTTTAATTAATGTTGACCTCTTTTGCTGGAGTTATGACAACAACATGTTACACATCAACAGAACCATTCTGCTTTCTGCGCTGAAATGGTCTACATTTAATCCCAGTTAATTTGAGGCTGGAACATAGCTTTAGATCATTATAAAATAGGGATTAGACTGCATTTTTTTGCCTAGTGCGGAAAAATACAGTAGGTGAACATCTGGTTCATTTTTGTCTGGCAAGCTATACTCTCTTTACTCTGAATGATGGAGGCATCTACATAAAGGCTCCAATAGAAGGCGATTGCAGAGTCAAAAAGTTCTAGAAGTCTAACAGATGTGTTTCAGTCTCTACTCAAAGCCTTAAGGCTTTAAACAATATGAAAGGGGCTGCTTTAAGAAAATATTGGTAACAGTTTATGGTTTGAATTGTACACACACAATCAGTATGTCCTTGGGAACTTCATTTCTAATATCTCTCTCATCTGGGTGTTAGCTGAGTTAAGGCAATATTTATCAGGAATTGGAAAAGAAAAGCAAACCTAGAGATATACTGTATTCAGGGTGTCCTCTTTTTATTTCTGCCTAATAAATGGGATACCTGTTCTTCACAATGCTTCATTTCCTTTTGGAGGCAAAGAAGAGCCGATATGAAGTGCCCCTTGGGCTATTAGAAGTTGTGTATGCCCCAACACTGGAAGTCTTTAAGAAGATGTTGGATAGCCATTTGTCTGAAACGGTATAGGGCTTCCTGCCGAGGCAGGGGGTTGGACTAGAAGACCTCCAAGATCCCTTCCAACTCAGCTATTGTATTGTATTGAGTTGAATTATTTTATCATAAGCCTTAATTAACACTTTCAAGAAATGGTGGGAGAAAAACATGGAACAAGGTTAAAATAACATTTTGCTAGTTATTGATGCTGAGAATATTTACCATGGTCAAATCTTTGATGCTCAAAGTCATCCTGAGTGTGTTCACCCATTACAAGAACCTCATTATAGACCCATGATAGCAAATGTATGGCATGGTGTCCTCTCTGTGGACACATGAGCTGTCGCCCCCGCTCAGCTACACCACGCATGCACACGTGCCTCTTGCCAGCCAGCTGGTTTTCAGGTCTCTGCCATGCATGCATGGGGCACCGAAGGGGATTGCACACACATGCATGGGGTGCATGTCGGGGGGTGTCCCGAACACACATGGGGGATCATTATGGGTGCGCCCCATGCGCTTTTGGCACACAGAGACAAAAAGGTTATTCACTACTGTTATAGACTACTTCAGGTTTTTCCTGTGATGACACATGGATATCTTCATCCATGGTTCGTTAATTTTGCTGGATGAACAAAGGAATCTGTATTATTCCTCTTAAAACAAGTCAGGGGGAAAAATCCATATTTTGCCTCACTGAGTGGAACAAGCTGATGGCCAAGGGATAAAATGATTCTTTCAGCTTCTGCTAGACTTAAGTCACCCATTTTAACTATTTCTATGCAGGCCCCAAAATGGAAAAAAAAACCCACCCCAAAATCAAAGGCAAATATTTTGTTCCTGCACTTGGGATGGGGAGGGGGAAAACTCCAACAAAAGAGGTCAAATTAAGTGTACATCCTTGTGCTAAACTCTGGAAAAAGCTGAGTCACTGCACTAAACAAACCAGAGTCTCGTGGGACAGGAGCCACAGACCCATGGGAAGAGCTTCTGGGGAGTTAGAAGGCATCTTCGGTCTTCTGATGATATGGAAACATGCTCATTAAGAGAGTTTGGAAATGAGATTTTGCTTTGAAGCCATTGCTAGCAACCTGGCTTGCTCTGGATCTGTTAATCATAATTTCCGTTTCAAACTAAAAAGAAAAAGAGCTACCGTTAATAGAATAACTTAAGGGTTTTTTTTCATGTGAAGTGAAGAATTACATGGGCAGCCACGACATTCTTCATATCCCAGTTTATTAAACTGAGATATAATCACTGAAATGTGGTCAATCTAAAAGGACTACCTGTATTAGAATTGGTCCGCTTTTTCTATATTACCTAATTTTATTTCTATTTCTCCATTCATATCACCTAACAGAATAATTTTCCTCTGGATCTTATTCATTCAAAGAGGTGCCCAATTGTTCTCCAAACTCATCCCTGGTTCTATCATCATCATCATCATCATCATCATCATCATCATCATCATCATCATCATCATCATCATCATGGAATGCAGTATTGCAGGCTAACTCTGCCCATAGCCAGGAGCCATCACTCAGCCTTCCACACTTCTCAGGTCAATAAAATAAGGAGCCCAGTTTTTGGGATTATATTCTGACATTTGTAAACTACTCAGAGAGTGCTGTAAAGAACTATGTAGTGGTCTAAGTGCTATTGCTATTTAAACTTACATTTTCAGTTCCTTGCATGTAAGTCCATTCCACAATCAGACCAGTTTCATGCTGACACCTTGCCTCTTTCACCATTTTTCTAGTTTCACAAACATATAAGATATTTCCCCCCTTTTTCTCATTTTTTCATTCTTCCTTTTACCACTCATTGCTCTCATATTCCAAGCCACAATTTTACATATGATGTGACCATCATCAGAGGAACTGTTGACATTGACTTCAGCTGCCCAGTAGACCCTCACATCCAGGTTTGGACTCCAATAATCTCAGAGCACCTGGCTAAAAAATGAGGATATGTTTGTCATTTTTGCTAGCCAGGTAGGAGAATCCCCAAAACAAGAGAAAATGGGAAGTTCTCGTGTTGTATCCTGCTATATCCTTATGGCCATCATTCAGTAATTTTCCATTAACATTTCTACCACTTGCATCCTAGATCAAAAATGCAGTGAATTGTTGACAGTTAGTTTGAGAATCACTGGATAATTCACTAACTGAAGGTAGTCAAATGCAGTATATGTTGGTGAGCAAGAGTAATGTTTGTACCAGGAGAATTATCTAAGCATAAGAAATAATGCTACTTATGTGTGTCCTTGCTATAAGAACCGTTTTTGAGAAGTTTCTAAGTTTTCTGAGAAATAAATTGTGTCATTCAAACTTGGGTATAATCTGGAAAGTGCTATGACAACTCAGAGGAAATAAAAAACATACAGTGTTCTAAGAAAATAGTGCATTATTCATCTGAATTGCATATATTCATTGTAACTTTTTGACTGTTCCTGTGTCAGTTGGTTGACAAGTCATTTAAAAAAAAAATTAGGCATTTTATATTTTGGAGCTATTTTTCTCTTCATATGTTACCTTGGGCTCAGCCAAGTTGTGTTATGGATATTATTACAAATTATTATCTTGCCCTTTTCATATCCCAAAGTATATTTTATATTTATACAGCTGAAAAGTCCAAAAAATTATAAACCAGCTTTCTCCACAGGATGTCAACCAGTGGTGGGTTCCTGCCAGTTCTAACCTATAGAAGAGGTTCCACAAATTTATAGTGCCGTTTAGAACCGGTTCCAGCTCCCTCCCCCCACCCATCTGCCCATCATCAAGATGAAGAGCGAGGGGAGGAATTCTGGGAGTTGAAGTCCACAAGTCATAAAGCTGTCAAGTTTGAACACCCCTAGGGTTTTTTTTTCTAAAGGGTTAGGGGTGCAATGGTCTTGTAACTTGACAGCTTTAAGACTAGCGTGCTTCAAAGCCAGGGTTTCTGAGCCAACATGACTGGAGGAGAAATTCTGGGAGTTGAAGTCCACAAGTCATAAAGCTGTCAAGTTTGAACACCCCTGGGGTTTTTTTTCTAAAGGGTTAGGGGTGCAAGGGTCTTGTAACTTGACAGCTTTAAGACTTGCGTGCTTCAAATGCCAGAGTTTTTGAGCCAACATTTTGGTTGCTAAGCAAGAGTGTTGTTAAGTGAGTTTCACCACATTTTACAAGTTGGCCATGCCCACCCAGCCACATGACTGCCAAGCCACTCCCACCCGGTCACATGGCTCACAAGCCAATCCCACCCAGTTACATGGCCGGCAAGCCACTCCCACAAAGCAGGCCACACCTACAGAAGACATTCTAAAAATTTTTGAAACCCACCACAGATCATGTATGGAATATTACACACCTGGCATAGATTCTGTACAAAATCTTCATGCAGGGTATAATTTACTTTTACAGATCTTACAGATTAATAGAGTTGGAAGGGACTTTGTAGGCCATCTAATCCAACCCCCTGCCCAAGCAGGAGACTCTATACCATTTCTGACAAATGGCATTTAAAATGAAAGATGATTAGACTTCAGATTTAATCAGAGATGGAAAGAGATGTCAGATGTCTGCTCTAAATTTCCATTCCTCAACTGAACACAATTTATTCAATAGACCTTCAGCCTCTAGTTTGTTTGTTGGCTATTTATTTAGTCCTGGACATTGTGTTCGCTTGGGTTAGCAAGCAGGATTCCAGGTCTGCAACACAAAAGCCAAGAAACGGACATGCAAAGGGTGGATCTAAGGGAGAATCTCTAGTGACCTGATGATCTATTCCCACCACACAGAGGAAATGTTTAGATTGTGATCTGGCAACAGCTTTAATGGGATTTGCTTTACAAAACAATGTCACCTGATGGATTCAGTTTTTTTGCGACACATGGAATACTTGCATTTGGACTGCTGTCTGATGATGACAATTTCTCTCTGCCAATAGAGCAACCTTGAGTGATCCAGCACATTTCTTTCTCTCTGAAAGGGTCATTTACCGTCCGTGTGTGTGTGTGTGTAGAATGTGGAACTGTCAGGAGGAGAAATAACACTGCTGAAATTCACTGTTACATATGATGAAGTGTGGGGACAATGTCCTCTGTTGCATTGACAACTTCACAGAATGGTAAAGGGAGGGGGCAGACAGTAAGAGAGAAGCATTTGATTTTGCCAATGGTTGTTGTTTCTCATTCAGTGTCCTTCAACTTTAAATTTGTGAAGCAAATCTGGTTTGCCAACTCACTGATTTTTGTTTTATAGCACCTTTTAGAATGGTTGTCTTCTACAGAAAATGGGCTTGAAAAAGCAGGAAATCCTTCTAAGTGATACCTGTGTACCATCATAGGAGTATAAAGAACACAAGCATATATAACATCAGCTACCTATACATACTCGTCATGTTGCATCAAAATTAAAACATTTCATGGAGTTTTCTCTTGTATACAGCCTCTTCAGGAGGTAGCTCTCCAGGAGGCAGCACAAAGAGGGAACAGCAGAGGAAAACAGGGAACATCCTGATTTAAATTTCTCTTCAGATAAAGAAAAAGAAAGCTGTTATCACAGGCCAGTCTCTATTTCTTAGCTTATATATATTTCACAAGTTTATTATAAGAGTGGAACAAGTCCTGTAAGCTACCTAATCGCCTTTAATATATATAAATAGGTAATTTTATTAAAGATTTTAAACACAATAATAAAAGCAGATACAAACGCAGAAAAAAAGTTGGAGAGAATAAATAGAGATCAAAACAGAGAATAAAAAGAACAAAGAAAAAAAGAAAATAGGAAACCAGTAGAATAAAGGAAAAAAAGAAATATCTAAAGTAGTGACTTCCAGTTTTCATCACAATAAGTGAAAACAAAATAACTCATCACTCCCTACAAAGTTACAAATATTTTTTCTTCCCATAATAACCCATCCCTCTATATGCAAAACCAAAAATTGTCAACATCTCGGTCCTGGTATCAGCAAAAAATATGCAAAGGGTTAAAAGAGCTTTATAAAAACATGTCTTGTTTTACCCTTGATCAAACAAACAAACTTTTATTTCTTCTCCTTCTAACTGTCTTGATCTTTAATTCATTGATATGCAGTCTTGCTCATTGCAAAGACTTCTTCAAGGCTTTAACAAACTTATTTTATAAATCTAGTAGAAAATCATTATCCAGATTATTGCATGGGTTTGTCTTTTATATTTCTCCTTTGATTTTCAAATCCTTAACCAACTTCTTTTTTTTTTGAATAATTTTTTTTATTGGTTTTTAACTTAACCAACTTCTTCTTTTGTGTATCCAGTAGAAAGTCCATATCAGGGTTGGTCTTTTGGGTCTTCTCTACCTTGTAAATCCACACTTTTTACTTTTATTCCTATTTCCAGTCTAAATGTTATATAGTATATTTAACAGTATACTTAACCTTTCTTTTGTTCAGAAGTAGAGGTATACTCATCAGATTTGTCATTCCAAATATTCCTAATAGCCTTAAGATATTTAAATAAGCAATTTTCAAAAGCGATTAGAAGCTATGTTAACAAATCTAATGTATTTATTTATTTATTTATTTATTTATTTAATCGCATTTGTATACCGCCCTATCTCCCCAGAGAGACTCAGGGCGGTGCACAGAAAGATAAAAAAGGCAGTACACACAATGACAATATAAAAGAAGTTAAAAATAGATTAAATATAGTGGGTCTGTGCTAACAAATTATGATTAAAAGCGATTAAAATTATTATAATCAAACTATGTCACTAAAAAACTATGCCAGGCCAGCCACATGGAAAAGATGTGTTTTTAGTGTCCATCGGAAGAGGCGTAGGTCCGTGATGGTGCGAAGGACGGGGGGCAGGTCGTTCCAGAGGGCAGGGCCTGCCACAGAGAAGGCTCTCCCACTGGGGGTCGCCAGATGGCATTGTCCAGCAGACGGCACCCTGAGGAGGCCCTCTCTGTGGGAGCAGACAGGTCGAAGGGAGGTATGTGGTAGGAGGCGGTCCCGCAGGTAACCAGGTCCCGTGCTATGGAGCGCTGTGAAGATGGTTACTAGCACCTTGAAGCGCACCCGGGAGGCCACAGGCAGCCAGTGCAGCTCGTGCAGGAGAGGTGTTACATGGGAGTATCTTGAGGCTCCCATAATGTAAAGTGCTGGCTGCAGTTGTGTTCTTGATGATTCATCCCTTCCTATCCTGCTTCTTTCACTCATTGTCCTGCAATCTCCTTACAAGTACAGGTAGTCCTGGAGTTACGACCACAACTGAGCCCAACTTTCTGTTGCTAAATGAGATATTTATTAAATGAGTTTCCCTTCACCCCCATTTTATGATCTTTCTTGCTACAGTTAAGTGACTCACTGTAGTTGTTAAATTAGTAACACAGTTGTTAAGTGAATCTGGCTTCCCCATTGATTTATCAGAAGATCACAAACTGACCCCCAGGACACTGCAGCCATCATAAATATGAGTCAGTTGCCAAGCATCTGAATTTTGATCATGTGACCATAGGAGAATTTAACGGTCATGTGAAAAATGGTCATAAGTCACTTTTTTCAGTGCCATTCCATGGTAACTTTGAACAGTCACCAAACTAATTCTTATAAGTCACGGACTATCTGGAGCATCTGTCTGGAGCAAATGTTGGTGATCTCCTGATCTCTTCTTATCCAAAGAGGTCTCAAAGAACTGGGCTACCCATGTGGCTTCAAGTATGACACGTGTGCATACAGAGGCGTCTCTGTGGGCACGCGCGCCATCACCAGTTACACTTCTGGGTTAAGTCACGTGCATGCGCACTGCCCAGCTGGTCTGTTGCTTGTGCACGTACAGCCAGCCGCTCTCTTCCAGTTTCCATCGCATGCATGTGCACTAGCCAACTGGTCTTCGCACATGTGCACTGGCCAACTGCTGTCATTTGGGTTTCGGTGTTCTGGCGCACACACATGCTCCTTTTTCGGCACTCTGGGCCAAAAAGGTTAGCCACCAAAAAGGTTAGCCACCAATTATCCCTAATTGGTCTTTGTTTCAGTTCAGATAGACCAAGGGTCTGCAAAGTTGGCTCTTTTAAGACTGATGGACTTCAACTCCCAGAATTCCCCAGCCAGCTTTGCTGGCTGGGGAAGTTGAAGTCCACCAGTCTTAAAAGAGCCAACTTTGCAGACCCCTGATATAGACTATATTACCTACAGCCCATTTTTATTTTATGAAAACGTCACTGTAATTTTACAACTTATTCTCTACAGGAGTCCATGTCACAGTATTAGATATGAATTTCCAATTTTTTTGTTATAAGCTGAAATAATACAACTTCTCCCCCTAAATTCCTGTTAAACCCAAGCTCAGAATGAAAAGTAAGCTGCTTTATGTAAAGGTATTTACTGATGTATAAAGCTCTATTTTATGTGTAAGGATCGCCCTCTGCTGATCATGAATTAAACCAGAGAATGATTTACGGCAATTAAATTATGCAGTCCCCCCTCCCTCCCTTTGGTTAGGAATCATTAGATATTGCTGAAATACTGGGAACATTGTGAAACCAAGTTTGAGTTGTGATATCTCATGAGCAAAATGTCATTTAGTGTAAGTCATGTATTTCTTGCTAGAATATTATATCTATTTGTTATACTGATGAAATGCAGCAACGGAATGTGTCTTTTGTTTATACTACAGAAAAATATAAAATAGAACATAGAATAATAGAGTTGGAAGAGACCTTGGAGGTCTTCTAGTCCTGTTATCAATAGATAATTGATAATAATCAATAGATGATGAATCAATATTTCCATAATAATCATTAAATGATTGAGGGGATTAATCTCAACAAAATCTCACAGGTTTATTCTTAACCTTTAATAGTAGAGAACTAAAATTGTGCCTCCAAAACCTGACAAATTGTGATGGAACTTCAGTGACCAAAGAAGACCAATAGACAGTTGATTAGTAGAGATTACTCAGCACTTTTCCACCCCAAGGCCAATGAAAGAAGGTAAGTGAGATTTGCATGAAGAAAGAAGCTACGTAATTTATATTGGATTGGCAAAGGGGATAGAATGATGATTGTACTATTTGCAAATATATTCCATAGTGCTCTAGATACTTTTATTAATCTGATAGGGACAGCAAGAACCCCTTCTTCAGCAACTAGAACCAGATTTTTTAAAAATTGTAACTCACCTTGCCCAAATTCAAAAATTTTCTGAAAAGTTCTTTCCTAATATTCCAAACAAAGTTATGCTGCAAATGTCATTGCGGAGAGTATATTTCTAATCTTTTGGTATTTTGTTGCATAAATATCTTGATTTATGTTTATGCAAACGTATAAAATAAATTACAAAACGAAGAATAATAGCATGTTTGTGTATGGGAAGTCACACCGGCTGAAAAAGCAATATAACTTTTTAAAAGTTGGGACAAAACTTTCAATCAGGAATTGTGTCGCTCAGATTTGACCTTCATTTTAAAGGTATTTTTGCTACATCCTAATAAGTTATCTTAACTTTTAACTTATGCTGTGTATTCATAGATTTATTTTTGTATCTTTTGTATGTTTTTATTGATGCCTGTTCACCGCCCTGAGTCCCGCAAGGGAGAAGGGTGGTATACAAATGTAACAACAACAACAACAATAATAATAATAATATTTAAAATAGGTGCTTCACAACTTTTTGTTCTCTGTAAATACTGACATGTATTTTACTGCTCCCAAACAGTATTTCTTTTATTTCATTTGTTCCTTTATTCTTACCTCCTTTAATTTCCTATAGTTTTTTTCTTACTACTGATGTTTGCACCTAATATAAATAAATAAAAAGCAAATGCAGTATGATGGATCATGATCAATCAGGATACCTTGTGCAGCTACTGTGAAGAATAACCGAAAAAATATTTTTTGCTATCATGTTCACATTATGGAATCTTCTCCCCACCAGAGATGAGGATGGTCTTATCACCCCTGATAAGCTTATGAAGGTTTCTCAGGATAGTTCATGCAAGCAGATCTGGGAAGCCCAGGTGAACCTGTGAGATGAATCCATTATTATCTACATCCTTCTATCTATTGCAGTGGTGTCCAAACTTTTTTCAAAGAGGGCCAGATTGGATGAAGTGAACATGGTGGAGGGCCGAACATTTTTCTGAACATTCTTTGAACCATTACAATTAAATGCAAATAAATTATTTTATGCCAAGTTAATTGCAAATGACATACTTTTCATTTCATAACATTAAGATCAACTGACAGTTGAGTTTTCACAATGTATTGAAAATAAATTTAAAAAAAACTTACCTACCTCTTTCTCTCTTTCTTCCTCTCTCTCTCTCCATTTCTCTCGCTCTTTCTCTCTTTCTCTTTCTCTCTCTTTTTTTCTTTCTTTCTGTCTCTCTTTCTTTCTCTCTCTCTCTTTCTTCCTCTCTCTCTCTCCATTTCTCTTTCTTTCTCTCTCTCTTTTTCTCTTTCTTTCTGTCTCCCTTTCTCTCTCACTCTCTCTCTTTCTTCCCCCCTCTCTCTCTCCATTTCTCTCTCTTTCTCTTTCTTTCTTTCTCTCTCTCTCTTTCTTTCTGTCTCTCTTTCTTTCTCTCTCTCTCTTTCGCTCTTTCTTTCCGTTTTTCTCTCTCTCTTTCTTTCTCTCTCTCTCTCTTTTTATCTTTCTTTCTGTCTTTCTTTCTGTCTCTTTCTTTCTCTCTTTCTTTTTCTTTCTTTCTTTCTTTCTCTTTCTTTCTCTTTCTCTCTGTCACTCTGTGTGTGTGTGTGTCTGTCTGTCTGTCTCTCACTCACTTAATCAGTCTCTATCTGTCTCTCCCTCCCTCTGTGTGTGTCACTCTCTCTGATTCTCTCCCTCCCTCCCTCCCTCTGTATGTCTGTCTCTCCCTCTTTCCCCGTCTGTCTCCGATTCAATCCCTCCCTGTGTCATTCTCCCTGTGTCATTCTCTCTATGCCGGAGGTTATGGACGCCTCCTCCCGCAGCGGGCGAGGGAGCAGGCGGGGTGAGCACCCAAGGCTACCGTCATCTTAAGCACCACCGAGGCTGTCACCCGGCAGGGGCGTCAGGCAGGGAAGCCGGTCGCGTCTCCATCGCGGCTCCCTCCGGCAGGCACCACGGCTTACGTTCTGAGGCCGGGCGTCCGTCTTCCCTGCCTGACGCCCCTGCCGGGCGACCTTGTGCGGTGGGAGCTGCACGTTCTGGGGCTGCGTGGCTGGGAGGGAGGTGAACGCGCGGCCCCAGAACGTAAGCCGTGGTGCCCGCCGGAGGGAGCCGCGATGGAGACATGACCGGCTTCCCTGCCTGACGCAGGGAAGGCACCAAGCAGACGTTCTGGGGCCGCATGTTCACCTCCCTCCCAGCTTCGCAGCCCCAGAACGTGCAGCGATGGAGGCGCGACCAGCTTCCCTGCCTGACGCCCCTGCCGGGCGACAGCCTCGGTGGTGCTTAAGATGATGGTAGCCTTGGGTGCTCACCCCGCTTGCTCCCTCGCCCGCTGCGGGAGGAGGCGTCCGTAACCTCCGTCCACCTCCCTCCCAGCCACACAGCCCCAGAGACAGAGGGAGGAAGGGAGGGCCACATTTACACAGAGCAGGGAGGGCTGTTGGAGGGCCGTATTAAACCGACCCCCGGGCCGCAAATGGCCCCCGGGCCGGACTTTGGACATGCCTGATCTATTGTGTCCTGTTTACAACTGTAAAGGTTCTGCTTTTATAGTTTTTAATGTTTCTTATTCATTTATAATGATCGAAGGCAACAATTGATTTACATTTATTCTTTTATTGGATGGTTGTATGCTGCCCCGGTGGGACGTGGTGGCTCAGTGGCTAAGATGCTAGGTTGTCGATCGAAAGGTCGGCAGTTTGGCGGTTTGAATCCCTAGCACCACATTACGGAGTAAGCTCCCGTTACTTGTCCCAGCTTCTGCCAACCTAGCAGTTCGAAAGCATGTAAAAATGCAAGTAGAAAAATAGGAACCACCTTTGGTGGGAAGGTAACAGTGTTCCGTGTGGCTTTGGTGTTTAGTCATGTCGGCCATATGACCATGGAGACGTCTTTGGACAGTGCTGGCTCTTTGGCTTTGAAACAGAAATGAGCAGTGCCCCCTAGATTCAGGAATGACTAGCACATATGTGCGAGGGCTTTATGCTGCCGAGTCACTTTCTATGAGATGGGTAGCCATGTAAATTTGATTAATAAATAAAGAATATAAAGAAATGAACTTTTACAAAACTCAATGCCGGCATCTTATTCATGATAGAGGTGCCTGTAGGCTACCTCTTCTGTTACCATTTCTGTTCAGAGCATAGTTACATCCCTAGGCTGAAACCAAGCAAGATGGAAGTCTTGTTTGTACGTCGGGACTCTGTATCAACACCAATATTATCTCTAGATAGGGAAGCACTGTCTCTAAGAACAGGTTCACAATTGGGGATCCTTCTGGACTCACAGCTTCCACTCAAGAATTAGGTGCAAGCTGTCCTTTAATCTTTGTGCAGCTCTGGCTGATGCTCCAATGGCAACCTTACTTGGGCCAAGAGGATCTGGCTACAATAACTCTCACCTCAAAACCACTGGATTAGACTAGTGCAATCCATTGTACATGGAGTTGCCTTTAAAAACTACTTGGAATCTAGAATGCAGCACCGTCTTGCTAATGATGGGAATGTATTACCTGTGTTACAGGCCTTGCAATGGCTACCACGTGGTTCCTGGATATGACTTAAAGTGCTGTTTTTGACCTATAAAGCAGAAATGCTTTCTGAGAGACAGAGGAAAAAGCTTCAATGAAGGCATTTGAACTTGCATGTACTTGAACATGAACGTGCATACCCAATGCTGTTTTTGATCTACTATCACCATTATATGACTGATTATATGACCGAGGACAGTGTCAACTCTAAAGGGATCGGAATGTTTAAGAGATGTTGCTTCCTTTGTCATTTACAAGGTTTTTGATACAGTCCATCACCAAAGATTCCTAAAGCAAGCATTTGTGGTAAAAGCGAGGATGGAGTGCCTTTTCTTAATCTATCATCAATTGTTATTGTTGTTGTTAGTTGCGAAGTTGTGTCCAACCCATGGACAACGTTCCTCCAGGCCTTCCTGTCCTCTACCATCATCTGAAGTCCATTTAAGCCAGTGCTTCTCAATTATTTTCTGTCATGCCCCCCTAGGAAGAAGAAAACATTTCGCGCCCCCCGCGCGACTGTAAATAGTATCATTTGTCTATAAAATTGTTATAAGTACACCTCTGCATAACACTGTATCCTTATTAAAAAAAGAAAGAAATATGGATCAATTTACAACAAAGAATAGCTTTATTAACTGTAGCAGAAAAGATTTAAAGTGCATTAGAAATTTTTAAAAAATTAAATCCTTTGCCGAGGTCAAACGCGCCCCCCTTTACGGAGCCTCGTGCCCCCCCTGGGGGGCCCGCCCCACTATTTGAGAAGCACTGATTTAAGCTCACGCCTACTGTTTCAGTGACTCCATCCAGCCACCTCATTCTCTGTCCTCCCCTTCTTCTTTTGCCCTCAATCTTTCCCAGCATTAGGCTCTTCTCCAGTAAGTCCTCAATTACAGGATTAGGGGGGGGGGGGGAAGAGTGCTTGGAAATAAATAGACAGAGGGGAAAAATGATTCAGGGGAGCAACTCACCAATGGCAAAAAGGGTTTTATTTATAACCGAGACAAAAGTCAAGTAAGGACCCACCGTCAGCTGATAGTTATATACATATCTGCAAGGGATACAATTGTATCCCCCCCCCCCCCTTGTAAATTGCCGCTTACATGCTTCCAGCTTTGCATGCTCGAACCCAGAACCTTCCCTAAGCTAAAGGCCTCGGCGAGTCAAAGGCCATTTGCACGTGCGGGTAACGCAGCCTGGCCAAACCCGAGTTGCACGCGGGATTTCCACCGGCCTCGGCTTCGTTCCCGCCGGGACGGAAAGTTTGAACGGGACCGCGCTTCTTGCGAAACGGCGCCGCGGCAGATGGCGCCACAGCACCGCGGTGGGGAAGGGGGCGAGGCTGCGTCCTGGCGCCACGGGAGGCTGACGCAGGCCCGGGATAGGGGCGGAGCGCTCAGAGCGGCGTTTACAGCAAGGAGCCGCCGGCGCCGCCACTTGGTTGGAGGGGTCTCCGACCGGAGTTTTGCCGGCTAGTTTCTTCTTCGCCGGCCCGCCTCCGTCCCCTTTCCAGCGCCATGTACCGGGCCCTGTACGGCTTCCGGTCGGCCGAGCCTAACTCTTTGGCCTTCGCCGTTGGCGAGACCTTCCTGCTGCTGGAGCGGAGCAACCAGCACTGGTGGCTGGTGACCCGGGCGGGCTCCGGGGAGACGGGCTACGTGCCGGCCTCTTACCTGCAGCGCCTACAGGTCAGGCAGGGGGGCAAAGGACGGGCGAGGGCAGCAGTGGGGTCGGTGGCCATCGGCGTGGCCGAGGACAGACTTGGAGGTTTCTGCTGCTTTCCTGGAGGTGGCAACGCGCGCGCCTCTCCCAAGCGCGGGGTTCGGTGCCCGAAGGTCTGAGGCCAAGGCTCGGCGCCGGTGCTGCGCCGTGCTGGGACCTGCCAGGCTGGAGGGGTTTGCTTCAGCCATCGGGTTTTTAAACATAATAATAATAATAATGATAAATCCTGTTGCGAGAGAACGGTTTCTCTGTATGGAAAACGGAACTAAGCCTGGTCATCAATCATCATTGCACATTTCCATACCCATGTAAGGTACGGCTAGGCAATGGCATCATAGGTAGGTAACTGTATTGGTGTGGCTGACACAGGCGATGATCAGTGAGAAGGTCTTGTAGAACTTCTCACCTAGGTGCGAGGAATACAAGGAATGTAGGCACTTGCTATCTTACAGGTGCATCTTCCGAAAGTCAGACATGCTGACATAGAAAATGGTTCACCTCCATAGGAAGCCTCACGATGTTTGGAGGTGTTTGAACAGGAACAGGTCTTTTTCAGGGGAGATAAATTACTTGTATTATTGGCTATTTGCACACTCTGGAGGCTCAAGTAACAAGGAGGCGCAAGTAACAAGGAGGCGCAAAGGTTGAGAGGGAGAGAGACTGCTTTATATTCCTTTGGTTGGGAAGGAAAATCTGCAAAGACTTTTTTGCTACTGGTGCTCTTTTCTTGCAGATTTCCGAAAGTCAGACATGCTGACATAGAAAATGGTTCACCTCCATAGGAAGCCTCACGATGTTTGGAGGTGTTTGAACAGGAACAGGTCTTTTTCAGGGGAGATAAATTACTTGTATTATTGGCTATTTGCACACTCTGGAGGCTCAAGTAACAAGGAGGCGCAAGTAACAAGGAGGCGCAAAGGTTGAGAGGGAGAGAGACTGCTTTATATTCCTTTGGTTGGGAAGGAAAATCTGCAAAGACTTTTTTGCTACTGGTGCTCTTTTCTTGCAGATTTTCTTAAGTTGTATTATTGTTCTTAGAATGCACTTTTCCCCATATATGTTTTCCTGGAACAATGAGCTTCTTTGTGGGTTAAGACAGTACTTTAAACTGTAACAAATATTTTGTAGAGGATGTTGCATGACCTTATTTTGATAACTGGATTGGTATCCGAAAGAAGTAGTGAGAAATGGGAACATCTTGTCCTTTCACCAAACTTTAATGATAGGTAAAACTTGATGAATTTTTTGTGATAGTGCTGGGCATATAAGGAAGAAAAAGTGAATGTAACAGAGAGCAGATTGATTTTGATTATGTGCCATCAAATTATTTTCAACTCATAGTGACCACATAAATAGATTTCCTCCACAATAATCTATCCCTAACCTGGCATTTCAGATCTCCTAATTGTGCACCGATGGCCATTATGAGTCGATCCATCTATCTTCTTTCTCATCTCTTTCCTTTCAACAAACGTTCGGGTCGGCCGAGCCTAACTCTTTGGCCTTCGCTGTTGGCGAGACCTTCCTTACTCAGCTCTCCAGAATCAAGCCTTTGCATAATGTGTCCAAACTAGGATAATTCAAGCCTGATTATTTGTCCCTGCCTCATGAGAATTCTGGATTGGTTTGTTCAATGATCCATTTGTTTGTTTTCTTTCCTGTCCATCATATTCTCCACACCATACTTGATATGCATCAACATTCTTCCAATCCTTCATTTTTAAAGTCTAATTTTTGGGCTAGTAGAATGTCACAGGGAATACTGTGGCTTGCATGATTCTGATTTTTGTAGGTTTAGATGCATCATTTGGCATTTGAATATCTCTTCCAAGGCCTTCATGGCTGCTGTTCCAAGTGCTAGTCTGTAGTGTATTTCTTAACTGCTTGTTCCTTTACTGTAGATGGTTGATCCTAAAAGGCAAAAGTTATCCACTACTTTGATATCTTCATTGCCAGTTCTAAGGCTGTATTTTATACCTATTGTCCTTACTTTCTTTATATTTAATTTAATCCCATATTTCACTGTGTTCTTTGACTTTTAGGATATTGAATAAAGAAGGAGAGATCATGTAGTGGTGTTGAATTTCTTCACCACTCTGGAGTCATTTTTTTTTTTTTGCTATGTTCCCGCCACACTGTGGCTTCTCGAGCTGTACATAAGTTTCTCATGAGAACAATGAGATCTTTGGGATTCTCGTTTTTCTGAGCACTTTCCACAGCTTGAAGTGATTGATATAATTAAAGGCTTTTCTATAATCAATGAAGCACACACTGGTTTCTTTTTGGTGTTCTTTGGCTTTCTCAGTTATCTAGCATATATCAGCAGTGTTCCTCTGCCTTTCCTAAAGCCAGCTTGTACATCTGGCATCTCTTTTTCCATGGAGGGCTCTAATCTGCAGTGGATGATCCTAAGCATTATTTTGCTGGCATGTGAAATTAAGGATATAGGTCTTTCTCCAACATTTCACTGCACAAGGGGGAATCAAAGATATATTAATTTTACTGTTATAAAATAGAACTTACATATGGGTGAAACTGAACAAAATATTATTTATTTATGCCACTTACTACCAAATGTCTTGGTGATCTACAAAAAAACCAAATGATTGGCAGAACTTCTCATTTACTCTTGATATATTACAAAAATTTAAAGCTTGTAATGGTTTCCCATCACCAATTTCCAGCATATTATAACCACTGTAAATCTTACACAACTGTTTGGCATGGGGAGAATCCATGTAGCACAATGAAGCAGAAGGTATATTGTCATGGATAAAATGGGGGGAGTGGGCAACATTGTGAGTTGTGCAATAAGAGAAGATTATTCTCAAATATTATCTTGTTTGATAGCCCCCTACAAAGGGATAACTTGAAAGTTGGCTTCATTACTTGATTATGTACATGCCTATGTATACATGTGTGTCCATATGTATCAATAATTTGGCATTTGATTTTTGAAGCAGCCGTCTTGCATCTGTGAAAATAGTGCAACATAATAAATGCATGGGAGAGCTGCTTTGGCTGTAGCAAGTTTATTTCTCCAATGTAAAATATAATAGAAAGAGGCTAATAACAGGCCTGCTCAACTGCTGATGAGGGGGCCAGTCAGCTAAGCATGAAAAAATGTTGTAACAATAGTGGCAGCAATTATAGCCAAGTCAGACAAGTTTACAATTATGGAAAGTGAAAGAACAGATTGCTTCAGCCCAAATAGGAATCGGAGTGATGAGTGATAACACCCTCTTTGCTAATGTGAGGGTATATTTAGTAAAGGAAATCCTAAGGAGAGCGTAAACATGGAAATGAGCTTCTCTTTTGCATCAGGCACCCTTTGGGCTAAAGTGTTTTGTTCTATTGCTGGAAATTGGATGTACTGCTTCTGGGTTTGAGGGGTCTTAATGGACGAGCCCACTTTGCCTTTATGAAGGTGGTCCTCCTTCCCCACAAACAAGTGGCAGTTTTGGTGTGAAGCTACACCAGGACCAACTCTCCTCTCTGCTCTAGTGCTGATCCAGTTCACTGGCTCCCACGTAGCAGATGTTTGAGAAAGGAAAATCATTCATGCATGGGCAAATTACATGACAAGCATCATTGTCAGTTTGGCCTTCAGTTATGTGTTGAATTTATATTTACCGACAAAGAAATAAAGGGAGACTTAAGTTATGTAAACAACTGTCCTTGTTTTGGTGTTCATGTAAATGAATATAGATGAGAAGAGAAAGCAACGTGAGATTGTGCATTATGCCCCTTCTCTGATTTTTGAGAGTCCTAACTCAACAGTAGTAGAGTATTCGTTTGGAAAACTGAAAAGCAAAGAGAGCTATGCACTGTCCTGCTGGTTAAATTGTACAATAGAGCATCTACATATTTTGCCTAGAAAGAAAATGTGAAATAGATATTTGCTTATGTTCTGAAAGAAAAAATAGCCTTTGCCCTGAATCCCCCCCTTTTTAAATTCCTTGAGTTCTTCTAAATTTATAGCTGGGGCCAATATTAGTTTCCTGCAATTTTGAAGCTGGAATAATCAGAAAACTGATCCAAAGCAACTTAAGAGGTGGATAGCCCTTGGCCCGTTTAGGGTTTTCAGCAGTTTTAACCAGTATGAAGCTTTAAAAAATGGGTTTGACACTTTAAATCCCAAGCCCTTCACCAGTGCAAAAAAGAAAAAAAATAAATGTAAAGTTTTGGTGAATATGTACAGAATGTCCCATTCTGCCTAGAACAACAATAATCTGGAAATTTCTTAGCCTATGCTTACTCTATTTTGGATGACAATTTATGCCAGAAATGAGCTTGCGTAGCTTTTCCTCAGAAAAAATATTCCTAAAAGTTGGCAATTTTCTTCACTCTGTTAACTTCAAGTTTTGAATTCTAGAGCTTTGCTTCAAGTATATTCTTAGTATTTTCCCATCCCCATTTTAATACCATCTGCCATAGTTGACAGCTATTGCATATGATGGAGGTACCATCCCCAAACTTATGCATATCTTTGGAGTTTGATTATATTTAGTCTTGAATACATTTTATAACAACAGCTGGCTTTAACCACTTATTGACCTTTTTTTAAAGTTGGACTTAGGTATCGCGTCCAGCTGCCTCATTTAAATATTGTAAATAGTAATGCATCACATTTAAGAATTCTTTTGGTCTAAGCCATACAATTAGATGTCTAGAAGGCAGCTATGACCATGAGAGGTTTAACTTGCCTTAGAATTACATCTTGCTCAATATAGTTCAGTCTGGTTATGATTGCACATACATTAGATATATAATTATTAAGCTACTGTATATTATCATGTCCAATTTAAAGCTTCAGTGTTTTAAATGTTAAATGTTTCAGCTATTATTAGGTTCCTCTTTTATGCTTTTATTATACCGGATGTCATTCATTTTGGGGTGTAATTCAAGACATAGTGATAGTCCTAAAGATAATCCTTGGTTTGTCTCGCTCTCTGTAAATATGAGTGCTCCTCAAGATTTGCTGATAACATTTCAAGGTTTTCAAAACAGTGATTGATGGGAATGTAGGAGAATACTTCTTTTGTAATTATAGTCTCAAAATAAACATTCCTGTCCACCCAACTTGATTTAAGGAGTTCAGAGATGGCCTTGACGAAAATATATGGCAACCATTAGAACACAACTTAGCCTGGGAAAACAGAAAAACATGAGAAAGAAACTCAACATTGCCTGACCTTGATTTTCTTTGCCATATGAGGAAGGAAGGGGAAAATTCTGTTAAAGCTTTCAATATTTGTTGATTATAGTCTATACTAGCTGGATACCTGTGCTTCGCGATGAAACTATGTGATTGGGCAATGCAGGAGAAATTTGGTTCAGAAATCTGGTTCAGTCCATTGGCTCAGTGGTGGTTAGTGATTGAAACACATAAGGGGAATATCGCTCCCACTGCCTTGAGCCTGGAAGCAGTTCCATAGGTGCAAGGCATAGACATTTTGGTGAGGTACCAATGTTTAGTACTGTAAGAAGCCCCAGAACTCTCCTGAGTAAAGGAGTGGAACGTCTGCCAGTTTGAACTGAGGTAACAGAATATGAGGCAACTGGCACTTGAAACAGAGTTCTTTTCAGGTGGGGAGGGGAAGTAGAAGGTCTAATTCCTTAGCATCACAGCGTGTTAATATAAGGCAACTGGCAGTTGGAACAGAATTCTTTTCAGGTGGGGAGCGGGAGTAGAACTCCTTAGCATCAGAGCGTGTTAATTACTGTATAAGAAATACGAATGATCTGATGGTCATTTTAAAAAATCCATTTGTAGCGAGCACCTAGAAGCCAAGAGGAACTTAGGTGCCAAATTTCAAATTTGTAGGCTTTATGGTTTTGGAGATTTTGTGATGAGTGAGTGGTATAGATAGATTAATATAATTCTGGTATTTCTAGTGGAGACTATTTCCTGGCCAGATCGACCTTTGTTTTATTTTAACTTTTAGGTTTCTGTTTTCTCTACTGGCATCATGCTAGTTGCTTGAAGAATGTTCTCTTTCGTTATACTTGCATTTCTGATTTTTTTTGGCTTTGTGTTACTTACTAGCGTGCTTTTTTTCTCTCCCCACTTTTTTGTAGTTATTGTTGCGTGGAGTTGCTTCTGCAGAGATGTGCAAAATGTTTTGAATGCAAAGCATTCGGGGCTAGAAATTTCCTGTTTCAAACTAAAAATTGCTGCTTTGACTTAATAGGAAGTGTCCTGATCCTGTGGTAATCTCAGAGCACATTCCTTTTTTTTCACATTTGAAGTGGAGGCCTTTCAAATGTGGAACTCTTCCAGAACAGATTGTGTGTGTTTTACATTTCCGGAAGACAGACAAAAACATTTTAAAATAGAAAAATAAATGAAATATGGACACTCTGAAAAAAAGGCCATTACTTATTATAACCTCCGTTGGGACTATTATTAGACAGTTTTAAATTTGGGGATTTTAAATTGATTTTAGCACAGGGGAAATTTAATAGTTTTTAAAATTTTATATTTTGTCTATATTTGTATGTTTTAATTTTCTGTGCGCCGCCCTGGGTCCTTTTTGGAGAAGGGTGGGGTATAAATACGAATAAAATAAAAAATAAAATAAATAAATAAATAAAGTACATGAATGTTTGGAGCTCATTATCATCAACTCAGAGAAACAAAAGATAAACTACGTAAGCATGAAATTGTGAATGCCCCAACACTGGAAGTCTTTAAGAAGATGTTGGATGGCTACTTGTCTGAAACGGTATAGGGTTTTCTGCCTAGGCAGGGGGTTGGACTAGAACAGGGGTCCCCAACCCCCGGGACGCAGACTGGTGCCGGTCCGTCCAGCCTGTCCTTCCCTGCCCCAGATGAGGATCCTTCGCCTGGGACCCCTGGCAGCTTTCCCGCCCGGTTGCATACAATGCGCCCTCCCCGGGTCAAGTTCCCATGAGATGCGGGTTCCCGCCTCGGGTTCCACGTGACTGCCGAATGCGCACATGGCCCACGTGACTCAACTCACCTGCTGGAGGCTCCCACCAGTCCGTGGAATTTTTTTTTACATGAAACCAGTCCCTGGTGCCAAAAAGGTTGGGGACCCCTGGACTAGAAGACCTCCAAGGTCCCTTCCAACTCTGCTATTGTATTGTATTATTATTGTATTGTATGTACACCAAATCTAATAGCACAGTCAGATGTAAGTTTAAAAAATATAGATATTCTGCTTTACTATACTTGACAACATTTGTGCCAAACTCAACCAATTACCGTATAATCAAAGGGTTGGTTGGAATGCATCCAATAACCGTACATAATATCTTGATTCCTTTCCACATACCCCTCCGGACTAAAGCTCTTGTCTTTGAAAATTTATTAAAAATCAAATGTTCTGGTTTTTTAAAAAGGTAATCTAATGATATAAGATGCAGCCAGTATAGGCAGAAACTGTGGAACTTGAAGTCCAGAACAACTGGTAGGCCACAGTTGAAAACTAAGCTGCTTTTTGACCTTGAGAATGTTTTATCCTAACATGCTGTAGTTATTAGGAACTCATTTTGATGAGCATGACATCTGGTGAATAGTTTTATAATTTTAGACTTTTATTTAAATTTTTATTTAACGTATGGCGTATCATACCTGGACTAGCAATATATGTTAACAATTCATCAAGATTGGTAAAACACAATAAAATATGCATGTTAAAAAGATCTATGTTCAAATACGTAGTGTCTAGGCCAGTGATGGCTAACCCTTTTCTAAAGGTGTGCCAAAATTATGCGCACGCTATCATGTGCATGCACCAGTAGGAATGAGTGGTTCATAATTTTTCTGTAATCTCTTACTAGTGCCTCTTTAAAGCTGCTAGTGCTATATGGCTCAGAACAGGAAGGCAGCTAGTTGGAGTTTATACACTATAAGTTTATACACTTATAATCGTCAGGATGTCGTTGAGTCTGGCGCCTAACTTACTAGTATGGCAGCTGTTGAGCCATACAGTAGCACAGTATTCTGCTGCAGGGTAGACCAACCCTAGCGCTGATGACCTGAGGGTTGCAGATTTAGTTCCCCATAATTTCTGGAATATGTTGTTTCCTGTATGCTCCCCTATTCTCTAGGTGTATCTTGTAGTAGGGAGTCCAGTCCAATATTATTCCAGGGTTATTTAGATAGGATCATAGGGATCATAATTTTGGAAATAACAGTGCATAGGAAAAAGGATGTACTAAGTAAACAGTTTCAAAGGCATCACTTATTTTTATGTTCCAAGTAAAAAAGAAAGAAATGTCTGCCCACGCAGGGTGTTGGACTAGAAGACCTACAAGGTCCCTTCCAACTCTGCTATTGTATTGTATTGTATCTTAAAATTAGTCTAGATTTTGATTTAACATCACATTTTCCTATCATGCTTCAGATGCCATTTTGAATGCATTTCATATCTGTTTTCCTGCAGACAGAAGATGACTTTCCAGAAGATTAGTCTCTAACAGCTTTTCTATTTTTTATTTTTTTTAATACATTTGTTATTAAACAAATAAAGTTAACACAAACTAATTAAAAGTAAAAGCAATAAAGAAAAGCAAAAGTGGCGGTGGGAGAGAATGGGGGGGGGGAATGAAACTTCCACTTTCCTTTGTAGTTATCAGTACCTTTCAAAAATTCTCCCTTATACTATTGTTACAAAATCCCCTTTACATTTTTATTATCCCATTTTTTTCTGATCATAAAAACCACAAATCATAAGTGCACTTTTTCTGTTTTATGAAAAAAGCGTATAAGGATTTTCTGTTGTTGTTGTGAGTTGTGAAGTCGTGTCTGACCCATCGTGACTCCATGGACAACGTTCCTCCAGGCCTCCCTGTCCTCTACCGGATGTTCCTCCCGAGTCCATTTAAGTTCACGCCTATTGCTTCGGTGACTCCATCCAGCTACCTCATTCTCTGTCGTCCCCTTCTTCTTTTGCCTCAATCTTTCCCAGCATTAGGCTTTCCTCCAGCGAGTCCTTCCTTCTCATTAGGTGGCCAAAGTATTTGAGTTTCATCTTCAGGATTTTCTAGTCAACTATAAATATTATTTCCTCCTAATCAGAGGTTAATTTCAATAGTTAGAAGCATATAAATTTAATAAATAAATATCTTCAATAACCATTCTGTTCCAGACAGTGTTGAGTCTTCCCACTTTTCAGCATGCAATGGTCTTGTCACAGTTGTCATTTATAAAAGCAAAGTTCCATGACTTTTTTCTAGTTGCTTGATCATTAGACTCAAAATAAAAATATTCTGGTTTCAGTTGCACTTTAACCATTTAAAATCTTTTGAATTAAAGCATACCGTATTTTTCGGAGTATAAGACGCACCCAGGTTTTGAAGAGGCATTTTTTTTAAAAAGTAGGTAGGTAGATAGAGGGATAGAAAGGGAGAGAAAGAGAGGGAGAGAAATACAGTAGGTAGGTAGGGAGAGAGAGTGTAGATAGGTAGGTAGGTAGAGGGAGAGAGAGAGAAATAGAGAAGGGGAAAAATAGTAGATGGGGAGGAGAGAGTGAGTAGGTAGGTATATAGGTAGATAGAGGGGGGAGAAATACAGTAGATAGGTAAGGAGACAGTGAGTGTATATAGGTAGGTAGATAGAGGAATAGAGAGAGAGAAATAGAGAGAGAGGGAGAAATACAGTAGATAGGGGGGGGAGAGAGAGAGAGTAGATAGGTGGTTGTATAGATAGATAGAGGGGGGAAAGAGAAATATAGTAGATAGGTAGGGAGAAAGAGAGAGAGTAGGTAGGTAGGTAGGTAGGTAGGTAGATGTTTCGAGGTGTATTTACCCATGTGCTGTAGAAGGAAATTGCTGTAGCACCTAAGGCTTTTTTTATGCAGGCACAGCAGTCGATTCTCATCAGCCACTCTAACTAAACAGCTTTCCAAAAGGGAAAAAAAAACCTTTTTGCACTCTGCAAACCTCCCAAAAATGGCCCGTTTTTCGTGAAAATGGGGCTGTTTTTCTTCAAATAAAAAGCATGACTAACTTTGGGGGGGCTTGCAGAGTGTTCCTGGGGAGGCCAAAATGAACAAAAAACGCCCCATTTTTTGCGAAAACGGCCATTTTATGGTCAAAACAATTGCATGCATAGCCTTATGGAGGCTTAAAGAGTGCTGCTGGGGTGTGTGTCAACAAATGGCCCGTTCTAGGCTCATTTCTGCCCTCTCAGCCCCTAGGAGCTCTCTGCAAAGCCTCTATAAGGCTCTGCACAGCCATTTTGGTGAAGGAGGTGGGGTTTCAGGAGGCAAAAAATGCTGTATTCAATGTATAAGACGCACCTAGATTTTCAGCCTCTTTAGAGGAAAAAAGAGTGTGTCTTATACTCTGAAAAATACGGTATATTGTATTCAAAATGTTTTGGCGTTTACATGCCCACCAAACATGATAAAATGTCCCTTCCTAGCAAAGATTCAAAGTACCTTTATACATTGTAGACAATTTCTCTGATGATAAATATGAATGATACATCATCTTATAAAATTCCTTTGAAGGCTACAACATTTCAATCCTTTCAGCCATATATTTCCTCCTTGGTCCTTTTGTATATGTTTAGCAAAGTTTTTGACCCATTTTATTATGAATTTTTCAGTTCTTCTTCTGTCTCATATTTTAGCAAAAGTTTGTTTTTTTAGCAATAATATGCTCATCATTAGTACATCATTCTATTTCAAATTTAGTCATGTTTCATTCAAAACCATAAAATGTTTTATACATGGTAGATCTTTCTGTTAATCGTACATAAGAAAGCTTTAAACCAGCATAACTTTCTGTTATCAAACCTTTTCTTGATTTCATTTTACAATCACTTGAGAAAATTCTAATATCTCTTGGTAGACTAACCATTTAGATTTACGTACTTCTAGTCTATAAAATGCCTTTTGTACTGAAAGCCATAAAGGTTGTTTGGTGGCAAGCCCTGAGTTTATATTTGTTTCATGTAGCCTGTCTAACAATGATTTTTAGAGTCTACATTCATGCTAACTTTATTATAATAATAATAATAATTTTAATACTTATAAACCGCTCCCTCTCCCCATGGGGGGAAGGTATGGATGTCTATTATACCATAGACATCCATACCTTCCAAATCTCAAGTCATTAAAATCTCTATCCAATAACTTCTACTTCTTAACATTACTCATTCTTTCATCCAAACTCAACAGCATGCAACAAAATATACTAGTAAGTCCAATTACCTTCATTTCTTCATATCTTCCCTTGCCATATAAATTTAGATATGTCCTCCTGCCATTGTTTAAATCAGGGGTCCCCAACCCCCGGGCCGCGGACCGGTGCCGGTCCGTGGCTGGATGGGAGCCGGGCCGCAAGGCTAGAGAGGAGGAGGGAGGGAGGAGGGGGCTGCCCCCTGAGCAGAGCGCGCAGGAGAACGCAGGCGCGGCTGTTCGCACCGTTGGAGTGTGACTCTTCCTCCACCCTCGTCGACGGAGGGACTCCTGGACGCCACCGGACCGGCCACCGATTCCCTCCCCTGCTGGCATGCCGGCCACTCGTTTTCATCCAGGGACTGCGGAGGCTCTGCGGGCTGGGGTGGGAACTGGCGGGTTGCTCCGGCAGCACAAGGAGTCCCTCCGTCGATGAGGGTGGAGGAAGAGCCCCCACCATCCTCCTGCGTTCTCCCGTGCGCTCTTCCCAATGGGCTGCCCCCCCTCCCTCCTCCTCCTCTCCAGCCCGGCTCCTATCCAGCCACGGAGCCTGACCGAGCGAACGAGCGACCAAGCCTGGCAGGCGGGATGAGGAGGCTGGGGGCGGGGGGACGGGACGACGATGACGACGACAGACACACATAGAGAGACAGAGAGAGGGAGGGAGGGAGAGAAAGATAGACAGAGACACAGAAGGAGTGATTGAATGAATGAATGCAAGACAGACAGACAGACACACACACACACAGAGTGACAGAAATGGGCGGATGAAGGAGAGACAGAGAAAGAGAGAAAGAAAGAAAAAAGTGGGAGAGAGAAAGACAGAGAGAAAGAGACAAAGGAAAGAAAGAGACAGGAAAAGATACAGAAAGAGGGAAAGAGAAAAAGAAAGAGAAAGAAATAGAGAGAAAGGGAAAGAGAGAAAGAAAGAAATAGCGAGAGAGAGAAAGAGAGACAGAGACAAAGAAAGGGAAAGAAAGAGAGAGAGAGAAAGAAAGAAATAACTTATGACCACAGTTGAGGCCAAAAGTTTGGTTGCTAACCAAGATCATTGTTAAGTGAGTTTCACATTTTCAAAGTTGGCCACGCCCACCCAGTCACATGACTGCTGAGCCCCTCAGCCGGTCCGCAGAATTTTCTTTAAAATGAAACCGGTCCCTGGTGAAAAAAAGGTTGGGGACCCCTGGTTTAAATGGTACATCAGCTGTCAAAACAGGTATTATCTGAAACAAAAATAACATTCTGGGTAAAACATTCATCTTAATCACAGATTCTCTCCAACAATGACAATTATACTTCATCCCATTATGATGTATTTTTTTTAAATTTCATCCATAATGCTTTTCTTTTTGAATGAAATATCCAGTATTGTGTTTTAAAGGATGAGTTCTCTTGGAAGCTACCGTAATGCATTTTCAAGTAATTAGTTGTGCTTCTATGGCTAGATCCCCTCTAATTTAAAGAAATTAATATATTGTAATTGTTCTTCAGTGTAGAAGGGAACCTGATGTTGTGAAGTTCAAGCTCCAGAAACACAATCATTCTGATTTATTTTATATTAACATATGGTTTAATCCTTCAACAATTAACAAGAGCTAGCGCAGCGTTTCTCAAATAGTGGGGCGCGCCCCCCTGGGGGGGCGCAAGGCTCTGTAAAGGGCGCGTTTGACCTCGGCAAATCGGCTCTGCCGATTCCCTTTCTCCCTCCTCCTCCACAGCCGGCATGCTGGCCACTCGTCGTCTTCCAGGGACTGCTGTTCCTCACACACACGCACGCACGCACGCATGCACACACGCACACACACACACGGAGGCTTCTCAGCTCCTGAAAGGAGCGGAGCGAGCGAACGAGCGATCAAGCACGGGTGGCCGGGGCAGGCTAAGGCGGGTGAGCCGGGCTGAGGAGACTCCGCGGGGAGTGGGGGCGGGGACGACGACACACAGACAGAGAGAGGCACAGACACAGAGAGAGACAGGGAGGGGGGGAGGAATCAGAGAGTGACAGACACACACAGAGAGACAGAGAGAGACAGGGAGAGAAAGAGAGAGACACAGGAAGTGCGTGAATGCAAGACACACACACACACACACACAGAGTGATAGATGGGCAGACGAAGGAGAGACAGACAGAGATAGAGAGAAAGAAAAAGAAAGAAAGAAAAAAGTGGGAGAGAGAAAGAAAGAAAGACAGACAGAGAGAGAAAGAGAGAGACAGAAAGGAAAGAGAAAAAAGAGAGAGAAAGAAAAAAGAGAAAAAGAGAGAGAGAGAAAGAGAAAGAAATTTCTTTCTTTTTTTATTCTCTTATACTTAATAAGGATACAGTGTTATGCAGAGGTGTACTTATAACAATTTTATAGACAAATGATACTATTTACAGTCGCGCGGGGGGGGGGGCGCGAAATGTTTTCTTCTTCCTAGGGGGGGCCTGACAGAAAATAATTGAGAAACACTGAGCTAGCGGATGTACTTGGTTAATTTAGTCATGGCTATCTTCCTTACTATCCAGCAAATATTTCAAAGAATATATTTCAATAAGTACTTTCAGTTCGCCGTTAATCATCACATTCTTTGTTGTATGAAAATTGTCTTCAAGGACATGTGAAATTATCCATCTATTAACTTTAAATCAATACAGGATGCATTTGTTAAAAAAATACCTAGGACATCTGAAATTTGTAATCAGCTGAAATTTGACATTGTTTTTTTGAATGGGTGTTTGCATTCCCTTCAACTTTTAAAACTCCAGCTGCTGTAATGTTATGTTAATTATAGTAAATAAATATACTGCACATTAAGACAAGCCTCTTAAATGTGTTTTTGTTGGTGCATCAAGTTTGATTGTAGGGCCTGTTTTTGGTAAATGGAAAAACTTGGGGACAGACAGTTGATAATGTCGAAATCAAAATGATAATTTGGAAACAGCTGTGAACTGTACAAGTGGAATAGGCTAGAATTAAACTAACAACTCTGTGGTTACTTGAAGGGAAGGAGTACTGAAAAGGAGCACACTCTTCTGTCTCTGCCCACAGCCAGGAGTTCGATCCTAAGGGGGCTCAACATTGACTCAGCCTTTCATCCTTCCGCGGTCAGTAAAATGAGGTTCCAGATTATAGGGCAATATGCTGACATTGTAAACCACCCAGAGAGTACTTTAAAGCAGGGGTCCCCAACCCCCGGGCCGCGGACCGGTGCCGGTCCGTGGCTTGGTAGGAACCGGGCCGCAGGGCTGGAGAGGAGGAGGAGGGAGGAGGGGCAGCCCCCTGGGCAGAGCGCGCAGAAGGGCGCAGGCGCGGCTGTTCGCGCCATTGGAGTGCGGCTCTTCCTCCACCCTCGTCGACGGTGGGACTCCTGGCCGCCGATTCCCTTCCTCCCTCCCCCTTCCTCCCTCCACAGCGGCATGCCGGCCACTCGTCGTCTTCCAGGGGCTGCCGTTCCTCACACACACACACACAGAGGCTTCTCAGCTCCTGGAAGGAGCCTGAGCGAGCGAATGAGCAACCAAGCACGGCAGGCGGGTGGGCGGGCGGGCGGGGGCAAGCTAAGGTGAGTGAGTGTGGCGGGCCGGGCTGAGGAGGCTCCGCGGGGGCGGGTGGGGCGGGGACGACGACAGACAGACAGAGAGAGGCACAGACACAGAGAGACAGGGAGGGAAGGGGGAATCAGAGAGTGACAGACACACACACAGAGACAGAGAGGGAGGGAGGGAAAGAGAGAGACGCAGAAAGTGATTAAGTGCGTGAATGCGAGGCAGACAGACAGACACACACACACACATATAGTGACAGATGGGCGGACGAAGGGGAGAGAGACAGAGATAGAGAGAGAGAAAGAAAAAGAGAAAGAAAGAAAAAAAGTGGGAGAGAGAAAGAGAGAGAAAGACAGACAGAAAGAGAGAAAGAAAGAGAGACAGAAAGGAAAGAGAAAAAAGAGAGAGGGAAAGAAAAAAGAGATAAAGAGAAAGAAAGAGAAAGAGAAAGAAAGAGAGAAAGAAAGAAAGAGAAAGAGGAAAAGAAAGAGAGAGAGAAAGAGGGAAAGAGAGAGAGAAAGAGAGAAAGAAAGAGAAAGAAAGAAAGAGAGAGAGAGAGAAAGAGGGAAAGAAAGAACGTATGACCACAATTGAGCCCAAAAGTTTGATTGTTAACCAAGACCATTGTTAAGTGAGTTTCACATTTTCCAAGTTGGCCACGCCCACCCAGTCACATGACTGCTGAGCCACTCAGCCGGTCCGCAAAACTTTCTTTAAAATGAAACCGGTCCCTGGTGCAAAAAAGGTTGGGGACCCCTGCTTTAAAGCACTATGGAGCAGTATATAAGTCTAAGTGCTATTGCTATTTTGCTATTGCTATTGCTATGAGCCTTCCCAGTCTGAAGTGAAAGAGGTAGGGACAAAAAAGTGTTCTTTTTTAGCATGAGGCAAGACTCTTCCTTTCACTTGGCTTTTAATTAATTCATATCTGCTTCTTAGGATTGTCTCATAATGTTTGGGATTTTTAATTTCCACACTGAAGTGGTGTCTCTGAACCTAGTTTCTGGCTTGCTTTTGTTTATGGCAAAGAAGGAAGAGGAGGCCTTTTTGACACTTAGGAAAATAGGTCAGTCAGTGGGCACATAGCTATAGCACTTAGTTTGAGTTTGAGTTTATTGGTTTTTTATACTGCCCTACTCCCGAAGGACTCAGGGCGGTGTACAGCCAGAATAAAAACAAATCTATAAAAGTTTAAAAAGTTTTTAAGACATATTAAACTTTGGCCTAAAAGTGAAAAAACAACAACCAACCAACCCTGATTAAAATGAATAAAAATTTGAATTTAAAAATCATGTTTTATGCCAGCCCGGCTTGTTGGAAGAAAAAGGTTTTGAGATCATGGCGGAAGGTGCATAAGTCAGGGATAGTTCTTAATTCCGGGAGCAATTCGTTCCAGAGGACAGGTGCTCCCACGGAGAAGGCTCTCCCCCTGGGTGTCGCCAGTCGACATTGTCTAGCCGATGGCACCATGAGGAGACCCTCTCTATGGGAGCGTACTGGCCGGTGGGAGGCTTTTGGTGGCAAAAGGCGATCTCGTAAGTACCCTGGTCCTAAGCCATGGAGCGCTTTAAAGATGGTAACCAACACCTTAGACTTAGACTTATATACTGCTTTATAGCATTTTGCAGCACACTCTAAGCAATTTACAGAGTCAGCATAACCTTGAGCCAGTGGAGTTCGAACTCCTGGCAGTGGACTGAGTTAATTTGCAAAACTCGTACTACCCTAGCTTGTAAAGACAAGATTGAAAGAACTGTTTGCCTTCCCAATCTGGAGTTCCTCAACTACAACTTCTAGAACAACTTGCAACTGCATGTTAGGGGGAAATTCTGGGTACTGTTGGCCCAACGCTTTTGGAGGCCTTTGGATTGGAAAGACTGGTTTGCGCTATGAGTAACATAACTCGGAATCATTTTATGTTGAAGCGATAATGTCCCCATAGCACCAGCAAGCTAACCTCATATTTTAGGTAACGTATGTGCTGTTTCATTGCTCAAATATCATATTCGTAAATATGAATGCATCATATTCAATAATTCAACATTCGCCAGTGGCAAAACATTGAAAGGTAGTTGAAATTGCTGTGCTCCTGGTGAGAACACAGTACTTTGCATCTAATATCAGTGACAGTGTCATGGGAGATAGAATTTCCATCACAGGATAAAGAACATTAAATGTGCAACTAAAAATGGAGTCAGATTCCAAGTAAAAGCCATATGTTGTAAGAGAAGCAATCAAAAGCTGAATGTTCTGGTTGGAGTGATGTACTTAGACCACAACAGACCAGTAGGCATTTCAAGTACTACCTACCATTGCCTGCTGGTGCCATGTGCATTTAAACGGGTTTCTAATGTAACTGCTGATCTGTACTGTGTTTCCTTGAAAATAAGACAGGATCTTATTTTCTTTTGACCAACAAAATATGGCTTGGCCTTATTATCAGGGGAGGGCTTATTGTTTTGGGATTACCAGGGGCTGCTCTCTTGCCAGGGGGCTCCCAAAGAGCCGGGCACAACCTCAGGACTGCTCAGCTGTGTTGTGCTCTATGGGCCGACAGCTGGCAGAGCGTACTCCCAGAGTGTACAACCATAGAGCGTACGCCCACAGCGGCCACTGCTGGAAGACTCAGTTTGGAAGCTGCCGAAAAAGCCATGCTAGGATGTTAGCGGCGGGAGCGGGTGGCGGGAGCGGAGGTTCCCAGGGAGAGCTGGGTCAGGGCATTGTGAGGCTGGGAGGCGCATGAGCAGCAGTGGAACAGCCATGCCACATTTTTCAGGTGGGCAAAAATATAAGCCCTGCCCCTGAAAATAAGGTCCCTGGACAATCCCCCCTAGCAGGGACCTTATTTTCAGGGGCAGGGCTTATATTTTTGCCCACCTGAAAAATGTGGCATGGCTTTATTTTCAGGACATGTCATATTTTCAGGGAAACAAGGTAGTTTCCTAGTTCCTCTTCCACTCTTTTTTTTTTTTTATATTGAAAAAGTTTTATTGGTTTTACATTTTTTCTATAGGATGGGGTAAGGGATACAAAGAAATTTTGAGAACATTCACATCGAAGTCGTCGGCTCTTCCGGGACCTCAAAATACATTAATAACAATTAAAAAAAAAACATTTTTCATCGCACTACAAAGTGAAAGCGTGTACATATATCTAAATTCTCATTTCTATACTGTCAGTCCTTTACAAAAAATCCAAATACAAATATTATGCAAAGTTGTTCAAAAGAAAAGTCAAGGCAAAGTTATTTTTTTGATCTAAGTCTCTTGGCAATTGAATCTTCTTTTTCTCCTTCCAGGCCCCCAGTAGGCGGGGCCATGGCCCCCTCCGTCCCCCCTGGATCTTCCCCCAGGATAGAGGAATGTTTTTTAAGAAAGGCTTCCGCCTCAGCAACACTCTTCCTCCTTCCCAGAACACCAGCATCCCTTCGGGTGTCACCCACTTGAACCAAATCCCATGATCAAACAATGTTTTAGACAAGAAGGAAAATTTCCTTCTTGCATCTCTAATCTTTCTAGGGATCTGCTTCAAGATAGCAACCGTTTTTTGTTGATAGATTAATGGACTTTCTCTCTGCTGTTTCAGGATTTCCTCTCTGGTTGACCCTCTAACAAATTTCACATGTATCTCTCTAGGCACTTCATTTATCCTGGCATATGCTGAGTTAATTCTATAGGCTAGATCAATGTCCCCCCTGATCTCATCCTTAGGTTTTTGTAAATAGTCTGCTAAAATCGTGCTCATAAGATCAGGGAGGCATTCACCAGATTCCTCAGGAACATTCTGAAATCTCAAAAAATATGTCATTCTTTCCATATCAATCCTAGACACATGCCCATTTGTTTCCCCAACCTCTTTAGTAACATTTTTAATCTCTCCCTTAACCCCCGCCAACCCCCCTTCCAGTTCTTCATTCTTCTGTGTATTCTCCAGAACTTGCTTCCGTGTGTCCAATAACTCCTTCTTGAAGTTGATGTTTTCTTCCCTCTGGGCCTGAATTTCTTGTACCAAAGTTTGTATAACAGTTTCAAGAGAAGCCATCCTTTGTTCTAAACTTGTCAGTGCTGTTTCCTGAGCCATGGCTAACTGTTAAAGTCAGTGCCACTAAAATGGCGTTTTCAGGGTGGGGTTGGTGAGGCTGACCGGGAGCCAAAAGTTCTGATCAAGGTTGTAACGTTGTAAAATTCAGGAACCAAGAGAGAAACAATTTTCCAACTCAATAGGTGCGAAGGTACTCCAGAAAAGAAATCACAAATCCAAAAGAAAAAAATTCTTCATTAAAAGCCAGAGATAGTCCAGATTGCAAAGAGACGCTGAAATTTTTCCATAAACAAAATAGTCAATCAGGAACAAAGAGAGGCCATTTTCCACCGCCCAGCTCAGAGCCCGCAGGAGAAAGTAGTGAGAGAAATTGTATCAGCCAGACCTAGAAACATTGTTGCAAACAAGCCGCAATCCACTTTCCCTTAACGCAAACAGTCAGGATTAAAGATTTCCGCTCCTCGCCGCGAGGAACCATTTCCAAGTGCCGCTTAAGTCCGAGGGGGGGGGGTTTAAAAACAAACACCCCCCTCCCAGTCCTTTCAGCCCGGCTGACAGTAAGAAAAACAAGTTTTTGAACACTCACTCTCCCCTTGCAGCTGAAGCCTCGGAAAGCCTTCCGACATCGACGTTTAGCCCTCTACATGGATGTGAATGGCGCCGTCTTCCTTTGGCGAAGGGAGAACCCCCCGCAGCATGTTCTCCTTCACCTAAGCCGAAGACAAGGGTCGCTTCCCCCACCGCCGTGGGGGGGAGCGTCCCAGGCAAGCCGGCTTTACGGGAGACCCCCAAAAAAGGGGCGTCTCGCCCCCGTGGGGGGGCAGAAAAAGCAACAAAACGGCGAGCGAGCGCTAGGCTCGCTCGTCGCCGCTGGAGCCGGAACCGGAAGCCCCCTCTTCCACTCTTAACTTCAAGTAAAAAAGATGGACCATATTTTGTGAATATATGCAACTACACAGCACATCTATATGTCACGATGTTTGCAAGTAGGAACAAGCACAGTAAACCTTGGACTCTTGTTTCAACCTTTCCTTTTGCATTTGTTTGTTTTCTGCATTTGGCAACTATAATTAGGGCTAGCTATGTTCCATTTCGAAAAGCCACCTTAGTCATTAAGTCTGTCTTATTTAAAATAACTATAGGCTATCTTCACTGCATTTCCAAGCCCAGATGAAACAGTAATATGTGGTTTACAGGAGTGCAAAATAATCTGAATGTCTCCTTCCTTAGTAAGAAGAGAATTAGCTTGTTGCAACTTGTTCTTGCTCATGCATTTTATAATTGGCTGTGGTTTAGTGTGATGATTGAACCGCAGCATTATGATAGAGCGTGGAATAGATACTGTGTTCCATTAGGCCTTTGAGATCTATATATTTGTTTTTCAGGGCAAAATTGGGCACACTTATATTTTGCTGTTGACATGGTTGCACTAGACATCTTAAAAATTGTAGTTATCTTGTTAAATACTATGAATTAAAATTAGCTGAATAAAGGGATTCAGTACCCTAGAACGATTGCTTTTCCTTAAACTGCTATTCCTTTCAAGAGGGAAAGCAATAGCAACTTTCCCCATGGGGCAGATGTCAGCTTCAGTGGGTCTGTTTTTATCCTTTCTATATTTTAGGAAGAGAATAAATGCCTGCTTTTCTTCCAACACTGATGATTTAGTCAAGAGCACATTCACACCCATTCTGATATACACCTTTAATAATAGATAAAAATAGAGACATACCTTTATTTTTATTTCAATATAATAGTTGAGGTGAAAGACTTGTACAAATACCATAAAATGAACTACATTTCTGCAGCTGTAGCAAAATTACCAATGTTTAATGTTTAAAGCCAGCTTTTTGTGCCTGAAGTGTTAGCCAATATTTTGTATACAGGATTTGATGTAACTGGTATTGGAAGGAACAATGGAGCTAACAGGTGCTATTGCTGAGACTTTGAAGAGTGACCTTGGTTGTAGCGTCTAGTTAATTGCCTGGAGTCATTGAACACGCTTCTAGTCCCTTTAGTGCAATGCAGATGTTGTGGTAGCAAAACCAGCCTAAGAACTTCACAAGTTCTGAATAAATGGAAGCGTGCCAATTGCTAGAAGTTCTCAGTCTGTAGCAGTGCGACTTAAATAGATTGAGAACAGCAAAAAGATTGATGACTGTGATGGAAAGTCCATTTTTAGGTGCGTAATTTCTTATTAAGAATTTTGATTATGAGGCTTCCGGTTCCGGCTCCAGCGGCGACGGGCGAGCCTGTGGCTCGCTCGCCGCTTTGTTGCCTTTTCTGCCCCCCCACGGGGGCGAGACACTCCGGTTACCGGAGGTCTCCCGTAGGGTCGGCTCGGAGGAGACGTTTCTTCTCACGGCGGTGGGGAGAGCGATCCCCTCCGCGACCTAGGTGAGGAGGAACATGCTGTGGGGGGTTCTCCCTTCGCCAACGGCTGTCGGCGCCATTCACTTCAATGTAGAGGGCTGAGCGGAAGAGATCGGAAGGCTTGCCGAGGCTTCAGCTGCGAGGGAGAGTGAGTTTAAAAAGACTTTTTTTCCTTGCTGCCAGCCAGGCTGAATGGACTGGGAGGGGGGTGTTTGTTTCCAAAAACCCCCCCTCGGACTTAAGCGGCACTTAAAAATGGCTTCTCTGGAAGAGAAAGCGGAAATCTTAAATCCGGACTGTCTCTAACAAGGGAAAGTGGTATGCGGCTACTTGCAACATTGTTTCTAGGTCTGGCTGGTTAAAAAATTTTTATTTTTCTACTCTCTCCTCTGGGCTCTGAGATGGGCGGTGGAAAGTGGCCTTTCTTTGTCCCTGCCTGACTATTTTAACTATGGAAAATTTCCAGCGTCTCTTTACAATTGGGACTCTCTCTGGATATTAATGAAGAATTTTTTTCTTGTTGGATTTGTGATTCCTTTCTGGATTACCTTCGTTATTATAACTATTGAGCTGGAAAATTGTCTCTCTCTTGGTTCCTGAATTTTACAACGTTTCAACCTTGATCTGAACTTTTGGCTCCCGGTTAGCCTCACCAACCCCACCCTGAAAACGCCATTTTGGTGGCACTGACTCTAACAGTTAAGATGTCTCACGAAACAGCACTGACAAGTTTAGAACAACGGATGGCTTCTCTTGAAACTGTTATACAAACTTTGGTAAACGAAATTCAGGCCCAGAGGGCTGAAAACATCAATTTCAAGAAGGAGCTATTGGACACAAGGAAGCAAGTGCTGGAAAACACACAGAAGACTGAAGAATTGGAAGGGGGGTTGGTGGGGGTTAAGGGAGAGATTAAAAATGTTACTAAAGAGGTTGGGGAAACAGATGGGCATGTGTCTAGGATTGATATGGAAAGAATGACATATTTTTTGAGATTTCAGAACGTTCTTGAGGAATCTGGTGAATGCCTCCCTGATCTTATGAGCACAATTTTAGCAGACTATTTACAAAAACCTAACGATGAGATCAGGGGGGACATTGACCTAGCCTATAGAATTAACTCAGCATATGCCAGGATAAATGAAGTGCCTAGAGAGATACATGTGAAATTTGTTAGAAGGTCAACCAGAGAGGAAATCCTGAGGGCGCAGAGAAAGAACCCTTTAATTTACCAACAAAAAACGGTCACTATCTTGAAGCAGATTCCTAGAAAGATTCGAGAAGCAAGGAAGAAATTTTCCTTCTTGTCTAAAATTTTATTTGATCATGGGATTTGGTTCAAGTGGGTGACACCCGAAGGGATGCTGGTGTTCTGGGAAGGAGGAAGAGTGAGGATTAAAACAGTTGCTGAGGCGGAAGCCTTTCTTAAAAAACATTCCTCTGCCCTGGGGGAAGATCCAGGGGGGACGGAGGGGGCCGCGGCCCCGCCCGCTGGGAGCCAGGGAGGAGAAAAAGAAGATACAATAGCCAAGAGACTTAGATCGAAAAAATAACTTTGCCTTGATTTTTCTGAACAATTTTGCATAATATCTGTATCTGGATTTTTTGTAAATGTCTGACAGCATGGAATTGAGAATTTAGGTATATGTACTTGCTTTTACCTTGTAGTGTTATGAAAAATGCTTTTTTTTTTGTTATCTTTTTATTGTGTATTTTGAGGTCTCGGAAGGGCTGACGACTCTGACGTGAATGCTCTCAAAATTTCTTTGTATCCCTTACCCTACCCTATAGAAAAATGTAAAACCAATAAAACTTTTTCAATATAAAAAAAAAAGAATTTTGATTATAATAGTAAAACACCATACAAACTAAACTTAAAAAGAAAAATAGAAATAGTAAAAGTTACAAGAAAAAGAAGAAAGAAAGAAGTAAGAATATAATAAAAAGAATATATAGAGAGGAGTGACTTCCAATCTTCATTACAAGTCCAAACAAATTTGTTGACTCTTCTCCCTTTCTAAGGTTACAAACAGTTATCTCCTCATTCTATATTTTTCTTTATTCTATATTTGATCCTTTATCTATAAAACAAATCCATAAAGCTTAATTTTTTCAGTTCTGGTGTCAGGAAAAAACCCTTAAGTGTTGCCAGAAGTAACGATATTTTATTTTAATTGTGATCAAATTAACCAACTTAATATTCCTTCTTTTTACTTCTGACAATCTTAATCTAGTTCATTCAAATATTTGTCCCATCACATGGAGGCTTTATCAAAGGCTTCAACAAGCCTCCTTTGTAAACTCAATAGTTTACATTTTCCAAGTCACAAACATTTATAATTTGCATTTGCCTTTTGAATTTTAAAACATCAGCCAATTACTTTTGTGGATCCAGTGAAGTATCCTTTTCTAAGTCATTATTTTGGCTTGTCAGTAGTAAATATATTGTTGATATTCTAACCCAGTGGTGGGCAAACTCATTAGTCAATAGAGCCAAATATCAACAGTACAATGATTGAAATTTCTTTTGAGAGCCAAAAGAAGGTGTGGCCTGTTTTGTGGGAATGGCTCAGCGGTCATGTGACTGGGTGAGCGTGGCCAACTTCAAAAATGTGGTAACTCACTTAACCACGGTCTTGCTTAGCAACCAAAATTTTGGGCTCAATTATGGTAATAAGTTCTTGCTTGCTTGGTTTCTTTATCTCTCTCTCCCACTTTTTTCTTTTTTCTTTTTCTTTCTCTTTCTCTTTCACTCTCTCTCTGTATCTGTCTCTCTCTCTGTATCTGTCTCTCTCTCCTCCCTCCACCCATCTCTGTCACTCTGTGTGTGTGTGTCTGTCTCTCACTCACTCAATCACTCACTCTGTCTCTCTCTCTCTGTCTCTCCCACACTCCCTCTCTCTGTCTCTCCCTGCTTCTCTGTGTCTCTCTCTCTCTCTGATTCTCTCCCTCCCTCTCCCTCTCTCTGTCTGTCTCTCTCTGCCTCTTTCCCTCTCTCTTCTGTCTCTCTCTGCCTGTTTCCCTCTCTCTGTCTTTCTCTCTGTCTCTGTCTCTGTCTCTCTCTCTGTGTCTGTCTTCTCTCTGTCTGTCTGTCTCTGTCTGTCTGTCTGTCTGTCTCTGTCTGTCTGTCTGTCTCTCTGTCTCTTTCCCTCTCTCTGTCTTTCTCTCTGTCTGTCTTGCTGTCTTTCTCTCTCTCTGTCTCTCTCTGATTTCCTCTCTCCCTCACTCCCCCTCTGTGCCTCTTTCTGTCTCTGGATCTCTCTCTGTCTGTCTCTCTGTGTGTCTGTCAGTCTCTCCCTCCCACCCCCCAACCCCCCCTCCCGGGAAGCAGCAGAAGGGCCGGCATGCCGGCTGGGGAGGCTATGGCTGCCTCCTCCTGCAGCGGACGGAGCACCCAAGGCTGCGGCCACCTTAAGCGCTGCCGAGGCTGCTTGGGGGCCACACGCCCACCTCCCCCCCCCCAGCCCTGCCTGGCGGGCAGCCCCGGAATGTGCACTGCGGTAGCCATCAGAGGGAGCTACCTGACACCCCTGTCGGACGACCTCGTGTGGTGGGAGCTGAGCATCACAGGGCTCGGGGGTAGCAGCAGCTGCTGCAGCCCCCTATGCCACAGACGGACTCTGCCCGTGGCTGAGCGGAGGAAGAGCCACACTCGACGGGCCAAAGAGCTGCTTGTGGCTCACGAAATTATTTATATCTGTTATGTCTTCCAAAAACCAAAATAGATTTGTTGTCCACAAGAAGTTTTTGTTCTTTATAATTAACCACAAAATCTGATTGCAAAAGCTTCCTCAGTATTCAAATTTATCTGGTCCCTTAGTCCGTTTATAACTTTGTAAGAACAAAATCTTATTTAGCTTTTCGCTCTTTATTTCAGATTCTTTAAGTTCTTAAGCTTATATTTGATTTTGGTTCACAGTTGCAGAAAAGTTCACTCAGTGAAGACTCTTCAAATATATCATTTTAAAAGTCTAATAGCTTAAAAAACCTTAATAGGCAATTTGCAAAGATGATTAGAAAGTGAGGTTTGGGTTTAGTGTGCTTCAAAATTCTCCACTACAGTTTATGAATTCCATTATATCTCCCAGCACTCAAACCTATGGAAAATTGCTGTCCTGCAGTCTCCTTGGAAAAAGCAGCCGTCCAGAGCCCATGTAGGCAATCTCCTGCCCTCTCCTTATCCACAAGGCTTCCAAGTGATTAGACTGGTTCCTTTGTCTTTGCTGCAGTCATCGACTCCCCAGAACTATCTCCTGTTCACCGTACCTTCTCTGGAAGTCAACTGCAATAGAAGCTTTTATCTGAGACAGAATAATTTATTGTAGGAGACTAAAGTTATATATGAAGTAATAACAAAATCAATTTAAAAGCTTCCTTGGGAGAAACGGATTTATTCTTTGTGTCAAGAAAGGGAATAGTTGCTGAATATGAAAGAAAATCCAGTGTAACAAATGAGGGTCTTACAGTTAGGTTAAACAGCTCATATGTTATCTTAATAATAAAACATGTAATTACTAAATGGAAAATTGGATCTGTTCCAAATTTCATATTTTAAGGTAATATTTGACAATCTTATACCCTTCGAAAATATTGGCATCGCAGATTCCAGCATGCTGGCTGTTTTGGTTTTGTTTCCATTATTCATGTATGTGCCCTTCCTTCCTTCCTTCCTTCCTTCCTTCCTTCCTTCCTTCCTTCCTTCCTTCCTTCCTTCCTTCCTTCCTTCCTTCCTTCCTTCCTTCCTTCCCTCCCTCCCTCCCTCCCTCCCTCCCTCCCTCCCTCCCTCCCTCCCTCCCTCCAGAGCTCATGTACAGTTCATGTAACTGAACTGGAAAGTGCCTGGTTGGGGCAGAGTATTATATGAAGATTTATTTTATTTTATTTTTATTCATTTTACCATCACCATATAGAATCTGTTTGCAAGACGATATTGGGAAAATGCTTCCCTATTTGTAGACTACTAATATATTCTTTCTGATAGTTAGAGGAAGATAAGAAATTGTACTTTTACTTGCCATGACTATTGTCATCAACAATTAAATGAAGATGACACATATTCTTAAAGGGAAAAGTGAATTGCTTTTTAATAAAAGTTGGGATTTCTGGTATCTATGGCTGGGAAACAGAGTGTCAGATTTTAATGGGAGTAGTGGTTAAGATTTAGTCAATAATTGTTTTTGAATCTTTTTCTCTATATAAACTCTAATAAACAGCTATTATTAGAAGTGTAGGAAAAATATTGAGAATTAGGGATTTATAAGACGACTGTAAGATGTGTATAAGACCTATCACCTTGGGATGAATTAGATTAAAATTGGAGGAGGTATTAAACTCTTCAGTCTTTGTTCAATGTTTATGTGAATTATTTTTTAATAGAAATTTATTTTAAGGGAAAATATATATATATTAAGTTTGGAATGTTGAAACGCCACCCCCAGAACCCATCAGAGAAAATAAACAAGCAAAGGCAACAATGGAAAGAGGAGAGACGAGGAGGGAAAGGAAGAAAGGGTAAAGTAGAGAAAGTAAGGATGGGGAATTAAGAGTAGGAGAGAGGATAAGAAAGAAGAGAGGAGAGAAAGAGAGAAGAAAGAGAGGGGGAAAAGGGAGAAGAGAGGAAAAATGAGAGGAGGAAACAAGAAGGCAGAGAAGGGAACTTGAGAAAGTAGGAGTGAGGCTGTTGCAAAATAAGATGGAGACACGGGGTGACAAGAAAGCGATCCAAACTGTATCATATAGTATATATGTAAGAATGTATATAGAGATTAATGATGAATAGATAAATGTTAAATAGTATGTATAAGAATGTATATCAATGAATGTTTTTGAAATGGGAAAAATAATAATAAAAAAATTTGAATTGAAAAAAAAACAATTACATGAAGATGAATTGATATGACTCTTGCTCAGTCAGAAGAAATGGAAAGGGGAATGTTCACTTGTCTTGAAAGTCTACGGCCTACTACATGTACAAACAGTGAGATAATTATATGGGCCAACTTTATATGAAGGAAATTCATGTGAAAGCAATTGATTCTACATTTTTTTCACTGCATTATGGGAAAATGAAAGTTATCATTCATGTTTGTCTACTCTGTGGAGACTTGGCTGTCAGGTGGCTCATTATAGGTGACTCTGTCATTGCAGCTCTTTTTGAAATCAAGATCTAGGTCGGGTGTCAAACTGGTGTCATCACGTCACGTGATGTATCATGACGTTTTTCACCCTTCGCTAAACTGAGGGTGAGCGTGGCGCATCCAGCCCAAAGGCTGTGAGTTTGACACCCCTGATCTAGGTGGTTACAATAGTTGTTGGATCTCTGTTTCCTGAGCAGTTCCAAATCTCCTGTGCACTTCCTTCAGTGGCCAAGGAAGGGTTAATTTACGTCCTCACTGCCCATGGACTGGATTGAAAGCTTCTTAGTCCCGCCTTTCTTCCCACAATCCTCAGTTTCAATTCAGTCCAGCCCAGTTCGGACGCAAAATTTTCCCTCTCCTTGGGAAATATTACTATCATTATATTATTGCTTCTTAGTCCTTACTTTAAGCTATTTTATTTTTCCTTGCCTTCTTCCCTTTAGATTGTTTGATTCCTCTTTATTTAGCTATTTCTTTATTGTTTTATTTTTCCCTTTGGCTTTGAGTTTTCTGTGGGCATTTTAGGTTCACTTCGTTTTCCTCCTTGGAACGAACGTTCCCTCACTTGAGGGGAATCCAGCAAGAGGACTTACCAGCTGATTGCCTTGCCGGGAGAGGCCAGATCGCTCGCTTGAGAGCAGCGCGCCTCTCCGCCTCCCGGGCTCCTCGCCCCAGCGTGGGATCGTCGTGCAGCCCCCTCTTCACCGGCGGGTCGTTTCCGAGCCTTCGGCGGCCCGTTCGGCTCTGGGAGGCCATCCAGCTGCAGTCCGTCGTCCCGACGAAGCCGAGGCCGCCCGCGCCGCCGCCGCGTTTGGGAGCGGCCATCTTGGACCTGCGCAGAGGGCTGTTTTTGGCGCGAAAAGATCCCGCTTCTTCCAACGGCCACCGCATTACTGCTCCAGCCTTGCTAGAGATCTGTTCTCTCCTCCGGCCAGCGCAGGAACCTGGGCAAGTGCAAAACGGGCTGTTTTTCGGAGGACTTGCTTCTGCCGGCCTCCGCAAGCCCCATCTACTTCTCCCTCGCTCTTTCTCTCTCTCTCTCACCCCCTCCCTGGGATCACCGCTCCTGCCTGCCTTCCCTTTGGGTTTCCCCTGGGTCCCACAATTCCCTCCTTCCAGTCAGGCCGCGTGCAGCGTTCCTCATGGCCTCCACTCATTCCACTGGTGAGGAGGACGCAATTATGGAGATCCAGGCCCAGGATCCTCCAACTAGAGAGGACAGGACCTTTACCAGGAGGGCGGGGAGAGCAGCGAGGGAGGCTATCAGAGGGATTGCTAGAGGCCCTTATGCTAGGAGGGCCCCTTCAGCACAGGACAGGGCTGAGGCCAGGAGCCAAAGGGCCCTGGAACGGAGCTTTGATAGGGCCCAAAGGCAAACGATCACAGTTGCCCAGGTACACCGGGCAGCTGATCCTGACCCCATCCAGCTCCCTACTCACGAGGCTCACGGTCTAGGGGACATCTCCTCAGACCATTCCTATTCCAGGTCTCCTTCCCCCTCCGTTGGGGGGGGCACTGATCTCTTTGAATGCGAGGACACAGCAGATGAGGCCTCATCTGTCCGGGTGCCTCTTGTTAACCCTGGGCTAGCCCCCTCCAGGGATTCGGAGGCCGGCCCTCGGCCTGCTGAGGACCGTGGCCCCGGTCTATCTGCTGAGATGCGGGAAGTGATTGCTTCCGCCATTTCGGATGGCATAGCTCAGGGCATGAAGGAACAGGCCACTGTTATCACCCGGCCCTCCAGTTACAGGGCCAGGCCCGCTAGGGCCTCTTCGCCCCAACCCTCCGTCGTGACCGCTGAGTCAGCGTCGGAACTTGGGGACTTGGCTGAACCAGATATTTCTGATGACGAGGGCAGGGAGGCAGACAAGCCTGCCTTTTCAGGGCTCTTTCCCCCTTCGATGTTTAAGTCCATGTTATATAAGGCCAAGGTCATCACGCACATGGACACTAAGCCGCCCTCCACCCAAGCCCCGGCTGACCCTCAGGAGTCTACAGACCCTGATGACCCCAGTGGGGGTCTTTTTGATGACGACATCCAGGCCCCGGATCTGATCCCGGCGCCTAAGCTGTTCAAGTCTGTAGTGCAGCGCCAGTGGACCCAGCCCGCTTCCTGGACCACTCCCAGTGCCAATGACAAGCGTTTCTACTCCATGGATCCTTCCATGGAGGACATCCTCAAGTTGCCCGAGGTCGACCCACCGGTCGCGGCCATGACTTCTAATTCCATCCTGCCCCCAGACCTCCTAGAGGGACTTAAGGCTGAGGATAAGCGGGCTGAACGCTCTTGTCACAAGACTCACCAGGCCACTGCCTGGGCCATCAAGGCATCGGCCTCCGCTTCCTTTTTCAGTAGGGCGACCATCGCTTGGCTCCGTCAATTGCTTAAAAAGCTCCCCCAGGGCGACTTTCGCCTGCGCCAAGATGTTAACAAGATCATGGCAGGGGTGCAGTTTACCGCCGATGCCTCACTTAACGCCGCGAAGTTCGCTTCGCGTGCCATGGCCTCCAATATCACTTCGCGACGCCTGGTCTGGCTCCGCCACTGGAACGCTGATATGCGCTCTAAGTGGAAGCTGGCCTCCGCCCCCTTTAAGGGGGACAAACTCTTTGGTGACGCCCTTGACACTGTCCTCATAGAGAACAAGGACAAGAGGAAGGTCATGCCCTCCGTGTCCCGTAAACAGGACCGACGGCCTTCCTCCTTCCGCAAGCAATCTTTCAGGGCTTACACCACCCAGGCGGCCCCTTCCACCTCTTCGTCTTCTGCATTTCCCCGAAATTTTTCCCAGGGCTCTGACCGTCCCCAGGATAGGCAGCCATTTCGGGACAGGTACCGCCAGCAGTCTTATGGCCGGCGACCCTTTCGTGGTGGTGGACAGGCCAACAGGCCTTTCCGCCGCAACAAGTGACCACCACCTAACAGCACCCATAGGGGGCCGGCTTCAGCTGTTTGCGGATCGCTGGGAGGCGACCACGTCAGATGCGTGGGTATTGCAAACGGTTCGAGTCGGTCTAACCTTAGAGTTCGTTTCTCCTCCCCCCCGTCGGTTTATCCGATGCCCCACCCCCAGGTGTGCCACCAAGAAGGGGCTCATGGAGGCAGAGATCCGGCATCTGTTAGAAATCAGGGCAGTGGAGCTTGTTCCCCCAACACAGGTGCGAAGAGGCTATTACTCCATCCTCTTCCTCGTGCCCAAAAACTCCGGCGGATGGCGAGCCATCCTAGATCTAAAGGACCTCAATTTCCATATCGCCTACAAGAGGTTCAAAATGCAGTCTCTCCATTCGATCTTGGGCTGCCTCCGCCCGGGCGACCTGATGACCTCCATAGACCTGAAGGAGGCCTACCTCCACGTTCCCATCCGCCCAGTCCACCGGAAATTCCTCCGCTTCTACTATGCCGGCCGCCACTATCAATATCGGGCCCTCCCGTTCGGCTTGTCATCAGCCCCGAGAGTGTTCACCAAGCTTCTGGCCGCGGTGGCAGCGGACCTCAGGAAGCGCCCCGTTCGTCTGCAATGTTATCTAGACGATATCTTGATTCAATCATCTTCACGGGGCCACGCAAACAAGGACCTGCGGACCACTATGGACTCCCTCCAATACCACGGGTTCACCGTCAACCGGGAGAAGAGCCACCTCACACCATCAACAGAGGTGCTTCACCTAGGTACGTTGATCAACACTCGCTCGTGCATGGTCCGTCTCTCCCCAGACCGCGTGACCAGCTTGCAAGCCACAGCCCGCAAGGTCCTAACCTCCAAGTCCGTCCCGATCATCCTTCTCTCCCAACTGCTGGGAAAGATGATCTCCTGTCTATCAATAGTTCCCTGGGCCCGCCTTCATGCGAGGGAACTGCAATGGTTCCTGCTCCCTTCGCAGAGGGCCAATGCCAGCAACTCCAACGTGCGTGTGCAGCTTCCCCCGAAGGTTCGTCGATCTCTACACTGGTGGCTCTCCCCAGCCTTGTTGAAGGGCTCCCTCTTCCAGGAGCCAGAACGTCTGATCCTCACGTCGGATGCCAGCCTGTTCGGATGGGGGGCACACCTCGAGCACAGGATGGTCCAGGGCAGGTGGACGCCCCGCGAACTCGCCAACAACATCAATTGGCTCGAGTTGAGGGCGGTCCGCCTTGCCTTGCGTCGGCTCCAGTCGGTTGTCGAGGGTCAACACCTCCTAGTGCGCACGGACAATGTCGCGACGAAAGCGCACATCAACCACCAGGGAGGCACCAGATCCGGCGCCCTGATGACGGAAGCGGAGGCACTGGGCAGATGGGCCGAACGTCACCTAGGCTCCATCAGGGCGGAACACATTTCAGGCGTGGACAATGTTCATGCGGATTGGGTGAGCCGAACCACACTCGACCCGTCCGAATGGCAGCTTCACCCGGACGTGTTCCAGCTCCTCTGTCATCGGTTCGGCACCCCGCTGGTGGATCTGTTTGCCACGCCGGCCAACTCACAGTTGCCCCGCTTCTTCGCCAGATACCTCCACCCGCAGGCGGAGGGGATGGATGCCCTCCACAGTCCGTGGCCTCCGGGGCTTCTCTATGCGTTTCCCCCAATTCCGCTCCTACCTCGTGTCATCAGGAAGATACTCCAGGAGCGGGCGGATGTTCTCCTGCTGGCCCCATACTGGCCTCGCAGGTCCTGGTTTGCCGACCTCCGCAACCTGTCAACCAGTCCTCCGTGGCAGATCCCGCGGAACCTGATCATACTTCGCCAGGGGGCCGTGACCCACCCCGAGCCCCACTGGCTCAACCTGACCGCCTGGCGGTTGAACGGGAACTCTTAGCTCGCGCTCACCTATCGGAACGTGTCATCCGCACCATTCAGGCAGCCAGGCGCCCGTCCACCACCAGAATTTACGGGGCCACCTGGTCGTCGTTTTCGGCATGGTGCGTATCCCGCCGCCTGTCCCCCCTCTCGGCTTCGGTCTCTCACATTTTGGACTTCCTCCAATCCGGTCTCGACAAGGGTCTTGCACCCAATACCTTGAAACGTCAGGTGGCGGCGCTGGCAACGGTCGTCTCGTCAGATTCAGGCCTGCCTCTCTCTCGACACCCCACCGTTCGGGCATTTCTTAAGGGGGCATCCAACCTCCGCCCCCCTACAGTTCACAGGTTCCCATCGTGGGATCTTTCCACTGTTCTCCGTGCCCTGTCTGATCCACCCTTCGAACCACTTGCCACTGCGTCTCTGCGCCACCTCTCGCTCAAGACGGCCTTCCTCGTCGCTATAACGTCGGCTAGGAGGATATCGGAGCTGGCCGCTCTGTCTGTCCGGGCGGAGCTCTGTGTGGTTCATAGCGACAGGGTCGTTCTTCGACTTGATCCCAGCTTTGTACCCAAAATCAACTCGCATTTTCACAGGGCTCAAGAGATCGTCCTTCCAAACTTTTGCCCGCGGCCAACGCACCCGAGGGAGCGGCGTTGGCACACGTTGGACGTGAGGAGAGTTTTGAAATACTACATCAAACGCACCGCCTCCTTTCGCCGATCGGAAAGCCTGTTCATATCGTTTTTGCCCGCCACTATGGGCCTCAAAGTGTCTTCTACCACCATTGCCCGCTGGCTCAAGGCTTGCATTTCCCTCGCATACGAACACCAGGGCAAGCCGAAGCCGGTGGGACTGACAGCCCACTCCACCAGAAGTGCAGCAACCACTGCCGCCTGGGCTTCACAGGCTCCACTAGAAGAGATTTGCAGAGCTGCCACGTGGGCGACACCATCCTTGTTTGCCAGACATTACAAGCTTGACAAGTACGCCTCTGCTGACGCCGCCTTCGGCCGCCGCGTTCTGCACAGCGTCGTAGCTGCTGATTCCTGACACCGGCCGACCTGCCGTGACACCCGCCCAGTGACATTATTGCTTGGGCATGTCCCTTCCTTGGCCACTGAAGGAAGTGCACAGGAGATTGACCATTGTCCTACCTGAAGGGTCCATCTCTGTGCACTTCCGCAGTGGCCAAGGCCCCTCCCTTCTTTTTTCTCTCTCTTTCTGTTGTATGTACCTGTCGATTGCAGGTTATCTGAGAGATATCGAGGGTTTGGTCCGTCATGACGGTGCTTCCTTCATTGAAACTGAGGATTGTGGGAAGAAAGGCGGGACTAAGAAGCTTTCAATCCAGTCCATGGGCAGTGAGGACGTAAATTAACCCTTCCTTGGCCACTGCGGAAGTGCACAGAGATGGACCCTTCAGGTAGGACAATGGTCATTCTCTTTGCAGCAGCTTCAGCCATTTATTTCGTGCTACACTTTCAACTGGTTTGCAACTAGCGTTGCATTTGGTGTAGAAGGTGTCTTTGAAAGATGATTATTTTCAGACGTTCTATGTAGTTTCGTTTCAGAGATTAAGGAATTAAAAAAAATATCTTTGATTGCAAGCAAAATTTGGATTAAAGGAATGCTGTGTTTCAAAAGTAGGCAGAATTTTAAATACGATTGAAGTGCTGTATGGAAGTAGCCAAAACAATATCATGTATGGTTTCAGTGCAAGAGAACAATTCGTATTGTAGAATGATAGGTTGCAAGGGACGTCAGAGGTGTTCTAATCCAGCCCCCTACTCAAGGCAGGAGACGTCTATCATCACAGTCAAATGGTCATCCGGTGTATTCTTGAAAATCTCCAGTGATGGAGCATCCACAATCTGCAAGCTGTTGAATTGATTAATTGCTCTTACTATCAGAAAAGATAGTGCTAGTGCACATTCTCTTTTATACTCACACATTCTCATTTAAGCATAATAGATGCTCCAGCATGTCAAACTGGTTGAAAAACTATTCGTATTCATCTCAGTGTTGATTAAATCAAGGTATTTAAGTCAGTGTGTCTTTGGTTTCCTGGACATATAGGATCTGACCATCAGTGCTCAATTTTGAATGCGATGAAAGGAAGCTTAGAGTTCTACAAAATATGCCATCTGTTTTGATTGTCACTTTCTTTCAGAGAGATAATGATTTTTTTCCCTTTCCAAACAAAAGAATGGATGTATTGATGTTCCAGAAGCATATTTTGTTATGCAAGCAGGACTGTAATTTTTCCTCAAATATAAATTCTGTTTAGATGGCATATGATCAGTCAATCCTTCTCCATTAGGATTTGCTCATAGGGTCAAAAACGAACCTGATTAGAAGACTAAAGTCAAGGCATATGTTACTTGTCCTTAATGTAGATAAATTAACATTGACTGATGTAGATAAATTAACATTGACTGAGGCAAAAAAAAGGGGGGGGGGAAGTGAGCAGGATTGGGCCCACTTGTTAATGCTCAGATGGAAACCACTACTGAGTGTTTAGTCAGGAAAGTTGAAAAAGATTCTAAAAGAAGCCTGTATTGCACAGTAGCCTGTTGGGGCTAAATAAATTTTGATGATGAGCTCTTGCAGTTAGTTGCTTGATTTGAAGGAGTGTTTCTTAAAAAGAAAATGCATTACCTATGCTCAGAGGTGGTATTAGACCAGTTCGAACCGGTTCACTTGAAATAGTGGCAATTGCGGGTGGCCCAGCTCTATGGCATTCCATTTAGATCCAAAAGCACATGCATGGAAGGCTGGGCTGAGCGCAGGCACATGCGTTCACATTTGTGAACTGGTAGGGAAGGTAAGTGAATACCACCTCTACCTATGCTTTACCTGTAGCTGATTTCTAACAAAATCTTCTTTGCTTTAATGCCGTGCATCTGGAACACCCTGCCCCTCTGGGGTGAGGTTTGGCTCCACCCTCCTATTCTTCTTGAAGACTTGCTCTGCCAGTTGGCCTGGAAACATAATGGGAGAGTACATCACTGGAGGTGGCTACTGGACCAATTAACTGACCCCACTTCCACCCTGTACTTCCTGCTCCTCTTCCGCCCATCTTTTTAATTTCATATTGTTGTATTTCCATTGTTTATTTTTATTCTTTTATTCGTTTGTTGTTCTGTTTCCATTTTTTGACATCCCCTTCCATTTTATTTTGTTGTAAGCCAACCAGCATAATAGCCCCATGGCAAGATGGGCAGCAGATAAATTTAACAAATAAATAATAAATAAATAAAGTCACAGGATTTATTTATGAACAAATAATGCAGAAAGGCAAGTTAAGTGTGTTTAGTGGTAGAAACAGAGTTATGAGAGTGAGCACTCGGATCTGTGGTTTGTCTCCAATATCTTAATCAGACACGAACTTGCAAGTGACAATTTTTTTTGAAGGGAGAGATCAGCTTGGTGGCTTTTGATTGGATTTTCAGAATGGAGATTTGGTTTTTAATTAGCTTAGTTCATACTCTTGTGTGATTAAACTTAAGCTGTGTACCTTCTGCCTTATTATACTCCAGACTCTAGAAGGGAAGTTTTTGTGATAAAGAGTGTGTGCAGTGCAGTGAAATGGTGTTGTTCCTTATAGTTTATTAATCTAATTTCAAGGCTTCTCTCCCTTACTTCTGTCTTCCTATCTTCATTAAAGCCTCTGAAGATCCAGTTTTGCTCTATTAAGCTGGCAGCTTGAAACTTAGGTGGAGCAGTAAAATTCGTTCATATGTGTTGTGATGGATGTTGGAGGACACACACACACACACACACACACGCACACACACACTTAATCATGTTTCTGTATGATGTATTTTTTCTTTCTATTCTCTTTCCCTAAGCTCAGTTTGTATTAGATGTTACTATTGTAACAACAACAACATTTATTGTTGGTAAGCTGCTGCAAGAAGATTGTACCAGTAACCTGATAAGCAAGCTGCAAAAAGATGGCAAGAAGATTGGACAAACTGACTACAAGCAGCGGCATGACAAAGTAGCAACATTGGTGCATTGGAAGATGCAAGAAATATCATTTGCCTGTAAGCAAGAACTGGTGGGACCATAAAATAGAAAAAGTCATAGAAAATGAAGAAACCAAATTGCTCTGAGAGCTCAGAATAGACCTACAAATAGAAATATAACAACTATGGTAAAGGGAAGCAAGGGTAGTACCAATAGTAATAGGCACCTTGGGTGCAGTCCCAAAAGAACTGGAGCACCACTTGAACACCACAAGCATTGACAAATTTGGCACCAGTCAATTGCAGAAGGCGGCTTTACTTGAAACTGCTTCCATCCTGCGACAATATCTGTAACACCATCAAACATCCAGTTTTGCCTATCCCAAGTTCTCGGTAATGACTCGATCTTGTTGTTGTTGTGCTATATGTGTCATTGGACATCGGTGATCAGGTTGTGATACTATTTTTATTGATTAGTCACACGAAAAAGTGCTGTTGAGTTTTGTCCAAACCAGTCCCTTAGATTTTGAAGTCATGATGATATTCTTCTGCTTGGACCTCGTTAGGACTCAATAGGTAGACAAAAATTCCAAACCCAGTCTAAACATCTGGTGCTGCGATGATTAATAATAATAACAACAATATTTTTTTAAAAACCATGATATTTGGCATGATGTGTTCCAAATGATGATCCATCTGTATTTGAAAGTCCCACAAGATTTTCACTGTCTCATTTTCGGTAACTTTTTCCACTTTATGTTCCTATGATTAATTTAGCAACTCGGTCACATCTAGCTTTGAAATCGCGCAAACTGATTACAAAGCTAGAGATGATTTAATTGCTAAATTAGTCCACTGGTCATTATGTAAAAAATACACCCTACCTGTATCCAAAAAGGCATTGGAATATAAAGTGGAAAAAGTTACTGAAAATGAGACAGTGAAGATCTTGTGGGTCTTTCGTATACAGATGGATCGTCATTTGGAACACAACCTGCCAGATATCAAGGTTATTGAAGGCCAAAGAGTACAATTTATTGATATCGCTATACCAGGAGACACAGAGTCAAAGCAAAAGAACTGGAAAAAATCACGAAATACCGCCACTGGCCATAGAAACTGCACAGATATGGATGAAACATGTAACAGTGATACCCATTGCCCTCGGGGCACTTGGTACCATGTCCAAGAATTTTACTAAATATTTCAGCAAATTGCAGCTTCCTGCAATAACACCAGCAGAACTGCAAAAAACGGCGCTACTTGGCACATCTTATATTCTACGAAGATACTTGGTTGATACCTAGGATGCTGGCAGCAAACTGTATCAACAATTAGCACCAGTCAATAGTATTTGTAATGTGCATTTTTAAATGTTCAGTTGGCTGAGTTTCATGTTTTATGAATAAAGTAAATAATAATAACAACAACAGCAGCAACATACATACATACATACATACATACAAACATACATAGCATTTCAGTACAAAAAGAGGACCAAAACAATTAAGATTGGATAGTAAGACAGTTAACATTCTTCTTTCAGATAAAATTAATAAGATCCTTTTCTCATCAGGAAACTTTCTCTTTCTCACTGATCCTGTGAAGACTTTAAGAAATACCAGAAAAATTGGCTGGTTTCCTCCAGGACAATCATATGTAAGATTTTTCTAAAAGTCAATCATCAAACTGTGATGTCAATTTTCTGTTAAAAAAAGGAACAACTGAAGATTTTCTTACCATCATGATTAGTTTCTGGTCACGGTCCTAATTTTTTAGGTTGTGTAACTTGATTATTGAATATCAGTACAATGTTTTGCTCAGTTTTCTTTTTAAATTACAAAGCTATAAAATGTTCTTTCTTGTTAAGCTATTTTGTGCTCCTTGTCATGTTGCATCCCAGAAGAAGGTAGGGGCATACTACTTCCATATTACAGTATGGATTTTTTCTTTAATCACCAGAAATTAATCCCAGCTTGTTTTTGTAGCTCTGGATAGTACACAACAGAGTAAAACAGAAAATCTTAAAAGAAAAATCCTCATAAGGAAAAAAAAAAAAAAAAAAGAACCAGATCGGTGTTGTGATTAAAGGCATTGGATTAGAAACGGGAAAACTCTAAATCTAATCCTGCTTTAGGCATGAAGCCAGCTGGGTGACTTTGGGTTAGTCACTTTCTCAACCCTACAAAGAAGGCAAGGGCAAACCACTTCCGAAAATGTTGCCAAGAAAGCTGCAGGGATTAGAGATTGCCAAGAATTGTGACAGACGTAAGGGCACACAAAAAGTAAAGCAAAGAAAAACCATGCCCAAAATATACACTCTCACAGACAACAGCTCAAGTTGAATCTGCAGCAGAAGTGCAGAGTTTTTCTATCTGCCATGTAAAATGTCAGGAGAGTGTGGGAACTTTCTTCCCCATTTTTTTGGCGGCACCTTCTGGTATAGTTGTAGATGGGTGGAGAAGGGAGTATGGGAGATGAGATTATGTGAGTGCTATCACTTTAATGTATGCGGTGGGGCATGTGAGATGGATTTTTTGCTGCTACTTCTTCTATGTGCCCTCTATATGGATATGAGAATATTCCCACTGTGGGTCAGTCACCCTCTCTCATTCATAAACGTTTTTTCCATGCCCCAAAGATACTTTTTCAAGAGGCAACTGGACTTTCTGATTTTCCTTTGAAGACGCTTCGCTTCTCGTCCAAGAAGCATATTTAGAAAGTTCAGTTGCCTCTTGAAAAAGCGCTTTTGGGATAACCATGACCTGGATGAATCTCCCTAGTATTCTCTATGTGTTTTTCCTTTTTTCTTTTTTCTTCTGTATTGTGCTGCTATCATCTAGATCAGGGGTCTCAAACTCAATTTACCTGGGGGCCTCTGGAAGCAGGGTCTGGGTGAGGCTTGGCCGCATAAGGGATTCCTTATATTAATATTAATACTAATATTAATACTAATATTATACTTTCATATCACGGTGGGGGCCACAAGATACCGTCCTGCGGGCCGCGAGAATGAGACATCTGATCTAGATACATTATACCAGCTCTACCCTTTCACATGATTTCATGTGATATGCAGTCTGTCCTAAGAGTGGGTTGCATTTTAAGACTCTTCTAAAAAAAACCTGTTTTGCAGATTAATCCCTTTCTCCCTTTGTGGGGATAATTGGCAACATTGCATTAGTGGCTAATACACTTCTTGAACTATTGACAATCTAAGGAGATAATAAAAGAAGAGTTAGTATTGAGCTAATAAAAATAATCAAGTTTTTACAGGACTGGTATAAAGAAATTTCAATACATGAAAGTGCAATATAGAAATGGTAATTATTAATAGAGATTAAGATAAGTAGTGCTACCCAAAAAGGCTTATTTGAGTGTATCTTCAGAAAATAAATTCTAGGATTAAAGTAAGCACTTGAGTTTAGCAGAGGGCTTTTACAGTCAGTTGTAGATACACATGCAAAAGGATGTCAGGGATAAATTGAAGTTCTTGCCTTAGTTTCAAAGGAATAATTATTTCTAGGTCAGGAGTAGGGTAATGTGCAATTTTCCAAAATGTTGCCAAATGTCATCCCCCAAATCTTTTAGCTTTGAATGCACTACAATACTGTACAATGCGCTATACTATGTTCCTCCGAAAATTTTGACACCTCCCCCCCAATAAGTGTTTGGCCTTATTTTTGGGGAGGTTATTTTTGAGGTGCAGGAGGCGGTGAGCGTCGTCACTTCGTGGCTGCTACTTTGTTGCAATATTTTCAGGGAGGTCTTATTTTGGGGGGAGGTCTTATTTTAGTAAATGTGCTTATTAGGCTTATTATCCGAGGAGGTCTTATTTTCGGGGAAACAGGGTAATACAACAAAAAAAATTGTAGCGACTTAACAACTGGCATTGGTGAGAAGCACTTTGTTGTTGCTGATTTTTATTTTCTTCCTCTAATTATTTGTCATGGCCAAAACCCAGAACAAATGCCCCAAGATGGCTGCCATTTGCCAAAATGTGTAGCAAAAGGAAGTTTAGTTGTGAATCAGTATTATCTCAGCTACTACTTTGCCCCTCACTTTGTGTTTAAAATATAAAGTTGCCTCTTCCTTCTTGTAGCTCTGCAGAGTTGTTGCCCCCAAGAGCCCACTCCTCCTTGCAAATGTCTTAATGTTCATGCCATATTATATATAGATGAAATATCATTATATGTAGCATGTCTCCTATTACTAGAATGATAAAACCCATAGGTTGAAGTCGAGGGGGCATTCCTCAAAATAACCCAATTTATCCTACTTTATCTTTGATAAATAGTTCCTAAGGCAGCCTGAAGACCTGTAGAATCATCGCTGAAAATGTGATGACCTGGATGATTAGTAAGAGTACTAACATAAAAATGAAGGAACAGATGTAGAAAAGATGTTGACAGAAATTTGAACAGTTGGGATGGCATAGCAGGGAAGGAGATCTGAACAGAGGAGCTAAAATATTCTATGCCAGAATAGATGAAGCTCTCTTTCCCAGCCTGCTTGTTCACATAAGAATAACCTGGCATGCAATGAATTGAGAGTAAATAGTCTGCCAACAAGCAATCTGTGAAGTTCACACCCACAGCATACTGTTGTGGATATATATAGGAATAACTTGCTCCAGTGAGATTGTGAAGATAAAGTGATCATTTTCGGCTTGTGTGCCTGTTGTAACTTTTCTTTAAAATGGAGCTACTCTAAAATGCCACTATTTTGCTGTTATTGGACACATCTTAACCAAAAGTACTACTAGGGCTTGCATTGCTTTGTATTCAACTGCAAAAAGCTGCTTTGGAGTATATAATACATAATATTCTCTGCCACTCCTTACAGCAGCTCTGCCTTCCCAGCTGCAGCACAGACTCGGGAAGATGCACATTTAAGTATGTGCATCCCCATCAGGGGTGGGTTTCTGGGGGATCGGCCAGGATCGCGCGAGCCCGATGGTAAAATTTAGAGATCCTGGCCGATCCCGTTGGACGATGGACCCGGAAGTTACTTCCGGAACACGTGGCTCGCTCCGTCAAAACCTCCGTTTGAAGCTCTTTCTCTGTTGGGACGGCTGGGGGGGGGGGTTCGCGCAGGCTAGCGTGCCTGCCTTCCGCCGCCCCTAGCCTGCCAGGCTTCAAAACTAAAGGGCGGGGGCCGGGCCTTGAAGCTCTTTCGTTGTTAGCATGGCTAGGGGGGGCAGCGGAAGGCATGCTAGGTGCGCGAAGGCCCCCCCACCCTCCCCAGCCGCGCCAACAGGGAAAGAGTTTCAAGGCCCGGCCTGGGCCCTTTAGTTTTGAAGCTGCCAGGGCCGGGGTGGGCCTTTCGCGCTTGGCGCGAATGCAGAGGCTTGGGGGGGGGCTTCGCGCCGAGCCGAGGCAAGCGCGCCCGGCTGGAGCGCACGAGCCACCCGCGAGCACCATGGCGAGCCGGCGCGGGGCGCGCTGCTGCTGTCGCTGCTGCTGTGCGGGCCGGGGGCGCGGGGGTCCCGGGGCGCCGACAAGCAGAACAGCCTCCGCAGGGCGGCCAGCGGCGTCTACCAGGGCGCCAGCGGCCTCCTGGGCGAGGAGAACGTGCGCGCCCTGCAGGTGAGTGGCGCCCGGAGAGTCCCGGGCAAAGGGGAGGGGGGGAAGGGGAAGAGGAGGGGTCTGGGGAGGGAGGGGGGTCTGTCCTTGTGGGGGGGGAAGGGGTGCAGAAGGGGGTCCCCGACTTTGGCGTGGGCGGCCAGGAGGGAGATTGGGGAGGGAAGTAAGTAACTGTGGCCGGCGGGCGGGTGAGGAAAGTTGCTGCGGCAGCGCCCAAAAATCCTCTGGCCCGCTGGCCGCGGTTGCTCGCTCGCTCACCCATCGGACGCCAGGTTCCTTTGTCCGGTGGATGGGTGAGAGAGAGAGAGAGTAAATACAGCCAGCGGGCTGGCGGGCCGGTCAGGCTACTTCCTGGAGCTGAGGAGGTTTGTGGGGGGGAGACAGACACACAGAGAGAGGCACAGACACACAGAGAGACAGGGAGGGAGGGGGGAACCAGAGAGTAACAGACACACACAGAGAGACAGAGAGTGGGAGGGAGGGAGAGAAAGATAGAGACACAGAATGAGTGATTTAAGTGCCTGAATGCGAGACAGACAGACACACACACACACACACACACACAGTGACAGATGGGCAAACAAAGGAGAGAGAGACAGAGAGAGAGAAAGATAAAAAAGAAGGTGGGAGAGAGAGAAAGAAAGGGAGAAAGAGAAAGAGGGAGAGAGAAAGGGAAAGAAAGAAAGAGAAAGAGAAAGAAATAAAGAGAGAGAGAAAAAGGGAAAGAAAGAAAAAATGAGAGAGAAAGAAAGAGAAAGAGGGAAAGAGAAAGAAAGAGAGAAAGAGAAAGAAATAAAGAGAGAGAGAGAAAGAAAGAGGGAAGGAAAGAAAGAGACAGAGAAAGAAAGAGAGACAGAGAAAGAAAGACAGAAGGAAAGAAAGAAAAAGAAAGAGAGAGAGAGAGAGAACTTATGACCACAATTAAGTCCAAAAGTTTGGTTGCTAACCAAGACCATTGTTAAGTGAGTTTCACATTTTCCAAATTGGCCACTCCCACCCAGTCACATGGCTGGCAAGCCACTCCCACCCGGTCACATGGCCCGCAAGCCACTCCCACCCAGTCACATGGCCAGCAAGCCACAGAACCTGTTCCAAAAATTTTGAAACCCACCCCTGATCCCCATACATTCCCAAACACATTGCTGGAATGAGGCCAAGGATTCATCTAACCTGGTTCATAAAAATATCCACTCCTGTGTTGCTTTGGAAGCTTATAAGTAGCACCATCCCTTTCAGTAATTGGTAATTAGGAGCTTTCAACCTGGAGATTGTGTTCATCAATCATTAGGTCATGAATATATAGAAAGCCTTTTAAGTTTTAAAAGGCCTTTTGGTAGACATACGTATGTCTATGGAGATTTTCAGCCATCCAGGTCCTGGTTGTCCCAAAGGTGCTTTTTCAAGAGGCAACTGGGCTTTCTCTGTTTTCTTTGAAGACATTCACTTCTCATCCAAGAAGCTTCTTCAACTCTGACTGGATGGTGGTGAATGGGATAATTGATACTGCTTGCAGACTGCTGGTCATTTGCATCCTTTTTAGAGAGCCATTGAGGCCACCTGGAGCTTTATCTATGTCCGTGATGGTGAACCTATGGCACAGGTGCCACAGGTGGCACGCGGAACCATTTCTTAGGGCATGCAAGGCATTGCCCTGTCAGCTCCAGCACGCTTGTGTGCCCTGGTCAGCTGATTTAGGCCTTCTTTTGAGGATGTTTTTCACCCTCTGGAGGCTTCAGGGAAGCTTCTGAAGTTTCTGGAGGTGAGGGGCAGGCTGTTTTCACCCTCCTCAGGCTCCTAGAAAGCCCCTGGAATCTGGGGAGGCGAAAAAAGCAAGCCAAAAGCACATAGCATTATGGGTGTGGCACACCCACGCACGACCCCCCCTGCGCTCCCCCCGCTTTTGGCACGCAAGCCAAAAAAGGTTAGCCATAACTGATCTATGTCATCAGGGCAGTGGTGAAATCCAATTTTTTTTACTACCAGTTCTGTGGGCATGGCTTGGTGGGTGTGGCAGGGGAAGGATTCTGCAAAATCTCCCATTTATGGAGAAGGACAATGCCAGTGATCAGGAAATTGGAAACAAAATTCTTGTTGGACAAGCCTGGATATGTTTAGTCTTGAGAAAACACAGCTGAGGGATAACAGTCTTCAAATAGCTGAAAGTAGGTCAGGACTTTTCCTTTCTTGTTGACAGGATAATAGATTTAATAGTTACAGAAGAAAAATTCTCACTGAAGTTTAGGGGGAGAAAATCATAACTGTAAGAGCAGTTTGGCATTGAAACTGGTTATCCAGAGAGATGATGGGTCATCTATCGTTGGCTCCCTGTTTGGAATAATTTAGTTTGGATTTCTGCATTGAGCAGGGATTTGACCTACTGGTCTAAATGGCCTTTCCATCTCTCTCTATGATTCTGAAGCTCATTAAAACTGGATATCACCATTTGTTGTAGTTCTCTGTTCCATCACCTGCCTCTTACGAAATGTACTGAACCCATTTATGTTGATGATTCTGCTTGAACATCTGCAATTGTTGGATTCTATCCCTGTTTGAAGACCTCCAATCGAGGCATATCACTTCCACTGCTTGATAGCTCTTACTATCTGGGAATTCGTCATTACTATCTAATGTAAATCTACTTTTCATAGTTTCAACCTACTGGTTCTGAACTTGATTTTTGGAACAACAGAGAATGACTCTAGACTTTCGATCTTTGAAGACTGTTACTATATTTCTCCTCAGTCTTTGCAGGCTATAGCATGGCTCATAGGGCTTGGTTTCCAGTCACCTCACCATCTTAGTATCCCTCCTAGAATTTGCTTTAGTTTTGAGTCCCCTTTTAGCCTGCAATGCCAGCACGATATTTGGAATACCATAAGTGCGGCATGCCCAAGACAGAATAGAATAGGAGAATTATTTACCATGATCTGGACTTTATGCTTCTATTAATACAAAACAACATTTGCCTTTTTAGCAGCTGTATCACATTGTTGGCTCCTGTTCAATTTGTGATCTATTAGAATGCCCAGATCCTTTTCACTTGTAATGCTATCAAACCAAGTCTCCCCTATCCTATACTTTGTTTTTTCCTACTCATATGCAGAATTTTTCAGTCGTCTTTTTCTAGATCTTTAAAAATCTCATGCTTCTCTTCTAAAAGAAATTTCACAATATTGTACCATCTGCAAATAGATAAATCACTTTATCATACCCTTTTCCTTCATTATTAACAGCACAGGGCCCAGTTCAGAGCTGTATGGTCCTCTCTTTGATACTATTCTACAAATTGATGTAGAAGCATTTAATATTCCCTGGGTGCAGCCATTCAGCCAGTTATTAAACCCTTTGATAAATGGTATCATTGAGCTAATATGCTAGTGTTTTATTAATATTATGACAGACTTTGTCAAGTGTTTTGCTGAAGTTAATGTATACTATTGCCATATTATTTCCCCAATCTATTAAGCTGAGTAAACTCTGTGAAAACATGGAGTAAAAATTAGTCTGTTTTACTTGTGGGTGACAAACTATTGGTGGATCTCACTGTATTCCTATGTAAGAACTAACAAAAGAGTTGTTTAATAATGAGCTCTAGGACCTGGACTTTATTCACATAAACACATTAAGCTTGACATATTTGTAATTTCCAGAGTGTTTTCTTTGTTGAAAATTGGGCAAATGTTGACTTGTTAAGAAGTAAACAAACCAGGAATTCACCAGACAAATCATGTTTATTTACAAACTGATTCTGGTTTGTTCAATAAACCATCATTAAAGGAATGTGTTTAGCATAGTGTGAGATATGTAGATATGAATTGGGTAATTTTTAAAATTGTACTGTTAGGCCTTCAGGGTTTGTTTCCTCTTGATTCTGGTCCATCAGCAAGGAAAGAATCATCTAAGACAGGGATCTGCAAAATTGGCTCTTTTAAGACGGGTGGACTTCAACTCCCAGAATCCCCCAGCCAGCTATGCTATGCTTGTTGGGGGATTCTGGGAGTTGAAGTCCACCTGTCTTAAAAGAGCCAACTTTGCAGACCTCTGATCTAAGAGAATGGAAGGATGATGGAAAGTAGACTCTAGCAAGAGAACGTTGCAGAGATGTGCAGTCATGAGAGAACTATAAGGGTAAATATAAGGAAATTGTGCTCAATAAGAAGATGAGAGATCTGCTAGATTAGAAGAATGTATCATTTAGTAAACCCAAAGGTGCTTTTTCCAAAAAGCAACTCAACGAAAGAGTAAAACAGATTAATTTTACAATAACAAGAAAAGTTTGTTGGCTTTTGGAAAAAACCCCTTTGGGAAACTATGATCTCGATCAGTGGTGTCAAATTGACGGTCCACAAGCCAGATGCGTCACACACAGGCCATGCGCACCCCTGCTCCACAAAGGCAAAAACATGTCATAATATAGTATGTCTCGATACATCACGTGACGTGATTGAGTTTGACACCCATGACCTGGATGATTGAAAATTTCCATAGACTTCTTTTAATGAAGCAAGGATCATTTTGGAGCCAAATTGATACAAATAGGATGTTGACATCATGATGTGGGAATGTTCACAAAATGGCTGCCCTAGTCAATTTGACTGGTGACAAAATTTCAATTTACCTATTGGATCTCTGACAAGGAAAGCATTTTATTTCCTAAATGTATCTTTGGGGCATATAGAGAATCAGAAAGCATTGTTAGAAATAAAGATTGTGCTTGAGGCTATTGCTTTCTTTTGTGGCATGCTCATGCCTCTTTTTTTTTAATTAAAAGAATCTAAAAAAATAAAATCAGTGGTGCATGCATTGTTCAGTTGGTATAATTAACTCTACATAACTGCAGTACTAAATGAATATAGATTAACTATAAATTGTATCATAATTCATAAAATTAAAGTTGATAAGTAGTTTCCGAGCAATCCTAAATATAGGTTGGCATGATCCAACTTGTTCAGTGTTTTTCTGATTACTGTAGAGGACCAAGGAAATTAGAATATTTCATTCTTTATTCTCTTTGTTTCCCCCCCAAAAAATGTGTGCTTAAAAGTAAGCTTATATTGTATGTATGTATGTATGTTTGTTTGTTTGTTTGTATGTATGTATGTATGTATGTATGTATGTATGTATGTATGTATGCATGCATACATATGTACTGTATATAGAATAGAGTAGAGTAGAGTAGAATAGAATAGAATAGAATAGAATAGAATAGAATAGAATAGAATAGAATAGAATAGAATAGAATAACAGAGATGGAAGGGACCTTGGAGGTCTTCTAGCCCAATGCCCTGCTTTGGCAGGAAACCCTACATCACTTCAGATAAATGGTTAACCAACATCTTCTTAAAAACTTCCAGTGTTGGAGCATTCACAACTTCTGGAGGCAAGTCGTTTCACTGATGAATTGTTTTAATTTATATATGTCTATATAAAATGTTACATAGAAGAAAAAAATTCTATATTTGGATTATATGGGTTTTTTTTTGAAAGAATGTGATGAGACCAATTGTAATGTATTGATTTAATTAGGTACTAGCAATGTTTTTTATAGTTCCATATACAGATAGTCCTTGACTTAGAACCATTCATTGAGTGACCTTTCAAAGTTACAGTGGCAAAAGGTGACTTATGACTGTTTTTCACACTTAATGTACAACCGTTGCAGCATTCCCCGTGGTCACATAATCAGCTATCAACCAATTACAGGTGGGAAGGGTGCGAGCAGGTGCTTGATACTTAATTATTGCAAGAAGATCCAAGTAGTAGTTTCAAGCATCAGAAGAAGGCAAAGAAACCATTGTGTATTTCCTGATCAGAAAATAGTTTCAGAAATCCTGGATGCAACCATGCTTGAAATTTAACCCATAGTTGTATTCACTATATTGCAGAAATTATATTGCGCCATTGGTAGAAAATGGCAATTAGAATGTTCAGGCACTGGAATAACACCAGGGAAGAAATGGTGGAAATATTTGGGACTCTTTGTATAGAAAAATGGGAGAAATATGCATAATCAGAAGAAAATGGATGTGCCATTTTCATATCCACTGAAGCTAGATCAAGCTAGATGAAAGTATAGGACTTCTTCCAAAGGTGCCTTATCCAAAAGGCAAATTTCTTGGTGTTTTTTTTTCCCTTTGAAAATGTTTTACTTCTCATCCAAGAAGCTTCTTCAGTTCTAATTATTAGACCTGCACAAGCTATTAGAAGCTTCTTGGATGAGAAGTGAAATGTTTTAAAAGGAAATAAAGAAAGCCCAGTTGCCTTTTGGAAAAAATACTTTTGGTACAATCATGACTTGAATGATTGCAAATCTCCATAGAGACTCGGGAGTAGATGAACTTTCAAATCTCGAAGACTGAAACAGTTATTGTGTCCCAAAGTAAAGAAAAATGGCTAGATATTGGTGCCTGCAAATTACACATAGCTGCAAACAAAATGATCTATATCAGGGGTCTCCAACCTTTGCAACTTTAAGTCTGAAGGACTTCAGCTCCTAGACTTCTCCAGCCAGCTTTGCTGGCTGGAGAACTCTGGGAGCTGAAGTCCTTCAGACTTAAAGTTGCAAAGGTTGGAGACCCCTGATCTATATGACTTCCACTCTGGTGACACTCTGATAAGCATTAGAAATCTGATTATCTTCTGAGGTTTGGAACAGGGTAATGGTGAGCCCCTGTAATATTTGGTTTGATTTTTTGCATGGTTCTTTTTAATGCATATTCGTTTCTTTTTCTCCCTCCCTTCCTCCTTCTCTCTTTTAATTTATTAACTTTCTGAAATTTAAAGCACTCAGTTATTGGCTGTTCTTAAAATCTTTGTTAATACATACATTCAATTCTTGCTAAGAGGGAGAGAGATGAGACTTTTTTCCCCCTTCCCTGACCTTGCTGGGTATTACTGACTTCTTCCTGCTGTTAGCAGACAGATGAGTGATGTGTTCTCTGCTAGCCAACTGAGTTTTAGAAAGTTTATGGGGTAGCTTAGTGGTTGCACATGCCACCATTTTTTGCAGCTTCAGGCTATATAGGCAATTGCATTTGCTACTAGAATGTAATGATGACCATCAACTTGGACAGTTATAAATGAGGCTTGGGCTAATTTAATCTTGATGGTTGTATTTCAGCTGTGTTATAAAAAGCAATATGTTTCTAAATATTACTTTGGAGAGTTACTTTAAAAAAGTACTACTATGGTCATGGCCTGCGATATTTTTTTCAAATTCAAATTCAGAATACTGCTGGAAGAACTTTGGAGGTCTTCTAGTCCAATCTCTTGCTCTGGCAGGACACCTATACCATTTCAGACAAGTGGCTTTCCAGTCTCTTCTTAAAAACCTCCAGTGTTGAAGCACCCACAACCTCTGAAGACAAACCATTCCACTGGTTAATTTTCCTCACTGTGAGGAAATGACTCTAATTCCAGGTTGCTCATCTTTAACTACTGTAAAAACAGTGTTGTACTGAAATGGTGTAGGGCAGGGTGTCAAACTCAAGGCCCGGGGGCTAGATCCGTCCCATAGGGTGCTTACATCTAGCCTGCAAGGCTACCCTGCAAACAGCAAAGGACCGGCTCACAGTGCCTCTGCCAGTGGCGCTCAGGAGGGCTCCGGGCGGGATGCCATTTTTGTTGGCAGCGGGTTGCAGGAAGCAGTTGCAGCCAAAACCGAGTTTGAGAGGGTCGTGGCTGGCTGCCCCAAGTTCCATTTTCACTGGCAGAGGGTCGCAGGAAGCTGTCACAGTCGAAAATGGAGCTTGGGAGCCCGTTTTTACTGACAGAGTGCTTGGGCCACCACAAGTGCCCCAACATGAGTGATGTCAAGCTGGCCACACCCACCCTGGCCCTCCAAGGTCAAGCCCAACCCTGATGCCTGCTCCCAATGAAATCAAGTTTGATACCCGGTAACTCTTAAATACTTATGATTTTTAAAAAATTGTTATTCATTTTATGCCTTAGACATTATTATCATTCATACACTTCCATTTTGGTACAAGAAACATGGAATAACTCTGACTCTCTTCTTGACTATAAAGCAACTAGCAGATTTATATTTTGTTTGCTACAGCTTCTAAACAACATAGTAGTAGTTTTTGAATGACAAATCCTCAGGATGTTGCTTCCATCTCATCTCCCAATCTAGAGTCATATTTAGACATTCTAATTTGGAACTGAAACTTCCGTTGTGATCAGTGGAGGAATGAACCACGGTAAGGCAGTGAAGGGCAGTGATCTGCTGAGACCTACTTGGACTAGCATTTCTGTGGCTATTTTGGCTTCGACTGTCGACCAGGCACCTGCTGTTTTTCTCTTTATCCTGGAATATTGAACTCAAAGGAGTTGTCAGGCAGGAATTCTGCTGTTTAATGTGTATGTGTGCTGGCTGCAAGAGGCAGAACAGAAAATAAAAAGATGCCTCGGCACAAAGAGTCTGAGAGCTTCTTGTCTGGCATTCTTTGCTTTGTATTCAGATCAATTCTGCCAATCACTTAGGCAGATTTTAAGGTTCTCAGATTCAAGAAACAAGAGCCACTTGGATTTCTTGAAAGTTTTTCATTGATATCATTGTAGGATAATGCTGCTGCATGTCGAAAGTGCAATTTCCCCACTATACTTATACTTGGCATAGTTAAGGCAGAGTTACTCTGAGTCTCTTTCTCACACTTTCTCCTTTCCTAGGGCAAATGGGCTTCTTTTACCACAGTGCTGTTTCCTCTTCCATTTTCTTAGGAGACAGTAGACACAGGCAACTGACCATCTGTTGCCGTTTTAGCTAATTTGATGTAGTGATTAAGGTGTTACTCTAGAAACCAGAAGACTACAGGTAGTCCTCTACTTACAGCAGTTTATTTAGTGACCTTTCAAAGTTACACCGGAAAAAGTGACTTTCGACCATTTTTCACAGTTACGACCTTTGCAGCATCCCCATGATCATGTGAACAAAATTCAGATGCTTGGCAACTGGTTCATACTTATGAGCGTTGCTACGTCCCAAGGTCATGTGATCATGTTTTGTGACTTTCTGACAAGCAAAGTCAATGGGGAAGCCAGATTCACTTAACAACCGGATTACTAACTTACAAAATGCAGTGATTCCCTTAACAACTGAGGCAAAATAAGTTGCAAAATGAGGCAAAATTCATTTAACAAATGTCTCACTTAACAATAGAAATTTTGGGCTCAATTGTGGTCATTAGTTCAGGACTACCTGTACTGTGAGCATTATTCTTGCCTTAGGCATGAAGGACAATTTGGTGATCTGGGACCAGTCATTCTCTCTCAACAATCCCACCTCACAGGATTGTTGTTTAAGACAATAGGAGAAAAAAGGTTTATTATATATGTTTGCTATCTTTGAGTTATTTATTAAAAAATAATAAAGGTGAGATAAAATCTAAATACATACACATCTTACAGTCCAACCTTGGTAACTTTAAGACATGTGGACTTCAACTCCCAGTATAACTCAGCAAGGACACTCCTGCCTTACAGTAAATTTTGTGAGGACAGCAAGAGTGTCCAAACTTAATGCTCAGGTGTATTAAATGTAGGTTGGGGTGGGTGTTTTTTTTTATTAATGTTGTTTTATTTTCCTTCTGATTCAAAGATGGAAAAAAGAACTTGTTAATGCAGCCTGGGGAAGAGCCAATGCCAGAATAATTTATTTCATATTGCAAAGACAGTGCAGATCATTCAGAACTCGGGTACTTTTCATCTGCCTGAATTACTATAAACTTGACTAATATTCATGAAGATTAATACATCTAAGTTAAATTCTGACTCCCTTGGGTCCTGTCCTAAAAATCTTTGAATGAATATTTGCAAGTTAGTTAAATACTTGTATCTCAGTTTCATTGTTTTACAAAAACTTTATAAATGTTTCAATTCTATCATGGCATTGGGAATTGCAAAACTTCCCTGGGCTCAGTTGAAACAGAATTCATTCAAAGGAATGTGATTGCCTCAGTGTTTGTTGAAATGGGTAGTATTAATTGAAATGTGGTCTTCCAGGAGAAGTAATAAAGCTGTTCCTATATTGTCAGAATGAGGGTTGATGCTGATATGTATTTTCCCTTACCCAGCACAGGATCTATACACAATTTTCATACAAAGCGTAGTAAGAAAAGCTGTTCTCCAGTATCTTGAGGCACCAACCAGCCTGAAGACAGCAGGTGGAGCTCGTGTTTACCTGCCCTGTTCTCCTTAGGAGAAAGTGCTTGGTGCTGGTTCCCACCATAATCTCTTTAAGATCTAAAGTAAGTCATAAAGCAGCTGCTGCTATCAATCTGGCCCAGTCACAACCTTGAATTCTCCTTGCAAGAAAGATGCTCCTAAGGATCATCAGACCCAGCCATTACATTGCACACAGGCTTGGGGGGAGACCCAATTGGCAGAAAGCAGAGCAAAGGGCATCTCAGGGTGGGATGGGGAAGGCCTTATGAGGGCCAGAGTAGGTGGGCCTGGGCCTGTGCTAGGCATCCAAGGGCCTTCTTCACCCCTGAGGCTCCCTCTGCTCCACTTAATGATCCGAGAATTCATTTAACAAATCATTGGATTGGGAGACCTAGCATGGGGGCGAGTCATTAGGTCAGATGTTTCATGTAATGACCACCACAGCATTTAACCATAATGGGCAGGCATAATTACGGTTGTGTCTCAAGGACATCCTACATCGATAAAAGATTAAAATGAAAATAAGACTACATTTACCAATATTTTATTTTAAAATATAGCACTTGAGAAAGAAAATTCTATTAAAGCATTTTAAAGCCCCTGGGCCACATATAGCCCTTTCTAGCCTGTATGAGGTCAATCAGAAATTAGAAATCAAATATAAATAAATATATGCCATGCACACAATACAGCTGTGTAGCTTTTATTTTGAAGGTGACTGCTGTTTTTTTTATTTCTCTCTGTATGCATATGTACCTACATGCCTTCACATTCATTTGCCTTTCCACAATATCCTAGTTTCTCATGTGACTCCTTGTAAAAATTAATTACAGGTACCCATTCCTACATTAAAGGTTGGTTGAGGATTATATCTTCCATCAATAAACATTATATTGCATCCAAAAAATTGGGCCCATTTGATCATGCAGTTTTTAATATGTTCATCTTCCATTTTCATTTTCAATAAGTGTATAATCTTTTTATTTATTTATTACATTTATATGCTACCTATCTCACTATCACTGGGTGGTTGCTACTTATTATCAATAACATGTTCCTTATTAGTCCAATCCAATTCAAAGTCAGTTTTCTCATTTGTAAAATTGTAATAATTCTTGTCCAATTTAAACTTTTCTGTCAATTGAACATGACCAAATCAGTGACAAGTATGCCCTTCCATTTCCAGTTGTTCTCTTGATTTTTATTGATTTCAATTTAGGTTTTCCTTCAGAAATGGTCAACACTGTATGTCAGCATAGGTCAACCAAGTTTGGGTAACTATCATTTCTTTTATAAAAAAGCTTTTTCGGGTGACAATCATAAAGGAATCTTGGGAGTCAATCTTGCTTTATACCTATTTCAAACTCAGTATTGCCACCTAATGAAGTGATTATTAAAATCTACATTAATCTTTATCATACCATAAATAGCTGGCCACCCAAATGTCGAGTCTTATATATCTCCAACTCTAATAATCTCCTATTTCTCAAAGTTACCCAATATGTTCATTCATGTCTTGTTCCCTTTTGTATCTGACATGGTTTAATTAAATCGCCATTGACACATATTTTTACCTTCTGAGTCCATGTGACTCCGTTTTTCTTTTTAGGCATCATCGGATTATATTGGTGACTTATGTTCACACCAGACTTGCTACTACCACTTATTACACAGCTGTGAAGAGGGCTTCCTTTTATATAACAATGTGCTAAACGTCTTTTGACTTGCTTCCATGCTTTAATGGGCTGTGCTACCAAATAGATGCAAGAAAGGTCCTTCACGTTGTTTAAGGGGGAAAGTTGATTTGTGAGGAAGCAAAATCAATTAAGTAAAATCGAGTATTTCATGTAGAAGAAGACTTGAGTATGGTTAGGAAATGTTGGGTTTTTTTTCTTTTGCCTAAATAGTTACAATATCTTGATGTTCCCCCTTTTGTTTGTGTTATAGATGGAACTGTGAAATAGTTTATAAGAGAACCAAAGGTGCCATTGTTCATGATGCAAACATTCCTTTTTTCCCCCTGTTTTAAACAAATGGTGTAAGATGTTTATCAGGGAAGACACAAGAGCAATGTTATGTGAGTGAGTGGAACGTATTTATCGTTTTGACTGTGTTCTTTGTGAAAAGTTTCTTTTTCCCCCATACGTTTTTCTTTATCTGTCATTGGAGTAAACAGTCTTTGCTCTGTCTGTCTGTTTCTCTATTATGTGGCTTTTATGGAGAGTATCACTGAGAAGCTGGATGTAGTTGACTAGACTATATTTATCTCTTCTCTCAATTACCTGTATCCTTGCCTTTTTCTGTCTCCTTCTCTGCCAGAGCAGACAGGGTATGTGTCTGTAGTGCAGCCTTCATACAAATGTGGATTGCTTAAAATAAGAGGGATTGGAATAATGGCTCAACTCTGGCTCAACTCTGAGGATTTGTATAAATTTATTGTGAATATGTATCTGATCGCTTATATTAGTTCTTTAGAACCAAAGTCTGCAGGTATAGATCCTAAAATATACAATTGAATTGCAGATGTTTAGTTTTTGTGAAATATTTGCAAAAACAAATGTGCCTAGATGCTGTAAAAGACTGATGCAATGTTTTGGTTGGTCAAACATCTATGTTTGAATATATCCAAAGTTACTGCTCGATATATATTACTATCGGTAGAACATAATCATTAGGTTAATCACAATTATGAGTTGAGATCATAAATGAATTTATGTACATTTAAATCATTCCTCTAATTAATTGCTAGGTAATAGTCACTCTGTTACCAATTTTATAAGCCTAAAAAAGAATTTTAATAGGCATTTTCTCCATTTAATTTGGTGAATTTTATTGCGAGGTTGCACAATTATATTTTGGTTGTTCATACATAACATCTCACACATTTTATGAATAAATTCATTGTGAATTATTCCATGTAGGAAAGCCATTGAATACATATGACATATAATAATTGCTCATATATTACTCATCTCAAGTTTTTCTTCCATATTTATTTGTCTTACTGCAACCCTTTGTATAAGGCAAAGGTCTTTTACCACTAAAAGGAAAAGAAATATAGGAGTTTGGAATAATTATAGAGAGGATTGTAGCTTGTACAATTGTAGGACTTGCCTCCTTCCATTCAACATACTGTATATTTGGTGAGGTAGCTTAATCAACAGTACAAAGAACAGCAATAATAATTGCTGTCAAGTTTCAAATGAAGCAAGTATCTCTTATCTTCCCTAAGCTGACCTTCCCTAAACCAAAGGCTATGCTAGCTGGAAATCACAGGACCCGATTGAATCTTTACACATTTGTTGGTCACTTGGGAGGGAAGGCTACAGAAAGCTCATTAACAGTTTGAAGCAGAATAGATGTACTATCCTCCCTTTCTCAAGTAGATTAGCTCAGTGGTAATCACTTCATTTTATAATTCTATCCCAGTCTCACTTTTTCCTTCCAATATGTGACATGTCTTTATATTGTTTGATGAGAAATGAGATGGAAGAGTTAAATCATTATCAAGATTAACAACGCGGTTTTAAAATTAGTAGAAATATCTCACATTTACTGAGAATAGACAGAAAAATTAACACACAGCACCTGTTAGGAGTATTTCCTAAAACAGATCCAGAGTAAATTAGGGTCTCAAAGAAATATGTACTATTTAACAGATCTGTACAGTCCACCCTGACCTTTATCTGGGTCCTTAGCTATTGAAGGAAGTCAATGTCACCTCAACTTTAAATGGCAGTTGTAAACTTGAGAAAATTAAATCACCCAAAGACATTCACAGGAGGAATCTTATATTATGTTAATCTACAGTATCCCCAAATCGTGCTATGAAGGTCTATAAGCTATTCAACAGCTATCCCATACAATAGCTTACGATAGCTTTTTTTATTGTAGATCTTTCTTCGATTACTTTCAGAGTAATGCACGCACAATTTAATTCCCATGTGTGGAATTGTAGAGCTCTGTTTTTTCAATGTAGCATTTTAACCATAGGGTAATCAATTTTTGCCTTACATGCTAATAGACATTGAGAAATAGCTTAATGATCTATGTAAATAGTGGCACATATTTGTCCCCTACATTCTTATGATTGTATTTGGGGCTCTTGGCAAAATATTCACATTTATGACCAGTTGTCACATGCCTGGCCTTCATGTGATCATTATTTGCAGTCTTGTGTGCCAGCTTCCTTGAAACATTAAATGGCCGGGAAGGTTGCAAGTGGAGGAGATGGAGGAGATCTATTCTCCCAGTGCTGTAAGATTTCCCCTTCTCTCTGTGCAGGGAGGAGAAATCCTTCCACACGCTGGAGGAACAATCTCAAATCTGGTGAAAATGCTAGCAAATGCCAGCTTTCTGACCATTTCACAAGTCTGGCATTCACTACCCTTTTCCCTTCCCCAAATGCTAGCCTTGTGAAAAGCGTAGATTTTTCAAATTTCTCCAGAGGGGAAATCCCTTGTGTTGAAGGAAAGAACCTCAAATTTGGTGAAAATGCTAGCGAACACCAATTGTTCTTGTAATTGTTTGGAAGGCCCCTTCTCCAAATTGCATGATTTGAAGAAAGAACTTTCTGAGCCATCATGAGAATTGGGCCCACTTGCAGGGTGGATCAGATGGTCTTTTGTAGTCAGCAGCTGTAGAACAATGCAAAGATATCTGGACCTGGGTGTAAATGAGGTGGGAAGAGGTCCTGGGCCTCTGTGAGGGGCTCAGACCCTTACCTCACCCCATCATGCCTAAGAGACCTGGATCCTCTCTCAGTATACAGTTTGACAACCTGCACGGTTAGTTAATGACCACAATTGGGAGAACTACATAGGATTACAATCATTGAGAGAAGCAGTCATATAATATTGCACTTAATGACTTCTGACAACTGAGATTCTGGGCCCAATTGTGGTCATAAATAGGTCATAATAATAAGTTAAATTTAGGTATTCTCCTTTAATTATAATCTGCAGTTATTTCTAGTTCTAGTGTCCAATCTTCCAAGTCTCATCTTTTCATTTCAAAATAAAAGAATTTCCCCATTCTTACAGTTAATTCCAAACTCTTACTTCAAATCCATCTGGACTCTTAGGTTCACTTGTAACTTTCCAGAATCAGCATTCTAACCATCCTTTTGTTGTTTATTCTAATTTTTTAAACATCTTTAAACTTGTACAGTATTTAAAAGGGGCTGTTGGGTTTTTTGCAAGAATTGAAGGATCTCCACCCACATGTTCTAAAACCTGTGGATCCAAGGTTTCCTCATTGTTGAACAGTCATTAACAAGCAATTTCTAAAAGTGACTGGAAAAGGATGTTGTTTTGCATTGCTATTCCTTGCCAGGAGCAAATTGTATAGATCCCTTGTGACCAATTTCTGAATTCTTGTCTGAAGAAGAATTATGAAGAGCCAACCTAATCTCTGATTCTTCATTCACCACAGTCATCGGCTACGCTTCTTCAGTTCGACTTTTCTTCCCCGGAAGTCAAATCATGTATTTTCAAATATGGACTAACTGCAAAGAAAGGATAAGTGCCCTGTTTGAGAAATATGGAACTCAGGAGGATAGATTAAAAAAATCAATAATGTAATAAATGGGATGGGAAAATGGATGAGTAGAAAATTACTTTTCAAGGTTTAAAAAAACCACAGAAAAATAGGCTTGCTTGGTATTTAATAAAAAGAAGTGCTTCTGTCTTATGCTGAGTTATGGAAGTGGTCTCTGTGTCTTTTTGAGGTTTATTCATGTGTTTCAGAGATAAAGACATTTAAAATGAGCAGTTATACCATATCACTGTAACCATTCTAGCTCCAGTTCTCTAATATATGCTTATTGAGAGAAAGAAATAAATGCATAGGGTTGGTTTATTAGGGAAGAAAATAATGTTTTTACGTAATGCCAATTATCAATATCCTGGAGATCAGGTTATGACTGCATATGATGGATGTTTTATTTATAAATGTTGTTGCAAACTGCCAAAATTCTGGAGCCGATCTATTGATATTCAGAACAGATAGATAGGTAGATAGGTTAACAGACAGTCAGATTGCAAGACATAACAGAATGACCAATCTCCTCCCCCATTACACTAGATAGGAAGATTCAAAAGATAAAATTTCTCCTGCAATAAAAGACAATTTCTGATCAAAACAACTACTGTATTTTCTGGCATATAAGAAGACTTTTTAACCCCAAAAAAGTATTTCAAAAATTGGGGGTTGTCTTATAAGCCGGGCATAAAAAAGGCCATACCAAAAAACCAAAACAAAAGAAAAAGCAATGCCACCAAGCAAAAGCCGCGCCACCAGCAGCGCAGATACCAGCCTTTCAATTGATAATCTCGGCGCTCCTTGCCTGGGCATATGGATGGAGGAACGCTGGAATGGCTTAGTAAGGTCTGGCTGGCGGTCTGGAGGAGGATGGCACTGAGCTCAAACTACGAAGGTCTGGCAGCATGGAGGCCTTCAGCCAGCTTGCGGGCACCTGAAACTAGGGGGTCGTTTTATACGCCCAGTTGCCTTATACGGCAGAATATACAGTACACGAGAACATTTTGAATTATTCAAAACAACTACAGTATGTTTCCATCTGCACTTGAAATAAAAGAGTCCATTTTGGCTTATGTCAGGTATAAAACATCCCCAATATCGGTGGGTTACGACCAGTACGCCCCAGAATGGTACAGGTACCGTTCCGGTACGGTGCTCTGGAGGGCCTACCTGCCTGCCCACACTCCTTACTGGTATTTGAGGTTTTCAGGGCTTCCGCGCACGGAGCATATGGCCCCTGCGCAATGATCCGCCGAGCAGCTGGAGCATCGTGGAGGCTCCGTGGAGCATCACAGGCAGCAAGTATGCACTGCACGTGCGTACACATGCGCTGCGCACATTCAAGTGATGGACGCCCGGCCCCGTTGTACCGTATCGGTTGCAATGGGATCCAGAACCCACCACTGCCCAATGTGCATATTTTTTGCAAATAAACCTCCCCGCAATAGCTATTTTGTTTCTCTGCACACTTAGGACAAAAAAAATCTCTTGCTACAGACCCATGTTGATTGTGATTTAAAATTTACTTCTGAATGCATTTTGAAATTACTTTTAAGAATAATTCGTTTGCATCCATTTTTGTCAGAACACGATAGTCCCGGAATAATATCCATTTTAGGGAATAACCCCACAAATTTCTGTAGTTAACATAGTCATGTCTTATAGGAGAAGACAAAGCCGTGCCCTTTAGATCAGAATGAAATGCATTCAGAAAACATCTCAAGGTTTCTTTAAAGTTTGTGCTGATATCTTTACATTTTACAATGACAGCTTTGTAGAGAAACGTGCAGTGTTATGTTGAGCCCCTCAATTCTCTTCCGCTTGGTGCTAAGAGAATCCTAGGGATTTGGATCTCTAGTTTACCATTCTCTTTGTACATTTTCCTCACATCTAGCAGGCGGAAAAATGTAACTAGTGGCACTTTCTTTTGTGTTTGTCCCCTGAGTGGCAAAGAAGTGCCTTTCCATCATTAGTGTTTTATTAAAATACACATAGATTTACCTATGTACCTCATAACTTGCAAATGATATTTTGCTGCTTTCTTCATGCGGGAGTCTTCATAAGTAGCCAGCCTCACCGCTGGTTTCATTGATCTTTTTCTCTCCAATGCCTGCCTCTTTGCAGCTGGTCATTTTGGTTGCTGACAGGGGATTGTGTGATGGCAGGCAGCTTTTCTTTCATAACTATGTGTTGATGTTGGCCATCAATCAAGCAATGAACCAAGTTTCAGCTTGGGAGTGAGGTCATTTTATTTTTCCTCTCCTTTCCTGTCAAGCCCCTACATGTATCTTAAGTATCTAGGGCAAATACCACAGTTCTGCAAAGAAATCTTTTCTGTGAGTGTGGCCTTTTGCATCCTTCCTCTTTCTGCTAAAAAGGAAAAATAATATACCATTCAGCTTACTGTGTAGTCATCCATACTCTTAATTTGCATGCAATGATGGAGTAGAAAAAAAGAAGGTGTGGCTGTAAGAAAGCTGTAAGAGGCTTTATATAAATAATCTGATTTAATCTCAGTGCAGAATACTAGTTTTTAATAGGTTTCATAGAAGCTGTCCATTATATGAAATGGTAAACTGCATTGAAGATATCCTGAAGGAAAGGTGTAATGTAAATCTAACAAATGAATAATATTCTCTTTAAGTTAGCATGAGTAGAAGACAGTATAAATGTTTTAGTTAAGTAAAAGGTTTGCTATTACTATTTACCATTTACTAAGATTGATTCTTCCAGGAGTTGGGGTGTGTGGGTTGAAATAATATTTAAATTGCTTTTCTGTACCCTGGTTAAATATGCTTTTGAGAAGTATGTAAGGCATCCATATTTTTTTAGAAGAGCTGATGGAAATCATGTTGGGATTTTGATTTATATCATCTTGATTTAAAAGCATTTCTGTGTTTGAATTACTCATTTCTTTCAGCTTCAATTTTATGTATAATCAGTTGAAAAGTGAATTTTCAACTAAAATGTCATCCTTGCTATTGGTAATATGGTTCTACCTGGTCTTATCCAGACAGTCACAGAAATAAAAAAGCTGACTAAGACAGAATGTTACCATTTATCTAGATTTATTTCAAGGCAGAGGGGTTATGCATGTATGGCTCTCATAAGACTCAATAATGTAAACTACATAAATGAACCATCAACCTACCAAAGGAAAAGTCAAATATACTTAATCCAATTTATTGGGAAAGTACTGTTGTCTATTATAAGTTAACACTGTGCATTTTCTGCCTCCAGTTTATCATAGCAGTGAATAGGAACAGCTTGGTATTTTAATCTAATATATTTCAATTAATTTCAATTAATGTTTAATAATTGTTCACTGCAATGATATATTTCCCCATAAGAGAAGAAGCTTGAGTACTCTTACTTTCTCTTCTGAATACACATTCATATTGGACAACATGACTGACTGCCCTGTCTGTTGAGGCAATGGCTACAGGAAAGAAGTAGAATTCCATGCATGAAGATAAGTGCTGGCTCCCTCTGTGTACCACTAATTTCTTATCAACCTTTTTCTCATACAAGTTAGGAGAATGAAAATCCTTTTTGTTTCAAAAACCTGTTGCAGTAAACCAATTGTTTGCTAGTTTCCTTGACTTTAAATGTTGTCTCTTAATACCATGTAACATGTTTAGGAATTAGAGATTACAAAGGATTCTATTTACTTTTTGTTTATTGCTTCTATGCTATCTTTCTGTTTAAATCATTTTCATGTTGCATATCAAAGCAAAAAGGATATGAAATCATGAATTCAAGGGACCATGTTTTGCGTTAAAAATAAAAAGGATGAAACTTCCATCAGGCCAATGTGATTTTGGCAAATGTTTTGATCTGCTGTGGTGATTACTAATTTTGGAACCTTTTAACTGGAAGTACTGAAGGAAGTGGCATTTAATAGGCTAAAGCACTTTTTTTGTGATGATGTGTAATAAATGGGATGTTTCATTTAACAGTTGCCACTTTGATTTAGATTTTAATTGGGGTTAAAACAGCAAAGCAAGTTTAGAGCAGATAATGGTTAAATATTATGTCTGCACAGGACGACATGGTAAAAAAAAAACACCATCCAGATATTTGCTTGCTGTTTTTGTTTCTTAGCTAGCCAGGGAAAACATTCAAAATTGTTCTTGACATGTGTGGCATGTTATTGCAAAGCCTTTTCCTCAATATAAGAAGCATCTTGCTTTTAATTCATTACGTGACCTTTGAAATGAAATGGCTTTGGGTCTGGGCTGTTTCCTCTAAATTGGGAGAGACAAGGAAGATGTGGAATATTATTGTATTTTATCTGGCCTTCCCAAAGGAAAGGAAAAGCTTCGTTTGAAAGGTAAATTTTTTCAGAAAATTGTCTTATCTGTAATAGGCCCATTGCTTTACATATGTAAATTACATGCAGAGCGCATGCCTGCATCCATCTTTGGTTCTGTCAGCACAGCCCAGAAGATCGCATTTGTCTAGAATAATGCTTTTCTGAAAGATATGATTATTCTAGACTGCTGAACAAGTTCTTTGATGTGACTGGCATTTAAACAACCATGGTGTTTTGAAGAATGACATTTAGAGAAGTACTTTGCAGGAGTGATTTTTTTAAATGTGTATTGACAGGAGAGAGGGAGTAAAAAAACAGAAAAATGGTTGGGGGTTGAGTTGTAGAAAAGATTTTGCTATTGATAAATAGCATATGTGTGTTGAAGCAAGACAGCCCTAATTTAGGTTGAGTTGCCCCTGCCTTCCTTACTATATGGTCAGCAAATCTGGGACGTTTTTTTTCCATTTAAAAGGTAATGGGGAGGGGGGAATCTTCTCTTCAGGAAAACACAGTATTTTCCTGAACAGTATCAAAATCTGAATCATCTGTAGCCTGAAGACTGAGCAATGACTGCAAGAGGAAGGTGGATTTTATTTAGAAAGGATGAAGATACCTTGTTCAGAAACATTGAGGGGCATCTTGAATGCTTGAGTATACATTATGTGGATTTTATTGAAAAGATATCAATATTATAAAGACAAACTGGGTGCCAGAAAACGAATCTCTTCTTCTTGGTGATAGTCTAAAGCAAAAGTCTAAATGTGGAGATTTAGGGACAAAATAATTTTGTTTGCTCTTACTATGTTTTTTTAGGGAAGTTCAAAATTGATTCATTTCTGCAATTTCACCTATGCTAGCTGTTGTGGCCCAGCTGGTTCCGGATGAGCTGCTGATGGATTCCTCTAGTGAGGAGTCCTATGAGTCGGCTCTAGAGAAGGAAACCCAGTTTGTCCCAGATGTCAGGCTAAGAATTGAGAGGAGGCAATTAGCAGAACGATGCCATCGGAGATAATCAGTATCAGCAGCCTAATTGCCTGGCCCTTCCCAAGAGGCTTTAAAAGAAATCCTCTGTGAAGAGTAGGTTTGCAGGAAACAACAGAGAAGCTACAGAGTTGGAGAATTGTGTCGTGTAATCTTTCAGTCTAGTTCAGGTTAGTTCAGGCAAGCTGCCAAGTAGCAGTCCATTTAGTCATTTGTCTTGTGAAGGGAGGGAGTCAGAACAGCTAGCCTATAAAAAATGATAACTAATCGATAATAGGTGCATGTGAATAAGGTATCTCTGAATTCAGCGAAAGTCATGTCAACTCATATTATCAACCTCTAGCCATCTTCACAATTTCCAATACTCTAGTATTAAGTTGGACTAGATAAGCCTGTGACCTGTTCAGTCATCATTTGAGGGAAATGTAGTCAGTCTGATGTAACCAGAATAAGCATTACATTTTACAGTGACCATATTGTTTTTACTCCAAAGCTGAATGGTCCTGTGATCATCTAAGAAGACTATATATCTATATAAATAAAAATGTAAAATAGTTTGTGCAAAGCTGCTAATCTCAAAAACTACTGGACCAATTTACACCAAATTTTCACACAATGTTCCCAAGGACTTCCGATAATAGAATACTACTTATTTTGTGGCTATCATACGTGTGTCATGTGCAAGGTACACAAACGTAAAATGTACCCACTGATCAGGTTTTTATCTCCCTGTAACTTCTCCCACCCGGCTGTTGCGTCAGTAAATGGCCTTGAGGTGGCGCGTTGCCAAGGGCATCTGCACATGCACCTCCCTGGGCCAGGCCAACGGCCAAAGCCACCTGGTAGCCTCGTGGGACGCCGCGCCCGGCATCTCGTGGAGGCGGGGCGGGGGGAGGGAAGCCTTGCCTCCTTGCCGATGCTGTCACAATGCCCGCCGCTCCTGTCACCTCCACCCCCCCACAGCCCCCACAACCCCCCTCCCCCCTCAAGCCAAAGGCCCCAGCCACCCCACAGCCCCGCGGGACGCCGCATCCGGCCTCTCCCTGGGCGGGGGGGAAGCCTCTACCTCCACGCCTCCTCGCCTCTGCTGCTGCTGTGCCCAGCGCTCCTGGTGCCCTTGCCGCCAGCTCAGCAGCCCCGCCCCCCACCGACCCACCGATTTCTTCTCGCTGGTGCTGCCGCCATGGGGAGGCGGAGGGCGAGGCCGCAGCGGCGGCTGCAGCAGAAGCACCACGACAGCATCAGCGAGGAGGCACGGAGGGGGAAACCTGCCCCCACCCCCAGGAGAAACCAGACACGGCACCCCGCAAAGCCACAAGTGGCTGCCAACGCTGGCCCCGAGGGAGGGAGGGGTGCCAGGCTGACTGTGGGGAGGCGGCGGAAGCACCAGGAGCCGCAGGCATAGCGGCAGCATCAGTGAGGAGGCACGGCGGCGGATAGAGAAAGGGAGAGGGAGGGATAGAGAGAGGGAGAAAAACGGTAGGTAGGTAGGTAGAGGGATAGAGAGAGGAAGAAAAACAGGTAGGTAGGTAGGTAGAGAGGGATAGAGAGAGGGAGAAATACAGTAGGTTGGTAAGTAGGTAAGTAGGTAGAGAGAGGGAGAAAGGAAGAAATACAGTAGGTAGGTAGATAGAGGGATAGATAGGGAGAAATACAGTAGGTAGATAGGTAGATGTGGGATAGATAGACAGGGAGAAATATAGTAGGTAGGTAAGTAGGTAGAGGTAGAGAGTAAGAAATACAGTAGGTAGGTAGGTTGGTGGTTATACGGTGGTTGTGTGTACACAGTTTGGTTGGCCATTTAACCAGACTGTGCCACAGCAACATGTGGCCGGGTACAGCTAGTCATAAAAAATAATAATTGTAGTGGCGAACTTTAATAATAAGATAATATTCATTTATCTAAGCAGATCAACCGAATGACCATGGGCAGGCAAAAAAGCAATGGGACTGACTTTCGACTTCCTGCTGGCTTTCTCATTGACTTTCCTTGTAGGAAACTGCAGGGAGCATTGGAAATCATGATATGGGACAACAGAGACACTGCATTTGTCACAATTTTGCAAATACAACTTGCTAGAACATTATAAAAATTTCAATGCCAATGGAGTGATGACTCCCACATGTTTATACATTCTTTAAGTTAGTGGATTTTAGGTACCTTGATTCAAAAATTATTGTAGTATAATGCACTATTTGGATTAACGTGAGAGTACAAACAAATAAACACAATGAGAATTTAATAATATAGAGATAGAAGATTCTGGTCATATCAGACTGTACTATGTCAAAGTATAACCCAACATGTTACAGAGTTGTCTAGCATTAATTAAATTATAAGAGAAAGGCTAATACCTTTTAAAAAGATGCACTATGTTAATCTGATAATAATAGCTTTGGAAGTATTTTGAGTGCATATTGTTTTGCATTGTGTCACAGAAACACAGCTCAAGGAAATGTAACTTGAAATATTTAATGAATGAATTAAATACAGGTGGGATTGTAGGAGAACAAGGAAAACTTATATGAAATGATCACTAACATAGATATTTTGAATATTAATTGTTTATTTTAGCTGATAAACATTGTTTTGGAGAATGATGCATATAAATTGATCTTGGTCTGCATGGAACAATTATGGTATCTCATTATGGTGTTGAAAGATATTTATAAGCAGTGAGAAGGTTTATTTAGATAAAATGACATATCAATAATATTTTATTTGCATATTTTCCATGAAAGTTGTTTTAGATAATTTCTTTCAAATATTCCGAATATTGTTTATTGTTTCCTTTCAATCTTATCTTCAAGTTCAAAGCTGTAGCATTTACACTTAGCCTAAGAAAGAGTATACAGGACTAACGTCAATTCAGTTCAAGATATACTGAACTGTAACATAAAACCGTACTGTCTAGAAATTGTGGGATTGAACCTATGTAGGTGAAACCAAATTCGGAAAGGTTTGTTAGCAACCCTGGGTTCAGAACCAGTGTCACAACTCTGGTCCCATAACCAGGGTTAGCAAATAAATGCGGAATAGTGTAATTCACCAGACAGTAAGGAGATAACGTTGCTGTAAACCACAAACAAACTCTAAAACAGTGATAGTAAGAAAATAAATAGTCTTTACTTTGTCACAACTAAAATACTTCTTCTGACTATCTTCTCTAACAATTTATTTTATTTTATTGATTTTATTTATTTTAATCATATTTATATCCCGCCCTTCTCCACGAAAGACCCAGGGCGGCGCACAGGAATTTATAAAACATACAAAACGATCAATACAAAATTTAAAAACATATTAAATTACAATCCTATGCTAAAACCAATTAAAATCCCCAGTTTAAAACTATCTAAAATAGCCCCGACGGGAGGTTAGGCTAGGCCGGCTTGTTGAAAAAGATGTGTCTTTAGACACTGGCGGAAGAGGCAGAGGTCCGAGATGGTACGCAATTCAGGGGGTAGGTCGTTCCAAAGGGCAGGGCCCGCCACAGAGAAGGCTCTTCCCCTGGGTGTCGCCAGTCGGCATTGCCCGGCCGACGGCACCCTGAGAAGGCCCTCTGTGGGAGCGGATCGGCCGAAGGGATGTATGGGGCAGGAGACGGTCTCGCATATAACTAGGCCCCGAGCCATGGAGCGCTTTAAAGATGGTTGTCAGAACCTTGAAGCGCATCCGAAAGACCACAAGAAGCCAGTGCAGCTCACGCAGGATGGGTGTTATATGGGAGCATCTAGAGGCTCCCGTAATCATCTGCGCGGCTGCATTCTGGACTAACTGTAGCTTTTGAGGGCACCTCAAGGGAAGCCCCATGTAGAGAGCATTGCAGTAGTCGAGTCGGGATGTCACAAGAGCTTGAGTGACTGTGCGAAGGGCAGCCCGGTCCAGTAAGGGGCGCAATTGGCGCATCAGGCGTACCTAATGAAACGCCCCCCTGGCCACGGCCGCCACATGGTTCTCCATGGTCAGCCGGGAGTCCAGGAGGACACCCAAATTGCGCGCCCTCTCCACGGGGGCCGGTGTTTCGACCCCAATGGCCAGAGTTGGAGTAATCTGGCTGAACCGGGGTGCCGGAAACCACAGCCACTCAGTCTTGGACGGGTTGAGCTTGAGTTTGTTATTACCCATCCAGATCCGTACGGCCTCCAAACACCGGGAACTGTATAATTACAGCCAATGAGATTATAAGTCAGTTCTTAAAGCTACACAATTCCTTAAGAACATAGGCTCATATATATTGCCAACCCAATATAAGGCTGAATATCCTAACAAGGTTGATGATAGGCTATGGCTGGGTGATCTCAGGAAGTTCAGTGATTAAGATTTGCAATATTACTTGAAGGCAATACAAAGAATAATTACTGTTTATTATTTCAATATAAATTTGGAGTGTAAATAATAATTTTGTATGACATGTGTTGCATAAACTTTACATTAGCTGAATGGCTTACTTTGGAGAATAGTTATTACACTCTCCAGCGCCTGAAGGTAAATACAGAATGTAGAATTCTAGCTGCTAGATTTTTTTCATTGCTAGGATATTGATGGAATCTAGCCCTTTGGTTTTTCCAAAAATGAGCAGTGGTAGAAAAAAGAGATAAATGTAAAATTATCACCTATCTTACAATGAATGTAGAAGAGTCACTATGGCAATTTGAATGTGAAATTGATCCGAAGAGCTGCTTTGTACCTCTGAAGTTTTGGTATTGATCTTCATGTAATGAATTGCAGGGACTCCAGGGCCTGGGATGCGTGAGAACTGTGATGTATATTCCACTGCTGTCAGAACAAATGTTTTTTCTATTCTACCAATAAATCTTATACAGACAAAAGCCATTTTGTATACCACCCAGTTCATTCGGTTTATTTCAAAAGAATTTCCAACAAATACCTTTATCAAGTAGTAAATGGAAATGGATTTTGTTATAAACGAATACTGTGGGTTATAACTACAAAAGGATTGAGCATATTTCAGAGGCTACCTGTGCGACAGGTTTAAGATGGCTACATTTGTCAATTCCATATTGTTATTTATAAATCTTTTTTTTATTTATTGAAAAAGTTTTATTGAGTTTTACAAATTTTTTAAGTAGGGTAGGGTAAGGTGAGTTGAGAAAATATTTTGAGAACTTTCACGTCGAGATCGTTGGCCCCCTCCGGGGCTTCTTAACAAAACATAGATAATACATATTTCAATGGTACTACAAGATGAAGAGAAGTGCATACATCATTGTAAATTCCAAATTCTATGCTAGCAATCGTGTACAAACATCCAAACGTTATTTATAAATCTTGATGGGAAGATGAATATGCTTAATGTGGCATATGTTGTGTTCCTTAGGTGCTAGAACAAGATGTGGTTCTGCAATCTATTGATAGAGCTATTGAAGCCATTCATAATGAGGCAATGAAGAATGGAGGAAAATACAACTTGGAACAAAGGGATGTCCTTCAGTAAGTAAAAGAAAACACAATTAAACCTTACTTTGTCATAATTAGAACCATGTTAGGTGATATAAGAGATACTGAGCTGGCTCTCTCTTTCTTTCATTCATCTTTTCTCCATGTAACACTTTATTTAAGTCACATGGTATGGTGATGTCTCTATTTTTTAACATCTGGTTTCCCCCTTGGAGTGCCTTTGTTTCCAAAGAATTGAATATTGATTTGCAGACTAGTATCAAGGTTTGTGAAGGCCTAGCATCATTTGAAAGAGTGGAGAAGCGGAACAGAATGATTGAATATCAAGATGAGTGAGTGAGTGAATAAATGAATGAACGAATGAATCTAAAAAAACAGTAGTACGCTGGAAATAAACCAGAGAAAATTACAGATAAATGAGATTAAAGGCTATAGAAGAAAAGGAAAAAAATGGACCGCAGGAAAAGTCAAGTTAAAGAGAGGATGCATTGATAGAGCAGAAGAATGTGGAGCTTTTCAAGAATCACATTTGATGTAAACAAATTTCTCTGATGACTATTCAAATTATGATATCACTAATTCAAAAATCCTCTTAACTGACAACGCGATGGCTTACAGTGGAGCTGGATGCTCTGTAATCTAAACTAAAAGTGGCACTCTAAAGCGAAAAGAATCTGTGAGCCATAAATACTTTTAAAGTCCGGTTTTCATCCATCCTCACCATTAGCCGTGCTGATTGAGACTGAATCCAGGAACATTTGAAAAATGACCAGATTGTTTCCATCCCTATAGCATTAATCTTTTGTAGTTGAATTTCCTCATAAGGGTAATAAGGAGCTTCTTAGTTTCCTATATCTTACTTTATATAGGTAAAGGAAAAATCTTGATTTATTCCTTGATTTTTTTTAAAAAGATGCTCATTATATACAGATTTCAGCTCGTTGTATCACTGATATGCTGGACATTCCTGAAACCTACCTTCTCAGTGTGATTCTTTGCTATGTTATCAGAAAATTGATCCATCATCGAAAAGAAACAGTTTCCCGCAAAGGACATTCACCGTCCACTCAAGGAATGACTCCATCCGCCAGTGATCACCATCTGGACCTAGCCAGGCAACCCAATGGTGTCTGTAGAACTGGATATGAACGTCACCACAGTTTGCCTAACAAAGACATCCAGGAGGAAGAAGGTGACCTTTACCAGGTAAAGCCTTTGCCATATTTGTAGGTTTTCTCCAGCCTGCTGTAGTCATGCAGAACCAATGAATTGGCTGGTGTTAAGATGTATTGTTTTCTTGTTGACTCTATATATCAATCCTGAATAGGGAAAAGGAATGAGTAAAAATCTGCATTTTACCCTACTAAAGTGTTAATAAATTTTGTATATCTTGAATTCCATTGGATTCTTTGGGGGCATAAAAGTTCACCTGCTGACTACCTGTTTTGTGAGTTTATGGAGAACAGTGTTTTCATTAATCTTACAGTCTAAGACCAGTCAAAAATGAATGGCAGCCATGACGTCTTCTTATGTTTTGATTATTGTAGAAGATGAGTTTTGCAAGATGGCTGTTTTATGTTAGACTAGGCTGGGATGATCTAAAATTTTGTTTACTGCTTTTTAAATATCTCTAGGAGTAGAATTTGTCAAGATATCTAACAGTACAATACAATACAATAGCAGAGTTGGAAGGGACCTTGTAGGTCTTCTAGTCCAACCCCCTGCGTGGGCAGGAACCTTATACCATTTCAGACAAATGGCTATCTAACATCTTTTTAAAGACTTCCAGGGTTGGGGCATTCACAACTTCTGGAGGCAAGCTGTTCCAGAGGTTAATTGTTCTTACTGTCAGGAAATTTCTCCTTAGTTCTAAGTTGCTTCTCTCCTTGATTAGTTTCCACCCGTTGCTTCTTGTCCTGCCCCCAGGTGCCTTGGAGAATAGTTTGATTCCCTCTTCTTTGTGGCACCCTCTGAGATATCGGAACACTGCTATCATGTCTCCCCTGGTCCTTCTCTTCATCAAGCTAGACATACCCAGCTCCTGCAGCCGTTCTTCATATGTCTTAGTCTCCAGTCCCCTAATCATCTTGGTTGCCCTTCTCTGCACTCTTTCCAGAGTCTCCACGTCTTTTCTACATCGTGGCGACCAAAACTGTATGCAGTATTCCATTCAGTGGCATTAACACTTCACGTGATCTAGATTCTATCCCTCTGTTTATGCAGCCTAGAACTGTGTTGGCTTTTTTGGCAGCTGCTGCATACTGCTGGCTCATATTTAAATGGTTGTCCACTAGGATTCCAAGATCCCTCTCACAGTTGCTACTATTGAGCAAGGTACCATCTATACTGTACTTGTGCATTTGGTTTTTCTTGCCTATATGTAGGACCTTACTTTTTTCACAATTGAATTTCATTTTATTAGATAGTGCCCAATGTTCAAGTTTGTCTAGATCCTTCTGTATCTTAAGCCTATCTTCTGGAGTGTTGGCTATTCCTGCCAGCTTGGTGTCGTCTGCAAATTTGATGAGTTCCCCATTTATCCCCTCATCCAAATCGTTGATGAAGATGTTAAAGAGTACTGGGCCTAAAACAGAGCCTTGGGGGACTCCACTGCATACTTCCTTCCATGTAGATGCAGTTCCATTGAGGACTACACGTTGAGTGTGGTTGGTCAGCCAGTTGCGAATCCATTTGGTGGTGGTGCTGTCTAACCCACAATTTTCTACTTTATCTAATAGTAGGTTATGGTCTACTTTATCAAATGCCTTACTGAAGTCCAGGTAAATTACATCAACAGCATTCCTCTGGTCCACTGATTTTGTCACTTTGTCAAAGAATGCAATTAGATTCGTCTGGCATGATCTGTTTTTGACAAACCCATGTTGGCTTTTGGCTATTAAAGTACCACAATGCACTTTTAAAGAGTTGACTGTGTTGCAGGAATAAATATTTTAGTATGCTACTGCTTATTATCTCATTCTCTTCTGCCAACACTCTCCAAGCCTTCGTTAAATGTGAAGAATTTTACTGATTATCAAATCTTCATTGGGATAACTGTTGTATGGCTGACTGAGAAGGGGTTCTGAATGCAAAAATTTCAACCTATCTGACAGCACCTGATTGGGAAAGTCTGCCTTACATACATTTTGTTACTAATGTTAAAGTAAACTAAATTTAAACTAAAAACTGAATGCAGAAAAGGTGAGACAGAGACCATCTCTCCGCAGTTATATCAGCTGGTCCCATTAGATGTCACAGAATAGGCATGCTGAGAGTACCAGAGGCTAGGGGTCTGTCCCTGATAGATCCCAGGAGCCTTCTGTACTATGGCTCCTGTCTTATGAAACATCCTTCCCTCTGAAATTAGATTGGCCCCATGCCTTTTGATTTTTCAAAAGGCCCTCAGGACTGGTTACACTGAGGGGCCTGGGGTGCCCAGGGAACCAGTAGCGGAGCCGATTGTCTTATCGACTCAACTACTGAGGGGGCCATTTCTATCTTCCCTTCACTCAGGATTAGTATTTTTGTTTTTATTATTATTAACTGCTGTGATTTTGTTTAAAAGATTTTTATCTGTTTATATTGGCTGTTTCATTTATTGTTGTGTCCCGTCAGTTGACAAGTTGATAAGATGGGTGCCTGTATAAATTTGATTAATAAATAAGTGACAGAGCTTTGTGTGCACATTATTTTCCATATACGTATTTGTTAGTTCTGAAGTTAATGACATAGCAGGGAAATAAGTCTCTCCAAGGGACAAGCTTACCTCTTAGTTAAATGAAGACAAGCTCTTACGATTGGAGGTAGGGCAGAATGGGGAAATTAATGTTGATGGAAATTGATGGAACAGGACCTGTCGCCTTCCAAAATAACTTCTTTTTTGAGTGTTGACATCTGTACCCAAGAGAAATAAACTCATTTAGCCTTTGGGCTTTTTTTGGGGAAAAGAAGATAAAAGCTAGATAGATTTCTTCATGGGGAGAAAAATGAAAATCCTCTGCCCATCTCTATTCCCTGTCATGATCCTTTTGTATCAGTGAAGCTCTAGCAAAGCATAAGTGCATTGACAAATAATGGGAAGACAATTTCCTATAATCCAGTTTGTGAAGGATTTATGGCCAATCTCTCTTCAGTGTATTCCAAATAGAATGTGCTTTGCACTTTGATAAATAGATGATGTACTCAGAATCAGGATGAAATATATTTGTATTGGGTGTGGGTGTGTGTATGGATGATATAATTTTAAACTTCAACCTCTTCCCTCTAATTTGAAAAGTGACTTCCTAGCTTAGGTTTAATCTTTGTAGCTGTTTTCTAAATAGCCTGTTTCTGATTAAATTGATTAAGTACTGTTTGCTTCTGAGGAAAGAATATGAAGGACAACAAATCTCTTCTTTCTGTTAAAATCATGGTGATAGGGTAGTAGGGTTGAAGAATTTGGAGCGCTTAGAGACTGTGTAGCCTTTGAAGCAAATGCTTGTTTCCGGATGCTTTGATAACACAGAGCAGTTTTCTCAGGTAAGAGAAAGCTGCTATGGAAATAGGTTTAAAATGGATATACTTTTGACCAGCATGCATTCAGGCTTTAGCAAAATACAATTTGGATATCTGGGTACCTTTGGGTATCCCCCTCCCCCACACACATATACATTTTCTCCCCAAAAGACATGTCTAGCTCACAGAAACATGATCAGCCTGAGATTACACATTCTTAAGATTGCAACCATTTGAGAATATGACTGCTGATCTGGGCTCATAGATGAAGGGTTGATAAAAGGAGAAGAAAATGGACAGGAGGAAACACTGTCTGACTCTAGTGCTTCTCTTTTTATTAATTTATTTTATTAAATTTAAATTTAGATTCCAGATGATTATGGGCAGCTTAAACTTTCAAAAGGCAAAAAAAATTAGAAAAAGAATCAGAAAAAAAACCATACAAGCAAGCAACAAATAACCAACATGGACTCAGTTGAACCATTCTACCTCAAGACCTAGGAGAACAGCCAGGTTTTCAAGGACATTCAAAATATCAGCAGGGTGACAACCATATACATCTCTGGGGGAAGCTGTTTCAGAAGGCAGGTGCTGCAACAGAGAAGGTAGCTGATAGATGGCCCTGTTTAATCAAAGGCACCTGGAGCATACCCATTCTGTCCAATGTTACTGGACAGGCAATTGGAGACAGGTGGTCTCTACAATAACTAGGCCCTATGCCATAAAGGCTGTACACTTTGAATTGTACATGTAAGCCAGCCATCAACCAGTTTGGTTCATAAAGCATTGGGGACCCATCAGTATATTGTGACTTGTCCATTGCTGCTGGTACCACTGCTTTCTGGACCAGCTGTAGCTTCTGAGGAATGAGGATTAAAAGCAATAAAAATCCAACATAATAAGGCCATGAAGAAAAATTACACCTATATCCACTATACCTATCCAATAATTAATGAGACCACACATATCATCCTTTTCTAGACATGAAATGCATTTATTGGAAAGAATAAACCTACTGTAAACATGCTCAGCCCAAATATATAATATAAATATTGTGTTAGTATATATTGTGATGCATTATTATATATTGTGAACTGCTCTGAGAAAACAGCCCCAAGTCACTAAATCTAACTGGCTAAAGAAGAGAGGGTCCTAGCTGGCTATAGTTTTGTAGATAGGTTTTTTGATCCAGCCATCATTTGTATATCTTGATAGCCAGAGTCAAGGAGAAATTCCAAAGGGCAAAGCTGCTCTTATGGGGCAGCCACATCCATCCACATCCATCTTCGAATCCAGTTTTCTCCTTACCAACAGCACCACTCTGAGTCTGAATTTAATTTAATTTTGTTCCCCTTCAGCCTGCCCATTATCAAGCTCAAGTGAAGGATGTTGGTTGTCCCTGTGGAATTAAATAAAAGAAGTAATAGAGCTGGGCGGCACAAACATAGTGATGGCACTCCATTCCAAAGTTCTAAATAAGTTCCGAATAATCTCCCCAATGGTTTCCGGTAGATGTTGAACCAAACGATATGATAGAGCTTTTTGGGACACCATAGCACCACCATTTTGGTGAGACCTGGCAAGAAAGACTGGAATATTTGTGCAAAACAATTTCCCTAAGGCCCAAATTCTCAAGATGTCCAACTCCATCAGAAGTGTTGAAAGATGCCAAGAAATGCCTGAGGGATAGCAAATAGCAGCCCTTTAAAGTAGGCCAGGTCAGGAAATAGGAACTACTGGAAGTCTGCTTTATTTTTATAAAAGGTGACAGAAAGCCTGACAGAATTTTGATTTCATTCTTTCTTATACCCAAGAGAATCAAGGTGGGCAATCATTTTCTCCTGGGTTTTTTTTTTTTTTGTCCAAACTCATGTTTTCCTAATGACTGCTACATATCTTCCTCATACCAGTGTACTCCTCCATATCAATATCGTATTTCTCCTCACCTAATTTCCAATGTACCTCATTCGCTGGGTAATCACTTTCATTATCCACCTTGAACTGGAAGATTATCATTTTCTCAACTATCTTATTCAGAAATGGAATATTAGAGCCTGGCTTATAATTACAAAACTCTCTGAGGTGCAAAGAGGGCTTTTCAGTAAAGGTCACATAACTTTCTTTTTTAAGTAAGTGGCAAGACTTTCCTTGCTGAAGAAGTCATTAATCATTTCTGGTAACCATGAGTGATTCCAGTGTGACTAATTAGTTAACCAGGTGGGGAAAGAGTTGAGCAAACAGATGGTGGGCCTTAACTTTTTCTCTGTCCACATCATCAAGATGTATAAGCAATTTTAAAAATCCATATGAAAAGGAACTAGAATCTGTCCCAATACTAGAATCTGCAGTAAATTCAGTCTTTTCTACAAAAATGATGGAAAATTGCTCTCAGCCAGCTTCTAGCTGTTCTGGTTCCCTTCCCCCCTCTACATTTTAAAGGGAGAAATACTTTCGAAAAGCTTTTGCAGAACCCTTCAAAGCAAATGCAACAGAGGTAGAGAAGGAGAAAACACTGTCTGCTCCATCCACTGCCACAAAATAAGTAAGCAGGCTTGCGGAGAAAGCAAATCCATGTTAAAATCAAATTGTACCCAGATTCTTTGAAGCAGTACTCCGGCCTACTATTAGTCTGCTTCATCCATTTTAACAGTCTGGTGACCCAAGATGCCATGTGGTGGAAGGGAGGGAAGAGGGCATTTAGAAACCATCTGGGCGAGCATCATATGTCACAAATTGGCCAGGTTTATCAGTACTGATAACAAACCAGGCTGGAAATTTGTGAAGTTACATTCAGAAAAGCATCTAGATCCATCAACCCAGTTGGGCTAAATCATCTTAATTACTCCTGTATCCCAGCAGAGGTTTATAGCAAAATCCTATCAGTGTGAAAACAAAATGTGCAGGTAAGTCCTTGGGTCATGACATCAGGTGCGCCTGGATTTGACATCGCTCAGCAACACAATCATTGTCAGGCGTGGCATCACTTGACCATCCCATTTAGCAACAACAGTTCCAGAAGTCCTGGTTGCAGTCGTTAAATGGATTCTTAAGCAAGAACCTTGCATGACTGTGACTTCCAACTTCCTGCTGGCTTTCCCCATTGACTTCACTTGTGGGAAACAGGCAGGGAATGTCAGAAGTCGCAATCATGTGATCACAGCTTGCTGCAGTGCTGGGAGCCTGGGTTCCAATTATGGAGGGGGGGATGTGCTGCCACACCTGGAACTCTGAGGACCAGTCGTAAGTCTGCCTCATTCAGCACTCTTATTAAGTTTGAACAGTTGTTGAATGAGTCGTCATAACCCAAGGACCACCTTTTTGAGTGAGCTTAAGCAGGCTGAGCTGTTAAATGCATCCCAACATGTTGTCTGAGAAACAGACTCTGCTGCGCACTCACACAAGAACGTATATAATTGTAGGGTTAAGGGTTTGTATTATGTTATTTAACTGCTCCTGAGACAAAGGAAATCAAGTGTTAAGATGTTGGCGTAGTGCCAGAGGGAAACATCCAGCCCATCTTGCTATCATCCCTTCCCTCCAAATAAGATAGAAAGCCTTGCTGTCAGTATTCCTAACCCTCTTTGCTTCCAGAAAAAGTGTAAGACTTGAGAAGTGGAGTCACTAGAGGAACCCCTGCACACCACTCGTTGCTTTTCTTGTCACGAGCCTCTTCGACGAATGATGCCATTGTAAATGGCCCTTTCCTACCCTGAGATGCTTTTCCTAGTCTAAGTTTAAAAAAAAAAAAGCTCTGGATGCATTTACATGAAGGAAGCCTGCATGGCTCGAGCTTTTGTCTTTATCCTTTCACAAGGATAATTTGTTGCATGGATCACTCCCAGTGCCTCTAATGTGCACATGGCTTGCTGCCTCTGCAAAGAGGCTGAGAGCGATAGAGAGTGCATGTGATTGACAGGTCGGTGCAACAGGAGTCTGGCGCTCTGCTGAACATAGCAATTAAACATGCAGCTTTTTCTGTCTTAAAAGAGGGAGGGAGGCAACACACATTCCGAGGTTCTGCTAGGCTCATACAGAGGACTGATTATTAACGCTATCCTCTAGACTAGAGGCATCTTTAAGAAATGAAAATAGCACTATTAGGACAAATTTGCTGCTGCCTAGAAATTAATGTTTTTGACACGTTACCGTTGCTCTCGCTGATGACATGGATTGTTCTAAAATGCTTTCTTCTAGATTTCTGCGCAGCCATGCCGTGCCACTCCTCTTATTCCTCCACCACCAGAGAAACGCAAGAACGTTCAGACCACTGCGCCCGTTAAAAGTAAGAAATTGCCTTGCAAGTTGGTGCTATTGAGGATCAAAGAATGCTAAATATCAGCTTTACTGGCTTGGCAGTAAGCGGCTCTTTGTGCTCTTAAGGACGAAATAGAAAATACTAGGGAATTGGCAGGAAATGGAACTTCATCAGAAATGGGCCACCTGTGGTCCTTCAGAGGTTACTGAACTCCAGCAGAAGAGTTCACAATTCTTAAAATTTGCACATGCAGAGTGGAGTTTTTTGGAATTACAGTTGTTCTAATTAAATTCAATTGCAGTCTGATCAGTAATATGTACTTAGACATATATATTTTTCTTGAATTTAGTCTACCGTGCTTCCAAATAAACTCAGGCTGTCAGGCTGAAGCTTCCATTTTATTTTGTACATTTGTTCATCAGGTGAAACATCTAAACTTTTCTTCTGGAAATTGAAATTCCTATTTACATGCACAACCTGATAATGCACTCCTGAAATTTGTTTTCACGATCTAAAACTGGTCACAGGATATCTAGGAGCAAGTTTCTGAGAGGAAATGTCATTAAAAACACATTTTTCCATTTCCTCTTCAAAGATAAATGAGAGAAGAAACTGCTGCGGTTCCAACTTTCAATTAATGTGGCCTTCTGGCACACAAGAGAAAGCCAATAGAAAAAAAGCCCACAGCATCAAACTACCATAGATAAGGAACTTGGTACAGATGCTTGTATGATTTTATCTGAGGTGAAACATCCATATTCTTGTATGAAATTAAAAGTACAGGATTAGAAACACATAATAGCTTGCAAATTTGGCCAAACCATTCTAGTCCGGTCATGGTTCGACTGGACTGAAACTTAGAATGTTCTGATTATTCTGGATTTACGTCAAGGCAGAGTCCAGAACAATCTTGGATCGGGGTGCCCTTTGCACAGTCACTCATGCCCTCGTGACATCCCGACTGGACTACTGCAACTCTCTCTACATGGGGCTCCCCTTGAGGTGCACCCGAAGGCTTCAGCTAGTCCAGAATGCAGCCACGCGGGCAGTTATGGGAGCCTCTAGGTTCTCCCATGTAACACCGCTCCTGCGCGAGCTGCACTGGCTGCCTGTCGTCTTTCGGGTGCGCTTCAAGGTGTTAGTTACCATCTTTAAAGCGCTCCATGGCACGGGACCTAGCTATCTGCGGGATCGCATTCTGCCTCATACATCCCTGCGACCGATTCGCTCCCACAGAGAGGAACTTCTCCGGGTGCCGTCCACTAGGCTGTGCCAGCGGGCGACGTCCAGGGGAAGGGCCTTCTCTGTGGCAGGCCCGACCCTCTGGAATGACCTTCCCCCCGAAATCAGAACAACCACAGACCTTCGCTCCTTCCGACAGCTTTTAAAAACTTTCTTCCGTTTGGCTGGCCTAGGGTAATTTTAATTAAGTTATAGTGTTAAGGGGTTTTAGGGGCAGTTTTTAGTTTTTATAGATGTTTTTAGCGCAGGATATGTTTAATTGTGATTTTAAATTTTTTACTCTGTGTCTATTGTTTTTAATTTTCCTGTGCCCCGCCTCGAGTCCCTTTGGGGAGAGAGAGCGGGTTATAAATAAAATTTATTATTATTATTATTATTATTATTATTATTATTATTATTATTATTATTATTATTATTATTAATCTTGCAGGGACAGTGAGACAAAGGTGTTAGATCTTAATACACTCTCTCCCAGCTTCTATGTAGTCACATGCCCACCATCTTTCTTCCCCTTGCCTCTCCTTTGAGAGGCACTCATTTAGTGACCGGTCAAAGTTGTACCTTCACTGAAAAAAGTGACTTATGACCGTTTTTCACACCCATGACCGTTGCAGCATCCCCGCTGTTATGTGATCAAAATTCAAACCCTTGGCCAACTGACTCATACTTATGACAGTTGAAGTATCCAGAGGTCATGTGATCACTTTTTGTCACCTCCTGACAAGAAAGTCAATGGGGAAGCCAGATTCACTTAGCAATCATGTTACTAACGTAACTGCAGTAATTCACTTAACAACTATGGCAAGAAGGTCATAAAATGGGGCAAAATTCACTTAACAACTGTCTTGCTAAGCAACTGAATTTTGGGGGTTCAATTGTGGTCGTAAGTCAAGGACTACGTGTATACCCAAAAACCCCTTCCTGCCCAATCTTTCCTGGTCATTCCTTCTGCTAATCTCCCCTTATGTTCCACTCTCAATATCTCCAACCGTGGGATATCTCTTCCAAATATACTGTACATGGTTTGGCCCACGCCTGGAAAAAAAACCCGTCTATTTTGTTCTGGTTAGAGACCATTCAAAATTGTCTATATTTAACCACTGTATTTTGGGGCTGAACAAGGTAGGAAGAGAATGTCCCATAATACTATTTATTTCTTTAGTCCTTCCATGAAGAAAACCAGATTACAGGTAGAGATTTCCAGCGCTCCCTTTAAAATAGATGGGAAAATTAAAAGGCCATTTTCTGAAGCTCAGAAACTGCGGTCTTTATACTTTACTCTACTCTATACTTTAAGCACCAAGAAACGAGAGTGGTCTAAGTGAGCATAGGCAGTCATTTGGAACTGTTTGGTACATTTAGAGTTTTGAGGACATGCGCCTGACTCTCTTGCAAATGGCTGCTGGGGGTGGAGAATTCCTATTTAGAAAAATGTTGCCTTGGTGTAAAGGGACACTCGTAAAACATCCTTTTAACAATAGATAAAATGCTTCCAGCCACCTCTTTCCCTGTATCTTTTCTTCCTCATAATCTATACCCAGCTAACTTTTGGGCTGGTAGTGAGTGGGTTTATTTTGGACTATAAAGATCCTGGGGTAATTTGAATAAAGATGATGCTAGGGGCTGGTATTTTGATTTGGAGAAGCCAATTTCCCATTTAATTTTTTCCTTCTTATTAAAAATAAAAATTATGTGGACATTAAGCCCAGGAAAGGGACAAGGAAAATCTCCAGGGATTGCTATTCATTTTTGCCCTAAAGGCCTCATTGCATATGGCTTTATTAAAATGTTTCCCTTCAGTCCATGAACTGGCAGAAAAGCATGCTGGTATATAAGTTATGCTGCCCTGATTTACCAGGTCCTCTTCTCTCTCAATGACACAGTTGGGAAAATAGTAGAATGCCATGTGAAACCAATTTTTGACAGAATCAATGGAACACTTGCAATTCACTCAGTGGTGGGAGAATCCTTCTCTGTTTTCAGCTTAAATTGATCTCAGGAATAGTACTGTCAGGTTTCCAAATAGCATCCAAAATCAGAGTCCAAGGCAAAGTATTGCTCAAAGTTCCAATGTATTAAGAGAGGCATGTTGGCACATCTGGGAAAACCTGAATCTGAAGGCTTTCCAGTTTTCCCGCCCAGTTGAAAGTTCAAGATCTTGCCCCCACACCTACAAGTCCATCACATGTTCCAATCTTTCACTGCCATGCTAGCAGCTTCCACGCATCCAGTTCTGGTCAGGTGCAGAGACAAAGGATGACCTTGGTTTTCTAGAAAGAATTTTGCTATGGCTACATATCATCTACCATATTTTTCGGAATATAAGACTCACCTTTTTCCCTCAAAAAAGAGACTGTGCATAGCTTTTAGGAGGCTTTCAGAGAGCCCCTGGGGGCTGGGGAGGGCAGAGATGAGCAAAAAACAGGCCATTTTTTTGCTCAATTTTGCCCCCCTTCAGCCTCCAGGAGTACTCTATAAGCCTCCCAAAGGCTATCCATGCCCTTTTTTTGACAAAAAACAGGCCTGTTTTAGCAGAAAATAGAAAATAGAAAATGCATAGTAGAATAATAGAAAGTGTGGCAGGCCTGAAATTCACAGAAAATATGGCTGCAGGCCTAACAAGTACATGCTCAGAGTTCTACCCCTTTTTAAAAAAACACGAGTGCTTTTTCAAAAGCTTGCTAAATTCATATATATTAGATACCTGTAAGATCTGGCATGTGTTTCAGAACGGACTGGTAAGTTTGTTTTGAACAGATTGTTCTACAGAAACCACATGCATGAGGGCAGGGGGAACGCGGGTGGGGGAGGTAGTCGCGCACACATTGCATTATGGGTGGGGGCACGCATGCTCGTGCGCTGTTGCACATGCGCACACGCTTTTGGCACAAGACAACAAAAAGGTTAGCCATTATTTTATTTATTTATTTATTTATTTATTTATTTATTTATTTATTTATTTATTTATTTATTTATTTATTTATTTATTTATTTATTAGACTTATTAACCGCCCCCTCTCCCCGAAGGGACTCGGGGCGGTGCACAGGAAATTTAAAAAACATATACATATAACAATAATATAGTTGCGTCCCCTATTGGACCGGGGTGCCCTTTGCACAGTCACTCATGCACTCGTGACATCCCGACTGGACTACTGTAATGCTCTCTACATGGGGCTCCCCTTGAGGTGCACCCGAAGACTGCAGCTTGTCCAGAATACAGCCGCGCCGGCAGTTATGGGAACCTCCAGGTTCTCCCATGTAACACCACTCCTGCGCGAGCTGCATTGGCTGCCTGTCGTCTTTCGGGTGCGCTTCAAGGTGTTGGTTATGATCTTCAAAGCGCTCCATGGCACGGGACCTAGCTATCTGCGGGATCGCATCCTGCCCCATAACATCCCTGCGGCCGATTCGCTCCCACAGAGAGGGACTTCTCCGGGTGCCGTCCACTAGGCTATGCCAGGGGGCGACGCCCAGGGGAAAGGCCTTCTCTGTGGAGGGCCCGACCCTCTGGAACGATCTTCCCCCCGAAATTAGAACAACTACAGACCTCCGCTCCTTCCGTCAAAAACTAAAAACACACTTCTTCTGCTTGGCCGGCCTGGGGTAATAGAACTGTTTTTAGGGTTTTTAGGGGTTTAGTTTTAGTTTTAATATGGGATTTTAGCGCAGGGTTTTAGTTTAATTCATTTTAATATTGTATTATGTTTGTGGTTTTATACATGTATTTTTAAATTCCCTGTGCACCGCCTCGAGTCCCTTCGGGGAGAGAGAGCGGTTTATAAATTAAATTTTAAAAAAATAATTAAAACTATATTAAATACTAACACCCTGTGCTAAAATATACCCCTTTAAAAACTATACCTATAAAACCCAATTAAATAATTTCTCTACTAAAAACTAAAGGCTAGGTACGGTAGGTTAGGCCAGGCCGGCCTGCTGGAAAAGATAGGTCTTTAATTGCTGACGGAAGGAGCGGAGGTCCATAGTAGATCTAAGTTGGGGGGGTAGGGCCCGCCAAAGAGAAGGCCCTTGCCCTGGGCGTCGCCCGCTGGCATTGCCTAGTGGACGGCACCCGGAGAAGTCCCTCTCTGTGGGAGCGAATCGGCGAACTGCCACAGAGTATCGTGCCTACATCTGGAGAGCAGGGGATATTCCTGCATCTGCCAAAAGTAGATAATAGAAACTGAGCAGATTTTGTCCACATCATCCACCTTAAGGACAAACTGTCCTGCATCATGTTCCCAATAAAAACTGAATGGGGGAAGATGGAAAATGCTAATATTGGATCAGCTAAATATAAGCGGCCTTTGATTTAAGATGAGATTCAGACAATGTCTACAGGATATGTCATATAAACAGTTATTGTACAGGGGCACATTCATGTTGCAGGCAGGAGGACATGAGAATGAGTCCAAAGTTAATCAAGTGTTAGAATCAGTATTGTTGGCATTTGAATGCAGAGAGGTGTTTTTTTCTTCTGTAGATAAACAAACTGTATCTTTTTTGCTGCCTCAAATAATCTCCCTTGTCGTAACTATGAAAGACGGGCTGAGAGGAACTGTGTATTTGGTGGGATGAGAAGATAAGGAATAAAACACAGGAAACACAGACAGAATCTTAAATAAGGCAGTTCAGCACTTAGATTGTTTTCACAAATAAGTATTGCTTACTTAGAGTTTGGCAAGTATGCCAATTTATTGTTACAAAATAAAATAAGAAAACTATATTCTTTGGGTTGGCTGAGAGAAATGGATTGTACAAGTCTGATTCATTAACTTTTGATTTATTAGGCACACTGTCTGTGCACTGCAAAAGTCCTCACTGATTAATTCCATTCCTTAACAATGCTGGCCATATAAATGTAAACATTTAGAGCTCAAGGAAAGAGAAGAATGGATTCAGTGTAGTCTTGCAGTTGTGGCTCCGTAATAATGGAGAAGGATCTGGGAAGCCTGGAAAATGTCATTCCCTCCTGTTTAATGGTGAGCAGAAATGACCTTAGGAGAATATTGACTTCTCTTCCAAAGAGACACAGCCAAGGGAAGGTCACACTTGTAGGATTCTGTTAATGTAACTTTATGATAAAGTAGAGTTCGCTTGTCCGGCTGTGTTTCCTGTCTGGTCTACCTCAAAGAACTGACAGCCAGATCTTTATGAAACTCTTCCCAGATGTATTCTGTGATTAGCCTGTGCAGCAATTATTGCTGTAGCCATAGTTCACTTTTCTGCAGAACTTGTTGAAAATGCATTGGTTGGCTAACTGGACTATGCAATTAAAACAATGCAACAAGTCAGCATGAGTTTATGTTTCAGTTATGTTCATAAGACATCTCATCTGTACTTGATCCCCTAGTGCTGAAGAATTTGGAGTTACTATTTCCCTCTCCTGGGAGTAAATGGGTCATCAGCATCTGAGCCATAGCTGCCAGGGAAAATGTGGATTTCAAGTCTTAAGGCCATGTGAGTGAGGAAGAGGAGCTAATTGTTTTCAGCCAGATGTGAACCTCTGCTTTTAGGCAAGCTGTGTACTATTTTCTTCCGTGCTCCATGAAAGCAGTTGCATAAAGAATCAAGTAAATTTTTTTTTAGCAATAGGCTTCTTTTCTCTCTTTATATGTCAAATAAATGATGCATTATTCAAAAATAACATCTGCGTGCATAGAATGAAAAGTATTATCTAAAAAACTCCACTCCTGCATGGATACCTTTCTATAAAAACACGAAAACACCTTTTGGTAGAAGAGACGTTTCCCTTACTACAAAAAGATTGGCGATTAGGAATACTCAAGAGACAGTTAATACAATTTTGCTTTGAGATAAATGAACCAAAAAAAGTATTTTAACTACTCTGAAAGCTTCCACAATAAGATTCTTAATGAACTCTTCTCTTGCAGTTGTTGTTGGTTTTTTGCCACTCTCTTTTTCTTTGTTTTTGTTGCTAAGATATGCCAATTGTTTCCTTTCAGATGCAGTTGGAATCACTTCTGGGTCAGTTTCTAGCGCCTCTACTGAAAGCACAACTTCACTGGATACCTTGTACACGGGTTCTACAGAGTCAGGTCTCCCTACTGCTACACCCAGCCCCAACAACACTCCTCCCCCTGTTCCTAGCAGAGGGGCCCTCACCATGGCATCCTCCAGCTTAGATATTAGTCCTGTAATGCAAAGAAAGCATGGGAGTGCCAGCAAATCCCCCCAAACCAAAAGGGCTGCTCCACAACCTCCTGCCCAAATGGGGGTTCTTGATGCAGGTGGTGAAAAGACCTTAGAAGCAAAGAAGGCCACACCAGCCACATCTACAGGGGTAGAAAACTTTGATTCTCTTTGCCTGGAAGATGACAAGGCAGCCAATACAGAGGAGGTGGAGCAAGAATCATCTGGCCTAGTAGCCACCGTGCCAAAGACGATAGGGGCTGAGTTGATTGAGTTGATCCGCAGGAACACAAATCTCAGCTATGAGCTCTCCAGAGTTGCCATAGGGGTAGTAATTGGGCATATTCAGACTTCTGTTCCAGCTCTCAATAGCATCATGGAGCAGATTCTCATCTCACTGGTGGAAAGCAAGGTAGGAGAGATGTTTCTTTTCGCCTCCATAGAGTATATATTAAGGCAGTGTTCCCCAAACTTTCCAGGGGGATAGAGGGGATGGTTCCAAGTGAGCGGCGGGCGAGTGTGCGCACATGCACATACGCACATACACCACTCATACAAATGGAGCTGTGCACGTGCCCGCCCGCCGCTTCCATGACCCAATTAAAATTTGATTTGTAAGCCAAGTCATAAATTGAAATGGGGGGAGGGGGCTATTGAAATTGAATGAATGTATAAATAAATAAATAAAGCATCACCAACTTGGATGGTTTAGGAATTGCTCTGCAACTTGGAAAGAGATACAAATGTGTTGCTTAGGGGGAAAATACCTGGAAAATATGACATTGTAGACCTCGAAAATATGGCTCCTGATATGTGGTTTTCTGCTTTTTTTGTATGCTCACTATTCTCCTAAAGAAAGAAAAGAGACATTTTTTCCTAGCATAAGGAATATTTGGGTGACCTTAATATGTAAATCCACATTATAGTCTAGAGAAAGTTTCTGTTTTATTTTGCTTTCCTCAGCTGATATGAAATGAGCTGAAAAAGATTGTCACTTAATGGTTTGGGGAAGAGAAAAGGTACTCTGGTTTTTGTTTTGCAGGAAGAGGAACAAGGAAGTGATAATAAAAGAAGATCTTCAGTGCTTAAGGGGATTGTGGAGACTGTTAATTCACTATCTAAGATATTACATAATAGCTATAATCTCTGTGAAGCTTTATATGTCAAGACTGTATCAAAAATGGAGACACTCTTTTCTTTAGCCAACACTCTGCCTCCCATCTGACCAACCCAATAGAAATGGCAGGGCCCTTACGCCTTTAGTTGTTATGGTTTTCATTTGTGTTGGAATAAAAATGTTGCTCTACTTTACATTTAATTCAAGATCAATCCTGGATTATGTTCATGGTTTGCAATAGTGGCGAATATGGTTTCTGTGTATGGTGCTGTTCTAGGTTACCTGTAGAAGCACAGTAGTTACCATACTATGAGATATCTCTCATAATTGCATCATTGATCAGGTCTTAGCAGCGTTGTATGATCACAAAGGCTTCAGTGGTGTCAGTTCATAGTCATGAAGATCCCCTGATTTTTAAATAGCAAACAGGAAACAAGATTTGAATGAAGCAAACTTTTGAGATTGGCCAAATTCATGCAATGTGTGGATAGTCATCCTGGAATACTTTTTCCTTACAGGTAAGTTAAATCTGCCCCTGGCCGGAATGGAAGCCAAAATGTATCTAATCTTTTTTTTTCCCAAGTGAAATAAGAGATCATCATTGATTAAAGCTTTTCTCTGCTATGAACTAAATCTCTCCCCTTATGTTGGAGAATCATATTCTATTCTTTAATTACTTGTATCCCTTTATTCTGTCCTCCTACTTTAAATTAAAAGTCAAAGCACTACTTTACTAAATCAATTTTAAAATCCATTACTACAGACTTATTCCCAGTGTGCTCTTTTGAAGGATGAATTGCTCGAGATTTACCTGGTGGTTCTGTGCATGCATTAGAAAGATAAAAGGGGACAAAATACATTCCATTCTCTAATGCTGTGTGCAGCCTGCTAGGTTACCCTAGCATACATTCTGTAGTGGAATTATTACTTCTATTTCTCTAATTTATATACATCACCTTAAATGCAGCAGAGATGGAGATGAGCTAGGCAAGTTAGTTCAAGAGCATTCTTAATGTATGGCAAGAATATAGGGACAAAATTCCAGGTTTCCCCAGTGGTTTGGGCTTCTATTTATCTCCTTCATTGATTTTTACAGTTAACATTTTAGTTCAAGCGGCCGATGTAAGGCGAATAGCATTCCACATTATGACCAGGGGCTAAAAGCCTAGTAACACGTGGAATAAATTATTGGGGTCATAAGCCATGGAACAGGTGTCATTGTGTGCATGTCCTCCTGCTGCTACACATTTCACATTAACATAGAAATGTGGCAGACAGGTAAGCAGGCATCTCTCATAAGCCAATATCTAAACATACCAGGGGTGCATCCATCCCTCATTTAATCAATACACTTTTAAATTATCTCCTTTACAGCTGCATGCAATGCTTAGCATTTGGTGTGTTCTGTATCTAATATATATTTGGAAGTAGGATGGAAATATATATACAGAAACTAGTATTTGTTGAATGTTTGAATGGAGTTTGGAATGTTCACCTCTCCAATTTCACTTTAATCCTTTTGCCGCCTCTTTCCTAAGTTTGGTCATTTGTTCCTCTGTATAATTCCAACAGTCTCTTTGCTTGCAATGTCTGTTGCCTTCTTCATCTCAGAAAAGTTGGTTGCTATCCAGACTGGCATGGAAGGCAGAGCCAAGATTTGACTTAAGCCCAGTAGACTTTAACATTTGGAATTTACTTGCTATGATCTCAGCAGGGGAATAAATTATGCAGAAGTTGCATCAAAACTCTCTTTTGAGGAAAGTCTTTAATGTTCTATTTCTATGCAATATTTAGATTTATGAGTTCGGTGTGGAGCTGAATGGAAAGTCATAATAATACAGTGTAAGCAGACTTTCCTTATTATAGGTCATGCACTATTCTGTGCATATGAAATATTCCTGCTAGAATGCTTTTGAGCATCACGGCCTCTTTGGAAGGAAATAAACAGACCTGGAACTGAACAAGTAACATGTTAAGAGATACCTGTTACAGGTTGCCACTCTAAATAAGGATGGTTGTCAGGGCTGCCACATTTGAAACAGAAGCAATAAACATTTGGGCTTAGTAATCATTAATACCCAATTGAACTTTTCTTACCTTCTGATACTTTGTCGTTCAAGGAAGGGGAAAAAAACTGTATGTATTTGTAAGTCATTGATATAGGATTGCAATGAACCAAGAGTGATTATTGTCCAATAAACCTGGGGGAAAGTTTGATTGCTAGCCACAAAGATGGTAGAAATGCTTGAAAATCGAAAAAGCATAGTAAGGTAGCAAAATAGTAGCAGGCAAGGATGGTCTCATTCTTTCAAATTCTGTGCTTTCTGCAAGCATTTCAGTGGTGGGATTCAAAAACTCTTATTACCGGTTCTGTGGACATGGCTTGGTTGGTGTGGCACGGCACGGTGGGCGTGGCACGGAGTGGGGTGGGAAGAATACTGTAAAATCTCCATTCCCATCCCACTCCAGGGGAAGGTTACTACAAAATCCCCATTCCCTCCTGATCAGCTGGGACTTGGGAGGCAGAGAATACATGGGGGTGGGGCAAGTCAGAGGTGGTGTTTACCGGTTCTCCAAACTACTCAAAATTTCCACTATCAGTTCTCCAGAACCGGTCAGAACCTGCTGAATACCACCTCTGAAGCATTTGCAACATTGTTCTGTATAGCATGTCTGCTACTCAGTAATAGTTGTAATTCCAGAGGTAGACGAGAAACATCCTGTAATTACTCCGTCCTGTTTGCATAAAATTTTCAAAGAAATCACCTTAGAGAGAAGCTCAGTAAATTAAGTGTCTGTCTATCTGTTTTGGCACTGCTAAACTGTGCTACAGGCTTGAGGTTGGAATGAGATGAAGACACTTTTTCTTACTTTAATCATGCACATTGGTGATGTGGGTGTCAGCAGAGAGGGAGAAAGAAGTAAATCATATGCTGCCCATTCTTAATTCCACTTGTTGGAAGTGACTCCAGTTGTTGAATGTACCTTCCTAAAGAGTTGTAAATGGATGCTCGTTTTTAAAATGGTCCTTAGCCTTCTGGAGTGATGAGGAAGAAGATCGAGAAAAACATGTAGAAAAACTTATGCAGGAATACAGCCAACTTGGCACAATGGAAGAAGCATTCCATCTGTTAGTACTGAAAATGAAAAGAGAGAACGTTCCCTAAATAATCATATTTTCAGGGGGAATAAATAAGATGGATTGTTTCCAGTATATTGTTTTCCCCTCCAAATGAAAAATGTCATACCCAAAATTGCTGAAGACAGATCTTGGTTTTACCTGTTATTATGGTTTGTCGCACAGTCAGCCAGATGTTCACACTGGATTTGGCATTTTTGTCCACCTATTGAGTCCTTTCCAAGCACCTGGGATAGGCAGATGTGAATGTTTGATGGTGTTAGAGGTATAGTCACAGAATGTAAAATGTTTCCAGTAAAGCTACTTTTTGTAATTGATTGATGGTGAATTTGTCAATGCCAATAGTGTTCAAGTTGTTTTGGGATTGCACCCAAGACAATCTGCCTATTACTATTGGTACTACCTTTGCTTTCTTTTGCCATAGTTCTATTTCTATTTACAGGTTGTTTTATTTTATTATCTTCTCCAATCCTCTCACCAGACTTTTTTGTCATTCTTATAGACAGTTGTTAAGCCTTGTGTGACAGGTGTGTGTCTGTTTGAAGTCTAAAGTCACAGAGCAATTTAGCTTTTCCTTTTCTATTGTGTGGTCCCACCAGTTCTTGCAAATGGTATTTCTTGCAGATCTTCCAGTGCACCATTGTTGCTACTTTGTCCTGCCCTTATTTGTAGTGCAATCTTGGTATAGGCAGTGCTTGCCATCTGTTGCTGACTTCTCAATTCTGCCTTTGTATGCATTTGTTCTTATGGCTTGGTCTTGGGCAGCCAGAATTAGTCCTTCTGCCTCTTTTTTCAACTTTCCTGCTATTAGCCATTACTGGGTCTTATTATCATTTGCTTCTCCTGCTATTTTTTTTATGTATTGGCCATATAATGCTTTTTCTTCCCATGTTTCCTTTCTGTTCTTCAATTGGTCTTTATTGTAGGCCAGTATGGTCTCTCCAATACTCAGGAGGGTTTCCTGGTATACTAGTTTCAGTACATCTTCACTATCCTCATTTAGATATTTTTCCAATACTCTTTTTTTCTTCTTCGACCATCTGATATACTTGCAACATTCCATGTGCACCCATGTTTCTCGGTAAGTAGAGTCTGTCAACATTGCTGTGTGGATGAAGGGCATGATTCATTGTCATTATTTTTCTGTTCTTCCTACCCATGGCCTTTAGTTCAGCTTGAATCCAGCACACTATTCCAGCTGTGTATTGAATGACTGGACTATGCCCAGTAGATTCCATATCTACTGACCCCTGTTATTTCTAGGCATGTGATTATCCAATCATATGGCAGAGTCAAATGCCTTCCTGTAATCAATCCATACTACATTCAAGTAGTAGGATTAGGAGTTGTTATTAAAATATTTTCTCTATGTAACTCCTTATTACAAAACAAACAAACCCAAAACAGATCTTTTCAGATGTGAAGTCTATTTTAGTTTGCTTGGTGACTTCCTTGTATCCCAACTTTATTATTCTTACAAATAACTCAAGGCAACAATTATATCCAGCACACTTCCCTCCTTTTTCCCCACAACAACAACCCTTTGAGGTGGATTGGGCTGAGAGAGAGTGACAGGCCCAAAGCCATTCAGCTGGCTTTCATAGCTAAGGTGGGACTTGAATTTACACCTCCTCCTTTCTAAAATTGCAAAGCAACGAACCTTATTTATAATGTTATTCCATGTTTTATTTTATTAATTAATTATACATGTAGTTATTACATTCAAATTCATCTTTAATTCCCTCTAAATAATCATCATCAGAACCATACGCTAACTAATTTAGATGCTGAATGTTTGATGACCACTTAAGGTTCATACATATTAAAAAAAAGATTTAAGGTTGATTTTAAAAGCACAACATGTTTCTTTTAAAATATTCCAGTTTTCCTACTTTTTAAGTATTGCTGCTGGCAGACAGTTTTCAAATATCCTTTCTTATATTCCTAAAATTACTTGCAGGGATGTGTAAGATTGTACTTTCTGCCCTACTCCTGGAGAATATTGGCTTTTATAATCTCTTGGGCTTCATATAGTGAGGAAGCATTTTCAGTGCATCTTTAAACCATATTTTATGTTTTTCCTGTTCTGACATATATATTCTGTTCCCCAGGAATTCCAGCAATGTAGAAGTGGCACAGAAAGATACTATAATCCCCCCCCCCTTACAAATTTTATCAAAGGAAGCTAACTGATAGTGAGAAATTAAAACATCCCCATTACATAATCTACTGTGAGTCCACAACTGACTCTTTCATTTTTATGATTAGGGTTTAAAAATGGTAGATGCTTGCTTAATTTAAAGTTGGAGGAATATCTGCAAACACAACACAAGGTTCTTATGTTAAATACCAAAAGATGTCTTGAAAAGCTAAAAAGTATGTGAAGAATGATAGTCATGCCCTATTTGGGGGAGGTCCAGGTGCTGAAGCTCGGAAGTATTGTTTCCTCTGTGGTCAGGCAGACTCTCTGCAATTGCCCCCTTTGGGAAGTGCTTTGGGCTCCAATTTTAGTCTCCTTACAGGAGGAAATGAAAATGGAGCTTTTCTGAGGACATTTGGGATCTGATGCTAAATGCTGTGGGTAGATTTTGTGTTTGATTGGAAGTTTCGGTACTTTTGACCCAATGCCTGAGGGAAGAGCCCTTCAGATCTTGTGGGAAGCTATTAATATATAAAGCTAAAAGCGAAAGAATCTCTCTGATAATATATAAAATTCTTGTATTAAGAGAACTCCTGAAAATCATTTAAAAAAACAACAACTCTGGGACGATGTTTTGGAATTGAATCAAATGTATTTCATATGGCACACAATTATTTTGAAAACTTGTCACAGCAAATCATCAGAAATTGGCCATGAAGATAATCCTTCCCTTACATGAAATCAAAACTTTTTGTTTTAGTTTTAGTGAAGTTATAAGCAAATTGGCACGTTATTATTTCGTGGCAGTGCCCAAATAATCATACTTTTTGGAACAAACATCTGAAGAAATTGAGAAGCAGACTCATCTAGCAGTCCTTCACAATGAATCCTGCAGTTAGCTTATCATTCATTTTTCCTAATACATATAAATTGATGGAGCTGGAGAAATAAATTCAATTCCTGTAGCAAATATGTCAGTGATCGACTGTTATTTAAAAGTATGGTAAATTGCTTTGGCTGAAAAATTGCTACATGGCAGTTTGTAAAACTAACATCTGGCCATCATTCCTTAGCTTTGTGTGTTTTATATAGATGAATATATAAATAAAACATCATTCTAGCATAAAAAGTATATATGGATACTTTAAATGCTATTAGATTGAATCTTCATGTTGTAAAATTCTATTTGGGTCTGTTTTCAGCAAGCCATGTGAAGGTTGATTATAAAAATCAATGTTTTGACAAAGTCAAAGTATTTGGCATATGTTTTTATTTATAAATCAGGCTTAATTTAATACTTGGAATAATAGCAAATGGGGAAGAGAATGTTAAAGGAAATAAGCCAATGTGATTATTAAGACTGAAAGCAGCAGGGTCTTTTCCTAGTAAATCAAAAGTAGGCTGATTTCAAGGTTGCAGAATATCTTATGTTTTGGAATCCATTATTCAAAGTATAGTGCGACAAATGGCAAAAAAATCTGATTTTTAGAAAAGAATTATTAGGCCAGCAATTATTTGAGAATTGGAATTAAATGGAACTCACTAGCCTTCTCTGTGCACAAAACATCCCTAAATTGGTTATATTGAATACCAAGGGTTTTTATTTATTTATTTCAGCAATATAATTTAGGATAATGGACTGACTCCTTCCATTGCTGCTATCGGAATACTGTAATGTTAATCGATGCTTAAAAACTAACCAGGCTTGGACTTAATAGGATGGCAGAACTAATATCATTCACAGAACAATAGCAAATCCCAGATCTGTGTGCTAGATTGGGAAACACCTCAGAAGGTGACAGCCTCCATGTTATTTTCAAGAAAGTTACCAGGATACGTCCATGAAATCACCAGAAGTCAAACTCACCTTTATTCTCAAAAAAGAGAGGCAAAAAGGCTAGCAGGATTGACTACAAGTCAGTCAGAGATATACCTTCTGCCCATCGTAAACAGAGCTATTAAGAACCATAACCTATGACTTGTTCCTTATTAGAGTACAGGGTTTGGTCTTCGGGTGATTGATGGCTTCCAAGGCATTTATGGAAAACAGCAAGAATATTTTGCTCTTTCTGCTAAAAGATCATATTTTTATTAGGACGGGGTTAAAACGTATAGGAGATAGCTATTTATCTCTTTTTATCCCAGATTTCTATCAGGAACTCAAGGTGGCATGCATAGCACTTCCTTCCCTCCACCCCACCCCCAAACATGAGGCATTATTTGTAATCAAGAAGCAAAACTACGTTCTTCTCTTAAGTAATGCCAGTGCTGTTCCAGTTCAGCATCTGAAGTATAATGTCTCTTTCCTAACAAATGGAGGAGGTAGGAAGAAATATAGAGATAACAGCGTCTTGTTTACTAGACTAGAGTGATGGGAGGAAAGGGTTATTATTATCTGTAAATCTATAAAAAAAACACCAGCATAATGTTTGCACCTTTATCTAGTTAGCTTTTCAGGCACTTTGTTATCACATTGTGCAAGCTGAGAAAAATCAGTCTGGTGTTTCAAGCTTTACGGGAAAACAGAGAGTACCCAAACTTGGGGAAAAAGACATTCCAGTGTGACCTAATCACAAGAATTTAATAATGGGTTCACAATTATTCTGTAATTGTGAATTCATTCGATCAGTTGTGTTATAAATATAGCTGTAAGTGCAAAAGCCTATCAGTTTTAAGGTTTTTGAATTGCTATCTTTCTTACAGAAATTACTGTGCAAAAAGGTATTTTATGCTGATATTTTCACTACCTTGAGTGTACAGATCTTCAAGGAAAGTATTTTTGTATGTAATAACTCAAAGGTATCAAACTCGATTTCATTGAGGGCTGCACCAGGATTGTGTTTGACCTTTGGGGGGCTGGCGTAGGTGTGACCAGGGTAGGCATGGCCAGCTTGACCTCACTCGTGTTGGGGGTGCCTGTGGCGGCCCTAGCACTCTGCCAGTGAAAACGGATTCCTGACTACCGTCTTTGGCTGTGATGGCCTCCTGCAACCCTCTGCCAGTGGAAACTGACCTCAGGAGGGCTGCAGGTGGTCCTCACAAGCTCCGTTTTTACTAGCAGAGGCACTGTGGGCCAGTCCTTCACTGTTTCCAGGGTGGCAGGCCAGATCTAAGCACCCCCGTGGGTAAGATCTGGTCCCCAGGCCTTGAGTTTGACACCCCTGTAATAATTTAATTAATTGTTAAACCTATTTGCCTTCTGTTTCCAGGAATCTGTATAGAATAGGCATTTTTGTTTTCAGGATACCACTGTAAATGATATTTCTTGTTGTATTCTGTAAGTGATATTAACCTCATTCAGCCTCCAGTGATAACTGTGAGTGATGAGAAAAAAGATCAACTACTTTGATTGTTATAGCATGCAGAAAGGCAAGGTGCATACGGTGGTAATAGTAGTCATCATCATCATACAGTAATCCAAGTGGATTTGGCGCAGCTTTTTGCAGCTCAAGATGCAGTTCGGATCTCCTGTGTTCTAAATTAGCATATTTGCAGATTTTTTTTAAGAAAGTATTTGAAATTTTCATAAACCAAAAAACCCTATATGTGTGTGTGTGTGTGTGTGTGTGTGTGTTAGTTTTTATGAGCTGATCAATAAGTTAAATTAGAGAGAGACCAGGATAGATCTATTTCGAGCTTATTAGCTCTCATCAGCTGGCCATACCCCTTACTGGGATTCGAACCAGGGCTATGTTGCATGCAATTGGGACCTAATTGGGGCCTAATAATAACAGGTTGTTGTGAAACAATTACATATGTGTGTGTGTGTGTGTGTATGTGTGTGTGTGTGTGTGTGTGTGTGTTAGGGAGGAGACATGCTGTTTCCCTCTCTGCCTGTCGGCTCATCACCAGAGACCATCTAGACAGAGAACCATTTTTTAGTTACGTTGTGTAATATTTTTAGATATGTGTTAGGTTTTTTTTATGAGCTGATCAATAAATTTAAATTTGAGAGACCAAGATAGATCTATTTCGAGCTTATTAGCTCTCATCAGTTGGCCACACCCCACTGGTATTCGAACCGGGGCTGTAATGAATCCAAGGCAGAAGCCTAGCACTCCAGCCTAATCGGTTCTACCCTGTTTCATCAGCTAATCCAGGAGTATTTAGTATAGATAATTGTTTCCACAACTTCCTGTAAGGGCCCCATTTTAAGGGAGGAGACATGCTGTTTTCCTCTCTGCCTGTCGGCTCATCACCAGAGACCATCTAGACAGAGAACCATTTTTAGTTACGTTGTGTAATATTTTTAGATATGTGTTAGTTAGTTTTTTTATGAGCTGATCAATAAATTAGGCCCCAACTGCATGCAACATAGCCCTGGTTCGAATCCCAGTAAGGGGTATGGCCAGCTGATGAGAGCTAATAAGCTCGAAATAGATCTATCCTGGTCTCTCTCTAATTTAACTTATTGATCAGCTCATAAAAACTAACACACACACACACACACACACACATATATAGGGTTTTTTGGTTTATGAAGATTTCAAATACTTTTAAAAAATCTCTAAATATGCTAATTTAGAACACAGGAGATCCGAACTGCATCTTGAGCTGCAAAAAGCTGCGCCAAATCCACTTGGATTACTGTATGATGATGATGACTACTATTACCACCATATGCACCTTGCCTTTCTGCACAATATAACAATCAAAGTAGTTGATCTTTTTTCTCATCACTCACAGTTATCACTGGAGGCTGAATGAGGTTAATATCACTTACAGAATACAACAAGAAATATCATTTACAGTGGTATCCTGAAAACAAAAATGCCTATATATATATATGTATGTTTTTGAAGATTTTCACGGGTATAGGTATGTAGGTTTTGGTTTATTCGGGTCTTTTCCCGTGTAAAATTTTAAAGACCCGAATAAACGAAAACCTACATACATACATACATATATCAGGGAAAAGATGGTTGGATATGTCTGCCACCTATTTGTAAAAATAATAAAGGTGGGATGCAAATAAGTAAAAAAAATATGAAAGGGGTGGCTAGAAGGGAGAGGGGGGATGTTTTAAAGCAGGTATATTTTATTTTATTATTTTTTTCATTTGAGTTGGTTCTGCCTGAAATATCATCTCAACTACAGGTAATTCCAGAAAAGATTTAGTTGATCATAAGTATTCTCAGAAGGCAGATGCAAAGTATTTTTTTGCAAGGTGATTGGAATGCAAAACATTATCCCTCCGCACCTCCAAATATAAAATTTATTGAAAACCAAACATAAGGAGAGAAAGATAATAGCTGCTGTGTGAAATATAATGCCAAATCACAATATAAGGTTATTGCTTCTCTAATACAGTAATAACTTTCATATGAAGAAACTCCAAAGCAGAACACTGATTACAGTAGAGATAATATTTGTTTATGTAGGAGAAAGAATGGCAGAATCTGAGGATGGAATGAAAAGAGGGATCAACTTAGAATCTTTGCATAGTCACAAATGAATTAAGTGCAAACCTACTTGAGTGCCATTGCCCATTATCTACGGTAACTAACCAGGTGATTCCTGTCTATAGGCTTTAGTTTATAAATCAGTTTAATTGAAACTTCACATGTGGACTTGATCTTTCGCACCGGACAATTTAGCAACAACAATTGTGACTGACAACTCAGTTGTTAAACAAAGCAGTCACTAAATGAAACTGTGACTGTATTTATAATCTTACTTATAGGTTTCCTTTGTTTTACAAGCCTGTGAAGGTCTTGAATGTGAGAATTGGTCATAAAGTTATACACAGGTGGCATGTGGAGCCCTTTCTTCTGGCACATGAGCTGTCACCCAGCTCCACCGCACATATGCGTGCACCTCTCACTGGCCAGCTGATTTCCAGGTTTCTGCTGTGCATGGGGGGGATGCACATGCATGCAGGGGGAATGGGAGGTGCACCTCCCCTGCACCCCATTTTTTGTTTCAGGAGGGTTCAGGGAGGTCAGCTAAGCCCAAAACAGGGCGTGGGGGTCACACACGTTCACAGGGGGAACGTGGGGAGGTGCGTACATGTGTATGTGGGGCGGGGGGCAGGGCACATTGCATTGTGGGTGTGGGAGCGCACAGGCGATTTCGGCACATGAGGACAAAAGGGTTAGGCATCACTGTGTTGTTAGGTTCTTCTCTAGGAGCCTGCCTCTATCTTTTTCCCTCAGAGGTAATATGTATGGCAAAAGCTTCTCGGTGGCACAATTGATGCTACCAAATGTTCTCTGTGGTAAAGAATTGTCTTTTTTTCTTCTCTGGCTCTAGTTCAGAAGGAATTTGGGATCTCTTGAATTCATAATTGTATTATTATTATTATTGCTTTGCTGAATTTCTAGGGAATAATAAATCAGATCATTCTGATTACCTTTAAATATATATATATATCTTCCTTTGTTTACGGAGGGAGCAAACTTTTCACGGAAGATACATTAAGCTCTCCTGGTGATTAAGACCATAAGGAAAAAAGCAGGGCCTTGCTACCTGGGGCCCCTGGCCCTTCAGGTCCAACAGTCTATTCTCACAATTCTCATAGATTGACCTATATCCTAACAAATATCATAGATGATAGTTTTAGAAGCATGTGAACAGGAAGCCTGGGGAAAGAATGTGGGTTACACGAATGCAAGCATGGGGAGACCGGGAAGAAAATGGGGCTGGGAAAAGAGGGCATGGTGTTGCCAGGAAAAGAAGGTTCGGGTTGTGTGCATATGATCACACAGAGGCCCCAGGGAAGGAGGATGATGTTGGCTGACAGTGAGCAAAGGGGAGAAGGGGGGAGGTGCTGTAAAGGCCAGAACTTCAAGAATCAGTCGTAAGTCCATTCAATACCATTATAACTTTAAATAGTCACTAAACAAATGGTCACAACTTGAAGACTACCTGTATTGCAAGGATAGAAATTCATAAACGATTGTTTCTCCTACCAACCCTAGCAATGGGCCATACTTCAAAGAGGCAAATTTAGGGTTTCTACATAAAGTTATTGACATAAATATTTTAGAAAACCTGCAAGTCTAGAAATCTACATATTGTTCGAAAGAAATTTGCTTCCATAAAGAAAAAAATTGATGCACCTTATTGTTAGATAGTATAGAACAGGGGCCTCAAACTCATATTATCACAGCAGTGTCACGTGACATATCAGGACTTCCCCCCCCCTCCTTTCCCTAAACTGGGCGTGGCCAGCACGTGACGCATCCTGCCCAAGGGCCAGGACTTTGACAGCCCTGGTATAGAGCATACGTCAGACATTAACTACTATTTGAAAAGTGAAAGCTGGAGCATCTGCAGTAGTACTTCCTGTTAAAGATGGTGCATTATTTCTTTTCCTTTCAGGATCTCTGTTCAGGTTTGCCTTCTGGCCAGATTTGCCATGATGAAGAGAGACTGAAGGTGATATTTACAGATCTGGCTCGGCACAAAGATGATGCCCAACAGCGCAGTTGGGCCCTCTATGAAGATGAAAATGTCATTTGCTGTTATTTGGAAGAATTGCTTCAGATTCTGGTAATTCATTGCTTTGGCAGAGACAGGCTCTTTATAAAGTTTATTTGCTCAGCACTTTGATTATTACAAATGGAAAGTGAATGATAAGGTTGCTTAATGCCTGGATGGGCAGTTCACAAAATAGAGGCCCTTGGAATCAAGAGAAGCTCAAATTTTTGGTGCCAACCAAATGATTAAAATTCTTAAATGGAACAATAAATGTTACCTTCTAGCTAAGATAATAATACCATTCCTAATTTTTTTTGTCAAGTTAGATGAGATCATAAATATTATGTCGTTGCCTCTTGGGCTAACTCATCTCAGGTGTAGTCAGAATAAATGTTCCAGTAATTGTCGAGCTCATTAGACAATTTTTAATCCTCTCCAAGTAAATAATAACATTCATCTTTCTTCTGGGTTTGGCTTTTTTTCAAGAAAGTTGTTTATGAGTTTATTGCAAAGGCTCTTAGGTATTTCTTCCTGTAAGAATGTATGTAAAATAGAAGTGTTACCCAAGAGATAGAGGGAGGGAGGGAAAGAAATATTGTTGTGGGCAAAATCTGTTTTAATGCACATACGTTTTTAGTTCTACCAACATTGGAAATAGACTAGATTTAGGGAATAACTCTGCCTTTGTGTCTCTATTCTGAACTTTGATTCCCCCCCCCCCCATTTATTTTTACAGACAGATGCAGATCCAGAAGTATGCAAAAAGATGTGCAGGAGGAATGAGTTTGAATCAGTATTATCTCTTGTGACATATTACCAGATGGTATGACATTGCATTTAGAGCCTATAAGTTTGACCAAATATTGAATTGTTTATTTTTTCCTTGTACATTAATTAATTTGAACATAGCAGTAACACAACATTGCTACAATGATGCTCTTCTTCCACCCTCACCCTCAATCTCTAGGTTCCCTTATTTTAGGTATATCTCCAATCAGTCCGACTAATTAGTAAAAATAGCAGGCAAGGCAGCCCTATGTTAAAGTAGGAACCAGTGGCCCAAGTATAAGAGCAGTGGCTGAAATCTGATGTTAGCATATTAAAACAATAGAATATTCTCCAAGTTTGCTTTGGATTATCTACATTGGGGGGAAAGTGGATGGAAATAACAATAACATTTTGGGGAATGTGCATTTTTGTAGGAGATGACCAGGTTGAGCCCGAGAGAAGGGTCAACGTCATTAGACTTAAGTCCCTTCAGGCCCACAAGAGATCTAAGTCCAGCCCACCGTGAATTCCTTTGACTCTTACCTGCTAAATTGCTTTGTCTGCTAGTAGTTCAGATTCTTGTAGAGAATAAACCTTTATGTTCATTTTAAACTGCTTGGACTTTCTGATTTTCCTGTTCTTGGCAGTTTTGTTTTCCCTAAAAAGTAGAAATAATGGATACCAGAGTTCCTCCTAGCAATTTGAAAGCTAAATGTAGCTTCCCTACTTTTAAAAAGCAGCATTGAGGATGAGAAGTAGCAGCCTTATTGTCATTGGAAGGATCTCCACCGGTGTCTAATGGGAACATTATCATTTCTTGGTTAATTGAGACACATCTGGGCATTGCATTGAAAATTAGGATATATAGGTAGTCCTCAACTTGCAACTACAATTGGGACTGGAATCCTTGTAATTGAGGGAAGCCATCATTAAGTGAGATGGCATCATGACCACTTTGCTCATCAATCACTTTGCTAATCAATCAGTTGGGGTAGTTAAGTGATTGTGCAGGGCATTTAGCAAAGCACTGGAGAGAGGGCTCTGTCTCCTCACCCCATCACATCTAGGTCCACTTATCTTTTGCCTTTTTATGCAGCTTTCTATCAAGGCCACTTCACATCCTTCGGCAAGCCGGACTGATTCTCACAATCATTGGAAGGGTCCTTCTCAAAAATCACCCAATTTGGAGAAGGGACCTTCCAAGCGATTGTGGGAATGATGCTGTTTTCCAGCCTTCCTAGGCTTTTTAGCCTAAAGAAATCTTTCTTACCTTCAAAAATCCAGAAGATTTGAGGTTCATTCCTGAAGCCCATCAAGCCCATCAAATCCTCCATCCCCTCTGCTTGCAATCTTTCCTGCTGACTTCTCCACTGAGTTTGCATAAGAAAGAACAACATTTAGGAATGATTGATAATTGTGACTTGGGGTGTTTTGAGTAACAGATTGGAATATAGGCTAAGCTGTAACTATAAGGAATACTAGAGTAACACTAGAAAATTCATGAAAGCCAGTATAAGGCAGGTTAACTGTGACATGATTCTTAGAAGCACTTCATCTTTATTTAGAGAGCAAATCATAAATTAGAAAATAGGCCAAAACATGCAGTGATAAAATGTTGGCATCTTTACAATTTCTGATGTTCTGAATAGTCATCCCATATGGATTTGGCACAGATTTGTCTGGTATTCCAATTGCACCCTTTCCTGAACTGGGAGACCTGACTAAGGTCACTCATGTCTTGATCATCTCTCATTTAGATTACTGCAGAGGGTTCTACATAGGGTTGCCTTTGGAAACCATCCAGAATCTTCATCCGGTCCAGAATGAGGCAGCATACCTCTATTGTGTGAGATGCACTGGCTTACGCTTTACTTCAGAGTACAGTTCAAAGTGTTATCACTTTCAAAGCCCTATATTGGCATAGTCCAGGTTTTCTGCAGGAGTGCATTTCAGCAAGGCAGGGGTGTCAAACTGTTAGCACGCAAGCTGGATCTGTTATACATAGGCCACGCCCACCCCAGGTCCATGAAGGGGGAAAATGTTGAGAAACGTCATGTGACATTGGCGAGTTTGATACCTGTGTCCTAAGGACATCTCCCTAGGAAGCAGGCCTTTTCTGGTGGCAGCCTACAGAACATTATTCCCCCTGAAACTGGCAGGCCTCTCTCCTTCAAGCCTTCTGAAAAGTACTGGAGATCTGACTTTACCCCCAAAGCACTGGGATAGCATTGGGAGACAGCATGTCAGGAGCCTGACTTAATGTCAGATGGTTTTTTTTTAACATTTGCCATTTTAATCATTTAATATGATGTTTATGTTGTTTTAATTGCTGATTGGGAGTCATCTGGAGTTTGGTATAAGACAAGCGGCCATTCAGTATAAATGTTTTAAATAAATAAAATAATTTGCTTACTGAAATTATTGCGGTCTGCATAGAATAATTATTTTCTGAGGTATACCTGTAATACTTCCCTTTCTGAATAGCAAGTAAAAGAAATATGCATTATTTATAGTTGGGTATTTTGTTAATTAAAAACAATTTTCTTCTTAAGGAGCACAGAGTTCCATTACGCCTGCTGCTTCTGAAATGCTTTGGAGCAATGTGCAATTTGGATGCTGCTATTATTTCTGCTCTGGTTAATTCTGTTCTGCCAATGGAGCTAGCCCGAGATATGCAAACTCATACCCAAGGTGAGGCATATTTTATACAGTAAGTCTTCCTATAGCTCAGACATAATACAAATTTTTCTTTTCCTGATGATATGTCACTACATTGTGAGGCTCTTAAGGGATATATTCCAAAGCTTGCACTTATGGCAATAATTGAAGTGATGATCTGTGTTGAACATGATGTTGTGGAAAATCTCGATATAGATACCGTGTTTCCCTGAAAATAAGACAGGGTCTTATTTTCTTTTGACCCATGAAATAAGTGCTTGACCTTATTTTTGGAGAGGTCTTTTTGTTTTTGAGGTGCAGGGGGTGGCAAGCGGGGTCACCTCAGGGCTGCTGCTGTGTTGCAATATTTTGGGGGAGGACTTATTTTCGGGGAGGGCTTATTTTAGTGCATGCACTCACAAGCCCAATTTGGCTTATTATCTGTGGAGGTCTTTTTTTCAGGGAAACAGGGTTTAAGTACTACGTAGTAATAAAGTTACAGATCATAACCTCTTTCTTTTCATTGAGAATCCCTGATACAGATAGTAAGGGGGGAAATTACATTAAAGATTACAATGGTAATTTCTTTAATAGAATATAGGAATGTAGACGTAATATATCTTGAAGTATTTGACAATGTACCCCATAACATGTTGGTGGCGAACTGCATAAAGCTTGAACTGGAGGATGAAAATGTAAAAGCTATACAGCTAGTTTTGAAATCGATTCCCAAAGACAAGGCTATTTACTCAATGATTTCTCCTCGGTTTGGGGAGAAGTATTGACTGGTGTATCCTAAGGTTCAGTTCTGGGTCTTCTATTCTTCAAGGTTCTGTTAATGAATTGTTAAAGAAGTAAGTGGAATACATATCCGATTTGTGGATTATATAAATTTGAGCAAACTGGCTAATATCCTAGAATGCAGAAAACAATATTGATGAGTTAGAGAAATGAGCAGAAAGCAGCAGCAACATTCAACCAAGACAAATGCAAACTTCACTTAAGAGATAAAAACCAAAAGTGTAGACATAGGATTGGGAATACTTAAATGGGTACTATTACATGGCAAAAGTTATTGGAGTAATAAACTGAATATCAACCACTAGTTTAATATGGCTACAAAAATGCTAATTTTGGCTGCACCAACAGAAATACAATTATAATTATAAGAAAAAATGTTTCCACTTTATTCTGCTTTAGTCAGATCCTACCTTGAAGACCATGTCTCATTTTGAATACCATGACACAGAAAAACCTGCGTAGATTTGGAAAAAAGTAATAAGGATAACTGGCAATTACAAACTAAAACAATTTATATTTCATATTTCTAAACTGCCTAACTCCCTCAAAGAGCAGCTCTATTGGTCATATGTTTAATATTTTTTTTAAAAGAGAGAGAAAGGAAATGAAACCACTGTCCAAATCCCTAGAAAAATATCCCACAGAAGGTCAAGATCTATTATCTAGCATTTGAGGGTGCAGGAGACTTGAATTAAGTTATGTTAAAAGAAGATAGATTCTGATAGAATGCTAGCAAAAAAAAACCTTAATAATAAGAGCAATTTGACATTGAAACCTATTACCCAGAGTCACTGAATTTGTTCAGACAAAGACATCTGTTGGTAATGCTTTGTTTTGGCTTCCAAAACTGGACAGCAGATTTGACTTGATCCCCTAAATGGCCTTTTCCAATTCTATCGTTCTATGAATTTTTTGCTAGTAATCAGTTTTAGTAGCAATTTTCAAAGGGAATGTCTTGTTTTCCTCGTGGTGCATGACAATTATGTACTGCTATGGAAAAATGAAGATGAAGGCATGGATGTGGCTAGAACACAACTTTTCTCTCTCTCTCATTTGGAGGCGTTTAAAAAAGAACCATGGATTGGGCAAAGCTCCAACTCCCGGAGCTCTAAAACACACCAGAGACTGGTACTTTACAGTCCTTCATGGCAGCATCTGTAAGGACACTCTGGGTGATCCCAAGTCCTCTCCTTCATACAGAGAGGAATTCAAGGAGCCAATCCCTTCATGGGCTTCATTTTCCACCGTGATCATTGGTTCCATTAAAAGTGAAATCATCTTAATCTGCCATTGCTTCCCTTGGAAGTCTGCCATAAGGGTTGCTTTAAGGTGGGATTCTGACACTTGAATAACTTTTATGTTGGACTACAGCTTTAAAAGCAAGAACCATCTTTGGCCCTTGATAGAGAGATCATAGCTGACCAGCACTTGGAGAAACATTCAGATAACATTGGTTTACATTTATTGGCTATTAACAAAAAAAACATAGAAAATTTGCCATAATTGTTTTGTTAATACATTGGCTCCAGCATCAGCAGGTACCAGTAGGAGCTGCGCATGCTCCGCTCTGCATAATACTTAAATAGGAAAAGCCCTTGGAACTCAAGGGTTGGTGAATAAGTGATGAAGTTGGAAGAAGACAGGGACACGCCACTTCATAGCATTGCCAAGAAAACATTATGCATGGAGTTGCCAACATTGTCTTATTGGCAGGACAAAAAAAAAAAGAACTCAATCTTATAATTAGATACATTATCTTTATTTTAAATGACATATCACTAAAAAAAAATCTGATTTAGTAAGAACGACACTTCTAGCTAGGATTTAAAATAGATCATATTAATAAACATGATCAACTGCTTTAGTATATTTTCCTTTTAAGAAAAAGCTTTAAGATGAAAATCTTCTAAGAGAACATGTTGGAGTGCATTTGCCCTAAATATCAAAGACACCAAAATGGTCTTTCTCTATTGCAAACAGAAAAAATACGACAGAAGCAGAGGCTGAGCTAGAGAACATTTTACATTTGATCAAAGCTCTGCTCTGTCTGGGTCTGAATCTGACCATCTTCTTCCCTGCAACCGGTGGGCAACCTTAATAAAATGGAAAGGGAAATCCTGAATGAGTGTCAAAGTCATGTTGGAAATCATGAGTAGGCATATGCAGTGCTTCCTGATCAAAGACATACAGGTGCTTTGGGGTAAAGGTATGAATACAGCCCCTATGTATAATTGTTGGAAATAGCCATACCTCTCTCTGTGAGAAGATTTCTTGGATTGAAGAATTCTCACCCAAATGTGATGCATACTTTGAATACAAAATCCTATCCACCTTTACACATAACTATCCAATTGCTCTAGGATACATTCTCATCCAAGTACTGGATATGATTTTTTTTATGCCTGTCCTTTTGAGATTTGGCTGTGTACACATACTCACTCACTAGTTTTCTTTTTATCACAGGAGTTTATTGATTGTCTGCCATATTATCAGAAGACCAAATATTTCTACGTTTGTTTGCAGAACTTTTGGGAGGCTATTTCTCTCTGCAGCTTGATAGCGGGGATTAAAAATGATGCTGACACTTCATGTTAGCAGGAAGTTTGCCTCTGCTTCAAGAGGGGTGCTGGCTTGCCGCCATCTAAACAGCGGGATTCAATTCCGTTCCTCACTAATGCCAGTCTGTTACATGCTGCTATATTCAGTCATTTCCTCTAAGAAATTCCTGCTGTCATTCATTCAATGTTTATATTCTTTTACCATTGTGCTTGTTGGCAGCCAGATGAGTGGGGAGTCTCATTGTATCTTTATCTTCGCCCTTTATCTCTCTTTCCATGACCACCTGCATATCCAGTTAAAGTCACACAAAATATGCATGTTGTGTTGTTTTTTGCATTTGTGATGCCTCTTGATACTTCCTTTCCATTTATTTGGTATCAGGCTCTGGCGCATAGTTGGTATTTCTTTCCTAAATGGCATGAATTTACTATTGCTACTATTCTTACATTTAATTCCACTTTTCGATGTCCGACAAGTCACGTCTGTCAGCAGAGGGGCACATGGGGTTAGAATAGGAACCCCGTACATATCCAGCTGCTGAGATATCAGTTTCAGAAAAATATGTCTTATCTCTTTGCTCCCTGCCATGTTTTCTAACCAAAGCTTTATCTTTTTCATAGCTATGAGTTCCATCTATCTTGCATGCATGTCATTGCTCATGTGTTAGAGGCTCTTCATTAATTGACACATGCTCTTTGTTGGCCAAAACTATCATGCCTTTTTCACTGATGTTCAAATGGTGGTTTATTTAAAATAAAATTGGCCAAGGAGGACGCTATAGTAACAAATAAGCAGCAAAATATGGTGAGCACTTTACATTGCTTTCATTCTTTTCTGAGACCTATTTTGTCACTCAGTGCCTGGATGATATTTTTTGCCTGTTGCTATCAAAGAACTGTAAACAGGATTTCTCATGAAAAATGACTTTGCATGGTATAGTGATGGAAGCTTATTTTGGGGCTAGCAACTTGGGAATTGAGGCTGATCCATCTTCTGATAGATTGCAGAGTGTCTAATCCTTTTTTGTGGCTGGCAGAGATCAGGGTAATCCTTGCTGACTCTCAAGCAACTCAGATTGGTGCCAAGCCTGCAGTATCTATTCCATAGTGTCCCAATTTTAGCTTCCCAATTTTAAGGAGAATCGTGGGATGCTAAAGCACTAAATTCTAAGTGATTTTGATGAAACAATAGAACACTTCCGCTGACACTGGCATTATGACTGCTGCCTAGTTTTCCTTTGTGGATTAATTTGCCCCACATTGTTTCTTTGCTGTCACACATCTGGCTGTAGTGCTTTAAAGTATCCTTCTGGAAAGCTTTCTATAAGATACAGGAAGGCCCACTTAACTAGACCAGTTGTAATCTGGTCTCTACATCAACAGGCCGAAATTACACACACGGCTTTAATGTTAATCCTGCTTTGTTGAACATCACTTTTCCCCTCCTTGCTGCTTGCTTTTGCAGTATTTAAAGTAAAATAAGATGTACCTTAATGCCAGGTTCAGAAAATGTTGATGTTGACCCAAAACTGTAGGAAAAGCATTTTTTTCAGACACTTATTTTTTCAGACACACTGTGTGTGTGTTGCCATCGGCTGCAGAGTCCCCTGGTGATTTGCAGTATTATAACTTCAGAAAGGAATGCAGTCGATCGTTGCTTTCTTCATAAAATTGTTTGTAACACCCCTCTTTTTAAAAAAATACACCTGTGGTACAACAATGACCTTTTTGTAGAATGATTTGCTTGAGACACTCTATTTCCTTTGGTTGAAGTAACTAAAACTGTAAAAAAATGTGGAGACTCTAGAAAGAGTGCAGAGGAGAGCAACAAAGATGATTAGGGGACTGGGGGCTAAAACATATGAAGAACGGCTGCAGGAACTGGGTATGTCTAGTTTAATAAAAAGAAAGACTAGGGGAGACATGATAGCAGTGTTCCAATATCTCAGGGGTTGCCACAAAGAAGAGGGAATCAAACTATTCTCCAAGGCACCTGAGGGTAGAACAAGAAGCAATGGGTGGAAACTAATCAAGGAGAGAAGCAACTTAGAACTGAGGAGAAATTTCCTGAGAGTTAGAACAATTAATCAGTGGAACAGCTTGCCTCCAGAAGTTGTGAATGCCCCAACACTGGAAATCTTTAAGAAGATGTTGGATAGCCATTTGCCTGAAATGATTTAGGGTTTCCTGCCTAGGCAGGGGGTTGGACTAGAAGACCTCCAAGGTCCCTTCCAACTCTGCTATTGTATTATTGTAAAACAAATCTTGTAATTGACATATCTGCTATTGATCTTTTGAAGTTCTAGTGATTTGATGTAATTATTTCAGATCTTTAATTATTCCCTTTTCAGCAAGTAACAGTTACTGGCCTTTGTAACATAGTAGCAAAATATAATGATATATTTTATACTTTATGCACAGGAAGCAGGAAGCTTGAAACTCTACATTGGAGAAGATTAGCCCTTTTGTAGCATGGGATATTTGTTTATAGAGGCCTGTCTTGTTCCAAACAAAGCTTGAAACTCCATAAAAATCCTGGCAATGTTTTGTTAACTGCCCAAAGGCTCCTACATTCATTCCTCAGCCAGGAGAGTAAATGAGTAGAATTCAAAGTCACTCCTGGTTTTTCATCTCTACAGGTAATTTGCCTGTAGAGATGAACATAAAGTAAAGGACTCTGAGAATATGTCAGGGA